>CM060934.1:930696099-933376099 GCA_030765085.1 Allium cepa | reverse complement strand
CTCGGCTCCAAACCAAACACCAACCACTTATCTTCTTAAGGAAACAATTGAGACGATGTCCGAAATGAGGTACTCATCGACCTTAGTCTCAAACTTCAATAAAGATAAGACACCCTTACATGAGATCCAAAAAATCTCTAAACATTCGAATCTTCCCGGTAATAGGCATCACTGTTCCTCCAATACTATCTAAATGATGCTCCAAAAGGTACATCTTCAGAACCAACTATGGAAACTGCATCTCACCATATAACTATTCCTTCCTGAAGCTATCAAGATACCACCACTTGCTTCTCCTCAGCGGACAACTCAACTCTTGGAAATTCCTGCCCACTTGAGAGCAAATCAACCTCACACTTCAAGAATATATTCCAATTCTTGCAAATACTTCCTCTGGACTCAAAGAAATCCTTTTACCAATCTACAAAACTTATTCGAGACGGCATTAGGTCTACAATCTCGACAGATACACCTCCAACCACATCATATGAGCCTCAACCAATAGTGGTAGTCGTGTTCCACACACTCCTACCTTATCTACCTTTATAACCTATGTTGGAAAATCCAAACAGATAACCCAACAGATTAGGTAGTTATATAAACATATATATTTATATATAAAAATTACAAGTACGCTCTCTCAAGATAGACACACTCCAGAGCCTAGGTATTCACTCAACCTAATGCTCTGATACCAACTATAGCGACCCGACTTTCTATTACCAAAAAATTGTATCACTAAATAAGAAAGAAAGGGATAGAAGAAGAAAAGAAAGAGAAGAAAGAACAACAACACATCAGAATCTCACAGCGGAACGATTTAAATATAATATAAAACATATACATAGTATCATATACATCAGAGTACACAACTAAACATCTTAATTTAGACAGTTATAACATTTCTGTCTAATATAATACAAGACATCATACAGAATAACACACAGCGGAAACTCTAACCATATATCTACACGCTGAAGCCTCCTGCTCCAAAGCTCCTCCAGAATTCGCCAAGAGATAACCTGAATCACTTGACTACTCATACATAATATGAGTACCCAAGAGTTTAATAAAACAGAAAATAAACACTTGGGTCAGATAGGGGTCTGGTGTGAGTAAACGGTTTAAGATTGCTTAACTTTAGAAAATTCTTTGAAAAGAAAGGTATCACGTAAGACTTCCCACACATAAACATGTAAAAGTATTTACCTTACGCTAACCAAAACATTTGATAGGAAATCCAGTGATATTATAATAGTGTCTAGGGTTTTCAAATAAATATGAAATAGCCGAAATTGTTACATGATTAAATTCTAGCTACTAGCCACAAAAGTGGGTAATACAAACAAAACCGTAGGGTCTCGTAGGGAAAATGAGTTTCCATCAATGGCAGGGCTACTGGGGTACCGCCCGTCACAGTACGTGGCCTAGATCACCGTACCGAGGAGTACTTCCACTCCCCTGCAACACAAGGCCGGGACCATTCCTTACTGAACAGTCCCGAACAAGACCACCCCGCAGTTGGCTGCAGACCAACTGCCCACACAGCCGAAATATAAAGGGACTTCTAGACAGGGATGTATCTTGCTCTCCAGTGGAAGCTACCCACGAAGCCTTGCTGCACCTCCCCTGTTTTAGCCATTCCCGGTTTATGAGGCTTGAGGTGCGATTACATTTATAGGACACATCTATCTTAGAATGCTCATCGTCCACCTGACGATGTTCTGAAAGCATTCAATCCATACAAGTTCGTTCCAGGTTTGAACGAAACCGAAGGCACTATCTCGTTGCACTCATTTTGGAATCACCCTCAGAGTCAACGACCATAGCCCTTGCACTCTGAATCACCATCTCGAACCTATAAGCACTATTCCGTCAAACTCATTACGGAATCACCCACAGAGTTATACTGACGTATAGCTCTTACACCTCGAGTCTTCACTTGCTCCACTTGGATTCACGACCTAACGTTTAATTGGAATCAATGTGGTTTTCAGATATCCAAATATGGAAACCCGATCCCGGTCTCATCGAAACCAAACGCCATTTTAATGTCCAAGTTATACTTAAGGGATTTAAACAATAGATATTTCAGAAAATATCACTTAACATAAATGGATGTATTCATATTACACAGATAGATAAGCATCTATTATCACATGCATCTATACATATCACAAAGCAGCATATATATCACATCTCAGATATAACATATTCACATCATCACATATCAACCAAAGACATAAAATATCAACCAAAGACATAAAATATCAACCAATATCATCAACTCATTCAATGATATATATCATCCAATCATTAATCATTCAAAAACAAGTTTGATCAAAACTTAATTAATTTAATTGATCCTTAAATTAAATTAATTCCATGCTTAATCACTTGGATTATCATCAATCCAACTTCTCATTAATTAATTACAAATTATTTAATTAAACGTCACTTAATTATCCATTTTGAATTAATCATACTTGATTAATTGTTATTTAATTACCTTAAGTAATTATTACTTAATTACTATATTAATTAATCATCCTGATTAATTATTTCCAAATTATACTAAGTAATTACCTCTTAATTACCTTCTAAAATTAATCATACTTGATTAACTATTCTTTAATTATCCTGATAATTATTCCTTAATTATCTTTTAAAATTAATCATACCTGATTAATCACTTTTAATTAATCACACTTGATTAATTACTTTTAATTAATCATACTTGATTAATTACTTTTAATTAATCACCTTTGATTAATTACTTTAATTACATTTAATAATTAAAACTTAATTATAAATTAATTATACTTAAATTATTAATTAACAATTAATTAATTATTCCCATTAATTAATGATTACTTTCATTAATTAAATTCTTTCTTAATTAATTACTTTAACAAGTAATTAATCACTTAATTGATTACTCTTAATCCTTATATTAATTATTCATTAATTAAATATTGTAAACCTTTAATTAATTTTATTAATTACTTTAATCAATAATTCAAGTGATTAATCCTAAATCACATTCACTTAATTACTTTCATAAGTAATTATTTCTTACTTACTTTTTTCCAGAAATCAATTACTTAATTAATTCACCAAGAAATTATACTTAATCAACTCCAAAGTGATTATCTTTAATTAATCACAAATTAATTACTTAATTAATTATTTAACTAAATCATTTAAAATTAATTAAATGATTCTTAACTTCTTATATTATAAGATTCTTAATTAAGAAATTCATTATCTTAATTTAATCATTTATTAACCAATAACCTTCAATGGTTAATAATCTAATTATCTTAATTATCTTTCCAAATTTAATTATCTTTAATTAAACCCAAAATTCAAAATAACTAAAGATAATCTTTATTTTTATTGATCTCAAAATCTTTATTTTTTTAACTTATTAAAATAAAATACTTTAGAAATCAATTTTAACTAAAACAATTGAAACATTCAAATTAAAATGTTTGAACTTTCCAAAGTTATTTAATAAAATTTAATACAAACATATTATTACAATTTCACTTATTTCATTTAAAAAAAGTATATTTCAAAATATAAAAACTTGTTAAAAACTTAACTTTGAAATCAGATTAGTTTATAAGAGAAAACTTGTTTTTATCTTATTCAAAACTTTAATTATTTTTAAAATCAAATTTCTCTTGTTTCAAAATCTTAAACATTGCTTTTACAATTAAAACTACTGCAGCAAACAAACTTGCTTAACAGACTCGAGTAAAACCCACTGACATCCCGTATATACCCCGAGTTCCTCAAAACTTAGCTTGCTTCGTGCCAGATCGACATAAACACGAGTCCTTCTTCGAGTCTTTCCCCCTCTTCTTCCCAGAACAACCACTGAAGCACAGATCCGTGCACGTTAACGTGCACACCGCCGTTGATCGATGGCGATCTTCCCTCCGGCTTCCACCAAGTCACAAACAACCCCAACCATGTAACGCGCAACCCAAAAACTCAAATTCGATCAACAATCGAAAACTGCCCTTCAACCCAAAACTGTTCGAAAGCCCGACCATTAAACCCGACCACCGTCGGCCATCCCCCTCACTGGAGTCCACGCCGCCACTGCCGTAGCTCCCCCACATCCCCTTGAACCTTCGGCAATGCACGCGATCACTTCCAAAAGCATCGTGATGACGCAACACCCCAATGAACAACATCGGCATTAACAGGTTGTTAAACCCTACCTCCTCGATCTACAATCATCACAATCTATTAAAAATTCTCGAAGTATTTTTCGCATGATCCCTGTAGCCCCCTCCACCTTCGAGTTCACCCACGTCGGCCAATTTGCCGCCGTTTGCCGTGATTTGGCCAAAAACCCCAAAGCAGATAAACCACAAATTCACACTAAATATTAATCTAAAAACTGTGTTTTAACCATTAGAAATCATGATTTTCTATCACTATTCCTAACATGCAATCAATTCTAAAAATTGAATTCATCAAATTTTGACCCAATTTAGGTTTTTACTGTAAACTTGAAAATTTACAACTAATTATTTAGATTTAAAACTTACAAACATTTTTAGATGATAAGTTAGATGATTACAAACAACTCTTATTTATACATCATAGGTCAATACGAATTCAATACTGGATTATTGATTTTATAATGAAAATAAAACCTGTTACTTTGCACAGGACATATGTATACTTCACAGGCAAAACAAACATACCCAATGCATTCAAATTTAAATCAAATATTCTATCAACATCATGTTATCCAATCATAAGAACAAGATGAATCCAATGTTTAAACTGTTTTTTAAAAGAATTTATTTACTCACCATTTATTTGCAGAGAACAGAACTGCATATTGCTTCCCAGGCCTTTTAAATTCATTTGCATGTTGAATTGTTGATAAATTCCAGAATGCATGTTGAATTTTCTTTGCCTCTGATTTCTATTTGAAAAACTTGCATTTGAAATTTCCACATTTTCTTCTGTAGGTTGTATTTCCCAAATTTGCAGGTTGATTAATTTTCCAGATTGAAATTCAAGGTTTCAGATTTTGCAGATTCTTCATTTTTTTCTTTGATTTCATTTAGTTTGGTTGAGATGAAGATAATTTTTATTTTTAGCTGAAGAAAAACTTTTGTTTTATATTTACAAGTTTAATTTTAAATTATATTTACAAGAGGATGACATTTGTCTACCTTATCTCCTTATTAGTCTACACCTATACCATTTAATTTACATTTGTCTTAACACATATTTAAAATTTTACAAGTGTTATTTTCCTTTTATAATTTATTTTAAGCCTTGCATGAAATGTGTATATGTATGTAATGTATTTTAATGCTTACTTATTGATTTTATTATGTAATATTTTATATGGTTGTAAAATGTGCATACTTATCTTTTGAAAAAATAAGCTTTTAGATAAATATAAAAGTAACTTCATGTTAGTTTATAAATTATTTATGTTTTTAATTAAATTTATTTTAACTCTTAAGATTTTAAAACAAATTTATCTTGTATTAAAATTAAAATGAAAGGATATTAAGCAAATGAACTTTTAAATTTAAATTTTATCTAAAACTCAAGTTGAACTATATGTTTATAATAATAAGAAATTAACTTTGTTATTTTAAAATTTAAATCTCAAATATCATTCCAAAAATATTAAATCAAACTAACATTTCAAATTTCAAAACTATATATATTAAAGTTTGAAAACTCTTGTTAAATTCAAATTAATAATTTTCCTATTTCAAATATATATACAAATATATATACACATTTCAAATAGAAAAACATTTTAATATTAAATTTGTTAATTACCATATTAAATTTTAAAAAAAAATCTCAAATCACAATATATATAATCATATATATTACAATTTGAATATAAAGTTTTATTACATTAAAAACTTCTTATTTACCAAAATAAATATTTCCAAATTAAAATATTATAAATTTTCAAAAGAATTAATCTTGCCTATTTATATTGTTAAGAAAAATGTTTATAGATATTAACAAATTATTATCATTAACCTTTAAAATAAATTTAACTTGTCAATTTATAATGTAAAATGATCAAATCAATTTAATTATTATCAAAGATTATTAAATTGATATTGCTCAAAATTCCGGGTCGTCACAATCACCCCTTTTATCGCTTGATTGATTTCCAAGGCCACAATCACACATTTTCTCGTTTAATTGATTATAAAGAAGCCTATTACTCTGAATAGCATTGAGGATCTTGTTGAGATAGTGATAGAGAAGAAAATTAGAGAAAATCGAGTTAGATTCAATGATGATTTTGGCAGAGTAATGGTAGGAATATTTATAAAGAAATATGGAAGAAGAAGAGAAATGAAAACCAGAAAATATGAATGAAAATTCGTTGAAAACGACCCTTATTTATAGAAGAACAACAGCCATGTCCATTCGTGAAGAGATATGACGAACATACACTTCTTTTGAAATTTAAATTTTGAAATTAACTGACACTATGTCGACATGTGTATATTGAGTATGTCGACATCCCAACAGAAATTTTGGTGGTTTGTTTTTCTTTGAAAATAACTTTTATCTTATAAAACTATTTTAAACTTTTATAAATATACTTAATTATAGTTAAAATACATAAATAAATATAGAGAATAATATATTTATAATTTTATATTTAAATCTAAGTATAAATATTAAAATTTAAATATATTATTATTAAAGATAGTTTTAAAACTAAGGATAATTTGATTTTTAAAATATAGATTATTTTGAGGCTAAAGTATTTAAAATCAGGATAGATGTTTTTGATTCTTTTAAAAGGAAGGTTTTGAAATCATTTTCAAAACAAGATAATTTTGTAAAATCATTTGAATAAAAAGTCAGCGGATACAAAACAATGTTCCATTAGATTTTTCGTAGGATCCATCCTACTTAGGGTTCCATCCCTTTAACGGGCTCAAAGTGGATTCCATTCCACGTATAAATTGGATTTTAAGATGCCTGTGCTTTTCTAGGAGTTTTAACAAAATTCCTAATTAAAATTACTTATTCTTGAAACCTTGAACTCTTGATAATCTTGATATTCTTGATACACATGAGTCTTCAGTCTTGATGTCTTGAATCTCTATACTGTACAGTCTTCATTCTTGGTACCTGTTTGGTTAAATCCTACATATACATATATATCTAAACTATACTGTTAGTATTTATATTTTATAATCTATTCTAAGGTTGTAGTCATCGAAACCATCATCTCAAGGACTAACATGGTGATTTTTAAAGTATAACCCTAAAGTTTCGAAAGAGAATGGTTTTGACTTTAATGGTTTCAAAAGGTATTTTTTCCCACATGTTTTAAAATTGAACCTATGTATTTTGAAAGGTTTGAGTTTCTAATTGATGCTATCAAAAGGTATTTAAAATGGTTTCAAAGGGGGCAGTTCCTCAAAAGGTTTCGAAGGAGTCAAAAGGTAGTGCTTATGATGGTTTCGAAAGGGTTGAAATGGAAGGTTTTTCTAAGGTTTTAATGCTTTTGAAAGGAAAATTTTCAAAGATTTCTAATGGGTTTAAGCATGGTTTCAGACGTTAGGTTTTGGCCTTTCGGCTATGATAAATAATGGGTTTAACCTGATTTCGAAAGAGATGCTTTCAATGTTTAGAAAGGGATACTTTCAATAGAATCGAAAGTGGTACTTTCAAGTGTTTAAATGTTTTCATCAACTAAGGATTGAGTGTGTGTGTGTATAACATGGTAAGGTGATTTTGAGTAAAGCATAAAGTATTTGTATTTTCCTTAAGTGAGTTGATTTAAAGGTTTTAAATCATTTTGAAAAAAGTTTTCAAGGAAAATTATGGGAAGGTATCCCTAAGTAAAATGACTCAGATATTAGAATACCAGATGAGACTGGTATATGGTCACACCCTATACATTAGCTATTGGCCCCAGCTATTTTAGTCCAAAATTCCATTGTGTTGGGCTTTTTCATGGGTAAGACTAAAATTACGATTATACACGGAAGGGAATATATGATTATATACATATAGGTTATTGGTGAGCCTGCAAAACCATTAGGATCAGGTGACCCTGGGAGATGTTAAACTAGGGACAGACAATTCAAAAAAGAAGCATTTAACAGATAGTTAAGGATAGACCGTCCAGAAGAAGAGTGTCTAACAAATGTTAGATTATTTGTTTGTATTGTCTGGTAGGACCGAGTCAACCAACGGTTAATAATTAGCCGGACAAAACTAAAGGTTTGACCAGATAGTTCTTTTATTACTTGATTTGTATGTTTACATAATGATGTTTTATAGTATTTAACAGTTTTGGTTGCAGGAAAAGATTTGCAAAAGATATGTTTTAAAAGAATGTTAGTGAGGGGAAACCTGTTCTGCTAAGCGGCATGGTCTCACTTAACATTAATAACCGGGATGTATAGTATTATCCACACCAGGCTTTATGTCTAACTCGAGGTTTATATTTTCCTCTTAAACTCTCAGGTGCTCAAAATTGATTTGAATAGGCTGAGGGTTGAGGTTCTTACTAGGATGATGAACAAAGCTACCGGGGGAGAGCAAGAGGCTAACATATAGCTATTTAGGAGTTGTAGTTCATATTGGTGTTTATTTTCGCTTGTATTTAGTTAGTAATGACTCTGATCGACCAAGTGGGCATCTTCTTATATCGCTCATAGTATATTTTGTAATAATTATATTTGATCTTTACCTAGGGAACATTATGGGATTTTATAATCTGAATATGGAACATATGTTTTGAAATGTTGTGTAAAATTCTATTTTGAAATTTGTGATTTGTTTCATATTCAAGTGCTTATGATACTATAAATACCATTGACATAGCTGTATTTATTCGTCGAAAGTTAATACTATTGATGACTACAACATCTATAACGCTTAGCTTTGGGCCTCTAGATAGGGGAAGTTACAAAGAGGTTTAGGGGAACCCATGAATTAATTAAGTTGATTGGCAGGGGCCAACAGGTTCATAGTGCACCCATGAAAACCATGAAATTAGGCAACGAGTCCATATATTACATAAAGGTTATTAATAAGCCCATGAAAACTAAAAGGTTAATAATGACCCTAGAAACTGTAAATATGACAGGGAGTCAATTGAACAGAGGAGGGGAAATCTAGTATGTTTTTAACATGTTTACATATCATCACCATATTTCAAATTTGACTATGTTTAACCATTGTGGATGTAGGAGCATAGTATATGTTTTATAAAAGTTTTAGGATACTAGTGAAGGGAAAACCCATTCTGCTAAGCGGCATGGTCTCACTAGATATGTAAATGATTTGAGATGGTAAATTATTATTCATACCATGCTTTATGTCTGACTCGAAGTTTATGTTTTCCCCTTATACTCTCAGGTGCTCAATTGATTTTGAGTAGTCTAAGTGTTGAGGTTTTCAGGTATCCCATTAGACGAATAATCTTCTGGTGACATGCAAGAGGCAGGTAAGATATTTAGGGTTCTCTTTCTTTTGATTCCGATGTATTATTTGTAAAGGCAAAATTTTTATATGCTTGTATATACTTCGATCATCCAAAGTAGCATCTTCATATGTCGCTCTTGGCATATCTTGTAATAAATATTTTTTCTCTGAACATGGTTTATGACCATGGGATTATGTAATGAATTGGAAATGATTTGAAATGAAATGTGATCTTTTTTGAAATTTTTTTTTTTTTCCATATTCATGTGTTTATGTGTATTAATGAACCTAACACTGTCATATTTATTCGCCGAGGAATAATAACTATGAATAAATGCAGTATCGCAGCCGTTAGTTTTGGGCCTCGATGTAGGGGGATGTTAAATGTTGGTATCAGAGCATAGGTTTATAAAACTTTTAAAGTAATGATAAACCCAAGAGTTTTTTAGACATAATTCCAACAAATTAGTAATATGGTCGGGGTTTGGGTTAACGCTTTAATAACGTACTTGTATTTAATATATATATATATATATATAAGTATGTATTCCCCTCTCTTTTAGATCGTTCTTCTTTATCTTACTAAGGCTCGTATGCAGATTTATGAGAAAGAGGATATGGAAGTAGGAAATAGAAGAGCAAATCTAGGTGGAGGAAGCACCACAACCAATGAAAATGCTCAACATAATACTAGGAGGAACCAAGGTCGACAGCTAATTCTAACCCAAATGCTGAGGCCAATGTTGGTGCTAGAAATCCGCCAGTAGATGCGGGAATGGTGTATCGGTTGTTAGCCAACCTTTTGCAAACTGGGGATGCTGGTAATGTTGGAGAAGCTAATCCTGTGGCTCTAGTGGGTAATAACTATGCTAAGTTGAGCAAAGACTACACCAGCCTGGGTGGAAGGCCTTATGTTGGGTGGAAGGCCTTATGTTGCAATGGAAGTGATGTTCAAGTTGATAATTGATTGTTACACTATGAGAGGATCTTTCCCGATCTTGGATTGGATGATGGGAAAAATGGGAGGCTGGCCTCTAGGCAGTTGCAAAGGGCAGCGCTTCACTAGTGGAATAGTGTGACTGCCGAAGTTCCAGAGGAAGAATTGACATGGGCTAATTTCAGAAGGAGGTTTGAGCAGATTATTTTATCTGAGGTTGCTAAGTCGACGTTGATGAGGAAGTTCATGGATCTAGTTTAGGGAGAGATGTCAGTAATTGAGTACGCTGCTAAGTTTGATGAGCTGTCTCGTTATGTATATGCCACTATAGACACTAACATCAGAAGAAATGAGAGGTCCATTCAAGGACCGAGACCTGAGCTTGCTAGAATGACTATGAAACATATTTGAGAATCTTGTCATGTGGTGGTCGAGATGGCCATTCGCCATGAAGAAATCCTGGTTAATTGCGCTAGATTGAAGCCAGTTGAATCCCAAGGTCTATGGGGAAAAAAGAGGAAATTCTTTAAGGAGAAGGGAGCCTAGAAAGGGGATGCTGCCGAGAAGGCAAAGGCTGATTTAGTGTGCTTCAAGTATGACAACAAGGGTCATTACGCCCATGAGTGTTGGTTAAGCAAAGGAAAGAAGCCTATAGAGAAGAAGAATGTGAAATGCTTCAACTGCGACCAAGTTAGGCATTAAAAGAACTAGTGTCCAGAGCCGGTCAAGGCAGACAGAGGGAAAATAGTGATGGAAGTTATGTTTTTGATCTAGAGCATACCAGTTAGGGTACTATTTGATACCAATGCATCTCACTCATTTATATCAGAATATTTGGTTGGTAGGTTATGCATAGAACCCACATACCTTATTACTTCCTTAAGGGTTGCGAATCCAATAGGAGGGTATGCAACTCTGGGGATGAGATGTGACTAGTTAGAACTTGATTTGTAAGGTCATAAGTTTGCATGCAATTTGAATGTTTTCGATTTCGTAGATTTCGAAATCATTTTAGGTAGGGATTGGTTGAAGGGGTATGAGGCCAGGAAATTTTTCCAAGATGGGGAGATATCACTAGGGCAACCTAATAGTCATAACCAAATTATATTCATAGTAGAGAATTCTGACCGGAGTAGTTGTGTTTTGTTAAGCGTAATGGAAGTGGGAGAAGATCTAAGTCAGGTTCGAATAGCAAAAGAGTTTCCAAATGTCTTTGAGCCAATCATAGGGCTATGACCGAAAAGAGCAGTTACCAGGAGCTGAACCTATAAGTAGACCACCTAACAGGATGATACCGACAGAGATGAAGGAATTGAGGGTGCAACTAGTGGATCTAGTAGGAATAAATTTTATAAAACCAAGCAGTTCACCTTAGGGAGCGGCCACAGTGTTCATGGACAAACCAGATTGGTCGTTTAAGATGTGCGTCGATTATCATAAGTGAATGAAAGAAAGATAAAGAATAAGTATCCTTTGCAGAGAACAAATTATTGGATGATCAAATGAGTGGAGAGCCAGAGCACTCCCAATTGGATTTGGTGATGAGGTTTCATCAGTTAAGAGTGACAGAGGACTGTATTCCTTTGATAGCTAGATATGATTCGTCCAAGTGGTTACTAATGCCATTCGGGTTGATGGATGCACTTGCTTTCTTTGTGGATTTGATGAAACAAGTCTTCTAAGGGTATTTTGATAGATTTGTGTTGGAGTTTATAGATATTATTTTGATGTACTCCAAGGATGAAAGAGAGCATGAAGATCATCTTAGAGTGGTGCTTGAGACGCTAAGGCAGAATTAGCTAAAGGCGAAGTTTTCAGGTGTCATTTTTTGAAAAAAGAGGTTAAGTTCCTTGGTCACGTAGTTTCAAATAAAGGGTTGTCAGTCGAGCCAAATAAGATTGAAGCTATGAATAATTATAAGAGACTAGAGACGGTGACCAAGATCAAAAGTTTTCTCGGACTTACTGCTACTACTAGAGATTCATCAAGGATTTCTCACTGATAGCAGCACCTTTGACTAAGCTTACCAGGAAGGAGATGAAGTTTGTTTGGTCTAACAAATGTGAGGAAGCATTTATTAAGTTAAAGCATTTATTGGCCAATGCACCAGTGTTAGTTATTCCAGACGGAAACCAATGGTTGGTAGTATACACTGATGCATGTGAGACTGGATTGGGAGTAGCGTTGATGCAGAGGGGCAAAGTCATTGCATATGCACCTAGGCAGCTTAGACCGCATGAAGTAAGATATCCTACTTATGACTTGGAGTTAGCTGCAGTAACTTTTTCCTTGATAATTTGGAGGCATTATCTCTTGGAGGAGAGATTTAAGCTATATACAGATCATAAGTCTTTAAGATATTCATTCTCTCAGAAGGAGTTGAATATGAGGCAGCAGAGGTGGCTGAAGTTTTTGGCTGCTTATGATTTTGGTATAGAGTGTACCACAGGGAAAGGAAATAGAGCAGCAGATGCTCTTAACAGAAGACACTAGAATATGGTGTTGGCTATGTTGGCATAATGGAAGTATCTAACAGCTTTGGCCAGTTGTGGTATGCAGTTAAGATGGACCGCTAGTTCTAGTTAGGGTACCACCATATTGTCCTCTTTAGAAGTTCGACCAATGTTGATCACGAGAATCGCTTCTAAGCAGAAAGAGGATCCATTATTAGCCGAGTAGATCGGAAGACTTGAGGCCAGGACTGAGATCGATGATTTGAAAGATGTTTGTCTTGACTAGAGAGTGGTTGAGAAAGAAGGGGTGGTTATGTGTTTCAGATGTTGAGAACTTGAGGGAAGAACTTCATGAAGAATGTCATCGATCCAAGTTTATGATTCATCCTAAAGGGACCAAGATGTATCAAGGTATATAAAGGAGCTTCTATTGGGAAGGTATGAAGAGGGATGTTGGCTTATGGGTTAGGCAGTGTGTAAACTGTCAACAAGTGAAAGCCAAACATCAGAAGTCGAGTGGGTTACTTCAGCCTCTAGAGATTCCAATTTGGAAATGAGATTCGATATCCATGAATTTTATTGATTGTTTCACACGATCAAGTAGAGGGAATGAGAGTATATGGGACATTGTGGACAGGTTGACCAAGAATACTCACTTCATTTCGATAAAGGGGACCAGGATGACACCTGTTTTGGTGAAATTTTCTTCATGAATAATATAGTTAGACTTCATGAAGTTCCTATTACCATAGTCAACGATAGAGATACTTTATTCATTAGCGAATTTAGGAAGAGTCTACAAGATGTGTTAGGCACAAAGATCAAGATGAGTACTGCATATCACCCTCATACGGATGGGCAGACAAAGAGAGTCAATAAGGTACTTGAAGATTTGTTGAGGGCTTGTGTATTAGACTTTGGTGGATCTTGGGAGGATCACCTACATTTGATTGATTTTTTCGATAATAATAATTAACAAACTAGTATAGGAATGACATCTTTTGAAGCTCTGTCTGAAAGGCCATGCAAATCACCAGTGTGTTGGTTGAAGACTAGAGACAAATTGGTCTTTGGTCCAGATTTGGTTAGAGAGGTGTCCGAGAATATTGAGTTGATCCGAGAAAGGATGAAGGAATCTCAATCCAGATAGAAGAGTTACACATATAAGAGGTGTAAAGACCTAGAGTTCTTAGTTGGAGACAGGGTTTTCATTAAGGTATCATTGATGAAGGGTGTGGTACGGTTTGGGAAGTCAGGGAAGTTAGCCCCAAGATATTTTGGTCCATTCCAGATCATATAAAGGATTGGAAAGCTTGTATACAGAGTAGAGTTGACGAGCAGTATTGCAGGTGTCCATTATGTATTTCATGTATATCATCTTTGCAAGTATGTGCATGATTCAGAGGCTACTGTTCCTTTGACAGGGTAGGAAGATCTAGTAGTAGAGCCTAATTAGACTTTTGTTAGATAGCCAGTTCGGGTTATTGCGAGAGATGAGAAAAGACTGGGGAATAAGACAGTCAAGTCGATGAAAGCTCAATGGAGTGACAACGAGAAGGACTATACTCGGGAAACAGAGGATATGATTCGAGATACTTATCCTGATTTGCTTTGATGGTTTGTCTATATTAGATTTATATAGATAATTCCTAGTCAGGCAGACTAATATGGTTGTTAGGAGTCATTATAGATGATTACTATGTTTAGATTTAGTCCTTATTGAATTTCAGGGACGAAATTCTTTAAGGAGGGGAGCCTATAACACCCTAAATTTTTGATAACACTATTTAGGAGATTTAATTTGATATATTAAATAGAATAATTCAAATGTTAAATGATAAGGGGGTTGAGATTTGAATAAATCTAATTAAGGTCGTGCCTAATAAAATAATTAAATGGGCTTAAGAATGGGTTTTTAGGTTAATTAAGTTACATAAGGATATATTAGGTATTTGCCGCACATACCCCTTAATCCATATATTTTCATTCCTACCATTTTTTTCCCATTCCATCACTTTGAAAACAAAACGTAAGAAGGGGAGATGGCAACTAATAAGAGGAATTCAATAAAAGTTAGAAAATCTAGCTTCGGGAAATCAATCTCAATCTAATCTCCTTATCTTAATCAAGTTGAATAATAATTCCATCTCTATTTTGTTTTGAATCATATATTTTCGGATTTAAGGGTAAATTCGTTTTTATGGTGAATTAGATGATGATATGCTAAAATATTGATTTTTTTAAATTTAAACAAGATTGTTTAAATGGGAAGATACACGATTTTAGAGAGAAACCAATTTATGTTAATGTTTAAATGCCGTGAAAAATTAATATGTTATGTAAAGCATGATTTTGGAGTTGGGTTTTAATTTTGATAATTTTACAAGCTATGGAAAGATTGATATGAATTTTCAAAGGAAATATGGTTATTTAGATTTATAAATTTATTTCGAAAAATATATTAAGTATGTGGGTCAGAAATTTTGGTATGTTAGATAATAGGATCAAAGTGAATTTTTGGAATTTTCGGGGATTTTTCTAAAATGATTTTCTATGCAAATTAAATTATTTTGAAAGAGGGATTTTTTTTGCAATATTGGTTTTATTAAATGGAAGGTCTTATTTGATTAACTTAACCATGATTTAGATCTGAAATTTGCGGCAGTTGTCTTAGTAAAAATTTTAAATTTTAAGGCAACCAATCTAGTGTTTACGCATGGCAAGTTAGTTAGAAAAGGTATACTTTAATTAGTACTAAACCAGGTTTTCTGGAAAAGTTGGTTTCGCCTACTTTAGAAGTACCTTTCGACATGGACCTTCCACCATCAACCAAGTCTAAATCTACTAAGCCGAAACCAATACACAAGGTATCAAAAGATAGTACGTGGTGGATTGGAGAAAGGTGGAAGTTAGGGTGTCGAAACATAACCTCTGAAGGGGGCAAGACCTTTAGTTTATTTTTCAAAGAAAGGCGCTAACCTGTTTACAAAGAGGTTTTGAAGGACTCAAAACCAATGCTTGCGAAAGGGTATTTAAAACAAGCTTTCAAATGAGAGATACACCCATTTTAAAGAAGTAGCTTCCAAAAGAGTTACTTAATTTTCAAATTGAAGCTCTCGGAAGGGGCAGTTTCGACTGAGTCGAAACCCTTCTGAAATTTTAAGCCTTTCAATGGTAATTGAAGATATCAATGTCGTTGAAAGGTACTTTATGTTTTACAAATATAAGCCGCGTCCTTTCAAAAGGGGGTTAGGGGTTTTGAAGGAGATGGTGTCGAAAGGGGTTTCAACACTATCATTCAATGTTTGGTTATAAATGGCTTGAAGCTTTCGAAATGGTGGGTGCCGAGGCCATCATTTTTTCCCCAATGTTTTATATGATAAAGGATGGTTTGAAAGCGATGCTTTCGCATATATTCACTTTAACTCAAATAATATTTCAAGTATAAACCCAATGGATTCGAATGGGGGACTTTCAATGATTTCGGAAGGGTTACTTCCAATGAGTTCGAAAGGGGTACTTTCAATTGGTTTTGAAGCTATACTTCTAAAGTTAAATGATGATACTTTAATACATTCGAAAGGTTTCAAAGGAAATGTTTTAAATTATTTGAAAGACAGGAGCCTAATGTTTTGAAAATAGATTTATGTGCTTCCAAAGGCGGATATCCAATGAAGTCGAAAGCAAGGTTTCGAAAGGTTTTGTAACCCAGACTCATTTTTAAAGGAAAAACCCATGGCAAAATTAAAGGAGTTTTGAAATGGCTTTTAAGAAGAAACTTGCCTTGATAAAAATTATAGGTTAAATGGATTAATCATGTTTTATATGAAAAGTGTTTCTAGGATATTAAACCCACAGGAGTCGTATTGTTTTGTCATCATCTTTGCTTCTTCAAACATAAATATATTCACATTATAATGGACCCAAAATTGCATTTGAGGATAAAGGGTAGAAGGACCGGTTAGGTTTACCCAGTAGTGAATATAAATTGATTAAACTCCTGGATAAGTATAATTGCATCCAAGAGGTCAGGGAGATCAAAATATAGGATGCCTAAATATAGAAGTTGTCAAAGAGACAGGTTCATAGGGATCCCATAAAAACTATGCTTATGAAGTTATTGGAGTTACCAATAGGTTCATAGTGATCCCATAAAAACTATGTTATGAAGAGTGGCCGGGAGGAGCCAATCAGTTTGAAACGAACCAATGAAAACTATATTCGGACTAAGTTATTGACTGATGTCAATAGGTTCTGAGTAAAGCCATGAAAACTAGGATAACAGAAAAGTTATTGGAGTCACCAATAGGTTAAGGGGAACCTGTGAATTAATTAAGTTAGTTGGAAAGGGCCAATACGTTAATAGTGCGCCCATGAAAACTATGAAATTGGATAGGGTGTCCATATATTATATAAAGGTTAATATTAAGCCCATGAAAACTAATAGGTTAATAGTGACCCAAGAAACTATAAAAATGATAGGGAACAATTGAATATAAGATGGGAAATCCAAAATGTTTTAACATGTTTACATATTATCATCATATTTTGAAATGACTATGTTTTAAACATTGTGGATGCAGGAGCACAATATATATTTTATAAAGGTTTTGGGATACTAGTGAAGGGAAAACCCATTCCCTTAAGCGGCGTGGTCTTACTAAATATCTAAATGATTTGAGACGGTAGATTATTATTCATACCAGGCTTTATGTCTTACTCGAAGTTAATTTTTTCCACTAAAACTCTCGGGTGCTTAATTGATTTTAAGTAGCCCGAGGGTTGAGGTTTTTAGGTACCTCATTAGATGAATAAGCTTTTTGTGATGTGCAGGAGGCAGATTAGATATTTAGAATTCTCTTTCTTTTGATTCCGCTATGTTGTTTGTAAAGTCAAGTTGTTATATTTCCTGTATATACTCTGGTCATCCAAGAGGGTATCTTCATATTGCTCTTGGCATATTTTGTAGATATGTTTTCTATGAATGTGGTTTACGACTATTGGATTATGTAATGAATTGGAAATAATTTGAAATGAAATGTGATCTTGTTTGAAGATTTAATTTTTTTCCCATAATCATGTGTTTATGTGTATCAATGAACCTAACACCTCTGTATTTGGTCATCGAGAATTAATAACTATGGATGACTACAGCATCCTCAGCCATTAGTTTTAGGCCTCCAAGTAGGGGGATGTTACAACTGCATAGTTTCACGTGCACACACTGCATGATTTTTAATTGCACACTATTCCCCTCATCGATGCTTGAGATCTGATTGATTGACACACATCGATATCCATCGAGTTTTGTACATCGACTATACATGGCACCTTTTCCAACATGAAGAATACGGCTTGTAATATACCTGATATCACTTATGTGTGAAGCTTTGACAGTTATGGATTGCAGACGCTCCTTGCATTTCTCAACTATGGCCATAGGTCCTTCAACATCAGTATATGCAGAATTTTACATAATGTATGGTTCTACAGCATTACTTGCAATGAGACATACTCCTTTGTCAATTGATCACCAAGCAGTACAACACCTAGAAATAATCCCTTTTGTGCAAGCCAAAGGGCCTACAGTTAGGGCTGCCCCTAATGTTGATATAGGTGATGTTTGGATGATCTCTAGGATTCCATGACCTTGAAAGATGATGAACCATCCCTTAGGAGGATATGTGAAAAGCAAGGTATTCCATTCGAAGATGCATTAGTTTGTACACGACATCAACAGGCTCATATGTCCCTAATGGGGTATACAACTTGCAATCAGTACATGTGTATGGCTGGCTATGTTCCACTGTTCAATCATTTCATTCACATAATTATGCAATTTATGAAGCTAGCTCCAGCCCAAATACATCCGAACATTTATGCCGTTTTGAACAATATCTATATAATTTTCATCTGCCCTTTGAATCTTGAGTCCAGTGCCGAAAAGATCCATTTTCTGTATAGCTTCAAGCACTGAAAAGGATCTCCCTTGCTTATCTAGTTGGAACCTTCTAGGGCCTACCAAGTAGTATTGGGTCTTTGAAATAAGTTAAGATACTTCAAGGATGATTTTTTTTTGCATGTGCCCCCGGGCTTTGCACAGAGATGGTTATCCTGATGTAAGTCTTATCCCCACCCTCTTTTTTCGATGTGGATGTTGTGGTTCCAGCTATTCATATCATCATCGTAACACCGTGAAATTTTTACAATATTTAACTTAAAAGAAATTAACCAATAATTAGTAAGGGTAGAAATATAATTTTTGCAAACATCAGAATTTGGTTATGGAACTTGTACTATTGGGTTCATGGAGAATTTTTGATCAATTTTCCGATCTAAATTTTTTCGATCGAAGTTCAAACAAAAAAGTTATCAGCGTTTGAAGTTTTTGGATCAGAGATAAATTATGTAGTAGTTAAGAAAATAAAATGTAAGTTGTAAAATTATTTAATGTTAATTAACATCAACGGTCACTTAGGGCTTAAGAAAGTTAACGTGAATGGAAAATAGAAACAATTGATCTCGACCAAACATATAAAGAATCAAATTAACAAACATATACGGTGATATTACTTAGCCAAATTTACGTCAATTGATCAACCCATTACTTACATTGGTTAGCCACTAATGGTCGACCGGAAGGGGGCAGCGGTCGACCGATGGGGCTTTCTAATCGAGAATTTTGATGTAGTCAAACGACCCGGATTTAAAATAAAAGAATCTAACGCTTGGCATTGATTTGAACCCCTAAAAATCTGGGCCTAACCCTTTATTTTTCTTCTTATATTTTCCAAAGTAATAGTGAAGCTCTACTATTATCTCTTTTCCACAAACTTCTTAATTCTAAAAATTGTTATATTTTTTATAAATATACAAGTGGAAAATAGTAGAGGATGATTGAGAAGAAGTATATGGTCGAATAAAGTCATCAAAGCTAAAGTAAATTTAAAATCTAGATCCAAAATTAAAATTAAATTCAAATCGCTTCTCTGATGTAGATTTCTGATAAGTATATGCATGCATGTAGTGTATATTATTCAAATAGGGAGAAAAAAGGAGTCAAATCGAATAATAGCGATTAGATCTGAAGATTTGGAAGGCTAAAAATATGTGTGAGAAATTATGTACTTTTATATAATAGTGGCTTTATATCATTGTAAATCTATCCCTGTATGCCTAAAATATAAATCGGAGTTGTAGGCTAAACTGTATATGTGTAATAAATCTATAAACACTACATACATATTCTGTGATCGATAACTTAGACTATATGTTGCATGTATGTGAATCTAGAAATTATTAGGTAGTAGTAGTCCCTGAATTTGATAAATTGTATTGTAATTTCAGAATAGTTGATTAATTGATTTATTCAAGTAAATGTATATTAGAAGTTATCAAAATAAATTGTTGAGATTAAGGTAGTATTTTTATTCACTGGATATAGGTGTTGCAATATGAATTTCTATAAATTGTCAAGTTCATATTTATAAATACATGTATATCGTTTGAAATAACAATGAACATGCATAAAAGAAAGAGACGTATAAAATAAGGATATTTACTGTGTTTTGTACTATCTGTTTCAATAACTATAAAAAAGATAAATCCTTGTAATTCCAATAATAGCACAAATTCTCTTTTTAGATAAGATATAGAAATTTACAGTCTTAACTTTTCCATTTGGAAGAGCGTAATTCCATTACATTAAAATACGAAAATCTTTAAGGATCAATTAAAGAATTGTGAAGTGATAATAACAACAGTCTAAGAGAAGAATTAATACATATGCAATATAAGTAAGACATAAACCAAATAATAACGATAAAAAGGTACGTAAGTACTAGTTTGAAAATAAAAAGTGTATGAAAAGTTCATTAAACAAGGGAAGGTAGTAAATGTTAAAAGGGAATAGAAGGAAAAGTTCGATAAAAGAAATGAAAGCAAATGTGAAAAGATATTAAGATATTTTAAAAGAAAGCTGTAAATGACCTTAAATTGAATAAGAAGCAAATGCATTAGAAAGTAAAGAAATTTTATTAACAGTTGAACATTGGAGATATAATAATAAAACAAGTATGAATGAATATGGTAGCCTCAAGTATGTTTATGACATGTGCGAATTATTAAAGTTAGTAAATAACGAGATGAATAAGAATTTTATAGTCATTAGAATGTGTTAGAATGTGTGGTCAATAGTGTTACACAATAGAGTTATATCGATAGGAAGGGGCTACCAGCAGTTGTGTATACACTCTACTGAAGTAGGACATATCTAACCATAGGACCCATGGATTTATATATGTTTGCATATAGGTGAAGGAATACCCCGTTAAGGTCTACTTCAATTTTATAGGAGGGGCATTGCCTTTGCGTTAGATAATCTAAATGGAACATTGAGCATAGATCGGAGCTATATTAGTGTTTTGGTACCATAATAGGGAGTAGGAGCTGTACGTGGGTCGAGAACGTCATCAGTCCTGAGCGGTTAGTGGAAGAAGAGAGTCACAACTAACAAGCTACACCTCCTACTAGTGTAGGTCATGCGCTGCCACAGTTGTTTGCTGGTTTGTTTGTTATGGGCAAGGCAAAATAAACCTTAAAAGGGGTCTTTTAAAACAAATGGGGCAGTCCGTAAAGATGATTCCATAATAGTCCGAGGAGCCGAGTCAATTATAGTTTGTTGATCTGAGTCCATAATAGGAAGCAGAAAAGTTGAAAATCCTTACGGTTAAACCATGTGACGCCGTTATTAGGCAATGCGATAGTTCCTTTGTATGCATGACAACAAGACATGATACTATATTAAAGATGGATCCTGATGGGGTGCTGGGTTAGGAATAATAGCAGGAATAGTATCTTGGTCCAAAGGGGGGCAGTGATGTGTGTATATATAGACACACGTGCATATGCAGTCATGGTTTACATTGGGTAGATAGGGCATATCATATGTGTACATGGAGATGAGACGACTAAGTAAAATAAAAAACACGACATGTGATGGAAGGCAATCAACATAAATCGATGTTATGTACAAAAGTGTATAATTTACCAATCACAGGAACGTTGTTCTTACCCCTCCTCATTACAATCCACATGACAGCTTTAAAGGGATAGGTACTAGTGCAAAGCGGGAATAGTGGAAGGATAGGTTTCTTTAGGCATGCTCGTGAATAAAAAGGACACTAGATATTGAAAGTGTCAATCTTGGTTAGTAACTATGTGATTTATTATACTATTCTGCAGCGAGTCATATTGATAGTGCTATAATATGTAGTTATTTATTTATTTATTTGCGGGATACCGAACAAATGATCTATACTTTGGTGGACTTGACTTTTTGATTTAGTGAAAATTTAGGCCCATTGGGGTGTGGGTTGTCATATTTGGTATTAGAACTTAGGTCGGTCAATCTTGAAAAACTAGGAAATGCTGAATGGATGTATTTGTATTTTGCCTATAAATATAAATATTATATATGCTAAATCATATAAATTCCAACAACAGAGTAGTTTCAATCATACACTAAAGAGATGGGTAAGTCGATTATGAGTCAGAACCATGGATGAAGTTGAAGATTTACACCTAACTCGATTACCCCACGGGGAATAGGTCGTATGGAAAGGCATGACTTAAGAAGAGCATAAGTGTAGCATATAGAAAATCCCTAAATCTAGGTAGTGCATGGCTCCCTAGTTGGGACCTCGAAAGCCAAAGTGGTTGTAGATCCCCGAAAGAGTGTCGATTGATGACGTACATCGGATCCAGATAAAGGGAACATAAGGATCCATATGTTGTAGATATCTGGAAGTAAGAATTAAATGAGCTATTGAAGAATGCTGTGTAGCAACTACTTCAAGATAATAGCCAGATTTTTAATATTTTGGAAGAAGATAAGTCAATAAGTAAATTGAAAGAAGATTAGTCCAAAGAAGGGACATACAAAAATCCTCTCTAAGTTCAGCCCGATATGACTTTGTCTTAATAATAGTGGAAATGATTTTAGAAGTTGAAAAAAATATTTGAAAGGATTTTCAAAGGAGTCAATTAAAGTTAGCAAATTTTTATTTTTGAAAAGCGAGTAAATATTCAATTTTCAGAAGGAAAAAATCTACATTCTATCTAATAAGAAGTTTTAATAGAAATTAAAATTAGTTAAATAGAAACTATCAGTAAATGGGGTATTAATAATTATTTCTTTTAAAAAAGAATATAGAGCGTATGTATAGCTTGTTAATTTTTCTAAAATGAAAAATTGTGAATTGTATTATTATTTTTAGAAGTGGATAATAAGAAACGTTACTTGTTTAACGGATAAGTAATAAGGGATAAGAAATTTCAAACACGAAGGTAGGAAAATAGAGCAAAACGGTTGATGGATGCACCGTGATAGATAGATAGGAGCTTCTCAAGGCAGCCAGGGCGAAGGTGGAGAAGATAGAGACAAAACGAAGTAACAGTAGTTAACAGTTAGTAAATTAATATTCAATTTGGCCAAATAAGGGCCCAGGTTCAACCTGGCCCAAAAACATCGAGCGGTTGACCATAAGTAATGAACGGTCAACCGCCAAACGCTAGAGGTTGATCCGTCACTATTTTGGAGTGTTATATTCGCTTCCAGATCAAGCCCCTTTATTTTTTATCAAAACCCACTTCCTCCCAAATGATTTTGACCTTCCTCCTTCTCTTCCAAGCTGTTGAACACAACCCAACCACCTAGCACAGACGTCGATCACCTCTAGCAGCTTCCAAAAACCGACCAGTTTCAAGCCTTAGATTGACCTCCAAATAAAAATTTATGGCCTATCCGTATGGCACCACTGCCTCCTAACACCCAAGGCTAACCACCTAGAGGATAGCATGGCTCCGGAATCATGAGAATATTGTAAAGAGCTATGAGGAATCTGCCAGCTTCACACTTCTACAGGGACAACCAATTAAGTTTGAGGACTTCATGGACTACAATTTGAAGAACCTATTCATAGCTGCATGACTATTTCAGATTCTTCATCATGACATGTGTGAGCAGGAATGCTATCCTAGGGCATGTGTTTGTTTGGCAATAATTTTATGTCCATGTTCTGTGAGCACAAGCTAGTTTCACATCCAAATTCAAGAGGAAGGAGATTCAGATGACAGGTGCATAGTTCACTCTCACATATCTCTACAATAGGAGAAGACTAGATGACATAGGGACCACCGATCCTGCAATTTTAGAGTAGATCTTTCTTTAGGGGACATGTGTCTAGAAGATGGATAACTTGCGGCCCAATCCCGTCTGGTCACTTGCATCACCCAGCAGAATATCATCCCCAAGATGTGGAGTTATGACCAGATTTATCCCTTTTTCTAGAAGGCCACCTATGCCATTATACATGGTACTCAAGTGAACTGGGCCAGAGCGATCATGGCCCAATATGAAGACCAAGGAGCAGGGATCCGGAGGAGCTACTTTCCATACTGTCATCTTTTCACTTCCATCTTCCAATAGTTTAGGTGAATTCCAAGGTAAGCCGATACAGAGTAAGGTACCAATACCATTGGATAAGTCCTCCTTCAAGAGGAAGAGGATAGAGGTGTCGTTTGTATATTTTGGAGCTTAGCAGCATCAAGAGGCGGTGCCAACATATATGGATTGGGGCCCTTAGCTGAGTCAGTAGGTCACGAAGAACCCATAGGCCCCCGACTATGGAGCGATCTGAGATTCCCAGCTTTAGATTGAGGCTGAGCTTCTAGCAATGGGCGACCAATAGTAGGAGATGTAGGAGTAGCAGCAGGAGATATAGGCAGAGCAACAACGCCAAAAACGTAAGCTAAGATGCATAGCCGCTGTGATCTGATCACTTGAGTGTGGTTATGGCTCCAGCTTGTGCAGAGGACCATCATCTAGCACATAGTTAGTAGTAAATAGTAGTAGCTAATGGTAGCAGTTGTGTTTACTTCCAATGGTTGTTTTTCTTTTAGATTGGATTGTAAGCATTAGTTGTTTCCATTATATAAAACGTGCATGATATTAATGAAAATGTTCCTTTTTATTTATTTTCTGTGTGGACCGCGATATTGTTGGAAAATAGTAAAACAACGAAATTTTAGAAAAGGCAATTAACTTATGCAAAAGAAAAGAAAATAGTAAAAGACTACAATTATAACAATAAATTAAGGAAATTTATTAAGTTAGCGAGAAAAAGAAAAAGGAAATAATATTTAAGTCCCAAAAGGTAGAAACTTTTTAGAAAGTACATTTTGGCAAACGAATGACATCGAAAAGTTATTATGAAGTTATGGGTCAATGTCCCTGTAACCTAAAAGCTGAAATTTATAAGTGAACTTGTGTGCTAGTTGTTATGTAAAAATAAAAGAAAATGTTTCTGAATATTTAAAATTTAATGTGTATTATGATAGGGTCCATTATGGATGTTAAACTGTTGAGTAAACCCCGACTATGTTGGATATGGCATAAACTGTTTGAAAAAAATAAGAATACATGTATATACTTATGGAAATCTTATTTAAAATTCTTAGTTTTGCGAAGTAAATTACTTTTTCGAATGTTTTGAAAAAATTAGAATTTTCAAAGATTTTAAAGTTCTCCAAAATATTTTAAGACTTTAAATTAAAAAGATCTCTGATTTTCAAAATGCCACATAGTTAGTGAAATTAAAATTTTACCGTATAGTAGAAGTGAAAGTAAAATAAAATATGGTTAGGGACATGGGAAAAAAGCTATTTTAGCTATGGAATCTCTTTTTCCATACCTTGTTGGTAGTTAAATAAAATGTTTTAAAGATCTTAAAGATTAAAATAAAATTTACTTGTGCAAATTGTACTTGGAAAAGTTGGACAGATATATCTGGGCATAAGAGAAGGTTCCAAGATACAGTGGGAAGTTCGGTATTCAAGAAAACAATGGAGATATGAAATTCTCTGCCTAAACTCTCTTCCGACGTAAGAATATATGTTTAGAAAATTAGATTTGTTTTAAAAATTCGGATGTTAGAAATGATGTGCTAGGATTTTGAATGGTTGAGATTGGACGAAAATTTGGTTGAACTATACTTCTTTTCATAGATGTGTGGGAAAATTTGGCTGCAAATAAAGTTTTTGATTTCTAAACTGCCACTACATTTAGGCTTCTTGCATCATATTTTCAAAATTGTTTTAAAAGATGCATTCATAGGTGGTGCCAGTTTAGAATTGCCCGATATGCATACCATATATGTTGTGGTACACAATGCACTTGTACGCAATTGGTTGAAAAAAAATGGTTGCACGCTAATTGGTTGGATATTTTAGAATGGTTGCATGTTATGTTATATGATTCCGTCCTTAGGGAATTTCAAGGACGAAATTCTTTTAACGGGGAAGAATGTAATATCCCAAACTTTTTACAATAATTAATTTAAAAGAAATTAATAAGTAATTAGTAACGTTGAAAATAGAATTTTTACAAGTGTTAGAATTTGGTTACGGAACATCCACCATTGGGTTCTTGACAATTATGATCAATTTTCATATATAAAGTTTTCCAATAGGAGTTTAAACAAAAACGTTATCAGTGTTTGAAGTTTTTGAATCTAAAATACTTACACATGTAATTAAGGAAATAAAATGTAATTGCTAAAATAAATTAATATTAATTAACGTTACCGTTTGCTTAATGTTTAAGAAAGTTAACGTGAATGGAAAACGGAAATAAATAGTCTCGACCAAACATACAAGATATCAAATTAACAAACATTAACAATAATATTAATGAACCAAATTTACATCGACCGGTCGACAAATAACATGGGCCGGTCGGCTGCTAGTGGTTGATCAGTAGGGGGCGGTGGTCGACCGGTTGAGCTGTCGAATCGAGAATTTTAAAGAGGCAAATGGTCTGGATTTAAAATAAAAGAGTTTAATGACTGGAATTGATTCGAACTCCTTTAAATACGGGTCTAGTACTTCACTTTTCTTCTCATATTATCCAAAGCAATGGCAAAACTCTGTTATTTTCTCTACTGCACAAAATTCTTAATTCTAAAAAATAGTTATGGTTTATACGAATATGCAAGTAGAGAATAGTAGAGGATGATTGAGAAGAAGAACACGGTCACATCAAATTGCCAAAGCTACGGTAAATTTTGAATCCAGATCCAAAATTAAATTTAAATCCAAATCACTTCTTCGATCTAAATTTTTGATAGGTATATGCATGTTTGCCATATATATGTATTCAAATAGGGAGAAAAAGGGAGTCAAATTGAATGATTGGGATTAGATCTAGAGACTTGGAAAGCTAAAAAGGTGAGTGGAAAATTTTATACATTTATTTATATAGTAATGAAGTCGTAAATATATTCTTTTATGCCTAAATGTAAACCGGAGTTGTAGGCTAAAATTGTATATGTGTAATAAATTTATAAACATTGCCTACATATTCTATGATAGGTAACAAGGACTATATATTGCATGTATGTGAATCTAGAAAGTATTGGGTAGTAGCAGCTCCTAAATTTAATAAATTATGTTTTAGTTCCAGAAGTGTTGATTAATTGAATTATGCAAGTAAATCTATACTATACTATTATTACTGAGTTTGATTTCAATAGCTTACAGGCCTCCTTGCATTTGGTAGAAAATTTGGAAACCAATCGTCACGCGCATGTTACTTTCCTCTTTTGTCCTTTTCTTTACGCCACTTTCCGCCATCCAAACCCTACAGTTTTCTTCTTTTCCTAATTTAAACTCATCAGCCATGCTTTTTCTTAGTCCCAAACATATTTTTTCTCTTGTTCCTAACAAAATCATTTTATACAGTCGTTCTCTTCTACCTAATCATAATTATTCATTCTCCCTAATTTGAGTTATACATGTTGCATCGTGCCGCCTAATTGGTCGGATATACCCACTATTGACCTTGACTGTTCCTCCTAATAGCGTCGCCAATCCCTTCGAACTTGAAATTCCGACTTCATCTATTCTAACACTAACTCTAATTTCATGTTGCCTAATTTTCCAAAGATACCCATAACTGGCTTTCACATTGCTCCAAACAGCGTCGTAAATCCCCATCGAATCTGAAACTCCGACGATGTTATTTCCTACCATTGATAGGTCCTACGGTAAAGGTATTCTTCTTTACATTTGTTTTCTTATTGAACACATATAGAAAATAAAAGGGTTCATTTTATAAATTATGTTGTTTTTACTACGATGTCATAATTATAGGATTTATTCAGATCATAAATTTTCATATATTCTCTACTTCACGCAATTGATTTTGTATAATATTTACTGTACATTCAACAAATCAGGTGTATGGATTGCATTTTCAATTTTAGCTTGCTCAAGTGAGAGTTGGCGGAAGAGGTAAATACTCAGTTGATTGTTATCTATATTGATCAATAATATTTCGATTACGTACATTTCTTGAGCTTTAATATACATCATATACTTAACACATCCTAAATAGCATGATTAGCCATTGTTTCTTATATTATCCCATGAGATAAGTTGCCTACTCTTGTAATTGCTAAAGGACTTAGATTAATTTTTAATTATTGGTCTTTCGGTATCTGCTTCAACTATTTCATATTAAGACATGGAATATCACTTAGCTTCTTATTTTCCACACTAAATTTTAAAATAAGACTTCACATAGCACAACCGTACATTTCACTTCACTGATACCATTCACTGCAAAGTCACTACCCAAACATACAATTTACAAAGAAAATACACTACACAATCACACACTACATCTTCACACTTACTCACCCCCTCAGCTACATATTAATACCCATGCACTTCTTTTAATGCCTTCATTTCTAACACTAACCCGCTGCAATAATAACAAAAAACACTCACTACACTTTCACTACAACACACTTTAACCGGCACAAGTCGAACCAAAAACACCTCAAGAAGCAACTTCAAGTAGACTGTCATATTCAAGATTCTTAAACAAAGTGCCCTCGCACTGACTTTTATTATCAAGATCCTATGAGAATTTCGTGCCAATTTTACCACCTGAAAGCCTAATCCTCAATTCGTTCCATGCCAACCGAAGATATCGCTTTCATCGCTCCTTTTACCATCGTCAAAGACAAACTCTAACCCTCTTTATCTTAAACCTACACTTCACCATGCATCCCCTTCTCAACCTTCTTGACTCTAACCCTAACCCTATATACAACATCTTCTTTTGCCTTCCATACGCATACCCTTATCCCTCTACAAATCACCAAACTCCTAATCCTCAATTACCACATCAATACCACTTCAATTGCATTCAAATCCCCTTAGATTTGTTGTTCGATATGAAAATATTGAATCGCCTTCTTCCTGCAACTGAATCTATAAAGATATTAATTTCCATGTGCTTCTACATATTGTTTTTGGCATGGATTTTTATATTAAAATGATTTTATTTCGGCTGTTATTACTGGCGGTAGTCTCACCGACTTCAAATGATTCACTTATTTTCTTAACTAGATGTTTTATGGGGCTGCTATCAAAATTGTTATAGTAATCACTTGCCTGACTGACAGTTTGCTGAATGAGCATTTATCTTACATGAAAACATCAATTAACTGTAGATTAGATAGTCGTTGATCCAAAGGTTGAAATGCTCACTCAATCGAATGATTTTCCCCTAAGGGAAAATCACTTTTCTTCTAATCAGACATTCTTCAATTTCAATTCCTTCTACATCGATTCTATGCTTCACTAATTGAGAAACCAACATTAGTTTTACCCCTGCTTCTTTTACATAATCCATTGCCAGACACTAATATGTATATTGTGAGAAATGAAAATTAATTTTACTTCTTCTTTAGCAACTGAATCTTCCATTTGTATTCAATACGTATTTTTTTATTATCTAATATGTCCTTTTCATTTGGAACAAAATAAATGCTTATACATACATATACATACATACATACATATATATATGTGTAGTTTCCTGTCACTTTTATCAATGATTGTAATATTTAGTTTTTAACTTAGTTTTTCCTTTTTTGCTTTCCTTGCTGCAATGGGTATCAATTTACTTTTGAAAATTGACATGATAGTTGACTTTCAACAATTTATTTTTCAAATAAATTTATAACCAAGACTATCTATATCAATGATTTATCAATCAATATAGTTTTATAATGCTTTGCAATGTTAAGTTAGATGCTTTCAAATAAAAAGGTTGGCTTTCGTATTGTATTCGACATTTGTCATTAGGTAGGAAAGTACGATATGAAGTCATCATTCTCAAGAATAATTCTTTCTATCATTGATATTCAAGTAATGAAGGTTTAGAGTAAAACTACGTTTATAAAAGTTATGAAGGTTCCAAATTTCTTCTTTTTAAAATTTCAGATTTGACATTTTAAAATTTGTTTCTCATCTTTTTATTTATTTATCATACTCAAATATGTGAACTTGTAGTATGCTTTATTTTGTCAATTTGGATAATGAATGATTTAAATCTACGAACATGGTTCTTTTTACCAATTGAAGTATCGAAATTTGGCAACTGAAGTACTTAACTTTCGCAACTTCTGTTCAGTACCAAATAAATATTAGCTTTCACAAATTAATTACGTCATTTTCTCGAATGTTCTTCATTGCTAACGTACCTAACCGTTATATAATTGATGCCATAAAATGTTGCATGTACACAGCGAAGTATGTGTTTTTAGGTTTACAATCATTATTTTATTTTAATTACAAAAATATTTTTTTTCTGGTGTTTTCAATTCTAAAATTTTAAACTTTTTGGAGGAGAGTTGAAAATTTGACTTAAATGAGCAATGACTTCTCAAATATATGTGTGCATTTCTTTTGTAATAAGATATGTGTACATATGTTATTAGTTTAGAATATTTTATTGTAATAAGGATTTAATTTAGATGTATACAAGCATTGAGTTATTTCAAATGACTTTTAGTATTTTAATTTTTAGATTTATATTTATCGTGGATTAATTTGTCACTTTATTTTGGATTAGACTTTCTCGGTTGTTATTTTAAATTTGTTTACCCTAAATTTGTATTACATGTATTTATAAAAATTTGTATTCTATATTTAATATGTATGTTATAGTGTAAATGATGATTTAAAAGCTTAAACGATCTTTAAAATTTTGCATATTGCATTCAGATTTTAAAAGTTATATGGTTTTATATATTGGAGTTTTTAAAGAAAACATTTAATTTCTGCTTTTTTACAATGAAAATACCAGTTTCTAATCTATATTTGGCTTTTTATTATTTATATTTTTAAAGGAATAATATTTATTTTTTTCCTTTTAAAAGATTAGATTTTGGCTTTTAATGTTTGTTTGTATATTTTTTGGCCTTTTTCTACGAAAATATCTTCCCACTTTGATTTTAAATTTTGTCTTTTCAATTTTCATATTTAACCTTTTGTATTTTATTTTTTAGTTTTTTTAATTTTCATATGAACTTATGATATGCTTTCTTTTGTCAATTTGGACATTGAAAGATTTAAATCTATGAACATTCTTTTTTTATCAATAAGAACAACGAAATTTCAGCCTATAAAGTACAAAGCTTTTCACTACTCCTACTCTATACCGTATATTAGCTTTTGCAAATTAATTATGTTATTTTTATTATGTTCTTCATTGCTAAAATCCCAACCTTTATACAATATAAGCATACAAATTTGGATTTACACAATAATGAATTGTGTTTCTTAATGTATAATTATTGCTTTACCTATAAAAATATTTCCACTTTGGTATTCATTAATATTAAAATTTCTAGCTATTAGAAGTAGATCTGAAATTTTGACTTAAATAAGCAGAGTTCGCAGATATATGTGTAGGCATATGATTTCTTTGACAGTTATTCCTATTGTGTCATTCTGTGCTTGATTCTCCATTGATAATATACTAAGGTTTTTTTGTCCTCAAATTCAACATTGCAAGTTTCCATTCTACCCTTAGTTCTGAAAAGCGGTGCACTTACCAATGAACCTTTTATACCATATAAACTGTAGAAATTGTTCTCATCCATATTACCAAACTTAAAAATTGTTTTAGGTCTTACACGCAAAGCCATTGAACCTAAACTCGAAGGCCTTTTTATTCTTACATGCTGATTTTATTCCAAATATATTTGTACTTTTATCATGTATAATATAAATGCATAAATAATAACATTTTTATGGCAGTAAATGATGTCTAATTTATTTTTACTACTGTCTATACATATGTATGTATGTATATACACACATTCTTCATAATGATTTTATATAACGCAATTTATTTGCAATTAAATTCAAATTGAAATTGTAAATCTACAAAATTTAATTTACTTATAAGTTATTTAGATGTACCCAAAAGGCATTTTACTCTCACATGTCAATTACTTCTGATTAAATTTCATGTTTTTATTGTAACATATATATAAATTTATTTTATTACGTATATTTGTAGTTTTTGAAAAAAATAAAAGCAGTTTTGGTTCTAATTAAGTTAGTCTAACAATTTTAGTGCATTTGAAGAGTACTTATATATTTTCAGTTTTTTATAATTCGTATTAGAACTTCTAAAGATGTTTTAGCATCTAAAAAAAGGTTTTTATTTTATATTATTTTTCTCATTAAAGATAGAAGGGTGTTGATGTAATTTGGATCAACTATAAGTACCGAGGGTTATATGGATATGTAATGACACTTGTTTTGGTATGTTTATTTGTTGTATTTGATAAATAAATGAAACCAATTTTCTTTGTAAGCTGTATCGCACTTTCAAGTGCTTTTATAGAGTAGTTTTATATTCCTATTTAATAAATACAGACAAATTTCATATATTGAAAATAAAAACAGTGGTTTAATATTAAAATTTAATTAGTTTAATTGTCTTCTTTTCAATGTGTTAACAACACCTTTTTAATAAATAACATCCTGCTTGAAATGAATGGTGGTAATCTGTCTACATATATTTGTTGAAAGCATGAAGCTTTAATTTAATTTTTATTACTTAATCCACTAGATCAATGAATCCATTTTACTATGTTGAAAAATTAAAATTTTGAGTCAAGGCTGCAATTCCAGATGTGTATTTTAACCTTCTACTGTGTAGTAAACCATAACGAGAAGTATATATATGTATATAGGATACAATAGAGCACATTACTTTAGATTTTATTTGCTCCTCTCTTTTACCTTATCTATTTTTATATTAATTTACCCATAAAAATAAAACATCTTCAAGAGTCTTAAAATTCGCACTCAATCGCTTTTTTTATATCATGCATTTATATTGTGCCCTTTTTTTATGGTAATGTAGTTTTTGTGATGCTACCGCATTATTAAAAATCAAGTACGGTTCACCTTTTTCAAAAATTTTATCCTATAATTTTTTTTACCATTTAATTAAAAGATCTAAGGCTGGTTTTAAACTTCGAAATTTTACTCCCAAAATTGTACGGTGCTCAATCTTTAATTACACATCTAGGTTTTGAATCATGTAATCATAACCAAATTTTCAGTTCATATGATCTACCTTGGATATAGTATTTCAAGAGATTAAGATCATTTTCCTTCAAAAATTTATTAGTAATAAGAATTCAAACAAATGTATAGGTTACAAATTTCTAATTTTAACTTCCAATGCGCAAAAAAATAGGATAACATTAGTAACATCTATTACAGGCATATTGGAGAACCACAGTTAAACTATAAGGAATGCTAGGAACTAATTTCATTGAATCAGAGAAACCAAGCTCAGCCAATAGTTATAGGAATTTTTACTACTACTATTAGGAGATAAATGAGCATTTGCTTTAATTTGGGGGAATTTAATTTCTCAACATTACAGTGAATGTTGAAAATAATTTTAGTTTGTTATTTCATTATTTTATCTATATTTTTCCTTCTCAAAGTGTAAATTTTATATCCATATGAAAAATGACTAATTATGATGATTTGGAACTTATTAAGTTACCAAATCGCAACTACTATTGTAATTACTTCCATAGGCAAAAAATTACTATGATATGTATGGATACTTTTTTTTACAGATAAAACCCTTTGCTATAACCAACTTTTGTTATTCTTTCAACTTTTTTTGGTGCAATTAATCTTTGAAGAATATTACTATCCACGAAAATATTCATATTTTTTATTGCTAAAATATGTTTTCATCACTCAATAATTTTCATATCCCTTGAAAAATTGCATTTTGCAAGATAAAATTACAGTATCACTTCATCTGTTCAAGCTACTAATTTATAATAAACAACCACATCATGTACATATTTTTTGAGAAAGAAAAATATACCAATATGGAATTAATTAGTTACAACTAAACAAAATATACTACTTAACTGTTAATTTATATGTGCAAATAAAAATTCATATGTACGTTCTATCCAATGTGTTCCATGATATTTGGTTCAAGTAAAAAATATAGGAAATATCATTTTATAGAATTTACTTTAGAATTGCTCTTCAGACTTTATGAATTTATTTTGCGCTGATTACATGTAAATTCTAAAGTTCAATATTATATGACTTAGGCTTAAATGGTTAAAACAAGGTTAGATTTATTAATATTTTCTTATAAACCACACGCTTCACTTGATCACACCATCCAAACATCACTCTTTGCAAGTGTTGAATTTTATTCATGAGTACTTGCATGTATTAAGCAATAAAATACTATGGTATGTTGTTGTGTTCAATGACAATGTAATATTATTATCATTTCCTTTGTTGTCAAACCTTTTCTTAAATCTTCTTTGAGTGCAAAAAGCCTAATAAAATTTAGATTAAAGTTTGGTTTAGACATTTTTGTAGGTTCCAAAAATTAGCCTTTTGCATTTCAAGCCTGCATATATTGAAACAAATGACAACTGTCAAAATTATTTCAATTTATTTTTTTAAATATTCAGTCACAATACAAGGTATGTGCATAGCATGGGCTCATGTTTTCTATTTTTTTGCTAGATTTTTGATTCATCTATAGAATCATTAGCTAAATAAAACAATTATTGATTCTCAGTTTGAAAGCCTTGCGTCAACGTTGTCTTATTACTCCATTGCTTAATTGTTGGTAAATTTCAATGATTTGTACTGCTATGACATGTAATTAACTAACATGTGAATACCTTTTGATTTGTAGAAAAATATAACCAGAGGATTAGGCTTTTATGCAAACATTAGTAGCTCAGAAAGGTAAACAACTATGCATATCATAGGATATTTGTATATCTGTTCAATTTATGATTAGTCATGATGACCATGTTTGCTGTCTCCAATATATCACAAAAATCTCTTTTAGATTGTAATTATCGAACGTACTAATGTTAGACTCTATTTTTTATTCTTTCCTGAAGCTATATGTCATTTAATACAAGTTCTGACTCTCTGTGCTCTTTTAAATAAAATTGGTATCAACATAAAGGAGTATATGTGGAATAAAATTATTCATCCATGCTATTAGTATACACAACTTTTAGTCTCAAAACTAAAAGATAGTATTCATTTCAGTTTTCACATATTTTTTCCCATTAGATTTCCTACCGGTCAATTATATTAGAACAAGCTTCGTAGTTAATGATAAGGCATACATGTTAAAGAGCAATACTTATTTGTTTTCCTAGCTTCTTCAATAAGTTAACTTATTTTTATATAAAACCTACTGCTATGATTTGGCTATTAACTAAAGGTATCTTTCATAACATATATGAATAGCAGTTCAAAAAAATAATTATTATTTCCCAATGCATGAATGTATAATAGCCTTCAACATTTTGCTTCAAGCATTTTATCTTTTAACAAAAGCTTTACATGGATACATAAAATGACAGCATCATTTATACAGAAAATATGAAAGGCATCTTATTGCAGTACATGCAAAAAAATCATAGTATTTTTTACTGTATTTCAAATAAAAATAAATTCATTTGTACAAGCATCTTTAGCATTGAACGAAAATTGAAATCTTACGTGCGTGAAACATAAGTTTACTCCAACCTATTTGCATTTCTCCTTACTAGCACACTGTAAAGTGTATGTTAAACAATGATGGCATATAAGTAATTAGCCATTCCAAAAGTTCATGAAAATTATACCATGAACAGACATAATGTTTTATTTTTAAATAAACAAAAAGGTCAAAAACTATTTTACTAAGTAACAAGCAAAACGAAATCTATGTGTGTGCATTGAAAGGTTCCCATTAGTTTCTATAGCTTTAAAAAAACATAATATTTTTAGAAACATCAGTGTGCGTAGCACGAGTTCGCACTAGTGTAGATTACATGTTATCAAAATAAATTATTGAGATTTAATTAGTTTTTTCATTAAATAGGAATATTTACCATATTTTGTACTATCAATTTCAATAAATATGAAAATGATAATTCCTAAATGTAACACAAATCTCCTTTTAGTTAAGATATAGAAATTTACGGTGTTAACATTTCCATTTGGGAGAGACATAATTCGAACGCATTAAAATATAGAAATCTATAAGGATTAATTAAATAATTATAAATGTGATAATAATAGTGGTCTAAGAGGTGAATTAATATATATGCAATTTAAGTAAGATAGCAATCGAATGATAAAGATGAAAAGGTAGGCAAGTGGTAATTTGAAAATAAAACGATTGTGGAAAGTTCATTAAACAAGGATGGGTAGTAAATGTTAAAAGGGAATGAAGGAAGAGTTTAATAAAAAGGAATGAAAGTAAATGAAAAACGATATTTTGATCTTCTGAAATGAAGTGGTAAATGATCTTAAATTGAATAAGAAGTAAAGTAAAGAAATGTTATTAATAGTTGAATATTGGAGGCGTAATAATCAAACAAGTATGAATATGTGTGCATTTATACACACGCACATGCATACATACATATATACATATGTACATACATACATACATACATACATACATACATACATACATACATACATACATACATACGTACATACATACATACGTATATACATACATACATATATATAGACACACATGGCCTCGAGTATTCACTTACGATAGGTGTGAATTATTAAAGTTAGTAAATTACTTAGATGGAGAATGATGATATAATCATTTGAATGGTTGGAATACAAGGTCAGTAGTGTTACACAATATAAGTCTGTCCACCGCAAGGGGCTATCGGTAGTTGTGTATACATTATACTAATATAGGACATATCCAACTGTAGGATCCGTGGAATTATATACTTTAACGTATGGGTGAAGGAATATCCTATTAGGGTCTGCATCAATCTTTTAAGAAGGGTATTACCTTGACTATATTAGGAAATCTGAATGGGATGGTGAGCAAAGATCGACGCTACGTCAGTATGTTGGTACCATAATGGGTTGTATGAGCTATACACAGGTTGAGAACGTCGTCAGTCCTGAGCGGTCAGTAGGAGAGACGAGGGTTATACCTAATAGGATATACTTCCTACTAGTGTAGGTTATGTTAAAGTCATGCTTTGCAATAGTTATTTGCTAGTTTTTTTATTATGGGTAAGGCTAGGTAACCCTTAAGAGAGATCTTTTAAAAACAAATTGGGTAGTCCGTGGAGCTGAGTCCACAATAGATCGAGGTGCTGAGTCGTTTATAGTTCGTGGATCTGAGTCCATAATAGAAAGCAGACAAGTAGAAAATCCTTATGGCAAGATAGAATATGGCTAAATATATGAACCATTATTAGCCACTATGATAGTTCCTTGGTTTGCATGATGATAAGATGTGATACTGCATTAATGATGGATCCTGACGGGATGCTAGATTAGGGGTACTAGGTGAGATAGTATCTTCGTCCAAAGGGGGACTATGGTACCTATATATATACGTATGTTGTTATGGTCTACTTCGAGTAGATGGGGTGTATCATACATGTACTTGAAAATAAGATGACTAAGTAAAATAAAAGGACATAACATGCAACAGAAGGCAGTCGGCATAAACCAGTGTTACATACAAAGTGTATAATTTACTAGTTACTAGAACATTATTCTGACCCCTTTCCCATTACAACCCATAGGACAGCTTTAGAGGGATAGGTACTAGTGTAAGGCGGAAATAGTGAAATGATAGGTTTCCATAGGAATGCTCAGTACTGACAAAGACACTAGATATTGGAAGTGTTAATTTTGGTCAGTAACTATGTGATTTATTATTCGTTACTATTCTGTTGTGAGTTATATTGATAGTTCTTTAATATGCATTTATTTATTTATTTGCAGGATAATAAATCAGTGATCCATACTTTTGTGGACTTGGGTTTTCGATTTGGCCAAAATTCATACCCATGGGGTGCCGGTTGTCATAGTCATTCTTTGTGATTGCTGATAATTGAAGAAGGCCTGGCGGCATGGCCTTAGCGAGTATCCTTCAAGATCTCCATCAAGTTTCACTCGAAGAGAGGTAGATGAAATGCTTCTTATAGACGAGAATATGCATGCTTATAATTTGTTAAAAGAATGCCATAGTGTCGATCATAAGGTGGAAGTTAGAGAGGATGATGATGATGGCGGCAACAATTCTTCAAAAGAACACGATGTCGTTGCAAATGCCAATGAAGCTAATGAGGTGCCCCCAGTTTCGAGCTATGTTGTTGATTCTGAAGCAGGTCAAAGGGTCGAAGATAGTGGAGGAGTATGGAGTGAACATGCCGAGGAATGATGGAGTGATGGCAGGGACAATAATGATGTCGATATTGGCCACGAATCTTCTAGTGATGGAGGTGGCAATTATAGTGCCTTTTTAATAGCTCGGCAACCAAAAATAAAGATGGTTTCATCTCGAATACCAATGCAACCTCTGCCAGCTACAATGGCGAAGGAGACCCCCATCCCATCTTGTATTGATATCTCTAGATCCTTAGAAAGTATTCTGGACGAGTTCGTCTCCTTTGGCCTTAGCAATATCAGTATTAGGGATATTTGACCTCCCATCTGTCTGCTTGATAAAGTGTCAACTAGACAAGAAGAGGTTGTAAGCAAAGTCAAAGTCCATGGTCCATAAGAGGACACTAGGGCACATTCACACGTACGCGCACTACACTTTTTCTCTATCTGCACCAGGTTTCTATTTTGTTAGTGCTAACTTGTTTATGTTTCATTTAAAGAGTTGAAGAGCGAAGGAATTTATACGACATCGTCCAGAGCAAGGGGTACAACTTCAAACAACATAGATCGACTGGTCATTTTGATGGTCCATCTCATAAGACTGATTTAGGGAGGTGCTTAGAACGAGATATATGAAGGACAAAAGTTATAGGATTAGTGAATCGTCCCCATGATGCAGGTCACGTTCACCTCTACCGCACAATATAGATCCATATTCGACGATATCCGATCACGTCTCATCCATTGAGATGCTGATTGCTCCTATTTTAGATCCTCCGTCGACACAATCAGCACTATCTTCTCATGTGCCACAATGCTTCGAACAGTCATCTAGGCTGCTTGCTTCTGATGCCTCTAATTTGAGAGCTAATAAGAGGCCAATTCTACCTCCTCCCACAACTATAGAAACATATATTGTTTCCAATCCTCAGTTGGAAGCTATGAATCATGCAATTCCAAAAAATATATTTTATGACATCCTTTTCATTCCTCAATTGAAATATATCCCTCCAAAGACCAGGTTCGATGTCGTGGCTTATGTGGACGATGTATACGATCGGTACTTCAAATGGAAATGATTAGCTAAGGCTATTTCCGATGGTGCTTACAAGAGAAACGTGAAGCTTGATGGAGTAAAATAGTTGCAGGAACAAGACAAGCACATCATCTCTCATTTTGAATAGGAAATTAAAGAGCTTACTACATCATTGACCAGAGCTAAGAAGCGGGTGGAGGATCTATGTCATCCAAAGAGGATCATCTGAACCAGCAAAAGGTAATCGAAGCAGATCATCGTGGAGCTACAAGTCTATCACTAGAGAACGAGCATCTCAAGAAGGCTACAAAAAAGAAAGACTTTGAAATTGCTCAGTTGAAAAAGTTGCTAGAGGGTAAAAAGAAAGAAAAGGATGATGCATAATCTACGTTGTAATGGTGTGAATGAAGTTTGATAATGAACGGTTTTGGTAAGGGAGGTGGTCGGTTAGGACAAGGTAGAGGAACAAGATAAGTGAAGCGAAAAAGTATAGACTAAAGCTTGATTTTATAAGGAGAAGTAGAGGATGTAACGACACCGTAAATTTTTAATGATTATTAAATAACGTAATTAACTAGTCTATTATGAAATTTTAAATAATTGAATTTTGAAATTAAAATTTGATATTTGAAATACGTATATTTAAATATAGCAAATGGTAAATTTTCATCTAGTAATATTGAATTTTATTTTAATGTGTAATTTTATTTCAATTTCAAATCAGTTAATATTAGATGATGATAAAATGTTTTCCAAACTTGAATATTTTTATATAATAAATTTGTAAATTATCTACCGAGTGAGACATCATATTTCATTTCTTTAAATTTTGACAGCCATTGCTCCGTTTATCTTATTTTCGGCAAATTAGCAGCATTTTCAGTACCGATTATCGACTTTTGATAGGATGATCTTACCACTGATATTTATATACCGTTTTAATCGTCTCGTCATGCTGATCTCCGTAGTATATTCGTCTGTATATTTTGGAGACTGGTACGCCGCGAAATCTACACAACAATTTCCATATCGGTTTCCTTTTCGAACCTTTTCTTTCCGTGACTTTCAATTGTCATCATAATTTGAAATGTCACTTGTCTTTATTTTCCCTGAATTCAGCCTTGAATATTTTTATTCCCAACAGTTCAAAATATGATGGTGGTTCGTCTCTTTCTATTTCACTTTGTCTGTTCTGTTCATTCTTTTCAAAAGAAAAGAAAATGAATAATATAAAGCGTATTATATATTTGCCCAACAGAAACCTTCCAATATTTGATTTTTCCCCTACTTCCATCACCCTCTTCCATCGCCTGCATCTTTCATCACCGCTGCCTGCTCCTCCCATGGCCCGAGCTCCACCCACCGAAGCCATCAGCCACCCCACGTTCGTCCTCTAGCCACCCGCCTCCTTTTCTCCTCTAACCCGATAACGACCAGACCCCATTACCCAAACTCGCTTCCATCTTCCAAACTCCCACCCCGTGCTCCACTTTACGCGCCTCCCCATGATGCCAAGATCCGCGACCACAACCTTCGAGACCACCTGCCCATTTCCACCTTTCCGGCCTTCAACTCCATCACTCACACATGCAGCCATCGGCCTCACATCAACCTGCTCTTTCTCTACTTGTATATTATTATTCAATATCCAAATTGTATATATACACACGTAAGTTTTATATAATGATTATTATATTTATATTGTTTTCTTTTGCATTCCCAAATCTAGGCTTTTATTTTTCAAACACTATATATATGTAGATTATAGGTTGTTGTACATTTGCTATTATATTGTATAAGCTTATGGGATCTGTGAGCTTATATATATATATATATATATATATATATATATTCTTTTGAGTTATTTTAGCTTTTAGTTTTAAGGAAGTACATATAATATAATTTATATTTTAAAGATATGCGTTAGTATGCATATATATTGATTATATGTCAGTCATATATTTATGCATATATTAGATGATATAAAGTCAAGTCTGCATTTGTATATTTTTAATATATGGTCTGTATATAATATATAAGTTATGCACATAATGTATTTATATTTTATATATCCTATATACATAGAGTGTATGTTAATGATACAGCAAGATATGTCTGTTTACCTAAATTTTTGAATGTATGTATTTTGCAATTGTATATATATGTTTACAAAGATGTGCCTGTATTTTTTAAGCGATTCTATATAAAAGTACATGTTGTTAAATAAATAATAAATAATAAATAAAAGAAAAACCTATTTACAGTAAGTGATTCTATATAAAAGTTATGGTCATGGTGTTTATATGTTAAAGGTATGAATATAATAGTTGCTATTTTATTTTATTTTTATGTATGTGAGTTTACATATTCGTATATATAGGTTACAACAGAATATATAAGTCTACAGTATTTTATTATAGTAAAGACTATATATATGTTAGTATATAGGGCATTTTGTATATATATATGATACTTAGTATATTTCGCTGTTATGATATGTTTAAAATTCGATTCATATGTGTTTAAGAATTATTTGATCATATAATTGTTTAAAAACGTAATGATGCATATAAGTTTGTTCATTCACTCGTATGTTGAGTGTTGCATATCACTTTATTTTGAGAAACCAAGTTATTTTATAATATGTTTTAAAGAGTGTATATATATAGTTTATATAAGATTTTTTTGTTTATGTTATACATATACAAGGGATATGTTTGTACGCTTAGATAATTATGTATCTCAAAATATATTATTTAAAACAATGTATATATGTTTGATTTTAATATATAGGTTTTAATTTAAAAAAGATGATTTTGATATATATATATATATATGTATGTATGTATGTATGTATATGTATGTATGTATGTATGTATATGTATGTATGTATGTATGTATTTAATTTAACATATGTTTGACTTAAGAATATGATTTATATACATAAATAGTTATATATATAAGTTTATTTATATCTTTGACCTTCATCAAATCCAGTTCATCGTGCCTTGCTCTTGTCTCGTCAATGTCCAATTTTGTCGCAGCATTTTTTTGATTTGCTCGTGTCCGTATCTGTGTGCATGTCTGTGCCATCTCCTTTGTTCTCTAGCCTCGAAAGGTGAGCAATCACTCACGATTAACGTTCTTATATTTATTAAATTTAGTTTCAATTGAAATGACAATTGAAATATGCTGTTGTTAGTTATTTACACTGTTATATATATGATATTATCTGTATCTGTTCACCTGTGACATCTGACACTATTATCTGTTATTTATATTGATGATATATGCCTGTTATATTATTATCATATCTATTATCACTCTGCAAGTTCCCTGTTAGTATAGAATTCACTATGGGTTGAAATGATACATACCCGAACGATCTGTAGAATAAGGGAAAACCGTTATGGGTTGAAATGATAAACCCAAGCGATTTTCATTTAATTTGAATTTGTGATTGCGGGTTGAAATGATATATAACCGTATATATTTAAATTTCGGATTGAAATGATAAATATTCGTATCACTTGACCATAGGATAGAAAATTGTATACAGACACCATTGGTCTATATATAAATATTTTGAAAATGATTTCTATGGTTTTGAAAGGAAATATATATGGTTTTATTTAATATTGAAAATATTTTATATTTAAATAAGTTTCAATATAAAGTAGATTTAATAGTAAGCTTTAACTTAATAAAGTTTGATTTAACTAATATATATTACGTTTAAGTATTTATTTAAAATTTATGTTTTTAAAGTATATAGTTTATAGTGTATTTATAAGTTAAGGTTGGAAAGATAAATTTGGATTTATTTGAAATTGTATTTAATTAAGAATTTTGTTTAATTAAATCGATTTCTAAATTTTTGAAATTGAGATTTAAGATATGATTTTATAACTTGATTTTTGATTTAAAGTGATTAAATGAATATTTCAAGTTTAAATAAATTGAAGGAAATATGAAGTTAAATGTAATTTAAGGTTATTTAAATGATATTGAATTTATTAAGTGAATATTTCAAGACTAAATAATAATGAAGTTAAATTTAGTTTGAAAATGTTGAATACTAAAGCTTAGAAATATACTGAAATTGAAATGGTTATTTTGTTGTTCAAATCATTATTTGAAATCAATATAATTTGAAATGTTTTATTAGAAACTGAATTGAATTGAAATTGACGAATTGAGATTGAATTAAATTTGAATTTGGAATTCGAGTTGATTTGAATCGATTTGTGAAGTTTGAGGAAATTATAATATTTTACTTTATAAATTATTTTAATATATATACACACACACACACTATTTTAATATAAAACTATTTTTAATATAAACTATTTTTATATACCATTTATTTTAATATAAACTATTTTATTTTATAAACGATTATATTATATATACTATTATTAATATCTAAACTGTTTAAGTGGTGGAAGTTATGATTTCAAAGTTATGGTTTTCCAAAGTATTATGATTTCAAAGCACTTTGGTTTCAAAAGGGTTATAACTTTGAAAGTGTTATAATTTGGACATAGATATATTTGAGATGGTTGATATGGTTTTGAGATGGAAATGATATAGTATTAGTATGGTTTTGAAATGGAAATGATACTTTGGTTTTGAAGTATAAATTATTTCGAAATGACCATGGTGTTATATTGATGTTTGGTTGTTAATAGCGTATATTTCTACATAGTAGATAGTTCCACCGATCCTTAGAGGATGGGTATCCCAAATATCCTTTAAATTACTTATATTTCAGTTGATATTTCACTTGAGTTGGATTTATTAATATAAGAATGTTAATACTGACTCGAGTGTTTTGTGTTTTGCTTTACGCTCGGGTCAGACTGAGTGTCACAGCATTTGAGACTCGCCTTTGGAGTTGGAGCTTCGATTGGAGATCCATCTATCTATCCGGCTTTCAGTTACTCAGTTGACTTCGTTGATATATTCAGTTGTTATTCGACTACTATATTGGGACTTCTATGTCTTCGAGACTTCTGTTATATCTTGTTTTAACTCTGATATATATATATATAGTAGCTTCATGAACTACTATTCATTTGTTTACATTGCTTATTATTATATTACTCTGTGTCTGTGATTCTATGATTTATTTATTTACTGTATATGATGAGTTTTTGCCAAATATAAATTAACAATCTGATATTTTGAGCAATTCAAGTCTGACATATGTGGATGCGAATGGTTGAAAATACCAGGATGTTACAGTTGGTATCAGAGCTTTGGTTTTAGGCAAAACTTAGTATATAGAGTAAATTTAATTACAGAATCACTTCCTTTCGAGCTTGAGTTCTTCCTCTTTGATTCAAATTTACTTTGAATTTTGGAACGTTCCCCTCGGTTCCAAAATCTATCTTTGTCTCTCCCATTCATACTAAAATCCATCCTTATCTTTTCTATTCGTGTTCTTCTTGATTCTGAAGTATCCCATAGCTCCACTGAATGAATTGTAAAGGGGTAAAACTCCTTTACAATAGGCATTTACTCACTGGAGGTTTTATATCCTCGGTTTAGATGTTGTTATCTCTTGCTATACCTGAATTCTATCGATTAGATGTCGATTTGACTTAGAATTCTACATCGATCTTATTCTCGAAGTAAAGGTTGACCTGGCTAAGGGCACCCACGATTAATATAAGGCTATCCATTTTCATCTTTTGTAATTTAATTATCATATCTTCCTACCGAGCCTGTTTTGTTGATTTGAGTTCTCTTTGGTTAGGACTTCTCTAAATTTGAATCTCACATGGCTTTTCATACGACGAAATTGATATTGGAAATTTTTTGATTCTTATATAAGATGGACTTTATATAAGTATAAGGTGATTTTCAAAACTGTTGATTTTGGAAGGTATTCGATTTGAAGAGATAAACCTTATATATAATGGAATTTATATAAGAACGATTTGATATATTTTGATTTTGGAAAGTACTTTATCTGAATATCAAATCTTATATATAATGGAATTTATATAAGTGTGATATTTGAAGCTTTGATTTTGAAAGGATACTATATATGGTATGTTATATTTTGAAGTAAGAGGTATGGGGAAGTACACTCCGCGAAGAAGTATAGTATGATATGCTTCGACCCAGATGGACTTGGGGAATCCAGGAATGGATTCGACCAATAAACCCTAATGAACTTGGGTGAACTCAGAAATGAATTCGAAATGATATGGTTGTCCAGATTTAAACACATGAGTTCCTCGATTTTTTCAAGGTAGATGGATCTTTAGTTTACCCAATGGAGACGCTTTCGATCCTGGGATCTATTGTTTATGGATGTTCCGTGAAGGAAGTGCATCCATTACGTAAAACATTGAATCAGCAGCGTACCACTGCAACAGGGGTCGATGATCCCTTGTTTACGAACTGGCTACGATATTTTTCTAGAATCCGAAAGCTGAAAGGATCTTTTGGAAAATTTTGTGTCCATTGCGTAAATACTGGATCAGCAGCGGACCACTGCTATCGTATTATCATCATTTGACATTGGATTTTGAGCGGAACTTCTCATACCTATTTTTTTAGTATTTTCAATGGGTGTTGAAACAGGTCTACTAAGTACTTGGAGATTTCTAGGCTTACGCCTGATCAACGTACGACCAGAGTCTGCAAGAACGAGGAAAACCTGTTAAGACATCGAGTTATAAATGTATTTTTAAAAAGTATTATATAAAGGATATTTTGATCATTTTTTATTTTCTCTTTCTAAATAATTTAAAATGTTTAAAATATTGTTTATTTATATGCTACATGGTTTAATAGTAAATTATTAGTGTTGTGAATATTTTAGAAGTTATAATTAAATAAAGCATATTCAAAGTAAATGATTATTGATTTATTAATAATGTTTGAAAAGTATCTTGGGATAAAATTAATAAATTTATGAATTATGGATTTAATGTTTTCAATAGCTTCTTTGTAAATATAAGTAATGATGTAAATAATTGTTTTCAAATAGTTTACATATATTTATAAAGGTGTTATTTAAAAATTTAAATGATATGTATAAATGAAGGAAGAAATTTTACAAATGAGTTTTGAAAAGTATTAAAGATAATTTATTTGCAAATAAAGCTTTCAAATTAATATTTTAAGTAAAATTTATATAAGTTTCTTTGAATGTATAATTTAAAGATAGTATATAAATGGAAAAATTTTGATTTGCGAAGTTTATTTATAGTAATATACTTGACAAATAAATTTGAATCTCTGTTTTGAAGTATAGTTTGGAATATTTACTTGATTTTGAAGTACTAATAGTAAATTTATTAGTTTATTTACTGTTTGAATTTTTTATTAAATTATAATAAATGTTTTTCCATGATTTGAATATTCATTTTTAAACAAGTGTGTAAAATTAGTTATGAAGATAAGAAATTTTATACTTTGATTTAGAAGTTTAATGTAAGATTTGAAGTATACTATTAGTTTTAGCTTAATAATCTTGAGTTTATAATTATTTTAAAAATAATAATAACGAGTCTAATAAATTATTGGGTCTAAGGAACTTTATATTAAAAGATTATTATAATGTTTTGATATAAATTTCTAACATTGTTTTAGACTTTTGAAAAATCACTGCATAATGCTATGAGGATGTTTTAAATATATCTTATATTTTTACTAAGAGAATGAGATTAAATGTTTTAATTAATTTTTTTAGATATATTGAAATATTTCTTTTCTCTTCAAGGGCGAATACCAAAAACTTAAATTTTTATTCAATAACCGAATTAGGTTATAAACTTAAGTAAGGCAATAGAAGCTTAAGTAATATTTTATGAAATGATTCATTAATGACTTAAATCTTTAATGGAAAAAAAATTATGTAAGTGATAGATCTTGATATAAATAAGTGAATGGAAATCAATTTAAAACTAAATGAAATTTTTATGATCTGAATTAATAGTTTGAACTAACAAATTTGAATCGAATGATTATTTATGGATATAATAAAATGAGTTTAACCAAATTATTGAACATTAATTAAATTAAATTGAAATTTATATAGTTTTAAATTAATTGTATATCTTGTTTTTCAATATCTCCTACCTTCTTCCTTTTCGGGGATGAAAAGTTTTGAGTGAAGGAGAGTGTAACAACTCATAAATTTTTAATGACTTTTAAATAACGTAATTAACTTATTTCTTATGAAATTTTAAATAATTGAATTTTGAAATTAAAATTTGATATTTGAAATATGTATATTTAAATACAGCAAATGGTAAATTTTCATCTGATAATATTGAATTTTATTTTATTGTGTAATTTTATTTCAATTTCAAATCAGTTAATATTAGATGATAATAAAAATGTTTTACAAACTTGAATATTTTATATAACAAATTTGCAAATCATCTTCTGAGTGAGACGTTGTAACAGCCCGCAAACCGGTACCCCTAAGCCGACACTATTTTCCATCATATCAACTCAAAGTGAACGGATATACGAACCAATAGGGTTAAAAAAGGAGGTAGAAGAAGAAAAAAGAAAACAATATCAGAATCACACAATCGCAGCGGAACAATATATAATAGATAACAACAGACTTTTATACAAAGAAACTGTAACGACCCAAAATATTCAACCTCGAAAATTCAACACTAATGCGTTCACGATAGAAGTGTCGAGAAATCGAACGCCGAAAATTTCAAATTGTTAAAGAAAGAAGAAGGTAGAAGAAGAACAGAAAACAACAGCACCTCACATTCCACAGTAAATCAAAATATAATATCACATAATAACATTTATACAAAGAAAGCTGTAATTGTCAATTTATAACAATACATCAAAGTACAGTCATTTACAAATAGACTAGACAGTTATATCAACCTATCCCAGACTACACAAATTAACTCAAATACACAACGGTAAACTTCATACGTTCCTGCCATCCAGCTCGCCTCCTGAGCTCCAGAACATCCTAACCTGAAACTCTATAATACTCGGTCTGACCCGAGCATTACATCAAAGTAAAACCCGGGCCAGGCTGGAACCAGCGTGAGTAACCTATCTAACATGAAATACTAATTCATAAAACTTATTTAAATTTCGAGGTAACTCGTACTTTACAACGAGTTCTTAACTTGCCATAGTCAAATACACGTCTTACAATCATATCTAAGCATTATTACTCAGATTAAATGACCAAGTTTACAATATTTATTCCACTCGAGCCTATTTATTCCAAAGTCAAATCCATAAAGAATTATTGTAGATTACAAATCGAAGTGGTTTCGGGTATTTACTGATACCCGACTCCAGTCTCTTCGAATCCAATATCATCTCAAAAAAAAGCTGTTTAAGTTTTAAACATTTCTATTTATGTCCATAATTATATATTTACATAGCAATTCATCACAGATAGACAATCCGTATTATCCCAGTTCAATTTAAACATATCGTAACACAAAGCATCACAAATCACATATCGGAGATATCAAATAATCTAAGTCATTCAATATATCTTAATCATCTATAAGCAAGATAAATTAATTGTACTATTTCAAATTAATTCAATTACTTTTAAATCCTGCTTACTTAACATTAATTAATTGCAAACCATTAATTAATCATCCATCAATTACCCATTAATTATCCATAATTACTTCCATTAAGTAATTATCCCATTGGTTAATTATCCTCAATTAATTAAGCTTTAATTATTAATTATTTATCCACTAATTATTAATTAACCCTTAACAAATTAATCCTTTAATTACTTACATCATGTAATTATCATTTAATAAATCACATTTAGTAATTATCCATTAATTACCCATCTTATTTAATGACATTAAGTAATTATTCTTTAATTACTTTCATTAAGTAATTATCCCATTGGTTAATTATCCTCAATTAATTAACCTTTAATTATAAATTAATTTAATCTTTAATTATTAATTAATAATTAATCTTTAATGACTTATCAATTAATTAAGTAATCTTAATTACCCAAAACTTAATACATTAAAAAGATAAATCATTTACCTTAGTTAACTTCTTAATTACCCGTTAAAATCTTATTTAATAAACTTGGGATTTAATTATCATTAATCTATTAACTTAAGATTTTAAGTTTAATTAATAATAAAAACATTTTATCTTCTCAATTACTACTTAATTATATTATTAATTAAGTTTAATATAAACTTAAGATTTAACTTAATCTAAGTTAAAATGAATTACAAAACTTTTACTTAACCAATCATTTAAATAAACCATTTTTATTTAAAAGAAATAGTTTTTAATAAAATTAGTTTAAACTTTAATTCTTGTTATAACTTTAAAACTTGATAATCACTACACATTGGACCGAGGCAAACATAGGATTACCTGACCTAAATCCCGAGACCATCCTTTCTTCTTTTTTTAAACTTGTTTAAATTTAAAAACTGTTATAAGATACCGACACTCACGTTCCTACTCGAGTCCATACTCGAGTCACCTACCCAATTACCCGAGTCAATCCCCGAGACCTAATCTCTCTTTCCAAACCACTGACACCACACTCGCCGTGCACATGCATCAGTGACCGAGGCGAATTCGACCATCCACGATATCTCCGGCATGTCAATGACCGTCTCAAACTAATATCCCAATCATCTAACTTCCATCCCAAGCCTGAAACCAAAATCGAGACAACAGGTTGAACTGGAACATCAAACCCTCGACCAAAATCCTCCTCTCCATAATAACTCCAACCACTAGAGATCATGAATCTCTGACCACAACTTTGCCGGAGCCCCACGTTTCCATCCCTCAACCTGCGATTGAACCCGATGCCTTAGAGACGACACAATAGCCAATTTTCCTACCTTGACCAAAATTTGGGTTAAAACCCTACTCCGACCAAACGCCGCCGCCACATTGACTTAAATATCCTCCTACCACTTTTGCCGAGTCCACCAAGCTTCCCTCTACCTCCAGCTAAGACCCCGACCACCTCGAGTTCACCCATCACCAGAAACAGGTCAAATCCTGAATCAACTCTTAAATATCATGAATCTTGTTGGTAACTAAGATTATATAAGTAAATCAAAGAATTATGCTACTTGAATTCCAACATGTTTTAAGTTTCTACGGTGTTTTCTTGATTTCCAAAGATATACAAACTTATTTTACTTAATATATTTTTAAATCTTAATTTATGTTTAAACAAATATATTTTGTTTGATAACCAAAACCTATCAGAGATTAGTTAAAGAGAATTTGAAATTTTTACTTATTTTAAAACTCTATAACATGAAACAGAGATGAACATAAGTATATCAGGCATGCACACTTCTAACATATTCATATATACAAGAATCATACTTATGTATATACATGTAAAGCATACTTCATTCCAGGAATTCACATGCAATAGATTTCCACTTACTAAAGCTTTTAATAAGAATGTTTACTCACCTGTATAAATGTTGAACAGAGAAGATTGAAACTGGAACTTGAAAATGCTTTTGATCTGGAAACTAGATACTGGAGAAATTGTTTTTGATTGAGATGATTAAGGCCTTGATTTAGTTGGAAGCTTGCTTAGTTGATTCAGGTTGAATATAGTTGAGTTTGCTTGATATTTCTGGTTTGAAATATTTACAGGCTTTGATTTTGCCACAGGTTTGTTGAAAATGGTTGTTGCTTTTGAAAAGATTACTGTTTTGAATTAACTTCTGGTTTGAGAAATTTGATTACAGGCTTTTGATTTGAGTTTTGAAATGAAGATAGGAAAAAGAAATGGAAGAGAAGAGATAGATGCATATATATACTTAATTATTATTATTTTTTAAAAGGAAATAAAATAAATTTGTGACACTTGTTTATTCATCTAACATTTGTCATTAGCTTGTTAATTATCTTACACTTGTAATTAACATGATTTAATTTATTTACACTTGTAATTATGCATGTGTTAATTATTTTTAAATGTTTTTTAATAAAGCTTTTACATTTAATTTCGTATTTAATAAATACATTTCTCAATTTATATAAATAAAATCCTTTAAAGAAAATATTATAAAACAAATAATATACTAATAAAAATCATATATTATATATTTTTAAAACCAAATTTATTTTAAGATAATTATCTTTTGAATTTCCAATTCAAATCCAAACTGAATTTAAAATCTTATATATATATATATATATATGTATATATATATACAAACACATATCTAATTTGTTTGAAAATATTAAGTTTGCCCATTAAAAAATTATATTAGGAGATTATCAAATAACTATTTATCCATATATAAATGTTTATTATCTGATTTATTTGTTCAACTTATAAATCAGCGTTTTCAACAGTTAAAATCAGATAATTATCTAATTACCTGATGTTCAAAAATCCGGGTTATCACATTCCTCCCCTCCTTTAAATCTTTTCGTCCCCAAAAAGGAACGAAGCCAAAATTTTATTAAAATGATTATTATCAGTTAAATTACTCTTTGACCATTTTCAACTATAAACTCTTTAATTAAGAATTTTTAAAACACTTTAGAATCTATATAATATTGCCAAAATAGATTTATATAAATACTTTTTATAACTTGATGTCTCAACAAGTCCATCCTCGTTCTTACAGAAATTCGGTCATACGTTGATCAGACGTAGGACTGAAAATCTATAAGTGCTTGGTAAACCCGTTTCCAACACCCAGTGAAAATACTTGGGAAAACATTTTGTTGAAAATATAGAAAACATTTTTGAAAATAGAGGAAACATCTTTGGTGAGAATGCTCTGGAAATCATCACCCCTTCCATGGTTGTAGTTAACCCGATGGTTATGTTGCCATCCCGGCAAAATCTATAGATAACTGTAGGCACTCCGTGCCCCTCGATTATGCCATGGAACCCGCCACAGATCGCAGCTACATCCTGGGTTACGTCGCCGTCATGGCAAAAATCTATGTAATTGTAGGCATCAGCGCCCTCGATTTTCGCTGCCAAATGTAACTTCACCACTCCTACATAGGTCGCAAACTACATCAGTCAAGTCCCAATGTAGCCTTAGGCTCTCACGGCCTCTCAACTTTCGCTATGTCTTCATAGATCGCAGTCTACTGATGTTACGTTGCCATCACGGCAAAATCAAATGTAGACCGTTGCTCTCACAGCACTCACGACTTTCGCTATGGTCCACAGTAGATCGCAGCGACATCGAGTTTCACTGTCGTCACAGCACAACCCAAATGTCTCTGTAGGCATCAGCGCCCTCGACTTTCGCTACCCACAACACAAAATCCTCAAGAACTTCAGTTTGTCCGGACTTCCTCCCAAGATTCAATTTAGAGCCTCCCCCTTAGGGCTCAAGGCAGAACCACCCCATGGATCTCCTATGAAGTTCATTTCAATGGGAACGCCTTTTTCTCCAGAGACAATTTCAAAACACTGTATACTATACACTTATAGTATCTTTCAAATCATACTCTATATGATTCGCATAAATCTTCTTTACACAAAATCGATATCTCAAATCGATAGTTCCAAATTTGGTTTTTCAAACTCCCAAAATTTGATTTTCCCAAAAATCAAAAGCCTTTTCCAAAACTATAGGCTCCAAAACCTTTTTCCCAAAATCATTCTCATAAAACTATTTATATATATATATATACAACTTATCCTTTCCAACTTGAAAATAATCTTTGGATCACTTGTATAGATTCCCTTTTTAAACTTCAAATATTTTCAAAAACCCTTTCTTCTGGTTCTAGATTCAACATATGGGGAATTTATCATATATAACAAATATATATAACTTTACTATGCCAACCAACATCAAATTTTGATTTTCTTTTATAAAATTACTTACCATATCAATTACTTTCATAAAGTGAATTTCAAAAATATCCAACTTCCACCTTCATTCATATATACTTCTCAAAACATATTTCAAAAATCATTTCCATTTCTTTCAAAATTTCAATATCTATTTCATTTAAGCATTATGATGTACACATACCATTCGTACGCAATATCAAATCTGATCGCTCACTCGATCACATAATTTCACTTCCGAACTAGTATCGTCCACCCGACTTCCTAGTGCAGACTCAGATCTGGTTTCTTGATCAGAAACCGTCATTCTCCTTATATAGTCATAACTATGATAAAGAATTTCCAGAATCAATCAAAAATCCATATCCAGGGTTCGCCGTCGAAAATCGAGTGAAAATCCCTACTCGGATTGATATACTATCTCGAAGTTCTATGCTCGAATCTGGATCAAATCATTATATGAGTAGAATAATATACGCACATCCTACGTATTTATCTTTAATGATCATTAGCTAAATCAATATTCTTTCTATTTACCTTCATTTTGATTCTATTCACTCATCCACAATTGCTCCCAATTTCCATTTGGGTTAACACTTCAATTCTTATCTCAATTGGTATTCAATTATGGGCAGTTTGCACTCTGACCAACTTGTATTAAGAAAATAGCTTGAAAATTTTAAAATAGACAAGTAGTTTTAAAATAGTTATTAGTTGTAAAATAGCTGAAAAATAGTTAAGTGATTATAAAATAATTGTAAATAGTTAAATAGTTTGTAGAATAACTAGATAGTGGCAAAATAGTTGTATAATAGTAATTAGTTTGTAAGTAGTTATAAAATAGTGATTTGTTTGTAAAACAGATGTAAAATAGTAATTAGTTTTCAAAATAATTGTAAAATAAGTATACAATAGTTTGGTTTTAAAAAGAAAGATTGTATAGTAAATAGCTAGGAAAATAGATTTAAAAAAATTTATATTAAAACAATCTATTTAAAAATAGTTTCAGAGTCAAGCTGTTTAATTTCCCAATCTCCATGTGACGCCCCACCTCTATACCCACGCTAGCCAAGAACATTACGGTGAATGCTGTCGACTAGCACGGAGAATAAGGCTGTTGAGGAGCGACCATCCATGTAATTTCTTTGCGCGAGCACCGATATGTCAGATAATATAACATGCATTCTATTTCAAGAGGAAATCCGACATACCGACACAAACTCAAAGCTACTACACGGTGGCTATATAAATCCTTCAGGAAACAAATATAGAAATAAGCATAACACAAATCAGTCACAGACAATTCATATCACAAAGGCGGAATAAGATATGAATATTACACTAGAAAGTGTACATCAGAGTAGAGGTCAGAAAGATCCACAATAACACAAAATAATAGCAACATGTGCTATACAAAAGAATAAGTATACATAATGGAGTCTATATCTCAAGAGTATAAAAACTACTAATCTAAGTAGTAAGCAAAAGGTCAGAGTAATGGATCCCTGGAGAGAAGTCAAGTCGAAGCACCTGCAACATCTCAGTCTGACCCGAGTATTATTTATAAGAAAATAATAAACGGATCAGTCTAGCTATAAATATCAGATAACATGATATAGAACGAAAGATATGGCACAGACGTATAATATCCATAATGGCATACTACTATAAGTATGAAAATGATAATCAACAAACGATTAATCAATATCAAAGAATCTTCTCAAAGATCCAAAAAGGGTATCATACCGAAAACTTGTATTCACAACAAGTTAATGACACACGAATTCACCAATGCACAAAAATTGATAAATCATATCAATGAAAATCACTAAAATTAGTGAAGCATAAATTCTAGAATTCAACACACGAAATCCAGAAATCACAATAAAAAGGATGGCCAATCCATAAAAATGAGCCAGAGCTCCTCCAGACAGGGTATAGTCCCCCATTGCGGACATTGAGCCGAAGCTCCTCCTGGTGAACCGAAGTTCCACCTGACAGGGTATAGTCCCCCATTGCGGACTTTGAGCCGAAGCTCCTCCTGGTGAGCCGAAGCTCCTCGTGACAGGGTATAGTCCCCCATTGCGGACTTTGAGCCGAAGCTCCTCCTGGTGAACCGAAGCTCCTCGTGACAGGGTATAGTCCCCCATTGCGGACTTTGAGCCGAAGCTCCTCCTGGTGAGTCGAAACTCCTCGTGACAGGGTATAGTCCCCCATTGCGGACTTTGAGCCGAAGCTCCTCCTGGTGAGCCGAAGCTCAATAAAAACGACGTACAGTCCTCTACGTGGACAAAGAGACATCGCACAATGCTAGTCTAAACCATAAAATGATCGTCATGATCAAAGAGAAGTGTCAATTACAATAAGCTAGTAAATATATGAGCTTAGCTTCATGTCCCATAACCACTAGCTTAACTTAAATATTTACGAACAAATTGTAGATCTCCACTAGAAAATTGTCACAAAAGATTCAATCGAACAAGTCCAAGAATTAACCGACGAAGTAAACGCAAGCGTTTCATACCACTTGTTTTACTAAGTCGTTTAATTAGATTTCTCATACGAGTGAGGTAAAGGTTTGTATATACTAATAGATTGGAAAACGGTTTAAGAAAAGATCTTTGTTATTGAAAATAGAGTTGAAATCGTTTGATGAAAGAGTTTTGATATTTACTACTAGTATAGAAAACCTTTATATTTTTAAAGTGACAAATCACAAAGAAGATTGTAATAACAATCAATTCAGTAAAATTCACATTCGAAAACGTGAATAAAATCCAAAGAAACCGATAAAGAATCCATCGAAATGGATATTCAAAAATCCCTAAAAAGGAGTCACCAAAGTCATAATAAATGATAACAACAAATAGGAGCACCACGAGTCGATTTAAATTGGAATTCTCAAGCGAATAGGCAAATAGGCAAAACACAGCAGTTTCAGACGTCTGAAACAAGTGGTTCAGACGTCTGAATCTGGAAATAAAAAATTTCCAGAACACAATTCAGACGTCTGAGTCAAGTGTTTCAGATGTCTGAAATAGGCATATTTTAGCCTATTTCCTTTCTGGTTCCAAATGAACCAATTCAGACGTCTGAAACCATATATTCAGACGTCTGAATGTGGGAATAGAAAACTTCCCAAAACAATATTCAGACGTCTGAATATCACGTTTCAGACGTCTGAATCTGGGTTTCAGGGCATTTCCTGAACCTAGGCCAAAAATGGCCAAACGAATATCGGAAACGATCGAACGAGCAAATGGCGATGACTAAGGAATTACGTCGAACGACAACCCAGCCTAAATGTAACATATGGTATAACAAGTGTAAATATAGGTGTGAACTTCATATGAATATAATATAGCAGTTATAACAGGGTGATAAGGTACTGGCATGGGGTGTATTTGGTCAGGTATGGGTCATATATGGTCGGCCTAGCAAGGGTAGTGAAGGTATGGAAGTTGCTATGTATGAAAATACAAGTACAAGGCAACACAAGTGGATTTTTGTGCAATTTCAAGCATCGGGCAAGGCTACAAATGGCATGGCCAGACCTGCTGGAGGCTAGGAGATGGTGTGGAAGTGGTTTTGGTTCATGTATGAGCTGGAGAAGGTGGTGCAAAGGGCGGCTAAGGGTGTGGTGAAGTGGTGGAAGTTACAAGGTGTGAATACAAAGGGTTTAAGGCAAATAAGTGGCTTTTGTGCAACCATGGCTCAACCAAAGGACCATTGGGCTTGGCCCCTGCAAGGTGAAGGTCAAGTGGGGTCTGGAGTGTCGGCCAAAGGTGGTGGAGGGAGTGGTGGTGGCGGCAAAGGAGGTGGTTTAGGTGAAAAATGAAGGGTATGTGCATAAATGGTTCGGCTAGGCTGAACAAGTGGAGTGTTTGCATAAACTTTGGTGGATCTAGTCATAGATGACCACGGCATGGCTTGGTCAGTGGGCTGGAAGAGATGGTGACCTGATGTGATGATGGTGGAGGCGGCTATGGTGGTGGAGGAGCAAGGCCGAACCTATGATGAAGAAGAACAAGTGCAAAAACCATGAATTCAAGCATAAACAAATGGAAAAAGGAAATAAAGTTTACCAAACTTTCTTCAAAAGCTATGGCTGAAATTTTTGAGGAAATGAGAGAAAAAATGAAGTATGTGAATGAGAAATGAGGGTGGCAGCTGAAAGAATGAAGAGATATGGCCATTTGAGTGAAAAGAAACGTTAAAATGTGAAAAGGTGGGAAAATCAAAAGTCATAGGAAACAAAAGGTCACAAACCCTTTCAATTTACCTTTTATTATTTATATAAATTTATGTAGCTGAAATAATAATAATATCAGATAAGATTTCGAAATTTTTAACCAATATACAAATATATATAATATTTATCAATTATGTAAAGTAAAATTAAGGAAAATAGTTAAAACAGTGAACTAGACTAGCAAAATTTGAAGTTAAATGAAATAATTTTTAGAAAATTCATATAAGCTTGTAAATTATATTTTAAACATAAATAATAACATAAAATACAAATATATTCACAAAATAAATATTTAAAATTTAATTTAAATATAAAATTTTAATGCAGAAAAAAGTAGAAAACGGGAAAACAGCCCTTAAAAATAGGAAATCAACACAGTAATTTTTGGAAAAATTCTATTATTAGTTTAAAAATATTTAGAGATGAATTTTCACAAATAAAACAAATTTAAAATAAAATAAAGAAATTTAAAATGAAGAAAATGGCAGAAAATTAGAAAACAGCCTTTAAAAACAGGAAATAAATACAGTAAATTTTGGAAAAATTATATTATCATTTTAAAAATGTTTAGAAATGATATCACACAAATAAAACAAATTTAAAATAATTTCAAAATGAAATAAAGTCAAATTTAAATATATAGTCAAAATCTAGGGTTGTTACTCACTGTTTTGAGCTGATGACACAACGACGAATTGCACAACGGGATCTACACAAGCACAAAAGCACGATACAGATACGAAATGGAGGAGCCAAGGATTAATTCCCTTGAATAAAAATCAAACAAACAATATAACAATTATAAGGTTTCAGCCCAAAAATACGATAAATGATGCTAGAAATTAAGGAACAGCAATTAATCAAACACTTGCACTTGCTTCCACCATCACTAAGCTCTGCCTATAGGGTGATAAGGTACTGCCATGGGGTGTATTTGGTCAGGTATGGGTCATATATGGTCGGCCTAGCAAGGGTAGTGAAGGTATGGAAGTTGCTATGTATGAAAATACAAGTACAAGGCAACACAAGTGGATTTTTGTGCAATTTCAAGCATCGGGCAAGGCTACAAATGGCATGGCCAGACCTGCTGGAGGCTAGGAGATGGTGTGGAAGTGGTTTTGGTTCATGTATGAGTTGGAGAAGGTGGTGCAAAGGGCGGCTAAGGGTGTGGTGAAGTGGTGGAAGTTACAAGGTGTGAATACAAAGGGTTTAAGGCAAATAAGTGGCTTTTGTGCAACCATGGCTCAACCAAAGGACCATTGGGCTCGTCCCCTACAAGGTGAAGGTCAAGTGGGGTCTGGAGTGTCGGCCAAAGGTGGTGGAGGGAGTGGTGGTGGCGGCAAAGGAGGTGGTTTAGGTGAAAAATGAAGGGTATGTGCATAAATGGTTCGGCTAAGCTGAACAAGTGGAGTGTTTGCATAAACTTTGGTGGATCTAGTCATAGATGACCATGGCATGGCTTGGTTAGTGGGCTGGAAGAGATGGTGACCTGATGTGGTGATGGTGGAGGCGGCTATGGTGGTGGAGGAGCAAGGCCGAACCTATGATGAAGAAGAACAAGTGCAAAAACCATGAATTCAAGCATAAACAAATGGAAAAAGGAAATAAAGTTTACCAAACTTTCTTCAAAAGCTATGGCCGAAATTTTTGAGGAAATGAGAGAAAAAATGAAGTATGTGAATGAGAAATGAGGGTGGCAGCTGAAAGAATGAAGAGATATGGCCATTTGAGTGAAAAGAAACGTTAAAATGTGAAAAGGTGGGAAAATCAAAAGTCATAGGAAACAAAAGGTCACAAACCCTTTCAATTTACCTTTTATTATTTATATAAATTTATGTAGCTGAAATAATAATAATATCAGATAAGATTTCGAAATTTTTAACCAATATACAAATATATATAATATTTATCAGTTATGTAAAGTAAAATTAAGGAAAATAGTTAAAACAGTGAACCAGGCTAGCAAAATTTGAAGTTAAATGAAATAATTTTTAGAAAATTCATATAAGCTTGTAAAGTATATTTTTAACATAAATAATAACATAAAATACAAATATATTCACAAAATAAATATTTAAAATTTAATTTAAATATAAAATTTTAATGCAGAAAAGAGTAGAAAACGGGAAAACAGCCCTTAAAAATAGGAAATCAACACAGTAATTTTTGGAAAAATTCTATTATTAGTTTAAAAATATTTAGAGATGAATTTTCACAAATAAAACAAATTTAAAATAAAATAAAGAAATTTAAAATGAAGAAAATGGCAGAAAATTAGAAAACAGCCTTTAAAAACAGGAAATAAATACAGTAAATTTTGGAAAAATTATATTATCATTTTAAAAATGTTTAGAAATGATATCACACAAATAAAACAAATTTAAAATAATTTCAAAATGAAATAAAGTCAAATTTAAATATATAGTCAAAATCTAGGGTTGTTACTCACTGTTTTGAGGTGATAACACAACGACGAATTGCACAACGGGATCTACACAAGCACAAAAGCACGATACAGATACGAAATGGAGGAGCCAAGGATTAATTCCCTTGAATACAAATCAAACAAACAATATAACAATTATATGGTTTCAGCCCAAAAATACGATAAATGATGCTAGAAATTAAGGAACAACAGTTAATCAAACACTTGCACTTGCTTCCACCATCACTATGCTCAGCCTATAGGGTGATAAGGTACTTCCATGTGGTGTATTTGGTCAGGTATGGGTCATATATGGTCGGCCTAGCAAGGGTAGTGAAGGTATGGAAGTTGCTATGTATGAAAATACAAGTACAAGGCAACACAAGTGGATTTTTGTGCAATTTCAAGCATCGGGCAAGGCTACAAATGGCATGGCCAGACCTGCTGGAGGCTAGGAGATGGTGTGGAAGTGGTTTTGGTTCAGGTATGAGCCAGAGAAGGTGGTGCAAAGGGCGGCTAAGGGTGTGGTGAAGTGGTGGAAGTTACAAGGTGTGAATACAAAGGGTTTAAGGCAAATAAGTGGCTTTTGTGCAACCATGGCTCAACCAAAGGACCATTGGGCTCGTCCCCTACAAGGTGAAGGTCAAGTGGGGTCTGGAGTGCAAAGGTGGTGGAGGGAGTGGTGGCGGCGGCAAAGGAGGTGGTTTAGGTGAAAAATGAAGGGTATGTGCATAAATGGTTCGGCTAGGCTGAACAAGTGGAGTGTTTGCATAAACTTTGGTGGATCTAGTCATAGATGACCACGGCATGGCTTGGTCAGTGGGCTGGAAGAGATGGTGACCTGATGTGGTGATGGTGGAGGCGGCTATGGTGGTGGAGGAGCAAGGCCGAACCTATGATGAAGAAGAACAAGTGCAAAAACCATGAATTCAAGCATAAACAAATGGAAAAAGGAAATAAAGTTTACCAAACTTTCTTCAAAAGCTATGGCCGAAATTTTTGAGGAAATGAGAGAAAAAATGAAGTATGTGAATGAGAAATGAGGGTGGCAGCTGAAAGAATGAAGAGATATGGCCATTTGAGTGAAAAGAAACGTTAAAATGTGAAAAGGTGGGAAAATCAAAAGTCATAGGAAACAAAAGGTCACAAACCCTTTCAATTTACCTTTTATTATTTATATAAATTTATGTAGCTGAAATAATAATAATATCAGATAAGATTTCGAAATTTTTAACCAATATACAAATATATATAATATTTATCAATTATGTAAAGTAAAATTAAGGAAAATAGTTAAAACAGTGAACTAGACTAGCAAAATTTGAAGTTAAATGAAATAATTTTTAGAAAATTCATATAAGCTTGTAAAGTATATTTTAAACATAAATAATAACATAAAATACAAATATATTCACAAAATAAATATTTAAAATTTAATTTAAATATAAAATTTTAATGCAGAAAAAAGTAGAAAACGGGAAAACAGCCCTTAAAAATAGGAAATCAACACAGTAATTTTTGAAAAAATTCTATTATTAGTTTAAAAATATTTAGAGATGAATTTTCACAAATAAAACAAATTTAAAATAAAATAAAGAAATTTAAAATGAAGAAAATGGCAGAAAATTAGAAAACAACCTTTAAAAAAGGAAATAAATACAGTAAATTTTGGAAAAATTATATTATCATTTTAAAAATGTTTAGAAATGATATCACACAAATAAAACAAATTTAAAATAATTTCAAAATGAAATAAAGTCAAATTTAAATATATAGTCAAAATCTAGGGTTGTTACTCACTGTTTTGAGCTGATGACACAACGACGAATTGCACAACGGGATCTACACAAGCACAAAAGCACGATACAGATACGAAATGGAGGAGCCAAGGATTAATTCCCTTGAATACAAATCAAACAAACAATATAACAATTATAAGGTTTCAGCCCAAAAATACGATAAATGATGCTAGAAATTAAGGAACAGCAATTAATCAAACACTTGCACTTGCTTCCACCATCACTAAGCTCAGCCTATAGGGTGATAAGGTACTGCCATGGGGTGTATTTGGTCAGGTATGGGTCATATATGGTCGGCCTAGCAAGGGTAGTGAAGGTATGGAAGTTGCTATGTATGAAAATACAAGTACAAGGCAACACAAGTGGATTTTTGTGCAATTTCAAGCATCGGGCAAGGCTACAAATGGCATGGCCAGACCTGCTGGAGGCTAGGAGATGGTGTGGAAGTGGTTTTGGTTCATGTATGAGCTGGAGAAGGTGGTGCAAAGGGCGGCTAAGGGTGTGGTGAAGTGGTGGAAGTTACAAGGTGTGAATACAAAGGGTTTAAGGCAAATAAGTGGCTTTTGTGCAACCATGGCTCAACCAAAGGACCATTGGGCTCGTCCCCTACAAGGTGAAGGTCAAGTGGGGTCTGGAGTGTCGGCCAAAGGTGGTGGAGGGAGTGGTGGCGGCGGCAAAGGAGGTGGTTTAGGTGAAAAATGAAGGGTATGTGCATAAATGGTTCGGCTAAGCTGAACAAGTGGAGTGTTTGCATAAACTTTGGTGGATCTAGTCATAGATGACCACGGCATGGCTTGGTCAGTGGGCTGGAAGAGATGGTGACCTGATGTGGTGATGGTGGAGGCGGCTATGGTGGTGGAGGAGCAAGGCCGAACCTATGATGAAGAAGAACAAGTGCAAAAACCATGAATTCAAGCATAAACAAATGGAAAAAGGAAATAAAGTTTACCAAACTTTCTTCAAAAGCTATGGCCGAATTTTTTGAGGAAATGAGAGAAAAAATGAAGTACATGAATGAGAAATGAGGGTGGCAGCTGAAAGAATGAAGAGATATGGCCATTTGAATGAAAAGAAACGTTAAAATGTGAAAAGGTGGGAAAATCAAAAGCCATAGGAAACAAAAGGTCACAAACCCTTTCAATTTACCTTTTATTATTTATATAAATTTATGTAGCTGAAATAATAATAATATCAGATAAGATTTCGAAATTTTTAACCAATATACAAATATATATAATATTTATCAATTATGTAAAGTAAAATTAAGGAAAATAGTTAAAACAGTGAACTAGACTAGCAAAATTTGAAGTTAAATGAAATAATTTTTAGAAAATTCATATAAGCTTGTAAATTATATTTTAAACATAAATAATAACATAAAATACAAATATATTCACAAAATAAATATTTAAAATTTAATTTAAATGTAAAATTTTAATGCAGAAAATAGTAGAAAACGGGAAAACAGCCCTTAAAAATAGAAAATCAACATAATAATTTTTGGAAAAATTCTATTATTAGTTTAAAAATATTTAGAGATGAATTTTCACAAATAAAACAAATTTAAAATAAAATAAAGAAATTTAAAATGAATAAAATGGCAGAAAATTAGAAAACAGCCTTTAAAAACAGGAAATAAATACAGTAAATTTTGGAAAAATTATATTATCATTTTAAAAATGTTTAGAAATGATATCACACAAATAAAACAAATTTAAAATAATTTCAAAATGAAATAAAGTCAAATTTAAATATATAGTCAAAATCTAGGGTTGTTACACTCTCCCCACTCAAATCTTTTCGTCCTCGAAAAGGAAGGAAGCGGAGAAACAACAAGAAAGAGCAATAGGTTGGAATACATCCCCGAAAGAAGGTAGGGAAAAAAAGATAGCTAGGAGGTAAATCAGGTTGAAAGACAAGGATGAACCATTATTTGAACCATTATACATTTCAATTTAAAAAAAAAAAAAATTTAGTATGATGAATAGTCATTTGATTCAAATCTGATGGTTCAAAGTAAACAATATTTAAAACATTTTAAATTTAAAAGGGAAAATAAATGATCAAAATATTCTTTATATAATACTTTATCAAAATACTTTTATCAAAATACTTTTATAACTCGATGTCTTAACAAGTTTACTTTCGTTCCTGCAGACTCTGGCTATGCGTTGATCAGGCGCAAAGCTAGAATTCTCCAGGTACTTGGTAGACTTGTTTCAACACCTAGTGAAAATAATGAAAACATTTTTAAAACAGATATGGAAAGTACAATCCAAACAAATCAACCAAACCGAAACAGTTGTCTAACCATGGATCGCAGATACACAATGGTTACGCCTGGATCTCCCAGGAAACAATCAGTATCCGTAAGCTTTCTTAGCCCTGCGATTTACGCCATGATGACGAGTAGAATGCAGGATACACAATGGTTACGCCTGGATCCCCCAGGAAACAATCCGTACCCCTAGGCAAGACTCAGCCAGGCACTTGCGCTACTCTTCGCGACCTACACAGATTGCAGGATACACAATGGTTACGCCTGGATCCCCCAGGAAACAATCCGTACCCCTAGGCAAGACTCAGCCAGGCAGTTGCGCTATGTAGTCGCGATCATAAGACCACGGGGATCGCCGTGGAATTCGATTTACACTCGAGTATCATATCCGAAAAACCCAAATCAAAGAGAGAGAATAATATCGTTAGAATGAATCCACAGTGTGGCCACAAAGCGGATATCAAGCAGAAGGCACTTTCCATATCTTTACTTCGAAAATATGTATCATATAGTACCCTTCAAAATTACTTTCAAATATCATACTTATATAAAGTCCATTTTATATAAGATTTCATTTCAAATCAAATACTTTTCAAAATACTAGTATATCAAATCACACTTATATAGATTTCGATTATATAAGATTTTACTTTTCAAAATTGGGTACCCTTTCAAATCAACAGTTCCAATTCAACAGTTTACTTATACAAATCATTTTTATATAAGTTCGATAGCTCCCAAATCAAGTATTTAATAAAACAAGGTTCTAAATTTCAAACCATTTCGATATCAAATAAATTTTAAAATCATATATGACGTCACCAAATCATTTCTTTCAAGTTATACATATTCAATTTCCAAATTTCTTAAAACAATAGGTTTAGAAAATAATCCAAATTTCCAAATCAACAAAATTTAGGTCAAATAAATCCATTTCCATTTCAAACATGTATTCACTTCAAAAGTCATAATACTTCCAAAGTTATGAATCTTTCGAAACTAAAATACTTGAAATCATTACACTTTGAAAATCATAACATTTAGAAATCATGCATTTGAAATCATAAAACATGCCCTTAATTCTTTACATTTCAATTTTTTTTTCAATTAGACCAAAATCTAAAATTTCCAATTTTAATTCAATTCAAACCATCAGTTTCAATTTAGTTTTCCAACAAAACCATTTCAAATATTATCAGTTTCAAATATAGATTTGATTCACAAAATAAACTATTAAATCTTAAATATGTTTCAAGGCTTAAATATACCATATTTCAAAACTAAATTTCATAATTTCATATATCTCAAATTTTACTTCATTATTACTTACATATGTCATTATTTCGCAACATTACATTCGATCGCTCGCTTGATCACACAAGTTCGCTTTCGAACTAGTATTGTCCATTCGACTTCCCTAATGCAGACTTCGATATGGTTTCTTGACTAGAAGCCATCAGTCTCCTTGCATAGCTACATACTATGATAGAGAATTATAGAATCAAGCCCAAAATCCATATCAAATATTCGCCATCAAGAATCAAATGAAAAATCCTAACACGAAATGGTGCAATTCACCTCGAACTTGTGTACTCAAACTTGGATCAAATTAATTATGCGAATAAAACAACGTACGTACAACTTATGTATCTATTCCAACTTGTTAAATAAATAGTTTATAAAGATGTACTAAGTTAAAACATTTAAAACCAAAATTTTCTCAACATTTGAAGACTAATTTTTTATCCAAAACATTTCAAAACTAAATTTCATATTAGTATAATTCAAAATAGTCTTATTTATTTACTTAACAAAACAGTTTCAACTTATAAAAAACCATATTATTTCATACTTAAAACATACAAACTAAACTTATATTCTTTATCAAATACCTTATACCTTTCAAAAAAATTAGCTTTGAAAAATTAACCTTGATTTGGAAGTGCTCGAACCTTAAAATAGTCGAAGAAGTCATATTTTCAATCCAAGAGTTGAAAATCAACACTAAATCAGTAAATCAATTTCAAAAGTTAGGTTTCAAAATCTGAAACACGAGAACTGAACACCGGCTTACTTTAAATCTTTTCAAATATATATATATATAATATATACGGATCCATCTTTCGAATATCAAACCATACTTCGAAATCTGAAATCAAAATTATTTTCACAAAATCACTCGCAGAACAATGCTACTAGAGTGGCCTCTCTCTCACTCAGAAACTCGAAAATCAATGTCGATGATGCATGCATTCATCACCGAAATTATTTTCCAGCGACATAAGTGAGTTCTGGACTTCAATTAACTTTGAAAAACTTCTTTGAAATTCCTTCGAAATCATTGAAATTCATTCGAATACATTTGAAACATTTCTTATTTGAAATATATATATATATATATATCTTTAAATCATATTACTATATATATATTTTCCAAAATCTTAAAACCGATTTCAAAATACCGGAATTCGATTCCTCGAAATTCAAATTCAAAACCCTTCAGTTATAAATCATTTTTGTATAAATCAAGTTCTTATAAAATTTTCAAAATTTCAAATTCTTTCGAAATTTCAAATTTTCATTTTTGAAAGGTATATAATCCTTATCAAAAACATTTCACTTATATATATATAAATATGGTCATCCTTAATAATTTCGATGTATGCACAATTTCAAAATACAACCAAATACAAATTTCCAAAGGTTGATTTAGGGAAGGATTTCAACAAATAAAGATTCAAAATTAGAAGGACTCTAATCAAATAGAATTCTAGTTCGAAGATAAACTCAAACGAAGATGAGATAATTTAATTACCAAATAGAGGATAGATAAGCCTATATAAATCGCGGGCGAACTAAACCGGTCAACCGAGACTTTAGGAATATAATCAATACGGAAATCTAAGGCAAATCGACCTTCGATCGCCAGAGATAGAATCTGGGTAGAGCAGGAGATAGATAGCATCGACATCCGAGGATACAGAAATCTTCAGTGAATCAATGCCAATTGTAAAGGAGTTTCACCCCTCTACAAATCATTCAAAGATTTACGGAATCATCGCTCTTTAGAGAGGTCATTCCAAAGTAGAGCTACGAATGCTCCAAAATTAAAAGGAAAAATGGGGAAAACAAGACTAGATTCCATAACAAGTGGGAGTGTTCCAAAGTTCAAGGAATCCTAGTCGATAAGAATCTTAACCAAAAGATTTCTAACAAGGTGGATAACGAAGAGATGAAGTTTAGAAAATCTTGATTTCGAAATAAGAACATTTTTATACCAAAATAATTTTTGAAAAATCTTTTAAAAATCTTTTAAAAATCATTTTATACTTCGAAAATACGTTCTCTCACAAAGAAAGGATTCTGAGATTGATTTCCATCATTCTAGGGTATTTCTACCCTATCTCTAATGAGTTTTTGCTCCGCAGGCTAAGGTTTGCCTAAAACCAAAGCTCTGATACCAACTGTAACATATGGTATAACAAGTGTAAATATAGGTGTGAACTTCATATGAATATAATATAGCAGTTATAACAGGATGATATGCATTTACAGATTCAGGTGATGTCAGTTTATCACTATATAAGTACATATTAGTCTGGTGAGATTTACTCACTGTTTTGAGCTGATGACACAACGACGAATTGCACAACGGGATCTACACAAGCACAAAAGCACGATACAGATACAAAATGGAGGAGCCAAGGATTAATTCCCTTGAATACAAATCAAACAAACAATATAACAATTATAAGGTTTCAGCCCAAAAATACGATAAATGATGCTAGAAATTAAGGAACAGCAATTAATCAAACACTTGCACTTGCTTCCACCATCACTAAGCTCTGCCTATAGGGTGATAAGGTACTGCCATGGGGTGTATTTGGTCAGGTATGGGTCATATATGGTCGGCCTAGCAAGGGTAGTGAAGGTATGGAAGTTGCTATGTATGAAAATACAAGTACAAGGCAACACAAGTGGATTTTTGTGCAATTTCAAGCATCGGGCAAGGCTACAAATGGCATGGCCAGACCTGCTGGAGGCTAGGAGATGGTGTGGAAGTGGTTTTGGTTCATGTATGAGTTGGAGAAGGTGGTGCAAAGGGCGGCTAAGGGTGTGGTGAAGTGGTGGAAGTTACAAGGTGTGAATACAAAGGGTTTAAGGCAAATAAGTGAATTTACTGTGTTTGATTGTCTCATCAAAGCGTTTAGGAAATTCCTATCGATAACGTTGATCAAGCGCATCGACCAAAATTCTTAAAACACTAAATGGGCAATACAATCACAAAATCGTATTCTATAGGATAAGTAAGTTTCTCAAAAACTTCTAAGAATATTCTTTGTTCGTTTTAAGAACAAAAATCCGGTTATACTTCTAAATAAATCTTATGAAAAAGATTTTGCAAAATTTTAAATTGCTACTTTCATCCAAAAATCAATAAATAAAAGAATGGTCTCTTCGAATATTCATAGAATATTTGATATATAAAATGGATGAAATAAGCTGGACAAATTGAATGACAAAATAAGTCATTCATTAGAATCATAACGAGTGCGGAGTGCGTAAGTGGAATGCTAACTCACGCGACTCGTAGCCAAATGAAAATCGGTGGCAAGGTCAAACTGAAAAGACCTTAGCACCACACAAAAGATTACTTAGGCGATAATCGTAAGACAAGCTCAAAAATACCGGAAAATTTCTCTAACTACATGAATGAGAGAAATAACACTTTCCTTATAAGTGGGCTTAAGGAATAAAATGATGCCATCAAGTTGGAATCAAAATCATAAAGGAAAAATAGAAATCTGCTTAACAGATTGAAAATGTCGAAGATGAATAGTCCACTCGAGAAAATAGGATATAAGCTTCATTAATGATTAAGCCAATCCTATCGCACAAATCAATTCTGGAGCCTAAGTAAATATTGGCTCGGAAAGAAAAATCACATAAAATAGTTTCGACATTAAAAGAAAGCAAATTGAGTGTTGCGGATCTACCATCCGGATTCGCAGTCCTCAAAGAACTCATCAAGCCCAAAAAATATTTTTAAAGAAAAAGAATCACAAGTTCACTTGATATAAAATAGTGAGATGGAACCCATATCAAAAAGAACTCAAATAAGAAGATCACGAAATAAAGCAATGCCATCAAGGATTGAATGTAAAATACCTTGACTAAGAGAAGAGTTGCTAGGGGCTTGCAGCTTCCCTTCTCTCCTGCTTTGACGCTTGGGACACGAAGAGATATAATGATCCGCACCTTTGCAATAGCGGCAAGAAATAGGCCTTGGACACCTATTTATATAGTGGTCCCTAGAGCCACAATTGTAGCAATCTCCGCGATTATGGATGGGAGTATTTGCTATAGAAGTCTCTTGCTTCGCCCTCTTGTTAGGATTAGGACTTTCAAACCTAATAAAGGGATGCCTCTTCTTGTTGTTGTTGAAGTTCGGTTTGGCACTCCCAACCTCGACATCAATTTCTCTATCGGCCTCTTCAAGACGAAGAGCGATATCAATAAGCTGATCAAATGAAACCTCAAGTTTCAGGAGTAATGACTTCTTAAGATTCTTATTAAAGCCATAGACAAATCTCTGATTTTTCTTCAATGGGGTATTAATGTACTCAACCCCGTATTTGGACAGAGATTCGAAGGATGCGACATAGTCTGTCATAGAAGATTCACCTTGAACAAGGTCTATGAAACGCCGGGCTAAAGTTACTTTTTCAGCCTCCAGCACAAATTTCAATTCGAATTTTCCCCGGAATTGCTCCCAAGTAAGATCCGCCTCAACGATTTCAGAAATTAAAAGTTCATACCAATCTAATGCTCTTTCTTGGAGCATGCTAGAAGCCACTTGGACTCGATGTAGATCAATAAGGTTCACGCGAGAAAAGATGCGATCGCATGATTTGAGCCAAGCTTGAATTTCAATAACACCCTCGGATCCCTTGAATGGCCTTCCACACAAATCGGTGTAGTCTCTGCACAAGCGTGCAAAACCGGATCTAGGATGAGTAGGCTCTGGATCGGGATCGGCAGCTTGAGCATTCTTTACTAGATCAAGAAGCTGCTGGGAAGACATAAAAACTCCATCTTGGGGAGTAGCACTAGATTGACCGACGCTGGGACGGCCAGGTCTAACCATTTCTCTTCTTAAGAAAGAAAGAAAGAAGAGAAAAGAGTTATTCTCAAAATAAATTTCAAGCAATCTTGATAGATAAAACAAGGAATCATAAAGAAAATAGGATGAATCGGTACGAAGACTCGAATAAAATCCTAAAGCACGACTCCTAAGAAAGACTTAGGACGACGATCCTTGTTATAATAATCCATATTGTTCCGAAGTTTGGCTCTGATACCAAGCTGTGACGCCCCACCTCTATACCCACGCTAGCCAAGAACATTACGGTGAATGCTGTCGACTAGCACGGAGAATAAGGCTGTTGAGGAGCGACCATCCGTGTAATTTCTTTGCGCGAGCACCGATATGTCAGATAATATAACATGCATTCTATTTCAAGAGGAAATCCGACATACCGACACAAACTCAAAGCTACTACACGGTGGCTATATAAATCCTTCGGAAAACAAATATAGAAATAAGCATAACACAAATCAGTCACAGACAATTCATATCACAAAGGCGGAATAAGATATGAATATTACACTAGAAAGTGTACATCAGAGTAGAGGTCAGAAAGATCCACAATAACACAAAATAATAGCAACATGTGCTATACAAAAGAATAAGTATACATAATGGAGTCTATATCTCAAGAGTATACAACAAAAACTACTAATCTAAGTAGTAAGCAAAAGGTCAGAGTAATGGATCCCTGGAGAGAAGTCAAGTCGAAGCACCTGCAACATCTCGGTCTGACCCGAGTATTATTTATAAGAAAATAATAAACGGATCAGTCTAGCTATAAATATCAGATAACATGATATAGAACGAAAGATATGGCACAGACGTATAATATCCATAATGGCATACTACTATAAGTATGAAAATGATAATCAACAAACGATTAATCAATATCAAAGAATCTTCTCAAAGATCCAAAAAGGGTATCATACCCAAAACTTGTATTCACAACAAGTTAATGACACACGAATTCACCAACGCACAAAAATTGATAAATCATATCAATGAAAATCACTAAAATTGGTGAAGCATATATTCTAGAATTCAACACACGAAATCCAGAAATCACAATAAAAAGGATGGCCAATCCATAAAAATGAGCCAGAGCTCCTCCAGACAGGGTATAGTCCCCTATTGCGGACATTGAGCCGAAGCTCCTCCTGGTGAACCAAAGTTCCTCCTGACAGGGTATAGTCCCCCATTGCGGACTTTGAGCCGAAGCTCCTCCTGGTGAGCCGAAGCTCCTCGTGACAGGGTATAGTCCCCCATTGCGGACTTTGAGCCGAAGCTCCTCCTAGTGAACCGAAGCTCCTCGTGACAGGGTATAGTCCCCCATTGCGGACTTTGAGCCGAAGCTCCTCCTAGTGAGTCGAAACTCCTCGTGACAGGGTATAGTCACCCATTGCGGACTTTGAGCCGAAGCTCCTCCTGGTGAGCCGAAGCTCAATAAAAACGACGTACAGTCCTCTACGTGGACAAAGAGACATCGCACAATGCTAGTCTAAACCATAAAATGATCGTCATGATCAAAGAGAAGTGTCAATTACAATAAGCTAGTAAATATATGAGCTTAGCTTCATGTCCCATAACCACTAGCTTAACTTAAATATTTACGAACAAATTGTAGATCTCCACTAGAAAATTGTCACAAGAGATTCAATCGAACAAGTCCAAGAATTAACCGACGAAGTAAACGCAAGCGTTTCATACCACTTGTTTTACTAAGTCGTTTAATTAGATTTCTCATACGAGTGAGGTAAAGGTTTGTATATACTAATAGATTGGAAAACGGTTTAAGAAAAGATCTTTGTTATTGAAAATAGAGTTGAAATCGTTTGATGAAAGAGTTTTGATATTTACTACTAGTATAGAAAACCTTTATATTTTTAAAGTGACAAATCACAAAGAAGATTGTAATAACAATCAATTCAGTAAAATTCACATTCGAAAACGTGAATAAAATCCAAAGAAACCGATAAAGAATCCATCGAAATGGATATTCAAAAATCCCTAAAAAGGAGTCACCAAAGTCATAATAAATGATAACAACAAATAGGAGCATCACGAGTCGATTTAAATTGGAATTCTCAAGCGAATAGGCAAATAGGCAAAACACAGCAGTTTCAGACGTCTGAAACAAGTGGTTCAGACGTCTGAATCTGGAAATAAAAAATTTCCAGAACACAATTCAGACGTCTGAATCAAGTGTTTCAGACGTCTGAAATAGGCATATTTTAGCCTATTTCCTTTCTGGTTCCAAATGAACCAATTCAGACGTCTGAAACCATATATTCAGACGTCTGAATCTGGGAATAGAAAACTTCCCAGAACAATATTCAGACGTCTGAATATCACGTTTCAGATGTCTGAATCTGGGTTTCAGGGCATTTCCTGAACCTAGGCCAAAAATGGCCAAACGAATATCGGAAACGATTGAACGAGCAAATGGCGATGACTAAAGAATTACGTCGAAAGACAACCCAGCCTAAAAGGCTCCTCGATACGCCTCAAGTATCAATGTCCAAATATCCATAAAAGGATTTTCATAAATTAGACCAAAACACCAAAAATTGGAATATACACCAAATCAATCCAAACCAAAATCAATTGCACAAGAATAAGTGTTAGGAATTCATACCTAACAATCGAAGATAATTATAGACTAAGATGTGAGATAAAAATCTCACCTTTGAACCCAAGTCAATGAAGGAGAAGCTTTTAGAACAAGCTAAGATCAATTCCTCTTCAATAACAACTCAAGAAGCTTCAATCTAAGCTTAAAAGAGAAACATTTCCTAAATTAGGTTTAGGAATTTTCTGAAATCAAATAGAGAAAGAGTTGGAGAAGAAGAAGGAGATGCTTACCAATGGGTTCACTTGAGTTTGGAGCAAGAAGATGGATTTGCTAATGGAAACTAGGGCTTAGGAATTTCTATTTCCCATTCTCTTCCACCATTGTTGCTAAAGCTTGAGTGTTTAAGCAAAGAGGAGAAGTTATGAAGAGAAGGGGGTTGGGCTGAGCTAATAAGGGTGCAGTCCAAACCAAAGTCATAAGCGGGAAAAAGTAGCAAAAATCAACTATCTCCAAACATATCGAAGGTTATACTCAAAAAGGTCGCAAACGGCATTTTGAACTCAATGGGGGTGGTCTCGAGTCCTAATTCGGCTGTTTGCAAAAAGTAGCTTTTCGGACTAAAATCCGACTAACGATAAAATATTTAAATAAAATATTTAAATATAAAATCGATAAATATGCGGGTTGTTACACTCCATTTCCAATTAACTTTCAATTACCAATCTCAACTTTAAACCATCTCGAATTATACAAATTCGAGTTAAATTTTTAAATATTGATTTAATCCCTTAAATCAAATTAACCTTTACTTTTAAATTAACAACTTAAATCTTTAAACCATTTAATTCCGAGTCCCAATTTCAAAATTCCATTTTTAATTGCCTTTACTTAACTAAAATAAGAGTTCAAAACTTTTTAAATGATTTAGTCTTCAGAATCTAATTTATTACCCAATTTTATCGTCAAACTTTGAAACCGATTCTTAATAAATTTTCAGCAAACTCATTTCTAATGTTTAAATTTTTAAGTTCAAAGCGATTTCCTTTTCATAAGTTCCATCTTATATCTATTTTATTTCAGTAATGGATGTATATTACCCTAATCCATTTCTTAATTTATTTAAAATAATCCAATTCTCAGTTTTATAGATTATTACTAACAATAGGATGATATCAGAATAAGTCAGAATAAATAAACATCCAAATTATTTAAAACATCCATCCATAGCATCCATTTCCAATTTCCAAATCTCAAACCCATTGTGAGACCGCACATATCTCCCATTTCAAACCGACCCATTTAACTTCCTAAGTTAAATCTCAATTTCATCTTGAAATTTCCAATTCAGGTTGTTTGTTAACTTATTTAACATCTCCTAAGTTAAATTCAATTTACTTTATCCAGTCAACCTTACTCAAATTTGAATTCTCCATTCCAAATTTTAAACTTCTTATTAATATCCTATCCCACTTATAAGTTCAAAAACTTATCACTTTGGGTTTTCACATCACATTCCAAGTAAATATTTAAAACTCAACAATTAGAGTTTATTTCAAATCATCTTTGATATTATGTATATCCCTCATATATACATATTTATTTCCTCTGCACACCAAGTTATACTTTAACTTTTAAACCACCTTTGGTTTTAATTTAAAACAAATTTCCTTTTAAATTTTAAAACAACTCTTTTTTTTAAAATAAAGTTCCTACATTTTAAATATTATTCATAATATCCTTTTTTTTAATACTTTGAAACAAATCCAATTTTTTCTGGACTTAGATTTAAAACTTCACAATTTAAATTATCTTCAATTTCCAATTTATAAGTCATATTCACCTAAATGTTTACTTCCCTAAAACATTTCATTTTGCTTAATCATTAACAAACATTTCATTATTAAACACAACAGCCATTTATGATAATAACCAAGATTGTCAAATCTAGAAACCAATTCACTGTTATCTTACAATTTATTGGAAAATAAAATCAAGGTCACTTAATTTGACCTTCTTAAAACACTTCTACAAATTCAGGATATTATTTTCTAGTTTTGAGTCTGTTTTTAGCTTATCTTATTTATATAGTTCATATTATCCAATTCCCATTTGCTTTTATTTCTTTTACCACTTAATTCTTATTATTATTTTTAGTTCAAATAATACAACAACCAATTACCTTAATATATTAGAAAACTATTGCTTTATATATCAAAACATAAACTTATATAAAAACTAATTTTAAAACCGTTTTATATAAGAAAATAACAACCCTCATACACTTAGCTCATTTTAGGGTACTAATTACCCTATCCTTAATAAGTAAACCCACCCGAGCCAAGGTTCTCACTTAACCTTCTGCTCTGATACCAAATGTAACGACCTGAAATATTCGACCTCGAAAATTTGACACTAATACGTTCATGATAGAAATGTCGAGGAATCGAAGGCCGAAAATGTCAGATTGTTAAAGAAAAAATAAGAAGGTAGAAGAAGAAAAGAAAACAACAGCATCTCACATTCCACAGCAGATCAAAATATAATATCACATAATAGCGTTTATACAAAGCAAGCTGTAATTGTTAATTTATAACAATACATTAGAGTACAATCATTTACAAATAGACTAGACAATTATATCAACCTCTCCCAGACTACACAAATCAACTCAAATACACAGCTGTAAACTCCATACGTTCCTGCCATCCAGTTCGCCTCCTGAGCTCCATAACATCCTAATATAAAAATCTGTAATACTCAGTCTGACCCGAGCATTACATCAAAGTAACACCTGGGTCAGGCTGGAACCAGCGTGAGTAAACCAATCTAACATGAAATACTAATGCATAAAACTTATTTAAAACCCAGGGCAACTCGTACTTTACTATGAGTTCTTAACTTGCCATAGTTAAATACACATCTTACAATCATATCTAAGCATTATTACTCAGATTAAATGACTAAGTTTACATCATTTGTTCTATTCCAGCCTATTTATTCCAAAGTTAAATCCATAAAGAATTATTGTAGATTACAAATCGAAATGGTTTCGGGTATTTACTGATACCGACCCCGGTCTCTTCGAATCCAGTATCATCTTAAAAACAAAGCTGTATAAGTTTTAAACAATTCCATTTATGTCCATAATTACATATTTACATAGCAATTCATCACAGATAGACAATCCGTATTATCCCGGTTCAATCCAAACATATCCTAACACAAAGCATCACAAATCACATATCAGAGATATCAAATAATCTAAGTCATTCAATATATCTTAATCATCTATAAGCAAGATAAATTAATTGTAACATTTCAAATTAATTTAATTAATTTTAAATCCTGCTTACTTAACATTAATTAATTAATTACAAACCATTAATTAATTATCCTTTAATTACCCATTAATTATCCATAATTACTTCCATTAAGTAATTATCCCATTGGTTAATTATCCTCAATTAATTAACCTTTAATTATTAATTAATTCTCCACTAATTATTAATTAACCCTTAAAAAAAATTAATCCTTTAATTACTTACATCAAGTAATTATCATTTAATAAATCACACTTAGTAATTATCCATTAATTACCCATCTTATTTAATGACATTAAGTAATTATTCTTTAATTACTTTCATTAAGTAATTATCCCATTAGTTAATTATTCTCAATTAATTAATCTTTAATTATAAATTAATGTAACCTTTAATTATTAGTTAATAATTAATCTTTAATGACTTATCAATTAATTAAGTAATCTTAATTACCCAAAACTTAATACATTTAAAAGATAAATCATTTATCTTAATTAACTTCTTAATTACCCGTTCAAATCTAATTTAATAAACTTGGGATTTAATTATTATTAATCTATTAACTTGAGACTTTAAGTTTACTTAATGATAAAAACATTTTGTCGACTCAATTACTACTTAATTATATTATTAATTAAGTTTAATATAAACTTAAGATTTAAGTTAATCTAAGTTAAAATGAATTACAGAACTTTTACTTAACCAATCATTTAAATAAACCATTATATTTAAAAGAAATAATTTTTAAGAAAATTAGTCTAAACTTGAATTCTTGTTATAACTTTAAAACTTGATAATCACCTCACATTGGACCGAGGCAAATATCGAATTACCCGACCTAAATCCCGAGCCCATCCTTCCTTTTTTTAAAACTTGTTTAAATTTAAAAACTGTTATAAGATACTGACGCTCACATTCCTACTCGAGTCCATACTCGAGTCACCTACCCAATTACCCGAGTCAATCCCTAAGACCCAATCTCTCTTTCCAAACCACTGACACCACACTCGCCCTGCACATGCATCAGTGACCGAGGCGATTCTGACCATCCACGGTATCTCCGGCATGTCACTGACCGTCTCAAACTACGATCCCAATCATTTAACTTCCATCCCAAGCCTGAAACCAAAATTGAGACAACAGGTTGAACTAGAACATCAAACCCTCAACCAAAATCCTCCTCGCCACAACAACTCCGACCACCAGAGATCATGAATCTTTGACCACAACTTCGTCGGAGCCCCACGTTTCCATCCCCCAGCCTACGATGGGACCCGATGCCTTAGAGACGACACAGCAGCCAATTTTCCAGCCTCGACCAAAATTTGGGTTAAAACCCTACTCCGACCAAACGCCGCCACCACGTTGACATAAACATCCTCCTACCACTTTTGCCGAGGCCACTAAACTTCCCTCTACCTCCAGCTAAGACCCCGACCACCCCGAGTACACCCATCACAAAAAACAGCTCAAAACCCATTTTCTGGTCAAATTCTAATTATACACTCAATTCCAAACTAAAAATCCTGAATCAACTCTTAAAAATCATGAATCATGTAGGTGATTAAGATTATCTAAGTAAATCAAAGAATTATGCTGCTTGAATTCCAACATGTTTTAAGTTTCTACTATGTTTTCTTGATTTCCATATATATACAAACTTATTTTACTTAAATATATTTTTAAATCTTAATTTATGTTTAAACAAACATATTTTGTTTGATAACCAAAACATATCATAGATTAGTTAAAGAGAATTTGAAATTTTTACTTATTTTAAAACTCTATAACATGAAACGGAGATGAACATAGATATATCAGACATGCACGCTTCTAACACATTCATATATACAGGAATCATACTTATATATATACATGTAAAGCATACTTCATTCCAGGAATTCACATGCAACAGATTTCCATTTACTAAAGCTTTTAATAAGAATGTTTACTCACCTGTATAAATGTTGAACAGAGAAGATTGAAACAGGAACTTGAAAATGCTTTTGATCTTTTGATCTAGAAAATTGGTACTGGAAAACTTGTTTTTGACTGAGATGATTAAGGCTTTGATTTAGTTGGAAGCTTGCTTAGTTGATTCAAGTTGAATATAGTTGAATTTGCTTGATATTTCTGGTTGAAATATTTACAGGCTTTGATTTTGCCATAGGTTTGTTGAAAATGGTTGTTGCTTTTGAAAAGATTACTGTTTTGAATTAACTTCAGGTTTGAGAAATTTGATTACAGGCTTTTGATTTGAGTTTTGAAATGAAGATAGCAAAAAGAAATGGAAGAGAAGAGATAGATGCATATATAGACTTAATTATTATTTTAAAACAAGGAAATAAAATAAATTTGTGACACTTGTTTAGTCTAACATTTGTCATTAGCTTGTTAATTATCTTACACTTGTATTTAACATGATTTAATTTATTTACACTTGTAATTATGCATGTGTTAACTATTTTTAACTGTTTTTATAAAGCTTTTATATTTAATTTCGCATTTAATAAATACATTTCTTAATTTAAATAAATAAAATCCTCTAAAGAAAATATTATAAAACAAATCATATACTAATAAAAATCATATATAATATATTTTTAAAACCAAATTTATTTTAAGATAATTATCTTTTGAATTTCCAATTCAAATCCAAATTGAATTTAAATCTTATATATATATATATATATATATATATATATTTAAACAAACACGTATCTAATTTGTTTGAAAATAATAAGTTTGCCCATTAAAAAATTATATTAGGAGATTATCAAATAACTATTTATCCAGATATAAATGTTTATTATCTGATTTATTAGTTCAACTTATAAATCAGCATTTTCAATAGTTAAAATTAGATAATTATCTAATTACCTGATGTTCAAAAATCCGAGTTATCACATTCCTCCCCTCCTTTAAATCTTTTCGTCCCCAAAAAGGAACGAAGCCAAAATTTTATTAAAATGATTATTATCAGTTAAATTACTCTTTGACCATTTTCAACTATAAACTCTTTAATTAAGAATTTTTAAAACACTTTAAAATCTATATAATATTGCCAAAATAGATTTATATAAATACTTTTTATAACTTGATGCCTCAACAAGTCCATCCTCGTTCTTACAGAAATTCGGTCATACGTTGATCAGGCGTAGGACTGAAAATCTATAAGTGCTTGGTAAACCCGTTTTCAACACCCAGTGAAAATACTTGGGTAAACATTTTGTTGAAAATATAGAAAACATTTTTGAAAATAGAGGAAACATCTTTGGTGAGAATGCTCTGGAAATCATCACCCCCTCCATGGTTGAAGTTAACCCGATGGTTACGTTGCCATCCCAGCAAAATCCATAGATAACTGTAGGCACTCTATGCCCCTCAATTATGCCATTGAACCCGCCATAGATCGCAGCTATAGCCCGGGTTACGTCGCCATCACGGCAAAAATCCATGTAATTGTAGGCATCAGCGCCCTCGATTTTCGCTGCCAAATGAAACTTCACCACTCCTACATAGGTCGTAGACTACATTAGTCAAGTCCTAATATAGCCCAAGGCTCTAACGGCCTCTCAACTTTCGCTATGTCTTCATAGATCGCAGTCTACTGATGTTACGTTGCCATCACGGCAAAATCAAATGTAGATAGTTGCTCTCACAGCACTCACGACTTCCGCTATGGTCCACATAGATCGCAGTGACATCGAGTTACACTGTCATCGCAGCGTAACCCAAATGTCTCTGTAGGCATCAGCGCCCTCGACATTCGCTACCCACAACACAAAATTGTCAAGAACTTCAGTTTGTCCGGACTTCCTCCCAGGATTCAATTTAAATCCTCCCCCTTAGGGCTCAAGGCAGAACCGCCCCATAGATCTCCTATGTAGTTCATTTCAATGGGAACGCCTTTTTCTCCAGAGCCAATCTCAAAACACTTTATACTATACACTTATAGTATCTTTCAAATCATACTCTATATGATTCGCATAAATCTTCTTTACACAAAATCGATATCTCAAATCGATAGTTCCAAACTTGGCTTTTCAAACTTCCAAAATTTGATTTTCCCAAAAATCAAAAGCCTTTTCCAAAACTATAGGCTCCAAAACCATTTTCTCAAATCATTCTCATAAAACCATTTATATATATATATATATATAAATATATATATATACAACTTGTCCTTTCCAACTTGAAAATAATCTTTGGATCACTTATGCAGATTCCCTTTTTATACTTCAAATATTTTCAAAAACCCTTTCTTCTGGTTCTAGATTTAACATAGGGGGAGTTTATCATATATAACAAATATATATATAACTTTACTATGCCAATCCACATCAAATTTTGATTTTCTTTTATAAAATTACTTACCATATCAATTAATTTCATAAAGTGAATTTCAAAAGATATCCAACTTCCACCTTTATTCATATATACTTCTTAAAATATATTTCAAAAATCATTTCCATTTCTTTCAAAATTTCAATACCTATTTCGTTTAAGCATGTACGTTGTAAACATACCATCCGTACACAATATCAAATCTGATCGCTCACTCGATCACACAATTTCACTTCCGAACTAGTATCGTCCACCCGACTTCCTAGTGCAGACTCAGATCTGGTTTCTTGATCAGAAACCCTCATTCCCCTTGCAAAGTCATAACTATGATAGAGAGTTCCCAGAATCAATCAAAAATCCATATGCAGGGTTCACCGTCAAAAATCGAGTGAAAATCCCTACTCGGATTGATATAGTATATCAAAATTCTGTGCTCGAACCTGAATCAAATCATTATACGAGTAGAATAATATACGTACATCCTACGTATTTATCTTCAATGACCATTAGCTAAATCAATATTCTTTCTATTTACCTTCATTTTGATTCTATTCACCCATCCACAATTGCTCCCAATTTCCGTTTGGGTTAGCACTTCAATTCTTATCTCAATTGGTATTCAATTATAGACAGTTTGCACTCTGACCAACTTGTATTAAGAAAATAGCTTGAAAATTTTAAAATAGACAAGTATTTGTAAAATTATTAGTTGTAAAATAGCTGAAAAATAGTTAAGTAATTATAAAATAATTGTAAACGGTTAAATAGTTTGTAGAATAATTAGATAGCGGCAAAATAGTTGTATAATAGTAATTAGTTTGTAAGTAGTTGTAAAATAGTGATTAGTTTGTAAAACAGATGTAAAATAATAATTAGTTTTCAAAATAATTATAAAATAAGTATAACATAGTTAGGGTTTTAAAAAGAAAGCTTCTATAGTAAATAGCTAGGAAAATAGATTTAAAAAAGTTCATATTAACATAATCTATTTAAAAAAAGTTTCAGAGTCAAACTGTTCAATTTCCGAATCTCCATTTCCAATTAATTTTCAATTACCAATCTCAACTTTAAACCATCTCGAATTATATAAATTCGAGTTCAATTTTTAAATATTGATTTAATCCCTTAAATCAAATTAACCTTTGCTTTTAAATTAACAACTTAAATCTTTAAACCATTAAATTTTGAGTCCTAATTTCAAAATTCCATTTTTAATTGCCTTTACTTAACTTATTTAAAAATTCAAATAAGAGTTCAAAACGTTTTAAATGATTTAGTCTTCAGAATCTAATTTATTACCCAATTTTATCTTCAAACTTTGAAACTGATTCTTAACAAATTTTCAGCAAGCTCGTTTCTAACATTTAATTCTTTAAGTTCAAAGCGATTTCATTTTCATAAGTTCCATCTTATTTCTATTTTATTTCAGTAATGGATGTATATTACCCTAATCCATTTCTTAATTTATTTAAAATAATCCAATTCTCAGTTTTATAGATTATTACTGACAACAGGATGATATCAGAATAAGTCAAAATAAATAAACATCCAAATTATTTAAAACATCCATCCATAGCATCCATTTCCAATTTCCAAATCTCAAACCCATTTTGAGATCACACATATCTCCCATTTCAAACCAACCCATTAACTTCCTAAGTAAATCTCAATTTCATCTTGAAATTTCCAATTCAGGTTGTTTGTTAACTTATTTAACATCTCCTAAGTTAAATTCAATTTACTTAATCCAGTCAACCTTACTCAAAGTTGAATTCTCCATTCCAAATTTTAAACTTCTTATCAATATCCTATTCCACTTATAAGTTCAAAAACTTATCACTTTGGGTTTTCACATCACATTACAAGTAAACATTTAAAACTCAACACGTAGAGTTTATTTCAATCATCTTTAATTTTATGTATATCCCTCATATATACATATTTATTTTCTTTGCACACCAAGTTATACTTTAAGTTTTAAACCACCTTTGGTTTTAATTTAAAACAAGTTTCCTTTTAAATTTTAAAACAACTCTTGTTTTAAAATAAAATTCCTACATTTTAAAATATTTTTCATAATATCCTTTTTTAGTACTTTGAAACAAATCCAATTTTTTCTGGACTTAGATTTAAAACTTCACAATTTAAATTATCTTCAATTTCCAATTTATAAGTCATACTCACCTAAATGTTTACTTCCCTAAAACATTTCATTTTGCTTAATCATTAACAAACATTTCATCATTAAACACAACAACCATTTATGATAATAACCAAGATTATCATATCTAGAAACCATTTATGCATGTGTTAATTATTTTTAAATGTTTTTTATAAAGCTTTTATATTTAATTTCCTATTTAATAAATACATTTCTTAATTTATATAAATAAAATCCTTTAAAGAAAATATTATAAAACAAATCATATACTAATAAAAATCATATATAATATATTTTTAAAACCAAATTTATTTTAAGATAATTATCTTTTGAATTTCCAATTCAAATTCAAATTCAATTTAAAATCTTATATATATATATATATATATATATATATTTAAACAAACACATATCTAATTTGTTTGAAAATAATAAGTTTGCCCATTAAATAATTATATTAGGAAATTATCAAATAAATATTTATCCAGATATAAATATTTATTATCTGATTTATTTGTTCTACTTATAAATCAGTGTTTTTAATTGTTAAAATCAGATAATTATCCAATTACCTAATGCTCAAAAATCCGGGTTATCACAGAAACTGTAAGTGCATTACATATTACATCATCAGAGTACAGCAAAACACAACACTGGACAGTTATATTAACTTGTCCCCTATGAAACTGATTATGCATCAAACCGTACGCAGCGGATAATACATCAAATATGTGGGATACGTCTCGCCATCCAGCTCGTCTCCTGAGCTCCATAGCAGTCCATCCAAAATTTGTACTCTACAATACTCGGTCTGACTCGAGCATTATAGCGAAATAACACCCGAGTCTGTCTGGAAAACCAGAGTGAGAAAACACACCCAATTGGATTATTAAAATTTCTAAAATCCTTTGAAATCAAAGGTATCTCGTAAGACCACGCCATAAGTAAACATGTCGGGTTTTCACCTAATGATAACCAAAATAATTTTATCAAATCCATCTGATATTATAATAGTATCTATAGAAAGTAAAATAGAATCTAGTTGAAATGCTTACATCTCACGTTCCAACAATAGTTGGGCACAATCAAAACCGTACAGGCGCTTATTGGAGATTGGATTCCATACAATGGTAGGGCTACTGGGGTACTGCCCATCACAGTACGTGGTCTACATCATCGTACCGAGGTCCACCCTTATCCCCTGCTACACAAGACCAGAGTTATTCCTTACTAGATAGTCCGAATAAGATACCCCACGGTTGAGATCAGCAACCGCCCACACACCCGAATAAAAGGGACCTCTAGACAGGGATGACCTTACCCTAATTGGTTGCTAGCCACTAAACCTTATGTGCACCTCCCCTATTTTAGCCATTCCCAATTGATGAGGCTCGAGGCTATGCATTACCTTTTTAGCATATATTCACTTAGAATGCTCCCCGTCCTTCTGACGATGGTCCGACAGCATTCATCCATACAAGTCTGTTTCGGGTCCAAACGGAACCGAATACACTATTCCTACTACATCCATTTTGGAATCAAACTCAGGATTAGTAGCGGTTAGTCCTTGCACTTCACTACTCTATCTTCGACTCTAAGCTCTTGTCTTCCTCACGAAAACATTCAAACCGGATCGAAGTAATTTTTAGGAAATTAATCCCGATCCCGGTCTCTTCGAAACGATCAGCGCATTGGCCAATATTGATAGTCGGTTATTTAACCATCATATAACATTCACAATCAACCATCAGAATTTAAATAATTTTCCAAATTATTCATTTCAAAATATCTTCGCAAGTTATTTACTACACTTCAACCCTTTGATATTGTTTCCAAATCATCTTTTTTTTTCTTGTGGAATAAATTTCCATCCAGTTTGTTTTATTTCCACTGAAAATCACCAAGCCATAATACTTTAGATTTTAAAATAATTTAAATCACTTTATCCAAAAATGTATTCTTTAAAACATTTAAATTAAAAACCGCTTAAACAATTTATTCAAAATAATAGTTAAGAAATTCTATACTAGCTTTCCAAGTAAAACTTAAGCCACAAACCATTTTAAAAATAAATGAAAGTTTTATATAAGTATAAATATTAGAAAATCTCTTTTAAAAACATAATACTTATTTAACTTTTAAATAATTACTACTAAAATAAATTTAAATAATATTTACTTTAAAATTATAAAACAATTGAAAATAATAATTTTTTCTAAAACATTTCTTTAGAACAAATTTTTAAAGCCTTAAACTTATACATTAAAGTCTCCTTTAAAATATACTTAGCTTTCCAAGGATATACACTTCCCATTCCCGCACTTAAAAAAAATAAACCATTATTTATTTTTAAACAAACCATGAAAGTTACTGAGCGGATCGTGCTATATGGAATTATACTTTACTAGTGCGGAAATAAGCTAAAAATACTATAGCAATGTAAATAAGTAAGAATAAAACAAGCACACCAGGAATTTTTATACTGGTTCGAACTTCTCGTTCTACGTCTAGTCCCAGACTCCTTCTGGAATTTCACTAACAAAAATCCTTACTTAACCTGGAGGAACATGTTTACAACAATCTTTGAACAGCCGAACAAGGGACCTGAGCAGCAGAATAGGATTTCGCCTCAACAGCTGAAGAGGACTTCACTTGCCTGAACGACAGAATAGGACTTCAACTTATACAGAAAGTATATGACACAGTGTGTTCTCAATAACACGAATTTGTCTCTTGATAGTACAATCTTCCTATAATCTTCTCCTTTTGATATATATGTGTGTATGTGAAGAATATGGAAGTAAATGAATGATTATGTAGAAATTTGAATGCTCAAAATGTTAGAATCAGTGTAGTATAGAGATAGAAAGCTTTTGATCAATTCGGTGAATTAAACAAATGATTCTAATATGTTTATATAGAGTATAAAGAGTTGTAATCATTCGTAAAAAGTTATCATGAAAGAGTATGGATGCATCTCTTAGTAAAAGGTTGTAACTCTTCATGAAAATGAAATGTCTTTTCAAAAATATAGCAGTTGAAGAAGTTCAGCCGTCTGAAAATAAATTTCAGACTTCTGAAATTTGAAACGTGCAAACCAGAAAAGAAATAGGCTATTTTTGCCTTGATTCAGATGTCTGAAACTTCTATTTCAGACGTCTGAATATTGTTAAAATTTTAAAATTCATTACAGATTCAGACGTCTGAATAGGTCATTTCAGACGTCTGAACTTGACCTGAATTTTCATTTTTAGCCTTGTGCAAGAGTGATTGATTAGGTGTGTATATATTTATCCGAAGGAGAGATTTTCACAATATTTCAATTCTAAATAATGAAACAAAACAACATATATGCAGCATGAAGATTATATGATTCCAATCTTTGTAGATATCCCTGCAAAAGTATGTTAGTATTAAAAAATAACATATATAGTTTGTCGTAGTCAAAATACATATGAAACATCGTAAACGAGGTTTCAACATTCTCCCCCCTTTTAACGATGACAACTATATACTAAACTCCCCCTGTCAAAAAGCATCAACATCATTTTCTACCCCTTTGTCATTGCAAAAAGGTAATCAATAATTTAGAAGTTAAACCAAAGTAGATTTGAATTAAAACAGATTACGAATAAGTTAAGATAATAAGGAGTTCATGACAAATAAAAAACATCATAATAGTTCATAACCAAACATGAATAAAAAGTAATCAGAATCTAGGACTTGAGTCACTTCCAACCGCATCGTCGTCGTCGTCATCACCATTGTTATTTCCCAAGCTTGATGACCATTGAAGTGGAGTGGGGTTGAAAACTTCGGTAGATAACGAGGTTGAACAACCAATTCGTTCCCAAATTTTGTTTAGAAAACCGCGAATGGAATTAAAACGTTTTTCAGAATTCTTTTCAAGTTTGACCATTCGGTTGTGAAGCTTTGCTTGATTTTGGGAAAGTGTAACTAATGCATTCCTTGAGCTTGAGTCGGGAGAAAGAATAGCAATATCATCATTGTCTTCTTCTTTCGATGTAGGAACACTTGGTTGAGCATGAGGAGCATGATGACGAGGTTGTGGCCGGTTTTGATTACGGTTAGCAACCCATTCTTGAAAAGAGATATATGCCAAACTTCCCGGTTGTTTTGGCAACCACATAAGACCCAATGTTTTAGACCCAAGATCTTTAATTGAAGAAAATTCGGACTCAGGAAATGGAATGTTGAAATTTTGAAGAATTTTCATAATGTAAGCACCATAGTGGAAAGTCTTATATCGTCTCCGACGATTCACATCCATGAATTCTTCTAAAATTACTTGAGCCCAATTTATAGGTTGACTGGAGTATATAGTATATAGGGCTTGGAAATTTCTTTTATTAATAATCTCATAACTTCCCGTCCGGGAATAACATATCGAATTAATGCCCTATGTAGAATTCGAGCTTGAGGACGAAGTTGAATCGAAGTGAGTCGAGTAACGTCATCATTAAAGAATTGGTGTGAGACTTCATCTCTATCATCCAAGTTTAAAGACACATCAATCTCATCTAAATCATTGCCAGCAGATGGACATTGTAGTATTTCACCAAGTCTTGCAATTGGTAGATATATTTTAACACCACATACCAAAGTCCAAATACAATCATTGCGATTGTGAGGAGTATGATGGTCTAGATTCATATTTGCATAAAATAATTTTACTAAAAGATGATTAATCTTAATATTGTTGGTAGCAAAAGAAACTAGAGACTCTAACCCATTAGCTCTTACAATTTGATGAATACGATAGGCGCCGAATTCCTCAAATTTGATGAAAGCTCCAGGAAAAAAGTTAGATCTACTCATTTGAGCAAATCGTTACCTAGCTTGTTCATTCCATAGCCACTGATCAATGTTTGGTGTGAAGAAGATGATGGTCTCGATCTCTTTGATTTTGGTGCCATTTGATTGCATGAGAAGAAAGTTATAAGTTTTAATGGAGGAAGAAAAACTGTAAAGAGAAGATGAAGTATGAGAATAAAGCAAAGGACACGTTGAATAAAGGGGTAGGTGTCTTGAAATTCGTGCAAAATTTCAAAATTTGAAAAGTCACCAGATTTCAGACGTCTGAATTTAGATTTTAGACGTCTGAATGAAAGAAAATTGAAACAGAAAGAAATTAGTGTAATTTTGCCTATTTTCAGACGTCTGAAATTATTATTTCAGACGTCTGAATCTGAAGAAAGAAATATTCTTCTATAATATTCAGACGTCTGAAACAATGAGTTCAGACGTCTGAAATTTGAATTTCAGACATATGCACAAATCTTTTTTATATAAAATGAAAGAAGAAAATTATATTATTATTTGAAAGATTTACAAGGTATAAATATGATCAATTTAACAAATATTTAGATACAGAAAATTATTTGTCCGAATCGCTTGTAGTTTTGCACTCTTCCGGTTCGATCTTGGTTATCTCTTTGTATGGTCGCAAAGGAGACCAATATGATCGACGTTCCCAAGAGTTTGGAGAAACCTGAGGACGTTGTGGACTCGGCTTCCATGGATTTCATCCAGATGAAGTTATATGATGAAATGTTGATGGTTGAACTACATCTTTCTTTGGAGATGTACCACAGAATTTTAATGCTACTTGTTCAATGAAACTAAGCCGTTTAGCATTAACTTTCTGTTCGTAATACATCTCTCGTTGCAAATCCAATTGTTCTTTTTGGTAATGATGAATCTCAGATATTTTCTCTTTGGTTGATGGAGAACCAAAGAAAAGAAACCGTCGAGATTTCTTCTTTTTAGGAGTATAACCGGAACATTCACATGAAGGATGAGGTCTATCCTTTTCATGAGGTGTTGGAGTTGCCAAAATTTCAATAGATGATGTAGAATAGGATGATGGAGAATTGTCAGAGTTAGATGCCATGGAGAGAAGCAGAATTATCAAGTTGAATTCCATTGTAGAAAGAATTTCTTTTGGTAAACAGAATTATTTGATGAAAGAAAAAAAATTGTACGTATTAATAGAAGATGGAAGGCTTAATTATAGAATATCTTATTTTAAAGCAATGGCTAAAAACCTTTAGTTAGTTTTGTCCATTTGTTAAAAAGGAAAGAAACTAATGGTAAAATTATTTTAGCCATATGAAATTTTCAAAAGAAAATTAACTGTTAAAAAAATGTAACATAAAACTCATAGATTTTGAAGAAAAACGTGGCTAAAAAATGTAAGTTAATAATATCCATATGTTTGTAGAAAAATGAAAAGGTGGAAGAAAAAAAATTTAAATTAAGTACAAATAAGCATAGTTATGACCTTTTATTAGAATAAACAAATATGTTAGGAACTAGCATTGTTAGTAAATGTCAAGTTTGCAATATATCATAGACAGAAGATGATTTCTTCGAAACTAACTAGATTTCAACCAAGGAAACAAAAAAATGAGCTAAGGAACAAATATTAATATAAGTCAAATTAAATGTTTATGGAATTTTTGTAATAGTTAGCTGTTAGCAAGAGATTATGAAGCAATGTTACAAAACTTAATATGTTATTATAAATTTTTAAGAGAGACAATACCAAGCTCTCGTCTTAGTTTGATAAAAATATTTTCTAAAAGTGGTTTCGTAAAAATATCAGCCAACTGATTTTCAGAAGAAACAAAATCTAGATTGATTGTTCCTTTTTCAACATTGTCACGAAGAAAATGATGACGTATGTCAATATGTTTTGTTCGTGAATGATTGATAGGATTTTTAGATAAATTAATAGCACTTGAGTTACCACAAAATATAGTTGAGTTTGATAAATTTATATTGAAATCTTTAAGTGTTTGTTGCATATAAATTACTTGAGTACACGCCAAAGCAGCAGAAATATATTCTGCTTCACATGTAGAAAGAGAAACACGGTTTTGTTTCTTACTATACCAGGATACGAGTGATTTTCCAATAAAATAGCATGTACCACTTGTACTTTTTCGATCTGTTCGAGAACCACCGAAGTCAGCATCACTATATGAAACTAATTCGAATGGACATTCTTTAGGATAGAACAGACCAAAGTCCACTGTGTTTGTAAGATAACGTAATATCCGTTTTACTGCTCTTAAATGTGATTCTTTTGGATTGGCTTGAAATCTAGCACATAGACAAACACTCATCATTATGTCACGACGACTTGCAGTTAAATATAGTAATGATCCAATCATACTTCGATATACTTTTTGGTCAACACTTGTGCCATTGTCATCTTTTTCAAGATGTGTTGTTGTACTCATTGGAGTTGGTTTGGCAGAAGTATTTTCCATTCCGAATCTTTTGATTAAATTATTACAATATTTTTCTTGATTAATAAAAATACCATTTTGAAGTTGTTTAATTTGTAGACCAAGAAAATATGTTAGTTCTCCCATATGAGACATTTCAAATTCTTTGGTCATTATTTCGGAGAAGTCCTGACATAATTTGTCGTTAGTAGAACCAAAAATGATATCATCAACATAAATTTGAACTATTAAAATATCCTTTTTCGAATGTTTATAAAAAGTGTTTGATTAACTTTCCCAATTAGAAATCCCGAAGAAATTAGATAAGTCTTTAATCGATCATACCAAGCACGTGGTGCTTGTTTTAAACCGTAAAGAGCTTTGTTAAGTTTATAAACGTGATTAGGAAATTTCTCGTGAATAAATAAGGGAGGTTGTTCAACATATACTTTTCCCTTTTATATAACCATTCAAAAAAGCACTTTTAACATCCATTTGATAAAGTTTGAAATTATGAAAACATGCATAGGCCAATAAGATTCGTATTGCTTCTAGTCTTGCAACTGGAGCAAACTTTTCTTCGTAGTCAGTCCCTTCTTCTTGATTGTATCCTTGTACAACTAGTCTTGCTTTATTTCTAGTGATGTAACCTTGTTCATCTGCTTTATTTTTGTAGATCCATTTCGTTCCAATAACAGTTTGATCATTTGGTCTAGGAACTAATTCCCAAACTTCATTGCGTTCAAACTGGTTTAGCTCTTCTTGCATTGCAATTATCCAGTAGTCATCTGTGGAAGCTTCTTTGGGATTCTTTGGTTCGATATTAGAAAGGAATGCTACGTGGCCCATTTGATGTAGTTGACTTCTAGTTCAAACATTTGAATTAATTTCTCTAATAATATTTTGAATAGGATGATCTCGTAATATTTTTGGTGAAGATCTTAATTCATCATTATTGTCAACAATGTTTTCATCATTTTCAAGATTTATAGTTTCTGTATTTGTAATGTTATCTAGAAAATCTTCATCATCTTTTATACTTGGTTTTTGAAGAACATTTTCATCGAAAGATACGTGTAACGTTTCTTCAACAGTATTTGATATTTTATTAAATACATGATAAGCTTTGCTACGATCTGAATATCCTAGAAAGATTCCTTCGTCAGATTTCGCATCGAATTTTCCAAGCTGATCTTTTGTATTTAATATAAAACATTTTGAACCAAACACTTTAAAATATGAAATCTTTCGTTTTCTTCGAGTAAAAAGTTCATAAGAAGTGTTTTTTGTTAGAGGTCGAATAGAAACACGATTCAAAACATAGCAAGCAGTTGCAATAGCTTCTACCCAGAAATGTTTTGGAAGAGTGCTTCCATTTAACAAAGTTCGTGCGCATTCTTGTAGACTTTTATTTTTACGTTCTACAACCCCATTTTGTTATGGAGTTCTAGGAAACGAAAAAATATAAAAAATTACTTTCTTTTTACAAAAATGATCAAAAACTTCGTTTTCAAATTCCTCCATGATCACTTCTTATATTCTTTATTTTTAAACCTTTTAAATTTTGAATTTGTTTGACAAAAATTTTAAACTGCTCAAACGTATCACTTTTATTTTTTATAAAAATGGTCCAAGTATATCTAGAAAAATCATCTACTATTACAAACACATATATATTATGGTTTATGGATCGAACTTGAGTTGGTCCAAATAGATCCATGTGTAATAATTCAAGTGGTTGTAAAGTAGAAATAACTTTCTTAGATTTAAAAGATGATTTACTTAATTTTCCTAATTGACATGCATCACAAATATGATTGACCTTGAAATTAATTTTTGGTAATCCTCTGACTAAATCATTTTAGAAAGTTTGTTTATGGTTTTGAAGTTGATATGACAGAATCTTTTGTGCCACAGCCGAGGATCATTTTCATTAGCTATTAAACACATATCTGAATTATGATTGATTTTCATATTCAAAACATAGATATTTCTGTCTCTATTTCCGTCAAATATAAGATTTTGATTTTTATCAAAAATGCTACACTTATTTTCAGAAAAAGATATTTTGAAACCTTTGTCACATAACTGGCTGATACTTAAAAGATTGTGTTTTAAATTTTTAACTAATAAAACATTAGAAATAAGAGGTAAATCAGATATACCGACATTGTTGACGTTGCCTTTTCCAATGATATATCCTTTGGAATTATCTCCAAAAGTGACAGAGCCTCCATTTGAATAAGTAATGTTTGATAGCATATTTTTGTCTCCAGTCATATGTTTTAAGCAACCACTGTCGAGTATCCATTTTCCTCTCTTTATAAGTGGGTCCTACAAAAAATAAGAATAGCATTGGTACCCACTTTGTGATAGGGTCCTAAGAGTTAGGTCTTAGGAAACCAAACAAAACCAAAGTAGGTTCAGTATCCCCCTTAAAAATATAATTTTGATTTCTATGAACAATTTCCAAAAAAATATTTATATATTTATTCCTAATCAAACTATTGTTTGTTTTAGGAACCCATATTTTTATGATTTTAGAATTATTTTTCCTTTTTGGATAAGTATTAGTATAAGAAATATTTCTCCTAATTTCCTTTTTAGGTGTAGATTTTAATTTCTTAGAGTATCCTAGTCCCTTCTTATTGGAAGTGGATTGAGAATTTTCAAAAATATTGGCTAGATTTTCTCTACCTTTATTAAATTTAGATATATTTCTGGTAATATTATCTAACTTGGTTTTGAGACAAGTATTATCTAATTCTATCATTTTGATCTTAGTTTTTAGCTCATGATTTTCAGAGACAAGAGAATCATTCTTTTCTTTTTGAGTTTCAATTTCTTGACTCAATAAAGTAAGTTGAGAGTTATCATTAGAGAAGCTATCTTGAAGTTTTTCAAGTTCTTCTTCTAATATTTTCTTTTCATCGTTAAGCATATCTCTCTCGAATTCTGCTTTCTTCTGATTTTCTAGAGCTTCTTTATATTTTCTTTTGATGCTTTTTAAATTATCAGGAAGTTCTGAATCAATTTCAATCATATCATCAAAAGTAAGATCATTTACCTTATTTTCTGTAGCCATAAAACAAACATTTGCTTGTTCTTTCTCACTATCACTGCTGCTTTCTGAAGAAGAAGAATCTGAGTCATCCCATGTCACTGAAAATTCTTTTCTTTTAGACTTGTCCTTTCGATTCTTATTGTGATATATCTTCTTTTATTCTGGACAATCCTTTTGCATGTGTCCTTTCTTGTGACAGTTAAAGCATTCTAGTATAGATGAAGATGGCATATTCGAATTGTTGTTGAAGTTCATTTTCCCGTTGTTTCGATTTCCTTTTCTGTACTTCAAAAACCTTTTAAAGCTTTTAGCAATGAATGCTAAGTCTTCTTCATCCGAATCTGATTCTTCTTTTTCAGCATGGAATGCCATATTCTTTTTATCTTGTGCTTGTACTCTTTTAGCCTGCAAATTTACTTCATAGGACATAGATTTCCTATTAACTTTCTGGTTTTATAGTAGAAAGATCATTAGCTTCTTCAATTGCTAAGACCTTTCTTTCCCATTCATCAGTTAAAGAGTTAAGGATTTTCGAAACAATATCAAAGTCATAATACTTTTCTCCAAGTCCTAGTAATGAATGATATATATCTTGAAATCTAGAGTACATATCGTTTATAGATCATCCCGCTTCATTCTAAAATTTTGAAATTGACTTTTGAGCATGGATATTTTGCTTTGTTTAACCTTGTTAGTTCCTTCATGAGTAACTTTAAGTGTTCTCCATATTTCATAAGCAGCAGTACACATGCTAACACGGTTAAACTCATTTCTATCTAAGGCACAAAATAATATATTCATAGCTTTGGCATTAGCAGTCGCATCTAGTTTTTGTGCGTTTGACCATGTAGAATATTCCGTTATAGGAATGTTATATTCAGTTTGAGTAATATTCCATGAGTCAAAACCACTCGCTTGCATATAAATATGCATTCGACTTGCCTAATAATTGTAATTCATACCATTAAATAGTGGAGGTCGTGCAGTAGATTGACCTTCAATAAAACTAGTGTTAGTGACAGTGTTAACAGTACTGGTGTTGTTTTCCATCTTGGCAAAATATCAGATAACTTTGTAACGGTTATAAGAGAACCCGCTGTGATACCAAATGAAAGTTACTGAGCGGATCGTGCTATATGGAATTATACTTTACTAGTGCGAAAATAAACTAAAAATACTATAGCAATGTAAATAAGTAAAAATAAAACAAGCACACCAGGAATTTTTATACTGGTTCGAACTTCCCGTTCTACGTCCAGTCCTAGACTCCTTCTGGAATTTCACTAACAACAATCCTCACCTAACCCGGAGGAACATGTTTACAACAACCCTTGAACAGCCGAACAAAGGACCTGAGCAGCAGAACAGGATTTCGCCTCAACAGCCGAAGAGGACTTCACTTGCCTGAACAACAGAACATGACTTCAACTTATATAGAAAGTATATGACACAGTGTGTTCACAATAACATGAATTTGTCTCTTGATAGTACAATCTTCCTATAATCTTCTCCTTTTGATATATATGTGTGTATGTGAAGAATATGGAAGTAAATGAATGATTATGTAGAAATCTGAATGCTCAAAATGTTAGGATCAGTGTAGTATAGAGATAGAAAGCTTTTGATCAATTCGGTGAATTAAACAAATGATTCTAATATGTTTATATAGAGTATAAAGAGTTGTAATCATTCGTGAAAAGTTATCATGAAAGAGTATGGATGCATCTCTTAGTAAAAGGTTGTAACTCTTCATGAAAATGAAATGTCTTTTCAAAAATATAGCAGTTGAAGAAGTTTAGCCGTCTGAAAATAAATTTCAGACTTTTGAAATTTGAAACGTGCAAACCAGAAAAGAAATAGGCTATTTTTGCCTAGATTCAGACGTCTGAAACTTCTATTTCAAACGTCTGAATATTGTTAAAAATTTAAAATTCATTACAGATTCAGACGTTTGAATAGGTCATTTCAGACGTCTGAATTTGACCTGAATTTTCATTTTTAGCCTTGTGCAAGAGTAATTGATTAGGTGTATATATATTTATCCAAAGGAGAGATTTTCACAATATTTCAATTATAAACAATGACACAAAACAACATATATGCAGCATGAAGATTATATGATTCCAATCTTTGTAGATATCCCTGCAAAAGTATGTTAGTATTAAAAAATAACGTATATAGTTTGTCGTAGTCAAAATACATATGAAACATCGTAAACGAGGTTTCAACAAACCACCATTCCTTATAAATACCCATCCTGAATTTATACCTCCAAATTATCCTCTGATAATTATTTCACTTTATTTATAAACCCTGTTTATAAATTCCACAATCTCATTCTCCTTTATACACAGTTTCAACACTTAGTCGGTTTTTAAATCGATTCCCAAAACCAACTCCATTTTAAAATAAATTCGTTTGCTTGACTAAATTTATTTCAAAAACCATTTATCCCACATTCATACCTTTATTTATGATTTAAATTCTTATTTAAATCGAAAATTGCAATTTAATATTTTATTCCAACTTCTCCTTTTATTTTTCCAAACTCTTTTCAAATCTTAAATTTTAAAATATATTTCTTCGTTCTTTACAAAACAATATTTCTTAAGTCTCCAAAACTCTTTTATTTTTATTTATTTAAAATCTTTGTCTTTATTTACATACTCAGAATTTATTTAATAGAGTTTTAAAAATCAAACTTTACATTTTTTCCAAATTCAATCTTTAATTTACCCAAATTCACTATATTATTTTACTTAAAATTTTCCTTTTTAATTTCCTTTAAAAATCCAAACTTATATATTTTCATTCTCTCAAATACCAATATATAATCAACCAAGCCATAGCATTCAATAATTTCAATTCCCAATGTAATCAATATAATCATCACAGATTATCACATCGCTGAATTTAAAATAAATTCAACGTTTTGAGAAATCCAGTTGGATCCCTCCAACCTGTTTTCTTGCATCCACAGATGTTAGCACAATATAAAATATCAATCCTACTTTGAGGGATATATCGCGGTATAAAGGGTCATCCACTATTATGCGGGGCACATAGTGTCTCATTTGCTATATAATACGGGAAATCAATCACTCTAATATATATATATATATATCACATCCAGTTAATTCAATCATTCAACCAATAATTTAAATTTTAAACTATTTAAATTAACCGATAATCCATATGAGTGAGGCTAACTCACCTTTGATTTTGTCATGCAATCTGACCCAATCCAGCTTGTTTCTTCGCAATTTTAGACCTCGTACAAACATCTGTATGGTTCATTAACATTTAAGATAATCAGACAAATCAATTACCATTTATTAATTTTAATTTAACTAACAATTTTCCTATAAAAATCCTTTAGGAACTAAAATAATTAATATAAGTTAATTACACTAATTAATCTCCTTAATACACTATTTTCAAATAAAATAAAACTCCTTTCAAGTTATATATATTAATTTAGAAACGGGATTTTTGTAAAGCTTGCTGCAAAATATTTACACTTTCCTTTTCTGTAATTAACCAAATAAAATCTTTTCCCAACCTATACGCACATATGTATATATTTAGAACAGAAACCTTACTGTTATATTTTTTTGTAAAACGTACGTATATAAATTTAACGAAATAATTTAAAACAAATTATCTTCTATATATATATATTAAAGTGAAACAGAACTGTCTTGTATATCCTACTATAACAATTAGCCTAATATTTTTTTTCTTACCAAACAGTTTATAACCAAATTATAGAATCAAGACTTAACTATACAAAAAAATAGAATCATTTGCATAAATTCTCAAAAATCTAAATTTTAATAAATCTTCCAAGTCAAGACATTTTTTTCAAATCCCAGTATAAAAATCCTATATATATATATATATATATATATATATATATTCACCGTTTGCCTATATATTTTTTAATTAAAATACGGATGTATATCTTTACATATCCACAAATACATACTATCAAATTCAAATTGAATTGAATAACAATATGTATCTATATTTTAAACTAAAAGAAAACAAGAAGAAAAAAGAATAAGATTGCAGATACCTCAAACCATCGCCATGCTCGAACCACCATCGCGGCCCCTCATTATTCCCAACGTTGCCTCCTCTTCGCGCTCACCAATGCAACCCACAGTGGCCACCCCATCTTCCTCCCTTCGCACGCACCCACTTCCCAAAGCTTTGCCCAAGCCGTCGCGTACGAGATCTCCCAGCCTCGAAATCGAATGTCCCCTCGCGAACGCACCGGCCCCGAATCTCCTTGCTCGAGTTCGAATCAATACGCTTGAGGAGGAAATACGTGATTTCGTGCCTTTCTCTATTTTTAGAACGAGGTTGTCGATTCTATTTCTTTCTTGAATTCATGTTTGAATGAATTGGGGGAAAAGGAAGAGGAAATTTCAAAAGCTAGAGATAAATAAATACGAATATGAACGAACTAAATATTCCTAAATTTTAAATCACGGCTTTACTTATTTTTTTTATTTTATTTTTTAAGAATATGCGTGTTTTCAAAATTCTTTGCGTGCATGACATATGGCGTGACCCAGAAGACAAGTGGCTAAAATATGGGAAAATAAATAAATAAAATTTTGGCTAGTCAAAATATGTATTATATTTAAATTTTTAAATTTAAACCGTCTCAAAATCATAGCTCAAAATCTCAACTTTCTATCGAGGCATGCCGCCAGGCGTTTATAATGTTATACCCTTATTTTGAACGCAATGGAAAAGGTTTCGAGTCCTAATTCGATCGTATAGAAAAGATAGCTTTATGGACCCAGTTATTATATTGAATTTTAGATATAGATTTCAACGTGTTTATCTATCATACGATCACAAGACAACTCCAAAAACTACGAGATATGAACTCCGATAATAATACACTATAACGGATCCAATGGAACTGGTTTCATCAAATTCTGAGACTGCCTCGGAAGGCTATTTTTAAATATCGATTTAAACGATATATTTTCGAAGCTTATCAAAACACTTCCAAATTCAATTCTAAAGCTTCCATTATCTTCAGTACTATTAATAAAAAAATTATAAATCTTTAAAATATTTTTAACAAGCATAAAACTGAAAATTCAATATTTTAATCAACTTTCAATAATTAAATTCAATAATATAATTGTCAAATAAATAGTGATATTTGAAATCCAAGTTAATCATTAAATTTTAAATATTTAAAATCAATTAAATATTCCAATTTCAAATATCCAAAAATCCCGGTCGTCACATTCCTCCCCCTTAAAAGAATTTCATCCCCGAAATTACTCGTTAAGAAGAATGGTACAATACCCGTTGCATTTTTTCAAATCCAAATAGCTTCAACAATTTTTCAAAATAAATCTTTTTATTAAAGACACACTATCACTTCTACTAACTTCCCAAACTTATCTATAACTTCCAAACAGTATCATTTACTCAACAATTCAAAATATAATTCAAAACCAAATTTTAAATTCTCAAAAATTTTCTAACTTCCTAAATTTTCGAAAAATTTCGCCAGCGTCTCATTTGCACGGCTAGCTCAGTACGACTACAAAATGCCTCAATGGGCCCCCAAATTTAAAAATAAAACAAAATTCCAAGTGGCTAGACCAGAAAATCATCAAATTTCATACAGAAATTCAAATACATACCTTTTGTCAAACAATTCAAATTTATCTTTTGCAATCAAAAATCCCCATTTTCCTTCGCTTTTAAAACACCTGCATCCTACTTAGCAATAATGTCCAATTACAACATTCAAAATCACTTTATACATTTCGTTAAAAAGTTTCAATATTTGCTTTACTTAAGTCGTACGATGCACATATATTGTACGCAATACCAAATTCGGTCGCTCACCCGATCATACAATTTCACTTCCGAACTACTATCATCCACCCGATTTCCTAATGCGGACTCAGATCTGGTTTCTTGATCAGAAATTGCCATTCTCCTTGCATAGCCGCTCACTATGACAGAGAATTTCCAAAATCAATCAAAAATCCATATCCAGGGTCCGTTGTCGAAAATCGAGTGAAAAATCCCAACTCGGATCGATATAACTATCTCAAAATTCTGTGCTCGAATCTAGATCAAATCGCTATGCGAATAAAATAATATACGTACATCCTATGTATTTTGCCCCAATTGATTATTAACTATATCAATTTTATTTTATTCACATTTATTTTGATTTCTATCCACATATCATTTCACATACCTTATTAATCCTTCTTTCACAAATTTACTTAGTATATTCCTCAATTCCAACTTTACTTAAGAATTCACCATTCATTCCTTTAAGTTTAATAAAAGTATTTTATATACTTCTTATATTATTTTCACTTCACCACTTGGTTCTTTATCTACTTTTATTCAAACTGGATCTCAATTTTTCATATGAATTCAATTTACCTTCATTTTTAAATATTGAGTTATATTCATCTCATTCAAACCATATTTAATTAACCATTTCTTTAATTAGTTCGACTTACAAATTTATTTTAAATTTCAATGGATTTTATTTCCAAACCCTTATTATTCTTAGTTCACTTCGAACTAATTCTTCAACTTCACTTTACTTCACACAATTTAAATTAAATATCGTCCTAATATTCAATTTCATTTCATTTGCTTACCATTTAAATCAATTAGCCGACTTGCTAATTTTATTTTCAATCCATCGTTTTGTTTAGTCCAATCTTGACTCATTTTCCATTTACTTATAAATTCAAAATGAATTTCAACATTCAGTTTCAATTTTATTTACTTGCAAATGTAAATTCGTTTGTTCATTCACAAATTTATTTCCCACTTAATAAATTTTTATTTCAATGTCCATTCCATTTAGCTTACTTAGATTCATTTCCTCAAGATTTACTTTATTTAACTTAATTCAATTAGGTTCCAATTAAATTCAAATTTTAAATTTATATAGGTTTTCCAACGTATTTACATTTCACACTTATTTTAATTTAACTCTTGTTCAAGCTAAATTTTATCCCAAACAATTTTTTTTATAATTTTTATAAGTTATCAAACCATTTATATTCAATAAACATTTTTAATTAAATTTCCAGAGTTTAAGCATTTACTTAAGTATTTCAAAATTGTTTTTGAAATTAAGTGTATCGCAAAATCCTTTAGTACATCCAATATTCCTTTGTATTTCAAAAATCAAAACAGTTTTACCAAACCAAAACTTCAACATTTCAAAATCTTTTTTTTTTGAAATCAATTATGTACATAATTCAATTGCATATCAAATTATTCTTTGAATTTTAAAACCAACCTAGTTTTGAAAACAACTCTAATTTAAAACATTTTGGTAGCAATTCCTCTCTTGGAAACTCGAAAATGAACATAGATGATGTTGCAGTCATCAGCGAAGTTATTTTCCAACGATCGAAAAGAGTTCAGTGCTTTTACCTCTTCAAAACATTTCCAATATTTTTAAATCCAAAATCTCACCAGATTTCAAATCCAATTCAAAAATATTTTTGAATTAATATAACTATCATTCCTCTAAAGCCATTGAGAATCATTTTCAACTCAAGGAAAATTTATCCCCACATTTTCAAATTTTAAATCCTTTCAATCTATATTCAAATATTACTCTGGAATTTTATCTCATTATAAATCACATTATAATTCACATTTACAAATCTCATTCTATTATATAAATTTATTTCCTTAACCTTTGGTTTTGATTTCAGTTCCTATTTTAAATTTCTACATAACAATGATAATAATTTAATATTATCACTTCTTAATAACCATGCAACCATATATGACTATAATAATTTACGAAAAAATATTTCTTTTATATACAAAAATAATTTGGATAAAGTTATTCCATTTACCCTATTTTAAAACAGTACTGTGTCGATTTATCTTGTTTAAGAGTTTAGAAACTCCTATCGATAACATGGTGTCCCATACATCGACCAGAATCCATAAACACTCAACCGATAAGTCAACACAATATAAAAACAATTTTTATATTCACTAACAAATACGCAATCATAACTATTAATACTCTCAAACTCATTCTAGAGTACTACAGACTCTATTTTTAATAAGTAATTCCCACCAGAGTCGACACTATTTTCCGTATGGTGGTATCAAAGCTACGGACTCTATCGAGTAATTCCCACCATACGGAAAATAGTACAGACTCTAGGGTACCACCGTCATAGTACGTGGTCTAGATCACCGTATCGAGGATCCACCCTGGTCCCTTGCTACATAAGACCGGAGCTACCCCTTACTGGATAGTCCAAATAAGATCACCCCGCGGCTGGGATCGGCATCCGCCCACACAGCCGAATAAAAGGGACCTCTAGAAAGGTATGACCTTACCCTAATTGGTTGCTAGCCACTTAGCCTTGTGTGCACCTCCCCTATTTTAGCCATTCCCAGTTAATGAGGCTCGAGGCTATGCGTTACCTTTTTAGCACACATTCACTTAGAATGCTCACCGTCCTCCTGACGATGGTTTGATAGCATTCATCCATACAAGTCCGTTCTGGGTCCAAAAGGAACCGAAGGCACTATTCCTACAATATCCATTTTGGAATCACCCTCAGGATTAATATCGGTTAGCCCTTGCACTTCACTACTCCATCTTCGACTCCAAGCTCTTGTCTTCCACACGAAAACGTTCAAACTAGAACGAAGTGGTTTTCGGGAAATTAATCCCGATCGCATTCTCTTCGAAATGATCAGCGCATTTTCCAATACTGGTAGTCGGTTATTTAACTATCATATAACATTCACAAACAACCATCAGATTTTAAATAATTTTCCAAATTATTCATTTCAAAATATCTTCGCAAGATATTTACTACACTTCAACCCTTTGAAATAGTTTCCAAAACATCTTTTTCTTTCTTTCGAAATAAATTTCCTTCCAGTTTGTTTTATTTCCACTGAAAATCACCAAGCCTTAATACTTTAGATTTTAAAATAATTTAAATCACTTTATCCAAAAATATATTCATTGAAACATTTAAATTAAAAACCACTTAAAACACTTTATTCAAAATAATAGTTATGAAATTCTATACTAGATTCCCATCTAAAACTTAAGCCACAAACCATTATAAAAATAAATAAAAGTTTTATATAAGTATAAATATTAGAAAATCTCTTTTAAAAACATAATACTAATTTAACCTTTATTAATTACTACCAAAATAAATTTAAATAATATTTACTTTAAAATTATAAAACAATTGAAAATAATAAATTTTTCTAAAACATTTCTTTAAGACAAATTTTAAAGCCTTAAACTTATACATAAAAAATCTCCTTTAAAATATACTTGGCTTTCTAGGGAAATACACTTCCCTTTCCCACACCTTTAAAAAAAATCACTATTTATTTTTAAATCCTTATAAATTCCCATCCTGTATTTATACCTCCAAATTATCCTCTGATAATTATTTCACTTTATTTATAAACCCAATTTATAAATTCCACAATCTCATTCTCCTTTATTCATAGTTTTAACAATTAGTCGGTTTTTAAATCGATTCCCAAAACCAACTCCATTTTAAAATAAATTCCTTTACTTAACTAAATTTATTTCAAAACCCATTTATCCCACATTCGTACCATTATTTATGATTTAAATTCTTATTTAAATCGAAAATTCCAATTTAATATTTTATTCCAACTTCTTCTTTTATTTTTCCAAACTCATTTCAAATCTTAAATTTTAAAACATATTTTTTCATTCTTTACAAAACAGTCAGTTACAGTCAAATCTTAAATTTTAAAATATTTTATTCGCAACAGTTAGTTATAGTCTATGGGTGAGTTACCTGGTTCGAGTGCCACGAGTGGCGTTATGGATGCAGGCTCGGGTATGAGTTCTATTTTGGGTAGCACGTATTCTACTTATGCATTAGGCAATCTTTCTTCTGCTGAGTTTAGTCAGTTAGCTTGTGATACATCTTTTAGTTTTCTGAACATAAGATTGATAGGAAATTTATTAGATGTAAGGAATCAGAAAGGGCTAGTACATTTGGTTTATAAGGATCATCAGTTGGAACATTAGAGGTTTAAATGATTTGAATAAGTGCAATAAGGTTGGAGCATTTTTTAAGGATTATTCTATTGACATTGCTTTACTTCAGGAAACAAAAATTAATAATCCTGACATTCGTTTCTTCAGAAGATTAGGTGGGTATCATTTTAGAAAATGGGTTTTTCTTCCTTCGGTGGGTTCTTCTTGGGTTTTAATGATTGGGTGGCGTGATAATTATTTTAAGCTGCTTCAATGTATATCTAAGCAGCATTCTCTTCATATTATTCTTATCAATCTTTCTGATAATTATTTTTTATATATTTATAATGCCTATGGGCTTAATTCAAAAATCAATCGGAGAAATTTTATGGAAATAATGCCTTGAATTTAGATCCTTAGCTCCAGGTTCTTGGATTTTGGGGGGTTATTTTAATGATACACATTTTACAGGGGAAGTTTTCGTAGGGAAGGGGATTACTCTGCTATGGAGGAATCTGATTAATTTATTTTAATTCTAATTTGATCGAGATCCCCCTTTCTAATAGAGAGCTTACATGGAGCAATGCAAGGGATTCTCCATCCATGGCTCTTCTAGATAGATTTTTATCTAGCGATGAGATTGAAGATAAATTTCCAATCTGTAAAGTCTTTGGTTTACCTTACACGTACTCAGATCATTGTCCTATTATCCTCTCTTGCGAGCATCATAGAGTTACTATTAATAGTTTTAAATTTGAAAAGATGTGGCTTTTGGAATCTAACTTTGTGAATTTAATTAAAGGTAAATGGATTTCTTTGAATTATCATAATACTAGAAATAAGGATAATTCAGCAAAATCTTTTGTATCAAAACTTAGGGAGCATAGAATTTTTCTTAAAAACTAGAATAAAAATGTTTTTGGCAATATAAAAATTAAAAAAAAATAATATTCTTAATGAGATGCTTAAAATTAATAAGACAGAAGAATTTAGACAATTAAATATAGGTGAGCGTAATGTTCTTGCAAATTTAAAAGATGAACTAAATTCAATTTCAGAAAAGGAGGAGGTTATGTGGAAGCAGAGATCCAGAATTCAATGGATTAATGAAGGAGATAATAACATCAAATTTTTTCATAATATAGCTAATGGTAGAAATGTAGTAATACAATTAATTCTATTATTGTTAATAATGAAGAGTTAGTTAATCAAAGAGATCTTAACAAGGCTTTTACAAACTATTATAAGGATATTTTTGGTTCTAAAATCAAACATAGAATCAATGTAAGATGGATAGATCTGTATCAGTCTGATTCTATTATTGATTTATTAGAGTTAGATAATCCTTTTACTAAGGAGGAAATTAGAAAAGAAACTAATGACATGCCAAGTGATAAATCCCCGAGACCTGATGGGTTTCCAATTTTATTTTATAAAACTTTTTGGTACGTTTTAAAATTTGACTTAGTTAATATGTTTAATGATTTTTATAATGGTAATTTGTAATTAGGGAGATTTAATTTCGTAAATGTTTTGTTACATAAAAAAGCAAGAGCTAAAAACTTAAAAGATTTTAGACCTATTTCTTTGATTAACTGTTCAATTAAAATCATTTCTAAAGTTCTAGCTAATAGACTTAGTACAAGAATGAACGATTTAATTGATTGTTCACAATCAGCTTTTATTAAAGGAAGAAATATCACTGATGGAGTGGTAGTTGTTCAAGAATATATTAACTACTATTGTAAGAATAACATAACCTGTGCAATTTTAAAACTTAATTTTTCTAAAGATTTTAATTCGGTGGATTGGGATTTTCTAGTAGATATTTTTCATGCTAGAGGTCTAAGTCATAGATGGACCAGTTGGACTATGACTTTGCTTAGAAAAGGAAACTCTAGTATTATTTTTAACGGTATATTAGGTAATAGAATTCAATCTAAGAGAGATTTAAGGCAAAGGAATCCCTTATCGCCTTTAGTATTTAACTTAGCTGCTGATGTTTTTGCTAAAATTATTAAAAGAGCAGTGGATAATGGAACTTTAGGATGTGTAGGAAATGACATCAAGTAATGGTATATATGTTCTTCAATTTGCAGATGATACCATTCTTTTTTCTTCCCACCTTCCTAGACACATTATAACCCTCAAGTTCATCCTTTATAGTTTCGAAATTTTATCTGGCTGAAAAATAAATTTTGACAAAATTTCTGTGTTAGTTTTAAATGATTTTGAAAAAGTTAAAAACTTAGTTGTTAATACCCTAAATTGCAAAACTATGAACTTTCCTTTTGACTACCTTAGTCTTGTGATTAGACCCACCAAACTCAAACATTATGATTGGATTATTATCATTGATAAAATTAAAAATAAGATTTCTAACTGGAATGGGAGATTCTTATCTAGAGCAGGTATACTAGTTTTAATAAATTCGGTTTTATCAGCCCTTCCGATTTATTGGATGTCCATGCATCTAGTTCTAGATTGGGTTATTGATAAAATGGATAAAATTAGAAGAGATTTCTTATGAAGTGGGAAAAATTCTAATAATAATATAAAATGTCTAGTAAATTGGGAAACCGTCTGTAAGGCCAAAAAGGAAGGTGGTTTAGGAGTTATAAATTTGCGTAACATGAATTTGTCTCTATTAGGTAAATGGCTTTGGAAGTTCAAAGATATAAATGATAACGCTATTGGGAAAGAAATCATTTCTAAATACTACTATAATGGTAATAGCAATTTATATCAAATTGCTTATCCATACACCCAAAATTTATCTAATTTTTGGTAAAACATTTTAAAATGTCATGATATTTTAAACCTTGGAATTAATACGATAGTACATTCAGGTAATTGTACTTCTTTTTGGCATGACTGTTGGATTTCGATCTTGCCTCTAAAGCTAGAATTTAAGGAACTGTATGAAATTTGTAATTTTAAGTATGCTTTAATCAATGAAGTTTATTTTCCTGAAAATGATCCTTCTTGGAATTTCAGTTTTAACAGAATTTTAGTTGATTCAACCCTTAGGCAACTTTCTTTGCTTTATGCTAGACTAAATCTTTATAATATTGATAATAATAATAATGATTTTATAAGTTAGGAATGGAATAAGAGTAAGAAATATACTTGTAATTCTTTCTGCAGATTTATTAATTTTTCGGGTACAATAAACAACTCATTTAAATATATGTGGAAATCTAATACTCCTCCTAAATCCAAAATTCACATGTGGTTAATACTTCATGGAAAACTTAATACAATAGAATTTTTAAAGTGAAAAAACATTCAAAATGATAATAAATGTTATTTTTGTAATCTGCATCTTGAGAACATTAATCATATATATTATGATTGTTTGGATTCTAATTACATCCTTATTAATACTCTTAAAATTTCTAACTTTAATATAATAACTGAAATTTCGAATTGTTAATTCTACTGGAATAATTATAGATTCAGGTTCAAAAAGAATATTAGATTTTTACTAGATACTTTATTCATTATTATTAGTTGGTTTATTCGGTTTGAAAGAAATCAAAGAATTTTTAATAATAATAGTCATTTTAACAAATTGATTTATACAATTTCTTCAATTGTTTTGATTGGATTTCTAACCCAATATAAATTACCTAAAAATATCCTTTTCAAGCGGTATCTTAACAAGGTTAGTCATAATATTAACTTTTTTAAACACAAAAATAATTTTTTTAACATTAATAATAGTATTATTAATATTTTCTCAAATTTATATGATGATTTCACTTATAATCATAACTTACTAATGATTAAAGGTTCATTAGATAGATTTGTCTCAATTTTTGTACTAGTCTCTGTTTGGTATTAGTTTACAGGTAATTCATTTCTTTTGTTATTGTCTAGATGGTCTTATTTATGTTTTTATTTCCTTCCTTATAAATACATATATATGTATATTTATTATATAATTATACATATGTATGTATCATTCTAATTTTTTCTTTAGTCATGTTTCAGATACAGGCTTGGGAGTAAAGTTATCAAGTTCATTTTGCAGGTACTCATGACTTCATATTGTTGAATATCATATTGTAGAGATGTCATCAGAGCAGAGTTTCTTCATCCAGGACTACTAGTAGTTATCTCCTCAGATATAGGTTGCTGCTATCTTCATTATGGAGTACTTTTTCAGGAGGATCTATTCTTCAGTTTGGCACTTCTTCCTCTTGTTCAGAGCCTTCAGAGTGGTCTCTTTATTCAGTAGATCCACTTCAGAGCAGGTGCTTATTCACCCCTTCTGATTTAGATATTTGGAGCTTCCTCACTAGTTTGTGACGTCATCCAGTTGTTTTGTTTTTTCTTTAGTTTTTTAGGTACTTCTAACACCTTAATATCGGGCGGTGACTATGACAGATCTCGATACTGGGGTGCGATGGATGGTGGCCTTGCCGGAATTCATCTTAGGAGCATTTAAGTTTCGATTCATGTATTTTGTTTTTTTCTACCTACCAGGCATGTTGGCAGCACCTTATGTACGTGATATATATTATCATGTGTGCTCTCCTCTTTTCGTAGAGGATCACACATTTTTCTCAAAAATAAAACAATATTGCTTCGCTAATGGCGTCCTTATCTCGTACGATCTTCTCTCGTATGGCATGCTTTGCTTCCCGTTGATTTCCCTTCTCGTCCCTCCTTTCCCCCCGCCCCTCCTCCCCTCTGCTCCTCCACATTCCAATGCATGTTTCCCCTCCTCATCTCCCTCCCCCCTCTGCTCCTTCTCCTTCCCGCTCTTCCACCGAATCTGGTTGTATTTTCAACGACATGCCGGCAGCGCCCCTACGTCCTTTGCCTCTCCTTCTATCTATCTCTGACTTTCCTCCTCTTCCCGCAATAATTCCTTCTTCCCATTCTCCTGCTGCTAGCCCTAGCTCAAGTCCAGTTGATACGAATTATGTGCCTGCTGCTGTCTTTCAATCTGTAGTTGGAGCTTTGCCTTCGATTGCGAACAGTAAAGTGCCCCTTTCTCACAATGTCCACAGAGTTGAGTCAGGAACAATTGAGAAATCGAATAGCGATTTTGGGAAATCTAGTTCTGTGTATGATGTTTTCGACGCGAGTGATGTGTTTGTTGTCCCTGATGATATTGGTACGGTGGTTGGTCAGTCTGGTGGTGATAAGAGTAAAGTTTCTATTGTTTCTTCGAGCTTTGATCAACGCTCGCCTAGTGTTTGTGTGAATGCATGTGACAACCGTGTTCCATATCACAGTAATTTGTGTTCAGGTTTTTCTAACTGTATTGACTCTGTTGGTAACCCCAACGAAGTGGTGCATCCCGGACCTTCAATTCTTATTCCTTCTACCCTTTCCCTGGCTGGCTCCAAATCGTGATCCTCTCTTTTCTCATCTCTGCCCCGTAATTCGGGTGACTACAAACCGATTGTGTTTGAAATCGTTGAGGAAAATGGAATGATGATCCCTCCTCCAATTGTTTTGCAAGTTGGTATGGATTATTCGTCTGAATATTTGGTTGGTTTCTTTTTCGAACCAAATCACCACCTGCAAGACGCGACTTCAGTTTGTCGAAGGGCCTGGAAGCTTCATGTTGAATTACGTGTTAAGCTGCTTGACTCCATGTATTTCCTTAATTTTTCCTCCCTCGAGGAACGCCGTCTAGTTCTTGAAGCCAAGCCTTCTTTTTTTGATGGGCAACCTTTTATTATTACTCCTTGGTCCCCAACTGTGGCTAGTGCTCGTGAGCAGGTTCTTTCTATCCCCGTTTGGGTTTACTTTTCGCAAATCCCCTCTGCTCTTCAACCTTTACTTGGTTTGAATTGGCTAGCTTGTAACGTAGGAAAATTGAAATGTTTTGATTCAAATACAGTTGCACGTGAAAAATTGGTGTATGCTAAGGCTCTAATAGAGATTTCCCCGGATAAGCCCCTCCCTTCCTCTATTCCTATTCAGCTAGCTGTTGGGCATGTGGTGGAAGTCCGTGTTCGCTACGGCAGGGTTCCAAATATTTGTACCAGCTGTAACTCTTTTGGCCACCTGGCTATCGTCTGCAAGCATTCTGTTGTCTCTGCAGCTGCTCCTAAGATCCCTTTGCCTCCCCCCCTCGCTCAAGAAATGGGTTCCCAAGGTTTCTTCCTCTGTCTGTCATTTTGCCCCTCCTCCAGCAATTCCTTTACCTGTCTCGGGTCCGCCTCCCATTTCTGTTGCTAGGCCTGCCTCCCCTACTGCTATTGTGGTCCCTTGTGATGTTTCTACAATTCATGTAGCTGCTCCAGATCCTGTTCTGCCTCATCTGACTGTTGTTTGGGTTAAGACTGAGAGGTGTTGGGTTGATGTCAAATTTGATATGAGATTTAACCCCACGGATGATTCTTTCTTTAGATTTGTTTCCGATGATCATCTTGACCTTAGGTGCCTTCATTACAGACCTTCTGGTCATTCCCTAGTTCTTGATTTGGTCGGTCAGTATGCGAGGTCGAATTCTGTCATGCTTGCTGATTCTAACTGGGATCGATCCTTTATACACTCTTCTGATGTTGTGGTTTATGATCCTTGTCTTGCTAACCTTTTCCGCTCCTTTGTTGGTCTTTTTGGTAATGTCCCTTTGGTGTCTTATCAGGTTTTAGAGGATGAAGGTGTTTCTTCCTCTTCGGAGGAGTTGTAGTCTATGTAGTTCTTATAGTAGTTGTGGTATGTCCGCCACACTCCTGTGCTGTATTTTTCTTTTTCTTAGTGGTTAAGGTGTTCTTACCTTACTCCTGTACTTCAAGTTTTTATTACGTTCATAATAAAAAGTGGACGGTTCACCATAAAACCGGTTGGCCTTGCCAAAAAAAAACAATATTGCTTAAGTCTCCAAAACTCTTTTATTTTTATTTATTTAAAATCTCTATCTTTATTTCCATACTCAGAATTTATTTAATATAATTTTAAAAATTAAACTTTATATTTTTTCCAAATTCAATCTTTAATTTACCCAAATTCACTATATTATTTTACTTAAAAATTTCCTTCTTTATTTCCTTTTAAAATCCAAACTTATACATTTTCATTCTCTCAAATACCAATATAAAATCAACCAATCCATAGCATTCAATAAACTGCAACGACACGTTATTTTCAACCATTCGCATCCATTATAAGTGTATAGGTAGACACTCATGCCGGAATTGAATTGCTCAAAATACCGCGTTGTAAATAAAAATTTGGCAAATCTCAGAATATACAGTAAATAATAATCACAAATCGCAGACACGGAATATTTAATAATGCAGCGTAAGTAAAAGAGATAGTAGTTCATGAAGCTACTATATAAATATATCAGAGTTAAACAAGATACAACAGAAGAAATAAAGTACAACAGAAGTTTCAATATGATAACCAAGTACAAGATGAACAGAACAACCGAACTGAAATAGATAATACTACATAAGCAGATAATCTTCAGCGATTCCAATCTCCAGAAAGTGGAATCCAAATCTATGAATACTCAGGCTGACCCGAGCATAAATAAAAATACAAACACTCGATTCAGGACATACATACTTAAACAATGTAAACCAACTCTAGTGAACAGTAGTAAAAGTACAAGTAACTTAAAGGATGCTTGAGACCACCCATCCTCTAAGGATCCGTTAAACTATTTACTGTATAGTAATATACGCTATATACAGTAGTGTCTAATCAGTAAAGTATAATCATATAGAAAATAGCGTTAAGGGCATGGTGAACCTTAACGCGGTCGGATCTTTAAACCAAAATCATAGTGGGCTCGATATAAGGAACATATGACAAGGCACGCGAGGCAATGCCAGAGTGGATACACCGTTTGCACTCCCGGACCGGTGGTGACGGCAAGCCAGCAGCTTCCGCCCACCTCGAGACATACCCCGAATCAAAGTGGCGCCATCATATCGAATCACAAAAGTAAAAGAATGGTTTCCGAAGAAGCATGCTCGATGAAAGGGTGCGACCCTTTGTGTAGCCCGGTATAGCTCCCATTTTAATCATAATTAGGCCATCCATCAGCGTTCTCTTACTTCATTCCAGTAGCGTTCGCCAACCAACCTACTACGTTCTGGATTTTTCCACCGCGTGCACAGTTGTTAAAGTGGTTTTCGGTATTGGCCGGCTATAAGACAATATCTGATCCCGGTCTCTTTAACAACCGATCGTTATTATAACCCATGGTTATAACTTTAAAACAATATTTTTATACTTCAAAATAAAATATCATTTCAATCCAAATCTTTATCAAAATAAAGATTAAATCATTTCTAAACCATTTCAATATATCAACATACCATATCTTTCAAATTCAAATATTTATCAAAATAAATATAAAGTCATTTCAAATCATTTTTAATACATAAATATCATATCTTTCAGGCTTCATTTTCAAATCATTTTAATTTCAAAAATATCATAACTTTCAGAAACTTCATTTCAAAACATTTTTAATATCAAAATATCATATCTTTCCAAAACTTCATTTCAAATCATTTTAATATATCAAAATATCATTTCAATGATAGTTTATACTTCAAAACCAAAACCATTTTATTTCAATGCTTTAATATCTCACATTTCATAAATCCAACATTATTTAAATAAACTCAAATAATATATATATTTTAAATATTCGTCTATCAAATAACTTAAATAAATCAACAAATATCATTTCAAAATATCAAAATATCAAAGTATTGTTCAAAACATCATTCATTTTCAATTCATTTAAGTACCATTTAAATCCATTCATTTTATTTAGAAATTAATCACCATTTCAAACTTACATTTCAAAGGAGTTTATATTTAAAGATTAAATCTTTTCATAAAAAATAAAGTCAATTCCTTATATTTAATAGTTAAATATTTAATTTCCAAAAATTTAAATCTTATTTGAAATATTAATCTCATTAAAATCTAATAAAATAATAAAAATCAGTTTCCGTAGCACTTAAAAATGCTACGTAAAGTTATAGTTAAAACAGTTCATTTAACAAAATACGGCATTTAAGTGCTGTAATAGATTTTCTTTAAATTTAAAATAAACTTTAAATGTTAAGTTTAACCACTATAGCACTTACAATGTGCTATAATAGCCTTTATTTCAAATTAACTTTTTAGTTCATTTAAAACAAATATAGCATTTACAAAATGCTGTAATATCCTTTACATTTCACTTCAAAAATGCTGTTAAATCAAATTCAGGGTTTAAAAACAAATTTCACCAACAGTTAATCTTTAATTTAAATCATTTAACTTATAAACATTATATAATTTCATATTTTAAAATCATCATTTCAATACTCTTATTTTTATGATTTTTATAAAGTTAAATCTCATCCAAAAATCAAATTTTAACATAATTTTTTATTTAAATTCAAGTATTAAATTCCATTTCTTTAATTAAATTATTAAATTAACAATTTGGTTTTAAATTTACAAAATATAACTTATTTCCATAAATTTTACTTAATTAAAATTTCACCTTTTTAAAACAAAATTTAAAATTTTCACATTTAAGTTATATTTCAAAATTTACTTAAACATTCATTTGTTTAACATTTTAACTTATTCAAAAATCATTATTAATTTTATAAAATCATTTCAAATACATTTTTAAATCAAAATATTATATTTTTCTTACTTTACATAATTTCCTTTTTAAAAACAAAACATAAATTTCAAAATTTACTTACAGTTCAAATTCTACTTTACCGTTTACTTAATTTATTATTTAATTTATAGAAAATCACTAATATTTCTACAAAATCATTTTTAATTAAATTTAAATCAAAATATTATAAATTTTACATTTTAAAACATTTTCAAAAATATTACATAAACCACGGGTCTGTATATATAGTTTTCTAGCCTATGTCAAGTGATACGGATATATATCATTTCAATCCGCAGTTTACAAAGAAAAATCGGGTTCTATCATTTCAAACCCGCAGTCCCAAGTAAAATGAATGATTTTGGAAACCGCTTAGGCCTATCATTTCAGCCCACAATGTTTTTCCACTATTCTAAAGTCTGTTTGGGTATGTATCATTTCAACCCATAGTGATTCTAGTCTACAGGGAATTTGCAATGGTGATAACCGATATAAATGACAAAATAGCATGAAATAACAATAACATATGATATAACAAGTGTAATAACAGGTGTGAACATCATATGATGATAATATAGCAGATATAGCATGATGATAAACAGTTACAGATTTAAATGGTGTCAGTTTATCAATTATGTACGTACATATTAGTCTTGTGAGATTTACTCACCTTTTTGTGCTGGAGATATCAACTCAAATGACACAACGGATTCCAGAACGTGTAATGACACAACAATAGATTCAAGTGGAAAGAGAACCAAGCAGATTGATCTTGTGTTGCAACCCAAAAAAAAACCAAATAAATTATAAATTCACTACAACTTTGAATTTACATATCTTTGAAATAAAACATAATATGAATACAGGACTTTTTGCCTTGCTTTTTATATTTTTTTGCATGGCCAAGATGTTGGATTAGCTCCGTTTAATCATGCTTTGGCTCAGGTATGGACCTATGAAGGCACGGCTACAAGGCAAGAATGGTGGAGGAGTTACAACATTGAGAATATGAAGAGGCTGGGAAACATAGTGTGTTTTTTGGTTCAACTTTGGCTCGGTCTACAAGGTCATTGGGCTCGGCTATGACATGTTTCAGATCTGGATAGAGGATGAAGGTGTTAGTTGGGGGTGTGTCAAGGTGGTGGTGGAGCAATAGGAGGTGGCCAAGGTCATTTAAGGTGATGGTGATGAAGACTAGGTGGCTAGACATGCTTTTAAGGAGTTTTGTGCAACTTTTGAGGTGTTTTTCTTCATTTAAAGGCCATGGACTGATATGATCAGAGGAGGAGAGAGGGATTTGAAGCCGTGGAAGGGGAGGAGGAAGGTGGAGGTGGTGGTGGAGGCTAGGCCGAGCAAATACAAGGAAGAGGCAAGGGAAAATTCAATTGAAAAATCAATAAAATGAAGAGAGAAAGTAGAAAAAGAAGAAGAAGACATTACCATATGTGTTTCCAGAAATGAATGGCCAAAAATATGATGAAATGAGATGTTATTCATGTGAAAATGAGTTAAGGAACTCACGGCTAATCAATAGAAAAGAACGGCCAAAGATATGAAAGGTCTAGAAAGTGAAAAGTCATCGGTTTAAAGCCTTTTTGTCTCTTCGAATTTCCATTTTCTAAAAATCAAATAAAACAAAAATAAATCAGCAAATACCTTTAAAAACCGAAACCAAGTGAAATAATATGAAGATAAATAATAAAATTTAAAGAAATTAGAAAAAGGATGAAAAAAATTGCTTAAAAATACAAACAGAGTGTAGAAATTTCAAATAAATCACAGTTGACTTGGAAAAATATCCACTTCATTTTAAAAATATTATGTAGTGAAAATTTGAAATAAAATAATTAATTAAATTGGAGAAAAATAGAAAAAGGAAAAAAAAGAAATTGTTTAAAATAGCAAACAGGACATAAAAATTACAAGAAATTTACCAATGGCTTTGGAAAATTATTTCCTTCATTTTAAAAATATTATGGAGTAAAAATTTGAAATAAAATAATTTATTTATCATTTCTAGAATAAAATAAATAATTAAATTGGAGAAAAATAGAAAAAGAACTAAAGAAAATGTTTAAAAATTGAAAATAGGGCATGGAATTACAAGAAAAATACTACTAACTCTAGAAAAATTCATACCTCACTTTAAAATATTAAAAGACAAAAATGTACATAAAATAACATATTAAGACATATTAAAATAAAATATGACAAAGAAAAATATAATTTATACAATTTAAAATAACAAAATTGCAGAATAAACAAATTGCACTCAATATTGAAATATACATAACTTTTACTGTTTAACTCCATTTTCAACGAAACGAAAAGCAGTGTTCAAGTTATTACATCTATTTTCATAATAAAAGATAAAATTTAAGATTTAAAATAATTTAAATTTGAATTTTAAAAGTCAAAGTTTGAACAGTTTGAGTAAAAATTCACTATTTTAGTAAAATGTCCAATTTATACTATTTTGAACTATAGATCACTTAATAATCAGCATTTATATTTAAAAATGAAATATTTGAAAAAAAATTAAAAAATAAAATAAAATAAAATAAAACAAAGTCAAATTTAAAAAATATAGGCAAAAATCTTGGGTTGTTACACTCTCCCACACTCAAAACTTTTCGTCCCCGAAAAGGATCAAGGTACGGGAAAGCACAGAGAAGCTAGAAATGAAATAAGATTAAGACAAGGTGACTAGAAGATTGAGATTATACCTGATAACTGTTGTTATAGATAAGTTTAACAAGGTGGAGATGATCTTTCCAAGATTCTCCAAAATCAAGAACACAAGCACGCAAAAATAGATTCAAAATGAGTACCAAAGATTATAGAAAGATTTCTAAACAGAAAGATTATAGAAAGATGCACATACCAGTCTATAGCAAGATAAGGATGATAAGGACAACCAAAAGATAGTTTGAAAAACAAAATAAGGAAATAAATTTGAAAGCATGGAAATTTCAACTTAAATAGAGAATAAATCTTTACACAAGTTAAATAAATCTTAACTATCTCAAATTTCATTATCTTATTATCCAATCATCTTAAATTAATAATTTTTAAAACCATGGGTTTGAAAAATGATCATTTATTACACTCACAATGTACTTAATAAATTTTATTCTTCTTTATTCCTAATTAAAATTAAATTTATTCCTCTCAATATATTTATCACTTATGTTAAATTTACTTACACTTATTATAACCGCTTTCTTTTATTCTTAGTTCTTTTAACATTATTTTATTGTAAGTTATTCAATTACCCTTTATTATATTTACCTCTGTTAATCATTTTATAATTGAAATTTAAGTGTATAACATTTATTATAACCACTCAAATTTTATTTATAAAATCTTTTTATATTGTATATTATCCAATTCCATTGTTAACTTCTGAAATTAAGGTAAGTTATATTACAATGCAATTGAGTGTTATACAAATAAAACTTTCCAATTCAATTATCTCGAGTTTGAATTATTTATCCAAAATTTTTGATTTTCTTTTTATAACTGAAATTATTCTTTTAGATAAAATGTAAAAATTAAACTTCTGATTCCCTTCAAACCATTTAGAGATAAATAAATATATATATATATACACACAGTATATGTCAAATCAGATTTTAAAATCATATATCTATATATCATAAATCAAGTCATACTTTAGAAATTCAAATCAATTTGATTTCCCAAATCAAAGCTGTAGCAAGACTACAGGGCGATCTCTTCATTTCGAAACTCGAAAATGAATGTCGATGATGTCGCGGTCATCACCGAAGTTATTTTCCAGCAACAAAGAGAAGAGCACTAATTTTTTTAAATTTTAAAATTCTTTGAAAACAAATTTATATTCAAAAATACTTTAAATAATATAACCTTTTAAAACTTTAAACACAAGGTTTGAAACCATCGGAAATTAACTTCTCAAATTTCTTGTTCTAAATTCATTTCAGTTCCCAAATCAATTTATAAATAACTATTTATAAATTCATTTATAGAACAATAAATGATAAATCAAGTATTATCACTTCAAATAATCAATTTAAATCAGTTTATTAAGTTCCACAAATTTACTTATATATCAAAATTTATTTCATTAACCAAATTTTAAAATAATATTGTGTCAGTTTGTTCTTTCAAAGTGTTTTGGAAATCTTATCGATAGCGTTGATCAGAAGAATCGATCAGAAACCCAACTCAACATCAACAACTAAAACAACACAATATATAAACAAAACATAGATTTACAAGTACAATTCAAAATGTTTGAAGAAAGGTTGGAAACAAAAGACAATATGATTAAATAACAAAATAGGGAGGTGTATAAGCTTAAATAAATCACGGGCAACCTTAACCGGGTCAACCATGACTTAAAGTATAAGATCAATGTGGATTTTTCTGGGGTAAATCTACATTCGATCTCAAGAGTTAGAGTTTGGGATAACAAAAGATATTAGCATCTAAACCAAGGATAGATATAAATCTCTGGTGAATCGATGCTAATTGTAAATGAGTTTCACCCTTTTACAATTCAATTTTTGAGATTTGGGGGGGGGGGGGGGAGGGGACTGCCAACTCATTATAAAGATCATTTTGAAGTGGAGTTATAGGAAACTCCAGAACCAAAAGAAGATGAATAGTGAGGGACATGAATGGATTTTGGAACCGCAGGGAACGTTCCAAAATTCAAAGGAAACCGAATTGAAGAAGAAGGAATTCAAGCTCGAACGAAAGTGATTCTGAAATTAAATCTACTCTATATACTGAGTTTTTACTAAAACCAAAGCTCCGATACCAACTGTAACGGCCCGTTATTTTCAACCATTCGCATCCATTATAAGTGTATAGGTTGACACTCATGCCGGAATTGAATTGCTCAAAATACCGCGTTGTAAATAAAAATTTGGCAAATCTCAGAATATACAGTAAATAATAATCACAGATCACAGACACAGAGTATTTAATAATGCAGCGGAAGTAAAAGAGATAGTAGTTCATGAAGCTACTATATAAATATATCAGAGTTAAACAAGATACAACAGAAGAAATAAAGTACAACAGAAGTTTCAATATGATAACCAAGTACAAGCTGAACAGAACAACCGAACTGAAATAGATAAGACTACATAAGCAGATAATCTCCAGCGATTCCAATATCCAGAAAGTGGAATCCAAATCTGTGAATACTCAGGCTGACCCGAGCGTAAATAAAAATACAAACACTCGAATCAGGACATACATAATTATACAATGTAAACCAACTCAAGTGAACTGTAGTAAAAGTACAAGTAACTTAAAGGATGTTTGGGACCACCCATCCTCTAAGGATCCGTTAAACTATTTACTGTATAGTAATATACGTTATATACAATAGTGTCTAATCAGTGAAGTATAATCATATGGAAAATACCGTTAAGGGGATGGTGAACCTTAACGCGGTCGGATCTTTAAACCAAAATCGTAGTGGGCTCGATATAAGGAACATATGACAAGGCACGCGAGGCAATGCCAGGGTGGATACACCGTTTGCACTCCCGGACCGGTGGTGACGGCAAGCCAACAGCTTCCGCCCACCTCGAGACATACCTCGAATCAAAGTGGCGCGACCATATCGAATCACAAAAGTAATAGAATGTTTTCCAAAGAAGCATGCTCGATGAAAGGGTGCGACCCTTTGTGTAGGCCGATATAGCTCATGTTTTAGTCATAATTAGGCCATCCATCAGCGTTCTCTTACTTCATTCCAGTAGTGTTCGCCAACTAACCTACTTCGTTCTGGATTTCTCCACCGCGTACACAGTTGTTAAAGTGGTTTTCGGTATTGGCCGGCTATAAGACAATATCCGATCCCGGTCTCTTTAACAACCAATCGTTATTATAACCCGTGGTTATAACTTTAAAACAATATTTTTATACTTCAAAATAAAATATCATTTCAATCCAAATCTTTATCAAAATAAAGATTAAATCATTTCTAAACCATTTCAATATATCAACATACCATATCTTTCAAATTTAAAAATTTATCAAAATAAATATCAAGTCATTTCAAATCATTTTTAATACATAAATATCATATCTTTCCAACTTCATTTCAAATCATTTTAATTTCAAAATATCATAACTTCCAAAAAATTCATTTCAAAACATTTTTAATATCAAAATATCATATCTTTCCAAAACTTCATTTCAAATCATTTTAATATATCAAAATATCATTTCAATGATAGTTTATACTTCAAAACCAAAACCATTTTATTTCAAAGCTTTAATATCTCACATTTCATAAATCCAATATTATTTAAATAAACTCAAATAATATATATATTTTAAATATTCGTCTATCTAATAAATTAAATAAATCAACAAATATCATTTCAAAATATCAAAGTATCAAAGTATTATTCAAAACATCATTCATTTTCAATTCATTTAAATACCATTTAAATCCATTCATTTTATTTAGAAATTAATCACCATTTCAAACTTACATTTCAAAGGAGTTTATATTTAAAGATTAAATCTTTTCATAAAAAATAAAGTCAATTCCTTATATTTAATAGTTAAATATTTAATTTCCAAAAATTTAAATCTTATTCCAAAGATTAATCTCATTAAAATTTAATAAAATAATAAAATTCAGTTTCCGTAGCACTTAAAAATGCTACGTAAAGTTATAGTTAAAACAATTCATTTAACAAAATACGGCATTTAAGTGCTGCAATAGATTTTCTTTAAATTTCAAATAAACTTTAAGTGTTAAGTTTAACCACTATAGCACTTACAATATGCTATAATAGCCTTTATTTCAAATTAACTTTTTAGTTCATTTAAAACAACTACAGCATTTACAAAATGTTGTAATATCCTTTACGTTACACTTCAAAAATGCTGTTAAATCAAATTCAGGGTTTAAATACAAATTTCACCAACTGCTAATCTTTAATTTAAATCATTTAACTTATAAACATCATATAATTTTACATTTTAAAATCATCATTTCAATACTCTTATTTTTATGATTTTTATAAAGTTAAATCTCATCCAAAAATCAAATTTTAACATAATTTATTATTTAAATTCAAGTTTTAAATTCCATTTCTTTAATTAAATTATTAAATTAACAATTTGGTTTTAAATTTACAAAATATAACTTATTTCCATAAATTTCACTTAATTAAAATTTCACTTTTTTAAAACAAAATTTGAAATTTCACACTTGAGTTATATTTCAAAATTTATTTAAACATTCATTTGCTTAACATTTTAATTTATTTAAAAATCATTATTATTTTTATAAAATTAGTTAAAATACATTTTTAAATCAAAATATTATATTTTTCTTACTTTACATAATTTCCTTTTTAAAACAAAACATAAGTTCCAAAATTTAATTACAGTTCAAATTCTACTTTACCATTTACTTAATTCATTATTTAATTTATAGAAAATCACTAATATTTCTACAAAATAATTTTTAATTAAATTTAAATAAAAATATTATAAAAATATTATAAATTTTACATTTTAAAATATTTTAAAACATTTTCAAAAATATTACATAAACCACGGGTCTGTATATAGTTTTCTAGCCTAGGTCAAGTCATACGAATATATATCATTTCAATCCGCTGTTTACAAAGAAAAACCGAATTCTATCATTTCAAACCCGCAGTCCCAAGTAAAAAGAATGATTTTGGAAACCGCTCAGGCCTATCATTTCAGCCCATAAAGTTTTTCCCCTAATCTAAAGTCCGTTCGGGTATGTATCATTTCAACCCATAGTGATTCTAGTCTACAGGGAACTTGCAATGGTGATAACCGATATAAATGACAAAATAGCATGAAATAACAATAACATATGATATAACAAGTGTAATAACAGGTGTGAACATCATATGATGATAATATAGCAGATATAGCATGATGATAAACAGTTACAGATTCAAATGGTGTCAGTTTATCAATTATATAAGTACATATTAGTCTGGTGAGATTTACTCACCTTTTTGTGCTGGAGATATCAACTCAAATGACACAACGGATTCCAGAACGCGCGATGACACAACAATAGATTCAAGTGGAAAGAGAACCAAGCAAATTGATCTTGTGTTGCAACCCAAAACAAAACCAAATAAATTATAAATTCACTACAACTTTGAATTTACATATCTTTGAAATAAAACATAATATGAATACAGGACCTTTTTCCTTGCTTTCTATATTGTTTTGCACGGCCTAGATGTTGGATTAGCTCAGGTTTAATCATGCTTTGGCTCAGGTATGGACCTATGAAGGCACGGCTACAAGGCTAGAATGGTGGAGGAGTTACAACATTGAGAATATGAAGAGGCTGGGCAACATAATGTGTTTTTTGGTTCAACTTTGGCTCGGTCTACAAGGTCATTGGGGTCGGCTATGACATGTTTCAGATCTGGAAAGAGGATGAAGGTGTTAGTTAGGGGTGTGTCAAGGTGGTGGTGGAGCAATAGGAGGTGGCCAAGGTCATCTAAGGTGATGGTGATGAAGTTTAGGTGGCTAGACATGCTTTTAAGGAGTTTTGTGCAACTTTTGTGGTATTTGTCTTCATTTAAAGGCCATGGCCCGATCTGATCAGAGGAGGAGAGAGGGATTTAAAGCCATGGAAGTGGAGGAGGAAGGTGGAGGTGGTGGAGGAGGCTAGGCCGAGCAAATACAAGGAAGAGGCAAGGGAAAATTCAATGGACAAATCAATAAAATGAAGAGGGAAAGTAGAAGAAGAAGAAGAAGACATTACCATATGTGTTTCCAGAAATGAATGGCCGAAAATATGATGAAATAAGATGTTATTCACGTGAAAATGAGTTAAGGAACTCACGGCTAATCAATAGAAAAGAACGGCCAAAGATATGAAAGGTCTAGAAAGTGAAAAGTCGTCGGTTTAAAGCCTTTTTGTCTCTCCAAATTACCATTTTCTAAAAATAAAATAAAACAAAAATAAATCATAAAATACCTTTAAAAACCGAAACCAAGTGAAATAATATGAAGATAAATAATAAAATTTAAAGAAATGAGAAAAAGGATAAAAAAAATTGCTTAAAAATACAAATAGTGTCTAGAAATTTCAAATAAATCACTGTTGACTTGGAAAAATATCCACTTCATTTTAAAAATATTATGAAGTGAAATTTTGAAATTAAACAATTTATTTATCATTTTCAAAATAAAATAATTAATTAAATTGGAGAAAAATAGAAAAAGGAAAAAAAAAAGAAATTGTTTAAAATAGCAAACAAGACATAAAAATTTCAAGAAATTTACCAATGCCTTTGGAAAATTGTTTCCTTCATTTTAAAATATTATGGAGTAAAACTTTGAAATAAAATAATTTATTTATCATTTCTAGAATAAAATAAATAATTAAATTGGAGAAAAATAGAAAAAGAACCAAAGAAAATGTTTAAAAATTGAAAACAGGGCATGGAATTGCAAGAAAAATACTACTAACTCTAGAAAAATTCCTACCTCACTTTAAAATATTAAAAGACAAAAATATACATAAAATAACATATTAATACATATTAAAATAAAATATGACAAAGAAAAATATAATTTATAAAATTTAAAATAACAAAATTGCAGAATAAACAAATTGCACTCAATATTGAAATATACATAACTTTTACTGTTTAACTCCGTTTTCAACGAAACAAAAAGTAGTGTTCAAGTTATTACATCTATTTTCATAATAAAAGATAAAATTTAAGATTTAAAATAATTTAAATTTGAATTTTAAAAGTCAAAGTTTGAACAGTTTGAGTAGAAATTCACTTTTTTAATAAAATGTCCAATTTATACTATTTTGAACTATAGATCACTTAATGATCAACATTTATATTTAAAAATGAAATATTTGAAAAAAAAATTAAAATAAAATAAAACAAAGTCAAATTTAAAATATATAGGCAAAAATCTAGGGTTGTTACAATTTCAATTCCTAATGTAATTAATATAATCATCACCGATCATCACATCGCTGAATAAAAAATAAATTCAACGTTTTAAGGAATCCAGTTGGATCCCTCTAACCTATTTTCATGCATCCACAGATGTTAGCACAATATAAAACACCAATCCTACTTCGAGGGGATATCGCGGTATAAAAGGTCATCCGCTATAATGCGAGGCGCATAGGGTCTCATCCACTATATAATGGGGAAATCAATCACTCCAATATATATATATATACTATTATATATAATATCACATCTAGTCAATTCAATCATTCAACCAATAATTTAAATTTTAAACTATTTAAATTAACCGATAATCCATATGAGTGATATTAACTCACCTTTGATTTTGTCACGCAATCCGACCCAATCCAGTAAGTTTTTTCACAATTTTAGACCTTGTACAAACATTTGTATGCTTTATTAATACTTGAGATAATCGGACAAATTACCATTTATTAATTTTAATTTAATTAATAATTTTCCCATAAAAATCCCATAGAAACTAAAATAATTAATATAAGTTAATTACACTAATTAATCTCCTTAATACACTATTTTCAAACAAAATAAAACTCCTTTCAAGTTATATATATTAATTTAGAAACAAGATTTTTTTAAAGCTTACTGCAAAATATTTATATACTTTCCTTTTCTGTAATTAACCAAATAAAATCTTTTCCCAACCTATACACATATATTTAAAACAGAAACCTTACTGTTATATTTTTTCTATAAAATGTACATATATAAGTTTAACGAAATAATTTTAAAAAAAATATCTTCTACATATATATTAAATTGAAACAGAACTGTCTTGTATATCCTACTATAACAATTAGCCCAATATTCTTTTTCTTACCAAATAGTTTATAACCAAATTACAGAATCAAGACTTAACTGTACAAAAAAACAGAATCATTTGTACAAAATTCCCAAAAATCTAAATTTTAATAAATCTTCCAAGTCAAGACCTTTTTTTTTTCAAATCCCAGTTTAAAAATCCTATATATATTTTTACAGTTTGCCTATATATTTTTAAATTAAAATACGTATGTATATCTGTACATATCCACAAATACATGCTATCACATTTTTCAATTGAATTGAATAACCAATATGTACTTATATTTCAAATTAAAAGGAAACAAGGAGAAAAAAAGAATAAGACTGCAGATGCCTCAAACCATCGCCATGCTTGAACCACCCTCGCGGCCCCTCATTATTCCCAACCCCGCCTCCTCGTCGCGCTCACTAATGCAACCCACAGTAGCCACCCCATCTTCTTCCCTTCGCACACACCCACTTCCCAAAGCTTTGCCCAAGTCGTCGCATACGAGATCGCCCAGCCTCGAAATCGAATGTCCCTTCGCAAACGCGCCAGCCTCGAATCCCCTAGCTCGAGTTCGAATCGATACGCTTGAGGAGAAAATACGCGATTCCGTGCCTTTCTCTATTTTTAGAACGAGGCTGCCGATTCTATTTCTTTCTTGAATACGTGTTCGAATGAATTGGAGGAAAAGGAAGAGGAACATGCAGTTCCAAAAGCTGGAGATAAATGAATACGAATATGAATGAACTAAATGTTCCTAAATTTTAAATCACGACTTTACTTTTTTATATTTTTTAAGAATACGCGTGTTTTCAAAATTCTTTGTGTACACGACAAATGGTGTGACCCATAAGACAAGTGGAGAAAATATGGGGAAAAAAATAAATAAAATTTTGACTAGTCAAAATGTGTATTATATTCAAATTTTTAAATTTAAACCATCTCAAAATCGTAGCTCAAAATCTCTACTTCCTATCGAGGCATGCCACTAGGCATTTATAATGTTACACCCCTATTCTGAACGCAATGGAAAAGGTTTCGAGTCCTATTTCGATCGTATGGAGAAGATAGCTTTTTGGACCCAGTTATTATATTGAATTTTCAATATAGATTTTAACGCGTTTATCTATCGTACGATCACATGACAACTCCAAAAGCTATGAAATTTTAAATCTGATAATAATACACTATTAGGATCCAATGGAACTAGTTTCGTTAAATTTCGAGACTGCCTTGAAAGTCTATTTTTATATATCAATTTAAACGATATATTTTCAAAGCTTATCAAAACACTTCCTAATTCAATTCTAAAGCTTCCATTATCTTCTGTACTATTAATAAAAAAAATTATAAATCTTTAAAATATTTTTAACAAGCATAAAACCGAAAATTCAATATTTTACTCAACTTTCAATAATTAAATTCAATAATTTAATTTCCAAATAATTAGTGATATTCGAAATCCAAGTTAAACATTAACTTTTAAATATTTAAAATTAACTAAATATTCTAATTTCAAATATGCATAAATTCTGGGTCGTCATAGACTTCATATTACATTTCTTCAAATTTTGACTTTCATTGTTCCGTTTATCTTATTTTCGGCAAATTAGCAGCATTTTCGGTACCGATTATCAAATTTTGATAGGATAATTTTACCAGTGATATTTATATACCACTTTGATCGTCTCATCATGGTGATCTCCGTAGTATATTCGTCCATATATTTTAGGGACTGGAACGCCATGAAATCTGTAGAACAATTTTCATATCGGTTTCATTTTCGAACCTTTTCTTTCCGTGACTTTCAGTTGTCATCATAATTTGAACTGTCGCTAGTCTTTATTTTCCCTGAATTCAGCCTTGACTATTGTTATTCCCAACGGTTCAAAATATGATGGTTGTTCGTCTCTTTCCACTTCATTGTCTGTTCTGTTCATTCTTTTCAAAAGAAAATGAATAATATAAAGCGTATTATATATTTGCCCAACAGAAACCTTCCAATATTCGATTTTCCCCTGCTTCCATCGCCCTCTACCATCGCTTGCACCTTTCATCACCGCTGCCCGCTCCTTCCGTGACCCGAGCTCCACCCATCGAAGCCATCAGCCACCCTCACATTCGTCCTTTAGCCACCCGCCTCCTTTTCTCCTCCAACCCGATAACCACAAGACCCGAAGACCCAAACCCGCTTCCATCTTCCAAACTCCCACGCCGTGCACCACTTTGCATGCCTCCCCATAAATGCCAAGATTCGCGACCACAACCTCCGGGACCACCCGCCCATCTCCACCTTCCCGGTTCAACTCCACCACTCACACGTGCAGCCATCGGCCTCACATCAACCTACTCTTTCTCTACTCATATAGTATTATTCAATATCCAAGTTATATATATATATATATATATACACGTAAGTTTTATATAATGATTTTTATATTTATATTGTTTTCTTTTGTGTTTCTAGATCTATGATTTTATTTTTCAAATACTATATATATGTAGATTATAGGTTGTTGTACATTTGCTGCTATATTGTATAAGCTTATGGCATCTGTGAGTTTATATATATATATATATATATATATATATTCTTTTGAGTTATTTTAGCTTTTAGTTTTAAGGAATGTTTTTCTGTACATATAATATAATTTATATTTAAAAGATATGTGTTAGTATGCATATATATTGATTATGTGTCAGACATATATTTAAACATATATTAAATGATATAAAGTCAAGTCTGCATTTGTATATTTTTAATATATAAGTTATATATATAATGTATTTAGATTTTATATATCATATATACATGTAGTGTTTGTTAATGATACAGCAAGAAATGTCTAGTTACCTAAATTTTTAAATGTATATATTTTGCAATTGTATATATATGTTTACAAAGATGTGCCGGTATTTTTCTAAGTGATTCTATATAAAAGTACGTGTTGTTAAATAAATAATAAACAAATAAAACTTTTTTATAGTAAGTGATTCTATATAAAAGTTATGGTCACAGTGTTTATATGTTAAAGGTATGAACATAATAGTTGATATTTTATTTTTATGTATGTGAGTTTACATATTGGTATATATAGGTTATAGCAAAATATATAAGTCTACAGTATTTTATTATAGTAAAGAGTGTATATATGTTAGTATATAGGGTATTTTGTATAATATGATACTTAGTATATTTCGCTGTTATGATATGTTTAAAATTTTATTCATGTGTGTTTAACAATTATTTGATCATATAATTGTTTAAAAACGTAATGCTGCATATAAGTTTGTTCATTCACTCATATATTCAGTGTTGCATATCACTTTGTTTTGAGAAAGCAAGTTATTTTATAATATGTTTTAAAGAGTGTGTATACATATAGTTTATATAAGATTTTTTTGTTTATGTTATAATATGCATGGGATATGTTTGTATGTTTATATAAGTATTTATCTCAAAATATATTATTTAAAACAATGTATATATGTTTGATTTTAATATATAGGTTTTAATTTAAGAAAAACAATGATTTTGATATATATGTGTGTGTGTGTATGTGTATATATATATATATATATATGTATTTAATTTAATATATGTTTGACTTAAGAATATGATTTTTATATATAAATAGTTATATATAGTGTATATATATATAAGTTTATTTATATCTTTGACCTTCATCAAGTCTAGTTCATCGTGCCTTGCTCTTTTCTGGTCAAGTCCAATTTGGTCGTAGCATCTTTTTGATTTGCTCGTGTCCGTATCCGTGTATGTGTCCATGCCATCTCCTTTGTTCTCTAGCCTTAAAAGGTGAGCAATCACTCACGATTAACGTTCTTATATTTATTAAATTTGATTTCAATTGAAATGACAATTGAAATATGCTAGTGTAAGTTATTTACACTGTTATATATATGATATTATCTGTATCTGTTCACCTGTGACATTTGACACTATTATTTGTTATTTATATTGATGATATATGCCTATTATATTATTATCATATCTAATATCACTCTGCAAGTTCCCTGTTAGTATAGAATTCACTATGGATTGAAATGATACATACCCGAACGATCTGTAGAATAAGGAAAAATCGTTATGGGTTGAAATGATAAACCAAAGCGATTTTCACTTGAATTGGATTTGGGATTGCGGATTGAAATGATATATACACGTATATATTTAAATTGCGGATTGAAATGATAAATATCCATATCACGACCATAGAATAGAAAATTATATACAGACACCATTGGTCTATATATAAATATTTTGAAAATGATTTCTATGCTTTTGAAAGGAAATATATATATGGTTTTATTTAATGTTGAAAATATTTTATATATAAATAAGTTTTAATATAAAGTAGATTAAATAATAAGCTTTAATTTTTAATATATATTATGTTTATGTATTTGTAACGACCCGCAAATCCGTACCCCCTTGAGTCAACACTATTCTACCTAAATCAACTCAAGTTGCACAGAAATACGAACCATTTGGGTTTTAAGAAGAAGAGGTAGAAGAAGAGAAAACAGAATCAACATCAGAATCTAACCATCGCAGCGGAATAAAATATAATAGATAGTAAATAATCTTTATTCAAAATCAAATATATCTGTTTACATACATTACATCATCAGAGTACATCAATCACGGCTCACATCAATAACATACAACTGGATACACAGCTACTCAACACAGCGGAATATATATATAACAAGTACGAATGTACGTATCGTCATCTTGCCCGTCTCCTGAGCTCCATAGCATCATATCCTGTATCCTATAATACTCGGTCTGACCCGAGCATTACAGTTAAATAATATCCGAGTCAGTCGGGAATACCAGCGTTAGAAAATCACACCCAATTGATTATTAAAGTTTCAAAATCCTTTGAAAACAAAAGCATCTCGTAAGACCACGCCACAAATAAACATGTCGGGTTTTTACCTTACGATAGCTAAAACAATTTTTATAGAAATCCTCTGATATTATAATAGGGTCTAAATACAAATACTTATAAAATAGCCGAAATTGTTACATCTATTAAATTCCAGCTACTAGCCACAGAGTGGGTAATACAAACAAAACTCATAAAAGGCTCGTAGGGAGAATGGATTTCCAACTAATGACTAGGCACTGGGGTACCACCTGTCACAGTACGGGGCCTAGATCACCGTACCGAGGATTACTCCCTTCATCCCCTGCAACACAAGGCCGGAACCATCCCTTACTGGACAGTCCCGAGTGAGATCACCCCGCGGTTGGGATCAGCAACCGCCCACTAAGCCGAAAAATAAAAAGGGACATCTAGACTGGAATGACCTCACCCTGCTTGGGTGCTACCCACCTAACCTTGCTGCATATCCCCTGATTTTCAGTCATTCCCGTTTGACGAGGCTTGAGGCTTAGCGTTACCTTTAGAACGTTTCACTTAGAATGCCCATCGCCCACCTGACGATGTTTCGCAAGCATTCATCCATACAAGTCCGTCCCGGGTTCGAACGGAACCGAAGGCACTACTCCTACTACATCCATTTTGGAAATATCCTCAGGATTAGTAGCGACTAGCCCTTGCACTTCACTGCTCCATCTTCGACTCCGAACATGTTTTTCGCACGAAACGTACAAACCGGATCGAAGTGGTTTTCGAGAAATAAATCTCGATCCCGGTCTCTTCAAAACGATCAGCGCATTTGGCCAATATTGATAGTCGGTTATTTAACTATCAATTAATATTCACAATCAACCATCAACCTATAAATAATTTTCCCGAATTATTTATTAAGCCCAAAAATATCTTCATAAGATATATTTTCACTTTCAAAACCCATTTTGAAAACAGTTTCAAATGTCTTCCTTTCTCAGAATAAATTTCCCAAATAGTTTTTAAATCCTCTGAAATCACCAAGCACAAAACTTTTAGATTTTTAAAATAATTTAAAAACGCTTTACTTTGAAATATTCTTTCAAACATTTAAGTTAAAAACTACCTCAATAATTTGTAAAATATACATACTATATAAATATTTGAAAATAAGGTTACTTAAAAAGAAAAATATATAAAACTAAGTTTTCACTCTCAAAAATAAAATACCAAGTCACATTTAAATAGTTATTACAATAATAGATTTGAAAAATATTTACTTATGAATTTTAGACATTCAGAAATAATAAAATTTCTAAAATATGCTTTTTAAAACCACATTAAACTTTTATCTTATATTTAAATTTTCTTTAAAAACGTACTTGGCTGTCCAGGGAAATATACCTTGAAATTCTAATTTCTATCACTTGAATCGATTTCCAAATTGAATTCCAATTTTCTTCCTTTTTATTTCAAAATCCATAAATTTTAGATTTTATTTCCTTAATTATGAGTCAAATTACTTTTAACTGAAAATACCAATTCCTAGATTTCTCAAGTTACTTCTTTATTCTTTTAAATAATTTAAACTTTAAAGTTTAAAATAATTCTCTATTCCTTTAATTAATATAACTCGAGTTTACAATTCATTAATTTCTGTTTTATTCAAAATTCTTTTCTCCTTCGAAGTTATTTATTAGTATTTTAATATTACATCTATTTCTTTTAAATTCATTCTTAATTTATTCAAGTCTTCCATAATTATTTCGCTTACACATTCACTTCTTTTATTTTCTTTCCAAAAATTCAATTTATATATTTTTGGTGATTCATTATACCCAAACATATCCAATCAAACCAGAGCATTTAATATTCCAATACAATTCACCATAGAATATTAAATAATCATAACAGAGGCTATTAAATAACTTTAAATAAATGTCGAGGGGTCCAGTTGGATCCCTCCAACCTGTTTTCCCTGCATCCACAAACGTTAGCACAACATAATATCCATTCCAAAATATACCAGACTAAAGCACATCAATCAATTCAACCATTCAACCAATTATTTCAATTTAATCATTTAAATTTAAATTAAATTCAGCTGAGTGAGATTAACTCACCTTTGCCCCTTAAATTTGCAATCCACTTCATTCTCGATTTTATTCCACGATTTCTGACCTTGAATAAACATTAGATGTTTTATTAATATTTGAACTACTCGAAGGGTAAATTACCATTAAATAAATTTAGTTAACCAATTTTTTATTTAGACTAATTTTCTGGACAAATACAAATTAAGTTAATAATTAAATAGATTAACTTACAAATAAATCACCTTAATAATTTATTTTAAAAAAACTTGTGAATTAAAATATCTATGTATATATTTATCCATTTCGTTTTTCTTTTAAAACTACCCACGCATATACTTATACTTATAAAATAATCTATATTGCCATTTAAATTTCTACCTTCAAAATTATATCCATATATAGACTATCTTTTTTTGTTTTACAGTTTACACACATCTACATAAATCTTTAAGTAAAGATAAATAAATTGTTTTATATTCTACTTCAACATACTTCTCTTCTAACCTGTATGTATAATTCTCTTTTCTTTGTTTTTTCTTTTTTTTTTTACCATTTTAATATATTCGAATCAAAACAGAATTTACCTGCTGCTCAAACTAAGGCCTAGATTGAGCATAGCTACCGCTAGTCCAAAACTCGATCTTCACTGACCTCACCACGATTGACATCCACAACTAACCTACATCCCCAAATCGCGATCGCCAAGACCTGCCATCCCCAAATCGCCTCCCTTACATTCCAGCATTGAACAACCTTCCACCAAGCCTTCACGCAAACCCTAACCTCCACGTCTCCGATGACTACATCAAAATCTGAGCACATCGCCCCCCTCCCAATTCTTCACGAGCGCGCGTACGCAAACCCTACTGTCGCCTCTCCCCTTCCTCGCTGTCATGCCCTCGGCCAAGCTCGTGTGCCTCGATGCGGAGCTCGAGAGGCTATATTGACCTTGACGAATCGATCTGGATTCAAAGGGGACACGCGATTCGATTCGAGATTCTTTAAACCATGAACTGATGGAAGTGGAAAGCGGCGACATTGATTAAGGAAGGAAGAACAGTCATTTGAAGAGGACGGAACGAATTCGATTTATTTTACAGAGGAAGCGACCATTTTTTTTGAAGGAAGATAAAGTATGTGCGGTTTAAAAAGTAGGAGTGAGGCTTCTCGTACAAGGTAGGTCGGCTAAAGGAAAAAAAGAGTTTGACCTAACGATTTATAATATTAGTTAATTATAACATATCTCGTTTGCAAGGGGGTGATAGCCGATATCTAAGCATGCTCAAATAAGTTAGGTCATATACAAGTTGTAAAAGACGGACTTTGACCAGTCAACCAGTATATATATTTTTTAAATTTTCGATTTAATTTCAACACGTTTACATATCGTACTGTCATACAACCACTCTGATCCATACGAAATTTGAAATCCGATAACAATTCAATATTACGGGTCCAATGGAACTGGTTTCATCGAATTCCGAGACTGTGCCTCGGACGGCTATTTTTAAATTCAATTTAACTCTTCTATTTTCTTCAATGCTATCAATATAAATTTTATAAGCTTACAAATTATTCTTAACAGGCTTAAAACTCCAGATTCCACATTTTACCCAATTTCAAATTATTCAATTTAATAGTTTAATTATCAAATAAATGGTGATACTTGAATTCAAGTTAAAAATTAACATTTAAATATTCAAAATCAATTGAATATTCCAATTTCAGATACTCAAAAATTCCGGGTCGTCACAGTATTTATTAAAATTTATATTTTAAAGTACTGAGTTTATAGTGATTTTTATAAGTTAAGGTTGGAAAAATAAATTTGGATTTATTTGAAATTGTATTTAATTAAGAGTTTTGTTTAATTAAAATGATTTGTAAATTTTTGAAATTGAGGTTTAAGATATGATTTTATAACTTGATTTTTGATATAAAGCGATTAAATGAATATTTCAAGTTTAAATAAATCGAAGGAAATATGTAGTTAAATGTAATTTAAGGTTATTTAAATGATATTGAATTTATTAAGTGAATATTTCAAGACTAAATAATAATGAAGTTAAATTTAGTTTGAAAATGTTGAATATTAAAGCTTTGAAATATATTGAAATTGAAATGGTTATTTTGTGGTTCAAATTTGTATTTGAAATCGACATAATTTGAAATGGTTTATTTAGAAACCAAATTGAATTGAAATTGATGAAATGAGATTGAATTAATTTTGAATTTGGAATTCGAGTTGATTTGAATCGATTTGTGAAATTTGAGAAAATTATAAATACTTTACTTTATAAATTATTCTAGTTTATATATACTATTTTAATATAAAACTATTTTTAATATAAACTATTTTTAGATAATAATTATTTTAATATAAACTACTTTATTTTATAAACTATTATATTATATATACTATTATTAATATCTAAACTGTTTAAGTGGTGGAAGTTATGATTTCAAAGTTATGGTTTTCCAAAGTATTATGATTTCAAAGCGCTTTGGTTTCGAAAGGGTTATAACTTTGAAAATAGATATATTTGAGATGGAAATGATATTGTATTGATATGGTTTTGAGATGGAAACGATATAGTATTGGTATGGTTTTGAAATGGAAATGATACTTTGGTTCTGAAGTATAAATTATTTTGAAATGACCACGGTGTTTGCGACGACCCGGAATTTCTAGACATTTGAAATTGCAATATTTAATTGATTTTAAATGTTTAAAAAATTAATTTCTAACTTGAATTTCAAATGCCACTATTTATTGAGTGATTTAAATATTTAATTAAATAATTGGAAATTGGGAAAATGGTTGAATCTGAAATTTTAAGCCCGTTAAAAATAATTTAAAAATTTGTAAAATTTATATTGATAGTACTGAAAATAGTAAAAGTATTAAACTTGAATTTAAAAGTGATTTGTTCAGTATTAAAATATATCGATTAAATTGATATTTAAAAATAGCCTTCCGAGGCACATTCTCGGAATTCGACGAAACCAGTTCCATTGGATCCGTAATAGTGTATTATTATCGGATTTCAATTTTTGTAGTATTTGGAGTTTTCATGAGGTTATACTATATATAAACGCGCTGAAATCTTTATATAAATTTTAATATAATAACAGAGTCCAAAAGGCTATCTTCTCCATACGATCGAATTAGGACTCGGAACCTTTTCCATTACATTCGGAATAGGGGTATAACCTTATAAACGTATAGCGGCATGCATCAATAGGATGTCGAGATTTTGAATTTGCAAAATCAAGATGATTTAAATTTGAATTTAAATTTAAATATAAATAATATAATTTCATCGAACGCTGTAGCTAGCACAGACACATTGAAAGATCTAAAGCATGTGTCACTTACCTTTTCAAATTTGCATACAAATGTTTCTCCTTGCAGATTCAAAGGCACGTAACAGTTTAAAAATAGTTATGATAAAACGCAAACAGTAAAATAAAAAACCCGAGCCTTGATGATGCAGTGCACCATGTTCGCAAGTCGCATGCCATAAGTCGGCCGAGACCTATTGAATTAGCAAGTCAACCAGGGGATGAATGCTTAGCCTTAAGTCGACCGCGACCAATCGCGTCATGCCACAACGAGCTATGCCTCACAACATAGCTTGAGTCGCCTGAGCGACCTAACGAGTTAACCAAACAACCTGAGCGACCTAGCGAGTTAAGTCACAAGTTCTAATGCCACTGATTCCTTGTGTCGCTCATCTGTTAGGTTGCTTGTATATGTTAAGTCGTTCTAGTTAAGTCGCTCCATTGCTTATTACGCTCCTGAAGTTAAGTCTCTCACCTTAAGGCATCTCCTAAGTCGCATGAAGTTAGGTCGCATGATGGGATATTTCCTTAAGTCGCTTTTCTTTTAAGTCGCTCAACTGTGCCATCTGCTTAGGTCGCTCCAGTGTTACGTAGCTCAAGATTCTTGAAGCCGTGCTATGTCGTTAAGTCGCATATGTTGTTATGTCGAATATGTTGTAATTCGTTAAGTCATGACGTTGTAACGTTCTTATATTGTATGTTGTTATGTCTTTAGGTAGCGTGGTGTTCTTAGGTCGTAGGTCGTAAGTCGTTACTTCTGTAACTTGCATTGTTGTAACTCGTGTATTGTTTGTGTTGTGTCGCATGTGTTACGTCGTTTGTATGTGGGTTGTAAACTCCTATAAATAGGGGTGTGTTGGCATTGTAAAAAGTAGTTGATTTTGAATAAAAATTTGTTGAGAGCTTTGTGCCTCTTTAAAATTGGAAGTTAAGTGTGAGCTCCTTTCTCCATCTTTAATTATTCGAGTGCGCTCGAATCAACGAATTTGAAGCCGATTCACGGAATCTCGTGCGCGAGATCAACGTCGAAGAATCGTAGATCTTCTAACGCGGAATCGTGCACGATCAATGTGTTGAAGATAGCTAGAATCTGGTATCTCGAGAGATCAACGGATTTGGGCACTTGAGTATCATCAATTCACCAATTCATCTTTGTATCGTTCCATCGTTTTGCTTCATTTGTTATTATCCGCTGCACCAATTTGGTATCAGAGCTTGAAGAGCTTGCAGAGCTAAGTGCAGATCAAATCCGAGCTAAGTGCAGAACCAAGTTAGGCCGAGGCGAGCTAAGTCAAAGTTAAGTCGAACCATATCAAAGTTAGATCGGAAAAGAGATTGTCTGAAGATCATGCCTCCGAGACGTGCTAATCGAGTTCAAAATGTTGAAGATGTGTATCGAAGACAAGATGCTGAATAAATGGAGCAACGAATTAGTGATAAATTCAATGAGAAGTTTGATGAGGAAATTGGTAGATTGGAAAGGCTCATGATGGATATAAATCAAACTCGACAAAGAGCATCGCCAGGTTCAAATCAAGGTGAACATAGAATTTCGCCATCAAATTCCGAGAGGAGAAGAATGTCACCACTATCGGATCGGGGAAGAAGAGAACTATCAGTTTCGGGAGAAAGAGACGTGCATGGTAGCAGAAATGTTGATGGTCAGAATCGACATCGACATACGTCAGATTTGGAGGAATCCAGTGATGGTGATAGTAGCTTTTGTCGAAACCATGGCCAAGGACGAAGTCGAAATAGAGATTTCGAAGATGATCGTCGATGGGAGTCGGGAATGAAAATAGAGATTCTAGAATTCAAAGGGGGAATGATAGCGGAAGAATTTCTGGATTGGTTATCAAATGTTGAAGAAATTTTTGACTTCAAGGAAGTACCCGAGCATCGTAGAGTTAAGTTGGTTACTACACGATTGAGGGGAAGAGCTATGGCATGGTGGCAACAAACTAAACTTACACGGGAAAGAATGGGAAAGTCGAAGATTGTTTCATGGGAAAAGATGAAGAAGTTGATGAAGGCTACTTTCTTGCCTTATAATTATCAGTCTCTTATGTATCAGCGCTTACAGAATTTGAGACAAGGGACAAAGTCGGTAAATGATTATGCAGATGAGTTTTATCAACTGATTGCTAGAAACGATATCATGGAAATGGAGGAACAGTTGACATCTAGATTTGTTGGAGGATTGAGAATGCAAATTCAGGATATGGTAAATATGTTTGATCCAAGATCCGTTGCTGAAGCACACTAGAAGGCTCTAGCTTGGGAGAAGCAAGGTAGAAGAGGAGGTGGTGCGCTTACAAGTTCGATCAATCCGGTGAAAGGGGCTAGTAGTAATACTAATGTTTACAAGGCTGTTAGTAAACCGGTTGTCAATGAAGTTGCTAAGACCAAGGTCAACAACAATTTCAAGTGTTATAACTGTCAGGAGTTTGGTCATAAGAGCAATGAATGCCCGAGGCCTAAGAAGCGAGCGATGGTTGCTGAGCTTGAGGATGAGGATGCAGAAATAGAATGTTCCAATTCACCACAAGTTGAGGAGGAAGAAGAATTACTGACGGGAGACGAGGTATATTCTTCAATGATGAGGAGATCTTGCTTGACGCCAAAGCAGGAAGAGGAGACTAGCTAGTTGAGGAGTAATATTTTTTAGTCAACGTGCACTATTTTGGGAAAGGTTTGTAAGTTTGCTATCGATGCAGGAAGTTGTGATAACATCATCTCTACAGAAGCTGTAAAGAAGTTAGCGTTAAAGACAGAGAAGCATCCCAAACCCTACAAATTGGTTTGGCTGAGGAAAGGTGGGGAAGTGAAGGTTAGTCGAAGAGCTTGTGTAACTTTTTCCATCGGAAAGAAGTATAAGGATGAAATTTGGTGTGACATGGTGGATATGGATGTATGTCATTTGTTGTTGGGAAGACCGTGGCAATTTGATAGAGCCGTGCAACACGATGGTAGGAATAACTGCTATAGTTTCATGTTCAATGGCACTAGAATCACTTTAGTTCCTAAAAAGCGACAACAAAGTGAAAGCAAGTTGGAGGAAATCGAGGAACTTAAGACTCTGTTATCTTTGAAGGAGTTTATCAAAGAAGTAGAGGATAGGCCTGAAGTATTTCTGTTGATTGGACGTGAAAGTAGTGAAACGGTTGAAATTCCTGAGGAAGTTATGCCTGTGTTGAAGGAATTTGAAGATGTATTTCCTGAAGAATTACCTAAATAATTACCACCGTTGAGAGATATACAACACCAGATTGATCTTGTTCCGGGAGCTGTGTTACCACGTAGACCATATTATAGAATGAGTCCAAAGGAGCACGAAGAGTTGAGAAGGCAGGTGGAGGAGTTACTTGAACAAGGGTGCGTACAAGAAAGTTTAAGTCCTTGTGCAGTACCAGCCTTGTTAGTGCCAAAGAAGGATGGAACTTGGAGAATGTGTACAGATAGTCGAGCACTAAACAAGATTACAGTGAGGTACAGATTTCCGATGCCAAGATTGGACAACTTGTTAGATCAGGAGCTGCTATCTTTTCAAAGATTGATATGAAGAGTGGGTATCATCAGATTCGAATTCGACCAGGGGATGAATGGAAGACAGCCTTCAGGACACGGGGGGGGGGGGGGGGGAGGGTGGTTGTGTGAATGGTTGGTCATGCCATTTGGTCTTTCGAATGCACCTAGTACTTTTATGCGAGTGATGAATCAGATCTTTTGACCATTTATTGGAAAGTTCGTGGTGGTATACTTTGATGATATATAGATATACAGTGGAAGCACAGAAGAACATCTACAACACATGCGGGAAGTTTTGATGATACTTCGTCAGGAGCAATTTTACGTGGCAACAAAGAAGTGCATGTTCATTACACACAATATTTTGTTCTAGGGGCATGTGTTGTCCATGGAAGGTATTCATGTGGATCAAGGTAAAGTTGAAGCAATCAAGGATTGGCCACAACCCAGGACTGTAACTGAAGTGAGAAGTTTCCATGGTTTAGCATCATTCTACCGAAGGTTTATTCCACATTTTAGTAGCGTGATGGCACCAGTGACAGATTGTATGAAAGGAAAGCAGTTTGTGCGGACTGAAGAGGCTGAATCTGCTTTCCAACAGATCAAGACACTTTTGACTACAACACCGATTCTTAGATACTCGGACTTTCAGTACTCTTTGAGCTGAATACTGATGCGTCTAAAGTTGAAATTGGTGGAGTGTTAAGTCAAAAGGGTCGTCCAATTGCTTATTTTAGCGAGAAACTTTCTAGAGCCAAGACAAGATACAGTACCTATGACTTGGAGTTCTATGCTATTGTCCAAGCCATAAAGCATTGGAGACACTACTTGTTTTATAAAGAATTTGTGTTGTATACTGACCATGAAGCATTGAAACATTTGCAGGGACATGATAAGATTGCAGCCAGACATGCTTCATGGATCGCATACTTGCAACAGTTTACATTTGTTGTAAAGCATAAGTCGGGAGTTACAAATCGTGTGGCAGACGCATTGAGTAGAAGAAATCATTTGTTGACTACGATGAGAGTTGAAGTGACGGGGTTTGATGTATTTCCAGAATTGTTGGTTGAGGATCCTTACTTTGCTAAGATCGTAGATGAAGTCGAGAAAGGGAAGACGGATGAGTATGTGTTGGTAGATGGTTTTCTATTCAAAGGAAATCGTTTGTGTATACCAGAGTGCAGTTTGCGAATGAAGATTGTGAAGGAATTGCATGAAGAAGGCCATGTGGGAAGAGATCGTACCATGCAGTTGATTTCTCAATCATATTTTTGGCCTTCCATGAGGAAAGAAGTTGGAAGATTTGTGCAGAGATGTCACATATGTCAAGTTTCCAAAGGAACAACTACGAATGCAGGATTGTATATGCCATTGCCCGTGCCTACTAGACCATGGATTGATATTAGCATGATTTTGTTTTGGGTTTGCCAAGAACTCAACGAGGGAATGATTCTATATATGTTGTGGTGGATAGATTTTGGAAGATGGCACATTTCATAGCTTGTAAAAAGACCGCCGATGCAGTCCGTGTTGCTCAATTGTTCTTTAAAGAGGTTTATCAACTACATGGCTTACCTGAGACCATTGTTTCTGACCGGGATACTCGATTTCTAAGTCATTTTTGGTTGAGTCTGTGGAAGATGGTTGGGACTAAGCTGAATTTTAGTAGCGCCTATCATCCACAAACGGATGGGCAAACGGAAGTGGTGAACGGATCTTTGGGAGACTTTTTGAGATGTCTTGTGAAGGATAATTTGAAGAGCTAGGATGTGAACTTGTGTCAGGCAGAATTCGCACATAATCATGCCGTTCGTCGAAGTACTGGATTCAGTCCATTTCAAGTAGTATATTCAGCCATTTCGAAGGGACCATTGGAGTTGTCGACAGTTCCACGTCAGAAAGGGGTTGTTAAACGAGCTTGTGATTTCGTGAATGAGTTGAAGGAATGTCACAGGATTGTTCATGAATGATTGCTTAAGTCAAATGAGAAGTATAATCAACTGCCAGATAAGAAACGAAGGAGTGTGGACTTCAAAGAGGGTGATTTTGTTTACGCAGTAATGATGAAAGATCATTTTCCAATTGGAACTTACAACAAATTGAAAGCTCGAAAGATTGGTCCAGTAGAAATCTTGAAGAAGATCAATGATAATGTTTATCGGTTAAGATTGCCGGATCATATCCATACTGCCGACGTTTTCAACGTCAAACATTTGATTCCGTATCATGAGTATAAGCTTGTCGAGGAAGAGGAAAGTGTGAATTCGGGGTCGAATTCTTTCCAACCTGGGGAGGATGATACAGCGCACCATGTTCGCATGTCGAATGCCATAAGTCGGCCGCGACCTATTGAATTAGCAAGTCAACCAAGGGACGAATGCTTAGCCTTAAGTCGACCGCGACCTATCGAGTCATGCCACAACGAGCTATGTCGCGCAACATATCTTGAGTCGCTTGAGCGACCTAACGAGTTAACCAAACAACCTGAGCGACCTAGCGAGTTAAGTCACAAGTTCTAATGCTGCTGATTCCTTATGTCACTCATCTGTTAGGTCGCTTGTATATGTTAAGTCGTTCCAGTTAAGTCTCTCCATTGCTTATGACGCTCCTGAAGTTAAGTCGCTCACCTTATGGCATGTCCTAAGTCGCATGAAGTTAGGTCGCATGATGGGATATTTCCTTAAGTCGCTTTTCTTTTAAGTCGCTCAACTGTGTTAACTGCTTAGGTCACTCCAGTGTTATGTCGCTCAAGATTCTTGAAGCCGTGCTATGTCGTTAAGTCGCATATGTTGTTATGTCGAATATGTTGTAATTTGTTAATTCGTGATGTTGTAACGTTCTTATATTATATGTTGTTATGTCTTTAGGTCGCGTGGTGTTCTTATGTCGTAGGTTGTAAGTCGTTACTGCTGTAACTTGCATTGTTGTAACTCGTGTATTGTTTATGTTGTGTCACATGTGTTAAGTCGTTTGTATGTGGGTTGTAAACTCCTATAAATAGGGGTGTGTTGGCATTATAAGAAGTAGTTGATTTTGAATAAATTTTTGTTGAGAGCTTTGTGCCTCTTTAAAATTGGAAGTTGAGTATGAGCTCCTTTCTCTATCTTCGGTTATTCGAGTGCGCTCGAATCAACGAATTTGAAGCCGATTCACGGAATCTTGTGCGCGAGATCAACGTCGAAGAATCGTAGATCTTCTAACGCGGCATCGTGCGCGATCAACGTGTTGAAGATAGCTAGAATCCGGTGTCTCGAGAGATCAACGGATTTGGGCACTTGGGTATCATAAATTCACCAATTCATCTTTGTATCGTTCCATCGTTTTCCTTCATTTGTTATTATCTGCTGCACCACTTGCTTATCTTCAAAAACAGAAATTCAAAATCGAAAGTTCAGAGAGAAAAAAAAATGGCTGCTAATAAGAATCGCACCCCTCTTTTGTTTAACTCCCTTCTATTCGAACTTTTTGAAGTCGAAGACAATGATCTGCATTCGCTTTCAATTCGAGCTTGTTCGCCTAAAAAAAATAGACATATACGAACCATGATTTAATCACGATTGCGCCAAGGGGATCGACGGCCGATGGTTCATGACCATGTACGTACGTGTGGAGGAGCGAATGGGGTTCGTTCGATTTAGGGCTTTGGCAAAGGAAAGGCCACGAACAGGTAATGGAGGAAGGTTCGAGCTACTCAAGCGAGCGTAGTGTGGTGAAGGCTCGTCAGTCGAGTCTAGGGCATGGGGGTGGTGCACACGCAAGTGGTACGGTAGGGGGGAACGTGGAAGCCACGTTGGTCGTCAGCGAGGTAATCTTTCGATTTGCATTCATTCAATTTAAAAATTTATAACGTGTGTGTATATATATATATATATATTATACAGGAGAAAGAAAACTATTCCAGTATGATATATAGGCCGACTTTTTAATATACATATATATATATATATATATATATATGCAGAGTTTTATATATGTATACACATGTAGAAAACAGAAAGAAATTATTACAACAAGATATTTTACTTTATCTTATTTTATTTTATTAAAGCACATATATGTATATAAATATACTAGGCATGAAATAGTACAGCAAGGGCAACTTTATTTTAAAGATATATATGAGGTTTAAAAAAGAAAATGTGTATATATATGCATAAGATTTCGGGACATAAAATTATATATATATAAGTTAGGTTTTTAAGCCTATATTAGTTATTTTTATATATGCAGTTTGGAAATAAAAAATAAATTAAAATACATATACACATTTTTGAATCTACTAGTTATTTCAAATAATGTATTTTAGTGATTAATTTGATTAATAAACTTATTTAATTTATTTACTTACAAAAAGATTTGTTTGATGAAAATTATTGGTTTAAAATAAATTATTAGTTAATTTATTAAATGGTAATTAATTGTTCGATCAATTACAATATTAATAAACCGTATAAATGTTTATACAAGGACAAAATCTGAAAGGAAGCAAGCGGGATTGGAAATGGGTTGCATGCAAAATCAAAGGTGAGTCAATCTCACTCATTTGGATTACCTTTTAAAATTTAAATAGTTAATTTTTAATTATTGGTTGAATTGCTTGAATTAATGATGTATTATCTGTCTGGATGTGATATTCTATATATTTATATATATATATATATACTGGAGTGATTGATTTCCCGCATTATATAGCGGATCAGACCTTATGCACCCCGCAGATAGCACATGACCCCATATACCACGATATCCCACCTCGAAGTGGAATTGGTATTATTATATTGTGCAAACACCTGTGGATGCAGGGAAAAACAGGTTGGAGGGATCCAACTGGATTTCTTAAAATATTGGAATTTGTTTTCATATTCTGCGATGTGATTTATTAATAATCTGTGATATATTATATTGATAATTGAAATTATTGAATGCTATGTTTGGCTGAGTATATTTTGGAATTTTAAGTTATCAAAAATATAAAGGTTAGATTGTGAAGAGAAATAAAAAGAGAATTTTCAATTAAAATAATTTTAGCTAATTTGGATAAATTTAAAGAATGGAATTGGGAAGGAATAAAGTTGATTTTTAAATTCTAGTAAATAAATTCCGGTATGGGAAAAGAGATTTTTGAATAATGATAATAAATGAATTTTTAAGCTTAGTGATATTATTTAAAGGAATAAAGGATTTGTTTTTAAAATTCAAGGTTTAACATAGTCTGGGAAAGATTAAGAAGAATTTTGGAAAAGGTATAAGATTGGTATTTTCAGTTTAAAATAAAAAATTTAAATCATAAATATAGAAGTAAATCTAAAAATTAATTAGTTTTGAAATAAAAATTGAGTAAGTAAAGAAAGTTATTTTTAAATGGTGTAAATTTTGGAAATCGTTGGAAATTTATTAAGTGTTTGAAACAGTATTTTAAAACAAAAATGAGACTATGGAATTTATAAGCTGGGTTTATAAAGTGAAATAAGATATCAGAGGATAATCTGGAAGTATAAATTCAGGATGGGAATTTATAAGGAAATGGTGATTTGTTAAAAATAAATAGTGGTTTATTTTTAAAGGTGAGGAAAGGAAATTGTATATCCCTGAAAAGCCAAGTATATTTTCAAAGAATGATTTCTAAGTGTGAGTTAGAGTTTTAAAGGTGGTTTTAAAAGAATGTTTAGAAGAAATTATTATTTAGTGGTCTTAAATTTTTTAAAAGTAAATATTATTAAGTTAATTTTATAAGTAAAGTATTTTAAAAGGTTTAACTAGTAATTGATTTAAAAAGTTGGTTATTAAATATATATATTCTATCAAATAGTTTATTTTAAAAATTTGTTTTGGCTTAAGTTTACATGAGAAATTATTATAAATTTCATAACTAGTATTTTAAATGAAGTGTTTTAGTAGTTTTATGTTAAGTGTTTTAAAGTATATATTTTGGATAAAGTAATTTAAATTATTTTAAAATCTAAAGTTTTTAGACTTGGAGATTTTCAGTCGAAATAAAAAATATTTGAAAATTTATTCCGCTAGAGAAAAGTGATTTGAAAATTGTTTTCCAAGGGTTGAAGTGTAGAAAAATATCTTGCGAAGATATTTTGAAATAAATAATGAAAAATTATTAGGTCTGATGCTTGTTTGTGAATGTTATTTGATAGTTAAATAACCGACTATCGATATTGATCAATGCACTGATCGTTTCGAAGAGACCGGGATCGGGATTAATTTTCCGAAAACCACTTCGATCCGGCTTGAACATTTTCTTGAGGAAGACTAGAGCTTGGAGTCGGAGCAGTGAAGTGCAAGGGCAAACCACTGCTAATCCTGAGGGTGATTCCAAAATGGATGTAGTAGGAATAGTGCCTTCGGTTCCGTTCGAACCCGGAATGGACTTGTATGGATGAATGCTTTTAGAACATCGTCAGGAGTACGATGAGCATTCAAAGTGAATGTGTGCTAAAAAGGTAGCGCATAGCCTCGAGCCATATCAACCGGGAATGGCTAAAACAAGGGAGGTGCATGCAAGGCTAAGTGGCTAGCAACCAATTAGGGTAAGGTCATCCCTGTCTAGATGTCTCTTTTTATTCGGCTGTGTGTGCGGCTGTTGATCCCAACCGCGGGATGATCTTATTCGGACTATCCAGTAAGAGGTAGCTCCGGTCTTGTGTAGCAGGGGATCAAGATGAATCCTCCGTACGGTGATCTAGATCACATACTGTGACAGGCGGTACCCCAGTAGCCCTACCATTGATGGAAATCCATTCTCCCTACGTGCCTTTACGGTTTTGTTTGTAGAACCTAGTATTGCTGGAATTTAATGAATGTAACAATTTCAGCTATTTGAATAAGTATTTGTATATAGACATTATTATAATATCAGAGGATTTGATAAGAAAATGTTTTTGTTATCGTAAGGTAAAAACCCGGCTTGTTTATTTGTGGCGTTGTCTTACGAGATACCTTTGATTTCAAAGGATTTTAGAAACTTTAATAATCCAATTGGGTGTGTTTTCTCACTCTGGTTTTTGAGACTGACTCGGGTGTTATTTCGCTATTGTGCTCGGGTCAGACCGAGTATTATAGAGTATAGATTCTGGATGGACTGCTGTGGAGCTTAGGTGACGAGATGGATAACGAGGCGTATTTCCGTAGATGTATATTCCGCTGTACCGTATAAGCCGTGTATTTAGCTTTGGTAGGACGAGTTATCATAACTTTCCTGAATTGTGTTGTTGATTTTGTTGTACTATGATAATGTAATATATATAACGGATACAGTTCTTTTGTATAAAGATTTAGTCATTTATCTATTATATATTGTTCCGCGGCATTTATGAGATTTTGATATTGTTTTCTATTTCTTCTTCTACCTCCTTCTTCTTTACCCTTATTGGTTCGGTTTTTCGGCATTCGATTGTTTGGCATTTGATACAGTGGACATATTGATGTTGATTTTCGGGCGTCGAAAAATCGGGTTGCTACAGTTGGTATCAGAGCTGATGGTTGAGCGAGAACCTTGGCTCTGGTGGGGATTACTCATTAGAAATAGAGTCCGTAAGTACTCTAGAATGAGTTTGAGTGTATTAATAGATATGAGCACATATTTGTTAGTAAATATAATTTTTTTTTTTGTATTGTGTTGACTTATCGGTTGAGTTTTTATGATTTCTGGTCGATATGTGGGACGCCATGTCATCGATAGGGGTTTCTAAACTCTTAAACAAAATAAACTGACATAGTATTGTTTTAAAATAGGGTAAGTGAAATAATTTACCCAAATTATTTTTGTATATAAAAGAAATAAGTTTTCGTAAATTATTATAGTTATATATGGTTGCTTGGTTGTTAGGAAGTGATAATATTAAATTATTATCATTGTTGTAAAAAATTGAATAAGAAATTGAAATCATAACTAAAAGCTAAGATATAAGTTCATATACAAATGGGATTTGCAAATGTAAATTGTAAATGTGATTTATAATTTGAAATAGAATTCCAGAGGAATATTTGAAAATAAATTGAAAGGATTTGAAATTTGAAAATTTGGGAAATTTAAATTCCTTTGAGTTTGCAAATGATTTTTCAAAGGTTTTGGAGGAATAATGGTGATATTATTTCAGAAATATTTTTGAATTGGCAATGAAATCTGGTGGGATTTGGAATCAAAAATATTTGGAAATGTTTTAAAAAGGAATAATAGCACTGAACTCTTTTTGGTCGCAGGAAAATAACTTCGGTGATGACTGTAGCATCATCGATGTTCATTTTCGAGTTTTCAAGGGAGGATTTGCTGCCTGGAGATTTTGAATTGGATTTGTTGGCAAAATTGGGTTTGGTTTTGAAATTCAAAGAAATAATTGAATTTACCAAAGGATTTTGGAAATAATTGATTTCAAAAATGATCTTGAAATGTTGAGTAATCGTTCAAAAGACTCTAGAATCTTATTTAAAATGCTTATGGAAATATAAATGGGTTGATAACTTATAAAATTTGAAATTTGTTGAAATAAGAATCGACTTGAAAAGGGTTAAATAAAAGTAAGTGTGAAACCCAAATAAGTTAGAAGGTAAGCTAATTAATTGAAGCGAATTAAAAGAAGTTAGTAAATGGAATTTAAATAAGTGGAAAACTTATAGAAGTTTAAAATTTGAATTAAATTGGAATATAACTGAATCTAGATAAATAAAAGTGAATTTGATAAGTAAGTCTAAGTAGACTAAAAATAATTAAAGTTTGGAAATAAAATCCATTGAGTAAGGTAAATAGAGTTCAATATTTAAAGTTGGAGGGTAAATTGAATTCAAATGAAAATGAAAATGTAAAATTGAATAGAAATGGGTATATAACTTCAGTAGTGAAGTAAAAATAAATATTTAACTGTAAAATATTTATATTAAACTTAAGAAATTGATGGTAAATTCTTAAGTAAAATTGGAATTAAGAAATATACCAAGTAAAAATTTGGTATTTGCAATACATTTAAGTAATAATTGTATGAAGATTAAGTAAAGTGGTGAGAAGGATATTTGTGAATAAGTGAATGGAATACAAAAATAAATGTGAATAAAAGAGAATTGATATAGATAAAAATCAATTGGGATAAATACGTAGGATGTGCGTATATTATTTTATCCGCATAGCAATTTGATCTAGATTCGAGCACAGAATTTCGAGATAGTTATATCGATCCGAGTTGGGATTTTTCCCTCGATTTTCGACGGCGAATCCTGGATATGAATTTTTGATTGATTTTGGAAATTCCCTATTATAGATTACAAATATGCAAGAAGAATGACAGTTTCTGATCAAGAAACCAGATCTGAGTCCGCACTAGAAAGTCGGGTGGACGATACTGGTTCGGAAGTGAAATTGTATGATCGAGTAAGCAGTCAGATTTGGTATTGCGTACGGATGATATACGGACATCGTAAGGGCTTGAATGAAATGAATATTGAAATTTTGTAAAGAGATGAGTAAAATAAATTTGACTGTACTAGTAAGCACTATTGGTAGATAAGTACTGGTATCTTAAGGCAAAGGATAAATGGATGATTTTGATTTTTGAAGATAAAATTGAATTGGCCAATATAGAGGAATGTGTTTAAATTTCTGTATAAATTTGATGATTTTCTGGTCTAGCCACTTGGCCTTTAGTTTTCTTTTGAAATCTGGGGGCCCGTAGAGGCATTTTGTAGTTGTACCGATCTAGCCGCGCAAAGAAGATGCTGGGGAAATTTTTTGAAAATTTAGGGAGTTAGAAATTTTTTTATAATTTAAATTTGGTTTTAAATTATCATTTGAATGGTTGAGTAAGTGGTATTGTTTGGAACCTACGGATGAGTTTAGGAAGTTAGTAAGGATGTTAGTCTGTTCTTAATAAAAAGATGATTTTGGAAAGTTGTTAAAAACCGTTTGGCTTTGGAAAGATAATAAACGGGTATCAGACCATTCTTCTCAACTAGTAATTTTGTAACGACCGGTAAATTTTGATTAATTTTATTTTTTTATTAATATAATTATTTGAAATTTTGTGAAATTTTAAACAATAGAATTTGAAAATAAAAAATTTGGTATTTGGAATACGTCTGTTTAAGCATAGCAACTAGTAAATTTTTATTTGAAAATACTAAAGTTTATTTTCTGGTGCAATTCTATTTCAATTTAAATTAGTTAATAACTGTTGAATTTAAAAGTTTTTCGAAACTTAAATATGTCAACATAAGAAAATTTATTTAGAACACCCTGAATCAGACTGCGAAATGCATTTCATGAAATTCGCACGTTTCTAGCTCCATTTGGATTTTTCCATACGGAATAGTAACGTATATCGGTACCGATTATCGACTTCTGATCGGATGATCCTACCACTGATATCTGTATATCATTTTGATTGTCTGATCTCTACGATATATTCATATTTGTGTTTCAGTGTCTGGTATGCGGCGAAACCGTGATACGATTAGCCGTATCGTCATGTATTCGAGCCTATTTGTTTTCCCGCCCCTTCATTTAAAACGTAAACCTAATAGACACCAGAAATTAATATTTTTCAGTTTTAACTTTTACTATTCCTAATATTTACTTATATTCTCTGGTTCCTATTTTTATTCTGGTTCGCTCGAAACTGCTCACTCTCTTCTCTAGCTTTTACCATGTCGTCTGCCTCATAAATATATGTGTGTATGTGTGTGTGTGTGTGTGTGTGTGTGGATAGGGATGCATATTTGTGTTTTCACAGTTCATCTTCCTTCTCGTGACAGTCCCCTTCGCTCTCTCTTCCCACCAAAATCCATCCATCTTCAGACTTGTGATCCACTCGCTGCTTCATGCATAAAGAGAAATACTAACATATGAAGTATAATTTGTTTGCCGAGCACATCAACTCAGATCCGCATCTCTCATGCTTTCTCCTCCATGCTGGCCAGCCGAACTCAAGCACCCCCTCAATCGCCACCCCATGCCGACAAACTTCCAGCAACCGAGCGCAGCCTTTCATCCACTGTACTTTGGTTTGTCCCGTGCTCTTATACATGTTATTTTCAGGTATATAATTATGTTTATATATATATTGTTGATCTGTTATTATATTGGTACATAATGTATATGTTAATATATTGTTTATTTGCTTATATAGTTGATCTATTGTTTAAAATATATCTTGTTATATGAAATGTAAACCATAAGATCTATCAATATATATATATATATATATATATATATATATATATATATATATAAAGTTGTGCAAGTGCCTACGTGAGTAGTTTAAAATGGTAATATAATTGTTTTATAAATTATTGATTTTAAATTGTTATATACATATAGATCTAATCAATATATAATTTATACAAGAATATCTATATTATATGATATGTTAAGTTATATATATATATATATATATATAACTTTGCAAACTTTTGTTTTACTTACAGGATTTTGTTTGTACTGACTTTGAAAACTCTACAGTAAGGTATATATTTTTGTATGATAAGGCATATATATAGTATATATATGTTTCGAATGTTGTCTGCATATTTATGGTGAAGTCATATGACTATATTTTGTTGTATATTTCATATAGAGTCTGCATACTATTTGGGCTTTCTTATATATATAAGGTGTATGAGTTATATGGTTTAGTTTATCTACACTGCTTATTGTTGGGGTTGTTATATTATATATGCAGTATATTATGTGCTTTATACGTATTTTTTTGTCAACCTATATACGTTGTTGAAATAAGATATATATTGTATTATGCATAGTTTTCAAACCTTTCATTTCTGTTAAGTTTGTACATATTATAATAATTTATGTATGCCGATTTGATAATAAGTATTGGTTTTATTTATAACCGGTATGTAAGTGTGTGTATATATATATTTTCATGGTATACTGTTAGTTATATTTAATTTCTATGAGTTATATACAATATATTAAGTCATATATTTATTTAGTAGCCTATATTATTACAATATATTGTATATTATATATGTTTTAAAAGTTAGAATCTGTGTTGTGTACATATGATTTTACAATATTATATATCTACAGTAATCTACAATGTTGAATTTAATTTTATATACATATATATATATATAAGTGGTTTGTTATGTTAATGATGTTATAGTGTATATTGATGTTTATGTATATATAGATATGTTTGTTTCATTCTATGTGATTAGTTAAACCAATGATTTTTGAAATATATATAAATACATTTAGTTCAATATGTGTTTGAATTTATTATTGCTTTGAAATTTAAAAACGTGTTTGTCTATATACATAGACATATATATGTTCGCCTATACCCAATTATCATCATCGATCCAAATTCTGACCTATTCGCCTATTCCTTGTTATCAGCTTTGACCATCGAATTTGTGCTTGGATTCATAACTCTATTTCAGTGTCCATATCCGTGTTAGTTTCCATGTCATCTCCTATTCTCTATAGTCTCAAAAGGTGAGCAATCACTCACGATTAATGTTCTTATATTTATTAAATTTGATTTCAATTGAAACAACAATTGAAATATGCTGCAGTTAGTTATTTACATTGCTATTATATGCTATCTGTTCACCTGTGTCATCTAATACCTTTATTTGTTATTTATATTGATGATATATGTCTGTTATTTTCATATCTGTTATCACTCTCCAAGTTCCCTATTAGTGTAGGATTCACTATGGGTTAAAATGATACATACCCGAATGGACTTTAGAATAGGAGAAAATCGTTATGTGTTGAAATGATAAACCCAAGCGATTTTCATTGAAATGAATTTGGGATTGCGGGTTGAAATGATATATACCCGTACTTATATTTAAATTGCGAATTGAAATGATAAATATGCGTATCACTTGACCATTGGATAGAAAATTATATACAGACACCGTGGTCTATATATAAAAATATTTTGAAATGATTTCTATGGTTTTGGAAAATATATGGTTCTTATATAATATTGATTTAGATATTATATAAATGCTATTTTATATGTATAGTTAAATTCTTGATTTTAAGCTATGTATAAATTTGTTTGATATAAAATAAGTTTAATAATAAAGTTGATTTTACTAAAATATAATATGGATAAGTATTTATTTAAATTATATTTTATATAGAGTTTATAATGATTTAATAAATTAAGGTTAAGAAGATAGATTTGAAATTGGCTTGAAATTGTAACTAATTAAGAATTTATTTAATTAATCGATGTGAAACCTATGGAATTTGAAATTTTAAAGGGATATGACTTTATAACTTGATTTTAGAAAGTGATTTAAATGGATATCTCAAGTTTGAATAAATTGAGGGAAATATTCAATTATTTGTAATTTGAAGTCTATTTAAATGATATTAGATTTATTAAGTAAATATTTCAAAACTAAATAATAGTAAATTTAATTTGATATATATGGAATTATAAAAATTTAGTTTTGAAATTATGGAATATTTAAAGCCTGGAAATATATGGAATTTGAAATGGTTTATTTGAGGTTTAAATCTGTTTTGAAATTGATATAAATTGAAATAGATTATTAAAAACCGAATTGAGTTGAAATTTATGAACTGAGATTTGATTTAAATAGAATTTTTGGATTCAAGTTGATTTGAATCAATTTGTGAAGTTGAGGAAATTATCTTATTTATAAAGTAATTTTAAATTGAAAACTATTTTATTTTATATATTATTTGAATATCTAAACTGTTTGAGTGGTGAAAGTTATAGTATCGAAGCTATGAATTTCAAAGTATTATGTTTTGACAATTTTATAGTTTCAAGTGTTTGGTTTTAAAAGTGTTATAACTTTGAAAGTGCTATAATTCTAGAAGTGAATAAATTTGGAATAAAAATGATATTATATTGACTTGGTTTTAAATAAAAATGATATCATATTGATTTGGTTTTTGAAGTGGAAATGACATCATATTGATTTGGTTTTTAAAATGGAAATGATATCGTATTTATATGGTTTTGAAATGGATATGAAATTCTGGTTTTTAAAGTATAAAATGTTTGAAATGACCATGGTGTTATAATAACGTTTTGTTGTTAAAGAGACCGGGATCGGAAGTTGTCATACTCTCTGCCAACTCCGAAAACCACTTTAACAACCGTGTACGTGGTGGAGGTTCCAGAATAAAGTAGGATGGTGGCGACGTTCTATTGAGGTATGTACGTGGGCCCGACTCCCGTGAGTTGGCATAAGGTGGCTAAAACAAGAGCGATTACGGACCAATGTGGTAGCTCCTCTTATCGGACACACTTCTTCAATACCATTCTATCACTTTGTGATTGATTGGGTGCACCCTTCATTTTGGGAGTGTGGCTTGAGGCGGGCGGTAGTGGATGCTACGCGTTACGACCAGTCCGGATGCGTAATTGGTATATCTACCCTGGCATTGCCTCATTGTGCCGTGTCACCTACCCTAGCATGCCTTGTACAATTTTGGTTTTGTGTCGTACTTATGGAGTATCCTCTGGTGGCTTCTCGATCAGGAGGGACTACGGTACTGTATGGACTATTGGCACCATAAAATGTGTTAAAGGGGATATGGGTAACGCCTTATCGCTATTTTTAAATATATTATACTTTGTTTTAGACATTATTATAATAGCGTATATTACTACATAGTAGATAGTTTAACGGATCCATAGAGGATGGTAATCCCAAACATCCTTTGAGTTACTTGTATTTCAGTTATTATTTCACTTGAGTTGGATTTGTTGATATAAGAATGTTAATCCTAACTCGAGTGTTATGTGTTTTGCTTTACGCTCGGTTCAGACAAAGTGATACAGCTTTTGAGACTCACCTTTGGAGTTGGAGCTTCGCTTGGAAATCCAGCTATCTATCCAGCTTTCAGATATTCAGTTGATCCTAGTGATATATTTTTATCTTGTATTTGAGTATTGTATTTGACACTTCTTCTATATCTTCTTTAACTCTGATATATATAGTAGCTTCATGAACTTCTATTCTTTTGTTTCCGCTGCATATTATTATATTACTCTGTGTCTGTGATTCTGTGATTTATTTACTGTATATGCTGAGTTTCGCCAAATTTAAACTAACAATATGGTATTTTGAGCAATCCAAAACCGGCAAGTGTGGAGGCGAATGGTTGAAAATATCAGGTTGTTACATTTGGTATCAGAGCTTTGGCTCTAGGCAAACTTAGTATGTAGGGGAAATTTAATTATGGAATCACTTTCGTTCGAGCTTGAATTCTTTCCTCTTGATTTGAATTTCCTTTGAATTTTGAAACATTCCTTCGGTTTCGAAATCCATTCTTGCCCCTCACTATTCGTATTCTTCTAAATCCTGGAGCATCCCATATTTTCATTGAATGATAGTAAAGGGGTGAAACTCCTTTACAATGGGTATTGATGCAACGAAGATTTTTGAATCTATCTTCGAATCAAAATTTTCTTTGATTTGAGTCCATCAAAATTTGAATCTCTATCCTTGTTTTGAAAACTATTCTTGTATCGTCGAGCGAGGAAGTGTATTTGTAAATTAATAATAAAAATGTTTTTTTATATATATTGTGTTGTTTGAGTTTTTGATGTTGATTTGGGTTTTCGATCGATTCGTTTGATCAACGCTATCGATAGGATTTCCAAAACACTTGAACAGAACTAATTGACACAATAATACTTTCGAAATTGGTAAATGAAATAGTTTGGCATGATTATACTATATATAAGTAAATTTTCTGAAATTTAATTGTTAATTGAATTGGTTCATATAAATGATAATATTTGATTTTCATTTATTATTTTGTAAACCATTGATTATTTCAACATCTACATTTGTAAATTTAATTGAATTTAAATTTAGAATTTGAGAATTTAATTTTCGATAATTCCAAACCTTGGTTTTTAAAGTTTTAAAATGTATATTATTTAAAGTATTTTCGAATAGAAAATGTTTTTGAAGAATTTTAAATGTTTAAATCAGTGCTATCCTATTTTGTCGCTGGAAAATAATCTCGGTGATGGTGGCCGCATCATCGACATTCATTTTCGAGTTTCGAATGGGAGAGACTATTCTATAACTTTGCTACACTTTTGTACTGGAAAATAAGTTGATTTGAATTTCTAAAGATTGACTTGATTTATAATATATAAGTATATGATTATAAATTTGATTTGATATTATATATATATATATATTGTCCGAATTAATCGGAAATTTAATTCTTAATTTTTCTTAAAGGATGATTTCAATTATAAAATGAAGCCAGAATTTTTAATAAATATTTAACTTGAAATAATTGAATTAGGAAAATTTTACTTGTATAATACTCAATTGCATTCCCATATAGCTTACCTTAATTATTCAGAAGTTAATTATGTAATTGAATAATTTACAATGTAAAATGATGTTAAAGGAATTTATAAATAAAATTTGAGTGATTATAATAAATGTTATACACTTAAATTTTGATTATAAAAATGGTTAACAGAGACAAATTGAATAATAAGCTGATTGAATAGTAAATCAGATAAATTAAATAAAATTTTGCCTGAAAGAAATCTTTGTATCAAATATTAATAAATTGAAATAAAATCAACATAATGAATTATCTTGAATTTAAAATCAATGGTTGAATATAAATTATTTTAAATTGAAATTTGTATGGTTTAATTTAATTGTTTTATTTTGCAATTCATTCTGGTTGTTGCTATTCTCCTACTTCCTTCCTTTTCGGGGATGAAATGTTTTGAGTGGGGGAGAGTGTAACGACCCATTAATTTTTATTAATCTTCTCCGTTTTATTAATATAATTAATTGAAATTTTGTGAAATTTTAAACAATAGAATTTGAAAATAAAAAAGTTTGGTATTTGGAATACGTCTATTTAAGTGTAGCAGCTAGTAAATTTTTATCTGAAAATACTGAAGTTTATTTTCTGGTGCAATTCTATTTCAATTTAAATCAGATAATAACTGTTGAATTTAAAAGTTTTTCGAAACCTAAATATGTCAACATGAGAAAATTTATTTAAAACACTCTGAATCAGACTGTAAAATTCGTTTCATGAAATTCGGACGTTTCTAGCTCCGTTTGGATTTTTCCGTACGGAATAACAACGTATATCGTTACCAATTATCGAATTTTGATCGGATGATCCTACCATTGATATCTGTATATCGTTTTGATCGTCTCGTCATGTTGATCTCTGCGGTATATTAATATTTGTGTTTCAGTGTCCGATATGCGACGAAACCACGATACGGTTAGCTGTATCGGCATGTATTCGAGCCTATTTGTTTTCCCGTCCCTTCATTTACCAATGTAAAACTAATAGACACCAGAAATTAATATTTTTCAGTTTTGACTTTTACTATTCCTACTATTTACTTATATTCTCTGGTTCCTATTTCTATTCTGGTTCACTCAAAACTGCTCACTCACTTCTCTACCTTTTACCATGTCGTCTGCCTCATAATATATATATATATATATATATATATACATACATACATACATACATACATATATGTGTGTGTGTGTGGATAGGGATGTGTACTTGTGTTGCACAGTTCATCTTCCTTCTTGTGACAGTCCCCTCCGCTCTCTCTTCCCACCAAAAGCCATCCATCTTCAGGCTTGTGATCCACTCGCTGCTTCATGCATAAAGAGAAATAATGACATATGAAGTATAATTTGTTTGCCGAGCACATCAGCTCAGATCTGCATCTCTCTTGCTTTCTCATTCATGTCGGCCAACCGAAATCAAGCACCCCCACAACTGCCACCCCCATTCCAATAAACTTCCAGTAACCGAGCGCAGCCTTTCATCCACTATACTTTGGTTTGTCCCGTGCTCTTATACATGTTATTTTCTGGTATATAATTCTGTTTGTATATATATTGTTAATCTGTTATTATATTGGCACATAATGTATATATTAATATATTGTTTATTTGCTTATATAGTTGATCTATTGTTTCAAATATATCTTGTTATATAAAATGTAAACCATAAGATCTGTCAATATATATATATATATATATATATATATATAAAGTTGTGCAAGTGCCTACGTGAGTAGTTTAAAATGGTAATATAATTGTTTTATAAATTATTGATTTTAAATTGTTATATACATATAGATCTAATGAATATATAATTTATACAAGAATATCTATATTATATGATATGTTAAGTTATATATATATATATATATAAAACTTTGCAAACTTTTGTTTTACTTGTAAGCTTTTGTTTGTACTGACTTTGAAAACTCTACAGTAAGGTATATATTTTTGTATGATAAGGAATATATAAAGTATATATGTTTCGAATGTTGTCTGCATACATTTTGTGGTGAAGTCACATGACTATATTTTGTTGTATATTTCATATAGAGTCTGCATACTATTTGGGCTTTATTATATATATATATATATATATATATATATATATATATATATAAGGTGTATGAGTTATATGGTTTAGTTTATCTACACTGCTTATTATTGTGGTTGTTATATTATATATGCAGTATATTATGTGATTTATACGTATTTTTTTTCAACCTATATACGTTGTTGAAATAGGATATATATATTATATTATGCATAGTTTTCAAACCTTTCATTTCCGTTAAGTTTGTACATATTATAATAAATTGTGTATGCTGATTTGATAATAAGTATTCATTTTATTTATAAATGGTATGTAAGAGTGTGTGTGTGTGTGTATTCATGGTATACTGTTAGTTGTATTTAATTTCTCTGAGTTATATACAATATATTAAGTCATATATATATATATATTTAGTAGCCTATATTGTTACAATATATTGTATATTATATATGTTTTAAAAGTTAGAATCTGTGTTGTGTATATATGATTTTACAGTATTATATATCTACAGTAATTCATAATATTGAATTTTAATTTATATATGTATGTATGTATATAAGTGATTTGTTATGTAAATGATGTTATAGTGTATATTGATGTTTATGTATATATAGATATGTTTGTTTCATTCTATGTCTTTAGTTAAAGCAATGATTTTTGAAATATATAAACATTTAGTTTAATATGTGTTTAAATTTAATATTGCTTCGAAATTTAAAAACGTGTTTGTACATAGACATAAACACACACACACACACACACACACACACACACACACACATATATATATATATATGTTCGCTTATACCCAATTATCATCATCGATCCAAATTCTAATTTATTTGTCTATTCCTTGTTATCAGCTTTGGCCATCGAATTTGTGCTTGGAACCGTAACTTTATTTCAATGTCTGTATCTGTGTTTGTATCAGTGTCATCTTATGTTCTCTCTAGTCTCGAAAGGTGAGCTATCACTCACGATTAATGTTCTTATATTTATTAAGTTTGATTTCAATTAAAACGACAATTGAAATATGTTGTTGTTAGTTATTTACATTGCTATTATATGCTATCTGTTCACCTGTGTCATCTAACACCTTTATCTGTGATTTATATTGATGATATATGTCTGTTATTTTCATATCTGTTATCACTCTCCAAGTTCCCTGTTAGTGTAGGATTCACTATGGGTTGAAATGATACATATCCGAACGGACTTTAGAATAGGAGAAAATCATTATGGGTTGAAATGATAAACCCAAGCGATTTTCATTGAATTGAATTTGGGATTGCATGTTGAAATGATATATACCCGTACTTATATTTAAATTGCGGATTGAAATGATAATTATCTGTATCACTTGACCATAGGATAGAAAATTGTATACAGACACCATGGTCTATATATAAAAATATTTTGAAATGATTTCTACGGTTTTGGAAAATATATGGTTTTTATATAATATTGATTTAGATATTATATAAACGCAATTTTATATGTATAGTAAAGTTCTTGATTTTAAGCTATATATAAATTTGTTTGATATAAAATAAGTTTAATAATAAAGTTGATTTTATTAAAATAAAATATGGATAAGTATTTATTTAAATTATATTTTAATATAGAGTTTATAATGATTTAATAAATTAAGGTTGAGAAAATAGATTTAAAATTGGTTTGAAACTGTAATTAATTAAGAATTTATTTAATTAATCGATGTGAAACTTATGGAATTTGAAATTTTAAAGGGATATGACTTTATAACTTGATTTTGGAAAGTGATTTAAATGGATATCTCAAGTTTGAATAATTGAGGGAAATATTCAGTTATTTGTAATTTGAAGTTTATTTAAATGATATTGGATTTATTAAGTAAATATTTCAAAACTAAATAATAGTAAATTGAATTTGAAATATATGGAATTATAAAAATTTAGTTTTGAAATTATGGAATATTTAAAGCTTAGAAATATATGGAATTTGAAATGGTTTATTTGTGGTTTAAATCTGTATTTGAAATTGATATGAATTGAAATAGATTATTAAAAACTGAATTAAGTTGAAATTTATGAACTGAGATTTGATTTGAATAGAATTTTTGGATTCAAGTTGATTTGAATCAATTTGTGAAGTTGAGGAAATTATCTTAATTATAAAGTAATTATAAATTCAAAACTATTTTACTTTATTTATTATTTGAATATCTAAACTGTATGAGTGATGAAAGTTATAATTTCGAAGTTATGAATTTCAAAGTATTATGTTTTGAAAATGTTATATTTTCAAGTGTTTGGTTTTGGAAGTGTTATAACTTTGAAAGTGCCATGATTATGGAAGTGAATATATTTGGAATAAAAATGATATTATATTGACTTGGTTTTAAATAAAAATGATATCATATTGATTTGGTTTTTGAAGTGGAAATGACATCATATTGATTTGGTTTTTGAAATGGAAATGATATCGTATTTATATGGCTTTGAAATGGATACGATATTCTGGTTTTTAAAGTATGAAATGTTTGAAATCACCATGGTGTTATAATAATGTTTGGTTGTTAAAGACACCGGGATCGGAAGTTGTCATACTCTCTACCAACTTCGAAAACCACTTTAACAACCGTGTACGCAGTGGAGATTTCAAAATGAAGTAGGATGGTGGCGACATTCTATTGAGGTATGTACGTGGACCTGACTCCCGTAAGTTGGCATAAGGTGGCTAAAACAGGAGTGATTCCGGGCCAATGAGGTTGCTCCTCTTATCGGACACACTTATTATATACCATTCTATTACTTTGTGATTGACTGGGTGCACCTTTGATTTTGGGAGTGTGGCTTGAGGTGGGCGGTAGTGGCTGCTACGCTTACCACCAGTCCGGATGCGTAATTGGTATATCTAACCTGGCATTGCCTCGTTATGCCGTGTCACCTACCCTAGCGTGCCTTGTATGATTTTGGTTTTGTGTCGTACCTATGGAGTATCCTTTGGTGGCTTCCCGACCAGGAGGGACTACGGTACTTAAGAGACTATTGACACTATAAAATGTGTTAAGGGGGATATGGGTAACTCCTTAACGCTATTTTTAAATATATTATACTTTACTTTAGACATTATTATAATAGCTTATATTACTACATAGTAGATAGTTTAACGGATCCTTAGAGGATGGTTATCTCAAACATCCTTTGAGTTACTTGTATTTCAGTTGTTATTTCACTTGAGTTGGATTTGTTGATATAAGAATGTTAATCCTGACTCGAGTGTTTTGTGTTTCGCTTTACGCTCGAGTCAGACTGAGTGATACAGCTTTTAGGACTCACCTTTGGAGTTGGAGTTTCGCTTGGAAATCTAGCTATCTATCCAGCTTTCAGATATTCAGTTGATTCTAGTGATGTATTCTGATCTTGTATTTGACTATTGTATTTAACACTTCTATTGTATCTTCTTTAACTCTGATATATATATATATATAGTAGCTTCATGAACTACTATTCTTTTATTTCCGCTGCATATTATTATATTACTCCGTGTTCTGTGATTCTGTGATTTATTTACTGTATATGTTGAGTTTTTTCAAATTAAAACTAACAATCTAGTATTTTGAGCAATTCAAATCCGGCATGTGTGGAGGCGAATGGTTGAAAATATCAGGTCATTACAAATTTCGGGGACAAAATTCTTTTAAGGGGGAAAGAATGTGATGGCCCAACATTTGAAATTGCAATATTTAATTAATTTTAAATATTTAAAAGTTAGTTTCTAACTTGAATTTCAAATGCCACTATTTATTGAGTGATCTAATTAAATAATTGGAAATTGGGTAAATGGTTGAATCTGACATTTTAAGCTTGTTAAAAATAATTTAAAAGCTTGTAAAATTTATATTGATAGTGCTGCAAGTAGTAAAAGTATTATACTTGAATTTAAAAGTGTTTTGTTCAGTTTTAAAATATATCGATTAAATTGACATTTAAAAATAGCCTTCCGAGGCACAGTCTCGAAATTCGACGAAACTAATTCCATTGGATCCATAATAGTATATTATTATCGGATTTTAATTTTCGTAGTGTTTGGAGTTGTCGTGAGGTCGTACAATATATAAACTCGCTGAAATCTTAATTTAAATATAATAACTGAGTCCAAAAAGCTATTTTCTCCATATGATCGAATTAGGACTCAAAACCTTTTCCATTGCTTTCGGAATAGGAGTATAACCTTATAAATGCCTAGCAGCATGCCTCGATAGGATGTCGAGATTTTGAATTTGCGAAATCGAGACGATTTAAATTTGAATTTGAATTTAAATATAAATAATATAATTTCATCGAACGCTGTAGCTAGCACAAACACGTTGAGAGATCTAAAGCACGTGTCCCTTGCCTTTTCAAATTTGCGTACAAGTGCTTCTCCTTTTCTGATTCAAAGGCACATAACAGTTTAAAAAAAATTGATAAAACACAAACAGTAAAATAAAAAAAGCCCGAGCCTTTCTTATCTTCAAAAATAGAAATTCAAAATTGAATGTTCAGAGAGAAAAATAAAAATGGCTGCTAATAAGAATCGCGCCCCTCTTTCGTTCAATTCCCTTCTGTTCGAACTTTTTTAAGTCGAAGGCATTGATCTGCATTTGCTTTCAATTCGAGCTCGTTCGCCTAAAAAAATAGACAGATACGAATCGCGATTTAATCGCGATTATGCGAAGGGGGTCGACGGCCGGTGGTTCGTGAACATGTGCGTACACGTGAAGGAGCAGATGAGGTTCGTTTGATTTAGGGCTTTGGCAGAGGGAAGGCCATGAACTGATGATGGAGGAAGGTTCGAGCTACTCAAGCGAGCGTAGTGCGGTTAAGGGTCGTCGGTCGAGGCTAGGGCATGGGGGTGGCACGCACGCGAGTGGTATGGCAGAGGGAACGTGGAAGCCGCGTTGGTCATTAGTGAGGCAATCTTTCAATTTGCATCCGTTCAATTTAAAAATTTATAACATGTGTGTGTGTATATATATATATTATACAGGAGAAGGAAAATATTCCAGTGAGATATATAGGCTAACTTTTTAAATATATATATATATATATATAGAATTTTTTATATGTATACACATACAGAAAATAGAAAGAAATTATTACAGCAAGATACTTTACTTTATCTTATTTTATTTTATTAAAGCACATATATGTATATGAATATACTAGGCAAGAAATAGTATAGCAAGGGCAACTTTATTTTAAAGATATATATGGTTTAAAACAGAAAATATGCATATATATACATAAGATTTTGGGATATAAAAATTTATATATAAGTTAGGTTTTTAAGCCTATATAAGTTATTTTTATATATGCATTTGGGAAATGAAAAATAAATTAAAATACATATACATATTTTTAAATCTACTAGTTATTTTAAATAATATAGTTTTGTGATTAATTCGATTAATAAACTTATTTAATTTATTTAGCTACTAAAAGATTTTTAAGAGGAAAATTATTGGTTTAAAATAAATTATTAGTAATTAAATTTATTAAATGGTAATTAATTGTTCGATCAATTAAAATATTAATAAACCGTATAAATGTTTATACAAGGGAAAAATCTGAAAGGAAGCAACCAGATTGGAAATGGTTGCATGCAAAATCAAAGGTGAGTTAATCTCACTCATTTGGATTACCTTTTAAAATTTAAATAGTTAAATTTTAATTATTGGTTGAATTGCTTGAATTGATTATGTATTATCCGTCTGGATGTGATATTATATGTAGTGTGTGTGTATGTACATGTTGTAGTGATTGATTTCCCACATTATATAGCGGATGAGACCTTATGCGTCCCGCATATTAGAGGATGAACCCATCTACCGTGATATTCCACCTCGAAGTGGAATTGGTATTATTATATTGTGCTAACATCTGTGGATGTAGCAAAAAACAAGTTGGAGGGATGCAACTGGATTCCTCAAAATATAGTAATTTGTCTTCATATTCTGTGATGTGATTTATAGATAATATGTGATAGATTATATTGGTAATTGAAATTATTGAATGCTATGTTTGGCTGAGTATATTTTTGAATTTTAAGTTATCAAAAATATAAAGGTTAGATCGTGAAGAGAAATAAAAAGAGAATTTTCAAGTAAAATAATTTTAGCTAATTTGGATAAATTTAAAGAATAGAATTGGGAAGGAATAAAGTTGATTTTTAAATTCTAGTAAATAAATTCCGGTATGGGAAAAGAGATTTTTGAATAATGATAATAAATGAATTTTTAAGCTTAGTGATATTATTTAAAGGAATAAAGGATTTGTTTTTAAAATTCAAGGTTTAACATAGTCCGGGAAAGATTAAGAAGAATTTTGGAAAAGGTATAAGATTGGTATTTTCAATTTAAAAAAAGATTTTTAAATCATAAATATAGAAGTAAATATGAAAATTAATGTGTTTTGAAATGAAAATTGAGTAAGTAAAGAAATTTATTTTTAAACGGAGTAAATTTTCGAAATCGATTGGAAATTTATTAGGTGTTTGAAACGGTGTTTTAAAACAAAAATGAGACTATGGAATTTATAAAATGGGTTTATAAAGTGAAATAAGATATCAGAGGATAATCTGGAAGTATAAATTCAGGATGGGAATTTATAAGGAAATGGTGATTTGTTAAAGTTAAATAGTGGTTTATTTTTAAAGGTGTGGAAAGGAAAGTATATTTCCTTGAAATGCCAAGTGTATTTTCAAAGAATGATTTCTAAGTATGAGTTAGAGTTTTAAAGGTGATTTTAAAAGAATGTTTAGAAGAAATTATTACTTAGTGGTTTTAGAATTTTTAAAAGTGAATATTTATTAAGTTAATTTTATAAGTAAAGTATTTTAAAAGGTTTAGCTAGTAATTAATTTAAAAAGATGGTTATTAAATATCTATATTCTATCTAATAGTTTACTTTAAAAATTAGTTATGGCTTAAGTTTACATGAGAAATTATTATAAATTTCATAACTAGTATTTTAAATAAAGTGTTTTAAGTAGTTTTATTTTAAGTGTTTTAAAGTATATATTTTTGGATAAGTAATTTAAATTATTTTGAAATCTAAAGTTTTTAGACTTGGTGACTTTCAGTGGAAATAAACAAATATTTGAAAATTTATTCCCCGAGAGAAACATGATTTGAAAACTGTTTTCAAAAGGGTTGAAATGTATAAAAATATCTTGCGAAGACATTTTGAAATAAATAATTTGGGAAAAATTATTAAAGCCAGATGGTTGTTTGTGAATGTTATTTGATAGTTAAATAACCGATTATCAATATTTGCCAATGCGTTGATCGTTTCGAAGAGGCCGGGATCGGGATTAATTTTCCGAAAACCACTTCGATTTGGTTTCAATGTTTTCATGAGGAAGACTAGAGCTTGGAGTCAAAGATGGAGCAGTGAAGTGCAAGGGCTAATCGCTGCTAATCCTGAGGGTGATTCCAAAATGGATGTAGTAGGAATAGTGCCCTCGGTTCCGTTCGAACTCAGAACGGACTTGTATGGATGAATGCTTTCAGAATATTGTTAGGAGGACGATGAGCATTCTAAGTGAATGTGTGCTAAAAAGGTAACGCATAGCCTCGAGCCTCATCAACCGAGAATGGCTAAAACAGGGGAGGTGCACGCAAGGCTAAGTGGCTAGCAACCAATTAGGATAAGGTCATCCCTGTCTAGATGTCCCTTTTTATTCGGCTGTATGGGCGGCTGTTGATCCCAACCGCGGGATGATCTTATTCGGACTATCCAGTAAGGGATGACTCCGGTCTTGTGTAGCAGGGGATCGGGGTGGATCCTCGGTACGGTGATCTAGACCACGTACTGTGACGGGCAGTACGCCTGTAGCCCTGCCATTGATGGAAATCCATTCTCCCTACGTGCCTTTACCGTTTTGATTGTAGAACCTAGTATTGCTGGAAATTAATGAATGTAATAATTTCGGCTATTTGAATAAGTATTTGTATACAGACATTACTATAATATCAGAGGATTTGATAAGAAAATGTTTTGGTTATCATAAAGTAAAAACCCTGCATGTTTATTTGTGGCGTGGTCTTACGAGATACCTTTGACTTTAAATGATTTTGGAAACTTTAATAATCCAATTGGGTGTGTTTTCTCACTCTGGTTTTCCAGACTGACTTGGGTGTTATTTCGCTATAATGCTCAGGTCAGACCGAGTATTATAGAGTACAGATTCTGGATGTACTGCTGTGGAGCTCAGGAGACGAGCTGGATAACGAGGCATATTTCTGTAGATGTATATTCCGTTGTACCATATAAGCTGTGTATTCAGCTTTGGGAGGACGAGTTCTCATAACTGTCCTAAATTGTGTTGTTGATTTTGTTGTACTCTGATAATGTAATATATATAACAGATGCGGTTCTTTTGTATAAAGATTTAGTCATTTATCTATTATATATTGTTCCGCTGCGTTTGTGAGATTCTGATATTGTTTTCTATTTCTTCTTCTACCTCCTTCTTTTTTAACCCTAATGGTTCGGTTTTCTGGCATTCGATTGTTCGGCATTTGATACAGTGGACGTGTTGATGTCGATTTTCGGGCGTCGAAAAATTGGGTCGTTGCGGTGTTATATTGATGTTGGGTTGTTAATAGCGTATATTTCTACATAGTAGATAGTTCCACGGATCCTTAGAGGATGGGTATCACAAACATCCTTTAAGTTACTTGTATTTCAGTTGATATTTCACTTGAGTTAAATTTATTGATATAAGAATGTTAATCCTGACTCAAGTGTTTTATATTTTGCTTTACGCTTGGGTCAGACTGAGTGTCACAGCATTTGGGATTTGCCTTTAGAGTTGGAGCTTCGATTGGAGATTCATTTATCTATCCAGCTTTCAGTTACTCAGTTGACTTCGCTGATATATTCAGTTGTTATTCGATTACTATATTGGGATTTCTATGTCTTCAAGACTTCTATTATATCTTGTTTTAACTCTGATATATATATATATATATAGCTTCATGAACTACTATTCATTTGTTTCGCTGCTTACTGTTATATTACTCTGTGTCTGTGATTTCGTGATTTATTTATTTACTGTATACTCAGAGTTTTTTCCAAATAAAAATTAACAATCTGATATTTTTAGCAATTCAAGTCCAGCATGTGTGGATGCGAATGGTTGAAAATACCAGGATGTTACAGAGGAAAATAGCCTGCATGTTTCTTTCCTACCAACTAAAATCCACAGCCCTCCCTTTCCTCCTTATTTGGCAGGCCATAGACTTGGCCTTATTGGACCAAATAACCCTAAGACCCATTAGTAATTTATATTTTGTACAATATAAATTTAATTTAATTATATATCGATATCGTATATCGATCCGTACATATATAATTTTTATATACATACCCGATTTATTACTAACAACACCATGAACACTTCTAGAGGCTACTCTATTTTACTAAATACACCCCATATAATAAATACAACACTAATTAATATTTATCAAATATTAATCAATTTAATTAATCTATAACATTAAATCGAGCGGTGTTTCGGAGACTGAACGGATTTAGTTGCGTGACTCACATATATGAATTTAGCCAGCAATTAATATTTGAAAATGTCAATATTAATATTTACAAATCACATTAGTTAGTGGTGTGATAATTTGACTTAATTCATCGCTTATGAATCTCATTAGTAAACTCCAATTTTATATTTTAAGTGGTACCTTTAGTAACGATTATTTGCACACATTCTCTTCGTCAATACTATATTAATTTAAGATGTATGGAAATTGGTTTTGATTAAAAATCCAGTATTATCCATATTCAACTCAGTTAGTCCATAAATAAATTCCTTGGTTCAATAATAGCATTTATTATTACTGTACCACTCTGGCCAAATATTTTGACTTTGAGTTGACTACAATTAATCGTGACATTAACCTCATACAACTGAGGAGAAGAATTCTCCATTGAATAATATTTCACTTCCATTGTTTCGACTCAGGCCCAACTAAAGTCACTCGATGGTCGTCATGCCATGATTTAACGATAATCAAAATGAAATATCCATATTAGTTCATTGTATTATCAAGTAAAGAGAACTGTGCAACATCATCACTTTGAGATTTCATGTTTGACCTAGTTATTATTAATTAATAGGAAACCCTCGAACGGGTCATTCCATAGTTATTTAATAACATAGCATACATAACCCCTTCGTGCCCCCAACAGCCATAAGTAATGCATTGTCTAAATTTTTGGATAGCATTACGTATACGGTCTTTATGGATGTATCAATATCCTTTCTCAGAACATCTTGACTAAAAATATAAAAATAATATGTTATTCTATATTGTGATAATTTTCTCATTATTACAACTATTTATAAATATTATCACATAACATATTATTTAAGGATATTTCTTTATACTATATTTTAAATCAATTATTTAATTAATTGTATCATAATACCAAAAAGTATAATAGAAATTCAAACACATATATTACGAGTGAGATTTATTACTAAGTTATACAATTTATAATAAATTACAGAACTCTCCATAGAGCATACCCCTAACCCTCCCAGTATTTGAGCTATCAAAAATCTTCTTCCAAGGCTATCAAAAAAGCATTACTTAGGGCTACCTAAAATATGATATCAAAGCTATCGAAAACATGACATTTGAATTATCAAAAGCACTGCCTTTAGGCTATCGAAAACATAGGGTTTAAACCATCGAAAATATGATCTTGCAAGCTATTAAAAATACGACTTTAGCATTATGTAAAAGAAGGCTTTAATGGCTATAAAAAATATAATTAATATAGTTACTGAAAACATGACATAGTTTGTTATCGAAAACATGTTATAGCTTATAATTGAAAACATGAGATATTTTGTTATCGAAAACACAGTAAATTGATTATGGAAAATACGTAAGTGTTTTGTCGAAAACATGGTATTTTATATGCCATTGAAAATATAGTTTTAACTCTTATCAAATGCCATCGAAAATGCAATTAGTTTATTATCAAAAATATAGCAAGACCATGGCAAATCCATAATAAGTATAAAGTTGATTTATTGCTTGACTAACTAATCCCTTTTGACTAAATCATTATACTTATCATATCTTTATTTATATTTTTAAAATCATTATAGTACAGGCCCGACATACCCATTAATTTTCTTTAGTTGTGTATTAAATTTATCGGTCCTAATCTTTAATTAGTTCTTTAATTAAGGTAATTCTAGGTATGTCAATGAATATCCGAAAAATCCGAAATCCGTTCGATTCCGTATCCCAAAAAACGGATATTATTCGATATCCGAAAAGTGGATGCGGATATTCGATATTCGAAAAGAAAATCAGATGCGGATGCGAATATGGGCATATCCGTATCCAAAAGACATATGAGAACTGAAAAAAAATATTATATATTGTTTTAGTTTGTTTTTATTTATTTGACTTGTTTATTTCGGATGCTGATATTCAATTTCAGATGCGAATATTCAATTTCGGATGCGGATATTTCGGATATTTTCGAATATCTGGAAATATCCGTTTTTTATTTTCGTATGCGGGTATTTTCGAATATCCGAAAAATATGCGCGGATGCGGATGCGGATATTAATTCTCTGATATCTGCGGATATCGAATGCGGATTCGGATGTGGATTTAAATTTTCGAATGCGGATGAGGATACAGTCATATCCGCATCCGTTTGCATCCATTGACAGCCCTAGGTAATTTATTGTCGTATTAGTTTACCCATATCAATTAGAAAATTGATAGAAAAATCCTAAAATATCATCAAAATAATAAGTGCATCTTTCATTCTTCTATAAGATTTTGGATTAATATGTTTAATTTTCATATTTATTAATATTATTTTATATTAGAATACTGCTTAGTTACTTCTTAAAAAATTCATAACAATCACTATAATAAATTCAACCTGGGTTTCTTCCCTTCCCATCCGCGTTCCTGCTCACTTCCACTTCCATACACCCTCTCACCTTTGTTTGACCAAAATTCTCATATACCCAATCTTTCACCAGGTGTTATCCTTACCAACCCTACCTCTGCTCTTGCTTCAGACCAGATAACTACCTCGACCCACCTGTCCTGACTATCCCCACCCTATAACCACCAGATTTATTGACCCTCCTCCAAACCTACCCGCTACCACCACCTATTCATTTCCTCACTTGTCCCCTCCTACTTTCCCTTGGATTTAACTTTTCAAAAGTAAACCTTGAAGTGTTGGAACTTTCACTTCTATAGATTTCAATTTACCATATAAAGGCAGAGCCCTAACTGTTCCACCAGAGGTTAACACAAGTAGGAATCGACTACTGGCAAGGCCATCTCATAGGTTTTTTCTTAGATGGAAACCGTTCTTACTCTACAATCATCACTCACCTCAACAAAATGGAAACTTAAAGGATCCTATAAGGTGAGATCTGATTTTCACAATTTCTTTTTTTTAGTTTACGCGTGTAAGGATAGAAAAAAGTATTTGAATATGATCTTTTTTCATTAGAGGTAAGATGTTTATAATAACTACTTGGCAACCTTCTTTCAGCAACATCACTCTACTATTAAGAAAGTCCCTATATGGGCCCAATTTCACAAAATCCCACTAATGCCATGGACTTTAATAGGTATTAACTGGATTGCTTGCCATTTAGGAAAGCTAATATGTATGAATGAGGCCACGAAAAACTAAAATGATTTGAGCACGCCAAGTGATTGATAGAAATTGGAGTAGAATAATGAACTACCTGAATACATCAGGTATAGAGAGGAGGATAATATCTCTTTAGTACGATGTACATATGATTGGAAGCCTGATATATGCATTAGATGCAAACCGTTTAGATACAATACTAGTGTGGTCAGAATTGAAGAAAACAAGATATCTACAAATGTTGTAATGGAGAAACAACCTGAAATAAGAAATAATACATAAAAAGTAAAACTAGAGATATGTGAAAACAACCTAAAGTTTAATGGAAGAAAATTAATACAATGAAAGGTGTTGATTCAAATGAAAATAAAGTTGCAACAACAAATAAATTATGGAAAATGCTAGCTCGCTATTGGGCCCCATACCAAATGGGGTCATTTACTTATCAAACAAGGGTGCGAACAAAGGAGATAAAGTTGACAATCTTTGTTCCGTATGAACTAAACAGACTGCCAACCATTTAACCACTTCATCACTTTTACATGCACATACAAACAATTCCCATGCAATAGCTTTTCTAGATCTCCCCACTTACTACCCACCGCAACAATTACCAACAACCAACTCACAATGGTTTGCGTACTTATTCCCACCCATACATCCACAACCACAGACTTGAAAGATAATGAATATAACAAAATATCCCTCTCCAAACCCTATCGGATGTAGAAAATGATATTTCATTTGAGTAGGATACCGACACCACAACATCAACAGATCTCCTTGGCTTATTGAATCTACAAACGCTTGTCTCCTCTGTCAACCGTGTTCCACCACAATATTCAAAAACTCCTTATTCGCATATTTCACCTCAATACCACACTACTGTAATTCCACAACTATCTAACAATCACTTACCTCCAACTACCGATCCATATTCATACATCCATCTCCCACCATCACTCATCACGCTAATGGCAGACAACAACATATATCCTTACCATCACTCAACCCCTTTAACTTCAAAAAACCATAACACTCATTCACCAGACATTATCCCTACGCTTGACTCTCCTAACTGTTAGTTGGCTAGTGTACTAAAACAGATAGCAAGTAACTATAAACTCGTAACACAAGTTTATCAATTAGAATTCCACTACGCTGGAATTCTGTATTAAATAATTGTAACTATAAGTTACGTTGTAAATAAATTACAACAATAACGTTATACTATTTATAGAAACAATAAAACGTATAAATGAAATATTATAGAATAAACTAGAATCTAACCGGATATCGTCTGAGGCTTGTCGTAACAATTTCCTTAAGAATTTTATTTCAAAATTCCCCCAAGATACAACAGACGTATTCTGCTCGAGATTGTAGTGAGTATATCACTCTGTGATTTAGAGTATAGCAGCAAAAGAGAAGAAGATGATTCGGATTTCTAAAAAATGAGTGAGGAAAGTGATCAGTTTTCCTTCTTATTTATAGTTGGTCCATATCTCTTCCGAACGGTCGTGTCTGCACCCGTTCGCTCAAACAGTCGCGTATGTACCTCTTCGTACAGTCACATCTGTTCACCCGTCTGCTATTCGCTTCTGTTTGCCCGCGTCACTTCAGTCGGGTCGCACCCACTCATGCTGCATCCATTCGCCCATGTCTGCTTCAGACGGGTCGCACCCGCCTGCGTTCGGCCGTACCTGTTTTCTTCTAACGGATCGCACCCGCCACTATTCGCGTCTATTCAACCCGCGTCCGCTTCCGAACAGATCCCCATCTGTTCGTATGGCCTACAACTGTCAGAATGCCCGGTCCACTTTGCAGTAAAAATACGAGTATCATATTAGACCCAAACCCAAACCCGAGCCCGGCCCGGCATGGTTCGGTCGGTCGGTGGCGCCGCGTGTGTGGTGGTGATGCAAGATCTCCCTCCTCACAACGAAGCATACATTTGGGAGCCCCAGGCCCCCAGCCTCCTCATGAGAAAGCCATATATAAACCAATATAGCTCTCAACAATTTTGCGATGTGGTACTTTGTATATTTCAATTCATAAGGAATTCCAACAATCCCCCACATGAATGATAATATACATATCCCCCACACAAAGCGAAATATCATAGAGTACATATGAAATAATGCTTTATCGTGGATAAGTAGATATTTCACTTTGAACTTTCCCTAGTTAAAACTTATCGGATCTACTTGGCTAATCGGTGAATTATTTCATCTTGAACCGTCGGCCTTTATTGTATATCCAGACAATAAGCTTTACGAAGCATTGATTCCCTTCTCATCCAATCTCTTGGTTGTGTTCATTTTGGTCCTGAATAATTTTTGGTTTTGCGAGTGTTTTAGAGAATAAAAGCCTTTTAATATTCTCATAGAGCCGACCCAGCTCACACTAACATAGGTGATCGCAACCATTAAGGGTATTCTACATATACCCCACTTGTTATTTTCAAGATATGGTCATCATTAAAAAACACAGTTTTAACCTTTAAATACTTCTGTAGGCATGCATTTATGTTGTGCACCATAGGAATGTAGTTGGACTATGTCCACACAAATGCATTACGTCTTGAGTTATTCAGAACTGGTTTGCCTATTGATCCTAGTACTTGGGATCTCCAGTCGCTAGGACAAGTTTTCGTATAAGATAACTCTTTGTGGTTTAGGCTTTTAAACCCATTCCCCTCGATGCGCCAATTTTCTCTCTTGATACACCTTTAGTAAATGGATCCTCTAGGTTATCATTTGTTCTCACATAACCTATGGAAATAGTTCCATTTGAGAGTAACTGCCTAATTGTGTTATGGCGTCGACGAATGTGTCGTGACTTTCCATTATACACAAAGTTTTGCGCTCTGGTTAGCGCTGCTTGGTTATCGCAGTGTATGCATATGGCCGATACAGGTTTAGGTCAGAAAGGAATATCTTCTAAAAAGTGACAAAGCCATTCTGCTTCTTCGCCTGCTTTATCTAATGCAATGAACTCTAATTCCATAGTGGATCGAGCTATGCATGTTTGTTTAGTAGATTTCCATGACACTGCTGCTCCTGCAAAGATAAAGACATAACCACTTGTGGATTTTGATTCCTTTGAATCTGCAATCCAGTTTGCATCACTATATCCTTCTAAGACGGCAGGATATTTTCCATAATGTAAGAAAAAATTAGTGGTATTCTTTAAATATTCCAACACTCTCATTAGTGCTTTCCAGTGTTCCTTCCCTGGATTGCTCGTATACCTGCTCAATCGACTTACTGCATAAGCTATATCCGGTCTTGTGCAATTCATGAGATACTGAGACATCCTATTATACGAGAATATTCCAGTTGCATTAAACTCTCATTAGTGTTTTTATGCAGTACTTCTGATGGATTGAAAGGTATATTTACTCCTTTAATTCCAAAATTTTGAAATCTTTCAATCACTTTTTCTACATAACGTGATTGAGATAACTCAATTCCATTAGGTGTTCTTATTATTTTTATTTCCAAAATAACATCTGCAACACCCAAGTCTTTCATGTCGAAGTTGTTGATCAACATTTTCTTTATGGTCTCAATTACCTGAGTATTTGGACCGAATATTAGCATATCGTCCATATATAGACAGATCATCACATATGATTGTCCAAGTTGTTTATAATAAACACATTTGTCACATTCATTTATACGAAAACCGTTTCTCATCATGACACTATCAAATTTTGCGTGCCATTGCTTTGGAGCTTGTTTTAGTCCGTATAATGATTTGACTAATTTACAGACTTTGTTTTCATTTCCTTTGGAAATAAATCCCTCAGGTTGCTCCATGTAAATTTCCTCATCGAGATTTCCATTTAAGAATGCTGTTTTTACATCCATTTGATAAATCTCTAGATTATAGATGGATGCAATTGCTATTAACATTCTTATAGAGGTTATTCGTGTTACCGGCGAATATGTATCAAAGAAGTCTACTCCTTCTTTTTGACGATATCCTTTGGCTACTAATCTGGCTTTATACTTGTCGATAGAGCCATCTGCTTTCATTTTCTTCTTGAAAATCCATTTGCAGCCAATTGGTTTTATTCCTGGTGGAATATCAACAATTTTCCAAGTTTTATTACTTAGAATTGAATCAATCTCACTTTGAACTGCTTCTTTCCAACATGAGGATTCAGAAGATGACATTGCTTACTTGTACGTTTGAGGTTCGTGCTCTAATACATATGTAAAAAAGTCCGAACCAAATGTTATGGAAGTTCTATCCCTTACGCTTCTTCTTGGTTCAGCATCCTCAATTTCATGATGAGTTTCATCTTCATGTGAATCGGTTGATTCTTCCCTTGTCCTTTTTGGGATATTATTTCCTTCATTCCTTTTGTGCGGAAACATATCTTCAAAGAATGAGGCATCTCTTGATTCCATGATTGTATTTACATGAATATCAGTTATATCAGACTTGAATACCAGAAATCTATAGGCATTACTATTTTGGGCTGACCCAAGATAATAACAATCTATTGTTTTTGGTCCAAATTTGACTCTCTTGGGAGGCGGAACTGGAACTTTTGTCAAGCACCCCCACACTTTGAGGTATTTAAAGCTTGGTTTGTGTCCTTTCCATGTCTCATATGGAATTGTTCCTGTTTTATTATGAGGAACCTTATTTAATATATGATTAGACATATTTAGGGCTTCTCCCCACAAGTTCGTCGGTAGACCAGAAGTTAAAAGCATTGCGGTAATCATATCTTTTAACGTTCTATTCTTCCTCTCGGCTAAACCATTTTGTTGTGGTGAATATGGAGCTGTTGTTTGATGAATTATTCCATTTTCTTCACAGAATTGTTCAAACGGTGATTCATATTCTCCACCTCGATCAGATCTTAGTATCTTGATCTTTTTATTTAACTGATTTTCTACCTCAGCCTTGTATTTTATAAACGCTGTTATTGCTTCATCTTTACTATTTAAAAGATATACATAGCAATATCGTGTATAATCGTCAATAAAAGTAATGAAATACTTTTTCCCACCTCTTGTAGGTAGTGATTTAAAATCACATAAATCTGTATGTACCAAACCTAATGGTTCGGTGCTTCTGTCAACAGATTTAAATGGCTGTTTGACCATTTTTGCTTCTATACATGTCTCACAATTGTAGTTCTTATCTACTTGGAATTTTGGAATTAATCCCAAGTTTGATAATGTTTTCATTTTGCGGAAATTTATGTGTCCCAATCTATCATGCCATAGTAAAATTTCGTGATCAAGCAAATAAGAAACTTCAATTTTATTAATAGCACAATCAGAATACATATTTTTGTTGCCAACAACGGCTACATTTGCCTTAAATAGGTCATCACATAAATATCCCCTTTCTATATACATTCCAGCCTTGGACAGAACCATCTTGTCCGACTCGAACACCATCTTGAATCCCTTCTTTGATAGGACTGCACCAGAGATGAGATTCTTGCGTATGTTTGGAACGTGGAGCACGTTATTCAACTTAACAGTTTTTCCAGAAATAAACTTGAGGATTACTGTGCCACTGTCTTCGATCATGGAAATTGCAGAATTACCCATGTAGAGTTTTTCTTCGTGATCGAAATTCTGATATGTAGAAAACATGGATTTGTCAGAACAAACATGACGAATAGCGCCTGTATTTACCCACCATTGGTTAGGATTCTGTATCATGTTGCATTCAAATACAACTGCCGAGAAGTTGGACTCATCCACTTCCATGTTGTCTACTATATTTGCCTCTTTGTTGCGGTCGTTTTTGAGTCTGCAATCTCTAGCGGCATGTCCAACTTTTCCACAAACCCAACACTCACCATTAAACTTTTTGGTTCGTTTGTTGTCTTTTGGTTTGTTGTCTAGGGTTTCCTTTTCTTCTGGAAATTATTCTTCATTTTGTTTTTGATCTTTGAATCTTCAGCCACAAATGCCTCCTCGCTTTGTTTTGTAATTCCACGGTTATCTGCCTCAATTTTCAATCGGACTATGAGATCCTGTAAAGAGATTTCCTTCTTCTTATGCTTTAGATAATTGCGATAATCTCTCTATGACGGCGGTAGTTTTCCCGTGATGGCTTCAACCAAAAACGATTCTCAAACCTTATGACCTTCCGCTTCGAGTTCATGAATGATGATTTGCAGTTCATGCAGTTGAGTAGTCACCGGTTTGGAGTCAACCATCTTGTAGTCCATGAATTTGTCTACAATGAATTTATTAAGACTGATATTTTGCATCTTATACTTCGTGGTAAGTGCATTCTAGAGTTCTTTTGATGTCTTTAAAGGTTGATATACTTTATATAGCACCTTGTCGAGACAATTTAGAATATAGTTTCTGCATAAAAAATCGGAATGCTTCCACGTATTCACCTCTGCTTCCTTGCCTGGTGCAGGAATCGGTTCCTCCTCCTCGAGGTACTTTTGCAGACCGAGTGTGGTGAGCTAAAACAACATCTAATTCCGCCATGTCAAGAAATCATCACCATCTCCCTTGAACAGTTCAGGTCTGTTGTGAGTAGTATTCTTTGAAAATTCTACTGCTGCCATCTCTGTTTTAGTAAGAAAACAGTAAAATTCTTAAGATGTTAGTTGGCTAGTGTACTAAAACAGTTGGCAAGTAACTATAAACTCGTCGCACAAGTTTAACAATTAGAATTCCACTACGCTGGAATTCTGTATTAGATAATTGTAACTATAATTTACGTTGTAAATAAATTACAACAACAACGTTATACTATTTATAGAAACAGTACAACGTATAAACGAAAGATTATAGAATAAACTAGAATCTAACCGGATATCGTCTGAGGCTTGTCGTAATAATTTCCCTAAGAATTTTATTTCAAAATTCCCCCAAGATACAACAGACGTATTCTGCTCGATATTGTAGTGAGTATATCACTCTGTGATTTAGAGTATAGCAGCAGAAGAGAAGAAGAAGATTCAGATTTCTAAAAAATGAGCGAGGAAAGTGATCAGTTTTCCTTTTTATTTATAATTGGTCTGTATCTCTTCCGAACGGTCGTGTCTACACCCGTTCGCTCAAACAATCGCGTCTGTACCTCTTCGTACAGTCACATCTGTTCACCCGCCTGCTATTCGCTTCTGTTTTCCCGCGTCACTTCAGTTGGGTCGCACCCGCTCATACTGCATCCATTCGCCCGCGTCTGCTTCAGTCGGGTCGCACCCGCCTGTGTTCGGCCGTACCTGTTTGCTTCTAACGAACGCTTCCGAACAGATCCGCATCTGTTCGTATGGCCTGCAACTGTCAGAAAGCCCGGTCCAGTTTGCAGTAAAAATACGAGTATCATATTAGACCCAAACCCGAGCCCGAGCCCGGCTCGGTTCGGTCGGACGGCGGCGGCGGCGCGCGCGTGTGTAGTTGTGATGCAAGATCTCCCTCCTCACAACGAAGCATACATTTGGGAGCTCCAGGCCTCCAATCTTCTCATGAGAAAGCCATATATAAACCAATATAGCTCTCAACAATTTGGCGATGTGGGACTTTGTATATTTTAATTCATAAGGAATTCCAACACTAACAACCAAAACTATGATATCCCACTTCCAAACCCAACAAGCAAAACAGCACCACACACAAATTCCAAAAAGAAGGATAATAAGAAAAAGAAAATAAAGAAAGATCCGTCTAATTCTAACTTTTGTAGTGAGGATGAGGCTATCCCGAACCTCCTCATCAAAGAACCCATTCCTCCATCTTTGAATCAAAAGTCAAGAACAGTAGCAGACAAACTAGTCTTGCCTCTAAGAGTAAGCCAAAAAAAGGGATTGATGATGGATAAAATAGCAGCATGGAATGTTTGGGGTGCACACTTGCAGGTTAAACAAGATGAGATTAAAAGCATGATGCAAAATTATCGGCTAGAAATGATTGCTGTCCTAGAAACAAAATTTGATCAAATACTCACACAAAAAGCTGGAAAATACATAAACGACCAATGGAAATATATTGATAACATTATCCAGAATCCATATGGTAGGATCATGATTTTATGGAACCCAGATATTTACATAGTGACTCCTATATCATATCACTCACAGGTCGTTCACCTTGAAATTCTTCATAGCCAAACAAACATTGTTTTTTCGCCACCTTCGTATATGCCTCTACACAAGTCACATAGGGACAAGACCTTTATAATATCATACCCGCAATATAACCAAACCATATGCCATGGTTTTGACTTGGAGATTTCAATTGCATGCACAGGGTGTAACGACCCGTATTTTTACGTGTCGATAAATCGTAGAATTTACAGGTTGTTAGTGTTGTTTGTGTTGCTTCTAGCTTGAGTCGTTTAGAAGTTAACCCGGGTACAAGTGATGAGTCGTGACCGACTCATAGGGGACCGACTCAAGGAGGGGTAGCGGTTTAAAGTGTTGGCCGAGATAAGGATGGACCGACTCAAGAAGTTAGGCGACTCATAGGATGACCGACTCATAGAGGGCCGAGATAAGAAGTGTGGCCGAGTCAACGAGTTACGACTCATAGGGTTTGCCGAGTTAAGGAGTTAACGGGTTAAGGGTGTAGCGACTTAAGGGGTTTAGGCTTAGGTCGTGGGTAATGAGTCGGCAGGGTTTTGAGTCGTAGGGCCTGATGAGTCGTGAGTCGGCATCATAGTTGAGTCGTGAGTGTGTATTGTTGAGTCGTCGTACGACTTAGGACTTGGGGAAAACGCGGCAGTGTCTTAGGTCGGAGGCTTTTAGGTCGTGACCGACTTATGTTGAGTCGGCACTGGTCTTGAGTCGTGAGTCGGTAGGTGTTGAGTCGGTTTGGGTTTGAGTCGTGTGACCTTCTTGCTGTGTTGAGTCGTTAGGTCTTTGAGTCGGTAGAATTTAAGTCGGCATCTGGGTTAGTGTTAAGTCGGCAGTATATGTTTTATAGTTAAGTCGCAGGGTCGGCTGTGCTAGGTCGTGAGTCGGCAAGGATGAGTCGGCAGGAGATGAGTCGTGGACGACTCATGATGAGTCGGGACCGACTCATGGGGCGACGACTCAGGGAGGTTCCAGCCTATAAATAGAGGGGTTCGGCTCACTTTTTGGCACCAGATTTCGAAGCGACGAAGTGCTGCCATTTTGGAAACTCGACTACAGTATTTTCTTCACTTCTTTCTCTACTTCTATCAAGTGCTAACATCCATTGAAGATTGAAGATCAAGATCAAAGATCAAGAGCCAAAGTTGAAGATTTTCATCCGAAGAAGCTAGATTTCACCGTTTCAAGTGAAATTTCTCCGGATCAAGCTCAAGTCCTTGCTGTCCAGATCTGAAGTTGATTGATTTTAGGTTGTTTTGGTGATTTGGTGAGTGGTAGTTATCTCTCACGCGGATCCAAGGGAGTATATTGGATTGGTGGCTTGTTTGAGTGTTAAAGTTAGAGATTTCATGCATTTTTCTTAGATCGAAGTCTAGATCCATGGTTTTTGAAGATGTTTACTTATGCAAGTTAGTTTAACAAGTATTAGAGACAAAACCCATGTTTTATATTTGATAGATCTATGCTAAAAACTATGGTTTCACATATGTTGGACTTTTGCTCACTTATTTACGAAATTGCCATTATAGTTGATATTGCTTATATTGCTTGTTAGATCTTGTTTGAATGATTGATATTTGAATGTATGATTGATTTGATTGTTTCCAAGTTAGCTAGTAGTTGATTTGGAACAAGAGGATGGAAGAGGATTCAAAAGCTATGGAAGAAGGCTCTTGAATGGTGAAAGCTGCTTAAGGCATATGTAGCGGATGTTGAAGCTCATATGTATAGATTGGATGATGTTGAGATGGGACTTTGCCATGATTTGATGAGGCAAACCATGTTGTTGAGTTGAGACTTTGCTTTGATGCGATGAAGCGAAGTATGATGTGAGTCTTGGCTTAATCCAAGCAGGGATCATTCCAAGCATGTTGATAACTTGAAGAGTAGTTCAAGTTGGTTGATAATGGATTGTTCAAGAGGTAGCTTGAGCTTGTATGAGGATAGTCGTCAAGAAGGATGGCTAGGAGGCTTGGATCTCGTCGTTGTTGAAGGTTCTAGCATGCTCAAAAGCAAGAGTACATGGGGCGCCCATAACGACTACAGGAAGGTAGTCGGGACACCCAAAAGACTACAGGTAGGTAGTTGAGTACTCTGGGCAAAGTAGGTAAGTCCTAGGCACAAGGCAGTGTGCGGAGTTATGGTTAGAACCGGGGTTACCATTAGCCCTTGACAGATGGTCATTCAACTAACGGTGAAATCGAGGCAAGGATAACAGTGATAGCCAGAGTCATGGATGTTTGGTTGTATTATCATTCGGCTTCAAGAGCGGTGTTTTCTGGGTGCTTATCTGATCTTGGTTTAGGCCTTGGGGGTTTGTATTTGGAAAACATCGTCCTTGACTCGAGTGGTATTCGCTTTACCTTAATTGTCTATGTTGTTATGCTTGCTTCTCCTTAGTGTATGTCTGGGGCTATCACTGTAGAAAGAGGTGGAGTGGGATGGTTTGGTTCCTATTCCTTTTATCCTTTATGCTCTTTTGGTATGTTTGATAGTTAATTTACTGCTCACTAAGACTTTGTCTGACTCAAGGTTTTATGTCTCCTCTTATTACCTTGGGCTGTTCATCCATGTTTGGGATGGGCAGACTAGGTAGCAGGTGACAGGTGCTGTGCTAGGAGTTCTACGCTGAAGATGACGAAGACGAGCAGGAGGCTTTGCATATTAGTTTTCTTACTATATGTACTGGGTATCCGCTGCTGTATTTGGTTGAGTGATTTGTAGTGAGGCTTTCATGTATGGATTTGAGTAGATGATTGTACAAAACTACTGTGATGCTTATATGATGATGTTCTGTTCTATGGAGCTTCACTATATTATATTTCTCTATTGTATTTTATCCATGCGCTGTGAGTTATGCGATAGAGATTCTTTTGTTTTGTTTTACCCTGACTATCGTCCATGGCTGCCTGGCACACCTTTCAGCGCATTATTTCCTTGTTTTGGTGCGGGAGTCATGGGCGGTCGTCACATTTGGTATCAGAGCGAGGTTAATCGATTTTAGCCAACGCTCGCTGATGTAACTACGTAAGAGAGACGTAATTGTAATTTGATGGATGATTACTATATATAATATAGTAGTTTAGAAGGGTTTGAACTCCTTATGCAGTTGTTTCTTAAGGTGTTCTAATCATTCTTATTTACAGATATTAAGGATGAGTCGAAGTGAGAGACAAGCTGCGAGGGGTAGCCGTGATGCTAGGGAAGCTGTTGATTATGCTCCTATGTTTGAGGCCATGATGACTTCAATCATGAGGAGAATACCAGCTTCAGGATCATCTGTGGATGTGGGAGTTCAAGTCCAAGCTCCGAGACCGGTGGATTTTGCCAAGCTTTGCAAGGATTATACTGCTCTTGGAGGGAAAGTTTTCTTGGGGACGGAGTCGACTATTGAGGTGCAGAGATGGATTGATGCTTGCAAAAGAATCTTTGGTGACTTAGGGATTGAGGATGCAACTAAGAGGAAGCTTGCATCGAGACAGCTTCAGGGAAGAGCTGCTGATTGGTGGAATTCTATCACCATCGATACTCCAGAAGAAGAGATTACTTGGGAGCAATTCCAAGTTAGATTTGAAGCTAAGTTCATCTCTACTTCCCAGAAATCTGTCTTGTTTAAGAGGTTTGTGGAGCTCAAGCAAGGGGGAAGGCCTGTTCTTGAGTACATTTCTGAGTTTGAAGCTTTGTCTAAGTATGCCAGATCGTATATTGATTCTCCCTACCAGAAGAATGAAAAGTTTGTGACTGGTCTGGATGCTTATCTTGGGAGGCAGTTAGTGGATCATCTGGACGATCCATTTGAGAAGCTTGTGGAAAAAGCTCTTAGGCATGAGAGTTTGTTTCCTAGGGAAAGTTCTGTCGTTTCTGTAACCAGGGAAGGATCTAAACCACAGCAGAGTGGCAATAAGAAGAGGAAACAACAGCAACAGAGGGGTAGGGATGGCCAGAAGAAGCCGAAGAGTGAAGTGACTTGCTATAACTGCCAGCAGAAGGGCCATCTTTACAAAGATTGTAAGAATCCCAAAGTGCCGGGAAAGTGTTACAACTGTGATAAGCTGGGACATATCAAGAAGGATTGTCCAGAACCGAGGAAAGATAGGCAGGTTGTGCAAGCCTATGCTTTGGGGGCTGTTCCATCGTCTTCGAAAGCTCCTACTGCTGAAGAGAAGGGGAAGAGTGTGGTTGTTCAAGGTACTCTTTCTATTTGTGGTGTTCCAGTTAGAGTGTTGTTTGATACTGGAGCGTCGCATTCTTTTGTTTGTGATGATTTGGTAGGCCGGTTAGGTTTGAAACCGGATATTGTTGATAGGCCATTGGTTGTGACTAATCCAGTGGGGGGTTCGTCATGTTTGTGTATGATATGCCGTGGTCTAGTTGTGTCGAGTCATGATTGCTCGTTTGTTTGTGATTGCTTTGTTCTGAACTTTGCGGGGTTCGGAATTATTTTGGGTATGGACTGGCTTAGGAAGTATGCGGCTAGGATTGATTGTGAGAGGCTTGAGGTGACAGTCGGGAATGTGGAAGGGCGAAAGGTTGTGATACGATGTAAGCATGAAGAAGGCGTCTTCATGAGCTTCATGTATTCGCTAGTTGTTCCACGGGATGGACTGTCATCGGTGCCTATTGTGAATGAGTTTGAGAATGTCTTTGAGGAAGTCAAAGGGTTGCCGCCGCATAGGGAGATCGAGTTTCGTATCGATCTAGTTGAGGGAGCCAGACCTGTTGTGATGCCTCTTAGGCGGATGGCACCGAGGGAGCAGCAAGAGCTGAAGGTGCAAGTTGATGACCTTTTGCAGAAAGGATTCATTCGGAGAAGTGTGTCCGAATGGGGTGCGCCAGTTGTGTTCGCAACCAAAGCGGATGGATCGTTGAGGTTGTGTGTGGATTATCGTGAGCTGAATAAGGTGACTAAGAAGAACAAGTATCCATTGCCGAGAATAGATGACTTGTTTGATCAGCTTCACGAGGCTAAGGTGTTTTCTCAGATGGATTTGGCAACGGGATTTCACCAGTTGAGAGTGGCGAAGGATAGTGTGCCGAAGACTGCTTTTAGGACACCATCCGGGTTTTATGAGTGGCTGGTAATGCCGTTTGGATTGACTAACGCACCAGCATATTTTGTGGATCTTATGAATAGAGTATTCAGAGATCAGTTAGATAAGTTCGTGCTTGTGTTCGTGGATGATATCCTGATTTATTCCAGAACTGAAGAAGAGCACAAGACGCACTTGAGGATTGTTTTAGGAATCTTACGGAAACATCAGCTGAAGGCTAAGTTTTCGAAGTGTCACTTCTGGAAGAATGAAGTGAGGTTCTTAGGTCATGTTATTTCTGGAAATGGAATAGCGGTTGATCCCGCTAAGGTGGCAGCGATCCAGGATTGGATTAGACCTAAGAATGCATCCGATGTGAGAAGTTTTCTTGGATTAGCAGGATATTATCGACGGTTTATCAAAGACTTTTCCAAGATAGCTGCACCGTTAACAGGGTTGACGAAGAAGAACCAAGTGTTCAGATGGGATGATAAGTGTGAGCAAGCTTTTGTAATCCTGAAAGAGCGATTGACGAGTGCTCCTGTTTTGACTATTCCAAGTGGGAATGATGAGATGGTGGTTTACACCGATGCATGTGGCACTGGACTAGGAGCGGTGCTAATGCAGAAGCATAAAGTTGTTGCGTATGCTAGTCGACAACTAAAGCCGCATGAAAGGAATTATCCGACTCATGATTTGGAGTTAGCGGCGATTGTGTTTGCTTTGAAGATGTGGAGACACTATCTATTGGGAGTTAGATTCGAGCTGTTTACAGATCATAAGTCGTTGAAGTATCTGTTTTCCCAAAAGGATTTGAATCTTCGACAGCAAAGGTGGCTAGAGTTCTTAGCATCGTATGATTTTGGTATAGCCTATACTCCAGGGAAAGGTAACGCAGTGGCTGATGCGTTAAGTCGAAGACATGCAGGTTTGGGAGCCATGTTTTCGGAATGGAAGAGTCTTGAGTATTTGGCTGGATTTGATTTCAGGCCTAGATGTGAATTGGAACCTGAGATGTTGGCAAACTTATCGATAAGGCCTACTCTTGTGGAAAGAATTGGCGAGAGGCAAAGGAGAGATGATAAGCTTATCAAGATTATCCGTGATTTGGAATCCGGATTGGATCCAGAAAAGGATAAAGGATTTGAAGTCGATCGAGAGGGTTGGCTTCGAAAGCAAGGGCGACTAGTTGTTCCCGATGTAGATGGATTGAGAGATGAAGTTCTGAGGGAGAGTCATCACTCGAAGTTGACAATTCATCCAGGTGGAAATAAGATGTATCGGGATATGAAGAGAACCTACTACTGGGAAGGTATGAAGAAGGATGTTGGAAATTTTATTTCCAAGTGTATGAATTGCCAGTTGGTGAAAGCTGAGCAGAAGAAGCCCAGTGGATTGCTTCAGCCATTGGAGGTTCCTACATGGAAGTGGGAGCAAGTGTCGATGGATTTTATTGATGGTCTACCTAGGACAAGAGCAGGGAATGAAGGGATTTGGGTCATTGTAGATCGTTTGACCAAGAGTGCAAGGTTCATTCCTGTTCGATCGACTAGGACTGCATCAAAGTTGGCTGAACTGTATGTGAAGTGGATAGTTCGTTTCCATGGTGTTCCGAAGAGTATAGTGAGCGATCGAGACCCATTGTTCACTAGTAGATTTTGGAAGAGCTTCCAGGAAGTTTTGGGAACTGAGTTGTGTTTGAGTACAGCTTATCACCCTCAAACAGATGGTCAGACTGAGAGAGTCAACCGAGTTTTGGAAGATCTTCTTAGAGCGTGTGTTTTGGACTTCGGAGGATCATGGGAAGATCACCTTCATTTGGTGGAGTTTGCTTATAATAACAGTTATCAGTCGAGTATCGGTATGGCACCATATGAGGCATTATATGGAAGACCGTGTAACTCTCCGACATGTTGGTTGGAAACTGGAGAAAAGCTGATACTTGGGCCAGAGATGATTCGACAGACTTCAGATTGTATAGAGATCATTCGGCAACGAATGAAGGCAGCCCAAGATCGTCAGAAAAGTTATGCCGATAATCGTCGTAAGGATTTGGAATTCGACGTAGGTGATATGGTTTTTGTGAAGATTTCTCCTCTGAAGAGTGTCATTAGATTCGGGAAGAAAGGAAAGTTAACTCCGAGATTTGTTGGACCATTCCCGATTATCGAGCGTATTGGAAAGCTCGCTTATAGATTGGAGTTACCGGAAAAGATGGCGGGTGTGCACAGTGTTTTTCATGTATCTTATCTACGGAAGTATATGCACGACCCAACTACGGTGGTTTCTGCTGATAGCTGTGAAGACTTGGAGGTTGATCCAGTTGTTTCGAGACCTCGTAAGCCGCTTCGTATTGTTGAAACCGATACGAAACAGCTTAGGAGGAAGACGATTACGTTGCTCAAGGTACAATGGAGTGATGATGTTAACGACTGTACGTGGGAGGAGGAAGAGAGGATGAAGGCAGCTCATCCCGAACTCTTCGAGGTATGGCCCTAAAGTGTCGTGACATCTCATGAATTTGTAGCTTGTTCTAAGTCTTAGAATTCTGCATGCTAGGTTAGAATTGGTTGCATGGATTGTTGATTGCCATGGATGATAGGCATGCGGAATAATTTTGATTGCTGTTGTTTGCTTGGAATTTCGGGGGCGAAATTCCTAAGGGGGAGAGAATGTAACGACCCGTATTTTTACGTGTCGATAAATCGTAGAATTTACAGGTTGTTAGTGTTGTTTGTGTTGCTTCTAGCTTGAGTCGTTTAGAAGTTAACCCGGGTACAAGTGATGAGTCGTGACCGACTCATAGGGGACCGACTCAAGGAGGGGTAGCGGTTTAAAGTGTTGGCCGAGATAAGGATGGACCGACTCAAGAAGTTAGGCGACTCATAGGATGACCGACTCATAGAGGGCCGAGATAAGAAGTGTGGCCGAGTCAACGAGTTACGACTCATAGGGTTTGCCGAGTTAAGGAGTTAACGGGTTAAGGGTGTAGCGACTTAAGGGGTTTAGGCTTAGGTCGTGGGTAATGAGTCGGCAGGGTTTTGAGTCGTAGGGCCTGATGAGTCGTGAGTCGGCATCATAGTTGAGTCGTGAGTGTGTATTGTTGAGTCGTCGTACGACTTAGGACTTGGGGAAAACGCGGCAGTGTCTTAGGTCGGAGGCTTTTAGGTCGTGACCGACTTATGTTGAGTCGGCACTGGTCTTGAGTCGTGAGTCGGTAGGTGTTGAGTCGGTTTGGGTTTGAGTCGTGTGACCTTCTTGCTGTGTTGAGTCGTTAGGTCTTTGAGTCGGTAGAATTTAAGTCGGCATCTGGGTTAGTGTTAAGTCGGCAGTATATGTTTTATAGTTAAGTCGCAGGGTCGGCTGTGCTAGGTCGTGAGTCGGCAAGGATGAGTCGGCAGGAGATGAGTCGTGGACGACTCATGATGAGTCGGGACCGACTCATGGGGCGACGACTCAGGGAGGTTCCAGCCTATAAATAGAGGGGTTCGGCTCACTTTTTGGCACCAGATTTCGAAGCGACGAAGTGCTGCCATTTTGGAAACTCGACTACAGTATTTTCTTCACTTCTTTCTCTACTTCTATCAAGTGCTAACATCCATTGAAGATTGAAGATCAAGATCAAAGATCAAGAGCCAAAGTTGAAGATTTTCATCCGAAGAAGCTAGATTTCACCGTTTCAAGTGAAATTTCTCCGGATCAAGCTCAAGTCCTTGCTGTCCAGATCTGAAGTTGATTGATTTTAGGTTGTTTTGGTGATTTGGTGAGTGGTAGTTATCTCTCACGCGGATCCAAGGGAGTATATTGGATTGGTGGCTTGTTTGAGTGTTAAAGTTAGAGATTTCATGCATTTTTCTTAGATCGAAGTCTAGATCCATGGTTTTTGAAGATGTTTACTTATGCAAGTTAGTTTAACAAGTATTAGAGACAAAACCCATGTTTTATATTTGATAGATCTATGCTAAAAACTATGGTTTCACATATGTTGGACTTTTGCTCACTTATTTACGAAATTGCCATTATAGTTGATATTGCTTATATTGCTTGTTAGATCTTGTTTGAATGATTGATATTTGAATGTATGATTGATTTGATTGTTTCCAAGTTAGCTAGTAGTTGATTTGGAACAAGAGGATGGAAGAGGATTCAAAAGCTATGGAAGAAGGCTCTTGAATGGTGAAAGCTGCTTAAGGCATATGTAGCGGATGTTGAAGCTCATATGTATAGATTGGATGATGTTGAGATGGGACTTTGCCATGATTTGATGAGGCAAACCATGTTGTTGAGTTGAGACTTTGCTTTGATGCGATGAAGCGAAGTATGATGTGAGTCTTGGCTTAATCCAAGCAGGGATCATTCCAAGCATGTTGATAACTTGAAGAGTAGTTCAAGTTGGTTGATAATGGATTGTTCAAGAGGTAGCTTGAGCTTGTATGAGGATAGTCGTCAAGAAGGATGGCTAGGAGGCTTGGATCTCGTCGTTGTTGAAGGTTCTAGCATGCTCAAAAGCAAGAGTACATGGGGCGCCCATAACGACTACAGGAAGGTAGTCGGGACACCCAAAAGACTACAGGTAGGTAGTTGAGTACTCTGGGCAAAGTAGGTAAGTCCTAGGCACAAGGCAGTGTGCGGAGTTATGGTTAGAACCGGGGTTACCATTAGCCCTTGACAGATGGTCATTCAACTAACGGTGAAATCGAGGCAAGGATAACAGTGATAGCCAGAGTCATGGATGTTTGGTTGTATTATCATTCGGCTTCAAGAGCGGTGTTTTCTGGGTGCTTATCTGATCTTGGTTTAGGCCTTGGGGGTTTGTATTTGGAAAACATCGTCCTTGACTCGAGTGGTATTCGCTTTACCTTAATTGTCTATGTTGTTATGCTTGCTTCTCCTTAGTGTATGTCTGGGGCTATCACTGTAGAAAGAGGTGGAGTGGGATGGTTTGGTTCCTATTCCTTTTATCCTTTATGCTCTTTTGGTATGTTTGATAGTTAATTTACTGCTCACTAAGACTTTGTCTGACTCAAGGTTTTATGTCTCCTCTTATTACCTTGGGCTGTTCATCCATGTTTGGGATGGGCAGACTAGGTAGCAGGTGACAGGTGCTGTGCTAGGAGTTCTACGCTGAAGATGACGAAGACGAGCAGGAGGCTTTGCATATTAGTTTTCTTACTATATGTACTGGGTATCCGCTGCTGTATTTGGTTGAGTGATTTGTAGTGAGGCTTTCATGTATGGATTTGAGTAGATGATTGTACAAAACTACTGTGATGCTTATATGATGATGTTCTGTTCTATGGAGCTTCACTATATTATATTTCTCTATTGTATTTTATCCATGCGCTGTGAGTTATGCGATAGAGATTCTTTTGTTTTGTTTTACCCTGACTATCGTCCATGGCTGCCTGGCACACCTTTCAGCGCATTATTTCCTTGTTTTGGTGCGGGAGTCATGGGCGGTCGTCACACAGGGCTTCTTAAAAAATAGGTGGCAACTTATGATAATTTTGGTGATACAAAATCACATATAGAAGGAAACAAATATTCAAAAAGAAAAGTAATCACATTTGTTCATTATGAAAATGCGTAAATTATTAGATTGCATTTGCATGAGATGAAAAGTAAATAAATGCATGCGTGCGTTACGGAACAATATATATATATATATATGCAAAATGATATGCATATTATTTCTTTCTCAGTAATCGCATTGCTTTGGAATTATTTTCTTCCATTTTTGGAATGAGTGAATTACTTGCTATAGTTGCGCGATTTATTACCATTGTAACTTGCCTCCATTATCTTTTTACCACATCTTGGTAATTTAATTGATAGATCTTATGGATTTACACTGGTTATATATTGAGGTAGACTTTATTGTAAATTCATCCTGACATTCAGCCAGCGATCTCCAAATAGAGTATCTCTTCTTTTTAACCCTAATTTAAGGTTTTGGTATGTAAACTCTTATCTTATAATCTCTTGTAACTCTCTTATGTGTAATAAAATCTCTCTTCTTCGGACTGGACGTATACTAACTTAATGATAGTGAAACCAGTATAAATATTGTGCGTCTTTTTCTTCCTTATATTTATTTGGAGCAATAGAATAATTGCTGCTAGATTAAGTGATGTTCAAATTGGTAAATCTGGACACTATTTATTGTTTTTCGCATTTGTGCAATTTTCGCGCAACAGATTGGTATTAGAGCAAGGCGATTTGTTTATATTTGTGCATCAATGGTTTCTAGAAAGAGTGGTAGATTCGATGATGATTATGCTATTACTCATTTGGATTGAAAATGATATTTTGTGTAATATGGAAGTTAAAGATGGAGGAGATTATGTTGAGAGAGAGGAGCGTTCCAATCTTGAAAATTTTGTGATAAGGAGTTTACAGTATTGAAGGGACATCTGGATTTACAAACTTGTATCTGCTTCATGGCTCAATGTTGATGTGAGAGTCTTATGCTGATTTCCATGGAAAATTTGTTGTTTAGCAGATAAGATATGTGCAAGGAGAGAGATTTGATTAGTGATTAAGAGATTTGTTTTGGCCTAGGTGGCCTTTTGATTATTTTGGTATCTGGCTTCTTTTGATTTTGGATATTTGCAATATTTTGTTGGTGGATGGGGATATAGTCTGAGCTCGTTAGCAAGGTTTGATGGGGGTGTCCTTACCAGAAACTATTGGATAAGTATTCATTTTGGTGTCTATCTCGTTAAGAGATTTTGGTTGAAGGTGAAGTTTGATTTTAAGAGTTTTATATTGAAAAGAGTTTGAATCGGTGTGAGGTATTGGAGATATGTGATTTTGCGTCAAAGTGGAGTATTAAATTTTGGTGATACAAAATCGCACATAGAAGGAAATAAAATATGAAAAAGGAAAGTAAGCATGTGTGTTCATTATGAAAATGCATAAATTATTGGATTGCATTTGCATAAGACGAAATGTAAATAAATGCATACGTGCGTTATGGAATACTACATATGCAAAAGGATATGCATATTATTTCTTTCTCAGTAATCACATTATTTTGGGATTATTTTCTTCCATTTTTGGAATGAGCGAATTACTTGCTATGTTTGCGTGATTTGTTACCATTGTAACTTGCCTACATTATCTTTTTACCACATCTTGGTAATTTAATCAATGACTCTTATGGATTTGCAATGGCTATATACCGAGGACAAATTTTATTGTAAACTCATCCTAGCATTCAGCCAGCGATCTCCAAATAGAGTGTCTCTTCTTGTTAACCCTAATTTAGGGCTTTGGTATATAAACTCTTATCTTGTAACTCTCTCATGTGTAATAAAATCTCTCTTCTTTGGACTGGACATACACTGCATTAATGATAGTGGAACTAATATAAATATTATGCGTCTCTTTCTTCTTTATAGTTATTTTCTATTTATTTGTGGTAATAGAATAATTGCTGCTAGATTAAGTGATGTTCAAATTGTTGGCAAATGTAGATCCTGTTTATTGTTTTTCCGCATTTGTGCAATTTTTGCACAATAACTTACTTTCCCAATAAGAGACTGCCCTACTTAATCAAACTTTATTCCTTTCCTCCTTATATAAAATAAATTTCACAGGCTCTCCATACACATGGAATAATAAAAGGAAAGTTGGGAGGAGATCTTTTTGTAAAATTGACCATGCTTTTGCCAACATGGAAGCTTTTGATCTCTGGCCGCCTTTACCTCACACATTCCATCACTAGGAATATCAGATTACTCCCCTTTCATCATATCCCCAACTGAGAATTCCCTGGCTAGGCAACTACATTTTAATTTTTTTAACATTTGGACTAACTATATCAATTTTAAGTCTATTGTTTTGCAGGGATAGAATCAGCCTATTTATGATAACCCAATGTTCATGCTTTAAGAAAAACTCAAAAACACTAAAAAAAAAGCTTTAAAAACATAGTCAAAAAATATCTGTGGTAATGGTTCCAAACTCTTCGGAGAATTGAGACTGCAACTTGAGACAATTCAACAAGAGATGATAGCAAACACTGCGAAAATTGCATTGTCTTCTAAAGAACATTGTCTTTGTGATCTTCTACTCAAGGCACTACATGATGAGAATGAGGTGTTAAAGCAAAAACTCAGCAGTGACTACCACTTCTAAGGTGATAGAAATGCACATTTCTTTCATAGATCACTCAAAATCAAGCAGGCAAAAACTTAACTTTTTTCCATCATAGATATGCGTGGGTAAATCCAACAGAATCCTAAAGATATAAATGATGGGCTCTTACAGTATTTCACTAGCGCATTCAACCATACCTCTATAGTAACCCTTATGTTCAGTTCATTTATACAAGCAAACCTACCAACCATTAACAAACATGAAGCTTATGCCTTAGTAAATAAGGTTAAAGATGTAGAAATCAAAGCTACGATTTTCGAATTAAAATCTTCAAGTACTGGTGGACCAAATGGATTTAATGCACATTTTTTAAACATTGTTGGGATATTGTCTCACCCTTTTTTCTTAAAGCCATACACCAGTTCTTCAACAGCAACAAGTTCATAGGTGGTATCAACTCCATTAATTTAAAAATGATCCCAAAAAGTCGAAAATGACTCCTTTGTCAATCACTTCAGGCCTATATCATGTTGTACTATGATATACAAAAATATCACAAGATTTTAGCTACCAGAATGGAACCTATTCTTGCTAGAATGATTTCACCAAATCAAACAACGTTCTTACCTGGTAGGAACATAACAGATAATATACTATTAACATATGAGCTTCTCAGAGGTTGTAAGAATAAGAAATCTCACCTCGTTGCATGATGAAATTATACATCTAGAAAGCATTTTATAGTTTGCAATGGAATTCTATTATGGCTATCTTACTAAAATGAAATTTGCAGAGCCATTTATAACATGGATTCACACTTGCATAACAATATCACAATACTCCATCATATATAATGGGAAAATCACAGGTCATTTTAGTTCATTTCAAGGTTTGAGACAAGGTGATCCTATATGATTGTAACAACCCAGAATTTTACTGCTTTGATTAGTGAATATTTTGTTAATTTTAAATATTCAACATATAGGTTTTATAATGAAAATAAATTCATTTTAATTAATTAATAATGATGGTAAAATCGTTTTCAAAATTTGTTTACCAAATTAAATAGTTTGTAGAAAAACAGAAAATGTGACCAAAAACCATTTTCCGAAATTTCGGATATCGACACCGGAAAGTTGTCGGGAACGGTGTTTGTCTTTGTGCACTATATGTACATATATATAAGAGTTAATTAAATAGATAATAATACACTTAGAAATAAATCATCTTATATTAATTTGGATTTGGATTAGTAAGTGATGTGACAAGACAGTTTTAAAGATAGTAAACATTTTATATTATATATATATATATATATAGTATTTTCACGTCTTAGATTTGTAATCATTAACCATAATTATCTCTTGTCACATCTTAGTTAATTAATTATTAAACTTATATATATACACAAACGAAAAGGATGTGACTAAACATAATAATTATACATATATATATAAGAAAGTGATGTGACTAGACATAATTATATACATATAAAAGAGTGATGTGATTAAACCTAATTATATATATATATATATATATATATATTATAAAAGATTTGTTATGTGACTAGACAAAGTGATTAGGTGTGAAATCTTTCCTATAAATAGCCTATATGTTTCTCCATTTTTCCTCCTCTTTCCATCAACCTTTTTTTTTACTTCATTTCAAACTCAAATGAAGTTTTTCATTTTTAAAATCATGTGAAATTTTAATGGCTACGACATTCTAGTTGGCCATTTTTTCAAATTTCTATAATTGTTATGTCAAAATACTCAATCTTTGCAAAGCAATGTTTCACCTAGAATTTCATGTCTGAAAATTACCCTTTTTCTTTTGGTCAAAACTTCTTTAAAACTAATCGAAAATGAGTGATTCTTTTTTTAAACTGATAGAGAAAATAAATTTCAATAACTTTCTCTTTGAGTCCTTTTTGAAATTCCATGAGTAGGTAGCCCAAAAATTAGTTACAAAATGACCTATTTTTGGATTTATTATTGAGAATTTAATGTTTATCTGAAGTCGCTCCACCTTACCAAAAAATTCTCGCTTCCTATTTCCTTTAAGGCGAAGCCTACCTAATGCATTTAGGGTTCAAGACTCCATCTTCTTGCTTAGGAATGGAAGTGCTATGTCATATGCTAATTTAGCAGAGCTTGGATAGCTTTCGGTGAGTAAATTCCTAATATTTTAAAAATAAATTTCCTTTATATGTTGTGTTGATCCTAAGCTATATGTATGTTATATATATGTTGGATCTTGGAATGTTTGAAATGTGATAATAAGTGTTAATTTATGGGTTAGAGTTAGCACTAGAATGGATGTTTTATTGCAAAGTTAGTAATTATATATATACATATCGGTATATATATACAATTTGTTGTACGAATGTGATGTGTGAATAAAATGGATTGATGATGAACTTGACTATAGTCATGATGGGTCGAAAACAAAGTTGAAACTTTGTATGTAGTTGCGATGGATTTAAAATCAAGTCAAAAGTTTAATGTTTTAGATTTTGGTTAAAGTTAACGTAATTGGTTTAAAGTGTTAATTATTTTTAATGTATGTTTCAAACCATGAAAAAGTAAGAGTTTGTGAAATGGTTCTCTAAGAATATGTTAGAGCGAACCGAGCCCATAGCGATAGTCGCTATGGATGTAGTTCGGCAAATGTTTGAATTTCTATTTCAAATTTGTTTTATTTTGAAATTAATTTACTAAGTTTTGCAAACATAGTTAATAATTTTAAAAAGTAATTAAGTTGTAACATAATTAATTAGTTAATAAAAAGAAAATAGCACCTGATTGGTAATTAAGAAGGTGATAGAGGTTAATCATCACTTAAGTTAAGTAAATGATTATTAATTAATTAATAAAGTTTCAATTAATATTTTATATGGTTAAGAAGTAACCAAGAGATTAATAATTATTTAATTAAGATTGATGGTAATTTATTTATTTATTTAATTGTTTATTTAATTAATATTTAATTAATATTTAATTAATTAGGGTTTAACTCTTAAATAATTTGGTTTAACCTTAACCAAGTTGCATTAGGAAATTAGTTAGCAATTAATCAAGTTCATTAAGCCTAATTAGAGTTTAATTATGATGTAATTTTGATTTAAATTAATCAAGGTTTAGTTAGGGTTTAAGCTAATTAAATGTACTTCTAACTTTTTAAAGGTAATTTTTCAAACAAAATGTGTTTTAATCAATTTTATTTTTCAATGTAAATCGATTCCATATCAAAGGATCTCTTGTTTGGACCCTTAAGTAACCCATATGATTAGGAGAATTAAATAACATCCGTTAGCAGAATAAAACACTATTCTGCTACAGTGTAAGTGATTTGATTGTGTGGAATGTGTTAGGCAGAATAAATCTCTGTTCTACTATAAATTGAATAAATTGTTTGGGGATCTATTTAGTAGGATAAATCACCATCCTGTTGTTATATTATTTCGACTTTTATATGCTATTTAGTTATATTGACGTGTTATTCCCTGATTGGATATGAACTGTATTTATATATATGGTAGCTTATGTAAATAACTGTTATGTAATTTGGGAATTGAATTGAAATTAAATGGTAACTTAAATTAGTATCTTTGGGACTTCTAAGCCTCATTTGGAATTTATAAAGTATGGTCTGAATTTACTTTAATTTTTTAATCAATTTGAGGCTAAGGTTTTATAAATGGTTTTTCAAGTTATATAATTCTTATAAAGGTATTTATAAATGATAACTTATTTATAGAAAGGGGTTTTCCTAATGAAAAGGGTTATTAAGATGTTTTACAAATGATGTCTTTTTAAATGATATTTATAAAGGATATTTTATAAAGGAGTGTAGAAAGAGTTTATATAGAGAGTTTTAAAATAGGAAAAGGTTTATAAATCATTTCATAGATTTGGAAAGAGGTTTATAAATTAACTTATAGGTTTGTAAAAGTGGATTATAACTTTATTTTGAAAGTTATAAGTTAATTGAAAAATAAGATGAGCTTTTAAAAAGGGAATTTTGGAAAAAAAACATAAGCGGAATGTTTTATTTAGAAGAAATGTTTGGTTATTTAATATGGGATTTGGATAGAAGAAAAGTTTGAAAAGTTTGTAAATATACTTATACTGATAAGATAGCATATGATTTTGTTTTAAGGCATGAAAAGTAAATGTTTTGGTAGTATATTTATACCGTTGAGATAAGTATATAAATGTTTCCAAGTATAAAGAAAATGTAAGGGGTTTGGGAATAGTGTTTTGAAAAGATCTTATGATCATATTTTATCATGTGGTTTTATTAATTAAAGAGAATTAGTAAAGGCATAGTTGATCCCATATGGAAATTAAACCATGATTGGATTTTTGTTTATTGGATAGTTAAATAACTGACTATCAAAGTTGGACCTAAAATATAACTTTGGAAATATCTAGGAGAAAATGAGAATTATATGGTACAGTTACAGTCGAAGGTGCTATATTGTATGTAAAAGCTTGTTCTTTCTTCTAGAATGAATGATAAGGAAATCCATCCACAAATGGTTAGGAGGTGAACTCCACTCTTGTAATTTGTCTGTTTATTTCCTAAAGAACCAGGGTTGAGTTTACCGAAAAATATCAAAAGTTGTTTCGAAAAGAACGGGATCAGATATGTTATCTGAAAACCACTTCAATCCAACTCAAGCATTTCGAAACGAAGACACCTTGGAGCATGGTATCGAGGACGGAGCCGCCAAAGTATAAGGGCTATTGTTACTAATCCTGAGGGTGATTCCAAATTGGATGTAGTAGAAGTAGTGCCTTTGGTTTGTCCTTATCCTGGACAACTTATATGGATGAATGTTGGCACTTCATTACTGCCTGGAGGGTAGTGTTAGAATTCCAAGAGGAATGCTATTCAGAAAGGTAAAACGTAGCATCAAGCCTCATCAACCGAAAATGACTAAAAAACGGATATGTAACAGGGCTATGTGGGTCGCTCTCATTAGAGTATATCATCACCCTTCTAGATATACACACAATCATAAATGAATTTGTGTACGTGGGAGTGCATGGTTAAAGGTTACAAAGCAACTGGGATGATGATATATTCGGTACTATCCGGCACGGGGTAGGCAAACTGTGTTAGTAGGGGTCGCTAAGTACGACCTCGGTATATTTTTCTGGAGGTGTACTGTAGCGGGAGGTAGCCCAGCATTAGTTGGAATCCATTCTCCAATATGCGCCTTACGTTTTCGATTGCAGAGCTTGTATATTAGAATGTGAGATGCAAGCATTTCAGCTATTTTATCCATTTACTTTAAACCTAGATACTACGATAATATCACTAGATTTTGATGTAAAATATTTTGGTTATTGCAAGGTAAAACTCATCTGTTTTTAGATGCAGTGTATTCTTACGAGATACCCTTTGTTTGAAAGGTTTTCAAATGTAAAATTCAGTTTGGTTGTTGCTTGTTATCGAGTTTTACTCACGTTGGTTTACCAGACTGACCCGGGCATTATTCCATGTAATGCTCGAGTCAAACCGAGCATGTTTGCTAGGTTAGCTTTAGATGCTTTGGAGCTATGGAGTTGATTTGGAGGCCCAAGACGTACTCTCGTATTTTGTACATCTTTCTTCATGTATGTGTTATGTTTAGTTTATCTACTGTTGTATGGATATGTGTTATAACCATCCAACTTTGATATGTATATGTATAAAAAAAAGGGTCTTGGATTTTGTAAAGACTTGATTATATTATATATTGTTTGTTGCGTTGCGAGATTCCGTCTTTGTTCCTAGTTATTCTATCTTCTATCCCCTTTCTTTCCCCTAATTATTTGTCCTTCCGGCACTTAGTTGTTCGACATGTTAATACCATGGCTGTATTAGTGTCGACTTTTGGGGTTCGAAAAGATGGGCCGTTGCAACATGGTATCGGAGCTGAAGTTAAGCTAGAACCTTGGCCCTGGTGGGGTATACTCATTTGAGATAGGGTAAATGAGGTTCTAAGTTGAGTTTGAAAGTATGTTATATAAGAGGGCGTATTTTCTAGTGATATAAAAATGTTTTATACTGTGTTGTTTGATCTGCTGAGTGGCATAAGAATTTTGGTAGATGCGTTTGGCCAAATTTATCGATAGGGATTTCCTAAGCACTTAAACAAGTTTAATCGACATGGTATCATTACGAAATTGGGTAAATGAAATAAATTTAACTAGAATATATTTTATATATAAAAATTATGATTTTCAAAAATAGTATATTATAGTTAATTGAGATATAAGGAGATAATAATATGTTATTATTATCATTTAACGCTTGTTTAGTCATGTTCGTCCAGTTCAACATTGAGTATGGTTAGTGTATCTAGGAAGATTCCTTTTTAAGATTTGGTTGGGTAGATAATGTAATATCCCGGAATTTTGGACAATATAAATTTAATAATCTGTGTTTAAATTTATATTGAATTGATAATTTTTGTTAATAAATTTGATTTGATTTAATAATCTTCTCTATTTAAATATTTAATTTGTGAATTTATTTTTAATAAACTAATGAATCTATTCTCTATTTTAATAATGTATATGTATATTTATATATATTTTAAATAGATAAGTTGTTTTTATTAAATTAGTATAGCATAATTTTAATATTTGAAATTAGGAAATTTTGATTTATTTTTGGATTTAAGCTTTTCAAAAATATTTAATAAAATACTATATGATTTTAAATATGTAAGATAAATGTTTTATTGGTTTAAAATTCATTTTAACTTAAGCTTGTATATTTAAAATAAGTTACAAAAATGTTTGTGTTATTCTTTTTAAAATATTAATTTATAAAATGTGATTTGTAAATTTAATTTGAAGTTTAAAATACAATTTAAAATATGAAACATGTATTCATGTAAGTTGTTGTAACCTCTTTTATAAATCTATTTTAATTATTCAAAAAGTATCCTTTTCAAATGAATTATTTGTATATTGTTTTATTTATTATAACACTTTGCTTTATTTTTTTTAGAAATTATTTAAATACATAACTATGTATAAGAACTAATTAACTAAGCTTAATATTTCATTAACTCTAACTATAAATGCTAATTTATTTAAGAGGACATGTGTATGTAATTTAGAAGATAAGTTAACATGTGTTAAATATTTAAGTGAGTAAGTTAACAAGTGTCAAATTTGATCTTTTATTTTTCTTTAATTTTAATAAATCATAGATTTAGTTTATAAACTTGCATATACTCATTTCTTTTTCCCTTTCTCATTTTCATTCTAAAAAGAAATCTGAAAATCTGTTCAAATGCATTCCTCAAATCTGCAAAATTTCATCTCTACAAACCTGCAAAGTAAATGCATAGCAAATAAACATTCCATTTTCAAGCAAGCTCTGCATTTACAAATTAAAGCAAATCTGAACAATCACCCTCTAGTTCATCTTCAAATGCATAGCATAAATCATGAAATGGTTCCTGCATGCAACAATTTCAAGTTACACCTGCATTTCATCTGGAAGCATGTATAAATCAAGATTAAAACAAGTTCAAAGGGGCATTTATCAGTTGAAGCATTAAATCAAAAGGTCTGCATTTCTTTGCATCTGGAAGCAAGGGCCTGCATTCATGAATTTTTAAAATCTGGAACATGCAATTGAATCTGGGCTCTGCATAATTAGGTGAGTACTCTTTTCAAAAATTAAGTAGGTTAATTGCATGTTTTAATCTGAAATGGATATATTTTATGAAATTTGCAGTGAACATTTATATTTATGAATATATATGTGTGCATGCAGTTTTCCTGTACAATGCTGTTTTTATTTAATTTTCAAGTTGCTGTTTGATTTTAAATCATTATCTCTGGATTAAATCTTGGTTTATATTTAAGAAATAAACAAGATATGTCTATTTCCCCATAAACTATAGTTTGAAAACTTACTTAAGTAAAAACAACTCTGTATTAACTCTGGAGTTTGCTAACAAATGATCAATCAATAAAGTAGTGAAATTTCAAGTTTATAAATTTGTAGATTCAGAATTATAAATCAAATCCCCATACTAAATCATGATTTTTAAAAGGAAAATCACAAATTTTAATGCTTTATACAAAATGCAGTTTTGAAATTACTGTATTTTACATATTAGCTAAGTACAGTTGATACTTGCCTTTAATTTGGTTGAATTTGATTCTATTGACAGAGTAGCCATCAAATATGATAGGAAAATTATTGAATTGTATTGCAATTCAATTTTGAGATGGTAATTTGGGATTTTCCAGTGTGAACCCTAGATTTATTTAGTGTAACGTCCCGCCTTTTCGCACACTTTAAACCGACACACGTGCCAATTCAAAGCATACGCAAGGGCGGATTGTTATGGGGTAAATAAGAAAAACAGAGAAGAAATAAAAACAAAACAGAATCTCACAGCGGAAGGTTAAAATATAATAATAAATATACAGTTCAAAACAGTTTACAAACACTTGATTTGCTTTATACAATAAATATCAGAGTTACACATACCAATACAATCAATGCAGCGGAACAGTATGAGTGTGGTGCAATACTATAGATAATAATAATACGAATCCTTCGTCTTCGTCCTTCAAAGCTAAAGTCTTCGATCCTGAAACGCTCGGACTGACCCGAGTGAATTTGAAAAGACAAAAACACTCGAGTCAGACTAAAAGATCTTATGTGAGTTAAATTAACAGAAATAAATATGAGTACAGTAACTCAAGAGATGTTCGGGATTTACATCTCCTAAGGATCCGTTAAACTATTTACTATGTAGTATATTGCGCTATTATAATAGTGTCTATTTATAAAATAAACTTACTTTTAAATAGCGTTAAGGCTTTACATTTTCCACCTTAACACGTAAAATGCCAATAGTCTATACAGTACCGTAATACCTCCTGATCGGGAGGCTACCAGAGGATACTCCATAGGTACGACACAAATAGAAACTCGTAGTAAAGGCACGATAGGGTAGGTGACACGGCACAACTAGGCAATGCCAGGGTAGATATACCAATTGCTATCCAGGCTGGTGGAAACGCGTAGCCGCAGTTACCGCCCACCTCGGACTAACTCCCCCAAAATCAAAAATAAAGTGGCCACTGAATCAATCCAAAATCAAAGTATAATATCGAAGAGGAGGGTCCGATCAGAGGAATGACCTCATTGGCCTGAGAATCGCTCATGTTTTAGCCACCTTATGCCAACTCACGGGAGTCGGGTCCACCTATTTAGCTTACAGGAAACGTCGCCACCACCTACTTCATTCTGGAATCTCCACCGCGTACACGGTTAGTCAAAGTGGTTTTCGGTATCGACAGAGAGTATGTCAGATATCCGATCCCGATCTCTTTGCCAACCCATCGTTATTATAACACCGCGGTCATTTAAAAATAGCTCATACTTTAAAACCAGAATAAACATTTCCATTTTAAAATTATGAATACGATATCATTTCAAAACCCAAAACCATATTTTATCACTTATCCCAAATAAAATTCTTTCCAAAATCAAAATGCTTTAACTTCATAACGTCTGAAAATCAATATTTTCAAAGCATAATATTTTGAAAATCATAATTTAAAACCATAACTTCTAAAACATGAATGGTTTGGACATTCAACGGTATATGAATTAAATGGTTTAACTTAAATGTTACTTTGTAAAGAAAATAGTTCTCATGGCTTTACAAATACATTTCTTTATTAAAGTCTAAACCAAAATTTATATTATCTCTCTCAAGTTCCAAAACCACTTCAATTTATATATATATATACGTATATCCATTTGGAGTATTAATATTTCAAACTAAAGTTGGATTTTATTCTTTCAACAAATCGAATGTTCTATTAATTAGTCTTGAATATTCACATAAAATCCATAAATAAATAAAACTCCAATTTCTAGTAATAAAATATATATATATTTTTTTCAATTCAAATTATACTAGAATATTCATTTCAATTTATCTTGGGAAAAATCCAATTATAAATATCATATCTTAAAATTTCCAAACTTAACATTTAAACATATGATATAAATTATCAAACTCCATTTTCTTAATTTTTTTTTCCATTTTTAATAAAGAGATTTATACACCTTTTAATTTCAAAATTTTCAACTTCATATGTATATATATGGAAGAATAATATTTATACAATATAAAATTTAAGATTATTATAAACCGTATTCCATCCAAACCATAGAAATCACATTAAAATAGTTATATATAGACCGCGGTGCCTGTATATAATTTTCTATCATATGGTCAAGTGATACGGATATTTATCATTTCAATCCGCAATTTAAAAGATATAAAATTTTGCGGTTGTATATCATTTCAAACCACAATCCCGAATGAAAGGAAATATGCATGATAATTTGCAATTTAATGATATACAATAAAACATCCATCAACATCACCCATCATCCAATCACAATCATCAAGCAATATCAATCAATAACAATTTATATTTGATAATATATAACAGGTAATAACTGGCAATTTTATTCAGATTAAATTTAACAACTATTAATCTAACAGTTTATATTCAGTAATAATCTATGTAACTGTTAACTAGCAGTTTATAGGCAAACAAATAAATTTAACTATCAATTAATACGCAATAAATAAATTAAATTAACAGTTAAATTTAATAAATGCAATTCAACAAATATGAGTGAAATAAACATGCCAAATACTCATAAATAAATTCCTATTCATTTCTAAAATTAACTTAACAAACATAAAAGCTTCTAGTAGTTGTGAGTGGGTTTAAACACTCACCTTTTGAATTTAAATCGAATTTAAATTCGATTTAAACCCAAAAATTCGCCCGTCTCGGAATTCGTCCAAACCAGCGTCATCAAGTCCGGAATTAAATTACGATCCTAACAAAAAAAATCTCACGTGAAACGGAGTTCGTATGAGGAAGATATAGCGATAATTGCGATTGAATAAATTATAAAATAACCAAAAAAAAAAGAACACAATCACCTCCATTGATTGCCACGTCATCACTAATGTGCACGCAACAAAAATTAGGCGGCTACAGGAAGAAAATGCGTTCGAACCCGTTATTTGCCGTAGACCACCAAATTCGAAACCCAAATCACTATTTGCCGCCAATCCGACCGTCAATTCGCCTCCAAACTTCGCCAATGAACAACGCGCTAGCCCCTCTACAAAACCCAGAAGGGATTTTCCGATCAGACACACCAGTCAAAAACGCCCAATTCAATTTTGACCGCGATTTCTGGTCAAACGATGCGTCAAATTGAAAAATGAATTACACCATTGAATTACGTGTTTCGAGAAGATTAACATATATTTTTGTGGAATTTTTCTGGAGAGTTTGGATTTTCATTGAAATTTTGAATTGATTGGATCTAGGGTTTGCACCCATTGAAGAAGAAGAGGAGCTTGAAGAAAGTATACGCGCAGATGAAATGAAATTAGGCGGAGGCTAGGGCTTGTAGCTAAGTTTATATAGAGGGTTAGAGGTAGCGTAGATAGACCGTAGAATGAACGTGCGGAACAAACTATGGCCCAAAAAACCCGCTATGCCTCCGGAACCGAATTTATTAAATCTATATATCCAAATACGTAATTTAAAATATTCCGAACGCGATGGAAAAAGTTTCACGTCCAAATTTGATCATATGAAGAAGTTATGCTGAAATCAATATTTTCCAAATTCAATTGATTTCAATGCATAAATTTCAAGGCGTTTCGAGTCTGTACGATCAAACGATAAGTCCGATTGCTACGAAACTTGAAACATTATTATAATTCACCGTTACGGATCCGATGAAACTAGTTTCGTCGAAATCCGAGTCAGTGGCAAAAATGACTATTTTTATATTCATTAATTAAATTGAAATAAATCATAAAAATCCAAATTTTTATGTAACTTCAAATATTGACTAAGTTTTATCGCCTATAAAATTCAAAATCAATTTCAATGATTAAACAAGATTAGATGCGAATTAAAAGTTGACAAGATATAAATTGCAGTGTTCATTTCTGCACTTCCTTATTATCTAGAAATTATAAATTTTATTCTCAAAACCCAATTATTTAATCTTATACTTTTATACTCTCAACTTAAATCCAAAACAAAGATGCCCTTTAACATGTCTATGTTTTCACTTTAATATCCGCAAATTCCCTTTTTATTCAATAACGTACAATTTAACGTTAAATTCCCTTTATTTATGCAATAAATGCAATTATTGAATCTAATACTCAATTAAATTTATAGATCCTGCTTCCTAAAATCTATATCAACAATAGGTCAAATTTTAAATAGAATTAGCCTTAACTTCACCTAATAGAATTTTCTATTTCAACTACCAAATAAAACTACGCTAACTGCACTATTAAATCAATTAATTGAAATTAAGTCTACATTTAAAGGTTATAAATTATAAGTTGGACTCTAAATAAATTCGTTTATTGATACAATCTTTCTATTCAGTAAATAGCCTTTTTATGGGTATAAATAACATTTGGATTATGCTGCATCTCATTAGTGCGTGTTTTATTTCCTATAACTTCTCCTTATTTAGCTATACCCATTAACAACCAAAATAATTAAATTAGCTTTATTTCAATTTATTTCCATTCTTAACAGAATAAAATAAATGGTTAACCTACATTTGTTATCCTTTTGTATTCATATTCCCTAACAACATTATTAACAACAATGTGGCTATAACTTTAATTAAATAAATTATATGAATGGTAAAATTTGGTAATTATGACAATTGCTCAAATATATGCATAATTTACTCCTTATTATTATGGATTCCATTCATTTCTTTACCAGTTGCCTTAGTCTTCTTAATTTCTATTTACTACCAAACTTCAAATTTAGTTATAGCTTCTCAATACGTACAATTACATAGGTAAAACAATTTTATTACTATTTTAAGTCCATTTATTATTGACAACATTCATTAAATTTACTTATCAACACCTATTGCATTGATTTATTCAACGGTCACTTTTAATTAGTTACTACCCATTTTACAATCTAATGTAAATCTTCCACTAATAAATCTCATTCTAGGTAATATTTTTATTAATAATTGCAAATTCAACACTTATATTGCTTCCTTATATTTATCTTACACAAAGTGTGCAAATTCACATTATTCAAATCTATTTCCATGTAACTATTAAATTGTTAACATACATTCAATTCCAAATTTTATAGAAAATATATTATCTAAAAACCTTTCTATTCTAAATAACTTTATTCAATGTTAACATTCACCAAATACAAATTTACTTCCATAAATATGGTTGCACTTAAATTCAGTTATTATTTCATAAATATTATTTTAATCAACTAATTATGACTTATAACCACAAACACAAATTTTCGTTATTCTACCTATTTCTATATAAACATTTCAATTTGTTAATCTTTAATCTCAGTTACTATATCCAACCCCTACATTTATTCTAAATTAGATTAGAAACATATTAATTTAATTTATTTAATATCATCAAATTTAACGGGTCGTTACAATCTCCCCCACTCAAAACTTTTCGTCCCCGAAAAGAAAAAAGAAGGGAGAATGAAGAATAAAACAGTGCATCTTATTTCAAATATTATTTATAAACAATAATTTACTAAATTTATTTTCTTAAATAAAATATACCTGTTTATAATCATTATATTCTTTTATACTTAGATTATTAAAGCTGGAAAACATTTTCACAAAATTCTAAGTCCAAAATTTACGGAAAATTTTGGCAGAGTCTCCTTTGTACGGAGAGACTCTGGAGAAAATATAATATCAAAATATACAAATATATTACATATATTATCAAAATATTATATCCCAACACGGAAAAATAGCGCTTTAAACGTAATCCGAAAACGTACCTATTTGTCGGGCAATATACGCTTATTATTTTGGAACCAAAAGCAGTAGCAGTTGCTTCCATCACCTGTATTCACTTATATAATCTAAAAGGTTAAATATTTATTTTAAAGGGAACTATTCAAGTGGATTCAATCATTAATCAACCAAACAATTCAACAACCATCAACCTTACAAACAACATACATACACAAACAAAGCAACCATTTAATCCATCAAACAAATAGTTGTTTGGGTTCAAACTTGAAATTTGTATGGAATGAAATTAACTATCAAGTGCATCCTTTACTCAACAGTCTTAGATGGAACAAAGATAGATACTTATTCATTTAACCACTTCAAATTTCTTACCCAACAACATAAATCAAACAACACAATTCAAACCAACAACTAAATTAACTTATTATACATGTATTTCATGCTTCAGTGGTTTGAGTTTCTTTCTTTCATTTATGGAGTGATTTCTTTATTTCTTACAAATTTTCATTTTCCATTTATCACAAAATTCATTATATTTGTATTCCAATTTATTTACTAAAGTTTATATCATCTATTTATACTACTTACCCTTACTTATATAGTAAAATTTCCAATTTAACTTAAGTTTATACAATTAATTCTCATTAATAACAGCAAATTTATTGAATACCTTAATTACCTCAAGCTTCACTTGTAAGATTTTCCCTTACATTTTCTTACTAACATTGCAACTTTTATTATATGGTAAGTTATGTATGTTTAAGAATGTAAGTGAAAATTTTACAAGTTTCTTCTCAATTCCTTTTTATTAATTAATGGTTCAATAAATATATATTCGTTTTATAAATTACAATTTCAACTTACCCTTAATTTCATTCCTTTATTTAATGTTTACGTTCCTATTATATTTAATTACAGTAACCCTCTACTTACACCTAAATTATTAACCTTAAAACCTCCATTCGTATAAATAAAGGATTTTATTAATTTATTACCTAGGGTTTACAGTCATTTATTTATATTACCTACTTTCCATAATATTAAACTAGTAGCGTTAATATCATACTTAAGTTCATAACCCTACACATCAATCTTTATTAGTTTAGGAATTTCATTTTATTTCTTAAGGTTAAAATTACCTATTTATAGCACTTACCTTTAATTATGGTAAAATTTCAATTTTTGCTTAAGTTTATACCATTTAATTCTTATTTTTAATAGCAATTTATTGAATACTCCATTATTTCCAAAATTCTACTTGTATAATATTCAATTCAAATTTCTTATTTAACATTTCAGCTTTTCATATTTGGTAAGTTATTTATGTTAAAGAAAAAGCAAAAGAACTTATACAAGTTTTATCTAACCTTTAATTAAATTTAATGTTAATCAATATTACGCTTTGTCTCATATGTATTCAAATTTCTCTTTATAACTTTGCAATAATTCTCTTATTTAATATTAGAGGTTTCAATCCATTTATTTCTTACTTTTTATTTCACTAAAATTTAACAATTAATTAATGGAAAATTTTAGAATTAAATTCCGGGTCAAATTTCAATTTATTTTGAAATAATAGATAAATAACTTCTTACACTTATATATCTCTAATTATATATAAAACAATTAAAATTTAAATATTTCAAAATAATCTGCAGTAGAATCTACTACAGTGGCCTTTCCCCTTCGAAACTCGAAAATGAAAGTCGATGATGCGGCCGCCATCACCGAAATTTATTTTCCAGCGACAGAAAGGAAAGTACAAAAATTTATTTTCTCCAAAATCTTCTTTAAAACAATTCTTCCGAATTATACTAAATATTTATAAAAAAAAATACTTATAAACCAAATCATTATACTTCATAAATCCTTTGAAAACAGATTTTCAAAATCCCGGACTTAAGTTCTAAAATCTCCAATTTGATTTATTATAATTCCAACTTAGCTTTAATTATTATAAATATTTTTATTACCTAACACCCAATCTATAGCAACCAAATATATATATATATATATATATATATCTTTATAAAAATATTTTTATATATAGAAAATATAATAGGCAAAATTTTTTCATTCACCTATATTAAAAACAAATATTATGTCGGTCTGTCCTATTAAGTGTTTAGAAATCCCTATTGATGACATAGCGTCCCATGCATCAACCAGAATTTATAAATACAAAGCGGAACAGATTAACACAATATCAAAATCTTTTATAACACTAACAAGTACGCTCTCTCATATATATATATATATATATATATATATATATATATATATACACACGCTCAGTGACTCCCATAGGGTATTACTACCCTATTAACAAAGAGTCAAACCCCACAAAGCCAAGGTTTATCTCTAAACCAAAGCTCTGATACCAACTTGTAACGTCCCGCCTTTTCGCACACTTTAAACCGACACACGTGCCAATTCAAAGCATACGCAAGGGCGGATTGTTATGGGGTAAATAAGAAAAACAGAGAAGAAATAAAAACAAAACAGAATCTCACAGCGGAAGGATAAAATATAATAATAAATATACAGTTCAAAACAGTTTACAAACACTTAATTTGCTTTATACAATAAATATCAGAGTTACACATACCAATACAATCAATGCAGCGGAACAGTATGAGTGTGGTGCAATACTATAGATAATAATAATACGAATCCTTCGTCTTCGTCCTTCAAAGCTAAAGTCTTCGATCCTGAAACGCTCGGACTGACCCGAGTGAATTTGAAAAGACAAAAACACTCGAGTCAGACTAAAAGATCTTATGTGAGTTAAATTAACAGAAATAAATATGAGTACAGTAACTCAAGAGATGTTTGGGATTTACATCTCCTAAGGATCCGTTAAACTATTTACTATGTAGTATATTGCGCTATTATAATAGTGTCTATTTATAAAATAAACTTGCTTTTAAATAGCGTTAAGGCTTTACATTTTCCACCTTAACACGTAAAATGCCAATAGTCTATACAGTACCGTAATACCTCCTGATCGGGAGGCTACCAGAGGATACTCCATAGGTACGACACAAATAGAAACTCGTAGTAAAGGCACGATATGGTAGGTGACACGGCACAACTAGGCAATGCCAGGGTAGATATACCAATTGCTATCCAGGCTGGTGGAAACGCGTAGCCGCAGTTACCGCCCACCTCGGACTAACTCCCCCAAAATCAAAAATAAAGTGGCCACTGAATCAATCCAAAATCAAAGTATAATATCGAAGAGGAGGGTCCGATCAGAGGAATGACCTCATTGGCCTGAGAATCGCTCCTGTTTTAGCCACCTTATGCCAACTCACGGGAGTCGGGTCCACGTATTTACCTTACAGGAAACGTCGCCACCACCTACTTCATTCTGGAATCTCCACCGCGTACACGGTTAGTCAAAGTGGTTTTCGGTATCGACAGAGAGTATGTCAGATATCCGATCCCGGTCTCTTTGCCAACCCATCGTTATTATAACACCGCGGTCATTTAAAAATAGCTCATACTTTAAAACCAGAATAAACATTTCCATTTTAAAATTATGAATACGATATCATTTCAAAACCCAAAACCATATTTTATCACTTATCCCAAATAAAATTCTTTCCAAAATCAAAATGCTTTAACTTCATAACGTCTGAAAATCAATATTTTCAAAGCATAATATTTTGAAAATCATAATTTAAAACCATAACTTCTAAAACTTGAATGGTTTGGACATTCAATGGTATATGAATTAAATGGTTTAACTTAAATGTTACTTTGTAAAGAAAATAGTTCTCATGGCTTTACAAATACATTTCTTTATTAAAGTCTAAACCAAAATTTATATTATCTCTCTCAAGTTCCAAAACCACTTCAATTTATATATATATATATATACGTATATCCATTTGGAGTATTAATATTTCAAACTAAAGTTGGATTTTATTCTTTCAACAAATCGAATGTTCTATTAATTAGTCTTGAATATTCACATAAAATCCATAAATAAATAAAACTCCAATTTCTAGTAATAAAATATATATATATTTTTCAATTCAAATTATACTAGAATATTCATTTCAATTTATCTTGGGAAAAATCCAATTATAAATATCATATCTTAAAATTTCCAAACTTAACATTTAAACATATGATATAAATTATCAAACTCCATTTTCTTAATTTTTTTTTTCCATTTTTAATAAAGAGATTTATACACCTTTTAATTTCAAAATTTTCAACTTCATATGTATATATATGGAAGAATAATATTTATACAATATAAAATTTAAGATTATTATAAACCGTATTCCATCCAAACCATAGAAATCACATTAAAATAGTTATATATAGACCGCGGTGCCTGTATATAATTTTCTATCCTATGGTCAAGTGATACGGATATTTATCATTTCAATCCGCAATTTAAAAGATATAAAATTTTGCGGTTGTATATCATTTCAAACCACAATCCCGAATGAAAGGAAATATGCATGATAATTTGCAATTTAATGATATACAATAAAACATCCATCAACATCACCCATCATCCAATCACAATCATCAAGCAATATCAATCAATAACAATTTATATTTGATAATATATAACAGGTAATAACTGGCAATTTTATTCAGATTAAATTTAACAACTATTAATCTAACAGTTTATATTCAGTAATAATCTATGTAACTGTTAACTAGCAGTTTATAGGCAAACAAATAAATTTAACTATCAATTAATACGCAATAAATAAATTAAATTAACAGTTAAATTTAATAAATGCAATTCAACAAATATGAGTGAAATAAACATGCCAAATACTCATAAATAAATTCCTATTCATTTCTAAAATTAACTTAACAAACATAAAAGCTTCTAGTAGTTGTGAGTGGGTTTAAACACTCACCTTTTGAATTTAAATCGAATTTAAATTCGATTTAAACCCAAAAATTCGCCCTTCTCGGAATTCGTCCAAACCAGCGTCATCAAGTCCGGAATTAAATTACGATCCTAACAAAAAAAATCTCACGTGAAACGGAGTTCGTATGAGGAAGATATAGCGATAATTGCGATTGAATAAATTATAAAATAACCAAAAAAAAAAAGAACACAATCACCTCCATTGATTGCCACGTCATCACTAATGTGCGCGCAACAAAAATTAGGCGGCTACAGGAAGAAAATGCGTTCGAACCCGTTATTTGCCGTAGACCACCAAATTCGAAACCCAAATCACTATTTTCCGCCAATCCGACCGTCAATTCGCCTCCAAACTTCGCCAATGAACAACGCGCTAGCCCCTCTACAAAACCCAGAAGGGATTTTCCGATCAGACACACCAGTCAAAAACGCCCAATTCAATTTTGACCGCGATTTCTGGTCAAACGATGCGTCAAATTGAAAAATGAATTACACCATTGAATTACGTGTTTCGAGAAGATTAACATATATTTTTGTGGAATTTTTCTGGAGAGTTTGGATTTTCATTGAAATTTTGAATTGATTGGATCTAGGGTTTGCACCCATTGAAGAAGAAGAGGAGCTTGAAGAAAGTATACGCGCAGATGAAATGAAATTAGGCGGAGGCTAGGGCTTGTAGCTAAGTTTATATAGAGGGTTAGAGGTAGCGTAGATAGACCGTAGAATGAACGTGCGGAACAAATTATGGCCCAAAAAACCCGCTATGCCTTCGGAACCGAATTTATTAAATCTATATATCCAAATACGTAATTTAAAATATTCCGAACGCGATGGAAAAAGTTTCACGTCCAAATTTGATCATATGAAGAAGTTATGCTGAAATCAATATTTTCCAAATTCAATTGATTTCAATGCATAAATTTCAAGGCGTTTCGAGTCTGTACGATCAAACGATAAGTCTGATTGCTACGAAACTTGAAACATTATTATAATTCACCGTTACGGATCCGATGAAACTAGTTTCGTCGAAATCCGAGTCAGTGGCAAAAATGACTATTTTTATATTCATTAATTAAATTGAAATAAATCATAAAAATCCAAATTTTTATTTAACTTCAAATATTGACTAAGTTTTATCGCCTATAAAATTCAAAATCAATTTCAATGATTAAACAAGATTAGATGCGAATTAAAAGTTGACAAGATATAAATTGCAGTATTCATTTCTGCACTTCCTTATTATCTAGAAATTGTAAATTTTATTCTCAAAACCCAATTATTTAATCTTATACTTTTATACTCTCAACTTAAATCCAAAACAAAGATGCCCTTTAACATGTCTATGTTTTCACTTTAATATCCGCAAATTCCCTTTTTATTCAATAACGTACAATTTAACGTTAAATTCCCTTTATTTATGCAATAAATGCAATTATTGAATCTAATACTCAATTAAATTTATAGATCCTGCTTCCTAAAATCTATATCAACAATAGGTCAAATTTTAAATAGAATTAGCCTTAACTTCACCTAATAGAATTTTCTATTTCAACTACCAAATAAAACTACGTTAACTGCACTATTAAATCAGTTAATTGAAATTAAGTCTACATTTAAAGGTTATAAATTATAAGTTGGACCCTAAATAAATTCGTTTATTGATACAATCTTTCTATTCAGTAAATAGCCTTTTTATGGGTATAAATAACATTTGGATTATGCTGCATCTCCTTAGTGTGTGTTTTATTTCCTATAACTTCTCCTTATTTAGCTATACCCATTAACAACCAAAATAATTAAATTAGCTTTATTTCAATTTATTTCCATTCTTAACAGAATAAAATAAATGGTTAACCTACATTTGTTATCCTTTTGTATTCATATTCCCTAACAACATTATTAACAACAATGTGGCTATAACTTTAATTAAATAAATTATATGAATGGTAAAATTTGGTAATTATGACAATTGCTCAAATATATGCATAATTTACTCCTTATTATTATGGATTCCATTCATTTCTTTACCAGTTGCCTTAGTCATCTTAATTTCTATTTACTACCAAACTTCAAATTTAGTTATAGCTTCTCAATACGTACAATTACATAGGTAAAACAATTTTATTACTATTTTAAGTCCATTTATTATTGACAACATTCATTAAATTTACTTATCAACACCTATTGCATTGATTTATTCAACGGTCACTTTTAATTAGTTACTACCCATTTTACAATCTAATGTAAATCTTCCACTAATAAATCTCATTCTAGGTAATATTTTTATTAATAATTGCAAATTCAACACTTATATTGCTTCCTTATATTTATCTTACACAAAGTGTGCAAATTCACATTATTCAAATCTATTTCCATGTAACTATTAAATTGTTAACATACATTCAATTCCAAATTTTATAGAAAATATATTATCTAAAAACCTTTCTATTCTAAATAACTTTATTCAATGTTAACATTCACCAAATACAAATTTACTTCCATAAATATGGTTGCACTTAAATTCAGTTATTATTTCATAAATATTATTTTAATCAACTAATTATGACTTATAACCATAAACACAAATTTTCGTTATTCTACCTATTTCTATATAAACATTTCAATTTGTTAATCTTTAATCTCAGTTACTATATCCAACCCCTACATTTATTCTAAATTAGATTAGAAACATATTAATTTAATTTATTTAATATCATCAAATTTAACGGGTCGTTACATTTAGTCTCTGTGTTTGGTTCGAATATGATCGCCTGAGTTGATCGAGTTCTGTGATATTTAGGGTATTGGTAGATGTAGGGTTGATGAAGTCTTCACCGGAGTTTCAAGATTTATAGTGGCCGGAGTGTTGAGTTATTGCTGTTGATAGGTTGGTCACTGAAAGGGGATAGTGTTTCCAGGTTTTTGGTTTAAAACTTGAATTCAAATTCAAGTTGAATTCAGGGGATCTGGGGGTTTAAAGTTGAAGTGTAGTCACTGATCGATGGGGGATGGCCACTGACGATGGTCAGAGATGGCCGGAGTTGGATTATGGATGCACAGGGGTGTGTGTGCATGGTTGTGTTGTTTTTGGGTTGCAGAGTTTATTGTCCCGTGATGGTCTCGGGTATTTTGAAGAGTGACTCGAAGCAAGTATACTCCTGACTCGAAGTAAGTTTAGAGAGGTTCAGTGTTTATAATGTTTCAGGTTTTAGAAATTGATTTGAAACCTGTTTTCCAGGTTCTATAAAAATTGAAGTGAAGTAGAAATGCAAACTTGAAATTTGAAACTAGTTGGAACCTGAACTTAGTTATAGATTCAAATAATTTAAATCTTGATATTTGTATTAATCAGATTTTAAATTTTAGTTTAGGTTTTAAATCTAAAAATAGAAAACTGTTTACAGTTTTTTTTTTAAAGTAGAAGTAAAAATGTTTACATGTAAATTTGAATCTGAGCCAAGTTTAAGATTTAAACTGGTTTAAAACATAAATTTAATTAGTTTAAATCTTAGGTTTTGAAATAATTTAAATTTTGAAACTTTAAGTTTGATCTTAGCATAATCTGGAAATCTGTTTGTAGTTTTAATTTTTAAAAGTTAAAATTTAAAATGTAAACTTAATTTGAACTTAAGTTTTAAAACGTGAATCTAAAATATGAATTCAAATAAGTTTGAATTCTGGTTTTAGAAATAATTTAAATTTTAAAAAAAATTAAGTTGGTTTTAAAAAGAAAACAGAAACTGTTTCCGTTTTTAAAAATAAAGTTTAAATTGCAAGTTGAAGTTTAAACTGGATTTTAAAATATGAAATTTGAATAAGGATTTAAAATTAGAATGTCTGAGATTTAAATTCATTTATGTTTTTAAATTTAAATTTGATTTCAAACCCACAAGTGTAAATGCATATGTGTTTTGCATTTAAATTGAAGATGTAGATTATAGGAATAGTTTTGAAGAATTAAAACTAGAATGAGTTTGGAAGTTGTATTTCAATTTTGAAGTAATCTTTTTTAAATTGATTTGAACTTAAATTAAATTGAAAATTTAAATCCTTTTAAACTTATTAAATAAGTAGATGTTTCTTTTAATATATAAGATTAAAGTTTTGAATTGTTTTAAATCTTATTTCAGATAAATTTGAATCTTAAAGTTTTAAAATGAAGTTAAATGGAATTTAATGTAAATTTAAAAACATTTTGTTTTAAATGCTTAATTAAATAAGAAATGTTTATCTAAAAAGATGAATAAAATTTAATGATTTGATTCATTTAATTATTAAGGTAATTAAGATGAATATTAATTAATTAATTAATTAATAATGTGGATGATTAATTAAGTAATTAATAAATTTTTAAGTTAATTAATTAGATTTGAGATTAATTAATTAAGGTTAATTAATCTATAATTAAGGATGGTTAATTAAATTTTAATTAATGATTAAGATTTACTTAATCAAGTGATTAATGATAATTAAGATTTTAATTAACACTTAATTAATTAATAATTAGAGATTAATTAAATTGTAATTAAATATTAATTAATTAATAATTAATAATGATTAATTATAAGTTAATTCTTAATTAAGAAATTAAGAAATGTTAATGAAGGTCATTAACTTAAGATCATTTAACAATTAATTAATGTGATTAATTTTTGATAAATAATTAATTAATAATAATCAATTGTTTATGTAATTACTTAATGAAAGTAATTAATGAATTAATTACCTAGTGTAATTAATTTGATTTATGTGATTAGTTTAGATTAATTAAGTTAAATTAATTTAAACATTTGAGGATTGTTTGATAATTACTTTATGTAATTTATGGATTGTAATTACTTAAGGAAGTAATTAATTAATAATTACATGATGTAATTAAAGATATTTATTATAGAAGTAATTTGATTTAAATTTCTTCAGAATTAATCAAGTGATTAATGAAGATAATTAATTATGAGAAATTAATTTATGGGATGGATAATTAAAGTAGTTAATTACTGAATGGTTATTAATCAAGGGTGATTAATATATATGGTTTAAACTGAAGATTAATTACTTATGTAATTAAATTATATAGTGATTGATTAAATGTAGTTAGAAATCATTAATTAATTAATTAATGATGTAATTTGGAATTGATTAATTAAGGAATAATTAATAATGAATAAATGATTAACGTAATTAATTTTAGCTAATTAAGAAATTACAAGTTAATTATTTGCAAGGGGTTTAAGTAATTAACTTGTGTAAGTAATATTAAATGCTAATTACTTATTGTAATTAGAGATGGTTAATCAGTAATGATTAAGTGAAATAAATATTGAGATGATGATTTATAAATTGATTTGTAATTAATTAATGGTTAAGTTAAGCAGAATTTTAATGATTTAGTAATTAATTTAATTTAATTTAAATTAATTAGAGATTAAGTAATTAATTTAATTCATTTTAAATTAATTATAAATGGTGTGATCATTAGATCATTGCATATGTTTGATGAATGGTATGGTTGCTTGGTATGGTTTGTAATCTCAGTTATGAGATGAGTAGTGTATGTGATATGGATGTATTGGTTGCTTTGGATGATGAGATGAATTATCTGATTATGATATGAATTATCTGTTGATAATGATAATGTTGATTATCTATAGAGTTATAAATTATCCATCTATGTATATTTAGATAATGAATTGAATTGTTTTAAACTTAAAACAACTTGGACCTTAAAAGAGACGCTTTGGATTTTGATGAGACCGGGATCGAGTTTCCATATTTGGGATCCGAAAACCACATCGATTCCAATTAAACGTTAGGTCGTTAATCCAAGTGGAGCGAGTGAAGACTCGAGGTGTAAGGGCTATACGTCAGTATAACTCTGTGGGTGATTCTGTAATGAGTTTGACGGAATAGTACTTATAAATTCGAGATGGTGGTTTAGAGTGCAAGGGTTATTGTCGTTAACTCTGAGGGTGATTCCAAAATGAGTGTAACGAGATAATGCCTTCGGTTTCGTTCGAACCCGGAACGAACTTGTATGGATTGAATGCTTTCAGAACATCGTCAGGTGGACGATGAGCATTCTAAGTGATATGTCCTATAAAGGTAATCGTAGCCTCAAGCCTCATCAACCGGGAATGGCTAAAACAGGGGAGGTTCAGCAAAGCTTCGTGGGTAGCCCCCAATTGAGAGCAAGATTTATCCCTGTCTAGAGGTCCCTTTATTTTCGGCTTAGTGGTGCGGTTGCTGATCACAACTGCGGGGTTGTCTTGTTCGGAACTGTTCAGTAAGGAATGGGTCCGACTTTGTGTTGCAGGGGATTGGGAGTAATCCTCGATATGGTGATCTAGGCCACGTACTGTGACGGGCGGTACCCCAGTAGCCCAGCCATTGATGGAATCCAAAATCCAATAAGTGCCAACGGTTTTGATTGTATTACCCACTTTTGTGGCTAGCAGCTGGAATTTAATCATGTAACAATTTCGGCTATTTCTTATTTAATTGAAAACCCTAGACACTATCATAATATCATCGGATTTCCTATCAAATGTTTTGGTTAGCGTAAGGTAAAAACTTTTCCATGTTTATGTGTGGGAAGTCTTACGTGATACCTTTTCTTTTCAAAGGTTTTTCAAAGTTAAGCAACTTTAACCTGTTACTCACACCAGACCCATGTCTGACCTGGAGTTATTTCTGTTTTTCTTTAACTCTTGGGTACTCAAATTTTTACGAGTAGCCAAGGGAATTCAGGTTAGGATTCGGGATAGCTTTGACGTATTGTGGAGGAGCAATGGAGCAGGAGGCTTTTGCGTATAGTTATATAGTTTTCCGCTGTGTTGGTATCTCTGAGTGTCTTCTGTATATATTGAGTTGTAATAACTAGACAGGTGTTTATAACTGTCTAGTATGTGTTGTATTGTCTGTGTAACTCTGATAATTGATGTATACTATGTAATACTTATGTTATTAATATAATTTATCCGTTCCGCTGTTGAGATTCTAGTGTTGTTTCTTCTTTCTCTTTCCTATCCCTTTCTTTCTTAAGGATGATACGACTTTTTGTGGTGAAAAAGTCGGGTCGTCTCATTTGGTATCAGAGCATTAAGTTGAGTGAATACCTAGTCTCTGTAGCGGTGTCTATCTTGAGAGAGCGTATTTGTATTTATATATATATATATATATTTATGTTTCTACCTATTTGTTGGATTACCTGTTCGGGTTTTTTTTTTCCAATGTAAGTTATAAAGGTAGATGAGGTAGAAGTGTGTGTAACACAACTACCATTGGTTGGAGTTTGATGGATGAGGTTGGAAGTGTATTTGTCGAGACTGTAGACCTAATACCGTCTCAAGTAAGTTTTGCTTGGTGTAAGTACTTCATCGATCTCTGAAGGAAACCTGTTAAGTTTCGGAGTTCATCTTTGAAGTGCAGAATTGAGTTTTGATCTGTCGGTAGGGCAGAAGCAAGTGAGTGATGATATTCTGATATCTCAGGAAGTTGTAGCTGCGTGATGAGATGCAGTGACTATGGATATTTCCGAAGATGTTTCTTTGAAACAAGTGTAAGAAGTGAGTCTGCTCGGTGATGTGGCTGAGTAGTTTTCTGAAGTGGAGTTCAGAAGCAGCAGAGTGGATTTATTTCTCTGGTGTTTCGGCTAAGCCAGCATAAGCTGTTCTGTTTGGTAGAGAGAGAGCAGTTTTCTTTGGATTTAGGATGAGTTGATCGCAAAAGTGACTTGCGATAGTATGTTCTTTTGGATTATTAGAGATTGTCCGGATGACTTCCAAGAAGTCAGAGGTTTGTCCACATCTGAAGATCGAGTTTTCTTTCCAGGATTTGAACTGGTGATTCAGTTAGTAGATGGATGGTTCCTTGAGATAGAAGTTGGTGAAGCAACTCAGGTTTGGGAGGAACATCTGAGTTTTCTTTATGGATATATGGAACTATATTTCTGTGCTGGGTTGTTTAGTTTGTGCTCATGTTCTTCTGCATTTTCTTCTATTTCGGATCAGAGTTGCGCAGCGGAAGCAGTTTGGGGGTGTTTCTGTTTTCTTTTCCGGATAAGAAGAAGTTTGTTCTGTCTTCTGTTGTTGAGAAGCAGGGTTTGTGTTCTTGGTTTTTGAGTGATCTAGAGGAGATCGTTGGATTTTTTTGATTCAATCTGTTTCTCATGGAATCAGCAAGAGTTGAGCTGATCAGGAAGGATGTTGGTAGCCGAGGATCGTCCGAAGAGTTTTTATGGATAAGAGGCAGAGAAATTTGGATTCTGGAGTCGGAGATTGGGTTTTGGTTAAGTTTTTCTCTGATTCAAGGAGCTATAAGTTTGGGGAGCTAGCTCCGTAATGTTTTGGTTTCTTCTATGTTTTAGTAAGATCAGTGTTTGGCTTTCTAGAGTTGAATTGCCAGTTTGGATAACTGGGATTCAGAGTGTTTCACGTATCTCTAAAGGATTACGTGTTTGATATTTCTGGTTGTAGAACCAGCAGTTTAGGATGGTTTGGTTGTTGAATCAGACTCGTTTGTAGTCTGATATTCTGCATAGAATTATTGTTAGGAGCTCTATAGCTTAGTAATATTGATTGAGTGTATTCTATAGAGCGAGTATCCCGATATATATATACCAGGGAAACTCGTGAAAGTATTATACAAAATTCTTTTGGATAATTAGATTTGTTCAGATTGTGTGGATTGGTTGCTATGGTTGTTGGCATATGATCAACATATGCTGTATTTTAAAATAAAATCTGTAAATAGATTATTAAATCACCTTTGTTTTAAATTTCGGGGACGAATTTCTTTTAAGGGGGAAGGATTGTAATATCCCGGAATTTTGGACAATATAAATTTAATAATCTGTGTTTAAATTTATATTGAATTGATAATTTTTGTTAATAAATTTGATTTGATTTAATAATCTTCTCTATTTAAATATTTAATTTGTGAATTTATTTTTAATAAACTAATGAATCTATTCTCTATTTTAATAATGTATATGTATATTTATATATATTTTAAATAGATAAGTTGTTTTTATTAAATTAGTATAGCATAATTTTAATATTTGAAATTAGGAAATTTTGATTTATTTTTGGATTTAAGCTTTTCAAAAATATTTAATAAAATACTATATGATTTTAAATATGTAAGATAAATGTTTTATTGGTTTAAAATTCATTTTAACTTAAGCTTGTATATTTAAAATAAGTTACAAATTTTTTTGTGTTATTCTTTTTAAAATATTAATTTATAAAATGTGATTTGTAAATTTAATTTGAAGTTTAAAATACAATTTAAAATATGAAACATGTATTCATGTAAGTTGTTGTAACCTCTTTTATAAATATATTTTAATTATTTAAAAAGTATCCTTTTCAAATGAATGATTTGTATATTGTTTTATTTATTATAACACTTTGCTTTATTTTTTTTAGAAATTATTTAAATACATAACTATGTATAAGAACTAATTAACTAAGCTTAATATTTCATTAACTCTAATTATAAATGCTAATTTATTTAAGAGGACATGTGTATGTAATTTAGAAGATAAGTTAACATGTGTTAAATATTTAAGTGAGTAAGTTAACAAGTGTCAAATTTGATCTTTTATTTTTCTTTAATTTTAATAAATCATAAATTTAGTTTATAAACTTGCTTATACTCATTTCTTTTTCCCTTTCTCATTTTCATTCTAAAAAGAAATCTGAAAATCTGTTCAAATGCATTCCTCAAATCTGCAAAATTTCATCTCTACAAACCTGCAAAGTAAATGCATAGCAAATAAACATTCCATTTTCAAGCAAGCTCTGCATTTACAAATTAAAGTAAATCTGAACAATCACCCTCTAGTTCATCTTCAAATGCATAGCATTAATCATGAAATGGTTCCTGCATGCAACAATTTCAAGTTGCACCTGCATTTCATCTGGAAGCATGTATAAATCAAGATTAAAAGCAAGTTCAAAGGGGAATTTATCAGTTGAAGCATTAAATCAAAAGGTCTGCATTTCTTTGCATCTGGAAGCAAGGGCCTGCATTCATGAATTTTTAAAATCTGGAACATGCAATTGAATCTGGGCTCTGCATAATTAGGTGAGTAACTCCTCTTTTCAAAAATTAAGTAGGTTGACTGCATGTTTTAATTTGAAATGGATATATTTTATGAAATTTGCAGTGAACATTTATATTTATGAATATATATGTGGGCATGCAGTTTTCCTATACAATGCTGTTTTTATTTAATTTTCAAGTTGCTGTTTGATTTTAAATCATTATCTCTGGTTAAATCTTGGTTTATATTTAAGAAATAAACAAGATATGTCTATATCCCCATAAACTATAGTTTGAAAACTTGCTTAAGTAAAAACAACTCTGTATTAACTCTGGAGTTTGCTAAGAGATGATCAATCAATAAAGTAGTGAAATTTCAAGTTTAGAATTTTATGGATTCAGAATTATAAATCAAATCCCCATACTAAATCATGATTTTTAAAAGGAAAATCACAAATTTTAATGCTTTATACAAAATGCAGTTTTGAAATTACTGTATTTTACATATTAGCTAAGTACAGTTGATACTTGCCTTTAATTTGGTTGAATTTGATTCTTTTGACAGAGTAGCCATCAAATATGATAGGAAAATTATTGAATTGTATTGCAATTCAATTTTGAGATGGCAATTTGGGATTTTCCAGTGTGAACCCTAGCTTTATTTAGTCTCTGTGTTTGGTTCGAATATGATCGCCTGAGTTGATCGAGTTTTGAGATATTTAGGGTATTGGTAGATGTAGGGTTGATGAAGTCTTCACCGGAGTTTCAAGATTTATAGTGGCCGGAGTGGTGAGTTATTGCCGTTGATAGGTTGGTCACTGAAAGGGGGATAGTGTTTCCAGGTTTTTGGTTTAAAACTTGAATTCAAGTTCAAGTTGAATTCAGGGGATCTGGGGGTTTAAAGTTGAAGTGTAGTCACTGATCGATGGGGGATGGCCACTGACGATGGTCAGAGATGGCCGGAGTTGGATTATGGATGCACAGGGGTGTGTGTGCATGGTTGTGTTGTTTTTGGGTTGCAGAGTTTATTGTCCCGTGATGGTCTCGGGTATTTTGAAGAGTGACTCGAAGCAAGTATAATCCTGACTCGAAGTAAGTTTAGAGAGGTTCAGTGTTTATAATGTTTCAGGTTTTAGAAATTGATTTGAAACCTGTTTTCCAGGTTCTATAAAAATTGAAGTGAAGTAGAAATGCAAACTTGAAATTTGAAACTAGTTGGAACCTGAACTTAGTTATAGATTCAAATAATTTAAATCTTGATATTTGTATTAATCAGATTTTAAATTTTAGTTTAGGTTTTAAATCTAAAAACAGAAAACTGTTTACAGTTTTTTTTTAAGTAGAAGTAAAAATGTTTAAATGTAAATTTGAATCTGAACCAAGTTTAAGATTTAAACTGGTTTTAAACATAAATTTAATTAGTTTAAATCTTAGGTTTTGAAATAATTTAAATTTTGAAACTTTAAGTTTGATCTTAGCATAATCTGGAAATCTGTTTGCAGTTTTTAATTTTTAAAAGTTAAAATTTAAAATGTAAACTTAATTTGAACTTAAGTTTTAAAACGTGAATCTAAAATATGAATTCAAATAAGTTTGAATTCTGGTTTTAGAAATAATTTAAATTTTAAAAAAAATTAAGTTGGTTTTAAAAAGAAAACAGAAACTGTTTCTGTTTTTAAAAATAAAGTTTAAATTGCAAGTTGAAGTTTAAACTGGATTTTAAAATCTGAGATTTGAATAAGGATTTAAAATTAGAATGTCTGAGATTTAAATTCATTTATGTTTTTAAATTTAAATTTGATTTCAAACCCACAAGTGTAAATGCATATGTGTTTTGCATTTAAATTGAAGATGTAGATTATAGGAAGAGTTTAAAGAATTAAAACTAGAATGAGTTTGGAAGTTGTATTTCAATTTTGAAGTAATTTTTTTTAAATTGATTTGAACTTAAATTAAATTGAAAATTTAAATCCTTTTAAACTTATTAAATAAGTAGATGTTTCTTTTAACATATAAGATTAAAGTTTTGAATTGTTTTAAATCTTATTTAAGATAAATTTGATTCTTAAAGTTTTAAAATGAAGTTAAATGGAATTTAAAGTAAATTTAAAAACATTTTGTTTTAAATGCATAATTAAATAAGAAATGTTTATCTAAAAAGATGAATAAAATTTAAATATTTGATTCATTTAATTATTAAGGTAATTAAGATGAATGTTAATTATTTAATTAATTAATAATGTGGATGATTAATTAAGTAATTAATAAATTTTTAAGTTAATTAATTAGATTTGAGATTAATTAATTAAGGTTAATTAATCTATAATTAAGGATGGTTAATTAAATTTTAATTAATGATTAAGATTTACTTAATCAAGTGATTAATGATAATTAAGATTTTAATTAACACTTAATTAATTAATAATTAGATATTAATTAAATTGTAATTAAATATTAATTAATTAATAATTAATAATGATTAGTTATAAGTTAATTCTTAATTAAGTAATTAAGTAATTAAGAAATGTTAATGAAGGTCATTAACTTAAGATCATTTAACAATTAATTAATGTGATTAATTTTTGATAAATAATTAATTAATAATAATCAATTGTTTATGTAATTACTTAATGAAAGTAATTAATGAATTAATTACCTAGTGTAATTAATTTGATTTATGTGATTAGTTTAGATTAATTAAGTTAAATTAATTTAAACATTTGAGGATTGTTTGATAATTACTTTATGTAATTTATGGATTGTAATTACTTAAGGAAGTAATTAATTAATAATTACAGGATGTAATTAAAGATATTTATTATAGAAGTAATTTGATTTAAATTACTTTAGAATTAATCAAGTGATTAATGAAGATAATTAATTATGAGAAATTAATTTATGGGATGGGTAATTAAAGTAGTTAATTACTGAATGGTTATTAATCAAGGGTGATTAATATATATATGGTTTAAACTGAAGATTAATTACTTATGTAATTAAATTATATAGTGATTGATTAAATGTAGTTAGAAATCATTAATTAATTAATTAATGATGTAATTTGGAATTGATTAATTAAGGAATAATTAATAATGAATAAATGATTAATGTAATTAATTTTAGCTAATTAAGAAATTACAAGTTAATTATTTGCAAGGGGTTTAAGTAATTAACTTGTGTAAGTAATATTAAATGATAATTACTTATTGTAATTAGAGATGGTTAATCAGTACTGATTAAGTGAAATAAATATTGAGATGATGATTTATAAATTGATTTGTAATCAATTAATGGTTAAGTTAAGCAGAATTTTAATGATGTAGTAATTAATTTAATTTATTTTAAATTAATTAGAGATTAAGTAATTAATTTAATTCATTTTAAATTAATTATAAATGGTGTGATCATTAGATCATTGCATATGTTTGATGAATGGTATTGGTTGCTTGGTATGGTTTGTAATCTCAGTTATGAGATGAGTAGTGTATGTGATATGGATGTATTGGTTGCTTTGGATGATGAGATGAATTATCTGATTATGATATGAATTATCTATTGATAATGATAATGTAGATTATCTATAGTGTTATAAATTATCTATCTGTGTATATTTAGATAATGAATTGAATTGTTTTAAACTTAAAACAACTTGGACCTTAAAAGACACGCTTTGGATTTCGATGAGACCGGGATCGGGTTTCCATATTTGGGATCCGAAAACCACATCGATTCCAATTAAACGTTAGGTCGTTAATGTGACGACCCGCCCTTCTACCATCAGAAAGACGTATCATCATTAAGAAAGAAAGGGATGAGAAAATAGAAAGATAGAGAAAGAAAGAACAACAACATCTGAATCTCACAGCGGAATGGAACAAAATATAATATATTACTTAAATAATACATAGTTTGTACATATATCAGATTTATACGATATCAATACATGTGACAATCATACATACATAGCGTACTAGACAGTTATAAACACCTGTCTAGTTAATACAACTCAATACAACACAACTCAAACAATATGACTCAGAGATACCAACACAGCGGAACTATATATATATCTACAGCGCTGAAGCCTCCTGCTCCATTGCTCCTGCAGAATTCGCCAAAGCTAACCTGAATCCCTTGACTACCCGTAAAAATTTGGGTACCCGAGAGTTTATGAAAAACAAAAATAAACTCCGGGTCAGACATGGGTCTGGTATGAGTAAACGGTTTAAAGTTGCTTAACTTTGAAAACATATGAAAACAAAGGTATCACGTAAGACTCCCCAATAATAAATACGGGTAAGTTTTTACCTTACGCTAACCAAAACATTTCATAGGAAATCCAGTGATATTATAATAGTGTCTAGGGTTTTCAAATAAATAGAAAATAGCCGAAATTGTTACATGATTAAATTCCAGCTACTAGCCACAAAAGTGGGTAATACAAATCAAAACCGTAGGGTCTCGTAGGGAAAATGGATTTCCAACAATGGCAGGGCTACTGGGGTACCGCCCGTCACAGTACGGGGCCTAGATCACCGTACCGAGGATTACTCCCTTCATCCCCTGCAACACAAGGCCGGAACCATTCCTTACTGAACAGTCCCGAACAAGATAAACCCCGCGGTTGTAGCTAGCAACCGCCCACTAAGCCGAAATATAAAAAAGGACATCTAGACAGGGGAAATATCTTGTCCTGCTTGGGCATGACCCACCTAACCTTGCTGCACATCCCCTGTTTTAGCCATTCCCGGTTGCTGAGGCTTGAGGCTATGATTACCTTTATAGAACATATCACTTAGAATGCTCATCGTCCGCCTGACGATGTGTTGAAAGCATTCAATCCATACAAGTTCGTTCCGGGTTCGAACGAAACCGAAGGCATTATCTCGTTACACTCGTTTTGGAATCACCCTCAGAGTTAACGACGATAACCCTTGCATTCTGAAAACACCATCTCGATCTTCATTTCAGGAATCACGACCTAACGTTTAAATTGGATTGATGTGGTTTTCGGAGAATCAAATTTGATTCTTCCGATCCCGGTCTCATCAGATCCAAACGCCATTTTAAGGGCCAAGTTGTCTATTTAACTTAACAGTTCAATTCAATATTAGGAATTAACATAACAGATATAACAGATAAATCATACACAGCTATCACAGATATCCATAATACATCACAACATATCACAGAAATATCATAAACAGATATCAAAGTCAATCAAATCGAATTTATCAATGCATTCAAACAGTTTGGATTACTTTACTTAATTGATTACTTAATAATAAATTATTTTATCCTACTAAATTAATTGCTGATTAAGTAACTCAATTAATCAATTTATTAATTATTCAAATTTTTATTTTATTAATTATTTACTAAACTTTTATTCATTAACTGATACTTAATTACTCAGTTAGTTAGTTAATAACTTACCTATTAAAACGAATTACTTATTTAATTGTCACAAATTACTTTAATAAATCAATTATTATCAATTTAATTAAAGTATAATTCCTATTAATCATTTAACTAGATTTCCATTAATTAACCTCAAGTAATTAACTAATGTTATTAAGATTTAAATTGCTTATCATATAATTTATTTCTAATTAGAAAAAAATAAATAAAAATAAATTAAGGTTATCAATTTAGGATTTCAAATACAATATACTTAACACCCTAATTTCATATTATTACTCATATATCTTTTCTTACTTATCAACCTTTAATTAAAATACTAACTTAACTAACTAACAATACTTAATTAACTAAGTTAAACAATGGTACAACAACCATTTGGGGAAGGTACCGAGACCGCATCTATTCTTACTCGAGGAAACTCGAGTTTTTCCTCGTGACTCTCCCGTGCGTTTCCCTTCTCTCACTCTCTATCTTCTTCTCCTTCCTGTATCTTACCTTCTTCATATCTTTTTTTTAAGGAAAATGAAACAGCAGTAACACACACACGAGAAAAAAAGCCCGAAGACTCGATCGAAGCAACACTCGAATTTCTCGAGTACGCGCACGCGACCGCCCCAGATAAAAACTTGCCAGGCACCACTTCGCCACCGTGCACGTGCACGGTGGCTCGCCTCCCCTGCGGCGACCCACTACCGTACCCACAAACCACAAAACATCCCAGGTATCACAATCGAACCCTTGTTTTCAATTACAAGTTAAAAATGAAAAAAAAAACCTGGTGCTCGAAATAAGCAACAGCTACTTCCCTGACAAAATGATTGCGCGGCCACCACACCTCACCAGAGGTGATGAAAATTCGCCTGAACGTCACTCACACCTCCACCTAGCTCCACCAAAAATCGTACTACACTCGGTTTCTTATTGGAGTTGGAATCAAATTTTTACCGAGCTTTGAAAAATATGGGCTTAAACCCTATTCTTGATTCAAACTCAAAACATATGCTTTTGAAAAATAAATTGATATTTTTCTAGGATTAAGTAGTTTACAAACCTGCTTCCTGTAAATTTACAGAAACTAAAATTAGCTAAATCTCCTAAACTTGGCAAAAACTCACTTTTGATTCATTTTAAAACTGTTCTGTTCTTCTATGCTTAAAAATCAAGATTTTTATATTAAAAATCATAATTGTGTTTATGAAAACTAAATATAATATTGGATTTTCAATTCTCAACACTTGATTTTTAAACCTTGATTTTCTTTTTAACCTGTAGTTCGAATACAGAGTTAATGTCATACTGTTAATTTCCAACATGTTTTGCAGGCTTTGTTTTCATACAAACAAACTTGAATTATCTCACTAACACATCCAAATGGCTATATAAATATGTTTTGTAAATTTATTTGCTTTGTTTTGTACAAAATTTAAAGTACTGATCAAGAACAACTATGCAAACATTCAGTGTAAACTGTCATATACAAAACAGTGTGCTCAAACTACTTCAACACATATCCTAAATAAACAAACATATAAACTAAAGTTGAAATTAGTTCGTTTACTCACATAAAACTGTTGAACAGAAGGTATTGAAAATTTTCTGGCTTTACTTTGTTCAAACTTGAATTCACTGAAGAACAAGCTATAAAGTTTCCAGTACAACCAATATATACACAGAATAGTTTGCTTAAACTATATCAAGCACAGATCATTCAAAAGCAAATATTCAAGCTAAATTTTGAAATCAGTTGTTTACTCACCTATGACATGTCTGAATAAAGAAGAAGTTGAATTTGATCAACTGGAACATGAATTGTTAAGTCTGTAGTTGAAGCTGCTTGAATTTTCCTGTAACTTTCCTTGTTTCCCTGAATTTGTTTTGACCCGCAAATATAAAGTTTTGTTTGTTTCTTTTGCTTCTTCTCAGTATTAATTTCATAAGTTAAAAACTGAACAAATGAAATAAGGATGTTCAATACATATATATCTTGAACAAGCTGTGCCTTCCTCAATAAGTTTTCACTTGATAAATATCTTGCTTTATATTTTTTTTTTTCATGTACTAAGACCTAAGTCAATTCAACTATTTCGGCTGAATAAATTTATTTCAGAAAGAAAAGTGTGCCAATTTATATTTATGTCCTCTCTTAAGTTAACACAATCAATGTTTGCTGCTGACACAACTTCTTGTACCAAGGTATTGCAGGTTTGCTTGTACTAATGAGTTCATTTGGGCTAACATACTATTAATGTTTGCTGACACCATCCTTTATACAAAGATATTTGCAGTATTTTTGTTTGAATATATTTATGTTAGCATATAAACAAAATGTTTGCAAGCTTGTCTTATTATTTTGAACACAAATTCATACACTAATTTCGACCAATTATGACTTTGCATTAATTTACTGCAATATGATATTTCGGCTAAAACATTAATTTGTAGTTTGAAATGACAAATTGTACTTAACTTTAATGAATATGTCTTCAAATGTTAACAATAGTTTCTGATATAGGCAGACTTAAATTACTGCAAAGAAAATAGTAGAAGTATTTGTTTTGTACAAAAGAGTAGCTGGGTTGACAGTAAGTACATACTTTGTTTTGTTGTTAAAATCTTGTCTTATATTATGTTATACTTGTTTTTATTTCATTTTATACTTAAGTTTGAATTACATGTGAAGATATAGTATATAAAGAACAGTTTTATTATTTGCTTGCTTACTTATTTATATTTGTATTTTATAATTTGATTATCAATATTTACATTATGTTCTTAAGTTTTACTTATATTTAATACTTATTTTTATATTTATTTCCAATTATAATTTATTCAAATTATACACATAAGTTTGACTCGTATTTTACATTTATATTTTTTATTACTAGAATTTGATTTTAAATTTCAAACATTATCAAGCATACGGATTTATTTAACCAATGTTAACAATGTATAGCATTCTAATTTAATTATATGAGTTCAATTTTATTAAGAATATTGTTAAGAAACTTATTTTAGAATTTCAACATTATCATCAATACGTATTATTTTATACTAAATAAAAACAATGTAAAGTATTTTAAGTAATTATATAAAATAGATTTTTATCAGGAATATTATTGAAATACTTATTTCAATTTTCAAATCAATTTCCTTTTAAAAATACAGTTTATATAAATAGATGGCAACACTTTCAAAATCATATTCATTTAAATATGAACAATTCATATTTTATATTTAATTAGATTAAACATTTATTAAAAATACAAGGGCCGAAATCCAGGGTCGTTACATTCCTTCCCCCTTTAAAGAATTTCGTCCCCGAAATTTAAAACAATAGTTAATCCTAACAAACAACCCTAGTTATCTGAACACAATTCCAGTTAAGCTTCCCTAAAATTATCGAGAGTTGTCTCTCGATGATCAACAATCCGAACTGGATTCCTGACCACAGTTAAATTTGATTCAACCCCCAAATTCCTGAATTACTAGTTTAACAATTAATTATGAATCATGAACAAATTTCCTGAGATATATGGGATACACAATAAATTCCAGACATCCATTCTGGAAATTAAATTCTGAAATTCACAGTATTAACTCTTTCCAAATTTATTGACTTCTTTGCAGAATTTCCATATCTATTCAATCAAGCCCGTACGATGTACATATACCATTCGTACGCAATATCAAATCCGATCGCTCGATCACACAATTTCATTTCCGAACTAGTATCGTCCACCCGACTTCCTAGTACGGACTCAGAACTGGTTTCTTGATCAGCAACTGTCATTCTCCTTGCATAATCACAACTATGATAGAGAATTTCCAGCGTCAATCAAAATCCAAATCCATGGTTCGTCGTCGAAAATCGAATGAAAAATCCTAATTCGGATCGATATAGCTACCTCGAAATTCTGTGCTCGAATTTGGATCTAATTGCTACGTGAATAAAATCATATACGTACATCCTACGTATTTATATTCATTGATTATCAACCATATCAATTTCTTTTATTCACATTATTTTTGATTCCATACACTTGGAATAATTTTCTCAAAATTTTACTTAAGAATTTCACCATTCATTTCTTAAGCTTAATATAAGCATTATATATACTTTTATATTATTACTCTGCCACTTTAGCCTTTATATCTTCTTATTTAAATCTGAATTACCAATTTCATATGAATTCAATTTTCTTAACTCTGAAAATTGAACCTTTATTGACTATCTCCATTTATAACTGATTCCTATTATTATTTTTAAATTAGTTTCATTTATTAGTTTACTTTAAATTTTCAATTTGAAATTGTTTTGTTGCTAGAAATTTGGTTTTTTTTATAGTTTTCAAATTCTGAAAAGCTTTGACATATTCTCCATTACATATTTTCATAAGCACATATGTAAGGTTCCAATCCTCAACACAATTAATCTCAATCAATTCTCAAACCATTCCCTTTTAATTAAAAGGAATTTACAACTTACTTGCTTATATAATCCATTTAAGCAATACAAACTCATATTCAAAATCATCCTATTTTGCTTCCAATAATTCATAGAATTTATCTAATTCTCATTTACTTCAAACAACCCATTTCCTTTGGCAATTTAACAATATCATTGTGAATAAATAATCACTCAAGCTTAATAACAAATCTTAAATTGTTTTCAACTCAATTTACACTTGAGTCCATCTTAGTTAATTTATCCACAATCCTTTCGTTGCATTTTCTTTTATTTCAAAAGTTTGATTCCAAACCATTATATTAAATTTGACAACCCATATTTTAAATTAATCATCTCATAATTTATTTAAGTCGTTTATTTTTTTCAAACTATTCCACCTAACAACTTAAATTTATTCTATTCCACCAACTTCCATTTAAATCTTTGATTTGATTTTCCTTTAATCAAATCCCAACTATTTACTAATCTATTTGATTAGTTTATTCTTTTATCCATCCTTAAATTGTTAATTTACATTAACAATTCATTATTGAATTTATAGTAAAGTCATTCAATTTATGCTTGAATTAGATTTGTTTATAACTCACACCATTTCTATTTAAATCCAATTCACTACTTACTTTGGTTTTACATTTACTTATTTATTTAAGAATTTTTTTCATTTCATTCAAATTTTATCTATAACTCGACTGAGTTCATTTAAATTCAATTTTATTTTAACTCATCTTCAGTTAAATTTAGCTACTTACCCATTCTTAAATTTATTTCTCAATATATGAGCTCAAACTTATTTGTTTTCCCTTAAAGTTTATATTACTCATTTGGGTCATTTCATCTCATAATCACAATTTCAGATTATATATATAACACATAGCATCTTAAGGTATAAATTTCCTCCTCACAATTTATTATCACTTTACCTTCAAATATTATATCCAATTAAGTTCATTTTGAACTTCAATTTCATTTAACTTTATCTCGGGTTAAGCTCCAATATGTTCCCTATTGTCATTTACTTTAATTAAATTTTAATTCCCGGATTAAAATTCCCAATTTCATCATATTAATATCAACTTTACTTTATAAATTCAATAGTTGATCCATTTAAACCTTCCACATTATCTGAATAGAATTTTTCTTAAAATTCAATTGCCCGGTTTCCATTTCCAAAACCAATTTGAAATGATAACTACACATACCTACTTGGTATATCAACTCAAATTTTCAACTTTCAAACACTTATTTTCACCAAAACAAATTTTCTTCTTTTGAAAATTTTAAAATAACTTGCATGCCCAACAACCACAAGCAATACCATAACCCACTATATTTTTTCAAAACAAGATTCCATTATTCCCTTCAAATCTTTGGATAAACCTTTCAAACATTCCCAAGATTTTAAATTTCCAAATCCTTTGTTTAAATTCATTTAAACACTATCAAATTTCCGGGACTTAAATTCTTGTTTAATCTAATTTTAGTTATATTCCCTTTTGTATTAAAGATCATACTTAGACAATTTTATTTGTTTAAAGACCCCTCAAATTTAAATTTTTATTTGATTGTATTATTAACAATCAAACATCCAAGTATATATATAGTTATTTCAGAAAAATATTTCTTTTATATTAAAATATAATTTTGGGTAAAATTATTTCATTTACCCTACTTTTTTAAAAATCAATATTGTGTCGAATTGCTCTACTCAAGTGTTTAGAAACCCCTTCGATACAGTTTTCGAGACTGTGCCGACGAAGGTTCATATACCACTCAATAAATCAATCAACGCAATATAAAATAACTTTATATTCACTAACAAATACGCGCTCATATCTATTAATACACTCAAACTCATTTTAGAGTTCTACTGACTCTATTTTATGAGTAATTCCTACCAGAGCCAAGGTTATCACCAACCTATGCTCTGATACCAACTGTGACGACCCGCCCTTCTACCATCAGAAAGACGTATCATCATTAAGAAAGAAAGGGATGAGAAAATAGAAAGATAGAGAAAGAAAGAACAACAACATCTGAATCTCACAGCGGAATGGAACAAAATATAATATATTACTTAAATAATACATAGTTTGTACATATATCAGATTTATACGATATCAATACATGTGACAATCATACATACATAGCGTACTAGACAGTTATAAACACCTGTCTAGTTAATACAACTCAATACAACACAACTCAAACAATATGACTCAGAGATACCAACACAGCGGAACTATATATATATCTACAGCGCTGAAGCCTCCTGCTCCATTGCTCCTGCAGAATTCGCCAAAGCTAACCTGAATCCCTTGACTACCCGTAAAAATTTGGGTGCCCGAGAGTTTATGAAAAACAAAAATAAACTCCGGGTCAGACATGGGTCTGGTATGAGTAAACGGTTTAAAGTTGCTTAACTTTGAAAACATTTGAAAACAATGGTATCACGTAAGACTCCCCACAAATAAATACGGGTAAGTTTTTACCTTACGCTAACCAAAACATTTCATAGGAAATCCAATGATATTATAATAGTGTCTAGGGTTTTCAAATAAATAGAAAATAGCCGAAATTGTTACATGATTAAATTCCAGCTACTAGCCACAAAAGTGGGTAATACAAATCAAAACCGTAGGGTCTCATAGGGAAAATGGATTTCCAACAATGGCAGGGCCACTGGGGTACCGCCCGTCACAATACGGGGCCTAGATCACCGTACCCAGGATTACTCCCTTCATCCCCTGCAACACAAGGCTGGAACCATTCCTTACTGAACAGTCCCGAACAAGATAAACCCCGCGGTTGTAGCTAGCAACCGCCCACTAAGCCGAAATATAAAAAGGGACATCTAGACAGGGGAAATATCTTGTCCTGCTTGGGCATGACCCACCTAACCTTGCTGCACATCCCCTGTTTTAGCCATTCCCGGTTGCTGAGGCTTGAGGCTACGATTACCTTTATAGAACATATCACTTAGAATGCTCATCGTCCGCCTGACGATGTGTTGAAAGCATTCAATCCATACAAGTTCGTTCCGGGTTCGAACGAAACCGAAGGCATTATCTCATTACACTCGTTTTGGAATCACCCTCAGAGTTAACGACGATAACCCTTGCATTCTGAAAGCACCATCTCGATCTTCATTTCAGGAATCACGACCTAACGTTTAAATTGGATTGATGTGGTTTTCGGAGAATCAAATTTGATTCTTCCGATCCCGGTCTCATCAGATCCAAACGCCATTTTAAGGGCCAAGTTGTCTATTTAACTTAACAGTTCAATTCAATATTAGGAATTAACATAACAGATATAACAGATAAATCATACACAGCTATCACAGATATCCATAATACATCACAACATATCACAGAAATATCATCAACAAATATCAAAGTCAATCAAATCGAATTTATCAATGCATTCCAAACAGTTTGGATTACTTTACTTAATTGATTACTTAATAATAAATTATTTTATCCTACTAAATTAATTGCTGATTAAGTAACTCAATTAATCAATTTATTAATTATTCAAAATTTTAATTTATTAATTATTTACTAAACTTTTATTCATTAACTGATACTTAATTACTCAGTTAGTTAGTTAATAACTTACCTATTAAAACGAATTACTTATTTAATTGTCACAAATTACTTTAATAAATCAATTATTATCAATTTAATTAAAGTATAATTCTTATTAATCATTTAACTAGATTTCCATTAATTAACCTCAAGTAATTAACTAATGTTATTAAGATTTAAATTGCTTATCATATAATTTATTTCTAATTAGAAAAAAATAAATAAAAATAAATTAAGGTTATCAATTTAAGATTTCAAATACAATATACTTAACACCCTAATTTCATATTATTACTCATATATCTTTTCTTACTTATCAACCTTTAATTAAAATACTAACTTAACTAACTAACAATACTTAATTAACTAAGTTAAACAATGGTACAACAGCCATTTGGGGAAGGTACCGAGACCGCATCAATTTTTACTCGAGGAAACTCGAGTTTTTCCTTGTGACTCTCCCGTGCGTTTCCCTTCTCTCACTCTCTATCTTCTTCTCCTTCCTGTATCTTACCTTCTTCATATCTTTTTTTTAAGGAAAATGAAACAGCAGTAACACACACACGAGAAAAAAAAGCCCGAAGACTCGATCGAAGCAACACTCGAATTTCTCGAGTACGCGCACGCGACCACCCCAGATAAATACATGCCAGGCACCAATTCGCCACCGTGCACGTGCACGGTGGCTCGCCTCCCCTGCGGCGACCCACTACCGTACCCACAAACCACAAAACATCCCAGGTATCACAATCGAACCCCTGTTTTCAATTACAAGTTGAAAATGAAAAAAAAACCTGGTGCTCGAAATAAGCAACAGCTACTTCCCTGACAAAATGATTGCGCGACCACCACACCTCACTAGAGGTGATGAAAATTCGCCTGAACGTCACTCACACCTCCACCTAGCTCCACCAAAAATCGTACTACACTCGGTTTCTTATTGGAGCTGGAATCAAATTTTTACCGAGCTTTGAAAAATATTGGCTTAAACCCTATTCTTGATTCAAACTCAAAACATATGCTTTTGAAAAATAAATTGATATTTTTCTAGGATTAAGTAGTTTACAAACCTGCTTCCTGTAAATTTACAGAAACTAAAATTAGCTAAATCTCCTAAACTTGGCAAAAACTCACTTTTGATTCATTTTAAAACTGTTCTGTTCTTCTATGCTTAAAAATCAAGATTTTTATATTAAAAATCATAATTGTGTTTATGAAAACTAAATATAATATTGGATTTTCAATTCTCAACACTTGATTTTTAAACCTTGATTTTCTTTTTAACCTGTAGTTCGAATACAGAGTTAATGTCATACTGTTAATTTCCAACATGTTTTGCAGGCTTTGTTTTCATACAAACAAACTTGAATTATCTCACCAACACATCCAAATGGCTATATAAATATGTTTTGTAAATTTATTTGCTTTGTTTTGTACAAAATTTAAAGTACTGATCAAAAACAACTATGCAAACATTCAGTGTAAACTGTCATATACAAAACAGTATGCTCAAACTACTTCAACACATATCCTAAATAAACAAACATATAAACTAAAGTTGAAATTAGTTCGTTTACTCACACAAAACTGTTGAACAGAAGGTATTGAAAATTTTCTGGCTTTACTTTGTTCAAACTTGAATTTACTGAAGAACAAGCTATAAAGTTTCCAGTACAACCAATATATACACAGAATAGTTTGCTTAAACTATATCAAGCACAGATCATTCAAAAGCAAATATTCAAGCTAAATTTTGAAATCAGTTGTTTACTCACCTATGACATGTCTGAATAAAGAATAAGTTGAATTTGATCAACTGGAACATGAATTGTTAAATCTGCAGTTGAAGCTGCTTGAATTTTCCTGTAACTTTCCTTGTTTCCCTGAATTTGTTTTGACCTGCAAATATAAAGTTTTGTTTGTTTCTTTTGCTTCTTCTCAGTATTAATTTCATAAGTCAAAAACTGAACAAATGAAATAAGTATGTTCAATACATATATATCTTGAACAAGCTGTGCCTTCCTCAATAAGTTTTCACTTGATAAATATCTTGCTTTATTTTTTTTTTTCATGTACTAAGACCTAAGTCAATTCAACTATTTCGGCTGAATAAATTTATTTCAAAAAAGAAAAGTGTGCCAATTTATATTTATGTCCTCTCTTAAGTTAACACAATCAATGTTTGTTGCTGACACAAATTCTTGTACCAAGGTATTGCAGGTTTGCTTGTACTAATGAGTTCATTTGGGCTAACATACTATTAATGTTTGCTGACACCATCCTTTATACAAAGATATTTGCAGTATTTTTGTTTGAATATATTTATGTTAGCGTATAAACAAATGTTTGCAAGCTTGTCTTATTATTTTGAACACAAATTCATACACTAATTTTGACCAATTATGACTTTGCATTTATTTACTGCAATATGATATTTCGGCTAAAACATTAATTTGTAGTTTGAAATGACAAATTGTACTTAACTTTAATGAATATGTCTTCAAATGTTAACAATAGTTTCTGATATAGGCAGACTTAAATTACTGCAAAGAAAATAGTAGAAGTATTTGTTTTGTACAAAAGAGTAGCTGGGTTGACAGTAAGTACATACTTTGTTTTGTTGTTAAAATCTTGTCTTATATTATGTTATACTTGTTTTTATTTCATTTTATACTTAAGTTTGAATTACATGTGAAGATATAGTATATAAAGAACAGTTTTATTATTTGCTTGCTTACTTATTTATATTTGTATTTTATAATTTGATTATCAATATTTACATTATGTTCTTAAGTTTTACTTATATTTAATACTTATTTTTATATTTATTTCCAATTATAATTTATTCAAATTATACACATAAGTTTGACTCGTATTTTACATTTATATTTTATATTACTAGAATTTGATTTAAAATTTCAAACATTATCAAGCATACGGATTTATTTAACCAATGTTTACAATGTATAGCATTCTAATTTAATTATATGAGTTCAATTTTATTAAGAATATTGTTAAGAAACTTATTTTAGAATTTCAACATTATCATCAATACGTATTATTTTATACTAAATAAAAACAATGTAAAGTATTTTAAGTAATTATATAAAATAGATTTTTATCAGGAATATTATTGAAATACTTATTTCAATTTTCAAATCAATTTCCTTTTAAAAATACAGTTTATATAAATAGATGGCAATACTTTCAAAATCATATTCATTTAAATATGAACAATTCATATTTTATATTTAATTAGATTAAACATTTATTAAAAATACAGGGGCCGAAATCCAGGGTCGTTACAGTTAATCCAAGTGGAGCGATTGAAGACTCGAGGTGTAAGGGCTATACGTCAGTATAACTCTGTGGGTGATTCCGTAATGAGTTTGACGGAATAGTACTTATAGATTTGAGATGGTGGTTTAGAGTGCAAGGGTTATTGTCGTTAACTCTGAGGGTGATTCCAAAATGAGTGTAACGAGATAATGCCTTCGGTTTCGTTCGAACCCGGAACGAACTTGTATGGATTGAATGCTTTCAGAACATCGTCAGGTGGACGATGAGCATTCTAAGTGATATGTCCTATAAAGGTAATCGTAGCCTCAAGCCCCATAAACCGGGAATGGCTAAAACATGGGAGGTGCAGCAAAGCTTCGTGGGTAGCCCCCACTTGAGAGCAAGATTTATCCCTGTCTAGAGGTCCCTTTATTTTCGGCTTAGTGGTGCGGTTGCTGATCACAACTGCGGGGTTGTCTTGTTCGGAACTGTTCAGTAAGGAATGGGTCCGGCTTTTTGTTGCAGGGGATTGGGAGTAATCCTCGGCACGGTGATCTAGGCCACGTACTGTGACGGGCGGTACCCCAGTAGCCCAGCCATTGATGGAATCCAAAATCCAACAAGTGCCAACGGTTTTGATTGTATTACCCACTTTTGTAGCTAGTGGTTGGAATTTAATCATGTAACAATTTCTGCTATTTCTTATTTACTTGAAAACCCTAGACACTATCATAATATCATCGGATTTCCTATCAAATGTTTTGGTTTGCGTAAGGTAAAAACTTTTCCATGTTTATGTGTGGTAATTCTTACGTGATACCTTTTCTTTTCAAAGGTTTTTCAAAGTTAAGCAACTTTTACCTGTTACTCACACCAGACCCATGTCTGACCCGGAGTTATTTCTATTTTTCTTTAACTCTTGGGTACTCAAATTTTTACGAGTAGCCAAGGGAATTCAGGTTAGGATTCGTGATAGCTTTGACGAATTGTGGAGGAGCAATGGAGCGGGAGGCTTCTGCGTATAGTTATATAGTTTTCCGCTGTGTTGGTATCTCTGAGTGTCTTCTATATATATTGAGTTGTAATAACTAGACAGGTGTTTATAACTGTCTAATATGTGTTGTATTGTCTGTGTAACTCTGATAATTGATGTATACAATGTAATACTTATGTTATTAATATAATTTATCCGTTCCGCTGTTGAGATTCTAGTGTTGTTTCTTCTTTCTCTTCTTTCTTTTCTCTTTCCTATCCCTTTCTTTCTTAAGGATGATACGACTTTTTGTGGTGAAAAAGTCGGGTCGTCTCAGATAACGATTGGGAAAAATATGGAAATGAACACCTTATGAATTAAGTTTCATAGTTTGACTATAGGGTGTTCGATATTAATGTTGAGAGAGAATTTGATTTAAAAGTTAGAATATTTGAGATTAATATTTAAAATGATTTGATGAAAAGTGATTTATAAAATGGGTTTTTCAAAATGTATCATTTAAGTTTGAAGAATTTAGGTTAAAAACTTAAGAACCTAAATCCCGATGCTTTTGGAAAAATGATTTTCAAGATTTTGAAAAAATAATAATATAATATTTGAAACCAATTTGGTTTAAGTATAAATTTTTGGGGATAAAAGTGTAAGTAAGAATTGTTATTTTTGGATTGGTATAGGAAGCAAGTCTTGATTGTTTTATGATGAACAAAATAATCTTCTAAGTAACGATCAGATGTTTGCCTTTGCGAACGTTGTAGTGCAAACTCTTTACCATTGTATAGTCAAAACAAGCTCAACCCGAACGTACCCAAAGTATGTTGGAAATAGATGTTTTGTTGGAAAATGTAAAGTATTGTTCCAAAAATGAGATTTTGAAATAAAAGAAATATTTTTAATTTAACTAGTTCGAGTGGCTCGAAAATAACTTAAAATTGGGGAAGGAATGTGTTCAGATGGTAAATACTTCTCTCGAGTATTACCCTTCTTGGTAAGGGAATGTAGGATACAGTTTGGTAGTACCCAGTTCCTTAGTACCATTATGGAGTTATTCGGGCTACGATATATATTTCTATGACTGAATATAGAGTTTTGTTTGAGTTTTAAATAAAAGCACGGTACTTGGATCATAAGTTTTCTTTGAGAGATAAATTCGAAATGGAATAATGGAATCGGGCATGGATATATGATCTTAGGATGTAGTGGAATAACATCCAAGTTGAACCAGTGTAGTTTACGAAATGTTTTCATAAATGATTTAGTGGAAATTGGTTTGGTATTAGGGAGAACTAATTAGTAAGTGTATAGGGTCTACGTAGATCATTTCTCTTTTTCATACAGTTTTGATTTAAAATTCGAGTACATGATTTTGAAGTGTTTGCACCGTTTCGAAGAAGGATATATTGCTTGAATTTTGACGACGAGCACATGTTGAGGATTTTTGGTGTGGGACCAAAGTTTTATATCATAGTTACGACTATGTAAGGAGAATAGATGTTCCAAATCAAAGAGCCTAATTGGGTCTACATTAGAGAATCGAGTGAGCGATACTAGTTCAGAAGGAAAGATATAATCCGAGTTGAGATCAAATAAGATTTTGCATAAGAATGATCTATGTACATCATATGAGCTGATGTATAGTGTTAAGTGTTTTCTGAGATAGGCTGAGGTGTAATTTTGGAGGCGAAATTCTTTTAAGAGGGGAAGAATGTAGACTTGGAATTTCACTGCTTTGATTAGTGAATATTTAATTAATTTTAAATATTCATATAGGTTTTATAATGAAAATAAAATCATTTTAATTAATTAATAATGATGGTAAAATTATTTTCAATTTTTTTACCAAATTAAATAGTTCGTTGAAAAATAGAAAATGTGACCGAAAAACGTTTTCTGAAATTTCGACATATCGACACCGGAAAGTTGTCGGGGACGTTATTCGTCTTTTTGAACTATATGTACATATATATATATAAGAATTAATTAACTAGATAATAATACATTTAGAAATAAATTATCGTATATCAATTTGGATATAAGTGATGTGATAAGACATTGTTTTAAAGATAATAAACATTTTATATAAGTATATATATTAAGTATTATCACATCCTAGATTTGCAGTCATTAACCATAATTATCTCTTGTCACATCTTAGTTGATTAATAATTAATTGTATATAAGAAAGTGATGTGACTAAACATAATAACTATATACATGTAAGAAAGTGATGTGACTAAACATAATTATATATATATATATAAGAAAGTGATGTGACTAAACATAATTGTATATATAAGTGATATGACTAAACCTAATTATATACATACATACATACATACATACATATATATATTATAAAAGATTTATGATGTGACTTGACAAAGTGATTTTGTGTGAAATCTTGCTTATAAATAGCCCATATGTTTCTCAATTTTTCCTTCTCTTTTCACCAACCTTTTCTTCCTCATTTCGAACTCAAATGGAGTATTTTTTCAATCCATGTAAAAATTTAATGGCCACAACATTCTAGTTGACCATTTTTTTCAAACTTCTATCATAGCTATGTCAATATTCCCAATCTTTGCAAAGCAATCTTTAACCTATAATTTCATGTCCGAAAATTACCCTTCTTCTTTTAATCACAACTTCTTTATATCAAATCGAAAATGAGTGATTCTTTTTTGAACTGATAGAGAAAATAAATCCAATAATTCTCTTTGATTCCTTTTTGAAATCATGGTGAGTAAGTAGCCTAAAATTCACTTACAAAATGACCTACTTTCGGGTTTATTATTGAGAATTCGATGTTTGTCTGAAGCCGCTCCATCTTACCAAAACAAGTCACGCTTCCTCTTCCTTACAAGGCCAAGCCTACCTAGTGCATTTAGGGTTCAAGACTCCATCTTCTTGCTTAGAAATGGAAGTGTTATGTCATTCTCTAATTTAGAAAGAGTTTGGATAGTTTTCGGTGAGTAAGTTCCTAATCTTTTGGAAAGAACTTTCCTTTATATGTTATGTTGATCCTTAGCTCTGTGCATGTTATATATATGTTTGATCTTGGCGTATTTCAAATGTGATGATAAGTGTTAATGTATGGGTTTGTGTTAGCGCTAGAATGGATGTGTTATTGCAATGTTAGTAATTATATATATATATATATATATATATATATATATATATATATATCAGAATGTGTATACAATTTGTTGTATGAATGTGATGTGTAAATAAAAAGGGTTGATGATGAACTTGACTATAGTCATGATGGGTTGAAAACAAAGTTGAACTCTCGTGACTACATACAAAGTTGAAACTTTGTATGTAGTCGCGACAAATTTGAGGTCGGATTTGAAATCAAACTCGTTTCAAGAGGTTAAAGTTTAGATTTTGGTTAAAGTTTACGTAATTGGTTTAAAGTATGAAAATTTTCTAAGGTATGTTTCAAATCATGAAAAAGTAAGAGTTTGTGAAGTGGTTATCTAAGAATATGTTAGAGCGAACAACGCCCATAGCGATAATCGCTATGGATGTAGTTTGGCAAAGGTTTGAGTTTCTATTTCAAATTTGTTTTATTTTGGAATTAGTTTACTAAGTTTTTTAAACTTAATTAGTAATGTTAAAAAGTAATTAAGTTTTAATATAATTAATTAATAAATTAATTAATAAAAAGGTAATTAGCACCTAATTGATAATTAAGAAGGTGATTAGAGGTTAATCATCACTTAAATTAAGTAAATGACTGTTAATTAATTAATAAAGTTTCAATTAATATTTTATATGGTTAAGAAGTAATTAAGTGATTAAGAATTATTCAATTAACATTAATGGTTAATTGATTAATTACTTAATTAATGGGTTATTTAATTAATATTTAATTAATTAGGGTTTAACTCTTAAAAAATTTGGTTTAACCTCAACCAAGTTGCAATAGGAAGTTAATTAGTACTTAATCAAGTTCTTTATGCCTAATTAGAGTTTAATTATGACTTAATCTTGATTTGAATTGGATTAATTAAGGTTTGTAGGGTTTAAGGTAATTAAATATAATTTTAACTTTTCAAAGGTGATTTTAAACTAAACAGAATGTGTTTTAATCAATTTTCTTTTTCAAAGCAAATTGATTCCATATCAAAGGATCTCTTGTCCGGACCCTTAAGTAACCCATATGATTAGGACAATTAAATGACATCTGTTAGCAGAACAAAACGCCATTTTGCTTTACTTTAAGTAATTTGATTATGTGGACATGTATTAAGAAGAATAAATCTCCATTCAGCTATAAATTGATTGAATTGTTTGTACGTCTATTTAGCAGGATAAATCACTATCTTGTTGTTATGTTATTTGGACTTTTATATGCCAAGTTATATTGATGTCTTATTCCTAGTTTGGGTATGAACTATATTTACATATATGGTAGCTTATGTAAATAAATGTTATGTGATTTGGGAATCAAATTGAAATTAAATATTCCCAAACTGAAATTAAGTGGTAACTTAATTAGTAACATCGGGACTGCTAAGCCTCATTTGAAATTTATAAAATATGGTCGGAATTTACTTTAATTCTTTAATCAATTTGAGGCTAAGGTTTATAAATGGTTTCTCAAGTTATATAATTCTTATAAAGGTATTTATAAATAATAACATGTTTATAGAAAGGGGAATTCCTAACGAAAAGGATTATTTAGGTGTTTTACAAATGATGTTTTTGTAAATGATATTTATCAAGGATATTTTATAAAAAAGTATAGAAAGGTTTATATAAAAAAAATTAAAATAGGAAAAAGATTTATAAATCATTTCAGTGATTCGAAAAGAGGTTTATAAATTAATTTAAGGGTTTATAAAAGCGGATTATAACTTTATTTTGAAAGTTCTAAGTTAATTGAAAAATGAGATGAGGTTTTTGAAAGGGAATTTTTGATAAAAGATAATCAAAATGTTTTATTTGGAAGAAATGTCTGGTTATTTAATATGGGTTTTGGAAAAAGAAAACTTTAAAATGTTTGTAAATATACTTAGACTAATAAGATAAGTATATGATTTTGTTTTAAGGCATTAAAAGTTAAATGTTTTGGTAATATACTTATACCATTGAGGTAAGTATATAAATGTTTCTAAGTATAAATGAAATGTAAGAGGTTTAGGAATAGCGTTTTGAAAAGATCTTGTGATCAGATTTTATAAAGTGGTTTTATTAATTAAAGAGAATTAATAAAGGCTTAGTTGATCCCATATGAAAATTAAACCATGATTGGATATTTTTTATTTGATAGTTAAATAATCGACTTTCAAAGTTGGATCCAAAACGTAAATTTAGAAATATCTAGGAGAAACGCGAGCATTATATGGTACAGTTACCGTCGAAGGTGCTATACTGTACATATAAACTTGTTCATTCTTCTAGGATGAACGATAAGGAAATACATCCACAAACGGTTAGGAGGTGAACTTCTCTCTTGTCATTTGTCTATTTATTTGCTAAAGAACTGGGGTTGAGTTTACCGAAAAATATCAAAGTTGTTTCGAAGAGACAAGGATAAGATATGTTACCTGAAAACCACTTTGATCCAACTCAAGCGTTTCGAAATAAAGACATCTTGAAGTATGGGATCGAAGATGGAGCCACTGAAGTACAAGTTCTGCTTGCTACTAATCCTGAGCCTGATTCCAAAATGGATGTATTAGAAGTAGTGCCTTTGGTTTGTCCTTATCTTGAATAACTTGTATGGATGAATGTTGGCACTACATTACTGCTTGGAGGGCAATGTTAGCATTCCAAGAGGGATTGCTATTCAGAAAGGTAAAACGTAGCCTCAAGCCTCATCAACCGGGGATGACTAAACGGGGGATATGCAACAGGGCTATGTGGATTGCAACCGTTAGGGTATATCATCACCCTTCTAGATATATATACAATCATTAATGAATTCGTGTATGTGGAAGCGCTCGGTTAAAGTTTGCAAAGCAATTGTAGTGAAGATATATTCTGTACTATACAGCAAGAGGTAGGCCGGTTCAGTGTTAGCATGGGTCGTGAGGTACGACCTTGGTATATTTTTCTAGAGGTGTACTATGGCGGACGGTACCCCAGTAGCCCAATCATTAGTTGGAATCCATTCTCCAATACGTGCCTTACGTTTTCGGTTGTAGTGCCTAGTATGTTGGAATGTGAGATGCAAGCATTTCAGCTATTTTATCTATTTACTTTAAACCTAGACATTATGATAATATCATTGGATTTTGATATAAAATATTTTGGTTATCATAATGTAAAACCCATCCATTTTTATACGCAGTGTGCACTTACGAGATACCCTTTGTTTGAAATAATTTCAAATGTAAAAATAAGTTTAGTTGTTACTTTTATCGAGTTTTACTCACGCTGGTTTACAAGACTGACCTAGACGCTGTTCATTTAATGCTCGGGTCAGATCGAGCATGTTTTTCAAGTTAGCTTTAGATGCTTTGGAGCTATGGAGTCAAGTTGGAGGCCTAAGACGTACTCTTGTATTTTGGATATCTTATGTTGTGTATGTGTTATGTGTAGTTTGTCTACTGTTGTCAGGTTAGGTGTTATAATAGTCCAACTCTGATATGTGTATGTATAAAAAAGGAGGGTCTCAGATTTTTTAAACACTTGATTATATTATATATTATTCCGCTGCGTTGTGAGATTCCGTGTTTGTTCGTAGTTCTTATATCTTCTATCTCCTTTATTTTCCCTAACAATATGCCCTTTTGGCACTTAGTCGTTCGGCATGTTAATACCGCTGATGTATTAATGTCGACTTATGGGGTTCAGAAAGATGGGTCGTTACAATCATCATATCCTTTTGTCATTGTAATGGAGTACTTCAACAATACCTTGAGCCAAACTGTACACTACACTGAAGATGCAAGATGCCAGAGAACCATAAGTCTTCTTTCTATAGATGATTTAGTCATATTCTCTAAACTAGATAGGAAGAGTATTACTACTATCAACCACTGTTTATCCACTCTGTAACTGGCCACTTGACTTGAAATAAATCAAGGAAAATCACACATTCTCATTGCAGGGCTTAATGAAAATAATACAACCTCTATAACAGCCCTATCCACTTTTCAATACATGCCCGGACATTCTGCTTACCTAGGTATTCCACTAACAACTTCCAGAATTACAATCAATTAGTGCTTACCCATATTAGAAGCTATCATTGGAAAATTAAGAAGGTGGCCTTCACATCTTCTTTTATAGGCTGGTCTTCTCACCATAATCAATTCTATTGCCACGGCCATGACAACTTACTACACAAGAACCTTCATATTACTCATAAAACTCCTTACAGTGCTAAATAATGCTTTTAATCACTTCCTTTAGTCTGGAAGCTACTACTCAAGGAAATCATTCCATTGTGCTTTTAAGAAGATTAACATCCCTAAGAATAAAGGTGATCTTGGAATTTTAAACTTAAAGCAGTGGAACATTGCACTTGCATCCAAACATCTAAATACACTTCTTTATGAAGATAAAACACTATAAGAAGTATGGATGAAAACGAACTACCTACATAACAAGAATTTTTGGACTATGACAACTCCACATGCAACTTGTTGGTTCTTTAAGAGCTCGCTCAACTACAGGTCGTTACTACTTCCTTACGTAAGCTACAATGTCACAACCACATACATACACTCTTTCTAGCGCACCCCGTGTGCAATGAGATGCATGATGCACTCACATATAATCAAAAACTCTCGACTGGTATACCAGAAAAAGCTCTTGCTAGAAACTGCATACATAACAACAAAGTAACCCTACCATATTCTAGTAGTGTCGCTATCAGAGCTTTGTGGACTACTATCTATGATGAACCTTGCTACAACCAAAGAAGAATAATTTGATGTTATGGAAGGTTATACATAACTCTTGTCTTACCCAAGATAAGCTAATGACAAGGGGACATGGGACAGATATGAAATGTAATAGGTATAAAGACCATATTGAAATAAGGAATCACTTATTCTTTGAATGCATAGTGATATACTAGACAGTGATGAGGATAATGCAATTGGGAGGTCACATACACATACAAAGGGATGCAACAAATTTCTGGGAATGGCTTTGCAACCATACAAAAATTAGAAATAATGAGAGTATAATGCTCCTCATTGTTTAAAGATATATAGCCCTATTATTTGGCAAGAAAGAAATGATATACTTTTTGCCAATGAAACCCAAATTGTCATTTGGCTTTCTACATGTCTACAGAGAAGGAACAATGATTTCAATATCCCAACCAGATGGAGTATTTAAATCATTTTCTCTTTGTATGGGTTTCCTTTCTCTTTGTATGGTTTTCCTTTGTTTCTGTTTAGTTTTGTCTGCTTTTTACTTCTGGTTCCTATGTGATGCCATGTATATGGCATGTCTTGTTTTCTTTGCTTTCTTTATGTGTTTGGTGTTTGGTGTTTGTCTTTGTCTTTGTCTGTAGTTCATGAGCTATTAATTTTTCTCTTCTTTATCAATAATAAATATGGTAGGGGACCATTTAGCCCCGTTTTCCCTTTAAAAAATTTCAAAATAATTAATTTTCACATTTATGAAACTAAAACCCAATTCGAATCCAATCTTAAACATGATACCGACATATCAAATCATCTAGATGTCATTAGATGTGGTTTTGAATTGTCTATAAGTTTCACAATATTTTGTTTCATCACATCATAATTTAATTTTCATTACATTTGTGTATTAATCATTTTGTTAACCAAAATATCAATTGAATAATTAAAGTTTACATTTCAAATTAAATTAAATATTTAATTAATTTATTATTAAAATATTTTTGTGTTTAGAACACATCAAAATATGAATTGTTACTAACTCCTTACTACTTTCTTAACAACTTGATCCTTTTTTGTTCTTTTACCACCTTTTGGTTTTCAACTTTGTTTGGACAAAACTATCACGATTCACTAAATTAATAAACCCAACACATTTGGATCTCCTAACAACTTTACTCCTTTCACAAAAATTTAATCAAATACTTACTTGATTGTATTTATTGAAAAGATTTTGTAAAAGTAATCTAGGAGAAGAGAAACTCAATTTATTTAATTCTCAATCGGAATCAGTAATTATGTTATAATTGATGGTTATTTTCACCCCAAGACTTATTAGTCTAAGCGTTTTGAGATAATGTTTTTATGAATTTGGTTTGCTTCAATATTTCATTGATACTTTAGTTTTAAAATATAGTATACAAAATAAAGTTTTACTAACAGTAGAGAGTTAAAACACAAAAAATCAAGAGAGAGAGGATTTTGGGCAGGTATTTCTATGAGTCTAATACGAAATTAGTGCTAATAACATTTGTGTGAAGCAGGGAAAAGTATTTATCATTTAAGTATGAAAAACTTCACATGTTCTATGTGCACTTGTCATGTAACATGCATTTCTGAAAGTAGAAATTACCCTAATTAGAAAGAACAGTTGGGTACTATTTTAAGTTATAAACATTTGATATAACACTTGAAATGATTAGAACTAATGTCCGATCGTAACAATACAAAGGTCAAATAAAAATTAGCATTTAACCAAAGTGCAAAGGTCAAATAAAAACTAGTATTTAACCAAAGCGATGCTTGGAGTGCCTTGTAGAAATTTCATAACTCTTAAGCTTCAAAAGACAGCTTAACCATATTTCGAAGTAATTGAAACCGAAAGGAACTGAAACGGTCAAATAAAAACTAGCATGTAACCAAAGCGATGCTCGGAGTGCCTTGTAGAAATTTCACAACTCTTAAGCTTCAAAAGACAGCTCAACCATATTTCGAAGTAGTTGAAACCGAAAGGAACTGAACTGAAAGTATTATTACTTGTTCAGCTACATTAGACTTTCCCATTGTGGTTACTAGTTTGTAACCATGTTAAGGTAAATAAGTCCAGCATAATATTACACAGGCCAAATGAAAACTAGTATGCCATCATAGTGATGCATGGAGTAGTCTCTTATAGACAACATATGATTCTTAAGCTTCAAAAGATAGCTTAACTGAAAGGAGAAGAGCTGAAAATGTTATTATTTGTTCACATACAGTAGAACTTCCCAACATGAATAATAGTTTGGTACCGCATTGAGGTAAATAAGATCAGCTTCAAACATCAGCAACTAAACTTGTTAAGTCAAAAGCAGAGTCGGAAAGTTTGTCAGTAGTCCATCTCTACAACATCTCAAGAGCAGCTTCGGGCTGATCCATGGGCACCATGCGTCCAGCATCGTGCACCTATATTGAACCAAATTAGACTATAAACTTGCACCCACGTATGTAATCAAGAGAGGAAAGTTAAAAGGCGACCAGTTGTTTAATGAGTGTGTTCGGCGTGCTGTTTTTAAATTCATGCACGCATAAACATGCAAATACCCATTTAAGTTTTTTTACATTTCAAACGCGTATAACTTTATGTAGAAATATCGGATCAGCATACCGTTTTCACCAAAAAATCAAAAAATTATGATCTTTAAAATGAGATCCATAGTTGATAACAAAAAAAAAAAATCATATTTGTAGTAAATGTGCAATTAATCCATATTTTTGCAGACAATTCTTAAAATTTTGAACACCTTCGATTTTTCTTCCAATCTGCAACTATTGCATATAATTGCATGCATATAGCTGTAGAAATCTCTACAGCTATCGCATATAATTACAGATATTTTTGCAATTATATGGTATAATTGTAGACATGTCTGCAATTATTGCATATAATTGCAAACAGGGGCGCGCTGCCCTCTGTAAACCCCGGCCAACCCAGCACGAAGTTGGATCCATGAATAGCTTGTTCTGCGTTGTTTTTACATATGAACAATGCCACTCGTTCGAAAAATAATAAAATTATGATTTAACGATGAAAACAGTTTGCTAATCCGTCGTTTTTACAAAAAGTTATTGCGTTTTAAAGATTGATAATTAATAGGATGCAAATTTCAATTATGGATGTGAAAATAACATCCATATGTGAAGAAATCGACGTTGCTGCAATGGAGAAGAGGGGTATTATAGAAAATGAAATTGTAATATTTGAAAATAGGGATGTAATTTATATTTTTATTATGAGGAAGATGTTTTGTGTATTAAGTTTGATTTTAAGAATGTGTCCTTTATTTTCACTTGTTTAATACCAATACAATTTACATTTTACATGGGAAAATTGTTAGATTGCCAAATACATTCTCATTTGCTTAAGTTTACAAAGTTCTTGCCCAGAACATTGCTTTTGCATTGGGCAGTTTTAGATCAAATATTTAGCAGTGTTACAAGGATGAAAAAAACACTAAAACTTAGTCACATGCCTAAAGTTTGAGCAACTTTACCCCATAGAGAGGGGAATGGGGTAAAGATTACCCTTAAATTTGGAATATTTTCAGCATTTAAGAAAACATAAACATATAACTTATACAACAAGTATAATATTTCCCTATTTCTTTTCTCATTGTGTCATCATGGTGGCTTTAGAAAAAATTTAGCAGTAGGTAGTCTACAAAGAAAAAAACAGGAAACGTATATCCTATAGTATAAAGTAGATCGGAAAAATGGGTTGAAGAAAGTCACATTTTTTTGTCTGAGAGACGCACACATACTTTTTCTTATTTAAGGACACGGCTTTATAATTTCGGTTGAAGGAAAATCTTTATAAAAAAATTAAATCATGCGTCTTTTTCAATCTCATTCTTCTTCAACCTTGATCTCAAATCATGCCGACTACTAAAAATTAAATAGATATTTGCTTCTCCTCGGTAAACTTAGTCGCTTTGTCTTTCCAAACTCCCTGGTGCTATTCGTCTGATGATGCCGACTCGAAGATGCATCTCAATTCACCATTTCTCTCAGGCAAAGATTGAGATAGCCACTCCTCCGTTCTAAATTGCTTGGGTTGAGTTCGTCGTCCTCACTGTGCTTTGTGATGCCGAGAATAGGAGAAGCTACCGTGAGCGCTTTGAGTTTGAGTGTGTCGCCACCTGCTTGCGAGCGCTATAGAGTTCTAACAGGATGCTGATTTTAACTGGAGGTTTGACATGTACTCGAATTATTGATAATTGGTAATGTTTTTGATCGGTTTTTTTGTATTTGATTATTGTATCTTTCATATTGTTATGATATATATGAAGCTTGCATTTTTGTGTATATTATGCAAATTAATCTTTTATTGTTTTACTATTTTTTATCTGATTTGAATGTTGCTCTTGTAAGTTTCAGATGGTGTATTTGATGTTGGTTGTATTTCTGGTAAGCTTTAGGCTGTTGTTGAATTTGTTAAAATTTAGTGCTACATGTATATAGCGTTTTATGTTAATAGTTAACTATTTGTATTATTCATAATATTATGGAATTTATAGGTTTATTTAAAAAAATTTAAAATTTTTAAGTACTCAATAATATATATTGTTTGGGATTTTCACAGTGCAAACATTGAACATTAAGTTTTTGCATTATGCTAATTGCATATAGCATTTCAGTATAATTGAAAGTAATAGGAATAAACATATTGTAGTGCAATTTAAAGTTGTATTACAAAATTTTCATACTTTTGCAATTATCCAATAGTTCATCATTCTAGAAATATGACAATTGACTTCATACTTAAATGTCACATCAAACTATCATTTCAAATATCTTATAAATGCTACTGAACCTTATAATTACAATGCTATATTAAACTATCACTTTGCATATTATAAACATGCTAGTGGACTTCATAGCTAAAGTGCTACAATAGGCCATCATTTTAGATATCGTAAACATACAAGTAGACTTTGTTTAAAAAATGCATAATTAAACTATCATTTTTCATTTATAAACATTCTAGTATATTTCATAGTTAAAATATCATATGAGACTATCAACTTGCATATCACAAATATGCTACTTGACCTTATATAAAAATGATACATTAAATTATCATTTTGCATTTTTTAACCATCCTAGTGGATTTCATAGCTAAAATGCTAAATAAAACTATCATTTGACATATCATAAACATGCTACTAGACATTAGATTAGGTTTGACATCCGGTTTGCTTTTACATCAATGCCTATCCAATTCTAGTTTGCTTTTGTATTCAGGCATACCCGCTTAGATTTGGCATCTGTTAGAATAGTCTCAAATTAAAATTCGAGCCCCCAAGAGTTTAAAGGGAAACAAAAAATCAAGTCAGGCTAAAAGCGAATAATTTTTGTTACATCTCTATTTACTGATATTTAGTGAGACCACACCGCTTAGCGGAACGGGTTTCCCCTTACTAATATCTCTTTTCAAAAATAATATTTTGCAAATCCTTTCCTGCAACCAAACTGGTTAATTAACTGATTATAATAATAATATAGCAAGATCCATTATGCTAAAAACAGGAAATAAACAGATTGTCTGTCCGACATCTTGGCTAACTACTCTCTGTCGGACTAACTGTCCTAAAACTGGTTATATTAAAATAGCAATATCCTTTATGCTAAATATGGACTATCTGTCTATAAAATAGGTAAAAAGGATGGACTAACTATCCTTAAGAAGTAGAAAGGTCTGTTATGCTAACAAATGAATTAACTGTTCATATCTAGGCTAACTGCCGTTAACTGGGCTAATTATAATCTGGGCTGATTGCCCACAAAATGGATTGATTGTCTGCATTTAAATGAGCTAACTGCCTGAATTTCCTTTTGGTTGACTACCATTTAAATTTTCCTTGGAGACCTTTTCAAAATGATTTATTCCATCAAATCATACTTATACAAGAAAAATATATCTTTAGCTTTACTCTAAGTTATTTTGCCATGTTATGTATACTTTATTCAAAATAATGTTGATGATGTACTATAAGGATTATCTATCCTTTTAAAAATAAGTTAAAGTACTTTATAACTAAAATACTTAGGCTATCTGCCTAGTCATTATATTCAAAACCTTTTCTTAAAACCTTTAAACAACATTTCGAAATCATTGAAGGTAACCCCTTCGAAACCAATAATAACACCTTTCGAAAGCATTGAAGCTAACCATTTCAAAAATAATAAAAGCTTTCGTCTAAAAGCCTTAAAATTTACAATATCTACCTTAAAAACCATTTAAATCTTGCCTTCTGAAAACAAAACAAAAACCATACCTTTCGACCTTGTCGAAAGCACAAACCTTTCAACCTTATCTGAAGGTTTCTTTTTCGACCTTGTCGGAAGGTTTTCCATTCGACCTTGTCGAAAGCTTTGTTTTCGACCTTGTCGAAAGGTTTCTTTTCGACTTTGTCGAAAGGTCTGCTTTTGACTTTGTTGAAAGCTCTTACCTTTCGACCTTGTCGAAAGCTTGGGGAACCACCCTTGTGAAATCATTGATAAAACCATTTGAATACATTGGGTTCAATTTAAAACAAGTGGAAACCTTTCGAAGACATTGGGTTCAATTTAAAACAAGTGGGAACCTTTCGAAACCATTCGAAGTTGACCACTTCGAAACCTTTAAACGTTTCGATTTAAAACATTTGGATTACGCCTTCAAGTAGAGCAAAAGGATTAGAAAAACATTAGAGTCGAAAGCAACTGCTTTGAAACCTTTAACAAAAACTTTTGAAACCATTCGAAAACAACAAAGTGTTGGCATTGGAACCAACCCTTTGAAAGCAATGGAGAGGTGGCTAATTTTAGAAAACAAAAGGTTCCCTTCGAAAGCAACTGATTCGAAAGGTAAGAAGCGTCAACTATACTTTTGACCTTGTCGAAAGGTTTCAATTAAAACAAGAAAGCAACCCAATCGAAATATTTTCTTTTAAACCATTTGACATTGTCGAAAGCTAGTAGGCGTATTTTTCCTTAAAATCAAAACAAAGCTTTCTCTTTTGGAAGCTCTTACCTTTCGTCCCTAAAGCTTTCGACCCCTTCCAATTCACTACGTGCCAGTTGTCTAATACCATGTGCATTGGTTATTGACCTAGTCGAAAGGTTTGATACCTTTCGACCTTGTCGGGCGTTTGGGATAGAGGCGAAACCTTGTTACCGAAAGTGTTAAAATAGTAAAAATCCTATTTGTGACGACCCAGATTTTCTCGTTCGAAAATCGACATTCACACTTCACTTGTATTCAAATGCCGCAGATTCAAACGTTCGAATCTGATTCGTCGGAGCTTATAACATATTAAGTACAACAACACAGCGGAAGAAAAAGAATATATCATTGATATACAACATTCGATACAACACGTTGATACAGATGATATCAATATAAATATCAGAGAAAGATAATAGCGGAAGACACAACAGCAGCAGCGGAAAAACAATAACTCCAATGCCAAAGCTCCAAAGACTCCAGAAGCTAGATCCACCAACATGCTTTCCAAATGTGAAGCGAGAAACCCCCATCATGTTGCATTAAGCAAGGTCAGATCCCGAATGTTGAAGAGAAGCACAAAGCGATAGCCAAATCCAAAGAGTGAAGAAGATTTCCAAGTGCTACCAAACCAGAGACTTCGAAAGATATCGAATCTACATCTATTATCTGAAAATCTAATTCTAGACTGTCCGTGTGGAAAATTATGGACACCTAGAGTTTAGATAGGGAACAATAAACTCCAGATCAGTCATGAGACTGGTATGAGCAAACGAAAACAGTTTTGAACGAAAAAAAAACAACAAAAGAATTTAAAATTGAAATCTGCAATGCTTTTTGGAAAATAAAACTACCATAAGGCCTCCTACTGCACACAATACAAATGCAAAATTGAAGGAGATTTCTCCTTATGATAGTCAAACATGCTTGATACGCAAAAACCTTTTGATATTATTATTCGTGCATAGTGCAGAAAATCTTTCGAAAGTATAATATTAATCTTAGTCAGCATACAACCATTATTGTATGCCTACTATAGCTACCGTCTAAACAGTGGTGACCACCATAAGTAAATGGCAGGTTATACAACTAAAACCGTACAAGGCGCGTATTGGAGATCGGATTGCCAACAAATGATTAGGCTAAGGAACTTCCTATTGCCACATAGGCACGCCTCTGGAGGGACGCCCCGAGAAGCTGCCTGGATTTCTGCCAACACAAGGCCGGGTTACCCCTACCCGGAAGTAACACCTACAAGTATGCCATCTTCGGTCGTTAGCGACCTTTATCCGAGGATCCTCAACCACAAAGTAACAACCACAAAGTAATAAATTTTCAGTGACCACATAGGTTAAATATCTTGGCTTCATACCATGATACCATCTTTTTCCAGAAGAAATGGACGTACCCTAGGGGCACGACCCCTAAATAACCTTGCTGATTTTTCCTGTTTCATCCATTTCCGGGTTGTGAGGTACTGATGCAGTCTCGTCCACAAAGCTACGCTTTACACAAAAGCCATGCTTCGATCAACAAATGATCAGCAGCACTTCGTATGCCACATTACCAAATTGGGAATGTATCACTAGTAACCACCAACTACATAACCTCTGAGCACGTACATCTCAAAGAAGGGTGTTAAAATAAAAGAATAAATTCTCCGCCACCAAACAGAAATATATTTAATAGAAACCAGCTTTACATCTCAAAGTATAACGTCAGACACACATCCATACAAGTTTGTTCCAGATTCGAACAGAACAGAAGGCACTTCACAAAGAAGCCCTTGCAAATCCGGATAATCCTTAATCACGTCCGGACTCCCCATCACAAAGGGTGATCAATCTCTATACCGGGGACCAGTAGGTGCAGAGACATTCGACAGGTTATCCTTTCGCTTTTGAAAATATTCGGTCTTCACCACTGGTCTTCAAATGCTATCCATAACGTCGTATCATTATTCGACTTATATGACACTAAGTCCTCTTCCGGCTAGACCGAATAATAAGCACAATATGGGATCTCAGTTAAGTCACAACTTAAAGCCCAAAACTTTTCTTTAAATGGTTTAAACAAATTACCATTTTCATCTTTTAAACAAAAAGATTCACTTCAAAAAGTTCACCCAACTTCCACAAAGATTAATTCATAGCCTTTCTAAACAATTTCCCTTTCAAATTGGATTAACTCATCCAATCTTTAAATCAAAGATTCAATTCATAGCTTTCAAAAACCATTTCCAAAGATTCATAGCTTTCAGAAACAATTTTCATTTCAAATCTTTTATACAAAAGATATGCCTTTTAGATCCTCTTCAATTTCAAAACAAAGTTCAACAATCTTTCACAAAGATTTATTCATAGAGTCCAAAACAATTCTATTTCAAACTTGAAATCTTTTCAACATAAATTGGAAATCCTTTCTTTATGTGAAAGCTATTATTATTTGAAAAACAATCCTTTTCGTTTTGGAAAAATCCGATCAAATATGCACAAGTTATAGCCTTTAAAGTATAAAACTTGGGTTAACTTCAAATTCCCAAAACAATCCTTTTAAAATAGTTTAAAACCCATATAAACACATTTACAACTTGTATAACCTTTTTAAACCATAATTTCCAAACATAGAATTCAATTCAAATCTTGAATTCAACTTCAAATCAAATTATTTAAATTTCAAAACTTTATCAAGTTATTCAAAATAACTTTTATCTTCAAATTCCTTTTCAAAAGCTTTTTATATTTAACCCATTTCCATTTACAAAACCCTTTGGATTCAAAATTCAACTTTAAAACCATTTCATTAAATTCCAATATCTGTGACTTAACCAATTTTCTCGTGTAATCCATATTTGTGTGTGTATGGTGTAGTACAGGGGTTTTACACAATAGTGCAATATCATCAACCATCACAGATTCAACACAGCAGTATTGATAAGTGGTACAATCTATAACGCTTGTCTTCATTTACAAATTCAAAGATAAATATGTAAATACATTACAGATAAGTAAATTACACAAACAGCTTAATCACAGCAATTCACATCACAGTATATTTCAAATCATAGATAATAATCAATTTAGTCATTCAATACAAACAATCATCCACAACTAAGATAAATTTAATTACTCGACTGTAATGAATTACCCAACCCTGTACAATTATTACAAAATAATTAAAGTCATTATTATTAATTAAGATTAATTAATTACATAATTACTTTCATTAATTATCCATAATCAATGATTTATTATCCTAAATTAATTAATCTTTAATTATTCATTAACTAACTTTAATCATTATTTAATTAATCCTAATTCCTTTCTTAATCGTTAATTAATCTTAATTATTAATTAACTATCCTTTAAATTTCTTTCACTAAGTAATTATTTTTAATTACTTTCATTAAGTAATGAACTCTTTAATCATTTTCATTAAGTGGTTAAATTAACCTTAAATAAATCACAGTAATTTATCATTCTTTAATTTATCAAAACCATATTTAATTTTCAAAGATAAACCCTTTATCTTAGTTAATCTATTAATTACAACATTAAATCTTACTTTAAAGAACCTTTAAAATAAATTTATTTATTATCCCATAAACTCACAAAAAAAAATTGTTTAGGAAAACAATTCAAACTTGATTGATTTAAACATTAAGCTTGATTTATTTGAAAATTTCAAAACTGTTGTATACAAAAATTTCCCAGACTCGAGCTATATCACGACCTTCTCGAGACTAACTCCGGGTCTTCCTTTATTTCCCTTTTCTTCGAGTTTCCTCATGAGTTACTCCAAGTTGAACCCGATGAAACTATGTCTCCCCAACCTCACAACCTTCACAGATACACATTCTCATCGCATGCATGTGTACAGTCAATACCTTAACCAACGACCATCGTTGATCTCACCCGCACAATATCGAAGACAAGCACAACCCAAACAACTACCCAGATTGATGAATTTACCCAAGAATTGAAACTGATCTAATTTGTTCATCCTATAACCCAATATAGACACACAAACCACCCCCGCGCTGACGAACTCATCCACCATCACTTATGCCACTTCAACCAGGGTTGCCTCGACAACCCACGAACTATTTCCCGCCAGTGCGATCACCTGAATCGTCGACGACGACCTAGTTCCCCCCAGAACAAATTCGACAAAATACCCAATTTAAACCCTAAAAGGATCTCGCCCATCACCCTCGACGATCGGAAAAATTTATAAGCATTTTTTCGACGATCTACTATACACAAGACACCTTCACCATTAATTTCGATCTGTAATTCATCGCCGATCAACCGGAATTGACCAAAGTTCACATTCCGTTCAACTCAAGAGTTCTCCATCGAAACAACACGAAAATTTTTGAATTTATTTTTAAAATTCATAATTTTCCAAAACAAACAAGATGGTGTAAAAGAAACTGAAATTTTTGAAATTCAAATTTTTGATATTCTTACAATCCTACTGTTTTTTCTAAATTCCAGAAAATATTCTAACTAATTTTAAAAATATTTTTTTTACAACTTGAATCTTGATTATATAAGTATGTTTTGTTCAGATCCTAAGACCTAACAAGGATTAGAGGTAGATAACTTGATTTTTTTAGTTTTAAATTTTTGAAACCTGTACAAAGAACAACGGTTTACTTTCCTGTTTTCAGACATGCACAACATAAACTATATACATACAGGCATAGTCACACTCATCAACACTGTCATCATAGGCATCAAATTCAAAAGAAACTAGTTTAAGAATTAAAGTTTGCTCACCTGGAGTTGTAGATCGGAGGACTGGAATTTGAAAAGCAAAAAGGTTTTATCTGGAATTTCATTTGTTTGATCTTGAACTTATACTTTGATTCAACTTGCTTTTGTTTTGTTGCTCTGATTTTTGTTTTGCATGCTATTAAGGCCAAGTTGGATTGGATGCTTCAGGCTGATGATTTTTTTTTCAAGTTTTAATTCCCTGGCTTTTTGATTTGTAGTTTTCTTTTCAGCTTCGATTTCAAGGTTTTTGAAGCTGAAGCTAATTTTTGATTTTCATTTCTAGATTTGAGATAATCAACAACTTCAGATTCGAAGCATTTGAATTTTTTTCCTCTAGTTTCAGGTCTGTTTTGCTTTTTCAGACTTTTTTGAAAATGAATGCAAGCGATTTTAGAAACCTGGTCTTCTACTCTCAAACATTTTATTATAATTTAAATTAGAAGAAATTTTTATTTTGCAACTTGTTCATTTAGTTTAACACTTGTCAATTAAATAAAAAAATCTTTACACTTGTTAAATCTTTAAACTATATGTCTTACAATTGTTAAATGAAATAAATTTGTGTTTAAGTCCTTCCTTTATTTTAATTTAAATAATCCTTATATTTAAAAAAATGTTTTTAAACCCTTGAGTATTTTTATTTTATATCTTAACATATGTTTATGTTTTAAATGTTTATTTTTTTATCTTCTTATATATTTACATTTCCACAATTCAAATTTATCTTAATTGTTTTTTCATATTACAATCTTAATTTAGTTTAATATTTTTTTATATTTTATATTTTCATTTATACATTTTCTAACATTTATATTTACACAACTTTTAAAAGAGAATGATTTGAAAATCTTAATTATACACTAAATAAAAATCACATTTATTTATATATATAAGAATTAAATTTAGAATAGCCTTTTGAAGATTTCTACATTAATCTCAAATCATGTCTTCCAAATATAAATACACTTACATATATATGTATATTAAATTTAGAAAAAAAATTCTACTAAATTTAAAATGTAGAATTTTGAATCCTAATTCATTTTTAAGATATTTATTTTTAAAATTCTATTCATATTTTATTGAATTTTCAAATCAATTTCTTTATTTACAATCTTTTATATATTTACCCTAAATTTTCAAATTAATCCACAATTAAATTTATAATTAATATATTATTCAAAATATTTATTTCTGAATTTCCAATTAGAAATTCTATTTTAAAATCATACTTATATTCATTTATATTAATAAACAAACAAATATCTATTTAATTTGGAAAATACCAAAATAATTCACAATTTAATTTCAATAATTAAATTAATTACCAATTCAAATTTGATTTGAAAACAGGAATGTTACAGATTCCCCCTTAAGAAAATTTCGTCCCCGAAATTTGCCAGGGAGACAACAAAGGATGGATACACAAAGATAGAGAAATAATTTTTCAGTTCAAACTGAATATCTATTCTGCATTTGGCTTACCAAATCAGAATATCATCGATAATTACGGGAATGAATCTATTTAATACTACATAATATACTCGGGTCGTCCAGTCTACGAAATATACAGGGGTATTGGTTAGTCCGAAGGGTTAAATAACCGTTCGTAGAATATATCTGGACCCAAAGAATAGAAAAATGGATATAATCCAATTCTGTTTTATATTTCGTCAACCAATCATTTCAATTTAGATTCCAAATTTATTAAAGTTAAAACAAAAAGATGAGGGAAACAGATGATTAGAATACGAGATATGAGACTCATCAACACGATTCGTAGGGCCACCATCACACCAGAGCTTCTCTCATGAGCTGCCACGAAGCAATCAAAGAATTGATATCGAATAATGAACTAAAGAAGATTGATAGAGGAAGTACTGTTTCCGTTGTTGCAGGGCATTTGACCATTTGTAGTGGTACTCCCATGTCCCCTATCTCGTCTTCTTCGTGCACTCATACTCACTATCAGTCGATATTAAGAGAATTTACTGAGGCATACTGACAGATATCTTAGGGATATACTCATTCTAGGGCATTTATAAACCTATCTCTAATGAGTTATCTAATGTGTTATACTCCTGAGATAAAGTTCAACCTTCAGCTCTGATACCAAATGTGACGATTCGGATTTTTGCATTCGAAAATCGACATTCATACTTCACTTGTATTCGAATGCCATAGATTCAAACGTTCGAACTCGATTCCCAGAGCTTATAACACATTAAGTACAACAACGCAGCGACACCAAATGCGAAGTGAGAAACCCCCATCACGTTGCATTAAGCAAGGTCAGATCTCGAATGTTGAAGAGAAGCACAAAGCGATAGCCAAATCCAAAGACTGAAGAAGATTTCCAAGTGCTACCAAACCAGAGACTTCGAAAGATATCAAACCTACATCTATTATCTGACTATCTGAAAAATCTAACTCTAGACTGCCCGTGTGGAAAATTATGGGCACTCAGAGTTTAGATAGGGAGCAATAAACTCCAATTCAGTCATGGGACTGGTATGAGCAAACAAAAACAGTTTTGAATGAAAACAAACAACAAAAGAATTTAAAATTGAAATCCGCAATGCTTTTGGAAAAATGAAACTACCATAAAGCCTCCCACCGCACACACAATGCAAACGCAGAATTGGAGGAGATTTCTTCTTATGATAGTCAAACATGTTTGATACGCAAAAACCTTTTAATATTTTGATTAATGCATAGTGCACAAAACCTTTCGAAAGTATAATGTTAATCTTAGCCAACATACAACCATCATTGTATGCCTACTATAGCTACCATCTAAACAATGGTGACCACCATAAGTAAATGGCAGGTTATACAACTAAAACCGTACAAGGCGCATATTGGAGATTGGATTTCCAACAAATGGTTAGGCTAAGGAACTTTCTATTGCCATATGTGTACGCCTCTGGAGGGACGCCTCGAGTACCTACCCGGATCTCTGCGAACACAAGGCCGAGTTACCCCTTCCCGGAAGTAACACATACAAGTATGCCATCCCCGGTCGTTAGCGACATTTATCTGAGGTTCCTCAACCACAAAGCAACAACCACAAAGTAATAAATTTGCAATAACCACATAGGTTAAATATCTGGGATCCATACCATGGTACCAACTTATTCCAGAAGAAATGGACATACCCTAGGGGCACGACCCCTAAATAACCTTGCTACATTCTTCATGTTTCGACCATTTCCGGGTTGTGAGGTCCTGATGCAGTCTCGTTCACAAAGCTATGCTTTACACAAAAGCCAAGCTTCGATCAACAAATTATCGGCAATACTTCATATGCCACATTACCAAATTGGGAATGTATCACTAGTAACCATCAACTATATAACCTCTGAGCTCGTATGTCTCAGAGAAGGGTGTTAAGCTAAGAGAATAAATTCTCCGCCACCAAACAGAAATGTATTTGATAGAAATCAGCTTTACATCTCAACGTGTAACGTCAGACCCACATCCATACAAGTCTATTCCGGGTTCGAACAGAACCGAAGGCACTTCACAAAGAAGCCCTTGCAAATTCTGTAACGACCCAAAATTTTCGATCCCGAAAATTCCAGATAGTTAGGAAAAGAAGAAAAGAGATAGAAGATGAAGAAACCGAAAACCAAACTCAGAATCTCACATTCGCAGTGGATAAAATATAATATCAAATAATATTCTTTACACAAAGAAAGCTGTATCAGTCAATTACATTTTAATACATCAGAGTTACAACATTTCACAATCACTGGATAGTTAAAAATAACATGTCCCAGATAAATTACATTATATCATAGCAGAATACACTCCATATGTTCCTGCCATCCAGCTCGCCTCCTGAGCTCTAGAACGTCCTTACCTGAAAATCTGTAATACTTGGTCTGATCCGAGCATTACATCAAAGTAACACCCGAGTCAGGCTGGAAACCAGCGTGAGTAGACCCATCTAACATGGAATACAAAAGCATAAAACCTACATATATAACCCGGGTAACTTGTATCGATACAAATTCACAAATTGTTATAGACATTACTTGTTTCACCCACAAATTTATAAGTACCAAAACTTAGATTAAATAGTCCAATTCACTTAAATCATTTCATTCCAGTATATTGATTTCACATATCAATCTATGAAGAACCGAAGTGGTTTCGGGTATTAACTAATACCCGACTCCGGTCTCTTCGAATCTCATGTCATCTTAACCCAAGTTATTCAAATGAAATACAGTTCAAACTTTAAATATAGGGTGTCACCTTTACATAGTAATTCTTCATCGATAGATATCCATATTCATACAATTTAAGCCAAACATATCATATCGCATAGCATCACAAATCACATATCATAGATATCAACAAATCTAAGGCATACAATATCATTCAATCATTTATAAGCAAGATTTATTTATCATACCATTTCTAATTAATTTAAAATAAATTAAATTAATTACCTCAATTACTATTAATCCCGCTTACTTAATACTAATTAATTACAAACCATTAATTGATCATTCCTTAATTATCCTCTTTAATTACATTAAGTAATTAGCCTTTATTTAGTAACACAATTTAATTAATCTCCACCCATTCGCATTAACCATATTTGTCCTTAATTAATTACTCAAATTAATTATCCTATAATTACTTACATTGTATCCTTTAATTAATCATACTCATAAATTAACTAATCCTTAATTAATTTCCTTAACTAATTAATCTTGATTTACTTTCCCTAATTAATTTATCTTTAGTCAATAATCAATCAATTAATTATAAATCTTGATCACCCAATCCTAAATAAATATAATATAATTCATTTATCTTAATCACTCCCTCCATCATCATCAGGATTCAATAAACTTGGGATTAGTTACCATTAACATGTAATTTACAAAAGTTCTTAAGTTTAATGATGAAACACTTCATTCACTTTAATTACTACTTAATTACATTATTAATAAACTTAAGATTTCACAAAATCAAAGTTAATATGAATTACAATTACTTGATCAGTCATTTAAATAGACCATTATTGATTAAAGGAATAGTTCTGGGAAAATTAGTTTGAGCTTGAATTTTTAGTTTAAATTTTAGAACTTGAGAATTATCTCACAACATACCCGAGATAAAACATAGGGTTACCCGACTCCAATTTCCAGTTCATTCCTCTATCTTTCTTTCTTCTTTTTTTAAAAAACAGGCTTCCTAAATTACTCTACGACACCCCCACTAAAAACTCGGAATATAAATCGAGCTACACATACATCTTCCCGAACCCTTGCCCGAGTTACTTCCTTCACTTCCCAAGCTCAGCAACACTGACACACAAAAACTCTATGCACATGCATACTTCACTGGTCACCGTTCCAATCATCGACACCTTTGTCGCAAGTCAAACCAAGCCTCCCTACCCGATTATGATCATCAATGCTTTCATTCGAACATAGAAACAAAATCGAGTCCGAGAGAAACCTAACCAGTAACGAACCATGAGCTAAAATCTTCCCGCGTCAATGCCACCCACCACCAGAAAACCCAACACCCTGACTCGAACTTCGCCGTCGACCAATACTCCTTTTCCCCTCTTCCTGACCAAGTCCGATGTACCCCAGCCATCGCGACGAGCCTAAAAACAACGACGACCGATCCAGGTCTAAAAGCCTACAATCATCTCATCCAGCCACCACCGTCATTACAAAAATGAATCACCATTTTTCCTAAAATCCATGACCTCCAAACTTGCTTCAACCGAAAACTCGACCCCTAATTCTTCGTCGTTCGCCAGGAATCGAGTAATTACTCAATTTTGTTCAGCTGGAAATTACTCTCAAATTAAAAGCCTAAAAATATTAATTTTATTTCTTGAAATCATCATTTCAGATAACAAAATAGAATATATACTTAAATCATCCAATTATTAAAATCGAAATTTTGATATGGCTTAAATTGTACCGTTCTTCTTCTCTTGTTTTGAAACCAGCTTCAGAATTACTTGTAAATATTTTTTTTAAATTTACACCATGTTATAACAAACAAAAATTTGTTTATACATCAATGTTTAAAATGAATCAGGAAAGAGATGTTTAAATTTGGATCAGGTTTGAAACCTGGATAACCAAGCAGAGTATTGATTTGTATTCTAATAAGCATATCATGAAATCATATATATATATATATATATATATATATCTTCATCAAATTCATATAAATAAACATGCAAATACTTATCACATTCTGTTCCAAGAATTACAGCATGCAACAGGATTTTTAACAGATAAAAACTTGTATTACTCACCTTATTGATGTTTGAACAGAGAGCCATCAATCTTGCTTTTGAACTGGATTTTGGTCTGGACTTGATTTATGAACTTGATTTTGATTTGTTGCTTGATGATCTTGAGTTTGTTTAGGTTTTTGATTTTATTTCTTTTTCTTCTTCTTCTTCTTTTTTTCCTGATCTGTTTTTGCTGATTCTTTACTTTCAAACTTGAATTTTGTTGAGCTTCTAGGATTTGCCTTTATTTCAGACTTTTGAAATTATGAAGAGATCTTTGAATTCCTTGATTTTTTTTGTTTATTGGTTAAATGTTACATGGTTTATTTTTGATTTGTTTTGAAGTGAAATTCTAAAAGAAATGAGAGAGGGGAGTGAAAAGGCTTATATTCTTAGTTTTTATCTTTTACTAATTATTTTAAAAATTATGAGAAAATAGGGACACTTGTTGAAATGATCCACATTTGTCATTAGCCTACCATTATTAATTTACACTTGTATTAAATATATTCTTAGGCTTAGATTTGTAATTTCCATCTTTTAAATATGTTTTCAAATGATTTTTATAAAATTTACATATATATATCCTATTAAGTAAATACATTATTTTAATTTATATATAGATAAATCTTCTAAAGAAAATAACATAAAACCGATTATATAAAATATAAATTTCAAATCCAAAATATTTTAAGATCTTTATCCTTTTGAATTTCCATTTCAATTTCAATTTCAATTTAAAACCAACCCATATTATATAGATATATTTTAACAACCATTATTTGTTCTAAAGGAATAATTTGCCAATGATAAATAATTATATCAGTAGATTATTAAATAAATATTTATCCAGATATTCCAAATTATTAGAATTCCTTATCAAATAAAAATCAAATAATTATTCAATTACCAGATGACCAAAATCTTGGTTATCACGAATTCGGATAATCCCTAATCACGTTCGGACTCCCCATCACAATGGGTGTTCAAATCTCTATACCGGTGACCAGTCGGTGTAGAGACATTCGACGGGTTATCCTTTCGCTTTCGAAAATATTCGGTCTTCGCACCGGTCTTCAAATGCTATCCATAACATCGTATCATTATTCGGAATGGGTTATGTGACACAAAGTCCTCTCCCGGCTAAACTGAATAATGAGCGCAATAGTTAAAAACATATGGATATTGGGATCTCAGTTAAGTCACAACTTAAAGCCAAAAATTTTCTTTAAATGGTTTAAACAAATTACCATTTTCATCTTTTAAACAAAAAGATTCACTTCACAAAGTTCACCTATATTTTACAAAGATTAATTCATAGCCTTTCTAAACAATTTCCCTTTCAAATTGGATTAACTCATCCAATCTTCAAATCAATGATTCAATTAATAGCTTTCAAAAACCATTTCCAAAGATTCATAGCTTTCAGAAAAAAAAATCAATTCAAATCTTTTATACAAAAGATACACCTTTTAGATCCTCTTCAATTTCAAAACAAAGTTCAACAATCTTTCACAAAGATTTATTCATAGCTTTCAAAACAATTCTATTTCAAACTTGAAATCTTTTCAACATAAATTGGAAATCCTTTCTTTATATCAAAGCTATTATTATTTTAAAAACAATCCTTTTCGTTTTGGAAAAATCCGATCAAATATGCACAAGTTATAGCCTTTAAAATATAAAACTTGGGTTAAATTCAAATTCCTAAAACAATACTTTTAAAATGGTTTAAAACCCATATAAACACATTTATAACTTGTATAACCTTTTTAAACCATAATTTCCAAACACAGAATTCAATTCAAATCTTGAATTCAAATCAAATTATTTAAATTTTAAAACTTTATCAAGTTATTCAAAATAACTTTTATCTTCAAAATTCCTTTTCAAAAGCTTTTCATATTTAGCCCAATTCCATTTCCAAAACTATTTGGATTCGAAATTCAACTTTTAAAACCATTTCATTAAATTCGAATATCTCTGACTTAACCAATTTCCTCGTGCAATCCATATTTGTGTGTATGGTGTAGTCTAGGGGTTTTACGCAATAGTTCAATATCATCAAACATCACAGATTCAACACAATAGTATTGATAAGCAGTATAATCTATAATGCTTATCTTCATTCACAAATTCACAGATAAATATGTAAATACATTACAGATAAGTAAATTATACATATAGCTTAATCATAGCAATTCACATCACAGTATATTTCAAATCAGAGATAATAATCAATTTAGTCATTCAATACAAACAATCATCTGCAACTAAGATAAATTTAATTACTTGACTGTAATGAATTACCTAACACGGTATAATTATTTCTAATAATTACAGTCATTATTATTAATTAAGATTAATTACTTACATAATTACTTTCATTAATTATCCTTAATTAATGATTAATTATCCTAAATTAATTAATCTTTAATTATTCATTAACTAACTTTTAATCAATATTTAATTAACCCTGATTCCTTTCTTAATCGTTAATTAATCTTAATTATTAATTAATTATCCTTTAAATTTCTTTCACTAAGTAAATATTTTTAATTACTTTCATTAAGTAATCAACTCTTTAATCATTTTCATTAAGCGGTTAATTATATTAATTTATTAATTAACCTTAAATAAATCACATTAATTTACCATTCTTTAATTTATCAAAACCATATTTAATTTTTAATGATTAACCCTTTATCTTAGTTAATATATTAATTACAACATTACATCTTACTTTAATGAACCTTTAAAATAAATTTATTTATTACCCCATAAACTCACAAAAAAAAAATTTGTTTAGGAAAACAATTCAAACTTGATTGATTTAAACATTAAGACTTGATTTATTTTAAAATTTCAAAACTGTTGTATACAAAAATTTCCCAGACTCGAGCTATATCACGACCATCTCGAGACTAACTCTAGGTCTTCCTTCATTTCCCTTTTCTTTGAGTTTCCTCATGAGTTACTCCGAGTTGAACCCGATGAAACTATGTCTCGCCAACCTCACAACCTTCACTGATACACATTGTCGTCGCGTGCACGTGTACAGTCAATACCTCAACCTTCAACCATCACTGATCTCACCCGCACAACATCAACGACCAGCATAACCCAAACAACTACCCATATTGATGAATTTACCCAAGAATTGAAATCGATCTAATTTTTTCATCCTGTAACCCAACACAGACACTCAAACCAGCCCCGCGCCGACGACCTCGTCCACCATCACCTCCCCACTTCAACCAGGGTTGCCCCGACAACCCATGAATCATTTCCCACCAGTGCGATCGCCTGAATCGTCTCGACGACGACCCAGTTCCCCAGTGAACAAATTCGACAAAATACCTAATTTAAACGCTAAAATGATCTCGCCCATCACCCGCGACTATCGAAAAAATTTACAAGCATTTTTCCGACAATCTACTATACACAAGCCACCTTCACCATTAATTTTGATCCGTAATTCATCACCGATCAACAGGAATTGACCAAAGTTCGCATTTCGTTCAACTCAAGAGTTCTCCATCAAAACAACACGAAATTTTTTGAATTTATTTTTAAAATTCATGATTTTCCAAAACAAACAAGATGATGTAAAAGAAACTGAAATTTTTGAAGTTCGAATTTTTGATATTCTTACAATCCTGCTGGTTTTTCTAAATTCCAGAAAATATTCTAACTAATTTTAAAAATATTTTTTTCAACTTGAATCTTGATTATATAAGTATGTTTTGTTCAGATCCTAAGACCTAACAAGGATTAGAGGAAGAAAAATTGATTTTTTAGTTTTAAATTTTAAAACCTGTACAAAGTACATGGGGTTTACTTTCCTGTTTTCAGACATGTTCAACATAAACTTTATGCATACAGGCATATTCACACTCATCAACACTATCATCACAGGCATCAAATTCAAAAGAAACTGGCTTAAGAATTAAAGTTTGCTCACCTGAGTTGCAGATCAGAGGGCTGGAATTTGAAAAGCAAAAAGGTGTTATTTGGAATTTGATTTGTTTGATCTGGAACTTATACTTTGATTCAACTTGCTTTTGTTTTGTTGCTCTGATTTTTGTTTTGCTTGCTGTTAAGACCAAGTTGGATTGCATGCTTCAGGCTGATGATTTTTTTTCCAGGTTTTAATTCCCAGGCTTTTTGATTTGTAATTTTCATTTCAGCTTTGATTTCCAGGTTTTTGAAGCTGAAGCTAATTTTTGATTTTCATCTCCAGATTTGAGATTAATCAACAGCTTCAGGTTTGAAGCCTTTGAATTTTTTTTTTCTTTAGTTTCTGGTATGTTTTGCTTTTTCAGATTTTTTTGAAAATGAATGCAAGAGATTTTAGAAACCTGGTCTTCTACTCTCAAACGTGATATTATAATTTAAATTAAAAGAAATTTTTATTTTGCCACTTGTTCATTTAGTTTAACACTTGTCAATTAAATTAAAAAAAATCTTTACACTTGTTAAAACTTTAAGTTATATGTCTTACAGATGTTAAATGAAATAAATTTATGTTTAAGTCCTTCCTTTATTTTAATTTATATGATCCTTATATTTAAAAAAAATGTTTTTAAACACTTGAGTATTTTTATTTTATATCTTAACATATGTTTATGTTTTAATATCTTGTTTTATATTTACATTTGCATAATTTAAATTTATCTTAATTTTTTTTCGTATTACAATCTTAATTTAGTTTAATATATATATTTTTATATTTTATATTTTCATTCATACATTTTCTATCATTTATGTTTACATAACTTTTAAAAGAGAATGATTTAAAAATCTTAATTATACACTAAATAAAAATCACACACACACTCACACATATATATAAGAATTAAATTTAGAATAGCCTTTTGAAAATTTCTTTATTAATCTCAAATCATGTCTTCTAAATATAAACACATTTAGATATATATATGTATATTAAAATTAGAAAACAAATTTCTATTAAATTTAAAATATAGAATTTTAAATCCTAATTCATTTTTAAGATATTTATTTTTAAAATTCTATTCATATTTTATTGAATTTTCAAATCAATTTCTTTATTTACACTTTTATATATTTACCCGAAATTTTCAAATTAATCCACAATTAAATTTGTGACGACCCGGAAATTTTAAGCAATTTAAATCGGAATATTTAATCAATTTGGATTATTAAAAAGTTTAATTTTAACCTGAACTTCAAATATCAATATTTATTGGATAATTAATTGATGAATTTAATTTTTGGAAATTTGGTAAATTCTGAATCTGGAAATTTAAGCCTGTTAAAGATAAGTTGAAGGCTTGTAAAATTTATATTGACAATACTGAAGACAATAAAGTGATAGAATTGAATTTAAAGGCGCTTTGTTTAGTTTTCAAAATTTTATATCGTTTAAATTGAATTTAAAAATAGCCTTCCGAGGCGCAGTCTCGGAATTCGACGAAACCAGTTCCATTAGATCCGTAATATTTTATTATTATCGGATTTCAAATTTCGTAGTGATTGGAGTTGTTGTGTGAGCGTACGATATATAAACGCATTGAAATTTATATTGAAACGAATTGAATTTAAATAAAAATATATTAATTAACTTTAGCTGTATTTTGCCATCAGCCTGTTTCCTGTCTATATCAGGACTTTTTGTTTCCACTGTAGCCTGATATTGTTGCGTGCTGTCTCTCTTTTTCAAAACATCGTTGTCTTCCTCGAGAAGTTTTATGGCCAGTTAAATCACGAATGGATCTCCTCTCTTCTGATCGAAATTCAAAGCCATCTAATTTTTCGGAGCCGAGTGCTTTTTCCCTAAATTGAAACCATCTCGTTAGCAAACCTCTTTCTTCTTCAATTAATTGAATTCGATCCTCGTATTAAAAAAAAAAAAAAAAATTTCTAAGCTCAGAAATTAATGGCCGAAGAAAGTTTTTCATTCAAGCTAACCCGAAGCTGTTCCATTCAAATCAATCGACTTCAGCAAGCTATGGGGGCGACTTCGTTTGGGTTGAGGTGAATTGTAGGCAGTTAGGGTTCACGGTGAGGTCGGCGATGCGATTCTGGGGATGGAGGCGTGTGGCGCTCGAATGGTGGGGTCGATTAGGTGGCCGCGTGAGGCTGAGAGGCGCTGTCGACGATAAGGTCGTGGCTTGGGATCTAACCGATCGAGTCACTTGTGGTGGCAGCGACGTCGTAGAGGCCGCGACGTCGAGTTGATCTGGTAGGCGAGTCAGAACGCGATTTTGGGAGAATTTGGCCTCGATTGTTTACGCATCGGTGGCTGTCGTGGGGCAACGCATCGTAGAGGGGCACTTGGATTTGAGGAGGGTTGATGCATATTAGAGCGAGCTTGCTCTCGAAGGTGGACGTCAGGGGGAGTCGCGCAGAGAGGAGGGCCAGGATTTTGTTCGATTGCATTTTGGGCATAGGGGTTTCGACCAGGCAGTGAGGTACTGTTGTTTTCGTTTTTTTTATCTATAAAAAAATAAAAAAATAAAAATAAATGAATGAACATGCATCTACATGGGTCAGTAGATATATTATGTATATACAAGCAGAAAAAAAAATATAATATAAGGATTTGAAAACGTTATCGAGTTCATTTAGATTTGATTTGAAATGTATATAGGTATAAATTTATGTTTTTGATTTAGTAGAATATATATATGTTTATAGGTATTGACAGTAAAGCAGTTTGTTTAATTAAGGGAGTATATGCAGAAATATAATAAAATAAATATATATAGCTTTTGGTTTATATGATGAAGAGTCGTATCTTAATAGAATGTTGATATACATAAATTGCTTTTATAAGTAGGGGTTTCCCAGGACATATGTATAAAGGTAATTATCTATATAAATATATACATATATATTCAGGTATTGGTTAGTTTAAAATAATACATTATAAAGATTAATTTATTAAATAACTTGTTTAATTACTTTAACCCCAAATTATTTTAGTAAAAGGGAAATTAAGTTAAAAATTTAACTATTAGTTTAAAGGAACAATTGTTGGTTTAAATTAAATGAATAAATAATAATAAATTGTTCAATTTATTCAAATATTAATAAATTATAAAATGTTATACAAGGTCTAGAAAGCGAGAAACAAGCTGGAATGGAGATAAATGGAAACAGACTGCAAATCTTAGGCAAAAGGTGAGTTAATCTCACTCAGTTTATAATTAAATTTAAAATGATTAAATTTAAACAATTGTTTGAATGGTTGAATGAATTGATGAGATATAGTATGATACTGTGGAATTGGTATATTATATTGTGCTAACATCTGTGGATGCAGGGAAAACAGGTTGGAGGGATCCAACTGGGTCCCTCAACATATATATATATTGTTTATTATTCTCTGACATGCTTTGTGGATATTCTGTGATGAATCATATTGAAATATTGAATGCTATAGCTGCTTGGATATATTCTTGAACTCTGAGTTATCAAATTATATAGCACTGGATTTTTTTGGAAAGAAGAAAAAAAGAGTAAATTTTTAAGAAATTATTTATAAAGAATGTGAATAAACTAAAATAAATTGGATAAAAATATTAGTGTTTTCAAACGCTAATTAATAAGTTATGTGTGTGGAAAGAAATTTATGAATAAACAGAAAGTTAAGAAAACTCAATTTCAATGTTACTGTTTAAAGAATAAAATAATTATTTTTAAATTTAGGATTTAAATTATTTAAGAAAAATAAAGAAGGAATTGGGAATAACCTAAAATTTGTATATTTCAGCTGAAGGATTTAAAATCAAACTGAAAATAATAATAAAGTCCATAACTAATTGAATTTCGAAATAAACTGATAAGCAAAGAAATTTATTTTAAAGGAAATAAATTGGGAATCAATTTGGAAAATTGATTTAAGTGGTTGAAGTTGGAATTCTCCCTGGATAACCAAGTACATCTTAAGTAAATTTTTAAATATAAGTTAATAGTTTTAAAATTTGTTTTAAAAGGTATGTTTTTTTTGAAAATTTATTATTTCTAATATTTATATTCTAAAGTAAGTATTTCCTCAAATCTATTATAGTAGTAATTATTTTAAAAAGTGACTTGGTATTTGGTTTCAAAAGTGGAAATCTAGTTATATATGTTATTAAGTAACTTTAGTTTCAAATATTTATATAGTATGTGGTTTAACAAATTATCAAAGTAGTTTTAACCTAAATGGTTTAAAGTATATAAATATATATATATATATATTTCAAAGTGAAGTGTTTTAAATTATTTTAAAAAAAATATATCTAGTTTTGTGCTTGGTGATTTCAGAGGAGATATAAAATATTTGGGAAAGTTTATCCTGAAAGGAAGATGGTTTTGAACTGTTTTCAAAGGATTGAAAATAGAAATATATCTTTGAGGATATTTTGAGATACATAAATAATTTGGGAAATTATTTATTGGTTGATGGTTGTTTGAGAATATTAATTGATAGTTAAATAACCGACTATCAATATTGGACAATGCGTTGATCGTTTCGAAGAGACCGGGATCGAGAATTATTTCTCGAAAACCACTTCGATCCGATTTGTACGTTTCGTGCGAAAAACGTGTTCGGATTCGAAGATGGAGCAGTGAAGTGCAAGGGCTAGTCGCTACTAATCCTGAGGATATTTCCAAAATGGATGTAGTAGGAATAGTGCCTTCGGTTCCGTTCGAACCCGGGACGGACTTGTATGGATGAATGCTTGCGAAACATCGTCAGGAGGGCGATGGGCATTCTAAGTAAATACGTTCTAAAGGTAACGCTTAGCCTCAAGCCTCATCAAATGGGAATGACTGAAAATCAGGGGATATGCAGCAAGGTTAGGTGGGTCATGCCCAAGCAGGACAAGATAATTCCCCTGTCTAGATGTCCCTTATTTATTTCGGCTTAGTGGGTGGTTGGTCGCGCCAACCACGGGGTTTATCTTGTTCGGAACTGTTCAGTAAGGAATGGTTCCGGCCTTGTGTTGCAGGGGATGAAGGGAGTAGTCCTCGGTACGGTGATCTAGGCCCCGTACTGTGACAGGTGGTACCCCAGTGCCTAGTCATTGTTGGAAATCCATTCTCCCTACGAGCCTTGTACGAGTTTTGTTTGTATTACCCACTTTTGTGGCTAGTAGCTGGAATTTAATGAATGTAACAATTTCGGCTATTTTATAAGTATTTGTATATAGACCCTATTATAATATCAGAGGATTTCTATATAAAAATTGTTTTAGCTATCGTAAGGTAAAAACCCGACATGTTTATTTGTGGCGTGGTCTTACGAGATGCCTTTGGTTTTCAAAGGATTTTTGAAACTTTAATAATCAATTGGGTGTGATTTTCTCACTCTGGTATTCCAGACTGACTCGGGTATTATTTAACTGTAATGCTCGGGTCAGACCGAGTATTATATGATACAGGATATGATGCTGTGGGCTCAGGAGACGAGCTGGATGACGATACGTACTCTCGTACTTATATATATGCATTTCCGCTGTTTGAGTTGTTGTGTACTCATTGTATGTTATTGATGTGAGCTGTGACTGTTGTACTCTGATGATGTAATATATGTAAACAGAAATATTTGATGTTGAGTAAAGTTTATATATTATCTATTATATTTTATTCCGCTGCGATGGTTAGATTCTGATATTGTTTTAGATTTCTTTTCTCCTATCTCTTCTTCTTTAACCAAAATGGTTCGTATTTCTGTGCAACTTGAGTTGATTGTTGTAGAATAGTGTTGACTCAAGGGGTACGGATTTGCGGGCTGTTACAGTTGGTATCAGAGCTTAGGTTGGTGATAACCTTGGCTCTGTTGGAAATTACTCAAGTAGAGTCCGTAGTACTCTAGAATGAGTTTGAGCGTATTAATAGATATGAGCGCGTATTTGTTAGTGAATATAAATTGTTTTAATATTGTGTTGATTGGTTTATTGAGTGGTATATGAACCTTCGTCGGCACAGCCTCGAAAACTGTATCGAAGGGGTTTCTAAACACTTGAATAGAACAATTGACACAATATTGTTTTAAATATGGGTAAATGAAATAATTTTACCCAAAAATATATTTTTGATATGAAGAAAGTTTTTGGTAAACTATATAGCTATTATATGGTTGCTTGGATGTTAGAAATGATAATATTAAAGTATTATCATTGTTAAATGAAAATTTAACTAGAAATTGAAAATAAACAAAGTTTACGGAAATAAATTCATGATAAAATGAAATTTGTAAATATGAATTATAAATGTAAAATTATAAATTGAAATATAACTAAAATCTAAGGGAATTAATTCATTATGACATGGAATTTATAAATATGAATTAAAAATGTGAATTATAAATTGAAATATAATTAATTGGGAATTTGTATACGCATCAACTATACAAATGCATTATAAATAAATTTGAATTTAAAATAGACTTTGAACCTTTAAAACCCCGGAAATTTTGGAGGTATTTTGGAGATAAATTGTTGCATTTTTGTTTTTGGGGTATTTCTGAAAGGAAATTGTTTCAAATAAATTTTGGAAAGAGATATAGCATTGGATTCACTTCAGTAGCTGGAAAATAACTTCGGTGATGACTGCAGCATCATCGATGTTCATTTTCGAGTTTCTAAGTGACAGCTTGCTGCCAGAAATTTATTCGTTCAGAAAAGCTAGTTGTTTGAAATTTACAAAGGAAATGTGTGGGAAATAAAACCAGGATTGGTTTAATTTTTGAGAAATGTGATTTTGAGACGTTGGAGATTTCAAAATGATTTGGGACCAAAGTAGGTGTTTTTAAATTCCTGATGAGATAGCTGTAAGCTTATAAATTGTAAATTTGTAAATTGAGATGACTTTTAAATCAGGAAGGAAATACAGGCTTTGAATGTCGGAAATTTAAAGTTAAAGGGAAATGTTAAAAATGGAATTAACTTTGATTGGAGAATACAATTTAATTGGATAGGCTGGAAATAATATCCAGTTGTATTCGAATTAAGTTAAAATCGAATTTAGTCAAATAAATATGAGTTTAAAATAGAATTGAACTGGAATAAAAATTCAATTGAATAAATTGAATTGGAATTGATTCTTACCTAGATAACTAGAAAATAAGTTGGATAAGAAATAAATTGGATAAGAATTAGATTGAAAAAAATAAACCAGAATAACTTATAAAAGAATTAAAATGCATGAATAAAATATGCTTGGGTTATAAAGAAGCATAAGGCTTGAGTTAAAATAAAAGAATAACATATTCAAGCCTATAATGGATGGAATTGTGTAAATAATAAGTTGTGGCTTATAAATTTTGAAAGTGAAATAGAAAATCCAAAATAAATATTGTTTGATGTTTTGGATAATGAAAGGAAAATCCAAATTTGTATTATTAAATAAATTGAACCAAGAAAATTAAATAAAGTGATGTTTGGAAATAAAAAAATCAAGTGTTAAATGAATTGTGAGATTATGATTAAGGTTGAAAATAAAACTCAAGTTATAAATTAAATTCGACTTAAATTGTCGATGAAGTAAATGTACATGAAGTGTGGGTTCATGAATTTTGAGGGTAAAATTGAAAATGGATAATGGATTCAGAACTTGAGTTATTAATTAAAATTTATTGTGAAGTGTTAACAAATTAAATATAATTGGGAATATATCGAATAAAAATGTGATTTGATTAAAATAGTAATGGGATGGTTTGTATTGTGAATAAAATCCAAATATGTGGAAATAAATTGGATATGGCTCTGTAATAAATCGAGTTAAGCTGAGTATAAAAGAGAAAATTTACTTGTAAAATGAAAATGAGCTTAAGTGTAAAATTTGAATAAATTGAGGTTAATGGACTTAGGCTAAATGAATGAAGGAAAGTTGAATTGAATTCAACTTAAAACCAAGTTAAAGATATTGGATGGAATTTAAACCAAGAAAAATATATTTGGATCGGAATAAAATTTGGTGGGTTGTAAATAAAATTTAAGAAAATGAAAATTTAAAATAAATTGAATGTGGATAAACTAATTATATTGAATAAATAAATGATGGAATAAATAAGTATCAAATGAAATGTGGTTTAATAAGTTGAGAAATGATTATTGAATGAAATAGCTTGGATTGTCTTCGAGCTAAATAAAATAGTGTGGAATAAACAAATATGGAATGAAATGTAAATAAATGGATGGTAAATGAAATTTAAATGGAATGTGTCGAGCTAAATAAATGATTGTGAATGGGTTAAAATAAAAAGGAAATTTAATTGGCAATTAAGATGAACCTAGGTTGTAAATGATTTTGAATAAACTAATTTGATTAATAAAATGAAATGTAAGTGAATGGATTAAAATTTAATTGCAATGAAACTGAGAATATACGATTTGTGAATAAATTTAAAAGTGGAATAAATTTAAGCATAAATTGAGTTGAAAATCATTCAATTAATTATAAAACATAAGTACTTATTTATTTACCTAGATCTCGTCAAATTGCAAAGAATAAATTATCATTTGGTGTAAATAGAAGTAATTAAAAATGTTATGAGTTGATAGTAGTAAAATAAATTGATTTTGGAAGCAATTGAATTACATATGAGTTCAGTTTGCTTAGGAATAAATTGAAGGTAAGCTATTGTGTTTTAAACCATTCAAATTTGATAAAGATGTATACGAATGGATTGAAAACCATTCTAATTAAATGAAAATGGTTATAAATAAATTGAAACAGTTGAGTTGGCATGGAAACTATGTAAATTGCTTAGGGAAAAATGTTTGGTGCGAATTTCTTTTAGAATTCATATGTTTTAACTATTGCAAATAAGTGATATGCTGTTAAACTTCATATATTTGACACTTACAAGTTTAAACTGAGTAAGTACAGGTACCTGGAAGCCGTATGGCTGGATTTGGATTGGGCTTTTTGCTAAAAATAATAAGCCACTTTCTTAAAATGCTAAATAAGGTACGCCTACGCAATTAAAATAGGAAATATGAACTGTTTTTGGTTTTTCCGACCGTGTGGGTCGATGTATATATATTTATCTCTTTTGTCAAATTGCAAAAGCTCCTCCGTACAAAGGGGACTCTGCCAAAAAAAAAAAATTCAAAAATTTTGGGAGTTAGAAAATTTTTGAAGATTTTTGAAAAATTTAGTTAACAACAAAACGATTTCAAACTAGGAATTGAAATAAGTTAGCAAATGAAACTAATTAAAGTAATGACTTAAATTAGTTATAAATGGAGGATAAAAGTTAAAAATTAAAAATTCAAAGTTGAAAATAAATGGAATACATATGAAATGTGGAAATCGATTTGAATAGAGGTAAGTATAAACTAAAAGAGGTAAAGAGAAATAAAGATAAGAAACATATAAAATGTTTATATTAATTTAAGAAGGGAATGGTGAATTCTTAATTGGAAATCGATGCTACAAATGAATCCTAAGATAATATTAGAATGAATAGATATTGGCGTTTTGTGAGAAAATCGATAAAATGTTTTGGAATATTGTGATTGGATATTAGTGCTAAGCAGGATATGCAGGTATGATAAAAGGGGAAAAGGAAATTGGATTTGATTTCAAGAGATAAATTTGAATTGCCCGACAAAAGGTATGTATTTAAATTTAGTATGAAAATTGATTGGGATTTGGATTTGGATTGAGCCACTTGGCTTTTTGTTTTCTTTTTGGGATTTGGGAGGCCGTAGAGCCATTTTGTAGCAGTACCGAGCTAGCCGCGCAAAGGAGACGCTGGCGAAATTTTTCGGAAAATTAAAGAGTTAGAAAAATTTTGAGAAATTTTAATAATTCAAAACTGATTTTAAGAATAAAACTTGAATGATTTAGCGAATAGGATGGTTTGCAAACTAGGGAAAGGATTGGAAAGTTAATAAGAATGATAATAATCTTTTATAGAAGATAGTTGGTTGGATATTGAATTGTTTGGTTTTGAGGAAAGGTAACGAGTATTGAACCATTCTTCCTAACCAGTAATTTCGGGGACGAAATTCTTTTAAGGGGGAAGGAATGTGACGACCCGGAAATTTTAAGCAATTTAAATCGGAATATTTAATCAATTTGGATTATTAAAAAGTTTAATTTTAACCTGAACTTCAAATATCAATATTTATTGGATAATTAATTGATGAATTTAATTTTTGGAAATTTGGTAAATTCTGAATCTGGAATTTTAAGCCTGTTAAAGATAAGTTGAAGGCTTGTAAAATTTATATTGACAATACTGAAGACAATAAAGTGATAGAATTGAATTTAATGGCGCTTTGTTTAGTTTTCAAAATTTTATATCGTTTAAATTGAATTTAAAAATAGCCTTCCGAGGCGCAGTCTCGGAATTCGACGAAACCAGTTCCATTGGATCCGTAATATGTTATTATTATCGGATTTCAAATTTCGTAGTGATTGGAGTTGTTGTGTGAGCGTACGATATATAAACGCATTGAAATTTATATTGAAACGAATTGAATTTAAATAAAAATATATTAATTAACTTTAGCTGTATTTTGCCATCAGCCTGTTTCCTGTCTATATCAGGACTTTTTGTTTCCACTGTAGCCTGATATTGTTGCGTGCTGTCTCTCTTTTTCAAAACATCGTTGTCTTCCTCGAGAAGTTTTATGGCCAGTTAAATCACGAATGGATCTCCTCTCTTCTGATCGAAATTCAAAGCCATCTAATTTTTCGGAGCCGAGTGCTTTTTCCCTAAATTGAAACCATCTCGTTAGCGAACCTCTTTCTTCTTCAATTAATTGAATTCGATCCTCGTATTAAAAAAAAAAAAATTTCTAAGCTCAGAAATTAATGGCCGAAGAAAGTTTTTCATTCAAGCTAACCCGAAGCTGTTCCATTCAAATCAATCGACTTCAGCAAGCTATGGGGGCGACTTCGTTTGGGTTGAGGTGAATTGTAGGCAGTTAGGGTTCACGATGAGGTCGGCGATGCGATTCTGGGGATGGAGGCGTGTGGCGCTCGAATGGTGGGGTCGATTAGGTGGCCGCGTGAGGCTGAGAGGCGCTGTCGATGATAAGGTCGTGGCTTGGGATCTGACCGATCGAGTCACTTGTGGTGGCAGCGACGTCGTAGAGGCCGCGACGTCGAGTTGATCTGGTAGGCGAGTCAGAACGCGATTTTGGGAGAATTTGGCCTCGATTGTTCACGCATCGGTGGCTGTCGTGGGGCAACGCGTCGTAGAGGGGCACTTGGATTTGAGGAGGGTTGATGCATATTAGAGCGAGCTTGCTCTCGAAGGTGGACGTCAGGGGGAGTCGCGCAGAGAGGAGCGCCAGGATTTTGTTCGATTGCATTTTGGGCATAGGGGTTTCGACCAGGCAGTGAGGTACTGTTGTTTTCGTTTTTTTTTTATCTATAAAAAAAATAAAAAAATAAAAATAAATGAATGAACATGCATTTACATGGGTCAGTAGATATATTATGTATATACAAGCAGAAAAAAAAATATAATATAAGGATTTGAAAACGTTATCGAGTTCATTTAGATTTGATTTGAAATGTATATAGGTATAAATTTATGTTTTTGATTTAGTAGAATATATATGTTTATAGGTATTGACAGTAAAGCAGTTTGTTTAATTAAGGGAGTATATGCAGAAATATAATAAAATAAATATATATAGCTTTTGGTTTATATGATGAAGAGTCGTATCTTAATAGAATGTTGATATATATAAATTGCTTTTAGAAGTAGGGGTTTCCCAGGACATATGTATAAAGGTAATTATCTATATAAATATATACATATATATTCATGTATTGGTTAGTTTAAAATAATACATTATAAAGATTAATTTATTAAATAACTTGTTTAATTACTTTAACCCCAAATTATTTTAGTAAAAGGGAAATTAAGTTAAAAATTTAACTATTAGTTTAAAGGAACAATTGTTGGTTTAAATTAAATGAATAAATAATAATAAATTGTTCAATTTATTCAAATATTAATAAATTATAAAATGTTATACAAGGTCTAGAAAGCGAGAAACAAGCTGGAATGGAGATAAATGGAAATAGACTGCAAATCTTAGGCAAAAGGTGAGTTAATCTCACTCAGTTTATAATTAAATTTAAAATGATTAAATTTAAACAATTGTTTGAATGGTTGAATGAATTGATGAGATATAGTATGATACTGTGGAATTGGTATATTATATTGTGCTAACATCTGTGGATGCAGGGAAAACAGGTTGGAGGGATCCAACTGGGTTCCTCAACATATATATATTGTTTATTATTCTCTGACATGCTTTGTGGATATTCTGTGATGAATCATATTGAAATATTGAATGCTATAGCTGCTTGGATATATTCTTGAACTCTGAGTTATCAAATTATATAGCACTGGATTTTTTTGGAAAGAAGAAAAAAAAGAGTAAATTTTTAAGAAATTATTTATAAAGAATGTGAATAAACTAAAATAAATTGGATAAAAATATTAGTGTTTTCAAACGCTAATTAATAAGTTATGTGTGTGGAAAGAAATTTATGAATAAACAGAAAGTTAAGAAAACTCAACTTCAATGTTACTGTTTAAAGAATAAAATAATTATTTTTAAATTTAGGATTTAAATTATTTAAGAAAAATAAAGAAGGAATTGGGAATAACCTAAAATTTGTATATTTCAGCTGAAGGATTTAAAATCAAACTGAAAATAATAATAAAGTCCATAACTAATTGAATTTCGAAATAAACTGATAAGCAAAGAAATTTATTTCAAAGGAAATAAATTGGGAATCAATTTGGAAAATTGATTTAAGTGGTTGAAGTTGGAATTCTCCCTGGATAACCAAGTACATCTTAAGTAAATTTTTAAATATAAGTTAATAGTTTTAAAATTTGTTTTAAAAGGTATGTTTTTTTTGAAAATTTATTATTTCTAATATTTATATTCTAAAGTAAGTATTTCCTCAAATCTATTATAGTAGTAATTATTTTAAAAAGTGACTTGGTATTTGGTTTCAAAAGTGGAAATCTAGTTATATATGTTATTAAGTAACTTTAGTTTCAAATATTTATATAGTATGTGGTTTAACAAATTATCAAAGTAGTTTTAACCTAAATGGTTTAAAGTATATAAATATATATATATATATATATTTCAAAGTGAAGTGTTTTAAATTATTTTAAAAAAAATATATCTAGTTTTGTGCTTGGTGATTTCAGAGGAGATATAAAATATTTGGGAAAGTTTATCCTGAAAGGAAGATGGTTTTGAACTGTTTTCAAAGGATTGAAAATAGAAATATATCTTTGAGGATATTTTGAGATACATAAATAATTTGGGAAATTATTTATTGGTTGATGGTTGTTTGAGAATATTAATTGATAGTTAAATAACCGACTATCAATATTGGACAATGCGTTGATCGTTTCGAAGAGACCGGGATCGAGAATTATTTCTCGAAAACCACTTCGATCCGATTTGTACGTTTCTTGCGAAAAACGTGTTCGGATTCGAAGATGGAGCAGTGAAGTGCAAGGGCTAGTCGCTACTAATCCTGAGGATATTTCCAAAATGGATGTAGTAGGAATAGTGCCTTCGGTTCCGTTCGAACCCGGGACGGACTTGTATGGATGAATGCTTGCGAAACATCGTCAGGAGGGCGATGGGCATTCTAAGTAAATACGTTCTAAAGGTAACGCTTAGCCTCAAGCCTCATCAAATGGGAATGACTGAAAATCAGGGGATATGCAGCAAGGTTAGGTGGGTCATGCCCAAGCAGGACAAGATAATTCCCCTGTCTAGATGTCCCTTATTTATTTCGGCTTAGTGGGTGGTTGGTCGCGCCAACCACAGGGTTTATCTTGTTCGGAACTGTTCAGTAAGGAATGGTTCCGGCCTTGTGTTGCAGGGGATGAAGGGAGTAGTCCTCGGTACGGTGATCTAGGCCCCGTACTGTGACAGGTGGTACCCCAGTGCCTAGTCGTTGTTGGAAATCCATTCTTCCTACGAGCCTTGTACGAGTTTTGTTTGTATTACCCACTTTTGTGGCTAGTAGCTGGAATTTAATGAATGTAACAATTTCGGCTATTTTATAAGTATTTGTATATAGACCCTATTATAATATCAGAGGATTTCTATATAAAAATTGTTTTAGCTATCGTAAGGTAAAAACCCGACATGTTTATTTGTGGCGTGGTCTTACGAGATGCCTTTGGTTTTCAAAGGATTTTTGAAACTTTAATAATCAATTGGGTGTGATTTTCTCACTCTGGTATTCCAGACTGACTCGGGTATTATTTAACTGTAATGCTCGGGTCAGACCGAGTATTATATGATACAGGATATGATGCTGTGGGCTCAGGAGACGAGCTGGATGACGATACGTACTCTCGTACTTATATATATGCATTTCCGCTGTTTGAGTTGTTGTGTGCTCATTGTATGTTATTGATGTGAGCTGTGACTGTTGTACTCTGATGATGTAATATATGTAAACAGAAATATTTGATGTTGAGTAAAGTTTATATATTATCTATTATATTTTATTCCGCTGCGATGGTTAGATTCTGATATTGTTTTAGATTTCTTTTCTCCTATCTCTTCTTCTTTAACCAAAATGGTTCGTATTTCTGTGCAACTTGAGTTGATTGTTGTAGAATAGTGTTGACTCAAGGGGTACGGATTTGCGGGCTGTTACAAAATTTATAATTAATATATTATTCAAAATATTTATTTTTGAGTTTCCAATTAGAAATTCTATTTTAAATCATATTTATATTCATTTATGTTAATAAACAGAAAAATCTATTTAATTTGGAAAATACCAAATTAATTCACAAATTAATTTCAAAAATTAAATTAATTACCAATTTAAATTTGATTTAAAAACAGGAATGTTACACTATTTATTTGTACTTTAAAATTGTCCTTTTGTACCTAACCTGCCTTATTTGTCTAAATCTGATTGGTTGCCAGATTTTTATATTTAAAAATGCTGCCGACTTCCCTTATTTGGTAATTTAAAAAAATTTGAAAAAGCCCATTTCTCCTTTATAATTATATTAAACATTTAAGTCACGTACCGTAAATAATTTTATATAACTATTAAATCACTTTGGAAAAGTTCCAGAAAATCAATTTTTATATGTTTTATAACATATAGAATTTTCGGACCCAAACAATAATTATTTTTCTGATAAATAATTTCTAATCAAAATTATCATTTTCTTCCTTTGAAAATTCATAATAATTCCACAAAAATTTAGAAAAATTTAAATATTGAAACCCATCCCTGAAATATCTTTTTAGATCATAATAAAGATTCGCAAGGCTGACGGATGTCATTTAGTAGGGTTTTCATCTTAAAACATGTAATAAAATCTATGTGAACGTTTATAGATCGTCAACATGTATATATAATCATTTGTTCATTCAAAAACATGGCAAATCTTTGCAAAATTATTCAGATTTAATATTAAACCAAAAGCATAAAAATTTAGGGATGTGAACATTATTCGCCCTTGCTTTAGAAATTAAAGGAGCTTGAGATCTGAATGGATTTTCTTTGAATTTGCTTTCCCTTTAGCTTTTCTTAATTTCCTCTTCCCCTTTCCTTGATAATGGTGGTCGACCTTGGTTTTTTAAAATTTTGAAATGAAATGAAAATGACTATAGGGTGTAAGGTAGGAATTGCCTCTTTCCCGTATTACCCCTCCTCTAATTCATTTAAAACCATTCTTTAAGTTGTTTATTTTGAAAGGCACATCTACCTTAATTAAAATCAAATCTCAAGCCCTTAACCAACACATTATTTTATTTATTTTAACTAACGAAATCTCCTAAATAATGTTACCAAAAATCTAGGGTGTGACAGACTCCTCTCCTTAAATAATTTCGTTCTTGAAATTAGGATAAGGAACACAATAATCAAATAAGAAGGTAAAACATACCATTAAACAAGTTAGGGAAAGCATCCTTAATCCTGCTCTCAACCTCCCAATTATAGCCTCTATCATCGTCACTCCACTGTATTTTGACTAATCTGACCGTCTTGGTTCTAAATCTCTTCTTATCTCTCGCAACAGTGCGATATGGCTTTCTCACTATGGTCAAGTCCGTTTCTATCGCTAAATCATCTAGCACTATCGATGCAATAGCAGTCTCCGGGCCTCTAACACACTTTCTGAGATGAGAAATATGAAAAACATCGTGGTTTCCTGCGAAACTGCTTGGTAATTCAAGTCTACATACGAGTTTATCGATCCTCTCAAGAATAGGAAAAGGTCCAACACACCTAGGAGATAACTTCCTCGATCTCCCAAATCTAAGCACACCCTTCGTCGGTGATATTTTGATGAAAACCTGGTCCCTAATTGAGAAGTCTAAATCTTTCCATCTCTTATTTGCAAAACTTTTCTGCCTAGACTGAGTCTCCTTCATTCTTGCTCGAATGACCTCAATCTTTGCTACAGCGTCTCTAACCAGATCTGGACCAAGAATCAACCTATCCCTGATCTCCAACCAACATATGGAAGATTTGCATGGCCTTCCATACAAATCTTCAAACGGTGTCATCCCAATACTAGTCTGATAACTGTTCTTATATGAAAACTTGACTAGATGTAGATGGTCCTTCCACGATCTTTCGAAATCAAGAATACAAGCTCTTAACAAATCTTCCAATATCTTATTAACTCTTACCGTTTACCCATCTGTCTACGGATGGTAAGCGGTACTCATCTTAAGCTTGGTTCCCAAAACTCCCTGCGGATTCTTTGAAAACTCGCTAGTGAACGAGGAATCTCTGTCACTAACTATACTATTCAGAATCCTATGCAGTCCAACTACATTCTTCATGAACAATCTTCCTAAAACAGGTGCTGTCTAGGTTGACCTAACCGAAATGAAATGGGCACTCTTAGTCAATTTGTCCACTATGACCCATATACTTCCATTACCCCTGTTCAACCTTAGCAACCCGTCAATGAAGTCCATAGAAATAGAATCCCATTTCCACACTAGAATGTCTAACGACTGAAGCAAACCACTTGGCTTTTGGTGTTCGGCCTTTGCATGTTGGCAATTCAAGCACTGCCTTACACACAAACCAATATCCCGCTTCATACCTTCCTCGATGAAACTATTGTTCATATCCTGATACATCTTGGTACCTCTGGGATGTATAGTGAACTTCAAATGATGGCATTCTGCTTAGACTTCTTTCCTTATATTTTCCACACTCGGAACACGTAATCTTCCTTTTTTTCTCAACCACCCATTCTGGTCAAGACTAAAATCTTTCAAGTCATCACTATCGGTTCCTTCCTTAAGCTTCTTGATCCTTTCAGCTAACATTGGATCCTTCATCTACTTAGAAGCAGTCCATTCGATTAACATTGGTCGAACTTCCAAACATGACAATACAATTGTATTCCCACTAGACCCAGCCTCGGATCTCCATTGCACTCTACAATCTGCTAAAGCTTCTAAATATTTCCACTCAGCTATCATTGCTAACACTACATTTTGATGCTTCCTGTTAAGTGCATCTACAACCTTGTTGCCTTTCCCTAGTGTGTAATCAATCCCAAAATCATAAGCGGTTATGAACTCTAACCCCCTCTGCTGCCTCTTCTTCAGCTCCTTCTGAGAGAATAATTATTTCAGCAGCTTATGATATGTATATAACTCGAACCTTTCTCCTAAATGGTAATGTCTCCACACTTCAAAGCAAAAATTACTACAGCCAATTCTAAATCATGCTTCGGATATCTGACCTCATGCGGTCTAAACTGTCTAGAATCATAGGGAATCAGTTTACCTCTCTGCATTAGCACAACTCCTAATCCCATTCCACATGCATTAGAATAAACTACCAAGTTCTGATTCCCCTCTAGAACGATCGACACAGGTGCATGAGTCAATAAGTGTTTCAATCTCTGGAATGCTTCCTCACACTTATCGGTCTACTTAAACTTTACATCCTTCCTCATCAGCTTGGTCATCGATACTGCTATCCATGAAAAATCCTTAATGAATCTCCGATAATAACCCTCCAACCCAAGGAAACTCTTTATCCCAGTTACTATCTCGGGTCTCTTCCAACTATTCACTGCATCTATCTTAGTCAGATCGGTTGATAACGCTTCCTCTAAGACTACATGGTCAAGAAACTTCACCTCTTTCTTTCAGAAGTGACACTTCAAAAATTTCGCTTTCAACTGATGCTGCCTCAGCGTCTCAAGCACCACTCTAAGATGAACTTCATGCTCTCTTTCATCCTTAGAGTAAGTCAAGATATCATCTATGAAAACCAGCACAAACCTATCCTAGTGCTCTCAAAAAATCTAGTTCATCAAATCCATAAAAGAAAGCTGGCGCGTTTGTCAATCCGAACGGCATAACCAACCGTTCGTACGATCTATATCTGGTCCAGAATGCCATCAAAGATATACTATCCTCTACTACCCTGAGTTGATGGAAACCTATTGCTAAATCCAACTAGGAAAATACCTTTGCTCCACTCAACTGGTCGAACAAATCGTCAATCCTGTGCAATGGACATCGATTCTTTGTCGTCCTTTCATTCAACTTATGATAATAGATACATAACCTCAACGATCCATCCAGCTTCTTAGCGAACACTACCATTGCACCCCATGGTGAACTACTCGGCCTGACAAAACTCTTGCCCTCTAGATCCACTAACTTCTCTTTCAACTCCCTTATCTCTAAAGGGATCATCCTGCTTGGCAGCCTACTCACTGATTCGGCTCCCAGAACCAAATCTGTCCGAAATTAGATGGCTTGGTTTGGTGGAAATCCAATTACAGGTTCAAACACTTATGCAAAATCTCTAACCATGAAAATTTAGCTCAACTCATCATCTAAATTCAAAGCACCTAACAAAGCAAACGCTACACCGCTAGAACCTTCTATAGTAAAGACAATTCGATCGCTACAATCAGGGTGTCTAAGAGATATCATCCTATCCTGGCAAAATATCCTAACATCGTACTCACTTAACCAATCCATCCCAAGGATAATATCGAACCCCACAAAATCAAACGCATACAAACTGCACACAGAAGTATGACCTAAAAATTCAAACTCAAACTGGTCACACCTCAACCCCAAAGTTGCATACCCTCCTGTTGGATTCGCAACCCGTAAGGAAGTAACTAAATATATGTGTTCGTGGTTAAGCTTATCTATCAAACATCTAGATCTAAAAGAATGTGATGCACCAGTATCGAATAAAATGCTAACAAACTTACCATGAATCTGAAGCGTTCCACCAAGACTGCCTTTCCCTTCTCCTGGGCTATTGGCTTAGATGCAGCAGGCTCAAATGCATACACATTGTCCTTACCATCTCTAATGAACTCCTTGCATTGATTCTTATAATGGTCTATCTGGTCATAGTTGAAGCACCTGATATTTTTCCCCTTAGCCACATCCTTTGCCTTCCCTGAGTGACACTGATTAGCAAAGTGCCCTTTGTTATTACACTTACAGTGGACAACTTCGGACTTCCTTTTCTTAATTGCTTCGCCCTTTAGATCACTTTCTTGGGAATGAATTTCCTCTTTTGGCCCTATCTAATCTAGACCTCCTTGCCTTGCTCTTCTCTAGAGACTCAAATACTTCTTCCGGAATCATGGCCATCTCGACCACAATATCAAAAGGATCTTAAGGTGAGACAAAGTAGCACTGGCCAATTCTGGCTTCAATCCTTTAATGAACTTCTCATCCCGCTTAAAAACTATATCCACCAAAGCATACCCATACTGAGCCAACTCTTCAAACTTCCTAGTACACTCAGCAACAGACATCTCATCCTGCACCAGCTCAGCAAACTACCTAATTAAAGCTGACTGTGCCATAACAGACATGAACCTCTCATAAAGCCTCCCTTTGAAACCCTCTTAGGACATTGTCACCTCATCAACCATCACAGTCACACTGTTCCACCAAAACAATGCGACTCCCTAAAGCTATCTGGATGCCTGCCTTCTTTTCAGCTTATCAGTGAGCCCCAAATCTACAAAATTCCTTTTGTAGTGCAACAATCAGTTCTCTGCAACAATGGCATCCTACGTCCCCATAAACGGCTTCCATCCAAGCTTCACACAATCTCCACTCAACTTAGCAAAATGATTAACTACCAGAACATATGGAACCCCTGCTCCTGCAGCATTTCCTCCTAACACTCTGGCTGCAACTCCCACCTACATTATATTCCTGAAAAACTAATACATAGTTTCCATTCTAATCTACGGGACCTCAGCACCTACGTTCTCTGCCTATGTGTTAATCGACAAAATTTCTATCGATTTAGAAATTTTCCGAAAAATTTCAAATTAAAATAAACCGCAAGCGCATGGCATACACTTCATAACACGTGGCGAATACGGGTCGATCCATAGGGAATTGTGAGAGATTAAAAATCTATTATGTCAAATTAAACCAAATGAGGAGAAATTGTTAACTAGAGATAAGATGAAGCTAAAAATAGAATTAAAATTTTATTTAAAAACTATTAAACTAAAGAACTATTTAGAGGCAAATCCACTCTCATATTTTTGTAAATCAACAAGCAAACAATTTATGATATCTAGTTTTGATATTAAGTAAAATATTATTGTATTTATCATAAGTATGGTTTGTTTACGTTATTAATTGACATAACTCAAACCATCAAACTCTAATACAACAAATAAACCACTTACAATTCTCATGAAAATGAAGTCAAAGCAAAAGCTATTTTAAGTATGATCTATTTACTATTGTACTTAGCAATATGGATCATCAAATTTCATTTCTTTTACTTTAATTTCACAATCAAAATTGGATTCGAAAATGATGATGCAAATTGTGTTTATGTTGAATAAGAATAGCTCATTTGCTTAAGAAATATAAACTATCAAACCCACTTGTATAAACTTGCATAAAAATCCATTTTCATGAAGCACAAACAAAGAGATCATAAATCATAAAAATTGTTGTAATTATATAATATTTGAGAGATTCATTACCCCTAATCTGAAGGGATTTAGTTACTCATTTGTGGCATTGAAACAACACATGTAAGTTTCAACATTGAAAATGAAAGAAAGTAAAGAATCAAAAAGGAGAAAGAAAATTAACTACTAGAAGAAAATTAATTAGACTAGTGCATAAATGTAAATCTAAGCTATGAATATTAAGAGAAAGAAAGCATAGAAATAAATTAACAATAAAACAATGAAAAACATGTTGAAAAGAGAGAAGAATAAGGCTTGGAAGCCATTTTTATTTCATAGAACATTGAGCTTACACTTTGATCTCTTAATTTTCTAAGTAAAATGAAAGAGTAGAAGATGGTTTCATGTACATAAGAGGGCTATATATGCATAAAACCCTAATTCTATTTTTAGCGGGATTCCTAAAATGCCTTTTAGGAAATGTGGCCACCAATTAACCATTAGCCACTAATTAATCCATCATTTGTTGTGCATGAAACTTCAACCTCCACTTAGTTGTCCATTAGCTCATAATTGTACATTTAGGTAAGTGGGTGGGATCCTCCATGATCTTGAACTTGAATTATTTCCTCTTCATTCCTTTGTATTTCATTTGTGCATGCATGTATCTTCATATAAGCTTCTTCCTATGCATCCAAATTCCTATAGAAATTATCAAAAATGTCCAAGTAAAAATTCTTAAACTGATAAAAGCATAAAAATGACCAGTTTGCCCCTGAATGAAGATGAAAATATGATGGTTTGAAAATAATTGGATTTTGGTTTTAAACATGTTAAAATGCCCAAATATGATGTTTATTTAAATAAAAGGAGATAAAATATGGATGTAAATATATGTACATTTACGTGCACATCAAATACCCTCACACTTATCTTTTTATTCGTCCTCGAATAAAGGAAAACTAAGATAAATCATTTTTCGTAGGGAGCATGATTGCATTGAGCGTATGCAACAAGCGTTAAACCTTTGGGTGTCCCCAATAGGACGAGTGTTGTCTCGTGAGGGTTTTCAACGGATACTACCCACAAAATCCAATGCAAAGCGAAAATATTTACAAAATGCAAGATTGATTTACAAAGAGATGAATTCGAGTTTTTGGAAATATGTACAAATGAAAGGTTTACTTTTAAATAGACACAAATTAGTTAAATACAAGTTTTGGTCATTATCTTGAAAATTTAAGTCATTTAATCGTCAAAATTTCCAGTAAAAATCAAGTTGTCATAACAGATAGACCAAAGTTTGGCTAGTTGTTTTGGTTGATAACACAATGTAATTATGAAATGGATCTTTTGTTGATTATCAAAGTTTATCAAAGTGGTAATTTCATTTCTTTTCAATAATAAGTTAAATCAAACAAGTTAAAATAGTTTTAGGATTTCAATTGCTTGCTCTCTCATTATTTGCAAGGAAAATTACACACCTAGCTCAGGTAAACTGAGGCCAGATATACCACCCATGCGCTGCCTTTCGGGCTTATATGAGGGGAGTACAGAGCATGGTAAGTGCACACACTTTCGTGCATACGCCTATCGACCGTAAGTGGTCTTTATTAAGTCTGTTCTTTTTTTTTACATGTGTTCCATACATGCATAACCTTGAGGACTTTTAAATGATTATGGAAGCATATGATCAAAGATTCCAAGTAATTCACCTATGCATATCCGTGAGGACTTTTAAATGAGAGTGAATACTTTGGATGTGATTTTTTTTATATTTTTTTAAGAGAGAGAGAGAGAGATTTACAAAATCATCTTAGCACCATTTAACTTAGAAGGCAAAAATGTTATATCCTTTACTTTAGATTTACCACTTTTTAAACAAAGATTTTCAATTAAAATATTCTTCATAATTAACATAGATGAACCTTCCTATATACTAGTTAACCATTGTTATTTGTAGTCAAACTTCATTTTTATTTTTGTTAAGACAGATAAATTTTCAAAAATTTGAATTTATTAACCAAAACTTATACTTATCCCATAGTGTTTCTTCAAAAATGGTAAAAAGAAAAAGTTTTTGAGATTTAGGAGTTTTGAGATTTTTTTATTTTTCTTAATTTTTTTATAAAGTAAGAAAATGAAAATTTAAAAAAATTCCATGAAAAACTAAAAAAAAATGAAAATGAGACTCCCCCATACTTAAATTTGACTGTGTCCCCACAATCAATGCATGATATAATGAGTGTAATGGGAAGAAATATGTACATATTTACAAAAGAGGGTTAACATTCTTACTAGACGTAGCTTGGCTCGGGAAGGATCATGAGCTCCTCCTTTTGGTTATTTGGCAATTACAAGAAAGGTTTCAAACGATGACCATTGACTTTGAAAATTGATCCATCCCTGAGGTTTTCTATTTCTATGGCACCATGTGGAAAAATAGTTAGTACCACAAATGGTCCGGTCCATCTTGATTTAAGTTTCCCTAAAAATAAATGAAGTCTCGAGTCATGTAATAGAACTTTCCGGTTAAGAGAAACCGTTTTTCTTAGGATTGACTTGTCATGAAAAAATTTTGTTCGTTCTTTATAAATTTTCTCGTTTTCATACGCGTCATTCCTAAGTTCTTCTAGTTCGTTGAGTTGCAATTTTTGGTTTTCGCCAGCTTTCTCAAGGTCAAAGTTTAAGTTTTTTATTGCCCACAACATTTTATGTTCAATTTCAACGGGTAAATGGCAAAGTTTACCGTAAACTAAACGAAATGCGGACATTCCAAGGTTAGTTTTAAAAGCAATACGGTAAGCCCAAAGCGCGTTGGTCAATATCCGAGACCAATCTTTTCGATTTTTGTTGACAGTTTTCTCCAAGATTTGTTTTATTTGACGATTCGAAACTTCAACTTGCCCACAAGTCTAAGGATGATACGGAGTGGATAATTTGTATGTTATCGAGTATTTCTTTATTAAAGTTTCAAAAGAACGGTTACAAAAATGAGTTCCGCTATCACTGATTGTTGTGCGAGGTGTGCCAAACCTAAAAAGATGTTTTCTTTGATAAATTTCACAACAATTCTATGGTCATTGGTCTTGCATGGAATGGCCTCGACCCATTTTGAAACGTAATCGATAACGAGAAGGATATACAAGTTTCCAAAAGAATTGGAAAAAGGTCCCATAAAGTCGATACCCTATACATCAAAGATTTCGATCGTAAGAATGGGGTTTAGAGGCATCATATCTTGTCGAGAAGTTCGTCCCAGCATTTGACATCGATCGCAAGTTTTACAAAATTCAAATGAGTCTTTGAAAAGAGAAGGCCAACAGAAACAACACCGAAGCACTTTTTTTGCAGTTTTTCGAGGCCCGAAATTCCACCGCACGCTTGATCGTGGCAATTTGAAAGAACGCTCCTTATCTCATGATGCAACGTCGGATGATTTGGTCGGGACAATATATGAACAAGTATGGATCGTCCCAAAAGAAGTATTTCATTTGGGACATGAATTTGTATTTGTCCCATTTGGACCACGATGAGGGAGTTTCTTTAGTGATAAAATGTAACGTTCCGACTATATCAGTTAGGGTTTAAGAAAAAGGAAAAGGTAGAAGAAGAAAGAATAAGATAGAACAGAACAATATCAGAATCTCACAATTCACAGCGGAACAACATATAATAGATAAATGAATAATCTTTAAACAAAGAACTATATCAGTTATTGCATTACATCATCAGAGTGTACAACAACAAACAGCAGAAAAGAAATACTATATACTAGTGAATACGCCATGCCATCCAGCTTGCCTCCAACAACTCCTGAATTCCAGAATATCCTGATAACCTAACTCTAGACTGCTCGTGTGGAAATTGGTGGGCACCCAGAGTTTAGGAAGAAAAACAATAAACTCCGAGTCAGTCATGTGAATGGTGTGAGAACTAAAACAGTTTATTTTTAAAACAAAGTACAGGATAATTTTTAAAATAGATTCGCAATGCTTTTTAGAAAATGAGACTACCATAAGGCCTCCCGTACACACACACAATGGAAACGCAGAATCGGAGAAGATTTCTCCTTATGATAGTCAAAGATGCTTGATACGCATTAAAAAGAACATTTGATATTATTACCAGTGCATAGCGTAGAAAAAATCATTTCGAAAGTAAAGATATAAATCTTAGCCAACATACGACCATTATCGTATGCCTACTATAGCTACCATCTAAATAGTGGCGATCACCATAAGTAAATGGAAGGTTCTACAACTAAAACTGTACAGGGTGCGTATTGAAGTTCGAATTTCCAACAAATGGTCAGGCCAAGAAACTTCCCATTGCCACATGGGTACGCCTCTAGAAAGACGACCCGAGAACCTAACCGGATCTCTGCCAACACAAGGCCGGATTACCCTTCAAACTGGGTAACTACTGACACGAATATGTCATTCCCCGATTGTAACCGATCTATATCCGAGGATCCTCGATTCCAACAACCACAAAGTAATAAATTTGCAGCAACAACATAGGTTAAGTATCTGGGCTCCATACCATGATACCACTTCTATCCAGAATGAATGACATACACTAAAGGGGCGCTACCCCCTAATAACCTTTCTGCATCCTTTCTGTTTTGACCATTTTCGGGGTGTGAGGTCCGACGAAGTTTCGTCCACAAAGCCACGCTTTATACAAAAGCTGTGCTTTGATCATCAAATGCTCAACAGCACTTCGTATGCCACATTACCAATTTGGGAATGTATCACTAGTAACCATCAACAACATAACCTCTGAGCTCGTACGTCTCAGAGAAGGGTGTTAAGCTAAGAGAATAAATTCTCCGCCACCAACAGCAATATATTTGGTAAAAACCAGCTTTACATCTCAAATTGTAACGTCAGACACACATCCATACAAGTCCGTTCCGGGATCGAACGGAACCGAAGGCACTTCCAAAGAAGCCCTTGCAATCCGGATATTCACTAATCACGACCGGATTTCCCATCACAAAGGGTAATAAATTTCTATATCGGAGATCAGCCATTGCAGAAACATTCGACGGTAATCATTTCGTTTTCACAAATATCCGGTCTTCAACACCGGTCATCAATGTTATCCATTACGACGTATCACTATTCGGAATGGGTTATACGACCCTAAGGTCCTTTCCCGGCTAACCCGAATAGTGAGCGCTTATTTTAAAAATAAGTGTAGCATTCAAATTCAAACAATCACAACAAATACCTATTTAAAGGTATATATTGATAGTCGGTTATTTAACTATCAATAGGTATGCACAACATCACCAGAATCCAAATAATTTCCAAATTATTTATTTTCCAAAAATATCTTTACAAGATATATATATAAATAATTTCCATACTTCAATTATAAATCGATATTCATTTTTAAACAAATTCCCCTTTCCTTTATAAATTTCATAGTGAATTTAAGTTTTCAAATATCCAATGATATATGATTTCAAATCGATTTCAATTATTCACTTTCAATTTATCTTTAAAAAGAAAATTCTCAAAACACTTCATTTCATATTGGCAAACATTTCCATACTTATTTAATAACAAGTAATTCACAAATCTATTTATTTTCAACATTTTGGAAAATATTCGGTATACTTAAATCAAAATTAAGTATATATTTTATTCTTTAAGGAAACATTCTCTTAAACACATTTATTTGGGTAAAAACGAATGTTGCGTAGAACATCGTTCCGACAACCCACAATCACTAGTATAGGGATTCGAGATTAAGATAGATATATAAATCCCAATACTATATAAAATATTTCCTTTCGGAAATCATTTACTATAACAACAGTGTCATAGTCCACCATTCCCTTATTTCTCGAAAATGTCTATTTCAACAATGAATGTTGAAATCTATGGTTTCGATATTTAATATATTTTAAAACATCTTTAAATCGTTTTAATTCTATTTAGAATATCATTTCCCCGAAACGTATCCATTTTATTTAATAATATATTCCCTGTCCAAAATTGTGAATATATCTCCTTTAATAAACTTCTATGTTTAATTTATCAAATTCAACTGATTTTGGATTTTATAAAACAATGTTTATAAATTCCATTTCTATTTATAAAACTCCGATTTATAAATCTCCTTTATTAATCAATTCAATTTATAACTCAATTTTACACCAAAAATCTAATTTATAAGTTAATTACTTATAAATCTTTTATTTTACAAAAAATCTATTCCTTTTATAACTTCACAATTTATAAATTTCATTCACTTATGAATTCATTTATAATTCATTTTAAAGCTTATAAAAACTTGTTTAAAAATTCTAATATTTCAATTTATAAATATCAATTTTATAAATCTTTTATATAAATCGTTTATAATAATTCAAAAAAAATCCTAATTTGAACCATTCTTTTTTATCTACTATTTATTTCAAAAATCAAATTTAATTTATTTCCGGTATCTAACGATACCACAATTTTATTCCGTTAAATTTTAGCCTTCAACGATTTCAATTATAAAGATAATCACACAGGGATTATAATAAAAAGAAATCAACACACAATATTGAAACCAATTCAATTATTTGAGGAATCCAGTTGGATCCCTCCAACCTATTTCCTTGCATCCACAGACATTAGCACACTACCAATCCCGTTTCAAGACGGGATATCATGGTATATGGGATTTACAAAATATTATCCGCTATTATGCGGCGCAATAGGGTCTCATCCGCTATGTAATGCGGGAAATCAACTCCAAGTACATATATAATACCAATTCCACTTCAAGGTGGAATATCGCGGTATATGTGTGTAATAAATAACCTCCGCTTAATAGGCGGCGTATATGGTCTATTTGAATACAACAGATAATAATTATCATCCAATCAAAACAATCACACAATCAAACAATTTTAAACCTAACTTTTTAAAATTTAAACAAAACCCTTTGAGTGAGAAGTTCTCACCTTGCTTTTATTTTTGCAATCCATTCTCAACCCAGCTTGTTTTCTTTACTGTATTAGACCTTGTATAAATATTATACAATTCATTAATATTCGAACAAATCGAATAATAAATTTCCATTTGGTAGATTTAATTAACCAAAAATTTGATTTCAACTAATAATTCAATTTGAACTAATTTTCCTTTTTTATAAATTATTTTTAGTAGCTAATATGAATTTTAAATAAGTTACTTAAACAAAAGGAATTACATTAATAGATTATTTTCAAACAACTAGTAAATTGTATTCATTATAAAATTTTTTCTAATAAAAAATGTTAATTACATTCAAATTTTAAATAAAAATGGGCAAACTGCATATACCTCACAGTAAAGCAGAAACCCAGACCCTTCCCACCATTGTTAATGTTTGTAGATCGCCGAACCACCGGATATTTTCGACCTTGCAACAATGCACTCGAGCGCTACCTAGAACCACTTCGGCTGTTATCCCCCCTCCACGCGCCTCGCCAACGCGTACAGGCTCCGACTTCGCCTCAATTTACTCACCGCTGCTTGCCCTGCCCTCGAACAATCGCAACCAAGATTTCATGCTCGCAATCCAACTCGACCCGAGATTTGAAATCGCGCCAAACCTATTCTCGATTTTCGAAATCGAACATGAAGCTGGCGTGCTAATTTTTTCGAACGATCGCCTACGTCCCTCGCGACGATCCGCCCCAACTTCGAATTCAATTTCTCACTCTACTGGGCTTCGGCCATTTTTTATTCGAGTTTAAATTTTTTTTACTTTGAATCCCTCTGTTTATTTTTGATTTTGAACTAGGAGGCTCCGCTTGATTTAAAATCGGCTGCCCCCTTTCCTTGTTTTCGAATTTGTTTTCGGGAAGATGAGCAAAAGGGAATTTTCACGATTAACAGAGAAGCGGCCATTACTTGATTTTTTTTTCTTTGTTTCTGCTTTTGAAATGAACTTGCATGATGATTTAAAAAGAGATGGAGGGAGACAGGATTACATGACTTTGCAGAGAAAAGGTCGTGTTTGCATTACCTAGCTACAGTAATCTGATTTGAGGCCAAAAGTGCTGATGTTGACCAAATTCAATTTTATATTTAAATTCAATTCGATTTAAATTTCAACGCGTTTACTTACCGAATGGACACACAACAACTCCAATCACTACAAAATTTGAAATCCGATAATAATACAATATTCCGGATCCAATGGAACTAGTTTCGTCGAATTCCGAGACTGTGCCTCGGAAGGCTACTTTTAAATATCGATTCAAACGATATAAATTCAAAATTGATCAAATCACTTTCAAATTCAATTTTGAAGCTTCTATTATCTTCAGTATTGTCAATATGAATATTACAAGCCTTTGAAATATTTTTAATCAGCTTAAAATTGAAGATTCAAATTATTATTCAACTTTCAATAGATTAAATTTTATAATTTAATCGCCAAATTCATAGTTATATTGGGAATTCAAGCTAAACCATCATTCAAATATTTAAAATTAATTAAATATTTTCAATTTAAATTGTCCAAATTTAGGGTCGTTACATACTTTCCCCCCTTAAAAGAATTTCGTCCCGAAATTACAAGTTAGGAAAAATGATTCTTAACCCGTTTGCTATCTTTCCAAAACTAAACAGTTTTTTTATCAACTTATCAAAACAAATCCTTTAATTAAAGATCCATTATCATTTCAACTAGCTTTCCAACACCAATCGTAGGTTCCAAACAACATTATTTTTTTACAATTCAAATTTAAATTTCAAACTTCCAAATTTTCTCAAAATTTTTCTAACACTCGAAATTTTCGAAAAATTTCGCCAGCGTCTCCTTTGCGCCGCTAGCTCGGTACGACTACAAAATGGCACCACAGGCCCTCAAATCCCAAAAGAAAACGAAAAGCCAAGCGGCTGGACAAGAAAATTATCAAATTTCATACTGAAATTGAAATACATACTGTTTGTCAAGCAATTCAAATTTATCTTTGAAATCAAAACTCCAATTCCTTTATACACCTGTATATCCTGCTAGCCATAATATCCAATTACAATATTCAAACCATTTTGCCAATTCCATTACAAAATTTCGATACTTACTTACTATCACTTTTTTTTACTTCACTATTGAAGTTATATATTCAATTTCATTCAATTTGGCCTTTCAATTTCATTTGAATTCAATTTATAATTTCAATTCTATTTGAATTCAATTTATCTTCTATTCTGAATATTGAATTTTATCTTTCAATTATAACTGATTCATATTAATTTAAATTAGTTTCATTCACTGATTTACTTTAATTTTCAATTTGAAATCGTTTGTCGTTAACTAACAATTTTCAACAATTTAAAAAAAAATTCTAACTCCCAAAATTTTCAAAAAATTTTGGCAGAGTCTCCTTTATACAGAGGAGCTTTTGCAATTTGACAATAGATATAAATATATATACATTAACCCACGCGGTCGGAAAAACCAAAAACAATTCATATTTCCTATTTTTATTGCGTAGGCGTACCTTTTTTGCATTTTTAAGCAAAGCGGTTAATTATTAGCTTATTAGCACGATCAAATCCAGCCAGAAGGCTCCCCTGTACCTGTACTTACTAAATTTAAACACGTAAGTGACATATATAAGAAATTTATTTGCATTTCACTTATTTTCAATAGCAAGACATATGCATTTCATGAATAATGTACATAAAACAATTTCCGTAAGAAATTTTATATGGTTTCAATACAAATTTAATCGCTTACAACTACATTCCATACCATTTCTATTTAATTCAAGTGATTTACAACACACTTTCTACATTCTATTCATTTTTTTTATTTTTATGAAACGAACTCGTATTTATTTCAATTGATTCAAAAATCAATTTTATTGGCTTTTATTAACTCACAGAATTTTATCCAATCACGTTTGCGTCAACCGACAACCATTTCTATGCAAATTCGACGATATTCACTTAATAGAATATCCAATTTAGTTTATAACTAATTTAAATGGATATCAACTCAATTTACTCTTTATTCTATTTCATTTCCAATCGATTCCGTTCAATTCATATTTAATTCACTTACAATTCCAAGTTGAATTTCTATTTATAACTCAAGCTTCATTTCCAAACTCTATTATTTATTCACAATTCAACTTTAAATTAACAATTTCGAGTTCCATAGTTCATTAACTAATTTATTCCAATTTTAGTTTATTTCTCACTTTTAATTCAGTGTTTGATTTTATTTTCAAAAATCACTTGAATTCAATTTTATTCAATATTCTCTATAACTCACTGAATTCTCAATCCCATTCATTATCATTAACTTTGCTTAAGTAAATTTGACTTTATTTAAAGTTTTCAAGTTATTCCAATTCAAAACTCAAATTTATTTTCCTTGTAACACTTCCAAATTTAAATTCCCTATTTGTTTTTTTCATTTATCAAATCCATTTCATCAACTAATTTAATTCAATTAGTTTTATTCACTTATCCATTTTAATTCCAAATTTCCATTCTCAATTTACCTTGAATTCATTTTATCAATAACAAGGAAATTTTTCATTTATTTCCATTTGTTTCTACTTACTTGAATTTATCTGTAAATTTAACCAACAATTCAAGTTTTAAATTAACTAATTCAACTTTCATATTCTGAATTAATGAATTATCGTATTAATTTACTTGGATTCAATCCATTTTATTTATTTTTCTCAAGTTTGGAATTTTATTCAATTTGATCCATATCAAATCTCATTGGTATATGAATTTTTTTTTATTTCTTAGTTTTTTTTATTTCAATTTCTTATTCAACAACCAACGATACTTTTAATATTATCATCTCCTAGCAACCAAGCAACCATATACTGTAATAATTTACAGAAAATCATTTCTTTTATATACAAAAATAGTTTTGGGTAAAATTATTTCATTTACCTATTTTTAAAAACAATACTGTGTCAGTTTATCTTGTTTAAGAGTTTAGAAACTCCTATCAACACAGTCAGCTAGACTGCACCGACCAGAATCTATAAACAATCAACCGATAAGTCAACACAATACAAAACAATTTCATATTCACTAACAAATACGCGCTCATATCTATTATTACACTCAAACTCATTCTAGAGTAATGCTGACTCTATCTCTAATGAGTAACACCCAACAGAGCCATGGTAGTTGCTTAACCATATGCTCTGATACCAAATGTAACGTTCCGACTTTTCGACGCCGAAGGTCGACACAATACGTCCACTGTATCAACTGCCAAGCAATCGAATGCCGGAAAACCGAACACTTAGGGTTTAAGAAAAAGAAGAAGTAGAAGAAGAAAGAATAAGATAGAACAGAACAATATCAGAATCTCACAATTCGCAGCGGAACAACATATAATAGATAAATGAATAATCTTTAAACAAAGAACTATATCAGTTATTGCATTACATCATTAGAGTGTACAACAACAAACAGCGGAAAAGAAATACTATATACTAGTGAATACGCCATGCCATCCAGCTTGCCTCCAGCAACTCCTGAATTCTAGAATATCCTGATAACCTAACTCTAGACTGCCCGTGTGGAAATTGGTGGGCACCCAGAGTTTAGAAAGGAAAAAAAATAAACTCCGAGTCAGTCATGTGACTAGTGTGAGAACTAAAATAGTTTATTTTAAAACAAAGTACAAGATAATTTTTAAAATAGATTCGCAATGCTTTTTAGAAAATGAGACTACCATAGGGTCTCCCGCACACACACACAATGCAAACGCAGAATCGGAGGAGATTCCTCCTTATGATAGTCAAAGATGCTTGATACGCATTAAACAAAACATTTGATATTATTACTAGTGCATAGTGTAGAAAAAATCATTTCGAAAGTAAAGATATAAATCTTAGCCAACATGCGACCATTATCGTATGCCTACTATAGCTACCATCTAAACAGTGGTGACCACTATAAGTAAATGGCAAGTTCTACAACTAGAACCGTACAAGGTGCGTATTGAAGTTTGGATTTTCAACAAATGGTCAGGCCAAGGAACTTCCCATGCCACATGGGTACGCCTCTGGAAAGACGACCTGAGAACCTAACCGGATCTCTGCCAACACAAGGCCGGGTTACCCTTCAAACTAGGTAACTACTGACACGAATATGTCATTCCCCGATCGTAACCGATCTATATCCAAGGATCCTCGATTCCAACAACCACAAAGTAATAAATTTGCAGCAACAACATAGGTTAAGTATCTGGGCTCCATGCCATGATACCACCTCTATCCAGAAGGAATGACATACACTAAAGGTGTTCTACCCTCTAATAACCTTGTTGCATCCTTCCTGTTTTGACCATTTTCGGGGTGTGAGGTCCCACGAAGTCTCGTCCACAAAGCCACGCTTTATACAAAAGCTGTGCTTTGATCATCAAATGCTCAACAGCACTTCGTATGCCACATTACCAATTTGGGAATGTATCACTAGTAATCATCAACAACATAATCTCTGAGCTCGTACGTCTCAGAGAAGGGTGTTAAGCTAAGAGAATAAATTCTCCGCCACCAACAAAAATATATTTGATAGAAACCAGCTTTACATCTCAAATTGTAACGTCAGACACACATCCATACAAGTCCGTTCCGGGATCGAACGAAACCGAAGGCACTTCCAAAGAAGCCCTTGCAATCCGGATATTCACTAATAACGACCGGATTTCCCATCACAAAGGGTAATAAATTTCTATATCGGAGATCAGACGATGCAGAAACATTCGACGGTAATCCTTCCGTTTTCACAAATATTCGGTCTTCAACACCGGTCATCAATGTTATCCATTACGACGTATCACTATTTGGAATGGGTTATAAGACCCTAAGGTTCTTTTCCGGCTAACCCGAATAGTGAGCGCTTATTTTAAAAATAAGTGTAGCATTCAAATTCAACAATCACAATAAATACCTATTTAAAGGTATATATTGATAGTCGGTTATTTAACTATCAATAGGTATGTACAACATCACCAGATTCCAAATAATTTCCAAATTATTTATTTTCCAAAAATATCATTACGAGATATATATATATAAATAATTTCCATACTTCAGTTATAAATCGATATTCATTTTTAAACAGATTCCCCTTTCCTTTATAAATTCCATAGTGAATTTAAGTTTTCAAATATCCAATGATATATGATTTCAAATCGATTTCAATTATTCACTTTCAATTTATCTTTAAAAAGAAAATTCTCAAAACACTTCATTTCATATTGGAAAACATTTCCATACTTATTTAATAATAAGTAATTCACAAATCTATTTATTTTCAATATTTTGGAAAATATGCGGTATACTTAAATCAAAATTAAGTATATATTTTATTCTTTAAGGAAACATTCTCTTAAACACATTTATTTGGGTAAAAACGAATGTTGCGTAGAACATCGTTACGACAACCCAAAATCACTAGTATAGGGATTCGAAATTAAGATAGATATATAAATCCCAATACTATATAAAACATTTCCTTTCGGAAATCATTTACTATAACAACAGTGTCATAGTCCACCATTTCTTTATTTCTCGAAAACGTCTATTTCAACAATGAATGTTGAAATCTATGGTTTCGTTATTTAATATATTTTAAAACATCTTTAAATCGTTTTAATTCTATTTAGAATATCATTTCCCCAAAACGTAACCATTTTATTTAATAATATATTCACTGTCCAAAATTGTGAATATATCTCCTTTAATAAACTTCTATGTTTAATTTATCAAATTCAACTGATTTCGGATTTTATAAAACAATGTTTATAATTCAATTTCTATTTATAAAAAATCCGGTTTATAAATCTCCTTTATTAATCAATTCAATTTATAACTTAATTTTATACCAAAAATCTAATTTATAAGTTAATTACTTATAAATCTTTTATTTTACAAAAGATCTATTCCTTTTATAACTTCACAATTTATAAATTTCATTCACTTATGAATTCATTTATAATTCATTTTAACGCTTATAAAAACTTGTTTAAAAATTCCAATATTTTAATTTATAAATATCAATTTTATAAATCTTTTATATAAATTCAAAAAAAATCCTAATTTAAACCATTCTTTTTAATCTACTATTTATAAATCAAATTTTATTTATTTCCAGTATCTAACGATACCAGAATTTTATTCGGCTAAATCTTAGCCTTCAACGATTTCAATTATAAAGATAATCACACAGGGATTATAATAAAAAGAAATCAACACACAATATTGAAACCAATTCAATTATTTGAGGAATCCAGTTGGATCTCTCAAACCTGTTTCCCTGCATCCACAGATGTAAGCACACTACCAATCCCGTTTCAAGACGGGATATTGCGGTATATGGGATTTACAAAATATTATCCGCTATTATGCGGCGCAATAGGGTCTTATCCGCTATATAATGCGGGAAATCAACTCCTAGTACATATATAATACCAATTCCACTTCAAGGTGGAATATCGCGGTATATGTGTGTAATAAATAACCTCCACTTAATAGGCGGCGTATAGGGTCTATTTCAATACAATAGATAATAATTATCATCCAAGCAAAACAATCACACAATCAAACAATTTTAAACCTAACTATTTAAAATTTAAACAAAACCCTTTGAGTGAGAAGTTCTCACCTTGCTTTTATTTTTGCAATCCGTTCTCAAGCCAGCTTGTTTTCTTTACTGTATTAGACCTTGTATAAATATTATACAATTCATTAATATTCGAACAAATCGAATAATAAATTTCCATTTGGTAGATTTAATTAACCAAAAATTTGATTTCAACTAATAATTCAATTTGAACTAATTTCCCTTTTTTATAAATTATTTTTAGTAGCTAATATGTATTTTAAATAAGTTAATTAAACAAAAGGAATTACATTAATAGATTATTTTCAAACAACTAGTAAATTGTATTCATTATAAAAAATTTTCTAATAAAAACATGTTAATTACATTCAAATTTTAAATAAAAATAAGCAAACTGCATATACCTCATAGTAAAGCAGAAACCCAGACCCTTCCCACCGTTGTTAATGTTTGTAGATCGCCGAACCACCGGATATTTTCGACCTTGCAACAATGTACTCGAGAGCCACCTAGAACCACTTCGACTTCTATCCCCCCTCCACGTGCCTTGCCAACGCGTACAGGCTCCGACTTTACCTCAATTTACCCACCGCTGCTTGCCCTGCCCTCGAACAATCGCAACCAAGATTTCGTGCTCGCAATCCAACTCGACCCGAGATTTGAAATCACGCCAAACCTATTCTCGATTTTCGAAATCGAACACGAAGCTGGCGTGCTAATTTTTTCGAACGATCGCCCACGTCCCTCGCGATGCTCCGCCCCGACTTCGAATTTAATTTCTCACTCTACTAGGCTTCGGCCATTTTTCATTCGAGTTTAAATTTTTTTATTTTGAATCCCTCTGTTTATTTTTGATTTTGAACTAGGAGGCTCGGCTTGATTTAAAATCGGCTGCCCCCCTTTCCTTGTTTTCGAATTTGTTTTCGGGAAGATGAGCAAAAGAGAATTTTCACGATTAACAAAGAAGCGGCCATTACTTGATTTTTTTTCTTTGTTTCTGCTTTTGAAATGAACTTGCGTGATGATTTAAAAAGAGATGGAGGGAGACAGGATTACGTGACTTTGCAGAGAAAAGGTCGTGTTTGCATTACCTAGCTACAGTAATCTGAGTTGAGGCCAAAAGTGTTGATGTTGACCAAATTCAATTTTAAATTTAAATTGAATTCGATTTAAATTTCAACGCGTTTACTTACCGTACGGTCACACAACAACTCCAATCACTACAAAATTTGAAATTCGATAATAATACAATATTCCGGATCCAATGGAACTGGTTTCGTCGAATTCCGAGACTGTGCCTCGGAAGGCTACTTTTACATATCGATTCAAACGATATAATTTCAAAACTGATCAAATCACTTTCAAATCCAATTCTGAAGCTTCTATTAACTTCAGTATTATCAATATGAATTTTACAAGCCTTTGAAATATTTTTAATCAGCTTAAAATTGAAGATTCAAATTATTATTCAACTTTCAATAGATTAAATTTTATAATTTAATCGCCAAATTCATAGTTATATTGGGAATTCAAGCTAAACCATCATTCAAATATTTAAAATTAATTAAATATTTTCAATTTAAATTGTCCAAAATTTAGGGTCGTTACATAAAGTAGTTCATTATATCAGTGTGCCATGGGTCGATAGAAATTAAAAGAAGTTGTTCATCGGGGAAGTTTTCATTGAGCGGCAAAGAAGATGATGCGTTAGAAAGACGAGACAAGTGATCGGCTATAAAATTATCAGATCCTTTTTTGTCTTTGATTGTAAGGTCAAGTTTTTGAAGTAAAAGGATCCAACGAATCAAATGGGATTTATCATCCTTTTTAGCGAAGAGATATCGAAGCGCAGAATGGTCAGTACAGACCGTAATGTGTGAACCTATCAAGTAAGGTCAAAGCTTTTCAAGAGCAAAAACTACAGCTAGAAGCTCTTTTTTGTGGTTATTGTGTAGTAGAGTTGAGCGTTGTTCAAAGTCATACTCGCGTAGTAAATGACGTGAAGGATCTTGTTGATGCGTTGTCCTAAGATAGCACCAACGGAAAAGTTCGAAGCATCACACATTATTTGGAAAGGAATATCCCAATTAGGTGCGCAAATGATTGGAGCATAAATTTGTTCATTCTTATGGCGTTCAAAAGAAGTGATACAATCAGAGTTAAAATCGAAAGGAACATCTTTTCCAAGAAGATTCATCAAAGGACGAGCGATTTTGCTAAAGTCTTTCACAAAGCGTCTGTAAAAGCCAGCGTGTCCTAGAAATGATCGAATGTCCTTAACAGATTTGGGAATGGGTATATTTGCAATTACGTCGATTTTCTCTTTATCTACCTCAGTACCTTTATTTGAGATGATATGTCCAAGGACTATGCCTTGTTTGACCATAAAGTGGTATTTTTTCCAATTCAAAGTCAAATATTTTTCTTTACATCGATTTAGAACCAATAGAGATGATGTAAACATTGGGAAAAAGAATCGCCAAAGATTGAGAAATCGTCCATAAAAACTTCTAGAAAGCATTCAGTCACGTCGGAAAAGATTCCAACCATGCATCGTTGGAAAGTCGCAGGAGCGTTGCAAAGTCCGAATGGAATACGTCAATAAGCGAAGGTACCGAATGGACACATGAAAGTCATTTTCTCTTGATCTTCGTTGGAGCGATTGGAATTTGGTTATAGCCGGAATAACCATCAAGAAGGCAGTAAAATTCACGGTCGGCTAAACGTTCGAGCATTTGGTCGATGAAAGGAAGGGGAAAGTGATCCTTACATGTTGCGGCATTTAGTTTTCGATAGTCAATGCAAATATGCCAACCCATTTGAGTACGAGTTGGAATAAGCTCATTTGAATCGTTCTTGACCACGGTTAGCCTAGACTTTTTCGGTGCAACGTGAATTGGGCTAACCCATGAACTATCGGAGATTCGGTAAATGATTCCGTTATTGAAAAGTTTAATAATTTCATCATGCACCGCATCTTTCATTTTTGAATTAAGCCTTCGCTGCGCGTCACGAGTAGGCTTGGCATTGTCGATTAAATGGATGCGATGTTGAACAAGAGCGGGACTAATTCCCTTTATATCGAAAATCGACCATCTAATTGCTTCTCTATTTTTCGAAAGAATAGAGAATAACAATGTTTCTTGATCAAGAGAGAAAGCTGCTGAAATTATGACGGGCAACATTTCGTCTTCACCTAAGTATGTGTACTTAAGGTGATCGGGAAGTGGTTGAGGTCCAACATCGGGAGTTTTTTGATCAAAGAGTTGGGTTGAGATTCGGACTCAACTTGAAGCGACTCAAAGGGAAGAGTGTATTCAATCTCACTGGAATTTCTGGAAACAAATTTTCATACTCGGCTTTGCGTTCGTTAAGGTCAAGTGTCTCGTTTTTGAATTTTTTGTGAATGGCACTAACTTCTAACGTTTCGTCACGAGGTTCATTTGATAGGCTTTCAAGATTAAAAAATGTTAAGATCCAAAGTCATGTTTCCAAAAGAGATTTCCATTGATCCGTTACGACAATTGATTAAGGCATTTGAGGTGGCTAAGAATGGTTGGCCTAAAATCAATGGAATTTGACTCGAGGGATTCGTCACTGGTTGTGTTTCGAGAACGATAAAGTTTACGGTGAATATGAATTGCCCTACTCGAATGAGCACGTCTTCGATTTCTACCACGGGCTTCTTAGTGGAGCGATCGGAAAATTGAAGCGTAACTTTCGTGGGTTTAAGCACACCTAAGCCTAATTATTCTTACACGGAATATGGAATCAAGTCGACACTCACGCCTAAATCAATCAAACATTTGTTAATCTTCTTATCTCCAATTGTACACAAAATCGTAAGGCAAGTAGGATCTTTGTATTTGACGAGCATGGATTGGGGCTAGACTTCACTCCAACTGGGGGCTAAGAAGACCTTTTTGGGCACTTGAGTGTGTCGCTTTTGGATGCACAAGTCCTTAATAAATTTCACGTAAGTAGGGACTTGTTGAACGATGTCAAGAAACGAAATGTTAACTTTGACTTGTTCAAAAGTTTCCAACATCTTTTCCATTTGGTCTGAGCGTTTGTTTGGTCGAAGAGGATGTGGAAATGGAACACGATACTCGATAGGCGAGTCTACTCGAGTAGAAGAAAAATTCTGATTGGCATTTGATTAAACATTTGGCTCCACGTTCTGCTAAGATTCGTTCGTTGTTTTAGAAGTATTGAGAGAGGTTTTTGGTAAATCGTTAGGATTAAGGACTTGATTATCGATTTGCTTACCAAAACGGAGAGTTATGATAGCATTCAATTGGATGACATTGCCATCTTGAACAACATGGGCATGATTTGAATTTGCGTTTTGATTTCTGGGATTTGGAAGGGGCTGTCTTGGAAATGTTCCTCGTTCGCATTCGCTTACAAACGTGGCTAATTGACTCATTTGCATTTCGAGTTTTGCAATTGATTAATTTCTGTTTTGCATATACGAGGTCAATAAATTTTGCAATTTGCTGTTTGATTGAAGGCTTTGAGTAGTTTCTTTAGCCAACGTTTCAAGAGTTTTCTTAAGCGAAGTTAAACGTTTATCGTCTTGGGAGGATGAGCAGAATTTGGTCAAAAATTTGATTATTACGGTTGATTATGGGACGAACCCGCAAAGTTTGGTTGAAAATTAGGCTGAAAGGGAGGGTTTGAAGCATTATTCGAAAATGCTTGAAAATTGGGACGAATCGTACTTGTGTTAGGATTGTTTTGGTTACACGCAAAAATTGGATGATTTCTCCAACCAGGGTTGTACACTGGAGAAAACGGGTCATTTTGGCTTTGTTGAAAGGATTGATTTGTTCGACAGAATTGGGACACTGATCTGCTATATGATTAGGATCATTGCATTTATAAAACATTAGTTGGGAAGCTTGGTTCATTTGATTCGATGAGAAAACATTATCGAATTTTTTAACCATTGCGTCGATCTTAGCTTCCAAAGAAAAAGAAGATCCTACCGAGTGTGCACCCGATCGAGAGTAAACTGATTTTTCATTCGAACGTTCCTACTGGGACGACTTTTCAACGAGGTTTTCAAGAAATTTCCAAGCATCGCGTGATGTTGGGCAAGAAAGTTGCATTGGCACATTGATTCGAGCATGGTTTGTGAGCTGTTTTCGTGTCCATCATGTAAGATTTCGCAAATTGTCCATTTTTCAAAGTTATGGTGTGGACATTTTATCAAAAGCTATTTGAATCTTTCAAAATATTTTCCGAATGGTTCTCCCTTGAATTGATGAAAATTTACAATTTCGTTTTGGATTCTACTTGTTTTTTTCGAAGGGTAGAACTTTTTTAAGAAAGCTTTTATGAATTCTTTCCACGTTTTAATTGAGTTTGATTGTAAGTTGTACAACCATTTTTCAGTGTAATCCGTAAGAATGAATGGGATTAATCAAAGTTTGATTCCATCATCAGAAAGTTGTTGGAGTTTAATGGTTGCACAAACTTGTTCGAATTTAGTCAAAAAGATGTATGGGTCATCATGCTCGAATTGCCAAATTTCGAAAGTGTGGCAATATGGTTTGAATGCTTTATTGGGATGTCGTGGTTGGGGTTTGTGATGGAGTTGTAGGCTAGATTTGTTGTGGATTATACTGTGATTGGTCGCGGCGGAATTGAGGGCGGAGGCAATGGCGAAGCGGTGGAGATTTTGTTTACAGTTCGACTTTGGGTTTGTGGGTTGTCGAATTGGGATGCGGTGGGTTCATCTGGTAAAGTTTGAAGTGTGTACAAGTATAAGAATTAGTGCAGTGGATTACTGTTGCACTGGGTTGAAGATGACAGGCATGAAGTTGTTGCACGTAGAGTTGGAGATGGAAGACAGTGGTGCAGTTTGCAGTTAGGTCAATGGCGATGTTGTTTCAGGTGATTTAGGAGTGTAGTGGAAATGATTTAGGAAAGCAAAAATAGAAGCCAGGCGCTGCTAGCTTGTGGTTGGTTGGTGATCAGTTGGTTGTGTCAGGTTTTTTTTTGGTGGTGGAGAGGGGTATGCGACTGTTGCAGTGAACTGGTAGTGGTTTTTATGATGTTTCGTATTGTTTGTCGAGGAGGGTTTGTATAGTAAATGCTATGGTATGATGGGGTGTGAGAAATATGGCAATGGTTTGGAACGGGTGTGGATTTGATCCAAATGAAGAGTAGGAAATGGTATGATGGTGAAAATGAGGAGATGCTTAGCAATGCACAGTTTTGTTTAATAAGTTTGGTGGCAAGGCTGTAAAGTATAGTTTTTGTGAAAAGGTGAATGGAGACAGAGGGATGGTTACTGCTCTTATAATGCAGTTTTGGAATGATTATCGGAGATGGTTCATTGTACTTTGAAGTGGGCAAGGCAGTGATGTTTTTTTTGAATGAGGCAGAGGGCAGAGGACACAAGACAGAGTTGGCTGATGATTGGGTTGGCAGCCTAGTTAATGGTCAGGGTAGAGAGAGCAGGGATGGGCAGTAACTATGGGGTAAATGCAGCGATAATCAGTGAGGAAGAGGTGGCGCATTTTTTTTGAAGATGATTAAAGTTCCAGAAGTGTCGCAATGTAGTGACAGATGAAAGGAGATGTTCGAGTTTGTGCACTGTTTGTGAAGAAATGGTGAGTGAAATGGAGAAGTGTTGATGCTATCAGCAGTAATGGAAGTGCACAGGGAGTTGGGAGTTATAATGGAAACAGCTAGATTGTGAGGCAGTGGTTGACGGGGAGGAGATATGGTGGAGTTGTTGCTGTCTTGTATGTATATGTATATGGCAGAGGTCAGGTAAGGATATTGGTCTAGAGATGGTTGGTTTGGAATGTGAAGATGTGGTATTGGTGAAAATGAAGTATTAGTGAAAATGTGAAGATGGGCTTGGTAGACAGTGGGATGTAGTATTAGTGAAAATAAAGGTTATGGAGAGGCTGTGAAGAAGTATGCAGGTGCAGTAAACCGAGAGACAGAGGAGAGCAAATAAAGGCAACGCAATGCTTTTTTTCTTTTTGTTTATGTAAATTGTAAAATGAAATGTAAAGAGTAAAATGAAATGCAAACTGTAAACGAAATGGAAATGATTTTCTTTGTTTTGAAATTGTGAATGTTTTTTTTAAAATATGCAAATGCAAAAATGAAGTGAAAAGAGCAAGAAACAAAAGCAAAATCAAATGACACAACCAACACACACAATATTATTTTTTTAATTGCAAACAAACAAACAAAATAAAATCACACAAAAATCAAACAAAAATAATTCGAAGAATAGAAAATAAAATCAAAACAAATTCCCCAGCAATGGCGCCAAAAACTTATTAATCGACAAAATTTCTATCGGTTTAGAAATTTTTTAAAAAAAATTCAAATTAAAATAAACCGCAAGCGCACGGCATACACTTTGTAGTACTTGGCGAATAGGGTCAATCCGCAAGGAATTATGAGAGATTAAAAATCTATTCAATCAAATTAAACCAAATGGGGAGAAATTGTTAACTAGAGATAAGATGAAGCTAAAACTAGAATTAAAATTTGATTTAAAAAGTATTGAACTAAAGAAAAATTTAGAGGCAAATCCACTCTCATATTTTTTTTAATCAACAAACAAACAATTTATGATCCCTAGTTTTGATATTAAGTGAAATATTGTTATATTTATCATAAGCATGGTTTTTTTTACGTTATAAATTAACATAACTCAAACCATCAAACTATAATACAACAAATAAACCACTTATAATTCTCATTAAAATGAAGCCAAAACAAAAGCTATTTTAAGTATGATCTATTTACTATTGTACTTAGTAATATAGATCATCGAATTTCATTTTTTACTTTAATTTCACAATAAAAATTGGATAAGCAAATGATGATGCAAATTGTGTTTATGTTGAATAAGAATAGCTCACTTGCCTAAACAATATAAGCTATCAAACCCACTTGAATATACTTGCATCAAAATCCACTTTCATGAAGCACAAACAAAGAGATCATAAACCATAAAAATTGTTGAAATTACAAAATATTTGAGAGCTTCATTACCCCTAAATTAAAGGGGTTTAGCTACTCATTTGTGGCATTGAAGCAACACATGTAAGTTTCAACATTGAAAATGAAAGAAAGTAAAGAATAAACAAAGAGAAAGAAGATTAACGACTAGAAGAAAATTAATTAGACTAGTGCGTAAATGTAAATCTAAGCTATGAATATTAAGAGAAAGAGAGCATAGAAATAAACACTAGCAATAAAACAAAGAAAAGCATGTAGAAAAGAGAGAAGAAAGAGGCTTGGTAGCCATTTTTATTTCATAGAACATTGAGCTTACACTTTGATCTCTTAATTTCCTATATAAAATTAAAGAGTAAAAGATGGTTTAATGTATATAAGAGGGCTATATATACATGCATAAAACCCTAATTCTATTTTTAGGGGGATTCCTAAGATGTCCTTTAGGAAGTGTGGCCACCAAGTAACCATTAGCCACTAATTAATCCATCATTTGTTGTGCGTGAAGCTCTATCCTCCACTTAGTTGTCCATTAGCTCATAATTGTACATTTAGGTAAGTAGGTGGGGTCCTCTATGATTTTGAACTTGAATTATTTCCTCTTCATTCCTTTATATTTCATTTGTGCATACATGTATCTTCGTATAAGCCTCTTCCATATGCATACAAATTCCTATAGAAATTATCAAAAATGTCCAAGTAAAAATTCTTAAATCGACAAAAGCATAAAAATGACCATTTTGCCCCTGAATGAAGATGAAAATATGATGGTTTGAAAATAATTGAATTTTGGTTTTAAACATGTTAAAATGCCCAAATATGATGTTATTTAAATAAAAGGAGGAAAAAATATGGATGTAAATATATGCACATTTACGTGCACATCACTATGCCTGACCTTATTTTCTTCTAGCATTAGGTCCGACATTCCCTTTGGTCATTCCGCTTCATGGATTAACTCTACTTCTTCTATCGTCCGTATCTGTATTCAAACCTCATGAGATACAGAAAGATAACCTAATCAAAGGTAGAAGAACGTAGATAAAGTGCATACTTATATATAGCAAATACAAGTACGTTACTGTAGCGTTATCCTAACCTTAATCTTACTCTAATTCTTTTGGATTTTTTTTTTGTTTTAAAACCCATTTTTAATTAAATTTTTTCATAAACCTATGCTTTGATACCAAGTTGTAACATTCCATATCTGGAGACCAAAAGTTAAGCTCTATGGATGCTGCAGCCATCCATGATATTAACTTCTGGTGACGAAATACAGTAACGCTAATAGTATCTATAATATCAGAAGTATTTGAATGTGAACAAAGTCATAGACTTCTAAAAACAGTAATTTGAATGATTATATTTCAAATAAAACCATATCCAAGTAACAAAAATCCCCAAAATAATTCGCAAGCAACGATCAACTATAATTTACAATAATATGCCAAGGGCGGCATATGAAGATGCCTCCTTGGAAGATCAAAGCAATACAGACATAAATGTCTTAATACACAGCAGAAACAAACAAAAGAACTGAATTCCTAATTTAGCTATCTATCAGCCACATACTCGTCTTCGGATGCTTTATTCGTCAAAATCTACTAAAACCTGAAAACCTAAACCCTTAGCCTACTAAAATCAAATTTTGAGCCCTCGAGATTTTACGGAAAAAAACCTTGAGTCGAACTAATAGCTTGGTATGAATAATTTCTATTTCAAAAAATATATTTTGCATATCCTTTCCTGCAACCAAACTGGTTAATCAATTGATTATACTAATAATATAACATATCCATTATGCTAAAAAAAGGAAATAAATGGACTATCTGTCTGATGTCTGGGCTAATTTCCCACTACTGGACTAACTGTCCTAAAACTGATTATATCAAAATAGAAATATCCTTTATGCTAAATAATGGACTATCTGTCAATAAAATAGATAAAAAGGGTGGACTAACTATCCTTAAGAAGTAGCAAGGTCCGTTATTCTAATAAATGAACTAACTTTTCATATCTGGGCTAACTGCCGTTAACTGGACTAACTGTCCTCTAGGCTGACTGCCCTCAAAATGGACTAACTATCCGAATTTAAATGAGCTAAGTATTAGAGTTTTCTTTGGGTTGACTACCCTTTAAATTTTCTTTAAAAACCTTTTCAAAATGATTTATTCCGTCAAATCATACTTATACAAGGAAAATATATCTTTAGCTTTACTCTAAGCTATTTTGCCATGTTATGTATACTTTACTCAAAATAATGTTGATGATGTTCTATAAGGATTATCTATCCTTTTAAAAATAATTTAAAGTCCTTTATAACTAAAATACTTAGGCTATCTGCCTAGTCATTATATTCGAAACCTTTGTTTAAAGCGTTTAAACAACCTTTTGAAATCATTGAAGTTAACACCTTCGAAACCAATAATAAAACCTTTTGAAAGCATGAAGGTATCCCCTTCGAAACCAATAAAATCCTTTCTTCTAAAAGCCTTAAAATATATGACATCTTTCTTTAAAACCATTTAAATCTTGCCTTCCAAAAACAAAAACAAAAACAAAAACCTTACATTTCGACCTTGTCGAAGGCACAAACCTTTCAATCTTATTAGAAGGTTTTCCTTTCGACCTTGTTGAAAGGTTTCTTTTCGACCTTGTTGAAAGGTTAGCTTTAGACTATGTCTAAGCTCTTACCTTTCGACCTTGCCGATAGCCTAGGGAACCACCCCTTTGAAATCTTTGATAAAACCTTTCGATAACATTGGGTTCAATTCAAAACAAGATAAAACCTTTCCAAACCGTTTGATGTTGACCACGTCGAAACCTTTAAAACGTTTTGATTTAAAACATTTGGGTTGTGCCTTCAATTAGAGCAAAAGGATCAAAAAAAATTGGAGTCGAAAGCAACTTCTTCGAAATTTTCAACAAAATCTTTCGAAACCATTCGAAAATAATGAAGTGTTGGTATTAGAACCAACTCTTCGAAAGCAATGGAGAGGCGGCAAATTTTAGAAAACAAAACGTTCCTTTCGAAAGCAAATGATTCGAAAGGTAGGGAGCGACAACTATACTTTCAACCTTGTCAAAAGGTTTCAATTAAAACAAGAAAGAAACCCAATCAAAACCTTTTCATTTAAACCATTTGACATTGTTGAAAGCTCTTTGTTGGAAGCTAGCAGGCATAGTTTTCCTTAAAATAAAAAAAAAAGCTTCATCTCTTTCGGAAGCTCTTACCTTTCGTCCCTAAACCTTTCAAGCCCTTCCAATTTGCTACATACCGGTTGTCTGATATCATGTGCATTGGTTATTGACCTAGTCAAAAGGTTTAATGTCTTTCAACCTTTTCGGAAGGTTTGGGATAGAGTTGGAACCTTATTGCCGAAAGAATTGAAATTGTGAAAAGCCTATTTATTAAAATTGTCCTTTGTACTTAACATGCCTTATTTATCTAAATCTGATTAGTTGCTAGATTTTTATATTCAAAAATGCTATCGATTTCCCTTATTTGGTGCTTTAAACAAATTTGAGAAAGCCCTTTCTCCTTTATAATTATATAAAACATTTATGTCTCATACCTTAAATAATTTTATATAACTATTAAATCACCTTGGAAAAATCTGGAAAAACTCCAAAAAATCACTTATGTTTTACAACATATAAAATTTTTGGACCCAAATAATAATTATTTTTTACCATAAATAATTTTATAATCCAAATTATCATTTTTTTCCTTAGAAAATTAATAATAATTCCATAAAAATTCAGAAAAATCTGAAATTTGAAACCCATCCCTAAAATATTTTTTTAGATCATCATAAAAATTCGCAAAGCTAACGGATGTCATTTATTAGGGTTTCCATCTTAAAACATAACGTAAAATCTACATGAATGTTAATAAATCGTTAACATGTGTATATAATCATTTCATCATTCAAAAACATGGCAAATCTTTGCAAAATTATTCGGATTTGATCTTAAAACTTAAACCATAAAAATTTGGAGATGTAAAAATTATTCACCTTTGCTTTAGATATTAAAGGAGCTTGAGATTTGAATTGATCTGGTTTGAATTTGCTTTCCCTTTAGCTTTTCTTAATTTCCTCTTCGCCTTTCCTTGTTAATGGTGGTCGGCCTTTGTTTTTTAAAATTTTGAAATGAAATGAATGCACATGATTTTAAATGGCTATAGGGTGTAATGTAGGAATGGCGTCTTTTCCATATTACCCCTCTAATTCATTTTAAACCCTTCTATAAGTTGTTTAATTTAAAAGCATGGCTACCTTAATCAAAATCAAATCTCAATCCCCTAATCAACACATTATTTTATTTAGTTTTACTAACTAAATCTCCTAAATAACGTTACCAAAATTCTAGGATGTTTCGCTAGTGGTAATGCATCTCCACAACGACCGCCCACCGCATCCACCCATCCTATATCGAGTCAAAGGGAGGTTATCCCAACTCAAGGTACACCAATCAAAACCAACAACAAAGGCAATAGTATGGAACGATTCCATAAGAAAAATCAAAGAAAGGGTGCCCGCTAGAGGTAGCTAGCCCACTTAACCTGGCTCAAGTCGTCATATTTTGGTCATTTCAAATTGACACAATTATTGGGTCTATCCATCATCTTTCTCTTTCATCAAATCCAGCAAATGTACACCAAATCCCACCACATCATTCTGGAGTTTTCTCCACGTACATAGTTGTTAAAGTGTTCCAACATTGACAGAGAATATGTCAATAATTGGCCTCGGTCTCTTTAACAACCAAACGTCATTTTACACACCGGTTGGTTCTTTTACATTTTTAAAACGATTTACACTTGATATCAAAATATCATATTCATTTCAAAGTATCATTTATTTAAAAACATTATATCTACCCCAAAATATCATTTTATTTACCAGAAAATCAATTTCACTTCAAAATCATTATGTTCACTTTGAAATCAATTTCATTTCAAAATCATTATATTCATTTTGAAATCAATTTCATTTAAAAACCATTTAGAATTTTGACTTAGGTTATAACTTATTTTAACCACATTCATGTTTTAAATTGATGATTTAAATAGACAGTTCCCAACTTTAAACAGTTTGAATTTTGAAAATATTATGAATAATTTAGATAGTTTAAATATTTTAAAATAGTTAAAATAGTTTAAGTAGTTAAAATAGTTTGAATAGTCATAATAGTTTGAATAGTCATAATAGTTTGAATAGTCATAATAGTTTAGATATTAAAATTGGTTATATATTAAATGAGTTGAACACTTAAATACTTGTTAATTTTAAAAAGATGGATTTTAATACAATTTATAGCAAAGTAGTTTATAGTGAAAATAGTTTCAAATTTAAAACTGTTTCTTTTCATTTCCCATATATATGGACTCAGGTCCAAATTCCAATCAAACTGATTTGATTTCAAATCTTCCAATTCAAAGCATCTTCAATCTTAATTTAAATTCAATTCAATTTTGATTTTAATTCGAGTTAACTTAAATTTTGAAACATTCATTTTAACTTCAAATTTGATTCAACAATTCGATTCCATGGTTTAAATTTCAATTTAACTCTTATTTTAAACCATTTCAATTTGTATAAATTTCAAGTCCAATTTCAATCTACCAACTTAAATCAAATTAAACTTCAATATTCGAATTTAGATTCAAATCTTTAAATTAGTTCAATTTTGAATATTTCAATTCCGAGCCCAAATTTGAAATATCAATCTAAATTACTTTAACCAAGATAAATTTTCAAAGTTCGAATAAAGTTCAAAATCTTTAAAACAATTTGATTTCCATAATTCAAGTTGTATATTGATTATAACTTCAAATTCCAAAATAAATTCTTTAAACAATTACTTTTACAAAATTCACTTTTAACGTTTCAAAGCTCAAATTTGAAATCAATTTTATAAATTCAATTGTTTTATTCTTTAAAAATGATATCATTTAAATTATTTTAAAACCAAGAATTTTAAAACCATCAAATTTAACAAATCTAGTGTCCGTATATAATTTTTTATCCTATGGCCAAGTGATCATTTGTTTCAATTTTAATTTCAGGGATGGATATATATCATTTCAATCCAAATCAAAGTCTGATGGGTATATATCGTTTCAACCTATTTCTTAATTTATTTTAAATAGTTCAAATAACAGTTTATATGCTGTCAAATAATGTACAGTGTGATAACATGATATATATATAAATATATAAATAAACATCCGATCATCCAATATCTCAACCAGTAGTCATCCATCACAATCAACATCCAAATCAGCCAGTAAATCACAACAATTAACTAGTTATCAATATTGTGTGTTTAACTAGCAATACGATTTCAAATTCAAATTTAACTGTCCATTTAAATTCCTATCAGTTCAATCATATGTCAACTTAAATGTTAGTTAAATTACCAAACAACGGTCAATAAAAATAAATCACTTCATGATTTCAATTTAACTAACATTGAAATATTTTAGTTTTTCATGAGCGGTTTAAAACACTCACCTTTATTTGGAACTGAATATTTTTCAGATTCGAGCAAATTCCAATCCAACTCCATATCGTAAATGACTTCAATACGAATCCAATGCAACTTGTTTCGCTCGGATCCGACCTCGCATGAAAAAGTTTTGGATTAAATAATATTTGAATAAATTAAAATTTAATTAACATAAAAAACCTTTCTCTTCCTAAGTCACGCACATGAACATACCCGAGACGCACGCGACTTTCTTTTTTTCTTTCTTTTTTTAATCACGCGCTCAAAATGATCGTACCGCTACCTCGACAAGCACCGACCGTCACACCGCCTTGCCTCCCCCCTTCGTCGAGTAGCCAAAGTACGCGCGCACGCCACGCTCCCAAAATCCAAAATGCAGATGAACAGAGGAAATTTGCCTCCACCTCGAGCTACCTTGCCTTGATCCAACTAATGGTTATGCTCGTATCGATGCCCTCTACATTTCCTTAGTAGAAGTCGAAGGCTAATTTGGCCTCTAGAGGCTTCGACCGATGTCAACGTTGGATAGTGGTGTTTTAATGGCAGCTGCAAATAGATTTAGGATTTGCTTTTAGCAAATGAAAAAAGTTAAGGATTATTTATAGAAAATTTTCTAAAGTGCTATTTATTCGTGAATTTTTCGAATTCCAAACGAAGCGTGCTATCTGACATTCTATATGTATACCCATATTCCGAACATAATGGAACATATATCGGGAGCCAATTCCATCATAATCAAAAGATAGCTTTTCAAAATCAAATTATTTTAATTATAGTTTTGAAAATAAATTATACGCGTTTCAAGCTCGCATGACTAAAAGATAAGTCCGATCGCTATGAATATTGAAATCCTATTATAATTCACTATTACGGATCTGATAAAATTGGTTTCGTCAAAATCCGAGATAGTGCCCAAAAAGACTACTTTTACACGTTAATTAAAATTCAATATTTCCAATTTTTGTTTGTTCACTTTTAATCAAATTTTAAAGTTTACTTTCATCATTTTAATAAAATTTAAATAGAATTTAAATCAATTTTTGAAATCATTTTCATTCACATTAAATTCAAGATTCAATTATTTAAATAATTTCCAATATTAAATACAACAATTAAATTATCAAATAAATCTCTATATTTAAAATATAAGTTATCTAAGTTATAAATTTTGCTTTTAAATGAATTCAAATAATAAAACAACTACTTCCATTTTACAGTAATTCAACATCTTTGACATTATAGTCTACGCATAAGTCATTAATCTTACCAAATAAATGTTTTTTATTTCTGATATTTATATTTATCAAAAATACAATTCCATATAAATGAACTTATGCTTTTACTTTTAATAAACATTCATTCGACTCTGTATTAATTTAATATTGATTAATTCAATTTCTGTTATCAATTACTTACAATTCAATATCATTTAATTTACTTACTAATATAAGTTATCATTTTTATTTTATTGAATTTTGTTATTTAATTTTTTATCTAAGTTCATATCTAATAAATTACATTAACAAATCATTAAAAAAATTTGTTTATAACTATTTTTGTTCAATAATTGTATTAAATTTAATAATTTATAACAGTTAAAAACAATTTAATTTCTACTATTTTGAATATTATGGTAGTACTATTTAAAATATTTACGAATAGAAGTTGTTTTCAAAAGGGATTTTAAAAGGAAGTATGTCCTGTACTCCCCTCTTTAGTCGCTAGAAAATAGTTTCGGTGATGACGGCTACATGCTCGATATTCATTTTTGAGTCTCAAAGTGGGGGAGGCCGCTTGGTAGCTTTGCTACGCATTTGATTCAGTAAACGAATTTTTGAGTTAAAAATATTATTTGATATATATAAAAGATATTAGTATATATATTGTTTCAAGATTATTTGGAAAGAAACCTGGTGTTTAGTTCTTACGTTCTCTTTAAATTAATAATTTTCACTTATTGAGATGAAATGAATTAATGAAATGATTTTATAAAATGTTCCATGATTGAAATATGTTACGCATAAAATGAAATAATGGAATTTGAATAAATTGAATGTAAATGAAATAGATGTAAATAAATTAGAAGCAAAGCAACCAGATGTTAATAAAGAATGGATGTCAATAAGAGATGATAGTGTATAAATAAATGATTGACATTGGATAGTGTAAATTGATATAGTTTGGAATAATTAGATGAATATTAATTGTGGAGTGGTATTTTTTTGTAAATCAATGTTATTACTGCTTTTGATTTCATATGATCATTTTGTTGGGTATTAATGCTTATGCTTATGATTTGGATTAAGAATACATGTTAAATAGTTCTATTAAACTCATACATATTTCTATATCTTTTTAAAAGCAACTACTATTCAAATTGATTCGAGATATGTATGTATAAAGACCGTTTGGGCGTATATGTGATTTGACTTGCTTTTGCTCGCTTTATTATGAGCGAACTCGCCTGCATTAATAATAATATGGTACATATCTCGTATTACATACCGTACTTTTATGTCGTTCCTTACAGGATCCCTCATCATTGAGATGGGATGTATATTTTTATATATATGTGTATTGTAATTTTGTACGATGCGAGACGCTCTCGAAATTTTCTGTAAATTTGGAAATAGAAAAAATTTGAGACTATAAAATTCTATAAATTGTTTTACAAATAAGGCAATATCAGAGTGGCATAGCGAAAGCATGGTAAAGGTTTTGCAAAATAGATTTATATTTTGTATCTTGATTATTTTGAGTAAAATATATCAAATGTTGGATTCCTTACTTAATTCCTTTTCGAGGAAGAAAAGTTTTGAGTGGTGGAGATTGTAACGATCCATATTTTTAACTATTTTAAATTATTAAATTTAGTATAATTGTTGAACAAAAATGGTTAAAAATGAAAAAACTAAACAAACATACGAGTCATGCTATATACATAGCAATGTTATATTCTCTTGCAGAAAAACAAAAAGAAACACACAAAGGGTGTGATTGGTTCGTTGTTTGGAGCTTGAGTTTTTTAGAATAATAAATACATGTTTTTTTTATAAATTTCTAAGATTTATTTTTGCAATGCACTTATTTTTCAATATAGATGATATATAGACTTTGTTGTTTTTAGGATTTTTAGGTCTAACTAGGTAAGTGAAACACTAGTTTGCTTTTCATCTCCACAAACTTGCTAGATAATAAGAGAAATTCTCATCTCTAAGTAAAAGATGAGAAAATCAAAGTTAAAACCTCTAATGTTTATTTATCATGTGTTTGTATGATTTATGTTCATGATTTATCATTTTTCAATTTTATGCTTTATGCACTAATTATTTTGATTCAATCTAACAAATTAATGTGCGGACTCTTACTAAATTGACTGCTAGAAACATATTAATCATTGGATTGAAAAATATGCTTTAAAAATTAGGAAAATATAATCAAATGCATGTATCAAGTGTTTACATCAAATATGACTTTATTAGCATTATTATAGCATAAAGTTGTCGCATTTTTTCTCAATAAAATAATATTTTGTGTTTATGTATATGTATATACAATGTTGGTTTGCTTAGTACTTACAAATTACGATGCAAAGTATGTTAGTTGGTGATGACCAAATCAGATGTGCATTTGTTCACGAGTAACTGAAATTTTTGTATTGATTAATTTTATTCAATGATGATAAAAGAATTGATCAATTTTTACTTATGTAAGATTAAATCATTTTTTTGTTTCTTTGTTCAATATTCTAAATGTTTAATGAATTTCCATTGTAGTTATATATTTTACATTACTGCAAAACGTTATGTAACTAAAAAGACTATTTTCTTTTCAACCTTTTTCTAATTTACATTGCTGCATTTTTATTTTTATCGCCTATTTATTTAAATGCATGTATAATATCATCATTTGTAATTAACAACTTATGTATATATATATATATATATATATATATATTATTGCATGTATTTATGATCTGTGCAATGCCATTATTTACTATAACCCCATCCATATAAATAACTACAATCGCTCTTTATTGTTTCACAACTTAGTTTTGTTTACCATAGCTAACGTGTTTTCTATTTAACTAAACAAAACTATATTTTTCTGGTTAACCCTATTTTTCTTTGACTGAATGTATCTAAATCAGCCATAAGCAAAGTTATGTTTCTTCAACCAATTCTATGGCTATAATCGTTTATGGTCATCCGGACCCATTCCATTCAGCCGTAAACAAAGTCATATTCGAAAAAAATTAATTTCGCATTGACTCCTATCTCAAGAAATCGGTGTCTCGAATGCCTGTCTATGGATGTTTGTCCTTGATTTATCCTATCTTTAGGCGATGATCAAGGACACTTCGCCAACCAACCTTATTTTTCATCAACCAGACATGTCACATTGGTTTGTAAACAAGGTTGTTCTTACAGAAGACTCAATTATACACTGGTTCGTATCTCTGGAAACTGATGTCTCGGATGTCTATCTTTGGACATCCATCTATTACCCCATCGATCTCCATCATTAGTCCAAGATACTATGTCGACCATCTTCACTTATCATCAGTCAAGAATGTCTTGTTAGGCTGTAAGCAAGGTTGTACCTAGAAAAAGATACAAGTCAACATGGTTTCTATCTCTAGGATCTGATGCATTGGATGTCTATCTTCGAGCACCAATCATTGACCTTGCCTATCTCCAGGCATTGGTTAAAATTTGTATGTGCAAAAGCTATCATTCGATTGACCCAGTACGTTTATACTCCAACAATTCGATCATATATCGAAGGATTTCATCGGTACCTATTTTCAGATACTTAGACATTCGGTTTTTTCAAAACTGGAATGTTTGATTTTGCCACTGATCATGCAATACAAAGTCAAAATTCATGAATACCATTCCATTAATTCTAAAAGCCAACTTTATATGAAAACAAAAAAATGGCAAACTCTGCCTTAATACATAAAGTACTATTCGATAAGATGTATTATTTACAAAAAAAAGTAAATCTAAGTGAAACAATGTCACAAATTCTCACTATTCCATACTCGTGGAAATGGGTCCCATCAACAATCGATAGCTTGAAAGTTCCATCTCTAAACTTGTGTACAATCATGTAGGGACCTTCCCATTTCAGATCAAGTGCCCTAATATTAGGAAAGACCTATTTCAAAATGAGGTTGCCTATCTCTAATGTTTTTTACCTTGGTGTTAAATTGTTTTACTACTCTTTTCCGGTAAGCAGGTACCTTCAAATCAACCTCTTTTTGTTTCTCTTCAACTTTATTAAGCGACTCAAGCAAGAGCTCCTCATTCATCTTAAAATCATAGTGTAGTCTTCGATGAGAAGGAATTCAAATTCGAACAGAATTATAACCCCGGGTTCTTAGGCTAGGGTGATTCGTTGCTTTAGTTAGATATTTATAGGAAAATTCATTCATCATAGTCACCAACTCGTGGAAGCATGCAATCGGAAGGAAGAATGGTAAAACTCGTAATATCAATCATGTCGATGCCAAGATGAGTTTTTACTTCCTTGCTCATGTCTTCAAGTTTTATAAAAAAATTCTCCTCCAAATCATGTCGGTACCAACACTAATTGTCCTACGCGAGTCTTTACTATTTCTACAAAGTATAGGAGTAGTTCACTTATTATCCAAAAGTGGACCCCACATCAAAAATCATCTCGGCACTAACATGATTAATCATCTCAATACTGAAATGATCCATCATGTCAGTATCGATAAGGTTTTGCATATGCAAAAACTTATCTAACTTCTTGTACTTCTTCTTTACATCATTCCTGACATCTTTTGAGCTCCTTAATCTATTGCTTCATTATCATGAAGTTCAGATTCATCAAGAAGACACTTGGTTCAAATGTCGAATAATAAGATATTTACCCAAAAAATTGTTACATGACACTTTTTATGAATAATTTGGATGAGAAAAAGTTTGTTCATGTAAATAACCAAATGATGCAAAATATTGTAAAAGTAAGAAAGGTTATAGACTTGAAATTTTATGTGTGATATGGTTGTTCATGTAAAGTACAATATCATGTACCTGCATTTTACTAGATTTGCCAAAATCATTTTATTGGGCATAGCATGCAATTTAAGGCAATTAATTGTTCAAAATTCCAAGAATATGATCTGTAACATTTGATCTAGAAAAAAAGATTAACAATAGATTGTACTATGCATAAACTTCAAAATTTCTAATTACAAACTTGAAAGAATGAGGGACTATAGCGGTTGATAGTGTTGGTTGGGAAACTATTCAACTTCGATGGATGGCATTAGCTACTACACTGATAACGAGCATTGTTATCAATTTTTTTTAACTATAAATTTTGTCTTTAGAATTTTTATGACTTGAATTTTGAGTTTTAGACAGTCGTTCAGCATAGTTATAAAGAAAATTCTGAGCTCAAAATTGAAGATAGAGAGGAAATAAAGGGACAACTATTCGGTAAAAAAAGGGGAAATTATAGGGAGCGAAGAAAATTTCCGTTAGCGTGGAACATAGAGTAAATTCAATTTATTTTTCAAAACTATGAAAAACTAAAAGTAAAAAAGTGTGATCCAAATTGATTAATAATAGAATAGATATGAGTTGATGCAAATTATTTTGGTATGTTGCACATTCATAAAATAAAAGAATGAAATTAGGAATGAGCAACCTTCAACTAAACAAAATAAACCAATTTGTTTCGGTCGATTTGGTTTAGTCTCAAACCTAGATTGATTTATAATCGATCCATAAAAAATTTAGTTTGGTTATCGATTTAATCATATTAACCGAATTTTTATTATATTTTTAGAATTACTAAAGTTATAATAATTTCTTAAATTAATTTAGTTATCTAAATAAATTTATTTATCATATATATATATATATCTCAAAATTGCTATTAAAAATCTTAAAAATGCTAAAAGAAATAGTTTAATCATATATTTATGTTTTATTTCAAATTACAATAAATATTCCAAACATTAAACGTGAATCGTTTTTATTCGGTTAAATCGGATGACCAACTTAGTTGGTTTGATTTGGTCTTCATTATTATTGTCTTAGTTCGGTTTATTATTGTCTTAGTTCGGTTTAAGTATTTTAATCATTGGATAAACCAAACCAACCAAATGCTCAATCCTAATGGAGATGTTTCAAACGTATGTTTGTTAATTATAGAGAAGGTGAGACATAGCTTCATAACCAACAAGTGTCCTAACATCCACAAATACTAGAGTAACAAATAAAAAATTATAATGCAACAAAAAATCACAAATAACCTCTAATATACCCAATTCTATAACATTATAATCCAAACAGAACAAAGGCAATAAGAAATAATATAGCTTTAAATGATGAATACAAGTATCAATGTGATGGTGTAGATTCACTTTAGTGGAGAATATTTTATTTCCTAGTTGAACGTCTTCATACAAAAAGAGATTATGTAACTAGGTTAGTATCATCCAAATCAATTTCCAACTGCGTAACAGATTGCCAGCAAATCATCACCATTGAAGCAAAATATCTCATGATGCCTATAGTAAAATATCTCATGATGCCTATAGTAGAAAATAGACAAAATTGCATTGTCATCAACCCGCTATTGGAATGATAAATGTGATTGGTCTCTACCTTAAGGTTAAGACTTGCAACACCATTGGCTAGCACAGGGCATGTGTTGTTGACTGATCTACTTGTTATTCTTTAAGGATACAAAAAACCAAACTTTTCTTTAAAATCTAATGAATTGTGTGTTTTATTTATCTTTTATAGTATCTTTCGAAATTCAACGCTTAGATCTTCCTTGTTTGATCTTCAACTTACAAACTGCTTTCATCTTTGAAAAAGTTATGATCTCCATTTAGATTTTATACATCATGATTAAAATATTCAGCAATCCACTTGATAAAATCTATAGCTAAAATCAAGCCAATACCTATCTCCACCTTTGACTAATAAGTTGCCTTACTTAGAGCCATTTTTAATAAGCTTTATCAAGGTCGTCGCCTGTTAACTGAGTGTCAAGCATCAAAACAAAAGTGAACCACATCTTAGTCTAAAGTCCAAAATTGAATAACTCAACAAAATAATGATTTCAATAAGACGTATTTCACTTTTATTATCAAAACATACCACATCATTCTCATGCGTAAAATAAGTATATAACGAATGCTTCAAATAATGTGTCTCCATAAGTTCCTTAAAGCCAGTTATTATCTCAACTTCTGTAACAAAAACACGGCAACATACTGTAACCTCACTCTCAAATCAGTGATTGTATCCCAGAGCAAGCACATAACATTAGATTGACTTTTCTCCGACTTGTATCCCGATCACTATCATAATAATGAGACCAACTAAACTACAATTCATACCATTGTAACCAAAACTATCCCATAGTGTGTATTCCCTTTAAGATATCAATGTATAAATTTTGCAACTTCCCAATATGGTCTTCGAGGGTTGGTCATGCAATAACTAACCAACTCTACTACATGTGTAATGTCAGCCTTATACAGTCCATTACATTCATCAAATAACAAAGCATATAAGCACATGGCAACTTTTCCATAAAGGCATTGTCAACATCCAAGGCCAGTCAACTCCTTTCCAAAGAGCTTTATATGAAAAACATTGATATACTAATAACATTATATTGAATGGGAAATCACTTTTCCAATATATCCTTTTTAAGTCAATATTGACTTAGAAAGCTTTCAATCTCACACATTTTCTGTAACGACCCGAAATTTCAATTATTTGAAATTGAAATATTTAATTGATTTTAAATATTCAAAAGTAATTTTTTTAACTTGAATTTCAAATATAACTATTTATTGGACAATTAAATTATTGAATTTGATAATTGGAAGTCGGGTAAAATATGAAATCTTGATTTTTAGGCTCGTTAAAAATAATTTAAAGGCTTATAAAATATATATTGATAATACTGAAGATAATAGAAGTTTGAAGATTTAATTTAATAGTGATTTGTTCAGTTTTGAAAATATATCGTTTAAATTGATATTTAAAAATAGTCTTTTCAGGCACGGTCTCAGAATTCGACGAAACCAATTTCATTGGATCCGTAATAGTGTATTAGTATCGAATTTCGTGGCATTTGGTGTTATCGTTTGGCCGTACGGTATATAAACGCGTTGAAATCTATATCGAAAATTTAATATAATTATTGGGTCCAAAAAACTATCTTCTCCATACGATCGAATCAGCACTCGAAACTTTTTCCATTACGTTCGAAATAAGAGGTATAATATTATGAACGTCTAGCGACACACCTCGATAGGAGGTCAAAATTTCATGTTGGATAAATCGAGACAATTTGAATTTAATTAATATATATAGTCGACCTTCAGTTGAAATTCCTTCCCATTAGAACTTTTTGCCTTCTCTTCAATCACTACAGCTTCTCATCTACAAACAATTCAAAACAAGCTAACGTTCAATCTCCCTCTCGTTGTATATTGCACGTGACTTCATAGTTGAAACAGGAGAAAAAAATCATCGCACTCTTCATCCCTTTTGAATTAGGAATCGTAATTTTTCCCTTCGTCGATTTTCAGTTCAAAATCAAAGTCGAATTTTTCAAAAATCAAAATCAAACGGCGACCCTTTTTCTTCTCCTTTGAAGTTCGAATAGTAATAATAATAATAAAAAGGGTAGGCCACGATCGAATTTCGAGCAGAGGTGATGTCGTGAGAGTAGGTCGGGTCGCGTCGACTGGGGTTCGAATTCGTTAAGATGGCGGCGCAAGCTGACGAGGTGGGGAGGCGGACGTACGACGACGGCAATAATCGGTGACTGAGGCAAGATAGTTGTTCGAGGCAGCTAGGGCTTGAGTCAAGTTCAACATTGGGAGCAGTCGCGAATTGGGAGGGGGCGCGATGGCGGCCCGGCGGCTCCAGGTGGTGATGGAAGCGAGTAACGTTCTGTTTTCTTTTTTATATTTTTTTAATGATGTGATTAAATGATAAATAATTATATTATATAAGATTTGTAACTCATGAATGCAATATTAATTTCACGGTGGTTAGAAAGTTAACATATTGATTGCTGAATTTGGTTTAGCAATTATGTCATTAAAGATCGAATGCGAAGTGTGTATGTATATATATATATATATATATGTATGTATGTATGTATATATGTGTGTATATATATATATGTATATATTTGTATATATAAATGCATGTACACACACATATGTATAGGATTTTCTTTAAAGGACTTTAAAGTAATATTTATTTAACTTAAGTATTGAATTTTAATTTGATTAATTTTTTTGTTAAAAAAAGAACTAATTTAAAATTTTAAAGTTAATTTTAATTCAAAATAGATTTAATTATCTCGATATTAATAAATATTCGTAAATTTCTTATACAAGGTCCAAGTGAATAAAAAAATCGAGATTTGAAGGGTTCGCGGATAAAAATCAAGGTGAGTAAAATCTTACTCAACTTTGGATTTTTGTGATAAATTTGAAATAGTTAAAATTAATTATTGCTTGATTGTTGAATTGATAATTATTATAAGTCTGGATGTGATATTATATATATTGTATGTATGTATGTATATAATGGAGTGATGGACATCCTCGCATTATATAGTGGATGAGACCCTATGCGCCCTGCATAACAGAGGTTGACCCTATATACCGCGATATCCCCTCGAAGTGGGATTGGTATTTTTATATTGCGCTAACATCTATGGATGCAGGGAAACTGGTTGGAGGGATCCAACTGGATTTCTCAAAAATGTTGAATTTATTTTATATTCAACGATATGATTTATTTTAAATAATCTATGATAGATTATATTGAAAATTGAATTATTGAATGCTATGGTATTGCTAGATATATTTCGGCATTTTAAGTTATCAATAAAATAAAGTTGGATTTTTGAAGGAAAAAAAGGAATTTTTAATGAAAATATTTATTGTGAAGTTGGATAAATTAAAAGAATGAAATAGGGAAAAAGGTAAAAAGTATGATTTTAAAATCCTATTAAATAAATTTCGAGTATGGAAAAATAGAGGTTTTTGAATAAATGGAAATAAAAGAGTTTTAAGGACTTAAGCGATGTTGATTAATTATAAAAGAATTTATTCTTAAATTTAAGATTTAAATAGTCAAAAAAAGGAAAATTCTAGAAACAAAATATGAATTGATGTTTCAGATTTAAGTAAGATTTTAAATCATAAAAGGAAGAGAATCCGAAATTAATTTTAAATGAAAATTAAATTAGAAAATCGATTTAAAAATCGATAAAGTGTTTGAAACAAGTGATAAAATGGGAAATGAGATTATGGAAAGTAAAATCAAGGTTATAAAATAAAGTGTAGTAAATTATCAGTGGATATTTGAAATTATAAATTCACGACAGGAATTTTTTAGGAGATGGAAAAATGTTTTAAAAATAAATGGTAAATTTATGTTATTAAATGGAAAGAAAGGATTTTCGGAGTTGGAGCGTAAATTAAACTGGACATAAATCGAGAAGGAATTTATCAATGATTAGACTGGCTATATTGGAGTGGAATGTCTATTTCTTCAAGAATTTAATCATATTTTAAAGGAAAGATTTTCAAGTATAAATTAAAATTTTAAAAGTATTTAAAGGAATGTATTAAGAAAATTTATTATTTAGTTATTCAAAAAATTATCTAAGTATTTATAAATTGAGTTAGTTATAGTAGTTAATTATTTTTAAAGGTTAAATTAGTATTATGATTTAAAAGGGAAAATTATTAAATATTTTATATAATGGCTTTATTTTAAAAGTGGTTTTTGGCTAAACTTTTACTTGAAAAATTATCATAGAATTTCATAAGTATTATTTGAATAAAGTGATTTAAGTAGTTTTATTTTAAATATTTTAAGTGTATATATGTTTGGATAGAGTGATTTAATTTATTTAAAAACTAAATTTAATAAAGCTTGGTGTTTTCAGTGGAAATAAGGTATTTGATTGAATTGATTATTTATTTGATAGTTAAATAACCGAATACCAAATCTGGACCCAAATGTAACTTTGGAAATATCTAAAAGAAGTTCGGGAATTATATGGTACGGTTACCGTTCGAGGTGCTATACTGTACGTATAAACTCATTCATTCTTCTAGGATGTTTATAAGGAAATCCGTCCACTAACAGTTAGGAGGTGATCTTCGATCTTGTTTTCGTCTGTTTATTTCCTAAAGAACCGGGGTTGAGTTTACCAGAAATAGCGAATATTGTTTCGAAGAGACTGGGATCGGATTTGTGATCCAAAAACCACTTCGATCCAATGAGTACGTTTTCGAAAGGAAGACAAGAGCTTGGAGTCAAAGATGGAGCAGTGAAGTGCAAGGGTTAATCGCTACTAATCCTGAGGGTGATTCCAAAATGGATGTAGTAAGAATAGTGCCTTCGGTTCCGTTCGGACCGGGAATGGACTTGTATGGATGAATGCCATCAGTACATTGTCATTGGAGGAAAATGAGCATTCTAAGTGAATCTTTCTGAAAAGGTAACCGTAGCCTCTAGCTTCATCAGCCGGGAATGGCTAAAACAGGGGAGATGCAGTAAGGCTAAGTGGGTAGCTGCCAAGTAGGGTAAGGTTATCCCTGTCTAGAGTCCCTTTATTTCGGCTGCGTGGGCTGTAGCTGATCCCAACCGCGGGGTGATCTTATTCGGGCTATCTAGGTTAGGGGTAGTCCGGTCTTATGTTATAGGGTACCGAGAGTGGTCCTCGGTAGGCTGATCTGGACCAGGTACTATGACAGGCGGTACCCCAGTAGCCCTGCCGTCATATGGATCCCAATCTCCAATAAGTGCTATATGGTTTGATTGTGTCCAACTAAAATGGAACATGAGATGCAATCATTTCAGCTATTTGAATAAGTATTTGTACTTAGACACTATTATAATATCAGAGGATTTTGATATAAAATGTCTTGGTTATCATAAGGTAAAAACCCGGCATATTTATTTATGGCGTGGTCTAACGAGATACCTTTGATTTTTAAAGGATTTTGGAAAACTCTAATAATTCAAATTGAGTGTGTTTTCTCATGCTTGTTTTCCAGATTGACTCGGGTGGTATTTTATTATAATGCTCGGGTCAGACCGAGTATTACAGATTCAAGATAGGATGCTATGGAGTTTAGAAGACGATCTGGATGTCGAGACTATCACACATATTTGGTGTATATTCCGCTGTGTATAGTATGCTATATAGTAAGCTTTTGTGAGGACAATTTATTATAACTGTTCAGTATTGTGCTATTGATCTGTGTTGTACTCTGTTATTGTAATGTGTAAAAAAAAGTTATAGTTCATTTTGTATAAAGACTTGTTGTTATCTATTATATATTGTTCCGCTGTGATTGCGAGATTCTGATGTTGTTTTCTATTTTCTTCTTCTACCACTTTCTTCATTTTCCCTAACGGTCTGGTATTTCTGGCATTCAATTGTTCAGCATGTAATACGGTGGACGTATTGATGTCGATTTTCGAGCATCGAAAATCCGGGTCATGACATTGTGGTATCAAAGCTGATGGTTAAGCGAGAACCTTGGCTCTGGTGGGGATTACTCATTAGAGATAGGGTCAATAGCACCCTAGAATGAGTTTGAGTGTATTAATAGATATGAGCGTGTATTTATTAGTGAATATGAAACTGTTTTATAGTATGTTGATTGGTTTGTTGAGTGGTTCATGGATTCTGGTCAACAAGAGTAATTAATGTTATTGATGGGAATCTCTAAATATTATAATAGAACAATTCGTCACAGTATTATTTTAAATGGGGTAAATGAAAACTTTACCTAAATTACTTTTATATATAAGAGAAATAATTTTCGTAAATTATTATAGTCAGGTATGGTTTGTTTGGTTGTTAGGAAATGATAATGTTAAACCATTATCATTATGTTGTGGCGATTGAAATAAGGTTTGATATTATAAATCGAAAGTAAGAAATAGATTTTTATGGCAAAATGGAGTGGTAAATATGGGTTATGATTTATATTTTGAGAAGGAATAAAATTCTTGTGAAATATTTAAATATAGATCTAAAAGGATTTGAAATATTGAAATTTGGGAATTTAAATTCCGTTGGTTTTGAAAATGTTTTTCAAAGTTGTGAAAATAATAGTGATATTATTTGGAAATATTTTTGGATTGGGAAATTAATAATTGGATTAAAAATATTTGAAAATGTTTTTAAAACAAAAATAAAAGCACCGAACTTACTTCGGTCGCTGGAAAATAATTCCGATGATGATTGTGACATCATCGGTGTTCATTTTCGAGTTTCCAAAAGTGGAATTGCTACCGGAATGTTTTGAATTGGGATTTATGAGCAAAACCGATTTGATTTAAAATTCAAAGAATAATTTGATATACCAAAGGACTTTGGGTATATATGTTTTCAAAAATAATTTTAAAATATTAAGTAATTGTTGAAAAACTTTGGGGATTGGTCAAAATTATTATTTGGAGATATGATAAAATGATTTAACAACTTGTGAGAATTTGAAATTTGTTTGGAATGGAATTTAACTTGAAAAGAGTTAAATAAAAGTAAGTGTGACACTAAAATAAAGTGGTAAGAAAACCAATTAAATGAAGTGAATTGGAAGAGATATGTGAATGGAATGTAAATAAGTTGGAAAACTTATAGAAGTTTAAATTTTGAATTGAAATGGAATTTAACTGAATTAAGTGAAATAAAAAGTGAACTTTGAGGAAAAAGGTCCAGGTAGGCTAAATGAAATGGTTATTGAAATAAAAATTTATCAAGCTGGAAATAATTGGTGAGTGAACAAATTTATTTAGTTGAAACTAAATGAAAATTGGAACTGGACATTTGAATAATGTTTAATTTGAGTAATGTTCAAATAAAGTGAAATGGAAATTTAGTTCGATTGGACTACATGAAATAAAGCTTGGAAATAAAATACATGGAGATATGGAATATATTAGTAGATGGAACTAATCTAAAATAATTAGTGGATTATATATGGTTTGAGAGATGGTTGATAAAATTCAATATTTAATTTGGTTGTCATAAAATTAGTAAATGGAAGGTAAATTGAATTCAAATGAAATTGAATTTAGAATTTGAATAGAAATGGATATAAACAAAGGTTATGAAGTGGAAATAGATTTAAGAAGTTGTATCAAACGTTTATAATAGACTTAAGAAATTAAATGGTTAAGTTCTTAAGTATATTGGTATTGGGAATATACTGGGTGGATATGTGAATGAAGGTTAAATAAAAGGTGTATAAAATGATAATTATGGATAATTGCTCAAATGAAATGAATGTGAATGATGATTTAAGAACAATCGAATAAGATAAATGTGAATAAAAAGGAAATTTATATGAGTAATAATCAATTGAGATAAATATGTAGGATGTACGTATATTATTTTACTCGCCTAGCCATTTTGATTCGGATTCGAGCAAAGAATTTCGAGATAGTTAAATCGATCCGAGTTGGGATTTTTCACTCGATTTTCGATGGCAAATCCTGTATATGGATTTTTGATTGATCTTGAGATTCTCTATCATAGTATATGGCTATGCAAGGAGAATGACAGTTTCTGATCAAGGAACCAGATCTGAGTCCGCACTAGGGATTCGGTTGAACGATGCTATTTCGAAAGTGAAATTATGTAATCAAGTGAGTGATCAGATTTGATATTGCTTATGGATGACATATGTACATCTTACGGGCAAAAGTAAAACAAATATTGAAAATTTTGTAAAAGAGGCGAAAAAAATGATTTTGAATTCTTGATTGGATATTATTGCTAAGTAAGATGCAGGTATTTAAAAGAAAAAAAAATTGGTGGTTTTTTTTACTACAGAAGATAAATTTGCTTGCCCAACAAAAAGGTATATGCTTAAATTTTCCATATGAAATTTGATGGATTTCAGATCTAGTCACTTGGCTTTTGTTTTTCTTTTAAAATTTAGGGGCCGTAGAGGCAATATTGTAGTTGTTCCAAGATAGTCGCGCAAATGAGACGTTGACGAAATTTTTCAAAAATTTAAAGAGTTTGAAATTTTTTGAGAGAATTTTGATAGTTTAAAATTTGGTTTTAAATTATAATTTGAATGGTTGAGTAAATAATACCGATTGGGAGCTATGGATGATTTTGGGAAGTTAGTAAGAGTGATAGTATGGTTGGGAAGTTGTTGAAACTATGTGGTTTTGGAAATAGAAAACGGGTATTGGGAAATTCTTCTTACCTAGCAATTTCAAGGACGAAATTCTTATAAGGGGAGAGGAATATAACGACTCGAAATTTGATTATTTGAAATTAGAATATTTATAATTTTAAATATTTAAAAGTAATTTTTTTAACTTGAATTTCGAATATAACTATTTATAGGACAATTAAATTATTGAATTTAATAATTGGAAGTCGGGTAAAATATGAAATCTTGATTTTTAAGTTCGTTAAAAATAATTTAAAGGCATATAAAATATTGTATTGATAATACTGAAGATACTAGAGTTTTAAGATTTAATTTAATAGTGATTTGTTCAGTTTTGAAAATATATCGTTTAAATTGATATTTAAAAATAGCCTTCCGAGGCACGGTCTCGGAATTCGACGAAACCAGTTCAATTGGATCCGTATTAGTGTATTATTATCGAATTTTATAGCATTTAGAGTTATCATTTGGTCGTACGGCATATAAACGCATTGAAATCCATATCGAAAATTCAATATAATTATCGGGTCCAAAAAGTTATCTTCTCCATACGATCGGATTAGGACTCGAAACTTTTTCCATTACATTCGGAATAGGGGTCTAAAGTTATGAACGCCTAGCGACATGCCTCGATAGGAGGTCAAAATTTTGTGTTGGGTAAATTGAGACAATTTGAGTCTAATATACATATACATATATATATATATATATATATATATATATATATATAGAGAGAGAGAGAGAGAGAGAGAGAGACAACCTTCAGCTGAAATTCCTTCCCATCAAAACTTGTTTCCATCTCTTCAATCATTGTAGCTTATCATCTACATGCAAACATTTCAAAACATGCTAACGTTCAACCTCGCTCTCGTTTTATATTGCATGCGACTTCATAGTTGAAACAAGAGAAAAAAATCATTGTACTCTTCATTCCTTTCGAATTAGGAATCTCAATTTTTCCCTCCGTCGATTTTCAATTCAAAATCGAAGTCTAATTTGTCAAAAATCAAAATCAAACGGCGACCCTTTTTCTTCTCCTCTGAAGTTCAAATCAAAGTTCGAATCGTAATAATAAAAAATGGGGCATACGACGCGATAGAATTTCGAGCGGAGGTGAGGTCGTGAGAGCAAGTCGGGTCATGTCGACTTGGGTTCGAATTCACTGAGATGGCGGCGCAAACTAACAGGGTAGGGAAGTAGACGTATGGCGGTGGCAATAATCGGTGACTGAGTCAAGATAGTTATTGAGGCAGCTAGGGCTTGAGTTGAGTTCAACATTGGGAGTGGTAGTGAATTAGGGGAGGGGGCGCGCGATGGTGACTCAGCATCTCCAGGTGGTGATGGAAGTGGGTAACGTTCTGTTTTATTTTTTTAAATTTTTTATAACGTGATTAAATGATAAATAATTATATTATATAAGATTTTTGACTCATGAATGCAATATTAATTTCACGGTGGTTAGAAAGTTAACATATTGATTGCTGAATTTGGTTTAGTGATTATATCATTAAAGATCGAATGTCGAAGAGTGTGTGTGTGTGTATAGGATTTTCTTTATAGGAATTTAACGTAATATTTATACTGAATTTTGAATTGGTTAATTTTTTTAAAAAAGAAGAAGAAATAGTTTAAAATTTTAAAGTTAATTTTAATTCAAAACAGATTTAATTATCTCGATATTAATAAATATTGGTAAATTTCTTATACAAGGTCCAAGTGAATAAAACAAATCAAGATTTGAAGGGTTTGCAGATAAAAATCAAGATGAGTTTAATCTCACTCAACTTTGGATTTCCGTGATAAATTTTAAATAGTTAAAATTAATTATTGGTTGATTGTTGAATTGATATTTACTATCATTCTGGATGTGATATTATATATATATATTGGAGTGATGGATATTCCCGCATTATATAGCGGATGAGACCGTATGCGCCCCGCATAATAATGGATGACCCTACATACCGCGATATCCCCTTGAAGTGGGATCAGTATTTTTATATTGTGCTAACATCTGTGGATGCGGGGAAATAGGTTGGAGGGATCCAACTAGATTCGTCAAAAATGTTGAATTTATTTCATATTCAGCAATATGATTTATTTTGAATAATCTGTGATAGATTATATTGAAAATTGAATTGTATGGTATGCTAGATATATTTTGGCATTTTAAGATATCAATAAAATAAAGATTGGATTTTTGAAGAAAAATAAAAAGGAAATTTTTAAGTAAAATATTTATAGTGAAGTTGGATAATTTAAAAGAATGAAAGTGGCAAAAAGTAAAAAGTTTGATTTTCAAATTCTATTAAATAAATTTCGAGTATGGAAAAATAGAGGTTTTTGAATAAATGGAAATAGAAGAGTTTTAAAGACTTAAGCGATATTGTTTAAGTATTAAAGAATTTATCTTTAAATAAGATTGAAAATCCTAAAAAAGAAAGAGAATTTGGAATTAATTTTAAATGGAATTTAAATTAGAAAATCGATTTAAAAGTCGATAGTGTTTGAAACAAGTGATAAAACGGGAAATGAGATTATGGAAAGTAAAATCAAGGTTATAAAATAAAGTGATGTAAATTATCAGTGGATAATTTGAAATTATAGATTCACTATAGAAATTTTTAAGGAGATGGCAAAGTGTTCTAAAAATAAATGGTAAATTTATCTTTTCAATGGAAAGAAAGGATTTATGGAGTTGGAACGTAAATTAAACCGAAGATAAATCGAGAGGGAATTTATCAATAATTAGACGGGCTATATTGGAGTGGAAAGTGTATTTTCCCTGAAAAGTTAAGTATATTTTAATAGAAAGATTTTTAAGAATGTTAATAGTATTTAAAGGAAGTTTTTAGAAAATTTATTATTTAGTTGTTCAAAAAATTGTTTAAGTATTTATAAATTGAGTTAGTTGTAGTAGTTAATTATTTTTAAAGGTTAAATTAGTATTATGATTTAAAAGGGAAAATTATTAAATATTCATATTTTATATAATGGCTTTATTTTAAAAGTGGTTTTTGGCTAAAGTTTTACTTGAAGAATATTATAGAATTTCATAAGCATTATTTGAATAAAGTGATTTAAGTAGCCTTATTTTAAATATTTTAAGTGTATATTTTTGGATAAAGTGATTTAATTTATTTAAAAACTTAATTTAATAAGGCTTGGTGTTTTTAGTGGAAATAAATTATTTGATTAAATTGATTGTTTATTTGATAGTTAAATAACCGACTATTAAATCTGGACCCAAATGTAACTTTGGAAATATCTAAAAGAATTAGGGAATTATGTGGTATAGTCACCGTTCGAGGTGCTATACTGTACGTATAAACTCATTCTTTCTTCTAGGATGTTTATAAGAAAATCCGTCCACTAACGGTTAGGAGGTAATCTCCGATCTTGTTTTTGTCTATTTATTTCCAAACGAACCGGGGTTAAGTTTACCAGGAATAGCGAATGTTGTTTCGAAGAGACCAGGATCAGATTTGTGATCCGAAAACTACTTCGATCCAACAAGTATGTTTTTGAAAGGAAGACAAGAGCTTGTAGTCGAAGATGGAGCAGTGAAGTGTAAGGGCTAATCGCTACTAATCCTGATGGTGATTCTAAAAAGATGTAGTAGGAATAATGCCTTCGGTTCCATTCGGACCGGGAGCGGACTTGTATGGATGAATGCTATCAGTACATTGTCATTGGAGGAAAATGAGCATTCTAAGTGAATCTTTCTAAAAAGGTAACCGTACCCTCTAGTCTCATCAACCAGGAATGGCTAAAACAAGAGAGATGCAACAAGGCTAAGTGGGTGCTGCCAAGTAGGTTAAGGTTATCCCTGTCTAGAGTCCCTTTATTTCGGCTGCGTGGGCGGTTGCTGATCTCAACTACGGGGTGATCTTATTCGGGCTATTCTAGGTTAGGGGTAGTCCGGTCTTATGTTGCAGGGTATCGAGAGTGGTCCTCGGTATGCTAATCTAGACCAGGTATTGTGATGGGCGTTACCACGGTAGCCCTGCCATTGTATGGAACCCAATCTCCAATAAGTGTCATACGGTTTTGATTGTGCCCAACTATGCTGGAACGTGCGATGCAAGCATTTCAGCTATTTGAGTAAGTATATGTATTTAGACACTATTATAACATTAGAGAATTTTGATATAAAATGTTTTGGTTATCGTAAGGTAAAAACCTGGCGAGTTTATTTGTGGCGTGGTCTTACGAGATACCTTTGATTTTCAAAGGATTTTGAAAAACTCTTATAATTCAAATTGAGTGTTTTTTCTCACGTTGGTTTTCCAGACTGACTCGTGTGTTATTTTATTATAATACTCGGCTCAGACCGAGTATTACAGATTCTGGATAGGATGCTATGGAGTTCAGGAGACGATCTGGATATCAAGACGTATCACACATACTTGGTATATATTCCACATTGTATGTTATGTTGTATAGTCTGTTTTTGTGAGGACAAGTTATTATAATTGTCCAGTATTGTGCTATTGATCTGTGTTGTACTCTGATGATGTAATGTATAAAAACAGTTATAGTTCTTTTTGTATAAAGACCAGTTGTTATCTGTTATATATGTTCCACTGCGAATGTGAGATTCTGATGTTGTTTTCTATTTTCTTCTTCTACCTTTTTCTTCTTTTTCCTTAATGGTCTGGTATTTCCAACAATGGATTGTTCGGCATGTAATACAGTGGACGTACTGATGTCAAATTCTTGACGTCGAAAATCCGGATCGTGACATTTTCTACACCTAATATATTCATTTTCTATCCAAGATCCCTCGTACGGAATTTGAATTCCACATGGAACTTCGCCTTATGGATTTCGTCTTTGTCCTTCAAAGCATTAAGCATAATATTTACATGCAAGAGTAAGTGCACCATATTTCCATTTTCTAACCACTGAATTGGGTGAATTAACAGCAAGGTTAAATTAAAAAATCCTTTTGTTAATTTATACAAGATCGTATGTTGTGTTTATAACTTTACATGAATAACTCCATAAGACTCAAGTTTAGTATTGATTAATAAAAGGTTTGAAGTATATTTAATTTAATTAATTTTTGTATCAAATTTTTATTTTTTTAATTATGGTTTAATAATGATATTTATTATTAATTATTTTATTTTAATTCTGTATATATTGATATTATAATATGCTTGTATTTATATTGCAAACATTATGACTATATTAAATATGATGATCTAACCTAAGAGTCACATTCACACAAACACATTAGCTGTACCTTTTTGTAAGGATAAGATTTGGGCATGTATCATTATCTGATTATTAGAAAAGTGACGTGGATCGATGAAATGACATTCCATATATAGCTTTTGGATGTGACAATCCACATATGCCTTTTTAAGGTGCTTTTAGTTTCATGGCATTGTACTATCTTTACCTTTCGATAGATGCCTCTTTGTGGGCTTGTTGTTCCAGTTTTTGACCAGCTAGGTGACCACTACTTCCGAATATTATTTGTATTTCAGCATACGGGATCATTCTTCGATTGTGTGAGCTAAGGAGTGATATGTAAAAGTATGTGTAATGAATTTATTGAGATTTCATATTTATAGGAAGCTTAATATAGAATAGAACTTATATAGTTTAGAAGCAGAATATGCATGAGTAAAAATTATGGTATGACAAAATTGATCAAATTCGATCATAATAGAAATGTCACCTTCTTTAGGCAAGTATTCTCCTAAAAACCTCATCATATTGAAATCCCCTGCTACTTAAGGACCTGCGATAAGGGATCTAGATTTTAGACATTTACTCTAAAGGACCCTTCTATTAATCCTATTATGTGGCCCTTATATAATAGAGTTATTTAAAAGAGAATCATCTCTTAATTTAGTGAAAATAAGATGCATCGAGTGAACACTAGCGACAGTTTGAATAAATTTAACATAGTGTGTTCAACTCACCATTTAACCTCTTGAGCTACCCCTAGCCTTGAGACATGTCCACTTACTAAAGATAAGACCTATTGATGATGTTTTTCAGCAACTTCAAAATTATGATGATGCATCATGAAGAACAAAATTTACTTTCTAATTTCTAGGCTCAAGAGTAAAGAAGAGGGGAAAGCGAGCATTTAAAGGTAAATGATAAAAGATGTAAAGTGATTTGGCAAAGCTTCTTATGTACACTACGAGGTTCTCTTGCTATATTACTCTCTTAAAATTATAAGGAATTATAAGAGAGCAATAAGAAAAGGTGTGGCCCTAAGACTAGTGAAACTGCTCATCTTAGGGATTTTCTAAGTAAAGGAACCTTTGGTGGTGTGTTATTGGTGACATAGCCATGTGTGCTCCAACCAACCTTTTCAAAGTGGTGTTGCATGATGTAGTCAACTCACCAACCAAACCCTTTAATGTAGCAATGCATGGGGTTCTTATAGTAGTTGAACTGATATTTGGATGGCTGAGATCATGCGACAAAACAGGTAGGGAGCATGCATAGCCATTGATTGAACAGACTAATTGGAAGAATGCTGGCCAAATGTAAGGAATGTATGGTTGAGATGAATATCAATAGAAGAGCTGTATGAGAGGCATGCCCCACCTTACCTCACATTTAATGCACTTGTACTCTGGTGGTAAGCTAGGGGACATGGAAAATGCTTCTTGTTAAGAGTAGGTACACTTGGTTGTACTTATTATCGCCATACTCTTATATGTCTAAGTGGAAAGATGGGTCAAGTTGGTTTACTGCTCATTGGGACCATGAAGAGGATAGGGAATCGTTGAGAGGTGAGGGCTGAGGGTATGCCAAGTAGGGTGAGGGATAGCGAGACAACTGCAGAACGCAGATAGTTGCACTAAAACTAGATTTGATAATGGGTGATGTTGAAGTTGACCTTATCTAGTCGATAAGAGTTTGAATGAGATGGATAGGTATGTTGGCGCACTGAAACACATAGAGAATGAAAGTTACTTCGCTGTAGAGGATGGAGCTCTAGTAAAATAGTTTAGCACCATGACTGATGATATCATTTTTCGAAACAGAGATGCTGATGGGGTGGAAGCCCTGACGACTGACTCGTTGGTGTAACGACTATGATTAGCCCCACTATTGTACAAAAAGTGCTAGTTGAATGTGGGAGTTTGGTCAACATTCTATTCAAAAAATCTTACAACCAGATGCTTTTGGAAGGAAAGGATTTGAAACTATGTAAATCTCAGATCTAGGGATTTAACATGATAGCTACGGAGCTGGTTGGATAAGTGAAATACGGGTGGTACTTAGAGAGGGTGACCATAGGCTAGTGTGGGTTGTGCATTTTATAGTATTGGATATTTAGTCCGCTTACAATGCATCTTTGAGCCGACTGGCTTTGGTTGATTTTAGCGCAGTTATAGCTCCTTGGTGCTTGACAATGATGTTTCCTATAGAAAAGGGTGTGGGAATAGTCCAGGGAGATCAGGCGCTGGGTCGTTAATGTTATGTCGCCGATCTAAAGGAGGTGAGGTGAAGAGAGAAAGGAAAAGGTTTAGAGGGGACTCTCTACATTAAAGCTTTCTATGCATAGCAACCAGTGCTTAAGCCCTGGCGCGAGCAACATAGTTAGTTCTATAAGGATATGGATCCACAGAGAGAGCCACAAGGTGGAAGAGCAGCTCCTACCGAGTTGACATTTAATGTCCTGGTCGGTCGGGATGATCCAACGTGGATCTTGAATGTTGAATCACAGCTTGGCATTAGGATGATAAAGGAGTTGGTTAGTTTTCTCTAAGCGAACCTAGATGTATTCGTCTGGACACAATCTGATATGTGTGGGATCTTGCAGGAGATAGCGAGCCATGTGTTGAACATAAATCCCAAACGTGTTCCTGTGAAATAGAAGCACCATAACCGGGTCCTAAGACATCCGCTACGCTCAAGGAGAAGTGGAAAAGCTGAAGGATAATGGCTTCATCCATAATGCTTTATACTTGGAATGGGTATCAACTCCAATCTTGGTTAAAAAGTCAAATGAGAAGCGAAGGACATGCATTGACTATTCACTCGAAAAAGGTATGCCCGAAGGACAGCTTCCCGCTCCCAAGGTTTGATCAGTTGGTGGATTCAACAACAAGACATGAATCGCTTTCATTCATGGATGCATACTCTAGTTACAATCAGATTTCTATGCACGTACTAGACTTGGAACACACCAGCTTCATAACTGATCTAGGACGGTACTACTATCCGGTCATGCCTTTTGGACTAAAGAATGCTGGAGTAACTTACCAAAGGTTGGTAAACGTGATGTTCAAATACCAAATGGAATGCTCGATGAAGGTCTATGTAGACAATATGCTTTTGAAATCACATCGATCTGGGAACCACGTGGATGATTTGGCTGAGATGTTCAGTGTTCTTTGAAAATACGAGATGAATCTCAATCCTTTGAAATGCTCATTTGGCATTACGTCAGGGAAATTTTTAGGCTTTATTGTGAACTTTCTTGGAATTGAACCTGATTTCAAAATGATAAAGACATTGTGGGATACGGGGGCCTCGAAGATAGTTAAGGAGGTCCAGAGCTTGAACGAGAAGGTCATCGCCTTGCATCGATTCATCTCTAGAACCACCGACATATGCATCCCTTTCTTTGAGCAAATACAATATAACCATCACACTCGGAGAGCTATCCAAGGTCAAGCTTTAGTGGATTTTGTAGCTGAACTCACTACGTGATTCGATATTCTAGAGAGTATTGGTAAGCAAAATCTTAGGTGGAAGATGTACACGGATGGTGCATCGAACGAATGCTATTCTGGTGTTGGAATTGCACTTATCACTCCCGAGAAACGTTCAGTCTGTTGTGCCTTGAGACTCGACTTTCCTACAACAAACAACAAAGTGGAGTACGAAATTGATTACGGGACTCAAAATCACCAAGGAATTAGGAGTTAAAACTTTACACATCTTTTGTGATTCTCAATTGGTGCTTTGTCAAGTCGGGAAGGAGTTTCATGTGAAAGGAGTGAGACTGGCTCCTTATCTAAACTATACCCTTAAGCTGCTCGGTAACATTGAATATTAAACAATAACACATATTCCTAAAAGGAAAATGCAAAGGCCGACTCACCAACCAAGATGGCCAATTCAGGAGATGCGTAATATTGTAAACTCTAAGCATTGAAAATATGGATGTGGATTGGGTCTTGGAGGTTGAACATGAGAAGGAGTTATGGATGACTCCCATAAAGAATTATTTGCAAAGAGGAATCCTTCTGGACAGGAAGAGAGAACGACAGAAGATCCTATGCTAAGTTTTGAGATGCATCTTTCAGTAGGGAGCACTTTATAGGAAAGGATTCTCAGTCCCACTACTACGACATGTCACCAATGACGAGGCCAAACAAGTCCTAAGAAAAGTGCATGAAGGGCCCTATAGTGACCATACTTGGTCCCAAATCCTGGCAAAGAAGATTCTCCACTATGGATACTTCTGGTCGGCTATCAACCAAGATGCAGCTAATTAAACTAGAAAGTGTGACAAGTGTTATCCCACTTTTTGGTCAAAACTGGAATATCAACAAATAGGTATGGAATGATGGATATCGGGATTGGAGATCGATTGGAAACAAGACTACAATCGATATAGTCAAAATTTGGTTGAGCTCCGATCGGGACAAAATTGGTTGGAGACGATGATAAGGACTAGGAAAGGCTATGTTTCAAACTTTAGGTTAATCGGAGTTCGTATGAAGGAGATATGATCGATTCAAGGTAGGAAGGGCATGCTGTTCGAACCCATCGACACGCAAGGATGGTTCAAATCGATCAGGGGTTGCGTTCGTATCGATACGGTTCGTATCGATACCACTTCGAATCGATACACTTCGTATCGATCGGCATGGGTTCGACTCGGTTACTTCGTATCGATCTGAAGAAAAGGTTAGGTGGATTTCGACTCGATGATGGCATAGGTCTCCTTCGTATCCATAGGTGTATAAGGTTGGTTCGTATCGATGCGCTTCGCATCGATTAGGAAGATATTGATTCGAATCGATACAGTTCGTATCGATCAAAAGGAAATGTAGGAGTTTACTTCGAATCGATCGCTTCGCATCGTTGTAGAACAGTGGGATGGATGCGCAGAAGTCCTTCGTATCGATCAGCGCTGGTCGATACGAAAAGGAAGTAGCAGTTTTGATTTTGGATTCGTGCCTATCGATACGAAGAGGGAGTTCGAGAAGGATACGCGGGGAGTCGACTTCATGGATTCGAAGGACTTAGAGACAATGTTCGTATCTATTCGAAGCGATCGATACGAACAAGGGAAGAAACGCTCAACGCGGCGACAAAGGTGGATCGACCCAGAGAATTCGTGACACGTCATCGATGCGCACGCGCTTTGGATGGATTCGAACAAGATGGATTCGAAGCACTGGATTCGAAGACGACAGGCAGCGGACAACCCAAACTCGAATCGATCATAACTCAAGATCCACTTATCCAAATGCAATGAAATTTTTACAGAATCTTACATACATGTTGAAGAATGTTCTCACCAAATTTCAGATCAATTGGATGATTTCTCGATCGATTCGAATGGAGTTCGAATCGATCCCAAAGTGGGCCCAATTTCCTGAGGCCGGGCGCGTGGGCCCCCCCTCACGTGCTAGAAGTGGTCTCCTTGATTTTAGGCGAAATATCAGCCTCCTACACCTATAAATAGAGCCCCAGGTCATTCAGAAAAGGGGATCGGAATTCTAAAGCGCCAAGACTCTGCTGGATTCAACTCTACACTTCATAATCGTTGTTATAAGGAAATCACTTTATTGTAATCGCGGTAATTCACTGTAATCATCAAGGATAATCAATAAAAAGGATAAAAACTTTGGAGTGGACGTTGGCCAGAGATAGCCGAACCACTATAGATATTGTGTCTCTGTTTATTATTTCTGGATTGTTGTTTGATATTTGCTTAGATCTGTGATTTGTGTCTGAATATTGCTGACTTGTATTCATACACTGGTGCTTTCACGGTATTTGGGGTTTGTGACCAATTTTGGCGTAAACACTTTGGTGCTTTCACTGAGAAGGACTAGCACCCGCTACATCGGATTTGAAAGTTGGATTTGAAGATTTTAAGGAGTTTTGGATTTGAGGACGATGACTAGGCAAAATAGTAGAAGGCAAAGGGCTGAGAAAAGCCAACTGGAAGGAAGTCAACAAGTATCCTCCGGAGCTGGGGAAGGACAGGCTTCAATCTACATAACGCGGCATGAAATGGAGGCTATGGCAAATTCTTTGCAAGGGAGATTGTTGAAGAACCAACAGGAAATGATGCAGACTTTCTTTGAGCAAATGAGAGCTGCAGGGATGCAGAACTTAGGAACAGCTACAGCCGCTGTGGACGTAGGACAAGGAGCTAGGGTTGTGGAACCCAATGGAGGACGGGATACGGAGCCAGAAGGCAATCAACAAGGGCTTGGGGGCAGGCCCACGGGATCCAACACAGGAGGACCTTTGGAAGGAGTTTAACAAGCTAGAGCTAACGTTGCTTCTAGTGAACTACACGAGGAATATGTGCCAGAGTTCCCTCGGGGGCATGGGGGCAACCCCCAACAGACAATACTGGATTAGTAGAAGTAATCAGAAGAACTGTGCGAGGTAGTTTGACCAACAGAGACTTGGAAGGAGTGAATAGGAGTCCGTTCGCTCGGGAAATAAGGATGGCTCAGAATCCACCTAAGTTCAAGCTACCTAGCGTGGAGGTATATGATGGCAAGGCAGACCCAACTGATCACTTGATGAGGTACACCAGACACTTGGAGGTGCTGGGGGCATCGGAGGAAGTGATGGCCCGATGCTTCCCTTTTTATTCGACGGACTTATATGCAATGTGATTTAGGCAGCTGGGAGAAGGATCTATCAGGACTTGGAGGGAATTGGTGGAAAAGTTTTTGGGACAGTTTTGGGTTCCCGTCAAGAGGCCGAAGAATGTGATGACATTAACATCGGTGAAGCAAAGGATGGATGAATCACTAAGAGCTTTTCTAACTCGATTCAGTGCGGCAGTCGCTTCGGTGGATCGGCCTGATCCATCGATGGTTTTAATGGCAGCAGTATCAGGAGTCAGGGAGGATTCGGATTTCAAGGTGTCTCTGATACGAGATCCCCCACAGGATCTCGACGAATTCTTTCATGAGGCAAAAAGGTTCCTCCGGCAAGAAGATGCGAGTACGGATTTAAAGGTGAAAAAGGTTAATGCAACTCAGGGTGGAGGACCATCCAGCAAAGGTTTGGACAAAAGACAAAGGGAAAAGGAAGTTGGACGATGATTCTGGAAGTGCTAGGAAGCGATGGAAGGATCCAAAGTTTTCCACATACACAGGATTGAACGAGACGCTGGAGCGGATATACCTGGATACTCAGAATCGCCTTCCCTACCGGAGGCCAGCCAGGAGAGAGCCTTCTGAACGAGAGAGGGCGTCAGGGAGGCATTGTCTTTTCCACGACTTAGACGGACATGACACCAATAGCTGCAGGCATTTAAAGGATATAATTGAGGAGCATGTAAGGAATGGGCAACTGAGGCAATATGTTGGAACACAGAATGCAATAGTAGAGCAGGAGCAACCACCAACTACCTCACACCGTGATGATGTGAGGCCCAGGGATGACGGTCGATTGATTATAAATTGACTTGGATATTATGAAATAAGCAACAAACCATTGGCGAGCAACCAAATCATTTACACATGTATGGGGATGGAGATAGCCCCTAGGCATGCTCTGAATGATGACAAATCGTGAAGCTATGGTTTGTGAAATCTGTTTTTTTTGGGATTGGACACTTAATTTTCTGGTTTTGGTTTTGGAGTTTGGATTGAACTCCTGGTTTTGTTTGCCTTTTGATTTGGGTTTTCCTTTGGATGGTTGTTTTTGATTTTGGATGCTGCTTTGGATTTCTAGTTTTCTGGTTTTGATTTGGATTTTGGACTGGCTTTTGAATGGATTTTTATCTGATTTTTGATTGAAGGTCGTCGGGTATGGATTATGCCTGGCAAGGGGTGATTCGCTTTGCCCAAACGCCGCAAATTGACTCATTCAGGTCGTCGAGTATGGACTATGCTCGGCAAGGGTCCGGAGTGACCAGGATTCGGCCTAGGACTTAGGCCCTATATTATAAATTTTTATTTTCAGGTCGTTGAGTATGGACTATGCTCAACAAGGGTCCGGAGAGACCAGGATTTGGCTTAGGACTTAAGCCATGGCATTGTACAACGTCCAGGGACACTGGACCAAGGTCGTCAGGTATGGATTGCGCTTGGCAAGAACCCGGAGAGGTTAGCTCAACGTCCAGGGACACTGGACCAAGGTCGTCAGGTGTGGATTGCGCTTGGCAAGAACCCGGAGAGGTTAGCTCAACGTCCAGGGACACTGGACCACGGTCGTCAGGTGTGGATTGCGCTTGGTAAGAACCCGGAGAGGTTATGGATTCAGATATCAATCCGGAGAGGTTAGCTCAACGTCCAAGGACACTGGACCAAGGTCATCAAGTGTGGATTATGCTTGGCAAGAGCCCGGAGGGATTATGGATTCGGATATTGACCCGGAGGGGTCTTGAATTCGGTTATTGGCTAAGGATGGATTAGGACTCGGCTGTCGAGTTCGAATGGATAAGGGATTGGCTAAGGCTTTGGTTATTGGATTTGGAATTGGGCATCGACTCGAAGCAGTCAAGGATGACATACTTTGGCGATATGGCTATGGACTTTGGATATTGGAATCGAAACTATTCAAAATACGCCTTCTTATCAAAAGGCATGCTTTGGGGGGCAAAGTGTTATCCCACTTTTTGGTCAAAACTGGAATATCAACAAATAGGTATGGAATGATGGATATCGGGATTGGAGATCGAATGGAAACAAGACTACAATCGATAACGTCAAAATTTGGTTGAGTTCCGATCGGGACAAAATTGGTTGGAGACGATGATAAAGACTAGGAAAGGCTATGTTTCAAATTTTAGGTTAATAGAAGTTCGTATGAAGGAGATATGATCGATTCAAGGCAGGAATGGCATGCTGTTCAAACCCATCGGCATGCAAGGATGGCTCGAATCGATCAGGGGTTGCGTTCGTATCGATACGGTTCGTATCGATACCACTTCGAATCGATACACTTTGTATCGATCGGCATGGGTTCGACTCGATTACTTCGTATCGTCGGAAGAAAAGGTTAGGTGGATTTCGACTCGATGATGGCATAGGTCTCCTTCGTATCCATAGGTGTATAAGGGTTGGTTCGTATCGATGCGCTTCGCATCGATCAGGAAGATATTGATTCGAATCGATACAGTTCGTATTGATCAAAAGGAAATGTAGGAGTTTACTTCGAATCGATGCGCTTCGCATCGTTGTAGAACAGTGAGATGGATGCGCAGAAGTCCTTCGTATCGATCAGCGCTGGTCGATACGAAAAGGAAGTAGCAGTTTTGATTTTGGATTCGTACCTATCGGTACGAAGAGGGCGTTCGAGAAGGATACGCGGGGAGTCGACTTCATGGATTCGAAGGACTTAGAGACAATGTTCGTATCTATTCGAAGTGATCGATACGAACAAGGGAAGAAACGCTCAACGCAGCGACAAAGGTGGATCGACCCGGAAAATTCGTGACACGTCATCGATGCGCACGCGCTTTGGATGGATTCGAACAAGATGGATTCGAAGCACTGGATTCGAAGACGACAGGCAGCGGACAACCCAAACTCGAATCGATCATAACTCAAGATCCACTTATCCAAATGCAATGAAATTTTTACAGAATCTTACATACATGTTGAAGAATGTTCTCACCAAATTTCAGATCAATTGGATGATTTCTCAATCGATTCGAATGGAGTTCGAATCGATCCCAAAGTGGGCCCAATTTCCTGAGGCCGGGCGCGTGGGCCCCCCTCACGTGCCAGAAGTGGTCTCCCTGATTTTAGGCGAAATATCAGCCTCCTACACCTATAAATAGAGCCCCAGGTCATTCAGAAATGGGGATCGGAATTCTAAAGCGCCAAGACTCTGCCGGATTCAACTCTACACTTCATAATCGCTGTTATAAGGAAATCACTTTATTGTAATCGCGGTAATTCACTGTAATCATCAAGGATAATCAATAAAAAGGATAAAAACTTTGGAGTGGACGTAGGCCAGAGATAGCCGAACCACTATAAATATTGTGTCTCTGTTTATTATTTCTGGATTGTTGTTTGATATTTGCTTAGATCTGTGATTTGTGTCTGAATATTGCTGACTTGTATTCATACACTGGTGCTTTCACGGTATTTGGGGTTTGTGACCAATTTTGGCGCAAACAACAAGTTCTAGAGGTTTGCTAAGATTCTGAGAGCCTCGTTGATGGAGATTGCGCAAAAGGTCAGTCCTTGGCCATGTGTAGTCTAGGGAATCGATATTATTGGTGGATTACTCATATCTAAAGGTGGTGCGAAGTACGTTATAGTTATGGTTGATTATTTCACCAAATGGGCTGAGATGGTGTTATTAGTAATAATTTCCACAAATTAAATAATCAACTTCATGGTTCGGAATATCATCTGTCATTTTAGAGTTCCATATGCAAATCCAATTCGACAGCAATAAGTTTAAAGATTTCTTACCTCGACATTGCATAAAGAATAGATTTGCTGAGGTGGCACACCCTAGGCGAATGGACATGTCGAAATTGCAAACAAGATTATCAAGTCCATTCTCAAGAAGAGATTGGGTAAGGCTAAAGGCAAGTGGGTCGATGAACTTCCATTAGCATTTTGGGCTTATCATACGACGCACAAGTCAATGACTGGCCATTCTCCATTAACCTTAGCCTACAGATCAGAGGCCATGATCCCAGTTGAATTGCAAGTACCTTCTCATTGAGTGATTCACTACAATCCATGGATTAATGAAAAGATCCTTCTAGAATCTCTTGACATGGTCGATGAGAAGCAAGATGAAACTAACTTGAGAGCAATGGAACAGCGAGTTGTCTGATATTACAATGCCAAGGTCAAGAATTGGACCTTTGAAATTGGTGCCTGGTTCTTAAATGAATCTTCGCAGGCCCTGGGAACTTGGGCCCGACATGGGAAGGTCCATATGCAATAGGGCAAAAGCTTGGAATTGTAGATTTCAGGCAAGCTATGGTTGACGGGATCTCACTCTCGAGGGCATGGAACAGCGAGCACTTATGATGCTATTTCACATAGACATAAATTTGCATATATTGAATAAAGCCATGTGAAGATAGAACCTGTCATTTCCCATCTTGAGTAAATGAAATGGCTTTTAGAATCCATGGGTTTTTCTTTACATAAATTAAGAGTTGTGTAGCATGACTGACTCGAATGAATCTGTATATGTAAAATGTAAATATGCAGGTACCTAGGGTCAAGTGCCAACCAAACTTCTACGACCCATAATCAGACCCTTGGAGTTCAACCATTCTTGACGCCCAAAAATGGATGCTAGCTAACTCTAGTCCTTGATGTGGAGGCAAGAGTATAAACCTAAAAAGATGTAATTTGATCGGCCACTGACTAACTCTTGTCCTTGATTTAGGGGCAGAAATATAAACCAAGTAAGATGTGATTCGACCATCTACTAACTAACTCTTTTCCTTGATGGAGGCAGGAGTATAAACTGAATAGGATAACAATTGACCATCCATTAACTAACTCTCGCCTTTGATGTAAGGGATGGAGTATAATTCAAAATGGATGTAACATGACCATCCAATCAATAACACCTAGCCTGAAGTTGGCAAGACAAATGATTCATTGCCAATGTACGATGGGATCTTACCTATAAACTTCGATCAACACCAAGAGTCAAGCTTGATTGAAAGTAAACATCCAAGATAAGGATGTGCAAACTATGGTCTTAAGTAGTTAGATCAAACTAGTGCCTAGAACTTGGTGCGATCGGATGTCACTCTCTTGGAAAAGGTACTTGAACCTTTATTCTAAAATGGTATACCCCAATCGATGCCCAAAGCTTGGCACTTCAGTGATTACTTTGCGTTCATTAGAACGACGAAAGTCGGGCAGGCGATGAAAAAAGCTAATAACTTAGTCTTACCATAACCATAAAAAGGAATGGATCACCAGTATATATAATGGAAAGCACATTTGTTAAATACTTGCACTACTACAAAACATGCCATTTGCATTGGTTGTTCACCCCCTGTTGCATTAGTTCTACAACCAATGCACATGCAATCGATGCAACAGGTTTAACAGTTTTGCATCAGTTCTAAAACCGATGCAAAATGGTCCTTTTTGCATCGGTTGTTACTAACAACTGATGCAAAATACGGTTGCAACAAAGGAACATGTTGCATCAGTTGTAATGAAAACCGATGCAACAAAGGAACTTGTTGCACAGTACTCAAATAGGCAATATATATATATATATATATATATATATATATATTATTGATTATAACAAACAATTGTTGTATGCAATATTACAATCATTCAAAATTAAATTTAATGGCAGATACAAACTGAATAACATAATACCAAAATAAACATATATCAATTAAAATGTCATTACTTGCCTCAACTAAACAACTTTTCATTCCTCTACAAAACAAGCACTACACTGCCTCGGCTTCATCTACCCACAGATGCTCCACCAGACCATCAACATATTCACATTCAACCCCTGACGATATTGCATCCACAACTTACATCACCTCCCCACCCTTCGTACGAACCATTTCCAGCAAAACATCACAGCATCACACTGACCAGCTACTGTTCAATTCCAACCCCACAGCCTTGCCACTTCTCCATTAAAACTTCATCATCATCATATACACTTGCCTGCCTATATACATTAAACAGCCACATACAACCATTCCCCCTCACACACTTCAATCTCCTCTGCAACCCACCCAAATCACCACTATCCAACCCAAACCCAATTCGCCAAACATTCTCACTGCATTACAAGCCACAGTCAGTACTTCATACACATTCCAACCTGCCACCATCCCATCAAAAACACCTTATAAACTGCAATTCACTTCTCACATTGCTCGTTGCCATACATCATCCAATCATCTCTGCTTATTTCCCACAATTCACCAGCCTCGTCATTTCCACTATCTGCCCCATAGCAACATCCACAACATAACATTCTGCTGCTACACTATCATTCCTTACTCCACTGCCTATTCACTTCTACAAACTGCACAACCATAAATTTACACTCCTCTGCAACTTCTTACATTCAACAGCACACAACTGTGCCCTCATTTCTACCACTGCCTTGCCCCATCGCTACTGTACTTTCATTTCTACTGTGCTTTCATTGCTGCAGTCATTTCTACCACTGTGCTTTCGTATACACTTCCTTGCTTTGCACCATCGCCAACCCAAAGCAGACTACAAATTCATCGCCTTAGCCAATCGCTTGAATCACTAAACTCGACCACCTCAAATTCATAAATAAAACACACAGGTAGAATAATGGATGTAACCTGCCTATTCAAGCCTTCTGATCGCTCTGATGTTTACACTGCCTTCTTGCCAACTATAGTCCAGACCATATCCAGTTCAGTCCATCACCTGCAGGAATTTGACAAATATAACCATGCTTCAATTTATATAGTCCAGACGTTTCAATTTATACTATCTTCAATCCTTTTCAACTACTTTGATAGCATACATGTTTCATACTATTTCTTTTTAGTTAACATGTGTATGATTTGAGAACTTACAGTGACGATGGGAAGAAAAGGACCAAATATTTCCTATGTCGTGATTTCCTAGTCTATAGGAGGATTGAGCAGAATTGTTTTCTCCCTTGTCCTGCAAATTTTTCATTATTGCAGCCTGTTACATAACAAGTTTCATTTTTCTTGCAGATTAATATAATTTTCTCAATCACAATTTTGCTGTTGCTATCCTCTATATTCCTGTTTAGTTTTACAACTTATATCCACAAATATTCATCACATTTTATAATAAAATAATGATGAATACACCATGCTTTGTAAATTATTTAGTGGAGGTAAGGTAAATTATTTCACTCATTGCCTTAATCGAAATTGATACTTCGGTCATTTCATTTTGATGCGGGCCTTTTCCTAAATTCTTCAAATCCGAGCCATGGCCTGATTGATGGCTTATACACTGATTATCTGATACACGTTGGAACTGATGGCTGATTTATATCGTTTATGTTTTGCCTCTTCAAAGTCAGAGGTGCTATACTTGTTTACAAATTAATTATCAGAAAAAGGTTTGGCTATGTATGCAAGATAAAGTAAGAATACCAAGTTAGTTGAATCAAAAAAAGCACTTATCAAAGTTTACAGGTGTTGATCCATATCTACAAGAGAGGTTTAAATAAACCTGCATACCAAATTTGAAATAAATGAAAAGACTATTTATTTATTCACAAAACTCAAAGGATGATGATGATACACAATGTCATGCCCACTTTAGTAAACAATAAAAAATGGTAAGGGATACATATAAAAGGTTATACCTGCTTAGAAGTCTATCATGTGAAATAAATGAATGAAATACAATTGCCTTATAAAGAATCCCTGAAAATAGGGAATTCATTTGCCTTCGACTTTTATTTCTTAGCAATCCTTGTTTTGATGCCACCTGCAGCAGTTATAAGTGGATCAACATATTTTAATTGTAGAAAAATTATACTGATGTTAAAAGTTACCATTTACTTCCTCGAATATGACTTCCTTCACCATATCAGCAGCAGCATTATACTCATATCTGTAGAGAGTATAGCATTTTATATCATTGAGAAGCAAAACAATTCAACTTATATCATGTACAAAAAATATCTAAAAAACTCAAAATAAAATGGTCCGTATATCAGCATAATATACGAGTATAATTGGATTTACAAACTCAGATATGCACATACACCAAGATACCAGCAATAGATAATGGACTAGATTTGAGTTGGGATTTCATTGGGCTATAGCCGGGAACAAAATTTTGAAATCTGGTTATAATTATTCTCAGTTTAAACTTTTATATTGCATCATAGCAAATCAGTTAACCAATTTTGCCGTACAGTAGGAACAACTTGGTGTAGTAGAAATTTCTAGCTCCGCTTGTTAACAAGTAATAATTACGTAGTATTCTTCTATCATATTACCTCAACACATCATAAACATATTACACCAAGTAATCAATATTTAGATAAGACATACCATGTGAATAAGATTAGAGTTGAAAATAGTATGAATGAAAATTTCCCTCTTACCTGTTAGAATAGATCACTTCAAGTTCTTCGGTTGTGCTTTTTATAGCATCAATTAGTACAGAAACAATTTCATTTTTCCAGGTGCTAGCCATGTGTAAGTCGTATTCAGTGAGAATGATAATCGCAAAGAAATTATCATTTAGCTCGCTCATACACACTCTATCAACAGCTGCAAGTGCTATTCACCTTTTCAGTGAATCGGTCTCGGGATCAACCAGTTAGATGGCGAAATCAGTAATAACCAAAATATAGTACGTATCTTTGGGGATTGGCCATGAATCATCTTCGTATGCCATCAACAGTGCGTCCAATTCTGCGATTAGAGCTTATTCGTCTTGGCAATAGGGGTCACCAACAAGGTTGTAGCAGAATTTTAGCTTGAAGACTAATAGCAGACGTTAATTAGCAGCAAAAAACCCATTTTAGCATCTCATTTAATTTGTTGAAGAAGAAAAGAAGTAAAAAATAAATTTTCTGGCACCGAGGATTCTGACGAGGAGAAGAATTTTTTTCTTCGGAGTGGGTTATTGAGGAGGAAGAAGTATATTTTTCCAAAGTATTAACTTCGGAGCCAATTTTTCATTATTTCCCACCTAAATTTCATATTGCCATCAACATGTAGTTGCATCGGTTGACTTTAAAACCGTTGCGACTAAAACTATTTGCATCGGTCGTTGGTGAGAACTGATGCAAATTTGATTTTTTTATTACCTATTGCTTTCCACGTACCAATTGCATCGGTTAGATAGAACTGATGCAAATAATTCTATTTGCATCAGTTTTTACTTCAACCGATGCAAATGAGGCGAAGCAATATGCACTTTTTGTAGTGTCGAACGAATTTGAAAAAGATTGAACAAGACAAAAGTATTTGTTATTCACATTTGAAATGGAACTTGGAAGGAGAAGTACAAGTTTTACTTACATCTAATAGAAGATCAAAAGCAGAGGCCAACTTCACAACACCGGCCGAAAAAACAAAAATAGAAAGCTAAAAAGTGCCTAATTGTACAACCAAAAATATACAAACTGGTGTTAACCCGCCTTTTGGCAAGGTTATAGGCCGGAGGATTTAACTAAATTGGTTGCTCGATTATCGAGGCTAGAATACGACGGATTTGGTTCAACTGGATCAATAGACAATAAATCACAGATGACAAGTATAATCATGAAGCCAAGGTTCGGCGTATCATGGTTCGGTCTGGATGGTGTGGATCGGCATGGTGGTGTGGATCAGTCTTGGTGGTGCGGGTCGACGTGTTGAAATCTATCGGAACTACTAGATTGGCTAAACTTGATCGGCTAAGTTGGTTCGGTCATGAGCATTCGGTCGTTGTGGTTCAGCATTTCCTGATCGGTCGTGTTGGAGTTGATCGGTAGGAAGGCTAGGAGACGATGGGGAGTGGGTTAGTATTAGTGGATTGGCCATGTGTGGATCGGCTAAAATAGTTAGGCTGAGGTGTTTCGACATGTTGAAGTGGGTTGGTCTCGGTGGTGTGGATCTGTGCTGGAAGTGGGTCGGTAGTGGTGTGGCCCAGCATTTGGATAGGTCGGTGAATTGGTCTTGGAACGGTGGACATGGGATTGGCATGGGAAGAGCGCTTGGTTTGGCATCGATTCCTACTTTGTGTCGGTAGGCAGTAAGCTTTGGGACAACAACCAAATATGCTTGGTCGTCAACTTGGGTTTAGGGTCGGTCAGTATGATGGAGTGGGAGTTATTTGCTTCGGGTCGCTCTTCGCATATCCCCAGGTCGGCATAGGGGAGTAGGCCAGCAACAAATTGTGGGTCGGCATGTTAAAGGACGGGATCAGTTATGGTTTTGATGGGCTCGGATCACTCAAGAAGCCCAGTAACTCGGGTTTTGCCTATAAATACAGCATGCAGGGCTTCAGAAAAGGGGATTCATTCTGCTTCCCTTCTTCCTTCTTATTAAGGCAACTTTGCCATTGTTTTTTTGAAAACTTTGGAATGTAACTGTAATTGATTCTCATATCAATAGAAAGGAAATTTCTGGAGTTATCTGAACCATTATAAATCCTAGTCATTGCTGCTTTCTTTTTAATCTTCACATTCATACTCTCGACACACATTCTATCTGTGATCTGTGGCTGAGATTTGGTGCTTTCATTTGGATTTGGGTGTTAGTGATCAATTTTGGCGCTTTTACTGAGACAGCTAGCACTTAGGGATTTTGAAGCTTAGATTTTGGATTTAAAGGCTTAGGAACTTGGATTTTGGAGACTATGGCAAAGCAATCAACTAGGAAACAAAGGATGGAAAGAAGTCAGCAAGAGGAAAGTCAGGAGGATTCCTCTGGAGCTAATCAAGTCTCCATCTACACACTAGGGCAAGATGCAAGTCATGATGAATTTCATGCAGGAACAGTTGAAAAGGCAAGAGGAAATGATGCAGGCACTTTTCAGACAATTTGGACAAGCAGAAACTGCAGAAACTCAGATCCACGAAGCTGGATTAGAAGGACTCAACTTGCAAGTCGATGGAGTGGTTTAGCGGGGACAACCTCCATTCAGCAAACAACTATCAATCCGGGTAGACCTATACTTGGGGGCATGCCACCAGGTAATGCTGGACCAACCCATGAAAGGATACCCGATGACGCTGCGTAGCTCGACGCCAATAGAAATACAAGAGTGTGTGATGAGGAGTATGTGCCGGAATTCCCTCAAAGACTTAGAGGGCACTAGGGAAATGTAAACGGGGGTTAACCCTTGGCAGGTAACATTGGATTGGCTGACATCATCAGGCGAATTATTCGTGGATGTCTGACAAACAGGGATTTTGTAGGGAGTAAACAGAGATCTATTTACCTGTAATGTTAGGATGGCTAAGAATCTGCCCGATTTCAAGCTACCCACTCTGGAAGAATACAACGGTAAGACGGATCCCACTGACCACTCGATGAGGTATACAAGGCATATGGAACTGCTGGGGGGCATCAGAGGAGGTTATGGCTCGATATTTTCCCATGTACTTGATCGATATAGTTGCTATATGGTTCAGACAGGTAGAGGATGGACCTATTGGAACATGGACAGAACTGGTGGATAAGTTCTTGAGACAGTTTCGAGTTCACATAAAAAGGCCGAAGAATGTGATGACACTAACGTCAGTTAATCAGACGGCAGATGAATCACTCAGGATTTTCTTAACTCGATTTAATAACGTAGATGCTTCGGTGGATCACCCGGATCCATTAATGGTATTGATGGTTGCGGTATCAAGATTCAGGGATAATTCGAATTTCAAAGTATCATTGATATGGGACCCAGCAGTGGATCTCGGGTAATTCTTTCATGAAGCTTAAAGACTTCTTCAACAAGAGGATGCGTGTTTGGAAATGAAATCAAAGGAAGTAAGCATAGTTAAGGATGAAGGACCACCCGGTGAATGCTCGGATAAAGACAAGAATAAAGGGAAAAGGAAGCGCTGGAGAGAACCAAAATTCTTGACTTACACAGGGTTGAATGCAACACTGGAGTGGATATTCTTGGATACTCGGGATCGCCTCCCTTATCGAAGGCCGGCAAGGAGGGAATCCTCAGAATGCGAAAGTGCATCAGGAAGGCACTGCCTCTTTCATGACCTATACGTGCATGATACTAACAGCTGCCAACATCTAAAGGATATAATCGAGGAGAATGTAAGGAATGGCCAGTTGTGAAAATATGTCAAAACTCGAAATGCGGCGCTGGAACAGGAGCAGCCCCCACCTACCCTGAACGACGATGGCGCACGGCCCAGGAATGGTGGTCGGTTGGTCATTAACTAATCATGATGGTTTGGAATAAGTACTTTGGGAAGATAGCTAAGTCACTTACTCATGTACGGGGACGGAGACAACCCCTAGGCATGCTCTGAGATGATGGTAATCGCGATGCTCTGGTTTGTGAAATCTATTTTTTTCTTTTTGACTTGGACACTTGCTTTTTCTGCTTTGGTTACGGAGTTTGGTTTGAACTCCCGGTTTTGTTGGTTTTCTGGTTTGGATTTTGGTTTGGATGCTTGATTTTTGATTTGGATTTTGATTAGGATTTTTGATATGGATTTTTGGTTTTCTAGTTGGATTTGGATTTCGGATTAGATTCTGATTGGATTTTCCTTTAGATTTTGCCCAAAAGGTCGTCGAGTATGGACTATGCTCGGCAAGGGTCAGAGAGACTAGAATTCAGCCTAGGACTTAGGCCTTTGATTATCTATTGGTTACTATTTCAGCCTACGACTTAGGCCCTTGATTATCTATTGGTTACTAGAATTCAGGGACACTGAATAAGGAACACCATGACATTACTTAACACAGGTTTCCAAGTGTGGATTATGCTAGGCAAAAACCTAGAGAGGTTATGGATTTGGATATTGGCCATAAACAGCTAAGGATTTCGGAATGGACCCGAAGCGATCCCGGATTTGGATGTCGATCTGAAGAGGTCGTAGATGTGGTTATTGGTTATTGGATATGCATAGGTCAGAACTCGGTTGTTGAGTTCAAATTGATGTGGAATGGGATAAGGTTTGGTTATTGGATAGGAATCGGGTATCGACTCGGAGCAGTCGTAGATTTGGATAAGAATACGACAATGACACTTGAATAAAATGGATTGGATTATGAATCGGAAGGTATGGCTATAGATTACATATGGCTTCGGTTATCGGATTTGATCCTATTCAAAACACACCTTCCAATAGCAAGGCATGTTTTGGGGGGAAATGTTAACCTACCTTTTGGCAAGGCCGTAGACCAGTGGATTTAACTAAATTGATTGCCCGATTATCGAGGTTGGAATATGATAGATTTGGTTCAACTGGATCGATAGATGTTCAATCATGGATAACAAGTATGATCACGAAGCTGGTGTTCAGCGTAATGGTTCGGTCTGGATGGTATGGATCAATGTGGTCGTGTGGATCGGCCTTGGTGGTGTGGGTCGGCATGTTGAAGTCGATCGGCCCTAGTGGATCGGCTAAGCTCGGTCAGCTAAGGTGGGTCGGTCATGAGCGTTTGGTCATTGTGGTTCAGCATTTCTGGATCGGTCGTGTTGGAATCGATCAGTAGGAAGGCTTGGAGATGATGGGGAGTGGGTCGGTATTAGTGGATTGGTCATATGTGGATCGGCCAAAATAGTTAGGCTGAGGTGGTTCGGCATGTTGAAATGGGTGGTCTCAGTGGTGTGGATCTGAGCTGGAAGTGGGCCGGTAGTGGTGTGGCCCAGCATTTAGATGGGTCGATGAATTGGTTTGGGAATAGTGAACATGGGATCAGCATGGGAAGAGCACTTGGGTTGGCATCGATTCTTACTTCGAGTCGGTAGGCAGTAGGACAACACTCAAATATGCTCGGTCGTCAACTTGGGTTCAGGGTCGGTCGGTATGATGGAGTGGGAGTTATTTGCTTCGAGCTGGTCTTTGCATATCCCCGGGTCGGCATAGTGGAGTAGGTTAGCAACAAAATTGTGGGTCGGCATGTTAAAGGACGGGATCGGCTATGGTGTTGATGGGCCTAGACCACTCAAGAAGCCCAGTAACTCGGGTTTTTCCTATAAATACAACATGCGGCGCTTCAGAAAAGGGGATTCATTCTGCTTCCCTTCTTCCTCCCTATTAAGGCTACTCTGCCATTGTTGTTTTGAAAACTTTGCATTGTAACTATAATTGATTCTCATATCAATAGAAAGGAAATTTCTGGGGTGGACGTATGCCGGAGTTAGCCGAACCACTATAAATCATTTGTTATTACTGCTTTCTTTTTAATTTTCACTGTTCTTTACATACATACTCTCTACATACATTCTATCTATGATCTGTGACTGAGATTTGGTGCTTTCATGTGGATTTGGGTGTTAATGACCAATTTCGGCGCTAAGAACTGGCGATCACTTTTTATGCTTCTACTTCTTCGATTTTTATTCTCCCCCCAAAAGGAAGTGTAATTTGATTAGGTTTCCTCCTGCCTCTTCCTGAACCCTTAGATGGAGTGCTTTGCGATGATCCAGCAGGCACACTCTGGGAGCTCTAGGCGGACGAAGAGTGACAGGAACTATGACGACTCACATTTCGGAAGGTTTAAATCAACAATATTCCACACATGTCCGACTTAAACAATCCAGAACGTTGATAATCAATGGGGTTAAATAAGAAAAATAAGAAGAGATGAAGAAATAAAAACACAGAATCTCAGACTGGAACGATAAACTATAACAATCAAATAAATAAATTCATAAAGCTGTTTACCATACATTTGATTATAACTATAAACATTCATCAGAGTTATAAATATAACAACAAGGTGAAATAATCAATGCAGTAGAACCGCATGATACAGGGTATAATAATAATAGTAATGTACCAAAACTCCGTCTTCGTCCTCCAAAGCATAGTCTTCAATACACTGGAAAATAAAACTCAGGACTGACCCTAGTGTAATGAAAAGACAAACACACGAGTCAGGACTAAAATACTCTTATGTAATTCAAATCAATGTCACAAATATGAGTGCAATAACTTAAGAGATGTTACGTGGTTTTCCATCTCCTAAGGATCTGTTATAGTATTTATATATAATAGTATACGCTACAATATATAATGTTTATCAGTAAAATAAATATCAAAATAGCATTAAGGCTTTACATTGATCCACCTTAACATATTTTTACAGTTTTAAACCAAAGTCATAGTGGGCTCGTATAGGGATAAATATGACAGGCACGTGAGGTAATGCCTATGGTAGGATTCTACCAGTTTACCCATCCTAGTCGGTCGTAACCCATCCGTGGCCGACCGCAACAATCAATCCAAACGACAAATAAGGTGCACCCATCGAATCCGAAACCACAACGATAATACGAGGGATCAACGTCGCTAGAGGTAGCTAATCTCAATGGCCAGGCACAGGCTTCTATTTTAGTCATTTTAATTATGACACGAATGTCAAGGCTGTCCATCATCGTTCTCTTACTTCATTCCAGTAAACGTCGCCAATTCAACCATTACATTCTGGATATCATCCACCACATATACGGTTGTCAAAGTGGTTCCAATAATGAAAGAGAGTATTTCAATAAGAGGCCCCGGTCTCTTCAACAACCAATCGTCATTTTACACACCGGTTGGTTCTTTTACATTTCAAAAACAACTTGCACTTAAAATCAAAATATCATATTCATTTCAAAATCAAATCCATTTCGAAATCATCATATATTCGCTTTAAAATCAAATCCATTACGAAATTATCATATATCGCTTTAAAATAAAATCCATTTCGAAATCATCATGTATTCAAAATTATCAATTTTGCCCAATAAATCGATTTCACTTCCAAAATTTGATTCGAATTCAATTTATGTTATAAACTTCACTTTAACCTAGTTCATATTTAATCCAAGATTTAAATATAAACACTTAACCCTTTAACTAGTTTGAATTTTAGAAAATAGTTTAAAATAGTAAAATAGTTAAAAATAGTTAAATAGGAAATATTTAAATAGTTTAATCGAAAATAATTTCGAATATAAAAATGGTTTATATAGTAAAATAGTTTGGAAAATCAAAATAATTGGAATATTTAAAGAATATAGATGTTAAATCATTTATACTAAAATATTCATTTTAAAAATAATTGCAAAGTCAAACCGGTTAACTTTCCAATTTCCAACCCAAATGAATTCCAAATTCCAGTTCGTTTTAATCGATTCAATTCCGATTCCAACTCGAATAATTTCGATTCCACATAAATTTCGATTTCAAATCCAATTTCATTTTTTAAATTAATTTAAATCTTAATTTCAAATTAATTTCCAATTTCAAATTAATTTCCAATTCCAATTCCAATTTTAATTCCAAATTAATTTAAATTCCAATTGCAAATCAATTTACATTGCAATTTCAAATTAATTTAAATTCCAATTTCAAATTAATTTCAATTCCAAATTAATTTAAATTCCAATTTCAGATTAATTTCAATTTCAATTTCAAATATCGATTTAAATACTTAAATCAAATTTACCTTCAATACCAAATTTAGATCCAAAATTTCAATTATAATTCAATTCCAAACTAAAATTTGAAATATCATTTCATATCATTTTTTCTTAGAAATATTCCAAGTTTGAATAAAAGTCCAATCTTTTAAAACAAATCCATTTCTGAAATTTACGATGTATTTAGTTTATAACTTAAAATATTAAACTTCGATTAATTAAACAATCTCGTTTATCAAGTTTAAATTCCAACATTTCGAGCTCTAATTCAAAATAATTCAATTACAATAAATTTGATTTTATTCTAAAAATTAATTCATTTAAATAATTTCTAAACAACTTTTAAAATCATTTAATTTAACCAACCCGGTGTCTGTATATAATTCTCTACCCTATGGCCAAGTGGATAATTATTTCAATTTAATTTCAAGGATGGATATATACTATTTCATCCAAATAGATGTCATAGGTATATATCATTTCAACCTATTTCTTAATTTATTCGAAATAATTCAGTTTACAATTTTATATGCAATAAACAATATGCAAGATGATATCATGATACGTCAAATTTAATAAACAACCAATATCGACTAGTACCATCCATCACAACCAATCAACCATAAAGCCAGTAATCTTCACAAATTTCAATTTTTACCATATCGGGTAATATGCTGCCAATTAAATTTAAATTTATTTAACGGTCGATTTAAATTCTATCAATTAATTCATATACCAATTTAAATGATAATTAAACCTACCAAACAACAGCCAATAAAACTTGTATCACTTCAGAATATAAATATAACCAACATAAAATCATTTTAGTCAATTGTGAGCGTATAAACACTCACCTTTGATTTATCGACGATTTAAAATCCAAATAAAGGCCCATATTTGAACAGTTCGGAGTGAAACCAAACCAGTCCCATAATGTCCGGAATTTCGATACGAACGCAATAGAGAAAACCGTACGTGAATCTGAGCTCGTATGCAAAAATTATTTAATTTAGAACATTTGAATTTAATATAAAATAATTAATTATTATTAAATAAAAAAATTACGTACATCATCTTCCAAACATTCGAGCAGCCGGACCCACTTAAGCATGTCAAAATTTTTTAGGCGCACGTCCAAACAATGATCGGACGTCGATTAGGAGCTTCCATCGCGCACGCCTAGCTTCACTCCACCTCTGCCTGCAATTTAGTCGATGTCGCTATCTCCATTCGCACGATAGAACCTAAAATACGCGCGTGCTTCCACCTTAGATCCTGGCAATTTTGTGATGTAATAGCATAGATCAACCATATGAATTTGAAGAGCTCGCCGAGATCTACAACTTTGCTTTTGGAATTTTTCGATTTCGTTGAACGGATTGAGAGATATCGAAGAGAGAAGTTTGATTAATTATGGCCGTTAGAAAAGATGAAGGCAACGGCCATGTTTCACTAGGGTTTCTGAAATAAAATAATAATATAAATGTCTCAATTTGCATTCGTATTTATATAATTAGGTCCAAAATCGTCTGAACTCCAATTGAGACGTGCCGCCAGACGTTTATAATGTTTTACCCCCATTCCGAACGCATTGGAACTAGTTTCGAGGCCTAATTCGATCGTATGTGGAAGATAGCTTTTCAAAGTCAATTATTTTAATTAAATTTCGAAATTAAATTCTACTTGTTTCAAGCTTGTAGGGCCAAACGACAAGTTCAATCGCTACGAAACTTGAAATCTTACAATAATTCACTATTACGGATCCGATGAAACTGGTTTTGTCGAAATCCGAGACAGTGGCCAAAATGGCTATTTTTACTCATCAATTTAAAATATAAAATATAAAATTAAAAATTATTCACATCTAAATCTAATTTTAAATATTAACCATCTTCGTTCATATTTTGAATAACATTAAATCAAATTCTGATATCATTTTCCATCATCTTAAATCCAGAATCAAATTATTCAAATAATTTCCAAAATTAAATTTTAAACAATTTAATTATACAATAAACCAATATAAATGAATCATTAAATTTTATTTCTACCCATATCTATCCAATAAATGCACTAAATTTAATAATTTAAAATGGTCAAAAATACGGGTCACTACAGGAATAAAGATAGTCTAACTGGGCAGAGCTAAGGATAGAGGAGGAGGAAAGATCTTTATTCTCTCTAACTTGCCATCTTAGGCTAGTACAAGTTCCTACTCAAGCAAACTCAGTGTAGGACCCAGTAGGGGCTCGACCCTATGATAACAACATCATCATCGGTCTAAGATCCCTAAAGCTCACAAGTCTCTTCATCCTATAGAGCATCTATTATTCGCTATCCAGGCCTAGGAGTCTGATTAGTCGGGGTAATCGACACCATCGTTGAAGTGGTTATGGCCGCCGATTCCATTGTAGATGCTCGTTGTCCCGACTGGAGACCCATGTCGAGAAGCGGGATGACCTAGGGCTGACCTGAAACTCGAGAGATATAATAGAGAGATTAGAAATGTCAACCAGCGACATATGGTCTCTATGAAATACAAGTGAGGTCAACGAGATACCTCCTTGAGTTTGGGATTCGATATGGGATAGAGTGCCGCCAGAATGACCTTCCAAGATGGGAGAAAAGATGGTGAAATTTAGCATTTGGGGTTGATCTATATTGTATCTAGGGACTGAAGATGAACCATGAGCAGTTTTATGTCCTAAAGTGCCTCCAGTAGTGGCATCTTGAGAAGATGATCCAGAACCTTTGCCTAAGCCTTTTTGCGCTATATTCGCTAATTCTGAATAGGGAATAAAGAAATCTTCACTAAACACCCTGGGCTCATCTACTATTAAGATCTCCTTTTCAAACTATTCTATATCCACCTCACCAAATTTCAGGAATTCTTTCTCCTCGACAGGGATTTATTCCCAAGCAAGGGTAAGAACTTTGGGGTAATTACTATCAAACCACTCTAAGTTGGAAAATTTGAGTACATTTTCATTGTACTTATTGTGCATTATTTTGAACTTTTCCATCATCCGCTTCACCATGGCTTTAACCTCCCTCTTGACAAGTGCATCCACGTCTCTGGTGCATTCAACTACTTTGTTCCTTTCTTCATGAGCGGTAACCATCTCTTCGCAATACCCCCGAGCTTCATGGAGAGTATCTCTTTGTTCCTTTGTCTCGCTCTCAAGCTTGGGTGACAGCTTACTTATTATTATGGTCAGAGCATCTCTTTATAGCACTAAGTGACTTACTTTTGTGACTTCCTTAACACGTTTAGAACGTTAACCGAATTCAAAATCTCAATCATAGCCTTGATGGTATGTGCTAGGACAATGTCTATGTGGTCGAGAAACATTTTCCTCAAGAGATTGAAATATGTACTTCCTCTCCATGGATCATATAAAAGAAATGGAAACAAGTTAGATTCGATAAGTAAGGGTACAAGTCAAGTGCAATGTAGTGCTGTGAAGTGCACATGTGCATGAGTGTCCTAGTGTCCCCTCCATAGACCATGTTCAGGAGCTTTGCTCATAGGAGTGATCTTCCCATACTAGTATGAGTGATGTGTGTAGAATATTATAGTAAATGATTTTTTTGATGATAATAAACACATATATATATATATTCGTTTAAATGTATTTTTTGTTGTACTATTTTATTTTTCACATAATTAAATAAATATTTGTTGAATAAAATAAAATTTGTATTCAAACAAATATTTTAATACAAATTCGAGTGGTTCAAATTTAAGCTCTCACTACATTTACACAATTTCAATTACAATTCAATTTTTATTACAAAACAATTTTTACTTTACAATTTACACCTCACCACATAGTCACTCAAAACTCGTATTTTTATCTTCAACTCAGTTCCAGCCTTAATCCCGCATCTGAGCTATCTGCAAAATAAACACTGACGTAGTAAAATTGAGAAAGAAAATATTTTTGCAATACAAAATAAAGCGTGTATTTTGAAAATATTATTTGCCTCAGTTATTTGGGTTGCTCACCATCATTTTTCTTTTGAATTCATCTTACATGAACAGCTTGTCACATACACAATGTATCGCTGTACATGTGATAAGGCCGTTGAAATGACCCAGAATTCAACCACTTTAAAATATACTATTTAAAGTGATTTTAAATATAAAATAAGTAAGTTATATGATTCAAATAATTTTAGATAGGATTTGGAAAGATAAGTGTACACATAAATAGTAACATTTGCCTATATCGACAAAAGTGACAAAATGATGATTTCAGAAAAGTAAGTTTCAATAGTTAAAAAATTGTTTTAATTAATTTGTAAGTGTTTATATTTTTAAGTAGAAATATACAAATTCATTTTTAAATTTGTTTTACATATATAAATAGTTTAACAAAAACGTTAAAATGTGACCGTAAAACATTTTGTCGAAAATTAACGTTCTGTCGATTAAAGTTGTCGCAACATCGTCGCACCTTTATTTTCTTATATAGAAACACATATTCAAATAGTATAAGTATTAATTAATCACTTATTAAGTTTAATTTTACTAAACATACTTGGAAAATTCATGAATATAATTAACAAAAAGTAAGCATAAAAGGACAAAAAAGGTACAAAAGTCAAAAAGTAAACATCAAATCAAATCAAACATAATTATTATATTCCTTACTTACTTCTTAAGTGAAAATGACATATAGTAATGCTTTGAAATGTGATGTTAAGTGTTGAAAAATAAGGTTTCTTAAAAAGTAAGTAAAGGGTCTTTTGGTCTTTTTACGAAATATTATTTTAATCAAAAACTTTTTCTATTAATAAGAATCCACTTTCTCACTTTTTACACTTCTTCTTCCTTTTCAAGCTTTTCTTCCACTCTCTAATTGTTTCTTGTCTTTTCTTTCCTTACTAACTTTTCTTAAAATCATATCAAATCAAACTCCAAAAACCATCAAACTTTGTCAATGACCTTAGAATACCATTAAAACATGGTTTAGCATCTAAGAAATGAAGAAATGATGGAGGGAGGGGTGGAAGAGGAGGCCAAACCTATGGAGGAGAGAGGAGCAAGTTGTGGAACTACAGAACAAGAAAAAGAGAAGGAAGTGCTACCAAAATCGATTCGGGCAGCTACATAAAAGATTGAAGGAATGGAACTAATTGTGAGTACTCAAGTCTTAGTTTTATTTTAATAAAACTTAAGTTGATAATACACATGTTAAATTAGAAATTAATATATTGAATATTGGTTGATTTGGATGATAACTTAATTGATGTTATGGTTGATTATATGTTTGTAGTATGGATGATAACTTGGTTTGATAAATGATAACAGAAATGGTTAATAAGTATAGTTGATTTAATGGAAATTAAATTCATATATATGAAAATTATTTGGCCTCTTAATGATTTCAAAATATCTAAAAAGATTGAAATGATATTATAATAATATAATATGAAATGAAATGAAAAATGAGTTTGAAATGATGAAAATATTATTTTAAATGAGTTAAAATAGTTTAAATATGGTTTAAAACAAATTTGAAGTGTTTCGGACAAGTTCCAAAGCAATTCAAAAAATTGATCAAAATCGAGCTCATCGCGTAGCGGCAGTTCGTAAATTTCGACCCGTAACCTCAAATTAACGTAGAGATGATTTAGAAGTCAGATTTCATAGAAATAAAAATTATTTGGTTCACAAAGTTTATTGTTTTCCAACGAAAAAAGAAAATCAAGATTTCATCAAGTGGATTTTGAAATATGTCCAAAACAATTTTCTAAAAACATCGCGGTTTTGCAGTTCGTAATACAAAAAGGGATTTCTTTATAAATTATGTTTCTAAATGATTAAAAATATGAAATAAATTTGATAAATCTATTAAAATGGTTTATAAGAGATTTGGAATAGAAAATATGTATTTCAAATATTAAAAAGTTGTTTAAATCAAATAAGCTTATATAGCACTTTCCACATTACTTTTATGCTGCAAATTCTTTAACCTTTTGAATATGAGTTTAAACATAACAATTCTTTCCTAAATCTTTTGTAAATGATTTTTAAATAATAATTCAGCAATTTAAAGATGATTTTTAATTTTTAGTAAGAGTTTGAATAAATGGTTAAGAGGAATTGTTTGTACTACTTAAACAAAATGTGAAGAATATTGAATGTAATAAAATTTTGAATACACGGAAACAACTAGTATATTTGTCCCACCTATGAGATCTGGGAAGATAAAATAAGGTGTTTAACTAGGGTTAGGGATGGAGCAAACAATGCCCTAAACTTACATGGCCTGTGTTTTCTCTTTTTAGACGAGGGGTGGAACAGATCGAAAAGAAAGCCCGGATGCTCTAAAAGATCATATTTAAGTTTTTCCAAGATAAGAGAAAAGAAAAAAATTCTTTGAATATTAATTAACTACTTAACATCGTTTTATCGATGATTAGTACGAACGAACCGTGATCGGATTTGGGTGATTCCTTTCCGAAAAACTGGGATCGAATTTGGGTGATTCTTATCCGAAAACCCCTTCAAGCTAATTTTCAAAATAAAATATATTGAAGACAAATATCATTTAAGATGAAGATCTTCATGATATAGGATTATTCGCCATTAGTCCTTGGAGGTGAAGTTTACCAGATTTAAGGTGGTAGTAATGCTCTGTTATGAAAATCTTCGATTTCCAAGAATATGATTTGAAGTTAAGAAAGAAATCTTTAATTAAGATTTAATGAATGATTTGGGAATATTTTCTCTACGAAAAAAGTTATAACTTGAATATAAGAAATCTTTGATTAAGATTTAATAAATGATTTGGGAATATTTTCCCTAAGTCAAAAGTTATAACTTGAATGTAAGAAATCTTTGATTAATATTTAATGATTGATTTGGAAAAGTTTTTCTAAGTAAAAGAGAAAATGATTTGAAATTATTCCAGGATTTAAGAAAGGTTTAATAAATCAAAAGATTAAATAAATGAGGCTTAATGATTCCATATACTCTTGAAAAGAAAATGGAATAAATTGAAAAGAATATATCTAAGAAAGATATTTGATTTAAATAAAAGATGAAGTAATTAATTGATGATTGATATTCACATATGAACTTAACATCTTTTTATCGATAATTGGTTTCGAAGAAACCAAAGTTGGATTTGGGTAATTCCTATCTGAAAACCACTTCGAACTGAGTATATGTTCGAAAGTGAAGACATGTTGAAGATGATGATAATTGAAGACCGTGGATCTTTATAGCATGAGGGTTGCTTGTGGACATCCTCTGGGTCACTCCCATTATAGAGTTATTTATAATAGTGGTTTCGTCATTATGGAGGTTTTTTGGATTGCAAGGACTACGCGCTACTAGTGGTAGTAGGAGAATGCCTTCAGTGTCGTTCAGTCCCAAAACAAACTTGTATGGACGTTTGTTTGACATTGTATTCTAAATCATATTTGAGTGGTTTCTATAAACGTATATCAGTTAGTTGCGAAGAAGGCAACTTCTCTTAGCTTAACACTCTTTCCCGAGACATACGAGCTTAGGAAGTTATATATTTATAGAAATCGGTCGTGTGATGTGGAATGAAAATGTGGCATTTAGAGATGTGATATGTGATTTTTGAAAGGTAATCGTAGCCTGCGAGCCTCACACCCCGGTTATGATGGGATTCTATGTGGTCAGATGTATGATTGCATTTCGGATAGTAGTGATTTGGGTTATCAGATGTTATGAGCCTAGGTACCAGATACGTCTGGGTCTCATGGCATGTATGCGCGAAGTTTGAGTCCTGGGATGTTATTCGCAGATTGTATCCCCTTTTAGCCATTTGTATTGTTGTATAACGGCATTTGAGTCTTGGACGTAAGTCGTTGATATAGATTTATCTTTTTACTAGTTTCCTATCATGCTGGAAATCCAATCCCAATATAAAATTTACAGTTTTGATTGTAGTCCCAAAATAGCTGTAATGACTTGCAAACATTTCAGCTACCCATTTTTGGTATTATATATTCCGTTCGGTATATTCTGTTGATCTAATCTGGATATATTACCTTAAACATAGTCCGGGTATTGATACCTTATTTGAATAAGTTTTTTGAAAAGCGTTTTCAAAAGCATGTGATTAAAAATAATATCAAGTGTATTTTGGTATAAAGTGTTTTGGTTATCATAAGGTAAAAACTCGCCCGTGTTAATGTGTAGACATGGTCTTATGAGATATCCATCTTTTCAAAGGTTTTGATAATATAGTCATTTTAAATTTCGAGTATCTCATGCTGGTTTATCAAGCCTGATCCGGGTATTTTTAATACTCTGGTCAGATCCGAGTAGTTTTAGGTTTAGTTGAAGACGCTTGGAGTTTCCAGAGGAGAGCTGGAGATCTTCATCATCGTATGGACGTATTCTATTATCCGCTACATCTATTGCATTATTTTGTTGTTTCAGCATTTGTAAAGACAAAGGTTTATAACTGTCCAGGCTGAATCTAGGTTAGACTCTAATATTGTATTTTAAAGTTTTTCACTGTAAAGATTATTATTGAAATAATATATGTTATTCCATTCTTGTGAGATTCTGTTCTGTCTTTATTTTCATTCTACCCATAATGATCCGCTTATTTGTGCAATTTGAGTTGGACATATGTGATTTATTGTCGATTCAAAGGGTACGGAAAAATAGGTCATTACAGCCGTGCCCACTGATATACACTTGCTTGTTAAAACGATAGGGACTGGTGAGCACAAGGTTAAACTCAAGCCAAAAGATGGGTTAAACTCAAATATGCGAAACTAATTAGACCAGGCCAGTGAAATCAAAACAAAGTGGTGAACTAGATCAACCATACCAAACATGTGCATGTTCAAATGAAATAGTCAGGTGCACACTCAAGTAAACAATTTGAATGCAAGACTACAGACTTGAGTGAACCAGAGACCGTCATAACAAAAGGAAACAACAAATCAAAGGCATGTACAAAGTTTTAGCACCAGCATGAATGGTTAGGAGCAATAAAAGAAATGACTACAGTTCATAGTTTTAAAGTGAACCAAAAATGTGTATATGTAACAAAGCTTCAAAATGCTCAGAGTAAAGCTCATTCGAATATACACATGACTTAAAGAAACTACATAAGTAACACAAAACAAACATGCAGCTACCACTAATTCATATATGAAAACAAGCCAATGGAGTCAAGGCATGAACACACAAACATGCGCATGTACTTATGAAACCGGACTACAAGAACAAATCAAGGCATGTATACAATGAAGACTCCAAAATGCAAAAGTGTGAACACAAAGTGAACCCATACCTCAAATGAACACAAGCTCGTACACACTTGAACCAGAGATATATGTATACATATGAAACAGAGACTTGAATACACACCCACACATATGCAACAGTGAATACCAAGTGCAAGACTTAAGTGAACATGGAACAAGAAGAAGTGCACAAACAAATAGTTGCGGACACCATCCCATACATGAACATGAAACCAAGTTTAAAGCACTTAACTTGAATGTGCAGGCACAATTCAAGGCATGAAGCAAAATGCAACCAGAATTGGTGCCCAGCCATCACTCACAAATATATACAGTTTATATGTTTCAAAAATAGTGGAGCAGCATGTATATTCATATGCAACAACATGAGTGGAAAAAGGCATCACAACATATATACACATGCATATGTATGCATGCATATACATGATGACACACATGAATCATTTCAGTCATGAAAAAGAGCAAGGTACAGGGCAAGACTTCAATGAGACCACACACGAGTTTCAACACGTACATTAAGTCAGTGCACATAAATCAGTGGAGACAATCTCACCATATCTGTACAGAAAGGCTAGGCAGTCCAACCAACATACAAATAAATTTAACCAGACTATAACATAATCATCTCAATGATGTATACATGAAGACACAACTCAGTTGAACTAAACAGATGCAACAAGCAATAGAGAAATGAAATGAAGTTACACGTATTTTGAATAATGTCAAGAGGATATCAAGGTCAAGGCAGCAAAGAATGGAAATAGTTGAACAAGTTGTAGAAAAAAAGAACGAGAGAAAAATTCACATGCCGAACAAGTCAAGGTCCAGTTTATCTCAAACTTCAAAGTGTCGAAGTCATTAGAGCATAAAAAACAAAACCGACTCAAAGAAATTCAAGCAACGTCAAGTAATGAACAATTCAATTTTATCACATGGCCCGATCAAAAAACATATGGCCAAGCAAATGGACAAATTCAAATAGTAATATATGAACAAGAATTTAGGGTTTGAATCCCTATAAATTACCCGATATCATCATCGACATTAATCATGAGTTCGAAAGATAAGCCATGCATAATCATAATTCAAAAGGTAAAAAATCACTATCGGTATAATTCGAACTCGAATCAATTGAAGCTACCGAGAGCAACTCAAGCTAGGGATTGATTGCGAAGAAAACCAAAATCAAAATCATCAATTCAATCAATCTATAATTAAGTGGAGACATCAATTGGTGAAAAAACCCCTAAATTTCAGATCGAAGAGAAAAAGGAAGAGACGGCATAAAGCAAAATAAAAGGGAACGAACTTGTCTTATTATCATCATTTTTGGACCTGCTCTATTTTATTTATTTTGGGCTAATATTACATATAGGTTTTGTGGTTGTTATTTTTATTTTATTTTGTAATTTTCCTTTTAAAATTGTGTAATTTTCTAGTTGTGTAACTAGGTACAAACTACGGGGCATAGTTTGAGAATTCGCAAATCAGTGGTTGAGTTGTGGTAGGGTTTTAAGCTTAGAGTTTGGTTAGTAAAGTTAGCGGATGTCGAAAGTTTATGTGTGTTTGTAAGTGTCTGACTACTTAATTTCTGGTAGAAACCTTGGGGACAACACGTAAGCAAGTTACTGTCAAAGCTGGGTAAATCTGTATGTGATCTCTACCGCATTACCTTTTGTTTTATATTTTATTTCCGCATTAATTTTTATTATTATTAGTATCACCCTATTCACCCCCTCCACCATCTAGGGTGAAAATGATCTTACAATTGGTATCCGAGCTAAGAACAAAAACTAATTTTCGTTTTAATTTTTTCTTCTTTAAAAATGGCTTTTTTTAATAATGCTTTTGCTGAGGGTCAGTCCACAGTTAAACCACCCATGTTTAATGGTGAAAATACTTATTAGAAAACTAGAACGAAATTTTTTTTGAAAACCATAGGTGCGTGGAATATTGTTGAAATGGGATATAGGACACTAATGTAGTGGTAGATAATCAAGAAGTAGAAAAACCTATGGGTTAATGGACAAATCTTGAAAATAAATTGCAAAATGCTAATGCCAAAGCTATGAATTATATTATATATTCATTTGATCAAACTGAATTTAATCATGTCTCACATTGTCTAACTGCATAGAAAATTTGGCACACGCTCGAAGTGACTCATGATGGAACCTTCCAAGTTAAAGAATCTCGCCGTGCCATACTTAGTAGCGAATACGGGAATTTCACAATGGCAAAGATGAAAGAGTCAAAGAAATGTATGGATGACTTTCTAATCTGGTATACAAATCAAAATCCCTTGGAAAACCATACACAGAGCTGGAAATAGTTTGAAAAATCCTCAGAATTCTTCCATGAAATTTTGAAGCAAAAGTGACTGCCATTCAAGAATCGAAGGATTTAAGACAAATTAAAGTTGAAGAACTCATTGGAAATCTCACCACTTATGAGCTAGAAATCAAATTCAAGGAAGAATGTGAAGGAGGTGATACACGAAAGAAACCAATATCTCTCAAAGGAACAGCGGAAAGTGAAGATGACGATGGAGCAGCTGAATTGGCATTAATAATAAAGAGATTCAAAAGGTGGAAGCGAAAATATGGAAATCCAGCCCTAAATCAAAAACTGAAGAGCGGAATCGTCAAAATTCTAGACAACTCAGAAGAGCAGGAGATCATTTGTCACCACTACAATAAACTTGGTCATATCAACCAAATTGTCCTCAAAATCAATTCAGCAAAGGAAAGAAACCGAAAAGGAGAAGTTTTACAGCAACTTGGAATAAAAGTGATGAAGATGATAAAAGCATGGGCAGTAAGAGTGGAAAAGAAAATTTGTGTCTTCGAGGAAAAACAAGTGACAGGGATGATGACGAGCCAAGCGAGTATCAAAACTTACTCACTCGCAATTACTTTTATATTTTCATGAAGTAAATGACTGTTTTGGACGACTTAAAGAGAAGTACGTTAAAATTGAATCACAAAGAGATAGTTTGATAGAACTAAATAAGCAGCTTGATCAATTGGTTGAAAACTATCAAAATAAGATCCCTAGGTGTGATAAGTGTCCATCATTTAAAGAGGAAATAAAAAAACCGAAAATTAGAATTAAATCACTTGAAAATGAAATTCTAATTTTGAAATATAGTGAAAACACTAGGAGAGAAAATTCTATTAAAAAGTGCACCATGTTATTGAATGAAAATGAATCTCTAAAAACACAAGTCCAACAATTGTCTGCAACTTTAGGAAAATTTTCCAAAGGGGAAATATCGCTAGATATGCTATTGGGAAAACAAACTGTTAAAAATGCTAGACAAGGACTTGGGTATACTCAATCTGAAAAGTTAAAAGTGAAACTAATCATGTCAATTCCATGTGCACGATTTGTGGAAAAATTGGACACAGTCACAACAATTTCTATAGAGACCCAAATACGTGAAAACCATATCAATTTGGGTTCCTCAAGGCACAAATGTAAAATATCTTAAAATCAAACAAATCTGGGTGCTAAAAGGGACAAACGTAAACTATTTTGGTTCTACGCAAACTTGTTTTTAAAAATCGTTTGTCACTAACAATCATGGGCCTATAAAAATAAATAGTCACAAAAATCTTTCCTCGTGCACGTGCTTGGCAGGCTAAGGAACAACAATAATGGTACCTTGATTCTGGTTGTTCCAGGCACACAACGGGTGACAAATCAATGTTCTTTAGCCTAGAGAAGTACAAAAGTGGAAGAGTCAAAATGGGCAATTAACGATGTATTATGTGTTCAAAATCTAAACCATAATCTGATTTCAATTAGTCTGTGATGGACTGAGAAAATATGAGCACAACGATCAAACTTGACAAGGATGAAAAAGGTAAGGTAGTTGATCAAAAGAAATATTGAGATATGATTGATCGCTTCTTTATCTTACCGCTTCTGTATATTATGTTCTTTGTTTGCTTGTATGCACGGTTTCAATCAAGTCCAAAAGAATCTCATTGTTTAAAAGCTGTAAAAGCTTATTATAAGGTATTTGTTGCACATCTCATGGTTTGGTCTATCTAATGATAACTTTGAGTTAAAGGGGTTTCTCAGATGCAGATTATGCTGGTTGTCTAGTTGATAGAAAAAGTACTAGTGGAACATGTCTTATGTTGGCACATTTATTAGTTGCATCACATTTTCAAAGACAATATCTGCATAATTTTCATTTCAAATGATTTTCAATTAGCAAACATTTTTACAAAACCCCTTCAGAAAATAGTGTTTTTTTTACTTCGTTTCATAATAGACATTTTAGAAATTTTATTTTATTTTTTTGGATTGATCTTAAATGACTACATTAACTAATCTGACTCCCTTCAGATTATCAAAAAGGAAAATAGTGACTGAAAAATGTGATGAGTGTTGATATTAATCATACATTATGACCTGAGACAGTTTATTTAGTAAATTTCTTTAAAAATTTAAACAAATTTTGCAATATCTTTAATTGGTAAAAATTCCATAACCATCTCTATTCCTATCATATTTCTACGACGATCACTCATCAAAATCCAATATACTATGTCAAAATATGGTATTTTAAACAGGAAATTATTCTCTTTTAATTAATTAGCAATAAAATTATCCAACAGTACCCACCCTCATTTAAAAGCCCGCACGGTTATGCATGGGTGAAGTACTTGGAATATTTGATTGTGTGTTTTCATGCTCATTTAAAAGTCCTCACGGTTATGCATGTATGGAATACATATCAAAATTGAAATAAAATAGACAAGTTGATTCTAATCCAATTTAAAAGTCATCATGGTTATGCTGGTTAGAAGATGCTTGAAATTCATTTTTTTAACTTAAAGAATACTAATAATCTCATTTAAAAGTCCTAACGGTTACACATAGTTAGTAAGTATTTAACAGTTTCCTGTTATAAATATACCACAAATAGACAAAACTATATGTTTTTTCTATACGGACATCAACCCTGTCACTCTAAAATGGAATATACGCCTGATAGAGTATTTATGATTCTTTGTTTTATTTTTTATTGAAATTTAATATTTATACTCGATTAGGTATTTATGTGTTATTAATATCTATCACTTTATCTCTAATTTTCTAACACTATTACTCTTTTGCTGATAACAAAAGGGAGTGAGAAGTTAAGATTTTGGCAAATAAATTCAAATATTTTATTTTTTAATTGCATATTCTCATCTAGGTACATTGAATTTGTTTATTGTTTTTATTTGCATATTTTTTATTTTTTATTTTCGTGCATATGTGAAGGGGGAGTTTTGTTGCAGGGGGAGCAGTCAAATAGGGGAGCTAATAGATTTCATCAAGATCAAATACATTTAATAAAGTCAAAATCTTAGTATATGTTCGTTGTCATCAAAAAGGGGAGAATGTAGAATATACCAATATATGATTTTTTGTGTGATGATAATAAACATATGCATATTTGTTTAAATGTATTTGTTGTTGTACTATTTTATTTTTCACGTAATTAAATAAATATTTGTTGAATAAAATAAAATTCATATTCAAACAAATATTATATTCAAACAAATATTTTATTACAGATTCGAATGGTATAAATTGAGCTCTCACTACATTTACACAATTTTAATTATAATTCAATTTCAATTACAAAACAATTTTTACTTTAAAATTTACACATCACTACATATTCATTCAATACTCGTATTTTTATTTTCAACTCTATTCTAGCCTGAATCTAGCATCTGAGCTATCTGCAAATTAAACACTGACGTAGTAAAATTGAAAAAGAAAATATTTTGTAATACCAAATAAAGTGTGTGTTTTGAAAATATTATTTGCCTCGGTTATTTGGGTTGTTCGTCATCATCTTTGAACAGCTTGTAACATGCACGGTATATCACTGTATATGTCACAAGGCCGTGTACACCGATATGCACTTGCTTGTTAAAATTGCAGGGACAAGTGAGCATAAGATCAAACCTGAGCCAAAAGCTTGATTCAAGTATGCAAAACTGATTAGTCCAGACTAGTGAAATCAAAACAAAGTGGTGAACCAAATCAACCACACCAGACATGTGCATGTTCAAATAAAACGGTCAGGTGCACACTCAAGTAAACAGTTCAAATGCAAGGCTACAAACTCAAGTGAACCAGAGACCACTACAACCAGAGGCAACAACAAACCAGAGGCATGTACAAAGTTTTTAGCACCAGCATGAATGGTCAGGAGCAACAAAAGAAATGACAATAGTTCAAAGATTTAAAGTGAACCAAACATGTGTATATGCAACAGAGCTTCAAGAATGCTCAAAGTAAAGTTCATTCGAATGTTCACATGACTCGAAGAAACTGCGCAAGTAACACGAAGCAAACATGCAGCTACCACTAGACCATACATGAAAACAAGCCAATGGAGTCAAGGCCAAATGAACACACAAACATGCTCATGTACATATGAAACCAGACTACAAGAACAAATCAAGGCGTGTATACAATGAAGACTCCAAAATTAAAAAGTGCGAACATAAAGTGAACCCAGACCTCAAATGAACACAAGCCCGAACACACTTGAACCAGAGATGTATGCATACATATGAAATAGAGACTTGAGTACACACCCACACATATGCAACAGCGAATACCAAGTGCAAGATTTAAGTGAACATGCAACAAGAAGAAGTGCACAGATAAACAGTTGTGGACAGCAGCCTAAACATGAACATGAAACCAAGTTTAAAGCAGTTAACACGAATGTGCAGGCACAAGTCAAGGCATGAAGAAAATTGAAACCAGAATTGATGCCAAGCCATCACACACAAATATATATAGTTTAAATGTTTCAAAAACAGTGGAGCAGCATGTATATTCATATGCAACAACAATAAGCGAAACAAGGCATTACAATATATTTACACACACATACATATGTATGCATGTATATACATGATGACACACATGAATCATTTCAGGCATGAACAATAGCAAGGTACAGAGCAAGACTTCAATGAGACCACACACGATTTTCAACACGTACATCAAGTCAGTGAACATGAATCAAAGGAGACAATCTCACCATATCAGTACATCAAGGCTAGACAGTCCAACCAACATACAAATAAATTTAACCAGACTACAACATAGTCAGTTCAATGATGTATACATGAAGACACAACTCAGTTGAACAAAAGAGACGCAACAAGCAAGAGAAAATTGAAATGCAATTACACGTATTTTAAATAATATCACAGAGGATATCATGGTCATGGTAGTAAGAAAGGAAACAATTGAACAAGTCATAGAAGAAAATAATGAGAGAAACATTCACATGTTGAACAAGTCAAAGTGCAGTTTATCTCAAACTTCAAAGTGCCGAAGTCGTAGGAGCAAAAAGAACGAAACCGACTCAAAGAAATTCAAGCAATGTCAAGTAATTAACAAGTCAATTTCATCACGTCGTTCGATTAAAAAATGTATGGCCAAGCAAAGAAATGGACAAATTCAAACAGAAATATACAAACGAGAATTTAGGGTTTTAATCCCTATAAATTCCCCATATCATCATCGGCATTAATCATGAGTTCGAATGAAAATTAAGCCAAGCATAATCATAATTCAAAAGGTAAAAAATCACATACCAATATTATTCAAACTCAAATCAATTGAAGCTATCAGAGCAACTCAAGCTGAGGATTGATTGACGAAGCAAACCAAAATCAAAATCATCACTTTAATCAATCTATTATTAAGTGGCGGCATCAATTGGTGAACAAAACCCTAAATTTCAGAACGAAGAGAAAAAGGAAGAGACGGCATAAAACAAAATAAAAGGGAATGAATTTCTCTTATTATCATCATTTTTGGGCCGGCTCTATTTTATTGTTTTGGGATAAAATTTTATATAGGTTTTTGTGTTTGTTATTTTTATTTTATTTTGTAATTTTCCTTTTAAAATCATTTAGTTGTATAACTAGGTACAAACTACGGGGGGTAGTTTGAGAATCCATAACTCAACGGCTGAGTTGTGGCAGAGTTTTTAGCTTAGAGTTAGGTTAGTCAAGTTAGCGGGTGTCGTAAGTTTACATGTGTTTGTAAGCGTCTGACTACTTAATTTCTTATAGAAACCTTGGGGGCAGCACATAGGCAGATTATTGTCGAAGCTGGGTAAATCTGTATGTGATCTCTACTGCATTACTTTCTATTTTATATCTTACGTCCACATTAATTTTTATTACTATTGGTATCACCCTATCCACCCCCTCTAGGGTGAAAACGATCGTACAATATAAACATTAAAGAAGAGGGGAGAGTCGAGATCCTCTAGGCTCACGTTCCCAACATCGAAGGAACCAAACTCGATAAGAATTGGCCTAAAGTTAGCAAATGTATCTGTTGAAGGAAGTGAAGGAGTTTTCTCCACGATTATGACTGGTGGAGGCTGTGTAGAAGTCTGCGCTTCGATAATCTTCACAATAAACCCTTCTTCGGAGCAGACTGTTGCTCATCTGGGTTGTTCAATCAAAGATTCGTGGCACGTATTATCACCCTTGCGACCAATGCCTCCGCCTTCGCCTATGATTTTGCCTTTTTCAACATGTTCTTGCTCTCTTCTAACTTCAGCCCCTAGACTTAGGACTGGGGTATGTTAGGATTTCATCGCCACCTACAAGCGAGTTTTTATTGTCACCATCACCATTATCATTTTCAGAAGGCACTTAGACTAGACCAGTGCTACTGCCCGCTTCTACCAAATTAAGATCTAGGATATTCTCATTGGAGAAAAGAACTCTAATATCTCTATCACCCTCCAAAAGTGCCATAAGAAATCGGATGGCTTCTTCAAGAGCTATGTCATTGGGTCTCACCGAAACATCTGAATGACAAAAACAATATGAGTTAAGCTTGCAAATCTGCAAGGCTAGTTCACAACAAATAAATGAGTTATAACTAACATCAAGATATCCATCATTGTGCAAACATAATTGGACAGCGAACATAAAACCATTCGATCTTGAAATAGTTGAGTTTTTTCCAAGTGCCAGTGATGACTCTATAGCTCTTTAATGGCTCCAAATAAGATAGAGAAGGGCTTCCTTTCCAACTGTTAAAGTAACACACACACACACACACCGAATTTCCTTATCACTAGGCACTTTGTGCAAATGTTGAACAAAGACAACATATGTGTCATGGAGGAAGGCATATCCATTCACATGTAGTTGTGTCGGAGCTAACCTCGTGAAGTTTAGGACTCGAGGAATGAGTTGGTTAAATGGTAGAACACATCAAGCCAGGCACATATATATGTTACAAGTCGTATAACCCTCTAGGGGATTGTGAGCTTTTTGGTAACGGGAAGGGACTAGTATGTACTAGAATGGAATTTCATGCTTATCATAGATTCTATAGAGCGATCCCTTTTCTATCTTTGAAGCAATTGAATCGATGGGATTGTCTAGAATGACAGCATCGTTGAGAGTGTCGAGAGTAGTTTCTATTTCTACTTCAAGGCCTTCTGTGGGCATTTAAGGAAACTTTGGATAACGTTGATCTGCTTGTGGATTTTCAACTAGAGGTATGGGTTGTACTGGAGTTTGTTGTGTGAGTGGAACTATGGTCTAGCTCGAATTGGTATCAGATTCGACATATTTGGAAGTAGACGGACCTGCAACTTAAGTGGCAAGACGCTTGGAATATTTGTGCTTCATTTCTATATATACTCAACAAACAATCAACATCAGATTAATTATGAGTCGTACTCCCCATCTAAAGTTCTCCCCATCTAAAGTGGAACCTAGTGCAGAGCTATGAAGAGTTGTGTAGTTCATTTTCGATATTGTTTAATAGTGCACGTTAAAGTTTGGATAACGCCCTTAGTGACCGTCATCGCCGACAGTCCTAATGGGCTTCGCATTAGTGGTTATGCATTGGTGTGCACATTGGAAAGTCAAGTGAAATTGCTTGAGGAAAACCTAAGCTTTGGAGATTCACTAAGAAAATTCACTGAGGGTCGGATTTATACTGATCCAAAACCTTAGGGTAAATTTTCCACCCTCAACTTTTTCCCTTACCCGATGCACCACCACTGACATCAAACCCAACCATGCCCATATCCAACTCTGCTACCTACTTATACGATAATTCTTAGACGCAAAGTGTTCAATTTTAACTAAAAGTAGTTGGATCGGGTCTAAGGCTAGTGCTTCGAGTTTGGTGGTGGCGCTGGCAAGCTTGAGTTTGGGTATCGGAGGGGATAATCGAAAATAGGTCAAAGACTGATGATGGCAAGGCACGAGTTCAATTTAGAAGAATGAATTTCAATGGCAGAGCTCGAGGTTTTGGTTTAGTGGAATGAAATAATGAGAGAGAAGAGGGAAAGAATGGGTTATATAACCCACTGAACCCGATTCTTCAAGCGATCAAGTAGGGCTTTTTAAATTCTTGGATCGGTAGAATTGGATCAGTACCAAATATTATGTTTTTTAAATAAAATATAAAAAAAGAGAAAGACCTGTGATGATGGTTGAACAATACATGCCTACATAAGTATGTTCATATGCTTGGGATTCAAAAGAAGTGCACACGTATATAAGTGCGCATGTGTATCCAACCCTGATGACTAAAGTCAAATAAATCAGACTTGAACCTAGAAAGTCTATGAAAGGAATCGGTTCAAAATTACATAGTTTGGAATGATAAATGATTAGAATATACCTCAAATTTACTGTATCAGATGCTGGTAAAGCATCACGACGAATAAATATGAATATAACTCTTCAAAGAAATGATCCATGGAAAGGGTAACGACCATTCATAGCGTAGAGTGGAGTCCTCCACAGCAATCCTGATTTGTCTCGTTTCAAAGCACATCATGTTTGAAACAAGATGTACTTTGGAGGGTAAGTATGGTCCAATATTTTGACCAAGAAATTTTCGGACGGACTGGATGGATTGAATTTGGTAACCACCATGGTAGAAAGCTCAAAGAAATAGCCCAAAAGTTCAAAAACCAAGTGCAAGCAAAGTCATGGGGCAAAGACCAAACTACCACAAGAAGCAAGGCACAAAAAACCACCCAAGTGGTGGATCAGTGCCGATCTAAGATCTTGGATCAGTACCAATCTGACATCATAGATTGGTATAGATCCAACATTATGGATCAGTACCAATCCACATTGCTTCATCCAAAATTGTCCTGGCTCCTCCTATCCACACTAGTTGATGATATAAGCCTATTTCAAGTTCTATTTTGTTGATCCCATGCAATTCTCTGTTGATCTCCATGATCATTCAAAATCAGCAACCCCATTCTTCCTAGATACATCATTTGGACTTGGAAACAGCTAATAATTATGCAAACAAGTTTGGAATCATGAAGCTAATTGCCAATCAAGCTAAGACAAGGAGTTCACGACAATCCATATACTGAATTTATGGATCGGTACCAATCTAGAAAAATTGATGATGTGGCCACTATTTTCTCTAGGGCACTTGGTCTTAGCATGGAAAACAAGGTAATATCATGGAGGCAAGTTTGTAGACATCATACATTTATTGATAGAGGGATACGATTCACTTTTATGGATCTTTTGGCTCTTTCTCTCTCTACTATGATTTATTGTAATCACTCGTGAATTTATATCGATCTGTAAGAAGAACTGTCTGTAATCTAGTGGTCTAAGCAATAAAATCACCAAGTAGACATAAGCCAAGATTAGCTGAACCACTATAAACTCCATATGTTCTTCTCCTGCTCATTTTTCATTTATTTTCCTCACTTTTTATTCTCCACACAATCTTTTGGGTGTTTGTACCATTTTTGGTTCAAACTCGAGGAATGACGAGATGAGCTACAGGCCATAGGTGGTTGTACTAAAACTAAATTTGATGACAAGTGATGTTGACATTGACCATGAATCGTGTTGGTTGGCAAATCACTAGGAGAGATGCTTAAGTGGGCAGGTAGAAATAGTGTCGTGTTGAAAGCGACTAGCATGAGAGGGTCAGTCGTAAGCGAGATGGGGAATCATTCTTATGCTTGCTGAGTTATATCAGTCCTCATGCTGTACGGGGTCGGACTGAGTATAAAAGATCATATGGGTCTAGTCTGGACCTGAGATGCTAGCCGAAGGAACTTTGTTAACCCGCCTTCGACTTTCGACTAGCTCAAGGGAGACTAGCCTATACCTGAGCTGATCTGAACTAGACCAGACTAGACATAGGAGTCTTGATCATTATATCTCCTTACTTATTAAAATACTGTGTAATATAACCCTCTAAAATATCTATAGAAAGATGATCATGACGCTCTATTTTAGTTTTTTACAATATAGCTATACCATTGTTATTATCCTGTAAAAAGGATCTAATTAAATTGTATTTATCTAAATCATGCAAACCCCTAACATTCTAACTAATATAACTCATGATTTAAGTGATATGACCATCTTTAGTTTGCTATTTCTAATATATTCTACATCGACCTACTCTATATCAAAAAGAAAACCCGTCCTCCTACTAGATCAAACATAGGCTAGATAAATCATTCAACATTGTAGGACAAGAAGTGCTTCCAAAGCGAACAATTGAACCTGAGCTAATGCTAGAAGCTCTAGTAATGGTACTGCAAAGTGCCCCATGCAACCATGCACTCCTCCTCGTAGAGCTGCCATGCTAAGGAGACTTCTCCATGTAGAATGTTTCAAGCCTGCTAATGTATCAAATATTGAAACTAAAATCAAGGAATCCTACATCGCAATCTCTAAGTAGGGCCCCTCAATGAAATGACGAACCATAATCTAATTCATTCTTCCCATCGACAAAACTGAAACCTTATCCCCATCTTTTGAATCTGAAACATCGGACATGGACTTACTCATGCACTGCCCTTGTACAATACCAGGTACAAAATCCCCCATTGCTTTAACGAAACCACTAACCAAATCCACAACTTCCCAAACCTTTCTTTCATACCAAGGTTTGAAATTCTGTTTTCCGTTTTCGTTCCGGCCATTGGTAATTTTAAAATTTTTGGATCCGTTTTGGAAATTCCAGAAGTTCCACTTTAATTCCGGTCCTTTTTTGCTTCAATTTGTTATATACGCTAATAAATATCTAATACTGTCGTAAATTTGTAGTACATATTTTACATTACATATAAAATACATACTTTAATTAAAAATCCATTGTGTAAGATTCTGTATTATTCATTTGAGATTTTAAAATTTTGATCAATTTTGAAAATTTTAAATTTCTTGTTATGATTCGATGTAAATTAACAAAGTATAACAACTTTTTTTATGAAACTACTCGATTTCTTCTTCATTTATTTATTGTCCCGATTAATTTGTTTTCTTTTTTTTAATTTTTATATATTTGTTGTATTTTTTTAATTGTTTTATAAGTTTTTTCATTCTATTTAAAACATATCCGGAATTTTGAGTGGAACCAGAATTCTAACCGGATTTCGTTTCGACCATGAACGGAACCGGAACGGAATCACTGGAATAACCGGAATTCCGCCGGAATTTCGAACCATGTTTCATACCCAGCTAACTCCCCTATACCTGAAACCAAAGCAACAACAAAACTATTCACCCCTCCCTCGTACCTTATCCATTTCAACAAATACCACATAGGCCCAATGACATTAGCTAGGCCACCAGCCACCCTCTTCGTCCTTTATCAAAACACCAAGAATCCCAGCTGTAGCCACCTTAGTCATCTCCCCTTCCAAATTATTACCCCCACAAGCGCTGTCAAATCCTGCCTCATTATTTGCCTCATAGCCATCATTGTAATGCCAACAAACAATTTGACTAACCACCTAGATCCAAAACCAACATGACCACTGCATCCAAAATATTATCTACTGAACCGGACAACTCTTCAGTACCACTCTTCAACCCTTCAATGCCACCCAGTTGATCTGTTCCCTCAACAAAGTTTTCAAGAGCCAAAAACCTATTAGAAGTGTCATAGTAAGCAAGTGCATCACATTCAAAAATAGTAACCGCCTCCTGATTAAAGGAATAGAGTTAGTCAATTTAAAGATGGTTGAATTGAGCAGCAAACAAAGGGATAGTGGTGAATGGGGTCTACTTGAAGAACAATTGAGGCAAATTCATTTATTGATTTAATTGGCATATCATCCAGCATCTTACCTGTCAAATGCCTGGTTTCGCGATTGTTTAAAGTTGTAGCTTCCTTTTGCATCTCGGGCCTTTGTACATCAAAGATGGACACTTGGTGCATTTATGATCGAACTGCTAACACTTGAAGTACCTGATGCATTCGCAGCAAGCATTATTTCATTGTGAAGCACCCCACAACAGTAACAAATTCAAACACTTCTCCGACGTTGAATCCATGGCTTGTGATGGAGAATCTAGCGAGAGGAAGGAGTATTATTAATGTGAGAAGGAGTGTTGGCCACTTGAGCATAATTACGGCCATTGAGAATAGATGAACAAGAAGGAATGTGAATGGAAGGAGCAGGAATTTTTTACCATTAGAAGCCATTGATGAAAGAACAGAAGGTTTTATTACTATATAGTCATTAAGTAACTTTTTATGTTTAAAAACTAATTAATTTTTTTTAATATTATTATGGTCGAAACATAGTTGTATACATACACAAACACACACACATATGAAACCGATTCTATTTATTTATTGATCATTGTATGAAATCAAATAAAATTTATCGTGTGAGATAATGTTGTAGATTCATAAGTTGACCTAATCTAGCACCCGGATCTCTCAGATTCTGATGCAGTCATGAGTCGTATACGACTCATGTTGTTACGAGATAAGGAGCAGCGCTTAATGTTGAGTGGAAGGATTGAGTCGTCCACGACTCAACATGGAGGAGTGGAACCATACACGACTCAACTGGAGACCAGAGGGGACACGGAGAAAGAGACACGAGTTAAAGAAAGAGATTTGAGTCGTATCCGAGTTAACAAGAAAGAAGAGAAGGAGTTACGACCTAGCAGAAGTTTGAGGTGTGCGAGTGTGATGAGTCGTACACGACTCAACGACTCATCCATAAGTCGTGTACGAGTTAATAATAGCAGAGAAGTGGAAGTAGATGAGTCATTCGGAGTTGACTCGGTTGAAGGGATATGCCGCAAGTAAGCTTGGGAGCTTGAGTCATTGGAAGTATGTTGAGTCGTGACCTATGTTGAGTCGGCTGGTATGCATATGTTGTTGAGTCGTATGTCGTACACATTGTGTGGCATTTTTAAGTCGTAAGTGTTGTACTGTGTGTATTTTTCCTAAGTCATGAGTCGTATGGACTGTGAAGTGATGAGTCGTTCACGAGACATGTTGAGCCGCTGTATTGTATGAATGGTAGTGAATCTGTTAAGTCGTGAGTCATTGAGCCGGCATGGTGTTGTAAGTGTTAAACCGTGTACATTGAGTCGCCGCCGACTTATAGTGAGTTGTAAGTCGTGTGCGACTTAAGGGTCAGGGTCAAAACTCTATAAATAGGGGGTGCGTTGTACATTGTGTTGGTGGATTTTGAAATAAAATTTCTTATTGATTGCTTTGTGCTTTCTTCTCTAATTGGTAGTTGAGTGTAATCTCCTATCTCCACTTACGTCATTCGAGTGCGCTCGAATCCGCGTTTGTTGAAGCCGATTCACGGAATCTAGTGCGCTAGATCAACGTACGAAGAAACGTAGATCTTTGAACATGGTATAGTGCGCTATCAACGTGTTTGAGACAGCTAGAATTCGGTATCTTCGGATCAACGAATTTGGGCATTTCGGTATCTTCATTCCATCGATCGCTACTTTCACCGATTGAAGTTTATTTTCGATTTATCCGCTGCGTCAGTTTTTGGTATCAGAGCCATATTTAGCCAATCATAGCTAAATCGGGTCTTGGAGCCAAGTGTTGAAGTTTGAAGTTGTTCATCGTGTTCATATTGAAGTTGCAACATGAGGGAGAACTTTTGATCCATTTCATTTTGGATCAAAGTGTTGAAAGTGTTTGAATTTGAAGTAGGCCGTGTATACTTGTGAAGTAGCCGAGCCTAGGAAGGATCATTGGAAGCTTGTTTCGAGCTAAGGAGTTAGGCCGAGTCTTGTGAAGTTGTTTTGAAGGTTGAGTGTGACTTATTGTTGTTTTGTTGAAGTGTTGTGTTGATTCAATCATGCCGCCAAGGAGAGCTAACCGCCATCAAAATATTGAAGCTTTGTATCGAAGAGAAGAAGCCGATCAAATGGAGCAACGTATGCATGAGAAGATTGATGAAGGCATTGGTAGGTTGGAGAAGCTTATGATTGACATGAATCAAAGTAGAAGAAGAAATTCACCTGAATCCATTCATGGAGGAAGTAGAGTTTCACATCATTCAGATCGGGAGAGGAGAGAGAGTCAGGATCATCGGAGTGTTGATAATCGAAGTAGGAGGAATGTTGATGATCATGATAGACGGGATGTTGGTAGTAGGAGTGGTGGTAGAGATGTTGGAGGGCGTGAAAGACAACGATATGCATCAGACTTTGATGAGGAGTTTGACGGTGAAAGAGGAAGTATTCATTTCAGAAACCGAGATCAGGGACAACGTCAGTATCGGGTTATTGATGATGATCGACGTTGGGAATCGGGAATGAAGATGGAGATTCCGGAGTTTAAAGGAGGGATGGTAGCTGAAGAATTCTTAGATTGGTTATCTAATGTGGAGGAAATCTTTGATTTCAAGGAGGTTCCGGAGAATCGAAGGGTGAAGTTAGTTGCTACAAGACTGAGGGGAAGAGCTTTGGCATGGTGGCAGCAAACTAAACTTACTCGTGAACGAATGGGGAAGTCAAAGATAGAATCTTGGGAGAAGATGAAGAAATTGATGAGATCTACTTTCTTACCTTACAACTATCAATCACTTATGTACCAGAGGTTGCAGAATCTGAGGCAAGGGACGAAGTCTGTTAGTGATTATGCTGATGAATTTTACCAACTCATTGCCAGGAATGATATTATGGAAACGGAAGAACAGTTAACTGCTAGATTCATTGGGGGATTGAGAATGCAGATCCAGGATATGGTTAATATGTTTGATCCAAGATCAGTAGCAGAGGCACATCAGAAAGCGTTGGCTTGGGAGAAGCAAGGAAGGCGTGGAGGTGGTGTGTTTACTAATTCCAATAATCAAGTGAAGGGTGTTAGTGAGAGTTCTAATGTTTCTAAACCTGTCAATAAGCCAGTGGTTAAGGAGGCTGAGAAGGCAAAGGTTAACAGTGGTTTCAAATGTTATAATTGTCAGGAGTTGGGTCATAAAAGCAATGAATGTCCGAAGCCGAAGAAGAGAGCAATGGTTGCAGAAGTTGAGGAGGATGATGGTGAGGAGGCAGAATGTTCAAGTGCACCTTATGTTGAGGAGGAAGAAGAATTATCTGGAGATGAAGGTTGTAATCTTATGATGAGGAGGTCATGTCTTACACCAAAACAAGAGGAGGATTGTAGTTGGTTGAGAAGCAATATTTTTCAGTCGACATGCACTATTCTAGGGAAAGTTTGCAAGTTCGTTATTGATGCTGGAAGCTGTGACAATATTATCTCTACAGAAGCAGTAAGAAAGTTGAACTTGAAAACTGAGAAGCATCCTAAACCGTACAAGCTAGCATGGTTAAGGAAAGGTGGTGAAGTGAAGGTGTGTCGAAGGGCTTGTGTGAATTTTTCTATTGGGAAGAAGTACAAAGATGAAATTTGGTGTGACGTTGTAGACATGGATGTGTGTCATCTGTTGTTGGGCAGACCATGGCAGTTTGATAGAGCAGTGTAACATGATGGTCGTGCTAATAGCTATAATTTCATGTTCGAGGGTACTAAAATCACTTTGGTTCCCAAGAAGCAACAACAGAAGGAGAGCAAGCTAGAGGAGATTGAGGAATTGAAAACTCTGTTGACTTTGAAGGAGTTTGTTAAGGAGGTTGAAGAGGAGCCTGAAGTATACTTGTTGATTGGGCGAGAGAGCGGTGAAGAGGTTGAAATTCCTGAAGAAACAAAGTCAGTTTTGAAAGAGTTTGAAGATGTGTTTCCAGAGGAGTTGCCTAAAGAGTTACAGCCACTTAGAGACATTCAACATCAAATTGATCTTGTTCCGGGAGCAGTTTTACCACATCGACCACATTACCGAATGAGTCCGAAGGAACATGAAGAGTTACGAAGGCAAGTGGAAGAGTTGTTAGAACAGGGACGTGTTCAGGAAAGCTTGAGTCCTTGTGCTGTACCAGCTTTGTTGGTGCCGAAGAAGGATGGAACATGGAGAATGTGTACAGATAGTAGAGCTCTGAACAAGATTACTGTTCGCTACAGATTTCCTATGCCGAGGTTGGATGACTTGCTGGATCAGTTGAATGGAGCAACTATATTTTCGAAGATTGATTTGAAGAGTGGTTATCACCAAATTCGAATTAGACCGGGAGACGAATGGAAGACCGCATTCAAGACGAGGGAAGGTTTATATGAATGGCTGGTTATGCCGTTTGGTTTATCAAATGCACCTAGTACATTTATGCGGGTGATGAATCAAATCTTTAGACCATTCATTGGGAAGTTCGTGGTGGTTTATTTCGATGATATTCTGATTTATAGTGCAAGCACAAAGGAGCATGTAGAGCATTTGAGAAAGGTGTTAATTATTCTTCGTGAGGAACAATTTTATGCAGCTACGAAGAAATGTGTGTTCATGACGAGAAGTGTATTATTTTTGGGATATGTTGTTTCAGGAGAAGGTATTCAAGTCGACCAGAGTAAAGTTGAAGCTATTAGAAGTTGGCCACAGCCGAGAACTATCACTGAAGTTAGAAGTTTTCATGGATTGGCATCATTCTACCGAAGGTTCATTCCACATTTCAGTAGCGTGATGGCACCAGTTACTGATTGCATGAAAGGAAAACAGTTTGTATGGTCAGAGGAAGCAGGAATTGCTTTTGAACGAATCAAGGAACTATTGACGACAGCACCAATTCTTGTTTTACCGAATTTTCAGTTGTTGTTTGAATTGCATACTGATGCTTCGAAAGTTGGTATTGGAGGAGTTTTGAGTCAGAATGGGAAGCCAGTTGCTTATTTCAGTGAGAAGTTGTCAGGGGCAAAGATGAGATACTGTACATATGACGTTGAATTCTATGCTGTTGTGCAAACGATTAAACATTGGAGACATTATCTATTTTAGAAGGAGTTTGTTCTGTACACTGATCATGAGGCATTGAAGCATTTGCAGGGGCAGGACAAGATTTCAGCGAGACATGCGTCATGGATCGCATATTTACAACAGTTTACCTTTGTTGTTAAGCACAAATCTGGGGCGACGAATCGGGTAGATGATGCTTTGAGTAGGAGGAGTCATTTATTAACGACAATGAAGGTTGAAGTGACGGGGTTTGAATTACTGCCAGAGATGATTGAAGAAGATCCTTACTATGTGAAATATGTTGAAAAAGTGAAGGATGGAAGTACCGATGAATTTATGTTGGTTGATGGATTCTTGTTTAAAGGAAATCAGTTATGTATTCCAGAGGGCAGCTTGAGAATGAAAATTATCAAGGAGTTGCATGAAGAAGGGCATGTGGGCCGTGATCGTACTTTGCAATTGATTTCACAGTCTTACTTTTGGCCGTCGATGAGGAAAGAAGTGGGAAGGTTTGTGGAGCGATGTCATATTTGCCAAGTTTCAAAAGGAACCGCAACCAATGCTGGGTTGTATATGCCGTTGCCTGTACCGGCTAGACCATGGGTTGATGTGAGTATGGACTTTGTATTGGGATTGCCGAGAACACAGCGTGGTAATGATTCTATATATGTAGTGGTTGACAGATTTTCTAAAATGGCACATTTTATTGCTTGCAAGAAGACGGCGGATGCTGTTCGTGTTGCTCAGTTATTTTTCAAGGAGATCTATCGACTTCATGGACTGCCAGAATCTATTGTGTCAGATAGGGATACTCGTTTTCTGAGCCACTTTTGGTTAAGTTTGTGGAAGATGGTGGGAACAAAGCTGAAGTTTAGTAGCGCTTATCATCCGCAAACTGATGGACAGACAGAAGTTGTAAACAGGTCATTGGGAAATTTGTTACGATGTCTTGTACAGGATAATTTGAGAAGTTGGGACATGAAGTTATGCCAAGCAGAATTTTCTCATAATCATGCGAAGAATCGCAGTACGGGTTTCAGTCCATTCCAGATTGTATATTCAAATTTACCAAGGGGGCCATTGGATTTAGCAGTAGTACCACAACCGAAGGTGACAGTTAAACGAGCTGCTGATTTTGTTGGTGAGCTGACTGAATGTCATAAAATCGTTCAGGAACGACTGGAGAAAGCGAATGAGAAGTATAAGAAGTCTGCAGATTTGAAACGACGAAATGTTGAATTTAACAAAGGCGATTTGGTGTATGCTGTGTTGACGAAGGATCGTTTTCCAGTGGGCACTTATAATAAGCTGAAAGCCAGAAAAATTGGTCCAGTTGAAGTTTTGAAGAAAATCAATGAGAATGCTTATCAATTAAAGTTACCAGATGATGTTTATACTTCTGATGTTTTTAACGTCAAATATTTAATTCCATATCATGGAGGTGAGATTGATGTGGAGGAATTTACAAATTCGAGGTCGAATTTTTCTCAACCAGGGGAGAATGATGCGGTCATGAGTCATATACGACTCAAATTGTTACGAGATAAGGAGCAGCGCTTAAAGTTGAGTGGAAGGATTGAGTCGTCCACGACTCAACATGGAGGTGTTGAACCATACATGACTCAACTGGAGACCGGAGGGGACACGGAGAAAGAGACGCGAGTTAAAGAAAGAGATTTGAGTCGTATCCGAGTTAACAAGAAAGAAGAGAAGGAGTTACGACTTAGCAGAAGTTTGAGGTGTGCGAGTGTGATGAGTCGTACACGACTCAACGACTCATCCATAAGTCGTGTACGAGTTAACAATAGCAGAGAAGTGGAAGTAGATGAGTCGTTCGGAGTTGACTCGGTTGAAGGGATATGCCGCAAGTAAGCTTGGGAGCTTGAGTCATTGGAAGTATGTTGAGTCGTGACCTATGTTGAGTCGGGTGGTATGCATATGTTGTTGAGTCGTATGTCGTACACATTGTGTGGCATTTTTAAGTCGTAAGTGTTGTACTGTGTGTATTTTTCCTAAGTCATGAGTCGTATGGACTGTGAAGTGATGAGTCGTTCAGGAGACATGTTGAGCCGCTGTATTGTATGAATGGTAGTGAATCTGTTGAGTCGTGAGTCATTGAGCCGGCATGGTGTTGTAAGTGTTAAACCGTGTACATTGAGTCGCCGCCGACTTATAGTGAGTCGTAAGTCGTGTGCGACTTAAGGGTCAGGGTCAAAACTCTATAAATAGGGGGTGCGTTGTACATTGTGTTGGTGGATTTTGAAATAAAATTTCTTGTTGATTGCTTTGTGCTTTCTTCTCTAATTGGTAGTTGAGTGTAATCTCCTATCTCCACTTACGTCATTCGAGTGCGCTCGAATCCGCGTTTGTTGAAGCCGATTCACGGAATCTAGTGCGCTAGATCAACGTACGAAGAATCGTAGATCTTTGAACACGGTATAGTGCGCTATCAACGTGTTTGAGATAGCTAGAATTCGGTATCTTCGGATCAACGAATTTGGGCATTTCGGTATCTTCATTCCATCGATCGCTACTTTCACCGATTGAAGTTTATTTTCGATTTATCCGCTGCGTCAGATTCACATGTTCGCCTAGCAAAAATAGCATTCCAACACCAGTTCTGACTATATCTACATTGTATTGGTGTGAATGGAGTTCGATAACGAGGGATTTTGGTAAGGGGGTGGTCGACCAAGACAAGGTAACGGAGCAAGAAAAGCGAAGTAAAAAAGTGGAGGCTAAAACTTGAATTTATAGGGAGAACTAAAGGATAATATCTTGCATGTTGCTTTCCTACGGATTCAAACCCAAAGCCCTCCCTTTCATCCTTATTTGGCAGACCATCGATTAGGTCCTTAGTGGACCAAATAACTTGAAAACACATTAGAAATTTATATAACTTAAATCCAATTTAATTATATATCCATGTCGGATATCGATACGTACATTTATAACTTTATATGCATGCCGAATTTCTTACTAACAACACCATAAATACTTCTAAAGGCTACTCCATTTTACTAAATACACTCATATAATAAACACAACAACAATAATTATTTCTCAAATATTAATTAATTTAATTAATATAGAATATTAAATCCAGCAGTGTTTCAAAAATTGAATAGATACAGTTGTGCGAATCACATGTATGGATTTAGCTAATGATTAATATTTGAACAATTCAAATATTAATGTTCACACGCGAGCTTAGCTAGTGATATGATAGTTTAACTTAATTTATCGCTCATAAATATCATTGGTAAAACCAAAATTTATATTTCAAACCGTGCATTTAGTAATGATTATTTACACATGTTCTCTTTATTAATACTATATCACTTTAAGATGTACAAAATTAGGTTTTGGTCAAAATTCCAATATTATCCAAATTAACTCAATTGGTCTATAAATAAATACTCTGATTCAATAATAACATTTACTATTAATTGTATTATTTTGGACAGAGATTTTGACTTTGAATTGACTACAATTGACCGTGATACTAATCTCATACAACCGAAGAGATGAATTCTTTATTAAAAAGTGTCACTTTCAATTCTTCAACTCAGAACAAATGATATCGCTCAATAGTCTCCACCATGATTGAACTATAATCAAAATGAAGTGTTCACATTGAAATTCAACAGTCTTATCAAGTCAAGAGAACCGTGAAATGTCATCACTTTGAGATTCACGTTTGACCTAGTTGTTAATTACCAACAGGACACCCTCGGATGAGTCATTCCATAGTTATCCAATAACTAAGAATACATAACCCCTTGGTGCACTCAGCGACCAACAGTGGTATATTGTCCAATATTTGAAGAGTGTAACATACTCTAGATTTTATGAATGTATGAATATCCTTTTTCGAAACAACTTGACCAAGAATATATAAAAAAATATGTTATTCTATGCTGTGATAATTTTTGCATGATTACAACTATTTATAATTATTATCAAATAACATATTATTTAAGAATTTTCTATTTCATATACTTTAGATTAATTACTTAATTAATTATATCATAATACAAAAGGGTATCGAACAACTTTATTATAAATGGGAATTATTACAAAGATAGTTAATTTAGAATAAATTATAGTATTGCCCCTAGAGCATACCTCTAACTCCCTCGGTATCTAAGCTATCGGAAAATATGCTTCCAAGGCTATCAAAATATAACATTCAAACTGTCGAAAACATAATCTTGCAAGCTATTAATAATATTACTTTAGAACTATTTAAAATATGGCTTTAGTAGCTATTGAAAATACAGTCAACATAGTTACTGAAGACGTAACATAATTTGCTATCGAAAATAAAAGATGATTTGTGAAGGAACTGGGCCAGCCTGTAGCGAAAGAAATAGGTGAATTTCAATTTTTTTATCATTTTGGATCTTTAATGGGCTACGAAGTCTAAATTTCATTTAAAACTTTTCTAAATTTGGTTTAAATAAAATCTTGTATTCTATTTAAAATGGTTTAAGGAAAATTTAAATAAATTTAATTTCAAATGTGTAGTGTATCAAATACACTGAATATTTATTAATAAGTGTTAATATATAGGGAATGAAACCTTTTATTTCTTTCCCTACATCAAGAATTAATTGACAGCATTAATTGTATTAAATAGAGAGAAACCTTTCATTTTCTCTGTTTAATTTGAATTGATTGATTCATTAAATATTATTACTAATAATTTATTCATGGTAATATTTATTACTCTGTCTATATGTATTAAAAATGTACAATTTGTAGTTTGATATTTGTTTTATTTTATTTTATTTAATTTATACAGGTATACATATATATGTCTATGTATGTATGTATCACACACACACACACATATATGTACGTGTTTGTGTGCGAGCGTATGCGCATGCATGTGTAAGATCATAATCCGTAAAGGGTATAATGTGCCCTATATAGATGCTGGATTTACATTATAATGAACACATTTGCTTATTTTGTATGTACTGTGATTTGTCTAAATATGTGCTTGTATAATATGTTAAAAAAATACTGATATCTCTATGTGTGCCTATATTTATTGAATATAATAGCTTTTATCATAACAAATTAATGTAAAATAATTGCAAGTTAAAAATACAAGTTTTTAAAATTTTAGAAAATATGGAAGCACATTTTGGCTTAATATTAATTTATGGAATGTTTTAAAATTAAAATAATATTTATTGTTAAATAATTGATAATAGCCCATAATCAAATTAATTCTTAAAAATAGGAAATCAAGTTGAAAATTTTTAGAATTTTTTTGAAGACATCTAAGAGATATTTTGAGGTTAGAAAAATTTATTGAATTTTCTCAACTGAATATATATTTCTTAATTAAATATTTAATTGCATTTCAAAAATATATTAGTTTATAAAATTAATAGATTAAGTTATAAAAATTTAAAACTTTTTCTAGAGGTTCCAGATTAATATTATGCCTTAAGAAAAACTTGTAGAATTTTTTAAATTGAAAGTATATTTTTAGTTAATAAATGATTACATGCCCAAAGTAAATTTATTTTAAAAAATAATAAATAAAGTTTCAAAAATCTAAATTTTTTACCGTAATATTATTTCTTGGCGCACCAAATTTTAAAAATATAAAATTGATATTTTGAGCCATTAATTATTTTATTCATAGTAAACAATTCACAAAATCATTAAATAATAATAAAATATGTATATACATATTTAATAAAATATTTTTATATTTTATAATTCATAATATGTACAAATTATCATAACAAAATTTTAAATATATATGATATTTAAGCACATATATAATTATACATATTCATAATTTGTAGATTTGTACACATTTAATATATATATATATATATATATATATATATATATATATATATATATATATATAAAAATTAATACCAATTTTTTAGAAAATTAATTCAACATTAAATCAATAAAAATATATTATAACAAGCAAATAACTAATCTAATTGTAGCAAACACATGTACTCACAAAAGTCTCACCTAATCTAAACAAGAAACAGATTTGCATACAAACAGAGGATTTGGATGTAGATCTACTTTTATATGATAAATTTGAAATAAAAAAATGATAATAAACAAAAGTGCACCACCTAATGAAGCCTTTGAGTTCATGTTGAACAATAATTTCTCTTTTAAGAACAATTCATAATCCACCAGGTTGCTAATCCCAGATTGGAGACCTTCTACTACAAATTTGTATTTTTAATTTTTAATTGGATTTGAGAATTTTAGGAATGATTTTAGAGAAAATTTTCTTTCATTAAAATGGGGAAGAGGAAGAAGAAAGTGATGGTTCAAAAAAGAATTAGCTTGTACTTAGGGTTTTGAGATTCACTTCTATATGGATAAGACAAGAGAGCAAACAATGATCTCAACAACACATCTCAAAACCTAATCGCACATCTTGTAGCCACCTTCCATCTTTCTCTAAACAATGTCTATCCTCTCCAAATATCATGGGTTATGAGCCCATTTAACCCAAATAAAATATGTACAATCATATTTAACATAGTTTATTATCGATATCTTATATCGATCAATATATTCATAACTTTTATAAATTTATGCAATAATTATATTTCTCGAATCACATTCAAAATTCATAACTAATATTTCATAAATTCTAATTCATTTCATTAATTTATGACAATTATAAACTAATTAAATTGTTTTTTCTAAAAAGAATTTAACATTTCAGTTGTGTGACTCTTGGGTGTAAATTCGGTTAACGATTAACGTCGAACTATTCGAACATTAACTTTCACACCTTACTTAGCAGGGGTGTGATATAATGGCCAAACTCATCATTCACTGTTATAAAAATCACATTTTAATATAATAAGCGTTACATAGTTGTGGCAATTATTTATACCAATTCTCTTCCTCAAAACTATATCACTTTGGACTTATTGTATTTAGTAATAGTCAAAATTCCAACATCATCCATGTTAAACTCTATAATCCAAACAAAAAATCCTTGCTTCAATAATAACAATTATTATCAATTGAACTGCTCTGGCCAGAGATTTTGACTGTGGGTTGACTTGAGTTGACTGTGATTCTAACATAATATAACTGAGGAGAGGAATCCTCTCTTGAATAGTGCTTCACATACAATGCTCCCATTCAACCCAACTATAGTCGCTCGACAGAAGATATGCCATGATTTGACTATAATAAAAGTGAAGTTTTTATATTGAAGATTTATAGTATTCTTAAGTCGAAAGAACTATGTAAATTAGTCACATCAATATATTTTGTTTGACCTTAGTTATATTAATCAACGGATAACAACCAAGTGAGTCATTTCATAGTTATCCAATAACTATTAGTACATAACACCTAGGTGCCCCTAGCAGTCATGAGTAATACACTGCCTAACATATGGAGAGTATTACATACTCTAGCCTCAACGGATACATCAATATCTGGTCTCGATTCATCTTGACTACGAACATTTAAAATGGTATATTTGTTTCATTATTATAATTTACTCACGGTTACGACACTTTGTAACCACTATCACAAAACATACCATTTACGGATTTTCTATTAAATATAATTTTAACTAAATTAATATAACCACATTATATTAAGTATATAATATAAAGAAAACACCTTTATTTTGAACAAGATTGATCAACGAGTTAGACATATGTAACAAATTACATAATTACCCCCGAAGGCATACCCCTAACTCTATCAATCTTCCACTTGCACTTGAGATCAATTATGGAATCTTATTCCAACATCTCTAATAGTTTTTCTCGAAACTAATTGGGTCAGTCCCTTTGTGAACAGGTATTCTATTTTGTTTCAATTTTCTACTCTGTAAATCAACTCTCTTCGACGGTAATAAACTGTTTTATCATATGGAACAATTTGAAGTATGTCTCCCGACTTATAGTAAGCTCTAAGTACTATTATGAATTATATCGCGATATTATTATCATATAGCAATGTTATGAGATTCCCAACATTTGGAACCGGCTTAGTTATAAATTTATGCATTTATATATTTATATACATTATTTTTATTGCAGCATTATTCAAGGCGCTGTACTTTATTGAACCCGCCACGATCTTTCATTTGGAAAATTTCCAACATAAAATTCTTAACTTGAATTTATTATTGACATATTATACTTAATAGCACTTATGATGTTTATGTCCGAACACTCCTTCACAAGGAGTTTTTTTATCAAGCAATCCCCTAGTATTTCATAAATGCACGAAAACACTTCAAAAAACCATTTGTTGATATCAATTTGGATTTGATATTTGCTTCATGTATCAAATACATAAAAAAATCACGATATCATAACCAACATAACATGTGTGTTAATTCGTATTGCCTATGCATAAGGAGCTCACATGTTTCGTACTAAACAATTTAATAAGTTGTATTTACGTAGGACATTCCCAATATCTTTTATACTCACTATAAAAGACAACATTCATAATCCAAAGTTGAGTATTAAAACAACTAAGGTTGATTTCAACACAAGTACACCATTAAAATCAACAATGTATTATTTACTTACAGTTCAGAAATATCAATGTACCTTTTAACTTTTTTGTATTATGAACACACGCTTCCTCTGCACTTTGATTCAAAATCAAACTATATGTTTTCTATCAAAATACTTATTCAATATTGATGCTTATAAAATGATACATTTGTATCATTCTTGGATCATATCCAAAAACTCACAAACTTAATATCGCTCCCACTGACTTCGCAATATTTTTGGTAAATTTATATAAACAGCTTACTCTCATTATTTAGAATTTTCTGTTTCAATACATGTGTACTGAACACTAAGTCTTATCGAGCGATAATTTTGTGAGTAAATCCGAATTAACTTGAGCATGTTGCATACCGAATCTATTATGCTGATTTCAACAATTAAATTTTCAATATTATTCTTATTAACATTGCTTATTTAATTCCAACTGTATTAATCTTTCTCATAAAGGCACAATTTTGGCCGACGGATCAAATCCCTTCGGTTACGACCACCTAAACCATATTTTGATAGCATACTTAGAATTCTTTCAGATTTTTCATCATACTATATAGAGTCAACACTCTTGTGATGATCCACCTTTTTGGACAGTTTAAATCGATAATAAACCACACATATCTAACTTAAACCATTCAAAAGGAAGGATTGTCAATGAGATTTATTAAGGGAAAAGAAGGAAAACAAAATTCAGAATCTCGCAGCGGAATGACAAAATATAATAATCAAATAAACAGCTCATGAAGCTGTTTACTATATACATTTGATAACACAATTTTTACAACAATCAATGTACAAACAACAACATACCAATAATGATGCAGCGGAATAATACTAATAATATATAATATACCAAAATCCGCCTTCGTCCTCCACAAATAACGTCTTCAAACACTGAAAAGCTCAAGCTGACCTGAGTATAATAAAAAGACAAAACATCAGAGTCAGAACTAAAAGTTCTTATGCAAGTAAAATCAACAACAAGTAAATATGAGTGTAATAGCTTCGGAGACATTTACAGGATTTTACATTTCCAATCCAGTGTATAACGTGCGTGCAATAACTTAAGAGATGTTACGGGATTTTCCATCTCCTAAGGATCCGTTAAACTATGTATGTAGTAAAAAAATGCTATATATGTAGTGTCTATCAGTAATGTAAAATATTAAAATAGCGTTAATGCTTTACATTGATCCCTCTTAACACATTTTTAAGCATTGTCCTACAGTTTGCCTTTGTAGCATCACCAGTAACGTCGGTAGCCAGGAAGGTGCCATGATATGAAAACACTAAAACAAAGTCGCAATGATCGCGAATAAGGATAAAGAGTATGACAAGGCACGGGAGGCTATGCCCAAGGTAGGGTTCTACTGTTTTGTGTTTTCCTGACTGGTGGTAACCTCTAACGGCCCACCACGTCTAACACCCCAAAAAATCAAATCAAGGTGCACCGATCAAGCCAACATCAATATAGTAATACGAAGAGGTATGTCCGCTAAAGGTAGCTAGCCTCAGTGGTTAGGTACGACTCCTGTTTTAGTCATTCAAATTGGCATAAATTCTCGGGTCATCCATCGTCGTTCTCTTTCTTCAAATCGAGAAAACACATCTAATTCAACCTCTACATTCTAAATACCATCCACCACGCACAAGTTGTTAAATTGGTTCCAATATTGACAGAGAGTATACCAATAAGAGGCCCCGGTCTCTTTAACAACCAGACGTCATTTTTCACACAGGGTGGTTCTTTTAAATTTCAAAACCGATTCATATTGGAAGCCAAAATGTCATATTCACTTCAAAATATCCTTCATTTCAAAATCATTATATTTACTTAAAATATGTCATTTCCACTTGAAAATATCATTCCAAATTCCAACTCAGTTTATAACTTCATTTAACCACATTCACATTTAAATCAACGATTTAAATATAACATTGCAATTTTGCACAATTTAAAATTCTAGAAAATAGTTTGAATATTTATAAATAGTTTAAAGATTTAAAACAGTTTAATATAAAATGGTTTGAGTATTGAAAACGTTTTATATAGTGAAATAGTTTTGGAAAATCTAAATAATTTGAATATTAAAAACAATAGATTTTAAACAGTTTATATCAAAAATAAATTATTTTGAAAATAATATCAAATCAAACCATTTCTTCTCATTTCAACAATCAAGACCCATGTCCAATTTCAAATCAACAAATTCAATTTCCAATTTCTCAATTCGATTGACTCAATTTACATTTAATGTCAAAAAAACTTGATTTCAGTTTCAATTCGAAATAACTTCAATTTTTGGAAACATTCCTCTTTAACTTCAAATTCGATTCAAAAATCCAATTCAATGATTTAAATTTCAATTCCATTCTTATTTTAAACCATTTCAATTTACTAGTTTGAAGCACTTATATCAAATTAAACCTCATTGTTCAATTTTATGATCCAAATCCTTAAAATAATTCAATTTCCAAAATTTAAGTGATATATTAATTACAACTTCACATTTCCGATTCAATTATTTAAGCTTCGACAAAGCTTGAATTAGAAAATAATTTAATTCATATAAATCCAAAATTTATTTCCTTTATAACAATAATATTCAATCAAAATCAAATTTTAAAATTTTAAAACCATTTAATTTAACCAATCCAGTGTCCGTATATAATTTTCTACCCTATGGCCAAGTGATTAGTTATTTCAATTTTAATTTTAGTGATGCATGTATATTAATTCAATCCAAATCAATGTGTCATAGGTTTATATCATTTCAACCTATTTCTTAATTTATCAAAAATAAATAAGGTAACAATTTATATGTTTTCAATTGATATACATGTGATAACATGGATTTATATAAATAAATAAACATCCAATCATCCAAATGTCAACAAGTAGACATCCATCATAGTCAACATCCAAATCAGCCAATAAATCACAACAATTAACTGGCTATCAATGTCAAGTATTAACCGTTAATTTAATTCAGCACTAATTTAAATGACAATTTAATTCAGTAAAATTCAATTTCAATTAAAATGTCAAATTAAACTACCAAACAGCTACTAATAAAATTCATATCACATCATAAATTTAATTCAACTAACATAAAAAGGTTTAGTATTGCATGAGTGGGTTAAATCACTCACCTTTAATTTTAGCCCATAAAAATCCAAACAGATATGAAAAATCTCAATAGTCTCCACATTCAATGGAATCATTTTCATGTTGTCCGGAATTTAAATATGAATCCAATAGAAGAAATCACGTGTGAATCGAAGTTTATATACAAATGATATTCATATTATAAGAAATATTATTAAATAATAATTGGTACACATTTAATAAAAGAATAAATAAAGTATAATGCTTACGTTTTTCTCAAGATGAGGCTTCAGGAAAAGATGGAGGAACAAACTAAGATGAGGGCAAGACATGTAGGAAAAACGAGAAAAAAATGAAAATCATGTTTCATAAAAGAAACATTTTGAATTTGCAAAAATGAGAGCTTTTAAATTTGTAGGCTCACGTTAAAATGAGTCGGGGAAAGGAAGATTTGAAATGGAGATCTAAACATAGGAAATGACATGGTGATAAAAAAAATGAAGGGATAAGTTTAAAACGTGAACAATTTTATGATAAGAATATACCTTCAGCAAAGAACAATTTGAACCAAATGAATATGAGGCCTCAGGAGAAACAAAGCACAAATAAAGAAATAAAATTACAGATTATTTAATAATAAGAATATGAAGGTGGAGGGACAAAAATTGATGTCACATTTTGTTTTGAAAGCTTCAGGCATTAATAGTGCATAAGGAAATGTACATAGGAATGGGAAAGTTTCGAGTCAAAGGAAAATGAAATTCTGTATGGAAGAAAGGGTGATGGAATTTAGCATTTGGGGTTGATTTGGATTGTTATCCGGGACCAAAAATGAATCTTGAATAGTTTTGAGTTCGAAGGTGCCCCCAGCAGTGGCATCTTGAGGCGATGATCTAAAGCCTTCACCTAAGTCTTTTTGCACTGTATCGGCTAGATCGGGATGGGAACAAGCTAGCCCTCTCTTAGCACCCTGGGCTCATCTCCTATTAAGATCTCATTTTCATGTTGGTCCAAATTCACCACACGACCTTTCAGGAATTCTTTCTCCTTTGTAACGAATTGTTCCCAAGCAAGGATAAGAACTCTGGGGTAATCACAGTCAAACCATTCTAAGTTGCGGAATTTGAGTATGTTGGCATTGTACTTGTCGAGAACTGGTTTGAACTTCTTCATCATCCGCTTCTCTAAGCGTCAACCTCCCTTTTGACAAGCGTGTCTATGACTTTACTGCATTCAACCGCATTGTCTATTTTCTCATGAGCGATAACCAGCTCTTCGCAATATCCTTGAGCTTCATGGAGAGCATCATTCTTTTTTGTCTCGTTCTCAAACTTGGATGACAGCTCAATTACTTTTGTAGTCAGAGCATCTCTTTCTAGCAATAAGTCATTGTTTCGATGATGTACATTCTCCATCTCATCGCAATGCTTGGTCCCCACATTTTCTAGTGCCTTGGTAGGATCCTTAGGCCTTTTCTCGACTTCAGCTTGTGATTTTATCAAGTTTTCAACTTCGGCGTTGAGATTAGCAATGATCCTTTTATCTTGCACCTTTAAAAGTTTCATATTTTTTATCTCAAGTACTCTTTCCCTCAAAACTGCAGAGATCTTCATGGCTATCCGTTTCCATTCATTATATTGATCATAAGCATCTGATACATAAGCGACTATTGTTTCCTTTACCCCAGATGGAATGTCCTTTAGGTTGGGCGTAAAAATAAGTTCATCAAAGCATTCTTCCGGGAACGTTCCCTTTTCTCAGCCATTCGAACATTGATGGCAAGCTGTTGCTCCACTGTGACGATATGAGCTTCAATCGGCTTCTTGCCAGCCTAACGATGGGAAGTCTCTGAATTGTTCTTATGTTGCCTGCCGTTAGAAGATCAACTGAAATGGGATGGTGCCAAATGCTCCACAGAAATGGAAGCTAGAGGGAGTTCATGAGAAGCATTTCCCGATTGAAAGTCATCGTGGTGGTCAGAATTTTCGTCCAAGCCTCTAGGTAAAGGTGATCTAGACTTGGAACGATATCTAGAGGCAGAGTCAGAAGATGGGTAGTCTCTATTGTGACTGCATCTATATCATGGCTAGACTGGTAACTGGATTTAGAATCTGAACCACTGGCTTGATGATATGTGCTAGGACAATGCTTATATGGTCGAGATACGTTTTCCTTAAGAGATTGAAATATGTGCTTCTTTCTATCCATGGATCCTGCAAAAGAAACGGAAACAAGTTGGATTCGATGAGTAAGGACAAAAGTCAAGTGCAATGTAGTGTCATGAAGTGCATGTATGAGTGAGTGCCCTAGTATCCTCCCAAAGGACCATGTTCTATAGCAGTGCTCATGGGAGTTATTCGTAACTAAATTGGCCACAAACACGAAAGAATAAGTTTGTGTGGAGAAGTAAATGAAGAAACTAAATTAAAACAGAGGAATATAGCAAAACAACAAGCAAATCGAAATAGAAATCCAGAACAACAGGATTTATAGTGGTTTGGCATCGATTTCCTAGGTCCATTTTGAATATTCTCTTTGTTTATTCACTATAATCTTGATTACGGTAGCAAATAGCAGGAAGTAAGAGGATAATGAAGAAAGTTGATTACAATGAAAGAGCTATGTAACCAGCAGTGTAAAGATCCTAAGAATGACACCCTAGGCTAATATTTATAGGTGATGGAAACTATCAATCTCTTTGAAACTTCGGCTATAGGACCTTCTTATCTATATGGGCCCACCATAGGGGGTGGCAGGCCCAAATTCCAATGGAGGAGGATCGGTACCGATCCCTCCATTGGTGGATTTGGGGGCAGCAATCCCCCCTGTAGCTTCTTCATGCTTGGTTTTGATGGCTTTCCAAATATCATGTTGATTGGACATGTGGAGCTCATGTTTTTTGCTTAATCTTTGGTTTAGTTTCATTTTAGAGTTGTCCCTGCCAATCCCTTCATACCAGATCATGCCAACCCCTTTTGCACTCTGTAGTGATCCATCCAATATGTCGAACGATGCTTGCTTATTCCTTGAGTTACATTGTATCGATCCCTATATTTCGATATTGCTTTGCTGAACCATCTGGTTCAACAAGGCCATGCCGAACCCTCTATTTCACCCAATCACTTATATCTCACAAAGCTATGTCTATCCATAACTTCCACCACTACCGATCTATTTTATTCCTTTATACAATGTCGATCCCTCTCATTCCATTACTCTATGTCGATTCGTCCTACCCATATAACTGTGCCGGTCCCTTGAGTACTAACAAGTCATGTTGAACCTGGCACCATCGCCTATGTCGGCCCCTCTAATATTTCATCCATGTTGACTATCCATCCAAATGGCTAAATCGATCCCTAGAGTACAATCTAGCTATGCCGATCCCTTTCCTATCCTAGCCAATTCATATATTTCTAACATTCTGCATCATCTATCTACCAACTCCATTCAATCCAGGATTCGTACAACCATCTGAACTCTACTTTTGGGCACTATAGCCATTGCTTCATAGAAATCCTTCTTGACAACAGTCAAATATGTCTTGTGCGATCAGTCCAATATAGCCAGATCAGGATACTGGGTAACACTTGGCCCCCAAAGTACGCCTTGTGAGTAACATGACGTGCTTTAAATCGAAAAATGTCTGAATTGCCGGAAAGAAGTCCATCCAGCTTCCTAATTTATGGCTATTCCTTTGTCAAATCGTTTACCAATACATTGAATCTTTCGTTGATTGCTATGATGCTTGGTCGAGTTTCAGTAATGTAAGACCACTTTATATTCTGTCAGCATGTATAAGTCTGGTCATATGGGACTTACAATCACCATATTACTTCGTCCAGCCTTGAACATGAAATTTTCAGGTTTGATTGCAATTCCTGTTGATTTCAAAAATATAAACTTTTAAACCATCCTTGTGCATATTCATATACATGTTTCTATTACTGGCTCTCGGACGTGTTCAAACTTTCATAGGTCGTTGCCAATTTTTGTATGATTGTGTTCACAGTTAAATCTTCATGATCATTCATCATCCATCAATTCCTTTTTTCTGCCTCTTCCTTTCTCTCTTTTTTCTTTTGTGGAGGGATCGATTTGACATGTCGATCCCTTACTAGGTCCATGCGAATAGGAATCGGCAGGTCCCACTGCTGATCCCTCTTCATCTTTAACTTGTTCAACTCTTATGATCGGTTCCTGCTCCATATTCACTTATGTATACAAACCTTCCTTCTTTTTCTAACTTCACTTTATCATTTCACTTGCCTTCAAACAAAAGCTTCTCTGCCAAACCCATGCTATCCAAACTCCCTTGACAAACGAAAATCCTTCAAACTTAAACCTTAAATCCAAACATGACATCCAGCAATCTCCAAAGTCGATTTTCCTTCATCTTCAATCTAATAAACCTTGAACGCTCACCTTTAATTTAACTTGATATCCCACGTTTTTAACATAGGTATGAAATCTCTTTTAATTATGCGAATAATTTATGAATCTCAAGCTTCTGATTTGAACATAAGGCAACGATGACGAGCGCTTGAACGGAGAGAGAAAAAGAAGAAGATGGAGATGGGTTCAGGTAAAGATTTTGATGGAGAAGGAGTTATGAATGGAGGAAGGTAGGATTCAATATAGGATAGAATGGTGATGGTCGGGTTCGATAGAGGTGATATTCTTTATTTGATGGGATGAAGGAAAGTAAAGACCTTGGGTTGGTAAGGAAAATTTTGGAGAGAGATTGATATGTGATAGTGTTCGGTACTTGGCTACGATGTTATAGGATAGGGATCGGCGGGAAGTAGTGTAGTTGAGGGATCGGTAAGAAGTAGCATTGATGAGGGATCAGTGTTGTTTGCTTTGGTATAGGGATTAATAGGAAGTAACTTAAATGAGGGATTGGCACAAGGTTCTTGGGAATAGTTTTGATAAAGGATCGGTAAGGAAAGGATCAGTAGGAAGTAAAGGATCAGCATTTGACATTAAGAACCAATCTAATACAACTCATTCGAACATTTGATGTTATTTTTCCTTGTTGAACTTGAATATAAGACAACAGGACAATATGACTTTCATACTTGGACTGTCGAACTTAAGGTTAAACGATCAATCTTTTTGGACTATCAATATGGACCTTGTAATAACTTGCCAATGAACTTAGATAACAAACTTCATAATTCAGTATGCCGATAATTGATCCCAAAGCTTTCATTGCCGATCAACTTCCTTGCCAATTGAGAGGTCAGCGATGATGGTCCCTTTGGATAAAAACCCTAAGTCTCATCGTTTCATTTTTTGCTTTTCTGATTTCAAACTGTTTATTTTTTTCACGCTGCACTACACTGGTTCGCACTTAACACGGAGGAACAGATTATTATTTCTAATCTCGATTATCTGCCAAGTATAGCTGACATATATTATAGATGCACGAAGCGTTCTACCAACATGTTTTCTGATTCGGCGATGAGACATATCGGTTCTGGAGCGAAGTCGAGTTCTGCAACTATATTTGGAAGGCCTTCTCCAAGCCATCATTTAGAGAAACCAGAAGCTTCTAACCCATAAATCGATCTCTTTTTTAATATACCAGTCTTTCCAACTGAAATCATGAACCCTACTGCTGATGCTATTAAGGGTGCCATTCTTCTTGATAATCTAGTGGATCCACAAGCTTTTCGAATAGGTGAAGCTACTCTTCTTCAATTATGCTCAATCTATGGAATTTCATTTGAGTATGTCTTAGTTCCTACAAGGCAAGATAGACCTCACTTTCCCCTAGCCAGATATGCAGCATGCAACAAGTTCATGTGATGGGCTGGATGCGTCCTGCTATTCAATTCCTTTGTCCTAGAGATGTTGAAATATCCAGGATCACCCTACATAATAGCATTCCAACAGTTATTCTTTCATCCATAGGACTTTCCTGCTATTAATGAATATTCCATTTCGTCCGCCCACACCTGAAGACATCAGATTTATTTACAATCCCAAAAGACGATCGGAACACCCTTCTTACGTCTTCCTTGAACCTTCACCAAATTTTCAAGTATTGACTGGCGCTTGGAACAAACATTAATTATTTAAACACAAAGGCTCTATGTGCGATCCCCTCTAGAATATGCAAGAAGATGGTTAGAAGGACGTAGGTGTTACTTCCACTTTCTCTTAAGTTCATTGACTCAAGTCATGACTTTTATCTTGAATTTAATACGGTCCAGAGTTCTTTCAGGTGTTCGTCCCCGTCCTGAAGGCACTGAATTTTCTAGAGCCATTGCCTCCATACGTGCTACCCCATTGAGGATTGAGTCATCAAACTCCTTGTAACCGATAAACTGTTATCTTTATTCAGGCTGTTGGAAGACGGTTGCATAATCGGACTTCCTAGAAACATGGTAGTTCCAAAGATTGTTCTAGAATGAAGAGAGGAAATAGTTAACCCCATCGTGCCCTATGCTGAAGGGACTTATGATGATATCGAAGAGGGGGAAATCAAGGATTCTCAAGTTGATAAACTAAGAGATAAAGATTCAGGCCTTGGGAAAGCGTTGATGGTTGAACAATCGCAAGTCGGGCAATCGCAAACACCTCTAAGGAGAAAAAATTGGCTGGCGTACAAGCTACGCAGAAAAAACACTACATCAGACTTGGAATTCATTATTACTTTTCTCAAAGAGGAATCTTCTTCTCAGCAATTGGAAAGTTCATTTAAATAATTCTCTATTCTTCAAATTTCGAACGACATCATGTCTTACGATATTCCAAACAATAACATTGAAGGGCTTAACTCTCCCACAAGAAGCGGTGAAGGCATTCAACCTTCTAATAAAGGGGAGAACACTCCGATGAGTAAAGCTACTGTTACCGGTCCATTATAGAGAACATTAGGACACTTGCAGTCACTTGTACTCCACTATACACTTGTTATTGATATCTCTTATGGAAATTTATAATACACTCTTATTTGGTCTTTACAGGTGCAACGTCTCAATCACGAGCCTTTGATCATCTTTGAAGTTCTTCTGCCTATCATCTCCCAAGCTGGGATTCTAAGTCCACTCCATGTAGAGAAAAGGACGAAGGACGAGGCAAATATTATCATTTGAGGGAATCTTCATTCTCTTCTAAGTGAAAATACCAATCTCACACATCTCGGGCGAACATTCTAATCCTCTAGTGCAAAGTGGAGAAAAACATTCTTATCATGGCTCTCAATGTCGCTTCGTCTTATGAACAACACTCTGGCTCTTCAAGTTCAAGAAATCTCGTAAACGCCGATAAGGAAAACACCCACTCGTTACTTCTGATCCAACCTTACCGGCTACTGCTTCTAATATCTCTACCTTAGAAATTTGGCCAAACTTAGAGCCACTTTCCCAAAGATTTGCTTCGATGGTCTCAAATTCCTCCCTTTTATTCATGTTATCCTAAGGCATGCTAAGGAAAGCTCTCTAGCGTGTATGAATGACATATTCGTTCAACATGAAACATCCATTATTTGGAAGAGAATGTTTTTGAAGTTTCCTTCAATCGTCAGCATAAAATAAACCATCTCAAGTTGGAAGCAATTCACGATAAAGACATAATCAAGCATTAGGATGCTGAGTTGCTTGATTTCAAAACTCAACTTGTCGAGGCTGAAAAAAGGCCATGGAGACGGTAGAGGCGGTGAGCCGCTTGGAAACTTATCACAAAAAGAAACTCAATACATCACTTCAACGTAGTGACACACTTGCTTTAGAAAAGGACTCCTTGCAAAAGGAGAAAGACGCTTTAGCTCATCATGTTGAGGAGCTCGAAGAATTTTTGAAAAAGAAAAGGGTGGAGAAGATTGAGGCCTAGAAGGAGGTGTAGAAATATTGCGAAGAAGTCATTGAGGCAAGGAGCTTGAAAACGAAACTTGACGAACAGTTTACGAAAATTGAGGATCTGATAAAAGAAGTCCGAGAAGAGGGTAGAAAAGAGTTGCTTGAATAAGCCAACTCCTAGGTGGAAGCCTCCATAGAGACCGATAGGAACAAAATTAAGGACTTATTCGATCCACTGATCATTGAATATAATGCGAAAGTCCTACTCTTCTATGACTTAAGCTTTCTTGGGAAGGATTACCTTGAATCGCTTGCCGAAGCCTAGAAACACATCATTAAGATAAAGAAGGAAGTGCTGGGAGAAGCCAAATTCAATGAAGAAGAAATAGGAAGAGAAGTCTTCGAGGAAATGAGCCTTTGGATCTGGCCGCCGTAAGACTTCAATTTTTTAAGACTTCCGCACTTACCGAAGAGAGAGAAAACATGGAGAGTCTTCAAGGATTGATTCTGAAGGTCCGTCTTCATCCCAAGTGGTTAGAACATCGACTTCGCATGATCAAAGCAAGACCTTGCCTATAATTCGGATGGGCCTGGTTTGGATCAAAAATGTTATCTCCCATTCTAGAAGGAGGCAGCCCGATGACGACCGAGAGTCAACTAGATTCTGGTTTTTGCTTTATTCCTTCACGCGCAATGTATTTTAACTAATATTCATGTTTTAACAAAACTTTGTAGGATTTTCGAGCCTTGGTCAGACTCCCAAGAGCGATGCTGCCACGAAGCAGGATGAGAAGACAGCCGAGGACCCAGCTGCTGTTGAAGTTCTAGGGCCCAATGCTCAAGTCATCGGTGGTCTTGATGAAGACAAAGTTGATGATTCACTCCCGGTCGATGACTCTGATGATGTAATAATTACGAATGCTTCAGAGCCTATCGATAAAATTAGCATTACGGAGAGGATTGAGAAGGAGGAGGCATCGAAACGAGAAGTTAGAACTAAGCCCGTTGAGGTGGAAGTAGATGATCCTGATCTTGTACCATTGCAAGTATTCCACTGGGTGGGTTGATTCCTGGTGAACTCTCTCCTTCCTCCTCAAGCACTTCGGCCAAGAGCGGTAAAAGTTCTCAGAAGAGAAGCTCCAGTGGGCCCGCCCCTAAAAATCCAAAAGGGAAAGAAAGTTAAAGAAGTAGTTGTTACTTCATATCATTATACATATTTTACAACATTATTTCTTTCCCTAGTCGTAGGCGTACGGGTATGAATCCCGGCTTTTTTGAAATAAATTGTATTGGAACTTTGACACTTATGAATAAAAGTTTTTTCTTTCGATTAAACATCGTGTGAATAGTTATTTTGATAATAGAATGATTACATTCCTTTCAGTGTACTTGTAACTCGTTGATTGCAAATTCTATTAACCATTAACTATCTTCATCTCAAGGCTTCCTTGCGGTCGTTGTCTTAAATCATAAAGAACACCCAGTCGGAGCTGTGGTGAGCTATCATATTAAGCTTTTAGTAGATCATTGTCCTCTTGTTGATTTTAGATTTGAGTTTGTGGAACAGAGAACGGTCAAAATCCACTCATCTATTCATTTGTGCCTATACTCCAGTCCGCACTCTGGGGACTTAGAATTATTTTGCAAGCGGTAGGTTCACACTCAATTTATGTTCATGCTCCAGTCCACACTTCGGGGGCTTAGATTTACCTCATGGGCAATCGGTTCACACCCAGTTTATGTTTATACTCTAGTCCACAGTCTGGGGACTTATAGTTATCTTACAGGCGGTCGGTTCAAACCCGATTTATGTTTATACTCCAGTCTGCGCTCTGGGGACTTAGAGTTATCTCGTGGCAGTTGGTTCATACCTGAATTATGTTTATACTGCAGTCCATGCTCTAGGGACTTAGAGTCATCTCATGGGCGGTCGGTTCACACCCGAATTATGCTTATACTCCAGCCCGCGCTATGGGGACTTAGAGTTATCTCGTGGGTGGTCGGCTCACACCCGAATTATTTTTATACTCTAGCCCATGCTCTAGGGACTTAGAGTTATCTCGTGGGCGGTCGTGTAGGATCAATTTCACCCTGAGGGGGGTGAATAGGGCGATACTAATAATAATAAAAATTAGTGCGGTAATAAAAGCAATCATAAATAATAAAATAGAAAGATAATGCAGAAGAGATCGCACAAAAATTTACCCAGCTTCGGCAAAACCCTGTCTACCTACTTCCTCCAAAGTTTCTACGAGAAATTAAGTAGTCATACGCCTACACACGTAAACTTGCGACACCCGCTAATGACTAACCTAACTCTACGTGCAAACCCCTACCATAACTCAGCCACCGAGTTGCGAATTCTTGAACTACACCACTGTAGTTCCTATGTAGTTAAGTCCCCGCTATTACCCCGCTATATCTCATAGCAGATTTCTACCGCTATGATTTTTCCATATAGCCCCAAAATATAGCCTTTCCGCTTTAATCCCTGCTATTTCCGCTATATCCCGTTATTCCCGCTATATTTTGCTATTTCTGCTATATCTTCTTTAGTAAAATGAATTAAAAATTGCATTTATACATTATAAAAATTATGAAACTAATTTATTTGATTTAATTTTTAATATAATTTTAGAAATGAAAATACTCTAGTATTCTACTAAATTCAATTATGTTATATAACAATTTTACGTTTATTTAAAGTATATTCGCACATGTTTTTTGTTTAAAATTATTTACGTATTAATTATAATTCAATTGAATGATAATTTTTCTTTTAATTACCATTTATATATTTGTAAAAACATTAAGTACGAGTTTTATATGCTATTTTAGAGCCATCCTCTATATCCCGCTATATCCTCGCTGTATCCCCGTTATGACTTTTTGCACCTCCACCGCTTCGAATCTGCCGAGTGCTTTAACTCCACAGCGTAGTTCGCAACCTAGTCATACAACTAGAGTTTCACAAATTTAAAAGTAAATTACAAATTAAATACAACTAAAACAAAACAAAACCCTATTATAAAAATTAGGCCAAAAACAAAGGCCGACCAATTAGAAATTAAAAGAAGTCGCTCTTCCCTTTTTACTCTAAGAAATCTTTGGCCGTGCCCTTTGTCCTTCGTAACTTCAGCCGTTATCTTCAAAAAAGGAATTAGGGTTATTTTTAAAATTAAAGCGCCGCTTGAAATTGATTGAAAGACATGATGATTTTTCCCTCAAATTGATTTCTCAATCTCTCTGTCTTTGATTGCTTGCGGTAGCCTCAATTCAGTCGAGCATGAAAGTTAAGAATGGTATGCAACTTTATCCCCTTTTTTATTTTGATTACACTCGACTTCGATTTGAGTTTCATGATTTTATTCAGTATTTGATCTATGATTTTCTTAAACTCGAATCACATTTATTGCTGATTATGTTGTGGGATTAAAAAGCGATAAAATCCCTAAATATATGGCCGTATGTTTCTATTCGAATTCTTTTGTGAATTTTGTTCGGCCATTGACTTTTGCTTGAATGATATGATACTTGCTAACTTGTTCCATCTCGTACGTATACTCTATGAATTTAAATTTTGGTTCTGTTCCTTTCTCCTATGATTTTGGAATTCGAATATTTGAGATAATATATTGGGTTGACGTGATTTTTGACTTCGACTTGTTAATTCAATCAATGTTATCTTGCTCTGTACCTTGCTCTTGTTCATGGCTCTTGGTTGTTACTACATATATACTTGAATGCTAGTTTGTTGAATATGGTTGGTCTTCTTGTTGCATTTCATTCTTAAATGCTTGCATACTCCAGTATGCATTGTGTAATGCTTATATCTCAGTGATGCATTGCTTTTGTTCCACTAGCTTGTCTTTTTGAACTGGTTCACCTGTCGTTGTGGGCACTTTGTTGTGGCTTCATGCCTTGACTCCGTTGACCTGCTTTCCTTTGGTTATTGTAGTCTGGTTTATCACTGTGTGATGCTCTTACTTGATCTTGCAGTTGTGTTCATCATGTGTTCATTTGTGTATGTACTAGGTTGTAGCCTCTATTGCTTCGAGCCAGTTCATTTGTATTTATGCCATATCTGGTTTTGAACTGCATTGATCTGAACATGTTTTGCATTATGGTTTTGCTGACATTTTCATTGAACTTGCTCATGTCTGATCTTGGTATTGATATCTCAGTTCTTCAATTTTGGGTTGCACATTTTGATTTTTTAACCATATGTGCTTGATGCGCCTTATTCCACTTTGTGTTGGCTTGATATACTCTCAGGTTTTGGTGATTGTTGTAATCTCCTTGGCCATTTCCCCTAATTTGTTAATGTCCGTTCACTTGTTCAATTTCTAAACTGATACTTCCTTGGTTCTATAATGGAACTGATTTAGCACTTGATGCTGCCTGACCCATTCACTTGTCCACTGGTCCTATGCACTTGCCTTCATTTGGGTCCATGGTACTGGTGCCTTTTGTTGTTTGACGGTTTGTCCATTTTGCTATTTGCTTTGGTGCATATTTTGCTGATCTAATTTGATGTTCATGTGTACTGATGTTGCTTGGTTGAAATTTGAGATGTTGGGGCAATGCACATGTGTATGTGTACACATGTGTATATGCAGGCTCTTGTGCTTGAGTTGAATCCAGCTTTTGCTTGGGTTTGACCTTGTGCACACATGTCCCTACAATTTTAATAAGAAAGTGTAAATCGATGTGCACGGCCTTATGACATGTACAGTTATGCACTGTGCATGTAGGTGAATTCAAAAGAAATAAATGACTAACAACCCAAATAACTGAGGAAAATAACATTTTAAAAACACAACCTTAATTTGCACTGCAAAAATATTTCTTTTTCAATTTTACTGCATCGATGTTTATTTTGCAGATAATTCAGATGTTAGATACAAACTGGAACAGAGTTGAAGAACAAATACAAGTGAATGAGTGATATATAGTAAGATGATAAATTGTAAATTGAAATTTGTGATGTACTTGTATAGTGAGAGCTTAAAATTCGTACTATTCGAATTCGTAATAAAATATTTGTTTGAACGAAATTTTTTTTTGAATACGAATTCTGTGTTATTTATTTTATCCAAAAGATATTTATTTAGTTATGCAAAAAATATAATAGTACAATAACATATACATTTACATGAATATATATATATATATTTGTTTATTATCATCAAACAAAAAACATATACTAGCATATTCTACAATCTTCCCCTTTTGATGATAACAAACATATATTAAGATTTTGAATTTATAAAATGTATTCATTGATGAATTCTATTTTCTCCCCCGGTTTGAATGCTTCGCCTACAGTAAAGCTCCCCATTCATATATGCATGAAAATTAATAAAAATATGCAAATAAACCTAGATGGGTATATGTAAATAAAAAATATGACTTTGACTTATTTGCAAAAATCTTTACCTCTCTTTGAATATGCATATAAAAAATATGACTTTCACTTATTTTCCAAAATCTTAATCTCTCTCTCTCCCCCTTTTGTTATCAGCAAAAGAGTAATAGTGTAGAAGAATATAGAAAAAATGATAGACATTAATACAACAATTGAGTATAAATATTAAATTTAAATAAAAAATCAAACAAAAATCATAAATACTCCGTTATGCGCATATTCCACTTTGGAGTGATAGGGGTGATGTCAGCATATAAAACCATATAGTTGTGTATATTTGTGGTATATTTATATCAGGAATTTGAATACTTACTAACCATGCATAACCGCTAGGACTTTTAAATGATATTAGTAGTATTTCCAATTTTTATATATAAAAAAATGAATTTCAAGCATCTTCTAACCATGCATAACCATGAGGACTTTTAAATGAGATTAGAATCAACTTGTCTATTAAATAGTCAATTTTGGTATGTGTTCCATGCATGCATAACTATAAGGACTTTTAAATGAGCATGAAAGCACATAATCAAATATTCCAAGTAGTTTAGCCATGCATAACCATGAGGACTTTTAAATGAGAGTGAATACTTTGGATGCTTTTATTGCTAATTAAATTAAAAAACGAATAATTTCCCGTTTAAAATACCACATTTTGACATACTATATTGGATTTTGATGAGTGATGGTCGTTAGAAATATGATAGAAACAGAGATGGTCGTGGAACTTTTACTAACAAAAGTTACTAAAAAAATCTTGTTTAAATTTTTAAAGAAATTTACTAAATATACTGTCTCAAGTCATAATATATGATTAATATCGACACTCATCACTATTTCAGTCACTATTTATCTGTTCGATAATCAATAGGGAGTCAGATGTAGTCATTTAAGATCAAATCCAAAAACAAATATAAAATCAAATTTATAAAATGTCTAATCTGAAACAAAGTCAACAACTATTTTCTAGAAGGGGTTTTATCAAAAAATGTCTGCTAATTGAAAATCAGTTGAAGTGAAAAATATGCAGAAATTTTCTTTGAAAATGTGATGCTACTAATGAATGTCTCTACATAAACATGTACTACTAGTAATTTTTCTATCAACTAGAAAACAACATAATCTGCATCTGAAAAACTTTTGAATCAAGGTTATCATAAGTTGGATATCATAAACCAGACTGTGAAGTTGCAACAAATACCTTAAAATCCTTTTTACAACTTTTAAATGAAATTCTTTTGAATTGGAATTGAAACCGTGCACATAAACAACTAGTGAACATAGTGTCAATCTAGAAGCAGTAAGATAAACAAATATATCCATGTGTACCTAGATTAATCATCAACCAACATAAGATACTATTTCTTACCACCTAAACTTTCAATATCGTTAGCCCAAACGAATCTATATGAATTAGTTCAAGGATGAAAAGATGATTGGTCAACATTTTTGCATAATTCAGACTCAAAATCAACTTTCATTTTCTTATCAAATAATTGGCTGATTAAAAAATAAATTATGGTGCAGAATTTCAACATTTAATATATCGTTCAAAATAAATGTATCATTACTTATTTTACCTTTACCGATAATTTTTCGTTGTTACCCATTGTGACTCTACCACCTTTGTATTAGGCTAAGGAACTTTGAATTGTCACCCATCGTGTGTCTAGAATAGCCAGAATCTAGGTAACGCTGTTATTGTTCCTTAGCTTGCCACTATACCTATACGAGAAAAGATTTTGTGACCTATTTGTTTTTATAAGTCCATGGTTGTTAGTGACAAATGATTTTGCAAAATAAGTTTGTGTAGACCTAAGACAATTTATATTTGTTCCTTTTGGCACCCAAATTTGTTTGACTTTAAAGGATTTTATATCCGTGCCTTTTGGAACCCAAATTGATATGGTTTTCGCGTATTTGGGTCTACATGAGAAATTAATTTGATTGTGTCCAGTTTTTCCATAAAAAGTGCATTTGGAATTGACTTGATTAATTTCGCTTCGAACACGTTCATATTGATTATACCCATGTCCTTATCTAATAATATTGAGAGTTTGTTTCCCTAATAGCATATTTAATGATTTTTCTCCTCTGGAGAATTTTGTTAAAGTTGTAGACAATTGTTGGACTTGTGTTTTGAGTGATTCAATTTCATTCATAACAAGGTGCACTTTTTTGTAGAATTTTTTCTTCTAGTGTTTTCACTTTCTTTCAAAATAAGAATTTCATTTTCAAGTGATTTAATTTTAGTTTCTGATTTTTTAATTTGTTCTTCAAGTGATGAACACTTATCACATTTAGGGCTCTTATTTCGATAGTTTTAACCAATTGATCAAGCTGTTTATTTAATTCTATCAAACTATCCTTTTGCGATTCAATTTTACCATATTTCTCCCTCAGTCTTTCAAAACAACCATTTACTTCATGAAAATATATAAGTAATTCTGAATGAGTAAGTTTTGATACCTTGCTTGGCTCATCATCGTCACTGTCAGTTGTTTCACCTTGAAGACACGGATTTCCTTTTTCAATCTCGCTGCCAGCGCTTTTATTATCTTCGTCAGTTTCATCCCAAGTAGCTGTAAAACTTCTCCTTTTCGGTTTCTTTCCTTGGTTGAGACGATTCCAAGTACAATTTGGTTTGATGTGACCGGGTTTGTTGCACTTGTGACATATGATCTCCTGCTCTTCCGAATTGTCTAGCACTTTGACAATTCTGCTTTTCAATTGTTGATTTAGAGCTGGATTTCCGTATTTGTGCTTCCACCTTTTGAATCCCTTTATTAATAGTGCCAGTTCGGTTGCTCCATCATCATCTTCACTTTCAGTTGTTCCTTTAAGAGCTATTGATTTCTTTTGAGTATCACCACCTTCACGTTCTTCCTTGAATTTCATTTCTAGCTCATAAGTGTTAAGATTTCTGATGAGTTCTTCAACTTTAATTTGTTTTGGATCTTTTGATTCTTGAGTGGCATTGACTTTTGCTTCAAAATTACGCGGAAGGACTCTAAGGATTTTTCGGACTATTTACAATTTTGTGTATGGTTTTCTAAGAGCTTTTGATTTGTATATGAGATTAGAAAGTCATCTATACATCTCTTTGACATTTTCATCCTTGGCCATTATGAAGTCCTCGTATTCTCTACTAAGCATGGCAAGGCGAGATTCTTTGACTTAGGAGGTTCCTTCATGAGTTACTTCAAGTGTGTGCCAAATTTCTTACGCTGTTAGACAATGTGAGACACGATTATATTCAATTTGATCTAATGAACAAATAATAGAATTCATAGCTTTAGCGTTAGCATTCTACAGTTTATTTTCAAGATCCGTCCATTGATCTATCGATTTTTCAATTTCTTGATTATCTACCACTACAATTGGTATCCTATATCCCATCTCAGTAATATTGCATGCAACTATGGTTTTTAGAAAAAAAAAAATTCATTCTATTTTTTCAATATGCATATTCACCATTGAACATAGGTGGTCTAACTATGGACTGGCCCTCAGCAAAAGCAATATTAAAAGAATCCATTTAAAAAAATCAAATTTTGAAAACAAAAATTGGTTTTTGAAAAATCAAATTTTTAAAACTAAATATGGTTATGTTCCAAGCTCTAATACCACTTATAGGATCAATTTCACCCTAGAAGGGGGATGAATAGAGTGATACTAATAATAATAAAGACTAATGTGCAAATAAAAGCAATCATAGATAAAAAATAGAAAGATAATGTAGAAGAGGTCACACATAAATTTACCCAACTTTGGCAAAACTCTGCCTACGTGCTGCCCCCAAGGTTTCTACTACAAATTAAGTAGTCAGACGCTTACACACATAAATTTGTGACACCCACTAATGACTAACCTAACTCTACGCTCAAAACCCCGCCACAACTCAGCCACTAAGTTGCAAATTCTCAAACTATACCACCGTAGTTCGTAACCTAGTTACACAACTAGAGTTTCGCAAATTTAAAAGTAAATTACAAATTAAATACAACTAAAACAAAATATAACACTATTATAGTAATTAGGAAAAAAATAAAGGCCGACCCACTAGAAATTAAAAGAAGTTGCTCTTCCCTTTTTATTCTAAGTAATCTTCAGTCGTTCCCTTTATCCTTCGTAACTTCGACCGTTATCTTCAAAAAAGGGATTAGGGTATTTTTTAAAGATTGAAGCGCCGCTTGAAATTGATTGAAAGACATAATGTTTTTTCCCTTAAACTGCTTTATCAATCTCTTTGTCTTTGATTGCTTGTGGTAGCTCTAATTCAATCGAGCACGAATGTTATGAATGGTATGCAATTTTATCCTCTCTTTTATTTTGATTACGCTGGACTTCGATTCGAGTTCCATGATTTTATTCAGTGCTTGCTCTCTGATTTTCTTGAATTCAAATCACATTTATTGACGATGATGTTATGGGATTAAATAGGGATAAAATCCCTAAATATATGGTTATATATTTTTATTTAAATTCTTTCATGAATTTTGTTCGGCCATTGATTTTTTCTTAAACGATATGACATTTGCTGACTTGTTCCATCTCGTACATATACTCCATGAATTTGAATTTTGATTCTGTCCTTTTCTACTTTGATTTTGGCATTTGAATATTTAAGATGATATATTGGGTTGACGTGATTTTTGACTTCGACTTGTTAATTGAATCAGTGTTATCTTGCTCTGTACCTTGCTCTTGTTCATGACTCTTGGTTGTTACTGCATATATACTTGTATGCTAGTTTGTTGAATGTGATTGGTCTTCATGTTGCATTTCATTCCTAAATGCTTGCGTACTCCATTGTGCATTGTGTAGTGCTTGTATCCCAGTGTTGCATTGCTTTTGTTCCATTGGCTTGTCTTTTTGAACCGATTCACCTGTCGTTATGAGCACTTTGTTGTGGCTTCATGCCTTGATTCCATTGACCTGCTTTCCATTGGTTATTGAAGTTTAGTTCATCACTATTAGATGCTCTTACTTGTTTTTGCATTTGTGTTCATCATGTGTTCAATTGTGTGTGTACTGGGTTATAGCCTATGTTGCTTCGAGCTAGTTCATTTGTATTTATGCCATATCGGGTTTTGAACAGCATTGATATGAACATGTTTTGCATTATGATTTTGCTGACATTTTCAGTGAACTTGTTCATGTCTGATCTTAATACTGATATCTCGGTTCTTCAATTCTGGGTTGTACATTTTGATTTTTTTGACCATATGTGCTTGATGCACCTTGTTCCACTTTGTGTTGGCTTGACATGCTCTCTGGTTTTGGTGATTGTTATAATCTCATTGGCCATTTCCTCTGATTTCTTGAATTCCATTCACTTGTTCAATTTCTAAACTTATACTGCCTTGGTTCTGTAATGGAACTAATTTAGTGCACTTGATGTTGCCTGACCCATTCACTTGTTCACTGGTTATGTGCACTTGCCGTCATTTGGGTCCATGGTACTAGTGCCTTTTGCTGTTTGTTGGTCTGTCCATTTTGCTATTTGCTTTGGTGCACATTTTGTTGATCTGATTTGATGTTCATGTGTACTGATGTCTCTTGGCTAAAATTTGAGATGCTGAGGCAATGCATATGTATACGTGTACACATGTGTATATGTAGGATCTTGTGCTTGAGTTGAATCCAGCTTTTGCTTGGGTTTGACTTGTGCACACATGTTCCTTCAATTTTAACAAGCAAGTGTATATCGGTTTGTACGGCCATGTGACATGTACAATGATGCACCGTGCATATTACAAGCTGTTCGTGTAGATGAATTCAAAAGAAATAAATGATAAATAACCCAAATAACTAAGGCAAATAAAATTTTCAAAACGCGTACTTTAATTTGCACAGCAAAAATATTTCTTTTTCAATTTTACTGCGTCGGTGTCTATTTTGGAGATAATTCAGATGTTGGATACAAACTGTAATAGAGTTGAAGAACAAATATGAGTGAATGAGTGATATGTAGTGAGATGACAAATTGTAAATTGAAATTTATGATGTAGTCGAAATTGTATTGTAAAATGACAATGTGTAAATGTATGGTGAGAGCTTAAATTTGTATATTCGAATTTGTAATAAAATATTTACTTGAATAAAATATTACTTGAATAAAATATTTGCTTGAATATGAATTCTGCGTTATTTATTTTATCCAACAAATATTTATTTAATTATGTGAAAAATAAAATAGTACAATAACAAATACATTTAAATGAATATATATGTTTATTATCATCAAACTAAAATCATATACTAGCATATTCTACAGGTCGGTTCACACTCGATTTTTGTTTATGCTCCTTTTGGTCACCTCGATTTCGTTTCAGTCCCGCGGTCCGATAGGAATTTTAATCTCTAGATTATCGGCATTATTTGTTTCTAATTTTATTTCCCATCCTTTGGATCACTTATGGGAATTGTTAATCGAGCAAATTAATGGATCTCATCTTGTTTAATCCCATTAGGGATTAGTATAATTGATTGATTTCAAACTCCGAGTGCCTATTCACACATATCGATATCAATCGGTTTCGTTATGTTCTTAGCATTCAATGCAACAAAAATTATAATTTAAAAGAACAAACATATTTGTCTTATTATATATACAAAAAATCAAATGCTTAATCAAAAAATGTAAGCAAATAGAACTGAAATGCAAAGGAAATGTTCTAAATGAAATAGCATCAAAAATGTTCGCTATTCCATGCTCTTGGAAGTGTAATGCCATCGATAGTCGTTAGCTTGAAAGTTCCTTCTTTAAGCCTCTGTTTAATGACATATGGTCCTTCCCATGCCGGATTCATGTGTATCGGGGTCAGAAAGAGCCGTTTCAGGACGAGATCGCCAACTTTGAAGGTTCTTGATTGGATTTTAGTGTTGTAATATCGGGTGACTCGATGTCGGTGTGAAGCTTCTCTCAAATAGGCTTCCTTGTGCTTCTCATCTATAAAGTCCAAAGATTCGAAGAGAAATTTTTGTTCGTTTTGGGATCGTAGTAAGTCACTTGATGAGAAGGGACTTTAAGTTCTACCAAAATAACGGCTTTGAATCCGTGAGCAAGAGCAAAAGGAGTGTGATCAATTGCAGACTTGTGAGTGGTTCTGTAATCCCAAAGTGCCGTATGAAGTTCATCCACCCACTTTCCTCTGGCCTTCTCCAAATGCTTTTGCAGAATAGACTTGATAATTTTATTTACAGCTTCAACATGCCCATTTGCATAAGGGTGCGTGACTGGTGCAAACCTTTTTTCAATACGATACCTTCGACAAAAGTCTTTAAACTAAGCACTATCGAATTGGGTCCCGTTGCAGTTCTATTAGTCCGTGGGAGACCAAAATGACATATAATGTTGTGAATAATAAAGTTGATCACTTTATTGGTTGTGACTGTGACTAGAGCTTCTGCCTTGGCCCATATAGTAAATTAATCAACTACCACAATGCATATTTCGCACCACCTTCAGAGAGCGGTAAGGAACCATTAATGTCAACACCCCACATAGCGAATGGGCATGGGCTGACCATTGGGTGATTTCTGTTAGTGGAGCTCTTGGGACCTTTGCATATATCTAGCATGTTTCACATCATTTCACATAATCAGGGGCATCCCGATTTATGGTCGACTAATAATAAACATAATGGAGTATCTTCTTTGTTAGATTTTGCCCCATACTGTGATCGTCGCATTCTCCCTCCTAAACTTCTTTCAAAACACGCTTTACCTCATCGTGAGTTATGCATCGAAGTAGGGGGATAGAGAATCCCTTCCTATACATAGTCTCTTCCAACATAATAAACCTCGAAGATTTGTGAAGTATTTGTCGCTTTTCATTTCTTCTTTCAGGCAAGATTCCATGCAATAAATAATCTTTAAACGAAGTCATCCAAAATTCCCTTTCGGATCTGGTTTCCAATACTTAATCAATTTCCACCATATTTATAATTGGGGTATTTAATATCTCAACTGGAACCAAGCCCATCTGTTGTGCATCGCCAGTACTAGAAAACTTGGCCAATGAATCAGCCTCTCCGTTTTGGTCACATGGGATATGTGAAATTTCATAATATTCAAATTCCACCAACAACTCTTAAACTCGAGTAACATACGGAGCAAGTCATTGTCCCTTAGCTTGATAGTGCCCTCTAACTTAGTACATCACAAACCATGAATCATAAAAGATTTCAACGGACTTAACTCCGAGCCCTCTAGCAAGTTTAAGTCCATCAATCAACGCCTCATACTCAGCTGCCTTTTGTTTTATAGGAAAATCAAGCTTCAAAGCATAACAAATTGACCGGTTTTCAAGGGTTACAAGTATAATCCCAGCACCAGAACAATGATCATTGGATGCTCCATTAGTATAAAATTTCCATCTTATAGTTGGGATTTCGCTACCTTTTGGAAGATCGTCTTGCACGATAATATAAAGTCCGAAAATGCTTGACCCTGGATAGCTCTTCGAAGAAGACATGTAATGTCAAACTAGCTGATCTCAATGTTCCATTTTAGCAACCTTTCAGATGTCTTAGGTCACCGTAGGACCTGTCGTAACGGCTAGTCAGTGTAAACGTTGATTGGATGCACCTGGAAGTACGGATGAAGCTTCCATGATGCGGTTAGCATGTAGTATGCCAATTTCTCTATCTTCGGATAGTTCCTTTGTGCTTCTGTTAATCGTTTACTAATGTAATACACCAACCTCTATATTCGGTTCTCCTCGTGAGTCAAGGAGGCACTTATGGCACGTGCTGATACAGCCAAATAAATGTACAACTCCTCATGATCTACCTACTTTGAAAAGATAAGGGCTCTCTCCAAATGATTTACCATATCTCGAAATGCATCCTCACAATCTTGTATTCACTCAAAGTTCCTTTTCCCTTCTGAATCATATAAGAGAAAAGAATGCATTTGTCAGTTTCTCTGGAGATAAATCGACTTAAGGCAGCAATCTTCCCATTGAGACTTTACACTTGTTTAATGGTTCCTGACGCTTGAATATCTCGAATAGCCTGAATCTTCTTGGGACTAGATTCAATTCCTCAAGCATTGATGTAAAGCCCAAGAACTTTCCTAATGTAATACCAAATGAACATTTCAAAGGATTGGTTTTCATGTTGTAATAGTGGAGGACGTCAAACATCTGTACCAAGACTCAAATGTGTTCGTTTGATCATCATGACTTCACGAGCATATCATCCACATAGACTTCCATTGTCCTCCCAATATGATCTTTAAACATCTGGTTAACTAAACGTTGATAGATTGCTCCAGCATTCTTCAATCCAAATGGCATCACCATGTAACAATACAATCCAACGTCTGTGACAAAGCTAGTGTGTTCTTGATTGGGGACATGCATCGGGATTTTGTTCTACCCCGTATCCATAAATGACAACAATTCATATCTTGCAGATGAATCAACTAGCTAATCAATCCTTGCAACGTGAAAACTACCTTTAGGGCACAACTTATTCAAATCTGAATAGTCGATGCACATTCTCCATTTCCCATTTGCCTTCTTCACTAGTACAAGATTGGATATCCATTCGGGATAGAGGGTGTAGCAAATAAACTCATTGACTTTCAGTTTATCCACCTCCTCTTTAAGAGCAACAGATCTCTTTGAATCCATGCCTCGCCCCTTTTTGTTTCACTAGAACATATTAAGGGTCAATGTTTAATGCATGTATTGCAATGGAAGGCAAGATCCCACACATGTTAGAATGATTCCAAGCAAACATGTCTAGATTCGCTTGGAGAAAACCAGCGAGTTCTTTCATCATTTAGAGGCTGAGCTATGATTCGATCTTCAAGACCCATGCTGGGTCATCATGGCTGACGATGACATTAATTGTCAGCTCAACCGGTGCAGTCTTAGTCTCCTTGGACTCCTCTTCATCATCCTTCAGATCTATATCTCTACAGAATCAATTGTTGCACCTAAACCAAGCTTAGGCGCCAATTGTCAATCTTCAGTAACTTGGATGCAAAAAGATTTGTCCACACCCTATCCCTTCTTTCCATTGAGCTTACCTCAACTCCGCTACGTAATAGGCATATCCAGTCAACTGATCACCATGAACCACTCCTACTCCATTATCAATTGAAAACTTTAATGTTAAACACCATGGGGCAAGAGCTACTCAAAATTCAGCCAGTGCCAGTCAGTCTAGAAAAAAGTTGTATGGAGAATCAACATCCAAAACAATGAACGGTAGGATTCGCTTCTCCTATATTCACCTTCCCTCAATTTAGCAGGCAACTCCACATAACCAATAGCCTTGGTCGCCACACCATTGAAACCATGTATGCGAGCTTTAGATGATTTCAAATCTTTAGCCTCCATTCTAATCTGTTCATGCGCCTTTTTGAAAATAATGTTCACCGAACTCCCACACTCAAGTAAAATCCTTCTCACCAGCCAATCATGGCAGAAATGACCATCCGGTCAATTGTAGGGGCCTCTACTCTCTCTACAACCCTGCTACTGAACACAATGTCATTAGTCATCATGCGTTGCTACTTTACTGGAGCTCGTCCTCTATATTTGAACAATATTCGAAGTCTAAATGCCTTATTGCACTAGCATATTGCTCCATTTCTTCCCAATTCCTATCCACGGGATGTGGTCCTCCAACTATCACGTTTATCACTAATCTTCCACCAATCCGTGCAGGCTTCTAAGCCCTACATGGAGCTTGTTCTTGATTAGGGTCAGATGTCCCCTGTCCACTGTCCTACGAAGTCCACGCAAACTGCTGCTATTTCTTTTCTTGAATCAAGTTCTCAATTTCATCCTGGAGATGCCTGCACACATTCGTATTGTGCCCGTAACACTCGTGAAACCAGAAATACTTTCCAGTCTGTTTCTATGTCTCTGTCGACTCCTTTGGGTTCGGCTTCTTTATTGAATAATGTTGCAAGTGAATAGATTAATATTCTTCAAGGATGCATTTAAAGGTGTGTAGTTATCATACATAGGAATCCTAAGCCTTAGTCTAGCTGACTCCCTCTTCCGGTCTTGATTCTTGTCTCCATTTCTCTTCTATTGATACGGTTTGTTCTGAACATTAACCTGAACTTTCCCGGAACTCTTATCGGATTACTTTATTGCAATGTTGCTTTATTAGCTTCTCCTCTCGGTCCCATAACATTATTTTTCCTAGAGGACCCGGCTTCCCCTTTCCTTAGAAATTGAGCTTCCTTTGAATAGAAGCGCTCCAATGTGGTCGGTGGTTTTCTAGCCAGCCAACCACCAAACTCGAATTCCAGGTCAATTCCTCACGTCACGGCCATAAGTATAGGATGATCATTTGGGTTACGGACTTCTATAGAGGCATATGAAATATTTCCAAATAGTCCTTCAACGATTCCCCCAGAGTCTGGATTACGCAAGAAAGTGACATCATGTCATTAGGACGAGTAGCGTGGATCCAGAACTGCACCACAAACTTAACCGCCGGTTCATCAAACCTTGAAATCAATCGCGGGTGTAGTCTTGTAAACCACATCATCATTATTCCAGAGAGGGTTATCGAAAAGCATCTATATTTGGTTGCGTCATTGGCTCTTGCAAAATCTGTCATCTATTCATACCTTATAACATGTTTCCTGGGGTTGGTTTTTCCCTCATAGGCAGGCATTGAAGGCATGTTGAATCTTCTCGGATATTTCGCATGCCAAAAATTGTTAGTAAATGGGGGCATGTCTCCTAGAAATTCCCCAGTCGTTATTCGTCAAAACCTGGTCCTCTCTCACAGCTGTTTGACCATTGCCGACAAATTCGACATTTGGATGGGTGGTGCCAAGTGGTGGTTATACTCCACCTTACATGAATGGTCCAGTCGATGTCTACGGGCCGTTTCATGCCTTTTTGGTCCACCATCCTCTTGATGTGCACCTTGGGCATTCATATCGTTGTCATTTCGGTAGGGTATTTAGTCAAAATTTAGTTGGCTAGCATCCATGCTCTAAGAAACAGCCCTTGTTCAATTCCCCAAGTGTAGCAGGGGAACCCCTCCTTTGGAGGAGGGATTGGTATCGATCCCTAGGGAGGGATCAGCACCGATCCGTCTAGGCAAACCATATTGATCTGCCAAGTGACGCTTCGATGTTGCTGCTTTTTCACCTTCAACCCTACGATGCTTATGCCTATAGTATTCATCTGACGACGTTGAACTCTCCAACGCGAGTAAGAAGTGGGATCCCTTCTGGCGTTCTCACGTTTTTGTTGACCTATTTGGTTCATTAGGCTAGCATTAGTCTGAATTTGCTCATTCAGCTGTCTATAGCTTTCCAATAACTCCCTCATCAAGTTATTAAATTTTTCTCTAGTTACGGAATCAGTAGGGTTCTGAACTTCAGTAGTCTCCACATTTAAATTTGTTGGTTGGTTGCTTGGGGCTCCTTGTTGAATTGTGGTAGTTTCATTCGCATCCATATTCTGAGAAGTTGATCTGGTATGCCTTAGCATTATCGATTTTCTTGCTTAGATTCTAGCAAATCTTAGTAATCACTGCAAGTTTTTGAAGATGACTATGGATCTCCTTTGGGTGATTTACTCAATCCAATAGCAACAACGGGGATCCTAATAGGCTGAGAATCAGATTCTCAGTAAAAGCACCAAAATGTTTGCCACCAAACTGGCCATAAACACCCAAGAATATGTTTGTGTAGAGAAGTAAATGAAGAAACAAAATTAAAACGGAGGAATATAGCAAAACAATAAGCAAATACAAACAGAAATCAAGAATAACAAGATTTATAATGGTTCGGCGTCGACTGCCTACGTCCACTTTGAATATTCTCTTTATCAATTCACTATAATCTTGATTGCAATAACAAACAGCAAGAAGTAAGAGAATAATGAAGAAATTTGATTATAATGGAAGATCTTTGTAACCAGCAGCGTAAAGATCCTCAGAATGATCCCCTAGGATAGTATTTATAGGTGAAGGCAACCATCAACCTCCCTGAAACTTTGGCTACAGGACCTCTTTATCTATAAGGGCCCACCATATGGGGTGCTAGGCCCAAACTCCAATAGAGAGGGATCGGTATCGATCCCTCTTCGATTTTAGGGTAGTGATTCCTATGGTAGCTTCTTCACGCTTAGATATGATGGCTCTCCAAATATCATGTTGATTGGATAAGTGAAGCTCGTGTTTTTGCTTAATCTTTGGTTCGGTTTAATTTTAGAGTTGTCCCTGTCGATCACTTCATACTAGATCATGCTGACCCCTTTTGCACTCTATAGTTATCCATCCAATATGTCGAACCATGCTTGCTTATTCCTTGAGTTACATAGTGCCAAACCCTATATTTCCACAGTGCTTTGCCAAACCATCTAGTTCAACAAGACTATGCCGAACCCTTTATTTTAGATGATCCCCTATATATCTCACAATGCTAAGCTGACGCATAGACTTCCACCTATGCCAATCCATCTTATTCCTTTATACACTGTTGATCCATCCCATTCTATTACTCTATGCCAATCCATCCTAACCATGTAACCACGTTGATCCCTTGAGTACTAACTAGACATGTCGAACCAAGCACCGTCGCCTATGATGACCCCTCTAATATTTCATCCATGTTGAATATCCATCCAAATGCCTATACTGATCCCTAGAGTACAACCTAGCTATGCCGATCCTTTTCCTATCCTAGTTGATACTTATATTTCTAAAATCCTGTATCGTATATCTACCAACTCCGTTCAATCTAGGCTTCATATAATCATCTGAACTCTACTTTTGGGTCCTATAGCCATTGCTTCATGGTCATCCTTAAAATAGTTGAATCTGTCTTGAGTAATCAGTCTAATATAGCCGGATTGGGATACCGGGTAACAGGAGTGATCTCTCATGCACTAGTATGAGTGATGTCATCATAAAAGCAAAGGGAAGAGTCGAGACCCTCTAGGCTTAAGTTCCCAATACCATAGGATCCAAAATCGGTGAGAGTTGGCCCTAAGTTAGCAAATGTATATGTTGAAGGAAGGTAAAGAATTTCTCCATGATTGTAACCGGTGAAGGATGCATAGAAGTTTATGCTTTGGTAATTATCACAATAAGCCTCTTCTTTAGAGCAGATTGTTGGTCATCTTTAGGTTGTTCAATCAAAGACTCGTGGCCCGTGTTAACACCATCGTGACCAGTTTCACCGCCTTCGCCTATGATTTCACCTTCTTTGGCATGTTCTTGCTCTCTTTCAACTTCATCCCCTATACTTGGGACTGGGGACACGTCGGCATTTACATCACCATCTACATGCAAGTTATTATCGTCATCCTCATCACTATTATCGTTAGAAGCCACTTTGACAAGACCAATGCTATGGCCCACTTATAACAAATTATGAGCTAGGAGATTCTCATTGAAGAGAATAACTCCACTATCTATATCCCCCTTCGAAAGTGCCATAAGAATTCTGACGGCATCTACAAGAGCCACGCCGCTAGGTCTTGATGGAATATCTAAATAGCGAAAAGAATACGAGTTAAGCTTCCAAATCCACAAGGTGGGTTCACAATAAACAAATGAGGTATAACATACATCTAGATATCAATATTTCCTCAAACTCAGATGGAAAGTGAACATAAAACCAGCCAATCTTGAAATAGTCGAGTTTGTTTCAAGTGTCAGTGATGATCCTACAGCTCTTTGCCGACTCTAGATAAGTCAGATAAGGGCTTCCTTTCTAACTCCTAAAGCTATACATGAATCAAATCTCCTCATCACTAGCATATCGATGCAAATGTTGATCAAAAACAATATATGTGCCATGGAGGAAGGCATAGTTATTTGGATGTAGTTGTGTCAAAGCAAACCTCATGAAGTCCAAGACTCGACGAATGAATTGGCTGAATGGTAGAACGCATTCCGCTAGGCACATATATCTGTTACAAGCCATGTAATCCTCTAGGGGATTGTGAGTTCTTTAGTGGTAGGAAGGGACTAGTATGTCCTCGAATAGAATTTCATGCTAGTTGTAGATTCTGCGAAGCCCTCTTCTATTTTTGAAGCAATAGAATTGATGGAATCGTCTAGAATGACAGCATCCTCGAGAATTTTGGGACTATTTCTACTTCAAGGCCTTCTGTGGGCATTTCAGGAAACTCTAGATGAGCTAGATCCGCTTATGGATTTTCAACTGGAGGTATGGGCTGCGCTGGAGTTTGTTGTGTGAGCGGAACCATAGTTGAGCTCTACTTAGTATCAAATTTGGCATATGAAATAGATAGACCTGCAACTTGAGTGGCAAGACGTTTGGAACATTTGTGTTCTATTTCTATAAGTACTCAATAAATAATCAACATGAGATTAATTATAAGTCGTACTCCGTGCTCAAGTAATACATAATGCAGTGTTGTGAAGTGTCATGCAGTTCATTTTCATTATTGTTCAATAGTGCAGTTTAAAGTCTGCATAACGACCGTAGTGACCGTCATCATTGAGTGTCCTAATAGGCTTCGCATTAGTCGTCATGCATTGGGTGCACATTGGAAAGTCAAGTTAAATTGCTTGAGGAAAACTCGAGCTTTGGAAATTCAAGGAAATTCGCTAAGGGTCAGATTTATACTGATCCAAACCCTTAGTGTAAATTTTCCTCCCTCGACTTCTTTTTCCTTGACCCAATACACCACCACTGACGTCAGATCCAACCATGTCCATGTCTAACTCCGCTACCTGCCTAATTTGACAGTTCTTAGAGGCGAGGTGTTCGTGTTTAAGCTTGATTTTGGAGATGAGTTCAAGTACAAGGGGTTGGATCAGCTCTAAGGCTAGTGCTTCGAGTTCAATGGTGGCACTGGCAAGTTAGAGTTAGGGTGCTAGAGGGGACAATCTAAAATAGGTCGAAGATTGATGGTGGCAAGGCGCGAGTTAAATTTGGAAGTAGGAATTTCAATGGCAGAACTCGTGGTTTGATATAATAGAGAGAAGAGGTAAAGAATGGGTTATATAACCCACTAAACCTGAATCTTTTGGCAAGAAAGTATGACTTTAAAGTCCTGGACAGGTACCGATCCAGGAGTCTTACTTTTATCAAAAAATATAATATAAAAAGAGAGGAACAACCCATGGTGATGGTTGAACAATGCATGCCTACATAAGTATGTTCATATACTTGGGATTCAACAATGATGTGCACGCGTATATAAGTGCATGTATGTAACACCCCAAATTTTAGACCACGTTCTTTAGGAGATTTAATTAGTTAAATTAAATATAATAATGTGAAGTTTAAATGGTTAAGGGATTGAGATTTTCATAATTTAAAATGTAGTCGTGCCTAGTTAAAACAATGAACTAAAAAGATTTAAAATGAAATAGGAAAGGGAAATTGGATATGGGCAATATAGGAATATTCTCATACCCTGAACCCTTCATACCATATCATTTTTCATGTTCGCAATCTAAAATTCTAAACCTAGAGGCTAGCCCCCATTTAAAAGAGTAAGGGGAAATAAAGCTAAATCAAGAGGAAAAGCTTAATCAAATTCAATCCAACATCAAATCTCAACTCCTTAACAACAAAGCTAAAGGTGAGTAATATGTTACATCTCATTTTTTGATGTTTCAGTTCCTAGAATTAGATCCGAATGTTTTTGCAAGTATATTGCCATGTTTTGAATGAAATCTATGTGTGTATATATATGCTTATTGATGAATTATGCTTGTTTATATAGATTTTATGACATGTTTTGATTTGAATAACCTGTTAAATGACATCCAAATGCCTTTGTGAATTTTATAGATGATCAGAAATTATATTTTGGAGATGGGTTTCAAGTTTCATAAGTTTCTAAATTATTGTAGAATTAATATTAATTTTCAAGTGAAGAAAATAGTTATTTGGGTTAAAAAAGATTAATTACGGCAATTACGTATAGGCCATGGGTCTAAAATTTACATATGTTAGAAAACATATAAAAAGTGATTTATGAGAATTTTCGTAGGATTTTCCCAAGTGTTTTTATAAGCATATGAAATTATTTTAAGGCATGGGAACTTAAATGTTTTATATATTATAAAAGGAGAAGGAGCATTTTGTAAATAATTTAAATTGTTATTTCTGAAATTTCAGCAGCACTTTCGAAAAATATTTTGGAAAAGAAATTAGCACCAATCATATATTGACAAACAATGCAGGTAAGTTTGCAAAGAAATTGCTTTTTAGAGCTAAAAACCAGATTTTGTCATGTTTTATATTTCGCCACTTTTGGCATCAGCCCTTTTGACTACATTCATTCGCCTCCAACCTTAGTCTAAACCAATACACATGATATCAAAAGCCTTGGTACGTAGTGGATTGGAGATAGGCGAAAGGTATAGAGTCGAAACAAGGGGTTCCGAAGGGGTCGAAACCTTGGAAATGAGCCTGCTTTGCTTTCAAAAAGAATGGTTTCGAATGAGACAGCTTTCAACTTAGTAAATGGATTTAAAGATAGAATGCTTTCAAATGAGGTTGCGCCTTTGTTTTAAAGTAAATGCTTTCGGTAGGGTCGACATTCTTGTTGCTGCCTTTTTTCTTTTCAACCCGGATTGGTTCGAAAGGGACCCTTCGTTTAAAAGTAGCATTGCTTCTCCAATGCTTACAAAGGGATCGGTTTTGACACCATTCACATCTTTTACTTAGGAAATAGCTTTCGAAAGAGTTACTTTTGACTTGGTTGTTTTAAGATCCTTTTGATAATTGAAAGTTAAACCCTAAAGGTTTCGAAAGGAATGGTTTCGTAAGGTTTTTCCACGTGTTTATACTTGAGCCTAATGCTTTCGAAAGGTTTATTTTAAGTATTATACTTTAACGCTTTCGAAAGGTAACTAGTAAACGTTTCGAAGGGGAGGTTCCCAATATTTTCATAAGGTATATTTAAGGCTTCGAAGGGGTGATTCCCCAATGTTTTTGAAAGGTTCACCTTAATGTTTAAGTGGAAGGTTTTCAATATTTTCGAAAAGCATATTCAAAGTGGTTTAGTAGAGGATGTCAAAGATTTATAAAGCTTTCGAAAGAAATGATTTCAATGTTTTCGAAAGGTCTATAATTAATGGTTTCAAAAGCTATGTTATGACATTTCGGCCAAAGATTATAAAGTAAAGTAGTTTACTTATATTGAAAGGGATACTTTCATTGGTTTCGAAAGGGGTACTTTCATTGGTTTTGAAAGGGATGCTTTCAATGGTTTCAAAGAGAATGTTAAAAGGTTTAAACAAAGGTTTCAAATGTTTTCATCAACTTTGTTTTGAGTAAAGCATATATCATGGCAAAGAGATTTGAATAAAACAAATAGTTTCCTTGTTTAAGTATAATTTAAAGGATTAAATCATTTTGAAAAGGTTTTCAAGGAAAAATTGCATTGGTGATTAACCATAAGAAAATGACTCAAATTAAAAGACCAAATGGGACTGGTGTAGGGTCATGTTCAACTCATTAGCTATTAGTCCCTAGCTAATTTAGTCCAAAATTCCAATGTGTTCGGCTTAGTTATAGGTAAGACTTAAATGATGGTTACACATAAAAAAGAATATATATCTAGAAAATAAAGATAGGTTATTAATGAGTCCGCAAAACCATTAGGATCAGGTGACCCTTGGAGAAGTATGTTAAGAATAGACCATCCAAAAGTATGTCTAACTGGTGTTAGATAATTTATTTAGCTTACCTGGTAGTCCCGATTCTGCCAAAGGTTAATAGTTAGCCAAATAGAACTATAGTTTTTCGGGTAGATGGCCTGTTTATTACCTGTTTTATTAGCATATATGATATTTCTATTATTATTGAAATCAGATTGATTCACAGTTTGGTTGTAGGATTTTGATTTGCAAAAAGATATGTTTTAAAGGGATATTACTGAGGGGAAACCTATTCCTCTAAGTAGTGTGGTCTCACTTAATACCAGTAAATCAAGATATAATAGTATTATTCACACTAGACTTTATATCTAACTTAAAGTTTATGTTTTCCCCTTAAGCTCTCGAGTGCTCAAAATAGATTTGATTAGATTAAGAGTTGAGGTTTACAGGTTTAGTAGGTGGATGAATAAAGCTTTCGGAGATGAGCAAGAGGCTAATATTAGCTATTTAGGAGTTACCTTGTTTTTATTCCATTGTGATGTATTAAGACCATTTTTTCTACTTAGTACTCTGATCATCCAAGGGGGCACCTTCATATTTCGCTCTTGGCGTATTTTGTAATAATTATATTTGATGAATGCCTAGGAAACAATTATGGGATTATGTAACTTAAATATAAAATATTGTTTTCGAATGTAATCATAAAATCTGTTCTAGTCTCTGATGATTTTATTTTATATTCATGTGACTCTGATATTATGGATAACATTAATATTACTGTATTTTGTCAACAGAAGTTAATACTATATATGACAGCAACATCTGTAGCACTTAGCTTTGGGTCTCAAGATGGGGGATGTTACAATATGGTATCAAAGCATAGGTTTATAAAAAAAAATTAAACTTAAAAATCATTTGAAAACATAATCTAAAGGAATAAGAGAATGATTGGGGTTTGGGATAACGCTGTAGTAACATATTTGAATTTTCTTACAAGTATACGATACATCTCTATTCTACTATCTATCTTAGGCTATTCTTTTGTTTCTTATGAGAGCTCGAATGCAGATATGGATGCTAGAAGATCGAAAGAGTTAGCCTTGGTGGGGAAAGCATCACTACAAATGGAAATTCCAGACCAAATACGGGGAGGAACCAATGTCAGGCACAAGCTGAAAATGTGGGTGCTAGAGTCCCGCAAGTGGACATGGGAGAAATGTATCAATTTTTCATGAATGTGATGCAAGCAAGAATTGATGCTAGAGTAGTTGGAGGTAATGCTGGAGGAGGAAATAAAGAAGCTCCAGTAATGAATAACAATGCTATTCTGAGTAGAGATTATACTCAGTTGGGGGAAAGTCGTTTATCAGTACTGAAGACGCAATTGAAGTAAAGAATTGGTTACTGGAAGCAACGCTGTATCGGTGGAACAGTATAACTATTGGAGTTAATGAAGAGGCGATGACATAGGTTGAGTGTAGAAGGATATTTGAAGAAAGGTTTATGTCTAAGATGGCTAAGTGTACACTGCTCAGTAATTTTGCTTAGTTAGAGCAGGGAGACATGACTATGCTTGAGTATGCTACGAGATTTGAGGAGCTAGTAAGATATGGCTACGTTATTGTTGATACTATGATTAACAGGAATGAGAAGTTCATTTGAGGATTAACGCCTGAGCTTACTAAGGCCATGTAATCGCATATTAGAGACCCATGTGATGTTGTTGTGGAGATGGCTTTGGGGCATGAAGAGATGCTTGCTTATCTTGAGAAAAAAATAAAGCAAAAGAGGAGCAAGGAGGATAAAGTCAAAAGAGAAAGTTTTTCCACAAGAAAGGAGCTCAGAAGGCTGGAGCTGCTAAGAAAGGAAAGGTGGGAGTTGTCTGTTACAAATGTGACAAGGAGGGATGCTATGCCCATGAATGCTGGGCAGGCAAGGGAAAGAAGGTTGCAAAGAAGAAAGAGGTGCAGTGTTTCAACTGCGATCGGGTTGGGCACTATAAGAACCAGTGCAAAGAGCTAGCCAAGGATGGAAAAGAAAAAGTATTTGCATTGGAACCAACTACCTCGAGACCAACAACGCAGGAGAAAGGAAAAGCTATGTTGGGAGGTACACTTTTGATTCATGGTATGTCAGTTAGAGTTTTGTTTGATACTAGCGCATCACATTCTTTTATACCTCGTTGTTCGGTAGATAAGCTTAATCTAGAACCCTCATACCTAGTTACTTCCTTAAGGGTTGCAAATCAGATAAGAGGGTATGCGACACTTGAGATGAGATGTGACCACCTAGAGTTTGACTTGTTAGGTCATACCTTTGATTTTAGTTTTCATGTGTTTGATTTCATAGTTTGGAATTATCTTGAGTGTCGATTGGTTAAATAAATACGATGCTAGGATATATTTCCATGATAGGAAAATATCGCTTGAACACCTCGATTGTAGAGAACGGATTATATACTCCGTAAAAAAAACGCTGGTTTTGAGGTAAATTCTTTGTTGGGCGTTTATTGAGGGAGAAGACGAGTTGAGTCGAGTTTTTGTTGTTAGAGAATTTGCATATGTCTTTGAACCCGTAGTCAGACTGTTGTCGAAACGAGCTATTGAGTTTCAGATATATTTAGAGCAGACCGCCAAGCAGGATAACACCAACCGAGATGAGGGAGCTAAAGGTGCGGTCGGTGGATTTGAAGGCAAGAATTTTATCAGACCAAACGGCTTGCCTTGGAAAGCAACCGCGGTGTTTGCTAAGAAGCCGGACGGATCATTAGGGTTATGTATCGATTATCATAAGTTGAATGAGAAGACGATAAAGAACCAATATTTGTTGCCTAGAATTGACGATTTGTTCGATCAGCTGAGTGGAGCCAGAGTGTTTTCCCAATTGGATTTGCAATAAAATTCCATCAGCTTAGAGTGGCAGAGGATAGTACTTCTTTGACGGTGTTTAGAACCAGATATGGATTGTACGAATAGGTAATGATGCTGCTCTGATTGACTAATGCGCCAGCATTCTTTGTGGATTTGATGAACCGAATTTTTCGAGAGTACTTGGATAGGTTCGTTTTGGTTTTCATATATTCTATTTTGATATACTCTAAGGATGAAAGAAAGCATGAAGTTCATCTTAGAGTGGTCCTTGAGACGCTGAGGCAACATCAGCTAAAAGCGAAGTGCCATTTCTAGAAGAAAGTAAAGTTTCTTGGTCATCTAGCCTCAGAGAAAGGGTTATCTATAGATCCGGCTAAGAACAAAGTGGCGAATAATTGAAAAGGACCCGAGACAGTTATTGAGATAAAGAGTTTCCTTTGATTACCTGGTTATTATTGGAGATTCATTAAGGATTTTTTGCGGATAGCGGCATTGATAACCAAGCTAACGTGAATGGATGTAAAGTTTATTTGGACCAATAAGTGTGAGAAAGCATTCCAGAGGTTGAAGCACTTATTGACTAATGGACCTGTGTTGGTTGTTCCAAAAGTGAATCGGGATTTAGTTGTATACACGGATGAATGTGGGACGAGGCTAGGAGCTATGTTAATGCAGAGAGGTAAAGTGATTACTTATGCTTCTCGATGGCTTAGACTGCATGAGTTTAGAAACCTTACCCATGATTTGGAGTTAGCTATAGTAATTTTTGCATTGAAGGTGAAAAGACATCACCCTTTTATAGAAAGATTTGAGTTGTATATGGATCATAAGTCGCTGAAATACTTACACTCTCAGAAAAAGTTGAACATAAGACATCAGAGGTGGTTAGGGTTTTTAGCTGCTTATGATTTTGGCATTGAGTACACACCAGGGAAGGGCAATAAGGTGGCATATGAAGTTAGCAGAAAACATCAGAATGAAGTACTGACAATTATAGCTGAGTAGAAAGACTTGGAAGCATTAACTACATGCATGATACAGTGGAGATCTAGGAGTAGTTCTAGTATAGAAACTGCTATGTTGTCATGTTTAGAAGTTTGACCGGTGATGACCGAAAAGATTGCTTCTAAACGAGAGAAGGATCAAGTATTAGTTGAATGGATCAAGAAGTTAAGTGATGGAACAGAGAGCAATGACTTGGAAGACTTTAGTCTCCAGAGTGGGTGGTTAAGAAAGAAAGGAAAATTGTGTGTTCCGAATGTCGAAAGCATTAGGAAGAAAGTACTTGAGGAATGCCATCATTCGAAGTTCACCATTCATCTGGAAGGAACTAAGATGTATCACGATATGAAGAGAAGTTTCTTCTGGGAATGCATGAAGAGATATATAGGCTTATAGGTGAAGTAGTATTTGAACTGTCAACAGGTAAAAGCCGAACATCAGAAACCAAAGTGGATTGCTTCTTCCTTTAGATGTTCTAGTTTGAAAGTGGGATTCTATTTCTATGAATTTTATAGATGGGTTTCCAAGGTCTAATAGAGGAAATGAAAGTATATGGGTCATACTAGACAGGTTGACTAAGAGTGCCCATTTCATTCCAGTTAAGTCAACCAAAACGACACCTGTTTTAGCTAAGTTGTTTATGAAGAATGTAGTTAGACTGCATGGAATTCCTAGTAGTATAGCAAGTGATAGAGATTCCTTATTTATTAGCAAGTTCTGGAAGAGTCTATAGGAGACTTTAGGTACCAAGCTTAAGATGAGCACCGCTTACCATCCGCAGATTGATGGGCAAGCAGAAAGAGTTAAGAAAGTTTAAAAGATTTGTTGCAAGCTTGTGTGCTAGATTTCAAGGGTTCATGGGAAGACTATTTACACTTAGTCGATTTTTCATATAACAACATTTCAAGGGTTCATGGGAAGTCTATTTACACTTAGTCGATTTTTCATATAACAACAGTTATCAGGCTAGTATAGGGATGGCACCATTTGAAGCTTTGTATGAAAGGCCATGCAAATCTTCTGTTTGTTGGCTAGAGACCGAGGATAGGTTAGTTTTTATTTCAGATTTGGTTAAAGAAGCTGCAGAAAAGATTGAGTTAATTCGAGCAAGAATGAAGGAAGCTCGGTCTAGGCAGAAGAGTTACGCTGATAGAAGATGGAAAGACATGGAGTTCTCAATTGGCTATCGTGTCTTTCTCAAGGTATCACCGATGAAAGGTGTGATCAGATTTGGGAAATTAGGGAAGTTGGCACCGAGATTCATTAGACCATTTCCTATAGTAGAGAGGATCGGAAAACTCGCATATAGAGTAGAGTTACCGAATAGTATGGCAAGAGCCCATGATGTTTTTCAAGTTTCTCATCTAAGGAACTGTATTAAAGATCTAGAGAAAACTATAACACCGACTATATTAGAGGACTTAGTAGTGGAACTGAATCTGACTATAGTTAGAAAGCCAGTTTGTATAGTTGCAAGAGATGAGAAGAGGCTACCGAACAAGATAGTCAAATTACTCAAAGTCCAGTGGAGTGACGTCAAAAGAGACTGTACTTGAGAAACTGGGGTATTTATGCCGACTCGTTTCATGATATGTTTTACCTTTATGATTGATTTTAATATGTACCGTATCCTAATTTCGAGGATGAAATTCTTTAAGGAGGGGAGACTGTAATACCCCTAATTTTAGATAATATTATTCAAGAGATTTAATTAGCTAAATTATATGGAATAATGTAAAGATTAAATGGTTAAGGGGTTAAGATATGTTTAATTTAAAAGGTAGCCTTGCCTAGTTAAACCAATGAACTAAAGGGATTTAAAATGAAACAAAAAAGGGGAAATTAGATAAGGGCAATATAGGAATAAACTACATTCTTATACCCTAAACCCTTCATACCATATCATTTTTCACGTTTATAATCTAAAACACTAAACCTAGAGGCCGGCCACCATTGAAAAGAGTAAGGGGAAGAATAGCTAAATCAAGAGGAAAAGCTTAATCAAATTTAATCCAAGATCAAATCTCAACTCCTTAACAACAAACCTAAATGTGAATAATATGTTACATCTCATATTTTGATGTTTCGATTTCTAGATTTAGATCCAAATGTTTTTGCAAGTATATTTTGAATGAAATATATATATATATATATATATATATATATATATATATATATATATATGCTTGTTGATGAATTATGGTTGTCCATACAGATTATATGACATGTTTTGATTTGGAAAACATATTAAATGACATCCAAATGCCTTGTGAATTTTATATAAGATCCACTACAAGAAAGTTTGTTATTAATAGCGCCATTAGATAACACGTTACTCTAAAGCATTATCATTGAATTTTAATGGTTTGTTATTTTACACTACATAACGCTTTAGCAAAAAGCGGCCCCAAAACAAAACATCCCGCTCCCGAATATTTTGTTTCCCTCCAAGCCAAACAAGACCGTAACAGCTTACCCATTTTCAATTTTATCCCAACCCTAAATCGAAACCACGAAGCAATCTATAAACCTAAATCGAAACCCTGAACATTCTCTATCTTCGGCATCTCTCAAAAACACCCTGAATTCCATAATGAGCTGATTCGAAGAAGTCAAGATGTTGTGCGTGTAATTCAATTTGAGGAGTGCTTCTAGAACCCTACATTGATTTGAGGTTTGCATAACTTGATTTTGTTCTTCAGTTTTTTTGTTTTTGATTTTGTTTGATTTTTTTAACTATTTAGTAATTATGGATAAACTATTTTTCAAAATCAGCCTGGGACTTTAATCCTTTATTTCCTCAATTTGTGAAAGTTGTAGTAGTATCATCTTCCTATCTTCATTAATACATGCTTGGCGTTGCATTTTAGCGAGAATATCCTTTTGGTCTTCATTATATAAGTTAGTGTAATAAGATATAGCTTCATTCTCTATTTCTTCTGGATTGTACATACACTCTCCATTTGTAATTTTTTTAATTACGTTTGTTTGGACATTTTAGCATGGAAAAATTGTGAAGAACTATCACCTTGTTGAAGCCATTGTACCTTGGCCTTTAATTTATTACTCCAATGCTTGTATTTTTGTTGATTTTGAAATATGTGTCTTGCCTGCAACTTTAATTCATATATATCCAAATTTTTAGGTTCTTGATCAGATAGTTCTAGCATCATATTGTTCTCCTTCTCAGCTTCAATAAGATAAGTATTTTCTTTTATTCGTACTTTGTTCGATTACTTCAAGTTCTTTTTATATTCCTTGAGTTTATTTAGTCACGAATACATAAAGTCCTCCCAAGTGTGCAGGTTTAAAGCATCTGCAACACGTTGTTCATACCCATCGTGTTGAAACTACGAGTTATCATACCTGAAAGGCCTCCCTTTTTTGTTTGAATGTATGAATTAAATACACCAACAAAGAATTATGGTCAATAGAAAAGTTAGGTAGTACCAATGCTTTCATGAGAAAAAGGGTCTAAAATAGAGATAAGTTCATCAATATCTTATCAATATTATTAGCCACACCATTCCTTCCCTAAGTGTAATTAAAACAGAAAGCTTTTAATTAGTAAGCCCTGAATGTAATGGACTATTATTAAAACTTCATAACTGATGAAATGGAATAGGCGGTCCTTCTCGCTTGTCCGTTGAGGATAAAGAGTGGTTGAAGTCACCCATAAGTAGTCATGCGTCGTAGTTTCTTTTGATACAAATATGATTTGTTGCTATTGTCTTTCTTTTTCGATTTGAATATTGCTTGCATAGATGGTTGTCAATACAAAACGAAAACCACTAGTATTTGTGATATCCATCAAAATATATTGTGTTGATTGAAAATCCTTATAAGTTGCCAAACATGCTTGTCCCAAATAAGTAAAATTCCACCACTACAACCACTGTTACTATTTGTAATCCCATCCCAGTGCGATTGGATTTTTGCACAAAATACTATAAATTAGTCCCATTCAATTTATTTTCCAATAAATCAACTATGGTTGGTTTAAAGTTTGCCGGGAGTAAGAATATGTCTTCTATACATTTGTCATTATTCATACCTCTAACACTCCAGGTGATGATACTCATCTACTACTCATCTACCTTTTGAACTACTCCGTAAGTGTCATTTAGCAGGAGCATGTGATTTGGCATTAGATTTGGATGATGATGAAGTCATGTAAGATTTATTGGTAGTAAAAGATGCTGACATATCCTCACTCTCTATCTCTTCAGGAACAGACTCTTCAATTTCATCGGCAACAAACTCCACAGTGTCATCCAATTTCATTAGCAACAAAGTTCGCAGTGTCGTCTTTCTGAATTTTATCAGGCAGTTCACTATTGAGGAAGTTGAATGAGTCAACATTCTCTTTTCCTTTTTTGAACTTTTAGATTTTTCATGTTTATTGGCATCTATTTCAAATACAAATTCTCCATAGTTTGTTGCGTAGAAATATGAACTTGTTCCTTTCCCTTAACTGTCATAGCCTATTTTGTAGTTTGAACTTAGTCACAGACATTATCTTCCTATGCGTGCACCTTTTCAGGCTGTTAATTTTCCAAAATCAAATTGCTCTTAGATGGATTTATGATTATACATTTCATTCTCTCTCCTACCCTCTTTCTATCACACACAGAGGCACATAGGTATATAGAGACAAACACACACACATACACAAATATACCCCAACAAGTACACATTTGTGTGAACACACATTCTGATTCTCAATAACCTCAAATAGAGATATGTTAAAAAAAAGTATGCTTATGAATTGCTTCATCTTAAGTTATGCATGAAATTTGTTATAAATTACACTGGAGAGAATTGTAATGATTGAAAAACTACGCTAGCACACCAACAGACAATACAAATATTGTATCAAACTCAATCACCTCTTCTACATCAGTCAAATTGAACTGTAGTTTCTTTTGTCGAGTCTTAACAATGTTTAAATAGAGTGGTGGGTATTTATAAGCCGATACAACTGTATTGTCATTGCCACTGTGGACGATATTTCCTTTATGGTATAGGAGTATTGTTATTATTTCTTATAAATAGTTAACTCGTTTATTTTTAAGTGTAGATTTAACGTATTACTTTTTTGCAAGTAATGTGCCAATCATCAAAGTACATAAATATATTATCTTATATTTATCTACTTGATGTTATTTACTTATAATATATAAGAATTTGGTGGGTGGATCAAATTATTTGTGTGCACTAGTGTGCCTTGTCATGTTTCATATTATATACAGTTGTATGTTATATCCAAGCTTAGAGGTTTCACTAATATCCACATTGGTGAAGTATTAAGTCTATGATGTATAATTCATTTGTTTTTGTAAACTTTCAAGTCTTAAGAATATGTATTTCATGTTGTGCATGTTATCAATATTGATAATTTTGGCTAGATTTGAAGTGGACAGCCAACTTCAGTTCATACCTTTCAGTTTTTTTACTCATTTTCATACTCTCAAATGTTAATTAGATTGTTATAGTTAATTACTTAATAGCAACCATTTGCCTACATCTATATCTCTTGTATGCTGTCGGGCTCTTGACTTGATAAAAGGCTGGAACTTTCATGAGTTAATGGATTCATGTTTGCAAGGGAAGTTTTCAAATAAGGATGGGAATGAAATAGTACATATTGCCTTAAAATGTTTGCAACTTGAGCAGCGAGAGCGCCCCACTATGGAGTCGCTAATTCTTGCATTAACTCATGTTTAAAAAGATGACGAGGTAATTCTCCTTTTGCTTGTATATTTGGAAATAAATTTATATAACTACAGTATAGCTTTATACATTCTGAATCTGATTACCTAGTATATAAGCACATGATTATGGCTTTTTCAATGCCAATATTAAAATAAAATATTATTTTATAAGAAATGATATAATATTAAGAAGTAGACCATAGTTTTATTATTATATTTTTCTATTGTAATTACAAGGTTTGATCGACCGTGATATCTAAGAAGATTACAATTTGTTAAGACCGAGGCTTACGACTTCGAGTTTTGTTGTAGAGAATATAGTTTCAAAGCATGTGAGAAAGCTCCTAACATTGTTTATAAAGGGAAGCTTGATGCACAAAGGAGGATCGCAGTTAAGAGATTAAGTAGAGTAGCATGGCTAGATCCTCGATGGTTTATGGCAGTTTTTGTTTCATATATTTCCTTTCCATTAAATTTTGATCAGTTACCATGTTTGCATATGTGTGTTATCAATTAAATGCTGCATTTGTAGTGTACGTGCTATGTTAAGGGATTATAAGGTAGAATTGATTGGATGACCACTCACTGTATAAAATTTGTGTGCGTGCACACACACAATCTTTTGCAATTAGGATTACATATTGTTATCCATATGTTCTGTTTATGTTTAAATGAAAAGACTGTCATCCTGACAGTGAAATTTTAGTAAGCTAAAAACAGTACATCCCATTTTCCAAAACAATAAGCTGTAATCTGCCATTTGGCGAAACCAATGACAAATCTACATTTATGAACGAACAATAGTGTTCATTCTACAAATGCATCCAAACATAATTGGAATAATTAACATGCATATATACAACTTTATGAAGTGCTTATACCACATCTATGTAACTTTTATTTTAATAATAATAATAAATTAACTTAGTTTAGAGAAATAACATTAATAAGAACAACAACAATAGTCATAATGATAGTAATAACAATAAACAAACTAAGTTTATAAAATTAACTAAGTTTTATAAAAATTAATTAAGTTTAGAACAACAACAACAACAACAACAACAACAACAACAATGGTAAATGATAAAGTACTAACCAATTTAACTAAGTTTACAATATTAACTAAATTTATATAATAATAAATTAAATAAGTTTATAGAAATTAACTTCATTAATTAAGTTTAGCAAGAATTAAAGTTTATAAAATTAACTAAGTTTACAATAATGATGAATTAACTAAGTTTATAATGATAACAATAAAAACAATAATAAATTACAAAGTTTTCAACATCTTTACAACCCATTCATTTTATAAATTTCTAAATTATATAAAAAATAACTAAGTTTATAGACGATGATCAATGAATTTTATAAATACAGCTAAGTTTTATAGAAAATAGCTAAGTTAATAATAGTAGTAATAAATACAGCTAATGATAAATGAATTTCACAATTCAAAAGCTTCTTTTACTTTTTAATGTCCTCTGCTCCATCTTTCCCGCCTAACCTTGTCCTTTCAAACTGCGCCCCCATCCAATCCATCACCCAACCCATACTTTCCACCATCTCCCTTCCTATTCATCTTCAGCCTCCTCACTTTCCACCGGACCCACAACCGCCTGATCCACCTTCTTTGTTGCCTTCTTCCTCTTCTCCCCATGTTGTTTCATCCTGTCAACCTTCTCCTCTGCCTAAAATGAACCCCCCTTCTTCTTCGATTCTCCCCACTGTTCAATGGAATTCTCTATTCAAGGCAAAACCGCGTAATGCAGGGAAATACATCCCGATTCAAGTCCCACTTGTCTATGAGTCCATGTCCTAGTTCCTCCTAAGAATGTAATAAGAGCTGGAAATGAAGTGTGGGGAGATTACCTGGTAAATTTCTTCCTTGATAAACCCCTTTCTTATCTCACTGTTATAGCCCACCTGAAAAAAGTTTGGAAATTAAAAGGTTCTGTAAAAGTTAAGTCCGATGGTTTCTTGTTCCTATTCAATCTATCTTGCGAAGAAGATAGAAGGAAAATAATTGCAGCTGATCCAATTATCATGAGGAACAAGTTATTCATTGTTAAACAATGGGATCCAAACGTTGGAAATAGTTGCAGTACGATAAAATCTGTATCGGTGTGGATTAAGTTATCGAATATCCCTTTATATGCTTGGTCACATATAGGCATAAATTGGCTAGCTACTCGAATTGGAACTTTTATGTGTATGGATGAACAAACAGAGAAGTTGGAAAGAATTGGCTATACAAAATGCATGATAGAAATCACACCAGCAGCTGAGTTATTGGATGAATTTTCAGTGAGATTACTGGATGGATCAGAGCAGATTGTAAAGGTAGATTATTTATGGAAGCCTGAGGTATGCAGTGGGTGCAAAGAATTTGGGCATGTGACTGAAAAGTGCATGAAAAATAAAACAAAGCAAGAAGGGAATGCAATATCAGTAACAAAGTTTAGTAAGGAAAGAATGATAAGTGTAAATCAAAATGAAAAAATTAAAGCTGACACAAAGAAAAAGCAAGAGTGGAGAAAGGTTGAAAGAAAGGGAACTAAAACGAGAAGAGATAATGAAAAAGAAATTAGAAGTGAAATTCAGATAATTGAGGAGGTTAATAATGATGTTGAACCAAAAAATAGTGATGTACTGGATGAAAATGCAAGTATAATTAAAAAAAGAGGCACGGTGGAGTCAAATGAAGATATAAGAACAGACATTAATAATTTTAATGTCTTATTGGATGAAAATGAGATTGATTCATGTAATGACACAAGTGATAATGAACTATGCAATGAAAACTGTGACAAGGAAGATCAAATTGAGGAAGGGGAAATTTTTGCAGGCAAGCAAGATGAAAATTGTGGTGTGCATGTTGCACCCCTCTTAATAATGCAAAATGTACAAGGAGAACAAGAAAACAACGGAATAGGGATGGTGGATAATTTTGTTAACTCAAATCCTGCTGATCAGAGTCTCAAATCCTGCTGATCAGAGTCTCAAATCCACATATACTGTTGACAATGCTATGGCCAGTTCAAGTGAAGGAATAACAAAGCAAACCAGTGACATGCAAATTTTAAAAGCAAATAAAGGTAGAATTAAAATTAATTCACTTCAAGCTGAAGCACGGTTTAAAGAGGAACTTGAAAAAGAACTAATGGCCCTAATTTTAGCTGAACATTCAGATTGTATACCCCCCTCTTCAGGTGGTTACTTTTTCTCTGGTCATCTGCCTGGATGGCTTTCTTTGCCACCTGCCTCAATTGCCTCACAAAATACTCCAAAGAAAGGCAAGAATAAAGGTAAGTGTCTTAATTATGGGAATGAACAAAATGTTTACTTAAACAATGTTCAAAGAGACTCTCCTGCAACTAGGAGCACGAAAAATGTGGTACATCAATCTCTGAAGTATACCAAATGATGCACAGCTATGCTATATGGAATGTCGGAGGAGCACATTCTGTAACTAAGCTTGATCAAGTGAAATATATCATTAACCAGCATAAAATTTTCCTTTTTGCTATACTTGAAACTAAATTGAATGAGTCCCTAACAATTAAAGCTGCAAACCATATAAACCCCAGCTGGTCTCTTAATCATAACCTGAATCAAGCCTCCTATGGCAGAATTATGGTCATCCATGATCCTACTGTCTTATCTCTAGCTTCTGTTCATTCCACTGATCAACTCATCCATTTTCAAGCTAAATATTTTGATTCTCCTGCATCATTTTATATAACAGTAGTCTATGCCCAAAACTCTCCATCATCAAGGCAAACTTTTCTTGATCTCCTGCCTGCATTCAGGAAAAATACACACCCATGGCTTGTTTTTGGGGATTTTAATTGTTGTTTATCCTTGAATGACAAACATGGTGGTCTTCACCTTCTCCCTAATGATATTTATCCCCTCAATAAGGCTATTGAGGACTCTAGCTTGATTTCAATTCCTTCATCTGGTGCTGAGTTCACATGGAATAATAGGAGCAGATCTGGTGTCAGAACTTACTCAAAAATTGATCACTCCTTTGCCAACCTCAATGCTTTAACCACATGGCCAACTCTGTCAACCTTTATCCCCCACCCTGTTCTATCAGACCATTCCCCAATTATTTTCTCTTCTGGTCAGAAGATGTTAAAAGATAAAGGAAGCTTCAAATTTTATAATGCTTGGGTCCATGAACCTGAGTATAATAATATCATTAGTAAAGCTTGGAATGAAAACTTTTTTGGTAACCCAATGTTTATATTTTGCAGGAAATTAAGAGCTACTAAATTAGCACTAAGAGAATGGGCCAAAGGAAAATTTGGTGATGGCAATTTAAAGTCTGCATTGTTAAGGAGCCACCTCATTCTTTCTCAGGAAGAAATGATGAAAAGCCCTGACAACCCTGAGGCTGCTGCTGCTGAGAGGACTCTTTTTGATCAACTTTCAGAAGCCTTGAAGTCTGAAGCCAATATGAAGAGACAAAAATTGAGACAAAAATGGGTTTCTGAGGGAGACAATAATACTGCCTATTTTCATGCTGCAATCAAGGTAAAACAATCTAAGGAGCATATCACTAACATATATGATGAAGTAGGAGAATTGCACTCAACCCCTGCTGTTGTTGATAGAGCACTTATGTTCTTCTACAAGAACTTGCCAGGTAACAATAATGTTTTCATTCCCTCAATTGATGACCTATCCCAAATCCACTTACCTGAGGTGCTTCCTGATGAAGCTGTCAAACTTGTTGATAAGGTAACTGATAAGGAAATTAAAGAAACCTTATTTGCAATGAACAAACATTCAAGTGGAGGCCCTGATGGATTCAATGTCATCTTTTTCATCCATAGTTGGGAAATTATCAAGAAGGATTTTCTAAAGGCAGTCCATAATTTTTTCAGTTCTTTCAAACTTCTTAAACAAGTGAATGCAACTAATTTAGTTCTTATACCCAAAGTACAGTCTCCAACTTCTGTTGCTTCCTTTAGACCCATCTCTTGTTGTAATGTCATGTATAATTGTATTTCAAAAATATTGGCATCCAGACTTGTTATAGTCCTCTCCAGAATCATATCCAATAATCAGACTGCATTTCTTCCCAATAGAAACATTCTTGATAATATATTGTTATCCCATGAATTATTAAATGGCTATGGTCGATCTCATGCTCCCAAAAATGATATGCTTAAGGTGGATTTGATGAAAGCCTATGATAGTGTTCATTGGACTTCTATAGTTAGAATTATGGCCCTGATGAAATTTCCTAAAGTTTATGTGGCTTGGATATACAGTTGTATCTCAACTGCTACTTTCTCTTTAAAGTATAATGGCTTTACTTTTGGGTTTTTCAACAGCAAACAGGGGATCAGACAAGGGGATCCTATCTCTTCATATATTTTCATTTTAGTTATGGAAGTGCTTACTAGAATGCTGTCTACCAAATATATGCAAAGTGACATATTGTACCATTCAAAATGTAAACCCCTCCAAATCACATCTTTGTTATTTGCTGATGACATTATGATCTTCACAAAGCCAGATCAAAAATCAATTGAAAATATTAAAACAACCCTTGATAATTTCTACCACATGACTGGGTTGAAATTAAATGCCAATAAATCTCATATTATCACCTCAGGAATATCCACTGAGGAAGCTAATAGAATTACTGGTATCTCTGGGTTGCAACTGATGGAAAATAGCATGAATTATCTGGGTATACCACTTTGTACTTCAAGAATCACCACTAGACACTGCCTGCCCTTGTATTCTAAAATCTGTAATTTAATGAACACATGGGCTAATAGGTTTCTCTCTCAAGCTGGAAGACTAGTTCTAATAAAGTCTGTTATCACCTCAATGATGGTGTATTGGTCTAGAATTTTTATTCTCCCAAAAAAACTGGTGAACATGGTTAGAACTGCAATGCTTAGATTTTTTTGGACTGGCTCAGTTCTATCAAAAAAACTTATTCCTTGTTCTTTTGCTAAAATGGAACTGGCTAAAAAGAAAGGAGGTCTTGGTATCATCTGCTTGAATAAATGGAACAAAGCAGCTATCAGTGCTCACATAAACTCATTACTCAGTGGTGCTGTTTCTTTATGGGTTGAATGGACCAGAAAGTATAACTTGGGTGGTAGGAATTTCTGGACAATGCCAGTTCCTCAGAGTTGCAGCTGGACTTGGAGGTGTTTATTAGGGTTGAGATCAGAATTCACTCAGTACATTAAGTATGATCTCACTTATAACAGTAGTATCAAGTTTTGGAATGAACCATGGATGGATGAAGGCTTGATACTTGTCAATGTCTTCTCTCCCCATCAGATTGAACAGTCAGGCATAGGTACACTTGCTAATGCTTCTGACTACTTGAATGAGGGAAAGCTGTTGCTCCCTTATACTAGTAATCAGGAAATAAGGGCTTTTTGGAATTTATACCTATCTCAACAATATGGTTTAGCTGAAAAAGATGAAGTTTTATGGAAGGGGAAACAACATTCTATATCTGTAGCATATAATATTCTTTATAATGTGACTGGCAGTTCTAATTCTGTTTGGTACAAAGCTATATGGTCCAATTCCTCTCCTGCTAGGGACAATCTGATGTTGTGGAAGGTGATCATGAATGCATTGTTAACTAAGGAAAAAATGTTGAGTTATGGCATGAACATTGATCCCCTTTGTGTTTACTGCAAGCTACAGATAGAGTCAGTGTCACATCTGTACTTTGAATGCAATGAAATACTTGGTCTATGGGGAAATTTGGTTACAAGAATTGCTGATGATCATAGGCATGGCATATCAGAAGTAGAATGGGATCTGATTTGCAAATCAACTAGGTGGAGGAAGGAAAGAAGAACTGTTTTCTTTTTCTTTCTTAAGAAGTATCTGAACATTGTTTGGGAGAAAAGAAACTTGAGAATTTTTTAAAACAAGGTTAGAAGTATACAGCAATTATGGGAAGTGCTTAAGACAACTATCATCACGGGTATGAAGGAAAGCAACTTTGCCTTCAGTTCATTACTGGCTGATGCTATGGATTGATCTTTTATTTTTTTTCCTTTTTCAGCTCCCTGGTTTTCTCTGTGTCTTGATCTTCTTTGTTCATGTGTTTTTCTTTATTTCTCTTGCCCATGTTTTTGTTCTCTGTTTTTTGTAACTATGAGCTTGTTCATAGTTACTTTTATCTTTTACTCAATAAACTGGTAGTGGACCAGTTAACGCCGCTTGCCTTGCAAAATAAAAATAAAAATAATGAGGATTAAGTTTATAATAATAATAATGATAATGAATTAACTAATTTTGTAATAATAATAAAGTAATAAATTGTAAAATGTTAACTAAATTAACTAAGTTTTATAAATAATTACTAATTTTATGTACAATAATATTAAATTAACTTAGTTTATAATAATAATACAAACAAAAACGGCAAAAATAGTCATAATAGTAGTAATAACAATAAACTAGCTAAGTTTAAAAAAAATTAACTAAGTTTAGAACAACAATAACAATGATAAATGATAAAGTATTAACCAATTTAACTAAGTTTTACAATATTAACTAAAAAATTTATATAATAATAATAATAAATTAAATAAGTTTATAAAAATTAACGTCATTAATTACGTTTAACCAGAATTAAAGTTTATAAAATTAACTAAGTTTATAATGATAGCAATAGCAACAATAATAAATCACAAAATTTTCAACATCTTCACATCAAATTCATTTTATAAATTTCTAAATGATATAAAAATAACTAAGTTCATAGACGATGATCATCGAATTTTATAAATACGACTAAGTTTTATAAAAAATAACTAAGTTAATAATAATAATAATATATAATAATTAAGTTCATAGTAATAACAATGATAATGAATTGACTAATTTTGTAATAATAATAAAGTAATAAATTATAAAATATTAATTAAATTAACTAAGTTTTATAAACAATTACCAAGTTTATGTATAATAATAATAAATTAACTTAGTTAATAATAATAATACTAACAAAAATGACAAAAATGGTCATAATAGTAATAATAATAATAAACAAGCTAAGTTTAAAAAAATTAACTAAGTTCAGAACAACAACAACAACGATAAATGACTGAATTCACCTCAAAGTTGACTTAAATTAAATGTTAAATAGACCATGCCATCACAATAATATTTTTAGGACGATAACATTTCTATGAGAAAACAAGGATTCGATTATAACACTAAAGTTATAGTAATGACCCATGTGCGTAACATCAGTTCGCACTAGTTGACTTTAAATAAGATTTCAATGACATCCCATTTAGCACATTGGTATATCTTTAGGTTGTACATTTAGATATCATAGGATCGATTCTTATTGACATTAATTAAACTATGTTCAAAAGATTATGAGGTTCGAGATGTTGATGCTCGTGGTCTAGTAATACTTCCAAGATCTATGTAGACCTTATAAATTCAGTTCAACTTTCAATGGAGTATGTTATGGTGTGAAATGGTAACCAGATGTAACCATTATATTTCACAAATTGAATTTTCTTCATATAATGTAAAGTTTACCCTTTTTTCTATGACGTTATTGTTTTCAAAAGGAAGCTTTAAGATGAGAAGAACTTTCGATTTTTGGCCGCAAAAACAATGAAATAAGTGGACCATCTTTTGATATATTATAATTAGTGTGTGACTCATCACTGTTAATCATGTGTAGGATTTTATTGATTTCCATAACATTTGCAAGATGCTAATATCCCATCGGTAATTTGTACCAGTCAGGAACCGGTACCTTCAGTAAAGCGTTGAATATGTAACAATTGCACCAGAGGTACATGCCTTGTTTATCATTAATTCGTAAGTTTCTTTAAATATTATGTATATAGATACTGCTACTCTATCGGTACTTGTCATTATGAAAACGAGATATTTTAATTAGAGTACGAGATTTTAAAAAATTAACTAAGTTATGTAAATCTTCATCCATCTAATAATAGGAAGTACTACCAATAACCTGTAATTTTCATCACAGTTTTATATAATTATTTTCAAATTGTTCTGAATTTTCAGGAAGTACTACCAATGTCCAAAGACATACATGAAGAAAGGCTTTGAGCAGTTCAAGTTCTTAGTGATGCATTTGGTACTTGTAGATGTTAACTTTGAACTATGTTGTCTTTTGTTATCATGAATATGTATTAAATTTGGTAACTCATGTATTGAACTTACTTTTTGTTAGTCGATATTTTATTTTGTTGTCATGAATATGCATTACATTTGTTGATTATTATATTTTTTCATTGATACATTGTTTAAATTTTTATCTATTTAAAGAAGATTCATTTTGATTGTTAGTATTAAAACGTAATAGTGGGGTGCATCAAATATATAGTAAAATAAAGCATATCTCCTTAAAAGCATTATAACCATATGAAATAAGTGCTATAAAAAGATAATGCAATGTATGAGGTTACTGTCAAAGGATAGTAGCAAATAAACGTTATTGTATCTAAACATTTTATAGCGGTTGATATATGTTGTAAATGGATGTAGAATATACTATAAACATGTTGATATATAGCACGAAATAGGTGCTATAGAATAACTATTTTGTAGTGGCTATACTTTGTTATAAAGATTCTGTAATTTTCATTAAGATTGAGGTGTTTTATAGCGGTAATAGTGAGCTACCGTCTTTATGTAACCTAGCAGCTACTTTATGCTATGAAATCATGCTCTTTTATAGCGGTTTTTTTGTGTTATAAATGTGTAATTCTTTTTTATGACATATCGATATACAGCGTTTATCAAACCGCTACAGTTGTGTTTAATAGCGGCTATATGCCTCTATAAAAGACTGTTTTTCTTGTAGTGATTAGAAATGATATTTGGGGATGGGTTTCAAGTTTCATAATTTTCTGAATTATTGTGGAACTAATATCAATTTTCGAGCGAAGAAAATAGTTATTTGGGTTAAAAAATTTAATTATGGCAATTATGTATAGACCTTGGGTATGAAATTAAAATATGTTAGAAAGCATATTAAAAGTGATTTATGAGAATTTTTATAGAATTTTCCTAAGTGTTTTAATAAGTATATAAAATTATTTAAGGCATGGGACTTATATGTATTATATATTTATAAAAGGAGAAACAACATTTTGTAAATAATTTAAATTATTATTTCTGAAATTTCAACAGCACTTTTGAAAAATATTTTGAAAAATAAATTGGCAACTGATCATACGTTGACAAACAAGGTTGGTTGTTTGAAAAGAAATTGCTTTTTAAAGCTAAAAAAACCAGATTTTGTCATGTTTTATGTTCCGCCACTTTTGGCACAAGCCATTTCAGCTCCATTCCTCCGCCTCAACCCTAGTCGAAACCAATACACATGATATCAAATGCCTTGGTACGTAGTCGATTGGAGATAGGTGAAAGGTATAGGGTCAAAACAAGGGATTCCGAAGGGGTCAAAACCTTGCTTGCTTTTAAATAGAAAGCGCCTGCTTTGCTTTCGAAAAGAATGGTTTTGAATAAGATAGATTTTGACTAGGTCAATGGTTTTAAAGAATGAATGTTTTGAATAAGGTTGTGCCTTTGTTTTAAAGTAAATGCTTTAGATAGGATCGAAACCCTTGTTGTCGCCTTTTTCTTTTCGACCCAGATTGGTTTCGAAAGGGACCCTTTGTTTTAGAAGTAGCACCGCTTCTCCAACGCTTTCGAAGGGATCGGTTTCAACACCTTCCACATCTTTTACTTATGAAATAGCTTTCGAAAAAGTTGCTTTCGACTTGTTTGTTTTAAGACCCTTTTGACATTTGATAGTTAAACCCAAAGGTTTCGAAAGAAATGGTTTCAAATGGTTTTGAAAGGTTTTTCCACATGTTAATACTTGAGCCTAATGCTTTCGAAAGGTTTGTTTTAAGTAGTATACTTTAATGCTTTCGAAGGGTAATCGGTAAAGGTTTCGAAGGGGAGATTCCCAGTATTTTCAAAAGGTACATATATATAAGGTTTCGAAGGGGTTATTCCCCAGTGTTTTTGAAAGGTTTGCCTTAGTATTTAAATGGAAGGTTTCCAATGTTTTCGAAAGGCATATTTAAAGTGGTTAAAAAGGGTGCCAAAGGTTTATAAAGCATTTGAAAGAGATGATTTCAATGTTTTCGAAAGATCTATGATTAATGGTTTCGAAAGGTATGTTATGGTCTGTCAGCCCAAGATTATAAAGCAAAGTAGTTTGCTTATATTGAAAGGGGTACTTTCATTGGTTTTGAAAGGGGTACTTTCAATGGTTTCGAAGAAAATGTTTAAAGAATTAAACAAAGGTTTTGAATATTTTCATCAACTATGTTTTGAGTAAAGCATATATCATGGCAAAGAGATTTGAATAAAGCAAATAGTATGTTTTCCTTGTTTAAGTACGATTTAAAGGGTTAAATCATTTTGAAAAGGTTTTCAAGGAAAATTTTCATAGGTAATTAACCCTATGAAAATGACTCGGATTAGAAGACCAGATGGGACTAGTGTAGAGTTGCGCCCTACTCATTAGCTATTAGCCCCTAGCTAATTTAGTCCAAAATTCTAATGCATAGCGCTTAGTCATAGGTGAGACATAAATGATGGTTACACATAGAAAGGAATATATATGCAGAAAAGAAAGATAGGTTATTGGTGAGACCGCAAAATCATTAGGAACAGGTGACCCTTGGAGAAGTAAGTTAAGAACAAACCAACCAGAAATATGTCTAACAGGTGTTAGATAATTTATTTAGTTTATCGAGTAAACCCGAGTCAGCCAAAGGTCAGTAGTTAGATAAACAAAACTACAGTTTTTTGGACAGATGGTCCATTTATTACATGTTTTATTAGCATATATGATATTTCTATTATTGTTGAAATCAGATTGATTAACCAGTTTGGTTGTAGGATTCTGATTTGCAAAAAGATATGTTTTAAAGGGATATTATTGAGGAGAAACCCATTCCGCTAAGCTGTGTGGTCTCACTTAATATCAGTAAACTAAGATGTAATAGTATTATTCACAGCAGAGTTTATGTCCGACTCGAAGTTTATTTTTTTCCCTTAAACTCCTGGGTGCTCAAAATTGATTTGAGTAGATTGAGAGTTGAGGTTTACAAGTTTGGTAGGTGGACGAATAAAGCTTTCGAAGACAAGTAGGAGGCTGATGTTAGCTATTTAGGAGTTACCTTTTTTTATTCCGTTGTGATGTTACGACAATTTTTTCTATCTAGTACTCTGGTTATCCAAGGAGGCACATTCGTATGTCGCTCTTGGCGTATTTTGTAATAATTATATTTGATCAATGCTTGGGAAATGATATGTAGTATGAATATGAAATATTGTTTTGGAATGTAATTAGAAAAGCTACTTTAATTTGTGATGATTTTATTTCATATTCATGTGACTTTGATATTTTGGATATTATTAACATTACCGTATTTTATCACCAGAAGTTAATACTATAGATGTCTACAGCATCTATAATGCTTAGTTTTGACCTCAAGATAAAGGAAGTTACAGTGTGCATATCCAACTCCAATGACCAGAGTCGAATAAAATTAGATTCAAACTTGGAAAGCTCATGAAAGGAATCAGTTCAAATTACAGAGTTTGGAATGATAGATTATGAGAATATATGTCATGTTTACAATACAAATGCGGGTAAAACATCACGTTGAATAGTTATGGATATAACACTTCATAGGAACGATCCACGGAAAAGGAACAACCATTCATAGCGTAGAGTGGAGTCCTCCACAACAATCTCAACTTGTCTCGATTCAAAGCACATCATGTTTGAAACAAAATGCACTTTGAGGGGCAAGTTTATCTAGCCTTTTGAGCAAGCAATATTCAGACAGACTAGATGGACTAAACTTGGTAACTATGAAGGCAAAAAGCCTAGAGAGATAGCCCAAAAGTCTAGAAACCAAGTGCAAGTAGAGTCAGAGGACAAAGATCAAACTACCACAGGAATCAAGGCACAAACATCCACCCAAGTGGTGGATTAGTGCCAATCCAACATCTTGAATTGATACCGATCCACATTGCTTCATCCAAACTTTCCCTGGCTCCTCCTATCCCACACCACTTGATGACATAATCCTATTTCAAATTCTATTTTGTTGATCCCATGTAATTCTTTGTCGATCTCTACGAGCATTCAAAATCAGCAACTCCGTTCTTTCAAAGATCCATCATTTGGACTTGGAAACAAGCTAATAATAGTGAAACAATTTTATAATCATGAAGCTAATCACCAATCAAGGCAAGAAGTTCATGAAAATCCATACACTGAATTTATGGATCGGTACCGATCTAGGTCCAGGTCCTTGATCGGTACCGATCTAGGAAAATTAATGATATGACCGCCTTTTCCTTTGGGGACCTAGTTATGGCATGGAAAACAAGGTGAGATCGTGGAGGCGAGTTTCTAGACAACTTAGGTCTACAAATAGAGGGGCAAGGCTCATTTTTATGGATCTTTTGGCTCTTGCTCTCTCTACTCCAATTTCTTGTAATCATCCATGGATTTATAAGTACTGATCTGTAAGAACAACTGCTTGTATTCTAGTGATCTAAGCAATAAAATACCTAAGTGGACATATGCCAAGATTAACCGAACCACTATAAACGTTGTATATTCTTTTCTTGCTCTGTTTCCATTTATTTTCTTCACTTTTTATTCTCTACACATTCTTTTGGATGTTTGTGTCATTTTTGTTTCAAACACAAGGGATGACGAGATGAGCTGCAAGTTATAGGTGGTTGTACTAAAACTGGATCCGATGACAATCGATGTTGATATCGAACTTGAACTGTGTTAGTTAGCAAATCGTTGGGAGCGATGCTTATGTGGATTGGCAGAAATGGTGTCATTTTGAAAGCTGGCTGGCATGAGAGGGTTAATCGTAAGTAAGATGGGGAGTCGTTCCTATGCTTTGCTGTGTATATCGATCCTCATTCTTTGCGGGGTTGGCCTGAGTAAACAAGATGATTTGGCTCTAGTCTTGACTTGAGATGGTAGCCGAAGGAACCTTGTTAGCCCGCCTTTGACTTTTGACTAGATTGAGGAAGACTAGCCCTTACCTGAGCTAATATAGACCAGATCGGGCCATGCATGGGAGCCTTGATCATTATATATCCTTATGAAAATATTTTGTAACAGAACCCCTTAAACTGTTTATAAAAGAGTGATCAAGAACTCTAGTTTTTTGCAATATAGCTATACCAATGTCTTTATCCCTTAAAAAGGATCTAATTTTATTGTATTTATGTAAATCATAAAAACCCTAACATTCTAACTAATGTATCTGATAATCTAAGTGATATGACTATCTCTAGTTCCCTATTTCTAATATATTCTACATCGACCTACTCTATATCAAAAATAAAACCTTTCCTTCTACCTAGATTAAACATAGAATAGATATGTCATTCGACATGATAGGACAAAAAGTGCTTCCTAAGCAAACAATCAAACCTGAGCTAGTGCTAAAAGCTCTATTAATCGTACTAGAAAGTGCCCCATGAAACCATGCGCTCCTCTCCGTAGTGCTTCCAAGCTAAGGAGACTTCAACTTGTAGAACGTTTCGAGCCCACTAATGTATCAAATGTCGAAACTAATATCAAGGAATCCTACATCGCAACTTCTGAGTAGAACTCCTCAATGGAACAACGAACCATAATCTAATTCATTCCTCACATTAGCAAAATTGCAACCCAATACATATCTTTTGAAACCTTAACATCAGACATGGACATGCACAGATTTACTCATGCACTGTCGTTGTACAACACCAGCTACACAATCCCTCATATCTATAACGAAACCACCAACTAAATCCTCAGCTTCCCCAACCATTCTTTCATACCCAGGTAACTCCCTCACACGTGAAACCAGAGCAACAACAAAACTATTCAGCCATCCCCTAAACACCTCATCCATTTTAACAGATACCACACAGGTCCCCAATGACATTAGCTAGACCACCATCCACCCTCTTTGTCCTTTATTAGACCACCATCAATCCCAACCATAGTCCCCTTAGTTATCTCCTCTACTAAATTATTAAGCCCACAAGCACTTTCAAACCCTGCCTTATTATCTGCTTCATTGGCACCCTTGTCATCCCCACCAACCAATTTGACTCCCTACCTAGATCCAAAACCAACACGACCATTACATCCAATCTATTATCCACTGAACCCAACAACCCTTCAGCACCATCCTTCAACCCTTTAGTACCAACCAACTGATATATTCCTCAACTAAGCTTTCAAGAGGCAAAAAAACTATTAGAAGTGTCATAGTAAGCAAGAGCATCATAATCAAAAATAGTAGTTGCCTCCTCGATTACAGGAATAGGGTTAGTCGATTTCAACGATGGTTAAATTAAGCAGCAAACAAAAGGATGGCGAATGGGGTCTAATTGAAGCACGACCGAGGCACATTTGTTTATTGATTTAATTAGCATATCATTGAGCATCTTATCTGTTATATGCATGGCTTCACCACTATTCGAAGTTGTAGCTTCCTTTTGCATCTCAGGCCTTTGTTCATCAATTAAGGACACTTAGTGCATTTACGATCGAACTGCCCACACTTAAAGAACCTGATGTAATCGTAGCAAGCATTATTTCATTATGAAGCAATCCCACAATAATAAAAAATATTAACACTCTTCTGATGTTGAATCCATGGCTTGCGATGGAGAATCCAGCGAGAGCAAGGAGTATTACTAAGTGAGAAGGGATGTTGGCCACTTGAGCATAGTTTCCGCCATCGAGAAAAGATAAAGAAGAAGGAATGTGAATGGACGGAGTAGGAATTTTTTAACCATTGGAAGCCATTGATGAAAGAACAAAAGGTTTTATTACTATGCAGTCATTAAATAACATTTTACGTTTAAAAATTAATTAAAGAAATTATGATATTACTATGGCTGAAACATAATTATATACATACATACACACACAACCCCACACACACACCTACACACACGCATACATACATGCATGCGTGCAAATATATATATGTACATGTTGTGTGTGTGTGTGTATTAGATCAAGTACATATTATAATATTAAGGAAATGCATAAAAATTAAATATAAAATATGAAATTAATATATAAAATGGCAGGCATTAACATATATGAAAATGATTATATGTATTTAATATATGTTGATCATAGTATGAAATCAAATAAATTTTACTTAGTGACATGATGTCGTAGATTCACACGTTGACCTAGTCTAGCTCCTGGATCTCTCAGATTCACACGTTGGCCTAGCAAGAAAATGGCGTTCCAACACTAGCTCTGGCTATATCTACTTTGTATTGGTGTAAATGGAGTTAGATAACGAGGGGTGTAGGTGAGGGGGTGGTCGGCCAAGACAAGGTAAAGGAGAAAGAAAAGTGAAGTTAAAAAGAGGAGGCTAATACTTGATTTTATAGGGAGAACTAGAGGATAATATCTTGCATGTTTCTTTCCTACCAATTCAGACCCAAATCCCTCCCTTTTATCCTTATTTGGCATACTATAGACTAGGTCCTCAATGGAAAACATTACTCCTAAAATCTACCTTTCGACTTAGCTGAAACCAATTTGAGCAGAGGTTAAAGAAGAACAAGAGAAAGAGGTTCCCGCTGAACCTTTCAAAAGAGTCGAAGGGATGCTACCGCCAAAGTCTGAAAGCTTCAGAACCTTTCAAAGGTGTCGAAAGGTTTCTACAATCAAAGTCTAGTAGGTTCATTCCTTTCGAAGGAGTCGAACAGTTGAAAGCACGCTTCCGCCTTTAGTAACAACATTTCGACTAGGTGAATCCATATGCATGAAGGCCTTTCGACTGAGTCAAAGCAGTACCTTTCGAAGACAATGAAGAACGGCTCTTTGCATATGTGCCAAACATTTCAAAACCAAAGTTTTCGCCTTCATTTAAGCCACGTGAAAGCAAGCATTGTCCTAAACAACCTCTTCAAAAGCTATAATAAGCCTTTTGAACTGGCGAACCCAATGTGATTCAGGAGGGTTCCGCATCAAATCAGAAACAAGTGCGCAGATGTAACCAACATCATCGAGACCATTGAACAAATCCTATTGAAAGAGTCGAAAGCACTTACAAGGCAATACAAAGAAGAAAAGTGCAACGGTTCCTTTTGGTAAAGGCGGAAGCATACTTGAGTTATCAACAGCCTCCGACCAAGTCGAAAGCATTAGGGTTGAAAGGTGCTGACTCGCATCTATAAATAAGATCCAATGGGTCAGGTTTTAGGGATCGAATTATTTCCATTCTAAACTTGTATTTTCTTAAATAAAAGTGTTGTAAACCCTAATTATCAAATTGATTTGGAGATTTTGAGAAATAAATTCTTCATTAGCTTGTGAAAGGGAAGTCTCAAATATTTCAGATAACTTTACTATTCCTAAAGCGTTTGTTAGGTTTATTCTTCTGTTTCAGGTGTCGTCTACGTCGAAAGGTCACTGTCGACACCATTGAAACCTTGAAAATCTAAATAACTTCAGTTACATACTTCAAGCTACCTTTCCCATGAGTTTCTGCTTTCAAAAAGGTCAAAACCAGGCCTAAGTCTACTAAAATCTTTGATTAATACAAGGTGCCGAAAGGTTCATCCTTCAAAAAGGATGAAACCTAGTTCCAAATCATTCCAATTTGGGATCCCCAATCCAAACCAAGGATATTTAATCCAACAACTTTCAACAAGGTTGAAGCCAATAAAGGAAAATCTTATCTAGGGTATCTCAACCATTTTGAAAGGTGGACTTTCGAAGGTAAAACCAATCTATCTCAATAGAATCGAAACATTGATAAAGGAAGAAGCCAACCCTTTCGACTGAGTCGAAAAGTATGTCTGAACAACTTGGTGCTTCATCAATCTATCAAAAGTAAATTCAAAAGAATTTCATTAAAAATAATAAGCCGACCCTTATTTGAATAAGTTTATTTGAAAAGTGTTTTCAAAAGAATGTCATTAAAAATAATATCAAGTGTATTTTTGGTATAAAGTGTTTTGGTTATCATAAGGTAAAAACTCATCCGTATTTACATATGGGCGTGGTCTTATGAGATACCCTTATTTTCAAAGGTTTTGATATCATCGTCATGATCTATACATTTAAAATTTTGAGTATCTCACGCTGGTTTATCAAGCCTGATACGGGTATTTTTAATACTCGGGTCAGATCCGAGTAATTTCAGGTTTAGTTGAATACCGTTGGAGTTTTCAAAGAAGAGCTGGAGATCTTTATCATCATATGGACGTATTCTATTATCCGCTACATCTATTGCATATTTCTGTTGTTTGTCAGCATTTGTAGGGGCAGATGTTATAACTGTCCAGGTTGAATCTAGGTTAGGATCTAATATTGTATTTTAAAAATTTTTCTGTAAAGATTATTATTGAAATAATATATGTTATTTCATTCGTGTGAGATTTTGTTCTGTCTTTATTATTTTCTACGCTTAATGATCCGCTTATTCATGCAATTTGAGTTGGACATATGTGGTTTACTGTTGATTCAAATGGTACGAAAAATGAGCCATTACATTTGGTATCAAAGATGAAGGTCAAATGAGAACCTTGGCTTTGGTTGGGGTAAGTCTCATCAGAGATAGGGTTAGTAATAATACCCTAGGATGAGTAACTCATTATAGATAGGGTTGATAACACCGTAGAATGAGTATGAGTGTATTATATATGAGTGCATATTTGTTAGTGACTAATAAATTGTTTAGTGTGTTTTATCTCTTGAGCGATTTATGGATTCTGATTGATGCGCCTGATCACCGTTATCGATGAGGGTTCCTAAACATTTGAACAAGGCGAACCGATACACTGATTTTGAGAAAAATTGGTAAATTAAATAATTTTACCTAGGATTATATTTTGAATATAAGTATATATTTTGAAAAGTTGTATAGTTAGAAATCAGGATTAGTGAAATTTAAATATGAACATCTTGTGATTAAAATTTCATAGTTTGACTATAAGATGATTCATAAAGATAAACGATAAGTAAGAAACCTAGAAGGTAATTAAGATTTTTAATACTTATTCCAAAATAATAAATTAAGAAATCATAATGTAAAGTTACTATCATAAATTGATCAAGTATTTGATATAAAAGTTTAAGTACAAATACCTTGTGAATTAAGTTTCATGATTTGACTATAAAGTGCTTGATAATAAGATTTGTTTAAGGAATGAACATATAAGATAAAAATAATATAACATAAATAATAATAAATGATTATGTAAAAGAAAAATAATATAAAAGGAATGAGAATTTAAATTCGAGTAAAAGAATCGTAGTAATTTATGAAGTTAATTAATATAAGATAAAATAAATTTATAAAATAGGTTTTATAAAGTAATCTCTGAAGGATTTGGAAAATGGTATTATTTAAAATAAAAGGAGGTATTTTATGATAACTAATTCGATTGACTCGAAAATAAACTAAAAATGGGCAAGAGATGTGTTCGGATGGTAAGCACTTTTGTTCAGTATTACTCTTCTTGTTAAGAGGATATATGATACGGTTGTTAGTACCCAGTTCCTTGGATTGTTTTAGAGTTGCTCGATCTATATAAATTTCTTAAGTTAATGAAATTATGTGAATCATTGATTATTAATATTTATAAAAGTGTTTAAACTAAAGATATATTCAGAATTACTAATTGATAAGATAAAGGGGATTCTCGATGATTTTGGATAGTCGAGATTTTTTGAATCATACTTAACTCAGAACGAAGAAATTTATGAAAACTTTTGGTAAAAGATAAACAATTATGAAATACTATGAGTAGATGAAATAAGATAAGGATAATTTATAAATCTTATTTATAAAGAAAAATAAGATCTAAGAGTTAAGAGTTTGAGGATTTAAATATGGGTGGTTTTAAAATTTGTTCTTTAAATCTAGCAAATTAATAATAGTATTAAATAAACATAATTTTATAACTTATGAATTTGAGATAATAGTAAATTACAACAAAGTCTAAATTTATTAAACAGGCGGATTTAAGTAAAACCAATTTGATATTTGAAATTTTTATATATTCTTAGGATGTAAAGGTATATTATACAAATGTAGATTTAAGCCATGAATTATCTATAAACTTAAGTAAAATAATGACTCCTCAACAAGGTAATTATAACCTAGAAAATGTTTCATTAATGAATTCTAGCATTAATTATGGATTTGGACTTAAGTCTTTAAAAGTGATTGATTTGCATAAATTGTAAGATATAATAAACTTAAGTAATAGTTTTTACTAAATGATTTATAAATAATGTTAGTGTTAAAGGAAATATACTAAGTTAAAGGATTGAGGGAATTATAACACAGATAAATTATCTTTGAGTGAAAAATGGTTTCTTTAGAATTTTTTCCTTTAATAAAAATATTCGAAAATAAATAATTGAAGGGATTATATAAGAAGCACCTTTATAAAGTGTTTGAACTTAAGATAAAAGTTTATGAAAAGTTTTTGAAAGTTAATAAATACATACATTATGTAGATCATTTCATTGCATAAACTTTGATCCAAGATTCGAGTTCGGAACTTTGAGGTGTTTCCACTGGTCCAAAAAAGGATTTATCACTTGATTCTTGATGACAAACATTGATGAGGATTTGTGGTTAGATACTTGAGTTTTTTATCATAGTTGAGAGCTATGTAAGGAAAGTAAAGGTTTCTGAGCAAAGAGTCTGATCTGAGTCAGCAATAGAGGATCAAGAGATCGATACTAATTTAAAAATAAAGTTATGTATTCGAATAAGAGATCGAATAAGATATTTCACACGGATGATCTATATTATATAATTAAGTTTGAAGATAAATATTTTGGGCAAACTTTTGTTTTGGGTAATTTTGAGGATGAAATTCTTTTAAATATAGGAGAATGTAACAATCCGTAATTTCGCTATTCGAAAATAAGATATTTCGTTTGTTTTAAATTTAAAAAGGCTTAAAAATTAAACAAATAAGTTATATATAATAGATAATAATAGAGAAATTATTTATTCTTATAGTTAATAATTTAAAAAAGTATAAGTTTTGATTTTAGAATAAATCGGCAAAATTTAAGTTTTGTTAAAAACAAAAAAGCCTTAAATAAATACATTTAGGCATTTATTTAAAAAGATAAATATTATTAAAAACATCTAACAAAGATAATAAAAGTATATTAAAAGATTTAAAAGTATTTTAATAATTTTTTTTACAAAAATAACCAAATTTTGTCGCATTTTGTCAGTTTTACATACATTGTAAAATTAGAGATTTTGATATTATTTAATTATGATTTTAAAATATAAAGAGACATGTTTTAATTTATTTAAAGAACTAAAAAGTTCATTTTTAAATTTGGTTTACATAAATAAATAGTTTAACTAAAACGTCAAAATGTGACCGTAAAACATTTTGTCGAAAATCAATGTTTTGTCAATTAAAAGTTGTCGCAACGTTGTCTACAACAACCCAGAGTTTCAGTCATTTGAAATTCTTATATTTAATTGATTTTAAATATTCACAAGTTAATTTTGTAAGATGAATAACTTATATTTGAAATATAAGGATTTAATTGGATAATTAAATTGTTAATTTAATATTTCAAATTGTGTAAATAATTGAAAGTTGAATTGAATGTGAATGAAAATGATTTATAAAGTTAAATTAAATTATATTAGAATTAGAATGATGTTAGAGAACTTTTGGAATTGAATTAAAAGTTAATTTGTAAAAAATTGAATATTTTTATATTTAATTAACGTGTAAAAATAGCCATTTTCAAACGGTCTTGGATTTTGGCGAAACCAGTTTCATTGGATCCGTAATATTATATTATTATAGGACATCCAATTTTGTGTCAATCGGATTTACGGTTTAGTCGTGGCAAGCTAAAACTCGTAGAAATCCGTTTAAGTGAATTTTAAATTTAGATAAGTCGATACGAAAACCTATCTTCCAAATATTATCGAATTGGCTCCTATATATATTCCTTTGTGTTTAGAATAGAGGTAAAACATTATAAATGCCAGGCGGCACGCTTCGTTTCGAGTTCGAAAAATTTGGCGATGAATAGTGTCGCAGAATTTTACATAAAGGGACCTTATTTCTTTTATTTTTCATAAAACCTAATCGCGGCTAGGGCTAGCCGCCACCAACTATTCATTAGCCGAAAATAACCAACATTCTTCCTTCTTTTTCTCCAAATCCATCGACTATTACGAAAAGTGTTCAGCTGCAATGTTAAAGAGCATAACGAGATCTATAACTCCAACGGTGGTGAACGATTTTTATTGAGTGGATCGATGGGAAAATGGGTTTGAGCGGCCAATGTTCACATGTAATTTTCAAGGCCAATATTCGACCGAGCGTGACCATGATCGGGGCGAGGGTGGAGTGGAGCAGGGGCTTCGATGTGGCATCTCCTGATCAATGTATAGATGAAGGATGAGGGTGCGACCGTCGATGGAAATGATCGGCTATGATTGTTTTTTCGTGTGAAGGAATGACCGGAGAAGAAGAAACAAAATGTGGCCGAGATTCGGGTTTCAAAATCTAACGGCCCAGATTGAAAAAGGTTAAAAATAAAAAATTGAAATTGAAATTTATATATATTTAAATTCGTACGATCTCTAAAATGCTATAACTTCTTCATACGAGGTCTGTTTTTGACAAAACAAGTTGCGTCGGGTTCGTATTAACGAGCACAAAATTTTAGAACTGGTTTGGAATTAATTGGAGCTAGTGTAAATTTTGGGTAAAACTAAACAACTGTTTAATTTTATTCGGGACAAAACACTGCTGTTTTGGAATCAATGTGAGTACAACTCACTCTTTTCAACTCACTGGTATTTTTACATAAGTGAGAATAAATTTATTTTATGATGATTAAAGATTGTTTGGATGATATATGATATATTATCTATATGTTGATTGGTATTTGGATATATTCCTGCCTATTGGAGCAGATGAGACCCTATATGTTCCCGTGTATGAGGAACGACCTTTTTTACGCGCGTCTGCCTCGAAACGGACATTGTACACATATTTTAATATGTATATTTATTACAGGTGATAGGCTAGAGGGATCTAACTGGATTCCTTCCAGTATTGGTTTATTTACAGATATTATGATATATGCTGTTATCATATGATATATGATATTTTGGATGCAGGGATTGATGTATTTAGCGCTGTTGCAGCATTGGGCCTGTTTTTGGAAATTTAAAAATGTTAAAGTGATGATTTTGATTTACAAAGGATTTTCAAAGTTATTTTGAAAATAGACATTTTATTGAATTTTGAATTGTTGAGTAAATGGATTTATTTTGAATAAACAAAAGTTATAATTTTTATGCTATAAAAATTATGATTTTTGTGAAATATACTTAAGTGCAATTTTTGGAGTTATATAAGTTTTAATAACAATTTGTAAATTATTAAAAGAATAAGTTATTTTAATCGAGATTTTCAAATTATTATAAATGGTATGTATATAAGATTTATAAAATGGATATTTTATAAATCAAAATAAATGGATTTTATAAGTGAATAAGAACTTTAGATTTATGAATTTTTGAAGTTATAAAAGAACGAATTTTGTAAATAAGAGAATTATAAGTAATTAACTTATAATTTGGATTTTAGTATGTAAATGAGATACACACACACACACACACAGATATATATATATATATATATATATATATATATATATATATGGAATTTGTAAGTAAAGGAATTGTGTATACTGAAGTTTTTATAAAATATAAATGGAATTTATAAACATTGTTTTATAAATCCGAAATCAATTGAATTTGATAAGTTAAATATAGAGGATTATTAAAGGAATTATATCCATGATTTTGGATAGTGGATAATCCTTTAATTAAATTTGCAATAGTGATGAATTTGGTCAAGGATTTATATCTACGATTTTGGACAGTGGATTATCTTTAATAAATGTGTAGAAACGTTGATTTGATAAATGATTTATATTTACAATTTTGGGCGGTGAAAAATCTTTTAAATAAAATGGATATTTTGGGAGGTGATATTTTAAATAGAGTAAAATGGTTTGAAGATGTTTTAAAATGTGCTAAATATCGAATACATAGATTCCAACATTTATTGTTGAAATTGATATTTTCGAGAAATAGGGAAATGATGGACTATAACACTATTGTTATAGTAAATGATTTTCAAAAAGAGATGTTTTATATAGTATATGGGATTTATTATCTATCTTATTTTCAGATCCCTATACTAGTGATTTTGGGTTGTCGTAACGATGTTTTACGCCACATTCATTTTGATCCAAATAAATATATTTAAAATAATGTTTTCCTTAAAGAATTAAATATATACTTAATCCTGATTTAAGTATATGCGATATTTTCTAAGTGTTGAAAATAAAGAGATTTGTGAATATGCTTATATTTTTTAAATAAGTATATGGAAATGTTTTCCAATATTGAAATAGTTTTGAGATTATGTCTTTTTAATGATAATTTGAAGTGAATATTTGGCAAGTGATTTAATTAGTAAAAGATTAATTAAAAGGGCTTGGTGATTGTTTATGGTACTAAATATTTGTTGTTTTCTTTGGTATTTAAATAACCGACTATCAAATCTGGCGATTTTAGTTCCTCGACTTGATGTGGGAACTATTTAGTCATACACTTAGTATGTAGCCTTCTGTGTAAGCTTGATTATTGTTTGTGTTGAGGATGTTGATTCATGTAGTGCGGATATAGAGCTTACTTCTTGGCCCGAAGGATAGCAAGTTAAAAGTTTGAGACGTGATAAGTCTACGAGACTTAGTTTCTGTGTGAGGTTGAGAAACGCTTTTGCGTTGTTGGTGCAAAGAGGCCGGGATCAGATTTATATGAAAACCACTTCAAACCAACATATATGCGACGATTGTGCTGGTTGCTTGTGATGATATTGATATTTTGGATTTTCATAATGTAAGATTGCTTGTTGATCGTTTGGAGTTAAAATTCTAATATACATATAGTAGCAGTAGTCTCTTCATTATGAAATATCTAATGCAAGTACTATTCGCTACTAATCCTAGAGATTTCCTGACAGGATATGGTAGGAAAGTACCTTCTGTTTGTCCTATTCCTGGACAACTTGTATGGATGTTTATCTGACATTGCATTTCCAAAGATTACGTACATTGGTTTTTACAAACGTACATCAATGGTGGTGGAGAAGGCAAGTTCTCTTAGCTTTACACCCTCCTTGAGACGTATGAGCTTATGGGTTGTATTTTTGTGGAAGGCAATTAGTAGTCAACGGAAATGGCCGTGTGACATTCAAAGTGATATGATTGTGATATGTGAAAGGTAATCGTTACCTCAGGCCTCGTCAACCGGGAACGATCAAAACAGGGTTAGATGCAGCAAGGCTAAGTGAGTCGCTCCTAAGTAGGATATGATCATCCTCTTCTAGATATATCTTTACATGTTATGACGTTGTGTATTTGATTATTATGGTTTGTATGCTAGAGGGCCCTCGAAAAAGGTCGATAATGACTGGAGGATGACATATTTGGTACCATCTAGTTATGGAGGTGGGTCGGTCTTGTATTGGTAGAGGGAAAATGTTCTGTGCCTCGGGAAATCCATCTAGAGGTGTACCCATCGGAAGATAGTCTCTTCACCTGGTCATTTGTATGGAAATCGAAACTCCATTACGTACCTGCCATTTTATTTGTAGGGCCTAGTATGCTGGAATTTAATAATGGTAACAATTTCGGCTATTTTGAATATTATTTGTGCAATAGACACTATTATAATGTAAGATGAATTTGATATGAAATGTTTTGGTTATCGTAAGACGAAAATATGTTCGTGTTTATGTGTGGGCGTGCCTTACGAGATACTTTTGTTTTGATAAAGGAAAAGTTTGGTAATTTAATAAATTCAGTTGAGTGTGTTTCTCATGCTGGTTTACCAGACTGATCGGGACGTTCTTCCTTTTCAATGTTCGGGTCAGACTTAGTATATTTACAGGTTTAGATTTGGTAATTTTGGAGCTTAAGTAGGAGAGCTGGAGATCTTCATTTTCGTATACACGTATCTTTTTGATTATCAGCTATGCTTAGTTGTTGTTTATTATTGACAACTGTGAGGATGGTTATTATAACTATTCAGGCCGACGATTATTGATTGATTGTTGAACTCATGTATGTATATATATAGTTTCTGTTTTGTAAAGATCATTGATATGGTATTATATGTTTTCCGCTATGATGTGAGATTCTGTATTCTTCTATTTGGTTCTATCTTCTTTCTTCTCTTCTCTTCTTCTCTTTTCTTTTATTTCTCTTGACTTTCCGTCAGTCTGTGCTTTTTTGGTCGGATATGTGTGGTTTGTTGTTGATTCAAAGGATATGGATTTGCGGTTCATCACATTGTCGCACCTTCATTTTCTTATATAAGAACATACATTCAAATAGTATAAGTATTAGTTAATTCACTAATCAAGTTTACTTTTACTAAGCATACTTAGAAAATTCTAGAATATAATTAAGAAAAAGTAAGCATGAAAAGACAAACATGTCATTTCAAAGCAAAAGGTAAACATCAAATCAAACCAAACATAATTATTATATTCTTTACTTAATACTTAAGTGAAAATGATATAAAGTAATGATTTGAAATGTGATGTTAAGTGTTGAAAAAATAAGGTTGCTTAAAAAGCAAGAAAATGGTATTTTTACAAAATATTATCTTAATCCAAAACTTTTTCTATAAATAAGCATCTACTTTCTCATTTTTTTCACTTCTTCTTCTTCTTCTTCTTTCTTTTTCAAGCTTTTCTTCCACTCTCTAGTGACTTCTTCTCTTCCATTTTCTTACTAACTTTTTCAAAAGCATATCAAACCAAGTCAAAATACCACCAAACTTTGCCAAAGACCTTATAATATCACCAAAACATGGTTTAGCATCTAAGAAGTAAAGAAATAATGGAGGAAAGGGAGGATCAAGGTGTGACCGAACCATTTGGAAGGGAGGAGCAAGTTTAAGAAACTCCGGAGCAAGAAAAAGAGAAGAAGGTGCTGCCGGAATCAAAATAAAAGTCTACAAAAAAGATTGGTGGAGTGGAACTAATAGTGAGTACTCAAATCTTAATTTTATTTTAATAGAACTTAAGTTGATAATACACATGTTCAATTAGAAATTAATATGTTGAATATTGTTGATATTGGATGATAACTTGGTTGATATTATGGTTGATTATATGTTTGTGATGTGGTTGATAACTTTCTTGATAAATGATAAGAAAAATGATTAGTAATTAACCATAGTTAATTAAATGAGAATTAAATCCGTATAAATGCAGGTATGGAAATTATTTAGCCTCTTATAATTTTAAAATATCTAAAAAGATTGAAAATGATATTATGATAATATAATATTATAATATGAAATTAAATGAAAAATGAGTTTGAAATGATGAAAATAATGTTTTAAATAAGTTAAAATAGTTTGAATATGGTTTAAAACAAATTTGAAGTGTCCGAACAAGTTCCGAAGCAATTCACAAAATTAGTCAAAATCGAGCTCGTCGCGTAGCGGCAGTTCGTAAATTTCGACCCGTAACTTCAAATTAGCGTAGAGAGTGATTTATAAGTTGGATTTCTTCAAAATAAGAATTCTTTGGTTCACAATGACAATAGTTTTTCAACGAAGAAAGAAAAACAAGATTTCATCAAGTAGAGTTTGAAATATGTCCAAAACAATTTTCTAAAAACATCGCGGTTTTGCAGTTCGTAATGCAAAAAGAGATTTCTTTATAAACAATATTTTTAAATGATTAAAAATATGTAATAAATTTGGTAAATCTATTAAAATGGCTTAGAAGTGTTTTGGAATGGAAATTATGAATTTTCGAATATTAAAATGTTGTGTAAATTAAATAAGCTTATATAGCACTTTCCTAAGCACTTTTATGCTACGAATTCGATAACCTTTTGAATATAAGTTTAAATGTAACAATTCTTTCCTAAACCTTTTGTCAATGATTTAAAAGAGTAATTAGGTAATTTAAAGATGATTTGGAAGTTTTAATAAGAGTTTGAATAAATGGTTAAGATGAATTATTTATACCACTTAAACAAAAAGTGAAGAATATTGAATGTAATAAAAACTGAAATGACTAGAAGATTTGTCCCACCTGTGAGATCTGGAAAGATAAAATAAGGTGCTTAACTAAGGTTAGGGATGGAGCAACCAGTGTCTTGAACTTACCTGGCCTATGTTTTCTCTTTTTAGGAGAGAGGCGGAATAGATCGAAAGGAAAGACCGAATGCCCTATAAGATCATATTTAAGTTTTTCCAATATAAAAGAAAAGAAACAAAATCTTGAAACGTTAATTAACCACTTAACATCTTTTATCGATAATTGGTTTCGAAGGAACCGGGATTAGATTTGAGTGATTCCTATTCGAAGAATCGGGATCGGATTTGGGTGATTCCTATCCGAAAATCACTTCAAACTAATTTTCGAAACTCCATATGAACTTAACATCTTTTTATGGATGATAGGTACGAAGGAACCGGGATCAGATTTGGATGATTCCTATCTGAAAAAACTGAGATCGGATTTGGGTGATTCCTATCCGAAAATCCCTTCAAACTAATTTTCAAAATATAACATATTGAAGACAAAGATCAGTGAAGACGAAGATCTTCATGATACAGGATTACTTGCTATTAGTCCTTGGAGGTGAAATTTACGACATCTAAGGTGGCAGTAGTACTCTATAATGAAAACCTTCGATTTGCAAGAATACGATTTGAAGTTAAGAAGGAAATCTATGATTAAGATTTAATGAATGAACTGGGAATATTTTCCCTAAGTTTAAAGTTATAAATTGAATATAAGAAATCTTTGATTAAGATTTAATGAATGATTTTGAAAAGTTTTCCTAAGTAAAAGAGAAATGATTTGGAAGTATTCCAGGATTTACGAGAAGTTTAAATAAACCAAATGATTTGACAAATGAGGCTTAGTGATTCCATATACACTTGAAAAGAAAATGGAATAAATTGAAAAGAACATATCTAAGAAAGATATTTGATTAGATAAAAGATGAAGTAATAGATTGATGATTGGTATCCATACATGAACTTAACATCTTTTAAAGCAATGATTGGCTTCGAAGGAACTAGAGTCGGATTTGGGTGATTCCTATCCGAAAACCACTTCGAACCAATGTATACATTCGAAAGTGAAGACATGTTGAAGATGATGACTACTGAAGACCGTGGATCTTTATAGCATGAGGACTACTTATTGACATGCTTTGGGTCGCTCCCATTATAGAGTTATAAATAGCGGTGGTCTTCTTGTTGTGGAGATTTTTTCAGATTGCAAGGGCTTCTAGCCTAGTAATGGCTAAGGAAAGTGCATTCGGTTTCGTTCAGTCCCAAAACAAACTTGTATGGATGAATGTCTGACATTGCATTTCTGAGACACAACGTTTGACTTTTAAAAATGTACATCTGCTTGGTGGCATAGAAGGAAACTTCTCTTAGCTTAACATCCTTCTTTGACACATACGAGGTCAGAGTTTGTATGCTTGTGGAGGTCAAATAGTGATCAAAGGAATGGCAATGTGGCATTCAAAGTGGAACCTGTTATGATCAAAGCGTGTTTTTGTATGAAAAGCATGGTTTTGAAGAAATTGAGCGTAGCCTCACTAGCCACACATCCTGAAAGATGATATGGGATACTATGTGGTCTGACAGACACAAATTTGGAATAAGTGAGTATGTATGGTGGTGTCCAATACATCAGGCCTTTTGGGGGTTACGTCCCTCATGGCCTTTTTTCCCCATTTGGATAAAGTGGTTAGCTTGAGAAAAGCAGGGAACTACCGGTTATATGTAGTAGTGTAGCAAGTATGGTTCCAAGTGACTAGTTTGAGAAAAGTGATTAAGGCACTGTGGGAACTATGTTTGTTATGCGTGGATCGGAGAAAAGACCACTAGTTCTCTATCATGTTGGAAATCCAACCCTAATATGAGATTTACGGTTTTGATTGTATTCCTAAAATAGCTGTAATGACTTGCAAACATTTTAGCTACCCCTTTCTGGTATCGTATATTCTGTTCGGTATATTTTATTGACCAAGCTCGGGTATATTATCTTAGACTTAGTCCAGATATTGTTACCTTATTTGAATAAGTTTATTTGAGAAGTGTTTTCAAAAGAATGTCATTAAAAATAATAACAATTGTATTTTGGTATAAAGTGTTTTGGTTATCATAAGGTAAAAACTCGTCCGTATTTATGTATGGTCGTGGTCTTATGAGATACCCTTATTTTCAAAGGTTTTGATATCATCATCATGATCTATACATTTTGAGTATCTCATGCTAGTTTTATCAAACCTGGTTCTGTTATTTTTGATACTCGGGTCAGATCCGAGTAGCTTAAGGTTTAATTGAAGACGGTTGGTGTTTCTAGAGGAGAGCTGGAGTTCTTCATCATCGTATGGATGTATTCTATTATCTGCTACATCTATTGCATTTGTTTTGTTGTTTGCCATCATTTGTAAGGGTAGGTGTTATAACTGTCCAGGCTAAATCTAGGTTGGACTCTGATATTGTATTTTAAAATTTTATGTTGTAAAGATTATTGTTGAAATAATATATGTTATTCCATTCGTGTGAGATTCTGTTCTGTCTCTATTTTTTTCTACCCTTATTGATCCGCTTATTCAATCTGAGTTGGACAAGTGTGGTTTATTGTCGATTCAAAAGGTACGGGAAAAACGGGCCATTACAAGAATCATAAGATCCGGACAAGGATCCTTGAAAACAAGGTTAATTGGATTCTCCCAAGAGTTAACTAATGATAGAAATCTTCAAGACAAACAACTGCTAAGGATGAAGGCTTTAAGAATCACACAAGAAAAGAAAGTTGAAGCCTATGATCCACTTAAATGGAATTTAAATCCTTTTCATGTTGATCCTACCCCAATCTTTGCTTTAGGGGAAAAGAAAAAGGGAAGTGACAATTTATTTGACCAAATGAGAATGACAATCCAAAACTATTCCAAAGGCACAATCTTTGAAGAAGAAATAATGGTTGATTACAGTGCCTTTGCAAATAAGTGGCAACAACCAATTACAAAAAGAACACTTCCTACACAATAACTACAAAGGGTGGCAAAAAGAAAAGCAATTGAAGAGCATGAAACTATAAGGCTAAGGAACAAAAATCAAAGAACCATCCTCAAGAATCAAGCTTCAAGTCTAGACTTCTTAAATAATGCAACTTAACAACATCCATAAAGAATGTCCACTTGCTTACCAAGGATGAGTTAAACTATTGGCCATCACTGAAAAAGAAGCCGAAACATGAAAGGAATCTGGGAGGATCCTACTGTTACTACCACATGATGAATGACCATGAGACCAATCATTGCAAAGCTCTGGAGAGGATGATCATCAATTTCTTTCCACGGGGAAAAATTCATGACTTTGTAAATAGAACTTGAAAAAAATCAATAAAAAGCTACTTTTCTTAAAAGAGAATCTACATGGTTAGGAGTGAAATACTCCTTCTATTTAGATACTACCTAAGATGGTAGTCTACCTAAGATGGTAGAAAGCCTCCGTCTGTGTCGAGTTGGCCAGGGCAGAGCACCTCCTGCAGGGAGGGTGGGAAAGCCTTTATCCACACCATAAGATGGCCAGGTCAAAGCACCAGACAAGCCCTTGGTCGCGCCTCTGGTCAAGTCAAGGCACCTTCTATAGGGAGGACGGAATAAGCCTTTATCTATGCCATAAGATAGCCAGGGTAAAACACCAAACAAGCCCATATTCATGCCATGCTATAGCTAGGGCAGGGCGCCTCTTGGAGGGTGGTCGAAGGAAGCCTTTATCCATGCCATAAGATAGCCAGTTAAAACATCGGATAAGCCCTTGACCGCGTCTCTAGCAAGGTCAAGGCGCTTCCTGGAGGGAGGTTAGGTAAGTCATTGGTTCCAGCCTCTAAGATGAGTTAACCAAGAGCACCGGATAATAATGGACTAAGATGTCCAAGCCTAAGAAGAGGCCTATCAAACAATGGACTAAGATGTTAGGCCCAACAGGAGGCTCAACAAATAATTGACTGAGACGACCAAGCCCAAGTGGAAGATCATTCAGCAATGGATTAAGATGTCCAAGCCCGAGAAGAGGCTCATTAAATCATGAACTAAGACGTCCGATCTCAAAAGGCAACCAATCAAATTACTTCTATACAAGACCTGAGGGGTTCACACATCAACGCAGTAGAACAGAGCTCCACTTATTAATACCCGAATCTATATTCCAAGACTTTTATTTCTAAACATCGTCTATTAATACCCGAATTTGGGTTTCGGGTCTCTCATATCTGATTTGCATCAATTAATACCCGAATCTAGGTTTCGGGACATTAATTTAAAAACATCATTTACTAATACCTAAACCTAGTTTTTGGGTCATTATTAATCACTAATGATCTTTATCTGGGTTTCAAGACTATTACTTATTTATGCCCTAATCTGGGTGTAAGATTTTAATAATGGATTTCTATTTATCCATCGCAGATGCCCGAATCTAGGTCAAAGAATACTCTCAAGAGCATTATAATTATAAGTTTTCATTGATATCCGAATCTAGGTCATGGATTTCTAAGTTCTCAAATTTCATTAATACTTGAGAATGGGTCAGCGGGTTTCAACTACAAATATTCGGATAATGATTTCTAGATTTAGCTCTTTATTAAACCACTCTTGAAAATCACTTTCCAACATTTATACTCTTGTGATAGGGCGGGATTTCCTATATAAATTTCAAACATCTAGCCAAATGGTTGAAGTTAAATTCTTGATTATCTCTCGTCACGATTAAAGATGAGATTTAGATATTTGATATAAACTACTTCCTATGTGATTAACAAGATGATTTTGTTAATCTATACAAATGATATACATAGATTTGCATGTCAACTCCAAGCTAACAATTGAAAATATTGTTTACTTCATACTTTTTAGGGAAATCAACACAGGAAAAAGAAATAGAAGATCTAGCAAATACAGAAATAATGAATGAGCTGCCAAAAGAATTTCAGAATTGACGTTATAGAACAGAATTGCAAATCAGGTGATATTTACAAAGTTTATGTAATTTTCATAACTCATGAAATTATTTATAAAAATTATGAAGTTATTCACATGTATACAAGACAAGTCTGTACATTTCAATGATATAAATATGCCATAAGTCTTGAACAACCTTGTTAGGATTCTCAGCAATCAAAGGATCAATTATGTGTCAAATTGCGGCACAGGGAACTTCTTTAAATTTCTTTTCCTTCTTTCTTACCCTGTCTGTGTCATCGATTGCATTAATATTTGTCTTTAGGGCATGGTTTAAAGCTCAATTTGCACCCCTAAGTGTCATGTTTTCCCTTTCATATTCCGCAACATGCTTTTGAAGGAAGTAATTATTGTGTTCAAGTTTCTAAATTTACTTGCATACTTGTTGATACCCTGAGAATACTTCACTTTTTATTGCTCGTCAAAATACTTGGCCATTTCAAACTTAACTTTCTTGCACCATTTACCCACAGTGTTCTCGTCTAAGCCAGGAGGAGGAGTGAGCATTGTGGAGAATTTCTTAGTGGTAAGGGAAGTAGACCTCGTACATCCAGAAATAGTAGGAGTAGTGCGAGGAGCCCATAAATCAATGCCTGAAATCTTGTCTTCCATAATGAATTCCAATGATTCGCACTGTGCTTGACTATCCTTCAATTTCAACTCCAAATCACTAATTTTTTGAATAAGCTCTAACAACTTATGATCGAAGTCGATTGAAGGGTTTGACTTTACTTGTCGCTTCAGTGATGAAATCATTTCATCTTTGTTTTTGACATCGGCGTCAAGATAGGCAATTTGAACTTTCAGATTAATAGCAATGGTTTTTTGAACAAAATATCTTTTATGCCATTTCAAGGCTTCGGCATTGCCATGGAAGCATTCCAGTAAGATATCATAATTGAATTCACTCCTTCCACATGATTTTAAAAGTTTATCTCTAAAATTAGTGATGTGAAATGTTAAATCAAAGGGGAGAGAAGCTGCAGATAATTGTAGCTCCTATTAAAGCAAAAAGAAACAAAATAAAGTCAAAATCAAGATGAAAAATCTCTTTATTATTATAGTAATAAATTACAACTCGAACAACAATGAAGTCAAAAGACACAATAAATAATTGGTTTACATCTAATATTGGAAGACTATATTTCTAACTTTATCTAATGAATTAGTGAAGTGGGTAACTATTGATCAAAAGGAATATTAACTCCTTGGGGAGTGAAACTGGTGGGTATCTACTATAGTCACATTTCCCAGTTGAAGGACTATCACGACCAAAAATTAATTTAGAGTGGAATATCCTAATTTCCTTAAGAAGTTTCTCTTTTTCATCACCAAGGAAATCAAATGCGAGGACGAGGATGTTTCAAGTAAAGTTTTTATAAATCTTTAAGGAAGCAGCATCTTGCTAGTTTCGAAGATTTTAAAATTGATGCCTTTTCAATATAAAATTGTCTCAATTTGACATACTGACTCAAATGGTCTCTAGAAACAAGTTAGCCATACGGAAAGTCATTCTGTGATAATATAATGGAGCTAAGCATAGAAAGCAAGACTAAAACAAATATTCATAAACCAATACATTATTGCATGTTTACAATTATTTATCCGGTTCATACAAAACAGACTTAGAAAATAACTCAAAGACAAATTTGTTCTTATAGTACTTAAGATTTTCAGGGGGGAGATCTTGGGGAATCGATCTGACTTGTGGTAAGTTCCAACAAGCTCTAGGGTGCAGGTCAGCTCTGCATTCATCCAAGTATCTCTTACAAAAATGTCTAAGTACACCCCCCATTAAATTCACATAAGTATCAAAAATCAATAAATGAGTGTCTACAGTAAGCATTCTATAAGAAGTTGATTAAAATATCTCTTTCTTCAATCAGCATCCAAAATAGGGTGACTAACTCCTGGTCTTTTAAAAGAATGTCGTAGCAAAGGCGTGCTCTCCTTAGTAGAAGCGGCTTTTTGATGCTTAAAAGTTGCCAGCACCGATGCAATTCTATCAAGTCTATGATATTTATCTGAAAGTTCATTGTGCTCTTTTATTTGCTTGTCTAACCCCCTATAAAACCTATTTATCTCTACTTGTTTTCTCTCAAGTTTGGTTTATAGGGGAGGACATATTTCTTCCTTACCTAAAATAAATGATTTGCACTTTTAGTATCTTTGAAATGAAAGATATTTAAACAGAGAATCCCATACCTATGATATCGGGACAGAGATCTAGCAAGCCTGCTCTTTTCCTTTCAGCACTTCAACATTAATAGGAGCGGGCTTTTTTCTTGAGGAGCAGAAGGCCTTCCTGATTCAGGCAGAACATCTTTTTGGGAAGATGGCTCTTTCTTAGAAGCTCGAGTATCATCATCATCATTCTTCTCGGAGGTTTTAGTATGACCTCCTCTATCACCACCTGAGCCATGGCCGCAATCAAGGTTATCATCATCATCATTGTTATCATCATGATCATCACCATCATTATCATTGCCTTCTTCCCTGGCAGCATCATTTTTGTCACCCTCATCCTTAGAATCAGATTCGATTTCGAAAGAGAGGACGTCGAAAGAAAGAATTTTGGAGGCATCAATTTCCTTCTCTGTTGCTGCTTCAATTCCCTACTTCATTTGATTAATCTTTCCCATTACTCTATTAACAAGGGCAGATTCAAGTGAGGGGAAACTCAAATCAAGGCATTTCTCAATATTATCAGCATATGCGAGCATTAGGGCTTCTTCATAATAATTCAGCATGATTTCCCCAATGGTAGTATTAAGAAACTGAGATACTCGCTGTTTAGCGTCCTGTTTTTCTTGAACTTCTCTTTCAAATAAATGTTCTTTGCTGCTACGCAGGCCTTCTCCTCATTGGAATCTTTTAAAGTTAGTTGCATAGCGAAGTTCTCATCGGCGAGGAGTTGGTGAGCCATTCTTTCGTATAGAATAGAAAATTCTGACTGGGCAAGAGAAGCCCTCAACCGCTCCAATTCGGAAGTCGCTTCATTTTTTTCTGCAGAAAGAGAAGATAATTGGTTCTTTATGGCAGGAACTTCCTCCTAAAACTTGGAGGATTCAGCAAAAGATTTCGATGCCTGCTCATTCAAAACTAACCAGCTCTTGGAAATCTGAAAGATAGAAGAGCATTGCAAGTCAGAAAATTTAGAAGAAGAACGACAATGATAAGGTTAACTGATGTGAAACTTACCAGAAATTGTTGCTCTATCAGAGAGCGGTAGTGCCCCGCCAAGTCAGGAACAGAGGAAGGAAGGTGGATAGAAGTGAAGGACTCCAAATTTAAAATAGATTGGGCTATCTCCTCAAAATTAATGGAAGGAGAAGAAGAGGTTGGCCTCTGAGGAGTGTGCCTTAGAGTAGGAGTCATCTCCAAAGCTTGTTGTATTTGTTCGAGGATGGCTGGTGAGCTAGAAATGGTTATACATGAGAGATTATCGATGGCAGTAGGAGTTTGCTTCGGTTTTTCTTAAGAAGCTTCAACGATCGGGCTCTTCAAGGCTTTATCAAGAGACGAACGATCATCCTCTTCTATATCAATAACTTTAGCAACCTTTAGAAGAGGTTCTGCTTCAGTCGGTGGCAATAACTTCCTTTTGATGGCCTTCTTAGTTTTAGCGAGAGACTGGATTATAGATAGCACATCAAAAGTTGTAGGAAGGGGAGCGGCACCACTAACAGGCATTGTAACCTTAGAAGTAGCTGTAAAGGACCCAAACAGATAAAAAGTCAACAGAATGATTTAAAAAGCGACATAGGAATAGAAAATAAATGCAACGTTTATAACTTACCAGAATGGTCGGAGCGAATAGGTGACATGGGAGAGAAATTTGCAGGATCTCTTAGGGAGAGAAGCATTTTCCCTTTGATATATGCTGGATCAAATGGGGTAGCCCCAAAATCCTTTGAGCAAGGGGGGAGAAGAGAATGCTTCCTCAAATTAGAAGGAACCAGCAGCTTCAATCGGTTGCCAATCTTATCAGAAGCTGCGATTAAAGACCCCACCGTCCTTTCATCAGCCATGCTAAGTCATTGGTAGGACCACCAAACATAAGACTAAGATTAGATAGCAAAACCATTTGATAGAAGGACAACAGTGAAAATATAAACTTATGAGGAGTAGAAAAGATCCCACGGATATTAAGGAAACATCTAACAAAGAAAAACTGATTCTTCCGGTCCTTGAACTTATTAACCCCTTTTGATATTAACTTCTTTGAGGAATTTTCCCTCAAGATTTGATGATTGAGATTGCTGAGCTTTACTAGTCTGACCAAGTAATTCAAAACTTTAGCATTTAAGGAGGAGAGTCCTGATTCCAATGCCATTAGCTCCAAAGAGAGAAGATAGGTGTACATATTCGAGGACAGTTGAATAGGTGCAATCCCGAGATAGGAGAGAAACTTGGACAAGAATTCGAGGAAAGGAAGAAATCCTCCATGTCATATATGGATGGCAGTATAAGCGAAGAACCCTTAGGGAGGGTTGATGATGGTATCTATTTCCCTTGGTGAAATGACTTCCACACCAGTTATTCCATAATCTGTAAGGATGGCATCTACCTCATCCTGCATGGATATCAAGGAGTGCTTTAAGATGGCGTCGAGTTTCTTCGGAAAGCTCATGATTCTTCCAGGTGAAAATGTTTCAGTTAAAATTTTCAGTTTATTATGAACTTAACATTCTTTCAAGAATTGGTAAAAAAAACCTACTTAAACAACTTAAATACAAAACCAAGAATGGGACTTCAAATTCTTGAAAAAAATGCTAAAGTTAAAAAAATTAAAGATATGGAGCTTTCGACAGAGTCAAAAAGGGAAGAAAATTAACATTTAGCAAAAAACCTTTCGATAGTGTCGAAAGCCTAAATATGAGCAATCATTGAGCTTTCGACGGGGTCGAATGGAGAGATGAGAATATATAGTGGCACTTTTCAATAATGTCAAAAGCCCAACAGGAACCAAGTTGTTAAAAGGACATAGTTAAAGTTTACTTAAAAAGTTAAACAAAAATATACACTACAAACATTTCATAAACAAGATAACAAGACCCTTCGACACTGTCGAAACCTATGATTTAGGTTTCCTAAGAGAAATATGAATGTCATCGAAACCTTATATACTCATTGAGTTGAAAGGTCCTAAGTTAAAATCATGAGTACTTAGAACGTTATGACAATGTTAGAGAAGGATGATTTTAGAAGGTTTCGACTCATTAGATACAAAAGGTTTTGAAAGGGTCGAAGGGGCATTACGGTTCCAAAATCATATTAAAGAAAAGGGATTGCAATCGGCACAAAAGGTTTTGACTAAGTAAAAAATTTTAGCTTTTGAGAAGGGTGATTACATTCAGCTTAACTACATAGCCTTTCGATAGGGTTGATCAAATTCACGATACAACACCTTTCGACACCATCGAAAGGAGTTAAGAAAGCAAACCAATGTTGCCGCCTTAATCCCTTTCGAAGGAGTAGAAAGGTCAATTTGTGGCGTCAATCTTTCATTCGTACAACTTGAAACTTTCGGGCAAAGAAGATAGAAGCTACTATCTTCCCCAAACCCGATAACAAATCCAGGATTTCAAAAAAAAATATTAAACAAATAAACCAAACCAGATTTCAAATCCAAAATCTAAGATTCAATGAACGAATCAATTAACCCATTAAATCAACAAACTTAAACAGGGACTAACCTTTTAAATTTTGGAATCTGTAAATGAGAATTCTAATTCTCTAATATATATATACACAATCTCGAATTGGGTTTACAGCAAGAATTAGCAAAAAAGAGAGTAATAAAAATCAAACTATAAAATCAAATTAAAGACACTTCCAGCTAGGTGAAAACTTGAACAAATTCCAGGAAAATTGACATCAAAAAACTAGAATCTCGGGTGTGAGATTCGCGATAATAATAATAATAATTTTTGTGATTCATCGTTAAATAAAAAAAGCAGAAATAACTGTGACCTATGAATTAGATTTTTTTTCTATTTTTATTTCTGGAAGCAGAAAGAAAATTTGAGAATTTGGGATTCTTTTACTTGCGTTTGGAATTTGATTGCAGAATAGTGAAGAAGAAGAAAGAAGAAGATCGTATTTATAAGAAAAGTCGCTAATAACTATCAGTCCTTAGATCAAATTTAAATGGATGGCCCAGATTTATCTTGGAAGACCAAAAGACGGGAATTTTCTAGGTTTTACAAAGTTGACTTGAAAAGTCAAGAGCATCCCTTCGGGGGAGCAAATGTTACTCCTAAAATCCACCTTTCGACTTAGTCAAAACCAATTTGAGCAGAATTCAAAGAAGAACAAGAGAAAGACGTTCAAGTTAAACCATTCAAAAGAGTTGAAGGGATGCCAACGCCAAAGTCTGAAAGCTTCGGTACCTTTCGAAGGTGTCGAAAGGTTTCTACAATCAAGATCTAGTAGGTTCATACCTTTCGAAGGAGTCGAATGAGTCAAAAACACCCTTTGTCCTTCAGTAACAACCTTTCAACTAGGTGAATCTACATACATGAAGACCTCTCGAATGAGCCAAAGCAGCACCTTTTGAAGACAATGAAGAACAGCTCTTTGCATATGCACCAAACCTTTTGAAACCAAAGGTTTCGCCTTCATTTAAACCACGCGAAAGTAAGCATTGTCCTGAACAACCTCTTCGAAAGCTATAATAAGCCTTACGAACCGGTCGAAGCCAATGTGATCCAAGAGGGTTCTGCCTCAAATCAGAAACAAGAGATCAGACGTAACCAACATCATCGAAACCATTGAACAAAGTCCGTCGACAGAGTCAGAAGCACTTACAAGGAAACACAAAGAAGAAAAACACAACTATTCTTTTCGACAAAGGAGGAAGAATATTTGAGTTATTCGGCAGCCACCTTTCAACCAAGTCGAAAGCATTAGGGTCAAAATGTGCTGACTTGCATCTATAAATAAGACCTAAGAGCAAATTCTTTCCATTCTAAACTTGTATTTTCTTAACCAAAAGTGTTGTAAACTCTAATTATCAAATTGATTTAGGGATTTTGAGAAATAAAGTCTACATTTGCTTGTGAAAGGGAAGTCTCAAACATTTCAGATTACTTTACTGTTTCTAAAGCTTTTGTCAGGTTTAATCTTGTATTTCAGGTGTCGCCTGCGTCGAAAGATCACTGCGGACACCGTCGAAACCTTGAAGATCTGAATAACTTCAGCTACATACTTCAAGCTACCTTCCCCTGAGTTTCTGCTTTCGACGAGATCGAAACCAAGCCTCAATTTACTAAAACCTTTGATTAATACAAGGTGTCGAAAGGTTTATCTTTCAACAAGGCCAAAACCTAGTTCCAAATCATTCCAACCTGGGATCCCCAATCCAAACCTGGGAGATTTAAGCCTACAACTTTCGACAAGGTTGAAGCCCATAAAGGAAAATCTTATCTAGGCTATCTCAACCGTTTCAAAAGGTGGACTTTCAAAGGTAAAACCAAATCTGTCTCAACAAAATCAAAAGGATGATAAAGGAAGAAGCCGACCCTTTCGACTGAGTCGAATGGTCTGTCTGAACAACTTGGTGCTTCATCAATGTACTCGAAAGGAAATTCAAGGAAGATATACCCTTTCCACTCCTTTCTTTCTACCTAAAGGATAAACCTTATTCTATAACTCGACTTTAGAGTATTGACAAGATTTCTTGTTAACAGACCAAATAACTTGAAAATCCATCAGTAATTTATATAATTTAAATACAACTTAATTATATAACGATATTGGATACCAATACGTACATTTATAACTTTTATATACGTGCCAAATTACTTACTAACGACACCCTGAACACTTTTAAAGGCTACTCTATTTTACTAGATATACTTCACACAAGAAATACAACAATAATTATTATTTCTCAAATATTAATTAACTTGATTAATTTAGAACATTAAATCGAGCGGTGTTTCGATGATTGAATAGGTACAGTTATGCGAATCACAGGTGTGGATTTAGCTAGCAATTAATATTTGAAACATTCAAATATCAATGTCCATACATCACCTTAGCTAGTGGTATGACAATTTGACTTAATTTATCACTTATAAATCTCATTGATAAAACCCAACTTTGTATTTTAAGCTATTCCTTTAGTAACGATTATTTACCAATGTTCTCTTCGTTAATACTATATCACTTTAGGATGTATATAATTTGATTTTGGTCAAAATTCTGATACTATCCATATTTGACTTAGTTGGTTCATAAACAAATTCTTTGGTTCAATAATAACATTTGCTGTTAACCGTACTACTTTGGACAGAGATTTTGAATTTGAGTTGACTACAATTGACCATGGTACTAACCCCATACAACCGAGGAGATGAATTCTTTATTGGAAAATGTTTCGCTTTCAATTCTTCAACTCGGACCAAATTATATCGCTTGATAGTCTCCATTGTGATTTATGTAACAACCCGTATTTTACGTGTCGATAAATCGTAGAATTTACAAGTCGTTAGTGTTGTTTATGTTGTCTCTAGCCTGAGTCGTATAGGAAGTTAACTCGTGTGTTAAGTGTTGAGTCGTTAACGAGTTAACTAGTGGACCGAGTTGAGAATCTGACCGACTCATAGAGGTAGCGACCTATAGGTTTGGTCGAGTTAGTGGGTTAAGAAGATGGCCGACTCATAGAAGACCGACCATAGGTGTTGGCCGACTCATAGAGTGACCGACTTAAGGCATGGCCGAGCCAAGGAGATCGCCGATTTAGTAGTTGGTCGACTCGTAAGGGATGCCGACTCATGGGTTAGCGGCTCAAGGGGTTAAGGCTTAGGTCGTGGGTAGCTGAGTCGTCAGGGTCTTGAGTCGTAAGTCGTTGGAACTTGGGCTAGGTGATGAGTTGTAGGGGTTGTTGAGTCGTGTGCATGTTGTGCCGTGTGTGTGTTGTGTCGTATTTGCCTTGAGCTGCGTTGAGTCGTGAGTTGTAGTGGCTTGAGTCGTGAGTCATGAGTCGTGAACGACTCATAGGGGCGGACGACTCATGGGGGATTTCAGCCTATAAATAGAGGGGTTTGGCTCACTTTTTGGCACCGGATTTTGAAGCGACGTAGTGCTGCCATTTTGAGAGCTCGACCTACAACATTTCTTCATCTCCTTTTCTCCATTTCAATTTAGTTCTAACATCCATCCAAGATCGAAGATCAAGATCGAAGATCCAAGAGCCAAAGTTGAAGATCTTCATCCAACCAAGCTAGATTTCATCGTTTCAAGCGGGATTTCGACGAATCAAGCTTGAATCCTTGCTGTCCAGATCTGAAGTTGATAGTTTTTGAAGTGTTTGGGTGATTCGGTGAGTGGTGGTTATCTCTCACGCGGACCCAAAGGAGTATATTGGTTTGGTGGTTTGTTGGAGTATTGTAGATAGTGATTTTATGCATTTTTCCTTAGATCTAAGTATAGATCCATTACTTATGAAGATATTTACTTTTGCAAGTTCATTCATCAAGTTGTAGGGACAAAACCCATGATTTATGTTTGTCAGATCTATATTAAAAACCCATGATTCATGTATGATAGACCTATTCTCATTTATTTACGAAATTGCCATTTTAGTTATAAATGCCAATTTAGATCTTGATTGACTACTTATTTGTTTGGATTAATGTTTGCCTTGTTTGATTGTTGAGAATGAGTTATCTAGTTGATAGATTTGGACAAGTATGGTCAAAGGCAATTCAAAAGCTACGGAAGAGGCTCTTGAATGGTGAAAGTTGCTTAAGGCATATGTAGTGGATGTTGAAGCTCATATGTATGGATTGGATGATGTTGAGATGGAATTTTGCCATGATGCGATGAGGCAAACCATGATGTTAAGATGAGCCTTTGCTATGATGAAGATGAGGCGAGGCATGATGTGATGTAACCTTGGTATAATCGAGAAGGATTACTCCAAGCATGTTGATAACTTGAAGGGTAGTTCGAGTTGATTGATAATGGATGGCTCAAGAGGTAGTTTGGGCTAGGTTGAGAATAGTCGTCAAGGAGGATGACTAGAAGGGTTGGATTTCATCGTTGTTGAAGGTTATAGCAGACTCGAAGCAAGAGTACAAGGGTTGCCCTAAAGACTACAGGTAGGTGGTCTGGACACCCTAAAGACTACAGGTAGGTGGTCGAGTACTCTGGGTAGTTGCGAAAATTCCTAGGCACGGGTCATGATGACGTGCGGAGTTATGTCTAGAACCGGGGTTACCATTAGCCCTTGATAGATGGCTCAGGAAGGAGTCGGTCATTCAATTAACGGTGATTTCGAAGCAAGGTTAACAGTGATAGCCAGAGTCATGGATGTTTGGACATTTGGTTGTATCATCATTCGGTCTCAAGAGCGGTGTTTTCTGGGTGCTTATCTGATCTTGGTTTAGGCCTTGGGGGTTTGTATTTGGAAAACATCGACCTTGACTCGAGTGATTATTGCTTTACTTTAATTGCCTGCTATGTTATGCTTGCTTCTCCTTAATGTGTGTCTGGGAGCTATCACTATAGAAAGAGGTGGAGTGGGATGGTTTGGTTCCTATTCCTTTTATCCCTTATACTCTTTTGGTATGTTTGATAGTTGATTTACTGCTCACTAAGACTTTGTCTGACTCAAGGTTTTATGTCTCCTCTTATTACCTTGGGCTGTTCATCCATGTTGGGATGGGCAGACTAGGTAGCAGGTGACAGGTGCTGTTCATGGAGATCTACGCTGATGATGACGAAGACGAGTAGGAGGCTTTTGCATATTCTTTCATATAATACGTACTGGGTGTTCCGCTGCTGTATTTGTTTGAGTGTTATGTAGTGAGGCTTTGATGTATGGATGATTCATATGTTTGTATAAAACTATTATGATGCTTATATGATGATGTCTTGTTCTATGGAGCTTCACTATATTATATTTCTCTATTGTATTTTATCCATGCCCTGTGAGTTGTACGATAGATTCTGCGATGTTTATTCTACCTTGACGGTCACCCATGGCTGCCTGGCACACCTTCAGCGCACCATTCCCTTGTTTCCGTGCGGGAGTCATGGGCGATCGTCACATTTGGTATCAGAGCTTTGGTTAATCGATTTTAGCCAACGCTCGCTGACGTAACTACGTATGAGAGACGTAATTGTATTTTGATGGATGATTACTATATATAATATAGTAGCTTAGAAGGGTTTGAACTCCTTATGCAGTTGTTTCTTAAGGTGTTCTAATCATTCTTTTTACAGATATTAAGGATGAGTCGAAGTGAGAGACAAACTGCGAGGGAAAGCCGTGCTGCTAGGGAAGCTGTTGATTATACTCCTATGTTTGAGGCCATGATGACTTCGATCATGAGGAGAATACCTGCTTCAGGATCATCAGTGGATGTGGGAGTTCAAGTTCAAGCTCCAAGACCAGTGGATTTTGCTAAGCTTTGCAAGGACTATACTTCTCTTGGAGGAAAGGTTTTCTTGGGAACGGAATCGACCATTGAGGTGCAGAGATGGATTGATGCTTGTCAAAGGATTTTTGGTGACTTGGGAATTGAGGATGCAACTAAGAGGAAGCTCGCATCAAGGAAACTTCAAGGGAGAGCTTCGGATTGGTGGAACTCTATCACCATAGATACTCCGGAGGAGGAGATTACTTGGGAGCAATTCCAAGCTAGATTTGAAGCTAAGTTCATCTCTACAGCTCAGAAATCTGTTTTGTTCAAGAAGTTTGTAGAGCTCAAGCAAGATGGGAGATCGGTCCTTGAGTATGTTTCTGAGTTTGAGGCTTTGTCTAAGTATGCCAGATCGTATACTGATTCTCCCTATCAGAAGAATGAGAAGTTTGTGACAGGCTTGGACACTTATCTTGGGAGACAGTTGGTGGATCATTTGGACGATCCATTTGAGAAGCTTGTGGAGAAAGCTCTCAGGCATGAGAGTTTGTTTCCTAGGGAGAGTTCTGTTGTTGCTGTGACCAAGGAAGAGTCTAAACCACAGGAGGGTGGAAACAAGAAGAGGAAGCAGCAGCAACAGAAGGGTAAGGATGGCCAGAAGAAGCCGAAGGGTGAAGCGACCTGCTACAACTGTCAGCAGAAGGGTCATCTCCTCAGAGATTGCAAGAATCCCAAGGTGCCGGGAAAGTGTTATAACTGTGATAAACTGGGACATATTAAGAAGAATTGTCCAGAGCCGAGGAAGGACAGGCAGATTGTGCAAGCTTATGCTATGGGAGCTGTGCCGTCGTCTTCAAAAGCTCCTACTGCTGAAGAGAAGGGGAAGAGTGTGGTGGTTCAAGGTACTCTTTCCATTTATGGTGTTCCAGTTAGAGTGTTGTTTGATACTGGAGCGTCGCATTCTTTTGTTTGTGATGATCTTGTAGGCCGGTTAGGTTTGAAACCGGATATTGTTGATAGGCCATTGGTTGTGACTAATCCAGTTGGGGGTTCTTCATGTTTGTGTATGATATGTCGTGGTCTAGTTGTGTCGAGTCATGATTGCTCTTTTGCTTGTGATTGCTTTGTTCTGAACTTTGCGGGGTTCGGAATTATTTTGGGTATGGACTGGCTTAGAAAGTATGCGGCAAGGATTGATTGTGAGAGGCTGGAGGTGACAGTCGGGAATGTGGAAGGGCGAAAGGTTGTGATACGATGTAAGCATGAAGAAGGCGTCTTCATGAGCTTCATGTATTCGCTGGTTGTTCCACGGGATGGACTGTCATCAGTGACTATTGTGAATGGATTTGAGGATGTCTTTGATGAAGTCAAAGGGTTACCGCCGCATAGGGAGATCGAGTTTTGTATCGATCTAGTTGAGGGAGCCAGACCTGTTGTGATGCCTCTTAGGCGGATGGCGCCTAGGGAACAGTAAGAGCTGAAGGTGCAAGTTGATGACCTTTTGCAGAAAGGATTCATTCGGCGTAGTGTCTCCGAATGGGGTGCACCAGTTGTGTTCGCAACCAAAGCGGATGGATCGTTGAGGTTGTGTGTGGATTATCGTGAGCTGAATAAGGTGACTAAGAAGAACAAGTATCCGTTGCCGAGAATAGATGACTTGTTTGATCAGCTTCACGAGGCTAAGATGTTTTCTCAGATGGATTTGGCAACGGGATTTCACCAGTTGAGAGTGGCTAAGGATAGTGTGCCGAAGACTGCTTTTAGGACACCATCCGGATTTTATGAGTGGCTGGTAATGCCGTTTGGATTGACCAACGCACCAGCATATTTTGTGGATCTTATGAATAGAGTGTTCAGAGATCAGTTGAATAAGTTCGTGCTTGTGTTCATGGATGATATTCTGATTTATTCCAGAACTGAAGAAGAGCACAAGACGCACTTGAGTATTGTTTTGGAAATCTTGCGGAAACATCAGTTGAAGGCTAAGTTTTCGAAGTGTCACTTCTGGAAGAGTGAAGTGAGGTTCTTAGGCCATGTTATCTCTGGAAATGGAATCGCAGTTGATCCCACTAAGGTGGCAGCGATCCAGGATTGGGTTAGACCTAAGAATGCATCCGATGTGAGAAGCTTTCTGGGATTAGCAGGATATTATCGTCGGTTTATCAAAGACTTTTCCAAGATAGCTGCACCATTAACAGGATTGACGAAGAAGAACCAAGTGTTCAGATGGGATGATAAGTGTGAGCAAGCTTTCGTAATCCTAAAAGAGTGACTAATAAGTGCTCCTGTTTTAACTATTCCAAGTGGGAATGATGAGATGGTGGTTTACACCGATGCATGTGGTACTGGACTTGGAGCAGTGCTGATGCAGAAGGATAAAGTTGTTGCGTATGCTAGTCGACAACTGAAGCCGCATGAAAGGAATTACCCGACTCATGATTTGGAGTTAGCGGCGATTGTTTTTGCTTTGAAGATGTGGAGACATTACCTATTGGGAGTTCGATTCGAGTTGTTTACGGATCATAAGTCGTTGAAGTATCTGTTCTCCCAAAAGGATTTGAATCTCCGACAGCAGCGGTGGCTAGAGTTTTTAGCATCATATGATTTTGGTATAGCCTATACTCCGGGAAAAGGCAACGCAGTGGCAGATGCGTTAAGTCGAAGACATGCAGGATTGGGAGCCATGTTTTCGGAATGGAAGGGTCTAGAGTATTTGGCTGAATTTGACTTCAGGCCTAGATGTGAATTGGAACCTGAGATGTTGGCAAACTTATCGATAAGGCCTACTCTTGTGGAGAGAATTGGCGAGAGCCAAAAGCGAGACGATAAGCTTGTCAAGATTATCCGAGATTTGGAATATGGATTGAATCCAGAAAAGGATAAAGGATTTGAAGTCGATCGAGAGGGTTGGCTTCGAAAGCAAGGACGACTAGTTGTTCCCGATGTGGATGGATTGAGAGATGAAGTTCTTAGGGAAAGTCATCACTCGAAGTTGACAATTCATCCAGGTGGAAATAAGATGTATCGGGATATGAAGAGAACCTATTATTGGGAAGGTATGAAGAAGGATGTTGGAAATTTTATTTCCAAGTGTATGAACTGCCAGCTGGTGAAAGCTGAGCAGAAGAAGCCCAGTGGATTACTTCAGCCATTAGAGGTTCCTACATGGAAGTGGGAACAAGTGTCGATGGATTTTATCGATGGTCTACCTAGAACCAGGGCAGGGAATGAAGGGATTTGGGTCATCGTAGATCGTTTGACCAAGAGTGCAAGATTCATTCCTGTTCGATCGACTAGGACTGCATCGAAGTTGGCTGAATTGTATGTTAAGTGGATAGTTCGATTCCATGGTATTCCGAAGAGTATAGTGAGCGATCGAGATCCATTGTTCACTAGTGGATTTTGGAAGAGCTTTCAGGAAGTTTTGGGAACCGAGTTGTGTTTGAGTACAGCTTATCATCCCCAAACAGATGGTCAGACTGAGAGAGTCAACCGAGTTTTGAAAGATCTCTTGAGAGCGTGTGTCTTGGATTTCGGAGGATCATGGGAAGATCATCTTCATTTAGTGGAATTTGCATATAATAACAGTTACCAGTCAAGTATTGGTATGGCACCATATGAAGCACTGTATGGAAGACCGTGTAACTCTCCGTCATGTTGGTTGGAAACTGGAGAAAAACTGATACTTGGGCCAGAGATGATTCGACGGACTTCGGATTGTATAGGGATCATTCGGCAACGAATGAAGGCAGCCCAAGATCGTCAGAAAAGTTATGCCAATAATCGTCGTAAGGATTTGGAATTCGACGTAGGTGATATGGTTTTTGTGAAGATTTCTCCTCTGAAGAATGTTATTCGATTTGGAAAGAAAGGAAAGTTAACTCCGAGATTTGTTGGACCATTCCCGATTATCGAGCGAATTGGAAAGCTCGCTTATAGATTGGAGTTACCGGAAAAGATGGCGGGTGTGCACAGTATTTCCATGTATCTTATCTACGGAAGTATGTGCATGACCCAACTACAGTGGTTTCTGCTGATAGCTGTGAAGACTTGGAGGTTGATCCAGTTGTTACGAGACCTCGTAAGCCGCTTCGTGTTGTTGAAACCGACACGAAACAGCTTAGGAGGAAGACGATTACGTTGCTCAAGGTACAATGGAGTGATGATGTTGACGACTGTACGTGGGAGGAGGAAGAGAGGATGAAGGCAGCTCATCCCGAAGTCTTCGAGGTATGGCCCTAAGGTGTCGTGACATCTCATGAATTTGTAACTTGTTCTAAGTCTTAGAATTCTGCATGCTAGGATAGTAATTGGATGCATGGTTTGTTGATTGCTATGGATGGTAGGCACGCAGAATAGTTTTGGTTGCTCTTGTTTGTTTGGAATTTCGGGGGCGAAATTCCTAAGGGGGAGAGAATGTAACAACCCGTATTTAACGTGTCGATAAATCGTAGAATTTACAGGTCGTTAGTGTTGTTTATGTTGTCTCTAGCCTGAGTCGTATAGGAAGTTAACTCGTGTGTTAAGTGTTGAGTCGTTAACGAGTTAACTAGTGGACCGAGTTGAGAATCTGACCGACTCATAGAGGTAGCGACCTATAGGTTTGGCCGAGTTAGTGGGTTAAGAAGATGGCCGACTCATAGAAGACCGACCATAGGTGTTGGCCGACTCATAGAGTGACCGGCTCAAGGCATGGCCGAGCCAAGGAGATCGCCGATTTAGTAGTTGGCCGACTCGTAAGGGCTGCCGACTCATGGGTTAGCGGCTCAAGGGGTTAAGGCTTAGGTCGTGGGTAGCTGAGTCATCATGGTCTTGAGTCGTAAGTCATTGGAACTTGGGCTAGGTGATGAGTTGTAGGGGTTGTTGAGTCATGTGCATGCTGTGCCGTGTGTGTGTGTTGTGTCGTATTTGCCTTGAGCTGCGTTGAGTCGTGAGTCGTAGTGGCTTGAGTCGTGAGTCATGAGTCGTGAACGACTCATAGGGGCGGACGACTCATGGGGGATTTCAGCCTATAAATAGAGGGGTTTGGCTCACTTTTTGGCACCGGATTTTGAAGCGACGTAGTGCTGCCATTTTGAGAGCTCGACCTACAACATTTCTTCATCTCCTTTTCCCCATTTCAATTTAGTTCTAACATCCATCCAAGATCGAAGATCAAGATCGAAGATCCAAGAGCCAAAGTTGAAGATCTTCATCCAACCAAGCTAGATTTCATCGTTTCAAGCGGGATTTCGACGAATCAAGCTTGAATCCTTGCTGTCTAGATCTGAAGTTGATAGTTTTTGAAGTGTTTGGGTGATTCGGTGAGTGGTGGTTATCTCTCACGCGGACCCAAAGGAGTATATTGGTTTGGTGGTTTGTTGGAGTATTGTAGATAGTGATTTTATGCATTTTTCCTTAGATCTAAGTATAGATCCATTACTTATGAAGATATTTACTTTTGCAAGTTCATTCATCAAGTTGTAGGGACAAAACCCATGATTTATATTTGTTAGATCTATGTTAAAAACCCATGATTCATGTATGATAGACCTATTCTCATTTATTTACGAAATTGCCATTTTAGTTATAAATGCCAATTTAGATCTTGATTGACTACTTATTTGTTTGGATTAATGTTTGCCTTGTTTGATTGTTGAGAATGAGTTATCTAGTTGATAGATTTGGACAAGTATGGTCAAAGTCAATTCAAAAGCTACGGAAGAGGCTCTTGAATGGTAAAAGTTGCTTAAGGCATATGTAGTGGATGTTGAAGCTCATATGTATGGATTGGATGATGTTGAGATGGAATTTTGCCATGACGCGATGAGGCAAACCATGATGTTAAGATGAGCCTTTGCTATGATGAAGATGAGGCGAGGCATGATATGATGTAACCTTGGTATAATCGAGAAGGATTACTCCAAGCATGTTGATAACTTGAAGGGTAGTTCGAGTTGATTGATAATGGATGGCTCAAGAGGTAGTTTGGGCTAGGTTGAGAATAGTCGTCAAGGAGGATGACTAAAAGGCTTGGATTTCATCGTTGTTGAAGGTTCTAGCAGACTCAAAGCAAGAGTACAAGGGTTGCCATAAAGACTACAGGTAGGTGGTCTGGACACCCTAAAGACTACAGGTAGGTGGTCGAGTACTCTGGGTAGTTGCGAAAATTCCTAGGCACGGGTCATGATGACGTGCGGAGTTATGTCTAGAACCGGGGTTACCATTAGCCCTTGATAGATGGCTCAGGAAGGAGTCGGTCATTCAATTAACGGTGATTTCGAAGCAAGGTTAACAGTGATAGCCAGAGTCATGGATGTTTGGACATTTGGTTGTATCATCATTCGGTCTCAAGAGCGGTGTTTTCTGGGTGCTTATCTGATCTTGGTTTAGGCCTTGGGGGTTTGTATTTGGAAAACATCGACCTTGACTCGAGTGATTATTGCTTTACTTTAATTGCCTGCTATGTTATGCTTGCTTCTCCTTAATGTGTGTCTGGGAGCTATCACTGTAGAAAGAGGTGGAGTGGGATGGTTTGGTTCCTATTCCTTTTATCCCTTATACTCTTTTGGTATGTTTGATAGTTGATTTACTGCTCACTAAGACTTTGTTTGACTCAAGGTTTTATGTCTCCTCTTATTACCTTGGGCTGTTCATCCATGTTGGGATGGGCAGACTAGGTAGCAGGTGACAGGTGCTGTTCATGGAGATCTACGCTGATGATGACGAAGACGAGTAGGAGGCTTTTGCATATTCTTTCATATAATACGTACTGGGTGTTCCGCTGCTGTATTTGTTTGAGTGTTATGTAGTGAGGCTTTGATGTATGGATGATTCATATGTTTGTATAAAACTATTATGATGCTTATATGATGATGTCTTGTTCTATGGAGCTTCACTATATTATATTTCTCTATTGTATTTTATCCACGCGCTGTGAGTTGTACGATAGATTCTGCGATGTTTATTCTACCTTGACGGTTACCCATGGCTGCCTGGCACACCTTCAGCGCACCATTCCCTTGTTTCCGTGCGGGAGTCATGGGCGGGCGTCACAATTTAACTATAATCAAAATGAAGTATTCACAGTGAAGTTCAATAGTCTTATCAAATCGAGAGAACTGTGGAACATCATCACTTTGAGATTTCACGTTTGATCTAGTTGTTATTAACCAACAAAACACTCTCTGACGAGTCATTCCGTAGTTATTCAATAACTAAGAATACGAAAACCCTTGGTGCCCCAGCGACCATGAGTAATATATTGTCCAATATTTGGAGAGCATTACGTACTATGCTTTTTATGGATGTATCAATATCCTTTTTCCGAAACATCACAACCAAAAATATATAAAACAATATGTTATTCTAGGATGTGATAATTTTTGCACGATTACAACTATTTATAACTACTATCACATAACACATTATTTAAGAATTTTCTATTTAATGTACTTTAAATTAATTGCTTAATTAATTATACCAAAGGTATATAATAGAAAATTGGAACACTTTTATTATGAATGGGATTTATTACAAAGATTATTAATATACAATAAAGTATATTATTGCCCATATGCCATACCTCTAACTCCCTCGGTATCTAAGCTATCAGAAAATATGCTTCCAAGGCTATCAAAACATAGCATTCAAACTATCAAAAATATGTTCTTGCAAACTATTAAAAATATTACTTTAGCACTATTTAAAATATGGCTTTAGTAGCTATCGAAAATACAATCAACATGGTTACTGAAAACATCACATGGTTGCTATCGAAAACAAAAGATGATTTGGTCTCGAAAACATGTCATAGCATACTATCGGAAACACGAGACAGTTTGTTATTGAAGACATGGAACATTGGTTATCGAAAATACAGTCTCAAAATATAGTTTCAAGTCTTTTCTAGTGTTATCGAAAATGCAATTAGTTTATTATCGAAAATATAGCGAGACCGTGGTAAACCTATAAATAAATATAAAGTTGACTTATTACTTGACTAAGTAAACTCTTTTTACTAACTCTTTACGCTTGTCATATCTTCATTTATAGTCTTAAAATCATTATAGTCTAAGCTTGTTATACACCCAGTAATTTTATACATTTCAATAAGGATTATGTTATATTCCGCGAATAACGGGCTGCTAAAGTGTAGCTGTCAAGGTTCGAACTCTCTCCCTCTACTGAGAAGCTAAGAACCCGTGCCAACTCACTAGAGCTGTCGAACATGTTATACCCAATAATGTCCCATTTAATTTCGCATTAAATTAATCAAACCTACTCCTTAATTAGTTCTTTAATTAAGGTAATTTATTGCCTTACTATTTTAGCCATATTAATTGGAAAATTTACGTAAAAATCCTAAAAATTCATCAAATATGATAAGTGCATTTTTCATCAACTTGTAAGAATTTTGGATTAATATGTTGAATTTTCATATTTATATCCGAAAATTGCTTATTTATTAAAAAGTTCATAATAACCAATCTTCACATAAGAAATTATGAAACTAAAACCCGTTTTGGATCCAATCTTAAACATGATATGAAAATATTAAATCTTTTGAATGTCATTAGGTGTGGTTTTGAATCCAAAAGCCTCTTTTTTGCTATCTCTCTTAGGATATACTTCCCTATGTTCATTTTCATGATAGGATAGTAAAATCACATATGGTAATCATCTCAAAAACTATTATGTACGACCACAAATGAATTTACAAACATGAAAATTTAATGGGTAATAATATTACTTACTCGGATAAAGAAAGTTGATTAAAATATTCTTCTCTCCTGTAATACTTGTATTTGAATTTGTCATTTCCTCTTTTGATAATGGTAGTCAAGCATAGGTTTAGTTGTCCTTGTTTTTTAGTAAATGAAAATGAAGAGGATAGAAATGTTTTAAGCAAGAGTTAACATCATAGGCTTTGACTAAATTCCTCTGCTATGTAATTCTTTTAACCTCTTATTACACTCAAATCCGTCATTCCATAAGATAAAATAGTCATATAGTTAAAACTCATCTCATTGAACTTTATTTTAGTTTCAAGGTATTTTATTCTATCATATCATAATTAAATTCTCATAAAATCTCAGCATTAATCACTTTATTAATCAAATTATCAATTAAATGATTAAATTTTATATTTCAAATTAACTTAAATATTTAATTAATTTATTAATATAATATTCTTATATTTTGTACACTTAAAATGTGAATGACTTCTTGATAGTTAGCAACTTGATATATTTTTTTACAATTCTTTTTGCCATTTAACCTTGTTGTTGTTGAACTGCACCGACAACATCTTCTGGGTTTTCCAAACTAATAAAAGCATAACACCTTTTGGTTTTTCCAAACTAATAAAAGCACAACGTTTAAATTTCCTATAAGATTTACTCATTACAACAATATTTAATCGAGTAAAAATATGTAAAACATAATTGAAAGGAGAGAAGCTCAGCTTATTCAACCCTCAACAAAATCGAACACTTCTGTTATAATTGATATACTTTCATAAAAGTCTTAAAAATTGAACGAGAATTACAGGTTAAGTCTTTTAACTTAATGTTTTTATAATTTTTGTTTACTTCAATATTTCACTGTTATTTTTAGTTTTAAAACATAACATACAAAAGAAAATTTTATTAGCACTAAGGAGTTGAATGCAAAAGATTAAAGATAAAAGATTTCGGCTAGTTACTTCTATGCTCTAAGGGAGTCTAATAAGAAAATCAGCTGCTAATACATTTGTGTGAAATAGGGCGAAGCATTTATCCTGTCGGTATGGATAACTTCACACTTTCTACGTGCACTTATCATGTAACATGGTCTTTGGGACCCTAGAAATTTACCCAAATTGGACAGAACCAAGTGCAATCAACTTAACAGTTGAGTACTGTTCTAAGTTACAAACATTTGATACAACAGTTGAAATAATGAGAATCAAAGCCCAGCAAAACAACCAAATAAGAAGCATGCAACCAAAGCAATGCTTGGAGTACTTTATAGACAATTCATGACTCTTAATCTTCAAAAGACAGCTCAACTATATTTCTAAGTAACTGAAACCGAAAAGAACTGAACTGAAAATATTACTACTTGTTCAACTATAGTAGACTTTCCCATTGTGGATAATAGTTTGTAACCTTGCTAAGGTAAACAAGTCCAGCATAATATTACACAGGCCAACTGAAAATTAGTATGTAATCAAAGTGATGTTTGGAGTAGTCTCTTATAGACAATGATTCTTATGCTTCAAAAGATAGCTTAACTGAAAAGAGCAGAGCTGAAAATGTTATTATTTGTACACCTACAGTAGAACTTCCCCAACATGAATAATGGTATGGCACCGCATTAAGGTTAATAAATTCAGCTTCAAATATCAGCAACTAAACTTGTTAAGTCAAATGCAGAATCGGCAAGTTTGTCAGTAGTCCATCTCTGCAACATCTCAAGAGCAGCTTTGGGCTGATCCATGGGCACCATGTGTCCAGCATCGTGCACCTATATTTGAACCAAACTAGACTATAAACTCGCACCCACGTGTATTATCAAGAGGGGAAAGTTAAAGGTGACCAGTTGTTTAATACCAATACAATTTACATTTTCTTACATTTTACATGGGAAAATGTTGATTGCCAAATACATCCTCATGTGCTTTAAGTTTACAAAGTTCTTGCCCAAAACAGTGCTTTTGCGTCTGGCACCCTTGGCAGTTTTAGATCAAACATTAAGCATTATTACAAGGTTAAAAAAGGCAATGAAACGGAGTCACATACCCACATTTTGAGCAACTTTACCTCATAGAGAGAGGAGATGGGGTAAAGATTACACCTAAATTTGGAATATTTTCGGCAGTTATGAAAACATGAACCTGTAACTTATACAACAAGTATAATATTTACCTTTTAATTCTAACCTTTAGGAAGCTGAGGGGTCCATGAGATTTCAATACACCAGCTTCCACTCCGTCAACTGTGAAAGGCTTTTCAGGAGATGATATAAAATCTTGCTGACCAAACCATTCCATAGCATGTACCCACCTCGAGTTTCCTGTTCAAATACCAATTCTATTGGTTAAAATGAAACAACTCAACTATGCAAGGTAATCTCTTTGCAATAGTACTAGATCACAAGCTAATTTTTTTAAAACAATTATATCCCAACAAAAAAAACAAAGTCGATGGGTTATTGCACCTTTTATTTTTGCGTTTTGATGTTAGGAAGTTTAAAACGATGAAAAGAAATATTTCAAGCTTTTTCTATTGAATGTACTATATTTCATTAAGTTGGAAATGGTTAAAGGATTTATCTGTTTTCATTATTTGCATAAACTGAAAGATGAAAATTCATCAATATTTTTCTTGTTTGTTTTTTAGTCGTTGACATCATTAACTATGCATCAAAATCTCCTTACATTTTAAGGTTTCAATAGCATGAAATTGTTTGATAAGACACATTTCAGCTAACCCCACCGAGAATTGTCTGGCTTAGCCCCTGGTCTAAGCAATTTAATAATAAAAAATTTATAATAAATAAAGCGTCCCAAGCCAATTGCAGATCAAGTCGTATTCACCGACATAAATGAGAAACTTAATACCATCTTCAAGAAGCGCGGGAGTACCAACACTACTAGAAATACGGTATATAGCCACGACATGTTTCCAACGACCGCCAACGGGGGTTTCCAACGGCTACCAATGGCTTGTTATTTTTTTAACTTGCCGTTGGTAGCCGTTGTTTACCGTTGGAAATAGAGCTGTTTGCTGCCGTTGGAAATATTCGCGTATGCCTGCAGCAAGATCGAGACTGAAACATTATTACCTTCTTCCTCATATTCACCAAAACCCTTCCTCCACTCCTCCTCCTTTCTTCCTCCCAGCTTCCTCACGCAACCGACAGCCGCTTCGACACCATCACTCAGCGCCAGCACCCTCTCTCCATCCTCGGACGTCTCCAAAAACGGGTTTTGCCTAAAGCCCTAAAATTTTAAATTTTTCTAATTTTGTATTAATTTGTCGTTATAGTTGTATCTAATGACCTATTGATTGTTTATTATACCAAATTAAGTGCTAATTACACTTATTACCATCCAAATGTCCAAATTGTTTGTGTATATACATTATACACATATATACATATGTTTATAATTTAGTGTAAATGCGCATTTGAATTAGCATTAGATTAGTTAGGATTGATTTAAATTAGCATTAGATAAATAAGTATATAATTTAGTATATATATACACATGAATTATATATTTTGTGAAATAGTAAAAATCATATAATTTAGTATATATTTAGTAAAATAGTAGAATATAATAAAATAATGCATAATATGCTTTATTTTGTATATTTAATAAAAACGGTAACATATAAACAAAATTAAATCCCTTAGTGAATTTTTGGCCCCGTCTGACAAGTGTTGTATATGATCGTTGTATGAATATTCGTTTTTATTGCAAAACGGATATTCATATTCATCTGATATAATATTTGTTGGATTTGTCCCTGTATTGGATACAAACACTATAAAGTAATTACGTTTCGTAAATCATATCGTTATAAACGGTTCATAAAATTTCGACGGCATTTCCTTTTCGTTCCTTGTGTACATGCATATGTGTACGGTACAAGGAACACGGGTAAGTACTGCCGAAATTTTGATAAATCATTTATAATGATATGATTTAAGAAATGTAATTACTATTGTGTTTGTAATGGGAAGTAGGATGACCGACCATCACAAAAGGTACAAAAATGTGAACAAAATATCAAGAAATATAACTTTGTATGTAAACGAAAATGGATTATAAAAAACAGTAAAATCTAAACGTGTTTATCGAATTTGATTAATAATTTTTTTACTATTGATCATAGATTTTATAGTAGCAAAAATGGTCAATTATTTTATTGATCGGAGCTGGATGTATTAAAGAAGAGAAAGTGGAGGCTCAATAAATAAACATTTTCTTAATGGGGTAAATGTGTTTGTCGAATTTGCTTTAAGTAATATTGAAAACGACGTAGAAATTGGTTGTCCATGTAGTAGGTGCAAATTGTTGAAGCATTTAGTACCGAATATGGTTAGGATTCATTTGCGCCAATATGATTTCGTAACCAATTATTTGGTGTGGGATCGTCATGGAGAAATTATAACACGCAACGAAGAACAATCAATATAGGTCATTAGTGATGAAGTTAGTACGATGAATCTCATAGAATATATGGTTGAAGATGCAACACGATCAATGTTCCCTACTGTTGAAATTAATAACGACGATGTTAACGTCGAAGAGGAACCAAATGTTGGAGCGAAAAAATATATATGATTTATTGGATGTTGCTAAGAAACCTCTTTGGAATGGATGTACTAGCGGCACTCAATTATCGGCAACTGCAGAGTGCATTGCAACGAAATCAAAGTACAACCTCACACAAGCCGGACTTACGGCTGTTGTACAAGCTGCTAAACACCATATGCATCAGATAATTTAATGTGCGAAAATTATTATGAAGTGAAAAAGCTTATGTCATCTTTCGGTTTGCTGTATCAAAAAATTGATATATGTCTAAATGATTGCATGTTGTTTTGGAAAGATGATGTCAGTCTTCGGAATTGTAAAATATGTAATCAAGAAAGATACAAACCAAGGAAAAAAAGAAAAAGAAGTTTTATACAAGCGTATGCATTATTTACCTATCACTCCTAGACTTCAAAGATTATATGCATCATCTGTAACAACGCATCATATGAGATGACACAGTGTGAGAACACCTGAAAAAGCTACGTTAACACACTCATCTGATGGAGAAACATGGAAGTATTTTGATAAGAAATATCCCGATTTCGCAGCGGAGAGCCGTAACATAAGACTAGGTTTGTGTACTGATGGATTTTCATCGTTTTCTCAGTTTGTTTCTAAATATTCATCTTGGCCTATAATCATTACACCTTACAATCTACCCCCGTGGATGTGTATAAAAACTCCATATATGTTTCTCACAGTTGTCGTCCCTGGCCCTGATGATCCGACATAGGGTATCGATGTTTACTTACAACCACTAATCGAAGAGTTGAAAACATTGTGGTATGAAGGAGTTGAAATCTACGACGTATCGGAGAAAAAAAATCAGATGTTCGCTTCTTTGTTATAGACTATTAGCGATTTTCCTGCATATGCAATGCTTTCGGGTTGGAGTACGGCCGGTCGTTTTGCTTGTCCTTACTGTATGGAAGAAACACGAGCATTTTCTTTATGACATGAGAAGAAAATTTCATGGTTTAATTGTCATCGATGTTTTCTCCATATTAATCATATTTTTAGAAGGGACAAAAAAAACTTCATAGCTAATAGACATGAGACTTTACAACCACTAACAATTTGGTCTAGTGAAGATATATATGAACTTGTAAAAGATTATCCAAAGATACATGAAACCGGGCAGCAAACTGAAATCCAAGGTAAATCGATGTTTCATAATTAGTGCAAACAGAGTATATTCTGGGAGTTGCCTTATTAGAAAAATCTCTTAATCTGTCATAACATTGACGTGATGCATAACGAGAAAAACGTATTCGATAATGTGTTTAATACACTTTTGAATGTTAAGGGCAAGATTAAGGACGATCTAAAATCAAGACGTGATATAGAAGAAATATGTAATCGTCCTGAGCTTCATATGAAGCCAAATGACACTAAAAAACCCAAAGCGTATTATGAACAAGATAACAACCAAGTTAAAGTACTGTTAAAATGGTTGGAAGGATTACGATTTCTTGATGGAATTTCATCTAATCTTCGTAGATGTGTCGACTATAAGAACGGAAGATTGAGTGGGATGAGAAGCCATGATTGTCATGTAATGATGCAAAATTTGTTATCCGTCGCTTTCAAAGAATTGTTGCCCGTAAAAGTTTGGAAGGTTATAACAGAACTTAGTTTATTTTATAAGGAGCTTTGTTCAATTACGTTAAGAGTTGACCGTCTTCGTAAACTTGAGATAGAAATCCCTATATTTCTCTGCAAACTGGAGAAAATATTTCCTCCAGCTTTTTTCAATGTAATGGAGCATTTGCATGTTCATCTTCAATTTGAAGCACGTCTTCGAGGTCCTGTGCAACATGAATGGATATATCCATTCGAGAGATATGTTATTAATACTGAGTATGTAAATGTTAATTTAAGTATAAATAAAAATCAATATTGATATGAAATATTTTTTATTAGGTACTTAAATCATTTAAAGAAAAAAGTGAGACAAAAAGCTCGAGTTGAAGGTTCGATTTGCAAATCATATATCGAAGAAGATCGTTCTTTTTCTCTCATTATTTCAATGACCATGTGAATATATCATTTCAAAGTGTTGCGCGTAATGATGAGGCCGTTGAACAAGATTCTTCTTCTGAAGCAATGTTATCTATTTTTAAACAACATGGTCGACATGCTGAAAAATGTGCAGAAGTATGGTTAGATGATAGAGATTACCATGTAGCACACACATATATTCTTTTTAATCGTCCAGAAGTTGCACCATTTATTTGGTAATTATCAGATTACAAGTTTTGATAAATTTAATTTAATACTGCATGTGTAAATTAATAATAAAGCAGTATATTATATTTTTGTTTGCAGTGTTTATGAATCACAAAATCCAAACGGCGATTTAAGCAAAAATTTCGCCACTTAGTTTTCGAAGTACATTTGTAATCCTACAAATAATGTGGTCGATGAAGGATTAAAACATTTGGCGTTGGGACCGAAAAGGAAAGTTAAAACGTATCCAATATTTTTCGTTAATGAATATAAATTCAACACCAAAGAATACGGTGTTGAAAAATTAACAAACAATACCGGTGTATTTGTTAAAGGCAGTGATGATCCTCATAATCATATACATGATTTTTATGGCGTGTTAATTCAGATTTTGCAATTGATATATTTTATAAGACCCGCAGAGGAAGTTTTTTTGTTTAGATGCAGCTGGTTCAGCAATGTTCCATGTTCTGGTATTAACGTGCATCCAAATTATAATCTTATAGAAATAAAACATACCTCCCGTTATCAGCAGTACAATCCTTTTGGACTAGCCAAACAAGCCCTACAAGTTTATTACGCCCCTTATCCATCTATAAAAAGAGATAAAGCGGATTGGTCTGCGGTTTTTAAAACCAAGGCGAGATTTACATTCGATGGAAAGAATATTCCAGAAGAACAAGCCTATCAAGCAGATATTGAGGAAAATGTTGAAATCATAATTACAGACGATCAAACTGATTTTGGACAATAAAATGATGAAACAAATGTATTAGTCGAAGCATTTGAGACTGTAGAGGAAAACGATATAGAACACGAGACCGAGTCTGAATCAGAAAACGACGAGGACTGAGTAATATCCAGTAATTTTTATAATTATTCACGCACACGCATCACATATCATCATCATCATTGCATGCACTACCAATTAAAAATGACTTATTACATGCGCCTCATATCATCATCATTTTATCTATGTCTATAATTAAAAATAAAATTTTCAACAGGTATTATGTCAGGCTCCAGACGTCGTAGTTCCTCTCGCTCGGCTGGCGAGAGTAGTGGTGAGCCTCCGGCTCGACCACTTGTATATTTGCAGCCGAAGGCTGATGGAGCGTAAGTATCAAAATTAAAATGATAACAATATAAATTTGTTCATACATATATACATACATATATATATATATACACACTTGTCTAAAGCTTTGTTTTATATTTAACACATGAGATTTAATTTGGAGCCCTCAGAAGTTGTGCTTGGCATTTCCAAGCAATCATATGAGCAGGATGACAGATTGCTGGCCTAAGTAGAGTAAGATCCCTGACCAAGTCAGGGAGGCCATCTGGCAGGATTTTCTGGTGAGTTTATGCCACCTTACTATATGAATAAGTATAAACGAACAATTAGTAATATTTTCTCTTTGTACAGGGGAAAGTGGACTTGGCGGAGCCCGATGTCGCCACGGTTCAGCGCCACTGGAATTCGAAGGTCGCCAAAAATTACAGGGAGGTAATGTCAGCTCTTAAAAAATCGGGGAAGAAACCGAACTGAATGAGCGCTTCCGTATGGGATTCTTGGATGAGTTAGTGGGAGACCGACGAGTTCAAGGTAAATCTACCAAATATATATGTAATTATTTCGCAATTAGTAAATGTAATATTCAATTTAAATTGCAGGTGGAGTCGGAGTAGAACTCCGCCAATAGAAGTAGGAATCCTATAACACATCGTGGCGGATCCAAGTCTTTTCAGCATCACCGTAAGGACTTGGTAAATTTATTAATTATGAATCTAAACCGTTATTACATTTTCTATATTAATCGGTTCAGTAATTAGCTATGAAAAAATAAAATATATAAATTATTTACTGTAGGAAAAATCGCTTGGACGTCTCGTGTCTATGATGGAGGTATTTACCCAAAACCACGCATCAAGACAAGCAGACAATGCTGGCAATATTACATATCAGTGGGATGAGGATGATAAGGCGACGGCTGCATATGTATGCATATTTTAAATCTTATTTTATTTATATCGATAAATTTAAATCCTATTCTACTACTTTTAACCTGTAATTGTTTTTTATTTTAGGCAAAGTTTCAGGAAGCACGGGCAAAGCTACTTTCAGAATCGGATCGCGATGAGTTGACGGTAGAGGAGCAAGATAATATTTTCGACGTTATCATGGATCCGACGCAGCGGAATGGGCGTTATGGCTATGAAAACCAAGCGGTAATCTTATAAACATTGCAATAATATATTTAATAAATTAACCTTTAGATACACTATACATATGATGATTTCTACCTGAGTTAAATTTAACATATACGTGATTTACCATTCTGCACTATTATCATTTAATAAAATATGCATTTCCTTGTGGTATATGCATTGCTTAAGATCACGTCATTTACGTTTCTATATTTTAAAATATGCATTGCTTAAGAAAATGATTATAATACAAATGTGAACATCTCACATTCTATTTGCAGGTTTGGACAACTCAAAAAACGTGTGACAAAGTAGAAATAAAAGAGCTTAAAGCCATGGTCGAGCAGCTTCAAGAGCAGAACCGTCTTCGCGCTATACAAATGGAGCAGCTGAATCAACGTTTAGCGGAGTACGCGCATAGTTATGGTTCTTTCCCTTCGTCGTCTGGTGCTTCCGGAGGTGAGGATGATGCTTGAGAGGTATGATGATTATTGTCTTTGTGTCTGGTTATTGTATATATTGACTTTGAGGTGGTGAGGATTGTGTTTGATGGTTATTGTGTATATATTGACTTTGAGGTGGTGAGGTTTAAGTGTTTGCATTGTATATTTTGACTTGAATATCGATTGGAGTTGGTGTTGGTGAGGGTTTTGTTGTTTATGTACATATTGACTTGCATTTTGTTTTGAAAATGTAATATTTGATGTTAATTTTTGGTTGTTTATATTGTTTGTGCTATAATGTGTTGGATATGTGATATATATGTGAAATGTAGTGAAAATGAAGTGGAAATTGATATATATTGATTATGTGTGGCTGAAAGGCGGATGACTTGCTATTATTAAAAAAATTCACCCAGATTAGCAACGGCTATCAACGGCTATTTGGTCATTTTATTGCAACGGCTTCCAACGGCCTCCATCGGCTATTTGCCGTGGGTAGCCGTTGGAAATACCCCGTTGCTTCCGTTGGAAGCCATTGGAAAGCGTGAACGCTATTCCAACGGCCGCCAACGGCTTGATGCCGTTGGAATAGTCATTCTCTCTTGTAGTGAAACTTCCAAGTTCCTCGTCCAGTCAATGAGCACGGCTTGGTATACTGTAGGGCTACACGACACAAATTCTATATCTCCTACTCCAAGGGAAGCCCTAACTGAATCTTGATTCAGAAATTTTTCCATGTTTGAAAAGTCATAGCGAAGACTTCCTTCACATTACTTTCTTATATCGTAGTACTATTTAAAATAAACATAATACAATGTCAAGGGAAAATTAAACAAATGAGTACATAACCAAGATAAGTGGATGAATGGATCTTACGTTAATATTTCCAGCAAGTCTTATAATGGAATTGAAAATACTAGTACAGACCACATATGAAGCCAAGCATGATAGTGATCCAGACGTACCTGAATACTGAATGTTATTATCTTATGCCATCGGGAATATTTGAAGTTGGAGGAACAAGAAAAGGGAAGACGAGGAAAAAAGGAAGCAACATTCTTGCATTTTCAGATATGATACTCCAAAATGAAAACCCTAAAGTACTCAAGTAAAAGGGATTACCACAAAGCTTGATACCAGATTCACATGCTGGTAAATATTTGTTGATTCTTTCATAATCAGCTTGTTCTATTATTTTATTGTCCAATGCATAATCTGTATACGCTTTGTACTGGATTGCTGGATCAGTAAGTCCATTACCAATAGCAAATCCCTGCACAAAACATGATATAAATTAGCACCTTTTTTAATTATCCAATTAAAGTTCTAGAGCTACAGTACCTTTAAATTTATATGAATGCCTTCTTTGGCTTTATTTCCTTGGTGCACCCTGTTAGCCAAAGCTGGAATGTAATGACCAGCATAAGATTCTCCAGTTATATAGAAGTCATTATCCACAAAATCTGGGTGCTCACCGAAAAATGCCTATATTATAAAAGAAACTACATCATCAAAGCTTAGGTCAAAGTACAGCCAACCAATGTATTTTTGTTTTAAACAACTATTCATTTCCCCTCGTCTTTTTACTGAACAATGATCTACTACTTGAAATTATGTTTTGTTTTATTCTTGATTCGTCCTGTGAATATTTGGTAGAAAAAACACGGTATTTGGCTGCGATTACTTTTGATCAAAATGGACTACTATGCACATATACATATTGTTGGAATTCCAAAGGAAAAAATGAATGAAACATACATAAAGTCCCACATCGCCAAAATTTCAAAACCATTTCAATACATATATGGCTTTGCAATGAGGAGGTTGGGGGCCTGGGGCTTTCAAATGTATGCTTCGTTGTGAGGAGGGAGATCATGCATCTCCACCACACGCGCGCGCCGCCGCACGTCCGACCGACCGAACGGGCCGGGTTCGGGTCTAATATAATTCTAATTTTACTGCAAAACGGTCGCGACCCGTTAGTGACGAACAGAAGCGGGTGCGACCCGTTGGAGGTGAACAGGTGCGGCCTGACTGATGAGACGCGACTGAACATAAGCAGGCACACGAACAGTAGCGATTAAAGGAAACGGACGCGACCGTTTGGACGAACGGTTGCAGACACGACCGTTCGAAGGGATGCGGACCAACTATAAATAAGTAGAAAAACTGATCACTTTCCTAACTGAATTTTCTAATCTCTTCTCTTCTGTTAACTGCTGTTCTTATATTCAAATCACAGAGTGATATACTCATTACAGTTTCGAGCAGAATTCGTCTGTTGTATCTTGGGAGAATTTTGAAATAAAATTCTTAAGGAAATCGTTACGACGAGCCTCAGACACAAACCGGTTAGAATTTTAGTCTGTTTGTATATTCATATACATTATTCTTTATTCTATCCTTTATTTTGGTTGTACTATTTATTCAAAATAGTATAACGTTGTTGTTGTAATTCATTTACAACGTTCATATTGTTATAATATTTATTACAGAATTCCAGTGTAGTGGAAATCTAATTTATAAACTTGTGCGACGAGTTTATTGTAGCGTGCTATCTGTTTTAGTACACTAGAAAAATAACATCTTAAGAATTTTACTGTTTTCTTACTAAAACCGAGATGGCAACCGTAAAATTTTCAAAGAATACTACTCACAATAGACCTGAACCGTTCAAGAGAGATGGTGATGATTTCTTGACATGGCAGAATCAGATGTTATTTTATCTCACCACGCTCGGTCTACAAAAGTACCTCGACGAGGAGGAACTGATTCCTGCACCAGGCAAGGAAGCAGAGGTGAATATGTGGAAGCATTCCGATTTTTTATGCAGAAACTATATTCTGAATTGTCTCGACAAGGTGCTATACAAAGCATATCAGCCTTTAAAGACGTCAAAAGAACTCTGGAATGCACTTACCGCAAAATACAAGACGCAGAATATCAGTCTTAAAAAATTTATTGTAGACAAATTCATGGACTACAAGATGGTTGACTCCAAACCAGTAACCGCTCAACTGCATGAACTGCAAATCATCATTCATGAACTCGAGGCGGAAGGTCATAAGGTTGGAGAATCATTTCTGGTTGAAGCCATAAAGTCACGACATATTCGTCGACGCCATAATACAGTTAGGCAGTTACTCTCAAATGGAACTATTTCCATAGATTATGTGAGAACAAATGATAACCTAGCGGATCCATTTACTAAAGGTTTATCAAGAGAGAAAATTGACTGCGCATCGAGGGGAATGGGCTTAAAGGCCTAAACCATCAAGAGTTATCTTATACGGAAACCTATCCTAGCGACTGGAGATCCCACGGACTAGGATCAATAGGCAAACCAGTTCTGAATAACTCAAGAAGTAATGCATTTGTTTGGACATAGTCCCATTCCATTCCTATGGTGCATAATATAAATGCATGCCTACAGAAGCATTTAAAGGTTAAAACTATGTTTTTTAATGATGACCATATCTTGAATATAACAAGTGGGGTATTTGTAGGATACTCTTAATGGTTGCGATCACCTATGTAAGTGTGAGCTGGGTCGGCTCTATGAGAATTTTACAAGGCTTTAAATTCTCTATAACACTCGCAGAACCAAGTACTGTTCAGGACCAAAATGAACAAAACCAAGAAATTGGATGAGAAGGGAATCAATGCTTCGTAAAGCTTATTGTCTGGATATACAATAAAGGCTGACGGTTCAAGATGAAATATTTCCCCGATTAGCCAAGTAAATCCGATAAGTTTTAACCAGAGAAAGTTCAAAGTGAAATATCTACTTATCCACGATAAAGCATTAATTTCATATATACTCTGTGATATTTCGCTTTGTGTGGGGGATATGTATATTATCATTCATGTGGGGGATTGTTGGAATTCCAAAGGAAAAAATGAATGAAACATACATAAAGTCCCACATCGCCAAAATTTCAAAACCATTCCAATATATATGGCTTTGCAATGAGGAGGTTGGGGGCCTGGGGCTCCCAAATGTATGCTTCGTTGTGAGGAAGGAGATCATGCATCTCCACCACACACGCGCGCGCGCCGCCGCCCGTCCGTCCGACCGAACCGGGCCGGGCTCGGGTTCGGGTTCGGGTCTAATATGATTCTAATTTTACTGCAAAACTGGGCCGGGTTTTTTTTTAACATTTACAGACGAACGAACAGATGCGAATGTTCATAAGCAGACGCGGTTGAATGAAGAGGCGCGACCCGTTAGTGACGAACAGAAGCGGGTGTGACCCGTTGGAGGCAAACAGAAGCGGGTGCGACCCGTTAGAGGCGAACATGTGAGGCTTGACTGATGGGACGCGACTGAACATAAGCAGGCACACGAACAGTAGCGATTAAAGGAAACGGGCGTGATCGTTTGGACGAACGGTTGCAGACACGACCGTTCGAAGGGATGCGGACCAACTATAAATAAGTAGGAAAACTGATCACTTTCCTAACTGAATTTTCTAATCTCTTCTCTTCTGTTAACTGTTGTTCTTATATTCAAATCACAGTGTGATATACTCATTACAGTTTCTAGCAGAATTCGTCTGTTGTATCTTGGGAGAATTTTGAAATAAAATTCTTAAGGAAATCGTTACGACGAGCCTCAGACACAAACCGGTTAGAATTTTAGTCTGTTTGTATATTCATATACATATTCTTTATTCTATCCTTTATTTTGGTTGTACTATTTATTCAAAATAGTATAACGCTGTTGTTGTAATTCATTTACAACGTTCATATTGTTATAATATTTACTACAGAATTCCAGTGTAGTGGAAATCTAATTTATTAACTTGTGCAACGAGTTTATTGTAGCGTGCTATCTGTTTTAGTACACTAGAAAAATAACATCTTAAGAATTTTACTGTTTTCTTACTAAAACCGAGATGGCAACCGTAGAATTTTCAAAGAATACTACTCACAACAGACCTGAACCGTTCAAGGGAGATGGTGATGATTTCTTGACTTGGATGTTATTTTATCTCACCACGCTCGGTCTACAAAAGTACCACGACGAGGAGGAACCGATTCCTGCACCAGGCAATGAAGCAGAGGTGAATATGTGGAAGCATTCCGATTTTTTATGCAGAAACTATATTCTGAATTGTCTCGACAAGGTGCTATACAAAGTATATCAGCCTTTAAAGACGTCAAAAGAACTATGGAATGCACTTACCGCAAAATACAAGACGCAGAATATCAGTCTTAAAAAATTTATTGTAGACAAATTCATGGACTACAAGATGGTTGACTCCAAACCAGTAACCGTTGAACTGCATGAACTGCAAATCATCATTCATGAACTCGAGGCGGAAGGTCATAAGGTTGGAGAATCATTTCTGGTTGAAGCCATAAAGTCACGACATATTCGTCGACGCCATAATACAGTTAGACAGTTACTCTCAAATGGAACTATTTCCATAGATTATGTCAGAACAAATGATAACCTAGCGGATCCATTTACTAAAGGTTTATCAAGAGAGAAAATTGACCGCGCATCGAGGGGAATCGGCTTAAAGGCCTAAACCATCAAGAGTTATCTTATACGGAAACCTATACTAGCGACTGGAGATCCCAAGGACTAGGATCAATAGGCAAACCAGTTCTGAATAACTCAAGAAGTAATGCATTTGTTTGGACATAGTCCAATTCCATTCCTATGGTGCATAATATAAATGCATGCCTACAGAAGCATTTAATGGTTAAAACTATGTTTTTTAATGATGACCATATCTTGAATATAACAAGTGGGGTATTTGTAGGATACTCTTAATGGTTGCGATCACCTATGTAAGTGTGAGCTGGGTCGGCTCTATGAGAATTTTACAAGGCTTTAAATTCTCTATAACACTCGCAGAACCAAGTACTGTTCAGGACCAAAATGAACACAACCAAGAAATTCGATGAGAAGGGAATCAATGCTTCGTAAAGCTTATTGTCTGGATATACAATAAAGGCTGACGGTTCAAGATGAAATATTTCACCGATTAGCCAAGTAAATCCGATAAGTTTTAACTAGTGAAAGTTCAAAGTGAAATATCTACTTATCCACGATAAACATTAATTCCATATATACTCCGTGATATTTCGCTTTGTGTGGGGGATATGTATATTATCATTCATGTGGGGGATTGTTGGAATTCCAAAGGAAAAAATGAACGAAACATACATAAAGTCCCACATCGTCAAAATTTCAAAACCATTCCAATATATATATGGCTTTGGAATTAGGAGGTTGGGGGCCTGGGGCTCCCAAATGTATGCTTCGTTGTGAGGAGGGAGATCATGCATCTCCACCACACACACGCGCGCGCGCCACCGCCCGTCCGTCCGACCGGGCTGGGCCGGGCTTGGGTTCGGGTCTAATATGATTCTAATTTTACTGCAAAACTGGGCCGGGTTTTTTTTTAACATTTGCAGACGAATGAACAGATGCGACTATTCATAAGCGGACGCGGTTAAATGAAGAGGCGCGACCCGTTAGTGACGAACAGAAGAGGGTGCGACCCATTGGAGGCAAACAGAAGCGGGTGCGACCCCTTAGAGGCGAACAGGTGCGGCCTGACTGATGAGACGCGACTGAACATAAGCAGGCACACGAACAGTAGCGATTAAAGGAAACGGGCGCGACTGTTTGGACGAACGGTTGCAGACACGACCGTTCGAAGGGATGCGGACCAACTATAAATAAGTAGGAAAACTGATCACTTTCCTAACTGAATTTTCTAATCTCTTCTCTTCTGTTAACTGCTGTTCTTATATTCAAATCACAGAGTGATATACTCATTACAGTTTCGAGCAGAATTCGTCTGTTGTATCTTGGGAGAATTTTGAAATAAAATTCTTAAGGAAATCGTTACGACGAGCCTCAGACACAAACCGGTTAGAATTTTAGTCTGTTTGTATATTCATATACATTATTCTTTATTCTATCCTTTATTTTGGTTGTACTATTTATTCAAAATAGTATAACGCTGTTGTTGTAATTCATTTACAACGTTCATATTGTTATAATATTTACTACAGAATTCCAGTGTAGTGGAAATCTAATTTATAAACTTGTGCGACGAGTTTATTGTAGCGTGCTATCTGTTTTAGTACACTAGAAAAATAACATCTTAAGAATTTTACTGTTTTCTTACTAAAACCGAGATGGCAACCGTAGAATTTTCAAAGAATACTACTCACAACAGACCTGAACCGTTCAAGGGAGATGGTGATGATTTCTTGAAATGGCAGAATCAGATGTTATTTTATCTCACCACGCTCGGTCTACAACAGTACCTCGACGAGGAGGAACCGATTCCTGCACCAGGCAAGGAAGCAGAGGTGAATATGTGGAAGCATTCCGATTTTTTATGCAGAAACTATATTCTGAATTGTCTCGACAAGGTGCTATACAAAGTATATCGGCCTTTAAAGACGTCAAAAGAACTCTGGAATGCACTTACCGCAAAATACAAGACGCAGAATATCAGTCTTAAAAAATTTATTGTAGACAAATTCATGGACTACAAGATGGTTGACTCCAAACCAGTAACCGCTCAACTGCATGAACTGCAAATCATCATTCATGAACTCGAGGCGGAAGGTCATAAGGTTGGAGAATCATTTCTTGTTGAAGCCATAAAGTCACGACATAATCGTCGACGCCATAATACAGTTAGGCAGTTACTCTCAAATGGAACTATTTCCATAGATTATGTGAGAACAAATGGTAACCTAGCGGATCCATTTACTAAAGGTTTATCAAGAGAGAAAATTGACTGCGCATCGAGGGGAATGGGCTTAAAGGCCTAAACCATCAAGAATTATCTTATACGGAAACCTATCCTAGCGACTGGAGATCCCACGGACTAGGATCAATAGGCAAACCTCTTCTGAATAACTCAAGAAGTAATGCATTTGTTTGGACATAGTCCAATTCCATTCCTATGGTGCATAATATAAATGCATGCCTACAGAAGCATTTAAAGGTTAAAACTATGTTTTTTAATGATGACCATATCTTGAATATAACAAGTGGGGTATTTGTAGGATACTCTTAATGGTTGCGATCACCTATGTAAGTGTGAGCTGGGTCGGCTCTATGAGAATTTTACAAGGCTTTAAATTATCTATAACACTCGCAGAACCAAGTACTGTTCGGGACCAAAATGAACACAAACAAGAAATTGGATGAGAAGGGAATCAATGCTTCGTAAAGCTTATTGTCTGGATATACAATAAAGGCTGACGGTTCAAGATGAAATATTTCACCGATTAGCCAAGTAAATCCGATAAGTTTTAACTAGGGAAAGTTCAAAGTGAAATATCTACTTATCCACAATAAAGCATTAATTCCATATATACTCTGTGATATTTCGCTTTGTGTGGGGGATATGTATATTATCATTCATGTGGGGGATTGTTGGAATTCCAAAGGAAAAAATGAATGAAACATACATAAAGTCCCACATCGCCAAAATTTCAAAACCATTCCAATATATATATGGCTTTGAAATGAGGAGGTTGGGGGCCTGGGGCTCCCAAATGTAAGCTTCGTTGTGTGGAGGGAGATCATGCATCTCCACCACACACGCGCGCGCGCGCGCCGCCTCCCGTCCGTCCCACCGGACCGAACCGGGCCGGGCCGGGCTTGGGTTCGGGTCTAATATGATTCTAATTTTACTGCAAAACTGGGCCGGGTTTTTTTTTTAACATTTGCAGACGAACGAACAGATGCGACTGTTCATAAGCGCACGCGGTTAAATGAAGAGGCGCGACCCGTTAGTGACGAACAGAAGCGGGTGCGACCCATTGGAGGCAAACAGAAGCGGGTGCGACCCGTTAGACGCGAATAGGTGCGGCCTGACTGATGAGACGCGACTAAACATAAGCAGGCACACGAACAGTAGCGATTAAAGGAAACGGGCGCGACCGTTTGGACGAACGGTTGCAGACACGACCGTTCGAAGGGATGCGGACCAACTATAAATAAGTAGGAAAACTGATCACTTTCCTAACTGAATTTTCTAATCTCTTCTCTTCTGTTAACTGCTGTTCTTATATTCAAATCACAGAGTGATATACTCATTACAGTTTCGAGCAGAATTCGTCTGTTGTATCTTGGGAGAATTTTGAAATAAAATTCTTAAGGAAATCGTTACGACGAGCCTCAGACACAAACCGGTTAGAATTTTAGTCTGTTTGTATATTCATATACATTATTCTTTATTCTATCCTTTATTTTGGTTGTACTATTTATTCAAAATAGTATAACGCTGTTGTTGTAATTCATTTACAACGTTCATATTGTTATAATATTTACTACAAAATTCCACTGTAGTGGAAATCTAATTTATAAACTTGTGCGATGAGGTTATTGTAGCGTGCTATCTGTTTTAGTACACTAGAAAAATAACATCTTAAGAATTTTACTGTTTTCTTACTAAAACCGAGATGGCAACCGTAGAATTTTCAAAGAATACTACTCACAACAGACCTGAACCGTTCAAGGGAGATGGTGATGATTTCTTGACATGGCAGAATCAGATGTTATTTTATCTCACCACGCTCGGTCTACAAAAGTACCTCGACGAGGAGGAACCGATTCCTGCACCAGGCAATGAAGCAGAGGTGAATATGTGGAAGCATTCCGATTTTTTATGCAGAAACTATATTCTGAATTGTCTCGACAAGGTGCTATACAAAGTATATCAGCCTTTAAAGACGTCAAAAGAACTCTGGAATGCACTTACCGCAAAATACAAGACGTAGAATATCAGTCTTAAAAAATTTATTAAAGACAAATTCATGGACTACAAGATGGTTGACTCCAAACCAGTAACCGCTCAACTGCATGAACTGCAAATCATCATTCATGAACTCGAGGCGGAAGGTCATAAGGTTGGAGAATCATTTCTGGTTGAAGCCATAAAGTCATGACATATTCGTCGACGCCATAATACAGTTAGGCAGTTACTCTCAAATGGAACTATTTCCGTAGATTATGTGAGAACAAATGATAACCTAGCGGATCCATTTACTAAAGGTTTATCAAGAGAAAAAATTGACTGCGTATCGAGGGGAGTGGGCTTAAAGGCCTAAATCATCAAGAGTTATCTTATACGGAAACCTATCCTAGCGACTGGAGATCCCACGGACTAGGATCAATAGGCAAACCAGTTCTGAATAACTCAAGAAGTAATGCATTTGTTTGGACATAGTCCAATTCCATTCCTATGGTGCATAATATAAATGCATGCCTACAGAAGCATTTAAAGGTTAAAACTATGTTTTTTAATGATGGCCATATCTTGAATATAACAAGTGGGGTATTTGTAGGATACTCTTAATGGTTGCGATCACCTATGTAAGTGTGAGCTGGGTCGGCTCTATGAGAATTTTACAAGGCTTTAAATTCTCTATAACACTGGTAGAACCAAGTACTGTTCAGGACCAAAATGAACACAACCAAGAAATTGGATGAGAAGGGAATCAATGCTTCGTAAAGCTTATTGTCTGGATATACAATAAAGGCTGACGGTTCAAGATGAAATATTTCACCGATTAGCCAAGTAAATCCGATAAGTTTTAACTAGGGAAAGCTCAAAGTGAAATATCTACTTATCCACGATAAAGCATTAATTCCATATATACTCTGTGATATTTCGCTTTGTGTGGGGGATATGTATATTATCATTCATGTGGGGGATTGTTGGAATTCCAAAGGAAAAAATGAATGAAACATACATAAAGTCCCACATCGCCAAAATTTCAAAACCATTCCAATATATATATGGCTTTGCAATGAGGAGGTTGGGGGCCTGCGGCTACCAAATGTATGCTTCATTGTGAGGAGGGAGATCACGCATCTCCACCACACACGCGCGCGAGCGCCGCCGCCCGTCCGTCCGACCGAACTGGGCCGGGCCGGACTCGGGTTCGGGTCTAATATGATTCCAATTTTACTGCAAAACTGGGTCGGGTTTTTTTTTAACATTTGCAGTCGAACGAACAGATGCGACTGTTCATAAACGGACGCGGTTAAATGAAGAGGCGCGATCCGTTAGTGACGAACAGAAGCGGGTGCGACCCGTTGGAGGCAAACAGAAGCGGGTGCGACCCGTTAGAGGCGAACAGGTGCGGCCTGACTGATGAGATGCGACTGAACAAAAGCAGGCACACGAACAGTAGCGATTAAAGGAAACGAGAGCGACCGTTTGGACGAACAGTTGTAGACACGACCGTTCGAAGGGACGCGGACCAACTATAAATAAGTAGGAAAACTGATCACTTTCCTAACTGAATTTCCTAATCTCTTCTCTTCTGTTAACTGCTGTTTTTATATTCAAATCACAGAGTGATATACTCATTACAGTTTCGAGCAGAATTCGTCTGTTGTATCTTGGGAGAATTTTGAAATAAAATTCTTAACGAAATCGTTACGACGAGCCTTAGACACAAACCGGTTAGAATTTTAGTATGTTTGTATATTCATATACATTATTCTTTATTCTATCCTTTATTTTGGTTGTACTATTTATTCAAAATAGTATAACGCTGTTGTTGTAATTCATTTACAACGTTCATATTGTTATAATATTTACTACAGAATTCCAGTGTAGTGGAAATCTAATTTATAAACTTGTGCGACGAGTTTATTGTAGCGTGCTATCTGTTTCAGTACACTAGAAAAATAACATCTTAAGAATTTTACTGTTTTCTTACTAAAACCGAGATGGAAACCGTAGAATTTTCAAAGAATACTACTCACAACAGACCTGAACCATTCAAGGGAGATGGTGATGATTTCTTGACATGGCAGAATCAGATGTTATTTTATCTCACCACGCTCGGTCTACAAAAAGTACCTCGACGAGGAGGAACCGATTCCTGCACCAGGCAAGGAAGCAGAGGTGAATATGTGGAAGCATTCCGATTTTTTATGCAGAAACTATATTCTGAATTGTCTCGACAAGGTGCTATACAAAGTATATCAGCCTTTAAAGACGTCAAAAGAACTCTGGAATGCACTTACCGCAAAATACAAGACGCAGAATATCGGTCTTAAAAAAATTATTGTAGACAAATTCATGGACTACAAGATGGTTGACTCCAAACCAGTAACCGCTCAACTGCATGAACTGCAAATCATCATTCATGAACCCGAGGCGGAAGGTCATAAGGTTGGAGAATCATTTATGGTTGAAGCCATAAAGTCACAACATATTCGTCGACGCCATAATACAGTTAGGCAGTTACTCTCAAATGGAACTATTTCCATAGATTATGTGAGAACAAATGATAACCTAGCGGATCCATTTATTAAAGGTTTATCAAGAGAGAAAATTGACTGCGCATCGAGGGGAATGGGCTTAAAGGCCTAAACCATCAAGAGTTATCTTATACGGAAACGTATCCTAGCGACTGGAGATCCCACGGACTAGGATCAATAGGCAAACCAGTTCTGAATAACTCAAGAAGTAATGCATTTGTTTGGACATAGTCCAATTCCATTCCTATGGTGCATAATATAAATGCATGCCTACAGAAGCATTTAAAGGTTAAAACTATGTTTTTTAATGATGACCATATCTTGAATATAACAAGTGGGGTATTTGTAGGATACTCTTAATGGTTGCGATCACCTATATAAGTGTGAGCTGGGTCGGCTCTATGAGAATTTTACAAGGCTTTAAATTCTCTATAACACTCGCAGAACCAAGTACTGTTCAGGACCAAAATGAACACAACCAAGAAATTGGATGAGAAGGGAATCAATGCTTCGTAAAGCTTATGGTCTGGATATACAATAAAGGCTGACGGTTCAAGATGAAATATTTCATCGATTAGCCAAGTAAATCGGATAAGTTTTAACTAGGGAAAGTTCAAAGTGAAATATCTACTTATCCACGATAAAGCATTAATTCCATATATACTCTGTGATATTTCGCTTTGTGTGGGGGATATGTATATTATCATTCATGTGGGGGATTGTTGGAATTCCAAAGGAAAAAATAAATGAAACATACATAAAGTCCCACATCGCCAAAATTTCAAAACCATTCCAATATATATATGGCTTTGCAATGAGGAGGTTGGGGGCCTGGGGCTCCCAAATGTATGCTTCGTTGTGAGGAGGGAGATCATGCATCTCCACCACACACACGCGCGCGCACCGCCGTCGTCCGTCCGACCGAAACGAACCGGGCCGGGCCGGGCCGGGCTCGGGTTCGGGTCTAATATGATTCTAATTTAACTACAAAACTGGGCCGGGTTTTTTTTTAACATTTGCAGACGAAAGAACAGATGCGACTGTTCATAAGCGGACGCGGTTAAATGAAGAGGCGCGACCCGTTAGTGACGAACAGAAGCGGGTGCGACCCGTTGGAGGCAAACAGAAGCGGGTGCGACCCGTTAGAGGCAAACAGGTGCGGCCTGACTGATAAGACGCGACTGAACATAAGCAGGCACACGAACAGTAGCGATTAAAGGAAACGGGCGCGACCGTTTGGACGAACGGTTGCAGACACGACCGTTCGAAGGGATGCGGACCAACTATAAATAAGTAGGAAAACTGATCACTTTCCTAACTGAATTTTCTAATCTCTTCTCTTCTGTTAACTGCTGTTCTTATATTCAAATCACAGAGTGATATACTCATTACAGTTTCGAGCAGAATTCGTCTGTTGTATCTTGGGAGAATTTTGAAATAATTTTTTTAAGGAAATCGTTACGACGAGCCTCAGACACAAACCGGTTATAATTTTAGTCTGTTTGTATATTCATATACATTATTCTTTATTCTATCCTTTATTTTGGTTGTACTATTTATTCAAAATAGTATAACGCAGTTGTTGTAATTCATTAACAACGTTCATATTGTTATAATATTTACTACAGAATTCCAGTGTAGTGGAAATCTAATTTATAAACTTGTGCGACGAGTTTATTGTAGCGTGCTATCTATTTTAGTACACTAGAAAAATAACATCTTAAGAATTTTACTGTTTTCTTACTAAAACCGAGATGGCAACCGTAGAATTTTCAAAGAATACTACTCACAACAGACCTGAACCGTTCAAGGGAGATGGTGATGATTTCTTGACATGGCAGAATCAGATGTTATTTTATCTCACCACGCTCGGTCTACAAATGTACCTCGACGAGGAGGAACCGATTCCTGCACCAGGCAAGGAAGCAGAGGTGAATATGTGGAAGCATTTCGATTTTTTATGCAGAAACTATATTCTGAATTGTCTCGACAAGGTGCTATACAAAGTATATCAGCCTTTAAAGACGTCAAAAGTACTCTGGAATGCACTTACCGCAAAATACAAGACGCAGAATATCAGTCTTAAAAAATTTATTGTAGACAAATTCATGGACTACAAGATGGTTGACTCCAAACCAGTAACCGTTCAACTGCATGAACTGCAAATCATCATTCATGAACTCAAGACGGAAGGTCATAAGGTTGGAGAATCATTTCTGGTTGAAGCCATAAAGTCACGACATATTCGTCGACGCCATAATACAGTTAGGCAGTTACTCTCAAATGGAACTATTTCCATAGATTATGTGAAAACAAATGATAACCTAGCGGATCCATTTACTAAAGGTTTATCAAGAGATAAAATTGACTGCGCATCGAGGGGAATGGGCTTAGAGGCCTAAACCATCAAGAGTTATCTTATACGGAAACCTATCCTAGCGACTGGAGATCCCACGAACTAGGATCAATAGGTAAACCAGTTCTAAATAACTCAAGAAGTAATGCATTTGTTTGGACATAGTCCAATTCCATTCCTACGGTGCATAATATAAATGCATGCCTACAGAAGCATTTAAAGGTTAAAACTATGTTTTTTTAATGATGACCATATCTTGAATATAACAAGTGGGGTATTTGTAGGATACTCTTAATGGTTGCGATCACCTATGTAAGTGTGAGCTGGGTCGGCTCTATGAGAATTTTACAAGGCTTTAAATTCTCTATAACACTCGCAGAACCATGTACTGTTCAGGACCAAAATGAACACAACCAAGAAATTGGATGAGAAGGGAATCAATGCTTCGTAAAGCTTTTTGTCTGGATATACAATAAAGGCTGACGGTTCAAGATGAAATATTTCACCGATTAGCCAAGTAAATCGGATAAGTTTTAACTAGGGAAAGTTCAAAGTGAAATATCTACTTATCCACGATAAAGCATTAATTCCATATATACTCTGTGATATTTCGCTTTGTGTGGGGGATATGTATATTATCATTCATGTGGGGGATTGTTGGAATTCCAAAGGAAAAAATGAATGAAACATACATAAAGTCCCACATCGCCAAAATTTCAAAACCATTCCAATATATATATGGCTTTGCAAAGAGGAGGTTGGGGGCCTGGGGCTCCCAAATGTATGCTTTGTTGTGAGGAGGGAGATCATGCATCTCCACCACACACACGCGCGCGCCGCTGCCGTCCGTCCGACCGAACCGAACTAACCGGGCCGGGCTCGGGTTCGGGTCTAATATGATTCTGATTTTACTGCAAAACTGGGCCGGGTTTTTTTTAACATTTGCAGACGAACGAACAGATGCGACTGTTCATAAGCGGACGCGGTTAAATGAAGAGGCGCGACCCGATAGTGACGAACAGAAGCGGGTGCGACCCGTTGGAGGCAAACAGAAGCGGGTGCGACCCGTTAGAGGCGAACAGGTGCGGCCTGACTGATGAGACACGACTGAACATAAGCAGGCACACGAACAGTAGCGATTAAAGGAAACGGGCGCGACCGTTTGGACGAATGGTTGCAGACACGACCGTTCGAAGGGATGCGGACCAACTATAAATAAGTAGGAAAACTGATCACTTTCCTAACTGAATTTTCTAATCTCTTCTCTTCTGTTAACTGCTGTTCTTATATTCAAATCACAGAGTGATATACTCATTACAGTTTCGAGCAGAAATCGTCTGTTGTATCTTGGGAGAATTTTGAAATAAAATTCTTAAGGAAATCGTTACGACGAGCCTCAGACACAAACCGGTTAGAATTTTAGTCTGTTTGTATATTCATATACATTATTCTTTATTCTATCCTTTATTTTGGTTGTACTATTTATTCAAAATAGTATAACGCTGTTGTTGTAATTCATTTACAACGTTCATATTGTTATAATATTTACTACAGAATTCCAGTGTAGTGGAAATCTAATTTATAAACTTGTGAGACGAGTTTATTGTAGCGTGCTATCTGTTTTAGTACACTAGAAAAATAACATCTTAAGAATTTTTACTGTTTTCTTACTAAAACCGAGATGGCAACCGTAGAATTTTCAAAGAATACTACTCATAACAGACCTGAACCGTTCAAGGGAGATGGTGATGATTTCTTGACATGGCAGAATCAGATGTTATTTTATCTCACCACGCTCGATCTACAAAAGTACCTCGACGAGGAGGAACCGATTCCTGCACCAGGCAAGGAAGCAGAGGTGAATATGTGGAAGCATTCCGTTTTTTTATGCAGAAACTATATTCTGAATTGTCTCGACAAGGTGCTATACAAAGTATATCGGCCTTTAAAGACGTCAAAAGAACTCTGGAATGCACTTACCGCAAAATACAAGACGCAGAATATCAGTCTTAAAAAATTTATTGTAGACAAATTCATGGACTACAAGATGGTTGACTCCAAACTAGTAACCGCTCAACTGCATGAACTGCAAATCATCATTCATGAACTCGAGGCGGAAGGTCATAAGGTTGGAGAATCATTTCTGGTTGAAGCCATAAAGTCACGACATATTCGTCGACGCCATAATACAGTTAGGCAGTTACTCTCAAATGGAACTATTTCCATAGATTATGTGAGAACAAATGATAACCTAGCGGATCCATTTACTAAAGGTTTATCAAGAGAGAAAATTGACTGCGCATCGAGGGGAATGGGCTTAAAGGCCTAGACCATCAAGAGTTATCTTATACGGAAACGTATCCTGGCGACTGGAGATCCCACGGACTAGGATCAATAGGCAAACCAGTTCTGAATAACTCAAGAAGTAATGCATTTGTTTGGACATAGTCCAATTCCATTCCTATGGTGCATAATATAAATGCATGCCTACAGAAGAATTTAAAGGTTAAAACTATGTTTTTTAATGATGACCATATCTTGAATATAACAAGTGGGGTATTTTTAGAATACTCTTAATGGTTGCGATCACCTATGTAAGTGTGAGCTAGGTCGGCTCTATGAGAATTTTACAAGGCTTTAAATTCTCTATAACACTCGCAGAACCAAGTACTGTTCAGGACCAAAATGAACACAACCAAGAAATTGGATGAGAAGGGAATCAATGCTTCGTAAAGCTTATTGTCTGGATATACAATAAAGGCTGACGGTTCAAGATGAAATATTTCACCGATTAGCCAAGTAAATCCGATAAGTTTTAACTAGGGAAAGTTCAAAGTGAAATATCTACTTATCCACGATAAAGCATTAATTCCATATATAGTCTGTGATATTTCGCTTTGTGTGGGGGATATGTATATTATCATTCATGTGGGGGATTGTTGGAATTCCAAAGGAAAAAATGAATGAAACATACATAAAGTCCCACATCGCCCAAATTTCAAAACCATTCCAATATATATATGGCTTTGCAATGAGGAGGTTGGGGGCCTGGGGCTCCCAAATGTATGCTTTGTTGTGAGGAGGGAGATCATGCATCTCCACCACACACACGTGCGCGCGCCGCCGCCGTCCGTCCGACCGAACCGAACCAAACCGGGCCGGGCTCGGGTTCGGGTCTAATATGATTCTAATTTTACTGCAAAAATGGGCTGGGTTTTTTTTTAACATTTGCAGACGAACGAACAGATGCGACTGTTCATAAGCGGACGCGGTTAAATGAAGAGGCGCGACCCGTTAGTGACGAACAGAAGCGGGTGCGACCCGTTGGAGGCAAACAGAAGCGGGTGCGACCCGTTAGAGGCGAACAGGTGCGGCCTGACTGATGAGACGCGACTGAACATAAGCAGGCACACGAACAGTAGCGATTAAAGGAAACGGGCGCGACCGTTTGGACGAATGGTTGCAGACACGACCGTTCGAAGGGATGCGGACCAACTATAAATAAGTAGGAAAACTGATCACTTTCCTAACTGAATTTTCTAATCTCTTCTCTTCTGTTAACTGCTGTTCTTATATTCAAATCACAGAGTGATATACTCATTACAGTTTTGAGCAGAATTCGTCTGTTGTATCTTGGGAGAATTTTGAAATAAAATTCTTAAGGAAATCGTTACGACGAGCCTCAGACACAAACCGGTTAGAATTTTAGTCTGTTTGTATATTCATATACATTATTCTTTATTCTATCCTTTATTTTGGTTGTACTATTTATTCAAAATAGTATAACGCTGTTGTTGTAATTCATTTACAACGTTCATATTGTTATAATATTTACTACAGAATTCCAGTGTAGTGGAAATCTAATTTATAAACTTGTGAGACGAGTTTATTGTAGCGTGCTATCTGTTTTAGTACACTAGAAAAATAACATCTTAAGAATTTTTACTGTTTTCTTACTAAAACCGAGATGGCAACCGTAGAATTTTCAAAGAATACTACTCACAACAGACCTGAACCGTTCAAGGGAGATGGTGATGATTTCTTGACATGGCAGAATCAGATGTTATTTTATCTCACCACGCTCGGTCTACAAAAGTACCTCGACGAGGAGGAACCGATTTCTGCACCAGGCAAGGAAGCAGAGGTGAATATGTGGAAGCATTCCGATTTTTTATGCAGAAACTATATTCTGAATTGTCTCGACAAGGTGCTATACAAAGTATAACAGCCTTTAAAGACGTCAAAAGAACTCTGGAATGCACTTACCGCAAAATACAAGACGCAGAATATCAGTCTTAAAAAATTTATTATAGACCAATTCATGGACTACAAGATGGTTGACTCCAAACCAGTAACCGCTAAACTGCATGAACTGCAAATCATCATTCATGAACTCGAGGCGGAAGGTCATAAGGTTGGAGAATCATTTCTGGTTGAAGCCATAAAGTCACGACATATTCGTCGACGCCATAATACAGTTAGGCAGTTACTCTCAAATGGAACTATTTCCATAGATTATGTGAGAACAAATGATAACCTAGCGGATCCATTTACTAAAGGTTTATCAAGAGAGAAAATTGACTGCGCATCGAGGGGAATGGGATTAAAGGCCTAAACCATCAAGAGTTATCTTATACGGAAACGTATCCTAGCGACTGGAGATCCCACGGACTAGGATCAATAGGCAAACCAGTTCTGAATAACTCAAGAAGTAATGCATTTGTTTGGACATAGTTCAATTCCATTCCTATGGTGCATAATATAAATGCATGCCTACAGAAGCATTTAAAGGTTAAAACTATGTTTTTTAATGATGACCATATCTTGAATATAACAAGTGGGGTATTTGTAGGATACTCTTAATGGTTGCGATCACCTATGTAAGTGTGAGCTGGGTCGGCTCTATGAGAATTTTACAAGGCTTTAAATTCTCTATAACACTCACAGAACCAAGTACTGTTTAGGACCAAAATGAACACAACCAAGAAATTGGATGAGAAGGGAATCAATGCTTCGTAAAGCTTTTTGTCTGGATATACAATAAAGGCTGACGGTTCAAGATGAAATATTTCACCGATTAGCCAAGTAAATCCGATAAGTTTTAACTAGGGAAAGTTCAAAGTGAAATATCTACTTATCCACGATAAAGCATTAATTCCATATATACTCTGTGATATTTCGCTTTGTGTGGGGGATATGTATATTATCATTCATGTGAGGGATTGTTGGAATTCCAAAGGAAAAAATGAATGAAACATACATAAAGTCCCACATCGCCAAAATTTCAAAACCATTCCAATATATATATGGCTTTGCAATGAGGAGGTTGGGGGCCTGGGGCTCCCAAATGTATGCTTCGTTGTGAGGCGGGAGATCATGCATCTCCACCACACACACGTGCGCGTGCCGTCGCCCTCCGTCCGACCGAACCGAACCAAACCGGGCCGGGCTCGGGTTCGGGTCTAATATGATTCTAATTTTACTGCAAAACTGGGCCGGGTTTTTTTTTTAACATTTGCAGACGAACGAACAGATGCGACTGTTCATAAGCGGACGCGGTTAAATGAAGAGGCGCGACCCGTTAGTGACGAACAGAAGAGGGTGTGACCCGTTGGAGGCAAACAGAAGCGGGTGCGACCAGTTAGAGGTGAACAGGTGTGGCCTGACTGATGAGACGCGACTGAACATAAGCAGGCACACGAACAATAGCGATTAAAGGAAACGAGCGCGACCGTTTGGACGAACGGTTGCAGACACGACCGTTCGAAGGGATGCGGACCAACTATAAATAAGTTGGAAAACTGATCACTTTCCTAACTGAATTTTCTAATCTCTTCTCTTCTGTTAACTGCTGTTCTTATATTCAAATCACAGAGAGATATACTCATTACAGTTTCGAGCAGAATTCGTCTGTTGTATCTTGGGAGAATTTTGAAATAAAATTCTTAAGGAAATCGTTACGACGAGCCTCGGACACAAACCGGTTAGAATTTTAGTCTGTTTGTATATTCATATACATTATTCTTTATTCTATCCTTTATTTTGGTTGTACTATTTATTCAAAATAGTATAACGCTGTTGTTGTAATTCATTTACAACGTTCATATTGTTATAATATTTACTACAGAATTCTAGTGTAGTGGAAATCTAATTTATAAACTTGTGCGACGAGTTTATTGTAGCGTGCTAACTGCTTTAGTACACTAGAAAAATAACACATATATGGTAAAAACTAACCGAGACAAACTCAAATGATGCATCTGAGTGCCAAAGAAGAAGAAAAGCATATGACCAAGATACTAGAATATCTACTTCATTTTACTGAAATTGTCAAATAAATGCATTATTAGAAGGCTTTTTGTATCTAGAACTGGATACATATAAGTCAGTCTCAAATGCTGTAAACATAAAAACATAGAATTCTAGAACAGGAAACAAATATCCCTAATCTAATATGCAAAGACACAAAGTTGTAAAGAAGAATGTAAAGAGAGCGGTGAGTAAAGCAAGGGGTCGGACGTATGAAGACCTGTATCACAAGCTAAGTACGAAAGAGGGTGAAAAAGATGTCTATAGGATAGCTAAGCTCCGTGAGAGGAAGACATGACACTTCAATCAAGTTACATGCATCAAAGATGATAATAATACACTTTTGGTGAAGGACGATGAGATAAAAAATAGATGGAGAGATTACTTCGACAAGCTATTTAATGAAGAAGGTGATAGCACTTTAATCGAGATAGACGACTCTTTTGATGACAACAGTAGATACTTTGTTTGGAGAATTCAAGAATCCGAGGTAAATGAGACGCTAAAACGGATGAAAGTATGAAAGATATTTGGGCCTAATGGCATCCTCATTGAGGTGTGGATATGCCTTGGAGATGCAGAGATAGCCTGGCTAACTAAGTTGTTCAATAATATTTTCAAATCAAACAAGATGTCAGATGAGTGGAGGAGAATTATATTAGTTTCAATTTTTAAGAATAAAGAAGATATACAAAGTTGCACAAATTACAGAGCAATTATGTTCATGAGTTATACGATGAAGTTATGGGAGAGAGTCATCGAACATCGATTAAGAGGAATGACAAGCGTTTCAAAAAAACAATTTGGTTTCATGTCTGGGATGTTGACCACGGAGGCTATTTTCTTGATAAAACAACTTATGGAAAGGTTTAAGGAGCAAAAGAATGAGTTACACATGGTTTTTATTGATTTGAAGAAAGCTTATGACAAAGTACCGCGAAAGTGATGTGGAGGACTTTGGAAAAGAAGAGAGTCTCAACAAAGTACATTACCCTTATCAAGAATTTGTACGATGATGTTGTGACTAGTATCGGAGTATGCGATGGTATGACCAGTGACTTCCCATTAACATAGGATTACATCAAGAGTCGGCTTTGAGTCCCTACATTTTTGCCCTAGTGATGGATGAGGTTACGAAGAGTATACAAGAAGATATCCCTTGGTGTATGCTATTTGCTAATGATGTTGTGCTAATTGATGATAGTAGAATTGAGGTTGGTAGACAACTCGAGCTGTGGAGACAGACTTTAAAATCTAAGAGATTTAGGCTTAATAAAACTAAAACAGAGTATATGAAGTGCGAGTTCAGCGGTGTCAGGTCAGTGGATGGAGATGTTATTCTGACCGGATAAATAATTCCTAAAAAGGAATCCTTTCGATATCTAAGATCAATGTTACAGTGTAACGGTGAGATTGATGAAGATGTTATTTTTCAAATTCGAGCGGGATGGGTGAAGTGACGACAAACATCTGGCATTTTCCGTGACAAGAAAGTCTCACAGAAGCTTAAAGGAAAGTTCTATAGATCGGCAATTAGGTCTGTGATGTAATACGATGCAGAATGTTGGCCTACTAAAAACCAACTTGTCCAGAAGAAAATATAGCAGAGATGCGTATGCTAGGATGGAGTTGCGGTCATACAAGAAGAGACCGAATTAGAAATGATGATATACGTGAAAAACTTGGAGTAGCACCAATTGAGAAGAAACTAATTCACCATCGTTTAAGATGGTTTGGACTTCTCCAACGAAGGCCGTCCGAGACACTTGTGCGCATTGGAATTATAGGCCGTGTTGTTTGCTCAAAAAGAGGTAGATGTCGACCAAAGTGGACATGGGAGTAAGTTGTTAAAAGGGACTTGAAAGGTTAGAATATAACCGAAGAGCTGGTAACGGATAGGAGCATGTGGAAGTTACCGATCCACATACCAGAACCATGAGCTATGAGCCTTATAAGTTTTAGATTATAGGATTAGGGAAAAAGAGCATAAGGCGTAGCGTTTGGTCTTTAATCAATGTTACTATCAGCATCATTATTATTATTTGTACTGTTATTATTATTATTAATTTATCTACTTGACTTAATTTTATTATTGTTATAACCTTTAACTACTTTTACCATTTAGTTTCGGATAACATCTCTAGCCGACTCCAACTTGCTTGGGAATAATGGTCATGTTGTTGTTGTAATATATTGGAGACATGAAACACAGAAATTGCTGAGATGGGTTGTAATAATTTTATAAAGCCTTTTTCAATTGGTATCAAATTAAAGGGCCAAAAAGTCATTGGATATTTTCTGACCACTGAGGTAGGTTATTATAACTAACATCCAGCCCATATTAAATGAAAGGGCCCAAAAAAGTAACTGGGTCGCTTCTGTTCATTGTCATTCCTGAAATATAGGTGCATATGTTGGGAATATTGAATTGGATCAAACTACTAGTTTATGATCATTACACAAGTGAAAGTTTCAAGAAGTTGAAACAGACAAAGGTACATTTCTGTGAACTAATATATGAGGCATTGCGAGACTGAGAGCTAAATGGTAGAAGACTGAAAACTATGCACTTACCTGAAGAAAATCATATAGGTCACTGCTCACACCCTACTCATTATGACGAATATCATGTCTGTCTGGACTATAACTGAAACCAGTTCCAGTAGGCTGATCCACATATATTAGATTTGAAGCCTGGACAGAAGCTACTAGTCATTCACATAATCAATGAATTCAATTATCAATCAGTAAAAGGTTTGGTTAAGCTGATCCGAAAGTAACAATACATAAAAAGTTGCAATTATACATTACGAAGAAATTTGAGAAACAACCATTCGTTTGACCAACTGACTTTAATAACTAAGGTAAACAAACAAACAGAACATTTTTTATATATATTTGGTTATAATGACATGTACAAAACACTCTGATACACTTAAGTTTGTGTAACTTGGGGAAAACTTTATTTTAAAGAAACTACAAGTTTGAAAATCCTATGCTCTCACAGGGGATTAGAACTTAGAAACTCCAAGTAGGGAACCAATTACCCACCAAGTAAGATTCGTCAGCTAAACATCGATTAAATCATGGTAACGACTCTAGTGAGTAAACGATAAGACAGAAACTGGAACAGATATAAATACCTGATCCCAACCAAAATCATTCCAAATGAGCGATAGGTTTTTTGCAATGTTGAAAGGACCATTTTCAAAATACACGGCTAATTCACTGCTACAACCTATGCCAAATTACAACTGGATCCTTCTTACTACGCCTCGATTCAAAGAAGAAGTAGAACATCCTTCACAAAACAAAGTCATTTTGTGTCATAATTTCTAGCATTTGCAGATGTATTATACCAGAATCTATTGAAAGCAATTTGCTTCTACTCTTTATAGTTATCAAGAAAGAGCAACAAGAGCTCGTTGGATGCCTTATTAATTTTGATGTTCTAATTTCAAGACATATTTATGCAATAAATACTTCAAACCAACTGTATAAGCATAAAAACACTTGAAGGGCTAACACAAAAAGGATTAAAAATCTAAATACTACGTAGAGCATACTATGTCATAACAAATTATCTTGAACAATGTCGGAAATTTGAGACATCCTTTTTCCAACAATATTAAAGGGTTCAAACCTCAAATGGATGAAAAATTGTCACCAATAGTCCAATTAAGTTTATTTTATTCTAAAAAGTGCTAGCGATGTTTAGCATAGTCATTCAACCTATCAGTTATTGATAATGATCAAGGTGTTCAAATACTTCCCTTTTTGTTATTAGCAAATATGATTCATCGAGTACTTTTATATGCATAAAAGGGATTGCATTGCCACTGAATGAAAAAACAGTAGATAAACTATTTAGGGGTACACATACTTTGTAGCTTAACAAATTAAAAGAGAAACTTGTAAGGAAATTAAAGGGCTCTATGCCTGAATGGTTGTAAAAGACAGACTTTGCCATAGATTAATATTTAAGCGTATCCTATTTCCACAATTATTTTGCTGACTCCACAACTTTATGTCTTGGAAAAAGTACAATACATGCGAAGCAGGTTTACAATGATTATGTCCTTCGCTGCTAAAATACAACAACGGTGCTCAAGGGTAGCTCGGTCGACCAAGACATTGGGCCACCAATTAAGAAGTGCAAATAATGATTTTCAATGTCCTCGTATCCAAAGTTATCCGTCCGATTTCTGTCAAAATTATAGATTATAATATGTGTATTTTAGCATAGGAAATAATATGTATTATCATTTTCTTAAGCCAATAGTTTATATTTTATGCATTTAATGCATACTAATTACTCAAAACTATTTATGATTATCATATATGTTTATTTTTGTATTTTTATAATCAATGAGACTGAAAAAATTTAATGTTAAACCAAAATTTTCTATTTATATATTTAGATTCATCAATCATCAGCTGATAGGATAAATATTCGATTTTCGTCAGCATCCACGAATGCGGATATCCGATATTCGAAAATGACTTCAGATGTGAATGTGCATGTAGATATATCACTATCTGCATCTGAAGCTATCCGTTGATCGTATATAAATAATATATTGCAAACAAAAATGCTATTTAGTTGGTAGAAAAACATAACTATTTCATTTAGACCCCCATCGTATATGAAATGAAAATATATCAATTTATACATGAAATATTACATTATAAAACAATATGGTACATAGACTAGTTTTGAGAATACTTCATATGAATAATTTAGGTTTTCAGCTCAATTACCACTGTCAGTATATTGAAGGTGATATATAATGACGATGAACGATGAATTTTTCAACGATTTAAATAAGCATTTTAACGAAGATTTTGAAATAAAATTTATTTTTAAAAATAAAAATTTGACAACGAGACCTAGATATTTGAAATGCATCCATTGAAGTGAGGCCAACGAAATTTATTTTGCATCAAAATTCGTCCAAAACTAGGTCAGCACATTTTTCAGTGCGAATTATAAAATTTTAAAGTATAAATATTCTTACATAAAATCTAGAAAAGTGTCAAAATTCGTTCCGTCCAATTCCGACCTTTGTAGCTCCGTTTATCAAGAATTATCGTTGTCGTCCAATTTCGAAACGGTAACAGCAGCGACTAATGAAATTTTCTACGGATGTCGTAACACAGATTTTAGTACATCGTTGGATTCGTCTCGTCGTGTTGATCTCCGCGGTGTATATGTTTCGTTTTTTAGCTTCCAGTGTAAAACGCTAAATGGTCAAGATAGTGGGTCGCCCTAGAGTCATAATTACATATGGTTTTTCACAGCCAACATTCATTCTTTTTAGCCGACATCCTTTGTGTGCGCAGACTCATTTAATTAATGCTGCACTTAATTAGCTCTGTGCATTCACTTCCCTTTGTATATTCCTCCTCTTCTTCCTTTTCTTCGTTCTGCAAATTGCTTACAAAATATATATAAAACATAGCATACATATATATAAACCTTCCACGTACTTTCTCTTCCTCTCTTTTCTTTTTCCCGGCCTGTATCCTTCCAACTCCTCTCTACTTTGCCTAGACACCTCACCCACCTCAGACCACACCTCCCCCTTCCACCAGCTCCGACTTCCCCGACCTCCCCTGCCTAACAACTGACCACCACCCTTCCACTAACCTACTTCTCCCCATTCCGCCTTCACCTCGTCCCTCCGCCCCACCTTCCCGCGAGCCGGCAGCCAACCCAACCTTCGCCACCAAGCAACCTCCCAGCGGCCATCTTCCCTTGCTTCCACCACCCACCTGAAACCGCTGAACCCGCTTCACCTCGGCAGCCTCCTCAGCCCGCGTCCCACCTCCTCCGCCGAGCCCAGCCCAGTCCCGAGCCTCCCCGCACCAGCAGCTCCACTCCCGGTCCTACCCACGACCTGCAACCCCAGCCTACCCCGCCTACCCGAACCGTCGCTTGTTAGAAAACTGCTATTAGAAACTGCAATCCTTTCATTTACTTTTAACATTATACTGTTTCTAATCTTAATGTGACCCTATTAATTAGGTCATAAATAGAACGTTTCATTTACCTTTAAGGTTATGCAGTTTCTAATATTAATGTGACCCGATTAATTAAGTCATAAATAGACCTTTCTATAACTAGAACATTAGGTCTATGATTAATCTTAAGCGTTGAATTGGTATATGATGGACGTACCAGATTTAGAGTTAAATGTTATATAAAGGATTGGGTCCTCTCTCTTCTAGGATATAGATGTATTCTTCTCCATCAAGAAACATATAAAGAAATAGGGTTAGAGAGAGAAACCAAATTCTGAGAAGAAGAGTACTTATTAGAAGTCAGAAGAAAAAGATGACAGCCATTACATCTTCGGCTGTTAATCAAGGTACGTCATCTTAAACAACAAAAAATCATATTAAGCTTTGTTTGTGAAATATGCGGTATTGGTGATCCTTGGGCTATTACTTGAATTGTTCATCATTAATCATGAAAGATTGAACAGTAAAGAATTTCTGACATTTGGTGTCAGAGCCACCAATCAATAACTGGATATTTTCTATGATTGCAATTGATATGTTCTATGCTTTACTCATGATGTTTAATCAAGTATGTGTTATAAGTCAATTATGCACATGAGATTTATGATTTTGTTAATCACCAAAGTGGTCAAAATCAGAATAATCATTTAGCGCATAAGTGACATAATGATTATTGATAGAAATTGCCAGTTATAATAATACCAAAAAAAACTGGCGTCACTAATGGTAGAACCTGAGAACTTACCCAAAGGAAAGTCTTGTTATATAACTAGTTGACATGATGAGGTTTAATAGATATCTTGATTAAATAAATATTGATGATCCAAAGATGTCAGTTTTATTTAATTGAATATATTTATTACTTACTTATGTTTTGGTATTTAATTATGTTAAGTATAAGATAGTATCTACCCAAAGAAGTGTTATATTATACTATTATGTACATATCTGAATCGCATTAGCTATGAGCTTATAGTTATTTTAATTTTTTTATTTAATTTGCAGTAGTTCCCATGAATACACATGCTTCATCTGTTACATTGTTCACTGGTGTTAATTTTTATGAATGGAAAGAATAAGTCAATTTCCATTTAGGTGTTCAGGATCTTGACTTGGCACTCCTTGAGGATAAACCTGTTGCTCTTACAACGGCTAGTACCGAGACAGAAAAATCACACCATAAAGCATGGGAACGCCGTAATAGATTGAGCCTCATGTTTATTAAGATGACTGTTGCTAACAACATCAAGTCAACAATTCCGCAACCAGAAAGAGCTAAGGAATATATGCAGTTTGTGGAAGAGCGTTTTCGTTCAGCTGATAAGTCACTCGCCGGTACTCTTATGGCAGAACTCACGCCCATGAAGTTTGATGGGTCGCGAACTATGCAAGAGCACATTATAGAGATGACTAATCTTGCAGCAAGGTTAAACTCCCTTAGACTTACAGTAGAGGATTCTTTTCTTATCCAATTTATCCTGAACTCGCTACCTTCTGAATATGGACCTTTTCAAATTAACTATAACACTATAAAGGATAAGTGGAATGTTAATGAATTGGCCAGTAGACTTGTTCAGGAAGAAGGACGTTTGAAAAATCAAGTGAATCACTCAGTAAGTTTTGTGAGCAATAAAGCTGGTAAAGAAAAGAATGAAAAATCAAGTCATTTCAAGAAGAAAAAGGCACATGCTAAGAATGGGCAGGATAAGGAAAAGAAGGAACTAAAAGATGTTCTGTAAAAGGAAAGGACATTATCAAAATGACTGTCCGAAAAGGATAGCTTGGTTCGAAAATAAACGTAATCATCTATCTTTCGTATGTTTTGAATCAAATTTAGTTGAAGATCCTATTAATACATGGTGACTTGATACTGGTGCTACAACTCATGTCTCCAATAATATGCAGGGATTTTTTATAATGCGAACCATAAATCCAAATGAAGATTGTTTTCTCTTTATGGGAAACGGAATGAAATCCACAATAGAAGGCATTGGGACTTATCGTCTAATTCTAGAAAATGGATATATATTAGACTTATATAGTACCCTTTATGTACCTTCATTATCTAGAAACCTTATTTCTGTAAGTAAGTTGGATACTTCTAGTTTTAGATGTACGTTTGGATCTGGTTGTTTTGATTTATATAAGAATACTAATAATGTTGGTTCTGGTATTCTAGTTGATTGTTTATATAAATTGAAACCGAATGACACTTATGCGAATTCCTTGCTGAATGTAATAAATAATGTTGGATGCAAACGTAGCATGTTGAATAAAAATTATACTTTCTTATGGCATAAAAGACTAGGTCACATATCCAAAGAAAGAATGATGAGATTAGTAAGTAATGAAATTTTATCAAATTTGAACTTCAGTGATCTAGAATTATGTGTGGATTGTATTAAAGGTAAACAAACCAAACTAATAAGAAAGGAGCCACTAGAAGCAGCCAGCTTGTTGAAATAATACACACTGATATTTGCAGATCTATGGACACTCCAGCCTTTAATGGAGAAAAGTATTTCATCACTTTTATTGACGATTTTTCCCACTATGGTTATGTCTATTTGCTTCATGAAAAATCTCAATCTGTGAATGTCCTTAAGACGTTTGTAAAGGAAGTTGAGAGGCAATTAGATAAAAAGGTGAAAATCATAAGGTCTGATAGAGGTGGTAAATATTATGGCAAATATAACGAGTCAGGCCAGTTTCCAGGTCCATTTGCAAAATTCCTCGAAAGTCATGGCATATGTGCGTAATACACAATGCCAGGTACACCACAGCAAAATGGTGTAGTAGAAAGACGCAATAGGACGTTAATAGATATGATTAGGAGTCTGATGTCAGATTCTACACTACCTAAGAATTTGTGGTCGTATGCTATCAAAACCCCTAATTATTTGTTGAATAGGGTTTCTAGTAAAGCTGTTCAAAAGACTCCTTTTGAATTATGGACTAACAGGAACCTAGCTTAAGACACCTGCATGTTTGGGGTTGTCCAGCGGAAGCGAGAATTTATAATCCACATGAAAAGAAATTAGATTCTCGAACGATTAGTGGGTATTTTTTAGGTTACCCTGAAAAATCTAAAGGATATGTGTTTTACTGTCCTAATTATAGTCCAAGAATTATATAAACTGGTAATGCAAGATTCATTGAAATTGGTGAAGTCAGTGGGAGTACTAGAAGAGAAATAGTGGAAATAAAGAAAACAATGATAAATGTTACATTGCCTAGAATAGTTCCTCCATCCACTATTACTCCAAATGTTGTTCCAGCTGTTGGAGAATAGCATGATGGTGAACAACATATGAATGAAGAAGTACTTCCTGAAGGAAATGACTTACATAATGCTGATATGCATGAACCACAACAAGTAGCATTAAGAAGATCTCAAAGAGATCGTAGGCCAGCTATTTCTAATGATTATATGGTTTATATGCAAGAATCAGATTATGGTATAGGAATCAATAAGGACCCAGTTTCGTTTTCACACGCTGTAGAAAGTAAAGAGTCAAAGGAATGGATTAATGCCATGAAACAAGAAGTAAAATCCATGCAACAGAATGAAGTTTGGGATCTCGTTGAATTACCACATGGCTGTAAAAGAGTCGGATGCAAATGGGTTTTTAAAACCAAACACGACTCTAGTGGTAATGTCGAACGGTATAAAGCTAGACTTATTGCTAAGGGTTACACTTAGAAAGATGGTGTTGATTATAAGGAGACATTTTCTCCTGTTTCGAAAAAGGACTCACTAAGAATAATAATGGCATTAGTAGCACATTATGATTTGGAATTGCATCAAATGGATGTGAAAACAGCCATTCTGAATGGAGATCTTGATGAGGATGTTTGTATGGATCAACCTAAGGGTTTTTCTATAAAAGGTAAAGAACAATTGGTGTGTAAACTTAAGAAGTCAATATATGGGCTTAAACAAGCATCCCGGCAATGGTATATAAGTTCAATACCATTATTACATCTTTTGGTTTTAAGAAAAATAGGGTTGATCACTGTTTATACAAAAAAGATCAGTGGGAGCAAGTTTATTATCTAGTCTTTTATGTTGATGACATCTTACTTGCTGCAAATAATTTAAGCATATTGCATGAGACTAAGGAATTTCTCTCAACGAACTTTGAAATGAAAGATATGGGAGAGGCATCCTATGTGATTGAAATAAAAATATTTCGTGATCGATCATAAGGAATATTGGGATTGTCTCAGAAAGGATATATCGAAAGGATTCTAGAGAGATTTGGAATGAGTAAGTGTTCACCTGGGAAAGTTCCTGTACAGAAAGGTGATAAATTCAATCTCATGCAATATCCTAAGAATGATGTTGAACGAAAGGAAATGGAATCAATTCCATATGCATCTGTAGTTGGTAGCCTAATGTATGCTCAAACCTGTACTAGACCGGATATCAGTTTTACGGTCGGTATGTTAGGGAGGTATCAAAGTAATCCAGGAAGGGAACATTGGCAAGCTGCAAAGAAAGTGTTAAGGTACTTACAAGGCACGAAAGATTACATGCTCATGTATAGTAGATCCAATGAATTAGAGGTGATTGGATATAGCGATTCATATTTTGCTGGATGCATCCATGCTAGAAAATTGACTTTTGGTTACCTGTTTATGTTTGCACAATGAGCCATATCATGGAAAAGTGCGAAACAAACTATCGTTGCTTCAACTACTATGGAGGCAGAATCTATGGCATGTTATGAAGCCACAATTCATGCATTATGGTTGCGGAACTTTATTTCAGGACTTGCGGTTGTCGACACCATTAGAAAGCCGCTGAAAATTTATTGTGATAACTCTGCAGCAGTGTTTTTCTCAAAAAACGAAAAGTACTCTAAAGGTGCCAAACATATGGAACTGAAGTATCTTGTTGTGAAAGATGAGGTTCAGAAACAAAGAGTGTCAATCATGCACATTAGGACAGAACTTATGATTGCAGACTCTTTGACGAAAGGGTTACAGCCAATACAATTTAAGAAACATGTTCAAAGAATGGGTCTTGGTTGTATTAATAATAATTGATGTGTGACATTCTGAGCTCCTTTGTGTGTTTCTGATATACAATTATGTGTCTCTTGTTTTAATGTGGTAGTACGTACTTTATGTAATTTTAAACAAGAAAGAGTCTTATAAAGATATTATGTTTAATCATTATGGTATAAGACATTATATGGACCGTTATGCTGTTTTACATAAATTATGAGTATAAAATGATGGATTGCTGGTATTGTAGTATATGGAAGGGAATGCCTTGAATTAATAATGCACAACCGCCATAACTCTCAGCAATTTATCATAGCATGATGTTCAACACTTGATATTATGAATAATCGAGTCAAGTGGGAGAATGTTAAAAAGATGCTATTAGAAACTGCAATCGTTTCATTTACTTTTAACGTTATGCAGTTTCTAATCTTAATGTGACCATATTAATTAGGTCATAAATAGAACGTTTCATTTACTTTTAACGTTATGAAGTTTCTAATCTTAATGTGACCCGATTAATTAAGTCATAAATAGACCGTTCTATAATTAGAACATTAGGTCTGTGATTAATCTTAAGCGTTGAATTGGTATATGAAGGACGTACCAGATTTAGAGTTAAATGTTATATAAAGGATTGGATCCTCTCTCTCTCCTATGATGTAGATGTATTCTTCTCCATCAAGAAACTTGCAAAAAAATAGGGTTAGAGAGAAACTGAATTCTGAGAAGAAGAGTAATTATTAGAAGCATAAGAAGAAGATGACAGCCATTACATCTTCCGCTGTTAATCAAGGTACGTCATCTTAAACAAAAAATCATATTAAGCATTGTTTGTGAAATATTTGGTATTGGTGATTCTTGGTCTATCACTTGAATTGCTCATCATTAATCATGAAAGATCGAATAGTAAAGAATTTATGACATCGCCGCCACCTTGAACGCCGCGTACCCAAAGCCGCCCGGCCGAACAACCTAGCCCAGCCCACGAACCCGCATACTCGCAACCTTACCCGCAACCAAACCCAGCAGCCTGAACAAACGACCGAACCTGCGACCCGCATTCCGAACTCGAACCCGTATGTGGTAGCATAACATAGCTCTTGTACGTGTACATGTATCCGATCAGTACCGCCATTCTCGTTTTCAAAATCTGCTAAGGTGAGTGATTTTAAACTCACGACAAGATTTTAATATTGCAAGTATCCTGCGAGTTTATAAATAGTTGGTTGATAAAAATGATTGGTTTTGGAATTGGTAATTATGAATTGTCGATGCTGTGATATAGAACTTTATTGAAATAGTTTAAATTACTGATTGAATCCCAAATTGCTTGTGAAACCAGTTAACTATGGAAAATTTTAGATATTAGAAGTTGATACTTTGTCACCTTTATATTGTTGCAGTATGCATTGATTTCGACACTGAAACTTGAACCGGGATATGGATTGAAATGATATATACCCAAATTAAATTACTTGGCCTAGAATAGAAAATTAAATAATAAATACTGATTGGTCAATTGAAATTTATTATGGATAGTTAATACTTAAATTAGAAGTTATGAAATAATTTGGAAATTTAACGTGAATTTATAATTTAAATTTTTCGTTGAAGTTAATATTTTGGAAATTTATTAAGTGAATTTAGATTTTGAAATGAAATATTAATTGAACTATTTTAAAATTATGAAATTGAAGTAAAATGGTTATATTTAATATTAATGATATTTAAACTTGTTAAGTTGAAATATAATGAAATTTGTTAATATTGTTTATGTAATTAAATTTTGAATAAATATTTGATTTAATTAAAAAGAGAATTTTAATTATTGAATTAATATATAAAGATTAAACTAAATTGTTTTGAATTAAAGTGTAATTAAAAGTGTTTAAGTAAATTAATTCCGAAGTTTAATTAAATATTTAATAATAAAACTTTTGTATTTAAAGACTTAATTGACTTTGACAAATAGTAATGCAATTTGGCTAATTTAGTAAAAGTGAAATATTTGTTTAAAAGTTGAATCTTTTGATTTTAAATCCAAATTTGTTGAACTCAAATGAGGATGTTATTTGAAAATAAGAGATACTTTGATTTAATAGAAATATCCAATCGATGTGAAAATGACATTGGTTATTAAAGAGACAGGGCCCGGATATGGGCGTACTCTCTATCGATACCGAAACCACTTTAATAACTGTGTACATGGAGTGATGATCCAGAATGAAATGGTTGGATTTGACGTACGTTTGCTGGATTTGAAGAAAGAAAACGATGATGGATTAGCCTGCCACTTGTGCCCATTTAAAACAACTGAAACAGAAGCCGTATCAGCCAAGCGGGCTAGCTGCCCCGAGTGGACACACTTCTTCATATGAATATCCTTATTTCGGTTGTTTTTGGTGATCACCTTTCGATTATGGGAGTGTTGGACATGGTGGATGACCATGGTTATGATGCGTTACCACCAGCCGGAAAGGGTAAACTGGTAGTATCCCACCTTAGGCATTGCCTCACGTGCCTTGTCATTCTTTTATCCCTATACGAGACCACTACTATTTTGATTTGGTATTGTCGTATCATGGCGCATCTCTATCCATCGATGGTTTACTGGTGTTTTATATGAAAACCGTACGACAATGCTTAAAAACGTGTTAAGGGGATCAATGTAAAGCCTTAACGCTATTTTGATATTTTATATTACTGATAGACACTACGTATTCTATTGTATATATAAATAGTTTGATGGATCCTTAAGAAATGGAAAATTCTATAACATCTCCTAAATAACTTGTACATTTTCACTTGAGTAGGACTTCTTACATGAAAACTTATAGTTCTGTGTAACGACCCAGAATTTCTGTCATTTGAAATTCGTATATTTAATTGATTTTAAATATTAACCAGTAAAATTTGTAAGTCGAATTTTTTTTTATTTCGAATATCTAGATTTAATTGGATAATTAAATCGATAATTTAATATTCGAAATTACTGAAATAATTGGAAATTGGGTTTAATGTGATTAAATTTGATTTATAAAGTTGTATTAAATCATATTGGAGTTAGAATGAAGTTGCAGAACTTTTAAAATTTAATTAAAAGTTAATTTGTAGAAATTGAATATTTTAATATTTAAATTGACGAGTAAAAATAACCATTTTTCAAACAGTCTCGGATTTCGACGAAACCATTTCATCGGATCCATAATGTTATATTATTGTAAGATTTCAAATTTCATGTCAATCGGATTTACAGTTTGTCCAGGGCAAGCTCGAACGCACTGAAATTGGTTTAAGTGAATTTTTAAATTTAATAGTCAATTTGAAAACTTATCTTTCAAATATGATCAAACTGGCTCCCGATATATATTCCATTGCGTTTGGAATATGGGTAAAACATTATAAATGCCAGGCGGCACGCTTCTTTTGGAGTTCGGAAAATTTCGAGATGAATAGTGTTTTGAAATTTTCTATAAAAGGCCACCATAATTCACATTTTACACAAACCCTAACACTAGGAGCTTCAGGCCGCCACTTATGCTGTCAATGGCCGAAAATGCATCTCCTTCTTCCTCCTTTTCTTCTAATCCACTCACTAATATCAAAAACTTTCAACTACGAAGTTGTAGAGTACGATGAGAGCTAGCAATCCAACGGTTATGATTGGATTTCACGTAACGAATCGATGTGAATCTCGATGCAAAGTTCATACGTTCGGCCCGAATTTCGAGATGTATATACGACCGAGTTTCATGAAATTCAGGGTGGAAGGGGAGTTCGTCGTGGCCATTTGAATGAAGGTGCTCGATCGACCTGAAGTCGATTGTATATGGCTCGATAATTGATGAATGTGGGCGGCCATTTGGGTTTGCGGCTGCGTGTTATACTGATGGGAGAGAAGGAAAAGGGGACGACCGAGATCTGGAGGGTTAGAAACATGCGGCCAAATGATATCTAGGTTAAAATAAATAAAAAGAAATGTAAATTATTTTATTTTAAAATTGTGTAATATTTAAAACGCTATAACTTCTTCGTACGAGGTCAGAATTTGACGAAACGACTTGCGTTGGGTTCATATTCGTGAACACTATGCGATGCAGCTAGATTGGAGTTGATTGGAGCTAGTGTAAATTTTGGGTAAAATTAAACGTTCGTTTAATTTTATTCGAAATAGAACACGGAAACTGTGTTTGAAACAAGGTGAGAACTTCTCACTCAATCGAATTTGTTTCGATTTAAACTTTAAATAGTTAGATTTAAAATTGCTTGATTGTGTGATTGAATGATAAATTATTATCTGTTGTATTGAAATAGACCCTATACGCCGTATATTAAGCAGATGTTATTTATTAAACACATATACCGCGATATTCCACCGTGAAATGGGATTGGTATTATATATGTACTTGGAGTTGATTTCCCCATTATATAGCGGATGAGATTCTATTGTGCCGCATAATAGTGGATAATATTTTATATAAACCCATGTACCACGATATTTCGTCTTGAAATGGGATTGATATTGTGCTAACATCTGTGGATGCAGGGAAACAGGTTGGAGGGATCCAACTGGATTCCTCAACAATATTGATTTATCTACAGATATTTGCAATATATTCTGTTATCATATTGATATATGTTGTTTGGATGCCGTGGTTGATGTATTGGTGCTGTTGCAGCATTGGGCCTATTTTTGGAGTTTTAAAAATGTTAAAGTAACGATTTTGAATTTAAAAGGATTTTCAAGTGATTTTTGAAAGTATACATTTTTTTGAATTTTGAAATTGATTCACTTTAAATAAATAAACGTTATAATTTTTATGTTATAAAAATTATGATTTTTGTGAAATATAACCGAAATGTGATTTTTGAAATAAGTAGTTGATAAATTTGTAAAATGGTTTAAATTGGGATTTTTGAATAATTATAAACGGTTTTTATAAAAGATTTATAAAATTGATATTTATAAATTAAAATATTGGAATTATAAAATGAGTTTTTTTAAGTGTTAAAATGAAGTATAAATGGTTTTCATAAGTGAAAATTTATAGATTTATAAATTGTGAAGTTATAAAATGAATAGATTTGGTAAAATAAAAGATTTATAAGTAATTAACTTATAAATTGGATTTGGCATTTAAATGAGATATAAATAGAATTTGTTAATTAAGGGATTTTATAAGTTGAAGTTTTTACAAAATATATATAAATATGTGAATATATAAACGTTGTTTTATAAATCCAAAACCAATTGAATTTGATAAGTAAATATGAAAGCTTATTAAAGGAGATATATCCACGATTTTGGACAGTGGATAATCCTTTAATTAAATATGTAGAAGTGTTGGATTTGGTAAACGATTTATATTCACGATTTTGAACAGTGAATAATATATTTAAGAAATGTTTTAGAAAGTGATCTTTTAAATAGAATTAAAACGATTTGAAGTTGTTTTAAAATGTGTTAAGGATCGAAACCATAAATTTCAACATTTATTGTTGAAATAGACGTTTTCGAGAAATAAGGAAAAGATGGACTATAACACTGTTGTTATAATAAATGATTTTCGGAAGGAAATGTTTTTGTATAGTATTGGGATTTATATATCTATCTTAATTTCGAATCCCTATACTAGTGATTTTGGGTTGTCGTAACGATGTTTTACGTAACATTCGTTTTGACTCAAATGAATGTGTTTAAGAGAATGTTTTCCTTAAAGAATAAAATATATACTTAATTGTGATTTAAGTATATTAAATATTTTTCAAATGTTGAAAATAAATAGAGTTGTGTATTACTTATTATTAAACAAGTATGGAAATGTTTTCCAATATGAAGTGAAATGTTTTGGGTTTTTATCTTTTAAAGATAAATTGAAAATGAATAAATATTTGAAAGTGTTTCCATGTAAGGAAAATGATTTGAAATTTGTTTTCAAAAGTTTTAAAGGTGAAAAGTGATTTGAAATTTATTTTCAAATGGTTGAAGTGTGGAAAATATATATCTTGTAAAGATATTTTTGGAAAATAAATAATTTGGGAAATTATTTGGAATCTGGTGATGTTGTGCATATCTATTGATAGTTAAATAACCGACTATCAATATTTACCTTTAAATGGGTATTTGTTGTGATTTGCTTGAATTTGAATGCTACACTTATTTTTAAAAATAAGCGCTCATTATTCGGTTTAGCCGGGAGAGGACCTTTGGGTCATAAATCCCATTCCGAATAGTGATACGTCGTAATGGATAGCATTCGAAGACGGTGTTGAAGACCGGATATTTTCAAAAACGGAAGGATTACCGTCGAATAACTCTGCATCGGCTGATCTTCGATATAGAGATTTTATCATCCTTTGTGATGGGAATTCCGGACGTGATTAGTGAATATCCGGATTTGCAAGGGCTTCTTTGGAAGTGCCTTCGGTTCCGTTCAATCCCGGAACGAACTTGTATGGATGTGTGTCTGACGTTGCAGTTTGATATGTAAAGCCGGTTTCTATCAAATACATTTTTGTTGGTGGCGGAGAATTTATTCTCTTAGCTTAACACCCTTCTCTGAGATGTACGAGCTTAAAGGTTATGTAGTTGATTGTTATTAGTGATATATTCCCAATTTGGTAACGTGGCATGCTGAGTGCTGCTGATCATTTGTTGATCAAAGCATGGCTTTTATGAAAAGCGTAGCTTTGTGGACGAGACTTTGTCAAACCTCACACCCCGAAAATGGTCAAAACAGGAAGAATGCAGCAAGGTTATTTGGGGATCGCGCCCCCATAGGGTATGTACATTTCCTTCTGGATAGAGGTGGTATTATGGTATGGATCCCTGATTTTTAACCAATGTGGTTGCTGCAAATTTATTTCTTTTGTGGTTGTTGGTGAATCTCGAGATAAAGGTTGGTTACGATCGGGGGAAGACATACACGTGTCAGTAGTTACCTAGCTAGAGGTAACCCGACCTTGTGTTGGCAGAGATCCGGTTAGGTTCTTGGGGCGTCTTTCCAGAGGCGTACCCATGTGGCAATGGGAAGTTCCTTAGCCTGACCATTTGATGGAAATCCAAAGAAGCAATACGAGCCTTGTACGGTTTTAGTTGTAGAACCTGCCATTTACTTATGGTGGCGCCCCACTGTTTAGATGGTAGTTATAGTAGGCATAGTTCGGAATGTCTATGTTGGCTAAGATTTATATCATACTTTTGAAATGTTTTCCTACACTTTTCACTTATAGTAATAATATCAAAGAAAATTTCTCGTATCAAGCATGTTTGACTATCATAAGGAGAAATCTCCTCCGATTCTGCGTTTGCATTGTGTGTGTGTGTGCGCGGGAGGCCTTATGGTAGTTTCATTTTCTAAAAGCATTGCGGATCTACCTTAAAATATTTCTTTGTTTTTTTAAGATAAACTGTTTTAAGTTCTCACACCAGTACCATGACTGACCTGGAGTTTATTGTTCTCTTCCTAAACTCTGGGTGCCCATCATTTTCCACACGGGCAGTCTAGAATCAGGTTATTAGGTTATTCTGGAATTCAGGAGTTGCTGTAGAGATCAGGGGCAAGCTGGATGGCATAGCGTATCAACTAGTATATAGTATTTCTTTTCCACTGTTTGTTGTTGTAAACTCTGATAATGTAATGTGATGTGATGTGATGTAATAACTGATATAGTTCTTTGTTTTAAACATATTCATTTATCTATTATATGTTGTTCCGCTGCGATTGTGAGATTCTGATATTGTTCTGTTGCTTCTTCTCTCTTACTTCTTCTACCTTCTACCTCTTCTTTAACCCTAACAATTCGGGTTTCCGGCCTTCGATTGCTCGGCAGTTGATACAGTGGACGTATTGATGTCGACTTTCATGAGTCGAAAATCACGAATGTTACATTCTGACTCGAGTATTGTGATTACATGAATTACGGGGCCATTTCCTTGAATTACTTGTAACATCTCTAGAATGACTTGTACATTCAGATTTATTAATATTGCAAGTATCCTGCGAGTTTATAAATAATTGGTTAATAAAAATGATTGGTATTGGGATTGAAAATCATGGATTGTCGACGCTGTGATACAGAACTTTACTGAAATAGTTTAAATTACTGATTGGATCCCAAATTGCTTGCGAAACCCGTTACTATGGAACATTTTAGACATTGGATGTTGAATAATTTATTGATACTTTGTCATCTTTATATTGTTGCAGTATGCATTGATTTGGACATTGAAACTTCAAACGGAATATGGGTTGAAATGATATATACCCAAATTAAATCACTTGGCCTAGGATAGAAGATTAAATAATAAACACTGATTGGCCAATTGAAATTTATTTTGGATAATTAATACTTAAATTTTAAATTATGAAATAATTTGGAAATTTAACGTGAATTTATAATTTAAATTTTTCATTGAAGTTAATATTTTGGAAATCTATTAAGTGAATTTAGATTTTGAAATGAAATATTAATTGAACTATTTTAAAATTATGAAATTGAATTAAAATGGTTATATTGAAGATTAATGATATTTAAACTCGTTAAGTTGAAATATAACGAAATTTATTAATATTGTATATGTAATTAAATTTTAAATAAATATTTGATTTAATTAAAAAGAGAATTTTAATTATTGAATTAATATATAAAGATTACATTAGATTATTTTGAATTAAAGTTTAATTAAAAGTGTTTAAGTAAATTAATTCAAAAGTTTAATTAAATATTTAATAATAAAACTTTTGCATTTAAGGACTTAATTAACTTTGTAAATCTGAATAGTAATGCAATTTGGCTAATTTTGTAGAAATGAAATATTTGTTTAAAAGTTGAATCTTTTGATTTTAAATCCAAATTTGTTGAAGTCAAATGAGGATATGTTATTAGAAAATAAGAGATATTTTAATTTAACAAAAATATCCAACTGGTGTGAAAATGACGTTGGTTATTAAAGAGACCGGGGTGGGATATGTGCATACTCTCTATCGATACCGGAACCATTTTAATAACTGTGTACGTGGAGTGGTGATCCAGAACGAAGTGGTTGGATTTGGCATACGTTTTCTGGATTTGAAAAAAGAGAATGATGATGGATTAACGTGGCACTTGTGCCAATTTAAAATGACTAAAACAAGAGCTGTATCGGCCAAGCGGGTTAGCTACCCCGAAGCGGACACACTTCTTCGTATGAATATCCTTATTTCGGTTGTTGTTGGTGATCACCCTTTGATTATGGGAGTGTTGAACGCGGTGGACGGTCATGACTATGATGCGTTACCACCAGCCGGGAAGGGTAAATTGGTAGTATTTTACGTTGAGCATTGCCTCACGTGTCTTGTCACACTTTTATCCATATATGAGACCACTACGATTTTGATTTGGTGTTGTCATATCATGAAGCATCCCTATCCACTGACGGTTTACTGGTGTTTAATATGCAAATTGTACGGCAATGCTTAAAGACGTGTTAAGAAGTATCAATGTAAAGCCTCTATTTTGATATTTTATATTATTGATAGACACTACATATATAGCGTATTCTATTGTATATATAAATAGTTTGATGGATCCTTAAGAAATAGAAAATCACATAAAATCTCTTGAGTTACTTGTACATTTTCACTTGAGTAGGACTACTTACATGAAAACTTCTAGTCCTGACTCGAGTATATTGTTTTACATTATACTAGGGTCAGCCTGAGTATTGTAGTGTATAAGCAGTGCTTATTTTGGGTGCCGAAGAATTGGTCGAAGACTCCACTCTATCCAGTATTAGTTATCTATTTCATTTTGGCTTGTATCAGTAGACTTTTATGAATCTCTAGTATTGTATAATTAAAGTCTGAAACTTTGATGCATTTTGCTTAGTAGCTTCATAACTACTACGTATATTATTTATTTCCGCTGCGAGATTCTGTATTATTTTTGTGTGTGATTCTATATTGATTCTATTTTTAAAACCCCAAATTGATAATATGTCTAATTTGAACGATTTATGTTGGACAAATATGGTTTATTGTCAGCTTAAGTTGTTCGAAAAAGCAGATCATCATAGATGAGCTGATAATTGTTATATTAGTAATGTTAAATTATCATTTGTTAGCAAAAATAAAGACCTTTTTCTTACTATAATTAGGATTGTTATGATAACGATAAATTTACCATTTCCAGTCAATAGGTTACCATTTTAAAGTAAAGTCGGTATACCAGCGTAATCGGTCCGGTAACGTTAAATTTACCATTTTTTAGGTAAAACATCAGTAATATTTTTTAAAACCAACGGTAACGGTAATTTACCAGTCCATTCATAATACATATACATATTAATGTAAGATGTTGTACTACAGTCATTTAGAAGCAAGAAAATAGTTCAATTTATTTAAGTAATTCTACTTAAACGATGATAAATACACTTCTTTTATGTGTCCTTTATTAAGTGGCCCAGTGAAATATAAAATGAATCATCTTCAATATAAAAATATGTCAACTAATTATTTTTACAGATAAAAGGTAATTTACCATTACCAGTGTAACAGTTACCAGTTTATTGGTATATCAGTCAAATTAGTAACCGTAATGGTAAACAATTTTAGTTTACCAATAAAAACGGTATGGTAACGATATTTACAAAATGGTAACGGTAACCATTATCATAACAGCCCTAACTATAATGGCGTTTTTGTGAGAAATGCGGATTACGGCTCTTAAGGCTAGGATTAACACTAGAGGGGGGTGAATAGTGTTAATAAAGAATTACTAATCTTTTTAATTTATGTTAATTTAGACACAAAAGTATGCAATATACAGACACAGATATGATCACAGAAACAATCACAGATGCAGAAATAAAATAAAAGCAGTAAAGGAAAGAACACACCGGATTTTGTATTGGTTCGGAGTTACCCTACATCCAGTCCCGCAACACAAGTATGGATTTCCTTTCAAAAGCAATCGTACAATTACACCCTCGGTTTCAAGGCTACGAGGTACACCCTTCAGAATTTCGATCCTCTAGGTAGAGATACTTGATTTCCGGGCTACAAGTTTACCCAATTGATTTACCAAGGCTGCAATCACACCTTTTCCCTTTTGATTGATTTCCAAGGCTACAATCACTCATTTTCTCGCTTAAAGATTACAATTCTATAACTCTGAATAGCACTGAGAATCTTGTAGGGATAGTGATAGAGAATCAAACTAGAAGTAATCGAGTATGATTCAATGTTGATTTCGGCAGAGTAATGATAAGAATATGTATTAAGAAATGAGGAAGAAGAAGAAGAGGAATGAAAACCATAAAAAAAGTGATTGAAAATTCGTTGAAACTGACCCATATTTATAGAAGAACAATAGCCATGACCATTCATGAAGAGTTATGGCGAATAGACACTTCTTTTGAAATTTGAATTTTTGAATCAAACTGTCACCATGTCGACATGGTCATGCTAGGCATGTCGACATCCCAAAGGATTTTTTGGTGTTTTTTATTTTCTTTGAAAATAACGTTTATCTTATATAAAAACTATTTTAAACTTTATAATATACTTGACTATAGTTAAAATTCATAAGTAAATATAAAGAATAATATATATACTATAATTTTATATTTGAATCTAAGTATAGATATTTAAAAGTTAAATATATTATTTAAAAAGATAATTTAAAATCAAAAGTAATTTGACTTTGAAAATAAAGATGTTTTTGAGGCTATAATTATTTAAAATCAGGATCGAGGGTTTTGAATCTTTTAAAAGAAAAGTTTTGAAAATATTTTGAAAACAGGATATAATTTTGAAAAATCATTTTGAATAAAAGTTAGCGAATACAAAACAATGTTCCACTAGATTTTTCGTAGGTTCCATCCTACTTTGGGTTCCATCCCTTTAACGGGCTCGAAGTGGATTCCATTTCATGAACAAATTTGATTTTCAGATGTCGGTGCTTTTCTACGAGTTTTAACAAAAATTTCTAATAATAAAAAATACTTATCCTTGAAATCTTGAACTCTTGATAGTCTCGATACTCATGAGTCTTCTATCTTGATATTTTATCTTGATATCTTGAGTCTCTATACTGTACAGTCTTCATTCTTAGTACCTGCATGGTTAAATCCTGCGTATACATATATATCTAAACTTATAATGTTAGTATGTATATTTTATAATCTATTCTAAGGTTGTTGTCATCAAAACCATCATATCACGGACTAACAATATCTCCCTTTTTGATGGTGACAACCTTTGTTTATAAAATATTATTTCTATTCTGTAACTCCCCCTAAAACTAACAACTCCCCCTTAATCTATACCTAACTATCCTATTTTATATTTTTCCCCCTTTATCGTCAACAAAAACTCTATCTAAACTAGATAACTCCAAACTATATAACTCCCCGTAAAACTGTTACTCTATGACATGTGATTATAATGATAGTCTTATCATAAATAATCAACACTTAAGTCTAATACCAAAACATAGTCCTAAACTATTAACTATCCTAACTAAGAATTCACAATAATACTTATAATAAAAACACATATAAGAACACGAGTTATTTATTACGTATATGGTTGTATTTACATTTGCGTTTGAAAACATAAAAACACAAACAACAACGGAAGGAAAGAGAAGAAAGTAATGTGTGTTTTTGAACATAGGAGATCTATGAATCGAACAGTTTGGATAGTGGAAACAGAAATTTCCACGTTGTTCGACAAGATTCCCATTTTTATCGAAACATACTTCTCCAACACACACTACTTGGTCGTCGTAGTCCTCGTGTGCTTCTTCCATGGGTTCTTCTTCTTCTTCTTCGTCGCTGGCCTCTTGTTCTTGATTGAGTGAAGAGTCTTCATCGATCAAGATAGGGCTGGCCTGGTTGTCCATTAGGAATTTTTGCAAATTCCTAAGAATCTTGCCTTTCCTATTCCTTTGCCATACGAAGTTGAGTTACTTGAATTTCAGTCAACATCTGAAGAACATCCTTCGTAGATTCCTCCATTTTAGTCACACGAGCGAGAGTAGTGCATTGGAATGGACCAGAAGTAGGAGAGGGAAATGAGAAAGTTGATTTTATGTTTGATTTTGAGGATGAAGCCATGATTTTATTTATTTCAGAAGAGAGAATGGAGAGAAAATAGAGAGAATGAATGAAAAGTCGAAATTGAGAAGAATATATAACTAAATTTTTAAATTTTGGTAGGAAAATTTTTAAAGAATCAAAAACGTTATATGTCGACATGTATACCTAGGGGATGTCGACGTGGTCTTTTTAAAATTTAACTCTTTGATTTATTTTGATACCAATTGTTAATTATACCTGTTATTTATATTTTATATTTCAGTTATAGAACAAATACCTAATTCTCTTCTTAATTTAGTAAATATTGATTCATTTAAGGGTTTTGTTAAGATATCAGCAATTTGATTCTCAGAATTGATATAATCGAGAGTAACTACTTCCTTACTTATATTAGCTCTGAGAAAATGATGTCTGATGTCAATATGTTTAGTTCGAGCATATTGAGTAGTATTTTTGGACAAATTTATCGCACTCGTATTGCCACAATAAATTGGAGATTTTGATAAATTTAAACCAAAATCTTTTAAGGTTTGTTGCATATATATTACCTGAGAACAAGCCAAAGCAGCAGAAATATACTCTGCTTCAGTAGTTGATAAAGAAACTGTGTTTTGCTTTTTACTAAGCCAAGAAATCAGAGAATGCCCCAAAAAGTGACAAGTCCCACTTGTACTTTTTCGGTCTGATTTACAACCAGCATAGTCAGCATCACAGTAAGATATTAAGTCAAAAGAATCATTTTTACAGTAGAATAAACCATAATCAGACGTGTGTTTAACATATCTTATGATTCGTTTCACGGCTTTTAAGTGAGTCTCTTTAGGTTGGGATTGATATCTGGCACAGAGACAGACACGATGCATGATATCAGGTCTACTAGCAGTAATATAGAGTAATGAGCCAATCATTACTCTATATAATTTTTGATCTACATCTTTCAAGAGATCTTCTTTACTAAGATACTCATTGGTTGCCATGGGAGTGGGTTTTCCACTCGCAGTGGTCAAACCAAATTTACTAATTAGGTCTTTAGCATATTTTTCATGACTAATAAAGATACCATTATCTAATTGTTTTATTTGTAATCCTAAAAAGAAATTTAATTCACCCATATGACTCATCTCAAATTCATTTTTCATTATTTCAGAAAATTCTTTATTCATTTCAAAATTAGTTGAACCAAAAATGATATCATCTACGTAAACTTGTACTAGTTGAATATCATTTTTATTTCTTTTAACAAAAAGAGTATTATCTACTTTACCAATTTCAAAATTAGATTGTAATAAATAAGATCTTAGTCTATCATACCAGGCTCTAGGAGCTTGTTTTAGACCATATAGTGTTTTTTTAATTTTGTAAACATGATTTGGTAATTTATCATTTTCAAAACGTGGCGGTTGTTCGACGTATACTTCTTCCTTTACAAATCCATTTAAAAAGGCGCTTTTAACATCCATTTGAAATAATTTGAAATTATTATGATTTGCGAAAGCAAGTAGAATCCTAATGGCTTCTAATCTTGCTACGGGAGCAAAGGTTTCATCAAAATCTATTCCTTCTTCTTGACAATAGCCTTGAGCGACTAATCGAGCTTTATTTCTAACTACCTCTCCTTGTTCATTCATTTTATTTTTATAAACCCATTTAGTTCCAATTATAGTTTTATTTTCTGGTCTAGGAACAAGTTCCCAAACTTCATTTCTAGTAAATTGATTTAATTCTTCTTGCATAGCCAAAATCCATAAATCATCAGTTGATGCTTCTATTGGATTTTTGGGTTCAATAGTTGATATAAAAGCTACATTACTCATTTAACTTAGTTGATTTCTAGTTTTAACAACAGATTGCATATCTCCCAGTATATTTTTTATAGGGTGATCTTTTAAAAGTTTTGTCCTTTTATTAGAATGATCAATTTCATTATTAGTTTCAATAGGTTCTTGATTTTGAGTGATTAAATCCTCTTCATCATTTGTATCTTCAAAAAATTTGAAATTTTCATCAAATGAAACATGCATTGTTTCTTCAATGGTAATAGTTTTAAAATTAAACACTCTGTATGCTTTACTTCTATTAGAATATCCGATAAAGATACCTTTGTCGGATTTAGGATCAAATTTATCTAAATTATCTTTTATATTTAAAATAAAGCATTTACTTCCAAAAATTCTGAAATAAGATACCTTAGGTTTCTTTGAATAAAGAAGTTCATAAGATGTCTTATCAGTTAGAGGTCTAATTAAAGTTCTATTCAAAATATAACAGGTGGTAGCAACTGCTTCTGCCCAAAAATTCTTTGGTAAATTACTATCTATAAGCATAGTTCTCGCACACTCTTGAATCATCCTATTTTTACGTTCTACTACTCCATTTTGTTGTGGAGTTCTCGGAAATTAAAAATTGTGAGTTATTCCCTTTTTATTGCAGAATTCCTCAAACTTTTCATTTTCAAATTCACCACCGTGATCACTTCGAATAGTTATAATTTTTAGAGAAAATTGATTTTGAATTCTTTTTGAAAATGTTTTAAAATATTCAAAAGTATCACTTTTATGTTTCAAAAATATTGTCCATGTAAATCTAGAATAATCATCTATAATTACAAAGACATATTTACTATGATTTATTGATAGAATTTGAGATGGACCAAATAAATCAAGATGAAGTAATTCAAGAGGTTTTGAAGTTGAAATCATATCTTTTAACTTAAAATAATTTTTTCTAAGTTTTCCTAATTGACAAGCATCACATAAACTATCTACTTTAAAATTCATTTTAGAGAGACCTCTTACTAGATCATGTTTTGACAGTCTATATAGGAGTTTGAAATTCAAATGCCCAAATCTCTTGTGTCAAATCCAAGGGTCACTTGTATTTTCCAACAGACACAGGTTATCATTTGAAACTTTCGTACTAAGAATATATATATTCTTTTTCCTGACTCCCTTAAATATAATGGTTGAATTATTATCTTTAATGTGACATTTATCTTTTTCAAATTTAATTTTATAACCTTTATCACATAGTTGACTTATACTTAGCAGATTATGTTTCATATTCTTAACTAGCAAAACATTAGTAATAGTAGGAGTTTTAGAATTACTGACTTTGCCGATGCCAATCACATATCCTTTTGAATTGTCTCCAAAGTTAACCAATCCTCCATCTTTGTATATTATATCATTCAGTATATCTGGATTGCCAGTCATGTGTCTAGAACATCCACTATCAAATATCCATTTGTTCTTTCTGATCTGTACAATTTGTCCGTTGTGGGTTGATTCCAGATCACCCATAAAGCATGATTCCTGCACATCAAACAATTTTGGTAGATAACTTGAATTTGAATATTGATTATATGCAGACTCATGAAACAATGATGATTTGAATACTTCTAAATTAGTATTAACAACTATAGCCATTTTTAAAAAAAAAAACTTTTCAAAAATCAGATTATGAAACTCTAAAAACCTTGCTTTGATACCAATTGTGAGAAATGCGGATTACGGATCCTAAGGCTAAGATTAACACTAGAGGGGGTTGAATAGTGTTAATAAAGAATTACTAAATCTTTTTAATTTATGTTAATTTAGACACAAAAGTATGCAATATACAGACACATATATGATCACAGATGCAGAAATAAAATAAAAGCAGTAAAGAAAGAATATACCGGATTTTATACTGGTTCGGAGTTACCCTACATCCAGTCCTGCAACACAAGTACGGATTTCCTTTCAAAAGCAATCATACAATTACACCCTCGGTTTCAAGGCTACGAGGTACACCCTCTAGAATTTCGATCCTCTGGGTAGAGATACTTGATTTCCAGGCCACAAGTTTACCCAATTGATTTACCAAGGCTACAATCACACCTTTTCCCTTTTGATTGATTTCCAAGGCACAATCACACCTTTTTTCGCTTTATAGATTACAAATAAGTCTATAACTCTGAATAGCACTGAGAATCTTGTAGAGATAGTGATAGAAAATCAAACTAGAAGTAATCGAGTATGATTAAATGTTGATTTCGATAGAGTAATGATAAGAATATGTATTAAGAAATGAGGGAGAAGAAGAGAGTGAAAAACAGAAAAAAGTGATTGAAAATTCGTTGAAACTGACTCCTATTTATAGAAGAGCAACAGTCATGACCATTCATGAAGAGTTATGACGAATAGACACTTCTTTTGAAATTTGAATTTTTGAATCAAACTGTCACCATGTCGACATGGTTATGCTAGGCATGTCGACATCCCAAAGGAGATTTTGATGTTTTTGATTTTCTTTGAAAATAACCTTTATCTTATATAAAAACTATTTTAAACTTTATAAATATACTTGACTATAGTTAAAATTCACAAGTAAATATAAAGAATAATATATATAGATTTTAACTATAATTTTATATTTAAATCTAAGTATAAATATTTAAAAGTTAAATATATTATTTAAAAAGATGGTTTAAAATCAGGAGTAATTTGACTTTGAAAATAAAGATGTTTTTGAGGCTAAAATTATTTAAAATCAGGATCGAGGGTTTTGAATCTTTTAAAAGGAAAGTTTTAAAAACATTTTGAAAACATGATATAATTTTGAAAAATCATTTCGAATAAAAGTTAGCGGATACAAAACAATGTTCCACTAGATTTTTCGTAGGTTCCATCCTACTTAAGGTTCCATCACTTTAACGGGCTCGAAGTGGACTCCATTCCACGAATAAATTGGATTTTAAGATGCCAGTGCTTTTCTACGAGTTTTAACAAAAATTCCTAATAATAAAAAATACTTATCCTTGAAATCTTGAACTCTTGATAGTCTCGATACTCATGAGTCTTCTATCTTGATATTTTATCTTGATACCTTGAATCTCTATACTGTACAGTCTTCATTCTTAGTACCTGCATGGTTAAATCCTGCATATACATATATATCTAGACTTATAATGTTAGTATTTATATTTTATAATCTATTCTAAGGTTGTTGTCATCAAAACCATCATCTCACGGACTAACAATCTCCCCCTTTTTGATGATGACAACCTTTGTTTATAAAATATTATTTATATTCTATAACTCCCCTTAAAACTAACAACTCCCCCTTAATCTATACCTAACTATCCTATTTTATATTTCTCCCCCTTTGTCATCAACAAAAACTCTATCTAAACTAGATAACTCCAAACTATATAACTCCCCCTTTGTCATCAACAAAAACTCTAATTTGAACGATTTATGTTGGACAAGTATGGTTTATTGTGAGCTTAAGTTGTTCGAAAAAGCGGATCATCGTAGATGAGCTGGTAATTGTTATATTAGTAATGTTAAATTATCATTTGTTACCAAAAGTAAAGACCTTTTTCTTACTATAATTAGGATTGTTATGATAATGATAAATTTACCATTTCCAGTCAATAGGTTACAATTTTAAAGTAAAGTCGGTATACCAGCATAATCGATCCTGTAACGGTAAATTTACCATTTTTTAGGTAAAACATCGGTAATATTTTTTTAAAATCAACGGTAACGGTAATTTACCAGTCCATTCATAATACATATACATATTAATGTAAGATGTTATACTACGGTCATTTAGAAGTAAGAAAATAGTTCAATTTATTTCAGTAATTCTACTTAAAAGATGTTAAATACACTTCTTTTCTATGTCCTTTATTAAGTGGCCCAATGCAATATATAATGAATCATCATTCAGTATAAAAATATATCAACTAATTACTTTTACAGACAAAAGGTAATTTACCATTACCAGTGTAACAGTTACCAGTTTATCGGTATATCAGTCAAATTAGTAACGGTAATGGCAAACAATTTTAGTTTACCAGTAAAAACGGTATGGTAACGATATTTACAAAATGGTAACGGTAACCATTATCATAACAGTCCTAACGATAATGGCGTTTATGTGAGAAATGCGGATTACGGCTCTTAAGGATAGGATTAACACTAGAAGGGGAGTGAATAGTGTTAATAAAGAATTACTAAATCTTTTTAATTTATGTTAATTTAGACACAAAAGTATGCAATATACAGACAGATATGATCACATAAACAATCACAGATGCAGAAATAAAATAAAAGCAGTAAAGGAAAGAACACACCGGATTTTATACTAGTTCGGAGTTACCCTACATCCAGTCCCACAATACAAGTACGGATTTCCTTTCAAAAGCAATCGTACAATTACACCCTCGGTTTCAAGGTTACGAGGTACACCCTCAAGAATTTCGATCCTCTGGGTAGAGATACTTGATTTCCGGGCCACAAGTTTACCCAATTGATTTACCAAAGCTACAATCGCACCTTTTCCCTTTTGATTGATTTCCAAGGCTACAATCACACCTTTTCTCGCTTAATAGATTACAAAGAAGTCTATAACTGTGAATAGCACTGAGAATCTTATAGAGATAGTGATAGAGAATCAAAGTAGAAGTAATCGAGTATGATTCAATGTTAATTTTGGCAGAGTAATGATAAGAATACGTATTAAGAAACGAGGAAGAAGAAGAGGAGTGAAAACCAGAAAAAAGTGATTGAAAATTCGTTGAAACTGACCCATATTTATAGAAGAACAACAGTCATGACCATTCATGAAGAGTTATGGCGAATAGACACTTCTTTTGAAATTTGAATTTTTGAATCAAATTGTCACCATGTCGACATCCCAAAGGAGATTTTGGTGTTTTTGATTTTCTTTAAAAATAACCTTTACCTTATATAAAAACTATTTTAAACTTTATAAATATACTTGACTATAGTTAAAATTCATAAGTAAATATAAAGAATAATATATATAGATTTTAACTATAATTTTATATTTAAATCTAAGTATAAATATTTAAAAGTTAAATATATTATTTAAAAAGATAGTTTAAAATCAGGAGTAATTTGACTTTGAAAATAAAGATGTTTTTTAGGCTAAAATTATTTAAAACCAGGATCGAGGGTTTTGAATCTTTTAAAAGGAAAGTTTTGAAAACATTTTGAAAACAGGATATAATTTTGAAAAATCATTTTGAATAAAAGTTAGCGGATACAAAACAATGTTCCACTAGATTTTTCATAGGTTCCATCCTACTTAGGGTTCCATCCCTTTAACGGGCTCGAAGTGGATTCCATTTCACGAATAAATTGGATTTTAAGATGCCAGTGCTTTTCTACGAGTTTTAACAAAAATTCCTAATAATAAAAAATACTTATCCTTGAAATCTTGAACTCTTGATAGTCTCGATACTCATGAGTCTTCTATCTTGACATTTTATCTTGATATCTTGAATCTCTATACTGTACAGTCTTCATTCTTAGTACCTGCATGGTTAAATCCTGCATGTACATATATATCTAAACTTATAATGTTAGTATTTATATTTTATAATCTATTCTAAGGTTGTTGTCATATAAACCATCATCTCACGGACTAACAGTTTCATCATACATTTTGTGATGTTTAATATATAGCAAAGCGAGAAATAAGAGAAATGCAATTAACATCACTCAAATTGAATTTCGAGTTTATATCTAGTTACTAACCTACTTCTAAATAATTATCATACAACCAATTCTATGAGTATCCTTATATTAAAACACAATACTATATTTCCCCGTGAATTTGCATCATATAGGTTAGGAACAACAAAACTACAAATTGGAATAATATGGAAGTTCAGTAATTACATTTTTCATTTTTTTTGTTCTTTCATGTTAAAATGAGAAGCATGAACATGAAGATGGAAGTTGAGACTTTGGAGTATAAAATTTTACGGTTAATAGGAGAAATTTTGAACCTTAAAAATTAACGTCAAAGTTTGTTAAGGAAGAAATTCAATGGTCAATTAACAAGGTATGGTTTTGAAGTTTTGAAATCTTTTAGAATAAATGTATTAAGAAAATAAGAAGAAAAAGGACACAAATAGGTCAGCAAAATACTGTTATTTTGAAAAAATATTATCAACGTTTGACCATTACCATTATCGTACATATTGCATCGGTATACTGATTCAGCTCAAAAATGGTTACCGATTGCACGGTGAAAGTATGGTAATGAGAAGTTTGTCATTACTATGATAACCCTAACATGCATTAGCATTTAAGAGTAGAGGATATAGAGAATATAGTATATTTTTTTGGTCATCCGCAATGCAAAAAAGAATATAAAAAATTAACTGCAAGCACAATGACATAATAACATTAGTTTTTATGACATTTTGAATCATGAAAAAGAACAAGAAAGTTGATTAAAAAAGTAAATGAAAGTAAAATAAGCATCCATATATTGTGTCATGCATGTCATGTGTGCCATGCATCGTGCATCATGCACACCATGTGCATCGTGCATGTCATGTCTAATGTGTGTCATCCGCCATAAACATCGTGCAACATGTTTGTTGCACCATAGGAACAAAAGGTATTAGTGATATACCGCACAAATTGCACAATGGTATCTGCACCATGACATTTCTTTCATAACTATAGAATTAAATAAAATTGGTTGTAAATGTCTACTATCGATTCCCCATCAATTTTTAGAAATGACTTGGTAATAGAATTTTAAATTTTTTTAGTATGCCAAATTGGTTTGGTGGACATGCAATTCAAATTGACAAGTCGCTAATCACTTGGTTAAAACTCAAAAGTTCTTTTGAAATAAAAAGCGCAAATTTAACAAATGTTCATAATCTTCTACAACTTCCCAGTACCTATAACCTAACTATATATGTTCAGGATTGAATATCTTAATGTGCGGACATTGTTCGTACAACGATCATATAACATTCATAATCCGCTATATTGATTATGTGGTTCATTTTGAAATATATTCTAGCAATTGATGTCAGTTTTAAGAATCTTTATGTAGATTAAACTATACACTAACAACTAGATATAAAACATCAAATAATTTCATTTAGACATCATTTAGACGGTGGCATGGAAAAATGTGATCACATTTGCTTTCATGAGCAATTAATGTCTAGCAGAGTAACACGCCATAATCAACCAACACATATTGGGTTAGGGTTTTTTGACTTATTAATAAATTAGATAATAGGCATGTCTTTTATTTCATTACATATGATAATATTCTTTTGGTTTCTTTTTCCTTTCCTTGACAAATTTAATGCCCAACATTTAATTAATAATCTTCCCAACTATGTAACGTAGCAACACAAACCCCACTTAATCAAGATATATTGGGTAAGGGTTTTTTAACTCAAGGCGACCCAACCAAACAAACACATGTTTGAGATAGACCTGACCCCACCCGTTAGGTGAACATACTAATATTCAACATGAGTTGGTATTAAACGAGCTCAATAGCACGTACATTATATATGCGTATAGAAATACCATTGTAAAAAATGTAAGAATCTAAAATAATTAGATTCCAATTTTGTACATTGTCTTAAAAACATAAATTGGAAGATATATTAAAAACCAACGTAAACATTTTTGCAAGGACTGAAATTCGAACTCCTGATGTTTCAATAATAAGTAAATGTTAACTTTTGTGAATATGGAAATTTGAAATCGCTAACTATTATGACTATTAATAAATATTAAATACGAGCCATACTATATACATAGCAATTTTATATTTCTCTTGCAAAATACAAAAAGAAACACATGAAGAATGTGTTTGCTTCATTATTTGGTGCATGTTTTGAGCTTATAAGAATAATAAATACATGTTATGTTTATAAATTTCTAAAATGTATTTTGCAACGCACTTATTTTCCAATATGGATGATATATAGAAAACTTTGTTGTTTTTAATGCTTTTTAAGCCTAACCAGGAAAGGTGAAAAGCAAGTTTGCTTATCATCTCCACAAACTAGCTAGATGATAAGAAATATTTAAAAGATGAGAAAATCAAAGTCAAAACCTCTCATTTTTATCTATCATGTGATTGTTTGATTTATGTTCATGAGTTATCATTTTTCAATATTATGATTTATGCACTAATAAGTTTGATTCAGTCTTACAAATTAATTTATTGGCTCTTACTAAATTGACTGCTAGAAATATATTAATCCTTGGTTGAAAAATATGTTTTAAAAATTGAGAAAATGTAATCAAATGCATGTATCAAGTGCTTATATCAAATATGACTTTATTAGCATTATTATAGCATAAAGTTGTCGCATTGTTTCTCAATAAGTTAAAATTTGTATTTATGCATATGTACATATAATTTTAAATTGCTTAGTACTAACAAATTAAGATGCAAAGTATGTTAGCTGGTGATGACCGAAACAGATATGCATTTGTTCGCGAGTCATTGTAATTTTTGTATTGAGTAATTTTGTTCGGTAATACAATAATAGCAATAATAATAAATAAAAAGACCATAATAATAAAAGAGTTAAACAAATAATAGTAGTAGTAATAATAATAATAAAGTAAAATAAAAATAAAGATAAAATAAAAACTAAAAATAAAAATTTATAAAGAAATTAAGAAAAAACCATGGTGGTAATAATAATAATAATGGTACTATTAGTAATGGGAACCGAAGACCAAACATTTTATTTGTTTCTTTGTTCGGTAATGATAAAAAAGATTGATCAATTTGGACCTATGAAAGATTAAATATTTATTTATTTCTTTGTTCAATATTTTAAATGTTTATTGACTTTCCATTATAGCCTAAAGGCGAGGTTGATATTTACAAAAGAGGCCCAAGCCTTTAGGTTCATATATAAAACTAACATGTTGTTTTCATATTGGAAGTAGTGCGATATATTACACTTTTTTGTAATAAAATTCAATATTTTTTTGCTTTTGCTTTAGACCGGTGCATATCTAGACGATTTACATTGAATAACTCATCTAGTTGAAACACGTAAGTAATAGTTTGTTAATTATATCAACTAACAAATATATAATTTTCCTACCTTTGTTGAATGAAAATTTTAACTTCACTTATGGATGCATTTAATTTTCTGATTGAATGATGTAACAAAGAATTGCATGCTTCTTACGCAATTATTTTATTTACATTTAAGAAATATAGGTACATTTCAAATGAGTTACTAGCATCTTTTAAATACACGCACACATATCATGCATTTTACCTGCATTGGCAGACTTTTGTATCATTGACGGTCGTGGTTACATAATTTATGTCAATTACATTACTAATAAAGACATATTCATACCAATTCATTCAAATCTGCACCTTTTTAACACATCATATTTTTACTGAAAGTTGCTTGAAATTTAAGAAAATAGAAGAAAAGGCTATTTGAATTGTTGGTAGTGATCAACATTAATGCAAGCATAAACTAAAAGAAAGGGTGGGCTTAAGTTCTACATCATTGCATTTTACATTTGATGCCTTGACAAAGCCTCAATTCGTTTAACTTTCTGCATTTATATGTGTTAACCATCCCCTATCGTTTGAATTATGTTTTATCAAATATTAACCTATTGTCAATGAGAAAGAATATTCAAATTACAACAATCTTAGCTAGTGAGTTTATATCTTTTGTATATATCGCCTGATTTATGTTTGGTATATTTTTTTGTTTACATTTCTATTGAAATGGGAAAGAACTAGTCGTCGACTATAATATAAATTCCATTGTGATTGCTTCTATTTTGAACACAGCTATAAACACAAACTTACCATTTTCATTGCATTATTCTGAATAAGATAAGATATAACAATAAGGTAAGAGTAAAAAGCCAATATCTTGATTTTATAAAAATTAGCAAAATTTCACCGGGATACTTCATGAACACGTAAAATCAAGAAAATTACAATGTTTGACATTTAGTAAACAGCTTCCAGAAAATTCATTTTTGTATTTATTTCATCTATTTGATAACCGGAGCAAATAGGAATACATGTTACACCGCGACTGTGAATCAAAAGAGAGATTTCAAGAAATGACGGATCCATTAACTCTATCTATAATTGGGTCGAATCTGGTTGTATCATAAGGGATTTCTCTTTTCTACTGACTCCTACGAGTTGGATCAAAAAATTCTTTAATGGGGTATTCAAGTCGATCTAAAAAAAAACATTTATTATTTACCTCCTCTTGTTTATGTAGAGGATTAATCTTCTTTCCGAAGGAAAAAAATTGTACGGATCTACCATACGAATAATTTGGAAGTCCCAAACTAAAAAACAGTGGTATTTGCTACCAGCGACATTACGAAGACAGTCAATCAATATAAAGTGATCTGAATTCTGATTAAACACCAATATAGTATCTATGAGTGCATAAAAAATGTATCAGAATGATTCTTTTTAATGAATAGATCGAATCACAATTTCAAATATGGAATTCAAATGAATCAAATAGGCAATGATACTCTAAAATCTAAATCATATTATTATAATAAAATATACGATCAACCAACATTTATTAAATATCAAAAAAAGTTCGAACAAATGGTTTGATCCTATTTGTTCTCGAGCTAAGAGATCCATGAATCGAGATTCTAATGCATATAGATATAAATGATTCAATGGAAGCAAGAATTTACATAAAATCAAAGTAATTGATTCAAGCCAGTGTAGTTTTCTGCGCAACATGTCCCAAACTAGGATAAAGAATGAGGGTTATGATAGGTTTGACAAACCAACATAAAAAAATAGCCCCTCTTATGGAAATGGAACTTTGTTATATTTCGTTGGGACGACGAGCCATATCGAGGCTCGGGTATGGTGATAAATGTTGCGACTTTTCTATTGATTAGAAAACCACAAATTTTAATAAATTCTGCAAGCGCACAGGCATGTAGTATGTAGGTCGAACACAGGGAATTGTGTTTCAAAATATTTGAAATCCCTATTTAAATCTTAGGCGTGTTAAACAAATTCGATGGTGGATCTTGAACAGGAAATAAAAACAATAATATACTCCGAATCGATTCCGAAACTAATCGAAATTGCAACCAAAATATAAAATTGTAAAATTCAGAACAGAAATATAACTAAGAACAAGAATAAATAAATTGCCAAATCTAATTAACTATCCTACATATTCTTTTCGAAATAAAAACACTGTTGAAATTAAAATTAAACTAGAAGAAGAGTGATGGGGAAAGAGATGATTTTCCATCTGCATTCCTCTCTCTATTTAAAGACTTCAACCTCCAAAGATAACCCTACTATTTAGGTCCATATGCTTGATATTTGGAGAATAATAAGGCCATCTCACTTTGAATTGATCTTTACTTTGTTATTTGATTAACAAGTGGCCTTGCTTTGAGAGATTTTCAAGCCAAACTTTGAATGTGTATTTTCAATATTTGCATTTGATTTCTTGCATGAATAGTACACATGTTGGTGACATGAGATGCATTTCTTCATGAACGATATGTACTTTCTCTTCGAATTATTCGGTATTCAAAATGTTGCACTTTGGAATCTATAATCTGCAAAACCACAACAAAATACACGTATAATACCTCTTTATTAAAATAAAAATATATGAAACAAACGGTTTAAAATGCAGAAAAATATGTTCATCGATAAATAAGCAAGGGATGAGTCATCAACTCTCTTAGTGGCGTGCCATATCGAGGCTCAGATATGATGATAAATATGCAAAGGCTGGGTCATCACTTCCTTAATGGCGTGCTACATCGATGCCCCGATGTAGTGATAAATGAGCAAGGGTCTTCGCAATTTACTCGGTGGGTACGAGGGGCAAGGAAGCTGGTCGATTAAAGTAGGATTCGATTAGATAGTTGGAATGTAGGGTACTTAACAGAAAAGGTAAAAGAGATAGTTAATACTATGACTAGGAGATGTGTAAATATTTTATGTGTTCAGGAGAACAAATGGACGGGCCAGAAGACAAAGGAAGTGGAGAACACAGGCTTCAAGTTATGGTACATGAGAAAATAATGAAGCAAGAATGGGGTAGACATCTTAATTGACAAGAACCTTAAAAACAGAGTGATCGACGTTAGGAGACAAGGGGATCATCCTAAAGCTGGTAGTTTGTGATATGGTTAAGAATGTCATTAGAGCCTATGCCCCACAAGTAGGCTTAAGTGAAGCCGCCAAGAGAAATTTCTCCTAGTGGAAAGAAACTTTTCATATGAGAAGATTTCAAGGGCCATGTTGGTACAACTACTAGGGGTTTGGAAGAGTGCATGGTGGTTTTGGATATGGCAATAGGAACCAAGAAGGAGAAGAAATATTGAATTTCGTTATTGCCTATGACCTCATGATAGCTAATATCTTCTTTAGAAAGAGACAATCGCATTAAGTTACTTCCAGTAGTGGCCAACACTCTAACGAAATTGACGTTGTCCTTATTAGAAGAGATGACAAACGAGTTTGTGCAAATTGCAAACTCATACTTGAAGAATTTGTTTTCTCACAACATCAGCTTTGATATCTGAGTTTCATCTTCGGATACATTTTCGATAGGATAAAGGAGGCAAGATTAGTTAGATGAAATGGTGGAAGCTCAAAGAAGACGCATCATGGGTGTTTAAGGATAAAGTGATGGGAGAAGGATAATGGAATATAGAAGGAGAAGAAAATGATATGTGGGATGATATGTCAATGCGCATTTGAAAAGTGGCTACTGAGATGTTTGTGATAACAAAAGAAAATAAACGTGAATCTAAAGATTCGTAGTGATGGAACAGTGATGTGCAAAAGGCCATCAAAGAGAAGAAAGAATGCTATAAATGCTTGTACCATCACAGGAGCGACGAAAACATGCAAAATTACAAAGCGGAAAAGAAGAACCAAAAGAGAGCAGTGAGTGAAGTAAGGAGTCAGATATATGAAAGCTACGTACGAAGGAGGGTGGGAAAAACGTCTATAGGAAAGCTAAGTTTCGCGAGAGGAAGACGAGAGACTTCAACCAAGTTAAATGCATCAAGAATGAGAATAATAGACTTTTGGTGAAGGATGATGAGATAAAGAATAGATGGAGAGAATACTTTGACAAGCTATTCAATGAAGAAGGTGATAGCACTACGATCGAGCTGAATGACACTTTTGATGACACCAGTAGACATTTTGCTCAGAGTATTCAAGAGTCCGAGGGAAAGAAGGCGCTAAATTAGATGAAAGCGAGCAGGGGATTAGGACTTGATGACATCCTCATTGAGATGTGAAGAAGACTCGAAGATACAGGGATAGCCTGGTTAACTAAGTTGTTTAATAATATTTTCAAATCAAACAAGATGCCAGATGAGTAGAGGAGAAGTATATCGGTTTCAATCTTCAAGAATAAAGGAGATATTCAAAGTTGCATGAAATGCAGAGGAATTAAGCTTATGAGTCATACAATGAAGCTTTGTGAGAGAGTCATTGAACATCGACTAAGAAGAAAGACAAGGGTTTCAAAAAACCAATTTGGTTTCATGCCTGTAAGATCGACCACAGAGGCGATTTTCTTGATAAGACAACTTATGGAGAGATTTATGGAGAAAAAGAAGGATCTACAAATGGTATTTATCGATTTTGAGAAAGCTTATGATACAGTACTGAAATGCGCGTAGCAGAGATGCATATGCTGCGATGGAGTTGTGGTCATACAAGGCGAGACCGAATTAGAAATGATAATATACGTGACAAACTTGGAGTGGCACTAATTGAAGAGAAGCTAGTCCAACACCACTTAAGATGGTTTGGATATCTCCAACGGAGACCTCCCCAAGCACCTGTGCACGTTGGAATTACAAGCTGCGTGGAATGCTCAAAAAGAGGTAAAGATCGGCCAAGGTCAACATGGAAGAAAGTAGTAAAAACGAACTTGAAGAATTAAAATATATCCGAAAAGCGGGTGTCAGACAGGAGCGTGTGGAAGTTAGTGATCCATGTACCAAAACCATGAGTTGGGAGTTTTTTATCTTAGGATTGGTTTTGGGATAGTGTTATAGGTTTTAGATTATAAAAGTAGTAAATAGGAGCCCAAAACATAGTGTTTGGTCTTCAGTCTCCATTACTATTGGTGCCATCATCATCATCATGGTGTCTTTTTAATTTCTGTATATATTTACTATTATCTTTATTTTTATTTATTTTATTTTCATTTTACTTATTTATTATTATTATTTCTTTAATTATTTTGCTTTATTTTATTATTATTATCATGGTTTATTATTGTTATTTTATATTATTACTTTTAATTTGACTTTGTCATTTAGTTTTGGGTTCCATCTCTAGTCGACCTCAACTTGTTTGGGAATAATATCTTAATTGCCATTGTTGTTGCAATCTAATTGATTCAAACCATAAAATTACATTATGGTATGGACCGAATAAAGGAAAAGTATATTGACAAACGTATTGAACATCGTTTATTTCCTATGATTTTAGGACAAACAGAGTAGCATGGGATATAAATCCATATTATGCAAAGCAAATGCTTCACTATGGAGAAGATTATTTGCAATATATAAATTATCCTTACCATAAATTGTTTACGAAACTGAATATTTATTATTTAGAAGAAAAAATTGTAGGTCCTTTTTTAACTCAATTTTCTTCCAATTTTTACTCGGTCGTTTTCATTTGACACCAAAAGTTTATTTCCATTTTACAATATATACATCCTATTTGATTCTCAATGATACATTTTCAATTTTATTTTGCGATGTTAATATTCATTTTTATGTGCATGTGACAAAGTACCAATGTTGAAAGGCAACTAAGTTGAGAAAGGTTTGCAACGCATTTTTACAATACGAAATATGTTTATATATATTTACACACACATATGTTTAGTCTAATTATACAATAGAATATTTTCATACATAGATAAATGCGAATAAAGGAAGATCTAAGAGCTATGCATTTGCTAGGGAGTATAAGCAATTTAGATTTGTCTTGTTTTTTCTATAATAGTAGAAAATTTATTATACCATATTACTAGAATATAAATGTTATTCCAACCATACATAAATATATACATACACATATATATATTGCAAATATTATCATCATACTATAAAAAATGTTATCAAATTTCCTCAATGACATTGACTTGGTTAGTATTTGAACCGATGTTTAAAGGTCAAAGGCATATGTAAGACATTTTTGTGTTCTCAAATTGAGATGTAAAACTCGACACGTGGAGGCATAAATTTTTAGAGAAACCTACATGACATATCAATGAATTAAATATAGAAAATCCTGAATATAGAAAATGTAGCCTTAAAATTGGTCTAACAACCTCGTATAGGCTATGGAGAACCAACGATTTGTAATATAATTGTTGGTTCATTGTTAATTTGTAGATTGAGTCTATAATCACATTTGTTATGTGTTCAAACCTATTAATATCATCCTAAAATGTAGCAAAAATATAGAAACATAAAATGGAAAACATGAAAAATTTACACAAACATTTTATGATGGTTCAAGGTTGTACTTTAATCTAGATTTATTCCATATAGTCATGGAGTCACGTGCGTCCAATCGATATGGTTTCCAGAGTTTTACTACTAGAAGAATCTGTCTTTTCCAACGACATTCCCATCCATAAGAACAGTATAATCAATATTCCACCAATATCCAACCGTAAATATCACAAGACAAGGTTGCTTAAAAAAATGGTCATACCATTAATTTGATCGATCACAATGAATTGATGGGGTATCGACCGGTAACTGGTCAATGGGCCATATTAGTATATATTTAACATTAAACCAATTTTTGAGTCATGCACTTCCTTTGTTATCGACTTCTTCCTGCCAACACTTCCCATTCAAAGCTCGATCCAAATATGTTCCATCTTTCTCTGTAAGCTCAAACAAATTCAAGTAGTCGATCCACACATAAATCCATTTGCACCTAACCATTCTGTACGACTTCGCACTAGTTTATCAACTCCATTTAGCACTGAACGCCATTAGATAAGCATTTGGCATCAATTCCCACATCCATTTCAAAATATTTCAATCGATCATCAAAACCCTAGATTGATCGATATGGACTGGACATACCGCTTTTAGGACTTCGTTGTTTTCGATCGTTGCACATTCTAGGAATATACATTTATTAACGTAGTTTCTACATTAGTAGTTATGATAGCACACACATTTCCACTTTGTGTCGGGAATGCGTGTTGATTCACACCCCTGCTCGTTTTCTAATACGAACCAACACTCGCATCATATAGTGCACTACCATACACACCATACAAGACATGTGAAATATATGTGCATCTAGGACATTATATGATCGCGTTCAATATATACAGTTCGATATTGTGAAACACATCAATATTCACTAGGCATTGTACATCGACTTTACCATGGTAATGACCATATGCACATAAATCGAAAACTTAGAATGTAAATCATATCTTATATGACATCCAACTTTCTAAGTTTGTTTACAGCTTCAGATTCCATATAAGGATCTATGACACTCTATTAGATTTGCTACTATGGCTAATATTTCTACGTTGACGCCTCTGGTACTTGCTTCATGCTTCATGTCGTCTGCTTCTTCAACAATGGTTGTTGGGCCTCAACCACCCTCAACACACCTGCGGTTGTCATTCTTGCCACCGCGGTTATCCATCCTTCCTATTATACTCCTAAGGGTTTTCATGTTGGACAACCCTCCAGTGACTCTACTCTAGACTTACTTTTAAGTCTGTCGATAAGCCCCAAAAATATAAAATTCATCTGCATCTGTATCTAAAAAGAGGATAAAAATTTAATATTCAAAAAAAGGGATGCGGATATAAAGGCGTCTGCATCCGAAAATCATCCGTCCAGTTTCTATCGATAATATAATTTATTTTATGTGTATTTTAATAAAATGAAAGGTATGTATTTATTGTTTTGTTAAGTTAATAGTTTATATTATATGAATTTAAGTGCTGAAGACTATTTATCATCACCATACTTGTTTATTTTTATTTTTTTATAATCAACGAGATTGAACAAAAATCATGTCAAAACAAAAAAATTCAATTGTGTTCTTGATTTATCAATCATAGGCGGATAGGATAAATATCTAATATCCATCTGTATTCGCGAATGCAGATATTCAATATCTGAAAATAATTTCGAATGCGGATGTGACACTCTCTGCATTCGAAAGTATCCACTGACATGCATACTTACTTTAGATGACCTCTTGTGAACATGTCAAAGACATATAAAAACAAAGTCATGTTACAAAAACCATTAGGAGCAAATCCCTAATCCTTTCGAGGACTACATCGCATATGCATATGTCTTGCAGGTGATGTTCCTCCTTTTTGCCTGTATCTTTGGAAAATCCTCCATATTCTTTGAATCATTCCTTTACAAATGCATCCAAAATGCAATATTATTGTGCCTATATATGGTTTTATTCTTTCAATTCGGTCAAGCACCCAAGATGGCCGAAATTCAATTCCTATATCATATTAAACGAAGAGTTTCGAACGCATTTTTCATGTTTTTTGAGGAGCATCGCACATATCACTCGTACTCGATATTCACAATAAGCAAAGCAACTTCAAAGACATTTACTTCTTCGTCGGAGATCAATCGGGCTGTGCCCACCAATAGCTATTTGGATGTAAGTCCTAAACCTTATACGTTGAGTTTTTAATTCTAGTTGTCCTCTTATGCTTATAACATGTTGTTTTCCTTCATAGGCAAGCATAAAAGAATTAAAAACGATGTCTTCCTCTCATGGTCGTCTCTGTAACCGAATTTCGAGCGTCGTTCCTTCTCATAGACATTAAACTGCAGATCTATCATCTAATGCAAGACAATTGTTCAATCCATTATGCATGTCCACTTCTAGATGCTCAAAGAGCGAGCGCTTCACTAGCCCGATACGAGCGAGTTCCACTAGCTCCACTTAGAAGAGTTCCAACAACAGCTATAAAAGAAGAGGAAGAAAACATAAAAAATGGAGTAGAAGGAAATTCGAACATCGAGTTAATTATGGAAAATGTAGAAGATGAAGATTCAAATTTTAAAATCTTCGTTCCCTAGTACAGATGTCTACGTTAAGGGGTCGTCGAGGCCGCATCTATCCCTACATCTAGTCGTACCGAGAGCGACGGTCTTGCCACTCTTAAAGATGAGGATGTTACTGGTCCATTTGGTCATCCTCAACTCGACGATCTTACTAACTTCAAACTCGACTTCACCGACCTTACCACGTGCAAGGATCTCCTTATGGGAACTCGCCCCAATGATCCTCATGCACTTGGGGTTAAACCATTTAATTTAAACAAACTACACCGCACGATCTGTAGCACATGTAGAACTACATCGCACACATCATTTGTCAACATCCACACATCCTCATAGATGTACTTTGTACCTTATCTTGGTATGAATATTTGTAACAACCCGACCTTCTACGCTTTTGTAATGGATAATTCTAATTAAAATAAAACATTTGAATTTGATTAACATGCAATTTTAAATTTTAAAATATGATTTATTGAGATTTAATGATCTTCAACTATGCCAGAGACAGCAGAGTATAAACTCATTTAGCTATAAACCCAAACAACTCTGCCAGAGACGGCGAAGTATAAACTTGTTCAACTTTGTCAGAGACAGCGGAGTATAAACTTGTTCAACTTTGTCAGAGACGATGGAATATAAACTTATTCAACTTTATTTGTGACGGCGGAGTATAAACTTGTTCAACTCTACCAGAGACAGCGAAGTATAAACTTGTTCAACTCTACCAGAGATAGTGAAGCATAAACTAACCTAACTCTGCTAAAGATAACATAATATAAAATTCATAACTCGAGGGATAGGGTCGAACTCCATCAAAAAAAATAGAGTATAATGTTGCTTAACCTCGGAGACAAGGTATATCTTCACTGGAGACAGTAAAGTATAAGTCGTTCGGCCTCGGAGGCAAGGCTCAACTCCTCTAAAGGCATTGAAGTATAATTGTTAGAAGTCCCAAATATAGGACTCAATTCCGCTAGATGTTGGAATCTCAATTTTCATCGTTTTGATTGTGACAACTATATAAACTAATATTTGTGTGTACTAATCACTTATGCAGGAGATTTATTGTAGATTCGTATTTAAAATAATTTAAAGCAGATAGTTTTTGTTTAGAGTCTATATATATTTTAGAAATATGTTAAAATCTCTCCTTAATGGTACATATATAAACATACACACATGCTCATACATGCAAAAAAGGCTGAAAACAATCGGCTGAATGACCAAGCCGTCTATTTGCTGAAATAATTTTACTGTTTCACAATATTCAGCCGACTGAATGAGTAAATTCAACCGGCTGTTTTAGGCCAAAAATTGCCTATTTCTTTGCTGTTTTCGATTTCAGCAAATTCAGAAGGCTGAATAAAATATTTTCAATCGGCTGAATATTTTCAACGGCTATTTTTATGAAAAGACGCCTCTCTTCATCGAAGAGGAACATCTTCAAATCAACAGTTACACCTGTTTCTTTTCAAATTTATCTTTCATCAATGGTTACAACTTTTTAATCTCTATAAATAGATTTCAGAATTCAACAAACAATTAACTTAACTGATTTTAATATTCTTGAATTCTTATCTCTTTATCTATTTTCAATTTGCACTCTAATTGCATACAAACTTTGATCGTTGATCACTCCATCTTCCACATTCTTCAAGCACATTACACTATATATCATAAAGGAGGAGATTATAGGAAGATTGTACTTAATTGACTTATCAATGCTATCCAAAAGAGCACATTACAGTCAGATACTTCTATCTAGTTGTAAAGAAGTTCTGTTCGATTGCTCAGACGGTGGAAGTCCTATTCGGTTGCTTAGGCGGTAGAAGTCTTGTTCGGTTGCTTAGGCGGTGTAAGCATATTCCTCCGGGTTAAGTGAGACTTTCTAGTTTAATTCCAGAAGGAGTCTGTGATTAGACGTAGAACTGGAGTTCGAAGCAGTATAAAAATCTCTAGTGTCATTTTTTTATTTTTTTATTTAGTTTATATTCCGCATAAATAGTTTATCCATATTACACGATCCTATAGCACAGTAACTTTCATTTGGTGTCAGAACAAGGCCATCATATAACAGTAACATAGTTATCTGATATTGGTTTAATATGGAAAACAACAACAACACTGTTGCTAATCCTACCTTTTTAGAATGTCATTTTACTGCACGATCACCTCTATTTAATGGAATGAACTATAGTTGTTGGGCTACTAGAATGAGAATTCATATACAAGTAAATAGTTATGAAACCTGGAACATTATGCAATCTGAATATATTATTCCTAGCACTGAATATTCAACATGGTCTAACACGCAAAAATTAGATGCTACTGCAAATACTAAAGCTATGAATATGTTATACTGCGCATTAGACAAAAATGAATTTAATAGAATAAGCATGTGTAAAACTGCTTACAAAATTTGACGGACACTTAAAATTACACATGAAGGTACTAATAAAGTAAAACAGAGTAAAATTTCTATGCTCAAAAATAAGTTCAAAAATTTAAAATGAAGCAAGATGAGAGTATAAATGAAATGTAATCTAGATTTCAAAATATATATCATTCTTTGATAGAAACGGCGTCTGTCTCTTTCTCTCTATTTCAAAATCCATCATCCTCGATACAATCGTCTAAGACTTTTTCATCTGATTGCCTACATCACTTTTTTACCATATCGATCTTATGCGCCAGTGGTAAAGGATCGACAGCCATCTTATTGGTATCAGTTCTGCATCTCTGGTAAATCATCTGATTGCCTACATCCTTATTGGTAAAGGATCGACAACTATCTGATTGTCTACAAGAAGTATGCTTGTTCATCCAAATCTAACAACTATGTCTCTTCTGCATCTCCGGTAAATCACGGCTTTCAGTTCGTGCTGAAGTGTATGCTAATGAAGGGGATCTTATTGGATCATCTATGGAAAAAGAGAAATGAGGGAATTAAGTATTTAGAAGACTTGTTATTTAATTTTAACATTACTATCTCACCGAATATTGGTAAGGGTCATCGAGTTTCAATCCTATTATGTATGATCTTGTTGTTGCTCTTTGTAATAATTGTTCTCACTCGTCTGTCACAGTGGTAACTGGAAAAGATTTTGAATCGAATAAAGATTTTATTCAAATAAAGACCAAAAAGATAAAACTTATACTCGTAGATTGGAAAGTTTTGAGATACTTACTGCTAACAAATTCGAGTGTCTTGGTTTGGCGACTATCACTAATCTTAATTCTATTGGGAATGGAGTAGATAGTGATATGGTTGCTCACTCTTTGTCAGACAGCTCAGATTCAAATCAAATGAGAATAGTGAATGTTTGTAATGAATTCTCCGTTGATAATAAGGGTGGTAGTTTTAAGGATTGTTATCTCTTAAGTGAATTTCTGTTAGATCAAGACATTTGATCATCAGAAAATTATGTCAGATGAAAGAAAATATCCTAAAAGTCGAATGGCTGTTGATAAGATTTCTAAATCCAATAAGATCAACTGTAGTGATTTGTGGTCGAAAGTATTGGATGTTGATTTATCACATGTTTTTGATTTTAATGATCAGATTATTATGTTGGATAATAACAAACGGGAGGGAGTGTTAGTGGATGAACTGGGGGATCCACTTGACATTGAAGGTTCTGTTCTTTCAGGGGATAAGTTTAATTTTGAGCTTGGTGATTTTTGTGAATGAATCGTGTCATCTGATCAGCAGATTGATGAAGGTAATAACTCTGAGCTAGAGGCTCGTGTATATGTTGATAAATTGTCAGAAATTTTGTTTAAAGAGAACTCAAACTCGAATATTGTTTCTATGGATGATATGCACACTGTTACAGATGTGCATGGTGCACAGAATTTGAATCTGGCTGATGATATGAATTTCTCAAGCCCCACTATGGATGTCGATAGTCTTTTTGATGTAAATAAAGTATCAAGTGGTTTATATGGAATCCTTTAGAATGTTGATGTTGCTTGTGACAAAAATGTTGATGTTGTTGAATCTTCTGTTGTGAGTTTGGTTGGAGTTGATAATCTTAAAGAAATGCCTTCAGGTCTTGTAGTAGTTATAGAGTCGGTTGGTATGTGTAGTGTTTTACTTAATGATGGGGATCTGATTGCTAAGATGAGGAATTGTGGCAATAGTGACTCTGCATTTTTGAAAGCGCGTGAGGTTGTTATTGTAGCCGATAATGACTCGGTGGACAATGTGAATATGAAAAAAGTGAATATTGACTTGGATCTTAAGGGGAAATCTGGTCTTCATTCTGATGTTCGGTATGGGGAGTCTGGCAGCAATTCTGCTTGTTATATTCCATCGAAGAGAGGTAGACGAAGGAAGTCTGTGGCCTCTAGCGGATCAGATCGTCGTAATGTCAGGATTCGCCGCAGCCATTCTCAGTTTACGGGTAAGTTTCCTGATTCGAGTACCGTGAGCGGTGCTACGAATTCAGCCTCGGGTATGCATTTTGTTTTAGGTAGTACGTATTCATCTTATGCTTTAGGTAGTTTGTTTGCTTCTGAGTTCAGTCAGTTGGCCAGTGATACTGCTTTCATTTGATCTGATATTGAGCTAGATCGTGAGTATTAGAAGTAAGGAATTTGATAGGGCAAGGTCTACGGGTATATGAGGATCATTAGTTGGAATATTAGAGGTTTAAATGACTTAAATAAGTGTGATAAGGTTAGAGCTTTTTAAAGACTATTCTGTTGACATTGCTCTACTTCAAGAAACTAAAATTGAATGTCTTGATATTTATTTTTATAAAAGACTGGATGGATTTCATTTTAGAAAATGGGTTTTTTTACCTTCTGTGTATGCTTCTGGGGTTATTGATTGGTTGGCGGGATAACTATTTTAAATTACTCCAATGTATTACCAAACAATACTCGTTACACATAATTCTAATTAATCTTACCGATAATTCTTTTTTAAACATTTCTAATGTTTATGGACCTAGCTCAAAAATAGATCGTCGGATTCTTTGGAATGAATGCCTTAAGTTTAGATCTTTAGCGGCGGGCTCTTGGATTTTGGGGGGTGATTTTAGTGTTACTCGTTTTATAGGTGAGCGTGCACTACGAGAGGGACATTTCTCTGCTATGGAGGAATTTGACCAATTTATTATTAATTCTAATTTGATTGAAATTTCTCTCTCTAATAGAAAATTTACTTGGAGTAATGCTAGGGAGTCTCCTTCTATGGATCTTCGAGATAGGTTTTTCGTTAGTGACGAAATAGAGGATAAATTTCCTATCTGTAGAGTGTCTGGTTTGCCTTACATTTTTTTCTGACCATTGTCCCATTATTCTCACCTGTGATCACCATAGGGTTATTAGTAGATCCTTCAGATTTGAAAAATGTGGTTATTAGAATCAAGTTTATCAAATTTAATAATAAATAAATGGACTTCTATGAGTTTTTATAACATTAGAAATAGAGAAAATTCAGAAAAAAATTGTTTTAAAACTTAGGGAACATAGGATTTTTCTTAAAAATTGGAATAAAAATATTTTTGGTCGTATTAAAATTAAAAAAGAAAATATTCTTAATGAGATGCTCAAACTAAATAAGTTGGAAGAAACTAGACAATTGAATTTAGGTGAGCAGAATGTCCTCACTAATTCAAAAGAAGAATTTAACTTCATTCTAGAAAATGAGGAAGTTACGTGGAAGCAGAGATCCTGAATTCATTAGATTAATGAAGGTGGCAATAATACTAATTTTTTTCAAAATAAGGCCAATGGTAGAAAACAAAGTAATACGATTAATTCCATTCTAGTTGACAACGTAGAATTAGTTGATCAAAGAGACCTTAATAAGGCATTCACAGACTATTATTGAGATATTTTTGGTAATAAAAACTAAGATAGAATTAATGTTAGATGGAATGATCTCTGTCCGGCTGTTTCCAATGTTAATCTTTCTGAGTTAGATAATCCTTTTACTGAAGAGGAAATCCAAAAAGCTATTAATGATTTGCCTGGTGATAAATCCCCGAGTCCGGTGGATTCCCTATTTTCTTTTATAAAACATTTTGGGATGTCTTAAAATTAGATTTAATTAGCATGTTTAATGACCTTTATAATGGAAATTTGCAATTGGGAAGATTTAATTTTGTAAATGTTATTTTATTACACAAAAAAGTAGGTGCTAATAAATTAAAAGATTTTAGACCTATTTCATTAATCAACTGTTCCGTTAAAATTATTTCAAAAGTTTTAGCTAATAAACTTAGTATAAGAATGAATGAACTAATTGATTGCTCACAATCTGCTTCCATTAAAGGGAGAAATATCACCGATGGTGTGGCAGTTGTTCAAGAATACAATAATCATTGTTGTAAGAATAATATTACCTATGCTATTTTAAAACTAGGCTTCGCAAAAGCTTTTGATTCGGTTGATTGAGATTTTTTTAGTTGATATTTTTCATGCTAGAGGTTTTAGTCAGAGATGGATTAACTAGATCATGAATTTGCTTAAAACTGGTAACTCTAGTATTATGGTAAATGGTATTTTAGGTAATAAAATTCAATCTAAGAGAGGTTTGAGGGCAAGGGGATCCTTTATCGCCTCTTCTGTTTAACCTAGCTGCGGATGTTTTTGCTAAGATAATTAAAAAATCGGTTGATAATAGATCATTAGGAAATATAGGTAATGATATCTCGTAATGGTATATCAATCCTTCAATTTGCAGATAATACCTTACTTTTTTCTTCTTATATTCCTAGATACATTATTTCTCTTAAGTTTATTCTATATAGTTTAGAACTTCTATCAGGTTAAAAATAAATTTTGATAAAAGTTCTGTTTTAGTTTTGAATGATTTTGACAAAGTTGAAAATTTAGTTGCTAATACGCTAAATTGTAAAACTATGAGTTTTCCTTTTGACTATCTTGGTTTTGTGATTAGACCTACTAAACTAAAACACAATGATTGGTTTATAATCATAGATAAAATTAAAAATAGAATTTCTAATTTAAATGGAAGACTTCTATCTAGAGCAGGTAGACTTGTTCTAATTAATTCTGTTTTATCAGCTCTTCCGATTTATTGGATGTCTATGCCTCTTTTTCCTGATTGGGTGATTGATAAAATAGATAAAATTATAAGAGATTATTTATGGAGTGGTGAAAATTCAAATAGCTGCATAAAATGTTTAGTAAATTGGCAAACTGTTTGTAAATCCAAAAAGGATGGTGGTTTAGGAGTCATTAATTTGTGTAATATGAATTTATCTCTACTAGGTAAGTGGTTATGGAAGTTCAAGGACATTAATGATAATGCCACTTGGAAAGAAATTATTACTAAATATTACTATAATGGCAGTAATAATCTTTATCAAATTAGTCCATCGGCTACCCATAAACAATCTTGTTTTTGGAAATCCATTTTAAAAAGTCATGTGATTTTTAGCTTAGGCATTAATATTATAATTCCTTCGGGTAATAATACTTCTTTTTGGCACGGCAGTTGGATTTCAGTCATCCTTCTTAGGGTTGAGTTTAGATAGTTGTACGACATTTGTAACTTTAAATATGCACTAATTTCAGAAGTTTTTTCTCCCGATAATGACCCTCCTTGGAATTTTAGTTTTAATAGAATTCTAGTAGGTTCTACCTTTAGTCAGCTTTATTTGCTTTACGTTAGATTAAATCTTTATAATATTGATAATGTTAATGATTATATTAGTTGAGAGTGGGATAAGAGTAAGAAATGTTATTATAATTCTTCTTATAGATTTATTAACTTTTCGGGTGTAACTAATAATTTTTTTAAATTTATTTGGAAATCAAATGCTCCTCCTAAATCTAAAATGCACATTTGGTTAATTATGCACGGAAAACTAAATACTATTGAATCTTTAAAAGTTAAAATATACATATTGATGATAAATGTTATTTTTGTAATATGCATTTTAAAGATATTAAACATATTAACTATGATTGTATGGATACTTATTTTATTCTTATATGTCTGCCCTTAAAATATTTGATTTTAATATTTTTACTAGAATTACTGATGTGTATTCTATTAGAATACTTTTAGATTTAAGTTCAATAAGGATAATAGATAATTGCTTGATGCTTTATTCATTATTTCTAGTTGGTATATTTGGTTTGAAAGAAATCAAAGAATTTTTAATAATAATAATAATCACTTCAATAAATTGATTTTTTTTATAATTTCGTCTTTTTTCTTTTATTGGATCTCTAATCCTAAACATAAATTAGCTAAAAATAGTCTTTTTAAGGAATATCTTCACAAGGTTAGTAATAATACTAATATATTCAAACATAACAATAATATTTTTGACATTAATAATAATAGTATTAATATTTTTTTCAAATTTAAATGATGATCCCTCTGAGTACCACAATTTGCTTTTGATTGTAGGTCCATGAAGATAATTCTAGAAGTGTCTTTGATTTTGTTTTAGTTATTATTGTACTTGTTTATAGTTCTTTATTTTTCCTCAGTTTGAATCATATTACCCTTACTTTTCAGAGTTCTTAGTTTTTGTATTAGTTTACCTTTGCTTTATTATGTCCCATTAGATTTTATTTACAGATATACGTATATAAATTCTATTTATATACATATATGTGAATCATCCAAACTATTTTCCTAGTAAATTCTCAGTTACAGGTCTGGGATTGATAGGATGTTAAAGTCTCTTTACAGGTGCACGGGACTGCCATTTCCGAGATTGCTGATAGTGGTGAGGGATTCTTCTCAGTACATCTTCAGTCGGGCGCTACTTCCAGCTATACCGAGTCTTCAGTGTGGAGTTTTCTTTCTGGATCATTAGTCATTCTACTTCAGTTTAGACACAGCCTAATCCCATCTGAGGCAGCAATATAGAGTTTCCTTACTAGATTGTGCTGGCTTTCGATATCTTTGGTTTTCTATGCTATTCAGTTATTTAGGTACTTCCAACACCTTACTATCGGGTGGTGGTCATGCCGAAGCTCGATATTGGTAATGGACGGTGGCTTTTCTGGAGCTCATTATAGGGGTACCTTTGTTTTTCCTTTGATACTTGTACTTAGATTTGTCACCTACCAGGCATGTTGGCAGCACCTTGTGATGTGTGATATATATAGTTTCATCTGTTCTTTCCTCTTTTACTGGAGGATCACACATTTTTCTCAAAAAAATTATATCATTCTTTGATAGCGTTAGGAGAAACTTACACAGATTTTGATATTGTTTCAAAAACCCTCAACTCACTAATGGACGAGTGAAAATGAAAAGTCTTAGCAATCGAAGAAGCTAACGACACTTCGAACATAAAACCAGAAGAGTTGATTGGAAATTTAATGTCTTATGAAGTTAATCTCCAGGCAAAACGAGTACATGCTCAAGATAAGAAGAATATAGTATTCTAGACAGAAAAAGATGAATCAAATTCAGATGAAGAATATATGGCGTTCATTGCTAAAAATTTGAAAAAGAATTTGAAATTTAGAAAGAGCAACAAGTTTAGAAATAACAAGAACAGTTCCAGCAACAATAACAACACCAACAAACCATCATCATCTGCTCTAGAATGTTATGAATGTCACAAGAAAGGGCCACAGACAGTCCTGGGGAAAAAAAGACAAATATAAACACAAAAAAGACAGATTCAAGAAGAAAGCTTTCTCTGTCACATGGGATGATAATGAATCATCTTCGTCATCAGAAAGCAACTCGAGCAGTGATTCAGAACAAGCCAACATTTGCTTTATGACCACAAAAGACGATGTACGTGATCTAACTTTTAATGATCTTTTGGAAAGCAATTCAGAATTCCTTGACAAATTAAAAGGCAAAAATAGAAAGTACAGAGAAATCCTTGAAAAATTGAATAGAACTGAAATTGAAGTACAAATGCTAAGAGATGAAAAGAAAATTTTTGAAGAAGAACTTCAAGTTATTCAAGAACCTTGTTCTAAAATGTCATCTCAACTTTCTCTGCAAAGTCAAGAAATAGAAGCTCAGAAAGAAAAAATGATGCTTTATTAATTGAAAATCATGACTTTAAAGCAAATATCAAAATTTTAGAGTTAGATAATTCAGTCTTAAAACAAAGTTAAAAGACATTACTAAAAATATCTCTAATTTTAACAAAGGTGGAGAAAATCTTTCCAAAGTTATAAAAAATTTCAAACTTCTTCAAATAAAAGAGGACTAGGATATAAACAATCCTTCAGAATTATTTCAAAGAAAAAGAATTCCTCATGTAAAAGGAACAATAAGGTTGAAGACCTAGTTCTAAAGTTCCAAATTTTACTAAATCAATTAAAATTTGGGTTCCTAAAACAAATAATTCTTCAAATAGAAATAAGTATATAAAATCTTTTATAAAAACTGTTCATAAAAACAAAGATTTTGTTTTCAAAAGGAATTCTGAACCTTCTTGGGTTTGGCTTCCTAAGACCTAACTCTTAGAACCCAAAATAATAGGGTGGGTACCAATGTTATTTCTATATTTTGCAGGTACCATCTAAAAAGAGAGAAAAATGGAGACTAGACAGTGGTTGCTCAAAACATTTGACAGGAAACAAAGAGATGCTAACAAACATAAATTACTCAGATGGAATTATGTTACATTTGGAGATAATTCCAAAAGATATGTCATCGACAAAGACAACGTGAGCAATAACGGTATATCTAATTTACCTCTTATTACAGAAGTCTTATTAGTTAAAAATTTGAAGCATAATTTACTTAGTATCAGCCAATTGTGTGACAAAGAATTTAATATTTCCTTTTTTGAAAACAAGTGTAGCATTTTGATCAAAATAAAAATCTTATTTTTGAAGGTTTTAAAGACCAAAATATTTATGTTTTTAAATATGAATGTAAATTATAGTAATAATATGTGTTTAATAGCCAAAGAAAATGATCCTTGGTTATGGCACAAAAGATTTGCCATATTAATTTCAAAGCTATAAATAAATTTGCTAAAAATAATTTAGTAAAAGGTTTACCAAAAATGAACTTAAGTAAACAATATTTGTGATGCTGGTCAATTAGGAAAATTATCAAAATCATCCTTTAAAGCAAAGAAAATATTTCTACTGTACAACTAGTACGACTATTGCATTTGGATCTCTTTGGTCCAACTCAATTTCGATCTATAAACCATAATAAATATGTGTTTGTTATAGCAGATGATTTCTTAAGATATACTAGGTCTATTTTCCTAAAAAATAAAAGTGATACTTTTGAAAATTTCAAGATTTTTGCAAAGAGAATTTATAATCTCAAAAATTTAAAAATTAGAAATACTAGAAGTGATCGTGGAGGTGAATTTGAAAATGAAGCTTTTGAACATTTTTGTAATAAAAAGGGAATCTATCATAATTTTCTTTTCCTAAAACACCACCACAAAATGGAGTTGTAGAAAGGAAAAATAGAACATTGCAAGAATGTGAAAGAACTTTATTAAATGGAAGCACATTACGAAAACATTTCTGGACAGAAGCTGTAGCAACTGTTTGCTATGTTCTGAATCGTATTTCCATCCGACCTTTAACAAAGCACACTCCATATGAACTTTTTCATCAAAGAAAACCGAACATTTCTTATTTTAAAATTTTTGGTTCAAAATGTTTTATCTTAAACACAAAAGACCAGCTTGAAAAATTCGACCCAAAATCCGATAAAGGAATCTTCGTAGGATATTCGGAATGAAGCAAAGCTTATTGAATTTTCAATAAAAGAACAAAAAAAAATCGAAGAAACACTTCATGTTTCATTCGATGAAAATTTCAAAATTAATAAAAATTTTGTGGATGATGAAAATATTCCTAAGATGGTCACAAATACGGTTACTCGAAATAATTTTGAAGAAAATGAAAACATTATTCATAATTTTGAAGAAGATGAAAACATTGTTCATATGAAAATGAATTAAGATCTCCTCCTCGGATTTTACGAGATCACCCAGTAGAAAATGTCATAGAAGAAATTGATTCACATGTTAGAACTAGAAATCAACTTAATCAAATGGGCCATGTAGCTTTTCTTTCTAAAATTAAACCTAAAAATGCTAAAGAAGCATCTACTGATGAATATTGGATTATAGCTATGCAAAAAGAGCTAAACCAATTCAAACGAAACGAAGTTTGGAAACTTGTTCCTAAACAAGTGATCAAACAGTCATGGGTACTAAACGGGTCTTCAAAAATAAAGCAGATGAACAATGTAATATAACTAGGAATAAAGCTAGATTAGTTGCACAATGATATAATCAAGAAGAATGAATTGATTACGAAGAAACGTTTGCTCCAGTTGCACGATTTGAAGCAATACGTATCTTATTGGCCTTTGCATGTTTTCATAATTTCAAACTTTATCAAATGGATGTTAAAAGTCCTTTCTTAAATAGTTATATAAAAGAAAATGTTTTTGTAGAACTTCTTTTATTCACACATGAAAATTTTCCAAACCACGTCTATAAACTTAAAAAAGCTTTGTATGGTCTAAAACAAGCACCCATGCTTGGTATGAACGTCTTAAAACTTATCTAATAAATTCTGATTTTGAAATTGGGAAGGTTGATCAAACTCTTTTTATTAAAAGAACTAAAAATGACATTTTGATTATTCAAATTTATGTAGATGATATTATTTTTGGCTCTATAAATGAAAAATTATTTCAGTAATTCACAAAAATAATGACCAAAGAATTTGAAATGTCACATATGAGAGAATTATCTTATTTTCTCGGATTACAGATTAAACAATTAGAAAATTGAATTTTATTAATCAAGAAAATTATATTGTAATAATCTAATTAAACTCTTAATACGGAAAATACTTCTGCTAAACCAACTCCAATGAGTACAACAATTCATCTCGATAGAGATGAAGATGACAAAAGTGTTGACCAAAAATTATATCGAATTATAATTGGATCATTACTTTATCTACCTGCTGGTAGACTTGACATAATGATGAGTGTTTGTTTATGTGCTCGATTTCAAGCAAATCCTAAAGAATCACATATGCGAGCAGTAAAACGCATATTGCGTTATCTGAGCAAAACCAAATATTTTGGACATTTCTATCCAAAAGAATGTCCTTTCGAGTTTGTTTCATATAGTGACGATGACTTTGGAGGATGTCAAACGGATCAGAAAAGTATTAGTGGGACTTGTCACTTCTTTGGACAATCCTTAGTCTCTTGGTTTAATAAGAAACAAAATTGTGTTTCACTTTCAACTTATGAGGCAGAATATATTTCTACCGTCTTAGCTTGTGCTCAAGTCATTTATATGCAACAAACACTTCAAGATTTTGGTGTTAATTTATCTAAATCAACTATTTTTTGTGATAATACTAGCACTATAAACTTATCCAAAAATCGTATCAATCATGGACTAAACATATTGATATACATCATCATTTTCTTCGTGATAATATTGGGAAGGATATAGTCATATTGGAATTCGTATCCTCTGAAAATTAACTGGCTGATATATTTACAAAACCTTTAAATGAAAGTATCTTCATAAAATTAAGAAGAGAATTAGTAATTGTATCCATAAAATATTTATAATTTCTTTTTAATAAATAGATATTTTTTTTAAAAAAATATCTAGATTTAAACTCGGGTTCTCTTACTTGAAAATCTAGTGCTCTACCACTACACTACACTACACTTTACTTTATAACTAAACTTGATTTACACTCTATTTTCATTCTTTATTTTTCGCCTCACGTTTTTAACTTCTTTACAACCAATCTTTTTTTCTCTGGTTCTTAACAACCTAACCACTAATCTTATTTCTATTTATATGATCCACTTACCTATAAATACCTCTACTCCTTTTATTTCTTTTGTAAATCGAATAAAAAAACTAGTTTCAACTCTTGATCAAAAATGTCTTCCCAACACAACTCTGAATCCTCCGCACTGTCATATTCTTCTCCTACTTCGAAATCGGTGAATTTACCTACTCCTACACCGATTTATGAACCAGTTCCAATTATTCCTTCTACTCACACTGGTTACACTTCACCCGGAAAAAGAACAAGACGATTTTTATTTTTTGGTTCACCATCACCAAAGAAAAGATAGTTGGCATTCACCACTGCCAAAGGGAAACGCTGGAATTACAATGCGAACTTTATTATAAACAAATAGTTAACGCCAAATGTTTAAGCTTTTTGAAGCAAGTCGCCTTGAAATTCTGTGGTTCCTCATCCAAGAGCACGGTTCATCAACCGTCTCTTGTTTGTTCTCCATCCGGACGCAATTCTTGAAAACCATTCTCGTAAAATGTCAGCACTAATCACTTTATTAATCAAATTATTAATTAAATAAATAAATTTCATTTTTTAAATTAACTTAAATATTTAATTAGTTTATTAATATAATATTCTTATATTTTGTACACCCAAAATATAAATGATTTCTTAATATTTAGCAACTTCATTTATTTTTCTATAATTCCTTTTGACATTTAACTTTGTTGTTGTTGAACTGCACAGACAACCCATTTTGGGTTTTCTTCCAAATTAATAAAAGCATAACGTTTACATTTCCTACAAGCTTTACTCATTGCAACAATATTTAATTAAGTAAAGGAGAGAAGCTCAGCTTATTCAACTCTCAACCAAAATCAACACTTCTGTTATAATTGATATACTTGCATAAAAGTCTCGAAAACTGAACGTGAATTACAGGATAAGATTTTGAACATAATGTTTTTATATATTTTGTTTGCTTCAATATTTTATTTTAGTTTTAAAATATAACATACAAAATAAAGTTTTATTAGCCGTAAGGAGTTAAATGCAAAACATTAAAGATAAAAGATTTACTTCAATGCTCTAGGGGAGTCTAATAAGAAAATCAGCTGCTAATACATTAGTGTGAAGCAGGGCGAAGCGTTTATTCTGTCAGTATGGATAACTTCACACTTTCTACGTGCACTTATCATGTAACATGGTCTTTGGGACCCTAGAAATTTACCCAAATTGGACAGAACCAAGTGCAATCAACTTAACAGTTGAGTACTGTTTTAAGTTACAAACATTTGATACAACAGTTGAAATAATGAGAATCAAAGCCCAGCATAACAACCAAACAAGAAGCATGCAACCAAAGCAATGCTTGGAGTACCTTATAGACAATTCATGACGCTTAATCTTCAAAAGACAGCTCAGCTATATTTCTAAGTAACTGAAACCGAAAAGAACTGAACTGAAAATATTACTACTTGTTCAACTATAGTAGACTTTCCCATTGTGGATAATAGTTTGTAACCATGCTAAGGAAAATAAGTCCAGCATAATATTACTCAGGCCAACTGAAAACTAGTATGTAATCAAAGTGATGTTTGGAGTAGTCTCTCATAGACAATGATTCTTATGCTTCAAAAGATAGCTTAACTGAAAAGAGCAGAGCTGAAAATGTTATTATTTGTACACCTACAGTAGAACTTCCCCGACATGAACAATGGTTTGGCACCGCATTAAGGTTAATAAATTCAGCTTCAAATATCAGCAACCAAACTTGTTAAGTCAAATGCAGAATCGGCAAGTTTGTCAGTAGTCCATCTCTGCAACATCTCAAGAGCAGCTTTGGGCTGATCCATGGGCACCATGTGTCCAGCATCGTGCACCTATATTTGAACCAAACTAGACTATAAACTCGCACCCACGTGTATTATCAAGAGGGGAAAGTTAAAGGTGACCAGTTGTTTAATACCAATACAATTTACATTTTCTTTCATTTTACATGGGAAAATGTTGATTGCCAAATACATTCTCATGTGCTTTAAGTTTACAAAGTTCTTGCCCAAAACAGTGCTTTTGTGTCTGGCACCCTTGGCAGTTTTAGATCAAACATTTAGCAGTATTACAAGGTTAAAAAAGGCAATGAAACGAAGTCACATACCCACATTTTGAGCAACTTTACCCCATAGAGAGAGGAGATGGGGTAAAGATTGCCCCTAAATTTGGAATATTTTCAGCAGATATGAAAACATAATTCTGTAACTTATACAAGAAGTGTAATATTTACCTTTTTCTTTTCTCATTCTGTCAGCATGGTGGTTTTAGATCAAATTTAGCAGTATTTGGTCCAAAGAGAAAAAAAACAAGAAACATATAGCCCATATTATAAAGTAGATAACAAATATCAACATCGATCGATTTAATTCTAACCTTTAGGAAGCCGAGGGGTCCATGAGATTTCAATACACCTGCTTCCACTCCGTCAACTGTGAAAGGCTTTTCAGGAGATGATATAAAATCTTGCTGACCAGACCATTCCATAGCATGGACCCACCTCGAGTTTCCTGTTCAAATACCAATTCTATTGGTTAAAATGAAACAACTCAACTATGCAAGGTAATCTCTTTGCAATAATACTAGATCACAAGCTAATTTTTTTTAAAACAATTATATCCCAACAAAAAAAACAAAGTCGATGGGTGTTAGGAAGTTTTTAAAACAATTATATCCCAACAAAAAAAGCACCTTTTATTTTTGCGTTTTGATGTAAGGAAGTTTTAAAACGATGAAATATTTCAAGCTTTTTCTATTGAATGTACTATATTTCATTAAGTTGGAAATGGTTAAAGGATTTATCTGTTTTCATTATTTGCATAAACTGAAAGATGAAAATTCATCAATATTTTTCTTGTTTGTTTTTTAGTCGTCGACGTCATTAACTATGCATCAAAATCTCCTTATATTTGATGGTTTCAATGGCATGAAATTGTTTGATAAAACACATTTCAGCTAACCCACCGAGAATTGTCTGGCTTAGCCCCTGGTCTAAGCAATTTAATGATAAAAAAATTATAATAAATAAAGCGTACCAAGCCAATTGCAGATCAAATCGTATTCACGGGCATAAATGAGAAGCTTAATACCGTCTTCAAGAAGCGCGGGAATACCAACTTCCAAGTTCCTCATCCAGTCAATGAGCATGGCTTGGTATACTGTAGGGCTACACGACACAAATTCTATATCTCCTACTCCAAGGGAAGCCCTAACTGAATCTTGATTCAGAAATTTTTCCATGTTTGAGAAGTCATAGCAAAGACTTCCTTCACATTGCTTTCTTATATCGTAGTACTATTTAAAATAATGGTAATACAATGTCAAGGGAAAATTAAACAAATGAGTACATAACCAAGATAAGTGGATGAATGGATCTTACGTTAATGTTTCCAGCAAGTCTTATAATGGAATTGAAAATACTAGTACAGACCACATATGAAGCCAAGCATGATAGTGATCCAGACGTACCTGAATACTGACATGATATTATCTTATGCCATCGGGAATATTTGAAGTTGGAGGAACAAGAAAAGGGAAGACGAGGAAAAAAAGAAGCAACATTCTTGTATTTTCAGATATGATACTCCAAAATGAAAACCTTAAAGTACTCAAGTGAAAGGGATTACCACAAAGCTTGATACCAAATTCACATGCTGGTAAATATTTGTTGATTCTTTCATAATCAGCTTGTTCTATTATTTTATTGTCCAACGCATAATCTGTATACGCTTTGTACTGGATTGCTGGATCAGTAAGTCCATTGCCAATAGCAAAGCCCTGCACAAAACATGATATAAATTAGCACCTTTTTTAATTATCCAATTAAAGTTCTAGAGTTACAGTACCTTTAAATTTATATGAATGCCTTCTTTGGCTTTATTTCCTTGGTGCACCCTGTTAGCAAAAGCTGGAATGTAATGACCAGCATAAGATTCTCCAGTTATATAGAAGTCATTATCCAAAAAATCTGGGTGCTCGCCGAAAAATGCCTACATTATAAAAGAAACTACATCATCAAAGCTTAGGTTAAAGTACAGTCAACCAATGTAGTTTTGTTTTAAACAACTATTCATTTCCACTCGTCTTTTTACTGAACAATGAACTATTACTTGAAATTATGTTTTGTTTTAGTCTTGAGTCGTCCTGTGAATATTTGGTAGAAACAAACACGGTATTTGGCTGCGATTACTTTTGATCAAAATGGACTACTAAGCACATATACATATATGGTAAAAACTAACCGAGACAAACTCAAATGATGCATCTGAGTGCCAAAGAAGAAGAAAAATATATGACCAAGATACTAGAACATATACTTCATTTTACTGTAACTGTCAAATAAGTGCATTATTAGAAGGCTTTTTGTGTTGGTCCGGGATTCCGACTCCAATCGAAACCCCACGAGCGCAGCGGAAGACGGGATCGTGATAAACAGTGTAAAAACAACCAATCAATAACTCAAATCCAATCACAATCAATCAAAATCCCAGACAAGCAAATCAAAGATAAAGACAATAATGAAAATAAATCACACAGAGATTTATAGTGGTTCCACTAACGTTGTGTTAGTGTACATCCACTTTAAGAGAGAGCTTTTATTATTATTGACCAGAAGAGTACAAGAGATTGATTACAATGATCAATAATCAAAATAGAAATTGATTTTTGTGGAGAAGAGAATTGAAGAAAATTATGTTTTGATAAACCCTAATTTGGAGGAGGCCGATCTCTTATTGTTGCTTGCACACGCTTCTCTCTGCCTCTACGGATCTGATACTTGTGGCTAGCTTGTATAGGAGAATAGAAACCCTATACAATATTCCAAAATTGCCCCCTGCGGATATCACAAATTTTCACCCAAGTCCGCGAGGTGAAAAACAAAAAAAAAACGTTCCATACGTCTGGCCTAAGGGTCAGACGTCTGACTTAAATCTCTGGAGCGACTTCGCTCCAGATCAGACGTCTGACCCACTTGGTCAGACGTCTGACTGAGTGTTCTGGAACCACTACAGAAAAATTTCAGACGTCTGAAAATAATTTCAGACGTCTGAAATCAGTTGCTGTCCCCAAACAGCCCACTTTACCTTTTCTCTTCTAACTTCCACCTCCGGACTCCGATTTGCGAACCGTTTCCTCCGTTACGAAGCTACTTCCGACCACTACAAATCCTCATATAGTGTCGCCAAATTTTAACACTCCACCTCGACACTATATCCATCTTCAATTCCAATGGTACTATGCCATCAACGACAACCGATAGCGCCAACTATCACCTCTTCTGCCTTCAACCAAACATGAATGCTTTCCCAATGAGCTCCGGCAAAGTCACCGCCCATTGCACTCCACCAACGAGCTCAGGCAAAGCCCCCACCCGCTAATGAAATGTTGAAAACATCCAAATCCTAAGTTATCTCACCAAAGACTTGCACTTACCAAGAAGATAGAACATCAATCTCTCTCACCAATACTCTTCCTCATCTACCACCAAGCTCCTCCCTTAACCATGCCACCGCGTGGCACCTAGCACTTCTCCAAGCGAATCAAGTTCGAGCAATGCTCGAACTTTCCAACCGGCAATGCCTTAGTGAACATATCCGCCGCGTTATCCTTTGTGTGCACCTTTCGAAGATATACTTTCTTATCTTCATCCATGGCTATTAGAAATGACTCTCTCACCTCAATATGCTTAGTCCGTGAGCTAAACGCCAAATTCTCTGCCAAGTGAATAGCACACTGGCTATCACATCGAACATCAATACTATCATGCCTGAATCCCAAGTCACACAACAATCGCTTCAAATAGAGTGCCTCCTTTGCCGCCTCCACTGCGGCTATCAACTCCGCCTCCGTAGTGGATAAAGCAACTACGGTCTACAATCTAGATCTCCAACTTATGGCTGTTCCCCCAAGTGTGAAGACATATCCGAAAGTTGATTTTCTTCGATCCATATCACCAGCGTAGTCCGAATCATAATAACCAACCAACTTGCAATCCATCGCCTTACTACCGCCAAAAACAAGACCATAAGATGATGTGCCTCTAAGGTATCTCAATATAAGCTTCACAGCTTTCCAATGCGATTTCCCGGGATTAGCCATGTAGCGACTAACCATCCCGACGGCATTTGCAATATCGGGCCTTGTACACACCATAGCATACATTAGACAACCAACCGCACTAGCATATGGCACTTTTGCCATATAAGTTTTGTCTTCCTCCAAGATAGGTGATCCTTTATTCGAAAGCTTCATATGCAAAGGTAAAGGTGTATATGACGCCTTTGCATTCTCCATGCTAAACAGGCAAAGTACTTTCTCTATGTATTCCTTTTGAGTTAGTTTCAACTCAAAATGCTTTCGATCCCTTACAATTTCCATGCCCAATATCCTTCTTGCTTCTCCAAGATCATTCATTTCGAACTCCGATTTCAAACTCAGTTTTAGCTTGTTGATTTCATTTTTATCTTTTGAAGCAATAGCATGTCGTCCACATACAAGAGTAAATACACCCAACAATCATTTCTCAACTTCTAGAAATAAACACAAGCATCCTTGATGCTTCTATCAAAACCATTTTCAAGCATAAAATGATCAAACCTCTTGTACCATTGTCTAGGTGATTGCTTTAAACCATATAGTGATTTCTTCAATTTGCAAACCAAATTTGACTTACCATCCACAACAAAATCTTCCGGTTGCACCATGTAGATGTCTTCATCCAAGTCACCATGCAAGAAGGCGGTTTTCACATCAAGTTGCTCCAACTCCAAGTCGTGAATAGCAACTATAGCAAGTAATATCCGGATAGAAGTAAGGCGCACAACCGGTGCGAATATCTCATCATACTCCTTTCCCTTCCTTTGTGCAAACCCCTTAGCCACTAGTCTAGCTTTATATCTTCCATCGTCCTTCACCTTGTATATCCATTTGCACCCAATAGCACGGTTTCCTTTAGGAAGTGGAACCAAATCCCAAATTTGATTCTTCAACAATGATTGTATCTCTTTCTCCATGGCACAAATCCATTTCGAGCTATCACTCGACTTCATGACGTCATCAAGGTTCATCGGCTCATCTTGGACTACATTAAGAGCATAGTCTAAATTATCACAAAAGCTAAGATAGTTCCAATCACCATATCTTTCGGGTGGTCTTATAGTACGACGACCAACCCGAGTAGCAATACCATCACCTAAACTCCCTTCGGCTCCACCTTGAACTGAATCTTCTCTAGAATCATGTAAATCACCAACACTACTAGAGGCACCATGTGGACCATGTGATGTAACATCAACCGCTACCTCCTCACAAGCATCGCCAACTACTCTACTCTCTCTACTCCTTGAACAAAATGTGGAAATAATTTCCTTCTCCTTTGATTCACCATGAACCAAATTCGGAACATCCGATGAGCTCACATTCTTCTTGAACATCGTCGACTCATCAAAAGTAACATGACGAGAATTCACTACCTTCTTCGTTTCCGGATTCCAAATCCGATAGCCTTTTACACCATCCGTATAGCCAAGCAAAACCCCCTTGAAAGCTCTAGGTTCAAGCTTATCATTTCCCGGATCATGCACATAAACCGGACTGCCAAACACACGAAGATAACTCAAGTCAATGCTCTTTCCCTTCCACACTTCCTCCGAAATTTTGTTACTAATAGCTGAGCACAGAATTCGATTAATAATATGCACTGCGGTTGACAAAGCTTCAGCCCAAAATCCCTTTGCCAAACCCGATGTCAATCTCAAGCATCGAGCTTTCTCAAGTAGAGTACGATTCATTCTCTCCGCAACACCATTCGACTGCGGATCTCCAGGTGTAGTAAAATGCCTCCGAATACCATGATGCTTGCAATACTCCAAAAATTCTCCGGAAACATACTCTCCGCCATTGTCAGACCTTAGAACCTTTAAAGACTTGCCACTCTCATTCTCAACAAGAGCCTTCCACGCTTTGAACTTTGCAAATGCCTCCGACTTGGCCTTCATTACATACACCCAAACTTTCCGAGAAAAGTCATCTATAAAGGAAACATAATAGCGAGCTCCACGTAAAGAAGCTACAGGTGTCGGTCCCCAAACATCGTGTGAACATACTCAAGAACACTTCTCGAATCATATTTTCCTTCACCGAATGAAACTTTAGTTTGCTTCCCCATGACACAATCTTCGCAAAACTCTAACTTGTTGAAACTTTCTCCATCGATCATCTCTCTCTTTCGAAGAACATCTAAACTTCTCTCCGAGACATGACCTAACCTCAAATACCACAGCCTAGTCGCATCCAAGCCACGAGAACTATCAACCCCCATACAAGTTTCACGTTCCACAGTCACTCCTTGAAGAAAATAAATACCATGAGTCCTTGCACCCTTCATCACCACAAGTGCCCCCTTCGAAACCCGCAATCTATCACTTTCAATAGTGATCTTACAACCTAAAGAATCCAGCTGCCCCAAAGAGACAAGAGACTTCCTAAGTCCTGGAACATAGCGCACATTAGTGAGAGTACAAACCACTCCGTCAAACATCCTAATTCGCACGGAACCAATGCCTTTCGACTTACAAATAGCACCATTTCTCATAACAATTGAATTTCCTTCTTTGTCGATGTAAGAAGAAAAACAATTCCTATTTGGCGCCATATGATAAGACGCCCCCGAATCGAGCACTCATTTGCTATTCGAAACATCTGATGCTACTGCCGATAAAACATCTACCTCTTCCTCACCAACTGCATTCTCTACCGCTACGGATGAAGATGCTACTTCCTTCTTTCCTTCTCCTTGTCCGAACACTCATTCTTCCAATGACCGGGCTTCCTACAAATATAGCACTTGCCTTTTCTTTCCTTCGACTTTCCTCTCCAACCGGGGTTACTTGATTTAGAACGCCCCCGGTTCTCCTTCTTTACATGCCTCTCCTTCTCCACAAACAAGCCATGATCATTACTAGCACCACTACTTCCATCACCTAACTCCTTCATTTGATCCCGCAACTTCTCGCTAAGAAGACCCGTCTTGACATCATCAAGAGTCAATGTATCTCGGCTATAGATCAAACTGTTTGAGAAACTTGTATAGCGGTCTGGCAATGAACACAACAATATCATTACCTTTTTCTCTTCCTCAATCTTCAAATCTACCGCCTTCATCTTCATTAGCAAATCATCAAAAATATTTAAGTGCGCCTTCATCGAAGTACCTTCCTTCATCTTATAGGTGAAGAACGTTCGCAATAAGATCAAACGATTCGTCAATGACTTCTTCATATACAATTTCTCCAACTTGTCACAAATACCCTTAGCGGTTGTCTCACCACTAATTTCAGAGATAACATTCTCTCCCATAGCAAGTTGAAGTGTAGTGAATGCCCACTCCTCCATCTCCTCTCTCTCAACATCCGAGATGTCCGCTGGCAATAAATGTGTGTCAAACACTACCCGATGCACCCGATTCGTTCTAAGAACCGTTTTCATCTTCCATTGCCATTTTTCAAAATGATTATCGTCATTCCACTTGTCTATTACCAGTTGTGATCCTGAAGCTACGTACGAGCCACGTACATAAGGAGCTACACCACTTGGAGTACCCATTGAGGAACTACTTGAGTTATTACTTGATTCAGGCATCTTTACAACCACCTACCAAAACCTGAAGCTCCGATACCAAATGTTGGTGCGGGATTCCGACTCCAATCGAAACCCCACGAGCGCAGCGGAAGACGGGATCGTGATAAGCAGTGTAAAAACAACCAATCAATAACTCAAATCCAATCACAATCAATCAAAATCCCAAACAAGTAAATCAAAGATCAAGACAATAATGAAAATAAATCACACAGAGATTTATAGTTGTTCCACTAACGTTGTGTTAGTGTACATCCACTTTACGAGAGAGCTTTTATTATTATTGATGAGAAGAGTACAAGAGATTGATTACAATGATCAATAATCAAAATAGAAATTGATTTTTGTGGAGAAGAGAATTGAAGAAAATTAGGTTTTGATAAACCCTAATTTGGAGGAGGCTGATCTCTTATTGTTGCTTGCACACGCTTCTCTCTGCCTCTACGGATCTGATACCTGTGGCTAGCTTATATAGGAGAATAGAAACCCTAGACAATATTCCAAAATTGCCCCTGCGGATATCACAAATTGTCACCCAAGTCCACGAGGTGACAAACAAAAAAAAAACGTTCCAGACGTCTGGCCTAAGGGTCAGACTCTGACTTAAGTCTCTAGAGCGACTTCGCTCCAGATCAAACGTCTGACCCACTTGGTCAGACGTCTGACTGAGTGTTCTGTAACCACTCCAGAACAATTTCAGACGTCTGAAAATAATTTCAGACGTCTGAAATTAGTTGTTGTCCCCAAACAGCCCACTTCACCTTTTCTCTTCTAACTTCCACCTCCGGACTCCGATTTGCGAACCGTTTCCTCCGTTACGAAGCTACTTCTGACCACTACAAATCCTCATATAGTGTCGCCAAATTTTAACATTTTGTATCTAGAACTAGATACATATAAGTCAGTCTCAAATGCTGTAAACATAAAAACATAGAATTCTAGAACAGGAAACAAATATCCCTAATCTAATATGTAAAGGTACAAAGTTGTAAAGAAGAACACAAAGAGAGCGGTGGGTGAAGCAAGGGATCGGGCGTATGAAGACTTGTATCATAAGCTAAGTACGAAGGAGGGTGAAAACGACGTCTATAGAATAGCTAAGCTCCGTGAGAGGAAGACAAGAGACTTCAATCAAGTTAAATGCATCAAAGATGATAATAATATACTTTTAGTGAAAGATGATGAGATAAAATATAGATGGAGAGATTACTTCGACAAGCTATTAATGAAAAGGTGATAGCACTTTGATTGAGATAGACAACTCTTTCGATGACAGCAGTAGGCATTTTGTTTGGAGAATTCAAGAATCCGAGGTAAAGAAGGTGCTAAAACGGATGAAAGTAGGCAAGGCATTGGAACCTGATGGCATCCCCATTGAAATATGGAGATGCCTTGGAGATGTAGGGACAAATCAAACAAGATGTCAGATGAGTGGAGGAGAAGCAAATTGTTTCTAATTTTTAATAATAAAGGAGATATACAAAGTTGCACAAACTACGGAGGAATTAAGTTTATGAGTCGTACGATGAAGCTATGGGAGAGAGTCATCGAACATCGATTAAGAAGAATGACAAACGTTTCAAAAACCATTTTGGTTTCATGCGTGGGAGGTCGACCACGGAGGCTATTTTCTTGATAAGACAACTTATGGAGAGGATTAAGGAGAAAAAGAAGGATTTGCACATGGTTTTTATCGATTTGAAGAAAGCTTATGGCAAAATACCACGAAAGGTAATGTGGTGGGCTCTGAAAAAGAAGAGAGTCCCAACAAAGTACATTACCCTTATCAAGGATATGTGGATAACGTTGTGACTAGTGTCGGAGCATGCGATGGTGTAACCAGTGACTTCCCCATTAACATAGGATTACATCAAGGGTCAGCTTTGAGCCCCTACATTTTTGCCCTAGTAATGAATGAGGTTACAAAGAGTATACAAGGGGAGATTCCTTGGTGTATGCTATTTGTTGATGATGTTGTGCTAATTGATGATAGTAGGATTGAGGTTGATAGACAACTCGAGCTGCGAAGACATACTTTAGAATCTAAGGGATTTAGGTTAGTAAAACTAAAACAGAGTATATGACGTGCGAGTTCAGCGGTATCAGGTCAGTGGATGGTGATGTTATTCTGGCCGGACAAATAGTTCCTAAAAAGGAATCCTTTCGGTATCTAAGATCAATGTTGCAGTGTAATGGTGAGATTGATGAAGTGACGACAACCATCTGGCATTCTCTGTGACAAGAAAGTCTCACAGAAGCTTAAAGGAAAGTTCTATAGAACGACAATTAGGCCTGCGATATTATACGGTGCAGAATGTTGGCCTACTAAAAACCAACACGTTCAAAGATAAGCGTAGCAGAGATGCGTATGTTGCGATGGAGTTGCGGTTATACAAGAAGAGACTGAATTAGAAATGATGATATACGTGAAAAACTTGAAGTAGCACCAATCGAGGAGAGACTAATTCAACATCGCTTAAGATAGTTTGGACATCTCCAACGAAGGCCGTCCGAGGCACGTGTGCGCGTTGGAATTATAGGTCGTGTCGTTTTCTCAAAGAGAGGTAGAGGTCAATCAAAGTGGACATGGGAGGAAGTTGTTGAAAGGGACTTGAAGGGTTGTAATATAGCCGAAGAGCTGGTAACGGATAGGAGCGTGCGAAAGTTAGCGATCCACATATCAGAACCATGAGCTATGAGCTTTATAAGTTTTAGATTATATGATTAGGAAAAAAAGCCTAAGACGTAGCGTTTGGTCTTTGATCAATGTTACTATCAGCACCATTATTAATACGAGCGTTACGGCACGCGCTTCGCGCGTGAGTTGTTTTCCTACGAATTGCATATGTTTCAACACATTTAAAAAAGCACAAATATTAAATCATATTTTGCATTGAAATCATGTTTAATTTTTGAAACTTAATGGTCGGACCAAAAAATTGCGCTTCTATTTCAATTATTAAAAAGATTATATCTAACAATTATATTTGTGTATGTGTGTGTATGCCTATTAGTATATATATTTTGGCACGTGCAGTGCATATTAGCATTTTATTAAATTTGAAAGTTCTATGTAATTTGATAAAAATAAACTGAAAAACATATAGAAAAATGTAATTTTTTTGTTGAAATAGGATTTGAACTTATAATATTGTTTATGTTTAAAATTCCCTTTTGAAAATAGATGTCAATACTTGTTCACGGTGAGATTCGAATTCAAAACATCTTGTTTGCATGGAAGGACATTTATGAAATTTCACGGCCAGACCAAAAAATTGTGTTTTTATTTCAACTATTAATAAAGATTTATAGATTGGTTGATTTATTTAAGAAGATCTTGCATTACCTATTCAGATGCAGCCGTATATATTTGACTCGTTCTCTGAAGTTTAATTAAAATTGCATTTGAATACGTCTAAAGTAATTGTAGGAAGATTTTATCTCCTACTTTATTGAGAATATCATATGCAATAACAATTTAATATTTAAAAATGTATATATAGGGGTATTTTGGGAAGTTCATGGTCGGACCAAAAAGATTGCGCTTCCAAAACAACTATTAATAAAGATTTGTACTGTTATTATTATTATTAATTTACCCATTTGACTTAATTTTATTATCGTTATTGTTATAAGCTTTAAATTACTTTTGTCATTTAGTTTCGGGTTTCATCTCTAGACGACCCCAACTTGTTTGGCAATAATGACTCTGTTGTTGTTGTTGTTGTTGTTGTTATTGTTATACGTTAGAGACATGAAACACAGAAATCACTGAGATGGGTTGTAATAATTTTATAAAGCCATATATTCAATTGGTATCAAATTAAAGGGCCAAAAAGTCATTGGATATTTACTGACCACTGAAGTAGGTTATTATAATTAACATCCAGCCCATATTAAATGAAAGGTCCCAAAAAAGTAACTGGGTCGCTTCTGTTCATTGTCATTCCTGAAATATAGGTGCATATGTTAGGAATATTGAATTGGATCAAACTACTAATTTCTGATCATTACACAAGTGAAAGTTTCAAGAAGTTGAAATAGACAAAAGTACATTTCTTTGAACTAATATATGAGGTATTGCGAAACTGAGAGCTAAATGGTAGAAGATTGAAAACTATGCACTTGCCTGAAGAAAATCATATAGGTCATTGCTCACACCCTGCTCATTATGACGAATATCATGTCTGTCTGAACTATAACTGAAACCAGTTCCAGTAGGCTGATCCACATATATTAGATTTGAAGCCTGGACAGAGGCTATTAGTCATTCACATAATCAATGAATTCAAGTATCAATAAGTAAAAGGTTTGGTTAAGCTGATCCGAAAGTAACAATACATAAAAAGTTGCAATTATACATTACGAAGAAATTTGAGAAACAACCATTCGTTTGACCAACTGACTTCAATGACTAGGGTAAACAAACAAACATAACATTTTTTATATATACTTGGTTATAGTGACATGTACAAAACACTCTGATACACCTAAGTTTGTGTAACTTGGGGTGAACTTTATTTTTAAGAAATTACAAGTTTGAATATCCTATGCTCTCACAGGAGATTAGAACTTAGAAACTCCAAATAGGGAACCAATTACCCCACCAAGTAAGATTCGTCAGATAAACATCGATTAAATCATGGTAATGACTCTAGTGAGTAAACGATAAGATAGAAACAAGAACTGATATAAATACCTGATCCCAACCAAAATCATTCCAAATGAGCGATAGGTTTTTTGCAATGTTGAAAGGGCCATTTTCAAAAAACACGGCTAATTCACTGCTACAACCTGGCCCGCCTGTCAGCCAAATTACAACTGGATCCTTCTTACTACGCCTCGATTCAAAGAAGAAGTAGAACATCCTTCACAAAACAAAGTCATTTTGTGTCATAATTTCTAGCATTTGCAGATGTATTATACCACAATCCATTGAAAGCAATTTGCTTCTACTCTTCATAGTAATCAAGAAAGAGCAACAAGAGCTCCTTGGATACCTTACTAATTTGGATGTTCTAATTTCAAGACATATTTATGCAATAAATACTTCAAACCAACTGTATAAGCATAAAAACACTTGAAGGGCTAACGCTAAAAGGATTAAAAATCTAAATACTACGTAAAGTATATTATGTCATAACTAATTGTCTCGTGAACAATGTTGAAAATTTGAGATAGACTTTTTCCAACAATATTAAAGGGTTCAAACCTCAAATGGATGTAAAATTGTCACCAATAGTACAATTAAGTTTATTTTATTCTAAAAAGTGCTAGCGATGTTTAGCATAGTCATTCTACGTATCAGTTATTGATAACGATCAAGGTGTTCAAATACTTCCTTTTTTGTTATTAGCAAACATGATTCATTGAGTACTTTTATATGCATAAAAGGGATTGCATTGCCACTGAATGAAAAAATAGTAGATAATTTAATTAGTAATAAAACTAAAAACTTTCTAGGGGATACACATACTTTGTAGCTTAACAAATTAAAGGAGAAACTTGTAAGGAAATTAAAGGGCCCTATGCCTGGACGGTTGTAAAAGACAGACTTTGCCATAGATTAATATTTAAATGTATCCTATTTCGACAATTATTTTGCTGACTCCACAACTTTATGTCGTGGAAAAAGTACAATACATGTGAAGCAGGTTTACAATGTTATGTCCTTCGCTGCTACAATACACCATCGGTGCTCAAGGGTAGCTCAGTCGACCAAGACATTGTGCCACCAATTAAGAAGTGCAAATATTGATTTTCAATGTCCTTGTATACAAAGTTATCCGTCCGATTTCTGTCAAAATTATAGATTATAATATGTGTATTTTAGCATAGGGAATAATATGTATTATCGTTTTCTTAAGTCAATAGTTTATATTTTATGCATTTAACGCATACTAATTACTCAAAACTATTTATGATTATCATATGTGTTTATTTTTGTACTTTTATAATCAATGAGACTGAAGAAAATTAATGTTAAACCAAAATTTTCTATTTATATATTTAGATTCATCAATCATCAGCTGATAGGATAAATATTCGATATTTATCAGCATCCACGAATGCAGATATTCGATATCCAAAATTGACTTCAAATGTGGATGTGAATGTAGATATATCACTATCTGCATTTGAAGCTATCCGTTGATCGTACATTAATAATATATTGCAAACAAAAATGCTATTTAGTTGGTAGAAAAACATAACTATTTCATTTAGACCCCCACCGTATATGAAATGAAAATACATCAATTTATACATGAAATATTACATTATAAAACAATATGGTACATAGACTTGTTTTGAAAATACTGCATATGAATAATTTAGGTTTTCAGCTCAATTACCACTGTCTGTATATTAAAGGTGATATAATGACGATGTAACGATGGATTTTTCAACGATTTAATTAAGGATTTTAACGAAGATGTTGAAATAAAATTTATTTTTAAAAATAAAAATTTGACAACGAAACCTAGATATTTGAAATGCATCCATTGAAATGAGGCCAACGAAATTTATTTTGCGTCAAAATTCGTCCAAAACTAGGTCAGCACATTTTTCAGTGCGAATTATAAAATTTTAAAGTATAAATATTTTTACATAAAATCTAGAAAAGCGTAAAAATTCGTTCCGTCCAATTCCGACCTTTGTAGCTCCGTTCATCAAGAATTATTGTTGTCGTTCAATTTCAAAACGGTAACAGCAGCGACTAATGAAAATTTGCTGCAGATGTCATAACATAGATTTTAGTACATCGTTGGATTCGTCTCGTCGTGCTGATCTCCGCGATATATATATTTCGTTTTTTGGCTTCCACTGCAAAACGCTAAATGGTCAAGATACTGGTTCGTGACCGTGCCTTGGAGTCGTAATTACATACGTTCTTTCACAGCCAACGTTCATTCTTTTTAGCCGACATCCTTTGCGTGCGCAGACTCATTTAATTAATGCTGCATTTAATTAGCCTCCTCCGTGCATTCACTTCCCTTTGTATATTCCTCCTCCTCTTCCTTTTCTTCGTTCTGCAAATTGCTTACAAAAAATATATAAAACATGGCATACATATATATAAGCCTTCCAACTTTCTCTTCCTCCCTTTTCTTTTTCCCGCCTGTAACCTTCCAACTCTTCTCCACTTTGCCTAGCCACCTCACCCACCTTAGACCTCACCTCCCCCTTCCGCCAGCTTCGACTTCCCCGACCTCCCCTACCTAACAACTAACAACCACCCTGCCACTAACCTGCTTCTCCCTACTCCGCCTTCACCTCGTCCCTCCGCCTCACCTTTCCGCGAGCCAGCAGCCAACCCAACCTCCGCCACCAAGCAACCTCCCAGCGGCCATCTTCCCTTCCTTCCCCCACCCACCCGAAACCCTGTGAACCCGCTTCACCTCGGCAGCCTCCTCAGCCTGCGTCCCACCTCCTCCACCGAGCCCAGTCCAGTCCCGAGCCTCTCCGCGCCAGCAGCTCCACTATCGGTCCTACCCACGACCAGCAACCCAGCCAACCCCGCCTACACGAACCGTCGCTTGTTAGAAAACTGCTATTAGAAACTGCAATCGTTTCATTTACTTTTAACATTATGCAGTTTCTGATCTCAATGTGACTCTATTAATTAGGTCATAAATAGAACGTTTCATTTACCTTTAACGTTATGCAGTTTCTAATCTTAATGTGACCTGATTAATTAAGTCATAAATAGACCTTTCTATAATTAGAACATTAGGTCTGTGATTAATCTTAAGCGTTGAATTGGTATATGATGGACGTATCAGATTTAGAGTTAAATGTTATATAAAGGATTGGGTCCTCTCTCTTCTAGGATATAGATGTATTCTTCTCCATTAAGAAACATATAAAGGAATAGGGTTAGAGAGAGAAACTGAATTCTGAGAAGAAGAGTAATTATTAGAAGTCAGAAGAAGAAGATGATAGCCATTACATCTTCCGATGTTAATCAAGGTACGTTATCTTAAACAAAACAAAAAATCATATTAAGCTTTGTTTGTGAAATATTCGGTATTGGTGATCCTTGAGCTATTATTTGAATTGTTCATCATTAATCATGAAAGATCGAACAGTAAAGAATTTCTGACATTTGGTATCAGAGCCACCAATCAATAACTGAATATTTTCTATGATTGCAATTGATCTGTTATATGCTTTACTCATGATGTTTAATAAGTATGTGTTATAAGTCAATTATGCACATGAGATTTATGATTTTGTTAATCGCCAAAGTGGTCAAAATCAGAATAATCATTTAGTGCATAAGTGACATAATGATTACTGGTAGAAATTGCCAGTTATAATAATACCAACAAAAAAAATTGGCGTCACTAATGGTAGAACCTGAGAACTTATCCAAAGGAAAGTTTTGTTCTATAACTAGTTTACATGATGAGGTTTAATAGATATCTTGATTAAATAAATATTGATCATCCAAAGATGTCAGTTTTATTTAATTGAATATATTTATTACTTACTTATGTTTTGATATTTAATTATGTTAAGTATAAGATAGTATCTACCCAAAGGAGTGCTATATTATACTATTATGTACATATCTGAATTGCGTTAGCTATGAGCTTATAGTTATTTCAATTTTTTTATTTAATTTGCGGTAGTTTCCATGAATACACATGCTTCATCTGTTACATTGTTCACTGATGTTAATTTTTCTAAATGAAGGGAACAAGTCAATTTCCATTTAGGTGTTCAGGATCTTGACTTGGCACTCCTTGAGGATAAACTTGTTGCTTTTACAACAGCTAGTAATGAGGCAGAAAAATCACACCATAAAGCATGGGAACACAGTAACAGATTGAGTCTCATATTTATTAAGATGACTATTGCTAACAACATCAAGTCAACAATTCTGCAAATAGAAAGAGCTAGGGAATATATGCAGTTTGTGGAAGAGCGTTTTCGTTCAACTGATAAGTCACTCGCTGGTACTCTTGTGGCAGAACTCACGACCATGAAGTTTGATAGGTCACAAACTATACAAGAGCACATTATAGAGATGACCAATCTAGCAGCAAGGTTAAACTCCCTTGGACTTACAGTAGAGGATTCCTTTCTTATCCAATTTATCCCGAACTCGCTATCTTCTGAATATGGACCTTTTCAAATTAACTATAACACTATAAAGGATAAGTGGAATGTTAATGAATTGGCCAGTAGACTTGTTCAGGAAGAAGGACGTTTGAAAAATCAAGTGAATCACTCAGTAAGTTTTGTGAGTAATAAAGCTGGTAAAGAAAAGAATGGAAAATCAAGCCATTTTAAGAAGATAAAGGCACCTCCTAAGAATGGGCAGGATAAGGAAAAGAAGGAACTAAAAGATATTCGATGTCATTTCTATAAAAGGAAAGGACATTATCAAAATGACTGTCCGAAAAGGATAGCTTGGTTCAAAAAGAAAGGTAATCATCTAGCTTTCGTATGTTTTGAATCAAATTTAGTTGAAGTTCCTATTCATACATGGTGGCTTGATACTGGTGCTACAACTCATGTCTCCAATAATATGCAGGGATTTCTTATAATCCGAACCATAAATCCAAATGAAGATCGTTTTCTCTTTATGGGAAACGGAATGAAATCCACAATAGAAGGCATTGGGACTTATCGTCTAATTCTAAAAAGTGGATATATATTAGACTTATATAGTACCTTTATGTACCTTCATTATCTAGAAACCTTATTTCCATAAGTAAGTTGGATATTTCTGGTTTTAGATGTACGTTTGGATCTGGTTGTTTTGATTTATATAAGAATACTGATAATGTTAGTTCTGGTATTCTAATTGATGGTTTATATAAATTGAAACTGAATGACACTTATGTGAATTCCTTGCTGAATGTAATAAATAATGTTGGATGAAAACGTAGCATGTTGAATGAAAATTCTGCTTTCTTATGGCATAAAAGACTAGGTCACATATCCAAAGAAAGAATGATGAGATTAGCAAGTAATGAAATTTTGTCAAATTTGAACTTTAGTGATCTAGAATTATGTGTGGATTGTATTAAAGGTAAACAAACCAATCATAATAAGAAAGGAGCCACTAGAAGCAGCCAGCTTCTTGAAATAATACACACTGATATTTGCGGACCTATGAACACTCCGGCCTTTGATGGATAAAAGTATTTCATCACTTTTATTGAAAAAATTTCCCGCTATGGCTATGTCTATTTGCTTCATGAAAAATCTCAATCTGTGAATGTCTTTGAGACATTTGTAAAGGAAGTCAAGAGGCAATTAGATAAAAAGGTGAAAATCATAAGGTTCGATAGAGGTGGTAAATATTATGGCAAATATAACGAGTAAGGCCAGTGTCCAGGTCCATTTGCAAAATTCCTCGAAAGTCAAGGCATATGTGCGCAATACACAATGCCAGGTACACCACAGCAAAATGGTGTAGCAAAAATGCGCAATAGGACGTTAATAGATAACGATTAGGAGTATGATGTCAGGTTCTACACTACCTAAGAATTTGTAGTCGTATGCTCTCAAAACTACTAATTATTTGTTGAATAGGGTTCCTAGTAAAGCTGTTCAAAAGACTCTTTTGAATTATGGACTAACAGAAAACCTAGCTTAAGACACCCGCATGTTTGGGGTTGTCCAGCGGAAGCGAGAATTTATGATCTACATGACAAGAAATTAGATTCTCGAACGATTAGTGGTATTTTTTAGGTTATCTTGAAAAATATAAAGGATATGTGTTTTACTGTCCTAATCATAGTCTAAGAATTATAGAAACTGGTAATGCAAGATTCATTGAGATTGGTGAAGTCAGTGGGAGTACTAGAAGAGAAATAGTGGAAATAAAGGAAACAAGGATAAATGTTACATTGCCTAGAATAGTTCCTCCATCCACTATTACTCCAAATGTTGTTCCAGCTGTTGGAGAACAGCATGATGATGAACAACATATAAATGAAGAAGTACTTCCTGAAGGAAATGACTTATATAATGCTTGTATGCATGAACCACAACAAGTAGCATTAAGAATATCTCAAAGAGATCATAGGTCAGCTATTTCTAATGATTATATGGTTTACATGCAAGAATCAGATTATGATATAGGAATCAATAAGGACCCCAATTTCATTTTCACATGCTGTAGAAAGTAAAGAGTCAAAGGAATAGATTATGATATATAGAATGAAATTTGGGATCTCGTTGAGTTACCACATGGTTGTAAAAGAGTCGGATGCAAACGGGTTTTTAAAACCAAACACGACTCTAGTGGTAATGTCGAACGGTATAAAGCTAGACTTGTTGCTAAGGGTTACACTCAGAAAGATGGTGTTGATTATAAGGAGACATTTTCTCCAATTTCGAAAAAGGACTCACTAAGAATAATAATGGCATTAGTAGCACATTATGATTTGGAATTGCATCAAATGGATGTGAAAACAACTTTTCTGAATGGAGATCTTGATGAGGATGTTTATATGGATCAACCTGAGGGTTTTTCTGTAAAAGGTAAAGAACAATTGGTGTGTAAACTTAAGAAGTCAATATATGGGCTTAAACATGCATCCCGACAATGGTATATAAAGTTCAATACCATTATTACATCTTTTGGTTTTAAGAAAAATATGGTTGATCATTGTTTATACAAAAAAGATCAGTGGGAGCAAGTTTATTTATCTAGTCCTTTATGCTGATGACATCTAATTTAAGCATATTGCATGAGACTAAGGAATTTCTCTCAACGAACTTTAAAATGAAAGATATGGGAGAGGCATCATATGTGATTGGAATAGAAATATTTCGTGATCGATCATAAGGAATATTGGGATTGTCTCAGAAAGGATATATCGAAAGGATTCTAGAGAGCTTTGGAGTGAGTAAGTGTTCACCTGGGAAAGTTCCTGCATAGAAAGGTGAAAAATTCAATCTCATGCAATGTCCTAAGAATGATGGTGAATGAAAGGAAATGGAATCAATTCCATACGCATCTGTAGTTGGTAGCCTAATGTATGCTCAAACCTGTACTAGAACGGATATCAGTTTTGCGGTCGGTATGTTAGGGAGGTATCAAAGTAATCCAGGAAGGGAACATTGGCAAGCTGCAAAGAAAGTGTTAAGGTACTTACAAGGCACAAAAGATTACATGCTCATGTATAGTAGATCCAATAAATTAGAGGTGATTGGATATAGCGATTTAGATTTTGCTGGATGCATCCATACTAGAAAATCGACTTTTGGTTACCTGTTTATGTTTGCTCAAGGCGCCATATCATGGAAAAGTGCGAAACAAACTATCGTTGCTTCATCTACTATGGAGGCAGAATCTGTGGCATGTTATGAAGCCACAATTCATGCATTATGGTTGCGCAACTTTATTTCAGGACTTGCGATTGTCGACACCATTAGCAAGCCGCTGAAAAATTATTGTGATAACTCTGCAGCAGTGTCTTTCTCACAAAACAAAAGTACTTTAAAGGTACCAAACATATGGAATTGAAGTATCTTGTTGTGAAAGATGAGGTTCAAAAACAAAGAGTGCCAATCATGCACATCAGGACAGAACTTATGATTGCAGATCATTTGACGAAAGGGTTACAGCCAAGACAATTTAAGGAACATGTTCAAAGAATGGGTCTTGGTTGTATTAATAATAATTGATGTGTGATATTCTGAGCTCCTTTGTGTGTTTCTGATATACAATTATGTTTCTCTTGTTTTAATGTGGTAGTATGTACTTTATGTAATTTTAAACAAAAAAGAGTCTTATAAAGATATTATGTTTAATCATTATGATATAAGACATTATGTGGACCATTATGCTGTTTTATATAAATTATGAGTATAAAATGATGGACTGCTGGTATTGTAGTATGTGGAAGGGAATGCATTGAATTAATAATGCACAATCGCCATAACTCTCAGCAATTTATCATAGTATGATGTTCAACACTTGATATTACGAATAATCGGGTCAAGTGGGAGAATGTTAGAAAGCTGCTATTTGAAACTTCGATCGTTTCATTTACTTTTAACGTTATGCAGTTTCTAATCTTAATGTGACCCTATTAATTAGGTCATAAATAGAAAGTTTCATTTATCTTTAACGTTATGCAGTTTCTAATCTTAATGTGACCCGATTAATTAAGTCATAAATAGACCGTTCTATAATTAGAACATTAGGTCTGTGATTAATCTTAAGCATTGAATTGGTATATGATGGGCGTATCAGATTTAGAGTTAAATGTTATATAAAGGATTGGGTCCTCTCTCTCCTAGGATATAGATGTATTCTTCTTCATCAAGAAACATATAAAGAAATAGGGTTAGAGAGAAACCGAATTCTGAGAAGAAGAGTAATTATTAGAAGTCATAAGAAGAAGATGACAGCCATTACATCTTCCGCTGTTAATCAAGGTACGTCATCTTAAACCCAAAAAAATCATATTAAGCTTTGTTTGTAAAATATTCGGTATTGGTGATCCTTGGGTTATTACTTGAATTGTGCAACATTAATCATGAAAGATTGAATAGTAAAGAATTTCTGACATCGCTGCCACCTTGAACGCCGCCTACCCGAAGCCGCCCGGCCGAACAACCTAGCCCAGCCCACGAACCCGCATACTCGCCACCTTACCCATAACCAAACCAACAACCCGAAAAAACGACCGAACCCGCCGCCCGCATTCCGAACTCGAACCCCTATGTGGCAGCATAACATAGCTCTTGTACGTGTACACGTATCAGGATCCGTACCGCCATTCTCATTTTCAAAATCGGCTAAGGTGAGCGATTTTAAACTCACGACTAGATTTTAATATTGCAAGTATCCTGCGAGTTTATAAATAATTGGTTGATAAAAATGATTGGTATTGGAATTGGAAATTATAAATTATCGACGCTGTGATATAGAACTTTATTGAAATAGTTTAAATTACTGATTGAATCCCAAATTGCTTGTGAAACCAATTAACTATTGAAAATTTTAGATATTGGATGTTGATACTTTGTCATCTTTATATTGTTGCAGTATGCATTGATTTAGACACTGAACTTGAATCAGGATATGGGTTGAATTGATGTATACCCAAATTAAATCACTTGGTCTAGATGAGAAAATTAAATAATAAATATTGATTGGTCGATTGAAATTTATTTTGGATAGTTAATACTTAAATTTGAAATTATGAAATAATTTGGAAATTTAACGTGAATTTATAATTTAAATTTTTCGTTGAAGTTAATATTTTGGAAATTTATTAAGTGAATTTAGATTTTGAAATGAAATATTAATTGAACTATTTTAAAATTATGAAATTAAAGTAATATGGTTATATTTAATATTAATGATATTTAAACTTGTTAAGTTGAAATATAATGAAATTTGTTAATATTTTTTATGTAATTAAATTTTAAATAAATATTTGATTTAATTAAAAAGAGAATTTTAATTATTGAATTAATATATAAAAATTAAATTAAATTGTTTTGAATTAAAGTTTAATTAAAAGTGTTTAAGTAAATTAATTCTGAAGTTTAATTAAATATTTAATAATAAAACTTTTGTATTTAAAGACTTAATTGACTTTGACAAATAGTAATGCAATTTGGCTAATTTAGTAAAAATGAAATATTTGTTTAAAAGTTGAATCTTTTGATTAAATGAAAATTTGTTGAAGTCAAATGAGGATATGTTATTTGAAAATAAGAGATACTTTGATTTAATAAAAAAAATCCAATCGATGTGAAAATGACGTTGGTTATTAACGAGACCGGCCCGAATATGGGCATATTCTCTGTCGATACCGAAACCACTTTAATAACTATGTACGTGGAGTGATGATCCAAAACGAAGTGGTTGGATTTGACGTACATTTGCTGGATTTGAAGAAAGAAAACGATAATGGATTAGCCCTCCACTTGTGCCAATTTAAAATGACTGAAACAGAAGCCGTATCGGCCAAGCGGGCAAGCTGCCCCGAGCGGACACACTTCTTCATAGGAATATCCTTATTTCTGTTGTCGTTGGTGATCGCCCTTCGATTATGGGAGTGTTGGACATGGTGGATGGCTATGGTTATGATGCGTTACCACTAGCCGGTAAGGGTAAACTGGTAGTATCCTACCTTGGGCATTGCCTCACGTGCCTTGTCATACTTTTATCCCTATACGAGACCGCTACGATTTTGATTTGGTATTGTCGTGTCATGGTGCCTCTCTATCCATCGACGGTTTACTGGTGTTTTATATGCAAACTGTACGACAATGCTTTAAAACGTGTTCAAGGGGATCAATGTATAGCCTTAACGCTATTTTAATGTTTTATATTACTGATAGACACTACGTATTCTATTGTATATATAAATAGTTTGACGGATCCTTAAAAAATGGAAAATTTTGTAACATCTCTTGAATAACTTGTACATTTCACTTGAGTAGGACTACTTACATGAAAACTTATAGTTCTGACTCGAGTATTGCGATTACATGAATTACGGGGCCATTTCCTTGAATTACTTGTGCATCTCTTGAATAACTTATACATTCAGATTTATTGATATTGCAAGTATCCTGCGAGTTTATAAATAATTGGTTGATAAAAATGATTGGTATTGGGATTGGAAATCATGGATTGTCGACGCTGTGATACATAACTTTGCTGAAATAATTTAAATTACTGATTGGATCCCAAATTTCTTGCGGAACCCTTTACTATGGAACATTTTAGATATTGGATGTTGATTGATTTATTGATACATTGTCATCTTTATATTGTTGCAATATGCATTGATTTGGATACCGAAACTTGAAACGGGATATGGGTTGAAATGATATATACCCAAATTAAATCACTTGGCCTAGGATGGAAAATTAAATAATAAACACCGATTGGCCAATTGAAATTTATTTTGGAAACTTAATACTTAAATTTGAAATTATGAAATAATTTGGAAATTTAACGTGAATTTATAATTTAAATTTTTCGTTGAAGTTAACATTTTGGAAATTTATTAAGTGAATTAGATTTTGAAATGAAATATTAATTGAACAATTTTAAAATCATGAAATCGAATTAAAATGGTTATATTGAAGATTAATGATATTTAAACTCATTAAGTTGAAATATAATGAAATTTGTTAATATTGTATAGGTAATTAATTTTTAAATACATATTTGATTTAATTAAAAAGAGAATTTAATTATTGAATTAATATATAAAGATTACATTAGATTGTTTTGAATAAAATTTTAATTAAAAGTGTTTAAGTAAATTAATTCGAAGTTTAATTAAATATTTAATAATAAAACTTTTGTATTTAAAGACTTAATTAACTTTATAAATCTGAATAGTAATGCAATTTGGCTAATTTTGTAGAAATGAAATATTTGTTTAAAAGTTGAATCTTTTGACTTTAAATCCAAATTTGTTGAAGTCAAATGAGGATATGTTATTTGAAAATAAGAGATATTTTGATTTAACAAAATATCCAACCAGTGTGAAAATGAAGTTGGTTATTAAAGAGACCGGGGCGGAATATGGGCGTACTCTCTATCGATACCGAAACCATTTTAATAACTACGTATGTGGAGTGGTGATCCAGAACGAAGCGGTTGGATTTGGCATACGTTTGCTGGATTTGAAAAAAGAGAACGATGATGGATTAACCTGGCACTTGTGCCAATTTAAAATGACTAAAACAAGAGCTGTATCGGCCAAGCGGGCTAGCTACCCCGAAGCGGACACACTTCTTCGTATGAATATCCTTATTTCGGTTGTTATTGGTGATCACCCTTTGATAATGGGAGTGTTGAACGCGGTGGACGGTCATGGATATGATGCGTTACCACCAGCCGGGAAGGGTAAATTGGTAGTATCCTATGTTGGGCATTGCCTCACGTGTCTTGTCATACTTTTATCCATATATGAGACCGCTAAGATTTTGATTTGGTGTTGTCGTATCGCGGAGCATCCCTATCCACCAACGGTTTACTGGTGTTTTATATGCAAATTGTACGACAATGCTTAAAGACATGTTAAAGGGTATCAATGTAAAGCCTTAACGCTATTTTGATATTTTATATTATTGATAGACACTACATATATAGTGTATTCTATTGTATATATAAATAGTTTGATGGATCCTTAGGAAATGAAAAATCACATAAAATATCTTGAGTTACTTGTACATTTTCACTTGAGTAGGACTACTTACATGAAAACTTCTAGTCCAGATTCGAGTATATTGTTTTACATTATACTCGGGTTAGCCTGAGTATTGTAGTGCATAAGCAGTGCTTATTTTGGGAGCCGAAGAATTGGTCGAAGACTCCACTCTATCTAGTATTAGTTATCTATTTCATTTTGGCTTGTATCGGTAGACTTTTATGAATCTCTAGTATTGTATAATTAAAGTCTGAAACTCTGATGTGTTTTGTTTAGTAGCTTCATGAACTACTATGTATATTATTTACTTTCGCTGCGAGACTATGTATTATTTTTGTGTGTGATTCTATATTTATTCTATTTTTAAAACCCCAAATTGATAATATGTCTAATTTGAACGATTTATGTTGGACAAGGATGGTTTATTGTCAGCTTAAGTTGTTCGAAAAAGCGGATCATCATAGATGGGCTGATAATTGTTATATTAGTAATGTTAAATTATCATTTGTTACCAAAAATAAAGACCTTTTTCTTACTATAATTAGGACTGTTATGATAACGGTAAATTTATCATTTCCAGTCAATCGGTTACCATTTTAAAGTAAAGTCAGTAATACCAACATAATCGGTCCGGTAACGGTAAATTTACCATTTTTAGGTAAAATGTCGGTAATATTTTTTTGAAACCAACGGTAACGGTAATTTACGAGTCCATTCATAATACATATACATATTAATGTATGATGTTGTACTACTGTCATTTAGAAGTAAGAAAATTGTTCAATTTATTTTAGTAATTCTACTTAAACGATGATAAATACACTTCTTTTCTATGTCCTTTATTAAGTGGCCCGATGAAATATATAATGAATCATCATTTAGTATTAAAATATATCAACTTATTATTTTTTTAGAAAAAATGTAATTTACCATTACCAGTGTAACAGTTACCAGTTTATCGGTATATCAGTCAAATTAGTAACGGTAACGGTAAACAATTTTAGTTTACCAGTAAAAACGGTACGGTAACAGTATTTACAAAATGGTAACGGTAACCATTATCATAACAGCCCTAACTATAATGGCGTTTCATCATATATTTTGTGATGTTTAATAAAAAGCAAAGCGAGAAATAAGAGAAATGCAATTAACATCATTCAAATTGAATTTTGAGTTTATAGCTAGTTACTAGCCTACTTCTAGATAATTATCATACAACCAATTTCTATGAGTATCCTTGTATTAAAACACAATTCTATATTTCCCCGTGAATTTGCATCATATAGGTTAGGAACAATAAAACTACAAATTGGAATAATATGGAAGTTCAGTAATTACATTTTTTCATTTTTTTTTGTTCTTTCATGTTAAAATGAGGAGCATGAACATAAAGATGGAAGTTGAGACTTTGGAATATAAAATTTTGCGGTTAATAGGAGAAAGTTTGAACCTTAAAAATTAACATCAAAGTTTGTTAAAGAAGAAATTCAATGGTCAATTAACAAGGTATGGTTTTGAAGTTTTGAAATCTTTTGGAATAAACGTATTAAGAAAATAAGAAGAAAAAGGACACAAATAGGTCGGCAAAATACCATTATTTTGAAAAAATATTATCAACATTTTACCATTACCATTATCATACATATTGCATCGGTACCAATTCAGCTCAAAAATGGTTACCGATTGCACGGTGAAAGTATGGTAATGAGAAGTTTGTCATTACCAGATAACCGTAACTACATACATTAGCGTTTAAGAGTAGAGGATATAGAGAATATAGTGTATATTTTTGGTCATCCGCAATGCAAAAAAGAACAAAAAATTAACTGTAAACACAATGACATAATAACATTAGTTTTTATGACATTTTGAATCATGAAAAAGAACAAGAAATTTGATTAAAAAAGTAAATGAAAGGAAAACAAGCATCCATTTATTGTGTCATGCATGTCATGTGTGCCATGCATCGTGCATCATGCACACCATGTGCACCGTGCATGTCATGTCCAATGTGTGTCATCCGCCATAAACATCGTGCAACATGTTTGTTGCACCATAGGAACAAAAGGTACTAGTGATATACCGCACAAATTGCATAATGATATCTGCACCATGACGCTTCTTTCATAACTACAGAATTAAATAAAATTGGTTGTAGATGTCTACTATCGATTCCCCATCAATTTTTAGAAATGACTTGGTAATAGAATTTTGAATTTTTTTTAGTATGCCAAATTCATTTGGTGGGCATGCAATTCAAATTGACGAGTCGCTAATCACTTGGTTAAAACTCAAAAGTTCTTTTGAAATAAAGAGCGCAAATTTAACAAATGTTCATAATCTTCTACCACTTCCCAGTGCCTACAACCTAATGTGCAGACATTGTTCGTACAACGATCATATACTATTCATAATCCACTGTATTGATTATGTGGTTCATTTTGAAATATATTCTAGCAATTGATATCAGTATTTTGAAATATATTCTAGCAATTGATATCAGTTTTAAGAATCTTTGTGTAGATTAAACTATACACTAACAACTAGATATAAAACATCAAATAATTTCATTTAGACATCATTTAGACGGTGGCATGGAAAAATGTGATCGCATTTGCTTTCATGAGCAATTAATGTCTAGCAGAGTAACACGCCATAATCAACCAACACATATTGGGTTAGGGTTTTTCGACTTATTAATAAATTAGATAATAGGCATGTCTTTTATTTCACTACATATGATGGTATTCTTTTGGTTTCTTTTTCCTTTCCTTGACAAATTTAATGTCCAACATTTAATTAATAATCGTCCGAACTATGTAACGTAGCAACGCAAACCCCACTTAATCAAGATATACTGGGTAAGGGTTTTTCAACTCAAGGTAACCCAACCAAACAAACGCATGTTTGAGATAGACCTGACCCCACCTGTTAGGTGAACATACTAGTATTCAACATGAGTTAGTATTAATGAGCTCAACGGCACGTACATTATACATGCGTATAGAAATACCATTGTAAAAAATGTAAGAATCTAAAATAATTAAATTCCAATTTTGTACATTGTCTTAAAAACATAAACTGGAAGATATATTAAAAACCAACGTAAACATTTTTGTAAGGACTGAAATTCGAACTCATGATGTTTCAATGATAAGTAAATGTTAACTTTTGTGAATATGGAAATTTGAATTCGCTAACTATTATGACTATTAATAAATATTAACATACGAGCCATACTATATACATAGCAATTTTATATTTCTCTTGCAAAATACAAAAAGAAACATATGAAGAATGTGTCTGCTTCGTTATTTGGAGCATGTTTTGAGTTTTTTAAAATAATAAATACATGTTATATTTATAAATTTCTAAAATGTATTTTGCAACGCAGTTATTTTCCAGTATGGATGATATATAGAAAACTTTGTTGTTTTTAAGGCTTTTTAAGCCTAACTAGGAAAGGTGAAAAACAAGTTTGCTTATCATCTCCACAACTAGCTAGATGATAAGAGAAATTCTCGCCTCAACGTAAAAGATGAGAAAATCAAAGTCAAAACCTCTCATTTTTATTTATCATGTGATTGTTTGATTTATGTTCATGATTTATCATTTTTCAATATTATGATTTATGCACTAATAAGTTTGATTCAGTCTTAAAAATTAATTTGGCGACTATCACTAAATTGATTGCTAGAGATATATTAATCCTTGGTTGAAAAATATGTTTTAAAAATTGAGAAAATGTAACCAAATGCATGTATCAAGTGTTTATATCAAATATGACTTTATTAGCATTATTATAGCATAAAGTTGTCGCATTGTTTCTCAATAAGTTAATATTTTGTATCTATGCATATGTACATATAATTTTGAATTGCTTAGTACTAACAAATTAAGATGCAAAGTATGTTAGCTGGTGATGACCGAAACAGATGTGCATTTGCTCGCGAGTCATTATAATTTTTGTATTGATTAATTTTGTTCAGTAATACAACAATAACAATAATAATAAATAAAAAGACCATGATAATAAAACAAAATAGTTAAACAAATAATAATAGTAATAATAATGATAAAGTAAAATAAAAATAAAGATAAAATAAAAACTAAAAACTAAAAAATTATAAAGAAATTAAGAAAAAACCATGGTGGTAATAATAATAATAATGGTACTAATAGTAATAGGAACCGAAGACCAAACATTTTATTTGTTTCTTTGTTCGGTAATGATAAAAAAAAAATTGATCAATTTGGACCTATATAAGATTAAATCTTTATTTATTTCTTTGTTCAATATTTTAAATGTTTATTGACTTTCCATTATAGCCTAAAGGCGAGGTTGATATTTACAAAAGAGGCCCAAGTCTCTAGGTTCATATATAAAACTAACATGTTGTTTTCATATTGGAAGTAGTGCAATATATTACACTTTTTTGTAGTAAAATTTAATATTGTTTTGCTTCTGCTTTAGACCAGTGCATATCTAGGAGATTTACATTGAATAACTCATCAAGTTAAAACACGTAAGTAATAATTTGTTAATTATATCAACTAACAATTATATAATTTTCCTACCTTTGTTGAATGAAAATTTAAACTTCGCTTATGGATGCATTTAATTTTCTGATTGAACGATGTAACAAGGAATTGCATGCTTCTGATGCAATTATTTTATTTACATTTAAGAAATATAGGTACATTTCAAATGAGTTACTAGCATCTTTTAAATACATGCACACATATCATGCATTTTACCTATTTGGCAGACTTTTGTAACGGTCGTGGTTATGTAATTTATGTCAATTACATTACTAATAAAGACATATTCATACCAATTCATTCAAATCTGCACCTTTTTAGCACATTTTATTTTTACTGAAAGACGCTTGAAATTTAAGAAAAATAGAAGAAAAGGCTATTTGAATTGTTGGTAGTGATCAACAGTAATGCAAGCATAAATTAAAAGAAAGGGTGGGCTTAAGTTCTGCATCATTGCATTTTACATTTGATGTCTTGACAAAGCCTCAATTCGTTTAACTTTCTGCATTTATGTGTGTAAACCATCCTCTATCGTTTGAATTATATTTTATCAAATATTAACCTATATTCAATGAGAAAGAATATCCAAATTACAACAATCTTAACTAGTGAGTTTATATCTTTTGTATATATCGCCTGATTTATGTTTGGTATATTTTTTCTGTTTACATCTCTATTGAAATGGGAAAGAACTAGTCGTCGATTATAATATAAATTCCATTGTGATTGCTTCTATTTTGAACACAGCTATAAACACGAGCTAACCATTATCATTGCATTATTCTAAATAAGATAAGATAGAACAATAAGGTAAGAGTAAAAAGCCAATATCTTGATTTTATAAAAATTAGCAAAATTTCACCGGGATACTTCATGAGCACGTAAAATCAAGAAAATTACAATGTTTGACATTTACTAAACAGCTTCCAGAAAATTCATTTTTTGATTTATTTCATCTATTTGATAACCGAAGCAAATAGGAATCCACGTTACACCGCGACTTTGAATCAAAAGAGAGATTTCAAGGAATGACGGATACATTAACTCTATTAATAATCGGATCGACTCTGGTTGTATCATAAGGGATTTCTCTTTTCTACTGACTCCTATGGGTTGGATCAAAAAATTCTTTAATTGGGTATTCAACTCGATCTAAAAAGAAACTTTTATTGTTTACCTCCTCTTTTTTATGAAGAGGATTAATCTTCTTTCCGAAGGAAAAAAATTGGTACGGATCTACCATAAGAATAATTTGGAAGATCCAAACTAAAAACAACGGTATTTGCTACCAGCAACATTACGAAGGCAGTCAATCTATATAAAGTGATCTGAATTCTGATTAAACACCAATATAGTATCATGAGTGCATAAAAAATGTATCAGAATGATTCTTTTTAATGAATAGATCGAATCACAATTTCAAATTTGGAATTCAAATGAATCAAAATAGGTAATGATACTCTAAAATCTAAATCATATTATTATAATAAAATATACGATCAACCAACATTGATTGAATTTCAAAAAAGTTCGAACAAATGGTTTGTTCCTATTTTTTCTCGAGCCAAGAGATCCATGAATCGAAATTCTAATGCATATAGATACAAATGATTCAATGGAAGCAAGAATTTACATAAAATCAAACTAATTGATTCAAGCCAGTGTAGTTTTCTACGCAACATGTCCCAAACCAGGATAAAGAATGAGGGTTATGATAGGTTTGACAAACCAACATAAAAAAATAGCCTCTCTCACGGAAATGGAACTTTGTTATATTTTGTTGGGACGACGAGCCATATCGAGCCTCGGGTATGGTGATAAATAAATAAGGGCTGAGTCATCAACTCTCTTAGTGGCGTTCCATATCGAGGCTCGGTTATGATGACAAATATGCAAAGGCTGGGTCATCACTTCCTTAATGGCGTGCTACATCGATGCCCCGATGTAGTGATAAATGAACAAGGGTCTTCGCAATTTACTCGGCGGGTACGAGGGGCAAGGAAGCTAGTCGATAAAAGTAGGATTCGATTAGATAGTTGGAATGTATAGTACTTAACAGAAAAGGTAAAAGAGATAGTTAATACTATGACTAGGAGATGTGTAAATATTTTATGCGTTCAGGAGAACAAATGGACAGGCCAGAAGACGAAGGAGGTGGAGAACATGGGCTTCAAGTTATGGTACACGAGAAAAGAATAAAGCAAGAATGGGTAGACATCTTAATTGACAAGAACCTTAAAAACGGAGTGATCGCCGTTAGGAGACAAGGGGACACGATCATCATAAAGCTGGTAGTTGGTGATATGGTTCTGAATGTCATTAGAGCCTATGCCCCACAAGTAGGCTTAAGTGAAGCCGCCAAGAGAAATTTCTCCTAGTAGAAAGAAATTTTTCATATGAGGAGATTTGAAGGGCCATGTTGGTACAACCACTAGGGATTTGGAAGAGTGCACGGTGGTTTTGGATATGGCAATAGGAACCAAGAAGGAGAAGAAATATTGAATTTCGTTATTGCTTATGACCTCATGATAGCTAATATCTTCTTTAGAAAGAGACAATCGCATTAAGTTACTTCCAGTAGTAGCCAACACTCTAACGAAATTGACGTTGTTCTTATTAGAAGAGATGACAAACGAGTTTGTACAAATTGCAAACTCATACCTGAAGAATTTTTTTTCTCACAACATCAGCTTTGATATTTGAGTTTCGTCTTCGGATACGTGTTCGATAGGATAAAGGAGGCAAGACTAGTTAGACGAAATGGTAGAAGCTCAAAGAAGACGCATCACGGGTGTTTAAGGATAAAGTGTTGGGAGAAAGATAATGGAATATAGAAGGAGAAGCAAATGATATGTTGGATGAGATGGAAATGCGCGTTTGAAAAGTGGCTACTGAGATGTTTGTGATAACAAAAGAAAATAAACGTGAACCTAAAGATTCGTAGTGGTGGAACAGTGATGTGCAAAGAGCCATCAAAGAGAAGAAAGAATGCTATTAATGCTTGTACCATCACAGGAGCGAGGACAACATGCAAAAGTACAAAGCGGAAAAGAAGAACCAAAAGAGAGCAGTGAGTGAAACAAGGAGTCGGACATACGAAGATCTATATCAAAAGCTAAGTACGAAGGAGAGTGGAAAAAACGTTTATAGGAAAGCTAAGCTCCGCGAAAGGAAGACGAGAGACTTCAACCAAGAGAAATGCATCAAGAATGAGAATAATAGACTTTTGGTGAAGGATGATGAGATAAAGAATAGATGGAGAGAATACTTCGACAAGCTATTCAATGAAGAAGGTGATAGCACTACGATCGAGCTGAACGACACTTTTGATGACACCAGTAGACATTTTGCTCAGAGTATTCAAGAGTCCGAGGTAAAGAAGGCGCTAAATTAGACGAAAGTGAGCAAGGGATGAGGACTTGATAACATCCTCATTGAGATGTGAAGAAGACTCGAAGACACAGGGATAGCCTGGCTAACTAAGTTGTTTAATAATATATTCAAATCAAACAAGATGCGGATGATTGGAGGAGAAGTATATCGGTTTCAATCTTCAAGAATAAAGGAGATATTCGAAGTTGCATAAACTACAGAGAAATTAAGCTTATGAGTCATACAATAAAGCTTTGTGAGAGAGTATTGAACATCGACTAAGAAGAAAGACAAGGGTTTCAAAAAACCAATTTGGTTTCATACCTAGAAGGTCGACCACAGAGGCAATTTTCTTGATAAGACGACTTATGGAGAGATTTATGGAGAAAAAGAAGGATCTACAAATGGTATTTATCGATTTTGAGAAAGCTTATGACACAGTACCGAGATGCGCGTAGCAGAGATGCATATGCTGCGATGGAGTTGTGGTCATACAAGACGAGAATGAATTAGAAATGATAATATACGTGACAAACTTGGAGTGGCAACAATTGAAGAGAAGCTAGTCCAACACCACTTAAGATGGTTTGGATATCTCTAACGGAGACCTCCCCAAGCACCTGTGCACGTTGGAATTACAGGCCGCATGGAATGCTCAAAACGAGGTAAAGATCGTCCAAGGTTAACATGGAAGAAAGTAGTAAAAAGGGACTTGAAGAATTGGAACATATCCGAAAAGCGGGTGTCAGACAGGAGCGCGTGGAAGTTAGTGATCCACATACCAGAACCATAAGTTGGGAGTTTTTTTGCTTAGGATTGGTTTTGGGATAGTGTTATAGATTTTAGATTATAAAACCAGTAAATAGGAGCCTAAAACATAGTGTTTGGTCTTCAATCTCTATTACTATTGGTATCATCATCATCATCATGGCGTCTTTTTAATTTCTGTATATATTAACTTTTATCTTTATTTTTATTTTTTATTTTCATTTTACTTATTTATTATTATTATTATCATGGTTTATTATTTTTATTGTTACTATTATTTTTAATTTTACTTTGTCATTTAGTTTCGGGTTCCATCTCTAGCCGACCTCAACTTGTTTGGGAATAATATCTTAATCGCTGTTGTTGTTGCAATCTAATTGATTCAAACCATAAAATTACACTATGGTATGGACCGAATAAAGGAAAATATATCGACAAACGTATTGAACATCATTTATTTCTAATGATTTTAGGACAAATAAAGTAGCATGGGATATAAATCTATATTATGCAAAGCAAATGCTTCACTGTGGAGAAGATTTTTTGCAATGTATGAATTATCCTTACCATAAATTTTTTACGAAACTGAATATTTATTATTTAGAAGAAAAAAATTGTAGATCCTATTTTAACTCAATTTTCTTCCAACTTTTACTTAGTCATTTTCATTTGACACTAAAGTTTATTTCCATTTTACAATTTATAAATCCTATTTGATTCTCGATGAGACATTTCCAATTTTATTTGAGATGTTAATATTCATTTTTATGTGCATGTGACAAAGTACCAATGCTGAAAGCCAACTAAGTTGAGAAAGGTTAGCAACGCATTTTTAAAATACGAAATATGTTTTTATATATTTACACGCGCATATGTTTAGTCTAATTATAAAATAGAATATTATCATACATCGATAAATGCGAATAAAGGAAGATCTAAGAGCTATGCATTTCCTAGGGAGTATAAGCAATTTAGATTTGTCTTATTTTTCTATAATAGTAGAAAAATTATTATACCGTATTACTAGTATATAAATGTTATTCCAACCATACATACATACATACATACATACATATATATATATATATATATATATATATATATATATTGCAAATATTATCATCATACTATAAAAAATGTTATCAAATTTTCTCAACGACATTGACTTGGTTAGCATTTGAACCAATGTTTAAAAGGCAAAGGCATATGTAAGACATTTTTGTGTTCTCAAATTGAGATGTAAAACTTGACACGTAGAGGCATAAATTTTTGGAGAAACCTACACGACATGTCAATGAATTAAATATAGAAAATCCTGATTATAGAAAATGTAGCCTTAAAATAGGTCTGACAACCTCGCAGAGGCTATGGAGACTAACGATTTGTAATATAATTGTTGGTTCGTTGTTAATTTGTAGATTGAGTCTATAATCAAGTTTGTTATGTGTTCAAACCTATTAATATCATACTAAAATGTGGCAAAAATACATAAACATAAAATGGAAAACAAGAAAATATTACACAAACATTTTATGATGGTTCGAGGTTGTACTTTGATCTAGATTTATTCCATATAGTCGTGGAGTCACGTGCATCCAATCGATATAGTTTCCAGAGTTTTACTACTAGAAGAATCTGCCTTTTCCAATGACATTTCCATCCATAAGAACATTATAATCAATATTCCACCAATATCCAATCGTAAATATCACAAGACGAGGTTGCTTAAAAAAATGGTCATAGCATTAATTTTGATCGATCACAATGAATGATGGGGTACCGACCGGTAACCGGTCAATAGGCCATATTAGTATATATTTAACATTAAACCAATTTTTGAGTTATTCACTTCCTTTGTTATCGACTTCTTCCTGCCAACACTTCCCATTCAAAGCACGATCCAAATATGTTCCATATTTCTCTGTAAGCTCAAACAAATTCAAGTAGTTGATCCACACATAAATCCATTTGCACCTAACCATTTCGTACGACTTCACACTAGTTCATCAACTCCATTTAGCACTGAATGCCATTAGATAAGCATTTGGCATCAATTCCCACATCCATTTCAAAATATTTCAATCGATCATCAAAACCCTAGATTGATCGATATGAATTGGACGTACCGCTTTTAAGGACTTCGTTGTTTTCGATCGTTGCACATTCTAGGAATATACATTTATTAACGTAGTTTCTACGTTAGTAGTTATGATAGCACACACATTTCTACTATGTGTCGGGAATGCGTGTTGATTCACACCCCTGCTCGTTTTCTAACACGAACTAACACTCGCATCATATAGTGCACTACCATACACACCATAAAAGACATGTGAAATATATGTTCATCTAGGACATTATATGACCGCGTTCAATATATACAGTTCGATATTGTGAAACACATCAATATTCACTAGGCATTGTACATCGACTTTACCATGGTAATGACCATATGCACATAAATCGAAAACTTAAAATGTAAATCATATCTTATATGACATCTAACTCTCTAAGTTTGTTTACAGCTTCAGATTCCAGACAAGGATCTATGACACTCTATTAGATTTGCTACTATGGCTAATATTTCTACTTTGACACCTCTGGTACTTGCTTCATGCTTCATGTCATCTGCTTCTTCAACAACGGTTGTTGGGCCTCAACCACCCTCAACACACCTGTGGTTGTCATTCTTGCCACCGCGGTTATCCATCCTTCCTATTATACTCCTAAGGGTTTTCATGTTGGACAACCCTCCAGAGCCTCCACCCTCTAGACTTACTTTTAAGTCTGTCAATCAGCCCGAAAAATATATAATCCGTCTGCATCTGAATCTAAAAAGCGGATAAAAAATTGATATTCAAAAAAAGGGATGCGGATATAAAGGCGTCTGCATCCGAAAATCATCCATCCAGTTTCTATCGATAATATAATTTATTTTATGTGCATTTTAATAAAATGAAAGGTATGTATTTATTGTTTTGTTAAGTTAATAGTTTATATTATATGCATTTAAGTGCTGAAGACTATTTATCATCACCATACTTGTTTATTTTTATTTTTTTATAATCAATGAGATTGAAAAAAATCATGTCAAAACAAAAAAAATTCAATTGTGTTTCTTGATTTATCAATCATAGGCGGATAGGATAAATATCTAATATCCATCTATATTCGCGAATGCAGATATTCGATATTTGAAAATAATTTTAGATGCGGATATGACACTCTCTGCATCTGAAAGTATCCATTGACATGCTTACTTACTTTAGATGACTTCTTGTGAACATGTCAAAGACATATAAAAACGAAGTCATATTACAAAAACCATTAGGAGCAAATCCATAATCCTTTCAAGGACTACATCGCATATGCATATGTCTTACAGGTGATGTTCCTCCTTTTTGCCTGTATCTTTGGCAATCCTCCATATTCTTTGAATCATTCCTTTACAAACGCATCCAAAACACAACGTTATTGTGCCTATATATGGTTTTATTCTTTCAATTCGGTCACGCACCCAAGACGATCGAAATCCAATTCCTATATCATATCAAACGAAGAGTTTCGAACGAATTTTTATGTTTTTTGAGGCGCATCGCACATATCACTCATACTCGATATTCACAATAAGCAAAGCAACTTTAAAGATATTTACTTCTTCGTTGGAGATCATTCGTGTTGTGCCCACCAACGGCTATTTGGATGTAAGTCCTAAACCTTATACGTTGAGTTTTTAATTCTAGTTTTCCTCTTATGCTTATAACATGTTGTTTTCCTTCATAGGAAAGCATGAAAGAATTAAAAATGATGTCTTCCTCTCATGGTCATCTCTGTAACCGAATGTCGAGCGTCGTTCCTTCCCATAGACATTAAACTGCAGATCTATGATTTAATACAAGACAATTGTTCTATCCATTATGAATGTCCACTTCTAGATGCTCAAAGAGCGAGTGCTTCACTAGCCCGATACGAGCGAGTTCCACTAGCTCCACTTAAAAGAGTTCCAACGAGAGCTATAAAAGAAGAGGAAGAAAACACAAAAAATGGAGTACAAGGAAATTCGAACATCGAGTTGACTATGGAAAATGTAGAAGATGAAGATTCAAATTTTAAAATCTTTGTTCCCTAGTACAGATGTCTACGTAAAGGGGTCGTCGAGGCCGCATCTAGCCCTACATCTAGTCGTACCGAGAGCGACCGTCTTGCCACTCTTAAAGATGAGGATGTTACTGGTCCATTTGGTCATCCTCAACTCGACGATCTTGCTAACTTCAAACTCGACTTCACCGACCTTACCACGTGCGAGGATCTCCTTATGGGAACTTGCCCCAATGATCCTCATGCACCGGGGTTAAACCATTTAATTTAAACAAATTACACTGCACGATCTGTAGCACATGTAGAACTGCATCGCATACATCATTTTTCATACATCCACACATCCTCATAGATGTAGTTTGTACCTTATCTTGGTATGAATATTTGTAACAACCTGACCTTCTATGCTTTGTAATGGATAATTTAATTTAAAATAAAACATTTGAATTTGATTAATATGTAATTTTAAATTTTGAAATATGACTTATTGAGATTTAATGATCTTCAACTATGCCGGAGACAGCAGAGTACAAACTCATTTAGCTCTATGAAAAATAGAAGAGTATAAACCCAAACAACTCTGCCAGAGACAGCGAAGTATAAACTTGTTCAACTTTGTCAGAGACGGCGGAGTATAAACTTGTTCAACTTTTTCAGAGACAGTGGAGTATAAATTGGTTCAACTTTGTTAGAGATGGCGGAGTATAAACTGGTTCAACCCTACCAGAGACAGTGAAGTATAAACTTGTTCAACTCTACCAGAGATAGTGAAGCATAAACTAACCTAACTCTGCTAAAGATAACATAATATAAAATTCATAACTTGAGGGATAGGGTTGAACTACATCAAACAAAATAGAGTATAATGTTGCTTAACCTTGAAGACAAGGTATATCTTCAAGGGAGACAGTAAAGTATAAGTTGTTCGGCCTCAGAGGCAAGGCTCAACTTCTCTAAAGGCGTTGAAGTATAATTGTTAGAAGTCCCAAATATAGGACTCAATTCCGCTAAATGTTGGAATCTCGATTTTCATCGTTTTGATTGTGACAACTATATAAATTAATATTTGTGTGTACTAGTCACTTATGCAGGAGATTTATTGTAGATTCGTATTTAAAATAGTTTAAAGCAGATAGTTTTTGTTTAGAGTCTACATATATTTTAGAAATATGTTAAAATCTCTCCTTAATGGTACATATATAAACATACACACATGCTCATACATGCAAAAAAGGCTGAAAACAGCCGGTTGAATGACCAAGCCGTCTATTTGCTGAAACAATTTTACTGTTTCACAATATTCAGCTGGCTTAATGAGTAAATTTAACCGGCTGTTTCAGGCAAAAATTGCCTATTTCTTTGCTGTTTTTGATTTCAGCAAATTCAGAAGGCTGAATAATTATTTTCAATCAGCTGAATATTTTCAACAGCTATTTTTATGAAAAGACACTTCTCTTCATCGAAAAGGAACATCTTTAAATCAACAATTACACCTGTTTTTTTTCAGATTTATCTTTCATCAATGGTTACAACTTCTAAATCTCTATAAATAGATTTCAGAATTCAACAAACAATTAACTTAACTAATTTTAATATTCTAATATTCTTATCTCTTAATTTATTTTCAATTTACACTCTAATTGCAAACAAACTTTGATCGCTGATCACTCCATCTTCCACATTCTTCAAGCACATTGCACTATATATCATAAAGGAGGAGATTATAGAAAGATTGTACTTAATTAACTTATCAGTGCTATCTAAAAGAGCACACTACAGTCAGATACTTCTGTCTAGTTGTAAAGAAGTCCTGTTCGGTTGCTCAGACGGTGGAAGTCCTATTCGGTTGCTTAGGCGGTAGAAGTCTTGTTCGGTTGCTCAGGCGGTGTAAAAATATTCCTTCGGGTTAAGTGAGAGGTGCTAGTTTAATTCCAGAAGGAGTCTGTGATTGGACGTAGAACTGGAATTCGAACCGGTATAAAAATCTCTGGTGTCATTTTTTATTTACTTATTTAGTTTATATTCCGCATAAATAGTTTATCCATATTACACGATCCTATAGCACAGTAACTTTCATTTGGTGTCAGAGCAAGGCCATCATATAACCGTAACATGGTTATGTGATATTGGTTTAATATGGAAAACAACACCAACACTGTTGCTAACACTACCTTTTTAGAATGTCAATTTACTGCACGATCACCTCTATTTAATGGAATGAACTATAACTTTTGGGTTACTAGAATGAGAATTCATATACAAGCAAGTAGTTATGAAACCTGGAATATTATGCAATCTGAATATATTATTCCTACCACTGAATATTCAACATGGTCAAACACGCAAAAATTAGATGCTACTGCAAATGCTAAAGCTATGAATATGTTATACTTTGCATTAGACAAAAATGAATTTAATAGAATAAGCATGTGCAAAACTGCTCATAAAATTTGACGAACACTTAAAATTACACATGAAGGTACTAATAAAGTAAAACAGAGTAAAATTTCTATGCTCAAAAATAAGTTTAGAAAGTTAAAATGAAGCAAGATGAGGCTATAAATGAAATGTGTAACAACCCATAAATTTTTAAACGGTTTTTAATAACGTATTTAATTGAATTTTTGAGAAATTTTAAATAAAAATATTTTGAAATAAAAATTTAATGTTTGGATTACGTATAATTAAATATAAGTAGTGAATAAATAAGAAAATATATAAATTTAGATTACGTTACTTTTTAATTAATTTGGGCGTACGTTCATTTTAACTATTGCATCTATTGTACACACTCTTTGATTTCATATCTTAGCTGTTAAAAATCAAGTCAGCACGTGCATTTAAAAAAAAAGAATTAAAACCCTGCCTCCAACTCACGTGTAAAACTTTCCACTTTCATTTGCATCTCCGTATTTAATAGGAATAAAAATCTTTGACTTCCTGACCGTTTCAAAATCTCTTCCTATCTTCATTTTTTGCAACGCAGTTCAGATCTGGAAAAGAAAGGGGTAATGGGTAACGATCCGAAATTTTAGACCAATTTAAAATTCTAATTTTATTTAAAATATTGAATAAAATTTGGTAGAAACAAAAATGATGGGAATAATAATAGTTTATATGAGATTTACACTTTGAATTAAAAACAACAAATGTTAAGAATTTAATAATAATTGTTAATTGTAAATATTGATCTATTGAATAAAATTAAAGAGGAAACAATAGTTTAATTGTATTGTTGTAATTCAAATAAGTTAACCTCTAACAAATGAACTAAAATTGGTAACTAATGGATATGTTAAGTTATGTGAAATTATTAAATAATGTTTGATTTATTGTTAATAAAAAGAAGTAGTTGAATTAGATTTTTATTTGATTTTAATACGAAATTAATATTTGTATTTGTTGAAATCTTTCCATTAAGGAAAGAGAATGTATTAAAATGAACATTTAATTTGGTAGTTAACATGAAAATTATTTCAAAATGTTTTCCAAATATAATAATTATTATAAGAAAGATATTTAGAAATAAAAGTAACAGGTTGTATTCTGTGAATTTACAATTTTTTTATTTACTAAAAAGCAGTAGATAGTTGTTATTATTTTATATGTTAATTTAATGATTTAAAAGTTAATATGGTTTCAATTGGGAATAATATTTATTTTGACGTTAAATAATAAATTTATCTGTAGCCTTGCATTCCAAATGGGAAAGAAATCATTTCCCTAGACGTTCAATTTCTTTTAAATCTAGTTTTGATAAGTTACGTGTAAATTTCTATGCTTCCCTTTTTCCTCATTTTCATAATAGGAATAAAAATTCACGTAGCAGTTTCAAGCAAATTTATTTCTCTTTAGAAGTTCAAAATCCGTTTCAAGATTGTTTGAAATTCACGTGTATAAGTGTCTCTTCTTTTCCATTTACTCCTTTGCAATTAATAAGAACAAAATCTTTGATTTTCCTTACCATTCAAACGAAATTCTTTTGTTTCCTTAATATTCCTATACCATTAATTAGTACATTTCTTTATTTAATCTATCCAACGCAATTATCTCCTAAATCAAATATCACGCGCAGATTCCTCCTGACAGAAATTATTTCATACCGTTTCTCCAAGCAATCAATACTAGTTTCATTTAAATACTCAACCTTGTACGCAAATAATTTTCACCGCCTTTCCATTTTATAAATATTTCTTGCGTTTTAATCAACGCATTTACTTCCTAATAAATTTTAAACGTGTACAAAATGTTTGCCAAAGATGTCTTGCAGTTTCCTTTTGCTAAGTTCACGCAATCAATACCACTGTAAATATTCGCTCAAATCTTTCTTGCCTATATTCTCTCACCTCAATCAATGCAATCGTGTATAGTTGATTTAAATTTATTTTTTGCCTAGATTCTCTCACTTCAATCAATGCAATCGTGTATAAATATAAGCCTCGTATACAAATAGTTTTCAATTGCATCTCAACATTTTCTTCATTTCTTCTTGCGTGCGTGAGCTCTGAAGGTATGGCCTCCATTTTCTTCTTTTTATTTTATATTTTTTTTCCATGCTTTGCCTCTCCCCTCCCTGTCCTCTACTTTCAATATATTTGACAAATCCATCTTTATATTTCAACTCGCATTCATAAATTTTCGCATTATAACAGTCTCCATTTAATTGATATTTTAGCATAAAACTATATCTACATATTTTTTTATGTTTAATGCTTATGTGAATTTTAAGCCAAGCTTTTCAGAGACATATGTATACATTAGTCTTATATCTTATTTGTTATTATGAAATAGTAATATACATATTTTGAAAATATAATTAGATTTTTATTCCTGTTCGAATATAACATATATTAGTATGGCAGCTGAGTGTTGTAAAAGCATTAGTGATTTATGTTGTAAAACTAAAAATTTAAATGTATAATTTTCATCTCGATTCTAGTGTATATATAAAGTATGTTTTGTTTTTTTTCTCTTTTCTATAGTGCTTTCATAATGTATGGTCTGTATATATATATTGATTTTCTCAATATATGCTTTGAATTTTGAGTAAACTATATATAAATATGTTATTTTAAAATGCGTGTTTTAAATAAGTGATGATTTTTATATATATTATGCCTATATTTTATTTTGTGTATGTGTATAAATGTAATATTGATTTAAGAGGAAAAACGTTTATGTGTTTAAATTTCAGTTTTGATTTTTTAATAATATGATGATGTTTTGTTTTAATATGTATTTTAAATTTAATATCCGTTTCAAACAATATGAATATTTTATTTGAATATCTGTGTTAAATTAAATTTATTGAGGTTTTAAGGAAATTTAAATAACACATATAACATATACTCTATTTATATCAAACCGATTGATTTTTTTTTCATCGATTTCTATCTATCAGCTTTGTCACCAAATTCGTGGCAATTTTGCTTTGCTTCAAAGTTCGTATTGGGATCCATAACTGACCTCATTATCGTTTTTCTCTAGCCTCGAAAGGTGAGCAACCACTCACGATTAACGTTCTAGTATTTTATTAAATTTGATTTCCATTGAAACGACAATTGAAATATGATGCTGTAGTCATTTAAATTGTTATATATGCTATTTTCTGTAACTGTTCACCTATGGGATATGACTCTGTATCCTGTTGTTTATATTATATTTTTATTGATGATATATGCCTGTTATTTTATTGTATTATCTGTTATCACTCTGCAAGTTCCCTGTAGTTTAGAATTCACTATGGGTTGAAATGATACATACCCGAACGGACTTTTGGATAGGAGAATTTCGTTATGGGATGAAATGATAAACCCAAGCGATTTTCAATTAAATTGAATTTGGGATTGCAAGTCGAAGTGATATCTACCCGTATATTTAAATTTCGGATTGAAACGATAAATATCTGTATCCCTTGACCATAGCGTAGGAAATTATATACAGACATCGTTGGTCCATATATATATATATATATAAATGTTTTGAAAATAATTTATGGTTTGGGAAAGAAAAATATAGTTTTAATAAAAACTGATTCTTAGAATATTATATGTATAAAAATGAAAATTTTATGTATAGACCTAATAATAATATTTAATCTAATTGAGATTGATTTAATACGTATAATATGTTTAAGGATTCATTTAAATTTATATTTCATATTAGATTTGGCAAAATTTTGAATAAGCTAGAGTTGAGAAGGTAAAGTTGAATTAATTGGAAATGGTATTTAATTAAGAATTATTTTCAATTAAATCGATTTGAAACTATTGAATTCGGGATTTAAGATATGATTTTATAGCTTGGTTTTGGTAAAAGGGATTAAATGGATATTTTAAGTTTAAATAAATTTAAGGAAATATTCTGTAAAATGAAATCTAAGGCTATTTAAATGATATTGAACTTGTTAAGTGGATATTTCCTGACTAAATAATAATGATGAAGCTAAATCAAGATCTATATGAAACTATTAGATTTAACTTTAAAATATTGAATATTAAAGCTTTGAATATAACGAAAGTTTAAATGGTTATTGGGAGCTGAATTGAATTAATGAATTGAGCTTTGAATAAATGGGAATTTGGAACTTGAGTTGATTAGAATCAATTTGTGTAGTTGAGGAAATTTCAAATACTTTACTTTATAAATTATTTAATATATATACACTATCTTGGAAAATAGATATATTTGAAAGGGAAATGATGTTTTTATTTTGAAGTCTAAATAAAATTGAATGACCACGGTGTTATAGTTTATATTTCTACCTTGTAGATAGTTCCATAGACCCTTAGAGGATGATTATCCCAAACATCCTTAAGTTATTTGTATTTCAGTTGATATTTCACTTGAGTTGGATTTATTGATATAAGAATGTTAATCCTAACTCGAGTGTTTTGTGTTTTTGCTTTACGCTCGGGTCAGACTAAGCGATACAGCATTTGAGACTCGCCTTTGGAGTTTGGAGCTTCGTTAGAGGATCCAACTATTGATTCAGCTTTCAGCTCTTTCAGTTGATTCGCTCGGAGAGGTCATCTGTTCGTACTGTAGATTTCACTGTATTTGAGATATCTACATTATTTTATATTACTCCGTGTCTGTGATTCTGTGGTTGATTTATTTACCATATATGCTGAGTTTTGTCAAATTTTAATTAACATTTCGGTATTTTGAATTATTCAAGTCGGACATGTATGGTTTTATTGTCGATTTGAATGATCCAAAATAGCGGGTCGTTTCAGTTGGTATCAGAGCTTTGGCTCTAGGCAAAACTTAGCACATATGGTAAATTTATTTACATAATCACTTTCATTCGAGCTGAATCTCTTTCTTTTGACTTGATTTCCTTTGAACTTTGGAACATTCCCCATGGTTCAAAAAATTCATTCTTGTCTCTCTCTATTTATATTCTTTTTATTCTGGAGTATCCAATGACTCCACTGAATGATTTGTAAAGGGGGTGAAACTCCTTTACAATTGGCATTGATTCACCGGAGATTTATGTATCCCTCGGTTTAGATGCTACTACCTCTTGTTATTCCGAATTATATCTCTAGTGATCGAATGTCGAACTGCCTCAGAATTCTGCACCGATCTAAATTTGGAATCACGGTTGACCGGTAAAGGTCGCCCGCGATTTATAGAAGTATATCCATCTTCTATTTTGTAATCTGATTATCTCATCTTCGATCGAGTCTATCTTCGAATCAGGATTCTATTGATTGGAGTTCCTCTAAATTAAATCTCTATCTTTGCTATAAAATCCATTCTTGAATCATCCTTTGAAAATCGGGTTTTGTTTGTATTTTAAAATCGTTTTATATGCCGAAATTTTTATTTGGGTAACTATGATTTTATTCTATATATAAAAGAGAAAATGTTTTCGACAAGGATTATATACCTTTAAAAAAACGAGAATTTGAAGTTTCGAAAAGATTTGAAATTTTGAAAATATTATAAGAAAATTTATTTATATAAAATGATTTATAAATGAAAGGTTTTGAATTTGAAATTCGAGAGATTGGACTCCGGTATTTTTGAAAATTGGTTTAAGATTTTGAAATATATAATAATAAGATTTGAAAGTATTTTCTGAATAAGAAATGTTTCAAATGACTTCAAATGAGTTCCAAGGATTTCGAAAAAAAATTCAAAGTAGTTTTCAAGGAAATAGAAGTGCATAACTCACTTATGTCGCTAGAAAATAATTTCGGTGATGAGTGCATGCATCATTGACATTGATTTTCGAGTTTTAGAGTGGGGAGAGGCCACTTTAATAGCTTTGCTATGCGAGTGACTTTGTGAAACCAATTTTGATTTCAAATTCCGAAGTATGATTTGATATTCGAAAGCTATAGGTATATATATTTGAAATAATTTAAAGTAAGCCGGTGTTCAATCCTCGAGTTTTCGATTTTATTTAGTCTAACTCTATTTATAAAAAAATAAAAGATTGATTTACTGATTTGTTGCTGATTTCCAACTCTTGGATTTGAAATTTGATTTCACCGACTATTTTGAAGGTTCAAGCACTTCCAAATCAAGGTTTAAAATTTTAAAACTAAGAAATTTCGAAGAGTATAAAATATTTGATAAAGAATATAAGTTTAGTTTTGTATGTTTAAAGTATGAAGATTATGACTTAAGTAAATTTGAAAATTTTGTTAAATAAATAATTTGAAAAAGGAAAATTGGATTTTTCATATAGAAATAAATAGTTTAAAGGTTTTAAAGGGATAATTATAAATTTAGAAACCATTTTGAGTATAATTGATTTTGAGAAGAATATTTGGTTTTGAAATTAGATTGGAATTAAAACCAGTACTTATATGGTGATTTTGGAAATGAATTTGTTTGACCTAAATTTTGTTGATTTGGAAATTTGGATTATTTTCTAAACCTATTGTTTTAGAAACTTTGAAACTGAATATATTTAATTTGGAAGAAAATTTGGTGAAATCATATATGATCTTGAAATCGAAATGTTATTGAAACGAGAAAAAATTTGAGAACCTTGATTTACTAAATACTTGATTTAAGAGTTATCGAACTTATATAAAACTGATTTATATAGTACAAAATTGATTTGAAAGGTACTCAATTTGGAAAGAGAAATTTTATATAATCGAAGTCTATATAAGTGCGATTTGATATACTATTGATTGGGAAAGTGTTCGATTGAAAATGGAATCCTATATATAATGGACTTTATATAAGTATGATATTTGAAAGTGATTTGAAAAGGTACTATATGATACATATTTTTGAAGTAAAGATATGGAAAGTGCCTTCTGCTTGATATCCGCTTTGTGGCCAAATTGTGGATTCATTCTATCGATATTATTCTCTCTGATTTTTGGTTTTTCGGATGTGATACTCGAGTGTCCCACCGTGGCGTAACCCATGATTTTTTTTTCTCGCGACTGCATAGCGCAACTGCCTGGCTGAGACGGCCTACGGGTACGGATTGATTCCTGGGGGATCCAAGCGTAACCATTGTGTATCCTGCAATCTATGTAGGTCACATTAGTAGTGAAACTGCCTGGCTGAGACAGCCTAGGGGTACGGATTGTTTTCTGGGGGATTCAGGCGTAACCATTGTGTATCCTGCACCCTACTAGTCATCATGGTGTAACCCGCAGGGCTGAGAAAGCTTACGGATATAGATTGTTTCCTGGGGGATCCAGGCGTAACCATTGTGTATCTACGAACCATAGTTACACAAAGGTTTTGGTTTGGTTATTTTGTTTGGATTGTACTTTCCATATCTGTTTTCAAAGGTTTTTCAAGTACTTTCACTGGTTATTGAAACAGGTCTACTAAGTACTTGAAGAATTCTAGCTTTGTGCATGATCAACGCATGGCCAGAGTCTGCAAGAACGAGGACAAACGTGTTGAAACATCAAGTTATAGAAGTATTTTCGAAAGGAAAATTGGTTTCGACATAAAAGTATTTTTTGAAAAGGTATTTTATTATAAAAGTATTTCCAACAAGAAATTTTGTATTAATCTTTGAAATTGAAATTCTTTTGGTTTGAAATTAACTATTCGTGCCCGATACTATTCTTTTGAATTTACCTTATCTTCTCAGCTTTAGTTATTCACCTTGATTCTGTTTTCCGAATCTACCTTCTTTCCTTGCTGGATATATCCTTTTTAAATATTGTTTATTTATATACTACATGGTATAATAGAAAAATTTTAGTGTTTCAGAAGTTATTAATTAATTATAACATATTTAAAGAGAATGATTATTAATTTATCTATAATGTTGGAAGTATCTTGAGATAAATAATTTTTTTTTATAAATTTTGGATTTAATATTTTCAATAGCTTCGTTGTAAATATAAGTAATAATGTAAATAATTGTTTTCAAAGGAGTTTTGAAAAGTATTAAAGAAAATTAAATTTCAAATGAAGTTTTTAAATGAATATTTCAAGTAAAATTTGTATAGTTTTAAATTAATTGTTTATCTTGTACTTCAATCTATTTTTTCTTTCTATTTGTTGCTATTCCCCTACCTTCTTCCTTTTCAAGGACGGAAAGTTTTGAGTAGGGAAGAGTGTAAAAACCCATAAATTTTTAAACGGTTTTTAATAACGTATTTAATTGAATTTTTGAGAAATTTTAAATAATAATATTTTGAAATAAAAATTTAATGTTTGGATTACGTATAATTAAATATAAGTAGTGAATAAATAAGAAAATATATAAATTTAGATTACGTTACTTGTTAATTAATTTGGGCGTATGTTCGTTTTAACTATTGCATCTATTGTACGCATACTTTGATTTCATATCTTAGCTGTTAAAAATAAAATCAGCACGTGCATTTTAAAAAAAAAAGAATTAAAACCCTGCCTCCAATTCACATGTAAAACTTTCCACTTTCATTTGTGTCTCCGTATTTAATAGGAATAAAAATCTTTGATTTCCTGACCATTTCAAAATCTCTTCCCGTCTTCATTTTTTGCAATGCAGTTCAGGTCTGGAAAAAAAAGGGTAATGGGTAACGATCCGAAATTTTAGACCAATTTAAAATTCTAATTTTTTTTAAAATATTGAATAAAACTTGGTAGAAACAAAAAATGATGGGAATAATAATAGTTTATACGAGATTTACAATTTGAATTAAAAACAACAAATGTTAAGAATTTAATAATAATTGTTAATTGTAAATATTGATCTATTGAATAAAATTAAAGAGGAAACAATAGTTTAATTGTATTGTTGTAATTCAAATAAGTTAACCTCTAACAAATGAACTAAAATTGGTAACTAATGGATATGTTGAGTTATGTGAAATTATTAAATAATGTTTGATTTATTATTAATAAAAAGAAGTAGTTGAATTAGATTTTTATTTGATTTTAATACGAAATTAATATTTGTATTTGTTGAAATCTTTCCATTAAGGAAAGAGAATGTATTAAAATGAACATTTAATTTGGTAGTTAACATAATAATATTTTATTTATAAGTTTTAAAAGAGAAAATTATTTCAAAATATTTTCCAAATATAATAATTATTATAAGAAAGATATTTTGAAATAAAAGTAACAGGTTGTATTCTGTGAATTTACAATTTTTTTATTTACTAAAAAGCAGTAGATAGTTGTTATTATTTTATATGTTAATTTAATGATTTAAAAGCTAATATGGTTTCAATTGGGAATATTATTTATTTTGACGTTAAATAATAAATTTATCTGTAGTTTTGCATTCCAAGTGGGAAAGAAATCATTTCCCTAGACGTTCAATTTCTTTTAAATCTAGTTTTGATAAGTTACGTGTAAATTTCTACGCTTTCCTTTTTCCTCGTTTTTATAATAGGAATAAAAATTCGCGTAGCGATTTCAAGCAAATTTATTTCTCTTTAGAAGTTCAAAATCCGTTTCAAGATTGTTTGAAATTCACGTGTATAAGTGTCTCTTCTTTTCCATTTACTCCTTTGCAATTAATAGGAACAAAATCTTTGATTTTCCTTACCATTCAAACGAAATTCTTTTATTTCCTTAATGTTCCTATACCATTAATTAGTATGTTTCTTTATTTAATCTATCCAACGCAATTATCTCCTAAATCAAATATCACGCGCAAATTCCTCCTGACAGGAATTATTTCCTGCCGTTTCTCCAAGCAATCAATACTAGTTTCATTTAAATACTCAACCTTGTACGCAAATAATTTTCACCGCCTTCCCATTTTATAAATATTTCTTGCGTTTTAATCAACGCATTTACTTCCTAATAAATTTTAAATGTGTACAAAATGTTTGCCAAAGATTTCTTGCAGTTTCCTTTTGCAAAGTTCACGCAATCAACACCACTGTAAATATTCGCTCAAATCTTTCTTGCCTATATTCTCTCACCTCAATCAATGCAATCGTATATAATTGATTTAAATTTATTTCTTGCCTAGATTCTCTCACTTCAATCAATGCAATCGTGTATAAATATAAGTCTCGTACACAAATAGTTTTCAATTGCATCTCAACATTTTCTTCATTTCTTCTTGCGTGCGTGAGCTCTAAAGGTATGGCCTCCATTTTCTTCTTTTTATTTTATATTTTTTTTTCCATGCTTTGCCTCTCCCCTCCTTGTCCTCTGCTTTCAATATATTTGAAAATCCATCTTTATATTTCAACTCGCGTTCACAAATTTTCACATTATAACAGTCTCCATTTAATTGATATTTTAGCATAAAACTATATCTACATTTTTTTTTATGTTTAATGCTTATGTGAATTTTAACCCAAGCTTTTCAGAGACGTATGTATACGTTAGTCTTATATCTTATTTGTTATTATAAAATAGTAATATACATATTTTGAAAATATAATTAGATTTTTATTCCTGTTCGAATATAACATATATTAGTATGGCAGCTGAGTGTTGTAAAAGCATTAGTGATTTATGTTGTAAAACTAAAAATTTAAATGTATAATTTTCATCTCGATTCTAGTGTATATATAAAGTATGTTTTGTTTTTTCTCTCTTTTCTATAGTGCTTTCATAATGTATGGTCTGTATATATATATTGATTTTCTCAATATATGCTTTGAATTTTGAGTAAACTATATATAAATATGTTATTTTAAAATGCGTATGTTAAATAAGTGATGATTTTTATATATATTACGCTTATATTTTATTTTGTGTATGTGTTTAAATGTAATATTGATTTAAGAGGAAAAACGTTTATGTGTTTAAATTTAAGTATTGATTTTTTAATAATATGATGATGTTTTATTTTAATATGTATTTTAAATTTAATATCGGTTTCAAACAATATGAATATTTTATTTGAATATCCGTGTTAAATTAAATTTATTGAGATTTTAAGGAAATTTAAATAACACATATAACATATACTCTATTTATATCAAACCGATTGATTTTTTTTCATCGATTTCTATCTATCAGCTTTGTCACCAAATTCGTGGCAATTTTGCTTTGCTTCAAAGTTCGTATTGGGATCCATAACTGACCTCATTATCGTTCTTCTCTAGCCTCGAAAGGTGAGCAATCACTCACGATTAACGTTCTAGTATTTTATTAAATTTGATTTCCATTGAAACGACAATTGAAATATGATGCTGTAGTCATTTAAATTGTTATATATGCTATTTTCTGTAACTGTTCACCTGTGGGATATGACTCCATATCCTGTTGTTTATATTATATTTTTATTGATGATATATGCCAGTTATTTTATTGTATTATCTGTTATCACTCTGCAAGTTCCCTGTAGTTTAGAATTCACTATGGGTTGAAATGATACATACCCGAACGGACTTTTGGATAGGAGAATTTCGTTATGGGTTGAAATGATAAACCCAAGCGATTTTCAATTAAATTGAATTTGGGATTGCGAGTCGAAGTGATATCTACCCGTATATTTAAATTTCGGATTGAAACGATAAATATATGTATCCCTTGACCATAGCGTAGGAAATTATATACAGACATCGTTGGTCCATATATATATATATAAATGTTTTGAAAATAATTTATGGTTTGGGAAAGAAAAATATAGTTTTAATAAAGACTGATTATTAGAATATTATATGTATAAAAATGAAAATTTTATGTATAGATCTAATAATAATATTTAATCTAATTGAGGTTGATTTAATACGTATAATATGTTTAAGGATTCGTTTAAATTTAAATTTCATATTAGATTTGGCAAAATTTTGAATAAGCTAGAGTTAAGAAGATAAAGTTGAATTAATTGGAAATGGTATTTAATTAAGAATTATATTCAATTAAATCGATTTGAAACTATTGAATTCGGGATTTAAGGTATGATTTTATAACTTGGTTTTGGTAAAAGGGATTAAATGGATACTTTAAGTTTAAATAAATTTAAGGAAATATTCTGTAAAATGAAATCTAAGGCTATTTAAATGATATTGAACTTGTTAAGTGGATATTTTCTGACTAAATAATAATGATGAAGCTAAATCAAGATCTATATGAAACTATTAGATTTAACTTTAAAATATCGAATATTAAAGCTTTGAATATAACGAAAGTTTAAATGGTTATTGGGAGCTGAATTGAATTAATGAATTGAGCTTTGAATAAATGGGAATTTGGAACTTGAGTTGATTAGAATCAATTTGTGTAGTTAAGGAAATTTCAAATAGTTTACTTTATAAATTATTTAATATATATACACTATCTTGGAAAATAGATATATTTGAAAGGGAAATGATGTTTTTATTTTGAAGTCTAAATAAAATTGAATGACCACGGTGTTATAGTGTATATTTCTACCTTGTAGATAGTTCCATAGACCCTTAGAGGATGATTATCCCAAACATCCTTAAGTTATTTGTATTTCAGTTGATATTTCACTTGAGTAGGATTTATTGATATAAGAATGTTAATCCTAACTCGAGGGTTCTGTGTTTTTGCTTTACGCTCGGGTCAGACTAAGCGATACAGCATTTGAGACTCGCCTTTGGAGTTTGGAGCTTCGTTTGAGGATCCAACTATTGATTCAGCTTTCAGCTCTTTCAGTTGATTCGCTCGGAGAGGTCATCTGTTCGTACTGTAGATTTCACTGGATTTGAGATATTCTATTGTATTTTTATTTCTAACTCTGGTATTTATATAGTAGCTTCATGAACTATTATTTATCTATTCCGCTGCATTATTTTATATTACTCTGTGTCTGTGATTATGTGGTTGATTTATTTACCATATATGCTGAGTTTTGCCAAATTTTAATTAACAATTCGGTATTTTGAATTATTCAAGTCGGACATGTATGGTTTTATTGTCGATTTGAATGATCCAAAATAGCGGGTCGTTTCAGTTGGTATCAGAGCTTTGGCTCTAGGCAAAACTTAGCACATATGGTAAATTTATTTACATAATCACTTTCGTTCGAGCTGAATCTCTTCCTTTTGACTCGATTTCCTTTGAACTTTGGAACATTCCCTGTGGTTCAAAAAATTCATTCTTGTCTCTCTCTACTTATATTCTTTTTATTCTGGAGTATCCAATGACTCCACTGAATGATTTGTAAAGGGGGTGAAACTCCTTTACAATTGGCATTGATTCATCGGAGATTTATGTATCCCTCGGTTTAGATGCTACTACCTCTTGTTATTCCGAATTATATCTCTGGCGATCGAATGTCGAACTGCCTCAGAATTCTGCACCGATCTAATTTTGGAATCACGATTGACCAGTAAAGGTCGCCCGCGATTTATAGAAGTATATCCGTCTTGTAAAGACCCGTAAATCCGTACTCCTTGAATACACACTAATCTCCTTTGTTTAATTCAGATGAACGAAAATACGAACCCTTAGGGGTTTTAAGAAAAAGAATTTAGGAAAAGAAGAAGAAAGAAGAAAGGAAGAAAAGAGCAGAGAAAAAGGTAGAAAATAGGGAGGAGAGAAAACAGAAGATAGAAAATTTTAAAATAGAAAGAAAAAGAGAATAGAAAATAGGACGGAACAGAAAACAGAACACAATAGAAAACAACAGAATCACATCAGAATCTCACAATTCGCAGCGGAACAACATATAATAATAATTGAATAATCTTTAAACAAAGAACTATATCAGTTATTACATTACATCACATTTCATTACATCATATCATCAGAGTGTACAACAACAACAAATAGTGCAGCGGAAAAAGAAATACTATATAAGTAATACGCCATGCCATCCAGCTTACCTCCAGCAACTCCAGAATATCCAGAATATCCTGATAAACCTTACTCTTGACTGCCCGTGTGGAAATTGGTGGGCACCCAGAGTTTAGGAAGGAAAACAATAAACTCCAAGTCAGTCATGTGACTGGTGTGAGAACTCAAAATAGTTTATTTATCTTTAAAATCAAAATAGAGGAATATTTTGAAATTCAATTCGCAATGCTTTTAAAAATGAGACTACCATAAGGCCTCCCGCACACACACACATGCAAACGCAGAATCGGAGGAGATTTCTCCTTATGATAGTCAAAGATGCTTGATACGCATTTAAAATAACATTTGATATTATTATTAGTGTATAGTGTAGGAAAAATTCATTTCGAAAGTAGAATATAAATCTTAGCCAACATACGACCATTATCGTATGCCTACTATAGCTAACTATGTTCAATAGCAGGTTACCTCCACATTCCATAGCAGGTTATACAACTAAAACCGTACAAGTCACGTATTGTTTCTTTGGATTTCCAACAAATGGTCAGGCCAAGGAACTTCCCATTGCCACATGAGAATGCCTCTGGAAAGACATCCCCGAGAACCAAACCAGAACTCTGCCAACACAAGGCCGGGTTACCCCTAACTGGGTAACTACTGACACGAGCACGCCATTCCCCGATCGTAAACGACCTTTCTCACGGGATCCCGAAAACCAACAACCACAAAGTAATAAATTCGTAGTAACCACATAGGTTAAATATCTGGGCTCCATACCATGATACCACCTCTATCCAGAAGGAAATGTACATACCCTAAAGGGTGCTACCCCTCATAACCTTGCTGCATCTTTCCTGTTTTGACCATTTCCGGGGTGTGAGGTTCGACGAAGTCACGTCCACAAAAACATACTTTATACAAAAGCCATGCTTTGGGTCAACAAATGATCAACACAATGATCACTAAGATAGACGATCAAATAAATGATCCTATCACAATAATCAACACAATGATCATTTACAGCAACACTCAGCATGTCACATTACCAAATTGGGAATATATCGCTGATAACTTCAACTATATAACCTCTGAGCTCGTACGTCTCAGAGAAGGGTGTTAAGCTAAAAGAATAAATTCTTCGCCACCAACACAAATATATTTGAATGAAATCGGCTTTATATCTCAACTTGTAATGTCAGACATACAATCCATACAAGTCTGTTCCGGGCTCGAACAAAACCGAAGGCACTTACAAAGAAGTACTTGCAATCCGGATATTCACAATCCTGATCGGATTCACCATCACATATGGAGAACTCTATACCGGAGCAACTCGGTGCAGAGTAAATCGACAGGTCATCCTATCGCTCTCGCAAATACCGGGTCTTCAACACCGATCTTCAATGCAATTCATAACGACGTATCACATATTCGGAATGGGTTATACGACCCCATGGTCCTTTCCCGGTTAACCTGAATAGTGAGCGCTTATTTAAAAATAAGTGTGGCATTCACATTTAAACAAATCACATCAATTACCCATTCAAAGGGAAATATTGATAGTCGGTTATTGAACTATCAATGGATATGCACACATCACCAGTTTTCAAATAATTTTCCAAATTATTTATTTTCCAAAATATCTTCACTAGATATATAATTTCATACTTCAAAAATAAATCAATATTTATTTTTTTAAACAACTTCCACTTCCTTTATAAATTCCTTAGTGAATTTATAATTCCAAAATATCAATGAATATTCGATTTCGATCATTCATTTCAATTTATCTTCAAAAAGATCAATTCTAAATATCACTTCATATTGGAAAACATTTCCATACTTATTAAATAAGTAATTCACGAATTTTATTTATTTTCAACACTTAGAAAATATTCACTATACTTCAATCGAAATTAAGTATATATTTCATTCTTTTAAGGAAATCATTCTCTTAAACATATTTATTTGGGCCAAAACGAATGTTGCGTAGAACATCGTTACAACAACCCAAAATCACTAGTATAGGGATTCGAAATTAAAATAGATATATAAATCCCAATACTATACAAAACATTTCCTTTCGGAAATTATTTACTATAACAACAGTGTTATAGTCCACCATTTCCTTCTATTTCTCGAAAACGTCTATTTCAACAATAGATGTTGAAATCTATGGTTTCGAATCTCAACACATTTTAAAACATCGTTAGATCGTTTTAATTCAGTTCAAAATATCACATTCTAAACAATTTCTTTAACATATTATTCACAATTCAAAAACGTGAATAAACTTCATTAACAATTTCATCCATTTATTCATTTTATTTCAAAGGATTATTCACTATTCAAAAATGTGAATATAACTCCATTTATAGGTTTCAACAATTTACTTATCAAAATAAGTTGTTTGCGAATTTATAAACAACGTTTATAAATTCCATTTCTATTTATTTATAAAAACTTCCTTTTTATAAATCTCTTTATTAACTTATTCGATTTATAATTTTAATTATAAACCAAAAGTCCAAATTATAAGTCAAACACTTATAATTTATTTATTTGCAAAAATCGTTCCTTTGAACTTTACAAATTTTATAAACCTACTGTTTATAAAATTTCCATTTATAACTTCACCGTTATATAATTCTATAAATTTCATTCATGAATGAATTTCATTTTCACTTCATTCAAACAGTTATAAAAACTCGTTTTATAATGTCTATATCTCTATTTATAAATTTCCATTTATAAATCTCTTAATATAAATCAATTTATATTATTCTTTAAAACGTCTTTAATTTCCTTTATAATTTCATCCTTTCTCTTGATTTATAAAATAATCAAATTTTATAAATCCTATATTTAAACTTTTCACAATAATTCTAAAATATCTCGATTAAACTATTTTATAAAATCAATAGCATCATATTCTCAAAAATCAGTTTTTAACTGTATTTCACAAAAATCATAATTTTTATAACATTAAAAATTATAACGTTTATTTATTTAAAATGGATCAATTCCAAAATTATTTTATAAAACGTATACTTTCTAAAATCACTTTAAAATCATTTTAAAATCCCAAAATCTGGGTCCAATGATGCTACACACCAAATAGTCAATCACGACAACAACGATATCACATATCGTATATGATAGTCCATCAAATATCAAAATATCTGAAATTAAATAAAAACTGTTGAGGAATCCAGTTGGATCCCTCCAACCTGTTTTCCTGCATCCACAAACATTAGCACAATACCAATTTCGCTCCAGTACGAAATTATCGCGGTATATGTTCTTATTAAATATTATCCGCTTAATAACGGCGCAATAGGGTCTCATCCGCTAAAAAAATGCGGGGAATCAACAACTGCAATATATACATATGCCAATATATATATATTGATATTATATATTATACCAATTTCACTGTTTATGAAATATTCGCGGTATATGTTTTTAATAAATAACATCCGCTTACTAACGGCGTATAATGTCTATTTTAACAATCAATATATATCAATCAACATTCAAACATGCATTCAAATATTTTAAATCTAACTATTTAAAATAAAATCGAAACTGATTCGATTGAGTGAGAAGTTCTCACCTTGATTTTATTTTCCGTTTTAGCGATTTATTTCGAATAAAATTAAACGCGCGTTTAATTTTATCCAAAATTCTCACTAACTCCAAACGACTCCAAACCAACTCCATCGCGTAGTGCTCGTCCATACGATTCCAACGCAACTGAGTTTGCATTTTTTCGACCTCGTATGAAAAAGTTATGAATTATTGAAGTTTACACGTATTTAATTTATAAATTTACAACTTAATTAATAAATTTATAACCTATGCAAATCTGGGCCGTTAGATTCAACTCCAAATCCATCATAGCCGCACATTGCTTCTCCCCAACCCTTCATTCACGCCTCCAGGTTGCAAAAATGAGGCCGAACCCAATTCTTGAATTAGGGTTAAACAATACTCCTCAATCACACGATGAAAATTCGATCAAGACGTGCCGTTGCGAAGCCCCCAACGCAAGCTATCCACGGCCAGAAGCATGTGGAGCTCGGCCCCACCATCCATCTCGTGTTGCGTGCGCAACATAGGGCCGACGGCCCCCTCTAACCTCCTCCACGTTGCACCAAAATCCATCATATCCGTATGGATTGAAAGCTTTCGCCAAGATCTTCATCTTTGTAGTTGATCACTTCGCTTGATTGTGAATGGATTTGGAGAGATTAAGGAATGAAATTGGGACAATTCTGGCCATTCATATAAAAGAGGCGGCTGTAGTATGAAATTAGGGTTTAGGTTATTTTTTTTTTATCAATTATGAAGGCAAGGGTCTATTTATAAGGAACGAGCGACACTATTCATCCCGGAAATTCCGAACTCCGATTTACGCGCCGTAACCAGCGTTTCTAGGGTTTACCCCACGTTCCGGACACAATGGAACAGGTTTCGGAAGCTAATTCGGAAGTATGTGCGAGTTATGGCTAAAAACGCTCAATTTAAATTAAACCGATTTAAATCGATTTCTAGGCGTTTTAATTTGTACCGGACAAACGGTAAATCCAATTGACTTGAAATTTGAAACCTTGCAATAATATCACATTACGGATCCGATGAAACTGGTTTCGTCGAAATCCGAGACTTTTTGAAAAATGGCTATTTTCACTCGTCAAGTTAAAATTAAAAATAAATCGATGTGTTTCGAGCTGCCACGATCAAACGATAACTCCGATTGATACGAAATTTGAAATCCAGTAATAACTAACTATTACGGATCCAATGGAACTAGTTTCGTTCAATTCTGAGACTGTTCAAAAATTGACTATTTTCACTAGTCGATTTTAATATTAAAATATTCAATTTTCACAAATTAACTTTAAATTCGATTTTAAAAGTTCTAAAATATCGTTCTAACTTCCATATGATAAAATAAAATTTTACAAATCATTTTCAATCATATTTAACTCAATTTTCAATTATTTCCATAATTTAGCATATTAAATTATCGATTTAAAAATCCAATAAAATCCAATAATTCAAATAAAAATTTATTCGACTTATAAATTCACTTATTAATATTTAAAATTAATTAAATATTCATATTTTAATTTCTAAAAATTCTGGGTCGTTACACGTCTTCTATTTTGTAATCTGATTATCTCATCTTCGATCGAGTCTATCTTCGAATCAGGATTCTATTGATTGGAGTTGTTCTAAATTAAATCTCTATCTTTGTTTTAAAATCCATTCTTGAATCATCCTTTGAAAATCGGGTTTTGTTTGTATTTTAAAATCGTTTTATATGCCGAAATTTTTATTTGGGTAACTATGATTTTATTCTATATATAAAAGAGAAAATGTTTTCGACAAGGATTATATACCTTTAAAAAAACGAGAATTTGAAGTTTCGAAAAGATTTGAAATTTTGAAAATATTATAAGAAAATTTATTTATATAAAAATGATTTATAAATGAAAGGTTTTGAATTTGAAATTCGAGAGATTGGACTTCGGTATTTTTGAAAATTGGTTTAAGATTTTGAAATATATAATAATAAGATTTGAAAGTATTTTCTGAATAAGAAATGTTTCAAATGACTTCAAATGAGTTCCAAGGATTTCAAAAAAAAATTCAAAGAAGTTTTCAAGGAAATAGAAGTGCATAACTCACTTATGTCGCTGGAAAATAATTTCGGTGATGAGTGCATGCATCATTGACATTGATTTTCGAGTTTCAGAGTGGGGAGAGGCCACTTTAATAGCTTTGCTATGCGAGTGACTTTGTGAAACCAATTTTGATTTCAAATTCCGAAGTATGATTTGATATTCGAAAGATATAGGTATATATATTTGAAATAATTTAAAGTAAGCCGGTGTTCAATCCTCGAGTTTTCGATTTTATTTAGTATAACTCTATTTATAAAAAAATAAAAGATTGATTTACTGATTTGTTGCTGATTTCCAACTCTTGGATTTGAAATTTGATTTCACCGACTATTTTGAAGGTTCAAGCACTTCCAAATCAAGGTTTAAAATTTTAAAACTAAGAAATTTCGAAGAGTATAAAATATTTGATAAAGAATATAAGTTTAGTTTTGTATGTTTAAAGTATGAAGATTATGACTTAAGTAAATTTGAAACTTTTGTTAAATAAATAATTTGAAAAAGGAAAATTGGATTTTTCATATAGAAATAAATAGTTTAAAGGTTTTAAAGGGATAATTATAAATTTAGAAACCATTTTGAGTATAATTGATTTTGAGAAGGATATTTGGTTTTGAAATTAGATTGGAATTAAAACCAGTACTTATATGGTGATTTTGGAAATGAATTTGTTTGACCTAAATTTTGTTGATTCGGAAATTTGGATTATTTTCTAAACCTATTGTTTTAGAAACTTTGAAACTGAATATATTTAACTTGGAAGAAAATTTGATGAAATCATATATGATCTTGAAACCGAAATGTTATTGAAACGAGAAAAAATTTGAGAACCTTGATTTACTAAATACTTGATTTAGGAGTTATCGAACTTATATAAAACTGATTTGTATAGTACGAAATTGATTTGAAACCTATTGATTTGAAAGATACTCAAATTGGAAAGAGAAATTTTATATAATCGAAGTCTATATAAATGCGATTTCATATACTATTGATTGGGAAAGTGTTCGATTGAAAATGGAATCCTATATATAATGGACTTTATATAAGTATGATATTTGAAAGTGATTTGAAAAGGTACTATATGATACATATTTTCGAAGTAGAGATATGGAAAGTGCCTTCTGCTTGATATCCGCTTTGTGGCTAAATTGTGGATTAGTTCTATCGATATTATTCTCTCTGATTTTTGGTTTTTCGAATGTGATACTCGAGTGTCCCACCGTGGCGTAACCCATGATTTTTTTTTCTCGCAACTGCATTGCGCAACTGCCTGGCTGAGACGGCCTACGGGTACGGATTGATTCCTGGGGGATCCAGGCGTAACCATTGTGTATACTGCAATCTATGTAGGTCACATTAGTAGCGAAGCTGCCTGGCTGAGACAACCTAGGGGTACGGATTGTTTCCTGGGGGATCCAGGCATAACCATTGTGTATCTTGCACCCTACTAGTCATCATGGTGTAACCCGCAGAGCTGAGAAAGCTTACAGATACGGATTGTTTCCTAGGGGATCCAGGCGTAACCATTGTGTATCTACGAACCATAGTTAGACAAAGGTTTTGGTTTGGTTATTTTGTTTGGATTGTACTTTCCATATCTGTTTTCAAAGGTTTTTCAAGTATTTTCACTGGTTATTGAAACAGGTCTACTAAGTACTTGAAGAATTCTAGCTTTGTGCCTGATCAACGCATGGCCAGAGTCTGCAAGAACGAGGATAAATGTGTTGAAACATCGAGTTATAGAAGTATTTTCGAAAGGAAAATTGGTTTCGACATAAAAGTATTTTTTGAAAAGGTATTTTATTATAAAAGTATTTCCAACAAGAAATTTTGTATTAATCTTTGAAATTGAAATTCTTTTGGTTTGAAATTAACTATTCGTGCCCGATTACCTTATCTGCTCAGCTTTAGTTATTCACCTTGATTCTGTTTTCCGAATCTACCTTCTTTCCTTATTGGATATATCCTTTTTAAATATTGTTTATTTATATACTACATGGTATAATAGAAAATTTTTAGTGTTTCAGAAGTTATTAATTAATTATAACATATTTAAAGAGAATGATTATTAATTTATCTATAATGTTGGAAGTATCTTGAGATAAATAATTTTTTTTTATAAATTTTGGATTTAATATTTTCAATAGCTTCGTTGTAAATATAAGTAATAATGTAAATAATTGTTTTCAAAGGAGTTTTGAAAAGTATTAAAGTATTAAAGAAAATTAAATTTCAAATGAAGTTTTTAAATGAATATTTCAAGTAAAATTTGTATAGTTTTAAATTAATTGTTTATCTTGTACTTCAATCTATTTTTTCTTTCTGTTTGTTGCTATTCCCCTACCTTCTTCCTTTTCAAGGACGGAAAGTTTTGAGTAGGGGAGAGTGTAACAACCCATAAATTTTTAAACGGTTTTTAATAACGTGTTTAATTGAATTTTTGAGAAATTTTAAATAATAATATTTTGAAATAAAAATTTAATGTTTGGATTACGTATAATTAAATATAAGTAGTGAATAAATAAGAAAATATATAAATTTAGATTACGTTACTTGTTAATTAATTTGGGCGTACGTTCGTTTTAACTATTGCATCTATTGTACGCACGCTTTGATTTCATATCTTAGCTGTTAAAAATAAAATCAGCACGTGCATTTTTTTTAAAAAAGAATTAAAACCCTGCCTCCAATTCACATGTAAAACTTTCCACTTTCATTTGTGTCTCCGTATTTAATAGGAATAAAAATCTTTGATTTCCTGACCGTTTCAAAATCTCTTCTCATCTTCATTTTTTGCAACGCAGTTCAGATCTGGAAAAAAAAGGGGTAATGGGTAACGACCGAAATTTTAGACCAAATTAAAATTCTAATTTTTTTTAAATATTGAATAAAATTTGGTAGAAACAAAAAATGATGGGAATAATAATAGTTTATACGAGATTTAAAATTTGAATTAAAAACAACAAATGTTAAGAATTTAATAATAATTGTTAATTATAAATATTGATCTATTGAATAAAATTAAAGAGGAAACAATAGTTTAATTGTATTGTTGTAATTCAAATAAGTTAACCTCTAACAAATGAACTAAAATTGGTAACTAATGGATATGTTGAGTTATGTGAAATTATTAAATAATGTTTGATTTATTATTAATAAAAAGAAGTAGTTGAATTAGATTTTTATTTGATTTTAATACGAAATTAATATTTGTATTTATTGAAATCTTTCCATTAAGGAAAGAGAATGTATTAAAATGAACATTTAATTTGGTAGTTAACATAATAATATTTTATTTATAAGTTTTAAAAGAGAAAATTATTTCAAAATGTTTTCCAAATATAATAATTATTATAAGAAAGATATTTTGAAATAAAAGTAACAAGTTGTATTCTGTGAATTTACAATTTTTTTATTTACTAAAAAGCAGTAGATAGTTGTTATTATCTTATATGTTAATTTGATGATTTAAAAGTTAATATGGTTTCAATTGGGAATAATATTTATTTTGACGTTAAATAATAAATTTATCTGTAGCTTTGCATTCCAAGTGGGAAAGAAATCATTTCCCTAGACGTTCAGTTTCTTTTAAATCTAGTTTTGATAAGTTACGTGTAAATTTCTACGCTTCCCTTTTTCCTCATTTTTATAATAGGAATAAAAATTCGCGTAGCAGTTTTAAGAAAATTTATTTCTCTTTAGAAGTTCAAAATCCGTTTCAAGATTGTTTGAAATTCACGTGTATAAGTGTCTCTTCTTTTCCATTTACTCCTTTGCAATTAATAGGTACAAAATCTTTGATTTTCCTTACCATTCAAACGAAATTCTTTTATTTCCTTAATGTTCCTATACCATTAATTAGTATGTTTCTTTATTTAATCTATCCAACGCAGTTATCTCCTAAATCAAATATCACGCGCAAATTCCTCCTGACAGGAATTATTTCCTGCCGTTTCTCCAAGCAATAAATACTAGTTTCATTTAAATACTCAACCTTGTACGCAAATAATTTCATCGCCTTCCTATTTTATTTATATTTCTTGCGTTTTAATCAACGCATTTACTTCCTAATAAATTTTAAATGTGTACAAAATGTTTGCCAAAGATTTCTTGCAGTTTCCTTTTGCTAAGTTCACGCAATCAACACCACTGTAAATATTCGCTCAAATCTTTCTTGCCTATATTCTCTCACCTCAATCAATGCAATCGTGTATAACTGATTTCAATTTATTTCTTGCCTAAATTCTCTCACTTCAATCAATGCAATCGTGTATAAATATAAGCCTCGTACACAAATAGTTTTCAATTGCATCTCAACATTTTCTTCATTTCTTCTTGCGTGCGTGAGCTCTGAAGGTATGGCCTACATTTTCTTCTTTTTATTTTATATTTTTTTCCATGCTTTGCCTCTCCCCTCCCTGTCCTATGCTTTCAATATATTTGACAAATCCATCTTTATATTTCAACTCGCGTTCACAAATTTTCACATTATAACAGTCTCCATTTAATTGATATTTTAGCATAAAACTATATCTACATTTTTTTTTATGTTTAATGCTTATGTGAATTTTAACCCAAGCTTTTCAGAGACGTATGTATACGTTAGTCTTATATCTTATTTGTTATTATAAAATAGTAATATACATATTTTGAAAATATAATTAGATTTTTATTCCTGTTCGAATATAACATATATTAGTATGGCAGCTGAGTGTTGTAAAAGCATTAGTGATTTATGTTGTAAAACTAAAAATTTAAATGTATAATTTTCATCTCGATTCTAGTGTATATATAAAGTATGTTTTGTTTTTTCTCTCTTTTCTATAGTGCTTTCATAATGTATGGTCTGTATATATATATTGATTTTCTCAATATATGCTTTGAATTTTGAGTAAACTATATATAAATATGTTATTTTAAAATGCGTGTTTTAAATAAGTGATGATTTTTATATATATTATGCCTATATTTTATTTTGTGTATGTGTTTAAATGTAATATTGATTTAGGAGGAAAAACGTTTATGTGTTAAAATTTAAGTATTGATTTTTTTAATAATATGATGATGTTTTGTTTTAATATGTATTTTAAATTTAATATCAGTTTCAAACAATATGAATATTTTATTTGAATATCCGTGTTAAATTAAATTTATTGAGATTTTAAGGAAATTTAAATAACACATATAACATATACTCTATTTATATCAAACCGATTGATTTTTTCTCATCGATTTCTATCTATCAGCTTTGTCACCAAATTCGTGGCAATTTTGCTTTGCTCCAAAGTTCGTATTGGGATCCATAACTGACCTTATTATCGTTCTTCTCTAGCTTCGAAAGGTGAGCAATCACTCACGATTAGCGTTCTTGTATTTTATTAAATTTGATTTCCATTGAAACGACAATTGAAATATGATGATGTAGTCATTTAAATTGTTATATATATGTTATTTTCTGTAACTGTTCACCTGTGGGATATGACACCATATCCTGTTGTTTATATATATTTTTATTGATGATATATGCCTGTTATTTTATTGTATTATCTGTTATCACTCTGCAAGTTCCCTGTAGTTTAGAATTCACTATGGGTTGAAATGGTACATACCCGAACGGACTTTTGGATAGGAGAATTTCGTTATGGGTTAAAATGATAAACCCAAGCGATTTTCAATTAAAGTGAATTTGGGATTGCGAGTCGAAGTGATATCTACCCGTATATTTAAATTTCGGATTGAAATGTTAAATATCCGTATCCCTTGACCATAGCGTAGGAAATTATATACAGACATCGTTGGTCCATATATATATAAATGTTTTGAAAATAATTTCTATGGTTTGGGAAAGAAAAATATAGTTTTAATAAAGACTGATTCTTAGAATATTACATGTATAAAAATGAAAATTTTATGTATAGACCTAAAAATAATATTTAATCTAACTGAGATTGATTTAATACATATAATATGTTTAAGGATTTGTTTAAATTTAGATTTCAAATTAGATTTGGTAAAATTTTGAATAAGCTAGAGTTGAGAAGATAAAGTTGAATTAATTGGAAATGGTATTTAATTAAGAATTATATTCAATTAAATCGAGTTGAAACTATTGAGTTCGGGATTTAAGATATGATTTTATAACTTGGTTTGGTAAAAGGGATTAAATGGATATTTTAAGTTTAAATAAATTTAAGGAAATATTCTGTAAAATGAAATATAAGGCTATTTAAATGATATTGAACTTGTTAAGTGGATATTTCCTGACTAAATAATAATGATGAAGCTAAATCAAGATCTATATGAAACTGTTAGATTTAACTTTAAAATATTGAATATTAAAGCTTTGAATATAACGAAAGTTTAAGTGGTTATTGGGAGTTGAATTGAATTAATGAATTGAGCTTTGAATAAATGGGAATTTGGAACTTGAGTTGATTAGAATCAATTTATGTAGTTGAGGAAATTTCAAATACTTTACTTTATAAATTATTTAATATATATACACTATCTTGGAAAATAGATATATTTGAAAGGGAAATGATGTTTTGATTTTGAAGTCTAAACAAAATTGAATGACCACGGTATTATAGTGTATATTTCTATCTCGTAGATAGTTCCATAGACCCTTAGAAGATGATTATCCCAAACATCCTTAAGTTATTTGTATTTCAGTTGATATTTCACTTGAGTTGGATTTATTGATATAGGAATGTTAATTCTGACTCGAGTGTTTTGTGTTTTTTCTTTACGCTCGGTTCAGACTAAGCGATACAGCATTTGAGACTCGCCTTTGGAGTTTGGAGCTTCGTTCGAGGATCCAACTATTGATTCAGCTTTCAGCTCTTTCAGTTGATTCGTTCGGAGAGGTCATCTGTTCGTACTGGAGACTTCTCTGTATTTGAGATATTATGTTGTATTTTTATTTCTAACTCTGGTATTTATATAGTAGCTTCATGAACTACTATTTATCTATTCCGCTGCATTATTTTATATTACTCTGTGTCTGTGATTTTGTGGTTGATTTATTTACCATATATGCTGAGTTTTGCCAAATTTTAATTAACCATTCGGTATTTTGAATTATTGTCTATTGGAATGGTCCAAAATAGCGGGTCGTTGCAAAGTGTACTCTAGATTTCAAAATATATATCATTCTTTGATAGAAATGGTCTTTGTCTCTTTCTCTCGATTTCAAAATCCATCATCCTTGATCTAATCGTTTAAGACTTTTTCATCTGATTGCCTACATCATTTTTTACCATATTGATCTTATGCGCCAGTGGTAAAGGATCGACAGCCATCATATTGGAATCAGTTCCCTATGTCTCAATCTTCGAGCAAGAATTGGATCGACTCGAATAAAAGAAAGGATCATTGTTTTAGGTGTGGTGATTATAATCATTATGCTTCCCAATGCCAAGACCCTATCAGATGCTTTGCTTGTGGTAAGTTTAGTCACAAGAAGTATGCTTGTTCACCCAAATCTAAAAACTCTGTCTCTTCTGCATCTTTGGTAAATCACAGCTTTCAATTTGTGCTCAAGCGTATGCTATTGAAGGGGATCTTATTGGATCATCTATTGCAAAAGAGAAATGAGGGAATTAAGTATTTAGAAGACTTGTTATTTAATTTTAACATTACTAACTCATCGAATATTGGTAAGGGTCATCGAGATTCGATCCTACTATGTATGATCTTGTCATTGCTCTTTGTAATAATTGTTCTCACTCGTCTGTCACAGAGGTAACTGGAAAAGATTTTGAATCGAACGAAGGTTTTATTCAAATAAAGACCAAAAAGGTAAAACTTATACTCACAGATTGGAAAGTTTTGAGATACTTACTGCTAACAAATTCGAGTGCCTTGATTTGGCGACTATCACTAATCTTAATTCTATTAGGAACGGAGTAGATAGTGATATGGTTTCTCACTCTTTATCAGACAGTTCGGATTCAAATCAAATGAGAATAGTGAATGTTTGTAATGAATTCTCTATTGATAATAAGGGTGGTAGTTTTAAGGATTGTTATCTCTTGAGTGAATTACTGTTAGATCAAGACACTTGATCATCAGAAAATTATGTCAGATGAAAGAAAAGATCCTAAAAGTGGAATGGTTGTTGATCAGATTTCTAAATCCAATAAGATCCATTGTAGTGATTTGTGGTCGAAAGTATTTGATGTTGATTTATCGCATGTTGTTGATTTTAATGATTAGATTGTTATGTTGGATAATAACAAACAAGAGGGACTGTTAGTGGATGAACTGGGGGATCCACTTGACATTGAAGGTTCTGTTCTTTTAGGGGATAAGTTTAATTTTGAGCTTGGTGATTTTTGTGAATGAATCATGTCATCTGATCAGCAGATTGATGAAGATAATAACTCTGAGTTAGAGGCTCGTGTATATGTTGATAAATTGTCAGAAATTTTGTTTGAAGAGAACTCAAACTCGACTAGTGTTTCTATGGATGATATGCATGCTGTTACAGATGTGCATGGTGCACAGAATTTGACTCTGGCTGATGATATGAATTTTTCAAGCCCCACTATGGATGTCGATAGTCTTTTTGATGTAAATAAAGTATCAAGTGGTCTATTTGGAATCCTTCAGAATGTTGATGTTGCTTGTGACAAAAATGGTGATGTTGTTGAATCTTCTGTTGTGAGTTTGGTTGGAGTTGATAATCTGGAAGAAATGCCTTCAGGTCTTGTGGCAGTTATGGAGTCGGTTGGTATGTGTAGTGTTTTAGTTAATGATGTGGATCCGACTGCTAAGATGAGGAATTGTGGTAATAGTGACTCTGCACTTTTGAAAGCACATGAGGTTGTTATTGTAGCCGGTAATGACTCAGTGGACAATATGAATATGAAAAAAGTGAATATTGACTTGGATCTTAAGGGGAAATCTGGTCTTCATTTCGATGTTCGGTATGGGGAGTCTGGCAGCAATTCTACTTGTTATATTCCATCAAAGAGAGGTAGACGAAGGAAGTCTGTGGCATTTAGCGGATCAGATCGTCGTAGCTTCAGGATTCGCCACAACCATTCTCAGTCTACGGGTAAGTTTCCTGATTCGAGTACTGTGAGCGGTGCTACGAATTCAGCCTCAGGTATGCATTTTGTTTTAGGTAGTACGTATTCATCTTATGCTTTAGGTAGTTTGTCTGCTTCTGAGTTCAGTCAGTTAGCTAGTATGCTGCTTTCATTTTTTTTTTGATATTGAGTTAGATCGTGAGTATAGAAGTAAAGAATTTGATAGGGCAAGGTCTACGGGTATACGAGGATCATTAGTTGGAATATTAGAGGTTTGAATGACTTAAATAAGTGTGATAAGGTTAGAGCTTTTTTAAAGACTATTCTGTTGACATTGCTCTACTTCAAGAGACTAAAATTGAATGTCTTGATATTTATTTTTATAAAAGATTGGGTGGATTTCATTTCAAAAAATGGGTTTTTTTGCCTTCTGTGTGTGCTTCTGGGGGTTATTGATTGGTTGGCGGGATAACTATTTTAAATTACTCCAATGTATTACCAAACAACACTTGTTACACATAATTCTAATTAATCTTACCGATAATTCTTTTTTAAAAATTTCTAATGTTTATGGACCTAGCTCAAAAATAGGTCGTCGGATTCTTTGGAATGAATGCCTTAAGTTTAGATCTTTAGCGCTGGGCTCTTGGATTTTGGGGGGTGATTTTAATGTTACTCGATTTATGCACCACGAGAGGGAGATTTCTCTGCTATGGAGGAATTTGACCAATTTATTATTAATTCTAATTTGATTGAAATTTCTCTCTCTAACAGAGAATTTACTTGGAGTAATGCTAGAGAGTCTCCTTCTATGGATCTTCTTCATAGGTTTTTCGTTAGTGACGAAATAGAGGATAAATTTCCTATCTGTAGAGTGTCTAGTTTGTCTTACATTTTTTCTGATCATTGTCCCATTATTCTCGCCTGTGATCACCATAGGGTTATTAGTAGATCCTTCAGATTTGAAAAAATGCGGTTATTAGAATCAGGTTTATCAAATTTAATAATAAATAAATGGACTTCTATGAGTTTTTATAACATTAGAAATAGAGACAATTCAGCAAAAAAATTGTTTTAAAACTTAGGGAACTTAGGATTTTTCTTAAAAATTAGAATAAAAATATTTTTGGTCGTATTAAAATTAAAAAGAAAATATTCTTAATGAGATGCTCAAACTAAATAAGTTGGAAGAAACCAGACGATTGAATTTAGGTGAGCAGAATGTTCTCACTAATTTAAAAGAAGAACTTAACTTCATTCTAGAAAATGAGGAAGTTACGTGGAAGCAGAGATCCCGAATTCATTATATTAATGAAGGTGAAAATAATACTAAAAAATTTCAAAATAAGGCCAACGGTAGAAAACGAAGTAATACGATTAATTCCATTCTAGTTAACAACGTAGAATTAGTTGATCAAAGAGACCTTAATAAGGCATTCACAGACTATTATTGAGATATTTTTGGTAATAAAAACTAAGATAGAATTAATGTTAGATGGAATGATCTCTATCCGGCTGTTTCCAATGTTAATCTTTCTGAGTTAGATAATCCTTTTACTGAAGAGGAAATTCGAAGCTATTAATGATTTGCCTGGTGATAAATCCCCGAGTCCGGTGGATACCCTATTTTCTTTTATAAAACATTTTAGGATGTCTTAAAATTAGATTTAATTAGCATGTTTAATGACCTTTATAATGGAAATTTGCAATTGGGAAGATTTAATTTCGCAAATGTTATTTTATTACACAAAAAAGTAGACGCTAATAATTTAAAAGATTTTAGACCTATTTCATTAATCAATTGGTCAGTTAAAATTATTTCAAAAGTTTTAGCTAATAGACTTAGTAGAAGAGTGAAAGAACTAATTGATTGTTCACAATCAATTTTCATTAAAGGGAGAAATATCACCGATGATGCGGCAGTTGTTCAAGAATAAAATAATCATTGTTGTAAGAATAATATTACCTGTGCTATTTTAAAACTAGACTTCGCAAAAGCTTTTGATTCGGTTGATTGAGATTTTTTTAGTAGATATTTTTCATGCTAGAGGTTTTAGTCAGAGATGGATTAACTGGATCATGAATTTGCTTAACACTGGTAACTCTAGTATTATGGTAAATGGTATTTTAGGTAATAAAATTCAATATAAGAGAGGTTTGAGGGCAAAGGGATCCTTTATCGCCTCTTCTGTTTAACCTAGTCATAGATGTTTTTGCTAAGATAATTTAAAAACAGGTTGATAATAGATCACTGGGAAATATAGGTAATGATATATCGCGTAACAGTATATCAATCCTCCAATTTGTAGATGATACCTTACTTTTTTCTTCTTATATTCCTAGATACATTATTTCTCTTAAGTTTATTCTATATAGTTTTGAACTTCTATCGGGTTAAAAATAAATTTTGATAAAAGTTCTGTTTTAGTTTTAAATGATTTTGATAAAGTTGAAAATTTAGTTGCTAATATGCTAAATTGTAAAACTATGAGTTTTCCTTTTGACTATCTTGGTTTTGTGATTAGATCTACCAAACTAAAACAAGATGATTGGTTTATAATCATAGATAAAATAAAAAAATAGAATTTCTAATTGGAATGGAAGACTTCTATCTAGAGTAGGTAGACTTGTTCTAATTAATTATGTTTTATCAGCTCTTCCGATTTATTGGATGTCTATGCATCTTTTTCCTGATTGGGTGATTGATAAAATAGATAAAATTATAAGAGATTATTTATGGAGTGGTGAAAATTCAAATAGGTGCATAAAATGTTTAGTAAATCGAAAAACTGTTTGTAAATCCAATAAGGATGGTGGTTTAGGAGTCATTAATTTGCATAATATGAATTTATCTCTACTAGGTAAGTGGTTATGGAAGTTCAAGGACATTAATGATAATGCCACTTGGAAATTATTACTAAATATTACTATAACGGCAGTAATAATCTTTATCAAATTAGTCCATCGGCTACCCATAAACAATCTTATTTTTGGAAATCCATTTTAAATAGTCATGAGATTTTTAACTTAGGCATTAATATTATAATTCATTCGGGTAATAATACTTCTTTTTGGCACGATAGCTGAATTTCAGTCATACTTCTTAGGATTGAGTTTAGAGAGTTGTACGATATTTGTAACTTTAAATATGCATTAATTTCAGAAGTTTTTTCTCTTGATAATGACCCTCCTTGGAATTTTAGTTTTAGCAGAATTCTAGTAGGTTCTACCTTTAGTCAGCTTTCTTTGCTTTACGCTAGATTAAATCTTTGTAATATTGATAATGTTAATGATTATATTAGTTGGGAGTGAGATAAGAGTAAGAAATATTATTTTAATTCTTTTTATAGATTTATTAACTTTTCGGGTGTAACTAATAATTTTTTTAAATTTATTTGGAAATCAAATGCTCCTCCTAAATCTAAAATCCACATTAGGTTAATTATGCACGGAAAACTAAATACTATTGAATCTTTAAAAGTAAAAATATACATATTGATAATAAATTTTATTTTTGTAATATGTATTTTGAAGATATTAAACATATTTACTACGATTGTATGGATACTTATTTTATTCTTATATGTATACCCTTAAAATTTTTGATTTTAATATTTTTACTAGAATTACTGATGTGTATGCTATTAGAATACTTTTAGATTTAAGTTCAATAAGGATAATAGATATTTTCTTGACCCTTTATTCATTATTTCTGGTTGGTATATTTGGTTTGAAAGAAATCAAAGAATTTTTAACAATAATAATAATCACTTCAATAAATTGATTTTTTTCTTAATTTTGTCTTTTTTATTTAATTAGATCTCTAATCCTAAATATAAATTAGCTAAAAATAGTCTTTTTAAGGAATATCTTCACAAGGTTAGTAATAATATTAATATATTCAAACATAACAATAATATTTTTGACATTAATAATAATAGTATTAATATTTTTTCAAATTTAAATGATGATCCCTCTGAGTACCACAATTTGCATTTGATTGTAGGTCCATGAAGATAATTCTGGAAGTGTCGTTGATTTTGTTTTAGTTATTATTGTACTTGTTTATAGTTCTTTATTTTTCCTCAGTTTGAATCATATTACCCTTACTTTTCAGAGTTCTTAGTTTTGTATTAGTTTACCTTTGCTTTATTATGTCCCATTAGATTTTATTTACAGATATATGTATATAAATTATATTTATATACATATATGTGAATCATCCTAACTATATTCCTGGTTAATTCTCAGTTTCAAGTTTCGGATAGATAGGATGTTAGTGTCTCTTTACAGGTGCACAGGACTGCCATTTCCGAGATTGTTGATAGTGGTGAGGGATTCTTCTCAGTACATCTTCAGTCAGGCGCTACTTCCAGCTATACCGAGTCTTCAGTGTGGAGTTTTCTTTCTGGATCATTAGTCATTCTACTTCAGTTTAGACACAGCCTAATCCCATCTGAGGCAACAATATAGAGTTTCCTTACTAGATTGTGCTGACTTTCGGTATCTTTGGTTTTCGATATTATTCAGTTATTTAGGTACTTCCAACACCTTACTATCGGGTGGTGGTCATGCCGAAGCTCGATATTGGTAATGGACGATGGCTTTGCCGGAGCTCATTATAAGGGTACCTGTGTTTTTCCTTTGATACTTGTACTTAGATTTGTCACCTGCTAGGCATGTTGGCTGCACCTTGTTATGTGTGATATATATATATTTTCATGTGTGCTTTCCTCTTTTACTAGAGGATCACACATTTTTCTCAAAAAAATTATATCATTCTTTGATTGCGTTAGGAGAAACTTACATAGATTTTGATATTGTTTCAAAAACCCTCAACTCACTAATGGATGAGTGAAAATGAAAAGTCTTAGCAATCGAAGAAGCTAACGACACTTCGAACATAAAACCAGAAGAGTTGATTGGAAACTTAATGTTTTATGAAGTTAATCTCCAGGCAAAACGAGTACATGCTCAAGATAAGAAGAATATAGTATTCTAGACAGAAAAATATGAATCAGATTCAGATGAAGAATATATGGCGTTCATTGCTAAAAATTTCATAAAGAATTTGAAATTTAGAAAGAGCAACAAGTTTAGAAATAACAAGAAAAGTTCCAGCAACAATAATAACACCAACAAACCATCATCATCTTCCCTAGAATGTTATGAATGTCACAAGAAAAGGCCACAGACTGTCTTGAGAAAAAAAAGACAAATATAAATACAAAAAAGACAGATTCAAGAAGAAAGCTTTCTCTGTCACATGGGATGATAATGAATCATCTTCGTCATCAGAAAGCAACTCGGGCAGTGATTCAGAACAAGCCAACATTTGCTTTATGACCACAAAAGACGTTGTACGTGACCTAACTTTTAATGATCTTTTGGAAAGCAATTCAGAATTACTTGACAAATTAAAAGGCAAAAATAGAAAGTACAAAGAAACCCTTGAAAAATTGAATAGAACTGAAATCGAAGTACAAATGCTAAGAGATGAAAAGAAAATTTTAGAAGAAGAACTTCAAGTTATTCAAGAATCTTGTTCTAATATGTCATCTCAGCTTTCTCTGCTAAGTCAAGAAATAGAAACTCAGAAAGAAAAAAAATGATGCTTTATTAATTGAAAATCATGACTTTAAAATTTTAGAGTTAGATAATTCTAGTCTTAAAACAAAGTTAAAAGACATCACTAAAAATATCTCTAATTTTAACAAAGGTGGAGAAAATCTTTCCAAAATTATAGAAAATTCTCAAACTTCTTCAAATAAAAGAGGACTATGACATAAACAATCCTCCAGAATTATTTCAAAGAAAAAGAATTCCTCATGTAAAAGGAACAATAAGGTTGAAGACCTAGTTCTAAAGTTCCAAATTTTACTAAATCAATTAAAATTTGGGTTCCTAAAACAAATAATTCTTCAATTAGAAATAAGTATATAAAATCTTTTAGAAAAACTATTCATAAAAACAAAGATTTTGTTTTCAAAAGGAATTCTGAACCTTCTTGGGTTTGGCTTCCTAAGACCTAACTCTTAGAACCCAAAATAATAGGGTGGATACCAATGTTATTTCTATATTTTGCAGGTACCATCTAAAAAGAGAGAAAAATGGATACTAGACAGTGGTTGCTCAAAACATTTGACAGGAAACAAAGAGATGCCAACAAACATGAATTACTCAGATGGAGGTTATGTTACATTTGGAGATAATTCCAAAAGATATGTCATCGACAAAGACGATGTGAGCAATAACGGTATATCTAATTTACCTCTTATTACAGATGTCTTAATAGTTAAAAATTTGAAGCATAATTTACCTAGTATCAGCCAATTGTGTGACAAAGAATTTAATATTTCCTTTTTTGAAAACAAGTGTAGCATTTTTGATCAAAATAAAAATCTTATTTTTGAAGATTTTAAAGACCAAAATATTTATGTTTTTAAATATGAATGTAAATTATAGTAATAATATGTGTTTAATAGCCAAAGAAAATGATCATTGGTTATGGTAGAAAAGATTTTGTCATATTAATTTCAAAGCTATAAATAAATTTGCTAAAAATAATTTAGTAAAAGTTTTACCAAAAATGAACTTTAAAGTAAACAATATTTGTGAGCTTGTCAATTAGGAAAATTATCAAAATCATCCTTTAAATCAAAGAAAAATATTTGTAATGTACAACTAGTACAACTATTGCATTTGGATCTCTTTGGTCCAACTCAAATTCGATCTACAAACCATAATAAATATGTGTTTGTTATAGCAGATGATTTCTCAAGATATACTAGGACTATTTTCCTAAAAAATAAAAGCGATACTTCTGAAAATTTCAAGATTTTTGCAAAGAGAATTCATAATCTCAAATATTTAAAAGAAATACTAGAAGTGACCGTGAAGATGAATTTGAAAATGAAGCTTTTGAACATTTTTGTAATAAAAAGGGAATCTATCATAATTTTTCTTTTCCTAAAACACCACCACAAAATGGAGTTGTAGAAAGGAAAAGTAGAATATTACAAGAATGTGCAAGAACTTTATTAAATGGAAGCACATTACCAAAACATTTCTAGGCAGAAGCTGTAGCAACTGTTTGCTATGTTCTGAATCATATTTCCATCCGACCTTTAACAAAGCACACTCCGTATGAACTTTTTCATCAAAGAAAACCGAACATTTCTTATTTTAAAATTTTTGGTTCAAAATGTTTTATCTTAAACACAAAAGATCAGCTTGAAAAATTCGACCCAAAATCCGATGAAGGAATCTTCGTAGGATATTCAGAATGAAGCAAAGCTTATCGAATTTTCAATAAAAGAACAAAAAAAATCGAAAAAACACTTCATGTTTCATTCGACGAAAATTTCAAAATTAATAAAAAATTTAAGGATGGTGAAAATATTCCTAAGATGGTCACAAATACGGTTACTCAAAATAATTTTGAAGAAAATGAAAACATTATTCATAATTTTGAAGAAGACGAAAACATTGTTCATATGAAAATGAATTAAGATCTCCTCCTCGGATTTTACAAGAACACCCAGTAGAAAATGTCATAGAAGAAATTGATTCACATGTTAGAACTAGAAATCAACTTAATCAAATGGGCCATGTAGCTTTTCTTTCTAAAATTAAACCTAAAAATGCAAAAGAAGCATCTACTGATGAATATTGGATTATAGCTATGCAAAAAGAGTTAAACCAATTCAAACGAAACGAAGTTTGGAAACTTGTTCCTAAACAAAGTGATCAAACAGTCATTGGTACTAAATAGGTCTTCAAAAATAAAGCAGATGAACAAGGTAATATAACTAGGAATAAAGCTAGATTAGTTGCACAAGGATAAAATCAAGAAGAAAGAATTGATTACGAAGAAACATTTGCTCCAGTCGTACGATTTGAAGCAATACGTATCTTATTGGCCTTTGCATGTTTTCATAATTTCAAACTTTGTCAAATGGATGTTAAAAGTCCTTTCTTAAATAGTTATATAAAAGAAAATGTCTTTGTAGAACTTCTTTTATTCACACATGAAAATTTTCCAGACCACGTCTATAAACTTAAAAAAGCCTTATATGGTCTAAAACAAGCACCCGTGCTTGGTATGAACGTCTTAAAAGTTATCTAATAGATTCTGGTTTTTAAATTGGGAAGGTTTATCAAACTCTTTTTATTAAAAGAACTAAAAAGGACTTTTTGATTATTCAAATTTATGTAGATGATATTATTTTTGGCTCTACAAATGAAAAATTATTTCAGGAATTCACAAAAATAATGACCAAAGAATTTGAAATATCATATATGAGAGAATTATCTTATTTTCTCGAATTACAGATTAAACAATTAGAAAATTGAATTTTATTAATCAAGAAAAATATATTGTAATAATCTTATTAAACTCTTAATACGGAAAATACTTCTGCTAAACCAACTCCAATGAGTACAACAATTCATCTCGATAGAGATAAAGATGACAAAAGCGTTCACCAAAAATTATATCGAAGTATAATTGGATCATTACTTTATCTAACTGCTAGTAGACCTGACATAATGATGAGTGTTTGTTTATGTGCTCGATTTCAAGCAAATCCTAAAGAATCACATATGCGAGCAGTAAAACGCTATTGCGTTATCTAAGCAAAACCAATGATTTTGGACATTTCTATCCGAAAGAATGTCCTTTCGAGTTAGTTTCATATAGTGACGCTGACTTTGGAGGATGTCGAACGGATCAGAAAAGTACTAGTGGGACTTGTCACTTCGTTGGACAATCCTTAGTCTCTTGGTTTAGTAAGAAACAAAATTGTGTTTCACTTTCAACTTGTGAGGCAGAATATATTTCTACTGCCTTAGCTTGTGCTCAAGTTATTTATATGTAACAAACACTTCAAGATTTTGGTGTTAATTTATCTAAATCAACTATTTTTTGTGATAATACTAGCACTATAAACTTATCCAAAAATCGTATCAATCACTCACGGACTAAACATACTGATATACATCATCATTTTCTTCGTGATAATACTGGAAAGGATTTAGTCATATTGGAATTCGTATCCTTTGAAAATCAACTGGCTGATATATTTACAAAACCTTTAAATGAAAGTATCTTCATAAAATTAAGAAGAGAATTAGGAATTGTATCCATAAAATATTTATAATTTCTTTTTAATAAATAAATATATATTTAAAAAAAAAAAAAAAATTTAAACGTAGGATCTCTTACTTGAAAATCTAGTGCTCTACCACTACACTACACTATGCTTACTTTATAGCTAAAATTGATTTACACTATTTTCATTCTTTGTTTTTCACCTTACATTTTTAACTTCTTTACAACCAATTTTTTTTCTCTGGTTCTTAGCAACCTAACCACTAATCTTATTTCTATTTATATTTATATGATCCTCTTACCTATAAATACCTCTACTCCTTTTATTTCTTTTGTAAATCGAATAAAAAAAAACTAGTTTCAACTCTCTTAATCAAAAATGTCTTCCCAACACAACTCTGAATTCTCCGCACTGTCATATTCTTCTCCTACTTCGGAATCGGTGAATTTACCTACTCCTACACCGATTTATGAACTGGTTCCAATTATTCCTTCTACTCATACTGGTTACACTCCACCCGGTAAAAGAACAAGACGGTTTTTATATTTTGGTTCACCATCAACCAAAGAAAAGATAGTTGGCATCACCACTGTCAAAGGTAAACGCTGGAATTACAATGCGAACTTTGTTATGAACAAATAATTAACGCCAAGCGTTTAAGCTTTTTGGAGCAAGTCGTCTTGAAATTTTGTGGTTCCTCATCCAAGAGCACGGTTAATCAACCGTCTCTTGTTTGTTCTCCATCCAGACGCAATCCTTGGAAACCATTCTCGTAAAATGTCAGCACTAATCACTTTATTAATCAAATTATTAATTAAATAATTAAATTTCATATTTTCAATTAACTTAAATATTTAATTAGTTTATTAATATAATATTCTTATATTTTGTACACTTAAAATATGAATGATTTCTTGATATTTAGCAACTTCATTTATTTTTCTACAATTCCTTTTGACATTTAACTTTGTTGTTGTTGAACTGCACAGACAACCAATTCTGGGTTTTCTTCCAAATTAATAAAAGCATAACAATTACATTTCCTACAAGCTTTACTCATTGCAACAATATTTAATTAAGTAAACAAATATAAAAGATAATTGAAAGGAGAGAAGCTCAGTTTATTCAACTCTCAAATCAACACTTCTGTTATAATTGATATACTTGCATAAAAGTCTCGAAAACTGAACGAGAATTACAGGATAAGATTTTGAATATAATGTTTTTATATATTTTGTTTGCTTCAATATTTTATTTTAGTTTTAAAATATAACATACAAAATAAAGTTTTATTAGCAGTAAGGAGTTAAATGCAAAAGATTAAAGATAAAAGATTTACTTCAATGCTCTAAGGGAGTCTAAAAGAAAATCAGCTGCTAATATATTTGTGTGAAGCAGGGCGAAGCATTTATCCTGTCAGTATGGACAACTTCACACTTTCTACGTGCATTTATCATGTAACATGGTCTTTGGGACCCTAGAAATTTACCCAAATTGGACAGAACCAAGTGCAATCAACTTAACAGTTGAGTACTGTTTTAAGTTACAAACATTTGATACAACAGTTGAAATAATGAGAATCAAAGCCCAGCATAACAACCAAATAAGAAGCATGCAACCAAACCAATGCTTGGAGTACCTTATAGACAATTCATGACGCTTAATCTTCAAAAGACAGCTCAACTACATTTCTAAGTAACTGAAACCGAAAAGAACCGAACTGAAAATATTACTACTTGTTCAACTATAGTAGACTTTCCCATTGTGGATAATAGTTTGTAACCATGCTAAGGTAAATAAGTCCAGCATAATATTACACAAGCCAACTGAAAACTAGTATGTAATCAAAGTGATGTTTGGAGTAGTCTCTTATAGACAATGATTCTTATGCTTCAAAAGATAGCCTAACTGAAAAGAGCAGAGCTGAAAATGTTATTATTTGTACACCTACAGTAGAACTTCCTCAACATGAACAATGGTTTGGCACTGCATTAAGGTTAATAAATTCAGCTTCAAATATCAGCAACTAAACTTGTTAAGTCAAAAGCAGAATCGGCAAGTTTGTCAGTAGTCCATCTCTACAACATCTCAAGAGCAACTTTGGGCCGATCCATGGGCACCATGTGTCCAACATCGTGCACCTATATTTGAACCAAACTAGACTATAAACTTGCACCTACGTGTATTATCAAGAGGTGAAAGTTAAGGGTGACTAGTTGTTTAATACCAATACAATTTACATTTTACATGGAAAATGTTGATTGCCAAATACATTCTCACGTGCTTAAGTTTACAAAGTTCTTGCCCAAAACAGTGCTTTTGCGTCTGGCACCCTTGGCAGTTTTAGATCAAACATTAAGCAATATTACAAGGTTAAAAAAGGCAATGAAACGGAGTCACATACCCCCATTTCGAGCAACTTTACCCCATAGAGAGAGGAGATGGGGTAAAGATTACCCTTAAATTTGGAATATTTTCAGCAGTTATGAAAACATAAACCTATAACTTAAACAAGTATAATATTTACCTTTTTCTTTTCTCATTCTGTCAGCATGGTGGTTTTAGATCAAATTTAGCAGTATTTGGCCCAAAGAGAAAAAAACAGGAAACATATAGCCCAAAGCATAAAGTAGATAACAAATATCAACATCGATCGATTTAATTCTAACCTTTAGGAAGCTGAGGGGTCCATGAGATTTCAATACACCAGCTTCCACTCCGTCAATTGTGAAAGAATTTTTAGGAGATGATATAAAATCTTGCTGACAAGACCATTCCATGGCATGGACCCACCTCGACTTTCCTGTTCAAATACTAATTCTATTGGTTAAAATGAAACAACTCAACTATGCAAGGTAGTCTCTTTGCAATAGTACTAGATCACAAGCTAAATTTTTTAAAACAATTATATGCCAACAAAAAAAAACAAAGTCGATGGGTTATTGCACCTTTTATTTTTGCGTTTTGATGTTAGGAAGTTTAAAAACGATGAAATATTTCAAGCTTTTCCTATTGAATGTACTATATTTCATTAAGTTGAAATGGTTAAAGGATTTATCTGTTTTCATTATTTGCATAAACTGAAAGATTGAAAATTCATCAATATTTTTCTTGTTTGTTTTTTAGTCGTTGACATCATTAACTATGCATCAAAATCTCCTTACATTTGATGGTTTCAGTAGCATGAAATTGTTTGATAAAACACATTTCAGCTAATGCCCCGAGAATTGTCTGGCTTAGCCCCTGGTCTAAGCAATTTGATAATAAAAAAATTATAATAAATAAAGCATGCCAAGCCAATTGCAGATCAAATCGTATTCACCCACATAAATGAGAAGCTTAATACCATCTTCGAGAAGCGCGGGAATACCAACACTACCAGAAATACAGTATATTGTCACGACAGGTTTCCAACGGCCGCCAACGGGGGTTTCCAACGGCTTGTTATTTTTTTAACTTGCCGTTGGTAACCGTTGGAAATAGAGCCGTTTGCGGCCGTTGGAAATTTTCACGTATACCTACAGCGAGGCCGAGACTGAAACATTATTACCTTCTTTTCCAAATTCATCAAAACCCTTCCTCCACTCCTCCTCCTTTCTTCCTTCCAGCTTTCCCACGCAACCGACATCCACTTCGACGCCATCACTCAATGCCCGCACCCTCTCTCCATCCCCAGACATCTCCAAAAACAGGTTTTACCTAAAACCCTAAAATTTTAAAATTTTCTAATTTTGTGTTAATTTGTTGTTATAGTTGTATCTAATGGCCTATTGATTGTTTATTATACCAAATTAAGTGCTAATTACACTTATTGCCATCCAGATATCCAAATTGTTTGTGTATATATACTATACACATATATACATATGTTTATAATTTAGTGTAAATGCACATTTGAATTAGCATTAGATTAGTTAGGATTGATTTAAATTAGCATTAGATAAATAAGTATATAATTTAGTATATATACACACATGAATTATATATTTTGTGAAATTGTAAAAATCATATAATTTACTATATATTTAGTAAAATAGTAGAATATAAATAAAATAATGCATAATATGCTTTATTTTATATATTTAATAAAAAGGTAACATATAAACAAAATTTAAATCCTTTAGTGAATTTTTGGCCCCGTCTGACAAGTGTTGTATATGATCGTTGTATGAATATTCGTTTTTATTGCAAAACGAATATTCATATTCATCTGATACAATATTTGTTGAATTTGTTCCTGTATTGGACAAGTTACAAACACTATAAAGTAATTACGTTTCGTAAATCATATCGTTATAAACGGTTCATAAAATTTCGACGGCATTTCCTTTTCGTTCCTTGTGTACATGCATATGTGTACGATACAAGGAACACGGGGGGAGTGCTGCCAAAATTTTGATAAATCGTTTATAATGATATGATTTAAGAAATGTAATTACTATTGTGTTTGTAATGGAAAGTAGGATGACCGACCATCATAAAAGGTACAAAAATGTAAACAAAATATCAAGAAATATAACTTTGTATGTAAACGAAAATGGTTTATAAAAAACAGTAAAATCTAAGTGTGTTTATCGAATTTGATTAATAATTTTTTTACTATTGATTATAGATTTTACAGTAGTAAAAATGGTCAATTATTTTATTGATCGGAACTGGATGTATCAAAGAAGAGAAATGGGAGGGTCAATAAGTAAACATTTTCTTAACGGGGTAAATGTGTTTGTCGAATTTGCTTCAAGTAATATTGAAAACGACGTAGAAATTCGTTGTTCATGTAGTAGGTGCAAATTGTTGAAGCATTTAGTACTGAATATGGTTAAGATTCATTTGCATCAATATGGTTTCGTAACCAATTATTTGGTGTGGGATCGTCATAGAGAAATTATAACACGCGACGAAGAACAGTCAATAAAGGTCATTAGTGATGAAGTTAGTACGACGAATCTCATAGAACATATGGTTGAAGATGCAGCACGATCAATGTTCCCTACTATTGAAATTAATAACGACGATGTTAACGTCGAAGAGGAACCAAATGTTGGAGCGAAAAAATATATGATTTATTGGATGCTGCTAAGAAACCTCTTTGAAATGGATGTACTAGCGCACTCAATTATCGGCAACTGCAGAGTACATTGCAACGAAATCAAAGTACAACCTCACAGAAGACGGATTTACGGCTGTTGTACAAGCTGCTAAACGCCATATGCATCAGATAATTTAATGTACGAAGATTATTATGAGGTGAAAAAACTTATGTCATCTTTCGGTTTGCCGTATCAAAAAATTGATACATGTCTAAATGGTTGCATGTTGTTTTGAAAAGATGATGTCACTCTTCGGAATTGTAAAATATGTGATCAAGAAAGATACAAACCAAGGAGAAAAAAAGAAGGAAAAGAAGTTTCATACAAGCGTATGCATTATTTACCTATCACTCATAGACTTCAAAGGTTATATGCATCATCTGTAACAACGCATCATATGAGATGGCACAGTGTGAGAACACCTAAAGAAGGTACGTTAACACACCCATCCGATGGAAAAACATGGAAGTATTTTGATAAGAAATATCCCGATTTCGCAGCGGAGAGCCATTACGTAAGACTAGGTTTGTGTACTGATGGATTTTCACTGTTTTCTCAGTTTGGTTCTAAATATTCATCTTGACCTATAATCATTACACCTTACAATCTACCCTTGTGGATGTGTATAAAAACTCCATATATGTTTCTCACAATTGTCGTCCCTGACCCTGATGATCCGACACAGGGTATCGATGTTTACTTACAACCACTAATCGAAGAGTTGAAAACATTGTGATATGAAGGAGTTGAAAGCTAGGACGTATCGAAAAAAATTCGGATGTTCGCTTCTTTGTTATGGACTATTAGCGATTTTCTTGCATATGCAATGCTTTCGGGTTGGAGTACGGTCGATCGTTTTGCTTGTCCTTACTGTATGAAAGAAACACGAGCATTTTTTTATGGCATGGGAAGAAAATTTCATGGTTTGATTGTCATCGACATTTTCTCCATATTAATCATATTTTTAGAAGGGACAAAATAACTTCATAGCTAATAGACATGAGACTTTACAACCACCAACGATTTGGTCAAGTGAAGATATATATGAACTTGTAAAAGATTATCCAAATATATATGAAACCGGGCAGCAAACTGAAATCCAAGGTAAATCGACGTTTCATAATTGGTGCAAACAGAGTATATTCTGGGAGTTGCCTTATTAGAAAAATCTCTTAATCCGTCATAACATTGACGTGATGCATAACGAGAAAAACGTATTTGATAATGTGTTTCATACACTTTTGAATGTTAAGGGCAAGACTAAGGACGATCTAAAATCAAGACGTGATATAGAAGAAATATATAATCGTCCCGAGCTTCATATGAAGCCAAATGACACTAAAAAACCCAAAGCATGTTATGAACTAGATAACAACCAAGTTAAAGTACTGTTAAAATGGATGGAAGGATTACGATTTCTTGATGGAATTTCATCTAATCTTCATAGATGTGTTGACTATAAGAACGGAAGACTGAGTGTGTAACAGCCCACAAATCCGTACTCCTTGAGTCAACACTATTCTACAACAATCAACTCAAGTTGCACAGAAATACGAACCATTTGGGTTAAAGAAGAAGAGGTAGAAGAAGAGAATAGAAAACAACATCAGAATCTAACCATCGCAGCGGAATAAAATATAATAGATAATAAATGATCTTTACACAAAAATCAAATATCTCTGTTTATATATTACATCATCAGAGTACATCAACCACAGCTCAACAATATCATACAACTGGATACACAACTACTCAGCACAGCGGAATATATATATATATATATATATATATATATAAAAAGAAGTACGGGAGTACGTATCGTCATCCAGCTCGTCTCCTGAGCTCCATAGCATCAAAATCCTGTATCCTATAATACTCGGTCTGACCCGAGCATTATAGTTAAATAACACCCGAGTCAGTCTGGAATACCAAAGTGAGAGAATCACACTCAATTGATTATTAAAGTTTCAAAAATCCTTTGAAAATAAAAACATCTCGTAAGACCACGCCACAAATAAACATGTCGAGTTTTTACCTTACGATAGCTAAAACAATTTTTAAAGAAATCCTCTGATATTATAATAGGGTCTATTTACAAATACTTATAAAATAGCCGAAATTGTTACATTAGTAAATTCCAGCTACTAGCCACAAAGTGGGTAATACAAACAAAACTCGTACAAGGCTCGTAGGGAGAATGGATTTCCAACTAATGACTAGGCACTGGGGTACCACCTGTCACAGTATGTGGCCTAGATCACAGTACCGAGGAGTACGCCCGCTCCCCTGCAACACAAGACCGAGACTACCCCTTACTGGATAATCCCGAGTGAGATCACCCCGCGGTTGGGATCAGCAATCGCCCACTAAGCCGAAATAAAAAGAGACATCTAGACAGGGATGACCGCACCCTGCTTGGGTGCTACCCACCTAGCCTTGCTGTATAACCCCTGATTTTCAGTCATTCCCATTTGATGAGGCTTGAGGCTGAGCGTTACCTCTTTAGAATATATTCCTTAGAATGCCCATTGTCCACCTGACGATGTTCCGAAAGCATTCATCCATACAAGTCTGTCCCGGGTTCGAACGGAATCGAAGACACTATTCCTACTACATCCATTTTGGAAATATCCTCAGGATTAGTAGCGACTAGCCCTTGCACTTCACTGCTCCATCTTCGAATCCAAAATTGTTTTTCACGAAAACGTACAAACCGGATCGAAGTGGTTTTCGAGAAATAAATCTCGATCCTGATCTCTTCGAAACGATCAACGCAGTTGGTTAATATTGATAGTCGGTGATTTAACTATCAATTATTATTTACAACATCCATCAAACAATAAATAATCTTCCAAATTATTTGTTTATCTCAAAAATATCTTCACAAGATATATTTTCACTTTTCAAACCCCTTTGAAAACTGTTTTCAAACTATCTTCCTTTTCTGAATAAATTTCCCAAATATTTTCTATTTCTTCTGAAATCACCAAGTACAACATTTAGATTTTAAAATGATTTAAAACACCTTATTATAAAATATACTTTTAAATATTTTAAATTAAAAACTACTTTAATGCTTTATTAAAAATATATATATATTAAAAATAATTAAAGTAAAGCTACTTTTATAATATAAAACTAAATTTCTCCTTTTAAATGAAATACCAAGTTACCTTAAATAATTACTATGATAATAGATAGATTTGAAAAATATTTACTTTAAGATTTAAACATTTAGAAATAATAAATTTTCTAAAACATGCTTTTTTAAAAAACAACATTAAACTTTTATCTTATATTTAAAAACTTACTTTGAAAACGTACTTGGCTATCCAGAGAAATATACTTCTCTTCACATTCTTCTTTAAATTACCAATTTCAAACACTTGGATCAATTTCCAAATTGATTTCCAATTTGCTCCTTTTTTTTCCAAATCCATTAATTTCAGATTTAAATCCTTAATTATGATTTAAAATACTTTTAACTGAAAATTCCAATTTTTAGATTTGTCAATTACTTCTTTATCGTTTTAAATAGATTTAAACTTGAATTTTAATATAATCCTATATTCCTTTAATTGATATAACTTAAGTTTACAATTCATTAATTTCGTTTTATTCGAAATTCTTTTCATGCTCGAAGTTATTATTATTATTTTCATATTACTTCTATTTCTTTCCAATTCATTCTTAGTTATTCAAATTTTCTATAATTATTTCGCTTACAAATTTACTTCCTTTTATTCTCTTTCCAAAATCCAACTTATATATTTTTGGTAGCTCATTATACCCGAATATATCCAATCAAACTAAAGCATTTAATATTCTAACATAATTCATCATAGAATATCAACAATCACAACAAAGAATATTAAATAATTTAAATAAATATTGAGGGACCCAGTTGGATCCCTCCAACCTATTTTCCCTACATCCACAGATGTTAGCATAGCATAAAATACCAATTCCAAAATATACCGAACTATAGCACATCAATCAATTCAACCATTCAAACAATTATTTAAATTTAATCATTTAAATTTAACTGAGTGAGATTTACTCACCTTATGTTTTTGTTTGCAATCCATCCAGACCAGTTTGATTCTTCCCGGATTTAACCTTGAATAAACATTTTATGGTTTATTAATATTTGAACTAATAGAACAATTTATTTCCCAGTTTGAAATTAAATTAACAAATAATTTTAGTTTAAAGTAATTTTTCTTTGATAATAATTTTTCTCTTCTCTCTTTTAAAATAATTTAAGGAGTTAATACAACGAGTTAACCACCATAATATATATATATATATAATTAAACTTAAAACAACTATTTTATCCTGCTGTTAACTCCTGATAAGAGAAATAATGATCAAACCTGTTTTACTGTGAACTGTTAATTTTAAAACAAATAGTTTTTGCCAGTTAAAACTTGAGAACACTTAAATTTAAAATGCTCAAAATAAAACTACCTCACTGCTGCAGCCCTAAGTTGCCGCCACCTTCCGACGGCACGCTGGAAACCCTAACCCCCTTCGCGAACTCGCGTTACCATCCAGACTGCGTCGATGCTTCGCCACTGTTTCCCTCCCCCCCTCCAATCGCGAGCAACCCTTCCACGTGTCGCCCCACCTTATGACATCTCCTTGCCATCGAGCCTAGCCGAGCCGCCGCTACTGCTTCCATCCACAAACACAAACCGAGCGTCGAACTCATCTGACCCCCTCATCGGTTGCGGGTTCGAAAACGAACGCCTACCTCGATCGAACTACACTAGCCCGGTCACCAATCCTTCGAATCGATTCATCGGAAGCTTGAAGGAAAAAGTGGTATCGGCTTTATTTGATTCGATTTTGAAATGAAGAGGGTTATTAGTTTGGGGGTTTTAATTTAAGAGAGAAGGGTTTCGGTTTCTTAAGAAAAGGAGCTGCCATTATTTTTCGTGAGTTCTATTTTATTATTAATTTTTTTTATTTTTTATTTTTGAAACTGCTCGGCTTATAGAAATGAGAAAGGAGGAAGCTTGGCTACAGTATTTAGATGTGAAGAGTGATGTGGAACTTTATTTGACTGTTCAACGATTATATATATCGATTTAAATTCAAATTGTCTCGATTCAAATTTCAACGCGTTTACTTACCGTATGTTCAAAAAACTACTCCAATCACTACGAAAATTGAAATCCGGTAATAATACACTATTACGGATCCAATGGAACAGGTTTTGTCGAATTCCGAGACTGCGCCTCCGAAGGTTATTTTTATATTCAATTAAAACAATAAAATTTTAAAACTGAACGAACCACTATTAATTTTAATTTTACAACTTCTATTATCTTCAGTGTTATCAATATAAATTTTATAAGCCTTCAAATCATTTAATTCAATAATTTAATTATCAATAATTTGTGATATTTGAATTTAAGTTGAAAATTAACTTCTAAATATTTAAAATCAATTAAATATTCCGTTTTTAAATGCTCGAAAATTCCGGGTTGTCGCAGAGTGGGATGAAAAGCCATGATTGTCATGTAATGATGCAAAATTTGTTATCTGTCGCTTTCAAAGAATTGTTGCCCGTAAAAGTTTGGAAGGTTATAACAGAACTTAGTTATTTTAAAAGGAGCTTTGTTCAACTACGTTAAGAGTTGACCGTCTTCGTAAACTTGAGGTAGAAATCCCTATACTGCTCTGTAAACTGGAGAAAATATTTTCTCTAGCTTTTTTCAATGTAATGGAGCATTTTCCTGTTCATCTTCCATTTGAAGCACGTCTTCGAGGTCATGTGCAAAATGGATGGATGTATCCATTCGAGAGGTATGTTATTAATACTGAGCATGTAAATGTTAATTTAACTATAAATAAAAATAAATATTGATATGAAATATTTTTTATTAGGTACTTAAATCATTTAAAGAAAAAAGTGAGACGAAAAGCTCGAGTTGAAGGTTCGATTTGCAAATCATATATCGAAGAAAAAGCATCGTTTTTTTCCTCTCATTATTTCAATGATCATGTGAATATATCATTTCAAAGTGTTGCGCATAATGATGAGGCCGTTAAACAAGATTCTTCTTCTGAAGCAATGTTATCTATTTTTAAACAATATGGTCGACATGCTGGAAAATGTGTAGAAATATGGTTAGATGATAGAGATTACCATGTAGCACACACATATATTCTTCTTAATTGTCCAGAATTTGCACCATTTATTTGGTAATTATCAGATTACAAGTTTTGATAAATTTAATTTAATACTGCATGTATAAATTAATAATAAAGCAATATATTATGTTTTTGTTTGCAGTGTTTATGAATCACAAAATCCAAAGGGCGATTTAAGCAAAAATTTCGCTACTTGGTTTTCGAACTACGTTGTGATCCTACAAATAATGTGATCGATGAAGGATTAAAACATTTGGCGTTGGGACCGAAAAGGAAAGTTAAAACGTATCCAATATTTTTCGTTAATGGATATAAATTCGACACCAAAGAATACGGTGTTGAAAAATTAACAAACAATACTGGTGTATTTATTAAAGGCGGTGATGATCCTAATAATCATATACATGATTTTTATGGCGTGTTAATTCAGATTTTGCAATTGATATATTTTATAAGACCCGCGGAGGAAGTTTTTTTGTTTAGATGCAACTAGTTCAGCAATGTTTCAGGTTCTGGTATTAACGTGCATCCAAATTATAATCTTATAGAAATAAAACATACCTCCCGTTATCAGCAGTACGATCATCAGAAAACGACGAGGACTGAGTAATATCTGATAATTTTTACAATTATTCACGCATACGCATCACATATCATCATCACCATTATATGCACTACCAATTAAAAATGACTTTATTACATGCGCCACATATCATCATCATTTTATCTATGTCTATAATTAAAAATGAAACTTTCAACAGGTATTATGTCAGGCTCCAGACGTCGTAGCTCTTCTCGCTCGGCCGGCGAGAGTAGTGGTGAGCCTCCGGCTCGACCACTTGTATATTTGCAGCCGAAGCCTGATGGAGCGTAAGTATCAAAATTAAAATGATAACAATATAAATTTGTTCATACATATATATACTTGTCTAAAGCTTTGTTTTATATTTAACACAGGGGATTTGATTTGGAGCCCTCAAGAGTTGTGCTTGGCATTTCCATGCAATCATATATGAGCAGGATGACAGATTGCTGGCCTAAGTGGGGTAAGATCCCTGACCAAGTCAGGGAGGCCATCTGGCAGGATTTTCTGGTGAGTTTATGCCACTTTACTATATGAATAAGTATAAATGAACAAGTAGTAATATTTTCTCTTTGTACAGGGGCAAGTGGACTTGGCGGAGCCCGATGTCGCCATGGTGCGGCGCCACTGGAATTCGAAGGTCGCCTAAAATTACAGGGAGGTAATGTCAGCTCTTAAAAAATTGGGAAGAAACCGAACTGAATGAGCGCTTCCGTATGAGATTCTTGGATGAGTTAGTGGGAGACCGACGAGTTCAAGGTAAATCTACCAAATATATATGTAATTATTTCGCAATTAGTAAATCTAATATTCAATTTAAATTGCAGGAGGAGTCGGAGAGGAACTCCGCCAATAGAAGTAGGAATCCTGTAACGCATCGTGGCGGATCCAAGTCTTTTCAGCATCACCGTAAGGACTTGGTAAATTTATTATGAATCTGAACCATTATTACATTTTGTATATTAATCAGTTCAGTAATTAGCTATGAAAAAATAAAATATATAAATTATGTATTGCAGGATAGATCGCTTGGACGTCCCGTGTCTATGATGGAGGTATTTACCCACACCCACGCTTCAAGACAAGCAGACAATGCTGGCAATATTACATATCAGTGGAATGAGGATGATAAGGCGACGGCTGCATATGTATGCATATTTTAAATCTTATTTTATTTATATCGATAAGTTTAAATTATATTCTACTACTTTTAGCCTGTGATTGTTTTTTATTTTACGCAAAGTTTCAGGAGGCACGGGCAGAGCTGCTTTCAGAATCGGATTGCGATGAGTTGACGGTAGAGGAGCAAGATAATATTTTCGACGTTATCATGAATCCGATGTAGCGGAATAGGCGTTATGGCTATGGAAACCAAGCGGTAATTTTATAAACATTGCAATAATATATTTAATAAATTAACCTTTTGATACACTATACGTATGATAATTTCTACCTGAGTTAAATCTAACATATACGTGATTTACCATTCTGCACCATTATCATTTAATAAAATATGCATTTCCTTGTGGTATATGCATTGATTAAGATCACATCATTTACGTTTCTATATTTTAAAATATGCATTGCTTAAGAAAATGATTATAATACAAATGTGAACATCTCACATTCTAGTTGCAGGTTTGGGCAGCTCAAAAGACGTGTGACAAAGTAGAAATAAAAGAGCTTAAAGCCATGGTTGAGCAGCTGCAAGAGCAGGACCGTCTTCGCTCTATACAAATGGAGGAGTTGAATCAACGTTTAGCGGAGTACGCGCATAGGCATGATTCTTTCTCTTCGTCGTCTGGTGCTTCCGGAGGTGAGGATGATGCTTGAGAGGTATGATGATTATTGTCTTTGTGTCTGGTTATTGTATATATTGACTTTGAGGTGGTGAGGATTTTGTTTGATGGTTATTATGTATATATTGACTTTGAGGTGGTGAGGTTTAAGTATTCGCATTGTATATTTTGACTTGAATATGGATTGGAGTTGGTGTTGGTGAGGGTTTTGTTGTTTATGTACATATTGACATGTAGTTTGTTTTGAAAATGTAATGTTTGATGTTAGTTTTTGGTTGTTTGTATTGTTTGTGCTATAATGTGTTGGATATGTGATATATATGTGAAATGCAGTGGAAATGAAGTGGAAATTGATATATATTGATTATGTGTGGCTGAAAGGCGAATGGCTTGCTGTTATTAAAAAAAATCACCTAGATTAGCAACGGCTACCAACGGCTATTTGGTCATTTTATTGCAACGGCCTACATCGGCTATTTGTCGTTGATAGCCGTTGGAAATACCCCGTTGCTTCCATTGGAAGCCGTTGGAAAGCGTGAACGCTATTCCAACGGCTTTTCCTACGACTACCTACGACCGCCAACGGTTTGGTGCCGTTGGAATAGCCATTCTCTATTGTAGTGCAACTTCCAAGTTCCTCATCCAGTCAATGAGCATGGCTTGGTATACTGTAGGGCTACACGACACAAATTCTATATCTCCTACTCCAAGGGAAGCCCTAACTGAATCTTGATTCAGGAACTTTTCCGTGTTTGAAAAGTCATAGTAAAGGCCAGGGCCGACCCACAGGCAAGGCAAGCAAGACCTTCGCCTAGGGCAACACCGGCGAAGATGGCCGAAGGGGCAATAAAATGTCCGATGCACCTTTAAAAATAATCATCAGATAAAATAGTGGGACAACTTTTTATAGAAATCACAAGTGGTGCACTAGCTTAACATGTGCCTATTACCCTTACAACCAGGGTTTGAATGCTGGCCTGTACAATTTTTTCCCCATCCTCTTTTTAATCTTTAATTTTTCTAAAACTCTGCCTAGGGCATCACTTGTGATAGGGCCGGCACTGACAAAGACTTCCTTCACATTGCTTTCTTATATTGTAGTACTATTTAGAATAATGGTAATACAATGTCAAGGGAAAATTAAACAAATGAGTACATAACCAAGATAAGTGGATGAATGGATCTTACGTTAATATTTCCAGCAAGTCTTATAATGGAATTGAAAATACTAGTACAGACCACATATGAAGCCAAGCATGATAGTGATCCAGACGTACCTGAATACTGACATGTTATTATCTTATGCCATCGGGAATATTTGAAGTTGGAGGAACAAGAAAAGGGAAGACGAGGAAAAAAAAGAAGCAACATTCTTGTATTTTCAGATATGATACTCCAAAATGAAAACCTTAAAGTACTCAAGTAAAAGGGATTACCACAAAGCTTGATACCAAATGTTGGGGATTTTGCGGTTCGAGTCGAATTTGACGGCGATAGCGATGAAGACAATGATGTACTTCTGACTTCAAGAATCTATGGAATAGATTCTTTCAGACAATAGTTCAACCCACCAGGTAGAAACGGGTTATCGAACTATCGACTTTCAGGATTCAATGAGCCCTATAGCAGCGTAATCGGATTCAAAGTTTGTACGACTTTGATCCGACCAAGAACACTTCAGAACGGTATCTGATGATTCAATTTATATGTAATAGAATAAAGAGGAAGAAGAAAAACAATTCTACAATGCTTTCTGAATTTGCAACACCTTGGAGGCGTCACAAAACAGAGCAATGGCTGTAATGACTTCTGGGCGTCGCAGAACTGTGTTGAGAAGAAGAAGAAGATTCGAAACTTAGTTTGCAACTGTTCTGGGCGTTGCTATTTATATACATAAGGAAATGTCCATTCGCGAAGTGTCACCGCTGTTAGCAACGGTTTGCAACTGTTACGAACGGTTCAAAAATCAAACGTCGTGTCATTCATATTTGTAAAGTTCAGAAAACATTACGAATTCCTGCCATCATTCAAAATTCTAAATTCCGGTCCCATTACTATTTCATATTTTGATCCAAAAATATTTTCAGATCCGAACCCGTACCCGGCCCGGCCCGGTTCGGTTCGGTAGGACGGCGGCGGCGCGCGTGTGGTGTTGCATGACTTCTCTCCTCACAACAAAGTAAACATGTGGGAGCCCCAAGGCCCCAACATCCACTTGAGAGAGCTATACTTATACAAGTATAGTCTCTTCTTTTCTACAATGTGGGACTTTAGTTCTTTCTTCTTCCTTCCTTCTTTCTCTTCCAAACAAAAAACCCAAAGCCCAAATCTTTTGAAAATTTACAACAATCTCCCCCAATTTTCAAAATAAGAAAATAAATAAATAGGACGGCTGCATCACTAGAGTGACTTCCTACATACCCAACTGGGATCAAGCCTATGTAGTTCTAAGATCAAGTTTTGCATCATCGTGAAAACCAACACATAAATAAAAGGTATCTTTTGGATTTGAACCTTTGCTTAGTGCAAACTATTCAAAACCTTATCGAGATTCTATGGTGAACGAATCTTGAACCAAGTATCCCTAATGATAAAACCGGAAAAATCACACATGTTGATTTCCTTAGGTAAAGTTTTCTGTATTGCTCAGCACGTTAATGGCATGTGCTTAAATCCTGGTTCATGAGTCTACTTAGAAAGCGGTCTTACTTTCCTAGGAAACGGCCTGATTTCCATACACATATAGGTAAGTCTCTTAAGGTGTTTCTGCGATACACCTTTTACGGTTTCTAGACTTATTAAAGATATATATATCCATCCTTTGTTCTTGCAGAATCCAACATTAAATATTATGGGATTATCGATTTAGTGTTCCATAATCATTCTTTTAACTTGTTGGTACCCATTGAACTTTGTCTATCCTTTTCAAGACATAAGTTGGGTTTCTTTTACGGATGATCAACCTTCATTCACAGACCTTAGTCCCATTTCTTGTGACTTTATAGAAACCATTGCCATTGGAAGACCTTTTGTAAGTGGGTCAGCCAAGTTTTTCTTCGTTTCTATGTAGTCAACAGTTATAACTCCTCTTTTGAGTAACTGTCTCACTATTTGATGTCTTAGACTCACATGTCTAGACTTTCCATTATATGTCTTATTAGACACATTGTATATCGTTACTTGATTGTCACAGTTAATCATGACTGCTGGAGATGGCTTCTTCCACAAAGGGATTTCCATTAATAAATTTCTAAGCCATTTCGCTTCTTTACATGCATCTTCTAATGCAATCAATTCTGACAACATTGTTGAGTCAGAAATACAGGTCTGCTTCTTGGAAGCCCAAGGTACAGCATCGCCTCCTAATGTAAAGATCCATCCAGTCGTAGACTTGGATTTGGATTCTACATTGTTCCAAGTTGCATCACTGTATCCTTCTATTACAGCAGGATATCCTTTATAAGATAAACCATATTCAATGGTTCCTTTCAAATAAGCTGAAACTCTGGAAATGGCTTTCCAATGTTCGAAACTTGGATTACTCGTAAATCGACACAATATACTTATAGCATGTGCGATGTCTGGTCTAGTGCAATGTATAGCATACATAAGACTCCCAATAACACTGGAATACTCTAGTTGAGAGATAGTATGTCCAGTGTTCTTTTCTAATTTAATACTAGGATCTAACGGAGTTGGTGCTGGTTTGTCATCGTAATGACCATACTTTTGTAGGAATTTCTCTATGTAATGAGATTGAGTTAGTAATAACTCCCCCTCTTTCCTAACAATTTTAATTCCCAAATTACATCAGACTCTCCTAGATCTTTCATATCGAATTTAGAAGACAGAAAATTTTTAGTTTCATTCACACAGGATATATTGGAACCAAATATTAGCATGTCATCAACGTATAAACATATTATAACAATACCATTGTTATTCGATTTGCTATAAATACATTTATCAGCATCATTTACAATGAATCCGTATGACAGTGCAAGTTTATCAAATTTCTCATGTCATTGCATGGGAGCTTGCTTCAGGCCATAAAGAGATTTCACTAATTTGCAAACTTTCTTTTCTTGGCCTGGGGTTTTGAAACCTTCAGGTTGTTCCATATATATCTCTTCTTCTAAATCTCCATTTAGAAAAGCAGTCTTTACATCCATTTGATGTATGACTAATTTATGAATTGATGCAAGTGCAATTAAACAGCGTATAGAAGATATGCGAGCATATGTATCAAAATAATCTACTCCATGTCTTTGCTTATATTCCTTAGCAACTAATCTGGCTTTAAACTTATCAATGGATCCATTTGTATTCAACTTTTTCTTGAATATCCATTTACATCCTATAGGTTTAGCACCAGGAGGTAAATCAGTTAAAACCCAAGTTTGATTTAACATTATGGAATTCATTTTATCATTGATAGCTTCTTTCCAGAAATTAGAATCTTTGGAACTCATAGCTTCAGAATAAGTTTTGGGATCGTCGTCGATGTTCATTACATATTTAGTCACATTAAGGACTTCGTCCTTACTGCCTTCTACAAGATATGTAATGAAGTCAGGACCATAGTCCTTCTCTATTCTTGCTCTTTTACTTCTCCGTTGTTCAGTACTATTATCTGGTACTGACGCTTCCTTACTGTTTTGAGCAAGAGCATAATAATCGTCATTGATATCATAAGTCGGACTAGGTTCTGGACTAGATGATCTCAATGGGATCTCAACAGTTTGATTTTCAAAAAATTCTACATCTACAGATTCTATAACTTCTAGGGTGTCAAGAATAAGAAATCTATAAGTTATACTATTAAGTGAATATCCTATGAAAACACATTTAAATGCTCTATTTCCTAACTTTGGTCGTTTAGGGTCTGGTTTTCTAACATATGCTAAGCAACCCCATACTTTAAGTCTAGTTAGGTTAGGTTTTCTATTAAACCATAACTCATATGGAGAAATATTATTCTTTTTAAGTGGTACTCGATTTAAAATATAACATGCAGATAACATAGCATCACCCCATAGGTTATAAGGTAAATTAGAACTTATGAGCATGACATTAACCATTTCCACTAAAGTTCTATTTTTCCTTTCAGCAACACCATTTTGTTGTGGTGTATATGGAGTAGTACATTGGTGAATTATACCTTGTTGTTTACAAAACAAGGTGAATTCATTTGAGAAATATTCACCACCACGATCTGAATGTAATATTTCAATTTTAACTCCTAATTGTGTTTCGACCTCTGCTTTGTAAATTTTGAATTTATCAAAAGCCTCATCTTTAGTTTTCATTAGATACACATATGCATATCTAGAATAATCGTCAATGAATGTTATATTGTATTGGTTAGCACCATAGGTGATATGATTTTTTAAGTCACCCACATCATTATGTACCAAATCAAGCAAACCAGTTTTCCTTTCTGCGGATTTAAAGGATTTCCGGTGTATTTTTGCTTGAGCACATATTTCACATTTAGAGATGGCATCTAAATCATCAGAAATTAATCCTAATTTATTCATATTTCTAATGGAATTATAATTAACATGTCCTAATCTACTATGCTATAAATTAATAGAATCAACAATATAAACAGAAGATTTCTTTATTTGATTCAACTTAATCATGTCATTACAAGAGTATCCATGTCCAATGAATTTACCATTCTTGGACAACACTAGCTTGTCAAACTCATACACCGTCTTGAATCCTTCTTTGTTAAGAAGGTATCCAGAGACCAAATTCTTACACATATCAAGTACATAAAATACATTGGCTAATGTAAGAACTTTTCAAGAGGTGAGAGGAAGTTCTATAGTGCATTTTCCCAGAACATTGCTTGGAACCTTATTTGCCCCAGTGACTTCGTCGGCTTCTCCTTTATTTTCTTCGTAACTCTTGAAAAGATTACGGTTTTTGCAAATGTGAATGGTTGCTCCAGTATCGAACCACCAATCATTATCATTGTCACTAACGGAGTTTGCCTCTTGCACTACAGCCACAAGCGAGTCTTCGACCACATTCACTTTTTGTTGTTTCTTTCGCAAACGGCAGTCTCGAGCATAGTGGCCGGGCTTGTTACAAAAATAACAAGCATATTTCCTTTTGTTGTTGTTTTTGAAATGATTTTTCTTCTTAATCTGTGTCTCATTCTTTGGCTTTAATTTATCAGTAATTTCCACATTATTCGCCTTAGAATGGGACTAGGTTTGCGGATTATCATCTAGATCGCGTTTACGAGAGTCTTCTTCAATACGAAAATGACGCTGCAAACCGTCTAAATTATAATCCGTTTCCGCATGCTTCATCTTTTTCTTATAATCATTCAAACTATGTGGAAGTCTAAAAACTATAACTCCAACAACAAAAGATTTAAGGAGATCAATTCCAGCATCTTTAAGTTGATTCATCGACAGTAAAATTTCGCTTACTTGTACAATTATAGACTTATTGGTGACCATTTTGAAATCCATAAAATTAGAAATAAGAAACTTTTTATTACTTGCCTCGGATATGCGGTACTTATTTTCCAGTGCAGTACAGCGTGTCTTCGCTGTTTCCAAGGTCCTATGAGCATTGTAGACCGGGGTAGATAGCGCATTCAGAATATGGCCTCTGCATAGGAAATCGTCCTCTTTGCGCTTTGCACGTTTAGATTTTAGAGCATCATCATCTTTATCAGTTTCCTCTGCGATCTCTTCCAAGTTATCTTCCAAAATGTAGAACAACTTGACGGTGACCAAGAAAAATTTCATCGTCTCTTGCCAACGAGTGAAATTGTCACCATCAAATTGCCAACGAGACGAATTTGATGGCGATAGATTCTTTCAGACAATAATTCAACCCATCAGGTACAAACATGTGAAAGCCCTAAGGACCCAACATCCATTTGAGAGAGCTATACTTATACAAGTATAGTCTCCTCTTTTCTACAATGTGGGACTTTAGTTCTTTCTTCTTCCTTCCTTCTTTCTCTTCCAAACAAAAAACCCAATGCCCAAATCTTTTGAAAATTTACAACACCAAATTCACATGCTGGTAAATATTTGTTGATTCTTTCATAATCAGGTTGTTCTATTATTTTATTGTCCAATGCATAATCTGTATACGCTTTGTACTGGATTGCTGGATCAGTAAGTCCATTACCAATAGCAAAACCCTGCACAAAACATGATATAATTAAATTAGCACCTTTTTTAATTATCCAATTAAAGTTCTAGAGCTACAGTACCTTTAAATTTACATGAATGCCTTCTTTGGCTTTATTTCCTTGGTGCACCCTGTTAGCAAAAGCTGGAATGTAATGACCAGCATAAGATTCTCCTGTTATATAGAAGTCATTATCCACAAAATCTGGGTGCTCGCCGAAAAATGCCTACATTATAAAAGAAACTACATCATCAAAGCTTAGGTTAAAGTACAGTCAACCAATGTATTTTTGTTTAAACAACTATTCATTTCCACTCGTCTTTTTACTGAACAATGAACTATTACTTGAAATTATGTTTTGTTTTAGTCTTGATTCGTCCTGTGAATATTTGGTAGAAACAAACACGGTATTTGGCTGCGATTACTTTTGATCAAAATGGACTACTATGCACATATACATATATGGTAAAAACCAACCGAGACAAACTCAGATGATGCATCTGAGTGCCAAAGAAGAAGAAAAACATTTGACCAAGATACTAGAATATCTACTTCATTTTACTGAAATTGTCAAATAAGTGCATTGTTAGAAGGCTTTTTGTATCTAGAACTGGATACATACAAGTCAGTCTCAAATGCCGTAAACATAAAAACACAGAGTTCTAGAACAGGAAACAAATATCCCTAACCTAATATGTTGGAGACATGAAACACAGAAATCACTGAGATGGATTGTAATAATTTTATAAAGCCTTATATTCAATTGGTATCGAATTAAAGGGCCAAAAAGTCATTGGATATTTTCTGACCACTGAGGTAGGTAATTATAATTAACATTGAGCCCATATTAAATGAAAGGGCCCAAAAAAGTAACTGGGTCGCTTCTGTTCATTGTCATTCCTGAAATATAGGTGCATATGTTAGGAATATTGAATCGGATCAAACTACTAGTTTCTGATCATTACACAAGTGAAACTTTCAAGAAGTTGAAACAGACAAAAGTACATTTCTGGGAACTAATACATGAGGTATTGCGAAACTGAGAGCTAAATGGTGGAAGACTGAAAACTATGCACTTACCTGAAGAAAATCATATAGGTCATTGCTCACACCCTGCTCATTATGACAAATATCATGTCTGTCTGAACTATAACTGAAACCTGTTCCAGTAGGCTGATCCACATATATTAGATTTGAAGCCTGGACAGAAGCTATTAGTCATTCACATAATCAATGAATTCAATTATCAATAAGTAAAAGGTTTGGTTAAGCTGATTCGAAAGTAACAATACATAAAAAGTTGCAATTATACATTACGAAGAAATTTGAGAAACAACCATTCGTTTGACCAGCTGACTGTTGAAATATTAAACTTGATTTGTTAATTTCTAGAAGTTTCTTATTGTTAAAGTTTCTAGAGTTTCTTGTATTTGATAGAATTTGGTGAGAGACCTAGAATTTTATATTAGTTGCTAGAAATAAGAATTATATAATAGTTATGTTTCTAGATTTGTCTAAAGAGAAAGTTCTATAGTTGTCAAATGAGTAATGTTTCTAAAATATTGTATATGTTCTATTGAGTCATATAAATATAGGAGCTCTCCCCTCATTTTGTATCAATCAATCAAGCAAGCAAGCAAGAAATAAATCATCAATAAAGAAAAGTTTTCTACAATAAAATAAAATAAAAACTTCTCTTTCTTATATTCTCTCCCTCTTTCTCAAAAAATATTCAACAAAGTGGTATCAGAGCGGATTTTTTAAAAGATAGAGATGGCGAATAATGGCGTTCCCCTACAAGTTCCAATGCTTACGAAGAACAATTATGATAATTTGAGTTTAAGGATGATGGCTCTCCTTGGAGCACACGACATGTGGGAGATAGTTGAAAATGGTTATACTAAACATGAAAATGGAGATGCTTTATCTCAAATTCAAAGAGATGGTTTGAGAAAATCAAGGACAAAGGACAAGAAGGCTCTTTGTCTAATTTATCAAGCATTGAATGATGACACATTTGAAAAAAAATTGAATCAAAGTCAGCCAAAGAAGCATGAGAGAAGCTTCGAACATCTTACAAGGGAGCCGATCAAGTCAAAAAAGTTCGTCTTCAAACTTTAAAAGGAGAGTTTGAAACTTTGCATATGAAAGAAGGTGAACTTGTTTCTGATTACTTCTCAAGAGTTCTAGTGGTTAGTAATAATCCTAAAAAAAATGGTGAGAAGTTAGATGATGTAAGAATTATGGAGAAGATTTTTAAATCATTAGATCCAAAGTTCGAACATTTTGTCGCCATCATTGGAGAAACAAAAACTTGAAGACCATGTCAATAAAGGAACTTTTAGGCTCATCGCAAGCTTATGAAGAAAAGAAAAGGAAGAAGAAAGAGACCGTGGAGCAAGTCTTTAAGACACGGGTTGATTCAAAAAAAAGTAATCGAAGCCAACGAAGATGGGGTGATGGCCCAGAAAGAGGAAGAGGTCGTGCATATGGACATGAACGAGGTTGGAGGCCCAACTATGAAAACAACAACAACAACAACAAAAGAGGAGAAAGCTCAACAAGAGGTTGTGGAAGAGGAAATTCAAGGCATGACAAGTCACGTGTTAAATGCTACAATTGTGAGAAATGTGGACATTATGCTTGTGAATGTAGAGCTTCAAAGTATAATAAAATTGAAGAGAAGACCAATTATGTTGAAGAAAAAAACCAAAAAGATGGTACTTTGCTGCTGGCTTGTGAGGAAAAGAAAAAGGAGTTAATCTCCGAAAGATTATGGGAGATTGTCAAAAATAGTTATGAATGACCATACGATTGGAAGAATATGTCGCAAATTGACAAAAAAGCGTTTGCGAAATTACGATGGAATGATCATCATGTTCAAGTTGTGATAAGTAAGAACGTTGATGAAGTAACTTATGATCATATATTTGGAGAAAGTTCTATAGAAGAGTAGTGGAATTTGATGAAAGAAGCATACAGAAAGAATGATGCAAAAATAATAGAAGAAGACAATTTGATTGATGAAAAAGAGGAAAAGACAAACAGAGAGAAGGAGAAAGATGAAAAATTGCTAAAATTTGAGGAGGAAAAATTGAAAGAAGAAGGAAAACGTGTAGAGAATGAAGGAGAAGATGAACAAAATAAAGTAAGCGAAGATGACGTCAATGACAAAGAGTACGAAAGCAAACGAGATGAAAACGAAGAAGACATAAATTAAGGAAATGAAATTCAAGAGTTTGGAAGAGATTTGAAATATGAGCAGAAATCTGAAGAGGTGGAAATGGAGAATGTTAAAAAAAAATAGAAATTGGATTGGTCAAAAACTGCAAGAGCGAAGTTATGAAAGAATGCAAAGGTAGAATATATAACTCATGCAAAATTTATGGTACTGAAACAAGACGGATGATGGAACGCTTAGTTTATGGTAAATCCTATTGTAACGAAGAAGGACGATGTGAAAGAGATAAAGCAAGAATCAGTGAACTTGTATTGAAGATCTCGACGTTTGGTAAGAAGGTTAATGCAGTGAAGAAAGTTTGGATGATATCTCTATTCCTACCGAAGTACATGAAATACAAAGATTACAAGTACTGCTTAGAGTCACAAATCAAGTTTAAAAGGGGATGTTGAAATATTAAACTTGATTTGTTAATTTCTAGAAGTTTCTTATTATTAAAGTTTCTAGAGTCTTTTTTTTTTTTTGGAACTGGTACTTTATATACAACAAATCATTGGGACAACATATCCCATGTCAAATAAACGTTCGAAAGCAAGTTTCGAACTTGTGACATTCTGCACCAAAGCCGAATCAATTAACCACTTGGACAAAGGTGCTTGTCTCTAGAGTCTTCTTTTATTTGATAGAATTTGGTGAAAGCTCTAAAATTTTATATTAGTTGCTAGAAATAAGAATTATATAATAGTTATGTTTCTAGAGTTGTCTAAAGAAAAAGTTCTAGAGTTGTCAAATGAGTCATATGTTTCTAGAATATTCTATATCTAGAATGTTTTATTAAGTCAAATAAATAGATGAGTTCTCCCCTCATTTTGTATCAATCAATGTATCAAGTAAGAAATAAATCATCAATAAAGAAAAGTTTTCTACAATAAAATAAAATAAAAACTCCTCTTTCTTATCTTCTTTCTCTCTTTCTCAAAAAATATTCAACACTGACTTCAATGACTAAGGTAAACAAACAAACAAACAGAACATTTTTTATATGTGCTTGGTTATAATGACATGTACAAAACACACTCTGATACACTTAAGTTTGTGTAACTTGGGGAAAACTTTATTTTAAAGAAACTACAAGTTTGAAAATCCTATGCTCTCACAGGGGATTAGAACTTAGAAACTCCAAGTAGGGAACCAATTACCCACCAAGTAAGATTCGTCAGCTAAACATCGATTAAATCATGGTAATGACTCTAGTGAGTAAACGATAAGACAGAAACTGGAACAGATATAAATACCTGATCCCAACCAAAATCATTCCAAATGAGCGATAGGTTTTTTGCAATGTTGAAAGGGCCATTTTCAAAAAACACGGCTAATTCACTGCTACAACCTGGCCCGCCTGTCAGCCAAATTACAACTGGATCCTTCTTACTACGCCTCGATTCAAAGAAGAAGTAGAACATCCTTCACAAAACAAAGTCATTTTGTGTCATAATTTCTAGCATTTGCAGATGTATTGTACCAGAATCTGTTGAAAGCAATTTGCTTCTACTCTTTATAGTAATCAAGAAAGAGCAACAAGAGCTCGTTGGATGCCTTATTAATTTTGATGTTCTAATTTCAAGACATATTTATGCAATAAATACTTCAAACCAATTGTATAAGCATAAAAACACTTGAAGGGCTAACACAAAAAGGATTAAAAATCTAAATACTACGCAAAGTGTATTATGTCATAACAAATTGTCTCATGAACAATGTCGAAAATTTGAGATAGACTTTTTCCAACAATATTAAAGGGTTCAAACCTCAAATGGATGTAAAATTGTCACCAATAGTACAATTAAGTTTATTTTATTCTAAAAAGTGCTAGCGATGTTTAGCATAGTCATTCAACGTATCAGTTATTGATAATGATCAAGGTGTTCAAATACTTTCCTTTTTGTTATTAGCAAATGATTCATTGAGTACTTTTATATGCATAAAAGGGATTGCATTGCCACTGAATGAAAAAAACAGTAGATAATTTAATTAGTAATAAAACTAAAAACTATTTAGGGGTGCACATACTTTGTATCTTAACCAATTAAAAGATAAACTTGTAAGAAAATTAAAGGGCTCTATGCCTGGACGGTTGTAAAATATAGACTTTGCCATAGATTAATATTTAAGTGTATCCTATTTCCACAATTATTTTGCTGACTCCACAACTTTATGTTGTGGAAAAAGTACAATAGATGTGAAGCAGGTTTACAATGATTATGTCCTTCGCTGCTAAAATACACCATCGGTGCTCTCGGGTAGCTCGGTCGACCAAGACATTGTGCCACCAATTAAGAAGTGCAAATATTGATTTTCAATGTCGTCGTATTCAAAGTTATCCGTCCGATTTCTGTCAAAATTATAGATTATAATATGTGTATTTTAGCATAGGGAATAATATGTATTATCATTTTCTTAAGTCAATAGTTTATATTTAATGCATACTAATTACTCAAAACTATTTATGATTAACATACATGTTTATTTTTGTACTTTTATAATCAATGAGACTGAAGAAAATTAATGTTAAACCAAAATTTTCTATTTATATATTTAGATTCATCAATCATCAGCTGATATGATAAATATTCGATATTTATCAGCATCCACGAATGCGGATATTCGATATCCGAAAATGACTTCAGATGTGGATGCGAATGTAGATATATCACTATTTGCATCTGAAGCTATCCGTTGTCGTACATAAATAATATATTACAAACAAAAATGCTATTTAGTTGGTAGAAAAACATAACTATTTCATTTAGATCCCCACCGTATATGAAATGAAAATATATCAATTTGCACATGAAATATTACATTATAAAACAATATGGTACATAGACTTGTTTTGAAAATACTGCATATGAATAATTTAGGTTTTCAGCTCAATTACCACTGTTGGTATATTGTAGGTGATATAATGACGATGTAACGATGGATTTTTCAACGATTTAAATAAGGATTTTAACGAAGATTTTGAAATAAAATTTATTTTTAAAAATAAAATTTGACAACGAAACCTAGATATTTGAAATGCATCCATTGAAGTGAGGCCAACGAAATTTATTTTGCATCAAAATTCGTTCAAAACTAGGTCAGCACATTTTTCAGTGTGAATTATAAAATTTTAAAGTATAAATATTTTTACATAAAATATAGAAAAGCGTCAAAATTCGTTCCGTCCAATTCCGACCTTTGTAGCTCCGTTTATCAAGAATTATCATTGTCGTCCAATTTCGAAACGGTGACAGCAGCGACTAATGAAATTTTGTTGCGGATGTCGTAACACAGATTTTAGTACATCGTTGGATTCGTATCGTCATGCTGATCTCCGCGGTAAATATGTTTCGTTTTTTGGCTTCCACTGCAAAACGCTAAATGGTCAAGATAGTGGTCCGTGACCGTGACCGTGCCCTAGAGTCATAATTACATACGTTCTTTCACAGCCAACATTCATTCTTTTTAGCCGACATCCTTTGCGTGCGCAGACTCAATTAATTAATGCTGCATTTAATTAGCCTCCTCCGTGCATTCACTTCCCTTTGTGTATTCCTCCTCCTCTTCCTTTTCTTCGTTCTGCAAATTGCTTACAAAAAATATATAAAACATGGCATACATATATATATATATATATATATATAAGCCTTCCACGTACTTTCTCTTCCTCCTTTTTCTTTTACCCTTCCTGTAACCTTCCAACCCTCTCCACTTAGCCTAGCCACCTCACCCACCTCAGACCTCACCTCCCCCTTCCACAAGCTCCGACTTCCCCGACCTCCTCTGCCTAACAACTGACCACCACCCTGCCACTAACCTGCTCCTCCCCACTCCACCTTCACCTCGTCCGTCCGCCCCACCTTCCCGCGAGCCAGCAGCCAACCCAACCTCCGCCACAAAGCAACCTCCCAGCGGCCATCTTCCCTTCCTTCCACCACCCACCCGAAACCCCGTGAACCCGCTTCACCTCGGCAGCCTCCTCAGCCCGCGTCCCACCTCCTCCGCCTAGCCCATCCCAGTCTCGAGCCTCTCCGCACCAGCAGCTCCACTCTCGGTCCTACCCATGACAAGCAGTCTAGCCAACCCCGCCTACCCGAACCGTCGCTTGTTAGAAAACTGCTATTAGAAACTGCAGTCGTTTCATTTACTTTTAACATTATGTAGTTTCTAATCTTAATGTGACCATATTAATTGGTCATAAACAGGTTTCATTTACCTTTAACGTTATGCAGTTTCTAATCTTAATGTGACCCGATTAATTAAGTCATAAATAGATCTTTCTATAATTAGAACATTAGGTCTGTGATTCATCTTAAGCGTTGAATTGGTATATGATGGACGTACCAGATTTAGAGTTAAATGTTATATAAAGGATTGGGTCCTCTCTCTCCTAGGATATAAATGTATTCTTCTCCATCAAGAAACATATAAAGAAATAGGGTTAGAGAGAAATTCTGAGAAGAAGATTAATTATTAGAAGTCAGAAGAAGAAGACGACAGCCATTACATCTTCCGTTGTTAATCAAGGTACGTCATCTTAAACAAAAAAAATCATATTAAGCTTTGTTTGTGAAATATTCGGTATCGGTGATCTTTGGGTTATTACTTGAATTGTTCATCATTAATCATGAAAGATGGAACTGTAAAGAATTTCTGACATTTGGTATAAGAGCCACCAATCAATAACTGAATATTTTCTATGATTGCAATTGATCTGTTCTATGCTTTACTCATGATGTTTAATCAAGTATGTGTTATAAGTCAATTATGCACATGAGATTTATGATTTTGTTAATCACCAAAGTGGTCAAAATCAGAATAATCATTTAGTGCATAAGTGACATAATGATTATTGGTAGAAATTGCCAGTTATAATAATACCAAAAAAAAACTAGCGTCACTAATGGTAGAACCTGAGAACTTACCCAAAGGAAAGTCTTGTTCTATAACTAGTTGACATGATGAGGTTTAATAGATATCTTGATTAAATAAATATTGATCGTCCAAAGATGTCAGTTTTATTTAATTGAATATATATATTACTTACTTATGTTTTGGTATTTAATTATGTTAAGTATAAGATAGTATCTACCCAAAGGAGTGCTATATTATACTGTTATGTACATATCTGAATTGAGTTAGCTATTAGCTTATAGTTATTTCAATTTTTTATTTAATTTGCAGTAGTTCCCATGAATACACATGCTTCATCTGTTACATTGTTCACTGATATTAATTTTTCTGAATGGAGAGAACAAGTCGATTTCCATTTAGGTGTTCAGGATCTTGACTTGGCACTCCTTGAGGATAAACTTGTTGCTCTTACAACAGCTAGTACTGAGATAGAAAAATCACACCATAAAGCATGGGAACATAGTAACAGATTGAGTCCCATGTTTATTAAGATGACTGTTGCTAACAACATCAAGTTAACAATTATGCAAACAGAAAGAGCTAAGGAATATATGCAGTTTGTGGAAGAGCGTTTTCGTTCAGCTGATAAGTCACTCGCTGGTACTCTTATGGCAGAACTCACGATCATGAAGTTTGATGGGTCGCAAACTATGCAAGAGCATATTATAGAGATGACTAATCTTGCAACAATGTTAAATTTCCTTGGACTTACAGTAGAGGATTCTTTTCTTATCCAATTTATCCTTAACTCGCTACCTTCTGAATATGGACCTTTTCAAATTAACTATAACACTATAAAGGATAAGTGGATGTTAATGAATTGGCTAGTAGACTTTTTCAGGAAGAAGGACGTTTGAAAAATCAAGTGAATTACTCAGTAAGTTTTGTGAGTAATAAAGGTGGTAAAGAAAAGAATGGAAAATTAAGTCATTTCAAGAAGAAAAAGGCACCTGCTAAGAATGGGCAGGATAAGGAAAAGAGGGAACTAAAAGATGTTCGATGTCATTTCTGTAAAAGGGAGGACATTATCAAAATGACTGTCCGAAAAGGATAGCTTGTTTCGAAAAGAAAGGTAATCATCTATCTTTCGTATGTTTTGAGTCAAATTTAGTTTAAGTTCCTATTAATACATGGTGGCTTGATACTGGTGCTACAACTCATGTTTCCAATAATATGCAGGGATTTCTTATAATCCGAACCATAAATCCAAATGAAGATCGTTTTCTCTTTATGGGAAATGGAATGAAATCCATAATAGAAGGCATTGGGACTTATCGTCTAATTCTAGAAAGTGGATATATATTAGACTTATATAGTACCCTTTATGTACCTTCATTATCTAGAAACCTTATTTCCGTAAGTAAGTTGGATATTTCTGGTTTTAGATGTACGTTTGGATCTAGTTGTTTTGATTTATATAAGAATACTGATAATGTTGGTTCTGGTATTCTAATTGATGGTTTATATAAATTAAAACTGAATGACACTTATGCAAATTCCTTGCTGAATGTAATAAATAATGTTGGATGCAAACGTAGCATGTTGAATGAAAATTCTGCTTTCTTGTGGCATAAAAGACTAGGTCACATATCCAAAGAAAGAATGATGAGATTAGTAAGTAACGAAATTTTGTCAAATTTGAACTTTAGTGATCTAGAATTATGTGTGGATTGTATTAAAGGTAAATAAACCAAACATAATGAGAAAGGAGCCACTAGAAGCAGCCAGCTTCTTGAAATAATACACACTGATACTTGCGTACCTATGGACACTCCAGCCTTTAATGGAGAAAAGTATTTCATCACTTTTATTGATAATTTTTCCCGCTATGGCTATGTCTATTTGTTTCATGAAAAATCTCAATCCATGAATGTCCTTGAGACGTTTGTAAAGGAAGTTGAGAGAGGAAATTAGATAAAAAGGTGAAAATCATAAGGTCTGATAGAGGTGGTAAATATTATGGCAAATATAACGAGTCAGGCCAGTGTCCAGGTCCATTTCCAAAATTCCTCGAAAGTCATGGCATATGTGCGCAATACACAATGTCAGGTACACCACAACAAAATGGTGTAGCAAAAAGGTGCAATAGGACGTTAATAGATATGATTAGGAGTATGATGTCAGATTCTACACTACCTTAGAATTTGTGGTCGTATGCTCTCAAAATCGCTAATTATTTGTTGAATAAGGTTCCTAGTAAAGCTGTTCAAAAGACTCATTTTGAATTATGGACTAACAGGAAACCTAGCTTAAGACACCTGCATGTTTGGGGTTGTCCAGCGGAAGCGAGAATTTATAATCCACATGAAAAGAAATTCGATTCTTAAACAATTAGTGGGTATTTTTTAGGTTACACTGAAAAATCTAAAGGACATGTGTTTTACTGTCCTAATCATAGTCCATGAATTATAGAAACTGGTAATGCATGATTCATTGAGATTGGTGAAGTCAGTTGGAGTACTAGAAGAGAAATAGTGGAAATAAAGGAAACAAGGATAAATGTTACTTTGTCTAGAATAGTTCCTCCATCCACTATTACTCCAAATGTTGTTCCAGCTGTTGGAGAACAGCATGATGATGAACAACATATAAATGAAGAAGTACTTCCTGAAGGAAATGACTTACATAATGCTGATATGCATGAACCACAACAAGTAGCATTAAGAAGATTTCAAAGAGATCGTAGGTCAACTATTTCTAATGATTATATGGTTTATATGCCAGAATCAGATTATGATATAGGAATCAATAAGGACCCAGTTTGGTTTTCACATGCTGTAGAAAGTAAAGAGTCAAAGGAATGGATTAATGCCATGAATGAAGAACTAAAATCCATGCAACAGAATGAAGTTTGGGATCTCGTTGAGTTACCACATGGTTGTAAAAGAGTCGGATGCAAATGGGTTTTTAAAACCAAACATGACTCTAGTGGTAAAGTCGAACGGTATAAAGCTAGACTTGTTGCTAAGGGTTACACTCAGAAAGATGGTGCTGATTATAAGGAGACATTTTCTCCTGTTTCGAAAATGGACTCGCTAAGAATAATAATGGCATTAGTAGCACAATATGATTTGGAATTGCATCAAATGGATGTGAAAACAGTCTTTCTGAATGGAGATCTTGATGAGGATGTTTATATGGATCAACCTGAGGGTTTTTCTGTAAAAGGTAAAGAACAATTGGTGTGTAAACTTAAGAAGTCAATATATGGGCTTAAACATGCATCCCGGCAATGGTATATAAATTTCAATACCATTATTACATCTTTTGGTTTTAAAGAAAATACGGTTGATCATTGTTTATACAAAAAAGATCAGTAGGAGAAAGTTTATTTATCTAGTCCTTTATGCTGATGACATCTTGCTTGCTGCAAATAATTTAAGCATATTGCATGAGACTAAGGAATTTCTCTCAACGAACTTTGAAATGAAAGGTATGGGAGAGGCATCCTATGTGATTGGAATAGAAATATTTCATGATCGATCATAAGGAATATTGGGATTGTCTCAGAAAGGATATATCGAAAGGATTCTAGAGAGATTTGGAGTGAGTAAGTGTTCACCTGGGAAAGTTCCTGCACAGAAAGGTGATAAATTCAATCTCATGCAATGTCCTAAGAATGATGTTGAACGAAAGGAAATGGAATCAATTACATATGCATCTGTAGTTGGTAGCCTAATGTATGCTCAAACCTGTACTAGACCGAATATCAGTTTTGCGGTCGGTATGTTAGGGAGGTATCAAAGTAATTTAGGAAGGGAACATTGGCAAGCTGCAAAGAAAGTGTTAAGATACTTACAAGGCACGAATGATTACATGCTCATGTATAGTAGATCCAATAAATTAGAGGTGATTGGATATAGTGATTCAAATTTTGCTGGATGCATCCATACTAGAAAATCGACTATTGGTTACTTGTTTATGTTTGCTCAAGGAGCCATATCATGGAAAAGTACGAAGCAAACTATCGTTGCTTCATCTACTATGGAGACAGAATCTGTGGCATGTTATGAAGCCATAATTCATGCATTATGGTTGCGGAACTTTATTTCAGGACTTGTGGTTGTCGACACCATTAGCAAGCCGCTGAAAATTTATTGTGATAACTCTGCAGCGGTGTTTTTCTCAAAAAACGACAAGTACTCTAAAGGTGCCAAACATATGGAACTGAAGTATCTTGTTGTGAAAGATGAGGTTCAGAAACAAAGAGTGTCAATCATGCATATCAGGACATAACTTATGATTGCAGACCCTTTGATGAAAGGGTTACAGCCAAGACAATTTAAGGAACATGTTCAAAGAATGGGTCTTGGTTGTATTAATAATAATTGATGTGTGACATTCTGAGCTCATTTGTGTGTTTCTGATATACAATTATGTGTCTCTTGTTTTAATGTGGTAGTACGTATTTTATGTAATTTTAAACAAGAAAGAGTCTTATAAAGATATTATGTTTAATCATTATGATATAAGAAATTATGTGGACCATTATGCTGTTTTATATAAATTATGAGTATAAAATGATGGATTGCTGGTATTGTAGTATATGGAAGGGAATGCATTGAATTAATAATGCACAACCGCCATAACTCTCAGCAATTTATCATAGTATGATGTTTAATACTTGATATTATGAATAATCGGGTCAAGTGGGAGAATGTTAGAAAGCTGCTACTAGAAACTGCAACCATTTCATTTACTTTTAACGTTATGCAGTTTCTAATCTTAATGTGACCTTGTTAATTAGGTCATAAATAGAACGTTTCATTTACCTTTAACTTATGCAGTTTCTAATCTTAATGTGACCCGATTAATTAAGTCATAATTAGACCGTTCTATAATTAGAACATTAGGTCTGTGATTAATGTTAAGCGTTGAATTGACATATGATGGACGTATCAGATTTAGAGTTAAATGTTATAAAAGGATTGGGTCCTCTCTCTCCTAGGATATAGATGTATTCTTCTCCATCAAGAAACATATAAAGAAATAGGGTTAGAGAGAAACAAAATTCTGAGAAGAAGAGTAATTATTAGAAGTCATAATAAGAAGATGACAGTAATTACACCTTTCGCTATTAATCAAGATACGTCATTTTGAATAAACAAAAAATCATATTAAGCTTTGTTTGTGAAATATTCGGTATTGGTGATTCTTGGGTTATTACTTGAATTGTTCATCATTAATCATGAAAGATCGAATAGTAAAGAATTTCTGACATCGCTGCCACCTTGAACGCCGCCTACCCGAAGCCGCCCGGCCGAACAACCTAGCCCAGCCCACGAACCCGCATACTCGCCACCTTACCCGCAACCAAACCAGCAACCCGAACAAACGATCGAACCCGCGACCCGCATTCCGAACTCGAATCTGTATGTGGCAGCATAACATAGCTCTTGTACGTGTACACGTATCCGAATCCGTACCGCCATTCTCGTTTTCAAAATCTGCTAAGGTGAGCGATTTTAAACTCACGACTAGATTTTAATATTGCAAGTATCCTGTGAGTTTGTAAATAATTGGTTGATAAAAATGATTGGTATTGGAATTGGAAATTATGAATTGTCGACGCTGTGATATAGAACTTTATTGAAATAGTTTAAATTACTGATTGAATCCCAAATTGCTTGTGAAACCAGTTAACTATGGAAAATTTTAGATATTGGATGTTGATACTTTGTCACATTTATATTGTTGCAGTATGCATTGATTTGGACACTGAAACTTGAACCGGGATATGGGTTGAAATGATATATACCCAAATTAAATCACTTGGCCTAGAAGAGAAAATTAAATAATAAATACCGATTGGTCAATTGAAATTTATTTTGGATAATTAATACTTAAATTTGAAGTTATGAAATAATTTGGAAATTTAACGTGAATTTATAATTTAAATTTTTCGTTGAAGTTAATATTTTGGAAATTTATTAAGTGAATTTAGATTTTGAAATGAAATATTAATTGAACTATTTTGGAATTTTGAAATTGAAGTAAAATGGTTATATTTAATATTAATGGTATTTAAACTTGTTAAGTTAAAATATAATGAAATTTGTTAATATTTTTTATGTAATTAAATTTTAAATAAATATTTGATTTAATTAAAAAGAGAATTTTAATTGTTGAATTAATACATAAAGATTAAATTAAATTTTTTTGAATTAAAGTTTAATTAAAAGTGTTTAAGTAAATTAATTCCGAAGTTTAATTAAATATTTAATAATAAAACTTTTGTATTTAAAGACTTAATTGACTTTGACAAATAGTAATGCAATTTGGCTAGTTTAGTAAAAATGAAATATTCGTTTAAAAGTTGAATATTTTGATTTTAAATCCAAATTTGTTGAAGTCAAATGAGGATATGTTATTTGAAAATAAGAGATACTTTGATTTAATAAAAATATCCAATCAATGTGAAAATGACGCTGGTTATTAACGAGACCGGGCCCGGATATAAGCATACTCTCTGTCGATACCGAAACCACTTTAATAACTGTGTACGTGGAGTGATGATCCAGAACGAAGTGGTTGGATCTGACGTACGTTTACTGGATTTGAAGAAAGAAAATGATGATGGATTAGCCTGCCACTTGTGCCAATTTAAAATGACTGAAACAGAAGCCGTATCGGCCAAGCGGGCTAGTTGCCCCGAGCGGACACACTTCTTCATATGACTATCCTTATATCGGCTTTCGTTGGTAATCACCCTTCGATTATGAGAGTGTTGGACATTGTGGACGGCCATGGTTATGATGCGTTACCACCAGCTGGAAAGGGTAAACTGGTAGTATCCTACCTTGGGCATTGCCTCACGTGCCTTGTCATACTTTTATCCCTATATGAGACCGCTACGATTTTGATTTGGTATTGTCGTGTCATGGCGCATCTCTATCCATCGACGGTTTACTGGTGTTTTATATGCAAACCGTACGACAATGCTTAAAAACGTGTTAAGGGGATCAATGTAAAGCCTTAATGCTATTTTGATATTTTATATTACTAATAGACACTACGTATTTTATTGTATATATAAATAGTTTGACAGATCCTTAAGAAATGGAAAATTATGTAACATCTCTTGAATAACTTGTGCATTTTCACTTGAGTAGGACTGCTTACATGAAAACTTATAGTTCTGACTCGAGTATTGCGATTACATGAATTATGGGGCCATTTCTTTGAATTACTTGTAACATCTCTTGAATTACTTGTACATTCAGATTTATTGATATTGCAAGTATCCTTCGAGTTTATAAATAATTAGTTGATAAAAATGATTGGTATTGGGATTGGAAATCATGGATTGTCGACGCTGTGATACAGAACTTTACTGAAATAGTTTAAATTATTGATTTGATCCCAAATTGCTTGTGAAACCCGTTACTATGGAACATTTTAGATATTGGATGTTGATTGATTTATTGATACTTTGTCATCTGTATATTGTTGCAGTATGCATTGATTTGGATACATCAACTTGAAACGGGATGTGGGTTGAAATGAAATATACCCAAATTAAATCACTTGGCCTAGGATGGAAAATTAAATAATGAACACCTATTGGACAATTGAAATTTATTTTGGATAATTAATACTTAAATTTGAAATTATGAAATAATTTGGAAATTGAACGTGAATTTATAATTTAAATTTTTCGTTGAAGTTAATATTTTGAAAATCTATTAAGTGAATTTAGATTTTGAAATGAAATATTAGTTGAACTATTTTAAAATTATGAAATTGAATTAAAATGGTTATATTGAAGATTAATGATATTTAAACTCGTTAAGTTGAAATATAATGAAATTTGTTAATATTGTATATGTAATTAAACTTTAAATAAATATTTGATTTAATTAAAAAGAGAATTTTAATTATTGAATTAATATATAAAGATTACATTAGATTGCTTTGAATAAAAGTTTAATTAAAAGTGTTTAAGTAAATTAATTCCGAAGTTTAATTAAATATTTAATAATAAAACTTTTGTATTTAAAGACTTAATTAACTTTGTAAATCTAAATAGTAATGCAATTTGGCTAATTTTGTTGAAATGAAATATTTGTTTAAAAGTTGAATCTTTTGACTTTAAATCCAAATTTGTTGAAGTCAAATGAGGATATGTTATTTGAAAATAAGAGATATTTTGATTTAACAAAAATATCCAACCGGCGTGAAAATGACGTTGGTTATTAAAGAGACCGGGGCGGGATATGGGCATACTCTCTATCGATACCGGAACCATTTTAATAACTGTGTACGTGGAGTGGTGATCCAGAACGAAGTGGTTGGATTTGGAATACGTTTGCTGGATTTGAAAAAAGAGAACGATTATGGATTAATCTGGCACTTGTGCCAATTTAAAATGACTAAAACAAGAGCTGTATCGGCCAAGCGGGCTAGCTACCCCGAAGCGGACACACTTCTTCGTATGAATATCCTTATTTCGGTTGTTGCTGGTGATCACCCTTCGTCGATTATGGGACTGTTGAACGCGGTGGACGGTCATGGCTATGATGCGTCACCACCAGCCGGGAAGGGTAAATTGGTACTATCCTATGTTGGGCATTGCCTCACGTGTCTTGTCATATCTTGATCCATATATGATACCACTACGATTTTGATTTGGTGTTGTCGTATCACGGAGCATCCCTATCCACCGACGGTTTACTGGTGTTTTATATGCAAATTGTACGGCAATGCTAAAAGACGTGTTAAGGAGTATCAATGTAAAGCCTTAACGCTATTTTGATATTTTATATTATTGATAGAAACTACATATATAGCGTATTCTATTGTATATATAAATAGTTTGATGGATCCTTAAGAAATGGAAAATCACATAAAATATCTTGAGTTACTTGTACATTTTCACTTGAGTAGGACTACTTACATGAAAACTTCTAGTCCTGACTCGAGTATATTGTTTACATTATACTCGGGTCAGCCTGATTATTGTAGTGTATAAGCAGTGCTTATTTTGGGAGTCGAAGAATTGGTCGAAGACTCCACTTTATCCAATATTAGTTATCTATTTCATTTTGGCTTGTATTAGTAGACTTTTATGAATCTCTAGTATTGTATAATTAAAGTCTGAAACTCTGATGTATTTTGTTTAGTAGCTTCATGAACTACTATGTATATTATTTATTTCCACTACGAGGTTCTGTATTATTTTTGTGTGTGATTCTATATTGATTCTATTTTTAAAACCCCAAATTGATAATATGTCCAATTTGAACGATTTATGTTGGACAAAGATGGTTTATTGTCAGCTTAAGTTGTTCGAAAAAGCGGATCATCATAGATGAGCTAATAATTGTTATATTAGTAATGTTAAATTATCATTTGTTACCAAAAATAAGACCTTTTTCTTACTATAATTAGGACTGTTATGATAACGGTAAATTTACCATTTCCAGTCAATCGGTTACCATTTTAAAGTAAAGTCAGTATACCAACATAATCGGTCCGGTAACGGTAAATTTACTATTTTTTAGGTAAAACATTGGTAATATTTTTTTAAAACCAACGGTAACGATAATTTACCAGTCCATTCATAATACATATACATATTAATGTAAGATGCTGTACTACAACATTTAGAAGCAAGAAAATTGTTCAATTTATTTCAGTAATTCTACTTAAACGATGATAAATACACTTCTTTTCTATGTTCTTTATTAATTGGCCTAATGAAATATATAATGAATCATCATTCAGTATAAAAATATATCAACTTATTATTTTTTTAGAAAAAATGTAATTTACTGTTAGCAGTGTAACAGTTACCAGTTTATCGGTATATCAGTCAAATTAGTAACGGTAACGGTAAACAATTTTAGTTTACCAGTAAAAACGGTATGGTAACGGTATTTACAAAATGGTAACGGTAACCATTATCATAACAGCTCTAACTATAATGGCGTTTCATCATACATTTTGTGATGTTTAATAAAAAGCAAAGCGAGAAATAAGAGAAATGCAATTAACATCATTCAAATTGAATTTCGAGTTTATATTTAGTTACTAGCCTACTTCTAAATAATTATCGTACAACCAATTTCTATGAGTATCCTTGTATTAAAACACAATTCTATATTTCCCCGTGAATTTGCATCATATAGGTTAGGAACAACAAAACCACAAATTGGAATAATATGGAAGTTCATTAATTACATTTTTTTTTGTTCTTTCATGTTAAAATGAGAAGCATGAACATGAAGATGGAAGTTGAGACTTTGGAGTATAAAATTTTGCGGTTAATAGGAGAAAGTTTGAACCTTAAAAATTAGCGTCAAAGTTTGTTAAGGAAGAAATTCAATGGTTAATTAACAAGGTATGGTTTTGAAGTTTTGAAATCTTTTAGAATAAATGTATTAAGAAAATAAGAAGAAAAAGGACACAAATAGGTCAGCAAAATACCGTTATTTTGAAAAAATATTATCAACGTTTTACCATTACCATTATCGTACATATTGCATCGGTATACCAATTCAGCTCAAAAATGGTTACCGATTGCACGGTGAAAGTGTGGTAATGAGAAGTTTGTCATTACCACGATAACCCTAACTACATACATTAGTGTTTAAGAGTAGAGGATATAGAGAATATAGTATATTGTTTTGGTCATCCGCAATGCAAAAAAGAATATAAAAATTAACTGTAAGCACAATGACATAATTACATAAGTTTTTATGACATTTTGAATCATGAAAAAGAACAAGAAAGTTGATTTAAAAAGTAAATGAAAGTAAAACAAGCATCCATTTATTGTGTCATGCATGTCATGTGTGCCATGCATCGTGCATCATGCACACCATGTGCACCGTGCATGTCGTGTCTAATGTGTGTCATCCGCCACAAACATCGTGCAACATGTTTGTTGCACCATAGGAACAAAAGGTACTAGTGATATACCGCACAAATTGGACAATGATATCTGCACCATGACGCTTCTTTCATAACTATAGAATTAAATAAAATTCGTTGTAAATGTCTACTATCGATTCTCCATCAATTTTTAGAAATGACTTGGTAATAGAATTTTGAATTTTTTTAATATGCCAAATTCATTTGGTGGACATGCAATTCAAATTGACGAGTCGCTAATCACTGGGTTAAAACTCAAAAGTTCTTTTGAAATAAAGAGCGAAAATTTAACAAATGTTCATAATCTTCTACAACTTCCCAGTACCTACAACCTAACTATATATGTTCAGGATTGAATATCTTAATGTGCGGGCATTGTTCGTACAACGATCATATACCATTCATAATCCACTGTATTGATTATGTGGTTCATTTTGAAATATATTATAGCAATTGATATCTGTTTTAAGAATCTTTGTGTAGATCAAACTATACACTAACAACTAGATATAAAACATCAATTGGCCTAGGATGGAAAATTAAATAATAAACATCGATTGGCTAATTGAAATTTATTTTGGATAATTAATACTTAAATTTGAAATTATGAAATAATTTGGAAATTTAACGTGAATTTATAATTTAAATTTTTCGTTGAAGTTAATATTTTGGAAATCTATTAAGCGAATTTAGATTTTGAAATGAAATATTAACTGAACTTTTTTAAAATTATGAAATTGAATTAAAATGGTTATATTGAAGATTAATGATATTTAAACTCATTAAGTTGAAATATAATGAAATTTGTTAATATTGTATATGTAATTAAATTTTAAATAAATATTTGATTTAATTAAAAAGAGAATTTTAATTATTGAATTAATATATAAAGATTACATTAGATTGTTTTGAATAAAATTTTAATTAAAAGTGTTTAAGTAAATTAATTCTGAAGTTTAATTAAATATTTAATAATAAAACTTTTTTATTTAAAGACTTAATTAACTTTGTAAATCTAAATAGTAATGCAATTTGGCTAATTTTGTAGAAATGAAATATTTTTTTAAAAGTTGAATCTTTTGACTTTAAATCCAAATTTGTTGAAGTCAAATGAGGATATGTTATTTGAAAATAAGAGATATTTTGATTTAACAAAAATATCCAACCGGCGTGAAAAAGACGTTGGTTATTAAAGAGACCGGGGTGGGATATCGGCATCCTCTCTATCGATGCCGGAACCATTTTAATAACTGTGTACGTGGAGTGGTGATCCAGAACAAAGTGGTTGGATTTGGCATACGTTTGCTGGATTTGAAAAAAGAGAACGATGATGGATTAACCTGGCACTTGTGCCAATTTAAAATGACTAAAACAAGAGCTGTATCGGCCAAGCAGGCTAGCTACCCCAAAGCGGACACACTTCTTCGTATGAATATCCTTATTTCGGTTGTTGTTGGTGATCACCTTTCGATTATGGGAGTTTTGAACGCAGTGGACGATCATGGCTGTGATGCGTTACCACCAGCCGGGAAGGGTAAATTGTTAGAATCCTATGTTGGGCATTGCCTCACGTGTCTTGTCATACTTTTATCCATATATGAGACCACTACGATTTTGATTTGGTGTTGTCATATCACGGAGCATCCCTACCCACCGACGGTTTACTGGTGTTTTATATGCAAATTGTACGACAATCCTAAAGACGTGTTAAGGAGTATCAATGTAAAGCCTTAACGCTATTTTGAAATTTTATATTACTGATAGACACTACATATATAGCTGTTCTATTGTATATATAAATAGTTTGAGGGGTCCTTAAGAAATGGAAAATCACATAAAATCTCTTGATTTACTTGTACATTTTCACTTGAGTAGGACTACTTACTTGAAAACTTCTAGTCCTGACTCGAGTATATTGTTTTACATTATACTCGGGTCAACCGAAGTATTGTAGTGTATAAGCAGTGTTTATTTTGGGAGCCAAAGAATTGGTCGAAGACTCCACTCTATCCAGTATTAGTTATCTATTTCATTTCGGCTTGTATCAGTAGACTTTTATGAATCTCTAGTATTGTATAATTAAAGTCTAAAATTCTGTTGTATTTTGTTTAGTAGCTTCATGAACTACTATGCATATTATTTATTTCCACTGCGAGATTCTGTATTATTTTTGTGTGTGATTCTATATTGATTCTATTTTTAAAACCCCAAATTGATAATATGTCTAATTTGAACGATTTATGTTGGATAAGGATGGTTTATTGTCAGCTTAAGTTGTTCGAAAAAGCGGATCATCGTAGATGAGCTGATAATTGTTATATTAGTAATGTTAAATTATCATTTGTTACCAAAAATACAGACCTCTTTCTTACTATAATTAGGACTGTTATGATAACGGTAAATTTACCATTTCCTGTCAATCGATTACCATTTTAAAGTAAAGTCAATATACCGGCGTAATCGGTCCGGTAATGGTAAATTTACCATTTTTTAGGTAAAACATCGATAATATTTTTTTTAAACCAACGGTAACGGTAATTTACCGGTCCATTCATAATACATATACATATTAATGTAAGATGTTGTACTACGGTCATTTAGAAGCAAGAAAATTGTTCAATTTATTTCAGTAATTCTACTTAAACGATGATAAATACACTTCTTTTCTATGTCCTTTATTAAGTGGCCCAATGAAATATATTATGAATCATCATTCAGTATAAAAATATATCAACTTATTATTTTTTTAGAAAAAAGGTAATTTACTGTTACCAGTGTAACAGTTATTAGTTTATCGGTATATCAGTCAAATTAGTAACGGTAACGGTAAACAATTTTAGTTTACCAGTAAAAACGGTATGGTAACGGTATTTACAAAATGGTAACGGTAACCATTATCATAACAGCTCTAACTATAATGGCGTTTCAGCTTACATTTTGTGATGTTTAATAAAAAGCAAAGCGAGAAATAAGAGAAATGCAATTAACATCATTCAAATTGAATTTCGAGTTTATATCTGGTTACTAACCTACTTCTAAACAATTGTCGTACAATCAATTTCCATGAGTATCCTTGTATTAAAACACAATTCTATATTTCCCCGTGAATTTGCATCATATAGGTTAGGAACAACAAAACTACAAATTGGAATAATATGGAAGTTCAGTAATTACATTTTTTTTGTTCTTTCATGTTAAAATGAGAAGCATGAACATGAAGATGGAAGTTGAGACTTTGGAGTATAAAAGTTTGCGGTTAATATGAGAAAGTTTGAACCTTAAAAATTAACGTCAAAAGTTTGTTAAGGAAGAAATTCAATGGTCAATTAACAAGGTATGGTTTTGAAGTTTTGAAATCTCTTAGAATAAATGTATTAAGAAAATAAGTAGAAAAAGGACACAAATAGGTCAGCAAAATACTGTTATTTTGAAAACATATTATCAACGTTTTACCATTACCATTATCGTACATATTGCATCGGTATACCAATTCAGCTCAGAAATGGTTACCGATTGCCCAGTGAAAGTATGGTAATGAAAAGTTTGTCATTACCACGATAACCCAAACTACATACATTAGTGTTTAAGAGTAGAGAATATAGAGAAGATAGTATATTTTTTTGGTCATCCGCAATGCAAAAAAGAATAAAAAATTAAATGTAAGCACAATGACATAATAACATTAGTTTTTATGACATTTTGAATCATGAAAAAGCACAAGAAAGTTGATTAAAAAAAGTAAATGAAAGTAAAACAAGCATCCATTTATTGTGTCATGCATGTCATGTGTGCCATGCATCGTGCATCATGCATACCATGTGCACCGTGCATGTCATGTCTAATGTGCGTCATCCACCATAAACATCGTGTAACATGTTTGTTGCACCATAGGAACAAAAGGTACTAGTGATATACCGCACAAATTGCACAATGATATCTGCACCATGACGCTTCTTTCATAACTATAGAATTAAATAAAATTGGTTGTAAATGTCTACTATTGATTCCCCATCAACTTTTAGAAATGACTTGGTAATAGAATTTTGAATTTTTTTAGTATGCCAAATTTGTTTGGTGGACATGCAATTCAAATTGACGAGTCGCTAATCACTTGGTTAAAACTCAGAAGTTATTTTGAAATAAAGAGCGCAAATTTAACAAATGTTCATAATCTTCTACAACTTCGCAGTACCTACAATGTAACTATATAGGTTCAGGATTGAATATCTTAATATGCAAACATTGCTCGTACAACGATCATATACCATTCATAATCCACTTTATTGATTATGTGGTTCATTTTGAAATATATTCTAGCAATTGATATCAGTTTTAAGAATCTTTGTGTAGATTAAACTATACACTAACAACTAGATATAAAACATGAAATAATTTCATTTAGACATCATTTAGACGGTGGCATGAAAAAATGTGATCGCATTTGCTTTCATGAGCAACTAATGTCTAGCGGAGTAATACGCCATAATCAACTAACACATATTGGGTTAGGGTTTTTCGACTTATTAATAAATTAGATAATAGGCATGTCTTTTATTTCATTACATATGATAATATTCTTTTGGTTTCTTTTTTCCTTTCCTTGACAAATTTAATGTCCAACATTTAACTAATAATCTTCCGAACTATGTAACGCAGCAACGCAAACCCCACTTAATTAAGATATATTGGGTAGGGGTTTTTCAACTCAAGGTGACCCAACCAAACAAACGTATGTTTGAGATAGACCTGACCCCACCCGTTAGGTGAACATACGAGTATTCAACGTGAGTTAGTATTAAATGAGCTCAATAGCACGTACATTATACATGCGTATAGAAATACCATTGTAAAAAATGTAAGAATCTAAAATAATTAAATTTCAATTTTGTACATTGTCTTATAAACATAAATTGGAAGATATATTAAAAACCAACGTAAACATTTTTGTAAGGACTGAAATTTGAACTCTTGATGTTTCAATAATAAGTAAATGTTAACTTTTGTGAATATGGAAATTTGAATTCGCTAACTATTATGACTATTAATATTAACATACGAGCCATACTATAGACATAGCAATTTTATATTTTTCTTGCAAAATACAAAAAGAAACACATGAAGAATGTGTTTGCTTCGTTATTTGGAGCATGTTTTGAGTTTTTTAGAATAACAAATACATGTTATGTTTATACATTTCTAAAATGTATTTTGCAACGCACTTATTTTTCAATATGGATGATATATAGAAAACTTTGTTGTTTTTAAGGCTTTTTAAGCCTAACTAGGAAAGGTGAAAAACAAGTTTCCTTATCATCTCCACAACTAGCTAGATGATAAGAGAAATTCTCACCTCAACGTAAAAGATAAGAAAATCAAAGTCAAAACCTCTCATTTTTATTTATCATGTGATTGTTTGATTTATGTTCATGATTTATCATTTTTCAATATTATGATTTATGCACTAATAAGTTTGATTCAGTCTTACAAATTAATTTATCGACTCTTACTAAATTGATTGCTAGAAATATATTAATCCTTGGTTGAAAAATATGTTTTAAAAATTGAAAATATGTAATCAAATGCATGTATCAAGTGTTTATATCAAATATGACTTTATTAGCATTATTATAGCATAAAGTTGTTGCATTGTTTCTCAATAAGTTAATATTTTGTATTTATGCATATGTACATATATTTTTGAATTGCTTGGTACTAACAAATTAAGATGCAAAGTATGTTAGCTGGTGATGACCGAAACAGATGTACATTTTTTCGCTAGTCATTGTAATTTTTGTATTGATTAATTTTGTTCAGTAATACAACAATAACAATAATAATAAATAAAAAGACCACGATAATAAAATAAAATAGTTAAACAAATAATAGTAGTAATAATAATAAAGTAAAATAAAAATAAAGATAAAATAAAAACTAAAAAATAAAAATTTATAAAGAAATTAAGAAAAAACCATGGTGGTGGTAATAATAATAATAAAACTAATAGTAATAGGAACCGAAGACCAAACATTTTATTTGTTTCTTTGTTCGGTAATGATAAAAAAAATTGATCAATTTGGACCTATGTAAGATTAAATCTTTATTTATTTCTTTGTTCAATATTTTAAATGTTTATTGACTTTCCATTATAGCCTAAAAGCGAGGTTGATATTTACAAAAGAGGCCCAAGCCTCTAGGTTCATATATAAAACTAACATGTTGTTTTCATATTGGAAGTAGTGCGATATATTACACTTTTTTGTAACAAAATTTAATATTGTTTTGCTTTTGCTTTAGACCAGTGCATATCTAGACGATTTACATTGAATAACTCATCTAGATGAAACACGTAAGTAATAGTTCGTTAATTATATAACTAACAAATATATAATTTTCCTACCTTTGTTGAATGAAAATTTTAACTTCATTTATGGATGCATTTAATGTTCTGACTGAATGATGTAACAAGGAATTGCATGCTTCTTACACAATTATTTTATTTACATTTAAGAAATATAGGTACATTTCAAATGAGTTACTAGCATCTTTTAAATACACGCACACATATCATGCATTTTACCTGCATTGGCAAACTTTTGTATCATTGACGGTCGGGCTTATGTAATTTATGTCAATTACATTACTAATAAAGACATATTCATACCAATTCATTCAAATCTGCACCTTTTTAACACATCGTATTTTTACTGAATGATGCTTGAAATTTAAGAATAATAGAAGAAAAGGCTATTTGAATTGTTGGTAGTGATCAACATTAATGCAAGCATAAATTAAAAGAAAGGGTGGGCTTAACTTCTACATCATTGAATTTTACATTTGATGCCTTGACAAAGCCTCAATTCGTTTAACTTTCTGCATTTATATGTGTTAACCATCCTCTATTGTTTGAGTTATGTTTTATCAAATATTAACCTGTTGTCAATGAGAAAGAATATTCAAATTACAGCAATCTTAGCTAGTGAGTTTATATCTTCTATATATATCGCCTGATTTATGTTTGGTATATTTTTTTGTTTACATTTCTATTGAAATGGGAAAGAACTAGTCATCAATTATAATATAAATTCCATTATGATTGCTTCTATTTTGAACACAGCTATAAACACGAACTAACCATTATCATTGCATTATTCTGAATAAGATAAGATAGAACAATAAGGTAAGAGTAAAAAGGCAATATCTTGATTTTATAAAAATTAGCAAAATTTCACCGAGATACTTCATGAGCACGTAAAATCAAGAAAATTACAATGTTTGACATCTACTAAACAGCTTCCAGAAAATTCATTTTTGGATTTATTTCATCTATTTGATAACCGAAGCAAATAGGAATACACGTTACACCTCGACTTTGAATCAAAAGAGAGATTTCAAGAAATGACGGATCCATTAACTTTATCAATAATTGGGTCGAATCTGGTTGTATCATAAGGGATTTCTCTTTTCTACTGACTCCTACGGGTTGGATCAAAAAATTCTTTAATAGGGTATTCAACTCGATCTAAAAAGAAACTTTTATTGTTTACCTCCTCGTTTTTATGAAGAGGATTAATCTTCTTTCGAAGGTAAAAAATTGGTACGGATCTACCATACGAATAATTTAGAAGATCCAAACTAAAAACAGTGGTATTTGCTACCAGCAACATTACGAAGGCAGTCAATCAATATAAAGTGATCTGAATTCTGATCAAACACCAATATAGTATCATGAGTGCATAAAAAATGTATCATAATGATTCTTTTTAATGAATAGATCGAATCACAATTTCAAATATGGAATTCAAATGAATCAAATAGGTAATGATACTCTAAAATCTAAATCTTATTATTATAATAAAATATACGATCAACCAACATTTATTGAATTTCAAAAAAAGTTCGAAAAAATGGTTTGATCCTATTTTTTCTCGAGCCAAGAGATCCATGAATCGAAATTTTAATGCATGTAGATGCAAATGATTCAATGGAAGCAAGAATTTACATAAAATCAAACTAATTGATTCAAATTAGTGTAGTTTTCTACGCAACATGTCCCAAACCAGGATAAAGAATGAGGGTTATGATAGGTTTGACAAACCAACATAAAAAATAGCCCCTCTTACGGAAATGGAACTTCGTTACATTTCGTTGGGACGACGAGCCATATCGAGCCTCGGGTATGGTGATAAATAAGCAAGGACCGAGTCATCAACTCTCTTAGTGGCGTGCCATATCGAGGCTCGGATATGATCATAAATATGCAAAGGCTAGGTCATCACTTCCTTAATGGCACACTACATCGATGCCACGATGTAGTGATAAATGAGCAAGGGTCTTCACAATTTACTCGACGGGTACGAGGGGCAAGGAAGCTAGTCGATAAAAGTAGGATTCGATTAGATAGTTGGAATGCAAGGTACTTAACAGAAAAGGTAAAAGAGATAGTTAATGCTATGACTAGAAGATGTGTAAATATTTTATGCGTTTAGGAGAACAAATGGACGGACCAGAAGACGAAGGAAGTGGAGAACCCATGCTTCAAGTTATGGTACACGAGAAAAGAATGAAGCAAGAATGGGGTAGACATCTTAATTGACAAGAACCTTAAAAACGGAGTGATCGACGTTAGGAGACAAGTGGACATGATCATCCTAAAGCTGGTAGTTGGTGATATGATTCTTAATGTCATTAGAGCCTATGCCCCATAAGTAAGCTTAAGTGAAGCTGCCAAGAGAAATTTCTCCTAGTAGAAAGAAACTTTTCATATGAGGAGATTTCAAGGGCCATGTTGGTACAACTACTAGGGGTTTGGAAGAGTGCATGGTGGTTTTGGATATGGCAATAGGAACCAAGAAGGAGAAGAAATATTGAATTTCGTTATTGCTTATGACCTCATGATAACTAATATCTTCTTTAGAAAGAGACAATCACATTAAGTTACTTCCAGTACTGGCCAACACTCTAACGAAATTGACGTTGTCCTTATTAGAAGAGATGAAAAACGAGTTTGTGCAAATTGCAAACTCATACCTGAAGAATTTGTTTTCTCACAGCATCAGCTTTGATATCTGAGTTTCGTCTTCGGATACGTGTTCGACGGGATAAAGGAGGCAAGACTAGTTAGACGAAATGGTGGAAGCTCAAAGAAGATGCATCATGGGTGTTTAAGGATAAAGTGATGAGAGAAGGATAATGGAATATAGAAGGAGAAGCAAATGATATATGGGATGAGATGGCAATGCGCGTTTGAAAAGTGGCTACTGAGATGTTTGTGATAACAAAAGAAAATAAACGTGAACGTAAAGATTCGTAGTGGTGGAACAGTGATGTACAAAAGGCCATCAAAGAGAAAAAAGAATGCTATAAATGCTTGTACCATCACAGGAGAGAGGAAAACATGCAAAAGTACAAAGCAGCAAAGAAGAACCAAAAGAGAGCAGTGAGTGAAGCAAGGAGTCAGACATATGAAGATCTATATCAAAAGCTAAGTACGAAGGAGGGTGGAAAAAACGTCTATAGAAAAGCTAAGCTCCACGAGAGGAAGACGAGAGACTTCAACCAAGTTAAATGCATCAAGAATGAGACTAATAGACTTTTGGTGAAGGATGATGAGATAAAGAATAGATGGAGAGAATACTTCGACAAGCTATTCAATGAAGAAGGTGATAGCACTACGATCGAGCTGAACGACACTTTTGATGACACCAGTAGACATTTTGCTCAGAGTATTCAAGAGTCCGAGGTAAAGAAGGCGCTAAATTAGATGAACGCGAGCAAGGGATTAGGACTTGATGACATCCTCATTGAGATGTGAAGAAGCCTCGAAGATGCAGGGATAGCCTAGCTAACTAAGTTGTTTAATAATATTTTCAAATCAAACAAGATGCCAGATGAGTGGAGGAGAAGTATATCTGTTTCAATCTTCAAGAATAAAGGAGATATTCAAAGTTGCATAAACTACAGAGAAATTAAGCTTATGAGTCATACAATGAAGCTTTGTGAGAGAGACATTGAACATCGACTAAGAAGAAAGACAAGGGTTTCAAAAAAACAATTTGGTTTCATGCCTGGAAGGTCGACCACAGAGGCGATTTTCTTGATAAGACAACTTATGGAGAGATTTATGGAGAAAAAGAAGGATCTACAAATGGTATTTATCGATTTTGAGAAAGCTTACGACACAGTTCGAGATGCGCGTAGTAGAGATGTGTATGCTGCGATGGAGTTGTGGTCATACAAGACGAGACCGAATTAGAAATGATAATATACGTGACAAACTTGGAGTGGCATCAATTGAAAAGAAGCTAGTCCAACACCACTTAAGATGGTTTGGATATCTCCAACGGAGACCTCCCCAAGCACCTATGCATGTTGGAATTACAGGCCGCATGGAATGCTCAAAAAGAGGTAAAGATCGTCCAAGGTTAACATGGAAGAAAGTAGTAAAAAGGGACTCGAAGAATTGGAATATATCCGAGAAGCGGGTATCAGACTGGAGCGTGTGGAAGTTAGTGATCCACATACCAGAACCATGAGTTGGGAGTTTTTTTGCTTAGGATTGGTTTTGGGATAGTGTTATAGGTTTTAGATTATAAAACTGGTAAATAGGAGCCTAAAACATAGTGTTTGGTCTTCAGTCTCTATCATCATCATCATCATGGTGTCTTTTTAATTTCTGTATATATTTACTTTTATCTTTATTTTTATTTTTTATTTTCATTTTACTTATTCATTATTATTTATTTAATTATTTTATTTTATTATTATTATCATGGTTTATTATTTTTATTGTTATTATTACTTTTAATTTGACTTTGTCATTTAGTTTTGGGTTCCATCTCTAGCCGACCTCAACTTGTTTGGGAATAATATCTTAATTGTTGTTGTTGTTGTTGCAATCTAATTGATTCAAACCATAAAATTACATTATGGCATGGACCGAATAAAGGAATAATATATCGACAAACGTATTGAACATTGTTTATTTCCTATGATTTTAGGACAAATAGAGTAGCATGGGATATAAATCTATATTATGCAAAGCAAATGCTTCACTATGGAGAAGATTTTTTGCAATATATAAATTATCCTTACCATAAACTGTTTACGAAACTGAATATTTATTATTTAGAAGAAAAAAAATTGTATATCCTATTTTAACTCAATTTTCTTCCAACTTTTACTCGGTCATTTTCATTTGACACTAAAGTTTATTTCCATTTTACAATATATAAATCCTATTTGATTCTCAATGAGACATTTTCAATTTTATTTTGAGATGTTAATATTCATTTTTATGCGCATGTGACAAAGTACCAATGCTGAAAGCCAACTAAGTTGAGAAAGGTTGGGAACGCATTTTTACAAAACGAAATATGTTTATATATATTTACACATGCGTATGTTTAGTCTAATTGTACAATAGAATATTTTCATACATAGATAAACGCGAATAAAGGAAAATCTAAGAGCTATGCATTTCCTAGGGAGTATAAGCAATTTAGATTTGTCTTGTTTTTTCTATAATAGTAGAAAATTTATTATACTGTATTACTAGAATATAAATGTTATTCCAACCATACATACATATATACATACATATATATATTGCAAATATTATCATCATACTATAAAAAATGTTATCAAATTTCCTCAACGACACTGACTTGGTTTGTATTTGAACCAATGTTTAAAAGGCAAAGGCATATGTAAGACATTTTTGTGTTCTCAAATTGAGATGTAAAACTCGACACGTGGAGGCATAAATTTTTGGAGAAACCTACACGACATATCAATGAATTAAATATATAAAATCCTGAATATATAAAATGTAGCCTTAAAATAGGTCTGACAACCTCGTAGAGGCTATGGAGAACCAACGATTTGTAATATAATTGTTGGTTCATTGTTAAATTTGTAGATTGAGTCAATAATCACGTTTGTTATGTGTTCAAACCTATTAATATCATACTAAAATGTAACAAAAATATAGAAACATAAAATGGAAAACAAGAAAATATTACACAAACATTTTATGATGGTTCGAGGTTGTACTTTAATCTAGATTTATTCCATATAGTCGTGGAGTCATGTGCATCCAATCGATATGGTTTCCAGAGTTTTACTACTAGAAGAATCTGTCTTTTCCAACGACATTTCCATCCATAAGAACATTATAATCAATATTCCACCAATATCCAATCGTAAATATCACAAGACGAGGTTGCTTAAAAAAAGGGTCATAGCATTAATTTTGATCGATCACAATGAATTGATGGGGTATCGACCGGTAACCGGTCAATGGGCAATATTAGTGTATATTTAACATTAAACCAATTTTTGAGTCATTCACTTCCTTTGTTATCGACTTCTTCTTGCCAACACTGCCTATTCAAAGCACGATCCAAATATGTTCCATCTTTCTCTGTAAGCTCAAACAAATTCAAGTAGTCGGTCCACACATAAATCTATTTGCACCTAACCATTTCGTACGACTTCGCACTAGTTCCTCAACTCCATTTAGCACTGAACGCCATTAGATAAGCATTTGGCATCAATTCCCACATCCATTTCAAAATATTTCAATCGATCATCAAAACCCTAGATTGATCGATATGAATTGGACATACCGCTTTTAAGGACTTCGTTGTTTTCGATCATTGCACATTCTAGGAATATACATTTATTAACATAGTTTCTACGTTAGTAGTTATGATAGCACACACATTACCACTGTGTGTCGGGAATGCATGTTGATTCACACCCCTGCTCGTTTTCTAACACGAACCAACACTCGCATCATATAGTGCACTACCATACACACCATACAAGACATGTGAAATATATATGCATCTAGGACATTATATGACTGCGTTCAATATATACAGTTCGATATTGTGAAACACATCAATATTCACTAGGCATTGTACATCGACTTTACCATGGTAATGACCATATGCACATAAATCGAAAACTTAAAATGTAAATCATATCTTATATGACATCCAACTTTCTAAGTTTGTTTACAGCTCCAGATTCCAAATAAGGATCTATGACACTCTATTAGATTTGCTACTATGGCTAATATTTCTACTTTGATACCTCTGGCACTTGCTTCATGCTTCATGTCGTCTGCTTCTTCAACAACGGTTGCTGGGCCTCAACCACCCTCAACACACCTGCGGTTGTCATTCTTGCCACAACGGTTATCCATCCTTTCTATTATACTCCTAAGGGTTTTCATGTTGGACAACCCTCCAGAGCCTCCACCCTCTAGACTTACTTTTAAGTCTGTCGATAAGCCCAAAAAATATATAATCCGTCTGCATCTGTATCTAAAAAGCGGATAAAAATTGATATTCAAAAAAAAAGGATGCGGATATAAAGGCGTCTGCATTCGAAAATCATTCGTCTGGTTTCTATCGATAATATAATTTATTTTATGTGTATTTTAATAAAATGAAAGGTGTGTATTTATTGTTTTGTTAAGTTAATAGTTTATATTATATGCATTTAAGTGCTGAAGACTATTTATCATCACCATACTTGTTTATTTTTATTTTTTTATAATCAATGAGATTGAAAAAAAATCATGTCAAAACAAAAAAATTCAATTGTGTTTCTTGATTTATCAATCATAGGCGGATAGGACAAATATTTAATATCCATCTGTATTCACGAATGTAGATATTTGATATCTGAAAATAATTTCGGATGCAGATGTGACACTCTCTGCATCCGAAATTATCCATTGACATGCTTACTTACTTTAGATGACTTCTTGTGAACATGTCAAAGACATATAAAAACGAAGTCATATTACAAAAACCATTAGGAGCAAATCCATAATCCTTTCGAGGACTACATCGCATATGCATATGTCTTGCAGGTGATATTCCTCCTTTTTGCCTGTATCTTTGGCAATCCTCCATATTCTTTAAACCATTCCTTTACAAATGCATCCAAAACGCAATGTTATTGTGCCTATATATGGTTTTATTCTTTCAATTCGGTCAAGCACCTAAGACGACCGAAATCCAATTCCTATATCATATCAAACGAAGAGTTAAGAATGAATTTTTATGTTTTTTGAGGTGCATCGCACTTCTCACTTGTACTCGATATTCACAATAAGCAAAGCCACTTCAGAGACATTTACTTCTTCGTCGGAGATCAATCGGGCTGTGCCCACCAACGGGTATTTGGATGTAAGTCTTGAACCTTATACGTTGAGTTTTTAATTCTAGTTTTCCTCTTATGCTTATAACATGTTGTTTTCCTTCATAGGAAAGCATGAAAGAATTAAAAACGATGTCTTCCTCTCATGGTCATCTCTGTAATGGAATGTCAAGCGTCATTCCTTCTCATAGACATTAAACTGCAGATCTATCATCTAATGCAAGACAATTGTTCTATCCATTATGAATGTCCACTTCTAGATGCTCAAAGAGTGAGCGTTTCACTAGCCCGATACGAGCGAGTTCCACTAGCTCCACTTAGAAGATTTCCAATGAGAGTAATAAAAGAAGAGGAAGAAAACACAAAAAATGGAGTAGAAGGAAATTCGAACATCGAGTTAATTATGGAAAATGTAGAAGATGAAGATTCAAATTTTAAAATCTTCGTTCCCTAGTACAGATGTCTACGTTAAGGGGTCGTCGAGGCCGCATCTAGCCCTACATCTAGTCGTCTTGCCACTCTTAATGATGAGGATGTTACTGGTCCATTTGGTCATCCTCAACTCGACGATATTGCTAACTTCAAACTCGACTTCACCGACCTTACCACGTGCGAGGATCTCCTTATGGGAACTCGCCCTAATGATCCTCGTGCACCTAGGGTTAAACCATTTAATTTAAACAAACTACACCGCACGATCTGTAGCACATGTAGAACTGCATCGCACACATCATTTGTTATACATCCACACATCCTCATAGATGTACTTTGTACCTTATCTTGGTATGAATATTTGTAACAACCCGACCTTCTACGCTTTTGTAATGGATAATTTTAATTAAAATAAAACATTTTAATTTGATTAATATGCAATTTTAATTTTTAAAATACGATTTATTGAGATTTAATGATCTTAAACTATGCCAGAGACAACAGAGTATAAACTCATTTAGCTCTATCAAAAATAGAAGAGTATAAACCCAAACAACTCTGCTAGAGACAGCAAAGTATAAACTTGTTCAACTTTGTCAGAGACAGCGGAGTATAAACTTGTTCAACTTTGTCAGAGACAGTGGAATATAAACTTATTCAACTTTGTTAGTGACGGCGGAGTGTAAACTTGTTCAACTCTACCAGAGACAGCGAAGTATAAACTTGTTCAACTCTACCAGAGATAGTGAAGCATAAACTAACCTAACTCTGCTAAAGATAACATAATATAAAATTCATAACTCGAGGGATAGGGTTGAACTCCATCAAACAAAATAGAGTATAATGTTGCTTAACCTCGGAGTCAAGGTATATCTCCACTGGAGACAGTAAAGTATAAGTTGTTCGGCCTCAGAGGCAAGGCTCAACTCCTCTAAAGGCATTGAAGTATAATTGTTAGAAGTCCCAAATATAGGACTCAATTCCGCTAGATGTTGGAATCTCGATTTTCATCATTTTGATTGTGACAACTATATAAATTAATATTTGTGTGTACTAATCACTTATGCAGGAGATTTATTGTAGATTTGTATTTAAAATAGTTTAAAGTAGATAGTTTTTGTTTAGAGTCTATACATATTTTAGAAATATGTTAAAATCTCTCCTTAATGGTACATATATAAACACGCACATGCTCATACATGCAAAAAAGGCTTAAAACAGCAGGTTGAATGACCAAGCTGTCTATTTGCTGAAACAATTTTATTGTTTCACAATATTCAAAGGGCTGAATGAGTAAATTCAACCGGTTGTTTTAGGCAAAAATTGCCTTTTTCTTTGTTGTTTTCGATTTCAGCAAATTCAAAAGGCTGAATAATTATTTTCAATCGGCTGAATATTTTCAACAGCTATTTTTATGAAAAGACACTTCTCTTTATCGAAGAGGAACATCTTCAAATCAACAGTTACACCTGTTTCTTTTCAAATTTATCTTTCATCAATGGTTACAACTTTTTAATCTCTATAAATAGATTTCAGAATTCAACAAACAATTAACTTAACTGGTTATAATATTCTTGAATTCTTATCTCTTAATCTATTTTCAATTTGCACTCTAATTGCATACAAACTTTGATCGTTGATCACTCCATCTTCCACATTCTTCAAGCACATTACACTATATATCATAAAGGAGGAGATTATAGAGAGATTGTACTTAACTGACTTATCAGTGCTATCTAAAAGAGCACACTACAGTCAGAAACTTCTGTCTAGTTGTAAAGAAGTCCCGTTCGGTTGCTCAGACAGTGGAAGTCCTATTCGGTTGCTTAGGCGGTAGAAGTCTTGTTCGGTTGCTCAGGCAGTGTAAACATATTCCTCCGGGTTAAGTGAGAGTTGCTAGTTTAATTCCAGAAGGAGTCTGTGATTGGACGTAGAACTGGAGTTCGAGCCAGTATAAAAATCTCTGGTGTCATTTTTTTATTTACTTATTTAGTTTATATTATGCATAAATAGTTTATCCATATTACACGATCCTATAACACAATAACTTTCATTTGGTGTTAGAGCAAGGCCATCATATAATCATAACATAGTTATCCGATATTGGTTTAATATGGAAAACAACACCAGCACTGTTGCTAACACTACGTTTTTAGGATGCCAATTTACTTCACGATCACCTCTATTTAATGGAATGAACTATAACTATTGGCCTACTAGAATGAGAATTCATATACAAGCAAGTAGTTATGAAACCTGGAACATTATGCAATCTGAATATATTATTCCTACCACTAAACATTCAACATGGTCTAACACGCAAAAATTAGATGCTACTGCAAATGCTAAAGCTATGAATATGTTATACTGTGCATTAGACATAAATGAATTTAATAGAATAAGCATGCGTAAAACTGCTCATAAAATTTGACGAACACTTAAAATTACACATGAAGGTACTAATAAAGTAAAACAGAGTAAAATTTCTATGCTCAAAAATAAGTTTAGAAATTTAAAATGAAGCAAGATGAGACTATAAATGAAATGTACTCTAGATTTCAAAATATATATCATTCTATGATAGAAATGGCGTCCGTCTCTTTCTCTCGGTTTCAAAATCCATCATCCTCGATCCAATCATCTAAGACTTTTTCATCTGATCACCTACATCGTATTTTTACCATATCGATCTTATGCGCCAGTGGTAAAGGATCGACAGCCATCTTATTGGAATCAGTTCCCTGTGTCTCAATCTTCGAGCAAGAATTGGATCGACTCAAATAAAAGAAAGGATCATTGTTTTAGGTGTGGTGATTATAATCATTATGCTTCCCAATGCCAAGACCCTATCAGATGCTTTTCTTGTGGTAAGTTTGCTCACAAGAAGTATGCTTGTTCGTCCAAATCTAACAACTCTGTCTCTTCTGCATCTTTGGTAAATCACGGCTTTCAATTCATGCTAAAGTGTATGCTATTGAAGGGGATCTTATTGGATCATCTATGGCAAAAGAGAAATGAGGGAATTAAGTATTTAGAAGACTTGTTATTTAATTTGAACATTACTAACTCACCGAATATTGGTAAGGGTCATCGAGATTCGATCCTACCATGTATGATCTTGTTGTTGCTCTTTGTAATAATTGTTCTCACTCGTTTGCCACAGAGGTAACTGGAAAAGATTTTGAATCGAACAAAGGTTTTATTCAAATAAAGACCAAAAAGGTAAAACTTATACTCGTAGATTGGAAAGTTTTGAGATACTTACTGCTAACCAATTCGAGTGTCTTGATTTGGCGACTATCACTAATCTTAATTCTATTAGGAAGAGTAGATAGTGATATGGTTGCTCACTCTTTATCAGACGGTTCAGATTCAAATCAAATGAGAATAGTGAATGTTTGTAATGAATTCTCTGTTGATAATAAGGGTGGTAGTTTAAAGGATTGTTATCTCTTGAGTGAATTTCTATTAGATCAAGACACTTGATCATCAGAAAATTATGTCAGATAAAAGAAAAGATCCTAAAAGTGGAATGGTTGTTGATCATATTTCTAAATCCAATAAGATCTATTGTAGTGATTTGTGGTCGAAAGTATTTGATGTTGATTTATCGCATATTGTTGATTTTAATGATCAGATTGTTATGTTGGATAATAACAAATGGGAGGGAGTGTTAGTGGATGAACTGGGGGATCCACTTGACATTGAAGGTTCTGTTCTTTCAGGGGATAAGTTTAATTTTGAGCTTGGTGATTTTTGTGAATGAATCATGTCATCTGATCAGCAGATTGATGAAGATAATAACTCTGAGCTAGAGGCTCGTGTATATGTTGAGAAATTATCAGAAATTTTGTTTGAAGAGAACTCATACTCGACTACTGTTTCTATGGATGATATGCACGCTGTTACAGATGTGCATGGTGCACAGAATTTGACTCTGGCTGATGATATGAATTTTTCAAGCCCCACTATGGATGTCGATAGTCTTTTTGATGTAAATAAAGTATCAAGTGGTCTTTTTGGAATCCTTCAGAATGTTGATGTTGCTTGTGACAAAAATGGTGATGTTGTTGAATCTTCTATTGTGAGTTTGGTTGGAATTGATAATCTGGAAGAAATGCTTTCAGGTCTTGTGGTAGTTATAGAGTCGGTTGGTATGTGTAGTGGTTTAGTTAATGATGGGGATCTGATTGCTAAGATGAGGAATTGTGGCAATAGTCACTTTGCACTTTTGAAAGCGCATGAGGTTGTTATTGTAACCGGTAATGACTCGGTGGATAATGTGAATACGAAAAAAGTGAATATTGACTTGGATCTCAAGGGGAAATCTGGTCTTCATTCCGATGTTCTGTATGGGGAGTCTGGCAGCGATTCTGCTTGTTATATTCCATCGAAGAGAGGTAGATGAAGGAAGTATGTGGCATCTAGCGGATCGGATCGTCGTAGTGTCAGGATTCGCCGCAGCCATTCTCAGTCTACGGGTAAGTTTCCTGATTCAAGTACCGTGAGCGGTGCTACGAATTCAGCCTCAGGTATGCATTTTGTTTTAGGTAGTACGTATTCATCTTATGCTTTAGGTACTTTGTCTGCTTCTGAGTTCATTCAGTTAGCCAGTGATACTGCTTTCATTTTTTCTGATATTTAGTTAGATCGTGAGTATAGAAGTAAGGAATTTGATAGGGCAAGGTCTACGGGTATATGAGGATTATTAGTTGGAATATTAGAGGTTTGAATGACTTAAATAAGTTGATAAGGTTAGATCTTTTTTAAAGACTATTCTGTTGACATTGCTCTACTTCAATAGACTAAAATTGAATGCCTTTATATTTATTTTTATAAAAGACTGGGTGGATTTCATTTTAGAAAATAGGTTTTTTTACCTTCTGTGTGTGCTTCTGGGGGTTATTGATTGGTTGGCGGGATAACTATTTTAAATTACTCCAATGTATTACCAAACAACACTCGTTACACATAATTCTAATTAATCTTACCGATAATTCTTTTTTAAACATTTTTAAGGTTTATGGACCTAGCTCAAAAATAGGTCATCGGATTCTTTGAAATGAATGCCTTAAGTATAGATCATTAGCACCGGGCTCTTGGATTTTGAGGGGTGATTTTAATTTTACTCGTTTTATGCACCACGAGAGGGAGATTTCTCTACTATGGAGGAATTTGACCAATTTATTATTAATTCTAATTTGATTGAAATTTCTCTCTCTAATAGAGAATTTACTTGGGGTAATGTTAGAGAGTCTCCTTCTATGGATCTTCTAGATAGGTTATTCGTTAGTGACGAAATAGAGGATAAATTTTCTATCTGTAGAGTGTCTGGTTTGTCTTACATTTTTTCTGATCATTGTCCCATTATTCTCACCTGTGATCACCATAGGGTTATTAGTAGATCCTTCAGATTTGAAAAAATGTGGTTATTAGAATCAAGTTTATCAAATTTAATAATAAACAAATGGACTTCTATGAGTTTTTATAACATTAGAAATAGAGACACTTCAGCAAAAAAAATGTTTTAAAACTTAGGGAACTTAGGATTTTTCTTAAAAATTGGAATAAAAATATTTTTGGTCGTATTAAAATTAAAAAATAAAATATTCTTAATGAGATGTTCAAACGATTGAATTTAGGTGAGTAGAATGTTCTCTCTAATTTAAAAGAAGAACTTAACTTCATTCTAGAAAATGAGGAAGTTACGTGGAAGTAGAGATCCCGAATTCATTAGATTAATGAAGGTGACAATAATGCTAAAAAATTTCAAAATAAGGCCAACGGTAGAAAACGAAGTAATACGATTAATTCCATTCTAGTTAACAATGTAGAATTAGTTGATCAACGAGACCTTAATAAGGCATTCACAGACTATTATTGAGATATTTTTGGTAATAAAAACTAAGAATTAATGTTAGATGGAATGATCTCTATCCTGATGTTTCCAATGTTAATCTTTCTGAGTTAGATAATCCTTTTACCGAAGTAGGTGATAATAATTTAAAAGATTTTAGACCTATTTCATTAATCAACTGTTCAGTTAAAATTATTTCAAAAGTTTTAGCTAATAGACTTAGTATAAGAATGAATAAACTAATTGATTGTTCACAATCTACTTTCATTAAAGGGAGAAATATCACCAATGATGTGGCAGTTGTTCAAGAATACAATAATCATTGTTGTAAGAATAATATTACCCGTGCTATTTTAAAACTAGACTTCGCAAAAGCTTTTGATTCAGTTGATTGAGATTTTTTTCAGTAGATATTTTTCATGTTAGAGGTTTTAGTCAGAGATGGATTAACTGGATCATGAATTTGCTTAAAACTGGTAACTCTAGTATTACGGTAAATGGTATTTTAGGTAATAAAATTCAATCTAAGAGAGGTTTGAGGGCAAGGGGATCCTTTATCGCCTCTTTTGTTTAACCTAGCCGCAGATGTTTTTGCTAAGATTATTAAAAAAGTGGTTGATAATAGATCACTGGGAAATATAGGTAATGACATATCGCATATTGGTATATCAATCCTCCAATTTGCAGATGATACCTTACTTTTTTCTTCTTATATTCCTAGATACATTATTTCTCTTAAGTTTATTCTATATAGTTTTGAACTTCTATCAGGTTAAAAATAAATTTTGATAAATGTTCTGTTTTATTTTTAAATGATTTTGATAAAGTTAAAAATTTAGTTGCTAATGCGCTAAATTGTAAAACTATGAGTTTTCCTTTTGACTATCTTGGTTTTGTGATTAGACGTACTAAACTAAAACATGATGATTGGTTTATAGTCATAGATAAAATTAAAAATAGAATTTCTAATTGGAATGGAAGACTTCTATCTAGAGCAGGTAGACTAGTTCTAATTAATTCTGTTTTATCAGCTCTTCCGATTTATTGGATGTCTATGCATCTTTTTCCTGATTGGGTGATTGATAAAATAGATAAAATTATAAGAGATTATTTATGGAGTGGTGAAAATTCAAATAGCTGCATAAAATGTTTAGTAAATTGGGAAACTATTTGTAAATCCAAAAAGGATGGTGGTTTAGGAGTCATTAATTTGCGTAATATGAATTTATCTCTACTAGATAAGTGGTTATGGAAGTTCAAGGACATTAATGATAATGCCACTTGGAAAGAAAGTATTACTAAATATTACTATAATGGCAGTAATAATCTTTATCAAATTAGTCCATCGGCTACCCATAAACAATCTTATTTTTGGAAATCCATTTTAAAAAGTCATGAGATTTTTAACTTAGGCATTAATATTATAATTCATTCGGGTAATAATACTTCTTTTTGGCACGACAGTTAGATTTCAGTCATCCTTCTTAGGATTGAATTTAGAGAGTTGTACGATATTTGTAACTTTAAATATGCATTAATTTCAAAAGTTTTTTCTCCCGATAATGACCCTCCTTGGAATTTTAGTTTTAACAGAATTCTAGTAGGTTCTACCTTTAGTCAGCTTTTTTTGCTTTACGCTAGATTAAATCTTTATAATATTGATAATGTTAATGATTATATTAGTTGGGAGTGGGATAAGAGTAAGAAATATTATTTTAATTCTTTTTATAGATTTATTAACTTTTCGGGTGTAACTAATAATTTTTTTAAATTTATTTGGAAATCATATGCTCCTCCTAAATCTAAAATCCACATTTGGTTAATTATGCACAGGAAAACTAAATACTATTGAATCTTTAAAAGTAAAAATATACATATTGATGATAAATGTTTTTTTTGTAATATGCATTTTGAAGATATTAAACATATTTACTACGATTGTATGGATACTTATTTTATTCTTATATGTATACCCTTAAATATTTGATTTTAATATTTTTACTAAAATTACTGATGTGTATTCTATTAGAATACTTTTAGATTTAAGTTCAATAAGGATAATAGATATTTGCTTGAAGTTGACGCTTTATTCATTATTTCTGGTTGGTATATTTGGTTTGAAATAAATCAAAGAATTTTTAATAATAATAATAATAATCACTTCAATAAATGATTTTTTTAATTTCGTCTTTTTTCTTTAATTGGATCTCTAATCCTAAATATAAATTAGCTAAAAATAGTCTTTTTAAGGAATATCTTCACAAGGTTAGTAATAATATTAATATATTCAAACATAACAATAATATTTTTGACATTAATAATAATAGTATTAATATTTTTTTCAAATTTAAATGATGATCCCTCTGAGTACCACAATTTGCTTTTGATTGTAGGTCCATGAAGATAATTCTAGAAGTATCTTTGATTTTGTTTTAGTTATTACTGTACTTGTTTATAGTTCTTTATTTTTCCTCAGTTTGAATCATATTACCCTTACTTTTTAGAGTTCTTATTTTTTGTATTAGTTTACCTTTGCTTTATTACGTCCTTTTAGATTTTATTTACAGATATATGTATATAAATTCTATTTATATACATATATGTGAATCATCCTAACTATTTTCTTAGTTAATTTTCAGTTACAGGTCTAGGATAGATAGGATGTTAGTGTCTCTTTACAGGTGTATAGGACTGCCATTTCCAAGATTGCTGATAGTGGTGAGGGATTCTTCTCAGTACATCTTCAGTCAGGCGCTACTTCCAGCTATACCGAGTCTTTAGTGTGGAGTTTTCTTTCTGGATCACTAGTCATTCTACTTCAGTTTAGACACAGCCTAATCCCATCTGAGGCAGCAATATAGAGTTTCCTTACTAGATTGTGCTGGCTTTCGGTATCTTTGGTTTTCGATACTATTCAGTTATTTAGGTACTTCCAACACCTTACTATCGGGTGGTGGTCATGCTGAAGCTCGATATTGGTAATGGACGGTGGCTTTGCCGGAGCTCATTATAGGGGTACCTGTGTTTTTCCTTTGATACTTTTACTTAGATTTGTCACCTGCCAGGCATGTTGGCAGCACCTTGTCATGTGTGATATATATAGTTTCATGTGTGCTTTCCTCTTTTACTAGAGGATCACACATTTTTCTCAAAAAAAATTATATCATTCTTTGATAGCGTTAGGAGAAACTTACATAGATTTTGATATTGTTTCAAAAACCCTCAACTCACTAATGGATGAGTGAAAATGAAAAGTCTTAGCAATCGAAGAAGCTAACGGCACTTCGAACATAAAACCAGAAGAGTTGATTGGATATTTAATGTCTTACGAAGTTAATCTCTAGGAAAAACGAGTACATGCTCAAGATAAGAAGAATATAGTATTCCAGACAGAAAAAGATAAATCAGATTCAGATGAAGAATATATGGTGTTCATTGCTAAAAATTTCATAAAGAATTTGAAATTTAGAAAGAGCAACAAGTTTAGAAATAACAAGAACAGTTCCAGCAACAATAATAAAACCAACAAACCATCATCATCTGCTCTAGAATGTTATGAATGTCACAAGAAAGGGCCACAGACTGTCTTGAGAAAAAAAAAGACAAATATAAACACAAAAAAGACAGATTCAAGAAGAAAGCTTTCTCTGTCACATGGGATGATAATGAATCATCTTCGTCATCAGAAAGCAACTCGGGCAGTGATTCAGAACAAGCCAACATTTGCTTTATGGCCACAAAAGACGATGTACGTGATTTAACATTTAATGATCTTTTGGAAAGAAATTCAGAATTACTTGACAAATTAAAAGGCAAAAATAGAAAGTACAAAGAAACCCTTGAAAAATTGAATAGAACTGAAATCGAAGTACAAATACTAAGAGATGAAAAGAAAATTTTAGAAGAAGAACTTCAAGTTATTCAAGAATCTTGTTCTAATATGTCATCTCAACTTTCTCTGCTAAGTCAAGAAAAAGAAACTCAGAAAGAAAAAAATGTTGCTTTATTAATTGAAAATCATGACTTTAAAGCAAATATCAAAATTTTAGAGTTAGATAATTCTAGTCTTAAAACAAAGTTAAAAGACATTACTAAAAATATCTCTAATTTTAACAAAGGTGGAGAAAATCTTTCCAAAATTATAGAAAATTCTCAAACTTCTTCAAATAAAAGAGGACTAGGATATAAACAATCCTCCAGAATTATTTCAAAGAAAAAGAATTCCTCATGTAAAAGGAACAATAAGGTTGAAGACCTAGTTCTAAAGTTCCAAATTCTACTAAATCAATTAAAATTTGGGTTCCTAAAACAAATAATTCTTCAATTAGAAATAAGTATATAAAATCTTTTATAAAAACTATTCACAAAAACAAAGATTTTGTTTTCAAATGGAATTCTGAACCTTCTTGGGTTTGGCTTCCTAAGACTTAACTCTTAGAACCCAAAATAATAGGGTGGGTACCAATGTTATTTTTATATTTTGCAGGTACCATCTAAAACGAGAGAAAAATGGATACTAGAAAGTGGTTGCTCAAAACATTTGACAGGAAACAAAGAGATGCTAACAAACATAAATTACTCATATGGAGGTTATGTTACATTTGGAGGTAATTCCAAAAGATATGTCATCGACAAAGACGATGTGAGCAATAACGGTATATCTAATTTACCTCTTATTAGTTAAAAATTTGAAGCATAATTTACTTAGTATTAGCCAATTGTGTGACAAAGAATTTAATATTTCCTTTTTTGAAAACAAGTGTAGCATTTTTGATCAAAATAAAAATCTTATTTTTGAAGGTTTTAAAGACCAAAATATTTATGTTTTTAAATATGAATGTAAATTATAGTAATAATAAGTGTTTAATAGCCAAAGAAAATGATCCTTGGTTATGGCACAAAAGATTTTGTCATATTAATTTCAAAGCTATAAATAAATTTGCTAAAAATAATTTAGTAAAAGGTTTACCAAAAATGAACTTTAAAGTAAACAATATTGGTGATGCTTGTCAATTATAAAAATTATCAAAATCATCCTTTAAATCAAAGAAAAATATTTCTACTGTACAACCAGTACAACTATTGCATTTGGATCTCTTTGGTCCAACTCAATTTCGATCTATAAACCATAATAAATATGTGTTTGTTATAGTAGATGATTTCTCAAGATATACTAGGACTATTTTCCTAAAAAATAAAAGTGATACTTTTGAAAATTTCAAGATTTTTGCAAAGAGAATTCTTAATCTCAAAAAATTAAAAATTAAAAGTACTAGAAGTGATCGTGGAGGTGAATTTGAAAATGAAGCTTTTGAACATTTTTGTAATAAAAAGGGAATCTATCATAATTTTTGTTTTCCTAAAACACCACCACAAAATGGAGTTTTAGAAAGGAAAAATAGAATATTACAAGAATATGCAAGAACTTTATTAAATGGAAGCACATTACCAAAACATTTCTGGGCAGAAGCTGTAGTAACTGTTTGCTATGTTCTGAATCGTATTTTCATCCGACCTTTAACAAAGCACACTCCATATGAACTTTTCAAAGAAAACCGAACATTTCTTATTTTAAAAATTTTGGTTCAAAATGTTTTATCTTAAACATAAAAGATCAGCTTGAAAAATTCGACCCAAAATCGGATGAAGGAATCTTCGTAGGATATTCGTAATGAAGCAAAGCTTATCGAATTTTCAATAAAAGAACAAAAAAAATCGAAGAAACACTTCATGTTTCATTCGACGAAAATTTCAAAATTAATAAAATTTTTGAGGATGATGAAAATATTCCTAAGATGGTCACAAATATGGTTACTCAAAATAATTTTGAAGAAAATGAAAACATTATTCATAATTTTTAAGAAGATGAAAACATTGTTCATATGAAAATGAATTAAGATCTCCTCCTCGGATTTTACGAGATCACCCAGTAGAAAATGTCATAGAAGAAATTGATTCACATGTTAGAACTAGAAATCAACTTAATCAAATGGGCCATGTAGCTTTTCTTTCTAAAATTAAACCTAAAAATGCAAAAGAAGCCTCTAGTGATGAATATTGGATTATAGCTATGCAAAAAGAGCTAAACCAATTCAAACGAAACGAAGTTTGGAAACTTGTTCCTAAACAAAGTGATCAAACAGTCATTGGTACTAAATGGGTCTTCAAAAATAAAGCAGATGAACAAGGTAATATAAATAGGAATAAAGCTAGATTAGTTGCACAAGGATATAATCAAGAAGAAGGAATTGATTACGAAGAAACGTTTACTCCAGTTGCACGATTTGAAGCAATACGTATCTTATTGGCCTTTGCATGTTTTCATAATTTCAAACTTTATCAAATGGATGTTAAATTCCTTTCTAAAATAGTTATATAAAAGAAAATGTTTTTGTAGAACTTCTTTTATTCACACATGAAAAATTTCCAGACCACATCTATAAACTTAAAAAAGCCTTATATGGTCTAAAACAAGCACCCTTGCTTGGTATGAACGTCTTAAAAAATTATCTAATAGATTCTGGTTTTGAAATTGGGAAGGTTGATCAAACTCTTTTTATCAAAAGAACTAAAAATGACATTTTGATTATTCAAATTTATGTAGATGATATTATTTTTGGCTCTACAAATGAAAAATTATTTCAGGAATTCACAAAAATAATGACAAAAGAATTTGAAATGTCACATATGAGAGAATTATCTTATTTTCCCGGATTACAGATTAAACAATTAGAAAATTGAATTTTATTAATCAAGAAAAATATATTGTAATAATCTAATTAAACTCTTAATATGGAAAATACTTCTGCTAAACCAACTCCAATGAGTACAACAATTCATCTCGATAGAGATGAAGATGACAAAAGTGTTAACCAAAAATTATATCGAAGTATAATTGGATCATTACTTTATCTAACTGCTATTAGACCTGACATAATGATGAGTGTTTGTTTATGTGCTCGATTTCAAGCAAATCCTAAAGAATCACATATGCGAGCAGTAAAACGCAAATTGCGTTATCTAAGCAAAACCAAAGATTTTGGACATTTCTATCCAAAAGAATGGCCTTTCGAGTTAGTTTCATATAGCGACGCTGACTTTGAAGGATGTTGAACGGATCAGAAAAGTACTAGTGGAACTTGTCACTTCGTGGACAATCCTTAGTCTCTTGGTTTAGTAAGAAACAAAATTGTGTTTCACTTTCAACTTGTGAGGCAGAATATATTTCTACTGCCTTAGCTTGTGCTCAAGTCATCTATATGCAACAAACACTTCAAGATTTTGGTGTTAATTTATCTAAATCAACTATTTTTTGCGATAATATTAGCACTATAAACTTATCCAAAAATCGTATCAATCACTCACGGACTAAACATATGATATACATCATCATTTTCTTCGTGATAATATTGGAAATGATTTAGTCATATTGGAATTCGTATCCTCTGAAAATCAACTGGCTGATATATTTACAAAACTTTTAAATGAAAGTATCTTCATAAAATTAAGAAGAGAATTAGGAATTGTATCCATAAAATATTTATAATTTCTTTTTAATAAATAAATATTTTTTAAAGAAAAATTTCTAGATTTAAACTCAGGATCTCTTACTTGAAAATCTAGTGCTCTACCACTACACTACACTACACTTTACTTTATAACTAAACTTGATTTACACTCTATTTTCATTCTTTATTTTTCACCTTACATTTTTAACTTCTTTACAACCGATCTTTTTTTCTCTGGTTATTAACAACCTAACCGCTAATCTTATTTCTATTTATATGATCCTCTTACCTATAAATACCTCTACTCCTTTTATTTCTTTTGTAAATCGAATAAAAAAACTAGTTTCAACTCTCTTAATCAAAAATGTCTCCCCAACACAACTCTTAATCCTCCACACTGTCATATTCTTCTCCTACTTCGGAATCGGTGCATTTACCTACTCCTACACCGATTTATGAACTGGTTCCAATTATTCCTTCTACTCACACTAGTTACACTCCACCCGGTAAAAGAACAAGACAATTTTTATTTTTTGGCTCACCATCAACCAAAGAAAAGATAGTTGGCATTCACCACTGCCAAAGGGAAACGCTGGAATTATAATGCAAACTTAATTATGAACAAATAATTAACGCCAAGCGTCTAAGCTTTTTGGTGCAAGTCACCTTGAAATTCTGTTGTTCCTCATCCAAGAGCACGGTTCATCAACTGTCTCTTGTTTGTTCTCCATCCGGACGCAATTCTTGGAAACCATTCTCGTAAAATGTCAGCACTAATCACTTTATTAATCAAATTATTAATTAAATAATTAAACTTCATATTTTGAATTAACTTAAATATTTAATTAGTTTATTAATATGATATTCTTATATTTTGTACACTTAAAATATGAATGATTTCTTGATATTTAGCAACTTCGTTTATTTTTTTACAATTCCTTTTGACATTTAACTTTGTTGTTGTTGAACTGCACAGACAACCCCTTCTAGGTTTTCTTCCAAACTAATAAAAGCATAACATTTACATTTCCTATAAGCTTTACTCATTGCAACAATATTTAATTAAGTAAACAAATATAAAACATAATTGAAAGGACAGAAGCTCAGATTATTCAACTCTCAACCAAAATCAACACTTCTGTTATAATTGATATACTTGCATAAAAGTCTCGAAAACCGAACGAGAATTACAGGATAAGTCTTTGAATATAATGTTTTTATATATTTTGTTTACTTCAATATTTTATTTTAGTTTTAAAATATAACATACAAAATAAAATTTTATTAGCTGTATGGAGTTAAATGCAAAAGATTAAAGATAAAAGATTTACTTCAATGCTCTAAGGGAGCCTAATAATAAAATCAAGTGCTAATACAATTGTGTGAAGCAGGACGAAGCATTTATCATGTCAGTATGGATAACTTCACACTTTCTACGTGCACTTATCATGTAACATGGTCTTTGGGACCCTAGAAGTTTAACCAAATTGGACAGAACCAAGTGCAATCAACTTAACAGTTGAGCACTGTTTTAAGTTACAAACATTTGATACAACAGTTCAAATAATGAGAATCAATGCCCAGCATAACAACCAAATAAGAAGCATGCAATCAAAGCAATGCTTGGAGTACCTTATAAACAATTCATGACGCTTAATCTTCAAAAGACAGCTCAACTATATTTCTAAGTAACTGAAACCGAAAAGAACTGAACTAAAAATATTACTACTTGTTCAACTATAGTAGACTTTCCCATTGTGGATAATAGTTTGTAACCATGCTAAGATAAATAAGTCCAGCATAATATTACACAGGCCAACTGAAAACTAGTATGTAATCAAAGTGATGTTTGGAGTAGTCTCTCATAGACAATGATTCTTATGCTTCAAAAGATAGCTTAACTGAAAAGAGCAGAGCTGAAAATGTTAATATTTGTACACCTACAGTAGAACTTCCCCAACATGAATAATGGTTTGGCACCGCATTAAGGTTAATAAATTCAGCTTCAAATATCAGCAACTAAACTTGTTAAGTCAAATGCAGAATCGGCAAGTTTGTCAATAGTCCATCTCTGCAACATCTCAAGAGCAGCTTTGGGCTAGTTAAGAAATGTGTGTGTTTCCTCATCTTTGTTTCTGTATCAATCCGCATTTCCACATGTTCTTGCATCTGAGCCGCACAATGCATCCAACGGCTCCATCACTTTTCAGATCTATTTTGGATCATGGGCTGATGCATTCAGGCCCAACACATTTGTATATATATTACTTTCAATTTAAACGTTGGAAAGTAACTTTTGAATTCTCTTGTATCTGAATATCACAAATAATAAAGCTCTCTCTGTTACATATACAACAAATCAAACATTCATATCAATTAACTTTTCCAACTTGGTATCAGAGCAGTGCATATGCTAACTGCATTTGATCATATCAGTAAGTCCATCAGAAATATCTCATCACGTGGACTCCTCCCATCAAGAATTCAGTATTCCTTCATTTGACAGTTGTAGATGTTCTTCAATAACCAGTGCCTCGCCAGAATCTTAATCTGGCTGCATCAGTTTACCAAAGAAAGCGAAATTCCATACTTAAAGAGCAAACCGATCAAGATCTTCAACAAAAAATTCCAGTGGAATCAAGGGCACTGTGAAAACTCATCAGAAAGCATTACAGTCACAAGAAATCAAGAAAATCATCATTTAAGTTCTCAAAATACCATCAAGATTCAACACAGGAAATTTCTTGAAAACTCTCAATTCAAAGTAAGCTCTAGACAGGAATTTACATACCCTTTTCTGCAGATTTCGCAATCTGTATATTCATCATGGCCAATCAGGATGATGCTGCAAGCCCACAATTCTCAAGCTCAAGAGTTTCTCAAAGCCAACCACAATCTGATCCAGCAAATGATCTAATGAAGGCAATCATCAAACCCCAGAGCCAGATGATATCCATTCAGTTGGATGAATCAAATTTCCTGCTCTGGAAATTACAAGTAGAAACATCAATTAGAGGATATGGGTTAGAAGATTACATTCTTGGTATAAGAATCACACCACCAAAATTTGTTAAAGATAATGAAGACAAACTGGTGCCTAATCAAGAATACACTGCACATCAAAGGCAAGATAGCCTTGTTTGTGCATGGATGATGTCATCCATAAGTGCATCTACTCTGCCTCAACTCATTGGATGCAAAACTGCTCAAGAAGTTTGGTCAACAATTGAAAGAAATTTCACTTCACAATCTTCTGCAAGGATCATGCATCACAAAAGACAATTGCAGAGTATCAGAAAGAATGACATGACAATGAATGAATACTTGCTTAAAGTCAAAAATCTATGTGACCAACTAGCTACTGCAGGGCACAAAGTTCCTGAATCTGAACAGGTTCTACATATAATCAGTGGTTTGGATAATGAATATGAAGCTATTGTGGCTATCATCTCCACTATGGAGCCAACACCACCCTTACAGTTTGTATACTCTACCCTTCTCTCTCATGAAGGTAGAATAGAACACAACAAAAGTATGAGCACAGATATTTCAGTTAACTACACTTTCAACAAAGGTAAACAAAATTCAAATAACAAAGGACAATACAATAATTTTCAAAGAGGTGGATCAACAGGCAGAGGAAGAAGAGGGGGCAGAAGCAACAACAACAAAATAAGGTGCCAGATATGTGAGAAGTATGGTCATGGAGAAAATAAATGCTACTTCAGATTCAACAAAAATTACATTCCCTCACAACAAGGTAGCAATTCAAATGTAAACCTAGTCACTGTTCCAAAAGACAATAGCACAACTCAGGCAGAAATTCTAAACACTGAAACTACAACAAATGATGATGTTGGTGAAGACTGCTGGTACCCAGACTCAGGGGCTACTAATCATGTGACCAACAATCTCAACAATCTTAACTTGGGAAACAAAGAATACAAAGGTACACAAAATCATTTTGTTGGTAATGGTAAAGCAGTACACATTACACACACTGGAAATGCTAGTTTACATGGACCCAAACAACTTCTTTTGAAAAACTTGCTAAGGGTTCCCTCAATTAAAAAAAATCTAATGAGTGTTTCCCAATTTGCAAAAGATAATAAAGTCTACTTTGAATTTTATCCTGATACATGCATAGTTAAAGATATACTAACACAAGAAATTATCTTGCAGGGTAAAGAAAACAATGGACTGTACAGATTTGATTTTTCAAATTCAAAAATTTCTGGGAATAGGGTAAACACTCATGTATTGAATATTGGCAGTAATACTAAAGATTGTAGTAAGTATGAATTGTGGCATCGCAAACTGGGACATCCCAGTATAAAAATTGTTAAACAAATTATGAGTAATAATAAAATTTCTTCTAGTGATAACCCTGATTCTTACTTTTGCACTTCTTGCCAATTGGGAAAGAGTCATAAATTAGCATTTTCAGATTCACACACTTGTTACACAAGACCCCTTGAATTAATTGCTAGTGATCTATGGGGGCCAGCACCTATCAGTTCAGATTATGGTTACAAATATTACATATCTTTTATAGATGCTTATTCAAAATTTGTTTGGATATATATGCTAAAGTCAAAGTCTGAAACTAGTAACATAACAATACAATTCATCAATAAGGTTGAAAACATGACTGGAAACAAGGTGTGTACATTTCAGTCAGATGGTGGAAAAGAATTTTTGTCTTTAAAAACTTATTTTGAAAAGAAAGGCATTAATCATAGGATCACATGTCCATACACCTCTGAACAAAATGGAATTATTGAAAGAAAACATAGGCATATTGTAGAAACTGGGTTAACTTTACTGGCACAAGCTTCAATGCCTCTAAAGTTTTGGCCAGAAGCATTTAACACTGTTGTGCACTTGATAAATATATTGCCCACAAAAATACTTCAATTCAAGTGTCCCCAAGAAGTGTTAACTAAAGTTAAACCAGATTATGAGCATTTAAGAGTATTTGGGTGTCAATGTTTTCCTTGTTTAAGGTCCTACAATACACACAAATTAGATTTTAGATCTACTCCCTGCACATTCTTAGGATATAGCAATAAACAGAAGGGGTATAGGTGCTTAGATAACAAAGGGAAAAAATATATATCTAGACATGTAAAATTCAATGAGCAGATATTTCCATACAGTAGTGCAGAAATTAAAACTACTGAAAAAGTAAGGAATCCAAGATTCATGATTCCTGATCTACCTGAAGAGATTGAGATGCAGCCCTCAGTTCAGCCACTAGGGGATGAGACCTTCACAAGTTCTCAACACACTATGGCTGGCAAAGAATCAAGTCAAGAACAAGCTGCTAATAAAGATATTAGTGACAATCAGGATACTCAAAGTCAAGAAACTTGCAGTCCAAGTCATGATCAAGTCATCAGTGATAATACTATAAGCTGCAGCAACAACAACTCTGATAACATTATCAGAGATAACATCAATGTTCACCCAATGTTAACTAGAGCAAAGTGTGGTATATATAAACCAAAAATTATGAACAACACAGTTGTTCAGGAAGAACCCTCCTCCTACATAGAAGCTGCTCAAAATAATAATTGGAGAGCTGCTATGCAGGAAGAGTACAATGCTCTAATTAAAAAAAAACTTGGGATCTGGTTGGGAAACCAGAAAACAAAAATATAATTGGGTGCAGATGGATTTTTAAATTAAAGAAAAATGCAGATGGTTCAATTTTAAATATAAAGCAAGGTTAGTTGCTAAGGGATATTCACAGCAGCATGGATTTGATTTTTCAGAAACTTTTTCTCCTGTTGTGAAACCATCCTCAATTAGGGTTATCCTAACCATTGCTTTAAGTAGAAATTGGAGCATCAAACAATTAGATGTTAATAATGCTTTTCTCAATGGTAATTTACAGGAAGAAGTATTTATGGAGCAACCAGAAGGGTTTACACAGAAATCTGACAAGCAACAAGTGTGCAAACTCAATAAAGCAATCTATGGCTTAAAGCAAGCTCCAAGAGTTTGGTTTGATAAGCTCAAGACAACTCTGATGAAATATGGCTACAAACCATTAAAATATGACAACTCCATATTTACTAAAATTAATGAAATTGCCACCACTTATATCCTAATTTATGTTGATGATTTTGTGATTACAGGAAGCAGTGTGCAAGAAATTGAAAAAATCACTGCAATGCTCAACTCAGAATTTTCAATTAAAGATCTGGGTGATCTAAATTATTTTTTAGGAATTGAAGTTCAAAGAACCTCAAAATCAGAAATACATCTCAACCAAAGGAAGTACATTGCAGAAATATTACAAAGAGCTAACATGGACAAAGCAAATTCTCTGCCAACTCCAATGATTACAAATCATCAACTATCAAGATATAAGGGTGAAGCAATTCAAAATCAAAAGCAATACACGAGTATAGTGGGTGCACTTCAATATGTGACTATAACAAGGCCAGACATATCATTTTGTGTTAATAAAGTCAGCTAATATATGCAAAATCCTTTGGATAATCATTGGAAAGCTGTTAAGAGAATACTCAGATATCTCAAAGGAACTATAAAACACGGTCTCGTCTTAAAATCCAGCCACACACTCAATATAAATGCTTATGCAGATGCAGACTGGGGTACAGATACTGATGATAGAAAATCAACATCAGGTTATTGCATTTATTTAGGCAAAAATCCCGTTTCATGGAGTGCAAGAAAACAAAGCACAGTGTCAAGATCAAGTACAGAAGCAGAATTTAGGTGCGTGGCAAGTGCAGCAGCTGAAGTTATGTGGTTAGAGTCACTGTTAAGTGAACTTAATATCAAGTCAGATAAAAAAGCAACAATTTGGTGTGATAATATTAGTGCTATATCACTAACTTCCAATCCAGTTCTTCATTCGAAGACCAAGCATATTGAATTAGATCTCTACTTTATCAGAGAACAAGTAATTAAGGAGAAGTTAGGGATTGGATACATACCATCACAACATCAAAAGGCAGATATACTTACAAAGCCACTGTCAAAATCAAATTTCACAAAATTGAGAGAAGAGCTCAATGTTGTTGAAGCCGATCCTAGTAAGAGATCTCAAAGGGCTATCTTCATTCCAGAATAATTATATACTTCGCAGATGGAGGCTATCTCTTCTTTTCTCGTTTTAGATTTCACCCGAGAAAAAGGAAAAAAAAAGGAGCCGCCATTATCTTTTCTTTCTTCAGCAAACCCTAGTTAGGGTTTGAAGGGGGGAGTTAAGAAAAGTGTGTGTTTCCTCATCTTTGTTTCTGTATCAATCCGCATTTCCACCTGCTCTTTCATCTGAGCCACACAATGCATCCAACGGCTCCATCACTTCTCAGATCTATTTTGGATCATGGGCTGATGCATTCAGGCCCAACACATTTGTATATATATTACTTTCAGTTTAAACGTTGGAAAGTAACTTTTGAATTCATTCTCTTGTATCTGAATATCACAAATAATAAAACTCTCTCTGTTACATATACAACAAATCAAACATTCATATCAATTAACTTTTCCAACTGGGCTGATCCATGGGAACCATGTGTCCAGCATCGTGCACCTATATTTGAACCAAACTAGACTATAAACTCGCACCCACGTGTATTGTCAAGAGGGGAAAGTTAAAGGTGACCAGTTGTTTAATACCAATACGATTTACATTTTCTTACATTTTACATGGGAAAATGTTGATTGCCAAATACATTCTCATGTGCTTTAAGTTTACAAAGTTCTTGCCCAAAACAGTGCTTTTGCGTCTGGCACTCGTGGCAGTTTTAGATCAAACATTTAGCAGTATTACAAGGTTAAAAAAGGCAATGAAACGGAGTCACATACCCACATTTTGAGCAACTTTACCCCATAGAGAGAGGAGATGGGGTAAAGATTACACCTAAATTTGGAATATTTTCAGCAGTTATGAAAACATAAACCTGTAACTTATACAACAAGTATAATATTTACCTTTTAATTCTAACCTTTAGGAAGCTGAGGGGTCCATGAGATTTCAATACACCAGCTTCCACTCCGTCAACTGTGAAAGGCTTTTCAGGAGATGATATAAAATCTTGCTGACTAGACCATTCCATAGCATGGACCCACCTCGAGTTTCCTGTTCAAATACCAATTCTATTGTTAAAATGAAACAACTCAACTATGCAAGGTAATCTCTTTGCAATAATACTAGATCACAAGCTAATTTTTTTAAAACAATTATATCCCAACAAAAAAAACAAAGTCGATGGGTTATTGCACCTTTTATTTTTGCGTTTTGATGTTAGGAAGTTTAAAAACGATGAAATATTTCAAGCTTTTTCTAATTGAATGTACTATATTTCATTAAGTTGAAATGGTTAGAGGATTTATCTGTTTTCATTATTTGCATAAACTGAAAGATGAAAATTCATCAATATTTTTCTTGTTTGTTTTTTTGTCGTTGACATCGTTAACTATGCATCAAAATCTCCTTACATTTGTTGGTTTCAATAGCATGGAATTGTTTGATAAAACACATTTCAGCTAACCCACCGAGAATTGTCTGGCTTAGCCCCTGGTCTAAGCAGTTTAATATAAAAAAATTATAATAAATAAAGCGTACCAAGCCAATTGCAGATCAAATCGTATTCACCAGCATAAATGAGAAGCTTAATACCATCTTCAAGAAGCGCGGGAATACCAACTTCCAAGCTCCTCATCCAGTCAATGAGCATGGCTTGATGTACTGTAGGGCTACACGACACAAATTCTATATCTCCTACTCCAAGTGAAGCCCTAACTGAATCTTGATTCAGAAATTTTTCCATGTTTGAAAAGTCATAGCAAAGACTTCCTTCACCTTGCTTTCTTATATCGTAGTACTATTTAAAATAATGGTAATACAATGTCAAGGGAAAATTAAACAAATGAGTACATAACCAAGATAAGTGGATGAATGGATCTTACGTTAATATTTCCAGCAAGTCTTATAATGGAATTGAAAATACTAGTATAGACCACATATGAAGCCAAGCATGATAGTGATCCAGATGTACCTGAATACTGACATGTTATTATCTTATGCCATCGGGAATATTTGAAGTTGGAGGAACAAGAAAAGGGAAGACGAGGAAAAAAAGAAGCAACATTCTTGTATTTTCAGATATGATACTCCAAAATGAAAACCTTAAAGTACTCGAGTAAAAGGGATTACCACAAAGCTTGATACCAAATTCACATGCTGGTAAATATTTGTTGATTCTTTCATAATCAGCTTGTTCTATTATTTTATTGTCCAATGCATAATCTGTATACGCTTTGTACTGGATTGCTGGATCGGTAAGTCCATTACCAATAGCAAAGCCCTGCACAAAACATGATATAAATTAGCACCTTTTTTAATTATCCAATTAAAGTTCTAGAGCTACAGTACCTTTAAATTTACATGAATGCCTTCTTTGGCTTTATTTCCTTGGTGCACCCTGTTAGCAAAAGGTGGAATGTAAGGACCAGCATAAGATTCTCCAGTTATATAGAAGTCATTATCCACAAAATCTGGGGGCTCGCCGAAAAATGCCTACATTATAAAAGAAACGACATCATCAAAGCTTAGGTTAAAGTACAGTCAACCAATGTATTTTTGTTTTAAACAACTATTCATTTCCACTCGTCTTTTTACTGAACAATGAACTGTTACTTGAAATTATGTTTTGTTTTAGTCTTGATTCGTCCTGTGAATATTTGGTAGAAACAAACACGGTATTTGGCTGCGATTACTTTTGATCAAAATGGACTACTACGCACATATACATATACATATATGGTAAAAACTAACCAAGACAAACTCAAATGATGCATCTGAGTGCCAAAGAAGAAGAAAAATATATGTCCAAGATACTAGAATATCTACTTCATTTTAGTGAAACTGTCAAATAAGTGCATTATTAGAAGGCTTTTTGTATCTAGAACTGGATACATATAAGTCAGTCTCAAATGCTATAAACATAAAAACATAGAATTCTAGAATAGGAAACAAATATCCCTAATCTAATATGCAAAGGTACAAAGTTGTAAAGAAGAACGTAAAGAGAATGGTGGGTGAAGCAAGGGGTCGGGCGTATGAAGACCTGTATCATAAGCTAGGTACGAAGGGGAGTGAAAAAGATGTATATAGTATAGCTAAGCTCCGTGAGAAGAAGACAAGAGACTTCAATCAAGTTAAATGCATCAAAGATGATAATAATATACTTTTAGTGAAAGATGATGAGATAAAAAATAGATGGAGAGATTACTTCAACAAGCTATTTAATGAAGAAGGTGATAGCACTTTGATCGAGATAGACGGCTCTTTTGATGACAACAGTGGGCATTTTGTTTGAAGAATTCAAGAATCCGAGATAAAGGAGGTGCTAAAACGGATGAAAGCAGCCAAGGCTTTGGGGCCTGATGGCATCTCCATTGAAGTATGGAGATGCCTTGGAGATGCAGTGATAGCCTGGCTAACTAAGTTGTTCGATAATATTTTCAAATCAAACAAGATGTCAGATGAGTGGAGGAGAAGTATATTGGTTCTAATTTTTAAGAATAAAGGTGATATACAAAGTTGCACAAACTACGGAGGAATTAAGTTTATGAGTCGTACGATAAAGCTATGGGAGAGACTCGTCGAACATCGATTAAGAAGAATGACAAAAGTTTCAAAAAACCAATTTGGTTTCATGCCTGAGAGGTCGACCACGGAGGCTATTTTCTTGATAAGACAACTTATAGAGAGGATTAAGAGAAAAAGAAGGATTTACACATGGTTTTTATCGATTTGAACAAAGCTTATGACAAAGTACCACGAAAGGTGATGTGGTGGGCTCTGAAAAAGAAGAGAGTCCCAACGAAATACATTACCCATATCAAAGATATGTACGATAATGTTGTGACTAGTGTCAGAGCATGCGATGGTATAACCAGTGACTTCTCCATTAACATAGGATTACATCAAGGGTCAGCTTTGAGCCCCTACATTTTTGCCCTAGTGATGGATGAGTTTACGAAGAGTATACAAGGGAAGATTCCTTGGTGTATGCTATTTGCGGATGATGTTGTGCTAATTGATGATAGTAGGATTGGGTTTGATAGAGAACTCGAGCTGTGGAGACATACTTTAGAATCCAAGGGATTTAGGCTTAGTGGAACTAAAACAGAGTATATGAAGTGCGAGTTCAGCGGTGTCAGATCAGTGGATGGTGATGTTATTCTGGCCGGACAAATAGTTCCTAAAAAGGAATACTTTCGGTATCTAAGATCAATGTTGCAGTGTAATGATGAGATTGATGAAGATGTTATTTTTCGAATTCGAGCGGGATGGGTGAAGTGACGACAAGCATCTGACATTCTCTGTGACAAGAAAGTCTCACAGAAGCTTAAAGTAAAGTTCTATTGAACGACAATTAGGCCTGCGATGTTATACGGTGCAGAATGTTGGCCTACTAAAAACCAACACGTTCAAAGATAAACGTAGCAGAGATGCGTATGTTGCGATGGAGTTGTGGCTATACAAGAAGAGACCGAAGTAGAAATAATGATATACGTGAAAAACTTGAAGTAGCACCAATCGAGGAGAGACTAATTCAACATCGCCTAAGATAGTTTGGACATCTCCAACGAAGGCCGTCCGAGGCACGTGTGCGCGTTGAAATTATAGGTCGTGGCGTTTGCTCAAAGAGAGGTAGAGGTCGACCAAAGTGGACATGAGAAGAAGTTGTTGAAAGGGACTTGAAGGGTTGTAATATTGCCGAAGAGCTGGTAACAGATAGAAGCGTGTGAAAGTTAGCGATCCACGTATTAGAACCATGAGCTATAAGCCTTATAAGTTTTAGATTATATGATTAGGGAAAAAAGCCTAAGACGTATCTTTTGGTCTTTGATCAATGTTACTATCAGCACCATTATCATTATTTGTACTGTTATTATTATTATTAATTTACCCATTTGACTTAATTTTATTATTGCTACTGTTATTGTTATAACCTTTAATTTACTTTTGTCATTTAGTTTCGGGTTCCATGTCTAGCCGACCCCAACCCTGCTCATTATGACGAATATCATGTCTGTTTGAACTATAACTGAAACCAGTTTTGATGGGCTGATCCACATATATTAGATTTGAAGCCTGGACAGAGGCTATTAGTCATTCGCATAATCAATGAATTCAATTATCAATAAGTGAAAGGTTTTGTTTAAGTTGATCCGAAAGTAACAGTACATAAAAAGTTGCAATTATACGTTATGAAGAAATTTGAGAAACAACCATTCGTTTGACCAACTGACTTCAATGACTAAGGTAAACAAACAAACAGAACATTTTTTATATATACTTGGTTATAATGACATGTACAAAACACTCTGATACACTTAAGTTTGTGTAACTTGGGGTGAACTTTATTTTTAAGAAATTACAAGTTTGAATATCCTATGCTCTCACAGGAGATTATAACTTAGAAACTCCAAATAGGGAACCAATTACCCCACCAAGTAAGATTCGTCAGATAAACATCGATTAAATCATGGTAATGACTCTAGTGAGTAAACGATAAGATAGAAACTGGAATTGATATAAATACCTGATCCCAACCAAAATCATTCCAAATGAGCGATAAGTTTTTTGCAATGTTGAAAGGACCATTTTCAAAAAACACGGCTAATTCACTGCTACAACCTGGTACGCCTGTCAGCCAAATTACAACTGGATCCTTCTTGCTACGCCTCGATTCAAAGAAGAAGTAGAACATCCTTCACAAAACAAAGTCATTTTGTGTCATAATTTCTAGCATTTGCAGATGTATTATACCAGAATCTATTGAAAGCAATTTGCTTCTGTTTGCACCAAAATTGGTCACAAACCCCAAATGTCGTGAAAGCACCAAAGTATGAATATAAATCAGCAATATTCCAAACACAAATCACAGCAAACAGGAAGCAATAATCCAGAAATAATGAATAGAGACACAAGTTTTATAGTGGTTTGGCTATCTCCGGCCTACGTCCACTCCAAATTTTTATCCTTTTATTAATTATCCTTGCTGGTTACAGATGATTACAGCAGTATGTATGAAGAATTTCGAATACAATAGTAGTATTGAAGTTTAGAAATGAATCCGGCAGGGTCTGAGCGTTGAGCAGGCAAAAGATCCCCTTTTCTGTAGGCTTCAGGAGCCTATTTATAGGCGTTGGAGGCTGAGACCGAGCTAAAATTTTGGGAGACTTCTTCTGGCACGTGAGTGGGCCCACGCGACCGACCCCACCAAGTTTCGACTCGATCTGCGATCGATACGAATCCATTTCGTATCCATCAAAAAATGATCCAATCGAGATGAAACTTGGCAGTAACTTTCCTTACCTTGTATGCAAGCTGCTGTGAAAATTTCGTTGCATTTGGATCAGCGGTTTGGGAGATATGATCGATACGAATTGCATCTGCGCGAGTGTTGTTGCGTTCGTATCCACTAGTTCGAATCCATCCTATTCGACTCGATCAGAAGCACGCGCGCGCAATGACGTGGCGCTAATCTCCTGGATCGATCCGATCTCTGTGCATGTTGACTGGGTTGATCCACTTTGTGCGCCGAGTTGAACGCTTCTTCCCTGGATTCGTACATGTATCCATGCTTTCACGTGTCCATCACTTCTCCAGAATGTTTGTACTCAACTGTTTGCATCGCATGTTCTCTCGTATCGATTGCAGGAGTGTATTTCATATCGATCTATGAACCGATCGATACGAAATGGTGAACTTGATCGATACGAATGAAAGGCCAACAGATGGGTACGAAACCAAACTCAATGATGGATACAAACGAAGCCTTGCCTGATGGATACGAGCGAGATTTTACCTGATGGAGTCGAACTGAGCTCCGGTGATCGATACGAGATCATGGACTCGAAATGTACCACCTGTACCCATCCTGATCGATACGAAATGTATCGATTCGAACAAACCTCCACATGCTTGCCTACCAATCTGGGTCTACTGCTATCGAGTCGAAATCCATCTAGTCTTCCTATCCGATCGATACGAAATCATCGAGTCGAGTCCACACTGATCGATACGAATTAGACGCTGCTCCATGGATACGAACTGCCTGGCATGCGTGAAACTGATCGATACGGACCTTAACAGCTTCTCATGGGTACGAAAGTGCCAAAACCCTTCTACTAACGATACGAGAGCATCGATTCGAGACATACTATCTCTTTCCATCTTGACCGATACGAATGTCATTGAGTCGAACCAGAACCTAATCGATGTGAACTTCTCCGAGTCGAACCTGTGCCGATCGATACGAACGGTATCGATTCGAACCACTATCTTTCGATCGATACGAAATGTATCGATACGAAACATCCCCTGCGCACCAATGGATACGAACAGCATGTTCTTCCTACCTTGCATCGATCATATCTCCTTCATACGAACTCCGATTAACCTGAAATTTGAAGCACAGCCTCTCCTAGTCCTCATCATTATCTCCAATCGATCCCGCCCCGATTGGAGCCCGGCCAAATTTTTGACGACATCCATTGCAGCCTTGTTTCCATTTGAACTCCAATCCTGATATCCATCAATCCTTACCAATTTGTTGATATTACAGCTTTGACCAAAAAGTGGGATAATATTTTTCCCCCAAAACATGACCTGTGATAAGAAGGCGTGTTTTGAATAGTTCTGAATCCGATATCCGAAGTCCATAGCCATATCATCAGAGCATATCATCCTCGACTGCTCCGAGTCGATGCTCAATTCCAAATCCAATAACCAAAGCCTTTAGTCAATTCCGTATCCATCTGAACCCGATAACCGAGTTCTAATCCATCCTTATCCAATAGCCAATAACCGAATCCAGGCCTCTCCGGGTCGATATCCAAATCCATAACCTCTCCGGGCTCTTGCCAAGCGTAATTCACACCCGACGATCGTGGTCCAGTGTCCCTGGATGTTGAGCTAACCTCACCGGGTTCTTGCCAAGCGTAATCCACACTTGAGGATCGTGGTCCAGTGTTCCTGGACGTTGTAAATGCCATGGCTTAAGTCCTAAGCCGAATCCTGGTCTCTCCAGACCCTTGCTGAGCATAGTCCATTCTCAGTGACCTGAATAAGCCAATTTGTTACATGTGAGCGAAGAGACTTACCCCTTGCCAGGTATAATCCATACCCGGCGACCATTTACCAAAAACCAGATAAATATCCAATCAAAATCCAATCCAAAATCCAAATCAAACCAGAAAATCAGAAATCCAAATCAACATCCAAAACAGAAAACAATCATCCAAGTGAAAATCCAAATCAGAAAGCAAGCAAAACTAGGAGTTCAATCCAAACTCCATGACCAAACCCAAAAAGAAAAGCAGTGTCCTATCCGAAAGCAAAAGACAAATTTCACAAACCATAGCATCGCAGTTTATCATCATTCAGAACATGCCTAGGGGCTATCTCCGTCCCCATACATGTGTAAATGACTTGGTTACTTGCCAATAGTTCGCTACTTATTTCATACTATCCCGGTCAATTGATAACCAATCGACCATCATTCTTGGGCCTCCCACCATCATGGTTTGAGGTAGGCGGTGGTTGCTCCTGCTCCTCCGCTGCATTCCGAGTTCTGACATATTGTCGCAATAGTCCATTCCTTACATGCTCATCGATTATATCCTTTAAATGTCTGCAGCTGTTGGTGTCGTGCCCATCCAAATCATGAAAGAGGCAATGCCTCCCTGATGCCCTTTCCCGCTCAGAAGGCTCTCTCCTAGCCGGCCTTTGGTAAGGAAGGCGATTTCGAGTTTTCATGTATATCCGCTCTGGTGTCTCGTTTAATCCTGTGTATGTGGAAAACTTTGGATCCTTCCATCGCTTTCTGGCTTTTCCTGGATCGTCATCCAGCTTTCTCTTTCCTTTATCCTTATCCGAGCCTCCGCTGGATGGTCCTCCACACTCTGTCGCATTCACCCTCTTTAACTTTAAATCCATACGAGCGTCTTCTTGCCAAAGGAATCTTTCGGCTTCTGGAAGAATTCCCCAAGATCCAGTGGTGGGTCTCGTATTAAAGAGACCTTAAAATCCGAGTCATCTTTGACTCTCGATACCGCCGCCATCAAAACCATCGATGGATCCGGCCGATCCACCGAAGTAACCGCCGCATTGAATCGAGTTAGAAAAGCTCTAAGCGATTCATCCGTCCTTTGCTTTACCGACGTTAATGTCATTACGTTCTTTAGCCTTTTAATATAAACCCGAAACTGTCCCAAAAACCTATCCATCAATTCCCTCCAAGTCCTGATAGACCTTTCTTCCAGCTGCCTAAACCACATGGCAGCCAAGTCCGTCAAGTATAAAGGAAAACATCGGGCCATCACTTCCTCCGATGCCCCCAGCACTTCCATATGTCTAGTGTATCTCATCAAGTGATCGGTCGGGTCAGTCTTGCCATCGTATACTTCCACGCTAGGTAGCTTGAACTTGGGTGGATTCTGAGCTATCCTGATTTCCTGAGTAAACGGACTCCTGTTCATTCCTTCCAAATCTCTATTAGTCAAATCTCCACGCATAGTTTTCCTAATGACTTCCACTAATCCAGCATTGTCTATCAAGGGTTGCCCCCATGTCCCCGAGGGAATTCCGGTACATACTCCTCATGCGGTTCACTGATGTTAGCACTCGCTCTAGCCTGCTGAGCTCCATCCAAGGGTCTTCCAGTATCAGATCCTGCAGGTCTGCCCCCAAGCCCTTGTTAATTTCCATCTAGTTCTGCATTCTGTCCCCCATCGGGATCCGCGACCCTGATTCCTTGTCCTGCACCCGTAGCCGCCGTAGTTGGTCCAAGGTTCTGCGTTCCTGCAGCTCTCATCTGTTCAAAGAAAGTCTGCATCATTTCCTGTTGACTTTTTAACAACCTCTCCTGCAATGAATTGGCCATAGCCTCCATTTCATCCCTGGTTATGTAGATCGAAGCTTGTCCTTCCCCAGCTCCAGAGGATGCTTCTTGACTTCCTTCCTGTTGGCTTCTATCAGCTCTCTGCCTTCTACTGCTTTGTCTAGTCATTTTCTCTAAGTCTGAATTCTCCAAGCTTTTCAAATCAGGACTTCAATCCGGCGTAGCGGGTGCTAGTCCTTCTCAGTGAAAGCACCAAAGTATTTGCACCAAAATTGGTCACAAACCCCAAACGTCGTGAAAGAACCAAAGTGTGAATATAAATCAGCAATATTCCCAACACAAATCATACATCACAGCAAACAGCAAGCAATAATCCAGAAATAATGAATAGAGACACAAGTTTTATAGTGGTTCGGCTATCTCCGGCCTACGTCCACTCCAAATTTTTATCCTTTTATTAATTATCCTTGCCAGTTACAGATGATTACAGCAGTATGTATGAAGAATTTCGAGTACAATAGTAGTATTGAAGTTTAGAAATGAATCCGGCAGGCTCTGAGCGTTGAGCAGGCAAAAGATCCCCTTTTCTGTAGGCTTCAGGAGGCTATTTATAGGCGTTGGAGGCTGAGACCGAGCTAAAATTTTGGGAGACTTCTTCTGGCATGTGAGTGGGCCCACGCGACCGACCCACCAAGTTTCGACTCGATCTGCGGTCGATACGAATCCATTTCGTGTCATCAAATAATGATCCAATCGAGATGAAACTTGGCAGGAACATTCCTTACCTTGTATTCAAGCTGCTGTGAAAATTTCGTTGCATTTGGATCAGCAGTTTGGGAGATATGATCGTTACGAATTGCATTTGCGTGAGTGCTGTTGCGTTCGTATCCACTGGTTCGAATCCATCCTATTCGACTCGATCAGAAGCACGCGCGCGCAATGACGTGGCGCTAATCTCCTGAATCGATCCGATCTCTGTGGCATGTTGACTGGGTTGATCCACTTTGTGCGCCGAGTTGAACGCTTCTTCCTTGGATTCATACACGTATCCATGCTTGCACGTGTCCATCACTTCTCCAGAACGTTTATACTCCACTGTTTGCATCGCATGTTCTCTCGTATCGATTGCAGGAGTGTATTTCGTATCGATCTATGAACCGATCGATACGGAATGGTGAACTTGATCGATACGAATGAAAGGCCAACAGATGGGTACGAAACCAAACTCAATGATGGATACAAACGAAGCCTTGCCTGATGGATACGAGCGGGATTTTACCTGATGGAGTCGAACTGAACTCCGATGATCGATACGAGATCATGGACTCGAAATGTACCACCTGTACCCATCCTGATCGATACGAAATGTACCGATTCGAACAAACCTCCGCATGCTTGCCTACCAATCTGGGTCTACTGCTATCGAGTCGAAATCCATCTAGGCTTCCTATCCGATCGATACGAAATCATCGAGTCGAGTCCACACTGATCGATACGAATCAGACGTTGCTCCATGGATACGAACTGCCTGGCATGCGTGAACCTGATCGATACGGACCTTAACAGCTTCCCATGGGTATGAAAGCGCCAAAACCCTTCTACTATCGATACGAGAGCATCGATTCGAGACATACCATCTCTTTCCATCCTGACCGATACGAATGTCATCGAGTCGAACCAGAACCTAATCGATGCGAACTTCTCCGAGTCGAACCTTTGCCGATCGATACGAACGGTATCGATTCGAACCACTATCTTTCGATTGATACGAAATGTATCGATACGAAACATCCCCTGCGCACCAATGGATACGAACAGCATGTTCTTCCTACCTTGCATCGATCATATCTCCTTCATACGAACTCCGATTAACCTGAAATTTGAAGCACATCCTCTCCTAGTCCTCATCATTATCTCCAATCGATTCCGCCCAGATCGGAGCCCGGCCAAATTTTTGACGACATCCATTGCAGCCTTGTTCCAATTGAACTCCAATCCTGATATCCATCATTCCTTACCAATTTGTTGATATTCCAACTTTGACCAAAAAGTGGGATAATATTTTTTTCCCCCAAAACATACCCTGTGATAAGAAGGCATGTTTTGAATAGTTCTGAATCCGATATCCGAAGTCCATTGCCATATCATCAGCGCATATCATCCTCGACTGCTCCGAGTCGATGCTCAATTCCAAATCCAATAACCAAAGCCTTTAGTCAATTCCGTATCCATCTGAACCCGATAACCGAGTTCTAATCTATCCTTATCCAATAGCCAATAACCGAATCCAGGACCTCTCTAGGTCGATATCCAAATCCATAACCTCTCCGGGCTCTTGCCAAGCGTAATTCACACCCGACGATCGTGGTCCAGTGTCCCTGGATGTTGAGCTAACCCAACCGGGTTCTTGCCAAGCGTAATCCACACTTGACGACCGTTGTCCAGTGTTCCTGGACATTGTACAATGACATGGCTTAAGTCCTAAGCCGAATCCTGGTCTCTCCGGACCCTTGCTGAGCATAGTCCACACTCAGTGACCTGAATAAGCCAATTTGTTACATGCGGGCGAAGAGACTTACCCCTTGCCAAGTATAATCCATACCCGACGACCGTTTACCAAAAACCAGATAAAAATCCAATCAAAATCCAATCCACAATCCAAATCAAATCAGAAAATCAGAAATCCAAATCAACATCCAAAACAGAAAACAATCATCCAAGTGAAAATCCAAATCAGGAAGCAAGCAAAACTAGGAGTTCAATCCAAACTCCATAACCAAACCCAAAAAGAAAAGCAGTGTCCTATCCGAAAGCAAAAGACAAATTTCACAAACCATAGCATCGCAGTTTATCATCATTCAGAGCATGCCTAGGGGCTATCTCCGTCCCCATACATGTGTAAATGACTTGGTTGCTTGCCAATAGTTTGCTACTTATGTCATACTATCCCGGTCAATTGATAACCAATCGACCATCATTCTTGGGCCTCCCACCATCATGGTTTGAGGTAGGCGGTGGTTGCTCCTGCTCCGCCGCTGCATTTCGAGTTCCGACATATTGTCGTAATAGTCCATTCCAAATGCTCCTCGATTATATCCTTTAAATGTCTGCAGCTGTTGGTGTCGTGCCCATCCAAATCATGAAAGAGGCAATGCCTCCCTGATGCCCTTTCCCGCTCAGAAGGCTCTCTCCTAGCCGGCCTTCGGTAAGGAAGGCGATTTCGAGTTTTCATGTATATCCGCTCCGGTGTCTCGTTTAATCCTGTGTATGTGGAAAACTTTGGATCCTTCCATCGCTTTCTGGCTTTTCCTGGATCGTCATCCAGCTTTCTCTTTCCTTTATACTTATCCCAGCCTCCGTTGGATGGTCCTCCACACTCAGTCGCATTCACCCTCTTTAATTTAAATCCATACGAGCGTCTTCTTGCCGAAGGAATATTTCGGCTTGAGGAAGAATTCCCCAAGATCCAGTGGTGGGTCTTATATTAAAGAGACCTTAAAATCCGAGACATCTTTAACTCTCGATACCGCCGCCATCGAACCATCGATGGATCCGGCCGATCCACCGAAGTAACCGCCGCATTGAATCGAGTTAGAAAAGCTCTAAGCGATTCATCCGTCCTTTGCTTTACCGATGTTAATGTCATTACGTTCTTTGGCCTTTTAATATGAACCCGAAACTGTCCCAAAAACCTATCCACCAATTCCTTCCATGTCCTGATAGACCCTTCTTCCAGCTACCTAGACCACATGGCAGCCAAGTCCGTCAAGTATAAAGGAAACCATCGGGCCATCACTTCCTCCGATGACCCCAGCACTTCCATATGTCTAGTGTATCTCATCAAGTGATCGGTCGGGTCAGTCTTTCCATCGTATACTTCCACGCTAGGTAGCTTGAACTTGGGTGGATACTGAGCTATTCTGATTTCCTGAGTAAACGGACTCCTGTTCATTCCTTCCAAATCTCTATTAGTCAAATCTCCACGCATAGTTTTCCTAATGACTTCCACTAATCCAGCATTGTCTGTCAAGGGTTGCCCCCCATGTCCTTGAGGGAATTCCGGTACATACTCCTCATGCGGTTCACTGATGTGAACACTCGCTCTAGCCTGCTGAGCTCCATCCAAGGGTCTTCCAGTATCAGATCCTGCAGGTCTGCCCCCAAGCCCTTGTTGATTGCCATCTAGTTCTGCATTCTGTCCCCCATCGGGATCCGCGACCCTTATTCCTTGTCCTGCACTCGTAGCCGCCGTAGTTGGTCCAAGGTTCTGCGTTCCTGCAGCTCTCATCTGTTCAAAGAAAGTCTGCATCATTTCCTGTTGACTTTTTAACAATCTCTCCTGCAATGAATTGGCCATAGCCTCCATTTCATCCCTGGTTATGTAGATCGAAGCTTGTCCTTCCCCAGCTATAGAGGATGCTTCTTAACTTCCTTCCTGTTGGCTTCTCTCAGCTCTCTGCCTTCTACTGCTTTGTCTAGTCATTTTCTCTAAGTCTGAATTCTCCAAGCTTTTCAAATCAGGACTTCAATCCGGCGTAGCGGGTGCTAGTCCTTCTCAGTGAAAGCACCAAAGTATTTGCACCAAAATTGGTCACAAACCCCAAATGTCGTGAAAGCACCAAAGTATGAATATAAATCAGCAATATTCCCAACACAAATCATACATCACAGCAAACAGCAAGCAATAATCCAGAAATAATGAATAGAGACACAAGTTTTATAGTGGTTCGGCTATCTCCGGCCTACGTCCACTCCAAATTTTTATCCTTTTATTAATTATCCTTGCCGGTTACAGATGATTACAGCAGTATGTATGAAGAATTTCGAGTACAATAGTAGTATTGAAGTTTAGAAATGAATCCGGCAGGGTCTGAGCGTTGAGCAGGCAAAAGATCTCCTTTTCTGTAGGCTTCAGGAGGCTATTTATAGGCGTTGGAGGCTGAGACCGAGCTAAAATTTTGGGAGACTTCTTCTGACACGTGAGTGGGCCCACGCGACCGAGCCCACCAAGTTTCGACTCGATCTGCGGTCGATACGAATCCATTTCTTATCCATCAAAAAATGATCCAATCGAGATAAACTTGGCAGGAACATTCCTTACCTTGTATTCAAGCTGCTGTGAAAATTTCGTTGCATTTGGATCAGCGGTTTGGGAGATATGATCGATACAAATTGCATTTGCGTGAGTGCTATTGCGTTCGTATCCACTGGTTCGAATCCATCCTATTCGACTCGATCAGAAGCACGCACGCGCAATGACGTGGCGCTAATCTCCTGGATCGATCCGGTCTGTGTGGCGTGTTGACTGGGTTGATCCACTTTGTGCGCCGAGTTGAACGCTTCTTCCTTAGATTCGTGCACGTATCCACGCTTCACGCTTGCACGTGTCCATCACTTCTCCAGAACGTTTGTACTCAACTGTTTGCATCGCATGTTCTCTCGTATCAATTGCAGGAGTGTATTTCGTATCGATCTATGAACCGATCGATACGAAATGGTGAACTTGATCGATACGAATGAAAGGCCAACAAAAAGGTACGAAACCAAACTCAATGATGGATACGAACGAAGCCTTACCTGATGGATACGAGCGAGATTTTACCTGATGGAGTCGAACTGAGCTCCGATGATCGATACGAGATCATGGACTCGAAATGTACCACCTGTACCCATCCTTATCGATACGAAATGTATCGATTCGAACAAACCTCTGCATGCTTTCCTACCAATCTGGGTCTACTACTATCGAGTCGAAATCCATCTAGGCTTCCTATCCAATCGATACGAAATCATCGAGTCGAGTCCACACTGATCGATACGAATCAGACGATGCTCCATGGATACGAACTGCCTGGCATGCGTGAACCTAATCGATACGGACCTTAACAGCTTCCCATGGGTACGAAAGTGCCAAAACCCTTCTACTATCGATACGAGAGCATCGATCCGAGACATACCATCTCTTTCCATCCTGACCGATACGATTGTCATCGAGTCGAACCAGAACCTAATCGATGCAAACTTCTCCAAGTCGAACCTGTGCCGATCGATACAAATGGTATTGATTCGAACCACTATCTTTCGATCCATACGAAATGTATCGATACGAAACATCCCCTGCGCACCAATGGATACGAACAGCATGTTCTTCCTACCTTGCATCGATCATATCTCCTTTATATGAACTCTGATTAACCAGAAATTTGAAGCACAGCCTCTCCTCGTCCTCATCATTATCTCCAATCGATTCTGCCCTGATCGGAGCCCGGCCAAATTTTGACGACATCCATTGCAGCCCTGTTTCCAATTGAACTCCAATCCAGATATCCATCATTTCTTGCCAATTTGTTGATATTCCAACTTTGACCAACAAGTGGGATAACTGCTTCTACTCTTTATAGTAATCAAGAAAGAGCAACAAGAGCTCGTTGGATACCTTACTAATTTTGATGGTCTAATTTCAAGACATATTTATGCAATAAATACTTCAACCCAACTGTATAAGCATAAAAACACTTGAAGGGCTAACAAAAAAAGGATTAAAAATATAAACACCACGTAAAGTATATTATGTCATAACAAATTGTCTCGTGAACAATTTCGAAAATTTGCGATATCCTTTTTCCAACAATATTAAAGGGTTCATACCTCAAATGGATGTAAAATTGTCACCAATGGTACAATTAAGTTTATTTTATTCTAAAAAGTGCTAGCGATGTTTAGCATAGTCATTCAACGTAACAGTTATTGATAATGATCAAGGTGTTCAAATACTTCCCTTTTTGTTATTAGCAAATGATTCATTGAGTACTTTTATATGCATACAAAGGATTGCATTGCCACTGAATGAAAAAACAGTAGATAATTTAATTAGTAATAAAAATAAAAACTATTTAGGGGTACACATACTTTGTAGCTTAACAAATTAAAAGAGAAACTTGTAAGGAAATTAAAGGGCTCTATGCCTGGACGGTTGTAAAAGACAGACTTTGCCATAGATTAATATTCAAGTGTATCCTATTTCCATAATTATTTTGGCGACTCCACAACTTTATGTCGTGGAAAAAGTACAATACATGTGAAGCAGGTTTACAATGATTATGTCCTTCGCTACTAAAATACACCGTCGGTGCTCAAGGGTAGCTCGGTCGACCAAGACATTGTGCCACCGATTAAGAAGTGCAAATATTGATTTTCAATGTCCTCGAATTCAAAGTTATCCGTCCCATTTCTATCAAAATTATAGATTATAATATGTGTATTTTAGCATAGGGAATAACATGTATTATCATTTTCTTAAGTCAATAGTTTATATTTTATGCATTTAATGCATACTAATTACTCAAAACTATTTATGATTATCATACATGTTTATTTTTGTACTTTTATAATCAATGAGACTGAAGAAAATTAATGTTAAATCAAAATTTTCTATTTATATATTTAGATTCATCAATCATCAGCTTATAGGATAAATATTCGATATTTATCAGCATCCATGAATGCGGATATTCGATATCCGAAAATGACTTCAGATGTGAATGTGAATGTAGATATATCAATATCTGCATCTGAAGCTATCCATTGGTCGTACATAAATAATATATTGCAAACAAAAATGCTATTAAGTTCGTAGAAAAACATAACTATTTCATTTAGACCCCGTTCATATATGAAATGAATATATATCAGTTTATGCATGAAATATTACATTATAAAACAATATGGTACATAGACTTGTTTTGAAAATACTGCATATGAATAATTTAGGTTTTCGAATCAATTACCATTGTCGGTATATTGAAGGTGATATAATGACCATGTAACGATGGATTTTTCAACGATTTAAATAAGGATTTTAATGAAGATTTTGAAATAAAATTTATTTTTAAAAATAAAAATTTGACAACGAAACCTAAATATTTGAAATGCATCCATTAAAGTGAGGCCAACGAAAATTATTTTGCGTCAAAATTCGTCCAAACCTAGATCAACACATTTTTCAGTGCGAATTATAAAATTTTAAAGTATAAATAATTTTTACATAAAATCTAGAAAAGCGTCAAAATTCATTCCGTCCAATTCCGACCTTTGTAGCTCCATTTATCAAGAATTATCGTTGTCGTCCAATTTCGAAACGGCAACAGCAGTGACTAATAAAATTTTGCGGCGGATGTCGTAACACAGATATTAGTATATCATTGGATTTGTCTCGTCGTGCTGATCTCCGCGGTATATATGCTTCCTTTTTTGGCTTCCACTGCAAAACGCTAAATGGTCAAGATAGTGGTTCATGACCGTGCCCTGGAGTCATAATTACATACGTTCTTTCACAGCCAACATTCATTCTTTTTAGTCGACAACCTTTGCGTACGCAGACTCGTTTATTTAATGTTGCATTTAATTAGCCTCCTCCGTGCATTCATTTCCCTTTGTATATTCCTCACCCTCTTCCTTTTCTTCGTTCTGCAAATTGCTTACAAAAAATATATAAAACATGGCATACATACATATAAGCCTTCCACGTACTTTATCTTCCTCCCTTTTCTTTTTCCCTGCCTGTAACCTTCCAACTCCTCTCCACTTTGCCTAGCCACCTCACCCACCTCAGACCTCACCTCCCCCTTTCACCAGCTCCGACTTCCCCAACCTCCCCTGCCTAACAACTGGCCACCACCCTGCCACTAACCTGCTCCTCCCCACTCCGCCTTCACCTCGTCCCTCTGCCCCACCTACCCGCAAGCCAGCAGCCAACCCAACCTCTGCCACCAAGCAACCTCCCAGCGGCCATCTTCCCTTCCTTCCACCACCCACCCGAAACCCCGTGAACCCGCTTCACCTCGGCAGCCTCCTCAGCCCGCGTCCCACCTCCTCCCCCGAGTCTAGCCCAGTCCCGAGCCTGTCCGCACCAGCAGCTCCACTCTCGGTCCTACCAACGACCAGCAAGCCGACCAACCCGGCCTACCCGAACCGTTGCTTGTTAGAAAACTGCTATTAGAAACTGCAATCGTTTCATTTACTCTTAACATTATGCAGTTTCTAATCTTAATGTGACCCTATTAATTAGGTCATAAATAGAACGTTTCATTTACCTTTAACGTTATGTAGTTTCTAATCTTAATGTGACCATATTAATTAAGTCATAAATAAACCTTTCTATAATTAGAACATTAGGTCTGTGATTAATCTTAAGCGTTGACTTGGTATGTGATGGACGTACCAGATTTAGAGTTAAATGTTATATAAAGGATTGGGTCCTCTCTCTTCTAGGATATAGATGTAATCTTCTCCATCAAGAAACATATAAAGAAATAGAGTTAGAGAGAGAAACCGAATTCTGAGAAGAAGAGTAATTATTAGAAGTCAGAAGAAGAAGATGACAGCCATTACATCTTCCGCTATTAATCAAGGTACGTCATCTTAAACAAAACAAAAAAATCATATTAAGCTTTGTTTGTGAAATATTCGGTATTGGCGATCCTTGGGCTATTACTTGAACTGTTCATCATTAATCATGAAAGATCGAATAATAAAGAATTTCTAACATTTGGTATCAGAGCCACCAATCAATAACTGAATATTTTCTATGATTGCAATTGATCAATTCTATGCTTTACTCATGATGTTTAATCAGGTATGTCTTATAAGTCAATTATGCACATGAGATTTATGATTTTGTTAATCACCAAAGTGGTGAAAATCAGGATAATCATTTAGTGCATAAGTGACATAATGATTATTGGTAGAAATTGCCAGTTATAATAATACCATAAAAAAAAAACTGGCGTCACTAATGGTAGAACCTGAGAACTTACCCAAAGGAAAGTCTTGTTCTATAACTAGTTGACATGATGAGGTTTAATAGATATCTTGATTAAATAAATATTGATCATCCAAAGATGTCAGTTTTATTTAATTGAATATATTTATTACATACTTATGTTTTGGTATTTAATTATGTTAAGTATAAGATAGTATCTATCCAAAGGAGTGCTATATTATACTATTGTTATCCCACTTTTTGGGTAAAAACTGTAATATCAACAAATTGGCAAGGAATGTTGAATATCGGGGTTGGAGATCGATTGGAATCAAGACTACGATCGATGACGTCAAAATTTGGTTGAGCTCCGATCGGGACGAAATTGATTGGAGATGATGATAAGGATTAGGAGAGGCTATGTTTCAAATTTCAGGTAAATCGGAGTTCGTATGAAGGAGATATGATCGATGCAAGGTAGGAAGATCATACTGTTCGAAACCACCTTCCTCTCACCACCGGACCAAACCACCTTCCTCTCACCACCGGACCAAGCTCCACCGGTCCAAGGCCTCACCGAACCAACTCCACTTCCCTTCCTAGCTGAACCAACTACACTTCCATGTACTACCGAACGAGTCCCACCGAATCACCTCCACCGGACCAAGCTCCACCGGTCCAAGGCCTCACCGAACCAACTCACCATCGAGTCAACCTCCACCAAACCAACCACTATCGGACCGGAGCTGCCGAACCAAACCACGCTCCATGCACTATCGGTCCAACCAACACTCCACTCACCGCCGAACCAAGGTGTTGCCGAACCAACGTTGCCAGGCCAGATTGCATCAGCCCAGGCCCACCAGCAGCTATATACATCCAGAACCCCTACCCCCAGCCCCACTCTATAAATAGAGGAGCAGAGGTACAACAATGGCAGATAAGTTTGAGAGCTCAAGCACGGATAGAACTTTCAAACAACTTTCATATACTGGGAATAAAAGCTTTGTACTTGTAATCTGATCAGAAAAGGAGAATAACATATAAAGTGGACGTAGGCACGTTCTGGCCGAACCACTATAAATCTGCGTGTCTTTTACAATTTAGTCCCTGCTTTTCGCATATTTGCATAAACCACCCAAATCACTACGAACAATATAAAATCAACTAAATCATACGACTTGGAGGTGTTTGCCCATTTTTTGTGCAAACATTTTTGGGTTATTTGCTGAGATCAGTGATTTGTGTTTGAATATTGCTGATTTGTATTCATACACTGGTGCTTTCACGGTATTTGGGGTTTGTGACCAATTTTGGCACAAACACTTTGGTGCTTTCACTGAGAAGGACTAGCACCCGCTGCATCGGATAGAAGTTTGGATTTGGAAGACAATGACTAGGCAAAATAGTAGAAGGCAAAGGGCTGAGAGAAGCCAACCGGAAGGAAGTCAACAAGCATCCTCCGGAGCTGAGGAAGGACCGGCTTCGATCTACATAACTCGGGATGAAATGGAAGCCATAACAAATTCACTGCAAGAGAGGTTGTTGAAGAGTCAACAGGAGATGATGCAGACTTTCTTGGAGCAAATGAGAGCCGCAGGGACCCAGAACTTAGGAACGGCTAAAACGGCTATGGATGCACCCAATGGAGGACAGGATACAGAGCCAGAGGGCAATCGACAAGGGCTTGGGGGCAGGCCCGTAGGATCCAACACAGGAGGACCTTTGGAAGGAGTTCAACAGGCTAGAACCAACGTAGCTGCTAGCGAGCCACATGAAGAGTATGTATCGGAATTCCCTCAGGGGCAACCCCCGACAGACAACGCTGGATTGGTAGATATAATCAGGAAGACTGTGCGAGGTGGTTTGATCAACGGAGACTTGGAAGGAGTGAACAGGAGTCTGTTTGCTCGGAAAATAAGGATGGCTCAGAATCCACCTAAGTTCAAGCTACCTAGCGTGGAGGTATACGATGGCAGGCAGACCCTACGGATCACTTGATGAGGTACACCAGACACATAGAGGTGCTGGGGGAATCGGAGGAAGTGATGGCCCGATGCTTCCCTTTGTACTTAACGGACTTAGCTGCGATGTGGTTTAGGCAGCTGGAAGAAGGATCTATCAGGACTTGGAGGGAATTGGTGGAAAGGTTTTTGGGACAGTTTTGGGTTCATGTCGAGAGACCGAAGAACGTGATGACATTGACATCGGTAAAACAAAGGATAGATGAATCGCTTAGAGCTTTTCTAACTCGATTCAGTGCCGCAGTTGCTTCGGTGGATCGGCCCGATCCATCGATGGTTTTAATGGCAGCAGTATCAGGAGTCAGGGAGAACTCGGATTTCAAGGTATCTCTGATACGAGATCCCCCACAGGATCTCGACGAATTCTTTCACGAGGAAGAAAGGTTCCTTCGGCAAGAAGATGCGAGTACGGATTTAAAGTTGAAAAAGGTTAATGCAATTGAGGTTGGAGGACCATCCAGCAATGGTTCGGATAAAGACAAAGGAAAAAGGAAGTTGGACGATGATTCTGGAAATGCTAGGAAGCGATGGAAGGATTCAAAGTTTTCCACATACACAGGATTGAACGAGACGCTCGAACGGGTATACCTGGATACTTGGAATCGCCTTTCCTACCGAAGGCAGGCTAGGAGAGAACCAATAGAACGCGAAAGGACATCAGGAAGGCACTGTCTCTTCCATGATTTGGATGGGCACGACACCAACAGCTGCAGGCACTTAAAGGACGTAATTGAGGAGCGTGTAAGGAATGGACAGCTGCCACAATATGTTGGACCTCGGAATGCAATGGCGGGGCAGGAGCGACTGCCGCCTACCTCAAGCTACGATGGTGGGAGGCCCAGGAATGATGGTCGGTTGATCATCCATTGACCAGGTTAATATGAAATAAGTAGCGAACTATTGGCAAGCAACCAAGTCATTTACACATGTACGGGGATGGAGATAGCCCCTAGGCATGCTCTGAATGATGATAAACTGCAATGCTATGGTTTGTGAAATTTATCTTTTGCTTTTGGATTGGACACTGCTTTTCTTTTTGGTTTTCGGTTTTGGAGCTTGGATTGAGCTCCTGGTTTTTCTTGCTTTTTGATTTGGATTTTCCCTCGGATGATTGTTTTCGGTTTTGGATGCTGGTTTGGATTTCTGGTTTTCTGGTTTTGATTTGAATTTTGGATTTGGATTTTGGATGTGGATTTTGGATTGGATATTGATTGGATTTTTATCTGATTTTTGATAAACGGTCGTCGGGTATGGATTATGCCTGGCAAGGGGTGAGTCGCTTTGCCCGAACGTGGTAAATTGACTCATTCGGATCGTTGAGTATGGACTATGCTCAACAAGGGTCCGGAGTGACCAGGATTCGGCCTAGGACTTAGGCCATATATTATCAATTGTTATTTTCAGGTCGTTAAGTATGGACTATGCTCAACAGGGTCCGGAGAGACCAGGATTCGGCTTAGAACTTAAGCCATGGCATTGCACAGTGTCCAGGGACACTGGACCAAGGTCGTCAAGTATGGATTACGCTTGGCAAGAACCCGGAGAGGTTAGCGCAACATCCAGGGACACTGGACCAAGGTCGTCAAGTGTGGATTACGCTTGGCAAGAACCCGGAGAGGTTAGCTCAACGTCCAGGGACACTGGACCAAGGTCGTCAAGTGTGGATTATGCTTGGCAAGAACCTGGAGAGGTTAGCTCAACGTCCAGGGACACTGGACCAAGGTCGTCAAGTATGGATTACGCTTGGCAAGAACCCGGAGAGGTTAGCGCAACGCCCAGGGACACTGGACCAAGGTCGTCAAGTGTGGATTACGCTTGGCAAGAACCCGGAGAGGTTAGCTCAACGTCCAGGGACACTGGACCAAAGTCGTTAAGTGTGGATTACGCTTGGCAAGAACCCGGAGAGGTTAGATCAACGTCCAGGGACACTGGACCAAGGCCATCATGTGTGGATTACGCGCGACAAGAACACGATGAGGCTAGCTTAACATCCAGGGACACTGGATCACGGCCGTCAGGTGTAGATTGCGCTTGGCAAGAGCCCGGAGAGGTTATGGATTTGGATATCGACCCGGAGAGGTCCTGGATTCGGTTATTGGCTATTGGATAAGGATGGTTTGGGACTCGGTTGTCGAGTTCGGATGGACATGGAATTGGCTCAAGCTTTGGTTATTGGATTTGGAATTGGATATCGACTCGGAGCAGTCAAGGATGATATACTCTGGCAATATGGTTATGGACTACGGATATTGGATTCGGAATTATTCAAAACACGCCTTGTTATCACAAGGCATGTTTTGGGGGGCAAAGTGTTATCCCACATTTTGGGTAAAAACTGGAATATCAACAAACTGGCAAGGAATGTTGAATATCGGGGTTGGAGATCGATTGGAATCAAGACTACGATCAATAACGTCAAAATTTGGTTGAGCTCCGATCAGGACGAAATTGATTGGAGATGATGATAAGGATTAGGAGAGACTATATTTCAAATTTCAGGTTAATCAGAGTTCGTATGAAGGAGATATGATCGATGCAAGGTAGGAAGAACATACTGTTCGAAACCACCTTCCTCTCACCACCGGACCAAACCACCTTCCTCTCACCACCGGACCAAGCTCCACCGGTCCAAGGCCTCACCGAACCAACTCCACTTCCCTTCCTAGCCGAACCAACTACACTTCCATGTAATACCAAACGAGTCCCACCGAATCACCTCCACCGAACCAAGCTCCACCGGTCCAAGGCCTCACCGAACCAACTCACCATCGAGTCAACCTCCACCAAACCAACCACTACCGGACCGGAGCTGCCGAACCAACCCACGCTCCACGCACTATCGGTCCAACCAACACTCCACTCACCGCCGAACCAAGGTGTTGCCGAACCAACGTTGCCAGTCCAGATTGCATCAGCCCAGGTCCACCAGCAGCTATATACATCCAGAACCCCTACCCCCAGCCTCACTCTATAAATAGAGGAGCAGGGGTACAACAATGGCAGATAAGTTTGAGAGCTCAAACACGGATAGACCTTTCAAACAACTTTCATATACTGGGAATAAAAGCTTTGTACTTGTAATCTGATCAGAAAAGGAGAATAACATATAAAGTCGACGTAAGCACGTTCTGGCCGAACCACTATAAATCTGTGTGTCTTTTACAATTTAGTCCCTGCTTTTCGCATATTTGCATAAACCACCCAAATCACTACGAACAATATAAAATCAACTAAATCATACGACTTGGAGGTGTTTTCCCATTTTTTATGCAAACATTTTTGGGTTATTTGCTGAGATCGATGATTTGTGTTTGAATATTGCTGATTTGTATTCATACACTGGTGCTTTCACGGTATTTGGGGTTTGTGACCAATTTTGGCGCAAACAACTATTATGTACATATCTGAATCGCGTTAGCTATGAGCTTATAGTTATTTCAATTTTTTTTACTTAATTTGCAGTAGTTCCCATGAATACATATGCTTCATCTGTTACATTGTTCACTGGTTTTAACTTTTCTGAATGGAGAGAACAAGTCAATTTCCATTTAGGTGTTCAGGATCTTGACTTGGAACTCCTTGAGGATAAGCTTGTTGCTCTTACAACAGCTAGTACTGAGACAGAAAAATCACACCATAAAGCATGGGAACACAGTAACAGATTGAGTCCCATGTTTATTAAGATGACTGTTGCTAACAACATCAAGTCAACAATTCTGCAAACAGAAAGAGCTAAGTAATATATGCAGTTTGTGGAAGAGCGTTTTCGTTCAGCTGATAAGTCACTCGCTGGTACTTATGGCAGAACTCACGACCATGAAGTTTGATGGGTCGCGAACTATGCAAGAGCACATTATAGAGATGACTAATCTTACAGCAAGGTTAAACTCTCTTGGACTTACAGTAGAGGATTCTTTTCTTATCCAATTTATCCTGAACTCGCTACCTTCTGAATATGGACCTTTTCAAATTAACTAATACACTATAAAGGATAAGTGGAATGTTAATGAATTGGCCAGTAGACTTGTTCAGGAAGAAGGACGTTTGAAAAATCAAGTGAATCACTCAGTAAGTTTTGTGAGCAATAAAGCTGGTAAAGAAAAGAATGGAAAATCAAGTCATTTCAAGAAGAAAAAGGCACCTGCTAAGAATGGGCAGGATAAGGAAAAGAAGGAACTAAAAGATGTTCGATATCATTTATGTAAAAGGAAAGGACATTATCAAAATGACTGTCCGAAAAGGATAGCTTGGCTCGTAAAGAAAGGTAATCATCTATCTTTCGTATGTTTTGAATCAAATTCAGTTGAAGTTCCTATTAATACATGGTAGCTTGATACTGGTGCTACAACTCATGTCTCCAATAATATGCAGGGATTTCTTATAATCCGAACCATAAATCCAAATGAAGATCATTTTCTCTTTATGGAAAACGGATGAAATCCACAATAGAAGGCATTGGGACTTATCGTCTAATTCTAGAAAGTGGATATATATTAGACTTATATTGTACCCTTTATGTACCTTCGTTATCTAGAAACCTTATTTCCGTAAGTAAGTTGGATATTTCTGGTTTTAGATGTACGTTTGGATCTGGTTGTTTTGATTTATGTAAGAATACTGATAATGTTGGTTCTGGTACTCTAATTGATGGTTTATATAAATTAAAACTGAATGACACTTATGTGAATTCCTTGTTGAATTTAATAAATAATGTTGGATGCAAATGTAGCATGTTGAATGAAAATTCTACTTTCTTATGGCATAAAAGACTAGGTCACATATCCAAAGAAAGAATGATGAGATTAGTAAGTAATGAAATTTTGTCAAATTTGAACTTTAGTGATCTAGAATTATGTGTGGATTGTATTAAAGGTAAACAAACCAAACATAATAAGGAAGGAGCCACTAGAAGCAGCCAGCTTCTTGAAATAATACACACTGATATTTACGGACCTATGGACACTCCAGCCTTTAATGGAGAAAAGTATTTCATCACTTTTATTGACGATTTTTCCTGCTATGGCTATGTCTATTTGCTTCATGAAAAATCTCAATCTGTGAATGTCTTGAGACGTTTGTAAAGGAAGTTGAGAGGCAATTAGATAAAAAGGTGAAAATCATAAGGTCTGATAGAGGTGGTAAATATTATGGCAAATATAATGAGTCAGGCCAATGTCCAGGTCCATTTGCAAAATTCCTCGAAAGTCATGGCATATATGCGCAATACACAATTCCAGGTACACCACAGCAAAATGGTGTAGCAAAAAGGCGCAATAGGACGTTAATATATATGATTAGGAGTATGATGTCAGATTCTACACTACATAAGAATTTGTGGTCGTATGCTCTCAAAACCACTAATTATTTGTTGAATAGGGTTCCTAGTAAAGCTGTTCAAAAGACTCATTTTGAATTATGGACTAACAGGAAACCTAGCTTAAGACACCTGCATGTTTGGGGTTGTCCAGCGGAAGCGAGAATTTATAATCCACATGAAAAGAAATTAGATTCTCGAACGATTAGTGGGTATTTTTTAGGTTACCCTGAAAAATCTAAAGCATATGTGTTTTACTGTCCTAATCATAGTCCAAGAATTATAGAAACTGGTAATGCAAGATTCATTGAGATTGGTGAAGTCAGTGGGAGTACTAGAAGAGAAATAGTGGAAATAAAGGAAACAAGGATAAATGTTACATTGCCTAGAATTGTTCCTCCATCCACTATTACTCCAAATGTTGTTCCAGCTGTTGGAGAATAGCATGATGATGAACAACATATAAATGAAGAAGTACTTCCTGAAGGAAATGACTTACACAATGCTGATATGCATGAACCACAACAAGTAGCATTAAGAAGATCTCAAAGAGATCGTAGGTCGGCTATTTCTAATGATTATATGGTTTATATACAAGAATCAGATTATGATATAGGAATCAATAAGGACCCAGTTTCGTTTTCACATGCTGTAGAAAGTAAAGAGTCAAAGGAATGGACTAACGCCATGAAAGAAGAACTAAAATCCATGCAATAGAATGAAGTTTGGGATCTCGTTGAGTTACCACATGGTTGTAAAAGAGTCGGATGCAAATGGGTTTTTAAAACCAAACACAACTCTAGTGGTAATGTCGAACGGTATAAAGCTAAACTTGTTGCTAAAGGTTACACTCAGAAAGATGGTGTTGATTATAAGGAGACATTTTCTCCTGTTTCGAAAAAGGACTCACTAAGAATAATAATGGCATTAGTAGCACATTATGATTTGGAATTGCATCAAATGGATGTGAAAACAGCCTTTCTGAATGGAGATCTTGATGAGGATGTTTATATGGATCAATCTGAGGGTTTTTCTGTAAAAGGTAAAGAACAATTGGTGTGTAAACTTAAGAAGTCAATATATGGGCTTAAACATGCATCCCGACAATGGTATATAAAGTTCAATACCATTATTACATCTTTTGGTTTTAAGGAAAATACGGTTGATCATTATTTATACAAAAAAGATCAGTGGGAGCAAGTTTATTTATCTAGTCCTTTATGCTAATGACATCTTGCTTGCTGCAAATAATTTAAGCATATTGCATGAGACTAAGGTATTTCTCTCAACGAACTTTGAAATGAAAGATATAGGAGAGGCATCCTGTGCGATCGGAATAGAAATATTTCGTGATTGATCATAAGGAATATTAGGATTGTCTCAGAAAGGATATATCGAAAGGATTTTAGAGAGATTTGGAGTGAGTAAGTGTTCACCTGGGAAAGTTCCTGCATAGAAAGGTGATAAATTTAATCTCATGCAATGTCCTAAGAATGGTGTTGAACGAAAGAAAATAGAATCAATTCCATATGCATCTGTAGTTGGTAGCCTAATGTATGCTCAAACCTGTAATAGACCGGATATCAGTTTTGCGGTCGGTATGTTAGGGAGGTATCAAAGTAATTTATGAAGGGAACATTGGCAAGCTGCAAAGAAAATGTTAAGGTACTTACAAGGCATGAAAGATTACATGCTCATGTATAGTAGGTCCAATAGATTAGAGGTGATTGGATATAGCGATTCAGATTTTGCTGGATGCATCCATACTAGAAAATTGACTTTTGGTTACCTGTTTATGTTTGCTCAAGGAGCCATATCAAGGAAAAGTGCAAAACAAACTATCGTTGCTTCATCTACTATGGAGGCAGAATCTGTGGCATGTTATGAAGCCACAATTCATGCATTATGCTTGCGGAACTTTATTTCAGGACTTGCGTTTGTCGACACCATTAGCAAGCCACTGAAAATTTATTGTGATAACTCTGCAGCAGTGTTTTTCTCAAAAAACGACAAGTAATCTAAAGGTGCCAAACATATGGAACCGAAGTATCTTGTTGTGAAAGATGAGGTTCAGAAACAAAGTGTCAATCATGCACATCAGGACAGAACTTATGATTGCAGACCCTTCGACAAAAGGGTTACAGCCAAGACAGTTTAAGGAACATGTCCAAAGAATGGGTCTTGGTTGTATTAATAATAATTGATGTGTGACATTCTGAGCTCCTTTGTGTGTTTCTAATATACAATTATGTGTCTCTTGTTTTAATGCGGTAGTACGTACTTTATGTAATTTTAAACAAGAAAGAGTCTTATAAAGATATTATGTTTAATCATTATGATATAAGACATTATTTGGACCATTATGTTGTTTTATATAAATTATGAGTATAAAATGATGGATTGCTGGTATTGTAGTATATGGAAGGGAATGCATTGAATTAATAATGCATAACCGCCATAACTCTCAGCAATTTATCATAGTATGATGTTCAACACTTGATATTATGAGTAATCATGTCAAGTGGGAGAATGTTAGCAAGCTGCTATTAGAAACTGCAATCGTTTCATTTACTTTTAACGTTATGCAGTTTCTAATCTTAATATGACCCTATTAATTAGGTCATAAATAGAACGTTTCATTTACCTTTAACGTTATGCAGTTTCTAATCTTAATGTGACCCGATTAATTAAGTTATAAATAGACCGTTCTATAATTAGAACATTAGGTCTGTGATTAATCTTAAGCGTTGAATTAGTATATGATGGACGTATCAGATTTAGAGTTAAATGTTATATAAAGGATTGGGTCCACTCTCTCCTAGGATATAGATGTATTCTTCTCCATCAAGAAACATATAAAGAAATAGGGTTAGAGAGAAACCGAATTCTGAGAAGAAGAGTAATTATTAGAAGTCATAAGAAGAAGATGGCAGCCATTACATCTTCCACTGTTAATCAAGGTACGTCATCTTAAACAAAAAAACATCATATTAAGCTTTGTTTGTGAAATATTCGGTATTGGTGATCCTTGGGTTATTACTTGAATTGTTCATCATTAATCATGAAAGATCGAATAGTAAAGAATTTCTAACATCGGTGCCACCTTGAACGCCGCCTACCCGAAGCCGCCCGGCCGAACAACCTAGCCCAGCCCACGAACCCGCATACTCGCCACCTTACCGGCAACCAAACCCAGCAACCCGAACAAACGATCGAACCCGCGACCCGCATTCCGAACTCGAACCCGTATGTGGCAGCATAACATAGCTCTTGTACGTGTACACGTATCCGGATCCGTACCGTCATTCTCGTTTTCAAAATCTGCTTAGGTGAGCGATTTTAAACTCACGACTAGATTTTAATCTTGCAAGTATCCTGTGAGTTTATAAATAATTGGTTGATAAAAATGATTGGTATTGGAATTGGACATTATGAACAGTCGACGCTGTGATATTGAACTTTATTGAAATAGTTTAAATTACTGATTGAATCCCAAATTGCTTGTGAAACCAGTTGACTATGGAAAATTTTAGATATTGGATGTTGATACTTTGTCACCTTTATATTGTTGCATTATGCATTGATTTGGACACTGAAACTTGAACCGGGATATGGGTTGAAATGATATATACCCAAATTAAATCACTTGGCCTAGAAAAGAAAATTAAATAATAAATACCGATTGGTCAATTGAAATTTATTTTGGATAATTAATACTTAAATTTGAAGTTATGAAATAATTTGGAAATTTAACGTGAATTTATAATTTAAATTTTTCGTTGAAGTTAATATTTTGGAAATTTATTAAGTGAATTTAGATTTTGAAATGAAATATTAATTGAACTATTTTAAAATTATGAAATTGAAGTAAAATGGTTATATTTAATATTGATGATATTTAAACTTGTTAAGTTGAAATATAATGAAATTTGTTAATATTTTTTATGTAATTAAATTTTAAATAAATATTTGATTTAATTAAAAAGAGAATTTTAATTATTGAATTAATATATAAAGATTAAACTACATTGTTTTGAATTAAAGTTTAATTAAAAGTGTTTAAGTAAAATAATTCCGAAGTTTAATTAAATATTTAATAATAAAACTTTTGTATTTGAAGACTTAATTGACTTTGACAAATAGTAATGCAATTTGGCTAATTTAGTAAAAATGAAATATTTGTTTAAAAGTTGAATCTTTTGATTTTAAATCCAAATTTGTTGAATTCAAATGAGGATATGTTATTTGAAAATAAGATATACTTTGATTTAATAAAAATATCCAATCGATGTGAAAATGACGTTGGTTATTAACGAGACCGGGCCCGGATATGGGCATACTCTCTGTCGATACCGAAACCACTTTAATAACTGTGTACGTGGAGTGATGATCCAGAACGAAGTGGTTGGATTTGAAGAAAGAAAACGATGATGGATTAGCATGCCACTTATGCCAATTTAAAATGACTGAAACAGAAGCCATATCGGCCAAGCGGGGTAGCTGCCCTGAGCGGACACACTTTTTCGTATGAATATCCTTATTTCGGTTGTCGTTGGTGATCACCCTTCGATTATGGGAGTGTTGGACACGGTGGATGGCCATGGTTATGATGCGTTACCACTAGCCGGAAAGGGTAAACTGGGAGTATCCTACCTTGGGCATTGCCTCACGTGCCTTGTCCTACTTTTATCCCTATACGAGACCGCTACGATTTTGATTTGGTATTGTCGTGTCATGGCGCATCTCTATCCATCGACGGTTTACTGGTGTTTATATGCAAACCATACGACAATGCTTAAAAACGTGTCAAAGGGATCAATGTAAAGCCTTAACGCTATTTTGATATTTTATATTATTGATAGACGCTACGTATTCTATTGTATATATAAATTGTTTGACGAATCCTTAAGAAATGGAAAATTATGTAACATCTCTTGAATAACTTGTGCATTTTCACTTGAGTATGACTACTTACATGAAAACTTATAATTCTGACTCGAGTATTGCGATTACATGAATTACGAGGACATTTCCTTGAATTACTTGTAACATCTCTTGAATTACTTGTACATTCAGATTTATTGATATTGCAAGTATCCTGCGAGTTTATAAATAATTGGTTGATAACAATGATTGGTATTGGGATTGGAAATCATGGATTGTCGACGCTGTGATACAGAACTTTACTAAAATAGTTTAAATTGCTGATTGGATCCCAAATTGCTTGCGAAACCCGTTAATATGGAACATTTTAGATATTGGATGTTGATTGATTTATTGATACTTTGTCATCTTTATATTATTGCAGTATGCATTGATTTGGATACCGAAACTTGAAACATGATATGGGTTTAAATGATATATAACCAAATTAAATCACTTGGCCTAGGATGGAAAATTAAACAATAAACACCAATTGGCTAATTGAAATTTATTTTGGATAATTAATACTTAAATTTGAAATTATGAAATAATTTGGAAATTTAACATGAATTTATAATTTAAATTTTTCGTTGAAGTTAATATTTTAGAAATCTATTAAGTGAATTTAGATTTTGAAATGAAATATTAATTGAACTATTTTAAAATTATGAAATTGAATTTAAATGGTTATATTGAAGATTAATGATATTTAAACTCGTTAAGTTGAAATATAATGAAATTTGTTAATATTGTATATGTAATTAAATTTTAAATAAATATTTGATTTAATTAAAAAGAGAATTTTAATTATTGAATTAATATATAAAGATTACATTAGATTGTTTCGAATAAAAGTTTAATTAAATGTGTTTAAGTAAATTAATTCCGAAGTTTAATTAAATATTTAATAATAAAGCTTTTGTATTTAAAGACTTAATTGACTTTGTAAATCTAAATAGTAATGCAATTTGGCTAAATTTGTAGAAATGAAATATTTGTTTAAAAGTTGAATCTTTTGACTTTAAATCCAAATTTGTTGAAGTCAAATGAGGATATGTTATTTGAAAATAATAGATATTTTGATTTAACAAAAATATCCAACCGGTGTGAAAATGACGTTGGTTATTAAAGAGACCGGGGCGGGATATGGGCATACTCTCTATCAATACCGGAACCATTTTAATTACTGTGTACATGGAGTGGTGATCCAGAGCGAAGTGGCTGGATTTGAAAAAAGAGAACGATGATGGATTAACCTGGCACTTGTGCCAATTTAAAATGACTAAAAATTTGTAATATTAAGTTATCATTTGTTACCAAAAATAAAGACCTTTTTCTTGCTATAATTAGGACTGTTATGATAACGGCAAATTTACCATTTCCAGTCAATCAGTTACCATTTTAAAGTAAAGTCAGTATACCAGCATAATCGGTCCGGTAACGGTAAATTTACCATTTTTTAGGTAAAACATCGGTAATATTTTTTTAAAACCAATGGTAACGGTAATTTACCGGTCCAATCATAATACATATACATAATAATGTAAGATGTTGTACTACGGTCATTTAGAAGCAAGAAAATTGTTCAATTTATTTCAGCAATTCTACTTAAACGATGATAAATACACTTCTTTTCTATGTCCTTTATTAAGTGGCCCAGTGAAATATATAATGAATCATCATTCAGTATAAAATATATCAACTTATTGTTTTTTTAGAAAAAAGGTAAGTTACTGTTACCAGTGTAACCGTTACCAGTTTATCGATATATCAATCAAATTAGTAACGGTAACGGTAAACAATTTTAGTTTACCAGTAAAAACGGTATGGTAACGGTATTTACAAAATGTTAACGGTAACCATTATCATAACGGCTCTAACTATAATGGCGTTTCATCATACATTTTGTGATGTTTAATAAAAAGCAAAGCGAGAAATAAGAGAAATGCAATTAACATCATTCAAATTGAATTTCGAGTTTATATCTAGTTACTAACCTACTCCTAAATAATTATCGTACAACCAATTTCTATGAGCATTCTTGTATTAAAACACAATTCTATATTTCCCCGTGAATTTGCATCATATAGGTTAGGAACAACAAAACTACAAATTGGAATAATACAGAAGTTCAGTAATTACATTTTTTTGTTCTTTCATGTTAAAATGAGAAGGATGAACATGAAGATGGAAATTGAAACTTTGGAGTATAAAATTTTGCGGTTAATAGGAGAAAGTTTGAACCTTAAAAACTAACGTCAAAGTTTGTTAAGGAATAAATTCAATGGTCAATTAACAAGGTATGGTTTTGAAGTTTAAAATCTTTTAGAATAAATGTATTAAGAAAATAAGAAGAAAAAGGATAGAAATAGGTCAGCAAAATACCGTTATTTTGAAAAAATATTATCAACGTTTTACCATTACCATTATCGTACATATTGCATCGGTATACCAATTCTTCTCAAAAATGGTTACCGATTACACGGTGAAAGTATGGTAATTAGAAGTTTGTCATTACCACGATAACCCTAACTATATACATTAGCGTTTAAGAGTAGAGGATAAAGAGAATATAGTATATATTTTTGGTCATCCACAATGCAAAAAAGAACAAAAAATTAACTGTAAGCACAATGACATAAAAACATTAGTTTTTATGACATTTTGAATCATGAAAAAGAACAAGAAAGTTGATAAAAAAAGTAGATAAAAGTAAAACAAGCATCCATTTATTGTGTCATGCATGTCATGTGTGCCATGCATCGTGCACACCATGTGCACCGTGCATGTCATGTCTAATGTGTGTCATCCACCATAAACATTGTGCAACATGTTTGTTGCACCATAGGAACAAAAGGTAATAGTGATATACCGCACAAATTGCACAATGATATCTGCACCATTACGGTTCTTTCATAACTATAGAATTAAATAAAATGGTTGTAAATTTCTACTATCGATTCCCCATCAATTTTTAGAAATGACTTGGTAATAGAATTTTGAATTTTTTTAGTATGCCAAATTCGTTTGGTGGACATGCAATTCAAATTGACGAGTCACTAATCACTTGGTTAAAACTCAAAATTTCTTTTGAAATAAAGAGCGCAAATTTAACAAATGTTCGTAATCTTCTACAACTTCCCAGTACCTACAACCTAACTATATCTGTTCAGGATTGAATATCTTAATGTGCAGACATTGTTCGTACAACGATCATATACCATTCATAATCCACTGTATTGATTATGTGGTTCATTTTGAAATATATTCTAGCAATTGATATCAGTTTTAAGAATCTTTGTGTAGATTAAACTACATACTAACAACTAGATATAAAACATCAAATAATTTCATTTAGACATCATTTAGACGGTGGCATGGAAAAATGTGATCGCATTTGCTTTCATGAGAAATTAATGTCTAGCAGAGTAATACGCCATAATCAACCAACACATGTTGGGTTAGGGTTTTTCGACTTATTAATAAATTAGATAATAGGCATGTCTTTTATTTCATTACATATGATAATATTCTTTTGGTTTCTTTTTTCTTTCCTTGACAAATTTAATGTCCAACATTTAATTAATAATCTTCTGAACTATGTAACGTAGCAACGCAAACCCCACTTAATCAAGATATATTGGGTAGGGGGTTTTCAACTCAAGGTGACCTAACCAAACAAACGAATGTTTGAGATAGACCTGACCCCACCCGTTAGGTGAACATCCTAGTATTCAATGTGAGTTACTATTAAATGAGCTCAATAGCATGTACATTATACATGCGTATAGAAATACCATTGTAAAAAATTTAAGAATCTAAAATAATTAAATTCCAATTTTGTACATTGTCTTAAAAACATAAATTGGAAGATATAACTAAAACCAACGTAAACATTTTTGTAAGGACTGAAATTCGAACTCATGATGTTTCAATAATAAGTAAATGTTAACTTTTATGAATATGGAAATTTGAATTCGCTAACTATTATGACTATTAATATATATTAAAATACGAGCCATACTATATACATAGCAATTTTAGATTTCTCTTGCAAAATACAAAAAGAAACACATGAAGAATGTGTTTTCTTCGTTATTTGGAGCATGTTTTGAGTTTTTTAGAATAATAAATACATGTTATGTTTATAAATTTCTAAAATGTATTTTGCAACGCACTTATTTTCCAATATGGATGATATATAGAAAACTTTGTTGTTTTTAAGGCTTTTTAAGCCTAACTAGGAAAGGTGAAAACAAGTTTACTTATCATCTCCACAACTAGCTAGATGATAAGAGAAATTCTCACCTTAACGTAAAAGATGAGAAAATCAAAGTCAAAACCTCTCATTTTTATTTTTCATGTGATTGTTTGATTTATGTTCATGATTTATCATTTTTCAATATTATGATTTATGCACTAATAAGTTTGATTCAGTCTTACAAATTAATTTATTGACTCTTACTAAATTGATTGCTAGAAATATATTAATCCTTGGTTGAAAAATATGTTTTAAAAATGGAGAAAATGTAATCAAATGCATGTATCAAGTGTTTATATCAAATATGACTTTATTAGCATTATTATAGCATAAAGTTGTCGCATTCTTTCTCAATAAGTTAATATTTTATATTTATGCATATGTATATATAATTTTGAATTTCTTAGTACTAACAAATTAAGATGCAAAGTATGTTAGCTGGTGATGACCGAAACAGATGTGCATTTGTTCGTGAGTCATTGTAATTTTTGTATTGATTAATTTTGTTCAGTAATACAACAATAAAAATAATAATAAATAAAAAGACCATGATAATAAAATAAAATAGTTAAACTAATAATAGTAGTAGTAATAATCATAAAGTAAAATAAAAATAAAGATAAAATAAAAACTAAAAAATAAAAATTTATAAAGAAATTAAGAAAAAACCATGGTGGTAATAATAATAATAATGGTACTAATAGTAATAGGAACCGAAGACCAAACATTTTATTTGTTTCTTTGTTCGGTAATGATAAAAAAAATTGATCAATTTGGACCTATGTAAGATTAAATCTTTATTTATTTCTTTGTTCAAATTTTAAATATTTATTGACTTTCCACTATAGCCTAAAGGCGAGGTTGATATTTACAAAAGAGGCCCAAACCTCTAGGTTCATATATAAAACTAACATGTTGTTTTCATATTGGAAGTAGTGCGATATATTATACTTTTTTGTAATAAAATTTAATATTGTTTTGCTTGTGCTTTAGACCAGTGCATATCTAGACGATTTACATTGAATAACTCATCTAGTTGAAACACGTAAGTAATAGTTTGTTAATTATATCAACTAACAAATATATAATTTTCCTACCTTTGTTGAATGAAAAATTTAACTTCATTTATGGATGCATTTAATTTTCTGCTTGAATGATGTAACAAGGAATTGCATGCTTCTTACGCAATTATTTTATTTACATTTAAGAAATATAGGTACTTTTTAAATGAATTACTAGCATCTTTTAAATACACGCACGCATATCATGCATTTTACCTGCATTGGCAGACTTTTGTATCATTGACGGTCGTGTTTATGTAATTTATGTCAATTACATTACTAATAAAGACATATTCATACCAATTCATTCAAATCTGCACCTTTTTAACACATCGTATTTTTACTGAAAGATGCTTGAAATTTAAGAAAAATAGAAGAAAAGGCTATTTGAATTGTTGGTAGTGATCAACATTAATGCAAGCATAAATTAAAAGAAAGGGTGGGCTTAAGTTCCGCATCATTGCATTTTACATTTGATGCCTTGACAAAGCCTCAATTCGTTTAACTTTCTGCATTTATATGTGTTAACCATCCTCTATCGTTTGAATTATGTTTTATCAAATATTAACCTATTGTCAATGAGAAAGAATATTCAAATTACAACAATCTTAGCTAGTGAGTTTATATCTTCTGTATATATCGCCTGATTTATGTTTGTTATATTTTTTTTGTTTACATTTCTATTGAAATGGGAAAGAACTAGTGTCGATTATAATATAAATTCCATTGTGATTGCTTCTATTTTGAACACAGCTATAAACACGAACTAACCATTATCATTGCATTATTCTGAATAAGATAAGATAGAACAATAAAGTAAGAGTAAAAAGCCAATATCTTGATTTTATAAAAATTAGCAAAATTTCACCGGGATACTTCATGAGCACATAAAAACAAGAAAATTACAATGTTTGACATTTACTAAACAGCTTCCAGAAAATTCATTTTTTGATTTATTTCATCTATTTGACAACCGAAACAAATAGGAATACACTTTACACCGCGACTTTGAATCAAAAGAGAGATTTCAAGAAATGACGGATCCATTAACTCTATCAATAATCGGGTCGAATCTGGTTGTATCATAAGGGATTTCTCTTTTCTACTGCCTCCTACGGGTTGGATCGAAAAATTCTTTAATGGGGTATTCAACTCGATCTAAAAAGAAACTTTTATTGCTTACCTCCTCTTTTTTATGAAGATGATTAATCTTCTTTCCGAAGGAAAAAAATTGGTACGGATTTACCATACGAATAATTTGGAAGATCCAAACAAAAAACAGCGGTATTTGCTACCAAAAACATTACGAAGGCAGTCAATCAATATAAAGTGATCTGAATTCAGATTAAACACCAATATAGCATCATGAGTGCATAAAAAATGTATCAGAATGATTCTTTTTAATGAACAGATCGAATCACAATTTCAAATATGGAATCCAAATGAATCAAATAGGTAATGATACTCTAAAATCTAAATCATATTATTATCATAGAATATACGATCAACCAACATTTATTGAATTTCAAAAAAAGTTCGAACAAATGGTTTGATCCAATTTTTTCTCGAGCCAAGAGATCCATGAATCGAGATTCTAATGCATATAGATCAAATGATTCAATGGAAGCAAGAATTTACATAAAATCAAACTAATTGATTCAAGCCAGTGTAGTTTTCTACGCAACATGTCCCAAACCAGGATAAAGAATGAGGGTTATGATAGGTTTGACAAACCAACATAAAAAATAGCCCCTCTTACGGAAATGGTTATATTTCGTTAGGACGACGAGCCATATAGAGCCTCGGGTATGGTGATAAATAAGCAAGGGCTGAGTCATCAACTCTCTTAGTGGTGTGCCATATCGAAGCTCGCATATGAAGATAAATATGCAAAGGCTGGGTCATCACTTCCTTAATGGCATGCTACATCAATGCCCTGATGTAGTGATAAATGAGCAAGGGTCAAGGGTCTTCGCAATTTACTCGACAGGTACGAGGGGCAAGGAAGCTAGTCGATAAAAGTAGGATTCGATTAGATAGTTGGAATGTAGGGTACTTAACAGAAAAGGTAAAAGAGATAGTTAATACTATGACTAGAAGATGTGTAAATATTTTATGCGTTCAGGAGAACAAATGGACGGGCCAGAAGACGAAGGAAGTGGAGAACACGGGCTTCAAGTTATGGTACACGAAAAAAGAATGAAGCAAGAATGGGGTAGACATCTTAATTGAAAAGAGCCTTAAAAACGGAGTGATCGACGTCAGGAGACAAGAGGACATGATCATCCTAAAGCTAGTAGTTGGTGATATGATTCTGAATGTCATTAGAGCCTATGCCCCGTAAGTAGGCTTAAGTGAAGCTACCAAGAGTAATTTCTCCTAGTAGAAAGAAACTTTTCATATGAGGAGATTTCAAGGGCCATGTTGGTATAACTACTAGGGGTTAGGAAGAGTGCACGGTGGTTTTGGATATGGCAATAGGAACCAAGAAGGAGAAGAAATATTGAATTTCGTTATTGCCTATGACCTCATGATAGCTAATATCTTCTTTAGAAAGAGACAATCGCATTAAGTTACTTCCAGTAGTGGCCAACACTCTAACGAAATTGACGTTATCCTTATTAGAAGAGATGACAAACGAGTTTGTGCAAATTGCAAACTCATACCTGAAGAATTTGTTTTCTCACAACATCAGCTTTGATATCTGAGTTTCATCTTCGGATACGTGTTCGATAGGATAAAGGAGGCAAGACTAATTCGACGAAATGGTGGAAGCTTAAAGAAGACGCATCACGGGTGTTTAAGGATAAAGTGATGGGAGAAGGGTAATGGAATATAGAAGGAGATGCAAATGATATGTGGGATGAGATGGCAATGCGCATTTGAAAAGTGGCTACTGAGATGTTTATGATAACAAAAGAAAATAAACGTGAACCTAAAGATTCGTAGTGGTGGAACAGTGATGTGCAAAAGGCCATCAAAGAGAAGAAAGAATACTATAAATGCTTGTACCATTACAAGAGCGAGGAAAACATGCAAAAGTACAAAGCGGCAAAGAAGAACCAAAAGAGAGCAGTGAGTGAAGCAAGGAGTCAGACATATGAAGATCTATATCAAAAGCTAAGTACAAAGGAGGGTGGAAAAAAACGTCTATAGGAAAGCTAATCTCTACGAGAGGAAGATGAGAGACTTCAACCAAGTTAAATGCATCAAGAATGAGAATAATAGACTTTTGGTGAAGGATGATGAGATAAAGAATAGATGGAGAGAATACTTCGATAAGCTATTCAATGAAGAAGGTGATAGCACTACGATCGAGCTGAATGACACTTTTGATGATACCAGCAGACATTTTGCTCAGAGTATTCAAGAGTCCGAGGTAAAGAAGGCGCTAAATTAGATGAAAGCGAGCAAGGGATTAGGACTTGATGACATCCTCATTGAGATGTGAAGAAGCCTCGAAGATGCAGGGATAGCCTGGCTAACTAAGTTGTTTAATAATATTTTCAAATCAAACAAGATGCCAGATGAGTGGAGGAGAAGTATATCGGTTTCAATCTTCAAGCATAAAGGAGATATTCAAAGATGCATAAACTACAGAGGAATTAAGCTTATGAGTCATATAATGAAGTTTTGTGAGAGAGTCATTGAACATCGACTAAGAAGAAAGACAAGGGTTTCAAAAAAACCAATTTGGTTTCATGCCTGGAGGGTCGACTACAGAGGCGGTTTTCTTGATAAGACAACTTATGGAGAGATTTATGGAGAAAAAGAAGGATCTACAAATGGTATTTATTGATTTTGAGAAAGCTTACGACACAGTACCGAGATTCGCGTAGCAGAGATGCGTTTGCTGCGATGGATTTGTGGTCATACAAGACGAGACCGAATTAGAAATGATAATATACGTGACAAACTTGGAGTGACACCAATTGAAGAGAAGCTAGTCCAACACCACTTAAGATGGTTTGGATATCTCCAACGGAGACCTCCCCAAGCACCTGTGCACGTTGGAATTACAGGTCGCATGGAATGCTCAAAAAGAGGTAAAGATCGTCTAAGGTTAACATGGAAGAAAGTAGTAAAAAGGGACTTGAAGAATTGGAATATATCCGAAAAGCGGGTGTCAGACAGGAGCGCATGGAAGTTAGTGATCCACGTACCAAAACCATGAGTTGGGAGTTTTTTTTGCTTAGGATTGGTTTTGGGATAGTGTTATAGGTTTTAGATTATAAAACTAGTAAATAGGAGCCTAAAACATAGTGTTTGGTCTTCAGTCTCTATTACTATTGGTACCATCATCATGGTGTCTTTTTAATTTCTGCATATATTTACTTTTATCTTTATCTTTATTTTTTATTTTCATTATACTTATTTTTTATTATTTTTTATTTAATTATTTTACTTTATTTTATTATTATTATCATGGTTTATTATTTTTATTGTTATTATTACTTTTAATTTGACTTTATCATTTAGTTTTGGGTTCCATCTCTAGCCGACCTCAACTTGTTTGGGAATAATATCGTAATTGTTGTTGTTGATGCAATCTAATTGATTCAAACCATAAAATTGCATTATGGTATGGACCGAATAAAGGAAAAATATATCGACAAACTTATTGAACATCGTTTATTTACTATGATTTTAGGTCAAATAGAGTAGCATGGGATATAAATCTATATTATGCAAAGCAAATGCTTCACTATGGAGAAGAGTTTTTGCAATATATAAATTATCCTTACCATAAATTGTTTACGAAACTGAATATTTATTATTTAGAAGAAAAAAATTGTAGATCCTATTTTAACTCAATTTTCTTCCAACTTTTACTCGGTCATTTTCATTTGACACTAAGGTTTATTTCCATTTTACAATATGTAAATCCTATTTGATTCTCAATGAGACATTTTCAATTTTATTTTGAGATGTTAATATTCATTTTTATGTGCATGTGACAGAGTACCAATGCTGAAAGCCAACTAAGTTGAGAAAGGTTGGCAACGCATTTTTACAAAATGAAATATGTTTAATATTTACACACGCATATGTTTAGTCTAATTATACAATAGAATATTTTCATACATAGATAAATGCGAATAAAGGAAGATCTAAGAGCTATGCATTTCCTAGGGAGTATAAGCAATTTAGATTTGTCTTGTTTTTTCTATAATAGTAGAAAATTTTATTATACTGTATTACTAGAATATAAATGTTATTCCAACCATACATACATATATACATACATATATATATATATTGCAAATATTATCATCATACTATAAAAAATGTTATCAAATTTCCTCAACGACATTGACTTGGTTAGTATTTGAACCAATGTTTAAAAGGCAAAGGCATATGTAAGACATTTTTGTGTTCTCAAATTGAGATGTAAAACTCGACGCGTGGAGGCATAAATTTTTGGAGAAACCTACACGACATATCAATGAATTAAATATAGAAAATCCTGAATATAGAAAATGTAGCCTTAAAATAGGTCTGACAACGTCGTAGAGGCTATCGAGAACCAACAATTTGTAATATAATTGTTGGTTCGTTGTTAATTTGTAGATTGAGTCTATAATCACGTTTGTTATGTGTTCAAACCTATTAATATCATACTAAAATGTAGCAAAAATATAGAAACACAAAATGGAAAACAAGAAAATATTACACAAACATTTTATGATGGTTCAAGGTTGTACTTTAATCTAGATTTATTCCATATAGTCATGGATTCACGTGCATCCAATCGATATGGTTTCCAGAGTTTTACTACTAGAAGGATCTGTCTTTTCCAACAACATTTCCATCCATAAGAACATTATAATCAATATTCCACCAATATCCGATCGTAAATATCACAAAATGAGGTTGCTTAAAAAAATGGTCATACCATTAATTTTGATCGATCACAATGAATTGATGGGGTATCGACCGGTAATCGGTCAATGGGCAATATTAGTATATATTTAACATTAAACCAATTTTTGAGTCATTCACTTCCTTTGTTATCGACTTCTTCTTGCCAACACTGCCTATTCAAAGCACGATCCAAATATGTTCCATCTTTCTCTGTAAGCTCAAACAAATTCAAGTAGTCGATCCACACATAAATCCATTTGCACCTAACCATTTCGTACGACTTCGCACTAGTTCATCAACACCATTTAGCACTGAGCGCCATTAGATAAGCATTTGGCATCAATTCCCACATCCATTTCAAAATATTTCAATCGATCATCAAAACCCTACATTGATCAATATGAATTGGACATACCGCTTTTAAGGACTTCGTTGTTTTCGATCGTTGCACATTCTAGGAATATACATTTATTAACATAGTTTCTACGTTAGTAGTTACGATAGCACACACATTTCCACAGTGTGTCGGGAATGCGTGTTGATTCACACCGTTGCTCGTTTTCTAACACGAACCAACACTCGCATCATATAGTGCACTACCATACACACTATACAAGACATGTGAAATATATGTGCATCTAGGACATTATATGACCGCGTTCAATATATACCATTCGATATTGTGAAACACATCAATATTCACTAGGAATTGTACATCGACTTTACCATGGTAATGACCATATGCACATAAATCGAAAACTTAAAATGTAAATCATATCTTATATGACATCCAACTTTCTAAGTTTGTTTACAGCTTTAGATTCCAGATAAGGATCTATGACACTCTATTAGATTTGCTACTATGGCTAATATTTCTACTTTGACACCTCTGGTACTTGCTTCATGCTTCGTGTCGTCTGCTTCTTCAACAACGGTTGTTGGGCCTCAACCACCCTCAACACACCTGCGGTTGTCATTTTTGCCACAGCGGTTATCCATCCTTCCTATTATACTCCTAAGGGTTTTCATGTTGGACAACCCTCCAGAGCCTACACCCTCTAGACTTACTTTTAAGTCTGTCAATAAGCCCGAAAAATATAAAATCCATATGCATCTGTATCTAAAAAGCGAATAAAAAATTGATATTCAAAAAAAGGGATGCGGATATAAAGGCATCTGCATCCGAAAATCATCCGTCCAGTTTCTATCGATAATATAATTTATTTTATGTGTATTTTAATAAAATGAAAGGTATGTATTTATAGTTTTGTTAAGTTAATAGTTCATATTATATGTATTTAAGTGTTGAAGACTATTTATCATCACTATACTTGTTTATTTTTTTTATAATCAATGAGATTGAAAAAAAATCATGTCAAAACAAAAAAATTCAATTGTGTTTCTTGATTTATCAATCATAGGTGGATAGGACAAATATCTAATATCCATCTGTATTCGCGAATGCAGATATTCGATATCTGAAAATAACTTCGGATGCGGATGTGACACTCTCTGCATCCAAAAGTATCCATTGACATGCTTACTTACTTTAGATGACCTCTTGTGAACATGTCAAAGACGTATAAAAACGAAGTCATATTACAAAAACCATTAGGAGCAAATCCATAATCCTTTCGAGGACTACATCGCATATGCATATGTCTTGCAGGTGATGTTCCTCCTTTTTTCCTGTATCTTTGGCAATCCTCCATATTATTGGATTCATTCCTTTACAAATGCATCCAAAACGCAATGTTATTGTGCCTATATATGGTTTTATTCTTTCAATTCGATCAAGCACCCAAGAAGGCCGAAATCCAATTCCTATATCATATCAAACGAAGAGTTCCAAACGAATTTTTATGTTTTTTGAGGCGCATCGACATATCACTCGTATTCGATATTCACAATAAGCAAAGCAACTTCAAAGACATTTACTTCTTCGTCGGAGATCAATCGGGCTGTGCCCACCAACGGCTATTCGGATGTAAGTCCTGAACCTTATACGTTGAGTTTTTAATTCTAGTTTTCCTCTTATGCTTATAACATGTTGTTTTCCTTCGTAGGAAAGCATGAAAGAATTAAAAACGATGTCTTCCTCTCATGGTCATTTCTGTAACCGAATGTCGAGCGCCGTTCCTTCTCATAGACATTAAACTGCAGATCTATCATCTAATGAAAGATAATTGTTCTATCCATTATGAATGTCCACTACTAGATGCTCAAAGAGCGAGCGCTTCACTTGCCCGATACGAGCGAGTTCCACTAGCTCCACTTAGAAGAGTTCGAACGAGAGCTATAAAAGAAGAGGAAGAAAACACAAAAAATGGAGTAGAAGGAAATTCGAACATCGAGTTAATTATGGAAAATGTAGAAGATAAGATTCAGATTTTAAAATCTTCGTTCCCTAGTACAGATGTCTACGTTAAGGGGTCGTCGAGGTTGCATCTAGCCCTACATCTAGTCGTACCGAGAGCGACCGTCTTGCCACTCTTAAAGATGAGGATGTTACTGGTCCATTTGGTCATTCTCAACTTGACGATCTGGCTAACTTCAAACTCGACTTCACCGACCTTACCATGTGCGAGGATCTCCTTATGGGAACTCGCCTTAATGATCCTCATGCACCCGGGGTTAAACCATTTAATTTAAACAAACTACACCGCACGTTCTGTAGCACATGTAGAACTACATCACACACATCATTTGTCATACATCCACACATCCTCATAGATGTACTTTGTACCTTATCTTGGTATGAATATTTGTAACAACCCGACCTTCTACGCTTTTGTAATGGATAATTTTAATTAAAATAAAACATTTGAATTTGATTAATATGCAATTTTAATTTTTAAAATATGATTTATTAAGATTTAATGATCTTCAACTATGCTAGAGACAGCAGAGTATAAACTCATTTAGCTCTATCAAAAATAGATTAGTATAAATCCAAACAACTCTGCCAGAGACAGCGAAGTATAAACTTGTTCAACTTTGTCAGAGACAGCGGGGTATAAACTTGTTCAACTTTGTCAGAGACAGTGGAATATAAACTTATTCAACTTTGTTAGAGACGGCGGAGTATAAACTTGTTCAACTCTACCAGAGACAGCGAAGTATAAACTTGTTCAACTCTACCAGAGATAGTGAAGCATAAACTAACCTAACTCTGCTAAAGATAACATAATATAAAATTCATAACTCGAGGGATAGGGTTGAACTCCATCAAACAAAATAGAGTATAATGTTGCTTAACCTCGGAGATAAGGTATATCTTCACTGGAGACAGTAAAGTATAAGGTGTTCGGCCTCAGAGGCAAGGCTCAACTCCTCTATAAGCATTGAAGTATAATTGTTAGAAATCCCAAATATAGGACTCAATTCTGCTAGATGTTGGAATCTCGATTTTCATCATTTTGATTGTGACAACTATATAAATTAATATTTATGTGTACTTATCACTTATGCAGGAGATTTATTGTAGATTCGTATTTAAAATAGTTTAAAGCAGATAGTTTTGTTTAGAGTCTATATATATTTTAGAAATATGTTAAAGTCTCTCCTTAATGGTACATATATAAACATACACACATGCTCATACATGCAAAAAGGCTGAAAACAGCCGGCTGAATGACCAAGTTGTCTATTTGCTGAAACAATTTTACTGTTTCACAATATTCAGAGGGCTAAATGAGTAAATTCAACCAGTTGTTTAGGCAAAAATTGCCTATTTCTTTGCTGTTTTCGATTTCAGCAAATTCAGAAGGCTGAATAATTATTTTCAATCGGCTGAATATTTTCAACAGCTATTTTTATGAAAAGACACTTCTCTTCATCGAAGAGGAACATCTTCAAATCAACAGTTACACCTGTTTCTTTTCAAATTTATCTTTCATCAATGGTTACAACTTTTTAATCTCTATAAATAGATTTCAGAATTCAACAAACAATTAATTTAACTGATTTTAATATTCTTGAATTCTTATCTCTTAATCTATTTTCAATTTGCACTCTAATTGCATACAAACTTTGATCGTTGATCACTCCATCTTCCACATTCTTCAAGCACATTACACTATATATCATAAAGGAGGAGATTATAGAAAGATTGTACTTAATTAACTTACCAGTGCTATCTAAAAGAGCACACTACAGTCAGATACTTCTGTTTAGTTGTAAAGAAGTCCTGTTCGGTTGCTCAGACAGTGGAAGTCCTATTCGGTTCTTAAACGGTAGAAGTCTTGTTCGGTTGCTCAGGCAGTGTAAACATATTCCTCCGGGTTAAGTGAGAGTTGCTAGTTTAATTCCAGAAGGAGTCTGTGATTGGACGTAGAACTGGAGTTCGAGCCAGTATAAAAATCTCTGGTGTCATTTTTTTATTTACTTATTTAGTTTATATTCTGCATAAATAGTTTATCCATATTACACGATCCTATAGCACAGTAACTTTCATTTGGTGTCAGAGCAAGGCCACCATATAACCGTAACATAGTTATCTGATATTGGTTTAATATGGAAAACAACACCAGCACTGTTGCTAACACTACCTTTTTAGAATGTCAATTTACTGCACGATCACCTCTATTTAATGGAATGAACTATAACTATTGGGCTACTAGAATGAGAATTCATACAAGCAAGTAGTTATGAAACCTGGAACATTTGCAATCTGGATATATTATTCCTACCACTGAATATTCAACATGGTCTAACACGAAAAAATTAGATGTTACTGCAAATGCTAAAGCTGTGAATATGTTATACTGTGCATTAGACAAAAATGAATTTAATAGAATAAGCATGTGTAAAACTGCTCATAAAATATGACGAACACTTAAAATTACACATGAAGGTACTAATAAAGTAAAACAGAGTAAAATTTCTATGCTTAAAAATAAGTTTAGAAATTTAAAATGAAGCAAGATGAGACTATAAATTAAATGTACTCTAGATTTCAAAATATATATCATTCTTTGATAGAAATGGCGTCTGTCTCTTTCTCTCGATTTCAAAATCCATCATCCTCGATCCAATCGTCTAAGACTTTTTCATCTGATTGCCTACATCGTTTTTTTACCATATCGATCTTATGCGCCAGTGGTAAAGGATCGACAGCCATCTTATTGGAATCGGTTCCCTGTGTCTCAATCTTCGAGCAAGAATTGGATCGACTCAAATAAAAGAAAGGATCATTGTTTCAAGTGTGGTGATCATAATCATTATGCTTCCCAATGCCAAGACCCTATCAGATGCTTTGCTTGTGGTAAGTTTGGTCACAAGAAGTATGCTTGTTCATCCAAATCTAACAACTCTGTCTCTTCTGCATCTTTGGTAAATCTCGGCTTTCAATTCGTGCTAAAATGTATGATATTGAAGGGGATCTTATTGGATCATCTATGGCAAATGAGAAATGAGGGAATTAAGTATTTAGAAGACTTGTTATTTAATTTTAACATTACTAACTCATCGAATATTGGTAAGGGTCATCGAGATTCGATCCTACCATGTATGATCTTGTTGTTGCTCTTTGTAATAATTGTTCTCGCTCGTCTGTCACAGAAGTAACTGGAAAAGATTTTGAATCGAACAAAGGTTTTATTCAAATAAAGACCAAAAAGGTAAAACTTATACTCGCGGATTGGAAAGTTTTGAGATACTTACTGCTAACAAATTCGAGTGTCTTGATTTGGAGACTATCACTAATCTTAATTCTATTAGGAATGGAGTAGATAGTGATATGGTTGCTCACTCTTTGTCAGACAGTTCGGATTCAAATCAAATGAGAATAGTGAATGTTTGTAATGAATTCTCTGTTGATAATAAGGGTGGTAGTTTTAAGGTTGTTATCTCTTGAGTGAATTTCTGTTAGATCAAGACACTTGATCATCAGAAAATTATGTCAGATGAAAGAAAAGATCCTAAAAGTGGAATGGTTGCTGATCAGATTTCTAAATCCAATAAGATCTATTGTAGTGATTTGTGGTTGAAAGTATTTGATGTTGATTTATCGCATGTTGTTGATTTTAATGATCAGATTGTTATGTTGGATAATAACAAACGGGAGGGAGTGTTAGTGGATGAACTGGGGAATCCACTTGACATTGAAGGTTCTGTTCTTTCAGGGGATAAGTTTAATTTTGAGCTTGGTGATTTTTGTGAATGAATAATGTCATCTGATCAGCAGATTGATGAAGATAATAACTCTGAGCTAGAGGCTCGTGAATATGTTGATAAATTATCAGAAATTTTGTTTGAAGAGAACTCAAACTCGACTATTGTTTCTATGGATGATATGCACGCTGTTACAGATGTGCATGGTGCATAGAATTTGACTCTGGCTGATGATATGAATCTTTCAAGCCCCACTATGGATGTCGATAGTCTTTTTGATGTAAATAAAGTATCAAGTGGTCTATTTGGAATCCTTCAGAATGTTGATGCTGCTTGTGAACAAATGGTGATGTTGTTGAATCTTTTGTTGTGAGTTTGGTTGGAATTGATAATCTGGAAGAAATGCTTTCAGGTCTTGTGGCAGTTCTAGAGTCGGTTGGTATGTGTAGTGTTTTAGTTAATGATGGGGATCTGATTGCTAAGATGAGGAACTATGGCAATAGTGACTCTGCGCTTTTGAAAGTGCATGAGGTTGTTATTGTAACCGGTAATGACTCAGTGGACAATGTGAATATGAAAAAAGTGAATATTGACTTGGATCTTATGGGGAAATCTGGTCTTCATTCCGATGTTCGATATGGGGAGTCTGGCAGCGATTCTGCTTGTTATATTCCATCGAAGAGAGGTAGACGAAGGAAGTCTGTGGCATCTAGCGGATCAGATCGTCGTAGTGTCAGGATTCGCCACAGTCATTCTCAATTTACGGGTAAGTTTCCTGATTCGAGTACCGTGGGCGGTGCTACGAATTCAGCCTCAGGTATGCATTTTGTTTTAGGTAGTAGGTATTCATCTTATACTTTAGGTAGTTTGTCTTCTTCTGAGTTCAGTCAGTTACCCAGCGCTACTGCTTTCATTTTTTCTGATATTGAGTTAGATCTTGAGTATAGAAGTAAGGAATTTGATAGGGCAAGGTCTACGGGTATATGAGGATCATTAGTTGGAATATTAGAGGTTTGAGTGACTTAAATAAGTATGAAAAGGTTAGAGATTTTTTAAAGACTATGCTGTTGACATTGCTCTACTTCAAGAGACTAAAATTGAATGTCTTGATATTTATTTTTATAAAAGACTGGGTGGATTTCATTTTAGAAAATGGGTTTTTTTTACCTTCTGTGTGTGCTTCTGGGAGTTATTGATTGGTTGGCGGGATAACTATTTTAAATTACTCCAATGTATTACCAAACAACACTCGTTACACATAATTCTAATTAATCTTACCGATAATTCTTTTTTAAACATTTCTAATGTTTATGGACCTAGCTCAAAAATAGGTCGCCGGATTCTTTGGAATGAATGCCTTAAGTTTAGATCTTTAGCGCTGGGCTCTTGGATTTTGGGGGGGTGATTTTAATGTTACTCGTTTTATGCACCACGAGAGGAAGATTTCTCTACTATGGAGGAATTTGACCAATTTATTATTAATTCTAATTTGACTGAAATTTCTCTCTCTAATAGAGAATTTACTTGGAGTAATGCTAGAGAGTCTCCTTCTATGGATCTTCTAGATAGGTTTTTCGTTAGTGACGAAATAGAGGATAAATTTCCTATCTGTAGAGTGTTTGGTTTGCCTTAAATTTTTTCTGATCATTGTCCCATTATTCTCACTAGTGATCACCATAGGGTTATTAGTAGATCCTTCAGATTTGAAAAAATGTGGTTATTAGAATCAAGTTTATCAAATTTAATAATAAATAAATGGACTTCTATGAGTTTTTATAACATTGGAAATAGAGACAATTCAGCAAAAAAATTGTTTTAAAACTTAGGGAACTTAGGATTTTTCCTAAAAATTGGAATAAATTTTTTTTTGGTCATATTAAAATTAAAAAAGAAAATATTCTTAATGAGATGCTCAAAATAAATAAGTTGGAAGAAACCAAACGATTGAATTTAGATGAGCAGAATGTTCTCACTAATTTAAAAGAAGAACTTAACTTCATTCTAGAAAATGAGGAAGTTACGTGGAAGCAGAGATCCTGAATTCATTAGATTAATGAATGTGACAATAATACTAAAAAATTTCAAAATTAGGCCAACGGTAGAAAACGAAGTAATACGATTAATCCATTCTAGTTAACAACGTAGAATTAGTTGATCAAAGAGACCTTAATAAGGCATTCACAGACTATTATTGAGATATTTTTGGTAATAAAAACTAAGATAGAATTAATGTTAGATGGAATGATCTCTATCCTGATGTTTCCAATGTTAATCTTTCTGAGTTAGATAATCCTTTTACCGAAGAGGAAATCCGAAAAGTTATTAATGATTTGCCTGGTGATAAATCCCCGAGTCCGGTGGATTCCCTATTTTCTTTTATAAAACATTTTGGGATGTCTTAAAATTAGATTTAATTAGCATGTTTAATGACCTTTATAATGGAAATTTGCAATTGGGAAGATTTAATTTTGCAAATGTTATTTTATTACACAAAAAAGTAGGTGCTAATAATTTAAAAGATTTTAGACCTATTTCATTAATTAACTGTTCAGTTAAAATTATTTCAAAAGTTTTAGCTAATAGACTTAGTATAAGAATGAATGAACTAATTGATTGTTCACAATCTGCTTTCATTAAAGGGAGAAATATCACCGATGATGTTGGCAGTTGTTCAAAAATACAATAATCATTGTTGTAAGAATAATATTACCTGTGCTATTTTAAAACTAGACTTCACAAAAGCTTTTGATTCGGTTGATTGAGATTTTTTAGTAGATATTTTTCATGCTAGAGGTTTTAGTCAGAGATGGATTAACTGGATCATGAATTTGCTTAAAACTGGTAACTCTATATTATGGTAAATGGTATTTTAGGTAATAAAATTCAATCTAAAAGAGGTTTGAGGGCAAGGGGATCCTTTATCGCCTCTTCTTTTTAACCTAGCCGCAGATGTTTTTGCTAAGATAATTAAAAAAGCGGTTGATAATAGATCACTGGGAAATATAGGTAATGATATATCGCGTAACGGTATATCAATCCTCCAATTTGCAGATGATACCTTACTTTTTTCTTCTTATATTCCTAGATACATTATTTCTCTTAAGTTTATTCTATATAGTTTTGAACTTCTGTCAGAATAAAAATAAATTTTGATAAAAGTTATGTTTTAGTTTTAAATGATTTTGATAAAGTTGAAAATTTAGTTGCTAATACGCTAAATTGTAAAACTATGAGTTTTCCTTTTGACTATCTTGGTTTTGTGATTAGACCTACTAAACTAAAACATGATGATTGGTTTATAATCATAGATAAAATTAAAAATAGAATTTCTAATTGGAATGGAAGACTTCTATCTAGAGCAGGTAGACTAGTTCTAATTAATTCTGTTTTATCAGCTCTTCCGATTTATTGGATGTCTATGCATCTTTTTCCTGATTGGGTGATTGATAAAATAGATAAAATTATAAGAGATTATTTATGGAGTGGTGAAAATTCAAATAGCTGCATAAAATGTTTAGTAAATTGGGAAACTATTTGTAAATCCAAAAAGGATGGTGGTTTAGGAGTCATTAATTTGCGTAATATGAATTTATCTCTACTAGATAAGTGGTTATGGAAGTTCAAGGACATTAATGATAATGCCACTTGGAAAGAAAGTATTACTAAATATTACTATAATGGCAGTAATAATCTTTATCAAATTAGTCCATCGGCTACCCATAAACAATCTTATTTTTGGAAATCCATTTTAAAAAGTCATGAGATTTTTAACTTAGGCATTAATATTATAATTCATTCGGGTAATAATACTTCTTTTTGGCACGACAGTTAGATTTCAGTCATCCTTCTTAGGATTGAGTTTAGAGAGTTGTACGACTTTAAATATGCATTAATTTTAGAAGTTTTTTCTTCCGATAACGACCCTCCTTGGAATTTTAGTTTTAACAGAATTCTAGTAGGTTCTACCTTTAGTCAGCTTTCTTTGCTTTACGCTAGATTAAATCTTTATAATATTGATAATGTTAATGATTATATTAGTTGGGAGTGGGATAAGAGTAAGAAATATTATTTTAATTCTTTTTGTAGATTTATTAACTTTTCAGGTGTAACTAATAAATTTTTTAAATTTATTTGGAAATCAAATGCTCCTCCTAATCTAAAATCCACATTTGGTTAATTATGCATAGAAAACTAAATACTATTGAATCTTTAAAAGTAAAAATATACATATTGATGATAAATGTTATTTTCGTAATATGCATTTTGAAGATATTAAACATATTTACTACGATTGTATGGATACTTATTTTATTCTTATATGTATACCCTTAAAATATTTGATTTTAATATTTTTACTAGAATTACTGATGTGTATTCTATTAGAATACTTTTAGATTTAAGTTCAATAAGGATAATAGATATTTTCTTGATCCTTTATTCATTATTTCTGGTTGGTATATTTGGTTTGAAAGAAATCAAAGAATTTTTAATAATAATAATAATAATCACTTCAATAAATTGATTTTTTTAATTTCGTCTTTTTTCTTTAATTGGATCGCTAATCCAAAATATAAATTAGCTAAAAATAGTCTTTTTAAGGAATATCTTCACAAGGTTAGTAATAATATTAATATATTCAAACATAACAATAATATTTTTTACATTAATAATAATAGTATTAATATTTTTTCAAATTTAAATGATGATCCCTCTGAGTACCACAATTTTCTTTTGATTGTAGGTCCATAAAGATAATTCTAGAAGTGTCTTTGATTTTGTTTTAGTTAATATTGTACTTGTTTATAGTTCTTTATTTTTCCTCAGTTTGAATCATATTACCCTTACTTTTCAGAGTTCTTAGTTTTTGTATTAGTTTAACTTTACTTTATTATGTCCCATTAGATTTTATTTACAGATATATGTATATAAATTCTAATTATATGTATATAAATTCTATTTGTATACATATATGTGAATCATCCTAACTATTTTCCTAGTTAATTCTCAGTTACAGGTCTGGGATAGATAGGATGTTAGTGTCTCTTTACAGGTGCACAGGACTGCCATTTCCGAGATTGCTGATAGTGGTGAGGGATTCTTCTCAGTATATCTTCAGTCAGGCGCTACTTCCAGCTATACCGAGTCTTCAGTGTGGAGTTTTCTTTCTGGATCATTAGTCATTCTACTTCAGTTTAGACACAGCCTAATCCCATCTGAGGCAGCAATATAGAGTTTCCTTACTAGATTGTGCTGGCTTTCGGTATCTTTGGTTTTCGATACTATTCAGTTATTTAGGTACTTCCAACACCTTACTATCGGGTGGTGGTCATGCCGAAGCTCGATATTAGTAATGGACGGTGGCTTTGCCGGAGCTCATTATAGGGGTACCTGTGTTTTTTCTTTGATACTTGTACTTAGATTTGTCACCTGTCAGGCATGTTGGCAGCACCTTGTTATGTGTGATATATATAGTTTCATGTGTGCTTTCCTCTTTTACTAGAGGATCACACATTTATCTCAAAAAGAACTATATCATTCTTTGATAGCGTTAGGAGAAACTTACATAGATTTTGATATTGTTTCAAAAACCCTCAACTCACTAATGGATGAGTGAAAATGAAAAGTCTTAGCAATCGAAGAAGCTAACGACACTTTGAACATAAAACCAGAAGAGTTGATTGGAAATTTAATGTCTTATGAAGTTAATCTCCAGGCAAAACGAGTACATGCTCAAGATAAGAAGAATATAGTATTCCAGACAGAAAAAGATGAATCAGATTCAGATGAAGAATATATGGCGTTCATTGCTAAAAATTTCAAAAAGAATTTGAAATTTAGAAAGAGCAACAAGTTTAGAAATAACAAGAACAATTCTGGCAACAATAACAACACCAACAAACCATCATCATCTGCTCTAGAATGTTATGAATGTCACAAGAAAGGGCCACAGACTGTCCTGAGAAAAAAAAAGACAAATATAAACACAAAAAAGACAGATTCAAGAAGAAAGCTTTCTCTGTCACATGGGATGATAATGAATCATCTTCGTCATCAGAAAGCAACTCGGACAGTGATTCAGAACAAGCCAACATTTGCTTTATGACCACAAAAGACGATATACGTGATCTAACTTTTAATGATCTTTTGGAAAGCAATTCAGAATTACTTGACAAATTAAAAGGCAAAAATAGAAAGTACAAAGAAACCCTTGAAAAATTAAATAGAACTGAAATCGAAGTACAAATGCTAAGAGATGAAAAGAAAATTTTAGAAGAAGAACTTCAAGTTATTCTAGAATCTTGTTCTAATATGTCATCTCAACTTTCTCTGCTAAGTCAAGAAATAGAAACTCATAAAGAAAAAAATGATGCTTTATTAATTGAAAATCATGACTTTAAAGCAAATATCAAAATTTTAGAGTTAGATAATTCTAGTCTTAAAACAAAGTTAAAAGACATTACTAAAAATATCTCTAATTTTAACAAAGGTGGAGAAAATCTTTCCAAAATTATAGAAAATTCTCAAACTTCTTCAAAAAAAAGAGGACTAGGATATAAACAATCCTCCAGAATTATTTCAAAGAAAAAGAATTCCTCATGTAAAAGGAACAATAAGGTTGAAGACCTAGTTCTAAAGTTTCATATTTTACTAAATCAATTAAAATTTGGGTTCCTAAAACAAATAATTCTTCGATTAGAAATAAGTATATAAAATCTTTTATAAAAACTATTAATGAAAACAAAGATTTTGTTTTCAAAAGGAATTCTGAACCTTCTTGGGTTTGGCTTTCTAAGACCTAACTCTTAGAACCCAAAATAATAGGGTGGGTACCAATGTTACTTCTATATTTTGCAGGTACCATCTAAAAAGAGAGAAAAATTGATACTAGACAGTGGTTGCTCAAAACATTTAACAGGAAGCAAAGAGATGCTAACAAACATAAATTACTCAGATGGAGGTTATGTTACATTTGGAGATAATTCCAAAAGATATGTCATCGACAAAGACGATGTGAGCAATAACGGTATATCTAATTTACCTCTTATTACAGATGTCTTATTAGTTAAAAATTTGAAGCATAATTTACTTAGTATCAACCAATTATGTAACAAAGAAATTAATATTTCCTTTTTTGAAAACAAGTGTAGCATTTTTGATCAAAATAAAAATCTTATTTTTGAAGGTTTTAAAGACCAAAATATTTATGTTTTTAAATATGAATGTAAATTATAGTAATAATATGTGTTTAATAGCCAAAGAAAATGATCCTTGGTTATGGCACAAAAGATTTTGTCATATTAATTTCAAAGCTATAAATAAATTTGCTAAAAATAATTTAGTAAAAGGTTAACCAAAAATGAACTTTAAAGTAAACAATATTTGTGATGCTTGTCAATTAGGAAAATTATCAAAATCATCCTTTAAATCAAAAAAAAATATTTCTACTGTACAACCAGTACAACTATTGCATTTGGATCTCTTTGGTCCAACTCAAATTCGATCTATAAACCATAATAAATATGTGTTTGTTATAGTAGATGATTTCTCAAGATATACTAGGACTATTTTTCTAAAAAATAAAAGTGATACTTTTGAAAATTTCAAGATTTTTGCAAAGAGAATTCATAATCTCAAAAATTTTAAAATTAGAAATACTAGAAGTGATCGTGGAGGTGAATTTGAAAATGAAGCTTTTGAACGTTTTTGTAATAAAAAGGGAATCTATCATAATTTTTCTTTTCCTAAAACACCACCACAAAATGGAGTTGTAGAAAGGAAAAATAGAACATTACAAGAATGTGCAAGAACTTTATTAAATGGAAGCACATTAGCAAAACATTTCTGGGCAGAAGTTGTAGCAACTGTTTGCTATGTTCTGAATCGTATTTCCATCCGACCTTTAACAAAGCACACTCCATATGAACTTTTCAAAGAAAACCGAACATTTCTTATTTTAAAAATTTTGGTTCAAAACATTTTATCTTAAACACAAAAGATCGGCTTGAAAAATTCAACCCAAAATCCGATGAAGGAATCTTCGTAGGATATTCGGAATGAAGCAAAGCTTATCGAATTTTCAATAAAAGAACAAAAAAAATCGAAGAAAGACTTCATGTTTCATTCGACGAAAATTTCAAAATTAATAAATTTTTTAAGGATGATGAAAATATTCCTAAGATGGTCACAAATACGGTTACTTAAATTTTTTTGAAGAAAATGAAAACATTATTCATAATTTTGAAGAAGATGAAAACATTGTTCATATGAAAATGAATTAAGATCTCCTCCTCGGATTTTACGAGATCACCCAGTAGAAAATGTCATCGAAGAAATTGATTCACATGTTAGAACTAGAAATCAACTTAATCAAATGGGCCATGTAACTTTTCTTTCTAAAATTAAACCTAAAAATGCAAAAGAAGCATCTACTGATGAATATTGGATTATAGCTATGCAAAAAGAGCTAAACCAATTCAAACGAAACGAAGTTTGGAAACTTGTTCCTAAACAAAGTGATCAAACAGTCATTGGTACTAAATAGGTTTTCAAAAATAAAGCAGATGAACAAGGTAATATAACTAGGAATAAAGATAGATTAGTTGCACAAGGATATAATCAAGAAGAAGGAATTGATTACGAAGAAACATTTGCTCCAGTTGCACGATTTGAAGCAATACGTATCTTATTGGTCTTTGCATGTTTTCATAATTTCAAACTTTATCAAATGGATGTTAAAAATCCTTTCTTAAATAGTTATATAAAAGAAAATGTTTTTGTAGAACTTCTTTTATTCACACATGAAAAATTTCCAGACCACGTCTATAAACTTAAAAAAGCCTTATATGGTCTAAAACAAGCACCCGTGCTTGGTATGAACGTCTTAAAAGTTATCTAATAGATTCTGGTTTTGAAATTGAGAAGGTTGATCAAACTCTTTTTATTAAAGGAACTAAAAAGGACGTTTTGATTATTCAAATTTATGTAGATGATATTATTTTTGGCTCTACAAATGAAAAATTATTTCAGGAAGTCACAAAAATAATGACTCACATATGAGAGAATTATCTTATTTTCTCGGATTACAGATTAAACAATTAGAAAACTGAATTTTATTAATCAAGAAAAATATATTGTAATAATATAATTAAACTCTTAATACGGAAAATGCTTCTGCTAAACCAACTCCAATGAGTACAACAATTCATCTCGATAGAGATGAAGATGACAACAGTGTTGACCAAAAATTATATCGAAGTATAATTGGATCGTTACTTTATCTAACTGCTAGTAGACCTGACATAATGATGAGTGTCTGTTTATGTGATCGATTTCAAGCAAATCCTAAGAATCACATATGCGAGCAGTAAAACGCGTATTGCGTTATCTAAGCAAAACCAAAGATTTTGGACATTTCTATCCAAAAGAATGTCCTTTCGAGTTAGTTTCATATAGTGACGCTGACTTTGGAGGATGTCGAACGGATCAGAAAAGTACTAGTGGGACTTGTCACTTGTTGGACAATCCTTAGTCTCTTGGTTTAGTAAGAAACAAAATTGTGTTTCACTTTCAACTTGTGAGGCAGAATATATTTCTAACGCCTTAGATTGTGCTCAAGTCATTTATATGCAAAAATTTATGTAGATGATATTATTTTTGGCTCTACAAATGAAAAATTATTTCAGGAATTCACAAAAATAATGATAAAAGAATTTGAAATGTCACATATGAGAGAATTATCTTATTTTCCCGGATTACAGATTAAACAATTAGAAAATTGAATTTTATTAATCAAGAAAAATATATTGTAATAATCTAATTAAACTCTTAATACGGAAAATACTTCTGCTAAACCAACTCCAATGAGTACAACAATTCATCTCGATAGAGATGAAGATGACAAAAGTGTTAACCAAAAATTATATCGAAGTATAATTGGATCATTCTTTATCTAACTGCTATTAGACCTGACATAATGATGAGTGTTTGTTTATGTGCTCGATTTCAAGCAAATCCTAAAGAATCACATATGCGAGCAGTAAAACGCATATTGCGTTATCTAAGCAAAACCAAAGATTTTGGACATTTCTATCCAAAAGAATGACCTTTCGAGTTAGTTTCATATAGTGATGCTGACTTTGAAGGATGTTGAACGGATCAGAAAAGTACTAGTGGAACTTGTCACTTCGTGGACAATCCTTAGTCTCTTGGTTTAGTAAGAAACAAAATTGTGTTTCACTTTCAACTTGTGAGGCAGAATATATTTCTACTGCCTTAGCTTGTGCTCAAGTCATCTATATGCAACAAACACTTCAAGATTTTGGTGTTAATTTATCTAAATCAACTATTTTTTGTGATAATATTAGCACTATAAACTTATCCAAAAATCGTATCAGTCACTCACGGACTAAACATATTGATATACATCATCATTTTCTTCGTGATAATATTGGAAAAGATTTAGTCATATTGGAATTCGTATCCTCTGAAAATCAACTGGTTGATATATTTACAAAACCTTTAAATGAAAGTATCTTCATAAAATTAAGAAGAGAATTAGGAATTGTATCCATAAAATATTTATAATTTCTTTTTAATAAATAAATATTTTAAAAAAAATTCTAGATTTAAACTCAGGATCTCTTACTTGAAAATCTAGTGCTCTACCACTGCACTGCACTACACTTTACTTTATAACTAAACTTGATTTACACTCTATTTTCATTCTTTATTTTTCACCTTACATTTTTAACTTCTTTACAACCAATCTTTTTTTCTCTGGTTCTCAACAACCTAACCACTAATCTTATTTCTATTTATATGATCCTCTTACCTATAAATACCTCTACTCCTTTTATTTCTTTTGTAAATCGAATAAAAAAATAGTTTCAACTCTCTTAATCAAAAATGTCTCCCCAACACAACTCTGAATCCTCCGCACTGTTATATTCTTCTCCTACTTCGAAATCGGTGAATTTACATAATCCTACACCGATTTATGAACCGGTTCCAATTATTCCTTCTACTCACACTGGTTACACTCCACCCGGTAAAAGAACAAGACGATTTTTATTTTTTGGTTCACCATCAACCAAAGAAAAGATAGTTGGCATTCATCACTGCCAAAGGGAAACGCTGAAATTACAATGCGAACTTTATTATGAACAAATAGTTAACGCCAAGCGTTTAAGCTTTTTGGAGCAAGTCGCCTTGAAATTCTGTGGTTCTTCATCCAAGAGCACGGTTCATCAACCGTCTCTTGTTTGTTCTCCATCCGGACGCAATTCTTGGAAACCATTCTCGTAAAATGTCAGCACTAATCACTTTATTAATCAAATTATTAATTAAATAGTTAAATTTCATATTTTAAATTAACTTAAATATTTAATTAGTTTATTAATATAACATTCTTATATTTCGTACACTTAAAATATGAATGATTTCTTGATATTTAGCAACTTCATTTATTTTTTTACAATTCCTTTTGACATTTAACTTTGTTGTTGTTGAACTGCACAGACAACCCCTTCTGGATTTTCTTCCAAACTAATAAAAGCATAACATTTACATTTCCTATAAGCTTTACCCATTGCAACAATATTTAATTAAGTAAAAAAATATAAAACATAATTGAAAGGAGAGAAGCTCAGCTTATTCAACTCTCAATCAAAATGAACACTTCTGTTACAATTGATATACTTGCATAAAAGTCTCGAAAACTGAAAGAGAATTACAGGATAAGTCTTTGAATATAATGTTTTTATATATTTGGTTTACATCAATATTTTATTTTAGTTTTAAAATATAACATACAAAATAAAGTTTTATTAGCAGTAAGGAGTTATGCAAAAGATTAAAGACAAAAGATTTACTTCAATGCTCTAAGGGAAGCAGGGCGAAGCATTTATCCTGTCAGTATGGATAACTTCACACTTACTACGTGCACTTATCATGTAACATGGTCTTTGGGACCCTAGAAATTTACCCAAATTGGAAAGAACCAAGTGCAATCAACTTAACAGTTGAGTACTGTTTTAAGTTACAAACATTTGATACAACAGTTGAAATAATGAGAATCAAAGCCCAGCATAACAACCAAATAAGAAGCATGCAACCAAAGCAATGCTTGGAGTACCTTATAGACAATTCATGATGCTTAATCTTCAAAAGACAGCTCAACTATATTTCTAAGTAACTGAAACCGAAAAGAACTGAACTGAAAATATTACTACTTGTTCAACTATGGTAGACTTTCCCATTGTGGATAATAGTTTGTAACCATGCTAAGGTAAATAAGTCCAGCATAATATTACACAGGCCAACTGATAACTAGTATGTAATAAAAGTGATGCTTGGAGTAGTCTCTTATAGATGATTCTTATGCTTCAAAAGATAGCTTAACTGAAAAGAGCAGAGCTGAAAATGTTATTATTTGTACACCTACAGTAGAACTTCCCCAACATGAATAATGGTTTGGCACCGCATTAAGGTTAGTAAATTCAGCTTCAAATATCAGCAACTAAACTTGTTAAGTCAAATGCAGAATCGGCAAGTTTGTCAGTAGTCCATCTCTGCAACATCTCAAGAGCAGCTTTGGGCTGATCCATGGGCACCATGTGTCCAGCATCGTGCACCTATATTTGAACCAAACTAGACTATAAACTCACACCCACGTGTATTATCAAGAAGGGGAAGTTAAAGGTGACTCGTCGTTTAATACCAAATACAATTTACATTTTACATGGAAAATGTTGATTGCCAAATACATTCTCACGTGCTTAAGTTTACAAAGTTCTTGCCCAAAACAGTGCTTTTGCGTCTGGTACACTTGGCAGTTTTAGATCAAACATTTAGCAGTATTACAAGGTTAAAAAAGGCAATGAAACGGAGTCACATACCACATTTTGAGCAATTTTACCCCATAGAGAGAGGAGATGGGGTAAAGATTACCCCTAAATTTGGAATATTTTCAGCAGTTATGAAAACATAAACCTGTAACTTACACAACAAGTATAATATTTACAATTTTCTTTTCTCATTCTGTCAGCATGGTGGTTTTAGATCAAATTTAGCAGTATTTGGTCCAAAGAGAAAAAAAAGGAAACATATAGCCCATCGTATAAAGTAGATAACAAATATCGACATCGATCGATTTAATTCTAACCTTTAGGAAGCTGAGGGGTCCATGAGATTTCAATACACCAGCTTCCACTCCGTCAACTGTGAAAGGCTTTTCAGGAGATGATATAAAATCTTGCTGACCAGACCATTCCATAGCATGGACCCACCTCGAGTTTCCTGTTCAAATACTAATTCTATTGGTTAAAATGAAACAACTCAACTATGCAAGGTAATCTCTTTGCAATAATACTAGATCACAAGCTAATTTTTTTAAAACAATTATATCCCAACAAAAAAACAAAGTCGATGGGTTATTGCACCTTTTATTTTTGCGTTTTGATGTTAGGAAGTTTAAAAACGATGAAATATTTCAAGCTTTTTCTAATTGAATGTACTATATTTCATTAAGTTGGAAATGGTTAAAGGATTTATCTGTTTTCATTATTTGCATAAACTGAAAGATGAAAATTCATCAATATTTTTCTTGTTTGTTTTTTAGTCGTTGACATCATTAACTATGCATCAAAATCTCCTTACATTTGTTGGTTTCAATAGCATGAAATTGTTTGATAAAACACATTTCAGCTAACCCACCGAGAATTGTCTGGCTTAGCCCCTGGTCTAAGCAATTTGATAATAAAAAAACTATAATAAATAAAGCGTACCAAGCCAATTGCAGATCAAATCGTATTCACCAGCATAAATGAGAAGCTTAATACCATCTTCAAGAAGCGCGGGAATACCAACTTCCAAGTTCCTCATCCAGTCAATGAGCATGGCTTGGTATACTGTAGGGCTACACGACACAAATTCTATATCTCCTACTCCAAGGGAAGCCCTAACTGAATCTTGATTCAGAAATTTTTCCATGTTTGAAAAGTCATAGCAAAGACTTCCTTCACATTGCTTTCTTATATCGTAGTACTATTTAAAATAATGGTAATACAATGTCAAGGGAAAATTAAACAAATGAGTACATAACCAAGATAAGTGGATGAATGGATCTTACGTTAATATTTCCAGCAAGTCTTATAATGGAATTGAAAATACTAGTACAGACCACATATGAAGCCAAGCATGATAGTGATCCAGACGTACCTGAATACTGACATGTTATTATCTTATGCCATCGGGAATATTTGAAGTTGGAGGAACAAGAAAAGGGAAGACGAGGAAAAAAAGAAGCAACATTCTTGTATTTTCAGATATGATACTCCAAAATGAAAACCTTAAAGTACTCGAGTAAAAGGGATTACCACAAAGCTTGATACCAAATTCACATGCTGGTAAATATTTGTTGATTCTTTCATAATCAGCTTGTTCTATTATTTTATTGTCCAATGCATAATCTGTATACGCTTTGTACTGGATTGCTGGATCAGTAAGTCCATTACCAATAGCAAAGCCCTGCACAAAACATGATATAAATTAGCACCTTTTTTAATTATCCAATTAAAGTTCTAGAGCTACAGTACCTTTAAATTTATATGAATGCCTTCTTTGGCTTTATTTCCTTGGTGCACCCTGTTAGCAAAAGCCGGAATGTAATGACCAGCATAAGATTCTCCAGTTATATAGAAGTCATTATCCACAAAATCTGGGTGCTCGCCGAAAAATGCCTACATTATAAAAGAAACTACATCATCAAAGCTTAGGTTAAAGTACAGTCAACCAATGTATTTTTGTTTTAAACAACTATTCATTTCCACGCGTCTTTTTACTGAACAATGAACTATTACTTGAAATTATGTTTTGTTTTAGTCTTAATTCGTCCTGTGAATATTTGGTAGAAACAAACACGGTATTTGGCTGCGATTACTTTTGATCAAAATGGACTACTACGCACATATACATATACATATATGGTAAAAACTAACCGAGACAAACTCAAATGATGCATCTGAGTGCCAAAGAAGAAGAAAAATATATGACCAAGGTACTAGAATATCTACTTCATTTTACTGAAACTGTCAAATAAGTGCATTATTAGAAGGCTTTTTGTATCTAGAACTGGATACATATAAGTCAGTCCCAAATGCTGTAAACATAAAAACATAGAATTCTAGAACAGGAAACAAATATCCCTAATCTAATATGCAAAGGTACAAAGTTGTAAAGAACGCAAAGAGAACGGTGGGTGAAGCAAGGGGTCGGGCGTATGAAGACATGTATCATAAGCTAAGTACGAAGGAGGGTGAAAAAGACGTCTATAGGATAGCTAAGCTCCGTGAGAGGAAGACAAGAGACTTCAATCAAGTTAAATGCATCAAAGATGGTAATAATATACTTTTAATGAAAGATGATGAGATAAAATATAGATGGAGAGATTACTTCGACAAGCCATTTAATGAAGAAGATGATAGCACTTTGATCGAGATAGACGACTCTTTTGATGACAACAGTATGCATTTTGTTTGGAGAATTCAAGAATCCGAGGTAAAAGAGGTGCTAAAACGGATGAAAGTAGGCAAAGGCATTGGGGCCTGATGGCATCCACATTGAAGTATGGAGATGCCTTGAAGATGCAGAGATAGTCTGGCTAACTAAGTTATTCAACAATATTTTCAAATCAAACAAGATGTCAGATGAATGGAGGAGAAGCGTATTGGTTCTAATTTTAAGAATAAAAGAGATATACAAAGTTGCACAAACTACGGAGGAATTAAGCTTATGAGTCGTAAGATGAAGCTATGGGAGAGAGTCGTCGAATATCGATTAAGAAGAATGACAACGTTTCAAAAAACCAATTTGGTTTCATGCCTTGGAGTTCGACCACGTAGGCTATTTTCTTGATAAGACAACTTATGGAGAGGATTAAGGAGAAAAAGAAGGATTTACACATGGTTTTTATCGATTTGAAGAAAGCTTATGACAAAGTACCACGAAAGGTGATGTGGTGGGCTCTGAAAAAGAAGAAAGTCTCAACAAAGTACATTACCCTTATCAAGGATATGTACGATAATGTTGTGACTAGTGTCGGGGCATGCGATGGTTTAACCAGTGACTTCCCCATTAACATAGGATTGCATCAAGGGTCGGCTTTGAGCCCCTACATTTTTGCCCTAGTGATGGATGAGGTTACGAAGAGTGTACAAGGGGAGATTCCTTGGTGTATGTCATTTGCTGATGATGTTGTGCTAATTGATGATAGTAGGATTGGGGTTGATAGACAACTCGAGCTGTGTAGACATACTTTAGAATCTAAGGGATTTAGGCTTAGTAGAACTAAAACAGAGTATATGAAGTGCGAGTTCAGCGGTGTCAGGTCAACGGATGGTGATGTTATTCTGGCCGGACAAATAGTTCTTAAAAAGGAATCCTTTCGGTATCTAAGATCAATGTTGCAGTGTAATGGTGAGATTGATGAAGATTATTTTCCGAATTCGAGCGGGATGGGTGAAGTGACGACAAGCATCTGGCATTCTCTGTGACAAGAAAGTCTCACAGAATCTTAAAGGAAAGTTCTATAGAACGACAATTAGGTCTGCGATATTATACGGTGCAGAATGTTGGCCTACTAAAAACCAACACGTTCAAAAATAAACGTAGCAGAGATGCGTATGTTGCGATGGAGTTGCGGTCATACACGAAGAGACCGAATTAGAAATGATGATATACGTGAAAGACTTGAAGTAGCACCAATCGAGGAGAGACTAATTCAACATCGCCTAAGATAGTTTGGACATCTCCAACGAAGGTCATCTGAGGCACGTGTGCGCGTTGGAATTATAGGTCGTGTCGTTTGCTCAAAGAGATGTAGAGGTCGACCAAAGTGGACATGAGAGGAAGTTGTTGAAAGTGACTTGAAGGGTTGTAATATAGCCGAAGAGCTGGTAACAGATAGAAGCGTGTGAAAGTTAGCGATCCACATATCAGAACTATGAGCTATGAGCTTTATAAGTTTAGATTATAGGATTAAGGAAAAAAGCCTAAGACATAGCGTTTGGTCTTTGATCAATGTTACTACCAGCACCATTATTACTATTTGTACTGTTATTATTATTATTAATTTACCCATTTGACTTAATTTTATTATTGTATTGTTATTGTTATAACCTTTAAATTACTTTTGTCATTTAGTTTCGGGTTTCATCTCTAGCCGACCCCAACTTGTTTGACAATAATGGCTCTGTTGTTGTTGTTGTTGTTATACGTTGGAGACATGAAACACAGAAATCACTGAGATGGGTTGTAATAATTTTATAAAGCCTTATATTCAATTGGTACCGATTTAAAGGGCCAAAAAGTCATTGGATATTATTATTTACTGACCACTGAAGTAGGTTATTATAATTAACATCCAGCCCATATTAAATGATAGGGCCCAAAAAAGTAACTGGGTCGCTTCTGTTCATTGTCATTCCTGAAATATAGGTACGTATGTTAGGAATATTGAATTGGATCAAACTACTAGTTTCTGATCATTACACAAGTGAAAGTTTCAAGAAGTTGAAACAGACAAAAGTGCATTTCTGTGAACTAACATATGAGGTATTGCGAAACTGAGAGCTAAATGGTAGAAGACTGAAAACTATGCACTTGCCTGAAGAAAATCATATAGGTCATTGCTCACACCCTGCTCATTATGACGAATATCATGTCTGTCTGAACTATAACTGAAACCAGTTCCAGTAGGCTGATCCACATATATTAGATTTGAAGCCTGGACAGAGGCTATTAGTCATTCACATAATCAATGAATTCAATTATCAATAAGTAAAAGGTTTGATTAAGCTGATCCGAAAGTAACAATACATAAAAAGTTGCAATTATACATTACGAAGAAATTTGAGAAACAACCATTCGTTTGACCAACTGACTTCAATGACTAAGGTAAACAAACAAACAGAACATTTTTTATATATACTTGGTTATAATGACATGTACAAAACACTCTGATACACTTAAGTTTGTGTAACTTGGGGTGAACTTTATTTTAAAAAAATTACAAGTTTGAATATCCTATGCTCTCACAGGAGATTAGAACTTAGAAACTCCAAATAGGGAACCAATTACCCCACCAAGTAAGATTCGTCGGATAAACATCGATTAAATCATGGTAATGACTCTAGTGAGTAAACGATAAGATAGAAACTGGAACTGATATAAATACCTGATCCCAACCAAAATCATTCCAAATGAGCGATAAGTTTTTTGCAATGTTGAAAGGACCATTTTCAAAAAACACGGCTAATTCACTGCTACAACCTGGTCCGCCTGTCAGCCAAATTACAACTGGATCCTTCTTACTACGCCTCGATTCAAAGAAGAAGTAGAACATCCTTCACAAAACAAAGTCATTTTGTGTCATAATTTCTAGCATTTGCAGATGTATTATACCAGAATCTATTGAAAGCAATTTGCTTCTACTCTTTATAGTAATCAAGAAAGAGCAACAAGAGCTCGTTGGATACCTTACTAATTTTGATGTTCTAATTTTAAGACATATTTATGCAATAAATACTTCAAACCAACTGTATAAGCATAAAGACACTTGAAGGGCTAACACAAAAAGGATTAAAAATCTAAATACTACGTAAAGTATATTATGTCATAACAAATTGTCTCGTGGACAATGTCGAAAATTTGAGATAGACTTTTTCCAACAATATTAAAGGGTTCAAACCTCAAATGGATGTAAAATTGTCACCAATAGTACAATTAAGTTTATTTTATTCTAAAAAGTGCTAGCGATGTTTAGCATAGTCATTCAACGTAACAGTTATTGATAATGATCAAGGTGTTCAAATACTTCCCTTTTTGTTATTAGCAAATGATTCATTGAGTACTTTTATATGCATAAAAGGGATTGCATTGCCACTGAATGAAAAAACAGTAGATAATTTAATTAGTAATAAAACTAAAAACTATTTAGGGATACACATACTTTGTAGCTTAACAAATTAAAAGAGAAACTTGTAAGGAAATTAAAGGGCTCTATGCCTGGACGGTTGTAAAAGACAGACTTTGCCATAGATTAATATTTAAGTGTATCCTATTTCCACAATTATTTTGCTGACTCCACAACTTTATGTCGTGGAAAAAGTACAATACATGTGAAGCAGGTTTACAATGATTATGTCCTTCGCTGCTAAAATACACCATCGGTGCTCAAGGGTAGCTCGGTCGACCAAGACATTGTGCCACCAATTAAGAAGTGCAAATATCGATTTTCAATGTCCTCGTATCCAAAGTTATCCGTCCGATTTCTGTCAAAATTATGGATTATAATATGTGTATTTTAGGGCATCTACAGTGGTAGTGAAATTCACTGAATAAGCAAAAAATAAATCTCCAGTCGTCAAATTAAGTGGGCAAATTCAGCTGAACGTTAAGGATTGGATTCAGAATTCTGAACTGGGTTTGGACGCCCAAGCCCTGGCGCCTATTTTATGGGCGCCAGGCTTCTGGCGCCCATAAAATGGACGCCCAAGCCCCCCAATTTTGGAAGGGCGTCAGGATCCCATTTTATGGGAGCCTAACATCAGGCGACCATTTAATGGGCGCCTGGCATCAGACGCCCATTAAATAGGCGCCTGACCATTGAGGTATCCAGCCCCATTCAGGGCTCTGAATATTCAGTCCTGAATGGACTGGAGATGCCCTTAGTACAGGGAATAATATGTATTATCATTTTCTTAAGTCAATAGTTTATATTTTATGCATTTAATGCATACTAATTATTTTATGCATTTAATGCATACTAATTACTCAAAACTATTAATGATCATCATATATGTTTATTTTTGTATTTTTATAATCAATGGGACTGAAGAAAATTAATGTTAAACCAAAATTTTCTATTTATATATTTAGATTCATCAATCATCAGCTGATAGGATAAATATTCGATATTTGTCAGCATCCACGAATGCGGATATCTGATATCTGAAAATGACTTCAGATGTGGATGCGAATGTAGATATATCACTATCTGCATCTGAAGCTATTCGTTGATCGTACATAAATAATATATTGCAAACAAAAATGCTATTTAGTTGGTAGAAAAACATAACTATTTCATTTAGACCCCACCGTATATGAAATGAAAATATATCAATTTATACATGAAATATTGCATTATAAAACAATATGGTACATAGACTTGTTTTGAAAATACTGCATATGAATAATTTAGGTTTTCAGCTCAATTACCACTGTCGGTATATTGAAGGTGATATAATGACGATGCAACGATGTATTTTTCAATGATTTAAATAAGGATTTTAACAAAGTTTTTGAAATAAAACTTATTTTTAAAAATAAAAATTTGACAACGAAACCAAGATATTTGAAATGCGTCCATTGAAGTGAGACCAACGAAATTTGTTTTGCGTCAAAATTCGTCCAAAACTAGGTCAGCACATTTTTCAGTGCGAATTATAAAATTTTAAAGTATAATTATTTTTACATAAAATCTAGAAAAGCGTCAAAATTCGTTCCGTCCAATTCCGACATTTGTAGCTCCGTTTATCAAGAATTATCGTTGTCGTCCAATTTCGAAACGGTAACAGCAGCGATTGATGAAATTTTGCTGCGGATGTCGTAACACGGATTTTAGTACATCGTTGGATTTGTCTCGTCGTGCTGATCTTCACGGTATATATGTTTCGTATTTTGGCTTCCACTGCAAAACGCTAAATGGTCAACATAGTGGTTCGTGACCGTGCCCTGGAGTCATAATTACATACGTTCTTTCACAGCCAACATTCATTCTTTTTAGCCGACAACCTTTGCGTGCGCAGACTCATTTAATTAATGTTGCATTTAATTAGCCTCCTCCGTGCATTCACTTCCCTTTGTATATTCCTCCTCCTCTTCCTTTACTTCGTTCTGCAAATTGCTTACAAAAAATATATAAAACATAGCATACATAAAAAATATATAAAACATAGCATACATACATATATATATATATATAAGCCTTCCACGTACTTTCTCTTCCTCCCTTTTCTTTTTCCCTGCCTATATCCTTCCAACTCCTCTCTACTTTGCTTAGCCACCTCACCCGCCTCAGACCGCACCTCCCCCTTCCACCAGCTCCGACTTCCCCGACCTCCCCCGCCTAACAACTGACCACCACCCAGCCACTAACCTGCTCCTCCCCACTCCGCCTTAACCTCGTCCCACCGCCCCACCTTCCCGCGAGCCAGCAGCCAACCCAACCTCCGCCACCAAGCAACCTCCCAGCGGCCATCTTCCCTTGCTTCCACCACCCACCCGAAACCCCGTGAACCCGCTTCACCTCAGCAGCCTCCTAAGCCCGCGTCCCACCTCCTCCGCCGAGCCCAGCCCAGTCCCGAGCCTCCCCGCACCAGCAGCTCCACTCCCGGTCCTACCCACGACCAGCAACCCCAGCCAACCCCGCCTACCCGAACCGTCGCTGCCACCTTGAACGCCGCCTACCCGAAGCCACCCGGCCGAACAACCTAACCCAGCCCACGAACCCGCATACTCGCCACCTCACCCGCAACCAAACCCAGCAGCCCGAACAAACGACCGAACCCACAGCCCGCATTCCGAACTCGAACCCGTATGTGGCAGCATAACATAGCTTTTGTACGTGTACACGTATCCGGATCCGTACCGCCATTCTCGTTTTCAAAATCTGCTAAGGTGAGCGATTTTAAACTCACGATTAGATTTTCATATTGCAAGTATCCTGCGAGTTTATAAATAATTGGTTGATAAAAATGAATGGTATTGGAATTGGAAATCATGAATTGTCGGCGCTGTGATATAGAACTTTATTGAAATAGTTCAAATTACTGATTGAATCCCAAATTGCTTGTGAAACCGGTTAACTATGAAAAATTTTAGATATTGGATGCTGATACTTTGTCACCTTTATATTGTTGCAGTATGCATTGATTTGGACACTGAAACTTGAACCGGGGTATGGGTTGAAATGATATATACCCAAATTAAATCACTTGGCCTAGAATAGAAAACTAAATAATAAATACCGATTGGTCAATTGAAATTTATTTTGGATAATTAATACTTAAATTTGAATTTATGAAATAATTTAGAAATTTAACGTGAATTTATAATTTAAATTTTTCGTTGAAGTTAATATTTTGGAAATCTATTAAGTGAATTTAGATTTTGAAATGAAATATTAATTGAACTATTTTAAAATTATGAAATTGAATTAAAATGGTTATATTTAATATTAATGATATTTAAACTCGTTAAGTTGAAACATAATGAAATTTGTTAATGTTGTATATGTAATTAAATTTTAAATAAATATTTGATTTAATTAAAAAGAGAATTTTAATTATTGAATTAATATATTAAGATTAAATTAGATTGTTTTGAATTAAAGTTTAATTAAAAGTGTTTAAGTAAATTAATTTCAAAGTTTAATTAAATATTTAATAATAAAACTTTTGTATTTAAAGACTTAATTGACTTTGACAAATAGTAATACAATTTGGCTAATTTAGTAAAAATGAAATATTTGTTTGAAAGTTGAATCTTCTGATTTTAAATCCAAATTTGTTGAAGTCAAATGAGGATATGTTATTTGAAAATAAAAGATACTTTGATTTAATAAAAATATCTAATCGATGTGAAAATGAAGTTGGTTATTAAAGAGACCGGGCCCGGATATGGGCATACTCTCTGTCGATACCGAAACCATTTTAATAACTGCGTACGTGGAGTGATGATTCAGAACGAAGTTGTTAGATTTGACGTACGTTTGCTGGATTTGAAGAAAGAAAACGATGATGGATTAGCCTGCCACTTGTGCCAATTTAAAATGACTAAAACAGAAGCCGTATCGGCCAAGCGGGCTAGCTACCCCGAGCGGACACACTTCTTCATATGAATATCCTTATTTCGGTTGTTGTTGGTAATCACCCTTCGATTATGGAAGTGTTGGACACGGTAGATGGTCATGGTTATGATGCGTTACCACCAGTCGGAAATGGTAAACTGGTAGTATCCTACCTTGAGCATTGCCTCACGTGTCTTGTCATACTTTTATCCCTATACGAGACCACTACGATTTTGATTTGGTATTGTCGTATCACGGCGCATCCCTATCCACCGACGGTTTACTGGTGTTTTATATGCAAACTGTACGACAATGCTTAAAAACGTGTTAAGGGGTTCAATGTAAAGCCTTAACGCTATTTTGATATTTTATATTACTGATAGACACTACGTATTCTATAGTATATATAAATAATTTGACGGATCCTTAAAAAATGGAAAATTCTGTAACATCTCTTGAATAACTTGTACACTTGAGTAGGACTACTTACATGAAAACTTATAGTTCTGACTCGAGTATTGCGATTACATGAATTACGGGGCCATTTCCTTGAATTACCTGTAACATCTCTTGAATTACTTGTACATTCAGATTTATTGATATTGCAAGTATCCTGCGAGTTTATAAATAATTGGTTGATAAAAATGATTGGTATTGGGATTGGAAATCATGGATTGTCGACGCTGTGATACAGAACTTTACTGAAATAGTTTAAATTACTGATTGGATCTCAAATTGCTTGTGAAACCCGTTAACTATGGAACATTTTAGATATTGGATGTTGATTGATTTATTGATACTTTGTCATCTTTATATTGTTGCAGTATGCATTGATTTGGACACTGAAACTTGAACCGGGATATGGGTTGAAATGATATATACCCAAATTAAATCACTTGGCCTAGGATGAAAAATTAAATAATAAACACCGATTGGCCAATTGAAATTTATTTTGGATAATTAGTACTTAAATTTGAAATTATGAAATAATTTGGAAATTTAACGTGAATTTATAATTTAAATTTTTCGTTGAAGTTAATATTTTGGAAATCTATTAAGTGAATTTAGATTTTGAAATGAAATATTAATTGAACTATTTTAAAATTATGAAATTGAATTAAAATGGTTATATTGAAGATTAATGATATTTAAACTCGTTAAGTTGAAATATAATGAAATTTGTTAATATTGTATATGTAATTAAATTTTAAATAAATATTTGATTTAATTAAAAAGAGAATTTTAATTATTGAATTAATATATAAAGATTGCATTAGATTGTTTTGAATTAAAGTTTAATTAAAAGTGTTTAAGTAAATTAATTCCGAAGTTTAATTAAATATTTAATAATAAAACTTTTGTATTTAAAGACTTAATTAACTTTGTAAATCTGAATAGTAATGCAGTTTGGCTAATTTTGTAGAAATGAAATATTTGTTTAAAAGTTGAACCTTTTGATTTTAAATCCAAATTTGTTGAAGTCAAATGAGAATATGTTATTTGAAAATAAGAGATATTTTGATTTAACAAAAATATCCAACCGGTGTGAAAATGACGTTGGTTATTAAAAAGACCGGGGCGAGATATGGGCATACTCTCTGTCGATACCGAAACCATTTTAATAACTGTGTACGTGGAGGGGTGATCCAGAACGAAGTGGTTGAATTTGACATACGTTTGCTGGATTTGAAAAAAGAGAACGATGATGTATTAACCTGGCACTTATGCCAATTTAAAATGACTAAAACAAGAGCTGTATCGGCCAAGCGGGCTAGCTACCCCAAAGCGGACACTTCTTCGTATGAATATCCTTATTTCGGTTGTTGTTGGTGATCACCCTTTGATTATGGAAGTTGGACGCGGTAGACGGTCATGGCTATGATGCGTTATTACCAGCCGGGAAGGGTAAATTGGTAGTATCATACGTTGGGCATTGTCTCACGTGTCTTGTCATACTTTTATCCATATACGAGACCACTACGATTTTGATTTGGTGTTGTCGTATCACGGAGCATCCCTATCTACCGACGGTTTACTGATGTTTTATATGCAAATTGTACGACAATGTTTAAAGATGTGTTAAGGAGTATCAATGTAAAGGCTTAACGCTATTTTGATATTTTATATTATTGATAGACACTACATATATAGCGTATTCTATTGTATATATAAATAGTTTGATGGATCCTTAAGAAATGGAAAATCCCATAAGATCTCTTGAGTTGTTTGTACATTTTCACTTGAGTAGGACTACTTACATGAAAACTTCTAGTCCTGACTCGAGTATATTGTTTTACTTTATGCTCGGGTCAGCTTGAGTATTGTAGTGTATGAGCAATGCTTATTTTGGGAGCCGAAGAATTGATCGAAGACTCCACTCTATCCAGTATTAGTTATCTATTTCATTTTGGCTTGTATCAGCAGACTTTTATGAATCTCTAGTATTGTATAATAAAGTCTGAAACTCTGATGTATTTTGTTTAGTAGCTTCATAAACTACTATGTATATTATTTATTTCCGCTGCGAGATTCTGTATTATTTTTGTGTGTGATTCTATGTTGATTCTATTTTTAAAACCCCAAATTGATAATCTGTCTAATTTGAACGATTTATGTTGGACAATGATGGTTTATTGTCAACTTAAGTTGTTCGAAAAAAGCAGATCATCATAGATGAGCTGATAATTGTTATATTAGTAATGTTAAATTATCATTTGTTACCAAAAATAAAGACCTTTTTCTTACTATAAGTAGGACTGTTATGATAACGGTAAATTTACCATTTCCAGTCAATCGGTTACCATTTTAAAGTAAAGTCGATATACCAGCATAATCGGTACGGTAACGGTAAATTTATCATTTTTTAGGTAAAACATCGGTAATATTTTTTTTAAACCAACGGTAACGGTAATTTACCAGTCCATTCATAATAAATATACATATTAATGTAAGATGTTGTACTACGATCATTTAGAAGCAATAAAATAGTTCAATTTATTTCAGTAATTCTACTTAAACGATGATAAATACACTTCTTTTCTATGTCTTTTATTAAGTGGCCCAATGAAATATATAATGAATCATCATTCAGTGTAAAAATATATCAACTTATTATTTTTCTAGACAAAAGGTAATTTACCATTACCAGTGTAACAGTTACCAGTTTATCGGTATATCAGCCAATCAGTAACGGTAAAAAAATTTAGTTTACCGGTAAAAACGATACGGTAACAGTATTTACAAAATGGTAACGGTAATCATTATCATAACAGCCCTAACTATAATGGCGTTTCATCATACATTTTGTGATGTTTAATAAAAAGCAAAGCGAAAAATAAGAGAAATGCAATTAACATCATTCAAATTAAATTTCGAGTTCATATCTAGTTACTAACCTACTTCTAAATAATTATCGTAGAACCAATTCTATGAGCATCCTTGTATTAAAACACAATTCAATATTTCCCCATGAATTTGCATCATATAGGTTGGGAACAACAAAACTACAAATTGGAATAATATGGAAGTTCAGTAATTACATTTTTTCATTTTTTTTTGTTCTTTCATGTTAAAATGAGAAGCATGAACATGAAGATGGAAGTTGACGCTTTGGAGTATAAAATTTTACGGTTAATAGGAGAAATTTTGAACCTTAAAAATTAACGTTAAAGTTTGTTAAGGGAGAAATTCAATGGTCAATTAACAAGGTATGGTTTTGAAGTTTTGAAATCTTTTGGAATAAATGTATTAATAAAATAAGAAGAAAAATGACACAAATAGGTCAGCAAAATACCGTTCTTTTGAAAAAATATTATCAACGTTTTACCATTACCATTATCGTACCCATTGCATCGGTATACCAATTCAACTCAAAAATGGTTACCGATTGCACGGTGAAAGTATGGTAATGAGAAGTTTGTCATCACCACGATAACTCTAACTACATACATTAGCGTTTAAGAGTAGAGGATATAGAGAATATAGTATATTTCTTTGGTCATCCGCAATGCAAAAAAGAATAAAAAAATTAACTGTAAGCACAATGACATAATAACATTAGTTTTTATGACATTTTGAATCATGAAAAAGAACAAGGAAGTTGATTAAAAAAGTAAATGAAAGTAAAATAAGCATCCACTTATTGTGTCATGCATGTCATGTGTGCCATGCATCGTGCATCATGCACACCATGTGCACCGTGCATGTCATGTCTAATGTGTGTCATCCGCCATAAACATCGTGCAGCATGTTTGTTGCACCATAGGAACAAAAGGTACTAGTGATATACCGCACAAATTGCACAATTATATCTGCACCATGAGGCTTCTTTCATAACTATAGAATTAAATAAAATTGGTTGTAAATGTCTACTATCGATTCCCCATCAATTTTTAGAAATGACTTGGTAGTAGAATTTTGAATTTTTTTAGTATGCCAAATTCGTTTGATGGACATGCAATTCAAATTGACGAGTCGCTAATCACTTGGTTAAAACTAAAAAGTTCTTTTGAAATAAAGAGCGCAAATTTAACAAATGTTCATAATCTTCTGCAACTTCCACGTACCTACAACCTAACTATATATGTTCAGGATTAAATATCTTAATGTGCAGACATTGTTCGTACAACGATCATATATGTTCAGTTGATTTTCAGAGGATACAAAATCCAATCTGACTAAATCCTTTTCAATATTATCACGAAGAAAATGATGATGTATATCAATATGTTTAGTTCGTGGGTGATTGAGATGATTTTTGGATAAGTTTATAGCACTAGTATTATCACAAAAAATAGTTGATTTAGATAAATTAACACCAAAATTTTGAAATGTTTGTTGTATATAAATGACTTGAGCACAAGCTAAGGCAACAGAAATATATTCTGCCTCATGAGTTGAAAGTGAAACACAATTTTGTTTCTTGCTAAACCAAGAGACTAAGGATTGTCCAATGAAGTGTCAAGTCCCACTAGTACTTTTCCGATCCGTTCGACATCATTCAAAGTCAGCGTCACTATATGAAACTAACTCGAAATGACATTCTTTCGGATAGAAAAGTCCAAAATCTTTGGTTTTGCTTAGATAACGCAATATGCGTTTTACTGCTCGCATATGTGATTCTTTAGGAATTGCTTGAAATCGAACACATAAACAAACACTCGTCATTAAGTCAGGTCTACTAGCAGTTAGATAAAGTAATGATCCAAGTATAATTCGATATAATTTTTGGTCAACACTTTTGTCATCTTCATCTCTATCAAGATGAATTGTTGTACTCATTGGAGTTGGTTTAGCAGAAGTATTTTCCGTACTAAAGCATTTAATTAGATCATTACAGTATTTTTCTTGATTAATAAAAATTCAATTTTCTAATTGTTTAATCTGTCATTCAAGAAAATAAGATAATTCTTCCATATGTGACATTTCAAATTTTTTGGTCATTATTTTTGAGAATTCCTGATATAATTTTCATTTGTAGAGCCAAAAATAATATCATCTACATAAATTTGAATAATCAAAATATCCTTTTTAGTTTTTCTAATAAAAAGAGTTTGATCAACCTTCCCAATTTCAAAACCACAATTTATTACATAATTTTAAAGACGTTCATACTAAGCACGGGGTGCTTGTTTTAGACCGTATAAGGCTTTCTTAAGTTTATAGACGTGGTTTGGAAATTTTTCATGTGTGAATAAAGGAGGTTGTTCAACAAAAACATTTTCTTTTATATAACTATTTAAGAAAGCACTTTTAACATTCATCTGATAAAGTTTGAAATTATGAGAACATGCAAAGGCCAGTAAGATACGTATTGCTTCAAGTCGTGCAACTGGAGCAAACGTTTCTTCATAGTCAATTTCTCCTTCTACTCACACGGGCTACACTCCACCCGGTAAAAGAACAAGACGGTCTCTATTTTTTGCTTCACCATCAACCAAAGAAAAGATAGATGACATTCACCACTACCAAAGGAAGAGTTACAGCGCGAACTTTATAAACAAAAATTTAAAGCAAAGCATTTAAGCTTTTTGGAGCAAGTCGTCTTGAAATTCTATGGTTCCTCATACAAGAGCACGGTTCATCAACCATCTCATGTTTGTACTCCATCCGAACGTAATCCTTGGAAACTATCACCGCAGTGTCCACCAATATCTCCGAACTCGTGGGAACATGGCAATAGATGGTCACCACTCAGGTCACTACAAGAGAACACAAAATAGAGCCGAATGAATATCACACTCCAAGCTCCTCATCCAAATTTTCTTAAAAGTATTTAATTTGAAATCTTTTTGTTTATTCAAATACGTTTACGTTGTTCCTTTAATAATAATACATGTCATAAAAGAAAAAAGGCAACCATAATTTTTTTCGAGCAATTCAGTCGACTGTTTACACTAAAACAGACGGCTGAATATTATCCAGAAGGAAAAAATTCCCATATTCAAACGGCTAAATCGCTAAAAAAAGCCATCTGAATCAGTTCAAAAATGAACTATTTTTTTGCGGGAAGGAATTTAGACTGCTCTTTACAATAAAACAGCCGGTTGAATCCTTCCTAAAGCATTTTTTAACTAGCCCTACATCTCTTCTTCCAAATTTACCCTTACTTTTCACCTTCCTATAAATTTCCTTCACTTCAGAACCCTAGCTCATTTAAAAAAAAATCTCATCTTCTAAATCTTAAATTTAAATCTCTAATGGCTCCTAGATCAAAACGCACAAGGGAATCCACCTCCGGTCCTTCCGAAGACCAGATTCGTCGATGATTTTGGAATGATGTTGCAGTCACCCGCTACAATTCTATGAAAAATTCCAATATCTTTGAAGGGGCTTTCATGAAGTTCTCGGATTTCGCAGCTTATAGAATTAAAGAAATGGCCGAGCAATTCCACTTTGATAATCTCATAGGGTATGCTCCCAATAATGTTAGAATTAACCATCTTTTGATTAAAATTTAACAAATCTGAATCTAGACCACCATAATCCTCAAAATCGAGAAGATTGTGTTTAGTCAATTGTTTGTGGTACTAAAAATTTATTGCCTTTACAAAGATTAACCAATATTTTAAACCGTCTCTATCAAGGTGTAGATATACATGATACTGAAGTTGGTATGGATCATAGAGATGAAGTTTCACATCGTTTCTTGTCCGATCACCTTACCAATTTAAGTGTATTAAAATATAGCGTCTTAAGGCCACAAGCACGCCTTCAAGCCACCGTGCATTCATTCGCTCTCTACAACCTCAAACGGAAAGTTATGGAAAAGTTTATAAAAGAGATTTTCAAGCTCTTTATTCAATCTACTCCGACCAACAAGTAAATTGGGGCAAAATCATTTTAGATGAATTTCAAGACATCACAATCCAAAGAAAATATAAGACGATCTATTATGACGCTTATATTATGCGTATCCTTCTCAACTTTGGCATTCCAATGTCTGACTCCTAGTTTTCAAACATTAGTGAGTTAGGCGTAAAAACTTTAGGATTGATGGATCTTTCTCCCCGACCTCCTTCACAACAAACCATTTCTTTTCAATAATGGTCTCGCAATGTTCAACAAGGTGTTCCACAACCTCATGACACTAGTATTGCCTCCTCTTCACATACCCAACATGAAGAAGAAGAAGAGGACGATGACTTTATTCAAATTGTTGGTCCGGAAACTTCCACCAGACAAGCTATCATCACCCTCTCTCGAAATCAATCAAAACTTCATCGGGAAATTAAAACTCTTGAAAAGAAGGCAGAAAAGAAATTCAAGTCCATAAAAGAATTTCTTAATAGGATATGGGATAAAATCTCTTGTTCGGCTTCTACATCCACCAAATCTTACAACCCATCTCTCTTTCAATGGTCGTCTTCGAGTTCGAATACTGATGATGATGAGCCTTCTGTCTCTATCTAGTTTTATTATTTTATCTATGAACTTTATTTTCAGTAGTGTAATAATATCTCAACTTTTATGATTCTCTTTTAGTTATAATGTTGTATGGATATTGTAATTTTCTTTTCGTAATGACATCTCAAGTATGTGTTTTAATCTATGTTCTGCAAGGTTTACGTGTATTTCTTTTTTTCTTCTTTTTGTCGATGACAAAGGGGGAGAAAGTTAGCTTAATTTTTTGTGCATATTGACATATTGACAGAGGGAGTAGCAATGTTTACGTAAGTATTTATGTAAATATATTATGTATAATTATATAGTTGTCATCATCAAAAGGGGAGAGAATGTTGGAATCTCGATTTTCATCGTTTTGATTGTGACAACTATATAAATCAATATTTGTGTGTACTAGTCACTTATGCAGGAGATTCGTTGCAGATTCGTTTTCAAAATATTTTGAAGCAGATAGATTTTGTTTAGAGTATATACATTTTAGAAATATGTTAAAATCTCTCCTTAATGGTATACATATAAACATACACACACATGCTCATACATGCAAAAAAAGACTGAATGACCTCATTCAGCCGTCTGTTTGCTGAAACAATTTTATTTTTCACAATATTCAGCCGGCTGAATGAGTAAATTCAGCCGGCTGTTTTAGGCCAAAAATTGTCTATTTCATTGTTGTTTTTGATTTCACCAAATTCAGAAGGCTGAATAATTATTTTCAGCCGACTGAATATTTTCAACAGCTATTTTTATGAAAAGACATTTCTCTTCACCGAAGAGGAACATTTTCAAATCAACAGTTATACCTGTTTCTTTTCAACGCTATCTTTCATCAATGGTTGCAACTTTTTAATCTCTATAAATAGATTTCAGAATTCAACAAACAATTAACTTAACGGATTTTAATATTCTTGAATTCTTATCTCTTAATCAATTTTCAATTTGCACTCTAAGTGCATACAAACTCTGATCGTTGATCACTCCATCTTCCACATTCTTCAAGCACATTACACTATATATCATAAAGGAGAAGATTATAGAAAAATTGTACTTAATTGACTTATCAGTGCTATCTAAAAGAGCACACTACAGTCAGATACTTTTGTCTAGTTGTAAAAAAGTCATGTTCGGTTGTTCAGACGGTAGAAGTCATATTCGGTTGCTTGGACGGTAAAAGTCTTGTTCAATTGCTTTGGCGGTGTAAACCTATTCCTTCGAGTTAAGTGATGGTTGCTAGTTTAATTCCAGAAGGAGTCTGCGAGTTGACGTAGAACGAAAGTTCGAACCAATATAAAAATCTCTGGTGTCATTTATTTTATTATTTATTTATTTAATTTATATTCCGCACAAATAGTTTATCCATATTACACGATTCTATAGCACAATAACTTTCACTAGAGACAATGGAGTATAACTTTTCCAAAATGCCCCAAAGACAAAGTCATCTTCATTTGAACATGTAGTATGATAGTCCGAAGATTGAGTAATGTCATGGATTATGAGGCAGTAACGCAAAGGCATGACTTACTTTTATGAATAAATTTTGATTGATACTTCGTAAAAATGCTCAGGTGCATAATAATACATTGCCACTCGAATAGATGAAACCCACGACTATGGGAGACATGACTTATGAATGGGAAAGAATGGACGTTCTTAACTCCTCCGGGTTAGATGGACCTCTTAATTTATAGGTTAGACGATGGTCATGCCTGAACACTATGGCATTCCACCTCGACTGCATTATAGCCCCACTACGATTGAATTTCAAACAAAACACGCATCATAACCACAAAACATGTTTGAGAGGTAGAGTGCTAGAGATAAATTTGACATAGTCCTGAAATAAGCTCAAATCAGTTAGAAAACATGTCTGATGTCAATATATACACCACTGTCAAAACCGTAATTCGATCTAAGCTACAGATTGAAAGATATGGTCGTCTTAAAATCGATCTTCCACTGAATCGATATGGGCCGCACATTAAAGAGTCACTAGCTACATCATCCAAATGAATCGTCCGAAGGCACTGAAGTGTTCTACTCAACATACAAAGCTATTGATCCAAGCTTCGCTCTATTCCGACTTAAAAAGGAAGAATTTATGACATAAAGATTGATCTGGAATCGAATAGCAGAAACGGTTTGGTAATAAGTACCAAACAACAAAAATGGTCCAATAATGTGCTTGTCAAACCCACTTCTATTGAACCAAATACTACCAAACATGCTTGATCATACATGAAAAATGCTTATTTTGTAAGAAGTATCGACCGGATTCCTTCACACCTCATACCTATAAGTACCCATGGATGAACAGTAACAACGGACAAGTTTGGAGCACTAGAAACTAACGAATAGAATTAACTTAATCAAATTTCTAAAGCTGTATTTTTCATTTCTTTCGACGAATACACCTTTGTATTTTGTAATTCAGCATTTTACTTGAGATCTACAGTGAAATGAAGGAGGAGTTGCAGAGGATGTAGGCCAAAGATTGTTGTCCACTATAAAAATTATGTGTATCGTTTACTTTTTCTCAATTTTACTTCCTACTTTATAGTATATCTGCATGTGACTTGCGATCTGAATTAGAGTAAATTTGACGAATAGAGACTCTACCTCTTAGAAATTAGCACTATGATCACACTCAAGATCCTATGTCATACTAATATTATGTTCTATGATGTTTGATCATTTTTGATGCAAACATGTGGCATTTCAAAAACCGATAAAACCCCTTGTTCATCCTGTTAACACCGAGCGTATCAAAATAGTTTGGTCAATGATGCTTATTTATGCCAAGCATACCTCATCTTGTTGCATGTTACACTGCTCACAAATATTATATATTTTTTACTTTTGATATTGGTTCGTATGACTATGTATGGAGATAGTGTAGATATGCTCTTTATTTCACAATAAAACAAAATGATGGTTAATTCCGTTCAAACATTACTTAACCTACACCCGTCTTTTAAATTTTGATTTTTAGTTGAATTTTTGCTTCTTCGTTACAACATTAACAACTGTTCTTCAACTTATATAAAAAACAAAAACAAAGATTAATGATATTGTAAAACTTGCTATAAACTTGAAATAGAATAGAATAAAAGTACATAATTATTTTCATTATCTTTTACTTCTTTTTTTATTTTTATTTTAAATCAACCAAATTGAGACAGTAACTTTTTTTTATAGTAAAAGAGGTATTTTATTCAAGCAGAACATCCATTTTGATATCTTTGGGGTTCGAACCCATGGTCTCTAAAACCTAAGTCTAGAGCGTTATATCATTAACTAGTTGAACTAATAGTTCTTGACAATAACATTTGAAATAGATGCTGATATAGGAAAATTTACCCCACACACACATATATATAAGTTGAATTTGCTATGTTAAATTTTAATTTGGGAATTTTGTTTAAAAGGAGAAAATTGGAGAACAAAGGAATAATATAAAAGCATTGTTGGAGGGACTCCTTTTTCTAGACAAGGAGGAAACGACAAACTTTAGGGTAACTCCTCCTGTAGGAAAATATTGCAACGGGGACTCGACCCAAATAAAATGGTTAAAAAAATTGACAAGCACCCATCAAAAAGTGAGAGAAAATGGATGATGGATCATCAAAAACCAATTTCAGAATAATCACCGAAAAACTAAAAGTAGATACGGGTTTATTTATTTTTTGCTGGGGCCAAATTTTTTTACACCCTCCGGCAATTTTAAAAAAAAAAATGAAAAGTATACCCTCCCTTACCTGATATTGGAGTCCCATTAGCAAAATTGGATGTATATTGATTTATTAAGAGTTCAGGTGTGAGAATAGTATTTTATGGAGTTTGAATAGAATTTATAACATGATTCAAATTGTACATCATATACTGAGTTTCAAATTTGCAGTAATTATTTCATTGAAAAATGCAGAAAATAAAGCAAAATTCATCAAACCTGCTAAAATAATTAAAACACATGTAACAAAATTTAGTAGAACGAGACCTTGCATCACGAGTATGAACCAACTTATAATATCCAGCATGATGCCCCAAATCATCAACCGAAACCCCATCAGAAACGCCCGGGAGCTTCAATTTTTTCTCAACGATTCTCTTACTCGGATCAAAATCTCTATTTCGGTGTTCAAAAACAGCATCTTTCGGATTCAGATTCAAAGATCGGATCAGATTTTCTGCGTCGACTGTTGGGAAGGTAGAAGTTTCCGGGAGAGTCAAATCGAGATCGGGGAATAAATTAGCACAGATCAGAGATGAAGATAAAAGGAAGAGAATGATAAAAAGGAAACTCTTATCCATCATTTTTGCAGCTAAATGTAAAAAATTTGGAAGTTAAAAAACAAGTACAGTGTGATTATCAATGCGTGGAAGAGGATCCGTGGGTCAACAGATTACTCATTGCTGAATCCTGGCGTTTATTTTGCGGCAAATAATCACCATCCCAAACACCCACAGGCCCATCAAATCCAACCATTCATTTTCTTGAATGGTGCAACTTTATTTGGTCTACGAAACCATAAAACCATTATCTTGCTATTTAAAAAAACAAAAAACAAAACAAACAAACAAACTAATTGTTAGGCTCGGTCGAAGTTGGCTTTTAAATCGAAATTCGAACTCGTTTACTAAATTCATAACCCGAGTTAGGACCAAATTCATTGGTGCTTTAAGCTTATTACTCAAGTCAGATCCGTTGATTTTTTAACCCGCTGGATAAAAACCGTATATTCGAACTAAAATATTATTTTATGTCGTAACATTTTAAAAGTATATATGCAAAGTTTATAAATAAATTTGATATATTCCCTAAACAAAATACTTAAAAGTTCGACATGTAGAGAAACAAATGGTACACGAATAGTACACACTGAAATTTTTGATACAATAGACTAATAACAACCGTGTCCAGTCCAAACCGAGGCAACTAGTGATGAAACTGTATCCGTTTTTAATAATAGTTGGGTCGGGCTTGGCTAACACTATATTAGTTGATGGGTTCAAGCCGGGCTCGAACAAAAACTGGTAACATTGTCAGCCTTAAACTTGACATCTTTGTCAACCATTATTAACTGCATAAAATAAAATGGAACTAACTTGAACTCGTGCTTCGCATGAGGAGTCTCAAGAAATATGAAAATCGAATTTCTGTATGTATGAATGTTAAATGTTAGATAGAAGATATTCAAGCTGACCACTTTAAGTATAATACATCAAAGAAGAATGCATATCACGTCGACATTGTAGTTCGACAATTTGATAAGTAAAATGGAGACAAAAACATTTATACAAATAGATGAAATAAATATTTTTAACGTATTATTCATATGTTATTGGGAAAATACTATTTTAAAAAGTGGAAGTTTTTTTTTTGAAGAAATGTACTTATATCTTTATTAACTATAAAACTGTACATACAAGCTATATACAAAGTTTTCAATGCCCATAATCATCTTTCCAGCCCACATTGGCCCAATTCTCTTAACCACGCTAAAAAATGCAAAATTGCTACACATGGTTGCAATCCATACTTCATTTATTCTATCTGCAAGATTCTTGGAATGAACTAATACATCCGATAATGGCGGCGTTCTTTAAATCTAAAAATTTCACCATCTTTTCCTCCACTTTCCACTATCCAGAATACTTCCAATCGATAGAATTGAAGACTCTCTATCTGTTGCACCCCATCTCCCCTCTCATATGTCACTACGGGTGCTTCTCTGTTCTGAAATGAGGATTGTTACGGTTCTAGCTACAAGCCGAACAATTTAGTTTAGATCTACTTACTGCCAGGCCATGTGTAATGTCTCACGTCGTCTAATATGATACGGACGATGATTGTATAACCAACTAGACACCGTCCCCTTACAAGCTAGCATTTGAGGGTGAGTTCTACCTAGTTTGGTTCGTAACAAATGGTATCAAAGCCTAACACCACGATAGAAAAAGTTCGACACTCGTTGGTGGCATGTATGGGCATGGACGACATGTATGGACGTGACATCACTCAATTAAACATTTACATTGTATGGGCAATGTCGGTGCAATAGAGCGCCGATGTGGGCGTCGGACTTTAGAAGCATGGTGGTATATAATGTCTCACATTGCCTAATATGATACGGACGATGACTATATAACCAACTAGGAATCATCCCCTTATAAGCTAGCTTTAAGGGTGAATTTTACTTAATTTGGTTTGTGATAGCATGCAACTTCCTTCTCTCGCTGATAGATAAGTATCGAATCCTCTCTCCTGTCTGATGTTTTGGTTTGAGAATATTTATTAACGAAATACTCAATTCTTTAGCAGGCTAAGTTGTAATTTCGCATGCGTGCTTGAGGCGTTCGAATTCAATCCCTATAATCTTGTTATTTGATGTGTCATTTATTGTCTGTAATGTAAGTAAAAGAAAGAAAGAAATGTAACTAATACAAAATAGGAACTACTTCTTGATTTGAAGGCTATTGGAATGACGGTTGGAGTTAAGGATGACCAATGCCCAGGTAACCACTTCGAAAATAGCTGAAATATAATCCTTAAGCTCTCACTCTTTGCAAATATGTCTGTCTAACAAGTTTTCATAATGCTTATATTTGGATTTACTTCTTCTAAGAGCATCTTCAACCTAGCATTAATTTTGATGTAATGTTAAACCACATTAGCAATTGAAAAATGTCTTTTGAAATACTTTCTCCAATGCTAATGTAGTTTCTAATTTTAAAATGACATTGTGAAGTGCAATGTCTAGTTTTGGACTTTGCACATCACAATGTGAAGTATTAGATTTAAGTAATAATTAATAAATTATATAAATTATTTTAATTGTCTACGAATAACAGAATGACATGTGTGCAAAAAATGATCGTTTTTGACATTTGCATTGGAGAGAAATTGTAAATGTCATTGTCGTTTATGCAAACATTGAATTAACATTGCCTACAATCTACTGACCATAGGCTTTACATGACATTATCTGTGAAATGGGATGGAGATGCTCTAATAGACATGTTTGTGAACTGCACCTGTAATTATTGTTCTCTCTTTTGGATGTTGTTGGAAATCCTATTATTTCGTTTGTTCCAAATCACCCATACATAAGTCGAGAGCGTGACCTTCGCAATATCACAGCTCTTGCATTTATTAGAATTTTTTTTGGTTATGTCCTGAACCTTCGCCTCCAATGTGAGAGAGTGGTGTCGGGCCAACTTTTGTAGTTTATTTTTGCACTAGTTCTAGACATTTGATGCAAAATTACAATTAAAAAATAAGTGTTCTTCAGTTTCCTCCTCTCCATTACACAAGGCGCACATAGGATCCACCTGTAAACACCTATGAATAAGTTTTAATTTTGCGTTGAGAAAATTATTCACCGATTTGTATACACATATTGCCATTTTGGGCATATTCGTTCTATACCAAATGAAACTAGCCCAACCTTTTTTGTCGAATTTTAATTTGATTGCGTCCTAAATTTTCTTAAATTGGCATTTCCCTTGTTTACTACATATCCACCACCAATAATCCTCTTCTCTATCGCTGCACAATATTGTATTTTCAATTTCTTCCCAATTTTGGCCTAAAAAGCTCACACTTTGTCATTTCCATCACGCATCATTTAAGATTTCGCTGACCAGCATACTTTCACTTCTCGTTCTTATTGTCGTATCGCTCTTAAGTCTATTCACCGACCTTCCTCCTTGAAGCCAAGGGCCAAACCATAATAATGTAGTTTTCTCGGCCATAATTCTTTTCGTCGTACATTTAACCGTTACATTCCTTATGCTCCACAAGTACTTCCATATCCCTGAAGCATCACTTCTTTTTTCCATTTCCCGTAATGATTGTTGCTTAATGTATTTTAATTGCATCCGCTCAGCCCATATGACTTCTTTATGTACTACACTCCAAATTAATTTAATACCCAATGTCGTGTTTAATTCTTCAAATAATCTAATCCACAATCCCCCATGCTCTTTAGGCTCCACACCAATTCCCAAAGGATTTTAGAAAATTTTCGTTCGCATAAAAAATTGAGGAATAAATGCTTAATCTTCTTAGTAGTTACTAGTGGTAATTTGGAGCACTACGCCTAATACTGCACAATTGAATGTATTGTAGATTTGACAAGTGCAACACTAAGAAGTTTCGCTTCCCACCCTTGTATTTTATGCTTCATTCGATCAATCAAGTATGTATAGTCTTTGTCCTTCAGGTTCATGCTACATAAAGGTATCACTAAGTACTTAATAGGTAGCTCTCCTTGCTTGATCTAAGTATGTTGACTATTTCTTCCTTACGTTGAACTCCATCTCCAAAGAAAATATTTTACTTCTTACAATTTAGCTGCAATCTTGTGTTTACAAGCATATTATTGAAAACTTCTTTAATTGCTTTAGCTCCTTCACAATTTGCATGTATAAAAATAAGGATGTCATATACATGTATAGTATGAGTGATTTGGTTTATAGATTAATACAACGGTTTAATTTTTCCATATTTGGATTTCTTTTACATTAAAAAGGTGAAATATTCCATAATGAACATAAAATGTAATGGGGACAAGAGGTCCCCTTCCCTCAATCCGTTGGAACTATGAAATAATAGTCCATAAGGGCTTCCTTATGAGATTACTGAAAAATTAGGCGTAGAGATTATTTAATTTATAATTTTGGTCCATTTTTCAGTAAAATTCATGCTTCGCATCATATTCATAACGAATTGTATGTTAACCATATCATATGCCTTCCGAAGGTCTATTTTAATAAACAGACCAAATATCATCTTTTCGTTCAAAACCCCACATTATCTCATGAGCAAACAAGATTATATCTCTTATCTTCCTGCTTGGCACAAAAGCATATTGATTTTTTTGATATCAAACCTTCTAAAAATCATTTAGGTCTATTGCAAAGAATTTTGGATAACACTTATATATCGTATTATAACACAAAATAGGCCTGAAATATTGGACATCGGTTGCTTTTTTGGTATTTTAGGATCAAATGAATGAATGTGTGGTTATACTCCTTTAGTATTTTCCCCTCCTAAAAGACGTCATTCGAAACTTCATATAACATGCCTTTGATTCTCTCCTAATGGATTTTATAGAATTTAGATCTAAATTCATCTAAGCCGGGCACAGTATTGTCATCAACACTAAAAGTACCTTCATTAATTTCAACCACTTTAATTCTGTCATTTAAATATGTAAGACCTTTATTTTTAATTTAACATTATTCAGGGTATTTAATTGGATAGATTAAGTAGAATAATATAAAGGAAGGAGAATGAGAGGGGCATAATAGGTAGATCCATCCTTTTTAACTCATAAACCATCTTCCCTTTGTATCATTCTTGGTTTTCATAACATCAAAACAATCAAAGATAAGAAGTTAAGGCCAGCCACTAAACTAGGTGAGTAGGATCACGAAATCAAAAGGGATTCGAAGAGGAGGAGCTTAGGGAAACTAAAGCAATAATAAATCTCAACTCCAACATTAAATCTAAGGTGAATAATACATGATCCATCTCTTTCGTTTGCTTTTGACTTCGCCTATGGTTAGTATCCGAATCCTTTTGATGGTTTTTGTGGAGTTATGGTTGTTTAATCATTGTTTGGATAGAACAATTATTTTGGAAATTTTTATGAAATTATATGAAAGGGTTTTACGGGTAAAACCTAAGTTTTTAATCTCCATATAATTCGAATTTTTGCTATGTTGTGTAAATTGATATTTTGGAGATAGGTTCTTAATTTCATAATTTTTCAAGTTAAAATAAATATTTTATGAATTTACTAAGGTAGAAATTAAATTAATTTTGTGTTTTAATTGTTAAAAATAATTATATATAGTTTTGGCCTCGAAATTTTTATATGGTAAAGGATATTGTATTTTCATGAATTTTTGGGTATTTTTCCCAAAGGATTTTGAATTACTATGAATTTATTATGCTAAATAAGCATTTAAATGGATAATTGATTAAGGGTATTAATTAGTTTGATCAATGTTTTGGGACTTTGAAAACTGAGTGCAGTAGAATTTTGAAAATGATTTGGGTAAAGAAATTTTATTATCCAATAGGAATTTGACAAAGAGAAAGATTGGTGAAAAGTATTTACTTTTAGTAAAAATAAATCAGTTTTCATGATAATTATGGTAATGTTATGCCATTACATCGTCATCGCACCTGAAAAAGCACCGCACCTATATTTGTTGACGTCGATAGGGAGGAAAGCTTTGGATAGCTAATTCGATGGCTATGGAATGATTTGAACTTTGTCGACGGCGATCTCGTCGGCAACTTATCATTGGCGGCATAACCTTATCGTGATTCATCTAAAGGTTTAAAGGTTTAGTGTCATGATCATTAGTGCCGCCTCTTATCCTTTAGTCGCCATCAATGATGCCGAATGTCTTCACCATTGTTTTGAAGCGATGTCGCATCCTTTCATTTAGATTGCTTTAGATACCAAGGATATTAATAGCCTGTTTTAACATCGACACAATATATATATATATATATATATATATATATATATATTTGGCAAAATAACCGATGAATGTAAGTACTTTTATAATAACGTTGCTTGTCTTGACATCGCCAACTCATCAATGTCGATGACATTATTCTTGCTTATAAAAACACTAAGCCTTGTTTTAAAAAAGGGTGGGTAACCTATATGTTATCTATGTCGACGACATCATCTTCAGCATGGAATTTTGTATTTAAAAAGAATTTAAGTTTTGTCTTTGACCTTGGATAGAGGCCGACATTATTTTAATGTCGCGTGTGTTATACGCTATCTTATTATAGGCGGAGAGCCTTATGCCTCTTTGTCGACATTGTTATTAACGTTGACATTGATCTATACTAACCTATTTAAAGGCGGTGTGCCTTATGTTTTAGGACGTCGATTTTAAAATCCGATTGAGGGTACCAATGTTTATAATGCTATGTATTAAAAGTATACGAAGTTTACATTATATTATTGGGGGTACCAAGGTAGAATAAACTCGATACTAATCTTGAGGATACCAATTGTGAGAAATGTGGAATATGGATCTTAAGGGCAGGATCAACACCAGAAGGGGGTGAATAGTGTTTAAAGGAATTACTAAATCTTTTTGAGTTTATATTAATTTGAACACAAATGTATGCAACATTCAGACACATATATGATCATAGAAACAAACACAGATGCAGAATTAAAGTAAAAGCAATAAAGGAAAGAACACACCGGATTTTATACTAGTTCGGAGTTACCCTACATCCAGTCCCGCACACAAGTACGTATTTCCTTTCAAAAGCAATTGTACAATTACACCATCGATTTCAAGACCACGAGGTACACCACTCCAGATTCACAATCCTCTCGGTAGAGTTACTTGATTTTACGGGCAACAAGTTCACCCAATTGATTTCCAAGGCTACAATCACACCTTTTCTCGTTTGATTGATTTCACAGGCTACAATTACGCCTTTTCTCGCTTATTTATTACAAAGAAGCCTATAACTCTGAATAGTACTGAGATCTTGTTAAGATAGTGATAGAGAATCAAACCAGAAATGATCTAGTTAGATTCAATGTTGATTTCGGCAGAGTAATGGTAAAAATGTGTATAAAGAAATGTGGAAGAAAAAGAGGTGAAATTAGAGAAAATATGAATGCAAATTCATTCAAAACTACCCCTATTTATAGTAGAAAAACAGCCATGTCCATTCGTGAAAGGATATGATGAATAGACACTTCCTTTGAAATTCAAAATTTTGAAATAAACTGCTACCATGTCGACAAGGGGTACTTGAGGTTGTCGACATGCCTAAGGAAATTTTGGTAATTTGTTTTTCTTTGAAAATAACTTTCATCTTGTATTAAAACTACTTTTAAACTTTATAAATATACTTAACTATAGTTAAAATACATAAATAAATATAGAGAATAATATTTTAATATAAAGTTTTACTATAATTTTATATTTAAATCTAAGTATAAATATTAAAAGTTAAATATATTATTATTATTAAAAGATAGTTTAAAAGCCAAGGATAATTTGATTTTAAAGATAAAGATTATTTTGAGGCTAAAAATATTTAAAACCAGGATAGATGTTTTTGATTCTTTTAAAAGGAAGGTTTTGAAATCATTTCAAAAACAAGATATAATTTTGTAAAAACATTTGAATAAAAGGTTAGCAGATACAAAACAATGTTCCACTAGATTTTTCGTAGGTTCCATCCTACTTAGGGTTTCATCCCTTTAACAGGCTCGAAGTGGATTCCATTCCACGAATAAATTGGATTTTAAGATGCCAGTGCTTTTCTAGGAGTTTTAACAAAATTCCTAATTAAATTAATTATTATTGAAACCTTGAACTCTTGATATTCTTGATATTCATGAGTCTTCAATCTTGATATCTTGAATCTCTATACTGTATAGTCTTCATTCTTAGTACCTGCATGGTTAAATCCTGAATATATATATATCTAAGCTATAATGTTAGTATTTATATTTTATTATCTTATTCTAAGGTTGTTGTCATCAAAACCATCATCTCAAGGACTAACAATCTCCCCCTTTTTGATGATGACAACCTTTGCATATAAAATATTACTTCTATCCTAATAACTCCCCCTAAAACTAATAACTCCCCCTTAACCTATGCCTAACTATCCTATTTTATACTTCTCTCCCTTTGTCATCAATAAAAACTAACTCCAAACTATATAACCCCCCCTTAGTCTAATACTATATGACATGTGATTATAATGATAGTGTTATCATAAATAATCATCACTTGATTCTAAAACTAAAACTTAGTCCTAAATTACTAACTATCCTAACTAAGAATCTATATATGATAATTCAAATAATATAAGAACACAAATCATTTATTAAGTATATATTGTTATATTTACATGTGCGTTGGGAATGTAAGTAAAAACATACAACAATAGGAAAGAAAGAAAAGAAGCTAATGTGTGTCTTTGAAAATGGAAGAACTATGAACCGAACAATTTGGGTAGTGGAAACAGAAATTTCCACATTGTTCGACTAGATTTCCTTCCTTGCCAAAGCACACTTCGCCAACACAAACGACTTTGTCGTCATCTTCAGCGTGCTCTTCTTCCATGAAGGCTTCTTATTCTTCTTCCTCGCTGTCCTCTTGCATTTGATCTTCTGAAGACTCTTCATCAATCAAGATCGGATTAGCGTGATTTTCCATTAGAAACTTTTGCAAATTTCTAAGGATTTTGCCTTGCCTTTCTTGTTCTTTGGCCATTCTAAGTCGCACCACTTGAATTTCAGTCATTAGTTATAGTGCATCCTTCAAGGAATCCTCCATTTTCATCACTCGTGCGAGTGTAGTTCGTTAAAATGGTCTAGTAGAAGGAGAATGGAACGAAAAGGTTGAATTTTTGTTTGATTTCGAAGAGGAGGCCATTGTTTTATTGATTTCAGAAGTTAGAACAGAAGGAGAACAGAAAGAATGATTAAAATTTTGAAATATGAATAATATATAACCACTTATTTGAATTTTGGTGGGAAAATTTCAAAAATAAAAAATCATTATTTGTCGACATGGGTAGGAGGAGGTTGTCGATATGGTGCTTGATAATTTTACTATTTGATTTATTTTGATTTAATTTTTAATTGTACTTTTATATTTTATATTTCAGGAACAAATACCTAATTCTCTTCTTAATTTAGTAAATATAGATTCATTTAAGGGTTTTGTTAAGATATCGGCAATTTGATTCTCAGAATTGATATAATCGAGAGTAATTACTTCCTTACTTATATTATCTCTGAGAAAATGATGTCTGATATCAATATGTTTAGTTCGAGCATGATGAATAGTGTTTTTGGATAAATTTATCGCACTAGTATTATCATAATAAATTGGTGATTTTGAGATATTTAAACCAAAATCTTTTAAAGTTTGTTGCATATATATTACTTGAGAACAAGCCAAAGCAGTAGAAATATACTCTGCTTTAGTTGTTGATAATGAAACTGTATTTTGCTTTTTACTAAACCAGGAAATAAGAGAATACCCCAAAAAGTGACAAGTTCCACTTGTACTTTTTCGATCTGATTTACAACCAGCATAATCCGCATCACAGTAAGATATTAAGTCAAAAGAATCATTTTTAGGATAAAATAATCCATAATCAAAGGTGTGTTTACATATCTTATGATACGTATTACGGCTTTTAAGTGGGTCTCTTTAGGTTGGGATTGATATCTTGCACAGAGACAAACACTATGCATGATATCAGGTCTATTAGCAGTGATATAGAGTAGTGATCCAATCATTCCTCTATATAATTTTTGATCTACATCTTTCGAGAGATCTTCTTTACTTAGGTACTCATTGGTTGCCATGGGAGTGGGTTTTCCACTTGCAGTAGTCAAACCAAATTTACTAACTAGGTCTTTAGCATATTTTTCTTGACTAATAAAGATACTATTATCTAATTATTTTATTTGTAATCCTAGAAAGAAGTTTAATTCACCCATATGACTCATCTCAAACTCTTTTGTCATTATTTCAGAAAATTCTTTATTCATTTCAAAATTAGTTGATCCGAAAATGATATCATCTACGTAGACTTGTACTAGTTGAATATCGTTTTTATTTCTTTTAATAAAAAGAGTATTATCTACTTTATCAATTTCAAATTTTGATTGTAATAGGTAAGATCTTAGTCTATCATACCAGGCTCTAGGAGCTTGTTTTAGACCATATAGAGTTTTCTTAAGTTTGTAAACATGATTTGGTAATTTTTCATTTTCAAAAAGTGGTGGTTGTTCAATATATACTTCCTCTTTTACAAATCCATTTAAAAAGGCACTTTTAACATCCATTTGATATAATTTTAAATTATTATGATTTGCGAAAGCAAGTAGAATCCTAATGGCTTCTAATCTTGCTACGGGAGCAAAGGTTTCATCAAAATCTATCCCTTCTTCTTGACAATAACCTTGAGCGACTAACCGGGCTTTATTTCTAACAACCTCTCCTTGTTCATTTATTTTATTTTTATAAACCCATTTAGTTCCGATTATAGTTTTATTTTCAGGTCTAGGAACAAGTTCCCAAACATCATTTCTAGTGAATTGATTTAGTTCTTCTTACATAGCCAAAATCCATGAATCTTCAGTTGATGCTTCTTTTGGATTTTTGGATTCAATAGTTGATATAAAGGCTACATTGATCATTTTATTTAATTGATTTCTAGTTGTAACAACAAATTGCATATCTCCTAGTATATTTTCTATCGGATGATCTTTTAAAAGTTTAATTATTTTATTCGGATGATTAATTTCATTATTAGTTTCAGTTGACTCTTGATTTTGAGTGATTAAATCCTCTTCATCAGTTGTATCTTCAAAAAAATTTAGATTTTCATCGAATGAAACATGCATTGTTTCTTCGATGGTGTTAGTTCTTAAATTAAACACTCTGCACGCTTTACTTCTATTAGAATATCCCATAAAAATACCTTCATCGGATTTAGGATCAAATTTATCTAAGTTATCTTTTGTATTTAAATTAAAACATTTACTTTCAAAAATTCTAAAATAAGATACCTAAGGTTTCTTTCTGTGAAGAAGTTCATAAGAAGTCTTATCAGTTAAAGGTCTAATTAAAATTCTATTTAAAATGTAACAGGCGGTAGCAACTGCTTCCGCCCAAAAACACTTTGGTAATTTACTATCTGAAAGCATAGTTCTCGCACACTCTTGAATCGTCCTATTTTTACATTCTACTACTCTGTTTTGTTATGGAGTTCTTAGAAATGAAAAAATATGAGTTATTCCCTTTTTATTATAGAATTCATCAAACTTTTCATTTTCAAATTCACCACCGTGATCGCTACGGATGGTTATAATTTTTAGAGAAAGTTGATTTTGAATCCTTTTTGCAAAGTTCTTAAAACATTCAAAAGTATCACTTTTATGTTTCAAAAATATTGTCCATGTAAATCTAGAATAATCATCTACAATTACAAAAACATATTTACTATGATTTATTGACAGAATTTGAGATGGACCAAATAAATCAAGATGAAGTAATTCAAGAGGTTTTGAGGTTGAAATCATATCTTTTAATTTAAAGGAACTTTTCTAAGTTTTCCTAATTGGTATGCGTCACATAAATTACCTACTTTAAAATTCATTTTAGGGAGACCTCTTACTAGATCATGTTTTGACAGTGTAGATAAGAGTTTGAAATTCAAATGTCCAAATCTCTTATGCCAAATCCAAGGGTCACTTGTATTTGCCAAAAGACATAAGTTATCATTTGAGACTTTCATACTAAGAATATAAATATTATTTTTTCTAATTCCCTCAAATATTATGGTTGAATTATTATCTTCAATGTGACACTTATCTTTTTCAAATTTAATTTTATATCCTTTATCACAAAGTTGACTAATACTTAGCAGATTATGTTTCAGATTCTTAACTAGCAAAACATTAGTAATAATGGGAGTTTCAGAGTTATCGACTTTGCCGATGCAATCATATATCCTTTTGAATTGTCTCCAAAGTTAACCAGTCCTCCGTATTTGTATATTATATCATTCAGCATATCTAGATTGCCAGTCATGTGTCTAGAGCATCCACTATCGAGTATCCATTTTTTCTTTTTGATCTGCACAATTTGTCCATTGTGGATTGATTCCTCAACACCCATAAAGCATGTTTCTTGCACATCATACAATTTTGGTAGACAATTTGAATTTGAATATTGATTATATGCAGACTCAAGAGACAGTGATGATCTGAATATTTCTAAACTAGTATTAACAAGTTTTTTAAACATAGCCATTTTAAAACTCTTTCAAAAATCATATTATGAAACTTTGAAAACCTTGCTCTGATACCAAATGTGAGAAATGCGGAATATGGATCTTAAGGCTATGATTAACACTAGAGGGGGAGGGTGAATAGTGTTTAAAGGAATTACTAATTTTTTTTGAGTTTATATTAATTTAAACACAAATGTATGCAATATTCGGACACAAATATGATCACAGAAACAAACACAGATGCAGAATATAAAGTAAAAGCAATAAAGGAAAGAACACACCGGATTTTATACTGATTCGAAGTTACCCTACATCCAGTCCGACACACAAGTACAGATTCCCTTTCAAAAGCAATTGTACAATTACACCCTCGATTTCAAGGCCATGAAGTACACCACTCGAGATTCATAATCCTCTAGGTAGAGATACTTGATTTTATGGGCAACAAGTTCACCCAATTGATTTCCAAGGCTACAATCACACCTTTTCTCGCTTGATTGATTTCACAGGCTACAATCACACCTTTTCTCGCTTAGTTTATTACAAAGAAGCCTATAACTCTGAATAGCATTGAGATCTTGTTGAGATAGTGATAGAGAATCAATCCAGAAATGATCTAGTTAGATTCAATGTTGATTTCGGCAGAATAATGATAAAAATGTGTATAAAGAAATGTGGAAGAAAAAGAGGAGTGAAATCATAGAAAATATGAATACAAATTCGTTCAAAACTACCCCTATTTATAGTAGAACAACAGCCATGTCCATTCGTGAAAGGATATGACGAATAGACACTTCCTTTGAAATTCAAATTTTTGAAATAAACTGCTACCATCTCGACAAGGGGTACTTGAGGTTGTCGACATGCCTAAGGAAATTTTGGTAATTTGTTTTTCTTTGAAAATAACTTTCATCTTGTATTAAAACTATTTTTAAACTTTATAAATATACTTAACTATAGTTAAAATACATAAATAAATAAAGAGAATAATATTTTGACATAAAATTTTACTATAATTTTATATTTAAATCTAAGTATAAATATTAAAAGTTAAATATATTATTATTATTAAAAGATAGTTTAAAAACCAAGGATAATTTGATTTTGGAGATAAAGATTATTTTGAGGCTAAAAATATTTAAAACCAGGATAGATGTTTTTGATTCTTTTAAAAGGAAGGTATTGAAATCATTTTGAAAACAAGATATAATTTTGTAAAAACATTTGAATAAAAGGTTGGCAGATACAAAACAATGTTCCACTAGATTTTTCGTAGCTTCCATCCTACTTAGGGTTCCATCCCTTTAACATGCTCGAAGTGGATTTCATTCCACGAATAAATTGGATTTTAAGATGCCAGTGCTTTTCTAGGAGTTTTAACAAAATTCCTAATTAAATTATTTATTATTGAAATCTTGAACTCTTGATATTCTTGGTACTCATGAGTCTTCAATCTTGATATCTTGAATCTCTATACTGTATAGTCTTCATTCTTAGTATCTGCATGGTTAAATCCTGCATATATATATATATATATATATATATATATATATATATAAACTATAATGTTAGTATTTATATTTTATAATCTTGTTCTAAGGTTGTTGTCATCAAAACCATCATCTCAAGGACTAACACCAATGTATGTTTCAATAAATTTAACATAGATCATTGGGGATACCAACACATGTCATTGTGAAATTTTATAACTTTAAGGAAGATAACCTAATTGGGGACACCAATAGACATGGGTTAAATATATGGGTTACATGAATTAAATTATTAAATGACAGGTTCATATTTGTCCTAGGAAAACTATAGGATGTGAGATGGATAGTCCACATCATCACATCATGCCAAGGATGGATAGTCTCCATATTGTTATTGAAGGGTTCATAGTTATCTTAGGAAAACTATGGGATATGCGATGGATAGTCCACATCATTTTAAATAGATGAAAACATATGTGATGGGTAGTCTATATGGGAGGGGATAGATAATCCATAAAAATGTTTATATTTAAGATGGATAATCCACATAACTTTGATAATGCAACCATGGGTGATAGGTAGTCAACACGGTAGGGGAGTGTAATCCAAAGAATTTATATACGTGAGATGGGTGGTCCATATAAGTATAAGACGGATAGTCAATGAAAGCTTAGATGGATAGTCTAATAACTTAGGATGGGTAGTCCAATGTATATTGTATGTTTGCATATCAGTATATTAATTATTATGTTATAACCATTGTGGATGCAGGAGCACAGTAAATGTTTAATATGTTTTGGTCAAGATACTAGTCAGGGGGAAACCCGTTTCGCATAGCAGCATGGTCTCACTAGATATCTAATTGGTTTGAGATCATTACACCAGAATAGAGGACAGCCAACGAGTACAAGCGTTTCTAAGGATTTTAGTAACACTTATATGTGTCGCTATAGGGGTATGGGCATTTATTTGTAACACTTATAAGCGTTGGGAGATATTTCTATAAGCGTTGGGGGAAAATATCTCCCAATGCTTATAAGCGTTACAAATAAATACAAACAAATAAACACTTATCGGTAATGTGAATGTTGAAAGATATAATGTAGACTATATTTAGTATGAAATATTATCTTAATTTAGCAAATTATAACTCAATCAATATCAATAAACAATATTCATAATTATGGTAATAAAATAGAGTATCAATTAATAAAAGATAAGTTCAATACATAATTAAGTTACCAATACATAGTTTGCCCATTCCATACTAATATCAAATTGCAATAACAAAAGATAAGACATGACTTATAGTTAAAGTCTACAGATACCGAATACGAAATCCTAGCCATATAATGAAGCCTCCATCTGAAAATTCACATAGCTTGTGCATTCCATTCGAGGACCATCGTAAACTGGTGCATCCGGTTCAAGAACTTCAACCACCCAAATAACTTTCTTTACATTCGGTATCACCTTCCTAAATAACAAGTTGTTTGTGTTCTAACGTAGCCTTTGGCTACATCCATCTCTAAATCTTGTGACAATAACATTACATATTTTTTGTCCTTTGTAGTTGAATGAATATCATTATGCGAGACAGTTAGAGTGGCAACTAGATGATTGTTCATATGAGAATCTCCTAAATTAGAAGCACCTTCCATATGCGGAGTCACCATAGGAATTGCAACATGCTTTTCTTGCAAATTAGTTATAAATTTCATAAAAGTTGAAATAATTAATTTGATGGCATCATTAACTTGATTAGCTACTTGCCTTTCTATCTCTAATTTCCAAACAGACAAATCCATGGCTTACTTTTTTTAGCTATAGTTTTATCGCTTGAGTCATCTTTACTTGTTTCATAGAAAAAGTAGGATTAGTTGCTCGAAAATAATTTTTCTTCCTATCGGAACCAAAAATTTCTGCAATTGGATCATTTTCAAGATCTTCTACTTTACCATTACCACTAAAACCACCATCCAATTTACTTTTCTCTTCTGTTTCTTCTATAAGTGCCTACATGCATTCAATATCATATTAAACTGAAATTTATACTAAAACGAATGACAAATAGTAATCAAGGTGGTAACGCATGATATAACAATAAAGGACATTAAATAAAACAAGCAAATATGTAAGGATTCTAATTTGAAATTATGTACTTCATATATGCATACTGGCCTTAGTTTAAAGCTAAGGCAACCGAGCCTCAGTTTTAAATCGAGGCTCGGCAACCACGCCTCAGTTTAAAATTGAAGCGAACCAGGCCTCACTTTTAAACCGAGGCAGGCATGCCTCGATTTGATACTGAGGCGGGAACCGTGGCATGGCCTTAGTTTAAAATTGAGGCGAACCAGACCTTAGTTTGAAACTGAGACCGGCATGGCCTCAGTTTCAGGTGAACCAGACCTCAGTTTGAAACTAAGGTGCACATGCCTCAGTTTTAAACTGAGGCACACATGGCCTTAGTTTCAAACTGAGGGGAACAAGGCCTGCTTCAGTTTGAATCCGAGGTATGCATGGCCTCAGTTTGAAATTGAGGCTTGCATGACCATAGGAATACCGCACCGAAATTTAGAAGACATATACCTAAGGATACTGCTATTTGTTTGGTATTTTAAAAAAGTTTGTTCTGTTGTTCATAAACTTATCTTCAATTACTTAATGGACAAAATCTGCATTGTCAAAATATTTCGTAACGGTTGGTACTCTCACTAAATGATTTATATTTCTTGTCTTCCAGTATGCTTTAACGTCCTTGCTACTATGTACATGTCTATGAAAAATGCATATCAACATCTCAAACAAGGTACTTTAAGTGTTCAAATACCACAAAGGCTTTACAAAAGCATGGATGAACGAAGCTTAACTGGAAACTAAGCAACAGTACACAACCCATAGTTACATATATTCATGCTTATATCATATATAATTCAACTAAGAAAAATTGAATGCAATGTATTAATCATTAAAGTATATGTATACTTGAATGTTTGAAAAAATAAATATTATAATAAAACCTATTCAAATGGTTATTATATGCAACAAACAAAATCGGTACAAACAAAACGATAAGATAGCCGAACATATCCAATACCTTGCATGTTAAATAAAAAGCAACAACATGTTCAAAGAAATAAGTGACATATACACGAATTTGGAAACAGTTCAATAATAACATAATTGACCATCATTGGATATTTACATGCATTGAAAGTTTGAAGAGAAACAATTTAAGCTACATTATCTTCGTCTATTTTTAGTATTTTACTTAAAATGATCTTTCTTTGTTAAAAGGAAGCAACTGATTCACTAATTGCACATAGCTGATACTATTACCTATGAGACTACCCAATCAAACTTCAAGACGACTAAACAATACAAGAAAATCTGACTTTAGTTGCACTTATTAGCAGTGTTTAAAAGGTAAGTGCAACTATTATTAAGTGTAATGGCCCGCGCTTCGCGCGTGAATTATTTTTCTTATAAATTGTATATGTTTGAATCGGTTAGAAAAATAATTTTTTATTTTCAAGTGATATTTTGTAAAGAAATATTTTGAATCTGTAAATAAGGTTTAATTTTAGATCCTATTTTTAGAAGCTTTTGAATTTTAAAGCATATTTAGTTATTAGATCCTACTTTTATGGGCATTTGAATTTGTAAACGAAATTTAGTATTAGATCCTATTTTCAAGTGATAATATATAGAGGGACATTTTTGGTAGTTCACGTTAATACCAAAAAAGTGTGACACCAAATCTATTACAACTATTATTAAAGATTTCACAACTTGTTTTTGGTATATTTTATTTTTACCCACATTGCTAAAATTTGCCGCCCTTCCTGCCATTAGCAAAACACTTTTACGTTTTTTAAGTTTCACATTTCCTCCTCTACATTTCCTCCTCTACATTTTCCTCTTCAATTCACTAAAATTCTAGTTGCTCCTCTTTGTCAATATTAAACCAAGCCCAATGTTTCCTCCGTCGTCATCGTCAGGCTACTCGTCCCCATCAATCCAGTCCTCTACCCAATAGTAGATCAACCATCCTTCAATCTACTACCACTTATTTCAGATTTCTGCACGAACCCTAAATCGGTATGGACTTTATATATATGTATTATTTTTTTGATTATATATATATATATATATATATATATATATTATATGGTTCGATGTGGATTTTATATATGGATTTTGCATACCCTAATTTCAATCCTAATTTGTGAACAAACCTAGTTTTATATATGGATTTTATACGGCTCGATATGGATTTTATATGTGGATTTATGCACAAAAGTTTCTGTTGAAGGTTGAAAATAATATGACAGGCATTGGGAGTTCCAATTTCAAGGGTTGTACAAGCAGCTGATTCTGTTTCTGTAATGCTATATTTGTTACATCTTTTATGGCTACTTTGATGTTTTTTTTGGGTATACAAGTGACTTATTGATAATAAAGATGTAGATATGTTTGTCGGAGAGTTTGGGTGCACTAGTTGGATCTGTTATTGTTGGTTCAGAAAGCTTTATTGCCAAGGTAATATACATTTGAGTCTCAAAACCGAATAGGTGCATTAATTGCTTCAACTTTATTTATTTAGTTATTTATTAATTTTTTGTTTTTTATTTATTTGATAGGCGAGATGAGTAAGGAAACATTAGGAGGAGGGATGAGGAAAGTGGGAGTATTGATAGCAACAACTTATGTTGCTATGAAAGACATTGTTTGCAAACTTACTGATGATTACAAGAAAGCTAAAATATTTGTAAGTTTTCTTCTTGACCTTCTTTTTTAGTATGATAATGAAAGAAACCTATATTATAGCTCTCGAATGGATGATTTTATATGGTTCGATGGGAGCGTTGAATTTTGAATATGAAAGCATACTATGTAGCTTATGAGTTAATTTGAATTTTGTTTTCCCAACAATGGCATTTTCAACAATTCTTTGATCTTGATTGCTGCAAGTTACATCGTCCAGACTTCTATTTTGTCCACTTTTAACATAAATTTCTCCCTTTTTGTTGCATTCTTCAGTTTCTTCAAACCCTTATGTTTTCTTAAAATAAATTGATATTTTTACTTTTGTTAAGAATATAAATGCACGAAAATATGAAAGTAATACATCGGTTAAGAAGATATTACAATGCATTATGAACAAAATTTTCTCCATAATCCTTCTTTATTTGTTTAACTAAATATAATCTTACTCTGAGTTTTCTGGTGAACAAGCTGTATAAACATACTACAAAGAATGAGAAGATGTCGTTTAAACTAACAATTAATTTATGAAATAATTGAAACTATCATATGCATACCTGATCTCCATCTTTAATCCCAGAATGTTTTAATATTGCTATATACATCAATAAATTTGTAATCCTGGAAGCTTAAGCAGAAATGACACCAAACATAAGACATGTCACATTAAATAAATAAAATAAAATGAGGGTTAAGCTTGTTTTTAACAGATGTAATCATTTTACTTACCAAATGGGGAAATGAAATTTTATTATGAAATCAATCCACTGTCTTCATCTGTATGATTTCAAAACACATCCTCTATGGTAGTCCTTGGATCAGATATAGTCGCACTTTCCATAATTTTTGCTTTTGTGAAAAGTTACATAATAACATCGTGTGATATATAAAGTTAGAATATATAGATTTGTATATGTGCATGTACAAGCATGTACACACAATATTGGTTGTCTGAAGCTTATCTACAGTAAGGTTTATGTATTACTTGGCAAGCATGAACATAGGAGATATAAGAAACTATAAATAGAGCACTGTAATAATGAAAGATTATGAATGGTAATGAAATTATCCATTCTCTATTTTAAAGCATTTTTTTATCTTAACAAATAACAAATGTTCATACAATGATAATGAAAGTTTTGTGTGCTTTAGAGGCAGATATCACTAATAATGAATGTTTATTTATCAAAGCCATTTAATACCTTGATAAAATATATTTAGAAAATTTCTCTTTGTTAAGGGCATATACAAAGTGAAATTATTTTGAAAATGACAAAGTTTTCTGCTTGGATCTGTAAAAATTGATCACAATTGGTCGAGAGCTATAACATAGTCAAGAGTATATATGCCGTACTTTATTTAAATACACAAAACTAACTCGGACATATTTAAACACACAGTTACTGAATGTGCAAGCCAAGCAATAAGATGTAGCAAGAATAGTGCAAGAACAAAATGCATACATCTGAAATAATAAGGATTGATATTGGCAGTCTGCATGAATAGGGTGCACATCATGAAACTGAAGACAACAATTCTGAGGTTACTGGCCTAAACAGAAAGAAGGAGCTGATGCAAAAGTGTGATGTCACTGGTATAAAAAATGTGGTGGGCTTTCTTTTATTTAAAAAATTAGTAATTATCATTTGGGCTTTCAAAATGAATACCTCTTGATCCTTATTTTAGAAGTCTTCTCTTGTTTAAGTGGCACCCATCTTATTTGTTCATGTTTCTATCATTTCATCATAACTTTCATATGCTTATGTAGAAAATGTTTACTTTTTACTTATTTGATTAGATGGTTATATGTCAACGTCTTGAGCCTTCCTAATTAAATGCTCATATGTTAAGAAATTAAGTCATCTCTTATTGCAAAAAGATGATTAAATCAAGTCATCAAAATATTATGATATCTTGTTTATTTAGTTCCATTTGGCTAAACATTGTTGTATCTTAAATTGTGTCCATAATTTTGGTGATGATATTTTTTAAATTGTATCAAAGAATTTATATTTACTGCCTGATGCTTCTTATATTGATGTAGCTCTTGGAATTTATATTAATGTTGTATGCTAAGGCTTTAGGGTCCAGGTGTTAATCAACTAGGCATTGTCATTCGACTATGCATATGCTTAGAATCAACCTTTAAATCTCCATTGCATATCTATGAGCTATATGTTCCTGGTGTAATCATTTTAGTGTACCAAAAATGTTGTAGCAATGTAGTCTAGTTTGTGGTATGAAAATACAAGTATATAACGAAGTGCCTGAACTGTTAAAATTACAAGCTGATGCAGGATTGAAGATACTGGTGGTCTCTATCATCTCTCTCCCCCAGCAGTTCTTTTATCAGGTTTATCTTATTTTCATATTCTTCTACTTTTGCATGTTTATGTGTTCATCATGAATGAAATTTATTTTATTTGTAGTGAAATTTCAAAGCAATGAGAGTTGAGGGTTCGAGGGCTTTTGATGTTTGATATGTTACCTTAGGTTCCTTAAAATTTTAGAACTATGGATTGCAAGAACTAATAGGAGATAGACATCAAATATGCAACATTGCAATGGGTAACTATACATGTGTGAATTTGCATATAATTGTTCACTTGCAAGTTTTGAATTGCAAAAGAGATAGATACAAGAAACTTGTGCATTGATCATTGTCCGAAACATGCGCAGCTAGACATTCAGAAGCAACAATAGCCACCTTAAGATCCCTACAAGATCTAGATTTCCTAAAACCATTTCGAATGGCTTTCAAGCTATTGAAATGCCAAAGTTAGGAGTATCATCTTCGAAGAGATCATCTTCATCATCTCAGAATCGACTAGGCTTAATGGGTTGACCTCTAGGTTAGCTCGGTCGGAGGAAGCATCAATTCAGCTGAAATAGGCTGCATGTGATTTTGTAAAACATCAAAGTGTTAGAGACTAGAATGCTGATGGTGTCAAGGGAGGAAAGACATCAACTGTCGAGGCTGGAATGAGGCTGGGTTGAGGCTGGGGTGAAGAGAAGATCCATGGTAGTGAGGGATCAATGGTTGGATCGAGAAGACTGCTTCTGCAATTTTTGTCGTACAATTGGCCATTAGAGAAGGTAGAAGTGGCCTTGAGATGGCCCTCTAGTATGTGTTGGAAAATGAACTTGATTGTATGTAAAGGAGCTTGGCCTATTGAGTTAAATTAAGCAGTAGTTGGCATGTTGAGTTAAATTGAGGAGCTTGGTTGGGTCGGACAGAATTGGGATTGGCTTGAGGGGTAGAATGGAATGGAGTTATCGAAGGGGAAAGAATTAAGGCCTAGAAGAATTTATTGGGGGGGGGGGGGGCAGTGAAGTTTATGTTGCATGTGCATGGGCAGTTGATTAGATGCGGTAAAAGGACGCATATATAGGAGCTGGCAGTTTAATGGCATAACGAAGTTGGGGCTTACTTCACTAATTACTAGAACGAGGTTTATAGAAATGGGGGAGAAATAAGTTGTAGCACTTTGTGTGCATGTTGTCATATCAATGTATCCATGCTTACCCGAACTTGTAGCAGCATTTTGATTTAGGTTTGCGGCTATGAAGATTGAAGTTGCTTTGTTCTGAATTGTATGTGCCTGAAGCTTCATTGGGTGGTTAGATGCTGGTTAAGGGACTGAAGCATGAATGAGTGACTATATATGTGTGTGTGTATAGGCTATGGGGAAATAGTTTCAATTTTAAGTAGGATAAATTTTGTATTTAGGCCAAAGTTTTAAATAAATTACAAGAATATGTCACATTGCAAACTATTTATAAAACTAGACCAGTTTTCGCCATGTGTGCTGGCGGCATCTCAAATGCCGCCAGTACACGTGCGTTGGGAAAAAAATACACTGGCGGCATTTGAGATGTCATCCGTATGCGGCATCTCAAATGTCATCTATTTTTTTGCTCTTTGTAAATTTGCAGCCCATTCCATCCTTACTTTCCCACTCTCCCTTCTCTCAACTTCTTTTCACAAAAAACTCGAACCCACCCCCTAGTTCAGCAAAAATAAAATTTTCAAATAAAAAACTACTTAAATCTAGCTAGAATTTGAACTATGCCTTCATCATTGTATCAAGCACATCCTATAGGTATGAAGTCTATCTCTAATTGTCATTTTTTCAATTTAAGGTTTTGGGCTAAAATTGTTCTATAATTGCAAATCCATGGTTGTATAGTACAATGAAGTTGAGTAGTCACCTAGAGCACATGTTTAATTATTTTCTTATTGTTATAATGAAGTTGTATAATTGCAAATCTATGGTTGTATACCAAATGAAGTTGACTATGATTATGTAATGTTATTGTGGTAGGATATGATGAAATGGCGCCCGAACCGATCGATCCTAGTGTGCTTTACCTCCAACCTCAACACCGCACAAACAACATCGATATGATGGAAATACATGGTGATATAATTTATCATTACTTATGCGAAGTGTTGATAATTACCATAATTGCTTTAAGTTGTTATTACTTAACGACAGGGGGTTGAGCCGAACGGCTTCATTGACCATTCATCCACTTTAAAGCTCGTTATGTTAGCACATCCAGGCGTGTTGGAACTATTAGATAGAGCTGGATTTGGTGTTGTCAATAAACTGGGATATACACAGCTCGACCAAAATCTTTTGACGGCTTTGATCGATAGATGGAGACCAAAGACATCTACATTTCATCTTAGAGCAGGTGAGATAACAATCACTTTGAAAGACGTAACTGTATTGCTTGGATTGCCGATTAATGGGGATCCCATCCTGAAACTGGATTTTCCAAGAAATTATATGGAAATTTTTGAGCCTTTGCTCGAATTGGCTCCTCTAGAAGACGTAAGGTAGGGAAATGAGTCGATAGTGGCCACGTGGTTTAGGGAGTAGTTGGCCGATGATATTCCTCATCCTACCTCTTCTTTGCAGATTGCCCAACGCGCCCGTGCTATTTTGTTGCACATCATCACCGAACGTCCTTTTTGTGATCAATTGAAGAAAAGAGTGGGCCTTCAATGACTTCCATTGTTAGAAGACTTCGATTCATGTCGGCAACACACATGGGGTAGTGCGGTGCCAGCTTTTACCTATACAAAGCTTACAAGAGTTGCTTTGGTCAAACAAGGGTCCACCGGAGGTTGTATGATTCTACTTCATGTACGGACATAGTTTTTCAAGGTTGCATATTTGAGTTTTTCATAAAATTGTAACTAAAATTAAGTTTAACACATGTAGCTTTGGTCATGGACCTACCTTCCGGTTGGTCGTATTTCTATGAACACACAAATAATCGACAATTCAAAGCCATATGGAGCAAGGTCAAACAGTGTTGTTGTATCAACATAGTAAATTTGAATACTTCCTATAACATGTTTCTATTATAGGTGGATTGGCCCGAAGAATACAAAAATGACCCCCATATGTAATTTAGCCTTCTGGCAAAATGAGTTTGGTGTCTTAGATCATAATGCAGCAACATGGAATCTGTATTCTGAGGTAGACCTTCAAGCTCTTCTGGCTCTTTGTATAGTGGACAGGCCGTTATGGCAGACAAGACTTATGATTTTTTTATTTTGGAGATTTAGCATGCCATCTGCCAGACAGAGTCATGAAACAGTTTGGTCTTTGACAGCATCTACCGTATCTTGCTCCTTATTACACGCTTCCATGCGACGAAGATAAGTTTGAAACGATGATTGAGTTATGGAACAATAGTTTCATAGCTAGGGAAGACGAGCATGAAGTCACTCTGACTCGTCGTTATGTGCTACGAAGACGAGTGGAAGAACCCGAGCAAGAGGTGGCACCTTATACTCCACAAGCTCCGCTACAACGGAATATGGTACGTACTAATATTGACAACTTGTACAGTACTTATGAAACTCATAATGGTTTATGTTATATGCAGGAGGATGATGTGTATCATCTGTTGGACATTGTCGACGAGCTTGCGGAGATGGTTCCTGAAAAGAGCAAGGCAAAATGTTTCTCTATCAAAAAAAATTCTACTATCCTGTTTTTCAAAGAACAGGATGTCAAGGCCCATCCCACCCCAACCTCCTCCTCCTCCTCCTCTTGCCATGCCACCACTTATCGAGGATATTGCCCCTCCCGCATCATATGAGGGCATAGCTGTAGTCCCACCGGCCCCCTCACTAAAGAGAAAGTATGGAAGAAGGAAGAAAATTGAGGGCGAGAGTTTCAGAGCGATATCTTCCCAACATACATAACCCGTTAAGCCATAGCAACACCCAAGGTAAGGGACGCAAGAGGAGGGCAGCGAAGAGTTGTCACTGGAAGAGGAGGAATTCATGCTCAAGCCGAGATGACTGAAGAAGAAAACTCCTCGGGATTTAAAAATTTTAAGATGAAATTTTAAACTAATCGCAGTGGACCGTGGTTTCTATTTGTTGACTGTAGTATCAGTTAACTATAGTGTTGATTGATCGTGTGTGGGATGTTGACTATAGTGTTTATTGATCATGGTTTCTATTTGTTCGTTAGTGATGTTTGGTTTTTAACTAATGTAGACTATTGTTTGTCGGTGTGATTGTAGAAGTGACTCTAGTATTTCGATGTTGGTGTGAATGTTATTGATTGTAGACTTGTATTTGTTGATGCTAAATGTAGTAATGAGATCATAAATTTATAGTAGTCAATGTTTAGAAAATTATTTACATTGGTGTCGAAATGTTGATGCCATATTTCCGAGTAGTTTCTCTGAGTAAGTAACAGAGCGGCATTTGAAATGCCGCATGGGGATGTCGATAACTGTGGCATTTCGGATGCCACAATCTGGTTTTCTTAGGCGTCATTTCAGATACCGTAGTGTGGTGTGCATCTGCTGTAGGTTTGGCAAGCATGTATACTGACTTTTCAAAATAACAGAGTCTAACCAGACATAACATACTTCGAACATATAAATATTATTCCGAATAATGCTTCAATAAGTTTGCGCAATTATTTCAGATATTTATTCATCACACAACAAGTTTCTAATATCATTACATTACATTTCAATTATCCTTCAACGATCTACGTAGCCATAATGCCAAATACTTGTACCCATGAACCAACAATTCATTTCAGTATTCAAGGTTCAACTTTTCCAAATGACTAACCTCCGCTTGCATCTCTAAAGCATATTCAACCCCTCTAGGACACAGTGGTGGATCGAGCCACTTAAAAAAATTGCAGCATTCAACCTGATGCGGTTGAATCTTGTGATCATTGTATCTAGAGCAGCGGTAGAAATGACGCCCAACGTTCCTATCATTTCTACAAACGACTGTTTCGCATTCCTCTCCACAGTCACAAATTGCACACGTAGCATGGGAGTGCACGATTTTTCCGACTAAGGACACCTAAAAGCGTGCATGGATTGGTCTATCAACCGCAGCTTCTCCACACGATGTTCCATTATCCACAACCAGGGGTTCTTCTTCAAAGTGTATCTCTGGTACAAAATCAACTTCAAGGTCAGCACCACTTGAAATACCCTTTCCTTTATTTTGTTTGAATTCATCTTAAATCTTCATCATTATTACATTATCAATTTCCTAACTGTCCATTATACACCTATGAATACAGTTAAATAACACATCGAGAAAACAATTGTTGAAATTGAACGAGAAAAGTATAATACTTACCTTTGACGCAACAATGTTGAATTGAAATATGGGGAGGGGTAGTTGCAAATTGTTGAAATTGATCGGGAATAGTATAGCAATATGAAACCTGGAGCTTTTGATGAAATAGATTTGGTAAAGTTAGGGTGGAGGTGGCGTAGTTGCAAAAACTTAGCAAAAATATAGGCAACGGAGCGACTTTTCAAATGCCGCCAAGGTGCGACATCTCAAATGGCGCCCACAGTGTCATTTCAAATGCCGCAACGTTCGACATTTGAAATACTGCACATAAGCGGAATTTGAAATGTTGCTCTGTTATATACTCACCAATGTATTCAAATTTGGGATTAAGTCCACAATAAACTTTGTATACACTCTGCGTTAGAATGTTAATGAAAAACAAATAAGTGTCGAATAAACTTTTCGTACAACATCAAATTACATAAACAATTGTTCTTGGACAGACTAGAATGCATTCAAATTAGGATTACAAACAAAATAAAACAAAAACATTAAGTTGCTATGTTGCAACTATTTTTTTTATGACCAACAACACCACATTTGCTGCACCTATTTCCTTTAGAGGTCTGCATCTCGTCCATGGTATCTTTAATTCTAGTTGAACGTGGGCGTCTTGGTTGTCTTTTAGCTAACGGAGGTAGGACTAGTTGACTGTCACTAGAACTCCAATAGCGTTTATCTCGTACCAGGTGAAACTCGAGGGTGTAATCTGTCGGGTATTTTGCTGTGAAATACCATGTTGAGGCGAAGTCATGAAGGGCTCTATTTGCTCCATTGGAAACCATTGAGCAAGCAGCCATAACATGCATACACGGTAGCTGCTCTAAAAGAGGGATGTTTCATGTACAAGAGCAATTATTACCGTTGATTAGTACTTTGAACTCATCACCGAAATAGTGCACAACTTGCCATTTAGATTGACTAAATCGAATTATTCTTGTATGCCAAGCTTCGTTAACTCTTTCGGTGGTCTTGGCTTCCTATTTCGGAGTTAGACGAGAAGTCAGTTTTGCTGCCTCTTCTCTTCGTTGACAAAAATAATCAACCGACCTAAAAAGGTGCGTGCAACTAAAGCTTTGATAAGTAAAGACCTAGCTCCTATAAGAACACCGTTGAAACTTTCTACTGCAATTAGTGGTCAGGACATGAGATCGACCGCCATCATCTTTACACAATGCCTAATTCTCCTCGTGCGCTCCTAAATTCTTTCTACCCAATTGTGAGTCTCGATGCTAATAGTTTTGATTTCTTCATGTATATTGATGCACTTGGCTTCTTCCATAGCACAAGCTGCAGCATAAAAAAGTCCGGTTAATTGTTTTTCTCTAAACCCTGCAGCTTGAAAATTAGCTTTAAGATGTCTAGCACAAAATCTACGTTTATGTGGCAAACACCATTTCGATTCCAAGGCTGATGGTATTCCTTTCATTCAATTCGAAATGAAGGTAATGCATTGATTATTAACACTGTGAATAAACTGCCGCATGCAAGCAAAAAACCACCCCCAACTATCCTCGGATTCAGACTCTGCAATTGCATACACTAAAGGGTATAGTTGATCATCCGCATCAACAACAGTGGCCACAAGTAGTGTCCTTTATATTTTCCATACAAATGTGTCCCGTGAATACATAACAACGAACGACAATGAACAAATCCTTCAATACAAGGTCCAAACTCCCAAAAAGCTCGATCCAAGACTCCATAATCATCGGTCATAACATGTCCAACATTTCCCGCGTTCGATCTAGTTATTTCAGCAAAATATTGCCTTTGACTGCTATATGACTCCGCCCAATCGCCATAAATTCTTTCTACCGCCTTACTCAAAGCTCTCCAAGCCTTCATATAATTGATTTTCACGAACAACTGTTCTTCCATCAAAACTTGTACCGTCCTTGCTGTAATGTTTTAATCAGCTTTCACAAAAGGTAATATTTTTGCCACTACAAAGTTGGACGTCACATGCTTTTGAGTGGAGTTCACCGTTGGGTTAACCCAATTATGTTCGCTAGGATATTTCCTTACAATCCACCGGTTCTGCTCTAATTTTTTGGACACAATAGCATGAATTCTCCATGGACAGTTTGCATTTATATTACAAATGGTGGTGCATTTGGTTTTATTTGATTTTATTGCTTTAAAAGAAGCGACATGCAAAATCAATCATTCGCTCAACTACTGTAACAATTTGGCTTTCGTCTCGAAAACCAAACTAACTTTAAGTCCATTCTGAATGCTTAGAGTTGAAAACAGCTCATTGTTGAACTCAAGATTTGCAACGATTGACCTTGCCATAATTTGTGCATTGCATAAATCATCATCCAAAGGAACTTCCATTTCCATCTCATCACTGTCTTCGGAAATATTATACTCAACCGAAAAATCATAGTTCAAAGAATCATTGTTCATTTGCATACTACCTATCCACGACATGTTGTCTCCACCATGTTCACTAAATCCATATTATTTACAGGGGGTTTATCATTGACATCTTCAACTTTATCCCTGTCCATCTCAGTATCAACATCTTCGTTGTTTGCATTTACGTTTACATTCTCCAAATCAATATTAGATTGCGTAGCAATATCGTGCGTGGGGAATCTGCTATTCAAACATATGTATTACTTTAAAACCAGTACCGTAATTACAATGCATCAAATTTTGATTCTTCATGATACATAACTCTAACTAAGATCATATAACTCGGATGGAGTTGGATACATAAATTGAGACATATGGCAGTGCGATGGTCCAGCAGGACTAGGCAGTGCTGGTCGACAAGCAATATAATTGCATATACGGTGAAAAAAAACAGTTAAATAGCGCACAACTACCAAATTAATACGACCTAAATTTCATAAATAAATGTTTCACCTTCCAAGCAAATGCGTAAATCTGCCTTGACTTGGATAGGGGTACGTATACTGAATGCCCCATGGATAGGTCATACACGGAGGATATCCATATAGGCCTTGTTGTTGACCATACATCGCTGTTATAGTTGGATTAATGAAATTCGAGGATGCATTTCCACGACTGATACTTTCTGCCTCAACCGTTCTTCGGTGCTTCTAAATAACACTGTTAACTTCTTGTTCTCGTACGGGTTCTTCTACTTGCAAGCGCCTAATTTTCCCAACAAATAGCTCAATTGATTTCAATGTCGCTGAAAATATTAGCTCCACATTGTCATCATCGACTATTTTAATGGCTTTCGATCATGATTCTGTCGGCCAATTACACACTAACTCTATGTCAAATTCTTCATATTTTTTCTTGGTAGCTTTATGAATCGGTTCTTTCAGCTGCACCAAATTACAACCTTTCAACACTTTAGCAGGCTTACATGAGCCACGGACATATTTTCCACGATTAAGTTCATCGACAACCAATTCACCATCGAAATAACATATTGTTAGTACATAGTTGGGAGCCATTCTATAATTTATTCAGTCAAATAGATACCTATTATCATTCTTACCAAACAGCAAATGAGAAAAAAATTGAACTAGGGTTTTCAAAAAAACATACCTGCTATAGCTAATTCCTTATTCAAATTCTAGCTAGATTTAAGTAGTTTTTTATTTGAAAATTTGTTTTTTGCTGAGTTGGGGGTGGGGGGTGAGTTCGGGTTTTTTGTGAGGAGAGTTTGAGAGAAGGGAGAGTGAGAGAGTATGGATGGAAAGGGATGCAAGTTTACAGAGAGCAAAAAATAGGCGACATTTTAGATGCCGCATATGGGCGGCATCTCAAATGCCGCTAGTGTATTTTTGCCTAATACATGTGTACTGGCGGCATTTGAGATGCCGCCAGCACACGTGGCACCAACATGGCAAAAACTAGTCTAGTTTTGTAAATAGTTTACAATGCGGTCCGTTCTTGTAATTTATTTACAAATTTGGCCTAAATACAAAATTTACCCTTTTAAGTAAATTTTCTTTCCCATGATTGTCCATAAATCTACATAGTTTCATACTATCTGGACGTGGTCATACTATTTGGTTTGCCGCACTTCTTGTGATTTATTTCACTTGGCAATAGAATTGCTGTAAGTGGAGATTTATTATCATATAATGGAATTACACCAATTGCAGATGATCTGCTACTATATAATTACATCAATTCGAGAATAGGAGCAAAACCACTTTGCCACGACGCTGTAACGACCCAGAATTTTTAGAAATTAAAATTTGAATATTTAATTAATTTTAAATATTAAAAAGTGAATTTATAAGTCAAATAAATTTTTATTTGAATTTTTGGATTTAATTGGATAATTAAATCGATAATTTAATACGTTAAATTATGGAAATAATTAAAAATCGGGTTAAATATGATTGGAAATGATTTGTAAAATTTTATTTTATCATGTTAGAGTTAGAATGATATTTTAGAACTTTTAAAATCGAATTAAAAGTTAATTTGTGAAAATTGAATATTTTAATATTAAAATCGACTAGTGAAAATAGTCAATTTTTGAACAGTCTCAGAATTGAACGAAACTAGTTCCATTGGATCCTTAATAGTTAGTTATTACCGGATTTCAAATTTCGTGTCAATCGGAGTTATCGTTTGATCGTGGCAGCTCGAAACGCATCGATTTATTTTTAATTTAAATTTGGCGAGTGAAAATAACCATTTTTCAAAAAGTCTCGGATTTCGATGAAACTAGTTTCATCGGATCCGTAATGTGATATTATTGTAAGGTTTCAAATTTCAAGTCAATTGGATTTACCGTTTGTCCTGTACGAAATAAAACGCCTAGAAATCGATTTAAATCGGTTTAATTTAAATTGAGCGTTTTCAGCCATAACTCGCACATACTTCCGAATTAGCTCCCGAAACCTATTCCATTGTGTCCGGAACGTGGGATAAACCCTAGGTACGTCATTTTCGGCGCCTAAATCGGAGTTCGGAATTTACGGATGAATAGTGTTCGAAATTTTCCTATAAATAGCCCCTGCCCCTTCATAAAATTAAAAAAAAAAAAATATAAGTTTCAAAACCCTAGCCGCCAGCCTCCCCCATGAACGGCCGAAAGCTTCCCACCTTCCCTTCCAAATTTCTTCAAATCTACTCACAATCATCAGAAACTTTCAACATGGAAGTGATAGAGCATCACGAGCTCTACAGATTCAACGGTTATGATCGTAAATGGCGTGACGGATTGGCGGCAAATCGAGGTGGAAGTGGGGCCGTTCGTGCTCGTGCTTCGGCTACAGATGGAGGCCGAGCTGCATGCTTTTTAGGCCGAAGGTGGAGAAAGCCATGGGCTTCGATGTGGACATGCTTGATCGTGGTGGATGTCGACGGGGGGTAAGCAAAAATTCAAACCCTAAATTGCTTATGGGTTCGGCCTAAATTGTGTTACCTGGAGATGAACACGAGAGGGAGAAGGGAGAGGGTGCACGGCCGGATGAGGGGGGAAGCAAAAATCTAACGGCCCATATTAGTTTGGGTATAAAATTTTTAATTTAGTTGTAAATAATTTTATTTATAATTGTACAAACTTTAAACTGTTGTATCTTGGTCATACGAGGTCCGTTTCGGACGAGATTTTTTGCGTTGGAATCGTATGGATGAGCACTACGCGATGGAGTTGGTTTGGAGTCGTTTGGAGTTAGTGAGAATTTCGAGTAAAATTAAACGCGCGTTTAATTTTATTCGAAATAAAAGCTGAAACGGAAAATAAAATCAAGGTGAGAACTTCTCACTCAATCGAATCGGTTTCGATTTTATTTTAAATAGTTAGATTTAAAATATTTGAATGCATGTATGAATGATGACTGATATCTATTGATTGTTAAAATAGACATTATGCGCCGTTAGTAAGCGGATGTTATTTAGTAAAAACATATACCGCGAATATTTCATAAACAGTGAAATTGGTATTATAAATAATATCAATATATATATATTGGCATATGTATATATTGCAGTTGATTGATTTCCCGTATTTTTAGCGGATGAGACCCTATTACGCCGTTATTAAGCGGATAATATTTAATAAGAACATATACCGCGATAATTTCGTACTGGAGCGAAATTGGTATTGTGCTAATGTTTGTGGATGCAGGAAAACAGGTTGGAGGGATCCAACTGGATTCCTCAACAGTATTTATTTGATTTCAGATATATTGATATTTGATGGATTATCATATTGATATATGATATCGTTGTTGTCGTGATTGACTATTTGGTATGTAGCATCATTGGACCCAAGTTTTGGAATTTTAAAATGATTATAAAGTGATTTTTGAAAATATACTATATTTTTGGAATTGATCCATTTTAAATAAATAAACATTATAATTTTTAAAGTTATAAAAAATTATGATTTTGTGAAATATAGTTAAAAGTTGATTTTTGAGAAATAGGGGATTTATGATTTTATAAAATAGTTTAAATTGGATTTTTGAATATATTATAAAAGTTTAAAAATAGGATTTATAAAATTTGATTATTTTATAAATCAAAATGGTGAAACTATAAAGGAAATTAAAGACGTTTTAAAAGAATAATATAAATTGATTTATATTAAGGGATTTATAAACGGATATTTATAAATTGAAATATTGACTTATAAAACGAGTTTTTATAAGTGTTTGAATGAAGTGAAAATGAAATTCATAAATGAATGAAATTTATAGAATTATGAACTGTGAAGTTATAAAAGAAATTTATAAATAGTAAGATTTATAAATTTGGTGAAATTATTTGAAGAATAGATTAGTTAGATAAATGGATCTTATAAGTTATAAGATTTATAAATTGGAAAGTCTCTAAAGGAACGATTTTGTAAAATAATCGTTTTATAAGTATTTAACTTATAATATGAACTTTTAGTTTATAATTGAGTTATAAACTGGAATAGGTTAATAAAAGAATTTATAAAAAGGAAGTTTTTATAAATAAATAGAAATGGAATCTATAAACGTTGTTTTATAAATTCGCAAATGATTTATTTTGACAAGAAAATTTGTTGAAACCTATAAATGGAGTTATATTCACATTTTTGAATAGTGAATAATCCTTTGAATTAAAATAAATAAAAGGATGAAATGTGTTAACAAAGAATATTCACGTTTTTGAATAGTGAATAATATGTTAAAGAAAATGTTTGAATGAGATGTTTAAACTGAATTAAAACGATCTAACGATGTTTTAAAATGCATTGAGATTCGAAACCATAGATTTCAACATTTATTGTTGAAATAGAGTTTTCGAGAAATGAAAGGAAATAGTGGACTATAACACTGTTGTTATAGTAAATGATTCCCGAAAGGAAATGTTTTGTGTAGTATTGGGATTCATATATCTATTTAATTTCGAATCCCTATACTAGTGATTTTGGGTTGTCGTAACGATGTTTTACGCAACATTCGTTTTGGCCCAAATAAATATGTTTAAGAGAATGATTTCCTTAAAGAATGAAATATATACTTAATTCGATTTAAGTATATTGAATATTTTCCAAGGTTGGAAATAAAAAGATTTGTGAATTACTTATGAATAGCTAAGTATGGAAATGTTTTCCAATATGAAGTGAATATTTAGAATTTATCTTTTGAAGATAAATTGAAAATGGATAATTGAAATCGTATATGCATGAATATTTTGAAATATAAATTCATTATGGAATTTATAAATGAAAAGAAGAATTTGTTTAAAAATAAATATTGATTTATTTTTGAAGTTTGGAAATAATATATCTTGTCAAGATATTTTGGAAAATAAATAATTTGGAAAATTATTTGGAATCTGGTGATGTGTGCATATCTATTTATAGTTCAATAGCCGACTATCAATATTTCCCTTTGAATGGGTATTTGATGTGAATTGATTGAATTTGAATACCACACTTATTTTTAAATAAGCGCTCACTATTCGGGTTAACCGGGAAAGGACCATGGGGTCGTATAACCCATTCTGAATATGTGATACGTCGTTGTGAATTGCATTGAAGATCGGTGTTGAAGACCGAGTATTTGTGAAAGCGATAGGATGACCTATCGATTGTCTCTGCACTGGGTAGCTCCTGGTATAGAGATTCCTTAAGTGATGGGAAATTCGATCGGGATTGTGAATACCCGGATTGCAAAGGCTTCGTAAGAAGTGCCTTCGGTTCTGTTCGAGCCCGGAACAGACTTGTATGGATTGTATGTCTGACATTACAAGTTGAGATATAAAGCCGATTTCTTTCAAATATATTTGTGTTGGTGGCGGAGAATTTATTCTTTTAGCTTAACACCCTTCTCTGAGACGTACGAGCTCAGAGGTTATATAGTTGAATGTTATCAGCGATATATTCCCAATTTGGTAATGTGATATGCTGAGTGATGCTGAAATGATCTTCGTGTTGATTTTTGTGATAGGATCGTTTATTTGATCGTCTATCTTGATGATCATTGTGTTGATCATTTGTTGACCCAAAGCATGGCTTTTGTATAAAGTATGTTTTTGTGGACGTGACTTCGTCGAGCCTCACATCCCGGAATGGTCAAAACAGGAAAGATGCGGCAAGGTTATGAGGGGTCGCTCCCTTTAGGGTATGTGCATTTCCTTCTGGAAAGGGTAGTATCATGGTATGGAGCCCAGATACTTACTCATGTTGAAACACTATATTTTATTTCTGTGTGGTGTTGTTGGTGACGAGCGCTCGGTTAAAATGTCCAATGGGACCGGGGGATGCCATATTCGTGTAGTAGTTACCTAGTGATAAAGGTAACCCGGCCTTGTGTTGGCAGAGAGCTGGTTAAGTTCTCGGGGACGTCCAGCCAGAGGCGTTTCCATGTGGCAATGGGAAGTTCCTTGGCCTGACCATTTGTTGGAAATCCAAAGAAACAATACGAAACTTGTACGGTTTTAGTTGTATAACCTGCTATGGAATGTGGCGGTAACCTGCTATTGAACATAGTTAGCTATAGTAGGCATACGATAATGGTCGTATGTTGGCTAAGATTTATATTCTACTTTCGAAATGAATTTTTCCTATACTATGCACTAGTAATAATATCAAATGTTATTTTAAATGCGTATCAAGCATCTTTGACTATCATAAGGAGAAATCTCCTCCGATTCTGCGTTTGCATGTGTGTGTGTGCGGGAGGCCTTATGGTAGTCTCATTTTTAAAAGCATTGCGAATTGAATTTAAAAATATCTCTCTATTTTGATTTTAAAGATAAATAACTGTTTTGAGTTCTCATACCAGTCACATGACTGACTTGGAGTTTATTGTTTTCCTTCCTAAACTCTGGGTGCCCACCAATTTCCACACGGGCAGTTAAGAGTTAAGGTTTATCAGGATATTCTGGATATTCTGGAGTTGCTGGAGGCAAGCTGGATGGCATGGCATATTACTTATATAGTATTTCTTTTTCCGCTGCACTGTTTGTTGTTGTTGTATACTCTGATGATATGATGAAATGAAATGTATAAAATGTAATAACTGATATAGTTCTTTGTTTAAAGATAATTCATTTATTATTATATGTTGTTCCGCTGCGAATTGTGAGATTCTGATGTTGTTCTGTTGTTTTCTGTTCCGTTCTATTTTAAAATTATTTTTTCTATTTTTTCTTTCCCCTCCATTTTCTATCTCTTCTCTATCTTTCTTCTCTTCTATTTTCAAATTCTCTATTTTCTGATTTTCTGTTTTCTTTCTCTATTTTCTGTCTTCTTCTCTCTTCTTCTCTCTTTCTCTTTTCTTAAATTCTCTTTTTAAAAACCCATAACTATTCGGTTTTTCGGCAACGAAAAATCTTGATCGTTACAGACACACTTTCTGTGGTTGTAGATTTTATTAGAGTGGGAATTCAAGATCCAAAAAAGAAGCCAAGGATCAAGAAATTCTAGAAAGATGGGTTTTCCCCTCCCGATGCCTAATGGGTACAATGTTTTCAGTAAGTGATAGAATGTTGAAATCTAAACAGTCGAAATCATGGTTAGTTGTGAATGGATCCATTAGATTGGACCAGAATTGCAAGAAGATGCAGATATAAGAATTTTATGATGATCATCGACTATGTCTAGAGAACCAGTATTGAAGCACTAGAGGACGAGCGACTTATGTACATTGGTCGCCAGTTTCGACGACGGTTACCAGTAGTTAGCAAACTGATGCGAACATGGGTAATCATAATAGTGCATATAAAAGGAGAGGCCTATAACAGTAAATGGGTTAGTGATAGGACAGATAAATTAAAACTAAATGAAAAAAGGCATTGTAATTGATAACTTTGAAGAACTTCAGGCTTGCTGAAATACATTTTGGACTGGGCTTTGAATTCTTATTACATGTTTAAGTAGAATTATGGCCTGAGTTTGGAAATAATTTGTGTACTTGTACTTTATATCTTTCCTTTATGGACAATAATACCAATTTTCAATATATATTGCAAATTAGCAATTCTGGAAATGCTCTGATAATATGAGTGAAAAAAAGACGATTATTATGGTGATGTCCACAAAGTGTTGTATTTGTCAAAACTGATATTTTGCTTTCTGTTTTAGATTTGGTTGGTGATGCGAACATATATACAAATGATCCAGACGACATATAACCAAGGTTGAGATCATGGTTGCTGAACCTAAAAGGTATCAATTTGAGTACACTTGATCATATACATTAAGATTATCAATTTCTAGAACTACTGAGATTCATCTGGAAAGAACACTTATAACAAGTATATACCGATGTACTGAATCAGGTGCGGTACTCTCCCAATCTGGTACCTGAAGGTAACTGAACAATTATAACAAACAGAAAACAAAAGGATTCATGCTTCAAGATCTACTAAGATTCATCTGGAGTATACTGAATCTTTACACGAGTTGCTTCTTTATGTGCGGCTTATATAGTCTGGTAAGCTTCTTTATGTGTGTAATCAAACTTGCTTTTGATAGTTTCGTATTTGCAGTTTAATGTTTACTTATGGGAGTATTATTTGGGGGTACATTGGAAAACTTGAAATACTATAGTTCATATGTACAGTCCATTTTCTAGCCATTGAAACATCATAAGTACGCTTGGTATTTCTCGTATGAAAACGGTACTTGGGATAACACCCATATATTTGCTCTTTCCTCATCAAATTACTAAGGCATGACTGTTGTTTCTTGATTGATTCACTATGCGTGATGATCTCGAATTGAAATTTTTTTCCTCTACAAGTAAATGTTTTTCCATTGCTATTACGGATTATAGGCGCTATCCCAATGCTTTAAATATATAGCTAAGCATCTAGAACTTTAGATCATGGATCCAATGGTTTATAATTGTTAGGTGTTTTCATGCTGTGGTTTCAACTATAACAGAATATTAGAAAGAGTATAGAGACTTTTTATACTTTCTTAGTCATACATAAGGAAGAATTCAATTTTATATTTTTACGTAGGTGAATTTAGTGGAATGGTTCAAAACGATGGTTGTAATAGGATAACTCATGAACTAATGGATCTAAATCTTGATGCGAAACCCACGGCAAGGGTTTTCAAATGTATTCTTTTTAGTTGCTTTAAAATGCGTCGATCTTGATTCTGGAAAATGGCCTAAGATGAGTCAGGTTGTTAGAATGCTAGAAATCGAAGATGAACTATATCTCCAAGTTGATTATTCATATTTACTTATCATAATTTTGTTAAGGCTACTACACATGTTTCTGTATAAAGATTTATACAAATATAATTATGTGACAAATAGGGTGGAAGAAACAGGAGTGGCTACAGCACAAACTGGGATATTATTAGGCTTGACAATGTATTGGAATCATCGATTGAAGGATTAGTTTTGCAGCATTCTTTCATTTTCCGTGAGTTTCATTTACTAGTAGTAAAAATTGCTTGTAGTATTACTTGTGTCTTGATTTTTATTTTATACAGCGTGATTGCTAATTTTTTGGTTTCTGGTATGCTATTTTGACTGGAAGGTTCGGAAAGGCATGCTATGCCCTTTTATGCCTCTAACCTTTCCATACATAATAGGCATGTTTCTCTATATTTCTATATCTAAAGACAATCTATCGCTTATGCTAGTTTTCATGTTTTATATCAAAAAGAACCGCTTATCATCTATGTTTACAATCAACATGATCTTCAAAAATGAGATGTTGAAATATATTCACTATGACCATTTTTTGCTTTACAGCTATAGATGTGGCTGGACAAGTAATTGATATCGGTCTTGCAATAACTAATTTCCAAGAAGGCAATAATGTGTTTCCATTATTAATGTCATGGCAAGAACCGATCATTGCATACTGTCTCCGTCCTTATGTTTAAGTTTAAGTTTATTAAAATTTAAGTTATGACATTTTAAATTTTAGCAACTGAGATAATTTTAAGTTTAATAATAATAATAACAATAACAACAATAAACGGTAGTTTGAATAAATTAATTAAGTTTTATAAAAATTAGATATGTTTATAAAAGTTAAGTAAATATTATAAAAATTAACAAATATTATAAAAACTAACCAAGTCATACTTGGAACACCATTTATAGATAAAATCTATCCTATAACAAATATTGATAAAAATGGAATAACCGGTATTTATGAAGATAAGACCATTACTTTTGAATTTATAACTAAACCCTTTACAAAGGTATTACATGAAATAAAAGATCTTTTGACACAAAAACCTATCATTTAATTTACCTAAAACAATAAGTTATTTCTCCTAATATAGAAGAAAAACTCCAAAATCCAAAATTGCAAGAAAAATTAAAATGATTTATAACAAATTTTCTATAGAAATTTGTACTGACCATCCAAATGACTTTTGGGATAGAAAGAAACATATTGTTAAGCTTCCATATGAAGAGAATTTTGATGAAAAAAATCCCTACTAAAGCAAGACCATGTCAAATGAATTCTGAATATTTAGAATTGTGCAAAAAGGAAATTGAATCGTTATTACAAAAAGGTTTAATAAAATCATCCCAATCACCTTGGTCATGTACTGCATTTTATGTAAATAACATAATGAACAAGAAAGAGGGGTACCTAGATAATTAATAAACTGCAAACCTCTTAATAAGGTTTTGAAAGGGATTAGGCATCCAATTCCTAAGAAAAAGGATTTATTAGATAGGCTATATGATTCTATCATGTTTACTAAGTTTGATTTAACATCTAGCTATTAGCAGATCTAAATTTCAAAATCTGACCAATATAAAACTGCTTTTAATGTCCCAGTTGGACATTATGAATGGACAGTAATGCTTTTTGGTTTGAAAAATGCACCTCGGAATTTTAGAAAATAATGAATGACATTTTTATTCCATATAGTGAATTTATTATAGTTTATATTGATGACATTCTAGTATTTTCAAAAGATATTGAAACATATTATAAACACTTAGATATTTTTAGAAAAATCATTGTTCAGAATGGCTTAGTAATATCAAAAGCAAAAATGTCTTTGTTTCAGACAAATGTGAGATTTTTAGGCCATAATATCAAAAAAGGAAAAATAATTCCTATAAATAGAAGTATAGAATTTGCTTCAAAATTTCGTAATATAATAACTGATAAAACACAGTTATAAAGGTTTTTGGGTAGTTTAAATTATATATCCTTTTATTATATTAATTTAGCCACAGATGCTGCCATCTTATATGATAGATTAAAAATGAATCCAGGCCCATGGATAGAACAACATACTAAAGCTATTAAAATAATAAAAGAAAAGGTAAAAAATTTGCCTTGCTTAATGCTTTCAAATCAAAATGGGAAAATATAATAGAGACAGATGCATCAGATCTAGGATTTGGTGGAATTTTAAAACAAACATGTCCAAAGACAGAACAAGAATATCTTGTCAGGTTTCACTCAGGTAAATGGACTAATAGTCAAAATAACTATGCAACCATAACTAAGGAAATCCTTGCTATAATTGAATGTGTTTTAAAATTTCAAGGTGATTTATATAATCGAAAATTTATTATAAAAACTGACTGTAAATCAACCAAATATATGTTTAATAAATATTTTAAACATGATGTATCAAAACAGATGTTTGCCAGGTGGTAAGCTCACCTAGCACCTTTTGATTTTGAAATCCTTTATAAAAAAGGTGAAGAAAATAGTCTTTCTGATTTTTTAACTCGTGAATTTTTGCAGGATAATGATCCACATAGGAAGGGGTAATTCCTTTTACGGAGGAAAAGGTAGAGAAAATATCCTCCTAGCCCAATATGGAAATAAAAAACTATTTTATGAAAATTTAATAGCTACTTCAGGGAATAATAATTCCAATGATTCTCTGTTCAAGGAATTTTTAGAATTTAAAAAGAAACAAAGGGCTAATAGCCAATCTGGTTCGTCATCATATGCCAGCATAACTAGTAATGAAGAAGTTCAGGAAAATATAACTACTTATGCTGAAAACCTATATAGAGAAATCATACAGCACTTAGAATTTGATGCTGTAAAAAGAGAGAATGATCCCTGGAACCTACTACAAAGGTACCTTGATACTTCATCATTTACCGTCACGGGATATAAGCAAACGGCGTATTACGAGGCCATAATAAAAGCCTCTAAAACTTGTGAAATAACTCATTTTAATGCAGGCGACCCGAATGTTTATCGTTTTAGTAAAATAATTGTTAAAAGGCTAATAATGCCTGAAGAATGGGGGCTATCTACCCTTAATCAAAAAGAAATGTTCTTACCTGATAAGATTTTTTTTAATAGGTATAACTATTGAGATTATGCAGATGCATTACATAAAGTACTTGTCTATGAAAATAATAAATGAATATATTCATGGTTTATAAAAATATATGGGGAAGTTTATAAACGACCAATACCAAATTGGTTTATGGACTTGTGGACAAAACATAGACCACCACTTGATATTCTCCTAGGAAAATTAAAAGAATTATTTTCAAAATAGGTAGATGTTTCACCAAGATTAAGCAATCTTGAACAATATCTATCGATATCAGGATCAAGCCCATAATATTTCTTCAATGAGTTTTCCATTCCTTAGATTTGGAAATAGAAACTGGAAATTGGATATACCAATAAATAAATTCCTTTTTTACACAGATGTTTGTTTACAAAATTCTGGGATAAATTAACTAGAATTGACGATAGTACAGGTCAAATATTTGGCCAAGAGATGATATCAGAAATAGAGAAAAAAATAGAATTTTATCGGGAACAAGAATCCGTAATAAAGTATAAGGAAGCTCTAAGCCCGTTCTAACATATTATCAGAAAATTGAAAATGCAAAAATGTGCAGTCACCAAAGAAGATATTCTTTATGCCTATATTGTAGAAATAAAGAAGGATTTAATAAAGAACATTGGTAAGGATGATGCAAATTCAGATACATCAATGGCTTCATCAAAAGCTAAAGACATAGCCGAGGAAGATCAATTCTCAAATCTAAATAATGAAGATTTTGTGGAAATAGCAGCAAATTGGAAAATGAAGCCCATAATGGGAAAAGACAAAGGCAAAATGATTCTGAATTAGGAATGATCTGGCAAAATAATAATTAATCTTTTATAAAGTGGAACAGGTGGATAATTTTTTATAAAGTAGGCTCATTGCTTTTATAAAAAGCAACACTGGTGGCTAGCTAATAGAAGACGGATAAGCTACTCTAAAGATTCCTTTTTTGGATTCAAAAATTTTGAAGTTTGAAGAAAAAAGTGGATTCTAATTCCATTTCGGTTCCAACCTCAACTATATAAAGAGAGGTACTTCTTGTGAAGAAGGCAGACTTCATTCTTCCATTCTCTGCTCTAATTAAAAACTTTTTGCCGTTATATAAGTGTGTAATATTAAAGTGTGTAATATAAGGAAGATCTTGCTACTTCCACTTGTGCTATCTTTTGTAAGTTTTTATTTTCAAATTTCTGTATTAATATATTGAATATAGCCCGAATGGCAGGCTAATTTAGGTGTGTGTTGAATTACTTCTGTTATGTATGTATGTTTTCATGTGTTCAAATGTTTATACATACTAAATTGAGAATATCATTCATGGGTTGAGAACAATATCAAAGGACAGTAAGTTCTTGCTATCTTCCAAGTTCATTTCAGAGCCATGGTAAGGCGTTTCTAGTACTTTATTTAAACCAGAAATTATTGTCAAATCAATACTTGACTTGTAAAATATTCCCTTATTTGTTCTGGTCTTTTCAGTTTAATTTGTAAGATCCTGAAAGCACTGTTGCAAAATTAGTACTGTAGCAGTACTGTTGCAATATGCTAAAACAACCCTTTACTCTGTAAACTGTCTTAGTGTATCGCGTATCCAAATTAATTGTGCCCAGCATTTTTAGATTAGTATCAGAGACATGGTATGTACATATAGCTTTGGAGTAATTCAACACATACTCAATAGTATGAATATGATTAGAAAAAGAGATACTGTTAAAAATAGTATTAAACAAGAATATGAAATTCCCAAAAATTTAGATTTACTAAATAAATGAACAATTCCTAAAATTGAACCTAAGGTAATATACCAATTAGGTACATTTGAAAAACTTGGTTTAAAACAAGTCGTTAAAACTATAGAAGAGTCAATTTCTATAGATAATGATAAAATGATAATTAAACTATTAAGTGAAAAGGATTTACAGCCTCATAGGAAAACGCACAAATTTATTCACATAGGTTTAATACAAATTGCATTTAAACCTTTAACTCTTGAAGGACTACCAGAAAGCTTTATAGCCGCTCTAAGAGATGGTAGAAATTTAGATTGGAAAAAATCATTAATGGGAATAATACAATCAAGTCTGGCATATGGTCCAGTCTATTTTAACGTTTATCCAAATATACAACTCTCTTTATCTGATATTAATATTTTAGAAGCTATTACTTTAAATGCTAAAACTCATGGATATAATTATATTCTAGGATCTAAGTAATGTGCATTTGCTATAGAATTTATTACAAACCTTTATATACTTTGAATCCCCAATGTAAATTGGTTGATAAACCTTTAAATGAAACTATTTTAATAGAAACAAATTTTAGTTAGTTTAATATAACTACAAGAGGCAATAAAATAGGAAGAAATTCCTCTTTTAGAAAATTGGAAATTAGAAAGAGCCATTCCTTCTCAGCCAGTGACAAATAATAATATTACTAATATCATACTAACCCCTGAAGGAACTATTCAAATACAAATAGATAATAATCTTTCTAGACCTAGTTCTAGTAACATGTATTTATCAAGAACAAAATCTTTTCAGTCTTATATTTCACCTTTTGATTATACAGTTGAATCTCCATCAAGAATGTCCACATCTCAAATTAGAGAAACTGAAAGAAAATCATCTAATGATGGATCTTTAAAGGATAACACTGTAGAAAAATTATATATAAATAGAAATAATACTGTAAAAGGTATTTACAATAATCAAGAAGCCGATATAACCGAATCAGAAATGAATTTCTCAATCTAATGGATTATATAACTAAAATAGATTTTAGTCCTAGCTCTCAGGCCAGACAAAGAATTAAATTTGAATTTAATCTTCCAAAATGGGAACCATTTAGGAGATAGTTTTTTGAAAAAATTTCAAAAGAAGAACAGAAATATTTTCAAGAAGAATTATATAAATTCACAACTGAAAGAAATATAATGTTTCCTTTATTCCGTGGTTTACAACAAATTATATTGAACAATGTATTTCTATGATAAAAAGAGATTATAAACTGTCAAATGGAAATCTGCTAAAGGCAGTTTATCCCCCTCAACAACCCTTTAAAATAGAAAAAATTGGGAAGTACTTAAGCTTTAATGCATTTTATAAAATATTAAAAAATGATACATTAGAAATTACTGTAAGACAAATAAACCAAATATTTGAACAACAAAATTATGCAAATCTTTATTTAGCTTTTATTGGTGAACAAATTACTTCATTACATAACAAAATAGAAAAACTATTTTCTGCTATTAATAATATAAAACCTACTATTTCAATTACAACTGAAGAAGTAAGCGAAGTAATTGCAACTTCAAGTCTTCAATCCCCCCTTGAAGTTAAAGGTTTTAAGTTAAAAACAGAGTCAGAATTAGGAAAAGCTTTTAAATTAAAATCCGAATCCGACTTAGGGAGATCTCTAAAAGAAATAATGGATAATCTCAGATTAATACTCTTGAAGAAGAATCTTCTCAATAAATTAATAGCTACCATACAACCCAAGATGAGATAGGTAAACTTGAAAAAAAATGCATATAAGCCTTCTTAAAAATTATTTTACTATAGGAGACCTTCTCCTATGGATGCTTTACTTGAAGAACCAGATTTTATTAGTAATAATAGTTGCAATGGGAAAAGTATATATGAATGGAATATTGACATATTTAGTGAAAAAGAAATATTTGATGTAGCTTATCGAATGCCAATGTATAATACGGTTTGCAAAAATAATGGTAATAATGATGTTACTGTTGCAAGAATAATAGTCGCTGGTTTTACTGGCCAGCTTAAAGGACGGTGGGATAATTATCTTCCTACATCTCATGAAAATGAAATTTACAACACAATAAAACAAGAAGATGGACAAATGGTCCAAAAATGTTGTATATACTTTAATAGATACTATTCTAGAACATTTTACTGGAAGAGTATCAGATAATAATGAAAGTGTTCGTACACTTCTACAAAATTTAAGGTGTAAAACATTTACCGATTTTAGATGGTACAGAGTGTGAGAAATGCGGATTATGGATCTTAAGGCTGGAATAACACTAGAGGGGGGGGGCTGAATAGTATTTTGTGGATTTTCTAAATCTTTTTGAAACTTATGTAATTTAATCACCAACAAATGCAATTCACAGACACAGATATAATCACAGAATCAGACACAGATGCAAAATAAAAGCAGTAAAGGAAATAACACACCAGGATTTTATACTGGTTCGGAGTTACCCCACATCCAGTCCCGTACAATCGTACAGATTTCTTATCAAAATAATCTCCTAGATTACACCCTTGTTTTCAAGGCTACAAGGTACACACTCCTGTATTAGAGTCTAGGGCAAACATTCTTGATTTAACCAGGCTGCAAGATCACCTAATTGATTTCCCAGGATACAATCACACCCAATTGATTTCAAGACTCAACTGCACCTTTTACTTAACAGTTTGATTTACAAAAGATTCTATAATTCTGAATAGCACTAAGATCTTATAGAGAGAGTGGTAGAGAATCAAACAAGAGATAATCAAGGTTGATTCACTTCGTATTTTGGATTAGTATAGTTTAGGATTCTTTAGAATAAATGTGGAAGATGAAGAGGAGAGAAAATAAATGAAATCTGGTAAAAAAATTCGTTTAGAACTTACTGGTATTTATAGTAGAGCAACAACCATATCTATTCGTGAAAGGATATGATGAATAGACACTTCTTTTGAAAATTGAAATTTGAAAATAACGGACACCATGTCGACATGGGGGGTTGAGGGATGCCGACATGCTCAAGGCAAAATTGATGTTTTTATTTTCTTATTAAAATCGGTTTCTATAATTTGCCGAAACAATTTCTAAACTTTGTAAATACATTTGAATATAGTTTAAACATATAAAAGAGTTTAGAAAGTGATTTTTAATACAAATAATCTTAATCTATAAAGTGATTTAAAATCTGATTACATAAATATTTTAAAGCTAAATATTTAAAACAACAGATGGTTTAAAAACAAGGACAATTTTGAAATCAAAATATTAAAAATGATAAAAATAGTTTTGAGACTAAAATATTTAAAACCAAGAGAGATGTCGTTTTGAAAAGAAAGTTTTGAAAACATTTTTAAAAAATAAGAGATATATTTTTGAAAAGCATTTCTATAAAATTATTGGATATCAAAATAGGACCACTATATATTCCACTAGATATTATCGTGGGTTCCATCCCTTTAACAGGCTCGAAGTGGATTTCATTCCACGAATAAATTTCGAATAAAAATTCCAGATGTTTTAACATAATTCTAGACTCGATATTTATCTTGTACTATTGAAATCTTAAACTCTTGATATCTTGATACTCATGAGTCTTCAATCTTGATATCTTCAGTCTTGAATCTCTATACTGTACAGTCTTCATTCTTGGTACCTGCATGTTTATATCCTGCATATACATATATATCTAAACTTTAATATTAGTATTTATATTTTATAAAAAGTCCTAAGGTTGTTGTCATCAAAACCATCATCTCAAGGGCTCTCCCCATTTTTGATGGTGACAACCTATGTTTATGAAATATACTTCTCCTTCACAATAACTCACCCTAAAACTAATTACTCCCTCTTAATCAAAGCCTAACCACTCTAACTACTCTATCTTATATTTCTCTCCCTTTGTCATCAATAAAGAACTTATCCTAAACTAATATAACTCCTCTTAGTCTTATACTGAAGTACCTGTGACAAATTATGATGGAGTGTGTCTGTGTGTGTATAATAACATGAGTTAATAATAAAGACATGACAAATATGAAAGTCTAAACCACATAAATATACACTATGTTTCGTATAATTTTATACAATCCATTCAAACCAAATCAATTCTAATCAAATCAAAGCAAATCAAATCAAATCACACAATTCAAAAACAAGCAATTCAAACCATAAGGAGATCAAATATTTCTAGGAACTTCAACCCATCCTTCTTCTCTAAAGATATGATCCTTTTTAGTAACTTCCCAATCTTCATTATCTTGAATTGAAGTTCCTAGAGGATTTTATCAAGATCATCTTTGTTGAGGGCAAAAATCATCCAACGGAGGGCATTGAAATACTTATCTTATTCTTTTATCATCCGCATTTGATTTAGTTCTAAGTGCCTTCGATTGTGGAGAATAAAAGTAAGTATATTCTTGAATGAATTGAGAGTTTCTTCAAGATTATCACTTAGAGTTTGAGAAGAGGAAGCCATTTTTGATAAGTAGTGAAGAGATGCAAATAGAGATAAGTAGAAATGAAAAGATTACAATTTTTTGGAAGAAAAAGTTGTTTAAATAGGCAGAAATTCGTTTAAAATGAATAGACATGAGTTAGTTATTTTAATTTCAAAATTTAAATAACCAAATCTGATAGTTATATGTCGACATAGGGGGGTAGAGGCATGTCGACATGGGTCTGTTAATTTATGTGTCTTATTTATTTTGTGAATAAGTATGTATATATATATAAACTTATATACTATACTAATATTTATTCCAGAGACACGATAAGATAGAAAAACATAAGATATATGATTTTTATAAATAGATGACATGATACATAAGATACTACATAATATGATAAAAAGAACAATACAAGCTCACACAAAACAAATTAATACATCACAACCTTGTTCTTAGAATGTGCTAGAGAATGAGGCGGATGATGATAAGCCAAGTTTCCGACCAACTTTAGCAAATAATTTGTTCATATTAGTGGACATTTTACCCGATTTCTTACTAACGGATCTTTTGAAAATCCGTTGATTTTCCACTATAATCATTTGATTTTGAGGAGAGTTTTGTTGGAAGGATTGTTAGTATTGGTAGGACATTCAATACTTTCCAAGGAGGTTTCTTCATTATCTTCTCTAATTTCCATTTCCTCCCCTTCTTCTTCTTCTTCATCTTCAATTCCTTCATAAAAACCGCGATTCAAATTCACATAAATCATTTTAACAAGATTTGGTTAACAGACAAAAATCATTTTGAGAATTGTCAAAAAGACTTAGGATATGATTCTCTTCAAGAAGAGTATTGATTTCATATGTTGAGAAATCGCTAAAGATAGAAAACTTTTCTATATGAACTTTTCCGAAATTAGCATAGCTTATATAAGCCTTGATTGCTTCCGGATCATTATAGAAATACTCTTTAATGGTTTTATACAGCCTCATTGTGGATGGAGTGCTTAAAGAAGCCATTTTTGAAGAGAATAGAAAGTTTGAAAGAGTGAAAGAGAGTTTGAATTTTAAAATGAAAGTGAAAAGCTACGATAAGATAATAGAAATAAATAGATATTCAATAGACATGTTCTCTGGTCAAGAGGTGTGTAACGACCCACCTTTTTGGACAGTTTAAACCGACGATCAAATACATATGCCGGTTCCAAACCATTCAAAAGGGCAGATGGTTATTGGGGTAATTAAGAAAAGAAAGGGAAGGGAAATAAAGGAAATGAAACAACACAGAATCTTGCAGCGGAACGGTAAAATATAATAGTCAAATAAACAGTTCATGAAGCTGTTTACAATACTTTGATCATTATTTATACAACATTTATCAGAGTTATACATATACACCTGGACAAATAGAATAATGCAGCAGACAACATGATGCAAAGATAATAAGAGTAGTAGTATACCAAATCTTCGTCTTCGTCCTCTAGAATAGATCTTCAATAAGCTAGAAAACTCAGGTCTGACCCGAGTGTAATGAAAAGACAAAACACTCGAGTTAGGACTAAAATATCCTTATGAAAGTTAAATCATCGTAAATAAATATGAGTGTAACGACGTTAGAGATGTTTACGGGTTTGACATCTCATATCCAGTGTCGACGTGCGTGCAATAACTCAAGAGATGTTACGGGGTTTTCCATCTCTCAAGGATCCGTTAAACTATCTACTAGGTAGTAATGTACGCTAAGTAGATAATGCCTATCAGTAATATAAAGTATCAAAATAGCGTTAAGGCGTTACCATAATCCCCCTTAACACATTTTTATAATGCCATAGTCTATACAGCACCGTAAACCCCACCGTAAACTAGTGGTTATCAGAGAGTACCCCATAGGTATAACACAAAACAAAATGTAGTGGTCGCGAATAGGATAATCAGTATGACAAGGTACATGAGGCGATACAACTAGGATACTAGTAGTTGCGTGATCCGGACTGATGTTGAGCATAGCCAGCAGCTACCCCAACACCGCGAAACAACACTCCCAAATCAACTAAACTACTCCACTAGTAAACTGTTGAATTTATGTGATTCAATTTTTTTCCAAAGAAGATAAGAAAACAATTAATTGATTCATTTAATCAATTAATTATGCTATATATGGAAAGATAAAGAGGAATGATATATGCGATATCTTTTAGAGAAAGGAAACTAATTAATTGTTAATCAATTTGTAACAACCCGCATATTTTACGATTGAATATTTAAATATTTTATTTTAAATATTTCATTGTTGGTCGGATTATTGTCCGAAAAGATACTTTTTTGCAAACAGTCGAATTAGGACCCGAGACCACCCCCGTTGAGTTCAAAATGACGTTTGCGATCTTTTTGAGTATAAAAATTGATATGTTTGGAGTTAGTGAAAATTTGCTACCTTTTCACTTAGGGCTTTGGTTTAGTTTTAGCCTATTAGACCCAAGCTTCACCCCCTCTTCTCTTTATTCCTTCATAACTTCCTTATACATTCAAGCTTCATCAAAAATGGAGGAAGAGAGTGGAAATTAAAATCCTAAGCCCTAGGTTCTTTGCAAAACTCGAGCTCTAACTTCAAATTCAAGAAGAAGCTTTGGTAAGCCTTCTCTTCTTCTCCAACTCATTCTCCTTTCAATTTCAAAAATATCCTAAACCTAATTTAGGTAATGTTCTTCTTTTGAGCTTAGATACAAGCTCCTTGGATTGTGTTGAAGGGTGGTTGACCTTCCTTTGGTTTCCAAGCTTCCCCTTAGTTGTTTTTGTGTAAAAAGGTGAGATTTTTACCTCACATTTTTGTCTATATTTATCTCCGTTGTTAGGTATGAATTCCTGACATCTATTCATGATCATTTGCTTTTGATTTGAATTGGTATGGTTGAATTACCAAATTTTGGTTTTGAAGTCCAATTTTAGTGAAAATCCTTTAATGGATGTTTGGATGTGTTGTTTGGGGTGTATCGAAGAGCTTATATGGCCGGGTTGTCGCTTGACATAAATCCTTAGTCATCGTTGCTCGTTCGATCGCTCCCTAATTGATTTGGCCATTATGGCCTAGGCAAACTGTTGCCTTTACCAGGGTTCAAACATCTGGAGACCAATGCAGACGTCTGGTTTTGCTCCCTGGAGAAAAATTACTCATGACGAGTGATAAACAGGGCAGTGACTAATTTCAGACGTCTGAACTAACGTTCCAAACGTCTGAAAAGATTGTCAGACATCTGATTTGTGTCTTCAGATGCCTGGTTGATTTTTTGGAAAATTTCCAGAGATCATAACCAGACGTCTGGACTTTCCCCAGATGTCTGATTCGATTTCAAACATCTGGTTTAGTGCATCAGACATCTGGCTGGGTTTTCTGGAGTATTTCTAGAAGCCAATTCCAGACGTCTGGAACAACCCTCAGACATTTGGAAATGCCCTGTTTTGCCTAAATTGTCTATTGTGTTGGAATATCCAATTTTTAATCGATTATTTTTCTCTAATTAGTTGTTATCACTTTAGTTGCCTTTGATAACTTCTATTTTTGGAATTTTTGGGAATATCCATTTCAATGGATTTGGTATCGATTTCTTTGGATTTAATTCACGTCTTCGTATGTGAATTTTTAGTGATTTATTGTTTCTACAATCATATTTGTGATTTGTCACTTTAAAAACATAAAGGTTTTCTATACTAGTAGTAAATATCAAAACTCTTTCATCAAAACGATTTCAACACTATTTTATTACAAAGCTCGTTTCTTAAAATCGATTTCCAATCTATTAGTGTATACAAACCTTTACCTCACTCGTACGAGAAATCTAATTAAACGACTTAGTAAAAGAAGTGGTATGAAACGCCTGCAGTTACTTCGCCGATTAATTGTTGGACTTGTTCGATTGAATCTCTTGTGACAATTTTCTAGTGGAGATCTATAATTTGTTCATAAATATTTAAGTTAAGCTAGTGGTTATGGGACATGAAGCTAAGCTCATATATTTACTAGCTTGTTGTAATTGACACTTCTTGATGATCGATGATGATCATTTTTGTGATTTAGACTAGCAATGTGTGATGTCTCTTTGTCTGCGAGGGAGACTAAACCCCGTTTCTGTGGAGCTTCTGCTCAATTTGGTGGGGGAGCGACCCATGGTCTTTGGGCCGTTCTGTGGAGCTTCGGCTCAAAACTAATGGTTAGGATCCATGGAATAGCGTTCCGTTTTGTGATACACGTGTTGGTGAGCTTTCATGCTCCCGTTTTGTGATAGGCCTCCCCCTTTTTGTGATTTCTGGATTTCCATTGATGATTTCTAGAATTTTTCTTTCACCAATTTTCGTGATTTGCATTGATAAGTTTTATCAATATTTATGCATTGGTGAATTTGTATGTCATTAACTTTTGCGATTGGCATTGATATAATTGTCAATATTGATGGTTTGGTGAATAAAAATAAAGAGTATGACATTCTTTTTGATCTTTGAGAACATTCTTGTGATATTGATTAATCTCTAGTTGGTTTTCAGTTACATACTTATCACAATATGGTTTGGTGAATAAAAATAAAGAGTATGACATTCTTTTTTATCTTTGAGAAGATTCTTGTGATATTGATTAATTCTCTAGTTGGTTTTCAATTTCATACTTATCACAGTATGGTTTGGTGAATAAAAATAAAGAGTATGACATTCTTTTTGATCTATGAGAAGATACTTGTGATATTGATTATTCTCTAGTTGGTTTTCAATTACATACTTATCACAGTATGGCTTTATAGTTATCAAACATCTTTGTCATATCTATTATTCTATATCATTTCATCTGATATTTATAGTTAGACTGATCCGTTTATTATTTTCTTATCAAATAATACTCGGGTCAGACCGAGATGTTACAGGTGCTTCTGCTTGACTTCTCATCTGGGATTATTATTATCCTGGCTTTTGGTTAACTACTTAGATTGGTAGTTTTTGGTTGTATACATTTGAGAGATAGACTCATTGATGTATACTTATTCTTTTGTGAAGCTCTTGTAACTATTCTTTTGTGATATTGTGGATCTTTTTTGACCACTACTCTGATATACACTTTCATGTGTTATATATTTATATCTTTTTCCGCCTTTGTGATGTGAATTATCTGTGACTGATTTGTGTTATGTTTATTTCTATATTTGTTTCCGAAGATATTATAGCCACTGTGTAGTAGTTTTGAGTTTGTGTCGGCATGTTGGATTTCCTCTTGAAAAGAATGCAAGTTATATTTTATCTGGCATATCGGTGCTCGCACAAAGCCATTACACGGATGGTCGCTCCTCAACAGCCTTATTCTCTGTGCTAGTTGACGGCATTACACCGTAGCGTCCTTGGCTATCGTAGGTATAGAGGTGGGGCGTCACAGCTTGGTATCAAAGCCAAACTTCGGAACAATGTAGAATAATCTAGAAAGGATCATGTCCTAAGTCTTTCTTAGGAGTCATGTCTTAGGATTTTATTCGGGTCTTCGAACCTCCTATCCTATTTTCTTTTGTGATTCCTTGTTTTATCAATCATTATTGTTTGATATTCATTTTGTGAATAACATTTTTCTTCTTCTTTCTTTCTTAATGAAGAGAAATGGTTAGATCTGGCCGTCCCAGCGCCGGTCAATCTAGTGCTACTCCCCAAGATGGAGTATTTATGTCTGCCCAACAGCTTCTTGATCTAGTAAAGAATGCTCAAGCAGCCGGTTCTAATTCGGAATCTACTCACCCTAAGTCTGGATTTGCACGCTTGTGCAACCGTTATACCAATTTGGGTGGGAAGCCATTCAAAGGTTCTGAAACCATTATTGAAGTCCAGGCTTGGCTAAAAGCATGCGATCGAATCTTTTCTCGCATGAATCTTATTGATCTTCGCCGTGTCCAGTTGGCCTCTAGTATACTCCAAGAAAGAGCATTAGACTGGTACGAGCTTCTGATTTCTGAAATAAATGAAGCGGATCTTACTTGGGAGAAATTCCGAAAACGATTCGAATTAAAGTTTGTGCCAGAAGCTGAGAAAGTAACGTTGGCTCGTCGTTTCATTGACCTTGTTCAAGGCGAATCCTCTGTGGCAGACTATGTCGCATCTTTCGAGTCATTTTCTAAATACGGGGTTGAATACATAAACACCCCATTGAAGAAAAACCAAAGATTTGTCTATGGCTTGAATAAAAATCTCAAAAAGCCATTACTTATAAAATTAAAAGTTTCTTTTGATCAACTCATTGATATCGCTCTTCGACTTGAAGAGGCTGATAGAGTAAGTGATGTTGAGGTTGGGAGTGCTAAATTGAACTTCACCAACAAGAAAAGGACTAATAAGTTCAAAGGTCCTTATCCCAACAATAAGAAAGGGAAGCAAGCCTCTCCGGCAACTAAGACTTCTACCTCAAGTGGTGGGCAATGCTACAACTATGGTTCTAAGGACCACTATGCGAATAAGTGTTCAAAGCCCCGTGCTTGTCGCTATTGCAAAAGCCCGGACCATTATATATCTTCGTGTCCCAAACTTCACGACAGAAAGGAGGGAAAGCTTAATGTGGTGCAAACTCCTTGTAACACTTCTCGTGGTCATGGTATTTCTCATCCTATCCACGACGACATTATTTTATTTCTTGATCAATCTATTCGAGTTCTTTTTGATACGGGTGCGTCCCATTCTTTTATATCAAAAGAACTTGTTGATACTTTTTCTTTAAGTGTTGTTGCTTTAATGACTTCTTTGAGAATTGCGAATCCGGTTGGTGGATCCACAACAATTAGTTTGCTTTGTAAAGATGCCAAGATTATTTTGTGTGATTTTCCTTTCCGAGCCGATTTGCATGTTATGCGCTACTTAGGCTTTGGAATGATTTTGGGAATGGATTGGCTTAACTGCTATGAAGCTCAAATCCTTTGTCCTGAGCGGACTATTCATCTTCGACATCCTCAATCTGTTAAGCAGATTTCTATTGATCTTAAAGATTCGGATTCCAGCTTGGCAGCATCTTTATATTCTTTAAATCCTCATGATGATGATAATGATGATGAGGAAGACGTCATTTCTCTTATTCACGTTGTTCGTGAATTTTTCGACATATTTGAGCCCGTTTTAGGACTGCCACCTAAGCGAGCAATTGAGTTCAAAATTAATCTCATCCCTGGAGCTCAACCTATCACTCCTCCTCCTTATCGCATGTCCAATAAGGAAAATGAGAAGATGCGCAAACAATTATCCGAATTGGAGATGAAGCAATTTATTCGCTCTAGTTCCTCGCCTTGGGGAGCTTCGGCTATTTTTGTGAAGAAATCCGATGGTACACTTTGGCTTTGCGTTGACTACTGCAAGCTTAATGATCTTACTATCAAAAATAAATATCCTTTACATCGGATTGATGATCTATTCGATCAACTTAGTGGTGCTAGAGTCTTTTCACAATTAGACTTAGCAACCGGTTTTCATCAGCTTCGTATTGCAGAGGATAGCATTTCTTAGACATCGTTCCATACGCGTTACAGATCTTACGAATGGCTTGTTATGCCATTTGGTTAAACGAATGCTCCGGCTTATTTTGTTGACCTTATGAATAGAGTTTTCAAAGACTTCCTCGATCGATTTGTTCTCATCTTTATTGATGATATTCTTGTGTATTCTAAAACCGAGGAGGAGCACAAAAAATATCTTCAGATTGTGTTGGAAACTCTTAGGAGCAATCAGTTGAAAGCAAAATTTTCTAAATGCCACTTTTGGCAATCTCGTATGAAGTTTCTCGGTCGTATTATTTCTGAATCCGGAATATCAGTGGATCCTTTAAAGATTGAAGCGATTCAAAATTGGAAGGGACCGGAGAGTGTGACGGAAATTCGTAGCTTCCTTGGATTGGCGGGCTATTACCATCGTTTCATAAAAGACTTTTCCAAAATTTTCGTGCCTCTTACTAGTTTGACAAAGAAGGGAGTTAAATACATTTGGTCGGACAAATGTGAAGCTTCTTTCCAGAAATTAAAAGAACTCCTTTCCGATGTTCCTATTCTTGTGATTCCCGAGGGAAACCAAGATTTTATTGTTTATACCGATGCTAGTCGTGTTGTTTGGGTGTCGTTCTTATGCAAAGAGAACGTGTTATTGCTTATGCTTCTAAGCAATTGAAGCCAGCCGAGTTTAGATATGCCACTCATGATTTAGAGCTCGCGACTATTGTTTTCGCTCTTAAAATTTGGCCTCATTATCTTTTGGGAGAGAAATTTATTCTCTATACCGATCATAAATCTTTGAAGTACTTATTTTCCCAAAAGGAACTTAATTTGCATCAACAACGTTGGCTCGAGTTCCTTGCATCTTATGATCTTGATATTCTTTATACTCCCGGAAAGGGGAATCGTGTTGCTGATGCACTTAGTCGCAAGCAACAAGCGGTTGTTTCTATGATGATATCCGAATGGAACGATCTCGGGGTTTTATCCACTTGTGAGATTCGAGATCGTGTTTCCGATTTATGTTCATCTCTTGTTTTATGTAGCCTTGAGGCTCATCCTTCTCTTTTAGACCGCATTCTTGAAGCCCAAAGATTAGATCCCGAATTGGCTCTTCTTGGCCAAAATTGTAGGGATAAAATTGATATTGAAGTTATGAAAGACTTTGATATTGATTCTCGTGGCGGCATTCAAAAATTTGGTAGACTTATCGTATCCAATATTAGTGATCTTCGAAAAGACATTTTACAAGATTCTCATCGTTCTAAATTTACCATTCATCCCGGTAGTAGTAAAATGTACGCGGATATGAAGCGACTTTATTATTGGAAGGGAATGAAATCTGATATTGCTAACTTTGTTAAGTGTTGCATGACTTGTCAACTTGTCAGGGCCGAGCATCAAAGGCCGGGTGGGTTATTGCAACCTTTAGAAATTCCAATTTAGAAGTGGGATCAAATTTCCATGGATTTTATTAACGGCCTTCCCCGTTCTCGTTCGGGCCATGTAGCTTATGGGTGATAGTTGATAGACTTACTAAATCCACCCATTTTATTCCCGTTCGGTCCAATCGAACCGTTCCTCTCTTGGCCAAACTCTTTATTAAAGAAATTGTAAAATTGCATGGAGTTCCTTCTTCTATTGTTAGCGATCGTGATCCATTGTTTACTAGTGGATTTTGGAAGAGTCTTCAAAAGGCTTTGGGAACAAAGCTTAATTTTAGCACCGCTTATCATCCTCAGTCCGATGGACAAATCGAGCGTGTGAATCAAACTCTTAAAGATCTTCTTCGAGCATGTGTTCTTGATTTTGGTGGAAGTTGGGAAGATCACATTTCTCTTGTTGAGTTCTCCTATAATAATAGCTTCCAATCTAGTATTGGTATGGCACCTTTCGAGGCTCTCTACGGAAGGCCATGCCGATCTCCTTCTTGTTGGCTTGAGGTCGGTGAGAAACTGGTTTTAGGTCCAAACTTTATTCGTGATTCCACAGAAAAGATTGACCTTATTCGTCATAGGATGTAAGAAGCTCAAAGTAGACAAAAATCCTATGCCGATAACCGAAGAAGGAAATTAGAATTTTCTGTGGGAGATTTTGTGTTTATTCGTGTTTCACCTATGAAGGGTGTTGTACGTTTTAGTCGATCGGAAAAGTTAGCACCACGATATATTGGTCCATTTCCTATCATCGAACGGATTGGTTCCGTGGTTTATCGTCTTTTATTACCGGCTCAGTTTTCTGCTATTCATGACGTGTTTCACGTTTCACAATTATGGAAATGCCTTCGTGATTCCGATTCTATTCTTGAGCTCGGTGTTGCGGAAGAAATTGAAGTTTCGCCGAATTTGACTTATGAGCAACATCCTATTCGTATTACTGCTTCGGAGGTCAAACGCCTTCGAAATAAGGATGTCCCTCTTGTAAAAGTTCAATGGTCCTCAAATCCTAAGGATTGTTCTTGGGAATCCAGGGAATTCATCGAGCGAACACATCCGGACTTACTTTCTCGTGCTCTTTGAGGTGAACTTCTTATTCCCAATTTCTTCTTTTGTGTTGATATGCTTTTATGGTTGTTAATTTTTGATTCATTTATTTCTTAAGATTGCGAGGACGTAATTTCTTTATGGAGGGGAGTCTGTAACAACCCGCATATTTTACGCTAGAATATTTAATTATTTTATTTTAAATATTTCATCGTTAGCCGGATTATTGTCCGAAAAGCTACTTTTTTGCACAGTCAATTTAGGACCCGAGACCACCCCCATTGAGTTCAAATGACGTTTTCGATCTTTTTGAGTATAAACATTGATATGTTTGGAGTTAGTGGAAATTTTCTACTTTTTCACTTAGGGCTTTGGTTTAGTTTTAGCCTATTAGACCCAAGCTTCACCCCCTTCTCTTCATTCCTTCATAACTTCCTTATACATTCAAGCTTCATCAAAAATGGAGGAAGAGAGTGGGAATTAAAATCCTAAGCCCTAGGTTCTTTGCAAAACTCGAGCTCTAGCTTCAAATTCAAGAAGAAGCTTTGGTAAGCCTTCTCTTCTTCTTCTCCAACTCATTCTCCTTTCAATTTCAGAAATTTCCTAAACCTAATTTAAGAAATGTTCTTCTTTTGAGCTTAGATACAAGCTCCTTGGGTTGTGTTGAAGAGTGGTTAACCTTCCTTTGGTTTCCAAGCTTCCTCTTAGTTGTTTTTGTGTAAAAAGGTGAGATTTATCTCACATCTTTGTCTATATTTATCTCCGTTGTTAGGTATGAATTCCTAACATCTATTCATGATCATTTGATTTTGATTTGAATTGGTATGGTTGAATTACCAAATTTTGGTTTTGAAGTCCAATTTTAGTGAAAATCCTTTAGTGGATGTTTGGATGTGTTGTTTGGGGTGTATTGAAGAGCTTATATGGCCGGGTTGTCGCTTGACATAAATCCTTAGTCGTCGTTGCTCGCTCGATCGCTCCCTAATTGATTTGGCCATTATGGCCTAGGCAAACTGTTGCCTTTACCAGGGTTCAGACGTTTGGAGACCAATGCCAGACGTCTGGTTTTGCCCCCTGGAGAAAAATTACTCATGGAAGAATGATAAACAGGGCAGTGACTAATTTCAGACGTCTGAACTAACGTTCCAGACATCTGAAAAGATTGTCAGACGTCTGATTTGTGTCTTCAGACGCCTGGTTGGTTTTCTCGAAAATTTCTAGAGATCATAACCAGACGTCTGGACTTTCCCCAGACGTCTGGTTTAGTGCTTCAGACGTATGGCTGGGTTTTTTGGAGTATGTCCAGAAGCCAATTCCAGACGTCTGGAACTGCCCTCAGACGTCTGGAAATGCCCTGATTTGCCTAAATTGTCTATTGTGTTGGAATATCCAATTTTTAATCGATTATTTTTCTTCAGTTAGTTGTTATCACTTTAGTTGCCTTTGATAACTTATATTTTCGGAATATTTGGGAATATCCATTTCAATGGATTTGGTATCGATTTCTTTGGATTTAATTCACGTCTTCGTATGTGAATTTTTAGTGATTTATTGTTTCTACAATCATATTTGTGATTTGTCACTTTGAAAACATAAAGGTTTTCTATACTAGTAGTAAATATCAAAACTCTTTCATCAAAACGATTTCAACACTATTTTATTACAAAGCTCGTTTCTTAAAACCGATTTCCAATCTATTACTATATACAAACCTTTACCTCACTCGTACAAGAAATCTAATTAAACGACTTAGTAAAACAAGTGGTATGAAACGATTGCGGTTACTTCGCCGGTTAATTCTTGGACTTGTTCGATTGAATCTCTTATGGCAATTTTCTAGTGGAGATCTACAATTTGTTCGTAAATATTTAAGTTAAGCTAGTGGTTAACATGAAGCTAAGCTCATATATTTACTAGCTTGTTGTAATTGACACTTCTTGATGATCGATGATGGTCATTTTTGTGATTTAGACTAGCAATGTGTGATGTCTCTTTGTCTACGAGGGAGACTAAACCCCGTTTCTGTGAAGCTTCTGCTCAATTTGGTGGGGTAGCGACCCATGGTCTTTGGGCCGTTCTATGGAGCTTCGGCTCAAAACTAATGGTTAGCAACCATGGAATAGCGTTTCGTTTTATGATACACGTGTTGATGAGCTTTCATGCTCCCGTTTTGTGATAGGTCACCCCCTTTTTGTGATTTCTGGATTTCCATTGATGATTTCTAGAGTTTGTGTTTCACCAATTTTCGTGATTTACATTGATAATTTTTATCAATATTTATGCATTGGTGAATTTGTGTGTCATTAACTTTTGTGATTGGCATTGATATAGTTGTCAATATTTATGGTTTGGTGAATAGAAATAAAGAGTGTGACATTCTTTTTGATCTTTGAGAAGATTCTTGTGGTATTGATTAATCTCTAGTTGGTTTTCAGTTACATACTTATCACAATATGGTTTTGTGAATAAAAATAAAGAGTATGACATTCTTTTTAATCTTCGAGAAGATTCTTGTGATATTGATTAATTCTCTAGTTGGTTTTCAATTTCATACTTATCACAATATGGTTTGGTGAATAAAAATAAAGAGCATGACATTCTTTTTGATCTTTGAGAAGATTCTTGTGATATTAATTAATCTCTAATTGGTTTTCAATTACATACTTATCACAATATGGCTTTATAGTTATCATACATCTTTGTCATATCTCTTATTCTATATCATTTCATCTGATATTTATAGTTAGACTGATCCGTTTATTATTTTCTTATTAAATAATACTCGGGTCAGACCGAGATGTTACAGGTGCTTCTGCTTGACTTCTCATCTGGGATTATTATTATCCTGGCTTTTGGCTAACTACTTAGATTGGTAGTTTTTGGTTGTATACATTTGAGAGATAGACTCATTGATGTATACTTATTCTTTTGTGAAGCTCTTGTAACTATTCTTTTGTAATATTGTGGATCTTGTTTGACCACTACTCTGATATACACTTTCATGTGTTATATATTCATATCTTTTTCCGCCTTTGTGATGTGAATTATCTGTGACTGATTTGTGTTATGTTTATTTCTATATTTGTTTCCGAAGATATTATAGCCACTATGTAGTAGCTTTGAGTTTGTGTCGGCATGTCGGATTTCCTCTTGAAAAGAATGCAAGTTATATTTTATCTGGCATATCGGTGCTCGCACAAAGCCATTACACGGATGGTCGCTCCTCAACAGCCTTATTCTCCGTGCTAGTTGACGGCATTACACCGTAGTGTCCTTGGCTAGCGTGGGTATAGAGGTGGGGCGTCACACAATTAATGAGTCAATGCATTTGTTATATGAAGAAATAAATGATTAGGCACGGAGAATCAATCAATCAAAGGAAAGATATGGAAACCAAGATTACGCTATCTATTTGTACTAAAATCAAATCATGCAATTTGGAAAGATATTTGGGTAATTAGAAAATTGATTTATTCTTAATCTCCAAGCAGCCCTTCATTATAAAGACTATTTAAACTAGAATTAACTTGTGCTTCGCACACGTGCTATTTATATTATTGTAAACGGAAAGCAAGGGTCTTTTCGGAATTTCAAAAGGATGCCAAGTAAATTAATTCAACGAATTATCTTTATTAGTAGTAGAGATGAAGGAAGTTCATCTTCATATGAGTGTGAGAGAGCATCCACCATATGTGGTCGAAAAGAATGCTTCAATTTTCATCTGGAATGTGCAATGGAAGGTTAGTCATATTGATGTCTAAGGAGGGATAGAATTTGAATTAAAAAGGAGGAGAAAAGGTGAGAGAGAAATGGGGATCCGAATCCACATTTTCTCCTTGATATCTGCTCTATTTAAACACCTCCGAACCCTCACTTTCTTTTTTGATTTTGAACCTCATCTTCATCTCTTTTCCTGGCAAAAATTCTACCTTACCCCCTACCTTTTTCAAGCAATTTTAACATCAAAATCTAAGCCGATTCGATTGTCAGTGGTAGCTATGTTTGAGAAGCTAGCAACTTCTCAATACGATACTCTATTCAGAGAGATAGATTCTTCATTTCAAGGTGCAAACAATCAGGTTTGAGAAAGGTAATATTACTTGTTTATAATGTCTAATACACTCATTCATGTCATATGTTAGTATATTTGATTATATATATATATATATGTTTGTATATATGTATATGTATGTTTAAAAAAAAATAGATATGTAATAATAACATATAGTTCACTACTAGTAATAAAAAAAATTATATTTAAATAATATAAAAAATTGATATTTTTTACAAAGATTAATTTTAAAACACATATATAATTTTATAATATTTATGTATATTTGTTTTATTAATATATATATACACACGCACACATTATAGTTTTCAAAAATTAATAAATTAAAATAAATAAATTATATATATATATATTAAACTTGTATATACATATTACATATATATAATTCATTTTAGTTATTATACTTAATTCTATATATTGTATAGATATACACACATTGTAAAATATATAAATATAATAAGTATTTAATAAAATTATACATATATATTAAATATTTTTCAAAAAATCTATCAAGATTTCTGTATGGAAATCTGAACAAAAAAACTGTTTTTTAAACCGCAATCTATTTCAAAAAATATTTATTTTTAGGTCGTGTGTATATGTAAATACACACACACACATTTTGTTAATTATTTATGTAACGACCCAGAATTCCTGTCATTTGAAATTTGTATATTTAATTGATTTTAAATATTAACAGGTAAAATTTGTAAGTCGAATAAATTTTATTTCGAATATCTAGATTTAATTGGATAATTAAATCGATAATTTAATATTTGAAATTACAGAAATAATTGGAAACTGGGTTTAATGTGATTAAAATTGATTTATAAAGTTGTATTAAATCATACTGAAGTTAGAATGATGTTATAGAACTTTTAAAATTGAATTAAAAGTTAATTTGTGGAAATTGAATATTTTAATATTTAATTGACGAGTAAAAATATCCATTTTTCAAACAGTCTTGGATTTCAACGGAACCAGTTTCATTGGATCCGTAATGTTAAATTATTGTAAGATTTGAAATTTCGTGTCAATCGGATTTACGGTTTGTCCGGGACAAGCTAAAACGCGTAGAAATCGGTTTAAGTGAATTTTAAATTTAAATAGTCGATTCGAAAACCTATCTTTCTAATACGATCGTATTGGCTCCCGATACATATTCCATTGCATTCGAAATAGGGGTAAAACATTATAAACGCCAGGCGGCACGCTTCGTTTGGAGTTCGGAAAAATTTCAAATGAATAGTGTTTCGTTAAATTTTCTATAAATAACATCTCAATTTATCACAAACCCTAACCCTATTCTTCAGTCGCCGGCCCTAACTATTTTAATGGCTAGAAACGCACGAATTGCTTTCCTCAATCCCTAAACAATAGCCAAAATGCTCAACTACAAAATCGAAGAGCGTAATGAGAGCTTCGATTTCATATGGTGATGATCGAAAACGAAGCTATGAATCAACTGCAATTTTCGTCGAACGCGTGCGTTTCGTGCACGAATTTCGAGGCATTGGCTCGACCGAGCTTGCAGCGCTCATGGCCGATGGTGGCTCGCGTGATGGGCTATTCGATGGTGGTCGTTGATCGTTGCAGAGATGTTCGTACGTGGTGCGATAATTCAATGAGATGGCGGCCATATGGGTTTCGTTCGCCTTTTTTTACCGGGGGGAAGAAGAAGGCACGTGCGGCCCTGATGCAATCAAATGGAACGAACGGCTATGATGTAGGGTTTGAAAAAAAATAGAAAAGAATTGTAAATTTATTTATATTAAAATTCGTATAAACTTTAAAAAGCGGTAACTTGTTCATACAAGGTCGAAAAATGATGAAACGACTTGCGTTGGAATCATATTGACGAATACTACGCGATGGAGCTGGATTGGGATTGATTGGAACTAGTGTAAATTTTGGGTAAAATTAAACGCGTGTTTAATTTTATTGGGAGTAAAACGCTGAAGCCGCTATTGGAAGCAAGGTGAGAACTTCTCACTCAATCGAATTTATTTCGATTTAAATTTTAAATAGTTAGATTTAAAATTGCTTGATTGTGTTGATTGTATGCTTGGATGATAAATTACTATCTGTTGTATTGAAATAGACACTATACGCCGCATATTAAGCGGAAGTTATTATATTAAACACATATACCGCGATATTCCACCTTGAAGTGGAATTGGTATTATATATGTACTTGAAGTTGATTTCCCGCATTATATAGCCGATGAGACCCTATTGCGCCGCATAATAGCGGATAATATTTTATATAAACCCATGTACCGTGATATCCCGTCTTGAAACGGGATTGGTACTGTGCTAACATCTATGGATGCAGGGAAACAGGTTGGAGGGATCCAACTGGATTCCTCAAAAATTTGAATTTGTTTCAATGTTGTGTATTGATTATTTATAATCTCTATGTGATTATCTTTATGATTGAAATCCTTGAAGGCTAAAATTTAGCCGAATATAATTTTGATATCGTTGGATACCGGAAATAAATAAATAAAATTTGATTTTTGAAAATTTAGGTTGAAAGTTTATATTAAAATTTATTTTTGAGGATTGGATAATTTTAAAAGAAGGAATTCTAAAATAATAAAGTTTTATCTTTAATCTTATTGAATAAAATTTCAAAATATGGGAAAAGCTTTAATAAATGGATTTCGGGTAATATTATTCAAAGGTTGAAGAATTTATTCAAAATACGGATTTTAAAGAGTTTGAAAAATAAAAGAATCTGTTTTCTTTAAACGAAATTTATTTTTAACAGGAAATAAAATTTGAAACCCATTTGGAAATTATTTTTGGTGATTGAATTTAAATCTTTCGAAAATCCATTTGGAAATTTATTTGGTGTTTTGAAAAGAATTTGGAATGAATTTGAAAATTGATTTGGGGTTTAGTTGAAATTGATTTAAATTTGAGATTAGAATGAAATTCACTTGGTGTTTAATTTTCTTGGAAAATCAATATGGAATTTGATTCGGTTGTTTTTGAAATCAATTGAAAAAATGAATTGTTGTTGAAAGTGAATATTTGAAATCGGTTTGAAAATCGATTATCAGTGGATATTTGGAAATTTAAATTCACCATAGAATTTATAAAGGAAAGGGAAATTTGTTTAAAAAATAAACATTGATTTATTTTGAAGTGTGGAAATAAATTTGCAGATTTGGAACGTAAATTAAAAATAAATCGATAAGGATTTATTTAATTGGTTTAAATGAACCATTTTGAAATGTAAGTGTATTCTCCCTGGAAGGCCGAATAAAATTTCTGAATAGATTTGAAAGTATATACACATACATATATATATACACATATAATTCTAGAATTGGTTTTGAAAAGGATACTTTGGAGAAATTAACCTTTTAAATTGTTTTGAATCCTTTAAGTAAAGATTTATTAAGTTGATATAGAAATGATTATTTCTAAGATTAAATCAATAATTGTTTTAGAAAATAGTTATTTAAATAGTTATACTCTATCTACTAATTTTATTTTGAAAATTAGTTTGGACTTCAGTTATATGTAATATTGGTATAATATTTTTATAACTAATATTTTAAGTAAAGTGTTTAAAGAAAAATAGTTTTATTTCAATGTGTTTTCCCAGTATATTTTGGATAGGTGTTATAAATTATTTTAAAGTATTTGAACTCGGCAGATTTCCAGTGAAAATGAATAAATATTTGGAAGTGTTTCCGCGTAAGGAAAATGATTTGAAATTTGTTTTCAAAAGTTGTAAAGGTGAAAAGTGATTTGAAATTTGTTTTCAAATGGTTGAAGTGTGGAAAAATATATCTTGTAAAGATATTTTTGGAAAATAAATAATTTGGAAAATTATTTGGAATCCGGTGATGTTGTGCAAATCTATTGATAGTTAAATAACCGACCATCAATATTTACCTTTAAATGGGAAATTGTTCTGATTTGCTTGAATTTGAATGCTACACTTATTTTAAAATAAGCGCTCGTTATTCGGTTTAGCCAGAAGAGGACCTTTGGGTCATAAATCCCATTTCGAATAGTGATACATTGTAATCGATAGCATTTGAAGACCGATGTTGAAGACCAGATATTTTTGGAAACGGAAGGATTACCGTCGAATGTCTCTGCATCGGCTGATCTCTGATATAGAGATTTTATCACCCTTTGTGATAGGAAGTCCGGACGTGATTAGTGAATATCCTAATTGCAAGGGCTTCTTTTGGAAGTGCCTTCGGTTCCGTTCAATTTCGGAATGGACTTGTATGGATGTGTATCTGACATTACAATTTGAGATGTAAAGCTGGTTTCTATCAAATACATTTCTGTTGGTGGCAGAGAATTTATTCTCTTAGCTTAACACCCTTCTCTGAGACGTACGAGCTCAGAGGTTATGTAGTTGATGGTTACTAGTGATAAATTCCCAAATTGGTAATGTGGCATACGAAGTGCTGCTGATCATTTGTTGATCAAAGCATAGCTTTTATGAAAAGCGTAGCTTTGTGGACGAGACTTCGTCGGACCTCACACCCTGGAATGGTCGAAACAGGAAGAATGCAACAAGGTTTTAGGGGGTAGCGCCCCTTAGGGTATGTTCATTCCTTCTGGATAGAGGTGGTATCATGGTATGTAGCCCAGATACTTAACCTATGTTGTTGCCGCAAATTTATTACTTTGTGGTTGTAGGTATTGAGGATCCTCGGATAAAGGTTGTTTACAACCGGGGGATGACATACTCGTGTCAGTAGTTACCTATTTTTGCAGAGGTAACCCGGCCTTGTGTTGGCAGAGATCCGGTTAGGTTCTCGGGGCGTCCTTCTAGAGGCGTACCCATGTGGCAATATGAAGTTCCTTAGCCCGACCATTTGTTGGAAATCCAAAGAAACAATACGAGCCTTGTGTGGTTTTAATTGTAGAACTTGCCATCTAATATGGTAGCTATAGTAGGCATACTATAATGGTACCTATGCTGGCTAAGGTTAATATTGTACTTTCGAAATGTTTTCTTGCACTTTTCACTTATAGTAATAATATCAAAGAAATTTTTCTGTGTATCAAGCATGTTTGACTATCATAAGGAGAAATCTCCTCAAATTCTGCGTTTGCATTGTGTGTGTGGCGGGAGGCCTTATGGTAGTTACATTTTCTAAAAGCATTGCAGATCTATTTTAAAATATTTCTTTGTTTGTTTTTAAAGATAAACTGCTTTAAGTTCTCACACCAGTCCCATGACTGACCTGGAGTTTATTGTTCCCTTCCTAAACTCTGGGTGCCCATCATTTTCCACACGAGCAACCTAGAGTCAGGTTATTAGGTTATTCTGGAATTCAGGAGATGCCGTGGAGATCAGGAGCAAGCTGGATGGCAAAGTGTGTCACTTGTATATGATATTATCTTTTCCGCTGTGTATCCACTTGTAAGGACAAGTTCATATAATTGGCCAGTTGTGTTGTGTTGTGTTGTAAGTTGACTCTGATGATGTAATGTATAAAATGTACAGTTCTTTTGATTTAAAGATTATTCATTTATCTATTATATGTTATTCCGCTGTGACTATGAGATTCTGATATCATTTCTGTTGCTTTTCTTTCTTTCTTACTTCTTTTATTGTTTTCTTCTTCTTAAACCCTAAGGGTTCGGTTTTATGGCATTCGATTGTTCGGCAGTTGATACAGTGGACGTATAAATGTCGATTTTCGGGAGTCGAAGAATCGGGTCCTCACATTTGGTATCAGAGCATTTGGTCGAGCGATAACCCTAGCTCCGTTGGGAATTACTCATTAGAGAGGGAGTTAGTAGTACTCTAGAATGAGTTGAGTGTAATCATAGATACGAGCGCGCATTTGTTAGTGAATATGAAATTGTTTTGTATTGTGTTGACTTATCGGTTGATTGTTTATAGATTCTGGTCGATGCAGTCTAGCAAACTGTATCGATAGGGGTTTCTAAACTCTTAAACGAGATAAACCGACATAGTATCATTTTAAATTAGGTAAATGAAATAATTTTACCTCGATTATATTTTACATATAAAGGAAATAATTTTTCAGAAATTATTAAAGTGTATATAAATTGATTGTTTGGTTGTTGAAAATGTAAGAATATATATAAGTTAATTACAAGAATAATTGTATAAGCAAATGAATTATTAAGTATGGAATTATGATTAATATGATTTACAATTGTGAAATAATCTTATATATAAGAAGTGAAACTATATGAATATATTTATAAATATGAGTTGTAAATAAAATTACTTTGAAGTTTAAATAAGTTGTATAACTTGTAAAGTGAGAAAATATAAGTGAAACCAAATGATAAAATGGTTAAACAATTTTGTTTAGAAAAACGAGATATGAATTTGAATAAGTGACGAAATTTGACTTTGGTAAAAGTTAAATAGAATTTACTTTAGAATTGGAATCTGAATTGGATTTATAAGTGGAAATTTAAGTTAAGTTAAACAAATGATGTTTGAAATGGAATATAACTTAAGTAATGTTGAATGAAGTTGATTTTGGTATTGAAGTAAATTGATAAGTGAAGTGATGAATATAAACTTGAGTTATATAAATGAAATTCAACCTTATTTGTTAAATGAATTAGTAATTGAATTAATAAATGGATTGAATGTAAATCAATCTAATGTAAATGAATTGATATGGAATAATGGATGTAAGTGTTAATTCATATAAAAAACTAGTAAATTGGAAATTGAATAATTGAAAGAAAAGTCAATTAGATATCAACCAATTGGAATTAAAAGTGTTAAACCAAATTGAATGTAAATTTAATAATTTGGTTATGTTGGTTATGATTTGGTTGTTATATGATTGTTAGTTGATTGTACGTAATTCATTAAGTGTTAATGAAATTAAATTGATAAATGGAAAGCTATGTAATTGAATTTGAATTTAAAGTGAACTAATGTGAATTGGTTGTAAGCAATTAAAATTTGTATCGAAACCTTATAAATTGCTTATGGGAATTATTTCGATTGCATTGCTTATGAGAACTATGTGTTTTCTATTGAAAATTAGTGAAATGTAAATGAATTTCCTATACATGTCACTTACATGTTTAAATTGAGTAAGTACAGGTATCGGGGCTGTAGTTTGGTGGATTTGATCACGCTAAAATGCTAATAAACAACTGTTTTGCTTAAAAATGCCAAAAAGGTACGCCTACGTAATAAAAATAGGAAATATGAACTGTTTTTCTGTTTTCCGATCGTGTGGGTCGATGTATATATATTTATATCTATTGTGATATTGCAAAAGCTCCTCCGTACAAGGGAGACTCTGCCAAAATTTTCCGTAAATTTTGGGAGTTAGAAAAAATTTGAAAATTTTTGGAAATTTTTTTCAAAGTCGATTTCTAAATTGAAATGAAAATGTAGGAATTGAAAACTTAGTAAAGTTATTGTAAAAAGTGTAACCATTGGATTTTGGAAAAGTTAAGAAATTAAAATGAATCTGAAATCGAGTTGGAACGATTTGTTTTTGAAAAAAAAAGTTAATGGATTTCAAGACTTTTTCTGACTTGGCAATTTCGAGGACGAAATTCTTTTAAGGCGGGAAGTTTGTAACGACCCAGAATTTCTACCATTTGAAATTCGTAAATTTAATTGATTTTAAATATTAATATGTAAAATTTGTAAGTCGAATAAATTTTATTTCGAATATCTAGATTTAATTGGATAATTAAATCGATAATTTAATATTTGAAATTACAGAAATAAGTGGAAATTGGGTTTAATGTGATTAAAATTGATTTATAAAGCTGTATTAAATCATATTGGAGTTAGAATGATGTTATAGAACTTTTAAAATTGAATTAAAAGTTAATTTATGGAAATTGGATATTTTAATATTTAATTGACGACTAAAAATAGCCATTTTTCAAACAGTCTTGGATTTCGACGAAACCTATTTCATTGGATCCGTAATGTTAAATTATTCTAAGATTTCAAATTTCGTGTCAATCAGATTTACGGTTTGTCCGAGGCAAGCTGAAATGCGTAGAAATCGGTTTAAGTGAATTTTAAATTTAAATAGTTGATTCGAAAACTTATCTTTCAAACACGATCGAATTGGCTCCCGATATATATTCCATTATGTTCGCAATAGGGGTAAAACATTATAAACGCCAGGCGGCACACTTCGTTTAGAGTTCGGAAAAATTTCAGATGAATAGTGTTTCGTCAAATTTTCTATAAAAGGACCTTAACATCTCAATTTCTCACAAACCCTAACCCTATTCTTCAGCCACCGGCCCTAACTATTTTAATGGCCAGAAACGCACGAATTTCTTTCCTCAATCCTTCTCAATCTGTAAACAATTGGCCAAAATGCTCAACTACAAAGTCAAAGAGCGTAATGAGAGCTTCGGTTCCATATGGTGATGATCGAAAACGAAGCTACGAATCAACTGCAGTTTTCGTCGAGCGCGTGCGTTTCGTGCACGAATTTCAAGGCATTGGCTCGACCGAGCTTGCAGCGCTCGTGGTCGATGGTGGCTCGCGTGATGGGCTATTCGATGGTGGTCGTTGATCGTTGCAGGGATGTTCGTATATGGTGCGATAATTCAATGAGATGGCAGCCATATGGGTTTCGTTCGCGTTTTTTTTACTGGGGGGAAGAAGAAGGCGCATGTGGCCCTGATGCAATCAAATGGAACGAACGGCTATGATGTAGGGTTTGAAAAAAAATAGAAAAGAATTGTAAATTTATTTATATTAAAATACGTATAAACTTTAAAAAGTTGTAACTTGTTCATACGAGGTCGAAAAATGACGAAACGACTTGCGGTCGAATCTTATTGACGAATACTACGCGATGGAGCTAGATTGGGATTGATTGGAGCTAGTGTGAATTTTGGGTAAAATTAAAAGCGCCTTTAATTTTATTCGTAATAAAGCGCTGAAACCGCTATTGGAAGTAAGGTGAGAACTTCTCACTCAATCGAATTTGTTTCGATTTAAATTTTAAATAGTTAGATTTAAAATTTCTTGATTGTGTTGATTGTATGCTTGGATGATAAATTGCTATCTGTTGTATTGAAATAGACACTATACGCCGCATATTAAGCGGAGGTTATTATATTAAACACATATACCGCGATATTCCACCTTGAAGTGGAATTGGTAATATATATGTACTTGGAGTTGATTTCCACATTATATAGCGGATGAGACCCTATTGCGCCGCATAATAGCGGATAATATTTTATATAAACCCATGTACCGCGATATCCCGTCTTGAAATAGGATTGGTATTGTGCTAACATCTGTGGATGTAGGGAAACAGGTTGGAGGGATCCAACTGGATTCCTCAAAAATTTGAATTTGTTTCAATTTTGTGTGTTGATTATTTATAATCTCTGCGTGATTATCTTTATGATTGAAATCTTTGAAGGCTAAAATTTAGCCGAATATAATTTTGGTATCGTTGGATACCGGAAATAAATAAATAAAATTTGATTTTTGAAAATTTAGGTTGAAAGTTTATATTAAAATTTATTTTTGAGGATTAGATAAATTTAAAAGAAGGAATTCTAAAATAATAAAGTTTTATCTTTAATCTTATTGAATAAAATTTCAAAATATGGGAAAAGCTTTGATAAATGTATTTCGGGTAATATTATTCAAAGGTTGAAGAATTTATTCAAAATACGGATTTTAAAGAGTTTGAAAAATAAAAGAATTTGTTTTCTCTAAAAGGAATTTATTTTTTAAAGGATATAAAATTTGAAACCCATTTGGGATTTGATTTTTGGTGATTGAATTTAAATCTTTTGAAAATCCATTTGGAAATTTATTTGGTGCTTTGAAAAGAATTTGGAATCAATTTGAAAATTGATTTGGGGTTTAGTAGAAATTGATTTAAATTTGAGATTAGAATGAAGTTCACTTGGTGTTTAATTTTCTTAGAAAATTAGTATGGAATTTGATTCGGTTGTTTTTGAAATCAATTGAAAAATTGAAATGTTGTTGAAAGTGAATATTTGAAATCGATTTGAAAATCGTATATCAGTGGATATTTGGAAATTTAAATTCACCATGGAATTTATAAAGGAAAGGGAAATTTGTTTAAAAAATAAGCATTGATTTATTTTTGAAGTGTGGAAATAAATTTACGGATTTGGAACATAAATTTAAAATAAATCGATAAGGATTTATTTAATTGGTTTAAATGAACCATTTTGAAATGAAAATGTATTCTCCCTGGAAGGCCGAATAAAATTTCTGAATAGCTTTGAAAAATATACATACATACATATATATATATATATATATAATTCTAGAATTGGTTTTGAAAAGGATACTTTAGAGAAATTAACCTTTTAAATTGTTTTAAATCCTTTAAGTAAAGATTTATTAAGTTGATATAGAAATGATTATTTCTAAGATTTAATCAATAATTGTTCTAGAAAATAGTTATTTAAATAGTTATACTCTATCTACTAATTTTATTTTGAAAATTAGTTTGGACTCCAGTTATATGTAATATTGGTATAATATTTATATAACTAATATTTTAAGTAAAGTGTTTAAAGAAAAATAGTTTTATTTCAAAGTGTTTTCCCAATATATTTTGGATAGGTGTTATAAATTATTTTAAAGTATTTGAACTCGGCAGATTTCCAGTGAAAATGAATAAATATTTGAAAGTATTTCCGCTTAAGGAAAATGATTTGAAATTTGTTTTCAAAAGTTGTAAAGGTGAAAAGTGATTTGATTTTTTTTTCAAATGGTTGAAGTGTGGAAAAATATATCTTGTAAAGATATTTTAGGAAAATAAATAATTTGGAAATTATTTGGAATTTGGTGATGTTATGCATATCTATTGATAGTTAAATAACCGACTATTAATATTTTCCTTTAAATGGGTAATTGTTGTGATTTGCTTGAATTTGAATGCTACACTTATTTTAAAATAAGCGCTCGTTATTCGGTTTAGCCGGGAGAGGACCTTTGGGTCATAAATCCCATTCTGACTAGTGATACGTCATAATGGATAGCATTTGAAGACCGGTGTTGAAGACCGGATATTTTCGAAAACGGAAGGATTACCGTCGAATGTCTCTACATCGACTAATCTCCGAAATAGAGATTTTATCACCCTTTGTGATGGGAAGTCCGGACGTGATTAGTGAATATCCGGATTGCAAGGGCTTCTTTTGGAAGTGCCTTCGGTTCCGTTCGATCCCGGAACGGACTTGTATGGATGTGTGTCTGACATTACAATTTGAGATGTAAAGCTGGTTTCTATCAAATACGTTTCTGTTGGTGGCGGAGAATTTATTCTCTTTGCTTAACACCCTTCTCTGAGACGTACGAGCTCAGAGGTTATGTAGTTGATGGTTACTAGTGATACATTCCCAAATTGGTAATGCGGAATATGAAGTGCTGCTGATCATTTGTTGATCAAAGCATAGCTTTTATGAAAAGCGTAGCTTTGTGGACGAGACTTCGTCGGACCTCACACCCTGGAATGGTCGAAACAGGAAGAATGCAGCAAGGTTTTAGGGGGTAGCGCCCCTTAGGGTATGTTCATTTCCTTCTGGATAGAGGTGGTATCATGCTATGGAGCCCAGATACTTAACCTATGTTGTTGCTGCAAATTTATTACTTTATGGTTGTTGGTATTGAGGATCCTCGTATAAAGGTTGTTTACAACCGGGGGATGACATACTCATGTCAGTAGTTACCTATTTTTGCAGAGGTAACCCGGCCTTGTGTTGGCAGAGATCCGGTTAGGTTCTCGGGGCATCCTTCCAGAGGCGTACCCATGTGGCAATGGGAAGTTCCTTGGCCTGACCATTTGTTGGAAATCCAAAGAAACAATACGAGCCTTGTACGGTTTTAATTGTAGAACCTGCCATCTAATATGGTAGCTATAGTAGGCATACTATAATGGTACCTATGCTGGCTAAGATTAATATTGTACTTTCGAAATGTTTTCCTGCACTTTTCACTTATAGTAATAATATCAAAGAAATTTTTCTACGTATCAAGCATGTTTGACTATCATAAGGAGAAATCTCCTCCAATTCTGCGTTTGCATTGTGTGTGTGGCGGGAGGCCTTATGGTAGTTACATTTTCTAAAAGCATTGCGGATCTATTTTAAAATATTTCTTTGTTTTTTTAAAGATAAACTGCTTTAAGTTCTCACACCAGTCCCATGACTGACCTGGAGTTTATTGTTCCCTTCCTAAACTCTGGGTGCCCATCATTTTCCACACGGGTAGCCTAGATCCAGGTTATTAGGTCATTCTGGAATTCAGGAGATGCCGTGGAGATCAGGAGCAAGCTGGATGGCGAAGTGTATCACTTGTATATGACATTATCTTTTCCGCTGTGTATCCACTTGTAAGGACAAGTTCGTATAATTGTCCAGTTGAGTTGTGTTGTAAGTTGACTCTGATGATGTAATGTATAAAATGTACAGTTCTTTTGATTCAAAGATTATTCATTTATCTATTATATGTTGTTCCGCTGCAATTATGAGATTCTGATATCGTTTCTGTTGCTTTTCTTTCTTTCTTACTTCTTCTATCTTTTTCTTCTTCTTAAACCCTAAGGGTTCGGTTTTCTGGCATTTGATTGTTCGGCAGTTGATACAGTGGACGTATAAATGTCTATTTTCGAGAGTCAAAGGATCGGGTCCTCACAATTTATTCATGCTAAAGTTTACATATATATGTATATATATTTATACATATATGCATTTTCAAAAATATTAATATATTAAATATGCATATGAATTAATAATGATAATAATAATAAATTTTAAACACATATAATATATATATATATATATATATATATATATTTAACATTAACATATTATCATGCATTTTAGATATCTAGATATTTTATTATATAGATCAAGATCTAAAATTCAAATTTTGAAATTCAAATTTAATTTTATATTAAAGTCACTTGTAATAATATTTACAATTACTTTATATTCTAATTTCGATTATACACACACACACATAGATACGTGTGTGTGTGTGTGTGTCTATATATTGCAAAAATTGTTTGATATTATTTATAAAACTATATATATACACACACATATTTTTTTGATAGAAATTTGTATATGAAGGGGCCAATATGCCCGTTGCACTGTAAATCCCAACATCTATACACGGGCATGTTAAACTATGCATACAACTTATGTAGCATATGCACGTACACACCTATATGTATATGATACACATAATATACACATATTATACTATATAATATACAAAAATAATAATAATTAAAACCTTATTTATGAATAAAATAAAATTAAATGTTGATTATATTTAAGATAAATTTATACTTCATAAACCTAAGAAGATCCAAATGAAATAATTTTTTGGAAATATACCTGTTTTCTCCGCTACGCGCTGGCCCGGTTCCAACAATGGTTTCGGAGTCCGATAGCCTATGTGGTGTAGATTAGTCATATTAAGGCTAACTAGTTAAGCTCACAACCCACTTACTAGGGTATCTAAGAAAGGTATTGTATCGACCCGCCATGAAACAGACTTAATTTTCGACCTAAAAAAAGCCCGTCAAACCTTAAACCCATTCCAAAGCTGGCTATTGGTTGATAAAATTGATACAAAGAATGATACACAAAGCTATCTATATATACATTCAGAATCCTACAGTGGAATGATAAAATATAATATCAAAAAAACATCCATTTTATTTAGAAATTCAAGTATCAAAATATATAACATAATCTCATATAACATTGCCAATAATCATAGCGTAGTATTTCAAATTACATTATAAATTAAATGGGTATATTAGAAACATAAAAATAACATAGATAGCTAAATAACTGCCACAAGTTTGCGTCTCCGCCATCATCTTTGAAAATTCGCATCATCATTTTAAGTCTGTGTTATAAGGAGGGAGTTAGAACAACCACATCCGATGAATAAAAATCTCGAGTTTTTATATAATAGCACTTGGGCAATATAATTTAAATAGGAATATGTCTTTCGTATCCTAACTATATTGTAAGTTTTCAAACTATAAGCCTAAGGCTTTTCTAGTCCAATTCCATATCCATTACTCTTTGAACCTAATAACCTTTATCTATGCTATTAATTTTCTATTTATGTAAGAGATAACACCCAAGCCACTTAATACCTAATGATGTCGAAAAATTATTTAATTAAATAAATAAATTAAAATTTAATTAGAAAATTAAATATATAAGAAACATGTGTATTACTATAAAGGTTAAGTATATATATATATATTCATTATAATATGTTATAATTGAATAATATAATAATCAATTAATGTGTAAATTAATCAAATAAGATTTAATTAATATAAAATTATACATAAAATACTATAAAGTTAAATAAAGTATAAAAGTTATATAATAATAAAACTTATATAATATAAATGTATAAACTACTGTTGGAACATTAACGAAATCCTTAATTGACTTAAACAATAAATACATACGTAAAAGTATGTATACCGTGATTTCTAATGTATCCGATACTTGAATCGCGAGAGTATTTCCTAAGAAACAGTTAGTCCATATGTCGATATCACTCGATATAATATATTAAAGAATCTTTAATATAAAGTTGTCCTCTATCATTTATACGTCTATAAATTATTTGCGTACTCTTTAATCGTTGAACATTCCTTAAGCTAGATATGTTATGTGTAGTATTATTAATGTATAGACTAGACAAGGTAAGATACTTATACATATTTGTTGAGATTTCCTCAAGGTATGTATAGTATGTTTAGGCCGTTGTGAAATGGTGGGTATGAGTGAATAATCCTGTTTTACTTTTGAGCTTTCCTTAAGGTAAAAATGAGATTAGGACAAGGAAGCACGGGTTAGGAGTTGTACATGATACAGATGGTAGGGAGTTATCCATCATATATGGGAGTATGATTTGTTGTGCTTTCCTCATGGTAAGAATCCTGCGATGTACGAATCCCAACACCCACTTGGAAGTTAAAAGACTTATATGTTTCGTGTTAGGGTTTGGAAAAATATAAAAGACTAGTGAGAGCCTTATTAGAAAAATGAAATGGTAACATTTAACTTTTCAAATATTGTAAGAAGTAAGAACATATGTATGTGTAATCAAAATAATCTACTTTGATAAATTTGTGCATTAAATATAATTGATAAAATGTTTAAAAGTTAACATATACAAAGGAACTGAACTAAACATTGATAAAGAAATATTAAATATATTTGCCAACAAATTTTTGCATGTTGACCCATGTAAGTGCATAATTATACAACCACAAAATAAGTTCGTAACTTAGTTACTTACAAGTTTACTTGCTCGAGACCATATATTGTCTTCAAATAGTTTCGAACCGTAAAACCAATACAAGAATATGGATGTTTGATCTATATACGATCACATATAAATGTTATATGGTGAACGGTCATAACTTGTAATGTATGAAACCTCGAAGAAACTAGTTCATCGAAATAAGCAAGCACATTGCAGGGTAAGATCATGTATTCAATATGATTGATTGCAATAATGATCATATTGTGTTAAATGTAACATTAGACCAAAGGCTGCAAGTTAGATCTAAGAATTCAATTACTGGAGTGTCACTTCAATTAGTTTTTGTAAAGTGCAACAATTTGATATCATTAAATGTTAAGGATAACTAAATGCACTTATGTAAAGAGTTCTTTATGATATTGCAATAAGGGCTTCCTTTAAGTAGTTTAACCATTTAGAAAGGAAAGCGAATGTAAGAGAGTGGATGCAACCTAAGGCACAGTTGGGATGAAGATAGCGAACGATAACTTCTGCTTCATGAAAAGATTGTGGAAATGAGAATTATAATATAGTAATTGATACCAAACATTGGAACAAGAAATATGAATTCTATTCTGAAGTGTATTTTCATGTAGAAAATTATTTTTTGTAATGTTTATTTCTTTGAGTTTAACATATTTGATCCAAAGCTTCTCAACTGTAAATCAGTTATAGTAAATGAAATAAATAGCCTATATTAAGTGGTTGAATGGAGATTTGTGTCTCATATGCTATTATAATAATGGCGAAAATAGTGGAAGCATGCCATATAACACTTTTTGGTCATATCAAGTTATGAAAATTGTTTTTGTAAAACGTACCAAACATTATTCACGAAATAATAAATATTTTTTAGTGTTGACTGAAAATGGATATAGTTTTATTCAGTTTGGATATTATGGATATAGTGTTGACTGAAAATAGTGGTATTTGTGATGCGTTGAAAAAATATAGAAGCATCAACATTTGTTTACAATAATTTTGGAGTTATGGACTAAACCAAATTTTGAGAAATAATTTTTACTGTATGAATATGAATCATATGGTACTAGTAAATTATATCTCAGACAATTAAGGGCAAAGTACCCATTCAGTCGGAGCATCGTAAGAGTTAGGGTACTCTATGGATTGATACATATAGATGTATATAATTAAAATTTTATTAATTCCAAAATGGTTCCATGTACTTTGTTGTGTTCACCGATGTATTGTCACAAACATAAATATGCGTATATGATACACATGTGGTATGTTAATGATGAGTTCATAAAATATAAAATAGAAGTAACAAAATAATGTGCGAAAGAAAATAAATGATTCAATTTGACTAAATAGGCGAGTATATTGGAAAGTGTTCCGAACATACCTAAAAATGAATAAAGGTTCGGTTTCAAAAGTCACTCCTCCCTATGATAAATAAGGAGTAATCAAACTTTGTTGCGCGAAGTACAATTCATTGTGAGTGAAGTTGTGTAAACTTCTTTCTATAAGTTCATGTACATAAGAGTAGCACACAATTTTAAAATTAATTTCATCTAAATTAATAGTTTACAAAATCATACAAGAAAAAGGTTTATAAGGAATCCCAACGTATTATAGGTCAAGAAGTGGGCAGGTTGTGCGAATCGAATAACTGCACGTAATAATTATTAGTAAGGGATCTTGTATGAATTTCCCAAAAGGGGGCTGGGAAATGACAGTCATTGAATGACCAATATATGTTTTGAACATTAATGTTGCAAACTAAAACCGAATCATTTATATTTAAGACAGTTCATAAAATATTTGTGTAACAGCCCAAATTTTTAACAAGTATTTTTCACTTGTATTTTAAAAACTTTGGGGTTTATTTAAAGTGATTAAAAATAAAAATAAAAAAACAATTGACCAAATTTTTAATTAAATAATAAGATCTCTGAAATTTTGACATGGTTAAGAATTAACTTTAATTTGGAAATTTGGGTTTTTGTCGAAGATGGTAAATAACTTAATTTCTAGCAAAATCAAGTTTAAATTAAGAAAACATTAATAGCTTAGGTGGTTAAGACATCTGGAATATTCACGATAGGTCACGAGTTCGAGTCTCAGCACGGTCAGAATTTCAAATTTTTTTTTAGTGTATAAATGAACTGGGTAATTATGCGTTAAAAAGGGCGCGTAAATTTAGGGAATAAATACCGTATATATATATATATATAAGAAAATGTATAGAAATTTTAATCCGTTATTTCGGTATATTTTGGGTATAAAATATTATGGCTATGGTACACATTCTTAAAAATATGACCTTAGTGTAAATGTGTAAATTTATCAGTGGCATGTGTTTTAAAGGGAAGGAATATTCTAGCATTCAAATCAAATATGTTGCCTCTAAATTCAACGCATTACTTTAAAAATTTGATTTCCATAGATTTTTTTTTCCATTCAACAAAAATTATTTCTTGCATTTTTCAAAACACAATTTTCTCCTAAATCTCAGTCATGCGCAGTATCCATTCTCCTATCTGCTTGCCTATTTCATATGCGTTTTTCTCTTTACTCATATTTCTTACGTTATTTTTCTCTTTCCAGTAAAATTTACTTCCCAATATATATATATATATTAATTTGATCAAATCATTTCCAAAATGCTAAATAATAAATGAAAGTTTCACTTTGTTTAAGGATAACTCTAAATGGGAATTTTAATAATAAAAAAAAAAATTGGATTATATACTTGCTTTAAAAATTTGTAATATTTGGTCCATTTGGATGATAAATCGCCTTTTTATGGTAATAAGAATCAGAGAGAGATGTAACCAAAGTTTTATCTTTTTAATTTAGTAATAAATGTTAAGAATTTATAGCATATTAATAAACTGATAATTTCGAATCTAAAAAGGGCACACATTGTAATGGTTTAAGTAACGTAAAGATGTATAAATTAAAAATGTTACTTTTGCATAAATTTTTGGGTGTATTGTAATGCGTCATTTTGGCGTATTTTAAAAAAATTATATTTTAATATCTATATGGATTAATAAATCAGTTAGGAGATTTCCAACCAAAACGTATTGATTTCGTGCCTATCCGTTTCTCTAAAATCATGCACTGATTAAGGAGATTCACACTACCAATATTGTTTTCAAAATCGTGCTTCCCTTTCACGCAAATATCATCTGGAAAGAAATCAAACTTGCTTTCCTTGCGCGTGACATATCAGTGAAATTTATTTCCTTTAACATCTTTGTCATTTGCCTCTTTATAGAGATTTGATTTAAAAACTTTCAGAAATAAATTTTATTCCACTTGCCATTCATTCCTCTCAATCAAATATAATTGCTTGCCTTCTAAAATTCAATCAATCAGAAAATTAAATTCTTACCATTTTCTCTCCGTGACATAAATCAACGCATGCATTCAAATATGTCCTTGAAGTAGCATCCAAAGCAAATTAATACTTGCTGATTCTTTGTATATAAATCTCTCAGACTATAAAAATAGCACGCAACTTTTAATTGGAAAAATATATATAACGTTACAATCAATTTTCGTATAACTGGCAATAATAAATCACGCAACTTTCTGGTCTGCCTAAATGTTTATTATCACTTGCCATTCTTGCCTGCTTGTTTGGTCCCTTATATTTCGCAAGCCTTATCCATGAATACATAAGAAAGAATTTTATAAATTAAGAATTAATCTCTTGCCTAAATTCACGCATCATTCTAGGAATTCATCAAATCAAAATTTTGTATAGCTGGGAGAATTTCAAATTTCATTCAAATTTTCCTATTCAGTTCAAAGCAAATTATATTTGATTACTGTTTTCCTATAATCACGCAAGCCTCCCATATATATTATTGTGCAACTCGCATCTCAGAAGATCTCACGTGCCTTCATAACTCTCAACTTGTTTTCTTATATATATATATAAAGCCTCACACAAAAACTTTATATTGCATCTAAAATTTGCCTTCGTTCTTCTTGAGAAATTGCACAGGTATGGCCACACCTTGCTTTTATTTATTTTGTTCTTCTTATTTCATTTGGTCCAAGGTCCACACTACTCGGCTGCTCCACCACCTGTCCTTGCCACATCTCCTTTTTCCCTCTCTGATCTATTTTGACATACATGTCAAATTGTTGTAGGAAGACAAGCTTAGTATCCTCCTTTTGAATTCTATAGAAAATGCATGCATTCCTGTAGTTGTGGCCACTTGAACTTCTTGCGTGAGTCTTTTTTTTATATGAATTGCTAAAGTGTGTCATCTTTGAAAAAAAAATGGTAACAAACAAAACTAATATCCTTCATTTGCATACACTTGCACGTGCAAAATCACGTTTGTTTCAGCAGATAGGTAGAACTTTTTATTACCTAAATTATTTCCAAAATATGCAGTGACTTGTATATTTTGAGTGCATGCTTACGGGGTTTAAAATAGGCAAGCAGACCGTGACATTTATTTAGTTTGTATCACCTTGTTTGTGAATTCATGCATGAGTCATTTTAATAAAATGTTATAAAAAAAAGTATATTTTCATTTGCATCTCCGGAAAAAAAAAATGCATGTTTTAAAAGATGAGGTAGGAGTGGCTGTGCTATGTTGCGTGTTCAAGTTTTGGGAACCAACATGCTTCACTTTTATTTAACGTGATTTTTTATACAGAGAAAGAAAAAAAGCAAAAAAAAAAGAAAATATATATATATATATATATATATTAGTTGCAAATTTCACTGTTTTCAATTTCTGAAGAATTTTAGTGTACGCCACCTGTTTGTAGAAAGGGAATAATGTATTGTGTCCACCTTTTTCTTTCCAGCTTTTGCCTAAAACTTTCCACTATAATTTTTATGGGTACGTAAATAGTTAAGATTTCACTGCCTGGCCTTGAGAACGTGGGCAAGTCGAGTAGTAGGAGTGGTCGAGTCAAGTCAAATTCTATTCGTTCTAGTTGTTTCGAAAATTTTGCTTTGACCGTAATTTTAGAAGTCGCGTATTTGGTATTTGGATCTTATTTTAGATTTGAATCAAGGCGTGGCATCCGCGGAAACCTAATCGTGCCATTTGTACGATCCTTTATCAAGTGGTAAAATCGTTTGAATCTGATTATCTGCAGTTTAAGGTGAGTATTTCTCACCAGACAAACATACCTATATATCCGTGATTTATCACAAGTGTATTTGTAAATTATTTATTAAATTTTATCTGCCTGTGATATAACGTATGATGTTAAACCCCATTTTAAATTGACACCTCATCAGTTGTTTATCTGTTGTAATATTTTTTGCAGTTATACTATGTAATTCTTGTTTACCGATTAAATCATCACTGCAAGTTCCCTGTAAATTTGAGATCGTTATAGGCTGAAATGATAGGCCTGAACGACAATTATTATCCATATATTTATTTAATTGTTTAAATTTGATTTGTTAACTTGGGATTGCGGGTTTGAAATGATAGAACCCGGGGTTTTGTAAATTGCGGATTGAAATGATATAAATCCGTATCACTTGACCTAGGCTAGAAAACTATATACAGACCCGTGGTTTATATAATGTTTTTCTGAAATATTTTAAATTTATTTTAAAATGGAAGTTTATAATATTCTGGTTTAAATATATTTAAAGGATTTTTATAAGATTTATAATGATTTTGAATGAGTTAAAAATGTTAAATAAATAAATAAATGTTTAAATAAATTTTGGAATATAACTTATTTTGGGAATTTCTAAATTTTGTTAAAAATAAGGTTTCAGTTAAGTAAATAATTGATAAAAAGTTATATTTGGGAATTTAAAACTTGATGGTTAAGTTAATAGTCTATTACAGCACTTAAATGTTGTCTTTTATAAACGAACTGTTTTAACCTATAGACTTTAGGTAGCATTTCATAAGTGCTACAGAAACTGGGATTTTGATTATTTAAAAATAAATTTATGGAAATAATCTTTGGGGAAATGGGTTTAAATTTTGGAAGTTAATATGTAATTAATAAAAATAAGGAATTGACTTTGAATGGTTTTAAATGGAAGAATTTAATTTAAAAAAAAAGGGTGAGAAAAAGACAATCAATTCCTAAAATAAGTTGAATAGATTTAAATGGACCAATTTATAAAATGACTAATGTTTAAAAACAATATTTTGATATTGAAGGTATTTGAAATTTATTTTGATTTCAAAATATAAATACCATTTTTAAAAAGTTGTAACCACGGGTTATAATAACGTTTGGTTGTTAAAGAGACCGGGATCGGATATCTGGCATACTCTCTGTCGATACCAAAACCACTTTGGCAACCGTGTACGCGGTGGAGATTCCAGAATGAAGTAGGATGGTGGTGACGTTTTCTTTAAGGTAAATACGTCGACCCGATTCCCGTGAGTTGGCATAAGGTGGCTAAAACAGGAGCGATTGACGGATTAATGAGGTAGCACCTCTGATTGGACGCACTTCTTCGTATGCTATTCTATTACTTTTGTGATTGTTTTGGTGCGCACCTTTGATTTGGGAGTGTTGTTCGAGGTGGGCGGTAGCTGCGGCTACGCGTTTCCATCGGTCCGAAAGCGTAATTGGTATATCTACCCTGGCATTACCTAGTTGTGCCGTGTCACCTACCATAGCGAGCCTTGTACGAGTTTGGTTTTCTCCCGTAGCCCGTGTGGTATCCTCTGGTGGCTTCCCGATCAGGAGGGACTATGATATTGGATGGACTACTAGGACTATTACGTGTTAAGGTGGAAAATGTAAAGCCTTAACGCTATTTAAAAGTAAGTTTATTTTACTAATAGACATTATTATAATAGCGAAATATTACTACATAGTAAATAGTTTAACGGATCCTTAGAGAATGGGCGGTCCCAAGCATTCTTTAAGTTACTTGCTTTGTATTACAGTACACTTGAATTAGCTTACACTATATAAGTATGTATGTCCTGACTCGAGTGTTTATGTTTTATTTTACGCTCGGGTCAGCCTGAGTTGTAGTTCAGTCATCATCCCGGAGCTAGGACTTCTGTAGATCCTTTCAAGTTGCTGGCTTCTTTCTGTCCGTTATCTTATTTATGAAATCAAGACTTTGGGATTTTTGGATTTTCTATTTGATGATTTAAACTATATTTGGGATGGAAGACTTTGTAAATTGTATTTGTTGAGACTATTTATAGTGGCTTCATTAACCACTAAGTATTTTTAAATTCCGCTGCGAGTATTCTGATTCTGTGTCTGTGATTCTGTGATTAATTATTTACTGTATATTTTGAGATTTGCCAAATTTTAAATTACAACGCGGTAGTTTGAACAATTCAAGTCCGACATGAGCGGATGCGAATGGTTGAAAATACTGGGTCGTTACATTTGGTATCAGAGCTTTGGCTCTAGGCAAAACTTAGAATGTATGGTAAATTTGATTTACAAAATCACTTTCATTTGAGCTTGAATCTCTTCCTTTTTGAATTTTGGAACGTTCCCTGCGGTTTCGAAGTTCATTCGTGTCCCTCACTATTCATTTTCCTTCGATTCTGGAGTATCCCGTAACTCCACTTCGGATGATCTTTATAGTGAATTGGCGGTCTCGCCAATATTCTAATAAAGGGGCGAAACTCCTTTACAATTAGCATTGATTCACCAGAGATTTATATTTATCCTCGGTTTAGATGCTAGTATCTTTGGTTATTCTGAACTTTATTTCTTCAGATCGAATGTAGATTTACCCTAGAAAATCCACATCGATCTTATTCTTTAAGTCACGGTTGACCCGGTTAAGGTTGCCCGCGATTTATATAAACTTATCTGGTTCCTTATTCTGTTATTTAACTATCGGATCTTCTGATTCCAACTTATCTTTAAATCAAAATTCTCTTTAATTTAAGTCCTTCAAATTTGAATCTCTATACTTGTTTTGAAAAATTTATTCCTATATTTGGGAAAAAACTAATATTATTTATATAAGTATAATTTTCAGAATTTAACTAGTTGTTTAGAGATAGAAGTGTTTGATTTTATTTATGGTTCTGTAAACCATTGGTTTTGTCTTATATAAATAATTGAACTATAAAACATGGTTATAAATTTATTTGGAAACAGAAATGGATTTAAAACAAGAATTTAAGAATTTAATTTCTGATAGTTTCAAACCTTGTGTTTAAAGTCTTAAAAGGATATATTATTATTTAAATTATTTTCGAATATAAATTTGTTTCCAAAGAATTTTAAAGTTTTAAAAATTAGTGCTCTTCTCTTTGTCGCTGGAAAATAATTTCAGTGATGACTACAACATCATGGACATTTCTTTTCGAGTATCAAAGTAAAGAGACCACGTTGTAGTTTTGCTTCAAAAATTTAATTGATTTGAATTTCTAAATATGACTTAATTTATAATATATATAGATATATGATTTAAATTTGATTTGACATATGCAATATGTATGTATTTATTTATCTCTAAAGGGTTTGAAGTTAATTGGAAATTTAATTCATAAATTTATGTTAAAAGGTGATTCTAATGATAAAATAAAGTCAAATTTTGAATAAATATTTAAACTTGAATAATAGAATTGGAAAGTTTTTACTTGTATAATTGCATGCCAATATAACTTACCTAAATCATTCAGAAATTAACTATGTAATTGGATAATATACAATATAAAAAGATTTATAAATAAAATTTGAGTGGTTATAATAAATGTTATACACTTAAACTCTAGTTATAAAAAGATTAACAGAGGAAAATAAAATTAAAGGGTAATGGAATTATTTTTAATATAAAATGATGTTAAGGAACTAAGAATAAATTTAAACAGTTGTAATAAGTGTAAACATATTTGACATAGATGAGAAAAATATTGAGAGAAATAAATTTAATTATAGTTTGGAATAAAGAAGAAACTAAATGGGGAATTTAGTTTATTTTGGGAAATGGTAAATTTACTTTAAAAATTAAGTTAAATTACCATTTCAAATTTGGACTAAAATTAAACATTTTAAATTAGAATGTTATAATACCTTGTGTAAAATTTGGATTAAAAAAAATGAATGATTTTTTTAATTGTAGGGATATTATACAAGTAAATATGTAAATAAATAAATGTTAAAATTTTAAGTATAAATAGATGAAATCAATGATTAATTTAAAATTGAATTTTATTTGTTTAGATTAATGATTCTAATTTAAGTTTCAATTTAGTTTTCTTTCAGGTTGTTTCTATTCCCCTACGTTCTTCCTTTTCGAGGACGAAAAGTTCTGAGTGGGGTAGAGTGTAACAGCCCAAATTGTTAACAAGTATTTTTCACTTGTATTTTAAAAACTTTGGGATTTATTTAAAGTGATTAAAAATAAAAATAAAAAAAACAATTGACCAAATTTTTAATTAAATAATAAGATCTCTGAAATTTTGACATGGTTAAGAATTAACTTTAATTTGGAAATTTGGGTTTTTGTCGAAGATGGTAAATAACTTAATTTCTAGCAAAATCAAGTTTTAATTAAGAAAACATTAATAGCTTAGGTGGTTAAGACATCTGGGCTACTCACGACAGGTCACGAGTTCGAGTCTCAGCACGGTTAGAATTTCGATTTTTTTTTAGTGTATAAATGAACTGGGTAATTACGCGTTAAAAAAGGCGCCTAAATTTAGGGAATAAATACCGTATATATATATATATAAGAAAACGTATAGAATTTTTAATCCGTTATTTCGGTATATTTTGGGCATAAAATGTTATGGCTTTGGTACACATTCTTAAAAATATGACCTTAGTGTAAATGAGTAAATTTATCAGTGGCATGTGTTTTAAAGGGAAGGAATATTCTAGCATTCAAATCAAATATGTTGCCTCTAAATTCAACGCATTACTTTAAAAATTTGATTTCCATAGATTTTTTTTCCATTCAACAAAATTTATTTCTTGCATTTTTCAAAACACAATTTTCTCCTAAATCTCAGTCATGCGCAGTATCCATTCTCCTATCTGCTTGCCTATTTCATATGCGTTTTTCTCTTTACTCATATTTCTTACGTTATTTTTCTCTTTCCAGTAAAATTTACTTCCCAATATTTATATATATTAATTTGATCAAATCATTTCCAAAATGCTAAATAATAAATGAAAGTTTCACTTTGTTTAAGGATAACTCTAAATGGGAATTTTAATAAATAAAAAAAATTGGATTATATACTTGCATTAAAAATTTGTAATATTTGGTCCATTTGGATGATAAAACGCCTTTTTATGGCAATAAGAATCAGAGAGAGATGTAACCAAAGTTTTATCTTTTTAATTTAGTAATAAATGTTAAGAATTTATAGCATATTAATAAACTGATAATTTCGAATTTAAAAAGGGCACGCATTGTAATGGTATAAGTAACGTAAAAATGTATAAATTAAAAATGTTACTTTTGCATAAATTTTTGGGTGTATTGTAATGCGTCAGTTTGGCGTATTTAAAAAAAATTATATTTCAATATTATATGGATTAATAAATCAGTTAGGAGATTTCCAACCAAAACGTATTGATTTCGTGCCTATCCGTTTCTCTAAAATCATGCACTGATTAAGGAGATTCCCACTACCAATATTGTTTTCAAAATCGTGCTTCCCTTTCACGCAAATATCATCTGGAAAGAAATCAAACTTGCTTTCCTTGCGCGTGACATATCAGTGAAATTTATTTCCTTTAACATCTTTGTCATATGCCTCTTTATAGAGATTTGATTTAAAAACTTTCAGAAATAAATTTTATTCCACTTGCCATTCATTCCTCTCAATCAAATATAATTGCTTGCCTTCTAAAATTCAATCAATCAGAAAATTAAATTCTTACCATTTTCTCTCCGTGACATAAATCAACGCATGCATTCAAATCTGTCCTTGAAGTAGCATCCAAAGCAAATTAATACTTGTTGATTCTTTGTATATAAATCTCTCAGACTATAAAAATAGCACGCAACTTTTAATTGGAAAAATATATATAACGTTACAATAAATTTTCGTATAACTGGCAATAATAAATCACGCAACTTTCTGGTCTGCCTAAATGTTTATTATCACTTGCCATTCTTGCCTGCTTGTTTGGTCCCCTATATTTCGCAAGCCTTATCCATGAATACATAAGAAAGAATTTTATAAATTAAGAATCAATCTCTTGCCTAAATTCACGCATCATTCTAGGAATTCATTAAATCAAAATTTTGTATAGCTGGGAGAATTTCAAATTTCATTCGAATTTTCCTATTCAGTTCAAAGCAAATTATATTTGATTACTGTTTTCCTATAATCACGCAAGCCTCCCATATATATTATTGTGCAACTCGCATCTCAGAAGATCTCACGTGCCTTCATAACTCTCAACTTGTTTTCTTATATATATATATATAAAGCCTCACACAAAAACTTTATATTGCATCTAAAATTTGCCTTCGTTCTTCTTGAGAAATTGCACAGGTATGGCCACACCTTGCTTTTATTTATTTTGTTCTTCTTCTTGTTTCATTTGGTCCAAGGTCCACACTACTCGGCTGCTCCACCACCTGTCCTTGCCACATCTCCTTTTTCCCTCTCTGATCTATTTTGACATACATGTCAAATTGTTGTAGGAAGACAAGCTTAGTATCCTCCTTTTGAATTCTATAGAAAATGCATGCATTCCTGTAGTTGTGGCCACTTGAACTTCTTGCGTGAGTCTTTTTTTTTTATATGAATTGCTAAAGTGTGTCATCTTTGAAAAAAAAATGGTAACAAACAAAACTAATATCCTTCATTTGCATACACTTACACGTGCAAAATCACGTTTGTTTCAGCAGATAGGTAGAACTTTTTATTACCTAAATTATTTCCAAAATATGCAGTGACTTGTATATTTTGAGTGCATGCTTACGGGGTTTAAAATAGGCAAGCAGACCGTGACATTATAATTTTGATTATACATATATATACAAACGCGTTCCCGCACTATATATATATGTGTGTGTGTGTGTGTGTATGTGTGTGTGTGTATAAACATTCATATTTTACAAAATTGTTTAATATTATTCATAAAACTACCTTTATATATACACATATATTTTAGACAGCAATTTATATATGGAGGGGTTAATATGTCCGTTTCAGTGTAAATCCCAACATCTATACACGGACATGTTAAACCATGCCCATAACTTATGTAGCATGTGCACATATGCACATTTGTGTATACGGTACACATATTATACTATATAATACAAAGACATCATAATAATTAAAACCTTATTTATAAATTAAATAAAGTATTGATTTTGTTTAAAATAAATTTAGACTTCATAGGCCTAACAAGATCTAAATGGAATAATTTTTTTGAAATACACTTGTTTGCCCCATTGTTTAGTTCCAACAATGGTATTAGAGCCAATAGCCTATGCAGTCATTAAACATATTAGGGCTAACTATTAGCTTACAACTCAATTAGTAGGCTGTCTAAGAACGGCAGTGTTTAGGCTGTATTGTTGGGAAATCAAGTACTCTCTCCTACTTAGCTACCGGCCTGGCCCGATTAGTTATATGAGCCCAAAGGTTGACCATAATAGAAAAGGCCCAATTTGAATTAGGCCTTAGGCTAATTTCAAATTGTTTTGAAAGTTAAAGTTTTAAATTTAAAAGTTAAATTTAAAAAAATACATATTACAAAAGTTATAATATAATTTTTCAAAATATTTGAAATGTTATGAAATTTATTTTAAAAATATTAGTTATTAATAAGAGTATTAAAAAAATTAAATAAGTTAATTAATTAAATATATATACATGCATGGGGCATGCTTTGCTTGCGTGTTTGGACCTGCCTCGGCTAAAGGTCCATTCCTCCTTCCTTGAAAACTTTAATTACCTCCGAAAGAAGTCATATACTTGTATCATTTTATTTTCCATATTTCAAGATGACTTGCCTTCCCACCTTCTGTTATTTTTACTCCTGGCCCCTGTACCGATGTGATTACCATTGACTCATCTTTATTACCACTCCTACCAGATCAAGGTCTAGTCCACACATAGATAAAATTAGAGCGCTGCTCGAGGGTGACATGTCAAACGTCAACCTAAATGAGGAGGAAGACATCTCTATTACACTTACTTCTAATGTAGAGCCTACTAAAGATAAGACTCTTGGAGCCTAGACTTTGAAACAGGTTAAGATAGAAATCCTGGTAATGTTTCTTCCCCTTCTTCCAAGACTCCTTCCTTCGAGGTCTTGATTTCAATGTCATACGTTGTCGATCCAGCTACTGTTGAAGGGGAGGTCTAAATGAAAGAAACATGTCATATCCACCATTGAGCCTTCATTGTTTAAAAATGGGATCCCTCCGGAGGGTAGTAGCACCCCAAAGAAGCCATGAAAGAATATCACCATTAGTTTAGACCCAAAGAAGTGACTTTCCAAACTTCTTGGTTTTTGTCTTTTTATTTCCTTTTGTAAATAAACCGCTATATCATATAGGAGGGCTCTCAATTTTTGTACTCCAAAGTAAAAGTAAATAATAAATTTCATTTTTTTCCATTTTATGTTATTTTATTTTTTTCTCTTTACTTTCTTACACTTATGTACAATTTCTTTATATATGTATGTATGTATGTATGTATGTATGTATGTAAATTCTACTATTGTCTTACCTTAATGTTATACTTGCCTGTGAATGTTGATTCATGCAAACCATTTACTTATTGTATCTCGACACATATAAATTAATTTTTCTCTATTACATAATGTTTCCCTTTTACTTCATTTTGTGTACTGCCAGTTAAACTTATTCTTTTCAACTATAAGTAAAGATGTGATGTCTGAATTGTAACACCCCTAATTTTAGTTTAACATTATTCAGATTATTTAATTGGATAGATTGAATAAAAAAATGTAAATGATTAAGGAAAATGAGATTCAAAAATATTAAGGTCATGCCTTAAGAACTAAGTAGTAAGATTGTTTTAAACTTAAAACACATTAGAGGATGCATGAGGACCAAAATAGGTAGATCTACCTTTTACTCTTTAAACCCTCTCCCCCTCATTACATTCTCATTTTTTACAAACTAAAAACAATCAAAATAAAAAACATCAAGGCTGGCCATAACTAAAGTAAAGGAGAATGAAATCTAGCGATTCAAGGGAGAAGAAGCTTAGGGATACTAAAGCAATAACAAATCTCAATTCCTACAATTAATCTAAGGTGAATAATAAGTGTTCATTCTCTATTTTTTCTTTTGAATTCGGATATGTATAATACCCGAATGATTGACATTTGTATTGCCAAAGTGTTCATTCTCTATTTTTTCTTTTGAATTCGGATATGTATAATACCCGAATGATTGACATTTGTATTGCCAAGATATGGTTGTTTAATCATTGTTTGGGTAGAACAATGGTTATTAGAATTTTTATGAAATTGTTTATATGGGTTTTAAGGCCAAGATTTTAACCTCCAAATGCTTTGATTTTCTGATATGTTATATAAAACATTGTTTTGGAAATGTGTCTTTAAATTCAAATTTTCAAATTAAATTGAATATTTATGAATTCCTATGGACGAAATAGCTTAATTTTGGGTTTTAATTATTTAAAACAATTAAACATAGTTTTTTACTTCAAAATTTTCATATGGTAAAGGAAAGTATATTATCTAATTTCTGTGAACTTTTTGGAATTTTTCCAAGTAATTTCGATTTATTATGAATTTAGTATGATAGATAGCACTTAAAAGGATAATTGATTAAGGATATTAATTAATTATTTTAAATACGTTTTGGAACTCGAAAATTTGGTGCAGCAGTATTTTTGAAAAGGATTTGCAAAGAAATTTGTTTATCCAATAGAAATTGGACAAGAAATAGAATTTGGTAATAATTTTTTTCTTAAAGTAGTAATAAAACAGTTTTAATACGAACACGACAATGCCATACCACCTTAACACGTCGAGAAAAGACAAGGTCACATCCATGAGTGTCGACGTTAAAGTGAAAAGAAGCATAAGATAGTTACTTTGATAGCTATATAATGTTTCCAAGTAGGTCGAAGTCAACCTCGTCGACAAAATAGTATCGGTGGTAATTGTGTCTTCATGATTCATCAAAACATTTTAAAAGCTTAATTTCAACATTGATGTCGTCGCATGTCTTCATCACTATGTTAAATGATGCCACATCTCATCTCTTTATTTTTTTTCCAAATCAATGAAATGACACCGCTATTATATTTTAGACTCTATATAAAAAACGATAGCAACCAAAGTAACTTAAATGTAAAAGTTCTATAATGACGTCGATAATCTTTGGGTTGGTATGTTTTAGTGTCGATGTCTTATAGCAACAACATCGAATTTTATTTTTCATATGCCAAAGAGGCTTTCTTTTATGCTAATAAGGGGCGAAGAGGCCTATGTTTTTAAGGGTCGACGACCCTATGTTTCGGTAGTTAGCCACATAACTTATAAAGGTTTACAGTTTTGTTTTAATAAGTGGATAGCCTAAAGTTATTAAAGGTCGACAATACCAATTTCGACATGAATTTTTCTTAGCTTAAAAGAATTTAAATTGTGTCCTCGACTTTGGATAGAGGTCGATGTTGATTTAATAATGCATGTATTATGCTTTATTTTATTAAAGGTGAAGAGCCTTATGCTTCAACATCGACGTAATCATTAGGAATACCAATGCCATTTTAAATTATCAGCTTTGACGCCATCATTGGGGATACCAATATAAATAAAATTCAATAGTGATCTTTATTAAGGCGGCAAGCCTATTGTTTTATGATTCGATGCTAAAATATTGGGGATACTAATGCTATTTTGATTACAAATGTCGACGCTATCATTAGGTACATCAAGGTAAATTAGTTTTGACAAACTAAATGTTTTATAAATAAGACTTTATTATTGTGGATACCAATGCATTTTCTAAAATGAGTTCGACACTGATCAATTGGGGATACAAATGTATGTCACTTTGAAAGGTTATAACTTCAAGTGGAGATAACCTAATTAAGAATACCAATATACATATGTTAAACGTGTGGATAACATGAACTAAATTGTAAATGATGGGTTCATAGTCATCCTAGAAAAACTATAGGATGTAAGATGGATAGTCCACATCTTGCCGGAGGTGGATAGTCTCTATGAGGATAATGAAGAGTTCATAATCATCCTAGGGAAACTATGGGATGTGTGATGGATAGTCCATATCATTTTTGAGTTGAGTAGAATATGTGAGATGGATTGACCATTTAATTTTATTAATTAAACCATATATGATGGTTAGTCAATATGGTAGGGGATGGGTAATCCAGGTAATAATTACATGTGAGATGGATAGTCCACATAATTCTGAATATGCTTATATGTGAGATGGGTAACATTCATAATTATAAGATGGGTAGTCAGATTATAATAAGATAGGTAGTCGGTTTAAATTGTGATGAGTAGTCATTCGCAATTAAGTTGGATAATCTAATGAATTGGGATGGGTAATCCAATATATGTTGCATGATTACAAAAGCTATTTTATGTTCTAACCATTGTGGATGCAGGAACACAATATATGGTTGTTATGTTTTAGTTATGATACTAGTAAGCGAAAAATCCATTCCGCTTAGCGGCTTGGTTTTACTAGATAGTAACGACCCGAAATTTTCGAAGCCGAAAATTCCAGATAGTTATGAAAAAGAAGAAAGAGATAGAAGAAGAAGAACAGAAACACCAAGCATCTCACAATCGCAGCGGATAAAATATAATACTAAAAATAACAGTTGCAAAAGAATACTATATCTATCGATTACATTCTAATACATCAGAGTTTCACATTATATACAGTCACAGAATATTTACAATTATCATGTCTCAGATTAGTAATAATATAAATACAGCGGATATACTCTATACGATATTGTCATCCAGCTTGCATCCTGAGCTCTAGAACGTCCTAGCCTGAAAATCTGTAATACTCGGTCTGACCCGAGCATTACACCAAAGTAACACCCAGGTCAGGCTGGAAACCAGCGTGAGTAATCTCAATTTAACATGGAATACCAAAGCAAACAATTTATATAAATCCGGGTAACATATATCAATTTATCAAATCCACAATTTGCTATAGACAACACTTATTCCACATATCAATTTCTAAGTATCAAACTTAGATAAAATAATCCAATTCACTTAAGTCGTGTTATTCCAGCCTATTGACCTCACACATCAATTTATTTTTAATCCGAAGTGGTTTCGAGTATTTCCTAATACCCGACCCCGGTCTCTTCGAAACTCATGATATCCTAACCTAAGTTATTCAAATAAAATACACAACATTTCATATCAGAGATATCAACACATTCAAAACATCCAATACCATTCAATCATCCATAAACAATGCTTAATCACATACACATTAATTCAATTGATTCTAATTGAATTTCTAACCACGTTCATTAGATTCCTTCATTCAATATTAATTAATTCCAAATCAATTAATTTGTCAACCTTTCACTATTCATCTTAATTAATCACCCTGGATTAATTATTTTTCAATTATATTCAAGTAATTATCTTAAATTAACTTCACAATATTAATTTGTCTCAACCAAGATCATTTAGTAATCTTAATTACTTCATGAATTAATTATTTATTTAATTACATTAATCCTTAATTATTTATACTAATTAACTTCCATAAGTCACTTATTACTGATTAATTCATCTTAATTAATCAATCTCCAATTACATCGTTAATTATATTAATTAATTTTTGTTTTCAATTATATTTTAAATTTTTTTTCAATCTAAATTAATTACTTTAATTCATCCACAATATTAATCACTTTCGATTAATCTCAACCTGTAATTTATTATCCATTTATTTACTTTATTAAATAAATCAAATTTCTCCTTAATTGATAATCTTAATTAATCTCTTGATTTATTTCACAAAATAATTATATTTTATTTATCTCATTAAGTAATTATTTACCAATCCATCCAATGATTATTCTGTATTACTTACACTCAATTAATTAACTTACAACTTAATTTTTTATTTATTCAACCCTTTAATTACTAAGTTAAATAACCCAAATCATTAATTTATTTATTTAATTAATTTCATTTAAATTATCCTACCTATTTAATGAATCACCCATCATTAAACCTTATTGATTTTAAACTGAACCATTTTCTTGTTTACGATTTGAGTTTAAAACCATTTAAAAACCCAAATGCTTCGAGGCAAACATCAATTAACTCGAGAACCAACCAAAACTAAAATCACCAGATCATCAGTACACATCCAAACAAGTCAATCATTCATCCAATTATTTAAATTTACCCATTTAAATTTAAATAATATTCACAGTGTGAGATTTACTCACCTTTTCCCCTTGAATTTTGCGAGTCCACTTCACTCCGGCTTGTTTCTTTACAACTAAAGACCTTGAATAAATATTTATATGATTAATTAATATTCAAACTTATCGAAAATGAATTTCCATTCATTAATTTGATTTAAATTATAATTTTAATCTTAACAAATTTCCTTTTTCATAAATAAACTATATATATACATATTTACTGTTTCTATGTAGATCTATATTTTAAATAGATAAAAAATTCCAATTAAGAAGAACATTATATTCTAAAACTGCTTAAAGTAAAATTTTCTTTTTGAATCAAACATAAAAAAAAAATTCTGGTTTAATATACGATTAACTTCCCAAATCAGTAAGCTATTCAACAACATAGTTTTTACTAGGTAATAAACTTAATCAACCAATTTTAAATAAATAATTTAGCCAACCTACTTTACATTTCACTGTTAATAAAAGTAACAAAAGTTAATTTGAATACCTCACAACGAACAGCAAAACAAAATTGATGAGCTTCAGCTTGACATCCCAACCGTGCCTCGACGAGCTCATCACCGTGACTGTCAACTTCACCTTCTTGACTGTGCCACGAAACTACCCAAACTCGCAACCTTAGCCGCCTCTCGCATGAGCACTCGAGATTCGAACCCCAGCGTTGACTCGGCATCGCGACATCCGCTTCGACAACGAATCCCCGGCGATGCAACTTGAATCGCGACCAACTCTGGTTTCCCTCGTCCCCACTCTACCCAACGCGCCACCAATTGAAGAGATCACCACCCTAGGAAATTGCGAATCCCCCCTTTAGCCTCGTCGAACGAACTCAATCGCGTGCTACAAGGGAAGCTCGGCTCGGCTCTATCGATCTCTCCCATACGAGATTCGTGCTCAAATTTGAATTGGTTTGGTCTGGGATTTTTTTTTCGTTCTCTTTTGATTTCGAAATAACTGGAGAGAGTGCTTTCGTTTGAACAACTAAAGGACTAAATATTAAAGGGGAGGCGTGCTTTGGAAGATAGGGTTATTATCCATTAAACTATTTTATTAATATTCGCAAATCAACAACTGTTATAACAAACTCCAAATCACACTAGCCGCCCAGCGTTTATAGGGTTCTACCCGCATTCCGAATACGATGGAACGTGTTTCGGAGGCTAATTTGATTGTATGCACGAGATACGGAAGTAAACGACCAATTTTAAATTAAATCGATTTAAATAATTCGATGCATTTTGAGCTGCCAGGGTCAAACGACAACTCCGATTGCTACAAAAATTGAAATCCGATAATAACTAACTACTACGGATCCAATGGAACTGATTTCGTCGAATTCCGAGACTGTCCCCCGGAAGGCTATTTTTAAATATCAATTTAAACGATATAATTTTCAAAACTGAACGAATCACCCTTAAAATAAATTTCAACCATTCTATTATCTTTCGTATCATCATTCTAAATTTTATAAGCCTTCAAATTATTTTAAACAGGCTCAGAATTTCATATTCAACAATTTACCCAATTTCAATTATTAAATTCAATATTTAACTATATAATTCAGTGGTTTAATTATCAAGTAAATATTGATATCTCGGATTCAAGTTAAAATTAACTTTCAAATGTTTAAAATCAATTCAATTATACCATTTTAAATTGTTAAAAATTCCGGGTCGTCACATTCCTCCCACCTTAAAAGAATTTATCCCCGAAATTACTAGTTAGGAAGAATGAACCAATACCCGTTTACCCTTCCCCCAAGACCAACAATTTTATCAACATCCTACCAACTATCCTTTATTAAAACCCATTATCACATCAACCAACTTCCCAAAACCTTCTATAGTTTCAATCAATACCCTTTTTCTCAATCGTTCAAAATTCAATTTAAAACTAAATTTAGAATCATCCAAATTTTCTCAAAAATTTTCTAACTCTCTAAATTTTTGAAAAATTTCGCCAGCATCTCCTTTGCGCGGCTAGCTCGGTACAACTACAAAAGGCCTCTACGGGCTCCTAAATTCTAAAAAGAAAAACAAAAGCCAAGTGGCTACATCAAAAACCCAATCCAATTTCATACAGAATTTTAAATACATACCTTTTTGTCGGGCAATTCAAATTTATCTTTTGGAATCAAATCCAATTCCTTTTCCCTTTAATACATGCATATCTTGTTTGACAATAATATCCAATCGTAACCCTTCCAAATCATTGTATACATTTCCCTACATAAGTTTCATATCGGTTTTAAAATTAGTTTTCCCATTCCATATGAATTCAATTTGTCTTCACTTTTGAATATTAAATTTTATTTTTCATTTATAACTGATTCATATTAGTTTTATCTACTGATTTACTTTAAATTTTCAATTTGAAATCATTTTGTTAACAAAAAAATTCCCAAAAATTTTCTAACTCCTAAAATTTTCAGAAATTTTTGACAGAGTCCCCTTTGTACGGAGGAGCTTTTGCAATTTGACAAGAGATATAAATATATATACATCGACCCACACGGTCGGAAAAAACAAAAACAGTTCATATTTCCTATTTTTATTGCGTAGGCGTACCTTATTTAGCATTTTAAGCATGCGGCTCATTTATTTTAGCAATTAGTGCAATCCAAATCCAGCCAAATGGCCTTCAGGTACATGTAGTTACTCAACTTAAATATGTAAGTGCCATATATAGAGAATTTATTAGCATTCCATTTACTTTCAATAGCTATACATATGCATTACACAAACAACAAGCATCAAATGCTTTCCATAAGCGATTTATATAATTTTTAAAGCTAACACAATTGCTTTCAACCAATTCATAAGCCATTTTATTAAATTTTAATGGTTTGCAACTCAATTTCTTACCTCCAATTGGTTTTTAATCCAAACAGGCTCATATTCACTTCAAATGATCCAAAATCAATTTTATTTAATCTCTATCAACTCAAAGAATTTTAACTATTTTCTTATCATGCCAAACGACAATTATTTTTATGCAATTTTAACGATATTCGCTTGATAGAGTATTTAATTTGAGTTTAAAACTAATTCTAAATTAATTTCAACTCATTCTGTATGTAATTCCATTTCAAATTTTTACACTATCATACATATGCCTTTCATTTCATTTCTAATTTATTCACCACCATTTATTTAGCTCGACATATTCATTCTTGTATTCTACTAACCATTTCCAAATTAATTCAATCCAAGCTTTTATCTTAATGGGCTTTCACTCTTATTCGAAGCCAAGCTTCCATAAAATTTTAAACTTAAGTTAATTTACTTTAATTTATTCAAACATCAAACTTAAGTCTACTTCTATTTGATTCTCAAATAATCAACTTCCATTAAATTCAGTTAGTCATCCATTTTAAATTTTAATTTTAAATTCACCCTTTTCAATTTATCAAAATAATATCCAGGCACATACTTAACTCATTTATACTTCAAATTAATATACCACCAAATTTAAGTTTAGTCTGATAATCCAATTCTAATCACAGCTTGATTTAGTTTTTTTTATTCGATCAGACTTCATCCAATTATTATTTAATTCAATTAACCCATTTTAAAATTTTCATTTACTTACTTAATTCATTTTTGAATTTACTTTATTAATACAAGGCCATTCTCAATTTATTCTATTCACTTGGATTTTCTTGCAATTAAACCATGTCTGTTATAATCACTTCTCTTATATCCAATTTACTTGCAAATTTCATTAAATATTATTCAAATCACCCTTGAATTTTATTTATAATTCAAACCATCACATTTTCAATCCAACTCTATTTTATTTTTGTTTTACAACATTTTCTCTTTTTAATTCATTATCAAATCTAAGTCGAATTCTATTTAAAATTCGAATTCATTTTCAAACCCATTTATTTACCCAAGTTAAATTTTATTAATATACTCAACCAAATAATTATTTAGCCAATTAGTTTATTTCCAACTTCTAAATCAATATTCGATTTTAATTACAAACTCACTTCATTAGAATTCCAGTTTGGATTTCCTTGATTTTCCAAAATTCCAACATTTTTATTTAAAATTTTTAGAAATGCTTTTAAATTCAGATAATATTATTTAAAATAGTTTTTAATAAAAATACTTTTATAACTCGATGCCTCAAAACAGTCCATCCTTGTTCTCATAGAAATTTAGTCATACGTTGATCAGGAGTAGGACTGAAAATCTATAAGTACTTAGTAAACCCGTTTTCAACACCCAGTGAAAATACTTGGAAAATAATTTTGTTGAAATATAGAAAACAGTTTTTGAAAATAGAGGAAATATATTTGGTGTGGATACTCTGGAAATCATCACCCCCATCCATGGTCACAGTTACATTCCAGGGTTACGTTGCCGTCGCAGCAAAAGTCCATGTAACTGCAGGCTCTCCGCGGCCTCTCGATTACGCCATGGAACCCACACAACAGATCACAATTACATCTAGGGTTACGTTGCTGTCGCAGCAAAAGTCCATGTAACTGCAGGTTCTCCGCGGCCTCTGATTTCGCTGTCGAAATGAAACTTCTCCACTCCTACATACGTCGCAGTCTACCGATATAAAATCAAACGCAGACTGTTGGCTCTCAGCGGCACACACGACTTTCGCTATGTTATACCATAGGTCGCAGTTACATTGCCGTCGCCGCAAAAGTCCATGTAACTGTTGGCTCTCAGCGGCACACACGACTTACGCTATGGTATACTCAACTCATAATCCTCAGGAACTAGTTTTGTCCGGACTCCTCACAGGATCAACTTGAGAACCCCTCTGGGCTCAAGGCAGCACCACCCGGTGGCACTCCTGAGAAGTTCATTTCAAGGGAGCGCCTTTTTCCCCAGAGCCATCATCAAAATATTTTATACTATACACATATAGTATCTTCAAATCATACACCTAGTATGATTTTCATCAAAGCTCCTTTACACAAAATCGATTATCCCAAAATCGATAATTCTCAAACTAGGTCCAATATTGATTTTACCCAAAAATCAAAAGCCTTTTCAAATCCAAAGGTTCCCAAAACCTTTTTCCAAATTCCTCATAAGATCCTTTATATATATATTCAAAAATATATATAATTTTTAAAACTTTGGATCATTTCAAACTTGTATAAAATCCCTTACACTTCAAACATTTCAAAAACATTTTTCTTCCAGCAATAAATTCAACAAGGGCAGATTTATCTCATATAACAAAGATATACAACTTTGTTTATTCAAAACCAAACATTCCAATTTGATTACTCTTTCCAATATCAATTTCCTTTATATTCACACTTCCTTAAATCTCCATTCACTTATATACAATTGCCTTAATCCCCATTTGGATTATCACTTCAATTCTTATCTCAGTTGGGTATCTAATCAATAACAGTTTGGACCCCGACCAGTTTATATTTAGAAAATAGCTTGAAAATTGAAAATATGTAAATAGTTGAAAGATAATTATTAGTTTTCAAAATATTTATAAAATAGTTAACTAATTGTAAAATAGTCGGAAAATAATTGAATAGTTTCAGAAATTTTAAATAATTGCAAAATAGTTGTAAAATAGAAATTAGTTTGTGAAATAGTTGAAAAATAGTAATTAGTTTAGAAAACAGTTGAAAAATGGTTAAATAGCTCCAAAAATTATTGTAAACCAAGTATAAAATAATTTGGCTTTAAGAAAGAAAGTTTGTATATATTTAATAGCTCAGAAAAATAAGTTTATATCAAAACAATTTATATTGAAAATAGTCAAGAGTCAACTGTTCACTTCCAAACAATTCAATTTAAATTTCCATTTCAATTGGCCCAATTCCAATTCAAGTTGAATCAATCTTGATTCCTTCCCCAATTTAAATAAAATTCTTGTTGATTTTAATCCTCTTCGATTTTAATTTTAATTTCATATTATTCCAATCAATGTGAATTATTATCGATTGAACCCATTTCAAATTCAAATCATTCCAACATAATCCAATTCAATTTCCCTTTTAAATTCTTAAACCTATACATCTTCAATCACCAATTCAATTAATTCAAACCAAATTAAAATTTGAACGAATTCAATTTCAATCTTGAATTTAAACTGTCTCGAATTATATAAGTTCGAGTTAAATTCTCAAAGGTTGGTTTACCTTTTTAAACCAAATTAACCTTTGTTCAAAGTTTTTAATCAACTTAATTTCTGAGTTCAATTCTCAAAATTCCTTTTTAAATTATCTTAAATTATGTATTTCATGGTTCAAATAAGAGTTCAATACAATTTTATTTTAAAATTTTAATTTATTATTAAATTTTATCTCCCCGTTTGAAGCTAGTTCTTAAACAATTTTAATTTACAATTCAATTATTCAAATTTATTTTATTTATTTATACAATACCATTTTCAATTTAAAGATTTTTATTAACAATAGGATAATATCATCCAATCTATTTAAAATGTCCATCCATTTTCAATTTTTAAATCTCAAACCCGTTTTGAGATTACACAAATTCCCAATTCAAATCAACCATTTAACTTTCCAAGTTAAATTCCAATTTCATCTTGAAATTTTCAATTCAGGTTGCTTGTTCTACATTTATTTAACTTTTACAAAGTTAAATTCCAATTTACTTAATCCAATCAACCTCATTCAATCCTTAAACTTCACAATAATAATCTCCCCTCTTAAAAACTTATATCACTTTGGGTTTTTACATCAAACTTCAGAGAAAAATCAAAACTCAACCTCTTAGAGTTTATTGCAAATTATCTTTGATATCATGTATATTCATACATATATATATTTATTTCTTGGCCCTCCCAGCCATGTTTTAAAACTTTAAACCACCCTTGGTTTTAAATTCAAATCAAACTTCAAACAACCCATTGTTTGCAACAAGTCCCAGTTATTTAAATAATACTTATTTATTATTTTCCATTACTTTTGAATTTAAAAGTTATACTCTTCTTATAAATGTACTTCATTTGGCTTACTTAATAACAAATATCTCATTATTAAATACAACAACTATTTATGATAATACCCAAGGTTATAATATCTAGATACCCATTTCCTTTTTATATTATTCTTATTTCCATAAATTCAAAATTGAATTTTAGTCGAATCCTGTTTCAACTTCTATTTAAAGCTTTTTAAACAATTTATTTTCTGAATTCTAATTTTTGAATTTCATTTCAATTAATTAAATTTTGATTTGGTTGTACTATATTACTTCTAGATTTTAATTTCAATAATTTAACAACCAATCGCTTTAATATTTATTAGAATGAAATATTTCTTTATATATCAAAATATACTTTTATATAAAATCATTTAAAACCTTTATATAAGAAAATAACAAGTACGCGCTCATATATAGATATTCACAACTCATTTTAGAGTACTACGGACTCTATTTAATGAGTAACTCCCACCAGAGCCAAGGTTCTTCCTTAACCTTTCAGCTCTCATACCAAATGTAACGACCCGAAATTTTCAAAGCCGAAAATTCCAGATAGTTATGAAAAAGAAGAAAGAGATAGAAGAAGAAGAACAGAAACACCAAGCATCTCACAATCGCAGCGGATAAAATATAATACTAAAAATAGCAGTTGCAAAGAATACTATATCTATCGATTACATTCTAATACATCAGAGTTTCACATTATATACAATCACAGAATATTTACAATTATCATGTCTCAGATTAGTAATAATATAAATACAGCGGATATACTCTATACGATATTGCCATCCAGCTTTCCTCCTGAGCTCCAGAACGTCCTAACCTGAAAATCTGTAATACTCGGTCTGACCCGAGCATTACACCAAAGTAACACCCGGGTCAGGCTGGAAACCAGCGTGAGTAATCTTAATTTAACATGGAATACCAAAGCAAACAACTTATATAAATCACTACACCACAAAAGGCTTTTAACAGCGTTTGATAAACGCTGTAATATGATACAACAGCGTTATTAGAAACGCTGTATAACGACATGCTGTCGTATATACATAACTTACAACAGCGTTTCTATAAACGCTGTTGAAACATCTCTGTGACAGCGTTTATTACGAGCTGTCAATAATATTTTTTACAGCGTTTCAGACGTGCTGTCGAAGATGTTCAAATTCTACTTTAACTGTTTACAACAGCTTTTTCTAAACGCTGTTATTGAATCATCAACAATTTCGACAGCATGTTAAAAACGCTGTGATTGAATCATCAACTATTTCGACAGCATGTAAAAAACGCTGTTATTGACAATTTCAAGATAATTACAGCACGAAATAAACGCTGTTGTTTCTTCATTGACAGCATTAATTAAACGTTGTCTTCTATTTATATAACAGCTTTAATATTCCACTCTATTTTTGAATATTCCAAAACTATATTTTAAGCATATTCAAGCAACTAGTATATATAACAGGTTCTAATAACTATTAATTGGTTACATAAACTAGTTAAGACAATATTAATAAACAAAAGACATCCATAAACCAAGTTTCAATAATATCCATAAACAAAAATAACAAAGTAAACTATTGACATACAAAACCACATACCATCCAATTGACAACTATTTACGTACATTTCATACGTCTGCAGTTCTCCCCTGTAGTTCATCCTACCACTGCTTCAACCAATTCATTACTAATTCTTCACTGTTTTATTGTTTCTGCTCATTACTATTTCTTCCAATAATAACCAACACTTTCCATCACCCATACAGCTATAGCTTCCATACTTCGTCTTCGAACAACATCCACTAATCCCTGTCACAGTGCCACATAAACCACTGTTCTTATCACTGCTACTAACAGACTTCTGCATCACTACCCCCTAACCACTAAAAACAAAACTTCAACCACACAAACTTCAACTTGCTGCAACTGTGCTCCTCTTCAACAATTCGACAGCATCCATACACTATTGAAGCAACACATACCATTTCCCAATCATCCAAACACCTCTGCCTATATGCGAAAAGCTTCCATGCTATCTGCTTTCTCCCACAAAATCATCACAGCCTTCATACCACCAGAGAACTTCAACACCACCACTGCTTCATTAAAACCACTTCTGCATTTCTGCATTTTGCACTGTTACCACAATATCCTCCTTACCCTCTGTTAACTTGCATCAACTCCCCTATGCCTCTACACACAAATCTGCCATCCTCTTCCTTCTTACTGCAGATCAACAACCACTACAACATCTTCCATCCTGTCACATACAACATAGCACAACATTGCCATCTCTGTCAACCCAGCATACAAACTTCCATCACTTGCAACAACTTCGACTACAGCTCACAGTTTACTCTTCTGCCCATTACTGTCAAACAATCAACCTACTGCCACTCCACATACCATCAACACTTCAATACACACCAACACATCAACCTGCAAACCATACTTACCATCACACTTCCCATCATTTCACTTCTTACCATCATCACAGCAGCACTTCTTTTCTTCATCACTGCACATCAAACTTGTTGTACCATCACCTCCTGCTATCTACAGTTAGCAATTTGACAACTTATTTCAATCTTCGTATAATATAAGCAATTAAAAATATATCAATATAACAAATATCAAGACTCACTATTAGTCTGAGTCTCTTCTGAACTTCAACAGCGAGAGCATCACCACGGGACTCACTATTAGCAAGATACATTGAGCAATGTTTGCTAAGCATCTCATACTCTAATTCACTAAATATTTTACTAATGATTCGGAACAACTGAGTATATACATAACATGCTATAGATATATTAATATAAACTTGGAAATTTTATTTAAAACTAAATTCTTTCCTCCTTGCTTTCAGATCTATTTAACACTAAGTAAACCACTTCTCATCGGATAACAACTATAAAGAGACAATGATAGATGTTTAAGTGTATAAGGTATTAAGTGTGTTTGAGGTTTAGAAATCAAGCCCGACCAGTATCCAAGCTTAAGCCAATTTCTGATATGAAAAGTAATGAAACTAATTTAACATCGGGTAACATCAGATCTATTGCAATTATTTAAATAATACATTGAAGTATAGTTTCAATAAAATTCTGATATAAGCTTGGGAGATCATAACAGTAATCTTATTTTTATTTTTACTTTATAAGAGCGAGTCTCAAAATATCAACTTATGATTTAAATATTGACAGAAACCATGCAATTCAACATGCTAGCATGCTACCACATTTACCGATGAGTACAGACCTTAAGCAAAATATTATCAAACTGGTCTTCTTTCGTCTACAATAAGGGAATTGTTAATATTTAGAATATTAAAACAATTGTTCAGACTTCAACATTATTGGCCAGAAAGAGTTGTTCTATACCAAAGGACTGGCTACCTGACCATGTCCTATGTACTGCTTATAGGATTTTCTATAATATATAAAATGCACGTTAATTTCGTGATTGGAAACAAAGAGTTTTTTTCACGGGTTGAATAAATTATAAACCTTCCATGTACAAGGAGAGTGATTGAATTGAATAGGTTTGATCAATTCAATGAGTTGTATGTGAAGTTGTAAACGTTTAAAGGTACCGCACTAGCTATACTTGTCTTTGAAACTTTTAGATTTCACCAGTTAGAATTAAAAATTTCTTTTCTATTTCTTTCAAGATGACAGAAGTCATAAATAATTAAATACAAACGAGGGATAGTTGAGTGACAATACTAAAACTACACGCTAATATAAACGACTTCAATTCTGAGCAGGGAACGAGGCAGAATTTCTTGCCTCTACCTGCATCTAATCAAAATTTAACAGGCAATTCAAAATTAATGCTAGAGGTTAACCTGTTGCAGCAAACCAGCTAATGAATGGCAGAGTAGAAATACCTAAATATGCTAGAAAAATAAATTCAGGTTTAGAAGAAATACCTAAATATGCTGAATAAGTCTAAATTTTTTCTAAAACTATTAAATACTATATATTTTACCTGCAGGTTCATATAAGAATGCACTGAGACAAGAAAGCCTGAGAACAATTTCAAGCATTTAAATGTTGTTAGATATGCAACTTAATTTCCATAAAATAATACAAGAGCAATACTATTGCTGCAGGAAAATGATAGTCAATGCATACATTGAAAGTTGAAAGGTTACCTTTGTTCTCTGTTACATTTCCAATTTGCATTTGTTTTGTTTGTTTACATTGCTCTTTTCTCTGTTCAAAAAGCTAACTGCACTGTTACACTTCACCACCTCCTCACCAATCCCCTTCCACAGTCACACCTCAAACTTCACTCACCTATCCCTGCCATCCTCACCACTTCCACACACTGCCATTACACCCCAACATACAACATCCATCACCACTGCCTCCTTCCTTCCAAACATCATCATAGCCTCAACAATATCACTTCTGCCTTTATACTAGCAACCTCCTATCACTTCTATGCACATACAAACTACATATAAACTTCGGCCTACATACCACTGCCATCCCTCAACAAACAAGCCATTGCTACTGTAAAAATATAAATACTAACATGCACACTAATTCATAAAAATCAATAGCACTAACACCTTTTTTTTTTGTGCAAAATATGAGCTCAGTTGCTAATTCAAAATAGCCTTTGTAATTGTCTATATTTATCTATTGGAACCAAATAGGGTAGTCTCCAAGAGGGAATATTGCATCAGTGTCTAATAATTTGGAGATATTGCTACTTATTTCTCTTTATATTGTGTAATAATTCGCATACTTATTTAAAAAAATTCCATGCATTTTTTCTGTCTTTGCATTCATTTCACATTGGGAAACCATAGCGAGTAAATCAAAATAAGCTTACCAATGATTATATTCATAGGCAATGTTGAAACCCAAGAGCCACCAATATTTGAACATCAAATCCTTCGATCAGAATTAAAAATGCAACCCAAAGATGTCTAATGCACACCTATAGTTCAAGTAATCAATCAACAAAGAGCAATTTGAAATGCATAGAACAATAAGAAACATAAGGATTTCCCAAAGATAGATAAATGATTATGATTTAAACTATAATTCAATTTTGTAGGCTTAGTATCATTAATACCCTTACGCGGCTTCTTTGTCCCAAATTAATCAGACCACTATAAGTTGACTCGACAATCAATTTATCATCATAAGTTGGAATTTGCAAATCTAGTTTCAAAAATGAGTCGCGATTTGCAACACATTTTGAGATTGGTAGTGTTGTCTCCATATATCATCTGTTGAGTCTCCATCGTCAATTAATTTTAATAGTTCATCACATTTTGACTGAAGAGTGTTGATGTGGTCTTCTTGTTTAGGTCTGTTTTTATTCCATTCCTTTAGTTGAAGCTTGGCTGCTTCAAGAATTTTCACGAGTTTGTAACATTCAGTACCTTCCTCCCTTGGTATATCATTAATGTGTATTGCTGTTGTGTGTCCAAGGCAAAATTTTATATTCTTGTTAATATATATTTTTATATAAAAGTATATGTTGTCATATCCAAGGCAAATTTTTGGGTTCTACCTATAGATAATAATTATTCTGGAACAATGAAATTGATTTTATGTCAACGTGACATGGCTGCATTGATTATGAATCGAGTTATTATCAACAATGAAGCTACGTATTTATGTTTGACCCATGGATAAACCATAAATCTCTGGTTGACAAAATAGGCTGGAACAATATCTATTTACGTAACACAGCCAGTAGTACAGTTAGTCATATTATATGAGATAAGCAGTTTCAACCTCAACTTTTATCTGAAACAAGGGAGGTAGCAACACGAATTAAACATGATACAATTTCTATTGATCATGCTACTAATTTCTAGACAATTTGCAATAAAAGGAAATATGTGTTTTCCACGGTCTGGAATGGAGTATGACTCCATACAGCTAGTGATGATAACCTTAAATTGATATGGCATAACAAAACGGTCAATTTTTTTTCTTTCGCTAGTTATATGGCCTATCTACAGTGTTTACCAACTGCAGACAGATTGTTAAACTGGGGGATTATAACTAATTTGACAAGTGTGCTATGTAATGACCATAATGAAAATCATCATCACTTATTTTTGAATTGCGCTATAGTACTTACCTGTGGGATTCTCTGCTGCTTAAGCTCGCCATACAACCATCTTCATCCAGCTCGTTGTGAGATCGCTTTTCCAATTTTCGACTCCATTTTCCAATAGTATCACCGCTCAAAGATCTGGCCTTTGTGGCGGCATCAGCATTGATCCATCACCTCTGGCTTGAGCGCACACGGCGACGTTTCGAAGGAAAGTCGTGTTTGAAGGAAGCTAGGTTAAAATTACTGGAAATTGATGTTCACCTGCAGTTGTCTCGCAGAATGAAATCGAAGAATGAAAATGAAGATGGAAGGAAACGAAGTTAAAAGAAAATGCAGGATGAGTGGAGGGAAAGCGAAAAAAATTAAGAAGAGAGGCGGCAATTGTTTTTTTTAGTACACAGTCATTCACAGCGTTCTAAAAAACATTTAGGCTTAATTAAAATTCAAACGTTAAAAATAATCCAAATAAGATAACTTTTAACCGCATTCAGGGTATAAACGCTGAGAATAATTGCTGTTAAAAATGAATTTTGGTGTAGTGAATCCGGGTAACATATATCAATTTATCAAATCCACAATTTGCTATAGACAACACTTATTCCACATATCAATTTCTAAGTTACAAACTTAGATAAAATAATCCAGTTCACTTAAATCATGTTATTCCAGCCTATTGACCTCACACATCAATTTATTTTTAATCCGAAGTGGTTTTGGGTATTTCCTATTACCCGACCCCGGTCTCTTCGAAACTCATGATATCCTAACCCAAGTTATTCAAATGAAATACACAACATTTCATATCAGAGATATCAACACATTCAAAACATCCAATACCATTCAATCATCCATAAGCAATGCTTAATCACATACACATTAATTCAATTGATTCTAATTGAATTTCTAACCACGTTCATTAGATTCCTTCATTCAATATTAATTAATTCCAAATCAATTAATTTGTCAACCTTTCACTATTCATCTTAATTAATCACCCTGGATTAATTATTTTTCAATTATATTCAAGTAATTATCTTAAATTAACTTCACAATATTAATTTGTCTCAACCAAGATCATTTAGTAATCTTAATTACTTCATGAATTAATTATTTATTTAATTACATTAATCCTTAATTATTTATACTAATTAACTTCCATAAGTCACTTATTACTGATTAATTCATCTTAATTAATCAATCTCCAATTACATCGTTAATTATATTAATTAATTTTTTTCAATTGTATTTTATTTTATTTTTCAATCTAAATTAATTACTTTAATTCATCCACAATATTAATCACTTTCGATTAATCTCAACCTGTAATTTATTATCCATTTATTTACTTTATTAAATAAATCAAATTTCTCTTTAATTGATAATCTTAATTAATCTCTTGATTTATTTCACAAAATAATTATATTTTATTTATCTCATTAAGTAATAATTTACCAATCCATCCAATAATTATTCTGTATTACTTACACTCAATTAATTAACTTACAACTTAATTTATTATTCATTCAACCCTTTAATTACTAAGTTAAATAACCCAAATCATTAATTTATTTAATTAATTAATTTCATTTAAATTATCCTACCTATTTAATGAATCACCCATCATTAAACCTTATTGATTTTAAACTGAACCATTTTCTTGTTTACGATTTGAGTTTAAAACCATTTAAAAACCCAAATGCTTCGAGGCAAACATCAATTAACTCGAGAACCAACCAAAACTAAAATCACCAGATCATCAGTACACATCCAAACAAGTCAATCATTCGTCCAATTATTTAAATTTACCCATTTAAATATAAATAATATTCACAGTGTGAGATTTACTCACCTTTGCCCCTTGAATTTTGCGAGTCCACTTCACTCCGGCTTGTTTCTTTACAACTAAAGACCTTGAATAAATATTTATATGATCAATTAATATTCAAACTTATCGAAAATGAATTTCCATTCATTAATTTGATTTAAATTATAATTTTAATCTTAACAAATTTCCTTTTTCATAAATAAACTATATATATACATATTTACTGTTTCTATGTAGATCTATATTTTAAATAGATAAAAAAAATTCTAATTAAGAAGAACATTATATTCTAAAATTGCTTAAAGTAAAATTTTCTTTTTGAATCAAACATGAAAAAAAAATTCTGATTTAATATAAGATTAACTTCCCAAATCAGTAAGCTACTTAACAGCATAGTTTTTACTAGGTAATAAACTTAATCAACCAATTTTAAATAAATAATTTAGCCAACCTACTTTACATTTCACTGTTAATAAAAGTAACAAAAATTAATTTAAATACCTCACAACGAACAGCAAAACAAAATTGATGAGCTTCAGCTTGACATCCCAACCGTGCCTCGACGAGCTCATCACTGTGACTGTCAACTTCACCTTCTTGACTGTGCCGCGAAACCACCCAAACTCGCAACCTTAGCCGCCTCTCGCATTAGCACTCGAGATTCGAACCCCAGCGTTGACTCGGCCTCGCGACATCCGCTTCGACAACGAACCCCGGCGATGCAACTTGAATCGCGACCAACTCTGGTTTCCCTCGTCCCCACTCTACCCAACGCGCCGCCAATTGAAGAGATCACCACCCTTGGAAATCACGAATCCCCCCTTTAGCCTCGTCGAACGAACTCAATCGCATGCTACAAGGGAGGCTCGGCTCTATCGATCTCTCTCATACGAGATTCGTGCTCAAATTTGAATTGGTTTGGTCTGGGATTTTTTTTCCGTTCTCTTTTGATTTCGAAAAAACTGGAGAGAGTGCTTTTGTTTGAACAACTAAAGGACTAAATATTAAAGGGGAGGCGTGCTTTGGAAGATAGGGTTATTATCCATTAAACTATTTTATTAATATTCGCAAATCAACAACTGTTATAACAAACTCCAAATCACACGAGCCGCCCAGCGTTTATGTGGTTCTACCCGCATTCCGAATACGATGGATCGTGTTTCGGAGGCTAATTTGATTGTATGCACGAGATACGGAAGTAAACGACCAATTTTAAATTAAATCGATTTAAATAATTCGATGCATTTTGAGCTGCCAGGGTCAAACGACAACTCCGATTGCTACAAAAATTGAAATCCGATAATAACTAACTATTACGGATCCAATGGAACTGATTTCGTCGAATTCCGAGACTGTCCCCCGGAAGGCTATTTTTAAATATCAATTTAAATGATAGAATTTTCAAAACTGAACGAATCACCCTTAAAATAAATTTCAACCATTCTATTATCTTTCGTATCATCATTCTAAATTTTATAAGCCTTCAAATTATTTTAAACAGGCTCAGAATTTCATATTCAACAATTTACCCAATTTCAATTATTAAATTCAATATTTAACTATATAATTCAGTGGTTTAATTATCAAGTAAATATTGATATCTCGGATTCAAGTTAAAATTAACTTTCAAATGTTTAAAATCAATTCAATTATACCATTTTAAATTGTTAAAAATTCCGGGTCGTCACATAGATATATATTTGGTTCGAGAAGGCAGGTTATTATTCACGCCAACTATTATCTGATCCGAAGTTTTTGTTTTCCCCTTAAACTCTTAGGTACTCATTTGAGTAGGTCAAGATTAAAGGATTTCAGGTTTCAGTTGGATGAATAAGATTCCAGAGATGTAAAGGAGGCAATCTAGCTATTTGGGACTTTATCTATTTTCACTGTATAGTTTGGTTTTGTTTATTTGAATGTAACGAAAAAGTTGTATAACTGCTAAGTATTTGACTCTGATTAACTAATGAGGCATCTTCATATTCCTCTCTTGGAGTATTTAGTAATAATTATATTTTCTCTAAACGTGGGATTACGAAAGGGATTATGTAATAAGTTTGAAATATCAATTCTGAAATGAGATGTGAAAATTTGTTATTAAACCATGTTTGAAAATTTTTCATAGTCATGTGCTTCTTATTATTGATATGATTAACATAGCGGCATTTTATCGTAGAGAATTAATAACTATGGATCATTGTAGCATCCATAGCAGTTAGTTTTGGGCCTCAGAATGAGGGGATGTTACAAGTTGGTATCTGAGCATAAGTTTATGATTAAAGTAATTTTAAACCTATAGAGTTTTTGAAAACACAATCCTAATGAATCAAAGAATATGATTAGGGTATGGGTTAACATTATAGTGAGGTACTTGTATTTTCTATATAAGTATGTATTCTCCTCTCTCTCTTACACCGTTCTTCTTTATCTTACTAAGGCTTGTATGTAGATTTACGAGAAAGAAAGTTATGGAGGCAGAAAATGGAAGAGAAAATCTAGGTGGAGGAAGCACCACAACCAATGGAAATGCCCAGTCCAATACCAGGAGAAACTTGGGCTAGCAGGCAAGTGCCAATATAGGTGCCAGAACCCCACCATTAGATATGAGCACTATGTGTCAGTTCTTTGACTATCTGATGCAAGCCGGAGCAGCTGTAGGGGTAGCTGGAGGAAATGTTGCTAATGTGGGAGAAATCAATCCCATAGTTCCAGCTGGCAATAACTATGCCAAGTTGAGTCGAGAATACACTAGTCTAGGTGGAAAGCTTTTCTGGGGACTAAGGATGCAATATAAGTAGAGAACTTGCTGTTATACTATGAAAGAATTTTCGTTGATTTGGGTCTGAATGATGAGTAGAAAAGGAGATTGGCTTCAAGATATTTGCAAGGAGCTACTTTATTCTGGTCGAATGGAGTTACCATAGTAGCGCCTGAGGAGGAGTTGACTTGGGCGGATTTTTGACGGAGATTCGAGAAATATTTTTGTCTGAAGTTGCTAAGACTGCTTTGCTTAAGAAGTTTATGGAACTGGAGCAAGGGATATGATGGTATTGGAATTTTATACTAAGTTTAATGAGCTATCTAGATATGGGTACACTACTATTGACAATGTGATTAAGAGGAACAAGAAGTTTATCCAGGGTTGAGGCCGGAAATTGCTAGGGAAACTATTCCACATCTTAAAGATCCATCAAATGTAGCGGTGGAGAAGGCTGTCAGGAACAAAGAAATGCTCTTGACCTTTGGAAAAGAGAAGTTGATGGAGAACCAAAATTCTGAAAATAAGAATATGAAATTCTTTAAGAAGAAGGGAGTTCAGGAAGGTGGGGCTGCCATAAAGGGGAAAGCTGGTATAGTTTGTTACAAGTGTGACAAGAAGGGGCATTTTGCTAACGAGTGTTGATTTGGTGATGGCAAGGTGGTTGCAGGGAAGCATAATATGAAGTGCTTTGATTGCGACGAGGTGGGGCATCATAAGAACAAATGTCTAGAAGTGGCCATGGCTAACAAAGGAAAGATGCTTGCTTTGGAGCCTTGGAGCCATCTACATCAAGACCAACAATAGTTGAGAAGGAAAAGTCTGTGATGAAAGGTACGTTTTTGATTCATATCATACCAATTAGGTTACTATTTGATACTGTGCATCGCATTAATTTATATCTTAGTGTTTGGTAGATAGGCTATGTTTACAACCATCATACGTTGTTACTTCCCTAAGGATAACTAATCCAATAAAAGGGCACACAACTTTGGGGATGAGAGGTGATCATCTAGAGTTTAAGTTGCTAGGTTATACTTTTGCCTGCAGCTTGTATGTATTTAATTTCGTGGGTTTGGGATTATTTAGGGTATGGATTGGTTGAGTAGATATGATGCTAAGATATTTTGCCAAGATAGGAAAATATCATTGGGACACCCTGATAGTGGTGATCGAATAGTATACTCAGCTGAGAATGTGAGTCCAATTTTTTTGCTTTATTGGGAGCCATAAAAGTGAAAGATGAATTGAATTGGGTTTTAATTGAATGAATCTACAGATGTTTTTGAGCCGGTTATAAGACTACCACAAACGAGCTACCGAGTTTCGAATATATCTTGTACCTGGGGTTAAAGGTGCAGCTAGTGAACTTAGAAGGAAATAGTTTTATTAGACTAATCAATTCTCCTTGGGAAGTGGTTGCGGTGCTTATGAAGAAACCAGACAGGTCGTTAAGATTGTGCATCGATTATCATAAGTTGAATGAAAAGACGATAAAGAATCGATACCCTTTGCCGTGATTTGATGATTTATTTGATCGATTGAGTGGAGCCAAAGTATTTTGTCAATTGGATTTAGCGACAAGGTTCAATTAATTGGGAGTGGTGGAGGATAGTAGTCTTTGTCAATGTTTCGAACGAGGTACGATTCGTACGAGTGGTTATTGATGCCATTCGGATTAACTAATGCGCCCAGCTTTCTTTGTAGACTTAATGAATCGAATTAGGAGCACTTGAATAGGTTCATGTTGGTTTTCAATGAATACATTTTGATATATTCTAAGGACGAAAGAGATCATGAGTTTCATCTTAAAATAGTGCTCGAGACGTTTAGGTAACATCAACTTAAAGCAAAGTTTTCGAAGTATCTTTTCTGGAAGAAAGAAGTGAAATTTCTTGGTCATGTTTCAGATAAAGGGTTTACAGTCGATCCAACCAAGATTGAAAATGTCAACAATTGGAAAAGACCGGAGATGGTGACCATGATAAGAAGTTTGCTTGGATTAGCTGGCTATCGATGGTGTTTGCGCAAAAAATGGGCAAACACCTCAAAGTCGTATGATTTAGTTGATTATATGTTGTTCTTAGCGATTTGGGTGATTTATGCAAATATGTAAAAAGCAGGGACTAAATTGTAAAAAGACACGCAGATTTATAGTGGTTCGGCCAGAACGTGCCTACGTCCACTTTATATGTTATTCTCTCTTTTCTTTCAGATTACAAGTACAAAGCTTTGTATACGAGTATATGAAAGTTGTTTGAAAGTTCCTTCCGTGCTTGAGCTCTCAAACTTGTCTTCCATTGTTGTACCCCTGCCCCTCTATTTATAGAGTGAGGCTGGGGGCAGGGGTCCTGGATGTATATAGCTGCTGGTGGGCCTGGGCTGAAGCAATCTGGCTTGGCACATCTGGTTCGGCGGAGCTTGGTTCGGTCGTGGTTGGAGTGGCTTTGGTCCGGTAGGACGTTGGTGCGGTGGTAAGATGAAGGGGAGTTGGTCCGGCATTATTGGACTTGGGGGTTTGGTCCGGCAATTGGTTGATCCGGTGGTGAGATGGAGGTGAGGTTGGTTCGGCCATGCATGGGAATGGAAATGGACCGAATCATAGTTAATTGTCGAACCAGGTGAGCTTGCTCTTGCCGAATGTACTTTGAGTTTGGGCTACCGACTGTCATTGAGAACGTAAGTGCCGAATGGCCCTTAGCCTAGATCTGCCGAATGACTCTGGTGATGATTGCCGAATGAACCTTATGTTGTAGACGCCGAATGAGATTTCGCTCTACATTGCCGAATGAAACTTTAAACCTTTGATACCGAATGGACTTTTATACTTGAATCATGAGTGAAATCCCAGACTTATATACGCTTGCTGGCTGCTTCTTCTTGGTGCGGTCGTGGTGGAAATGCACACAACATTGATATTCCAGTTTTGACCAAAAATGGGATAACACTTTGCCCCTCAAAACATGCCTTGCGGTAGGTAGGCGTGTTTTGTAATGCCATGAGCTGGACGTTCATATCCTGTCGATGTCCTTGCGGTAGGAAGGCGTGTTTTGTAATGCTATGAGCTGGATGTTCATATCCTGTTGACAACCTGTAAAGAGCCTGATATTTTATATGGCCCCAAATGACGACCGTTCGGGATCGAGCTATTTGGGATGAAGCGCGGCCGTTCATGGTCAAGCGCCTAACTTCAAATGACGACCGTTCGCGATCGAGTCATTTGAGGTGAAGTGCGACCGTTCGTGGTCAAGCGTCTAAATCTATGCGACGATCGTTCGAGATTGAGTCATTTGCGGTGGAATGTGATCGTTCACGGTCAAGCGCTTTACTTCAAATGACGACCGTTCGGGATCGAGCCATTCGAGGTAAAGTGCGACCGAGCCCGGTCAGAGGGCGGACCTCAAATGGCGACCGTTCGCGATCAAGCCACTTGGGGTGAAATGTGACCATTCACGGCCGGTGCCGTTCGCAGCAAAAGATGAAATGAGACCGTTCGCGGTCAAGCGCCTTACTTCGGATGATGATCATTCGAGATCGAGCCATTCGTGGTAAGGTGCGATTGTTGGCGGTCAGGTGGTGGACCTCAAATGGCGACCTTTCGCGATCGAGCCATTTGTGGCGAGATGAGTTGTGCCGTTCGAGGCGAGTTTGTGACTGTTCGAAGTCGGGTGCCGTTCGAGGCGAATTGTGACTGTTCGAAGTCGGGTGCCGTTCGAGGCGAATTGTGACTGTTCGAAGTCGGGTGCCGTTTGAGGCGAATTGTGACCGTTCGCGATCGGGTGCCGTTCGAGGCGAATTGTGACTGTTCGAAGTCGGGTGCCGTTCGAGGCGAATTGTGACCATTCGAGGTCGGGTGCCGTTCGAGGCGAGTTGTGACCGTTCGCGATCGGGTGCCGCTCGAGGCGAATTAGTGTGCCCGGGGGGGACTTAATAATATCAGTACCGGAGTTATTGTTTGGGGGAGTTTCCGAATCAAAGACTTCGGCAGTTCGCTGCCATGCAAGAAGTGCTCGTGGACCATTCGCGATTCACGGGCATAGAAGTAATTTTTCCATAGAATTGTAAATGTTAAAGCAATAATCATATGAATCCTACAGCAGAAATGTCCAAACAGGAAGAATTTAAATGCTCAAATCAAAATCAAAGCAAAAAGCAGAATGAAGATGTCAAAGCGTAAACTCTTACTATAACGCGGCTGGTAGTCATTCAGAGCATGCCTATGGATCGTGCGCGATCGCTCACATGTGTAAATGATTTAACCGTGTTAGCGAGAGGTTTACAACTTGTTCATCGTTATTTTAATCAAGCAATCAATGGATAATCAAACGGTGCCCCGATCCAGGGTCACCTCTAGCCGATGTAGACGGTGGTCGCTCTGGCTCCACTGCTGGAGTTCGCCTCCTCACGTACTAAAGGAGCATACCGTTCCTGATATGCCCTTCCACCTCGTCCTTCAAATGCCTACAATCATTAGTGTTATGACCGTTTAATTCTTGGAATACACAAAACTTATCTGATTTTCTTTCGTCAGAGGTTGGATCCCTTCACATTGGTCTACGATACGGAACTTGCCCCTTGGTATCCTGATAAATTCGTTCCAGACTCTCATTCAGCTCAGTGTGAGTGATGAATCGCGGCTCCCTCCTTTGCCGCTTTGACCTGTCATCATTATCCTCAGCCTTTCTCTTTCCTTTGCTAGTCTCCGCACCCTTTCCAGGTGGGTTTTCGCTCTTGATTGCGTAAACGTCATCTTCTTCCTCTCTTTCTGCACTAGCGTCTTCCATACGCAGAAACTTTTCAGCCTCATGATAGAACTCTCCCAGATTCATAGGCGGGTCCTTGGTTAATGAATTCTTGAACTCTGTGCTATCAGCTATTCCAGATACAGCCGCCATCATGACCATAGATGGATTTGGTCAATCCACTGATGTTGCCGCCGCATTAAATCGCGTTAGAAAGCTCCTCAAAGTCTCTCCAGTTTTCTGCTTCAAGGTTGCCAAAGTCATCACATTCTTGGGTCTCGCAATATGAACCCTGAATTGCCTCATGAATCTCTCAGTTAAATCTGCCCACGTTCCTATGGAGCCGCTCTCCAGTTGCCTAAACCATAACGCTGCAATGTCCGTCAAATACAGTGGAAAGCACCGGGCCATGATCTCCTGTGATGCCCCCAGCACTTCCATGTGCCTCATATACTTAGTAAGATGGACCGCAGGGTCTGTCCTTCCATCGTACATCTCTACTGATGGTAGCTTGAATTCTGGTGGGTTCTTAGCCATCCTAATTGCAGAAGAAAAAGGACTCCTGTTTACATCTTCCAAGTCTTTGTTTACCAAACCGCCTCTCATAGCTCTTCTAACCATCTCCGCCAATCTGTCATCGTCTCCAAGCTGTAGTCCTCGTTCACTGCCTTCGACCTACCCCCCGAGTCCGTGGGAGTTTTCATGTGTATGCCTCCCTAGCTGAACGTTCATTCCTCTATTGCTATCAGGTGGCTCGGATGCCCCCATCTCTTTTCCCGGGGTCGGATCAACATGCTCTGCGTGAGTGCCCCCTAGCTCATGTGCTACGCCAGATGGTCCTGCTCCGTTCTGAACTCCAGTTGCTCCTTGGTTTTGTGCTCCAAGTTGCCTAATTTGCTGAAGCAAGTTCTGCATCATCTCTTCTTGTCTTCTCATCATAGCCTCCATCTCATCCCTGGTGATGAAGGCTGAAGCTTGGTTTGCTCCTGAGGAAGCCTCTTGACTCCCTTCCTGTTGACTCTGCTCTGGCCTTGGCCTTCTGCTTGATTGTCTCGCCATGACTCTTCCAATCTAAATTTCTAAACTCTCAAATTCAACTTCCAAGCGGTAGGTCCTTGTGTTCAACTCTCGGTGAAAGCACTAAAAATGTTTGCGCAAAAAATGGGCAAACACCTCAAAGTCGTACGATTTAGTTGATTATATGTTGTTCTTAGCGATTTGGGTGATTTATGCAAATATGTAAAAAGCAGGGACTAAATTGTAAAAAGACACGCAGATTTATAGTGGTTCGGCCAGAACGTGCCTACGTCCACTTTATATGTTATTCTCTCTTTTCTTTCAGATTACAAGTACAAAGCTTTGTATACGAGTATATGAAAGTTGTTTGAAAGTTCCTTCCATGCTTGAGCTCTCAAACTTCTCTTCCATTGTTGTACCCCTGCCCCTCTATTTATAGAGTGATGCTGGGGGCAGGGGTCCTGGATGTATATAGCTGCTGGTGGGCCTGGGCTGAAGCAATCTGGCCTGGCACATCTGGTTCGGCGGAGCTTGGTTCGGTCGTGGTTGGAGTGGCTTTGGTCCGGTGGTGAGATGAAGGGGAGTTGGTCTGGCATTATTGGACTTGGGGGTTTGGTCCGGCAATTGGTTGATCCGGTGGTGAGATGGAGGTGAGATTGGTTCGGCATTATTGGACTTGGGGGTTTGGTCCGGCAATTGGTTGATCCGGTGGTGAGATGGAGGTGAGGTTGGTTCGGCCATGCATGGGAATGGAGATGGACCGAATCATAGTTAATTGCCGAACCAGGTGAGCTTGCTCTTGCCGAATGTACTTTGAGTTTGGGCTACCGACTGTCATTGAGAACGTAAGTGCCGAATGGCCCTTAGCCTAGATCTGCCGAATGACTCTGGTGATGATTGCCGAATGAACCTTATGTTGTAGATGCCGAATGAGATTTCGCTCTACATTGCCGAATGAAACTTTAAACCTTTGATACCGAATGGACTTTTATACTTGAATCATGAGTGAAATCCCAGACTTATATACGCTTGCTGGCTGCTTCTTCTTGGTGCAGTCGTGGTGGAAATGCACACAACATTGATATTCCAGTTTTGACCAAAAATGAGATAACAGATGGAGATTTATAAATGATTTCTCATGGATAACAGTGCCTTTGACTAAGCTAACCAGAAAGGACATGAAGTTTATTTGGTTTGAAAAATGTGAGGAAGAATTCCTTGAGTTATAGCATTTGTTGACCAATGCGCCCACGTTAGTAGTTCCAAATTGGAACCAAGATTTGATGGTGTACACAGATGCATATGGAATAAGGTTAGGAGCTATATTGATGTAAAGGGGTAAATTTAATACCTATGATTCTCGACAGCTCAGACCGCATGAAGTTAGATATCCGACTCATGATTTGGATTTGGTAGTAGTGATTTTTTCACTAAAAGTTTGGAGACACTACCTTTTAGGAGAACGATTCGGGTTGTATACGAATCATAAGTCTTTGAGGTATTAACTCTCTTAGAAAGAGTTGAATATGAGATAGTAGAAGTGGTTAGAGTTTTAGGAGCTTATGATTTTGGTGTTGAGTATACACCAGGGAAATGAAATAAATTTGCAGATGCACTTAGCAGGAATATCAGAATGTGATGTTAGCTATGTTGACAGAATGGAAGGATCTAGAGGATTGAATGCTTGTAGTCTGTAGTTAGGGTGTACTGCTAGTTCCAATCAAAGTACTGCCATGTTGTCTTGCTTTAAAGTTCAACCAGTATTGATTGAAAGGACTGCTTCTAAGCAGAAAGATGATCCATTGTTAGCCGAAAAGATTAAAAGGCTAGCATGTGAAACTAAGATTGATGATCTGAAGGATTTTAGCCTTGACTAGAAGAGATGGTTGAGAAAGAAGGGACGATTATATGTTCTAGACATTGGGAACCTAAGGAAGGAAGTTCTTAGAGTGTGTCATAGATCAAAATTTACGATTCATATTAGGGGAACCTAGATGTATTGAGATGCGAAGAGAAAGTTTCTTCTAGAAGGTTTGAAGAGGGATGTAGGCTTATGGGTGAGGCAATGCACAAATTGCCAGCAAGATAAAAGTTGAACAACAAAAGCAACGTGGATTGCTTCAGCCTTTGGATATACCGGTTTGGAAATGGGATTCGATATCCATGGATTTTATTAGCGGGTTACCAAGGTCGAACAGGAAAAATGAATGTATATGGGTTGTGGTAGATAGATTGATCAAGAGTGCCTATTTCATTCCCATTAGGTCAACCAGGACAGCGCCTGTGTTGGCTAAGTTGTTTTTGAAGAACATAGGTAGACTGCATGGGATTCCTAAAAGTATCATCAGTGACATAGATGTATTGTTCACTAGTGAATTCCAGGAGAGTCTACGAGAAGTGTTAGGTATCAAGCTTAAGATGAGTACCGCGTATCACTCACAAACAGAGAAAGTCAATAAGCTGCTCAAAGATTTGTTAAGAGCTTGCGCACTAGATTTTGGTGGGTCGGGGAAAGACATTTGCACTTGATTGAGTTCTCTTATAATAATAGTTATCAAACTAGTATAGGAATGGTGCCTTTTGAAGCTTTTCATGGAAGGCCATGCAAATCACTAGCATGTTAGTTAGAGACCAGAGACGGATTGGTCCTTTGTCTAGATATGGTAAAAGAAGCTACAAAGAAGATTGAGTTAATGTGGGATAGAATGGGAGAAGCTCAGTTTAGGTTGAAAAGTCACGCAGATAAGAGGCATAAGGATCTTGAGTTCTCAATTGGAGACCGAGTCTTTATTAAAGTATCACTAATGAAGAGTGTTGTATATTTTGGAAGTTAGGAAAACTGGCACTTAGATATGTTGGACCTTCCCTACTATAGAGAGGATTGGAAAACTCGCATACCGGGTAGAGCTACCAAGTAGTTTTGCTAGTGTACATAATGTATTTCATATTCTTATCTTCAAAAGTGTGAGCATGATCCAAAGACTATTGTTGTTCCGACGGCATTGGAAGATTTAGTAGTAGAGCCTGGTCTTACTTTTGTGAGACAAGCTGTTTGAGTTTGAGAGATGAGAAGAGGTTACGGAATAAGATAGTCAAGTTAGTGAAAGTTCAGTGGAGCAACAATGAAAAGACTATACTTGGGAGACAGAGGGAAGGATTGTGGACACTTATCCTGAGTTGTTATGAGGGTATATTCTATATTTGATGCATATAGACATTTTAGCTGGTAGGATATACTAGTATCGTTTTGCATGATTGATATGCTTGTTATGTAGTCCTTACTAAATTTCAAGGACGAAATTCTTTAAGGAGGAGAGCCTGTAAAACCCCTAATTTTAGTTCAACATTATTCTGGACATTTAATTGGATAGATAAAACAGAATAATGTAAACGACTAAAGAGAATGAGATTTGAAAATGTTAAGGTCGTGCCTTAATGAACTAAGTAATAGGATTGTTCTAAACTTAAACACAATAGATGATGTATATGGGGCAAAATAGGTAGATCCACCTTTTATTCTTTAAACCCTCTCCCTCTTTTATCATTCTCATTTTTAACAAACTAAACAATCATAAGAAAAAACATTAAGGTCGGCCATAACTCAAGTAACGGAGGACGAAATCTAGTGATTCAAGGGAGAGGAAGCTTAGGGATACTAAAGCAACAACAAATCTCAACTCTATCAATTAATCTAAGATGAATAGTAACTGTTCAATCTCTATTTTTTATTTTGAATTTGGATATGGATAATACCCAAATAATTGATATTTGTTTTGGCAAGATATGGTTGTTTAATATTTATTTGGGTAGAATGATGGTTATTTGAATTTTTATGAAATTGTTTAAATGGGTTTTAAGGGTAAAAACTTAGATTTAATTTCCAAATTCTTTCATATTTTGATATGTTATATAAAAATTTAGTTTAGAGATGGGTTATTAATTTCATAATTTTCCAAACTAAATTGAATATTTTATGAATTTCCTACGGAGGGAATAGCTTAATTTTAGGTTTTAATTATTTAAAATAATTAAATATGGTTTTTGGCTTTGAAATTTTTATATGGAAAGGAAATTCTCTAATTTTTAAGAACTTTTGGGATTTTTCCCAAGTGATTTCACTTTATTATGAATTTATTGTACTAGATAAGCATTTAAAAGGATAATTGGTTAAGAATATTAATTAATATTTTAAACAGGAAAATAGGCATATGGAAGAAGTTGCAAAAATAATTAGTTTCAGGGACAACAAGTTTGGTTTTTAGTCTAAAGGACACATTTAGTGTGAACAGAAAATGATAGTTGCAACTATTATTCTATGATTTACACTTAAAAGTGTCTTTTAGCCTAAAAAGTAAACTTCTTGTCCTTGAAACCAAATTTTTCTCTAACTTTTTTCCCGAGTATAAAAACCCCTATTTTAAATATGTTTTGGAACTTGAAAATTTAGTGCAGCAGTAATTCTGAAAAGGATTTGCAAAGAAATTGTTTTATCTAATAGAAATTGGACTAAAATGGATTTGGTGAAAAGTTTTTGCTTAAAGTACTAATAAAACAGTTTTAATAAGAATTACAAAAATGCCATACCACCCTAACGTCACCGTGCCTAAGACATGGTTGTATCCATGAGTGTCGACGTCAACGTGAAAGGAAGCATAAGATAGTTACTTTGTTATCTATGTAACGTTTCCAAGTAGGCCAAAGTCAATCTTGTTGACAATATAGTATCTGTGACAATAGTGTCTTCATGATTCATCAAAATATTTTGAAACCTTAATGTCGACATTGACATCGTCACATGTCTTTATCACTATTTTAAATGATGGCGCGTCTCATCTGTTCATTCGTTCGTTTTCCAAACCAAGGCAGTGATGCTTCAATTATGTCTTCGACTCTATATAAAATGTATGATGGATAGTCCACATCATTTTAAGTTGAATATAATATGTGAGATGGATCATTAATATAATTTTGAATAACTAAACCATATGTGATGGGTAGTCAATATGGTAGAGGATGGGTAATCTAGGTAATAATTACATATGAGATGGATAGTCCATATAATTCTGAATATGCTTATATATGACATGGGTAGTCCATATAATTATAAGATAGGTAGTCAGATTATAATAATACTTGGGTAGTCAGTTTAAATTGTGACCAATAGTCATTTGAAATTAAGATGGATAATCTAATGAATTGGGATGGGTAATCCAATGTATGTTCTATGGTTATAAATGCTATTTTCTATGTTCTAACCATTTTGGATGCAAGAGCATAGTATATGGTTGTTATGTCTTAGTTAAGATACTAGTGAGGGAAAAACCTGTTTTACTCAGCGACGTGGTCTCACTAGATATCTATTTGGTTCGATATGGTAAGTTATTATTCACATCAGACTGTTCTCTGACTCGAAGTTTTTTCCCTTAAACTCTTGGGTACTCATTTGAGTAGGTCGAGAGTAAGGATTTCAGGTTCTAGTTAGACAAATAAGCTTCCGGAGATGTGTAGAAGGCAATCTGTCTATTAGGAAGTTTATCTATTTCCATTGTGTAGTTTTTTTTATTTGGATGTAACGACAAAGTTGTATAACTGCCAAGTATTTGACTCTGATCAACCAATGGGGCATCTTCATGTGTCGCTCTTGGAGTATTGTGTAATAATTATATTTACTTTGAATGTGGGACTACGGAAGGGATTGTGTAATGAGTATAAAATATCAATTGTGAAATGAGATATGAAAATTTGTTATTAAATTATATTTGAATTTTTTCATATTCATGTACTTCTGGTTATTGATATGATTAATATAGCTATATTTTGTCTTTAAGAATTAATAATTATGGATGACTGCTGCATCCGTAGTAGCTAGTTTTAGGTCTTAGAATGAGAGGATGTTACATCAATATTTTTTTCATTGGTTTCCCACATGTGTCTTCGCAAGTGCTAATGTAATTTTTTAAGTTTACCTTTGAAAATTTGATCATACCATAATATTTATCTTTGTGCATTGGTGTCCGCCGATGCTAGTATTTGAACACCTATCCTTGACATCACCTATCTCCGGACATTAGTCAAGAGTTAGATACGTGGGCAAATTATCCAACCTGCCATAGGAGGATTGTAATCCAAAGAACTGATCATGGTTCAAAAGAGTTCGTTTGTCCTATTTTTGGGTACCTAGACATCGGGTTTTGAAAACGCGTGATTCTTGTGTTATTGATCCTGTAACATAAAGTTTAACTTAAGGGACACTATTTCGTTGGTTAGAAAAGAAAACTTCATTTAGAATCTCTATAGCTAATGCTGCCAGTTTATTACATCAAATTCAATCTAATTAGTGTCCGAATGAAAGAAAAATAACTAAATAGAAAGAATCAAGTGAAATTGCAACGTAGATGCTTACCATTCCATGCCCATACAATCAGGTCGCTATCAACTGTTCATAGCCTGAAGTGTTTTCTCTAAGCTTCTTTGTTATCATATACGGTCCTTCCCAGCTTGAACCAAGTGCCGCGTGTTTGTAAAGACCCATTTTAAAAAAAGGTTTCCAATCTCGAACGTATGGTTTCAGACCTTGGCGTTAAACTTCCGCACTACTCTTTATTGGTGAGTATCTACCCTCAAACTTATATCTTCTCGCTTTTACTCCATAAAGTCGAGGGATGCTAGAAATAGCTCCTTGTTCATCTTGATTCATAATGCATGCACTGATGAGAAGGGACTTCTTCTTTAATTAGTATCATTACTTCAGTTACATAAACCAATGCGAACAGTGTATGTCTGATCGGGGATTTTTGGGTCATCTAACAAGCCCCCAATGTAGTGATAACTCATCAACCCAATTTCTTTTAAACTCATTTCAACCACTTTTAAATGATGGATTTGATGATTTATTCCTTTTATCCACCTTTTTGTTTCTCATAAATGTGCTAATGCCGAGAAATTATTTTGAAATCCGATACTAAATATAGAATTTTCAAAACTCAGTGATCTCAAATTGAGTACCATTATTCATTATGATTTTTAGTGGTGCTCCATCTACACAAAATGTTTTTGACTACAAAGTCAATCGCTTTCTCCAAATTGATCGTGGTGAGTGGCTCCACCTCAACCCATTTTGTAAACTAGTCCACTACAACAATCACATAATTTTTCCTTTCACTTGCCATTGGTAGCACTCTTTTTGTATCAATTTCCCAAACCACAAAAGGCCACAGGTTAACCATTCACATAAGCTTATTCAATAAAGATCTTGATATTTTTACAAATCTCTAAGACTTATCACATTTCTTAGAAAATTTAGCTGTATCTTGAATGAAGTTAGAAATATCCATAGTGAAGAACCATTTTCGCCAAATTCTTCCCTCTAGTGTGATTTCCACAACTTTCTTAATGAACATCATCAAGGATTTTTTTTCACTTCCTCTTTATTGATACACCTTAACATAGGAGTTAAGAAACCCCTTTACAATACCATTCCATTTTGCATAATGTAAACAAGTTCCTTACATAAGAGTTGTAGGTGATGTGAGTTATCCTATTATACTTACGTAGGCTGGATCTTAAGACTATCATTACACAAGAGAGAGGGTGAATAGTTTATTTTAAATTAACGCTTAACTTATAGTTTTCAAAGTAATTAGTTCGAAATCATAAGTAAATAAATGTAAGTAGATGCAAAAACAAAAAGCAGTGAATTAAAAAAATAGAGTCTAAGAATTTTTATATTGATTCAAATTACCAATCCTATATCCAACCATGTACCCCGTTTCCATTACCACAAAATTCCAATTCCATGAATGACAAGTACTCCTATACAAACTTGTCTTTGAACCCGGTGGTAAGTAAACTGTAGCAATCCTAATTTTAGCTAACATTATTTAGAATATTTAATTTGTTAAATTAAATTAAATAATGTAGAAAGTTAAGGGATTGAGATTTGTAAATTAAGGAGTAGCTGTGCCTTAATGAATATGTTGATAAAGGGAAATCAAACATAATTAAGGAGGAATATGATGAGGGTAAAATAGGAATAGCCTTTACTCCTATACCTTAAACCCTTCCATTCTCTCCACTTCCTCATTCATTTTACATTCACAAACTAAACAAAGACAATACTAAGCTTAGGCCGGCCATTATTAAAATGATTTAAAGGAAAGTTAAGCTAGGATTCAAGTAGAAGCTTGAAGAAATCAATCTAAGGGCAAATCTCAACCTTCTTAACACAAACCCGAGGTGAATAATAACTACCATCACATGTTTTGATAATGATTTCGGTTTTAAAAAATAAATCCATTTATTTGCAAGTTGTATCCATGTTATAGTGGTTAAATGATTATATGCTTTAAGTTAATGATTTATAGAGATTTAATAAGAATTTTATGATATGGTTAGATTATAAAACCTTTCATATGCAGGGTTTTGAGCGTAAAGTTAGGTTTAGTCGATAGCGGGTGTCACGAGTTTACGTGTGTAAGCGTCTGACATCTAATTTCTAGTAGAAACCTTGGGGGCAGCACATAGGCAGGTTTTTGCCGAAGCTGGGTAAATTCTGTGTCCTTCTATTTCTGCATTTTATTATTCTGCTATTTTTCTGTACTGCTATTAATCTGTGATCTGTGTTGAAATAATTTTATAAGCTTCCGCAATTAATTTTTATAACTAATGCCATCACCCTATTCACCCCCTCTAGGGTGAAATCGATCCCACAAGTGGTATTAGAGCTAGGAACAAAAGCCATTTTTGTTTTTAAAAATTTGATTTTCAAAAAACCAATTTTTGTTTTAAAAATTTGAATTTTTAAAATGGCTACTTTTGTTGAGGGTTGTTCCAATATTATTCCTTCTATTTTTGATGGAACGAATTTTTTATATTGGAAATTGAAAATGGAATTTTATTTAAAATCTGTTAATATTAAATGTTGGGATATTATTGAAAATGGGTGTGATATAACAGATAAGAAAATTATCTCGATTAATGCTCTTGCCATGCGTATATTATATTCTCATATTAATCAAGGTAATTTTAATTTCATCTCTCATTATGAAAATGCACAGGAAATCTAGAATACTTTAAATGCAATATATGGTGCAAAAGTCAACAGCAATGAGAAGTCCTCCACAACCGACCCAGTTAAAGAAATGTGCTTAACAGGATTGGTAAAAAGCAGTTGTGATGAGGATGATGATGATGGAGCAGCTGAGCTGGCATTAATAATGAAGAAATTCAAAAAGTGGAACCACAAATACGGAAATCCAGCTCTAAATCAAAAATTAAAGAGCAGAATAATCAAAGCACTAGACAACTCGGAAGAACACGGGATCATTTGCAATAAACCCGGTGATATCAAGCCCAATTTTCCCCGATTTCAACTCGACAAAGAAAAGAAATCAAAAAGAAGATGTTTTGCAGCCACGTGGAATAAAAGCGACATCAGTGAAAGTGAGAAAGCAGATATGTGCCTTTAGGGAAATATAACTGATAGCGACGATGATGAGCCAAGCGAGTTATCAAAACTCACTCACTCTGAATTACTTATTTATTTCCACGAAGTGAATGGCTATTTTGAACGACTTAGGGATAAATACGCTAAACTTGAATCACAAAAGGATACTTTGATAGAGTTAAATACACAACTTGACCAATTAGTTAAAACCTATCAATGTAGGATCCCTAAGTGTGATAAGTGTCCAACATTCGAAAAAGAAATTAAAAAATAAAAAATTAATATAAAATCACTTGAAAATGAAATTCTGATTTTGAAAGAGAATGAAAATACTAGGAGAGAGAATTCTATTAAAAAGTGCACACAATTGTTAAACGAAAATGAATTTCTCAAAACACAAGTCCAACAATTGTCAACAACTTTAGATAAATTTTCAAAAAGTGAAAAATCGTTGAATATGCTCTTAGGGAAACAAATGGTTAATACAGTTAGACAAGAACTTGGATATAATCAATCTAAAAATGTTAGAAATGAGATTAATCGATAAAATTTAATGTGCACAATTTGTAGAAAATTTGGACACAATAACAATAATTGTTGGTATAGACCCAAACACGTAAAAACTATTCCAATTTGGGTTCCAAAAGGCACAAATATAAAATCTCTCAAAGTTAAACAAATTTGGGTGCCGAAGGGAACAATTATAAATAGTTTTGGGTGTCCACAAAATTATTTTTCAAAATATTCCGCCACTAACAATCATGGACCTATAAAAAAATAGGTCACAAAAGTCTTTCAATGTGTAGGTGTGGTGGCAAGCTAAGGAACAACAACAGTGTTCTCTGCATTTTGGCTGTTCCAAGGGCACACCGAGTGACAAAGTAAAGTTCCTTAGCCTAGTACAAAGTGACAGAATCACAACAGACAACAACGAAAAATATCGTAAAGGTAAAACTGGTAAAGGTATATTTATTTGAACGATATATTAAATGTGATAATATGCACCATATTCTAAATTAAAACAGCCAATAATGAGATGATGAAAAGATGATGATTTAGATTCTGACTTATTCAAAATAGTTGGCGAATTATACTCTTATGCCAAAAATACTATAAAAATCTCTAGATTCTTTGAATTGCTTCATATATATCAGTTTGGATTAAAAATAGTGTTTTGTTGGATAATAATACATTTGGTTACAATTCGGCTAACACTATATTCACGGTTTTCTATTATTAACACGGCTTCAATTCAAATTCAAGAGAATGTCATTTAAAAAGCTGTTAAAATTGATTTTGAATTTTTTGTTGCACACTTCATGGTCTGGTCTATCAAATTCAATTAATGATAATTTTGAGTGAAAGAGAAATTCAGATGCAGATTACGCTGGTAATCTAGTTGATAGAAAAATTACTAGAGGAACGTGATTTTTGTTGAGACATTTGTAACTGCATCAATCTTTCAAAGAAAATATCTGCATATATTTTTCATTTCAAATAATTTTCAAATAGCAGAAATTTTCTCATATAACCCCTTCGAGAAAATCATTTTTGACCATATTTTCAGATTAGTCATTTTGAAAAATTGATTTCATAATTATTTTTGAATTTGATTTTAAATGACTATTTTGACTAATCTGACTCCCTAATAATTATCGAAGAGATAAATAGTATTGAAAAAGTGATGAGTGTTGATATTTATCATATATTATAACTCGAGACGGTATAATTAGTAAATTTCTTTAGAAATTTAAACAAGAGTTATAAAACTTTTGGTTGGTAAAAATTCCATGACCATCTCTATCTCTACCATGTTTCTAACGACCATCACTCATCAAAATTCTATATAGTTTGTCGATATGTGGTACTTTAAACAGGAATCGTTTGTTTTTCATTTTATATTTCTTTTAAAAAAAATAAAAAAAATAAAAAAAATACCAAAGTATTCACTCTCATTTAAAAGTCCTCACGGTTATGCATGGGTGAATTACTTGGAATTTGTTATGTGCTTCCATGCTTATTTAAAAGTCCTCACGGTTATGCATGTATGGAACGCATATCAAAAGTTGATTTTTAAAATAAACAAGTTGATTCTAATCCCATTTAAAAGTCCTCACGGTTATGTGTGGTTAGAAGATACTTGAATTCATTTTTTTTAAATAAAATTGGAACACTACTAATCTCATTTAGAAGTCCTAACGGTTATGCATGGTTAGTAGATATTCAAATTCCTGATATAAATATACCATAAATAGACACAACCGTATGGTTTTATATGATGGCATAATTCCCATCATTCTAAAAGTGGAATATGCGCCTAACAAAATATTTATGATTTTTGTTTGATTTTTTATTGAAATTTAATATTTATATTCAATTGAGTTTTTAATGTTGAATTAATATCAATCACTTTATCTCTATCTTCTCTAACACTATTATTCTTTTGCTGATAATAAACGGGGGAGAGAAAAGTTAAGATTTTGTCAAACAAAATCAAGCAAAGGTCAAATAATTTTCTATTTGCATCTAGGCTCATTTGCATATTTTTATTTGTATGCATATATGTAGGGAGAGCTTTGTGTAGAGAGGAAGCATTTAAATAGGGGGAGCAATTAGAGCATAGCAATGATCAAATACATTTAACATATTCAAAATCTTACATATATGTTTGTTATCATCAAAAGGGGGAGATTGTTGAATATGCGCTTATATGATTTTTGTTTGATGATAATAAACATATATACATTCGTTTAAATGTATTTGTTAATGTACTATTTCATTTTTCACAGATTAAATAAATATTTGCTAAATAAAATTAAATAACACAGAATTTGAATTAAAACAGAACTTTATTCAAACAAATATTTATTACAATTTTGAATAGTACAAATTCAAGCTCTCACTATACATATACAATTTTGATTCTAATTACATCACAATTTAATTTACATCAATTCCTCACTACATATCACTCACACTCATAGTTCATCTTCGACTTCATTCCAGTTAGAATCCAGTATCTGAGCACTCTGCAAAAATATTCACTAACGCGGTAAAATTGAAAAAGAAATATTTTTGCAATATAAAATAAAATGTGATTTTGAAAATAATATTTGCCTGAGTTATTTGGGTTGTTCGTCATTATTTAATTTTCAATTCATCATACACGAACAGCTTGTGACATACACAGTGTATCACTGTATATGCCACAAGGCCGTGTACACCGATATATATACACTTGATAAATTTACAGGGACAGGTGAGCACAGGTCAAACCCTATTTATCGGATTCAACTCAGGTGCGATAAAATAATGTAACAAACTTCAGCACAAGGTCAAATCCGAGCTACAAGCTGGATTCAACTCAATGTACAAATCACAATACGACAATGTCTGGATCAAATGCCATCAAGAAAGCAAGACCAAACACCAGTGTATGGCATATATGCAAATTGACATGAACAAGCCAATATGGAAAAATGATTATCAAAGTTAACTGAAACAAGTAGCTCAAACCAATACCAGCACCAACAGAACATCTAACAATTGCCACCAACATAACAGCAACAAAGGAACCAGACAAACATAAACAAGACTCAAGGCAACAGTGAATGGCAAATACAACATGAACATTTTCAGATTTGTTGGAGTATTCTTTTAACAAACCTGATTATGCTAAGTAGTAGTGCACCAAAAGCAAGCCGAGTTTCAACCAAGAATGCAACCAAGAATGTAACCAAGAATGTAATCAAGAATGTATGCATACACATTTATGAAGACCACAAAGTCAGTGCACAACGAACTTCAAATGACTCAAGTGAAGATATCAAAGTAAAAGCTCAAGTACACAACCAAGTGAATAAATATAGCAGTGTGCAACTCGAGCTTCAGAAGAGTCAAGTAGAGCAACAATGCACAAATGACACAAGCAAGTGAAGTATAACCATCATGACTAGAGAGAGAGGCCGAATAAAGTGAAAACTAGATCGAGCAAGTGCAGACACAAGTGGTGGTACAGCAGTAAAGAAAATGCAGTGATATGTAGCAGTATAAACACCACGTTGAAATCAAGTGACTCGGCAATGCTTGAAGACTACAGCAAAAACAGAGTCAACACAAATGCAATGCAAACAACATGAATGTCACAAGCATGAACACAGGAATACATGTATGCAGCAGAGTCAAGTCAAAGCCGTGACTTTATCAAAATCAAGTTTGCAGTCGAAGACAACTGCAGTGCAAAACCGTGAGCTATTGAGCAAGCACATGAATTCACAAATCAATTTCAAGTTGAACAAATCAAGACCGAAGTCAGATGAACATTAAATCGATTATGACCAAGTTAGAGTTCTAAACCGTGTTATCCAAGTAAATTGAAAAAGTCAGAAATAAATCATCAACGTTCAACAAAAATCGAATGGCCGAAAGCATGATATTGAACAAATCAGACGAACGCAATTCAAGGAGATCGAACTCCTATATAAACCAATTCATCATCGACAACGAAAAATTGATCGAGTTAAAGCAAGCAAATCAGAAGAAGCAAAGGGATGAATAACATACCAGCATCAACCTCGAACTCGATCAATTTCGAAGAGCCATGAGCAATTCAGAGAAACAAGTGATCGACAAGCCAAAAGACGTGATAAATCATTCACTCGACCGAGCACTAAAGTCAGCCTCTTTGAAATCACGAAAGCCCTAAATATGCAAAGCCCTAAATCAAAGCTGTCATTCTCAAGATAAAGGAACGACCAACATAATAAAAGAAAAAGAGGATTGGGCCGGCCTTGTTTACATTAAGGCTTAATAGTTTAAAAATAGGGTTTTTTTTTATTTTAATTGTGTTTTTAAATTGTTTTTAATTTGTAATTTCTTTTTAAACCGTTGAAATTACTAGTCGTGTGACTAGGGGACAAACTACGTGGCGTAGTTTGAGAATTCGCAACTCAGTGGCTGAGTTGTGGCAGGGTTTTGAGCGTAGAGTTAGGTTTAGTCGATAGCGGGTGTCGCGAGTTTACGTGTGTAAGCGTCTGACTATCTAATTTCTAGTAGAAACCTTGGGGGCAGCACGTAGGCAGGTTTTTGCCGAAGCTGAGTAAATTCTGTGTCGTTCTATTTCTGCATTTTATTATTCTTCTATTTTTCTACGCTGCTATTAATCTGTGTTGAAATAATTTTATAAGCTTCCGCAGTTAATTTTTATAATTAATACCATCACCCTATTCACCCCCTCTAGGGGTAAATCGATCCTACAGATACAATGACCATTTTATTTTATTTTAGTTTGAAACCAAATTTAATTCTAATTCTACTTGGGTATATATTATATATTTACTACTTATATTTTTATTTAATCTCAATATGCAACAACCAATTATTGCTATATATATAAATTTATATAAAACTCCTTTACCATTATATAAAAATAAGAAGTACGCTCTCATATATATATACACACACACACACTCAACTCATTTTAGGGTACCACTTACCCTATCCTTAATGAGTACACCCACCAGAGCCAAGGTTTTCGCTTAACCTCGCTCTGATACCAACTGTTATGACTCGAAATTTTCGATGCCGAAAATTCCAGATAGTTGGGAAAAAGAAGAAAGAGGTAGAAGAAGAAGAAGATCAGAAACACCAACATCTCACATTCGCAGCGGATAAAATATAATAACAAATAATATCAGTTATGCAAAGGAATTTTGTATCTATCAAATACATTTATTATACATCAGAGTTACACATATATATAGACACTGGATATACACAACCATCATGTCTCAGATATACATCAATATAATACAGTCGGAAACACTCCATACGTTCCTGCCATCCAGCTCGCCTTCTAAGCTCCAGAACGTCCTTATCTAAAAATCTGTAATACTCGGTCTGACTCGAGCATTACATTAAAGTAACACCCGGGTCAGGCTGGAAACCAGCATGAGTAAACCCATCTAACATGGAATACGAAGTATATAACTTATATAAAACCTGGGGTAACTCGTATCAATTTACAAATTCATAATTTGTTATAGACTTCTCTAATTTCACACATCAATATCTGAGTACCAAAAACTTAGATTAAATAGTCCAATTCACTTAAATCATTTCATTCCAGCCTATTGATTTCACATATCAATCTATAAAAATTCGAAGTGGTTTTGGGTATTTTCTAATACCCGATCACGGTCTCTTCGAGTCTCATTCAAAGCATCCAATACCATTAAATCATCCATAAGCAAATTTGATCACTTCCAAATTAATGTAATTAAGTCTAATTGAATAACTAACCTCAATCACCTAGATTCCTTCACTTAACGTTAATTAATTTCAAATCAATTTTTATCCATCTCAATTAATCACCTTAAATTAATTATCCTTCAATTGCATTCAAGTAATTATCTTTAGTTACTTGCATCAATTAATTAACTATAATTAATTACATTAATTCTTAATTACTTATTTTACTTAATTACCCATAAATCGCTTATTATTGATTAATTAATCTTAATTAATCCACCTTTACATCATTAATTATATAAATTAATGATTGCTAATTACATCTTAATTTATCCTAATCTAAATTAATTACATTAAGTTATTAATCATTAATTAGACCATAAATATTAATCACTCTTGATTTATCTCAACCAGTAATTTACTATCTTATTATTTACTTCATTAAATTAATTAATTACTCCTTAATTAATTATCTTAATTAATCTCTTAATTAATTACACAAAGTAATCATACCCAAATTACTTCTGTTAACAAATCATCATTCAACTAACTACATCTAGTAATTATTAATTAATTACTTCCCTAAGTAATTATTAATTCGTTACTCCATAATTATTAATTAATAACCTTCATTGTTAATTTATAAAACTTAATTACCCATTTGTAACTCACTAATTACAAATTAATCAATCACTAATTACAAATCAATTACTTAATTAATCTTTAATTTATTTCATAAATTATCAGATCTTAATTATACTTAAGGTAAACATCCTCTTTGTTAAATACTAAATCACATTACTAAAACATTTACCTTTAATTAACATTTAACTTTATTTATAAAATAATTAAGTTTAAATATCTTTAAGTATTTAACATACTTAATTGAACAACAAACTGTTCTTAATTTAAGTTTTAAAAGACATTTAATTTAAAGAATTTATAAAGGATTAAAACAATTTCATTTTTACATTCCAAGGAACTTATTAAACAGGTTTTAAATTTTGGTTACCCTGACTTCGGGTTAGACCCGATGATAACTCGACCCTGCTTCGAGTTATCTCTACTTCCCCTGTTTTTTTTAAGTTTGAGTAACAAAACATAGATGCTTCTCACACGCGAACCCCACTCCCAACCCGAGTTTTCCCTCCTTCGAGTTACTCACCAACCCAAACTCCCTGACACAAATTGATGCCATGCACGTGCATTGACGCGCCAGCAGCCTTCGACCAACCACGATACTTCTAACCCATCGATTATCATCTCAACAACGAATCCCGAGCATCCAAACATCCACGCAGGTCCACGATCGAGATCGAACATATCTTGAGCAACTTGAACCCGAACTCCGACCCAAAACTTGCCTCGTAACCACGTCACCGACCATCGAAAGCTTCGAGACTCCGGCCACACCATCTCCACCCATCCACGCTCCCATTCACCAAGTTACGCGAACTCCGACGCCAGCGAGATGACACAGTCGTAAATTCTTCAACCTCAACCATTTCTTATTTCTAAACCCTACTCTCTCCAAATTCCATCACCACAATGAACTGGAATGCCTCTGGCTATTTTTCCCGACATCAATTGTCACTCTGCCACCCCCGGCCCAACTCCTGACATCCCAAGGCCCTCCGACCATCTGAATTTGCTCAAAACCCACCCCCGAGTCATTTCCATAATACAAGTTCGACCTTAAACTAAAATTCATGATTTTGGTTTTAAAAATCTTGTTTCTCAGAGTATATTCACATTATATAACTGAATCAACAAATTATGATACTTGAGTTTAACATATTTTTAGGATTTGCAGCTAAATTGCTTGATTTCTGAGAAAGTTCAAAACCTACTTTACTTGGATAAAATTCTAAACTGAGGTTTATGTTTAAACAAACATATTTTATTTGAAATTCAATTCTTAACAATGATCAGATAGGTAGATTTTAAATTTCCTGACTTGTTTGAACTGTGAATTTGAAACAGGAAGTTACAGACGCCCAATCATACACAAATCAGGCACACATATATATACACTGAAATATATCTATATATAAATATGCAGCTTACATATCATCAAGAACATATACATACACAACATTTATTCTATGATAATTTAGTTAAAAGTTTACTCACTTCAAATAGATTGAACAAAGAGCAGCTTCCTGTTTTAAAAAACTGTAAGCTTGATCTTCTTTGATTTTTTTTAGTTGAGTTGTTAATTTAAGTTTCAGTTGTAGGATTAGTTTTTGAAATGCTAAATTTTGATGAACGAATTAGAATAAGAAGAATGATGTACATATATAGAGAGAAAAGGTGTTTATAGGGGAGGTTTTTACTGGTATACATTTCTCCTTGGTCAGAGATCTTTTTCCTTCTTTGGTCAGCTAAGATTTTGTTTCTTAAAGCTGAAATGATTTATACACATTTTGAATTGACATTTTGTTTGTGCTGAGATGATAGTATTTAATGTTAATGTTTCCCATCTTGTTTACGTATTTATTCTATTTGATTTTTATATGTACATAGATTTTGTTTCTTCTTGCATACACCTATGAAATTCACATACATTCTTGTCTTGCCTGATTTTGCTTTGCTTAATATAAAATTGTTATTTTTTTTAGTTTTAACTTATGTATTTACTTTACGTTTTCATAATTCCATAAAAGTTATCTTATATACTTATTTCTATTTCTAACATAAATCCTAGTTTCTATTTTATTTTAAGCTTAACTATTAAACATTTATTTATATCAATATTTTTTATACTTACATTTAATATTGATAAGATAAATTTTATTTTAAACATTATTAACTAGATTACATCCATATATATATATATTAAGATTAAATGTTAATAAGGTAGAGCATTAATTTAATTATATAAGATAGATTTTATTGTAAATATTTTTAAAAGACTTTATTTAAATTTTCAAATCAAAATTTCCTTTTCAAAATACATATGTATATAAATAAATGGCAAATATTCCAAAAGTTTTATTTGTTTTAAAATGATAAGTTTACATTTTATTTAGTTGGATCAAATAAGTAATATTACCAAAATCCCGGGTCGTCACAGAAAGGTCCATTCATTTAAATTTAAAAAACTCTTTAATGGCTAATATGTCGACATATAGCTCAAGAATATGTTGGCATATCCTAGTTAATTTTGAAAATTATTTTTGATCATTTAAACATTTTACAACAAATATTTCTCTTTTATTATAAGATACTAGAGATGAAAATAAAGCTTTGTAAGAGATAAATTTCAAAGACATGCTATGAGTCTTGAACAAAAATTTCTAAGACTCGACAGATACTTTTCTGGCTATTTGTAATGTCTTGTGCTCTTCTAGTCATTATTTCTTGAGCTTCTTGTATCCTTCTAACCTTGTTATTAAATCTCGTGTACTCTTATATACTTGTCCTTGAATCTTTTGTGTTCTCCTAGTCTTATCCTTAGATCTCCTTACATTGATTATTCTAGGTCTTCTTGATTTTCTCTTGAGTTCTTTTATTGATCTATCATGATGTATAGTCCACTTGTACTTTTATATTCCTACAATATATTTGAGTGTTATACCTGTATTTCCTGCACTATAATCTTCATGACATGGAAAATCATTCATAACAAAATTTATATGGTTCTTGTCATCAAAGTCAATGCTTGTTGTACTAACAAGTTTCCCTTTTTTGATGTTATCAGAATATTTTTGATATAAAATATAGTAATATTAATTTAAACTTATTAACTCCCTCTAAATCGATTGACTACTCTCGACTCAATGTATTTCTTAGTTCCTCTATCTTTTTATCTACTATATACTTTATCTTTTATACTTTTTCTTCCTTTTGTCATTAACAAAAATGGCTATAAAATGTGTATAAAGTTAATAGGTACAAAAGCAATACAAGGTGATAAACTTTTAAGAAGAACCAAAATCAATCATATATAAATTATATATATATATATATATAATGTACTAATGACTATACACATTAAGATTTAAAATATCTTTCATAGGCACATAACCATTCAAATAATCATACATATATGTTATAGTATAGTAACTAAATAATCCATCAAACAAAAATGTTACAATCATAATACATATATAAGAAAATATGAATATAACAAATGACATTAACTGACGATGATTGTAAACACCCACCTCTATCCCATACTATCCAAGAGCAGTACCGAGTAATACAGTCAGATAATACGAATAATGAGGCTATATGAGGTACACACGTGAATATTCCCTTTGGCTAACACTAGTACATATTTAAACATTGAGTATAACTCACTATAAAATGTATAAAGTGTCGGCATAAAATAATAAACACGTGTGCCAATAAGATAGAACAATATATAATATACAGTAAATATCAAAGATCATAGAGTTAGAATTGCGATGATAATATATAATATAAAATATACATAAAAATGTCATATATATAATGAGACTATACAGAACAAAATAATATACTACACTACAAAATGACCAGTCTCCACTATGCCAAGAAAACAAGTTGGCCTCATCCTTCCTTGTACCTGGAATATCTTGAACTAACCCAAGTATTATGTAAATAATACGGGGTCGGACTATATTTAAATCCGGTGGTTAACCCATAGATATAGATGTATAATATACGCATGGTATAATACAATAAGAATGTTGCTATCGTTGTATCCTTTCACGAATAGATATGGCTGTTGATCTTCTATAAATACCAGTAGTTCTAAACGAGTTTTTAATCAGATTTTACTTGTTTTATCTCCTCTTCATCTTCCACATTTATTCTAAAGAATCCTAAAATATACGCTGCCGAAATACCAAGTGAATCAAACTTGATTATCTCATGTTTGATTCTCTGCCACTCTTTCCTAAGATCTCAGTGCTATTCAAAGTTATAAGTTCTTTTGTAAATCAAACTGTTGAGTAAAAGGTGTGGTTGAGCCTTGAAATCAATTGGGTGTGATTGTAGCCTCGGAAATTAATTAGGTGATCTTGTAGCCTGGTTAAATCAAGATAGTTACCCTGAACTCGAATATAGGAGGGTGTACCTCGTAGCCTTGAAACCGAGGGTGTAATCTAGGATATTATTTTGAAAAGAAATCCGTACGATTGTACGAGACTGGATGTAGGGTAACTCCTAACCAGTATAAGATCTTGGTGTGTTCTTTCCTTTACTGCTTTTATTTAGTATTTGCATCTATGTCTGATTCTGTGATTATATCTGTGTCTGTGAATTGCATTTATTGGTGATTAAATTACATAAGTTTCAAAAAGATTTAAAAAATCCATAAAACATTATTCACCTCTCTTTAGTGTTATTCCAGCCTTAAGATCCGTAATCCGCATTTCTCACATTTGGTATCACAACATTGGTTTTCAAAATTTTCATAATCTGATTTTTGAAAAATATTAAAATGGCAATTTTTTTTGATAAAATTATTAACATTATTTTCATATGAATAGGTAATAGAATCGTCATGTTATTGTTATTTAAAACTATATTTAGTTATTTTGAAAAGTCACTTGATTCTTTAAAAAGTTATGTTATTTCTCAGGAGAAGAGTTATGTCTGATGACTGTTGGTTTAAAGATAACAGATAATTATTTGTTGATCAAGAAGAAAAAATGGATATATAATGGCAATCGACAATGAAATGGGTACTAGATCGATACATAACTTTTGATTCTCATCTACAACCTGATTTTATACTGTACTTCTCTCCATCTGCTTTGCAATACCACTGGTTTCGTGCGAATCCGTCAAGAAGTGGCCAAGTTATGGTCAAACAAAGTTTTGGTAAACAAAGAGAAAAAGAAAGCAAAACTGTCAATGGTATTCTTCAAATTTCATCCAAATATTTTAGTATTTTGTCCTAAATCCATTTCCAGATTGTAGTTCTTGTTCCCATGGTCATTTTGATGGTGGATCATCAAATTTTAATCAAAATGTTGGCTATCCAAAACTGAAAACCGTGTACGGGATTTTCTGCATTTCTCTTATTGTTTGGCCTGTTGCACCACAATACCATCCAAATTCATCACCAAACTATTACTTGATTGTAACCCTTGCCTTACTCTTCGATTCACCACTGGTTTCATCCAATTCCGTTAAGAAACGAAGGAGATATGCCTTCTAGAAGTTTGATAGTAAATAGAAAAACGAGAAAAGAAGAAGTGAAACTTTTATGAAAAGTGGCGACTATTGGGACTATTTATAGTGGTTGAAGTATCCATTCATTCGAAATTCAAATTCAAAGTTTTGTCGCCAAGTTGGTAAATCTACTAATCATCTGTATCTTTCTCATACGGTCTTCAAATTCAGCAAATGAATACACTAAGCTGATCAAAAAAACGAGCACATCGCAATAAACCAGATATCGTCGTCAAATTCTGAAAGATATAAATGTGTGGTTCACGACAATGGAAGAATAACTAAGTTAGAAAGATGGAGGAGTGCAAAAGGTGGTATGTTTTACTATTATTTTATCTTTATTACTGCATTTGGGAATATATATTTATGCATTTAATTAGGTATATAGAAATTTATCTATTTTATAAGTTTTGATATTTTGGTCCACATATCGACACACCATAGTATACATATTAATATATCAGTCCAAATTTTTAAGTCTTTTAAAATGCGTTCTTTTCAAATAAAATCTTACTACTAATTTATTACAACTATACTAAGTAGAAAAGCATACATTCTTTCGTGATTTCAACTTTTCTAATGTTGTTTTTACATCTCGTACTCTATTTCTTTTAAGATACTAATTTTATGCCTTTAAGAAATTGATAGAATGAATTTAAAATGTTAGAATAAGGCTCTATTTATATATTTCTCCAATTAATAAGATTATGCCACATCACATGACACTTGTCATATAAATAGATAGTGATATACATGCAAAATGACACGTGTCATTACACTTGTTCTTTAATAAAAGCATTTTTACATGCATAATGCCGAGTATTATTACCTATATTTTTTCATTATTATTTTTATGTTTTATAAGTACTTTAGTTATATTAACTACTTTAAAAAATTGTGTCAAAAATCAATTATTTACATGTCAAAATCTAATCGTAAAATTAGTACAAAATCATGTTAAAAATAGGTCCAGAACTTTTGATAAGATTTCTAAAACTCTATCTTTTCTTCTATAACATTTTTTATGTACTGCAAATTATTTTTTATAGCATTATGTGCTTTGACACGCCGTAGTGTTTCAAAAACTTTATATAGCATTGGTAAATGCTGCAGTTTCTGTTTTATGTTTTGATTATATTTTACTGCAATTTTTTTTATAGCATTCTATATATGTTGTCTTTTCTGTTTGAAACTTTAAATTATAAAAAAAACGATATTTAAACTAAGTATTTTTTTCTATTCTTTTTAGAGATATTTTCTAACTTATATTAGAATTTTTTATAAATATTTTCATGCTTAAATATTTTTTAATAATTAATTATTAATGTAAGAGGCCTTAATATAACACATGTTTATTTTAGTTTTTCAATCTTTGTTATATCACATTTCATTATGATTTTTTTTAAATTTAAAAGGTGTTTAAACATGTTTCTAAATATTTTAAACAATAATAATTTAATATATATGTTTTAATTAGTAAGTTAAGTATTTTATATACATGGAAGTTCGGATTCTTTAGAAAAAAATTAAGTTAAAAAAATTATTTTAAAAGAATTAAATAAGGGGGGTATTAATTTTTATAAAAACCATATTTGATCATATATAATTTAAGTCCATATTTCTTAGCATTTTATTTTGATATTAAGTTTAACTACTACCTTTCATTATTATGTTATAGTTTTTATACCATTTATTACCTTAAAACTCTTGTCATTACTACTGTTTCAGTCTCATTCATTATTTTCCTTAACCTAAGTCTAGTAATTGGTGTGTATTACTTTGTTTGGTTGAAGTGTTTTATAATAAATAGTTTGACATATGTATACATATATACATATACATGTATTCCTGTTAATTAGATATTACATATCACTCATGTTTATCTTATAATCTGAATATCTCTTACTGTAGTATATATATCATCGTATCATTCTGCATATTATAATTTTTTTAATTCGTTAACATTTTATTTCATATTACATATCATTATGCATCCTATTTCATACACATTTCATTGCATATTGCATCATAAATTACAATGCATGAAATATCATAATAATTTGCATCACAAGTTGCACTTCATTCTGCATATCATCACGTGCTACATTGCATATGTCATATATTTCATATCACATTACAAACTACATATTGCATACATGTACACATAACAAGTGCATTTTATTTAGGAGGAGTTTGTATAACTGTCTTATAATATAGTATCATTAGTTTTTATTTGTGTGGTATGTTTTGATTGACTTGTTTGATTGGATTGACTTGTTTGATGTGATTGACTTTTAGACTTGATTGATTTGTTTGACTTGTCTGACATGTTTGGATTTGATGTGTGTGTTGATTGGATTGTATGAAATATACTTATACAAATTTATGTACATGAATATATTTGTGTGTTTATGTTTCATATATATATATATGTATGTATGTATGTATGTATGTATGTATGTATGTATGTATGTATGTATGTATGTAAATATAACATCGTATATAATAAAATTTCTGTTTCGCTTATTATACTTCTTTATTAGTATTTAGTTTGCATACTATTAGATTAAAGGGGAGATATATATATAAGTTTAGAATTAGTTTTTGTTGATGACAAAGGGAGAGAAATATAAAATAGAGTAGTTAGAGTAGTTAGGCTTAGATTAAGGGGAAGTTATTAGTTTTAGGGGCAGTTATAGTGAAGGTGAAGTATATAGCTTGTCATCATCAAAAAGGGGGAGATTGTTAGTCCTTGAGATGATGGTTTTGATGACAACAACCTTAGGACTTGTTATAAAATATAAATACTAACATTATAATTTAGACATATATGTATATGCAGGATATAAACATCCAGCTACCAAGAATGAAGACTATACAGTGTAGAGATTCAAGACTGAAGATATCAAGATTGAAGACTTATGAGTATCAAGATATTAAGAGTTCAATATTTTAATAGTACAAGATAAGTATTGAGTCTAGAATTATGTTAAAACTTATTGTAAGCACTTACATCTTTATTCGAAATTTATTCGTGGAATGGAATCCACTTCGAGCCTGTTAAAGAGAAGGAACCCTAGTGGGATGAAACCCACGACAATATCTAGTGGAATATATAGTGATCCTATTTTGATATCCACTAATTTTATAAAAATGCTTTTCAAAAATATATCTCTTGTTTTTTATAAATGTTTTTAAAACTTTCTTTTCAAAAAGACATCTCTCTTGATTTTAAATATTTTAGCCTCAAAACTATCTTATCATTTTTTTATATTTTGATTTCAAAATCGTCCTTGTTTTTAAACCATCACTTGTTTTAAATATTTAGCTTTAAAATATTTATATACTCAGATTTTAAATCCCTTTATAGATGAAGATTATATATATATATTAAAAATTACTTTCTAAACTCTTTTATATGTTTAAATTATATTCAAATATATTTACAAAGTTTAGAAATTGTTTTAAGAAATTATAGAAACCAATTTTAATAAGAAAATCAAAATACCGATTTTTCCTAGAGCATGTCGACATCCCTCAACCCCCCCATGTTGACGTGGTGTCCGTTAAATTCAAAATTCAAGTTTTCGAAAGAAGTGTCTGTTCGTCGTAATCTTTCGTGAAGAGATATGACAGTTGCTCTACTATATATACATGTTATTTTGAATAAATTTTAATCATAATTTTACTTGTTTACCCTCCTCTTCATCATCCATATTTATTCTAAAAAATCCTAAACTATACTCTGCTGAAATACCAAGTGAATTAAACTTGATTATCTCTTGTTTGATTCTCTGCTACTCTCACCATAAGATCTCAGTGCTATTTAAAGTAATACGATCTTTTGTAAGTCAAATTGTTGAGTAAAAGGTGTGGTTGGGCATTGAAATCAAGGTGTTGTGATTGTAGCCTCGAAAATCAATTAGGTGATCTTATAGCCTGGTTAAATCAAGACAGTTGCCCTGAACTCGAATACAGGAGGGTGTACCTTGTAGCCTTGAAACCGAGGGTGTAATCTGAGAGATTGTTTTGATAAGAAATCCGTACAATTGTACGGGAATGGATGTAGGGTAACTCCAAACCAGTATAAAATCCTCATGTGTTCTTTCCTTTACTGCTTTTATTTAGTATTTGCATCTGTGTATGATTCTATGATTATATCCGTGTCTGTGGATTGCATTTATTGGTGATCAAATTACATGAGTTCCAAAAAGACTTAGAAAATCCATAAAACACTATTCACCCCCCTCTAGTGTTATTCCAGCCTTAAGATCCATAATCTGCATTTCTCACAAATACGAGGATTGATCATACTCTAGACACAGTCTCAAGTATAATCGTAGCTCACCATCTCAAGTAGAAGTATACATATATGTCTATATCACATGCACCAAAACAAGATGGGAGATTGACAAGCACAGTTGCTCCAAGAGACCACACATGTAATTAACGAACACAACACATGTGTTTGACCAACATGGCTCGTATAGTCTTGGTTACCTCGATAAACATCATGACCCATATCCATCAACGTTCTCGACTATACAAGAACTTAGTCAGGACCCTACACACACCCCTAAATGGCAGTAGATTGTTGGCTTAGGTGACACAAAGAGGCTAATGCATATATATACGCACGGTAATAGGCTAACACATAGCCTCAGCTAAATAAGAAAATTTGTCACAGATCCAGGGGGCGACCATCACGATCAGGCTGGTAGGATGGATACTAGCCAATCATGTTCACTCTCGCACCATAAAGGGAGTCGGACAGTGATAAGCAAATATTGAATATATATATGTATGTATAATGGCAGATACAAAACTACATATGCATATGTCAACACGCGGCTATATATATATGCTGACACATAACTAATACATATGTAACAACCCTAGTTGAGATTACCTAGAATTAAATCTAAATTGTGATTCTAAAATATCTTAATTAGTTTTAAGATGAATTTAGAGAATTTATATTTATAATTGTTTCATTTCCATATTTAAAGAGGATTTGAAATCAAATAAATAAGGAAATTATTAAAAAGGATTTCCAAATAATGTTGGATAAATTGACAATTTATTGAAATAAGAAATTATGTAGTTTTATTCTTATAAGAAATAATATAAAGGTAATTTTGAGAAAATGAAATATATAGAAATAATTTTTATTAGTTAGAATGTGAATTTTTCTAAGATTGTTTATTTATTTAAAAGGAGATTTATTGTTTGAAAGGAGATTTTTTTTCAATTAATAGTTATTTTATTAATATAGTGAGAAATTTTGACTTGTTGGGGTTTTATAAAATTTGAGAAATCAAATTATAATAAATAAATATTGTTTAGGATAGAATGTTGTTTATATTAAATGGAACATAATAAATTAGTAACACTTCCTTAGAAATTTTGCAACACTTTCTTATTAGGTATAAAAACAAACCTTCTTAGCCCATGAAAGAAGAAATATGAAATGAGAAAAGAAACCATGTGCAATTTCTCATTCTCATTTCTCTTACCGTAAAATAGAAAACGCAAATTCACTTATTTCCATAACCCTAAAAATCCAATTAATACCCCCAAATCAATATCTTATTTGAAAGGCTTTTGATTAATAAATGAAGAAATTAATCCAAGGTAATCTCCTCTGTCCCCTTTCTCATCTGTTAGAGTTCTATTTTTGGATTTTCAATTGACTCATGAACTCGTTTTTCTTATTTTTTGAGAATCAACCTAAGGCAATTTGCTGAAAGTTATTGTCCTAGAGGAATCCGAGTTCATGCCATCAATTCGAGCTTGTATTGGTGAGTTTATCTCATACTTCTAGAGTATGAATGATTGCAAGTTGCTGCTATGATAATTAGATGAATATAGGTTGATTTGCTCTTAATTACTTTTGATAACATCTGAATCATATTTCCAAATTCTCAGTTTTGCTGAAACCCTAACATATGAATCTTTGAACCTGCAACAAGGTTGTTTATATGCTTGTATGGCTTCACAATTGATACCTTTGGAGTTAGAATAACCCTCACTAGGAAAATCACTGCCATCGAACATTTGGGGAGCCAGGAACACTTCCTAGAGTTCGACCGAAGTAGTGTGACCGGTCTACCGGTCGGACACTACCGATGCACCAGTGCCGACCTGGGTCGAGCCCTAGACCGTGTTCCCATGCTTCTCTATGGTGTTGCTTTGCTTGATTATCACCTAGTTGCTTCTTATTGATGTGTCCATGTTTAATCGCCATTTTGTAATGATTTTTAATACTCGATTCTGGAATTTAAACTCTTGATTTTGGTTTGCCTTTATTATCAATTTTGTAGATATTTTTGGATTTTTGATATAAGAATTGATGAATTCATTTTTATACTATAGAGATTGTTCTATGGATCGTGGGAGTAATGCACAATTTTGATGCACGTCTTCATCTCGGATTTACAAATGGATGACTTATAAATCATACTATTTTATACCAATCTTTTTATGTACTAATCTAATATATATATAAAGAATTTTAGTAATATATATGCACAGACACGCATATATATATATATAAAATCTATTCTCATTAACAATGGTTTAAAAAATAATTTGGAGCAATGGTTTGAAAAGTATACTTATATATGTATATTTTCGCTATAAATCAATATTTTTAGAAATGGTTTCTAAAGAGAAATATTTTGATAAAATTACTTCATATCGATCGAATGAGGAATTGATTTAAGTGGTTAAATAAAACAAGTCACTCGTATTTATTTTACTGATTAATTCCCGGACTAGTTCAACTGATCCATTGCTACACATAAGTTGAGTTTACTATTGTATAGTAAATGTTTGGGTAAACCCGTGGCGTGTGAGACACATGGTCGTTATCTATTTGGTTGCTATATGGAAGTACATAGCACTTTTATCGACGAGTTTATGACTCACCTTTTGAGTTTATAGGTCAAGTACCTATTTCAATGTTTATAGGTCTCGTACCTATCTTTATGTTTATAGGTCTCATACCTATCTTGATGTTTATAGGACTCGTTCCTATTAGATGTTTATAAGTCTCGTACCTATTTCGATGTTTATAGGTCATGTACCTATCTTGATGTTTATAGGCTTATACGTCTATCTTGGAGTTACATGCATATAGGTGAATTTATTCAACATTCTTGGAGTTTGGCCCTCCTTTTATTATGAGATTTCTAGATTTCTACTTGTGAGATTTTCAGATTTGATGTTGTTGAACTATCACCAAATCATTCGGGAATTTGTTACTTTTAAGAAGCTATCTTGAGTTTTAATATTTGGTGATTTGAATTTATTGATGCATATTTGATATATGATTGACTATATTTGAGATCTAATTCACTTTATCTATCATTTGGTTTTGCAGACACATTTATCTTAGTCTATACCGACCTGTTTATTATTTTATAACACTCGAGCTAGAATGGGATGTTTCAGGTCATTCAGCTTGAGGCTTTAGAGTGGATGTCCTATCAGTTATCTAGTAGCTTACTTTGTCATCCTATGTATATATTTGATATCATGTTGTATCTTATGTCGAGATTAGACTCCTTTTGGTACATATTCATTTCTTTTGAGATGTAGTACTTTGTATATATGTATTCTACATCGTGTATCTATTTTGTGTCAGTTCAGACTTGTATCTATTTATTCCGCTATAATTGATCTATGATTCTGTGATCTGTATATTATTATATGTTGGTCTAATTTTATTATAGCCACCGTAATTTTGTTTTAAGCCTAAATTGTATACATCAGTTCCATTTGATTCAAGAAATATATAACATATCAAATCGACATATCAATGCTCGCTTAAAGTAAAATTCACGGATGGTTGCTCCTAACCAGCTCTATTCTCTACGCTATCTGATAAAATTACTTTTTAATATTCTTTATTAGTATGGTCCTCGAGGTGGGGAGTCTTAGCATATGCCAACATATGGCTATAAATATAAATATTACTCATCGTAGCGAGTATCAAATTATGCACAATGAATACCCATATGAGTGTTATTCACGAGCAAAGAATTATCGAATGTATATCGTAACGGCGCCCCATACCACTGCAGGTTGCTGATCTGTTTATTTAGTGCTCATACATCACACTCACTCCTTTAGTGTTCTATATAACGAATCAAAAGAGTAACCGGAGAAATATTACCGAATGCCCAATCCCAAACGGTACTATGATTCTGTTTCATATTTCTCATTAAATAGAATATAAAACAATCAAAGCATTCAAATGTAAATTTAGAAAAGAGACTATATTTATAAATATAATAAAACTTCTTAAATTAATTTTATATTCAGAAAATAATAAAAACTTTTATTACACTTATATGTATTGAATAATATATTCACTTTATTTAATATTAATATAAAGATCAAAATACTGTAGTTCATATCCAAATTCTTTTATACAAATTTTCAAAACTTCCAAAATCACTTTATAAATAAAAAATAATTATATAAGCTATTTCATAATTTTCAATAACTAAATAATACTTTAAAATAAATTAATAAACTTGAATTTCTTTACACTTCAAACCATAACTTATAATTCAAAACTTTCACCATATACTCAAAATTCTAATAACTCATACTGGAAATCACTTGATATTGCTTTAAATTCATTTCATAGTCTTCTACAAAAAATACTATTTCAAAACAAATTTATAAATTACAAAATAAATTATATTTATTTCAAACCATAGAATATAACTTAAATTTTTTACTTTATACTAAACTAATTAGAATTAAAGCATTTTCCTTTATATTATACCATATTTAAAATTCTCACATTTTAAAAAGATTTTTGTTTATTCAAAACATACCCAAAACTTTATAATTGTCTCATAAAAAGAACTCTATATTATTCCATGGTTTGAAAACTCTTCCGATAATATTTAAATTACTTTTATAATTAAAATCACTTAAAAAATTTATTATTATAGTTTTAAAATATCAACATCATATTTGCCTACTAAACAATTCCATACTTGTATTATATTATAATACTGATTTTAAAAAGAGTTTTATAACCAAAAGGAAGTTATATTTATATTTATAATTCAAATTATATTTGTATGCATAAAAATAGCAATTTGAATAAAGTCAAGTAAATTATTTATAAATCGTTTTTAATAAAGTTTCAAAACCCTAAAATATAGTTTTCGAAACATCTTTTGAAAATAAGACAATAAATAAATATCAAAATATATAAATTACGAAGTAATTTATCGTGTGACCCGAGTCGAGTTCCATCGAACTCTGGTCATCTGTGAAATACATACATTTCATAATATAAATATGTGTGTGTATGTATAGTTCAATTCATAATAAAACAGAGTTTCGTTTGCAAATTGACATTGACCAACACAATCAACCAATTCAACATCAACCAATTCCAATAGCAATACACCCAACAATCCAAGCAACAACAATCCTAAACAATCAGTCAAACCAAATGACTCAACCAACCAGTTCAAACGATATATAGGATAAATTTCTAATATAAATAGCTATAACGATACAATTGTGAGTGCAGAAAAATCACCGAAGTTGATGAATGAAACTCCCAAAACCAATACTTCGCTGGCCTAACATTGCTACCAATCATCCATGTGTCATCGTCGTGGACTCTGTCGCCATTAACCATTGCTATCCACAGCGCCAACACCCACCTCTATCAACCATGCTCCATCCAGTTCGCTTGCACGACCATCCAAATCATGATTACCCTAATTTATGTTAGTGTTTGATCACTGATCGCCTTCCACATCCCGTCGTCGTCGACCTCACATTAACATTACAAGCACCTTCACCGACACTTTCAGGTCATGCGTGTGCAGTCGCGCCTCTATCCCTGATGTCACCAATCACCACCTTCGTAGTGCCCAAAATCACATCCTTCCCCAATCGCGACATCACGATCCCTCAATCGCCAGCCTTGCTTTGTTGTCGCAAGCTCTAGGAAACAAATTCGTTCCATCTACATCGACATGATTTTTTTTACATCGATTTTTTTTTACCTTTTTCTCATTCGAATTCGATTCTTGAATTTGGGGCTGGAAAGAAGAACAAATGGGGAAACGGGTTTAGTATTTAGAGAATTTTGGAAGGTTTAGGAGCTATCTAGAATTAAATAAAAAAAAGAATCAGGTTTAGGTATTTAAAGAATGGGGAAGAATATGGGCTTTGTTTAGTTTGGACCCTTATATTCTAATTTATTTTAGTTCAATTAATTTTTCTTCACATTTCACTTTAAAATTTTAGTTCTTGCCATTTTTTATAATTTTTTTTCCAATCGAGTTCAAATTAATTTAAACTTCTTTTTACATGGTATATTTCAATAATTAGATAGTTTTATTCAATTCAATACTTGGTAATTTTTATTTAATTATTCATTATATTGTCACAAAATAAATTTATTTCTCAACTATTTCGGTCATATAAAATTTATTTACACTTTAAAATATATATGATTAATTAAAACACTTAATCTGATTCTAATATATTATCTAAAAAGGATTATTTAATTTAATTCAATCTATTAATTAAATTTTTTTTATCAATAGCAATTAATTGAGTAAAATTTATTTTTAAAACAAAAATTATAATAAAATCTATTTCAAACATTTTTATTTCAATTAAATTTATTTTATTATTACATCGTAGAAAGCAGAGTTGTTAGAATGATCCTTATTTATAGGACATTTATGATCACGACAATTCGAGTATGACCTACAGAAATTCCCTTTCTGTTCAACAAGGTTTCCTTAGGCATCAAATATTCATTGAACATCCAAATCATTTTTGAATCAAAGTTAAAGGATATCTATTTCGGTAAGCATATCAAGGATATGCTTCGTGGATGATTTTACCTAGTTTTGAGAAGGTAAAGACACTAAACGGAGAAGAATCTTCCCTTGGCCTCTTACAGTTGCTTGGATCCATTAGAAGTTGTTGTTAATTTTTGCAGGAGAGAAATGGTGGAAAAATTTGTTTGAATATAAAATAGATCAGATACACAAATCAATTTTTAAATTTTAAAAATGAGAGGGAGATTCAACTTTATTGAAATGACAAGACATACATGTCTACCATATGTCGACATAAGTGTGTGAATTTTATGTTTAAATTTTGGGTATTTTACTTTAATATACAGATGTGCACATGCACACTTGCAGATACACACACACACGTACATACATATATATAATATTGGTCATCTTATTTCATATCTGTAAAAAGGAACATATCTGTAGTTCTTATCGTAATTCAATAAACATATTTTGTATTAGTGATTTGTTAAAATATTCGCTATTTGATTTTCGTTATTTATAAATTCCATAATTATATTTTCTTTGATCCTAAGAAAAATTGCCTCATATCTTTGTGTTTCATTCTGGTATGATATGTTGGGTTTTTAGAAATGTTTCTTCTGCGTGTATTGTCATAATATATTGGTGATTGGTTTATGTTCAAACAAAAATCTTTTAACGTTTATTGCATGTATATAATTTTTTAACATGCCAGTGCTGCAGATATATATTCTACTTCTATTATTGACAAAGAGATAGAACTCTACTTTTACTAAACCAGGATATCAGTGAATGTTCAAAAAGTGAAAAATTCAACTTGTACTTTTTTTATCAAATTTACAGCCTGCATAATCTACACCACTATATGATATTAATTCGAACAAATCCTCCTTAGAATAGAATAGTCATTAATCTAGGTGCTATTCATATATCTTAGAATGTGTTTTACTACCTTAAGGTGAGTTTCCTTAGGATTCGATTGATATGTTACGTAGAGACATACACTTACATTATATCATATCTACTCGTAGTTGTATGGAGTGAAGAGCTAACCATGCCACAATATATTTTTTGAACTACATCTTTGGATTTTTCTTCTTTACTAAATTTAATTCAGATGCCACAGAAGTAAGTTTAACACTCATATTAAGCATGCTAAATCTATTTACGAGTTCCTTTGCATATTTTTCTTGACTTTTAAATACTTTATTATTTAATTTTTAATCTACAATACTAGGAAGAATGTTAATTCATCAATGTGACTCATTTCAAATTCATCTGTCATTATTTGTGAAAATTCTAAATTTAGTTGTTCATTTGTTAATCCAAAAATAAGATTGTATTAATTGAATATCATTGCCGGTTCTTTTTATAAATAATGTAGTTTCTACTTTTTTAATTTCGATACTTGAATAAATTAAATAAGGTTTTAAGTCTCTCATGCCAAGCACATGGTTCTTGTTTAAAATCATATAGCACTCTTTTTAATTTATAAACATGATTAGGAAATTTATCATTGTCAAAGTGTGGGTTTTTTTTAGTATATATCTTCCTTAACTATTCCATTTAGGAAAGAACTTTTTACATCTATTTGATATAATTTATAAATTAACATAATTTGTAAAGGCAAGTAATATTCTTGTTGCTTCTAGTCTTGCTACTGGAGTATATATTCCTTCTTCTTGATTATATCCTTATGCCACTAGTCGTGCTTTGTTTCTTATAACCTCTCCATGTTCATTTAATTGGTTTTATAAATCTATTTAGTTCCAATAACAAAATGATTCTGTAACGACCCAACTTCCAAACACCAGGAAGTCGCATCGCTAATAAGAAAGAAAGGGATAGAAAAGAGAAAGAAAGAGAAGAAAAAGAAACAACACATCAGAATCTAAACAGCGGAACGAATAAATTATATTAATAACATAAAATATTACATAGTTTACAACCACTATCAGTGTACACAGATAATACAACACGTACTAGACAGTTATAAACATCTGTCTAGTATTTACAACATAATACGATCCAGAGACAACACAGAACACACAGCGGAATACTAATATCTAACGCAGAAGCCTCCTGCTCCATTGCTCCTCCAATATTCGTCAAAGCTAACCTGAATCCCTTGGCTACTCGTAAAAAATTGAGTATCCAAGAGTTTATGAAAACAAAAGATAAACTCAGGGTCAGACATGGGTCTGGTGTGAGTAACAGGTTAAAGTTGCTTAACTTTCAAAAATCCTTTTTGAAAAGAAAGGTATCACGTAAGACTTCCCACACATAAACATGGAAAAGTTTTTACCTTACGCTAACCAAAACATTTGATAGGAAATCCAGTGATATTATAATAGGTCTAGGGTTTTCAAGTAAATATAAAATAGCTGAAATTGTTACATCTATTAAATTCCAGCTACTAGCCACAAAAGTGGGTAATACAATCAAAACCGTTGGCACTTATTGGATTTTGGATTTCATACAATGGCAGGGCTACTAGGGTACCGCCCGTCACAGTACGTGGCCTAGATCAACGTACCGAGGAGCCACCCTAACTCCCCTGCAACATAGGGCCGGACCCATTCCTTACCGAACAGTTCCGAACAAGACAACCCCGCAGTTGGCGCGCGATTCCAACTGCCCACATAGCCGAATGAAAAGGGACTTCTAGACGGGAAATCTTGCTCTCCAGTGGGGGCTACCCATGAAGCCTTGCTGCACCTCTCCTGTTTTAGCCATTCCCGGTTGATGAGGCTTGAGGCTATGATTACCTTTAGAGAACACATTATCTTAGAATGCTCATGCCCACCTGACGATGTTCTGCAAGCATTCAATCCATACAAGTTCATTCCGGTTTCAGACGAAACCGAAGGCATTATCTCGTTACACTCATTTTGGAATCACCCTCAGAGTTAACGACGATAACCCTTGCACTCTGAATCTCTATCTCGAGCCTATAAGTACTATTTCCATCAAACTCATCACGGAATCACCCCTAGAGTTATACTGACTAATATTCCTTACACCTCGAGTCTTCACTCTTCACATAAGATTCACGACCTATAGTTAATTTGGATCGATGTGGTTTTCGGATGTCCAATTAAGGAAACCCGATCCCGGTCTCATCGAAATCCAAAGCGTGTCTTTTAAGTCTAAGTTGTTTTAGAGTTTTAAAACAATTCAATAACATTATCTATATATACAGATAGATAATTCACAGATTCACAACAGATAATTATCATTATCATAACCACAGATGATCCACATTTATCATTATCAAAGATAATCAATATCAGCATCACAATGCAACCAATACATCCATATCACTTAACATTATTAATTTCATAGCTGAGATTCCAAATCATTCAAGGCAACCAATGTCAATCATTCATAAGCAATGATCTATAATCACAGCATCTATAATTAATTTAAAATGAATTAAATTAATTACATCATCTTTAATTAATTTAAAATGAATTAAATTAATTACTTACACAATATAAATCTTGCTTACATCATCATTAATTAATTACAAATTAATTAATTGATTAACCTCTAATTTATCATCTTAATTAATCAATGCTGATTAATTATACTTTAATTAATTTCACAAAATTAATTACTCTAAACTCAATTAGAGTAATTAACCTTTAATTACTTCATAAATTAATTAACTATAATTAATTACATTTAACCTTAATTAATTACAATTAATTAATTACACTTAATCACTTATTAATGATTAATTCATATTAATTAATCAATCTTAATTACATCATTAATTATATTAATTAGTGATCCTTAATTATATTTAATTAATTACTTCATTAAATTAATTACTTTCAGTAATTAATCTCACTTTATCCATAATTATTAATCACCTTTGATTTATCTCAATCTGTAATTAACTACTTTAATTACTTCATTTAACTAATTATTCCTTAATTAATTTCTTTAATTTATCCTTTGATTAATTATACAAAATAATTTAATCTAAATTACATTCACAATTCCATCATTATCCACTAATTACATATAGTAATTATCTCTAATTACTTTACCGAGTAATTTACTTCATTAACTACATAAAGTAATTGTTATCAAATCCAATGTTTAAAATTAATTTAACTAAATTAATTAATCTAAACCAATCTCAGTAAACTCCATTAATTACATTAAGTAATTAATGTCTTAATTACTTTTATTTAAGTAATTAAACTTAAATAAATTTCATAATTTATTGTCAATAATTAATCCATCTAATTAATTATGAAAAATTAATCATATTAATTAATTACTAAATAAACTTTAGTTAATGACCATCATTAACTATTATTAATTCATTAATTACTTTTCTTTAATTACTTCTTAATAAATCTCTAATTTAAATTAATCCAAATTATTAATTTAAATTAAATAAATAAGTCACTCCTTAATTATCTTATTTATTTAATTATTTTAATATCTTAATAATTTTTAAGATAAACCATTCCTTATTAATAATTTTATTAATATTAAAATGTACTTAGAACATTTCATTTTAAAAATTAAATTCAAATTTCATTTTGAATCTAAAATCCAAAATGAAATTTATTTAAGTATAAATCAAATTTAGATTCCATTTTAAAATCCTTTTAAAATAAATATAAATAACATTTATTACTTCATTTAAAACTTATATAAGATAAGTCTTAACCAATTTGCTTAATTTTCATTTAAAATTGAGTTTTAGAGTACACTACTATTTAAATTTCATATTCAAGTTAACAAATCATTTAACTTCTTTTTATAAACCTTTATAAAGAATTTATTCAAAAAGAATCAAGTTCAAATATTTGTTTTGAAAACAAATTTACCTCTAGCAACAATTTAAATTTAACTTGTTTGAAAACATTCAAATTTTAAAACTTATTCAAATATCCAGATTTTAAATTCAATACACTTGTAACCATTCCTTATTTAAATCATTTGAATTTAAAACTTGAACTTTTGATTTAGATTTTGATTTTTAAAACTTTATATAAAATACAAATTCATTTTAAAAACCTGAAGATTCAAAGAATCTTAAGAAACTGAATTTAAAATTTAAATTCAAACTGCTGTTTTAAAATTTGTTTCAGATTTTCAAAATAAAATTTAATTTCTAGAAAACTGCCAGGTTTTCTTCTTTCTCTTTATTTTTTTTTTAAAACTGAAAACCCCTTTAAATTTTTTAAAAACTTATAAGATTCAAAATCATTTGAATCTATAATATAAACTAGATTTAAACCTAACTCAGATTTAGAACTTAACTTCATTTAAATTCAGTTTTTAAAATTTTAGTTTTTTAAAAAAAAAAACAGAACTACAGGTTTAAAAAAAACTGCAACCTGTAAATATGATTAAACCCGAGCAAGAACAAACTTTCTTCGAGTCAGCAAAACCCCTGCTTCGAGCCAAGTACAGCAACACTCGAGTATTACTTCGAGTTCTAAAATACTTTCAATACCCAGAAAAAGCATCAGACCAAAAATGCACGGTGCACGTGCACCGTGCCTCTGGCCATCATCCTCCTTCTCCGTGACCTCCAATCATCAGCGACCATCCCCTAAGTCCAATACTACAATCACCTCGCTCCTATTCAACTCGAATTTGAATTCGAGTTGCATTCCCAAAACCTGGAAACAGAAAGGGAAAACTTTACCAAAACCTGTCATCTCTTAAACACCCATCCTTCGACCATCATAAGCCTTGCAACTCCGACCACAACTTCATCGTCACCCAAACTACCTTCTCCCAAAAGCCCATGACACTCGGTCATCCCTGAAGTTTGTATCGGCCACAACAGAATGTTCAAACAAAACTAGGGCTACAGGAAGAAAATCGACATTACTGCAACCATGGTGTTTTGAATCACCATCACTCAATTTTCTCAGCTACACCGATAACTCCCCTACCCACAAGAAGAATCCCGATATTCCCAAATCGTTAGATCATCAGAAATCATCACATTTCCCTTTTCTTTTCAACAGAAAACTGCACCCAAACCCTTTGATGAAAAATGTTGATTTTTATATTGAAATTCCTATTTTTGCTTTGTGTTTCCATTTATATTACTGAACATCATAATTTTCAAAGTTTGATTTTCACTATGTAAATCAAACACTGCTGTTTATATTTTCTTTTTATTTCCAGAGACACTCAGATGGATTTTGGTTTAAATAGGTTCTTAAAGCATTAATCCATGATAATTCACACACTTTGGTTTACAAACTAAGTCTTATTAACCATTGTTTGAAGAGGAATGAATTTAAATCTAAATCAGGGAAAAATAAAAGTTAAACAGATGATACTTATATGGGAACAAAACATGCATACTGCAGATTTCATCATCAAAAATACATTCTACAGATTTAACCACAGAATAACAGCAACCATAATTTATACTTAAAATTTTAAAAAAAATAAAGTTACTCACATTAATCTTGATGGGCAGAGCAGTGAATTTGAAAAAGACTTGATTCTTTTTTTTCTAATTTGAAACTGCAGTTTGCTCCCTTATATTAAAATTGCATACATGCATTGATTTCCAGGTTCTAAGTGAAATGCTTCAGCTTTGCTTCCAGATCTTTCAATTGCATGCATGTTATATATTTTGAAATGCAGGCTCAAACAAACTTTGAAATTGCAGGTTGTTTTTGATGCAGGTTTACTTGAATGCAGAATTGCTTTGATGCGGGTTTGAATTCCAGAAATACAAAATCCCTGCTTGATTTCATGCATTTGATTCGATTTGAAAAAAAATGATATGCATGCTTTGGTTTGAGAAGTGGATTGAAAATTTGAAGAGGTCTACAGATTTTAATCTTTGAATGGAAGTGTATATTTTTCTTTTCAGATTTGCTTGTCTTCAAATTTTTGGAAGAAGAAAAGAAAATGAAGGAAAGAAATTTTATGTAAACTGAAATTATTAAAAATAAAAACAAAAGAAAATGTTAAAATAAATTTTTGACACTTGTCTCACAATGTAACATTTGTCAAAATTTTATTTTATCATTTAACAAGTGTTATGTAAAACCTTAAGATGTTACACTTGTCTTGTAAAAATAATTAGTATTTAATTAAAAGTTTACTTAGTATTTATTTAAAAGTTAATTAGTATTAATTTAGTATGTTATCATAAGATGAATGTCATCCTAGGTTTAAATAAATTAGTTAACATGTATTTATTTACATGTATACAAATTTTAAATAAATCAAATTTAACTTGTAAAATGAAACTTATACAAATAATTCAAAATCAAAACAAATTAAAAATATTTACACTTTAGAATTTAAAAACTTTGAATTCAAGTTCAAATGAAATTTTGAAATCAAGTTTATTTACAAATATAACCACACAATTTAAATTTTTGAAAAATAATTATTTCTATTAAAAATTGGTTTGTTAAAACAATGTATTATTATATATTTAAAAATAACAACATTTGATAACCATAAATAACTTATAAAAGAAATTATCTTCTTATTAATAAATTATTTATTTTATCACATTATATTAAAAAGAAAATCAAAATAACCTTATTGCTATTTATTTAAATTTTAAACTTGAGTTAAACATATTTTAAATCAGTTCAATATTTATCTTATGTATTTAAAACCATATTTATTTATTAAATAACCTTTTTAAAAGTTTATCTTTAAAAAAAATCATAATTCACAATTTACTAAAGATACATATTTTATAGAAAACAGGATTTATTTATTAATTAAATTTAAAACAATATCTATTCACAATATATACAATATTCTATACATATTATAAATATAAAACAATTATTAGATTTAAAAAGATAAAATCTAACAATTAACTATTTATTTTATTGAATTATTAAATTAATTCAAATCTCATTACAAAAAATCAATTTAATTTTTATTTCAGATTATTAAATTGATATTGCTTTAAAATTCCGGGTCATCACATTCCTCCCCCCTTAAAAGAATTTCGTCCCCGAAATTTAAAACAAAGTCAATTTAATAATCTATTTAAGATTTAATTTTAAACACAAGCATATACCGATGATATGCTAATAAACATAGCAATCAATTCATCCAATCAAACAAATCTAATTATCCAGAAAAATTCTGGGTAGAACTTCCACGAGTTTCCCCGGTATAAATATCGGGATACTCGCTCTATAGATTCCAAACAATCAACACTACTAAGCTACAAAGCTCCTACTCATCTATGTCTATAGAACTAGACAGCATATCAGACTACAAACGAGTCTGACTCAACAACCAAACCTCCTAAACAGCCGGTTCCAAAACCAGAGATAGACTATACACGTACTCCTTCAGAGGTACGTGAAACTCATCGAATTCCAGTTATCCAAACTGGCAATTCAATCCTGAAAACCAAACACTGATCCAACCAAAACACAGATGAGATTTGAAACATCTCGGAGCTAGCTTCTCCAGTCTTACCAAAACTTATAGCTCCTTAATCAGAGAAAACTCCAACAATAACGAAGTCTCCAATTTCGAATTCCAAATTTCTCCGTCCCTTATCCACAAAAGCCTTCAGACAAATCCTGAGCTGCCAACATCCAAACTGATCAGCTCAACCCTTGTTGATTTCTCTAGAAACAAACAGAACCAGAAACAACCCATCACAATGATCACCTTAAGATCAATCCAAAACCAAAACACAATTCTACTCCATAAACAGCAGAAGACTACAAACTTCTCCTAATCTGGAAAAGACAAATCAGAAACACTTTCAAACTGCTTCCGCTGCACTACTCTGTTCCGAAGTAGATAAGAAAATGCTGATGAAAACACGAGCACAAACTGAACATCACTTCCCAGAAATATGGTTCAACAGTTCCATAAAAGAAAACTTAAAATTCCATCAAAACTGAGTTGCTTCATCAAACTCCATCTCAAGGAATCATTCCCCAACTAAACAGAACCACCAGTTCCACTCCTCGAATATTGGTCGATAAGAAAACTCAATCTCCAGATGCTGACAATTCTCTGTCTTCCCAGAAGACATCCAGAAAAATCTTCAACAATTCAAGAGAACACTCAACTATCGCAAGTCACTTTTGCGATTAACCCAGATAAATTTCCAAATAAAAATGTCCTCGCTTTACCAAACAGAACAGCTTACACTGGTCTAGCCAATCTATTGAAGAAACAGAATCACTCAGCAGCTTCTGAATTCCATCTCCAGAAAAACTATTCAGCTAAGACCTCGTTGTCGGCTCACAGAACACTCCAAGCTGCACTGCTGACACCAATTCCAAACTTCCTGATCCAAAACTCTTCGAGAAACTCGAACTTCAAAGCTAACCACAACATCCTTATGAATCCAGCCACAACATTGAAGCAGACACACTTCCCAAACTTGTTCCAAAGAAATATCTTCGGACACAACCATAGTCACTGCATCTCATCACGCAGTTACAACTTCCTGAGGTATCAAAATACCATCACTTGCCCCTGTTCAACCGACTGATCCAAACCCTACTCACCAAACTCTGCACTTCAAGGTTGACTCCGAAACTTAACAGGTTTCCTTCAGAAATCGATGAAATACTTCAACACAGCAAAACTTACTCGAGACGGTATTAGGTCTACGGTCTCGACAGATACACTTCCAATCTCAAACATCAGACTCCAACCAATGATAGTAATCGTGTTACACACACCACTACCTTATCTACCTTTATAACCTATATTGGAAAACCCGAACAGGTAACCCAACGGATAGGTAGAAATAGATAAATATATATAATTATATTTAAAATTACAAATACGCTTTCTCAAGAAAGACACCACTCCAGAGCCTAGGTATTCACTCAACCAAATGCTCTGATACCACTGTAACGACCCAACTTCCAAACACCAGGAAGTCGCATCGCTAATAAGAAAGAAAGGGATAGAAAAGAGAAAGAAAGAGAAGAAGAAGAAACAACACATCAGAATCTAAACAGCGGAACAAATAAATTATATTAATAACATAAAATATTACATAGTTTACAACCACTATCAGCGTACACAGATAATACAACACGTACTAGACAGTTATAAACATCTGTCTAGTATTTACAACATAATACAATCCAGAGACAACACAGAACACACAGCGGAATACTAATATCTAACGCAGAAGCCTCCTTCTCCATTGCTCCTCCAATATTCGTCAAAGCTAACCTGAATCTCTTGGCTACTCGTAAAAAATTGAGTACCCAAGAGTTTATGAAAACAAAAGATAAACTCCGGGTCAGACATGGGTCTGGTGTGAGTAATAGGTTAAAGTTGCTTAACTTTCAAAAATCCTTTTTGAAAGAAAGATATCACGCAAGACTTTCCACACATAAACATGGAAAAGTTTTTACCTTACGCTAACCAAAACATTTGATAGGAAATCCAGTGATATTATAATAGGTCTAGGGTTTTCAAGTAAATATAAAATAGCCGAAATTGTTACATCTATTAAATTCTAGCTACTAGCCACAAAAGTGGGTAATACAATCAAAACCGTTGGCACTTATTGGATTTTGGATTTCATACAATGGCAGGGTTACTGGGGTACCGCCCATCACAGTACGTGGCCTAGATCAACGTACCGAGGAGCCACCCTAACTCCCCTGCAACACAAGGCCGGACCCATTCCTTACCGAACAGTTCCGAACAAGACAACCCCGCAGTTGGCGCGCGATTCCAACTGCCCACACAGCCGAATAAAAAGGTACTTCTAGACAGGGTAAAATCTTGCTCTCCAGTGGGGGCTATCCACGAAGCCTTGCTGCACCTCCCCTGTTTTAGCCATTCCCGGTTGATGAGGCTTGAGGCTACGATTACCTTTAGAGAACACATTATCTTAGAATGCTCATCGCCCACCTGACGATGTTCTGCAAGCATTCAATCCATACAAGTCCGTTCCGGGTTCGGACGAAACCGAAGGCATTATCTCGTTACACTCGTTTTGGAATCACCCTTAGAGTTAACGACGATAACCCTTGCACTCTGAATCTCCATCTCGAGCCTCTAAGTACTATTTCCGTCAAACTCATCGCGGAATCACCTCCAGAGTTATACTGACTAATAGTCCTTACACCTCGAGTCTTCACTCTTCACATAAGATTCACGACCTATCGTTAATTTAGATCGATATTGTTTTCGGATGTCCAATTCAGGAAACCCGATCCTGGTCTCATCGAAATCCAAAGCGTGTCTTTTAGGTCCAAGTTGTTTTAGAGTTTTAAAACAATTCAATAACATTATCTATATATACAGATAGATAATTCACAGATTCACAACAGATAATTATCATTATCATAACCACAGATAATCCACATTTATCATTATCAAAGATAATCAATATCATCATCACAATGCAACCAATACATCCATATCACTTAACATTATTAATCTCATAGCTGAGATTCCAAATCATTCAAGGCAACCAATGTCAATCATTCATAAGCAATGATCTATAATCACAGCATCTATAATTAATTTAAAATGAATTAAATTAATTACATCATCTCTAATTAATTTAAAATGAATTAAATTAATTACTTACACAATATAAATCTTGCTTACATCATCATTAATTAATTAAAAATTAATTAATTGATTAACCTCTAATTTATCATCTTAATTAATCAATGCTGATTAATTATACTTTAATTAATTTCACAAAATTAATTACTCTAAACTCAATTAGAGTAATTAACCTTTAATTACTTCATAAATTAATTAACTATAATTAATTACATTTAACCTTAATTAATTACAATTAATTAATTACACTTAATCACTTATTAATGATTAATTCATATTAATTAATCAATCTTAATTACATCATTAATTATATTAATTAATGATCCTTAATTATATTTAATTAATTACTCCATTAAATTAATTACATTCTATATTAGTCTCACTTAATCCATAATTATTAATCGCCTTTGATTTATCTCAATCTGTAATTAACTACTTTAATTACTTCATTTAACTAATTATTCCTTAATTAATTTCTTTAATTTATCCTTTGATTAATTATACAAAATAATTTAATCTAAATTACATTCACAATTCCATCATTATCCACTAATTACATACAGTAATTATCTCTAATTACTTTACCGAGTAATTTACTTCATTAACTACATAAAGTAATTGTTATCAAATCCAATGTTTAAAATTAATTTAACTAAATTAATTAATCTAAACCAATCTCAATAAACTCCATTAATTACATTAAGTAATTTATGTCTTAATTACTTTTATTTAAGTAATTAAACTTAAATAAATTTCACAATTTATTATCATTAATTAATCCATCTAATTAATTATTAAAAATTAATCATATTAATTAATTACTAAATAAACTTTAGTTAATGACCATCATTAACTATTATTAATTCTTTAATTACTTTTCTTTAATTACTTCTTAATAAATCTCTAATTTAAATTAATCCAACTTATTAATTTTAAATTAAATAAATAAGTCACTCCTTAATTATCTTATTTATTTAATTATTTTAATATCTTAATAATTTTTAAGATAAACCATTCCTTATTAATAATTTTATTAATATTAAAATGTACTTAGAACATTTCATTTTAAAAAATTTAATTCAAATTTCATTTTGAATCTAAAATTCAAAATGAAATTTATTTAAGTATAAATCAAATTTAGATTCCATTTTAAAATCCTTTTAAAATAAATATAAATAACATTTATTACTTCATTTAAAACTTATATAAGATAAGTCTTAACCAATTTGCTTAATTTTCATTTAAAATTGAGATTTAAAGTACATTACCATTTAAATTTCAAATTCAAGTTAACAAATCATTTAACTTCTTTTTATAAACCTTTATAAAGAATTTATTCAAAAAGAATCAAGTTCAAATATTTGTTTTGAAAACAAATTTACCTCTAGCAACAATTTAAATTTAACTTGTTTGAAAACATTCAAATTTTAAAACTTATTCAAATATCCAGATTTTAAATTCAATACACTTGAAACCATTCCTTATTTAAATCATTTGAATTTAAAACTTGAACTTTTGATTTAGATTTTGATTTTTAAAACTTTTATTTAAAATACAAATTCATTTTAAAAACCTGAAGATTCAAAGAATCTTAAGAAACTGAATTTAAAAGTTAAATTCAAACTGCTGTTTTAAAATTTGTTTCAGATTTTCAAAATAAAATTTAATTTCCAGAAAACTGCCAGGTTTTCTTCTTTCTCTTTATTTTTTTTAAAAAACTAAAAACCCCTTTAAATTTTTTAAAAACATATAAGATTCAAAATCATTTGAATCTATAATATAAACTAGATTTAAACCTAACTCAGATTTAGAACTTAACTTCATTTAAATTCAGTTTTTAAAATTTTAGTTTTTTTTTAAAAAAAGAAACAGAACTACACGTTTAAAAAAAAACTGCAACCGGTAAATATGATTAAACCCGAGCAAGAACAAACTTGCTTCGAGTTAGCAAAACCCCTGCTTCGAGCCAAGTACAGCAACAGTCGAGTATTACTTCGAGTTCTAAAATACTTTCAATACCCAAAAAAAGCATCAGACCAAAAATGCACGGTGCACATGCACCGTGCCTCCGGCTATCATCCTCCTTCTCCGGTGACCTCCAATCATCAACGACCATCCCCTAAGTCCAATACTACAATCACCTCGCTCCTGTTCAACTCGAATTTGAATTCGAGTTGCATTTCCAAAACCTGGAAACAGAAAGGGAAAACTTCACCAAAACCTGTCATCTCTTCAACACCCATCCTCCGACCATCATAAGCCTTGCAACTCCGACCACAACTTCATCGTCACCCAAACTACCATCTCCCAAAATCCCATGACACTCGGTCATCCCTGAAGGTTGTATCGGCCACAACAGAATGTTCAAACAAAACTAGGGCTACAGGAAGGAAATCGACATTACTGCAACCATGGTGTTTTGAATCACCATCACTCAATTTTCTCAGCTACACCGATAATTCCCCTACCCACAAGAAGAATCCCGATATTCCCAAATCGTTAGATCATCAGAAATCATCGCATTTCCCTTTTCTATTCAACAGGAAACTACATCCAAACCCTTTGATTAAAAATGCAGATTTTTATATTGAAATTCCTATTTTTGCTTTGTGTTTCCATTTATATTACTGAACATCATAATTTTCAAAGTTTGATTTTCACTATGTAAATCAAACACTGTTGTTTATATTTTCTTTTTATTTCCAGAGACACTCAGATGGATTTTGGTTTAAATAGGTTCTTAAAGCATGAATCCATGATAATTCACACACTTTGGTTTACAGACTAAGTCTTATTAACCATTGTTTGAAGTGGAATGAATTTAAATCTAAATCAGGGAAAAATAAAAGTTAAACAGATGATACTTATATGGGGGAATAAACATGCATACTACAGATTTCATCATCAAAAATACATTCTACAGATTTAACCACAGAAATAATAGCAACCATAATTTATACTTAAAATTTAAAAAGAAATAAAGTTACTCACATTAATCTTAATGGGCAGAGTAGTGAATTTGAAAAAGACTTGATGCTTTTTTTTTAATTTGAAACTGCAGTTTGCTCCCTTATATTAAAACTGCATACATGCATTGATTTCCAGGTTCTAAGTGAAATGCTTCAGCTTTGCTTCCAGATCTTTCAATTGCATGCATGCTACAGATTTTGAAATGCAGGCTCAAACAAACTTTGAAATTGCAGATTGTTTTTGATGCAGGTTTACTTGAATCCAGAATTGCTTTGATGCAGGTTTGAATTCCAGAAATACAGAATTCCCTGCTTGATTTCATGCATTTGATTCAATTTGAAAAAAAATGATATGCATGCTTTGGTTTGAGAAGTGGATTGAAGATTTGAAGAGGTCAACAGATTATAATCTTTGAATGGAAGTGTATATTTTTCTTTTCAGATTTGCTCTTCAAATTTTTGGAAGAAGAAAAGAAAATGAAGGAAAGAAATTTTATGTAAACTGAAATTATTAAAAATAAGAACAAAAGGAAATGTTAAAATAAATTTTTGACACTTGTCTCACAATGTAACATTTGTCAAAATTTTATTTTATCATTTAACAAGTGTTATGTAAAACCTTAAGATGTTACACTTGTCTTATAAAAATAATTAGTATTTAATTAAAAGTTTACTTAGTATTTATTTAAAAGTTAATTTATATTAATTTAGTATGTTATTATAAGATGAATGTCATCCTAGGTTTAAATAAATTAGTTAACATGTATTTATTTACATGTATACAAATTTTAAATAAATCAAATTTAACTTGTAAAATGAAACTTATACAAATAGTTCAAAATCAAAACAAATTAAAAATATTTACACTTTAGAATTTAAAAACTTTGAATTCAAGTTCAAATTAAATTTTGAAATCAAGTTTATTTACAAATATAACAACGCAATTTAAATTTTTGAAAAACAATTATTCCTATTAAAAATTGGTTTGTTAAAACAATGTATTATTATATATTTAAAAATAACAACATTTGATAACCATAAATAACTTATAAAAGAAATTATCTTCTTATTAATAAATTATTTATTTTATCACATTATATTAAAAAGAAAATCAAAATAATCTTATTGCTATTTATTTAAATTTTAAACTTGAGTTAAACATATATTAAATCAGTTAATATTTATCTTATGTATTTAAAACCATATTTATTTATTAAATAACCTTTTTAAAAGTTTAACTTTAAAAAAAATCATAATTCACAATTTACTAAAGATACATATTTTTATAGAAAATAGGATTTATTTATTAATTAAATTTAAAACAATATCTATTCACAATATATACAATATTCTATACATATTATAAATATAAAACAATTATTAGATTTAAAAAGATAAAATCTAACAATTAACTATTTATTTTATTGAATTATTAAATTAATTCAAATCTCATTACAAAGATTATCAAATCAATTTAATTTTTATTTCAGATTATTAAATTGATATTGCTTTAAAATTCTGGGTCATCACAGATTTCTGGCTATGGAACTAAGTCCCATACATCATTCCTTGTAAAGTAACCTAATTCTTCTTGTGTAGCAAGAATTCATGAACCATCGGATGATTCTTTCTTTGGATTTTTTGGTTTGTTTGTTGGGATAAATGCCACGTTGCTCATTTTGTTTAATTGATTTCTAATTCTTACAAAGGATTCAATATTTCCTAAAACATTTTCATTAGGATGATCTTTTAGAATTGTGGTTTTAGTTAGTTTATCTACATTACTATCCTCGTTATTCTCATTCTCATTATTATTGTTTTCATTATTTTTTGCTTAGGTTGGTAATTTCTTCTTCATCGTTATCTGTAATAATTGTTTTACAGTTTTCATTGATTGAAACATGTAAAGTTTCTTCGATGGTTGGGTCTTGTGCTACAGACTCTAAAAGTTTACTTCTGTTGGTATATCCAACAAATATCTGTAACAACCCGCATATTTATCGATTTTATATTTAAATATTTTATTTAAATATTTTGTCGTTAATCGGATATTGGTCCGAAAAGCTACTTTTTGCAAACGGTCAAATTAGGACTCGAGACCACTTCCATTGAGTTCGAAATGCCGTTTACAACTTTTTTAAGTATAAACATTGATAGGTTTGGAGTTAGTGAAATTTCACTAACTTTTCCCGCCTTGGACTTTGGGTTAGTTTAGCCTATTAAGCCAAAGTTCCAACCCCATTCTCCCCACTCTTCATAAATTTCCTAACTAACTCAAGCTTTGGCATTAATGGTGAAGAGAATGGGAAATTAAAACTCCAAGCACAAATTCAATTGCAAATCCAACATTCAACTCCAAATTCAAGTAGAAGATATTGGATTCAAGCTTTGGATTGCTTCTCCTTGCTTTCAAGCTTCATCTTCATAAATTTTAGTACAAAGGTGAGATTTTTATCTCACAATTCTAGCCTATAACTATATTGGACCGTTGGGAATGATTCCCTATCACTTTTGCATTCACATTTGCATTTGGTTTTGATTGGATTGGCGAAAAACTCCAATTTTTAGCGTTTTGGTGAATTTTCTGCATTTAGGTCGTTCTGGCCATTTTCGTGTGTTCGGAGTTAGGTCGTTCGTGACATAACCCTTAGGTCGCTCGCGTGTTAACGCGCTAGGTCGCACTGCACGTATTGTCATCTCGGAATTAGGTCGCTGGGCTTTAAGTCGTAGGTCGTTTGGCCCATAGGTCGTTAGGTCGCTAACACTTAGGTCGTTTCTGGCCTTAAACCCCCTCTGCAGTGTTAGGTCACTCGCGAGTTGAGTCTTAAGCCGTAGGTCGTTCGCGAGTTAAGCATTAGGTCGTTTGGCCTTTATAACGTTAGGTCGCTCGCGTGTTAAAACGTTAGGTCGCGTGATCTATATCCCGTAGGTCGTTGACCCCTTGAGTCGTAGAACTGATAGGTCGCTCGCGAGTTAAAATTGATAGGTCGCTCGACCACTAGATCGTATGACCTGTTAGGTCGTTAGGTCGCATGGGTTTTAAGCCGCGTATCAGTTAGGTCGTTCCACCTTATAACCCTTAAGTCGCTCACCTATGTTAGGTCGCGAGTCCCTTAAGTCGCTCGCCTCCGTTAGGTCGTGCATCCCCCTAACTCGTTCGACCTTGCCTTCGTTAAGTCGCGTGACACATTAGGTCGCGCATCACCTTAACTCGCTCGACCTTGTTTAGGTCGTTAGGTCGCTAAGACCCTTAGGTCGCAACCATTAGGTCGCTAAGACCGTAAGCGGTGGCGTTGCCCCCGCACCCCCACCTAGGGGGGTTGCCACCCCCCTGGACCCCTCCTCTGTAGGGGCTCTTTGATGAAAGATGCATTTTGAGTTGATTTCCTTGGATTTCATTCACGTCTTTGAACGCGAAGTTTTTGTGATTTGTCACTTTAATAAAATAAAGGTTTCAATACTAGTATTAAATATCAAAACTCTTTCAGCAAAACGATTTCAACTCTATTTTTAATAACAAAGCTTTTTCCTTAAACCGTTTTCCAATCTATTAGTATATACAAACCTTTACCTCACTCGTATGAGAAATCTAATTAAACGACTTAGTAAAACAAGTGGTATGAAACGCTTGCGTTTACTTCGTCGGTTAATTCTTGGACTTGTTCGATTGAATCTCTTGTGACAATTTTCTAGTGGAGATCTACAGTTTGTTAGTAAATATTTGAGTTAAGCAAGTGGTTATGGGACATGAAGTTAAACTTTTATATTTACTAACTTAGTGTAATTGACACTTCTTGATGATCATGACGATCATTTTTGTGTTTTAGACTAGCAACTGTGCGATGTCTCTTTGTCTGCGAGGGAGACTAGACCCCGCTCTTGTGATGTTTCGCCATCTCATTTGTGTGATGTTTCGCCATCACATATGTGGGGTAGCGCCCCACGGTCTTCGGGCCATTACAGTGTCAAAATTAATGGCTTGCAACCATGAGATAGCTTCTCGCTTTGTGTTACACGTGTAGGTGAGTTTTCATGCTCCCATTTTGTGAGTTTTCATGCTCCTATATTGTAATTTCTGGATTTCTTGTGTAGTCTTATGGAATTTGTGCTTCACCTATTTTCATGACTTTCATTGTTATGATTTTCCGACTTTTATGTTTAGGTGAATTTGGATCTTTTAGAAGATTCTTTTGATATTGTTTGATCTCTTGATGATCTTCATTTACTTCTTATCATAGTATGTCTTTATGGTTACTATATGTTCTTGCCATATCTATTGTTTATATCATGTTATCTGATATTTATAGCTAGACTGATCCGTTTATTATTTTCTTATAAATAATACTCGGGTCAGACCGAGATGTTACAGGTGCTTCTGCTTGACTTCTCCCCCAGGGATTTACTACTCTGACTTTTGGCTGACCTTTTAGATTAGCAGTTTTTGTCGTTTACACTTGAGATATAGACTCATAGATGTATTCTTTTGCATAGCACGTGTTGCTATTCTTTTGTATTATTGTGGATCTTTTTGACCACTACTCTGATGTACACTTTCATGTGTTAGTTATATATTCATATCTTCTTCCGCCTTTGTGATATGGATGTCTGTGACTGATTTGTGTTATGCATATTTCTATGTTTGTTTCCGAAGATTATTATAGCCACCGCGTGATAAGAAATCACGAGGATGGTCGCTCCTCAACAGCCTTATTCTCCGTGCTAGTTGACAACTCTACACCGTAGTGTTCTTGGCTAGTGTGGGTATAGAGGTGGGGCATCACAATATCCCTCATTATATTTTGCATCAAATTTACCTAATTTATCTTTCATGTTAAATATAAAACATTTATTTCCAAAACCTTGAAAGTATGAAACTTTCGGTTTTTTTATCAAAATACACATATGGCATTTTTCTTGGTTAATAGTCTTATTAAGATTCTAATTAAGATGTAATATGTTGTAGCAACTGCTTTTGTCCAAAATAAATTTGGGTTATTATCTTTTAACTTTGTACTAGCACAATCCTGAATACTACTTTTTTTATGTTTCATAACTCCATTTTGTTGAGGAGTTCCTAGAAAAGAGAAATTATGTGTGATTCTTTTCTTATTACAGAAATTTTCAAAGTTTTCATTGAATTTTCCTCCATGATCTCTCCTTACAGTTTTAATTTTAACAGATTTTTGATTTTGAACTCTTTTATCAAAAGTGTTAAATATTTCAATGCTTCACTTTATATTTTAGGAAAATTTTCTTTGTATATCCTGATAACTCGTCCACAATTTCAAAAACATATCCATTTTGGTCTATGACTGTATTTGAAATGGTTCGAAAATATCAAGATGGAAAAGTTCTAAAAGGTGTGAGGTAGAGATAACATCCCTAGACTTAAATGATTTCTTATAGAGCTTTCCAATTTAACAAGTGTCAGAAAGGTTATATCTTTAAAATTCATCTTTGGAAAGCCTCTCACATGTTCATATCTAGTATTTTTTGATAGATTTTAAAATTAAAATTACCAAAATGCTTATGCAAAATCCAAGGGTCGTTTGAATCGACCATAGTACATAGGTTATCAATTGACATTTTCATACTTAACACACACACGTGTATGTGCATGCGTGCGTGTGTATATCCTTTTCTAATTCCTTCAAATATAGTCCTAGAGTTGCGATTTACCCTATAACGGGTGTCTTTTTCAAAATTTATCTTGAATCCTCATCACATAATTGACTTATTTCTAATAGGTTATATTTTTAATTCCTAACCAATTAAACATTCAAAATAGTAGGAGTTTGGGTCACCAACATTGCCAATGCCAATGACATATCTCTTCGAGTTATCTCCAAAATTTACCCTTCCCCCATCTTTGTAAGTGATGTACGTTAATAATTTTGAATTTCTAGTCACGTGTCTTGAGCATCCGCTATCCAATATCCATTTGTCCTTCTAATAGATGCCTAATCAGTTTTTTCCATAAAAGCTACTTCATTGTTTTTTGTTATTGATTTTTGAATCATTGTTTCTTGATATTGTGTTAGAATCATCCAACTTGCTATGTACACATGCTTCCTTATCTTGATTGAATCTATTTTGGGAGTGTTCTTTGATTTCTTCTAATTTGGACAGCCAATAATCAGATGCTTGAATTTGTCGCATTCAAAGCATTTGACTTTACTTTTATTTCCTTCGTTGCTTGCATTGTTCTCCATCCTCCATAATTTTTTTCCTTTTCATATAATTCATAATTTACTTAAATTCCAAGTCATAATTGTTATGTCTCATCATCGTCATCTGTAAAATGATTCTCTACCGCAGTATTAAAAGATAGTGATCGCCAAAGTATTTTGATCTCAATCACTAGAAAATGAATTTAAAGTTTTATGAACTTAGTGCTCTTCAGTAAAATTCTTTTCACATCATATTAGCGGTGCTATATGTCTTGAAATCTAGAATACATTCAAAAATAGATTCATTAGGTTTCATCTTAAAAAGTTGAAACTGGTAACTTAAATTAGATATCTTGGTTTATTTAACTTTAGTAATGCCTTTATGTGTGGCTTGTAAAGTTGAAACTGGTTACTTAAATTAGATATCTTGGTTCATTTAACTTTAGTAGTGCCTTCATTTGTTGACTTTTTTGTCTATTGTTCATTATCCGCTATGCATAATTCATTTGAAACTCAATGTAATTCGTTCTACATAACCAATATGCATAATTACTACCATTAAATAACGGTGGTCTAACAGTGAATTGTCCTTCTATAAATGTGTGAAGAGAGTGTTACTAGTATTCTAGTCATTTACTTTCAAAATCAAATAATGAATTTTTGAAAATTGTATACTCAGATACTTAATGTGGATGATGTGAGTTATCCTAATATACTTATGTAGAATGGATCTTACGGCAATTATTACATTAGATGAGGGTGAATAGTGTTTATAAACTTATTAACACTTAACTTGATGTTTTCAAAGCAATCATTTTAGAATCACAATTATAAGCATACAAATATAAATAAATCAAGAAATAAAATTTAGTAAAGAAAAAGAGACACCAGGAATTTGTATACCTGTTTGGATTCTCAATCCTACATCCAATCTTGTACCTCATCTAGATTTTTCACTATCACAAACTTGCAATTACACCATGGAAAAGTACACATATATAAACATAACTTTGAACCATATGACATGTACACCTATCCTAACTTTCCACTGGTGGTAGGACATACCTGACCTCTTCACTTTCTACGGAAGGGGGCTGGGCAAGAACACATATACAATCCTTATTTTCTATCGGTAGAATGACGCACCTTTACAGTTCAAGTAGTAATGGAGTAACACAACAAGAAAGCGTATCTTTCAAATACAAAATCTTGCAGTCTCCAGTGAAAAGATTTTAAAGACCTAGGATAGAAGTTTTTCTTTGAAATCTGATAGGAACAGGATGAGATCAGAGATAGAATGATCAAGAATTCACATACGAACCATCTAATCTTGTATGGTTTGCAAATCCGTGAAGAATAGAAGTGAGAGAGTGTGGATTGTTAAAGCATTCACAAAAGTATTAAAAGACACAATAATGGAAATGAAAGAGAGAGAGAAGAATGAGAGAGTTATTCTAAACTTTATAGAAGATGAGTAAAAATGACCTTTGGCGAAAAGAGGAAAGGAAGTTTCCATTCGTTTAAATTAAAAAAACTCTTCAACGGCTAGTATGTCAACATAATGCTCAAGGATATACCAAAATATCCTAGTAAATTTTAAAAAACATTTCATAAAATTTTTGAAACCTTTATAACTTAAAAAATACTTCAATAAAAGTATATTAGAGATTAAAATAAAGTTTTATAAGAGAGAAATTCTAAAGATATGCTACTGGGTCGTTGACAAAAATATTTAAGCTTCAAAAAATACTTTTCTGACCTTTCCTAATGTTTTGTGACCTTCTGGTCTTTGTTTCTTGAGTTTTTTTTGTCCTTCTAGCCTTGTCCTTGAATCTCTTATGTCCTCTAGACTTGTCCTTGAATCTTTGGTGTTCTCCTGGCCTTGTCCTTGGTTCTCCTAGCCTTGATTCTTTTAGGTCTTCTTAATTTTCTCTTGAGTTCTTATATCGACCCATCTTGATGTATAGTCCCATATGTACTTGTATATTCCTATGACATACCTTAGTAGTATAGCTCTATTTCCATCACTATAATCTTCATAACTTGGAAAATCATTAGTAATAATATTTATATGGTTCTTGTCATCAAAGTGAATGCTTGTTGTATTAACAATCTCTTTTTTTATGCTATCTAAATATTTTAGTATAATATTAATTTAAACTTAAATTTAACTCCCTTTGAATCCATTGACCACCTCTTAGTCAATGTATTTCTTACATCCTCTATCTTTTTATCGAGTACATATTTTATTGGTTTTATACCTTTTCACCTCCTTTGTCATGGTTATAAAATGTATATAAAGTTAATGGTACAAAATGAGTATAAGGTGTTAACTTTTAGTTGTGTGTAAGAAAAACCAAAATCAATACATGTGATATTAGCAAGAGTTTCCATCGTTCCTTTTTCTCTTTGGAAGATATCCTTTCGATAAATACACCTTGAGTGGAGTCATCAATGACTTCTTATCCTTGACCTCCATAATATAGTTAATATCTATTTCATTAATACTAGGATTCTTCAATACTTCTATCAAAATGATCTCTAATAGTTGCACATCTCCGGAGCTAGCCTATTTAACTAAAAAAACGCATTCATGTTTTCCTCTTTAAGGATGTTTATAATCATGTAGTGTTCAATCTCATTTAGTAATTCCAACGTCTTAGTAATGTTGAGTTATGCTCCCTTAAACTGAAATTTCTTCTTATCTCGGTAAACCACTAATTAGAAGTCATTAAATATGTGTAGTGTCCATAATCCCAATTCTTCGTTATATCGAATCTTGCAATTAGCACCTTCCCTTCATTGTTTGTAGCATAAAACTCAAATTTTAAAGCATAGCATATGTTCTGGCTTTCTGGAGTTACCAAGATAACTCTTGCTCGATGCGCTAAACATATAACTTCCATTGAAAAATTTAACCATCTCCTCTTACATTATGTCATCCTAGATAACGAATTCTATAATGAAATTCGCTAGTTCTTTTCAGCGAATCGCCTCTCTAGGTTGATAGGTTGTCTCGTAGTGACCCATCTCGATATTCTATCTCAATAATTATTTTGAAATCTTAGGGTTATGCAATACCTGCCTTGTAGATTAACCACCAAGACTATTATTGGGTGACCCTATAAGTATGGTCGTAACATGCTCGATGCTATCAGCAAGCAGTAGGCTAGTTTCTCCATTTAGGATAATGCTTCTCCATACCTATTAATCGCTTACTAGTATTATAGACTGACCTTTGGATCTCTGCTTCCTAAAGGACCACTGTTGCTTTCAATGCGTGAGTCTATATTGCTAAATAAACATACATATCTTCTCCTTTGAAAGGCTTGATAAAATTAGTTATGTCCAGAGATGCTCCTATAGTTGTTGAAAAGAAGTTTCATATTGATCCACCTATAAGAACTTCCACCTGTCCTTCTCGAGGACATTAAAGAATAGTATATATAGTTGCTTCAAAGATGAACCTACTCAATGCGGTAACATTTCCATCAAGCTTTGGATTTCCTTCCTAGTTCTTAGGGCATTAACTTGCTTTAATGCTTCAATCTACTCTAAGATAGCCTTTATGCCCCTCAGGTTCATGATGAACAATAGAAATTTTCAAGATGCAACTCTCGAAAGAACATTTCTATGGATTCAATCTTATCTTTTACTTATAAAGCACATCAAACATTTCTGATAGGTCACATATGTGATCAATTAATCCCCTTGAATTAACCAACATATCATCCACATAGACTTCTATTGTCCATCCCTTTTGTTCCTAGAACACTTTATAAATAAATGTTGTTAAGTTGCTCTAGCGTTCTTCAAACCGAACGACGTCACATTATAGTAATATAGGCCAAAATCTATGATGAACCTCGTATGCTCTTGGCCTGTGACATGCATTGCGATTTGATTGTAACCAGAGTAAGCATCCATAAAAGATAATAGTTCATACTTGACCATTCTATCCCTGAGTTAGTCAATCCACAGAAGTGGAAAGAAGTCCTTTGGGTGTGCTTTATTCAGATCTGATAAATCAATGCACATCCACCATTTTCCAATATGCTTCATATTAGTCATTGGATTTTCTACTTAGTTAGGGTAGAGCGCTTCATGGATAAAGTTATTTACCAACAACTTTTCCACCTTTTCCTTCAACATAGGGGATCTTCCTGGTTCCAAGGCGCTTCTCTTCTACTTCATAGGAACATATGCTTGGCATAGATTCAATGCATGACACACAACTTCAAGAAAAATCCCACACATATTAGAGTTAGTCCATTTGAACACATCATGGTTCACCCTTAATAACCTAATTAGTTCCTTCTTCATTCTTAAGCCGAGTTGAGATCCAATTTTGACAATCTTTATCAGATCGTCTCTATGCATTTGAATCTCATCCATTTGCTCCACTGTTCCCACCCTTGCCTCTCTAACTCTTTTTGTGGTCCAAAGCTTCATACTTGTCGATGTTGAATCCCAATCGAGGTTTAGATGGTAATTTCTACGCATCTTGTGTTTTGATGTAAAGGGCCTTATCTACATGTTTTCCTTTTTCTCTATGTCTTATTTCTCGTAGTTCCATAATGTAACACATTCTTCAGCACTTTGGTCACCTTTAACCACCCCAACTCTACTATCCATGGGAAACTTCATAATTAAGCACCATAAAACTAAGGCAATTCTAAAATTTACAAGGGTTTATTGGTCTAAAAATGAATTGTGTGCAAAATATCCCTCGACCACAAGGAAGTTATACCCAGGTTACACTATGGGGTATTTCTCCTAGCTGAACCATCAGCTTAATACATCCAATCAGAGATGCTGCCTCTCTAGTAAAACCCCAGAGGTGAGATTTCTAGGGCAAAAGTCATTCTCATCCAACTACATCTCACCAAATACCTGGCAAAATATTCACTAAGCTTCAGCTATCAATCATCACTAATGAACCGTAGCTAGTCCAATGACATTTATCACCATTAAATCAAAATTTAGTGCTCCGACCCTATCCACATCTTTGTTTCTAAACATGATATCATTAGCCATTCTCTTCATCTATTTGTGAGAGTGCCATCCTTTATTGCTTCGCATATCTCTTGTAGGGCATTGCTTCAAGGAACTCCTAGAACATTACATCTCATTCTAACTTTTCTTTATGGGATACGGACCTCAAAATATCGTATTAATCACCAAGTCATATTTAGATGATCTTGGAACATCTGAACTGTTTCCCTTCATTTCATCCTGAGGTGGCTTCCATTAGGGTTGATTATTTCTTTCTCCACCCTCCCACAGATTCCTTACATACTGCTGCAAATGCTTCTACGTGATCAGCTCTTCAGTCATATCCATGAGGTGCCTACATTTGTTTGTAGTGTGCTTTGGGTTACATCTCACTATGCCGAAGGTCGTAGGTTAAATATTTGATATAAAGTCATTCAATTGTATATACTTGTTATCTCATGTGAACCGAAAGCATTTCTTGGGGTCCTCCTTCCTACCCTTAGTATTGTTGTTCTTCCTACTATCATTATTGTTATTTCCTTATGACCGCCCTAGTTAGTAGCCACGGTACTCTTACCAAAATGCTTGGTCCATCCTAACCACTAACATTCAACATCTTCTTTATTTCTTCCTCTTTCAAGCATAAAAACTGGTTAGCTTTCTTCTATAAATTTTCAACTAGGTTTATTATTTCATGATCAGTCTCCTTCCGAAGTTAGAATTGATGTCCACTCCACCAATTAGAGCCATCAATACCATGTTATCCTCTAGATTTCATACCTCGATTATAGTTGCAATGAATTATTTTAGATTACTCTCCAGTGATTTTGCCTTTCTCTGTTGTATGCTCGCTAGAGAAATTGCTTCCATAGGTCATACGAAATGAACCACAATTCAAAACCTATTTTTCAATTGGTCATAAGACCTTATAGATCCTGGATCTAGCCTATAAAACTACATCTTTGCTGATCCTTCCAAAAATAATGGAAAACACCTATACTTTACATGATGATTAGCTCTCGCACCATCCATGTGTGAATCATCCTAAGAAAGTGTTGCATAGGGTTCATTTGTCCATTATACTATAGTATGGATGGCATAGTAAACTTCCTTGGGTACTCAACCGCTTTGATCTTCGAAGTAAACAAATTTCTACTAGAAGGGGATGCCTAATCATCCTCTCGACTTTCCTTCTGAAGTAACCTCCAAGTTTCTTTAATTATCATCTCATTAGTATTTTCATTTTTTTATCAACAACAGTCGCCAAATACTTCACCATTTTCTTAGGTTCAGGAATGATCTGGATGGTCGTTGCCTCATTATTTATAGAAAGCAGACTAATGTCAAGGTTTCCCAATCTCAGTGGACTCCACTCATCTTGTCCTATAGTGTTATCATTTGTGACTACATCCCATAAATCCACCTCTCATGTGAGAATTTCTACCAGTATTTCTGTTGGATCTTCCACAGGCTCATAGCACGACCATCTCCACCACATTCATCATAATGACAATCATCACCTCTCCTTGATGGATTGATGAAGATCCATTATTGATTAGTACTAATCAAACCCCCAACTCTTCTAGTTGCATTTCCTTCTCTATTAGTATCAATATATCTTTAGCTATTGGGTCAAAAAGTGGCATAACATCCCCAAATTCGAGCTAAAGTGAAGAGATCTAATTAACAAAAATAAAGCAAGAAACACAAGAATTTTTGCAGTGTTTTGGAAAATTCAAGGTCTACATTCACTTTAATGTTATTTCTTAGAGATTTTGTTACAAATACAAAGGATTTACTGATCTAACAACCTAGAAAGCAAAAAAAGTAGCTTCCTTTGTGATAAGATCATGTAGAGAGAGAGGGTGAAGAAGTTGAAGTGCCAAAAGTTCTTTCTGAGTTTCCAAATGCTGGCTATTTGTAGAGAAATCGTCCAACGAAATCATCGAATCATGAAATACCAAGTATAAATCCAGTTTTGAGAATGTAGGTAGGGAGACGGAGTCCCTCGCCAATAAAATTATCTTGGTAGTGATCAAAAGTAACCGATATTGACCTGATCTTTCAATGGAAAATTGTGTCGTACTCTTCTACTTGGTCTTCTAGTTTTGATCCATCACGCTTCGAGCAGTTCTGCCTTAGAAATTAGATCGTCGCTGAGAGGTTCTAACTTCTCTAGTGCTTGTCCTTTCTTTAGAGCTTTTTGGAGTTGATCATCTATGTTTGCCAAAATTAGGCACAAAAATCTACGGATGTGTTTGAAGATATAAAATGAAGAAAATAAATGTAAAATGAGGTAGATCTAACAAACACACCAATCGTTAGATAAGTAAAAATGTAGAAACACGCAAATTTAGAGTGGTTCGGCGTATTGCCTACGTTCACTATGAAATAATCGATATTTATTGAATTTCACTTGCTGGTTACAAGAGATTGAATCAGTACAACTGAAATGTAGTAATGATTTTGGTAGAGTATCAGCGTAGAGAAGCCAGAAGTCCATTTTGTAGGTCCGGGATCACTATTTATATGCATAAGGAGCAAATATCTCGCCTAATCTCGAAAAACGTCTTCCCTCATGTGGGTGGGCCACGGGATTGAGTTCAGGTAATTTTGACTCGATTTAAGAGTGATACGAATTGATTTTGTATCTATAAATAATTGGTCCTTTCAGGCTGGGATCGATCAGGTATATTCTTGAGGTAGTACACAAGATCCTGTGAAAATTTGGTAGCATTTGGACTTGTAGATCTTGGGATATGATTGACGCAAGTTCGAATTTGTGTGTCATTGTCATCTTCATATCGATACTACTACGTATCGGTCATGCGTGGCTCGGTTCATATCAATGCTTGCATACTACTTCGTATTGATGGTTAGAGGCTGCCTTCATACCGATGCTTCATGTTGCCTTCTTCGTATCGATCGGTGGTTGTTGTTCTTCGTATTGATGGTGGGAGATCGATACGAGATGGATGAAGGGAGACCGATATGAAATGGACATTTGTTGATGGATATGAAGTGTTGTTAACATGATGGATATGAAGTAACTTCATTTTGATTTATATGAAAGGAAGTTAGTAGGCGATGGATACAAACTGAATCTCTCCTGGGGAAAAGATATGAAATTGGATGGATCTGAATAGAGTTAGTTTTCTCAACCTTGATCGATCAATATCTTGATCATATGAACTCCGATTGACTTTAAATTTGAAACGTTGGCTTTCATAGCTTTGCTTGTCGTGTAACATCAATTGTAGCTCGATCTGGACTCAGGCAAAATTTACCGGTATCCATAGTGAACCTATGTATAACTGATCTCCGGGACGAACTGTCCTTGGTTTCTAGTCAAGTTCTTGATTTCACGGCCTTGCAAAAAGATGGTATAACATTTACCCCCCAAAGTACGTCTTGTGTGAACATGACATGCTTTGAAAAGCTGCATCCTTTATTATGAAAAAGTTTTATTCAATTCGCTGAGTAGTTGCTGTCTTTTCGTTAAAAGATGTAACCTTTGATTGATCTTCAGTGATGTAGATGTCGAAATATTTATTGTCAATGATCATGCAGTGTTTTGTTGCAACTCAGTGTTGAGAGCTAGTGATTTGTTGTACAATGCACATATGTTAACCTGACACCCGTTCATGTTTGTATGTTCACGGATCGTTGGCAAGTTCTTTAGTTTTTGTTTGGATTAAGTTTCGTATCGATCCTCTCCTGGATTGATGTGAAATTCGAGTTATAACAACGTTCGATGGTTGTTTTAAGTCCTTCCTTTGTGTCGATCCTCTCCTGGATCGATCTGAGATGTTGGAATGTGTGCTTCGTATCGATGGATACATAATATTTGATCTTGGACTGATGGATACAAGAGTAATGCTTTGTATCGATGGAGTTGAACGATCTAGACATAATCATGCAGTGATGCTTCATAGAGGATATGCGATTTCTCATTCCTTTATTCAAGAAGAATCCCCAATTATGAATCATCCATGACTCCTTTTCTAGGTCCATCTCTAAGATCTAGTTGATCTTCATATGTCAATGCTTGGAATAATAAGTATTTCAACTAGGACAGAGTCTTTTTGCCGCGCATCCCCAGAACTAGCTAGCTTGGCCAGTGACTTGCATTTTTCATTTTGTTCTCTAAGGATGTGTGTAATGGTATAATTCTCAAAGTTGGCTAGTAGCTTTTGGATCCATATAAGATAAGGAGCAAGACGTTTCCCCCTAATCTAATAATCCTCCCTACCCTGGTGTACCACTAAAAAATCACATAAGTTATGTAAACTTCCGCTCTTAGTTTTCTTGTAAGTTTCAGCGTGGTGATAAAGGCTTCATACTTAGCTTCATTATTCATTGCTGTGAAGTTGAGTTTCAGGGTGTAGCGGATCGATTTTCCCTCGGGAGTCATTAACGCAACTTCGACGCTAGAAAACCGATTACTGAAGATTCCATCCGTGTACATTCTCCATCGGTTGGACAGTTGTCCACTACTGTTCGTATAGTCGTCTAAAGCAATGAATTTAGATATGAAGTATGCTAATGTTTGACCATGGATAGCTCTATAAGGGAGATAAGTGACATCAAATTTTCTTAGCTCAATATTCCATTTGAGCAACCTTCCAAACATCTAAGGTTGCTATAGGATCTATCGTAACGGCTGGTCAATACAGATGTTAACGGGGTGAGCTTATCAATAACTAGCTTATTATATACTGGTCTTTGGATTCAATTCTCTTCACAGAGCACTGCGATGCTTATGTCGTGTGTTGACACGACCTAATTGATGTACAAATCTCCACGATCCCAAAGGCTTGGGTAAAATGGGGGGTCTCTCTAAGTGATCTATCAGAGCTAGAATTGCACCAACGTAGTTGTTAGTCCATTCAAAAGTTCTCTTCCCTCTCTTGGTCTGGTTGAAGAAGAGAATACACTCAGAGATTGCCATATTGTTGAATCAGTTAAGGACGGTAATCTTCCGACTTAGGCTTGTACCTACTTAGTTTCCTCCGTACATGGATGACTGATCATTGGAATTTTCTAGACATTAGCTTCAATTCCACGATAACTGATGATGGAACCCGAGAATTTTTATAGCAGAACGCTGAAAGAACATTTCAAAGGATTGAGTTTCATTTTGAATTTGTTAGAGAGCACTAAATATCTCTGTCAAGTCATTGATGTAGTCGTTTAATAGTCATGATCTCATGAGCATGTTAAACATATACACTTTCATCGATTGGATGATCTAATTTTTGAATGATCTGTTTATCGTTCTTTGGTAAGTAGCATAAGCGTTTACAAGTTTGAATCTAGAATTGCAGCATAGCATTGTAGACCCAGGTCAGTAATGAAACTGTTGTATTCCTAGTTTTGAACATGCTTCAGTATCTGATTGTACTTGGAGTTTATGTCCATGGAAGTGAGTAATTCATGTCCGATGGTCGAGTCCATCAGTTAGTTGATTTTTGGAAGTGGAAAGCTTTGCTTTGTCATGCCTTGTGCAAATCTGAGTAGCCAAACGCACGTCCGCCAAACTTCGTTTGTTTTTCTCGTAAGTAGAGGATTGGATACCTATTTTGGTTAGAGGGCATCGTGGATAAACCCATTGGTTTTGAGTAGATTCGCCTCCTCTTTAAGTGCAGCAGATCTCTCTGGGTCTACATCGCTTCATTTTTATTCACCGAGACATGCCTCGGATCGACATTTAATGTAAGGTTCTCAATGATTGCTGAGAGTCCATATGTATGTGTGTGTGTGTGTGTGTGTATGAGATCGATTCCAAGCGAACACATCAAGATTCACCAGAAGTAAGATAGTTAACTCTTTTATCATCATTACGTTGAGTTGTGATCTTTAGTACTCATGATGGATTGTAGGCACTTCATGTGCTTATTTACAATGGTTAATGATTAGCCTTATAGGCATGTTGAATCAGAGGCTTAATAGAGTTTAGCTTTGTATTGTGTGTTGCTACATAGATGGCTCCTACTATGAGTTTGAATCTACTTGTGTTTCCTAGTGATGCGCTTTCCATTTAATGTACTCACGATCCATTGCTCGTTGTAAGGGTCGGAATGATGATCGATTGCCTATAAGTCTGGGTATTGATCCGATGATTCTATCTCTAAGCATCCATTCGGCTGCAACCTAGAGTTGTTATGAATATCAGGCATAGGTCGTAGGTTCAAGTTGTCATAGTCAACTCTTAGATAATCACTCTTTTTCCCCTAGTCTCGGTTTGATGGATGCATTACGTGGACGGTCGAGTCCCATCCCAGCTAGGTTTACACTGTAGTTCAAGATTTAAGAACCAGAGTTGATTGATGAATGGATGAGTCACATTCATTTTATCTTCTTGCTCATGCCTTCAAGTCTGGGGAATATCTTGATAAGTGGCAAGTTAGATAATATCTGCTTCAATTTCGTATTCTATCCCATTGAACCATAGGATCGGTTTAACCGATGAAGGGCTAAGTCGTGCCTATACTGCAATATGTTCTAGTTCTTTCCTGTAGGCAGAATACATCGTCGCTTCACTGACATCCGAAAATGAGCTAAGTTCTGGATGGTGAATCACATTCGCTTCGCTGCTTATGTCGCCATACTCTGGGAAAAACTGAAGAGTGAATCGTCTGGTCAGATCCAATGCAGCGTTGATGCTTCCCTTGTTGAATCCAGGGTAAGAATCCATGTCAGGAATTTAGGTTGCACTTGTTGTGAATTGAACGTTTAGTTGGATCATGGTAAGAGTCAAAGAATGAATAGTCACCTTGCATTCTTTTGTATTTAGGCGATCAACCACGTCCGTTTCAATTTACGTTCTTCCGTTAGATCTAAGGATAAAGTTAGATCAAACGCAGTCATGTCATGCTCATCCGGTCTCATTCTCTTCCTGACGGATCGAAGAAAGGTGATGGAGGATGAATGGTCAAGTTACAGTCATTCGTGGTTCTATTTATGCTCTAGTGGTCGAAGGTATTCGATGGGTGCTTGAGTCACAACGATTTGTAGTCGAAGAGGATCGATATTAACCGTCGATTCAATGACACGATGTAGAATGCTCGGACCTCATTGCCTATCGATCCATTGGTATGATATTAAAGGTGTCGATTGATATTTCCCATCGATCCGACGGTACGATATAATTGTTTGCCCTTAACTTCGGGCATCATTCTGATTGATTAGCATTACGGCCTCCTTGTAGTCGTTGCCTTGTGTTGTAAAGGACGCTAAACTGGCGATGTAGCGAGTGACCTTTCTCTTCTTTCAGTGATTTGTTCTTCCGCCCCTAGTCTTGGGTTACTAGAGTTAGTTTGTGGACGGTCTAATTGCATCTGTAGCAAGTTTATACTCCTCCTGTCGACTTTAGGTCGGATTAGTAAATGAATGGTCGAATCACATTCGTTCATTTATCTATACTCATAGTCGCACTTCGAGGATCAGAGTCAGTTGAACGGCCGTTAATCACACCTATTTGATGTTTATACCACTGTCCATACTCCGAGGACTAAGATTTTTTTGTAGAAAATGGTCGGACCGCATTTTCCTCGGTCAATTCCTATGCCCCCAATCAAGGGCAAAAGTCGAAGTGATGTTGGTCACATTACAACCACTTTAATTTGATGCATCTTCCACTAAACTGTAGGAAGGAATTGATTGGCGGATGTTTGGGTCACATCTGTCCATGTTGCATGCACAACCCGGTTGATCATAGGCGAGAGTTAGCAGATGAATGGTCATGTCACATTCATTTGCGGTAAGATGGGTAGTCACAACCATTTTGAAATAGGATATTCAACTAGGTCCATTTTGCGAATCTACGTCTCCGTGTCGAATCAAGGAAGAAATTTTGCCTTTTAGGGTTGAAGTGCATCCTTATAAAATTATGTTATGGGTCCCGTGTCGGGAACAAGAGTTGATGCATGGATGGTAGTGTCGTTCCTGCTTAGTGCTAAATGGTCGGATCGCATCCGATTTTTTGTGATAAGTGTGCCCCCATGTTAGGGGAAGAGTTGGAAAGTAGACGGTTGAATGACATTCGATTTTTGTACTACAGAACTTGCTGAAGAACCAGAGTTGATAAATGGAGAGTCGAATTGCATGCCTTCTCGTATTTGTATTCAAAACCATGCTTTAAGGACTGGAGTTGGTTGATGGGTTGTCAGTCGCACCCATTTGATGTTTATACTCTAGTCCGCGCTCTTAGGACCAAAGTTAGTTGATGGGTGGTCATTCGCACCCAGTTAGTGTTTATACTCTAGTCTACACTCTGGGGACTTAGAGTTAGTTGATTTTTATGCTCCAGTTCGCACTGTGGGAATCTAGGGTTATATGATGTTTATACTCCAATTCGCACTCTGGGAATCTAGAGTTACTTGATGTTTATACTCGAATTGGCACTCTAGGAATCTGGAGTGAGTTGGTGAGTGGTCAGTCACACCCATTTGGTGTTTATACTCCAATCCGTGCTCTTGGGACCAGAATTAGTTGATGGATGATCATTAGCACCCAGTTGGTGTTTATACTACAGTCCACACTCTAGGGACTTAGAGTTAGTTGATGTTTATACTCCAGTTTGCACTTTGGAAATCTGGAGTTAGTTGGTGGGTGGTCAGTCACACCCATTTGGTGTTTATACTCCAGTCCACGCTCTCGGTACCAGAGTTAGTTGATGGGTGATCAGTCCCACCCATTCCATTTAATGTTTATACTCCAGTTCACATTCTGGGAATCTAGAGTTGGCCGACAGATGGTCAGTCACAACTTTTTGGGCTTTAGGATTTTGTTCACACTCTGGGAACAAGAAGTTGATCAGGTACATGTACGGTCGTATCACATCCGCCCTGAGTAGACAAGCAAAGTGGTTAGATGAATAGATCCACCCTACTTGAGCTTGTAAATATGAAAGTCGAGGTCGTTAGATGGACGGATCCATCCTCCTCAGGTGTAGGTTGAACATGGGCGAAGTCGGTATGTGGACGGATCCACCCTCCTCGAGCCCACATCCGTAAGTTTATGCTCCATCTCACACTCTGAGAGCCAAAGTTAGTTAAATGATTGTCGTGTATGAATCCTTTTTTGCTGTAGTATGATGGCTTGTCCCTGAGCTCGGGGTTTCACTTAGTGAGTGATCGACGGGATCTCGATTACTTTCCCTTTATCTGCCCTCAACGAAGGATGAGATTTAGTTTATGGATGGTTGGATCGCGTCCATGTTCATTTGGATTCTGCTTTTGCCAAGCCTAAAGAGTAAGATTAGTGTTCTGGCAAGCTTTGAGCTCGAGCGGAGGAGAGGATGGTCGAACTACATCCACTTTGGGTTGTGTATTTTCCCTTAAGTCAAGGGCAAGAGTTGGAGGGCAGACAGTCAAGTCACGTCTACTTCATGCTTTGTGCTCTTCCGGTCGAGTTGAGGAAGAGAGTTGGAATGATGGCTCATGATGGTTAGCGAGTAGGCAGTTAGTCGTTGATGACTTTAAATTGAGGCTTAGGCTCTGATGAAGTCGGTTTAAGGCATGATTGTTTTGCCGAATCACTGATGCAAACTGGAAAGTGAATGGTCAAATCACATCCACTTTAAATTTCCTTTCTCAAATAACACCAAGTGTCTAATATAGATTTGATGTATAGATGGTCAAATCATGTCCTCCTATGGTGTGATTCCGATCTTACTGGGCATCAGAAGAAGCATAAGTATTTTGGCGAGCTTCAAGTACGAGATGGAGAGTGCATTGTTGGGACATATAACTCTAAGTCTTTCTTGTATCTCCTAATTAAATGGCGTAGGCGGATGAGTGGATGGTCGGTTGCATCCATTTTGTACCGAAGTCCTAATCTTGTCAGTCTCTCCCACTTTGACGCCATATCCCCAAGTCAGGGGCATATAGTAGCTGATGAGTAGTTGAATCATGCTCGTCATAATGATACCTTAATGACTTGATCTAGTCCACGGAGGTTGTTTGGCACCGAACCTTAAGTACTTGGTTACCTGCACCATTTGCAAGTAGTTTAATTCAAGTCGGTCATACTTCACAACATAAATGAAATTGAAATAGAAATAATTCAAAAGAGATCAGATCAAATCTCATTGATAAGTGAAGCAGCGTCATATGCTGGCTATTGCACTTCAATCCAGCTCTTCTCAGTTGGAAGTCTAATGCAAGTTGTTCAGTTTGATCAAATTTCTTGATCGATAGGGGTCAGGGGTTCCCTGCCCTTTGCTTTATAGTGCTTGCGCATATTGTTGGAACTATCCTTTCCGAAGCAGCCTTATGGCGCTGGCGTCCAAGGTAGCCATCTAAAGAAGAGGATTTTTTCGATCTAGATTATGGAGTAGGTTCCCTCCTTATCTCGCCATGTTGATCCTTCATCTGGTTCATCAACTCAATATTGGCCTGGATATGTTGGTGTAGTTGTTGGCAACTATCCACCAGTTCTCTTATAAAAGTCTAGAAATGAGCTCTTGTGATGAATCCATTTATGGGTATTGGCAGCAACTGGTTGTGGACTTTGATCAATTCGTTGGAAGTTAGCTTCTTTATTCCCTTCAGCGATATGAGAAATAGAACTGGTACGTCGAACAGTGATTGACGGTCTTCTTTGAGGAATGAGGGAAAACATCTACATTTGATGGCATTCATTACTCTTGTGGAATCCATGCGCCATTCTCACTTCATGAGGTAATGTCGGGGTTTGTATTTCCATAGTATACTTACATAGTCAACATGTTGAATTTTCACTGGAAATTCTACAGGCAGGATGGTTTCAATGAATAGGCTCGACTGGGGAAGATTCTCCAATCGCCATTATGATCAGGTCCATTTTATGGCTACGACGCTTGTAATATAGGTGAATGATGCATGCAATGTTGTCCAACATTTGAGTGGTTGGTAACACTGATTGGACGACGAGTTGGCTAATAGGGTAGATAGATTGGTGATTGTCCCAAGTTTTGATCCAGATAGGAGACCTATATAGGGTTTAAGGAAGTCCTCTTGAGGTTGTATGATATGCTTTTAGTCATATGGACATGGTATGATTAAGATGTAGGCGTTTGAAGATGGTTCAGTGGTGACTAGCTATGGTTTGAGTTGGCAGAGCAGACAGATTAGGGCAGTCGTCATATTAGCCATCGTACCATAGTTTTCAAATTAGGAGTTTAAAAGCTGATAAATTGGGAGAAGTTATAGTCCACCTTAGAAGCATGATATATCAACCAACTCTAGTTCTTGTCGTATTAGCTAGGTTCTCAAGCCTTTGGGAGCACCGGTTGAGTAGTATTTCTTTACCCATTCCTTGATTGTAATTCAGCATTTGCTGTTGTAATCCCCTATGTCCCGTTCAGTCATGGAACTATTAGGAGTGCGGACGGAATGTTGTTCATTAAGCTGAGCTATGAACTCTATATGAGGGTGCTCTACGCTACGGCTAGGGTTCGTATCTGAATTTTTATTTCGAAATTTCGTATCGTTCTCAACAACATTTGAACGAAACAAATGTTGGTGAAGTTGAACGATCTAAAAAGTGGATACTTGGATCGATACGAAAGGCATACAGCTGGATCGATATGAAGTTGTATTTGAGGATTGATACAAAATGCACACAACCGGATCGATATGAAGTGGTATCTGATGATCGATACGAAGCACACACAGCTGGATCGATATGAAGTGGTATCTGATTATCGATACGAATTGGAAGCAGTTAGGTCGATATGAAGTGTATTTGAGTATCGATACGAATTAGACGTAGCTAGATTGATACGAAGTGGTATCTAATGATCGATATGAAATGCACACAGCTGGATCGATACGAAGTAATATCTAATGATCTATACGAATTGGACGCAGTTGGATCGATATGAAGTGTATTTAAGTATCGATATGAATTGGACGCAGCTAGATCGATACGAAGTTTATCCGAGGATCGATATGAATTGAACCCAGCTGGATAGATATAAAGATATGGATACGAAAACCATGATATTTTCATAGATACGAAAACATGGATACGAAAATCCTCATATTTGCAGGGATAAGAAAATATGGATACGAAAATCACCATATTTTCTAGATACGAAAATGTGGATATGAAAATCATGATGAATGTAGTTCCTCTTAGATCTAGAGCAATCTGAATAGAATAGAAGGAACCACTAAACAAAAGGTCTGCATCTTCTCCTTAAATTTTTCTAATCCAACGATGGTAGTAAATCCATAGAGCAGGAGAAAAGCTGAGTTTTCTCAGTGAAAGCATCAAAGTGTTTGTACCAAAATTGGACACAACACTCTTCAGATGTGTTTGTAGAGATAAAATGAAGAAAATAAATGTAAAATGAGGCAGATCTAATAAACACACCAATCAGCGGATAAGTAAAAATGCAGAAACATGCAAATTTAGAGTGGTTCGGCGTATTGCTTACGTCCACTATGAAATGATTGATATTTATTGAATTTCACTTGTTTATTACAAGAGACTGCAGCAATACAACTGAAGTGTAGTAATGATTTCGACAGAGTATCAGCTAGAGAAGCCAAAAGTCCATTTTCTGTAGGTCCAGGTTCACTATTTATAGACGTAGGCAGCAAATATCTTGCCCTGATCTCGAAAGACGTCTTTCCTCACGTGGATGGGCCCATGGGATCGAGTTTAAGTGATTTCGACTCGATTTAAGAGCGATACGAATTGAGTTCCTATCGATCAATAATTGGTCCTTTCAGGCTGGGATCGATCAGGTACATTCTTGAGGTAGTACATAAGCTTCTATGAAAATTCGATAGCATTTGGACTTGTAGATATTGAGATATGATCGATGCAAGTTTGGATTTGTATGACATTTTTGTCTTTGTATCGATACTATTTCGTATCGGTCATGCGTGGCTCTGTTTGTATCGATACTTGTATGCTACTTCGTATCGATGGTTGGAGGCCGCCTTCGTATCGATGCTTCATGTTGCCTTCTTCGTATCTATCGGTGGTTGTTTCTCTTCGTATTAATGGTGGGAGATCGATACGAGATGGATGGAGGGAAACTGATACGAAATGGACATTTGTTGATGGATACGAAGTGTTGTTAACATGATGGATACGAAGTAGCTTCATTTTGATGGATATGAAAGGAAGTTAGTAGGCGATGGATACAAACTGAATCTTTCTTGGGGAATGGATACGAAATTGGATGGGTACGAATAGAGTTGGTTTTCTCAACCTTGATCGGTCAATATCTTGAGCAAACGAACTCTGATTGATTTGAAATTTGGAACGTTGGCATTTATAAGTTTTCTTTTCGTGTCATATCAATTGTAGCTCGATCCAGATACGGGCAAAATTTACAGTATCCATAGTGAACTTATGTTTAACCAATCTCCAGGATGAATTGTCCTTGGTTTCTAGTTAAATTTTAGGTGTCATGGCTTTGCCAAAAGGCGGGATAACAATCTACTTCTTCAAAAATGGGAACCAAGACAATCATTTTATCCAGCAATCCATATTTCATAGCTCCATAGCCCTCAATAGTGCCTAAAATAGATCAGTACCGGCCTGAAAGTTCTTGATATTTGAAGGTTTCTTTGCTTACTTTGAGCAATCTAACCATTTGGAGCTTATCCCAATGTCCTCCCAAGCATGCTTCTAAGTTCCTGAATCATTTCTTCTTCATTACAACGTCCAATTCATTTGAAAGCCACTTGGTCAAAAAGCCAGATCAAACTTGCCTCCCAAAAATATAATTCTTTTGGAGATAAAGATGCTATAGAGCAAGAAGAGTGTATATTGTTATCCGTACAAGTCTTTTAATCATCCAAGAGTTGCTCTAAAGTGTCATCTTCATTCCAAGGGCATTTGTTCCATTTTATTAAATAGCACTAGTACCACTCTCCATTCTTAGGCCAAGATCTACACTCTGAAGATCGTTCCATGCCACATACAGGTAAGTTTTACCTTCCTTTTTTCATTCCTCTCCTTTCTTTACCACTTTAGGTTGAAGTTTCATGTCGGTTCTGACCTGTTCAGGTCGGTATTGAGTTGTTTTACTAAGTCACGACCCTTATATAATTTCAACACTTAGAGAAATTTCAAACCATGCTCCATTCTTCCTGATGCCTATTTCTCACAATCTAAGCCTCTTGCCCCCAAACCATTCATCGTCGATTCCTTGACACCGTTCCCACCTCCCTAAAGTTGTTTCCACCATCAGATCTTAAATTTGATTGTTGTAATGCTCCTTAAGAGCTCGCCTTGAATTCTTTCACTCCTAGGTCTAGATCTGAAAATGCCAAGGTAGATGCTCGGTGATTGTGATGTTGTGGTCGTACCATGATGGTCGTAGGGTTGCCACTGGCTATGTCGACTGTCACTTCTAGCCTTAAGTGTGTTGGAATTTTAAAGAGCGAGAAACTTTTCACTAAGATAACAATTATGCCATGACCTGGAGCTTCCTATTTTACCTAAGCTTATCCCAAAGCAAGTGCCTAAAGGCCGTACATTGATGGCGACTTCGGGTCATTCGTCTATCTACTTCAGGGTGGCTATGATGCCTTTACCACCTAACCATGGTCTTATGCTTTAATTATCCTAAATGCTTGAATTAGCCTATTTTAAAGCCTTGGTTGAGAATGTGTCATTACTTGAGCTCCAACGAGAAGGTTCTCTCCTTAGAGTGGCCGTGTAAAACGTATTCTAGCATTTGAACAATTCCATTGCACACTGTTGCACCTCCTGTGTTTTTGCAAGAGAACATTCCATGTCCCTCTGGACAACGGTTCTGTTATTGAAAGCCAACCATAATGTGTAAGATTAGATGTATAGTTCTACCATGCGACATGGCTCATTTTCCAGCACAAGTAGGCTATCTACACAGAGTGGTCCATTCATGTATTGGACACATGACATGCACTATATAGATTAACACTTCTAATTCTCTGGTCGACGTTTAGAATTTGATTGGTCAACACACATTGACACCCATTGGATTTTGAGCTTCGACCACATGGGTTCACATTTATAATAGAATTTCAAAGTAAAACATGCCTGACCATCTTCAACATTAAGCTTTCTAATCCAAAGTGACATGTCATCCACCTATATTTAATACTGACGCCGGGCCATCAATGTAAGATCAATTTCACCCTAGAGGGGGGTGAATAGGGTGATACTAATAATTATAAAAATTTAATGCAGAATTATATAAAATAATCGCAGTACTGATAATAGTAGAATAATAGTAGCACAGAGAATATTAAAAGAAGAAATAGAACAACACAGATATACCCAGCTTCAGAAGAACCCTGTCTATGTGCTGCCCCTAAGGTTTCTACTAGAAATTAAATAGTCAAATGCTTGCATAAGTAAACTCACGATACTTGCTATCGATTAACCTAACTCTACGTTCAAAATCCTTCCACAACTCAGCCACTGAGTTGCGAATTCTCGAACTACACCACTGTAGTTCGTTCCCTAGTCATACGATTAAAATTTTACAAAAGTTTAAAAGTAAATTACAAAATAAAAATCAAATACAAAACAAGAAACCCTAATTAAAAATAAATCCCAATAGCACTTAAGAAACTGGCCCAAAGAAAATAAAACTATGTCCCCTTTTTCCTTTTTCTCCTTGTAAAAATATTGGCCAAATCCTCTTTGCTTTCGTTACTTCTCTTCGTTCCTCTTTGAGAGATTAGGGATTTTGGAAATTGAGAACGCCGATTCAATTGATCGATCATATACATAATCTCGCGTTGCTTGCTTTATCGATTGATTGTCTCTTCGATTTGCACACGACTGCTTCAATTCGTCGAGTTCGATATGAATTGGTATGTGATTTTGCTTTGTTATTCTCGTTGATATGCTTGAACTCAATTCGATTCAAGTTGTTGATTTGAATCTTTGCTCTGTGATATTTCTTAAACTAGAATACTTTTTAGGCCGGTGATGAGATTGGGTTAAATAGGATTCGAAATCCTATAATCTTGTTCGTATATATTTTATTTGATTTCTTCAATGCTATGCTTGGTCGTTAATTTGTAATTGAATGTTGGTGATGCTTTCTGACTGGTTCAATTCGTATATTTTTCTGGCTTGGTCACAACGGCTTGCATTTGCTTTGACGATGTTGATTTATCTTGACTTGTTCATTGTACTTGCGATATTATCTGGACTCATTCAAACATGTTATCATTTGACATTGATTCTGATTTGTTCGAATTTGCTACTGTTTTGATTTTTATCAATTCACGTAGAACTTCACATGTATGTTACCATTGCTCTGAGACACAGGCTTCACTCTGTTCATATTTCCCGGTTCAAAATGTAAACGGCCTTATCTCTTTGTAGTCTGGTCTAGGTTGCATCCCTTCCATGTTTAGTTGCTAGTACTGATTGGTTTGATAGATTCACTTGAGTCAAATTTGGTTTTCATATGACCTTCATTTGCAGTTTGGTTTGATATTGACTCCAGTTGTTGCTTCGTACTTGAAGTATGTAGCATTTATATATAAGCATCTATGAATGCATGCATATCCTCTGTCCTCTTTGAAGACTTGCATTTGAAGTGTGTGTTCTGATTTGGTCCATATGCATGCTATTTTATTTACTGCTCTGGCCTTGTTCATTTGATGGTCTTACCATTTTGTTTCACTTGAATTTGTGTTGTATTTGGTCTTTTTATAGCTTGCCTATGCACACTTGAGTTTGTATTGTATATTCCAGTGTGCCTCTGGTCTCTGTTTCAACACTTTTTTGATCCTAATCAATTCATTGTTGTGGTCTTTGCCTGCACATGTTGATTTTTTTCATTTTGATTCTGGTTCTATATATCTTGCTCCATTTGTGCTTTGGTTTATATCCATGTACACTTTGTCATCTGCTCTTGTTTCTACTGTTAGTAACAGTGCACATTTAAACATGTATAGATATACATACATATATATGTATATATGTGTATAATCACTTGGTCGATACTTGTTGCAATGTGGTTCCTCCTGGATCACTTTTGATGTGTGCTTGCTACTGTATTCATGTGGTTTGCACTTGTATTTAGTTGAACTCATTAGTTCACTAGTCCTGCACTGTGTATATACATGTGCTAGTTGCTATGTTGCTTGATCATAGTCACTTGTTTACTAGTGTGTTGCATTTAAAACTGTGTTGCCCCGGTATGGTGCACTTGTGTCATCATTGCTCATCCAGTCTTATACCTGACCTTTGTTGATGTGTTATGTTCACTTGAGCCGCTGTCTCATTATTTCCAGTTGATTATGTCACTGCACTTGTCATTTTGATTTTTGAAACTGATCTGGTTGTCGTGCACTTGTGAGCATGGTCTAATTTTGGCTTCTTGTTGTACTCGATAATTTTGTGATGTATTTGTATTGCACCTGAGTTGAACCTAGCTTTTGGCTTGGGTTTGACCTAGTGTTCATGTCGTGACTTTATTTATATTGCACTTGATTTGAACCTAGATTTGGCTCGGGTTTGACCTTGTGCTCACATGTCCCTGCAGTTTTATCAAGTGTATATCGATGTGCATAGCGTTGTGGCATGCATAGTGATACACTGTGCATTTCACAAGTTGTTCGTGTTTGATGAATTCAAAATAAATATGATGACAAACAACCCAAATAACTGAGGCAAATAATATTTTCAGAAACACATTTTATTTTACACTGCAAAAATATTTCATTTTCAATTTTACTTCGTCAGTGTTTATTTTTCAGATAACTCAGATGCGGGATACAAATGGGAATACAGCTGAAGAACGAATATGAGTGAACAAGCGATATGTAACGAGGACAGTTATGTAAATTGAAATGTATTTTAGTTGGAATTTGGTATACATAGTGAGAGCACAAATTTTGTACTATTCAAAATTGTAATAAATATTTGTTTGAATAAAATGTCTGTTTGAATTTAAATTTTGTGTTATTTATTTTATTCAGCAAATATTTATTTAATTATGTGAAAATAAAATAGTACAATAACAAATACATTTAAATGAATATATATATATGTTTATGTTTATTATCATCAAACAAAAATCATATACTAGCATATTCAATAGTCAACTCCTCCCAAAGTTAGACATACTATGGCTCAAGGTTCAACATTGATGCCTTATGAAACCAAACGCCCAATTATCGCAGAGCTTTAGGGGATGATAGTTCTAGTATCTCCAATCCAGAACCCACCCCCTCCTCTAAATGAAAAAGACAGCCTAAGAGTTTTAGATGATCCTCCTGAAAAAATGTCAACAATTCTAACTGGCAATTCGCTCTAGAAATATGTTTCCAACATAAAATACCATAGAGTGACGTCTTTTTCCTGATGAATAACCAATGAGTGCACAATCCTCCAATAGGTTACAGAGCTTGCAATAGAAACATGTGCCCAGGTGGCACTATAACGCCCTTCAATCACTTCCCACTTATGTTCCTCTAAGAGCATGGTTCACTTCTACTCAAGTCCACCCCAATGGCCATGCCTTGTTGAGTTCCATAAATGTCCTATTCAAGAATCAATTTCAGCGATCTCCAATCTTTGGAGAGCTAACACATATCCTGAGCATTAAACAATGGAGTGAGTCCCTATCTTTAATGATCATTGAAGCTTGGTGCCGATGCAAAGTATTGAGGCACTTCATGATAAATAATCATATTTCAAGAAAAAATACATCTACGTCTAATGTACATATGACTTCAATTGGCCCTGGCAATCCGAAAGTAAGACTTATTTCTTTCTATTCTTCCCCATACTTGGATTCTCACCATTCAAGTGTTTAACTTGTTATCCACTTTCTTTATAGATATACCTACTCAAGACATGAGCAAAGCACATTCCAAGACACTTAAGAACCTCAAAAGGGTCAACATTCGATTCCACATTGCTTCTTAGTTATTGACAAATTAGAATTTTCGCTGATACAACTTTTTATATTCTGAACGTTTTGTCATTCCCACTGAAATTCCACAAAGAGGCTCCAACATGTCCATTAGGTCCTTTGCCTCCGTTTGCAGTTCCAGCAAAGATATCCAAGGGGTGCCGATCGAAGGTGTGTCTGAAATGGTGAATGTTGAAGAAGGCGTAGAGAGAGTGGTGGAGAAAAGAAGAGATATGAGAAATGGGAGTGATTCTTAAGGAAGAGGAAGTTGGTGTAGTTATAGATAAAAGAGAGGAAGAAGAATGCGATGAAGAGGGCGATGACAATGAATAAAATGATGATGATTCATATGGAGAGACAACTTCGGATGGTACTAATACTCTTATTTCATCTCGTCCAAGGCGAATAATGGTCCAGACCTCCTAACAGTCTACAAAATTATGCACGGTGCCAATAATCAAGGCAACTCCTCCAGTCGGTTACTCAGAAAACATTTTCGACTAGCTAAGTGATCTCGACATTTCTATCGGTGATCTTCTCAAGGAGTGCTCTCCTAGATTTTACATCCTATCTGAAGGCATCCTAGATATAGGATGTGACACTGCATCTTTACTATCTTCCAAACATGGTCCATAGAGTACTTAGGGCAACACGATAACTCCATACACTTGTAGGATCACGAACACACATCTTGCATTTTCTCATATTTCAAAATTAGTGTTGTCTCTTCTTTCATTTTAGGTATGATGGGAAGAGACCGGTTTAGTTATCTTCACAATAGCAATTTCGAGCACAGGAAACTAACTCCCGAGCCATACCCACCTTACTCTAGCACTCATAGCGAAAGAAAGACAGATGAAGAGATAGCACGAAGAAAGGAAAGGGAATGCAAGGCAGAAAGCTATTGCCAAGCGGAAAGGGATCGGAAGAAAAGGCAATCGGACGAAAAAGAATCTCATGGCCATGGTAAAACACATAAAGATTTGCGTGACCGCTACATTTCTTCCTCTGGTCTTCCTCTACCTAGGTCTAAACCAAAGCTCTCTTCTCAATAATTTCCAGCATTACTCTCCTTGGCCACCAATACTTTTTTACCCCATCAATCCAAAGAAGTCTCTGTTCACCCAGCTCCAACTCCAGCTCCTCCAAGAAGAATGCAGGCCGGCTTCCCAAACCTTCGCAATTGATCATGATTGGCGCCCCCAAAGGGATATATTACTAGTAACAGGGATATGAGGCAAGAGGACACCCTATCTTCTTTCCCCTTTGCAATTATAATGGAACATTTCTCATTGCAAATAGAGCCTGCTTGTCACAATAACCTATTTCAACCTCTAATTAATCAACCTATTATTCACCATTCACCCTATGCAAATGATTTAATTATAATGGTAAAATATAATAAAAGAGTAACTTAAAATATTAAGGGAATTTTCAAAAATTTGGAACGGTGCGTTGGTTATGATAATGTTTACCTTAATTATATGACCTATTAGCTATGATGTTTACCTTATTCTATAAACTAAAGCTGCCATAGAAGATTGTAACACCTACATCACTTTAGGCTACATGGATGATAAATTGATGTATAAAAGACAAATTTTAGGTCATGCAATGTGGTAATAATCTCCGAGTATATGAAAAATATTTTAAAGTTCAGAAATGATCTCAAAAGAAATATACAGTGGAAAATTACCGATGGAAAGAATAATAGCTTTCAAAAAGACCCCTGGATTAATAGGCGATCCTCTATATCAAAACTAGGCTGTGAAACACTAGAAAGCAATGGAGGCTATGACAATAAAGTAGCTATGATAATTGACAATAGGCAACGATGTACTAAAATAATCAATGGCATGCAAGCTATAAAGACAGGTTTGAACTACATCCTTATATATTCAAACCAAAAAATTATATTGGACTTGGAATCTAGTTAAAATAGGAGCTTTTTTATGAAAACAACGTAGAACAAAATCATATTAAAGCACAGCCTAAAAGTTGGGACAAAGCAGTTTGGAATAAAGAAACTAACCTAAAGATGGCATGATTGTTGGTCTAATATGCATGTCATGTCAGATGGAAAAAGAGTCTCATAAAGATCTATTTTTCAAACTATCCTTACAACAACTTCATATTTAAAATAGTAAAAAGGAAAAAATATATTCATTCAAGTAGTTTTAAGTATTGTGAAAAAAATGGTATACCTATGCCAACTTGAAGGGTCAGATCTCAGTCAACAGAAAAAACTAATAAAAATGACAGCTATGGTTCATCACATATGGAAGGAGAGACACAAAAGAATTTTTGAGATTACATCAAGATATAAAGAGCACATCAGCAAATTAATAGAACTAGATGTGAATAATATATCCAAAAGGTTTAAGTGCAAGCTACTTACAAATGTCGCAAGACAAGACGAGCAAATCATTGAGGTATTGGGTTTGGGAAAGGAGTTTGATTATCATCCACCATATATTTAGAGAGAGATAATAAAGTTGAAAAGGAAAGATATGACATGCAAGTCAGTTGGTGTAAAGGAGGAATGATGAGAGTTTAATTATTATTCATTTTTTAAGTACTCTTGGAACTATAACCAAGATACACTTATTCGATCAAATCAAATTGATTTACTTCCTTTGCATGTAATATTTTCTACTTTCATTTTATATTCTATGATTTACACTAATAAAGTAAGTGGATCTGCTTTTGGTATCATTAGACCTTAGACAATATACATTTATATGTGTCAGTCCGAAGAGTTTATTAACTCTTTTATTGCTCCTATCGATTGGGTGCTTTGTCTTTAATCATTTGAGGTACAATTCTCAAGTACCATATGATTTATAATCGTATGATTAAAGAATTAATTCTCAATGAATGGCTTGGTTCATGATTTCAAAAATAATTGTTAAATGTTTTAGATGCTTTTATATTTTCTATAGCTAACATATTACTATTGTTACAAAAACAAATACCATTATTACAATAGCTTTATTTTATAATGAATATTCATAAAATTCATATTAAATAAACCTATCCTTATTTTTAATTAAAACTGAAATAGTTATTATTTAGTAAATAATATTTGGTATACACGAAAGTAATCTTTCATAACTTTATGCATCCAACAATAAGTGTCATATGATATGCTCCTACTGTTTTTGCTACCACAATAACATCATGTGAAATACGAGTTCCATTCGAACACTTACATGGGATATTTATTTCATCCATTGTAACTAATTTATAACTGAGAGTTTTGGATCAAATATTTTGTACTCAAAGAACTAATTATCGTAGAAATGATTTTCTATAAGAAAAATACATCAGGAAAGAAAATCATATTTCTCATTCCATATTAAGTATCTTCTAGTAATTTACAAAATTTCCATTTTTAATATCTCTTCATGAAGTAGAGACGACAACTCATACCCTCCTTCCCAAGTCTGCCTAAGTTACATCCATTCTTTGGCATTTTCTTTCCTTTTTAAATGGTCGAATCATTCAAAAGAAAAACCTCACTACAAGACTGTACTGAATACTATATAAATGCCTCGTTTAGTGGTCCATAATATTTTGAGGATATCGAATAAGTTGCACTTAAGTAAATAGATCAAAACTGATATTTCAGTCATTTAATTCCCAATTTTGTCTATAGTTCTTGGTCTAATGTTATTTCCAACACAACATGATCCTTATTGTATTTAATCATACTAAGCATATGTTATCGCATTATGGTATACCTGCTCATTTTAAATGCACCAATTTCTTCGATATTTCTTGCATTATGAACACATCTATTCTCCATACAACTTTTGTATGTGACCAATTATTAATCAAATATTCATATTCTTGTATTTCTTTAGAGTTCAAAATTCGTAGAAGACAATATATAGTTATAGGAAAATAAAAACTTAAGTGACTAAGACATGACTATTTTAATGGACATATAATTTAGCTTTTGCATGGGTCTTGAAGCGACAATATACCAAAAGATTTATTGGTAAGTATATTTACATTTCTTCACCAATCTTTAATTCTGTACATTTGGTATAATTTAATGAACAAATAATTTATCAATTATATTAAATGTGTAAGTTTGTTTTAGCAAATTATTATAATATTCACATGTTCTTATATTTATTAGATTTCTTTATTATATTTATCTAATAAGTTTCCCACTGAATTATGCATCTCTCAAAAACCCTAAAAGATATGCAAGAATTTCATAAATTCCTTCAGTGGGCATTGAAGGAACCTGTCCGTTTAGCTGTGGGTAAAATGGTAAATATTAAGAAAATTTCCTTATTTGGATCAGTATGGACCTAAGAAGTTTATCAACTAGCAATAGATTTAATCTAATTATTAAATATGATTATTTTATTTAAAAATTATTTCGTATTTATTAATTAATTTGATTGAATGGTTATTTGAACATGTCATGTACATATTCATAACATCACATGATAACATAAACATGTATGAGCATGTGTATAATCACACACACATATAGATATTAAGATTTATATCCAATGTATATACATATATTATACTTTGATACACATGTATTAAAGTCGCATGCATATCGGGAATATAAGCGCCTATATATATGCATATGATTAATTATACTACAATATATGAATATGTTGATATACATATATTAAAAATACCATATATATAGTTTAGAAACACACACACACACATATATAATATATGTATTACAATTTATGTGTGTATGTATATCATGTGTGTGTTTGAAATAGATCTATCTCTACTATTAATAAAGATAATTCAATAAATATGATTTCCATGGTGTCCTTTCGAAATTCCCTAAATACCTCCATCCATCAACTGAATATCACCGCCGGTTTATACCTCCACCACCTTCTCCTTTCTGAATACCTATCAACGGAATTTTACTATTAATTTTTCACCGATATTATCAACAAAACAACTTGAAATAAAAGTATTATGACTATCAAAACTTCTACACGTACAACACACATCCGTCCACTTGTTTTTTTATTAAATAAAATTTAAATATCTCTACCTATTAGATGCACGTACGTACAGATTATACTGGTATAGTTAAAGAAGATATATAAAAACATAGATAAGGGTTTAGCGTTAAATAGAAGGAAATAAGTAAATGCTAGATCATGATCTAACCAAATGAGTGTCAAAAAGGAAAGAGGGGATGGTAATATATTTAAATAATTCCACCTTATCCATTACAAGTTTCCAATTAAATCTTGATCTAATCTCAAGAGGAAAGGTAATTACAGAATTATTTATAATCAAATTTTAGCGTTAAATTTTGAAATCTAAAGCAACAAGTAAATACAAAAAATAGGGACAAGGACAAACATTAAGAAATTTTTAGACGCAAGGACATTAAGTTTATTTTTTCATATGAAGGCCAAAGCTGCTGTCAATATACATCGCAACACCAAACTTAAGAGGAGACTAAAATTATGAAGGTTTGGCGAGCGATGACATAACGGCCGATTGTTTGAGATTCGACGTGGTGGCAGCGACATGAAATTGAGGAGGTGGTTGGTCGAAACAACTAGATGGCAGCAGGTCAAGAGATGGTGATGATGGTTGATCAAAACGACGATGTTGCACCAAGTTAGCAGGCGACATCGTGGTTGATCAAGGTGGATTGGAAGGAGATGGTCGAGTTGAGGTGTGACAGGTTACTAATCGATTTTTTATTTTCTACAGTTAACAGTTGAAAATGCTATATAAAACTGGCATCATCTATAAGTGAAAACTATGTAGCATTATATGTTTATAATGCTAATTCAATTTAGCATTTTTTAAACGATAAAAAATATGATACTGCTAGTTCAATTCATCATTTTTTATGCTTTAAAATTGAATAACATTATGTTGGTTTTATATTTGTTTAATTTAGCATTTTTTTAAACAACAAAAATGAATATAGCATTGTGTGTATCATGCTAATTTAAGTTAGCATCGCATATTTATCATATTTGAAATGGTAGATTGATAGTACTTTAACTATGAAGTACACCATCATGTTTAAAGAATGCAAAACGATAGTATAATTATGCATTTTTAAACTGTAAAGAAATGAATATAGCATTGTCATGTATTAATGTTAATTTAATTTAGCATTTTCGTCTATTACTGATTTTTTTTGAATTTCAAATCAATGATGATCGTGCATGGACAATAGAGGATGACTGCGGTGAGGTGGTACGATGTTTGATTCAGGAGAGGACGACGAGTCTAAAAGAATAGAACTTTAGAAAGAGAGGCTATTGACGGAGACGGTGAAGGAATCAAAGACGATGGTGATAAGGGGGAAGGGACTATCGACGACGACGACAAAGACGTTGAAGATGATAGTGAGGGACGTGCTGGCAGATTAACAAAGGCAAGAGTAGTTGAATAAATATGGAGATCGACGTTGATAAGAGAGAGAACCTGATTTTGTCCTTGAGCCTAAATTTGGAAAGTTTGAGACTACATCTAAAAAAATTCTTAATGTTTGTCCTTCTCCATATTTCCCTCTAAACAAAATCACCTTTAAAGCATTGTCATAATTAAGATTACAATAAGAACTGATTAATCAAAATGTTTCATATATATATATATATATATATATATATATATATATATATATATATATATATATATATATTGTAGTTCAAAATTAATTAAAAGTTGAATATCAATTATTTTTGATTGAATGATGAAAATATGAATTATTTTTTGTGAAATTAGAATCGACTTAACCTAATGATATTATTCAAAATGCCTACTATTTCAATAACACAAAGATACTTATGTAAAATTCATATGTTTGAATATAAAATTCATTATTATGAATAAATAAAATTTATGGAATATACATATGTATATGCATATTTTGTTTCAACTAAAACAAACATACATCAATAATCCGTTTCTCTTAAATATGTATAAAGAGTAGGTTTTATGTTTATAAATGATAAACAATTTTTAATCAAATCTAGTAAGTGACAATATAATATTTGCATGTACATGATTTTTGAGTGAAGGTTAAACACTATGAATGAATAATATCAAATTGTGTTTGAATCTAGAACGATCTTGCCTATTGTAACGCTTTATTTGCAAATCATCTCCTAAAACACATGATTCATCATCCTATATTAGTGGAATCGAATGAAGCACTTTGTTTAATTTTATTTGATTTAATTTCAGTGAACAATTTGGCCATGGTAAAGAGAAGAGGGCTTCCATTCATGAGAGATGGAAGAACATAAAATCATGGAAAGAAAATGGATATAGGAATTGTTTTAACAAGAGAATAAAACATTCTATGTTCTCTCTTTTAAACTTCCTCTTTTAATTCTTAACTAAATCTAGATCTAAGATCTAGATGATTCCCCTTCCCCTATGGCCAACCTTGCATAGTACATTTTGGAAAAAAAGATTACAAAATCCATTAAATAAGTATTGACATTTAAAGCCCGTTCAAATGTATATTGGTATCGTATATCAATATGCCTATATAAAACCTTTATATACACATCCGCATAATTATTTGTAACACCTAAAACATCATAGGGCATTATGTACCGCCTCCACTTTTTTCATCTTATGCCTCTCTCTCTCGAAACTCCCTCCACCGGTCTTTGCCTTTCTCTGCCCTCCTCTGCCATGCCTAGTTTCACATTAATGAAAAAGGGTGTTTCCCTTTGTTGGAATTTCAGTATTCATGAGCAGCTAGCTGAACATCCTCCGACCACTAGATCTGGTTTGCGTCTTTAAACTTCCTGCTCACTCTAATGTCGATTTCCCCCTCTTGAAAAAGCTTTCAGCCCTTGAAAATCCAACCAATCCCTTTCTATCCCATATCTTTTGGAAACTTCTTCATATAGCCATATTACTCTGCCGGATCACCTACTGGAATGCCTTCCCTAATCGACAACGCAACCTGTACCCGATATTTAAGTGATAGTCCTGCTGCCTTATGCCAAGCCTAAGTCTACTTCTGGGGTTGTTATGTGTAATTGCATTACTTCTAAAAATACATCTCCCTACGGTAAGCCAACCTGGACTTTGCTTTTCTCAAGCAAGCCAAAGAATGTAGGCATGTATATCTCTAAATGCTTCAAAATTAGTGGTAATATTGATAATATACTTATCCCCTTGAAAGAAATTGTTGATGTGGATTCAGAATTCGAACCGACAGAAGTTAAAAGATTCTTTGAAAGTTAGATTTGATAAGGATTTATATTTTTTTATTAAATTGAAGTGGAACGATGCTTGGTATTGGAAGTAGACCTATGTGTTATAGAAGGTATAGTATCCATTATAACCCATTAGAGTCCCCTGGTTGATGCTGCTCGAGAACAAGTTATGTCCATCCTAGTTTAGGAAAAGTTTACATTCATCCCTTCCTCTCTCTAATCTCTTAAGGGTCTTGATTGGTTGGCTAGTAACATTGGTGAACCAATTTGATTTGATGAGAATACGAAGCATAGAGACTGTCTTGAGTTTACCAAGCTGTAATCACGATTACCCCAAATTGGCCATTGCCATTAAGGCTATCTGTTGCAGTTTTTAGGAATAGAACTACTCACATCATAGTTTCGTACTTATGGCATCCCCTGATATGTACCCACCATTACTCTTTTTTGTCATACTATTTCCTCCTACATTCATATTCCAGATTAGGATGTTTTGGATTCTGCTATTCCCCTGCCCCAGCTTCTAAAAAAACCCTTTTCAAAAACCCCCACCTCAGCAATGGAAAGTCAAAGCCAATACTGTCCCTGCCATTGATATGCATACTCCTGAGACATCTCATCCAATGCAATCATCTCAAGTTTCCCCGTACTTGTCCTCCTGACCCATCCAATCTTTCCAAACTCGATGATTTCCTTGTCACCGCCATCTCCACTACCAACTATGCCATAGACAAAGTTCTTCATGATATATCTAATACAGTTGTGATCCCTTCCTCCAGATCAATGCAAGGTCCATGATATTAACAAGCCATCTAGTTTGAAACTGCATGATCCTAATTACCTTAATGATCCTAATTGCTTCTTATGGCATTTTGGGTTTGTGGTCACATTTTTTATGTGCGTGAGTTGTAGATGCTTTGGCATCGTGCCAAAAACCTATTTTAGTTTTAATAAAAATTTGACGGGCTACTAAATCATGGCCTGCTTTTGAAAAAAATTACGCGGTCTTCTAAAGAATTCACAAATATGGTTATGTGACTCATAGTTGTGAATGAAGTAAGCAATTAATATTGAAAAATTCAAATACTAATGTTCACATGTCAACTTAGCTAGTAATGTAAAAGTTTAGTCGAATTCATTACTTATAAATCTTTCCAATTAAATCATATTTTATATTCTCTTAAATAGTACCAAAGGTGACATAATTTACATATGTTCTCTTCATCAACACTATAGCACATTAAGATGTATGGTATTAGGTACTGGTTAGAATTTTAATATTACTCATATTTAACTCGGTCAATCCAAAAACAGAGTCCTTAGTTCAATAATAAAATTTATTTTTAACCATACTACTTTGATCGGAGATTTCGACTTTGAATTAACTATATTTGACCTAATACTAAACTCATACAACTAAGAAGATGATTTTCTATGAATAACACTTCACTTCCAACACTTCAACTCAGACCTAATTATAGTCGCTCGATAGATTGTCATGACATGATTTAACTTTAATCAAAGTGGATTTTTCACATTAATGTTCCATATTATTCTCAAGTCGAGGGAACTATGTAACATAGTCATACTGAGGTTCTCTATTTGACATAGTTATTATCAACCAATGGGAAACTATTAGACGGGTCATTCCATAGTTATTCAATAATTACAAGTACATAACCTTTGATTTCCTCAATAGCCATACGTAATACACTGTCTAATATTTTGAAAGCTGTAACACCCCATCATTTTGAAAATAACCAATTAAAAGAAATTAATTAATAAGTAGCAACATCGAAAAATAGAAATTTTATAAACGTTAGAATTTTTCTACGCAACTTACATCATTGGGTTCATAGACTATTGGATTCATGGTGATTTCCTAATCAATCTTCAAATATAAAGTTTTCGATCGAAGTTCAAATGAAAAGATTATTAACATTTGAATTTTTTGAATCGAAAATTATTATATATGTAATTATGGTAATAAAAATAAATTAAACCTTAACCAATGACGTTAATGGAAGCTTAGACGTAATAAATGATAACGTTAAAATCAAATCTCAAAAGATGTGTTAAGTGGGAAACAAATAAACCTAATCAGCTAAACAAGTAATTAAATTAAACAAATCACAACAGTTAACAAATCACACTAAAACAAACGACGTGGTTGACCAAATATGTACCCAGGTCGATCGGTAGCGGTCAACCCTAGGTAATAATCGGTCGGCCGTTGCTAGGATAAAATTAAAAATAAACGTTGGCCTGAACTTCCCGGATTTAACAAATCTTTTATTAACGGATAGGATTGGTTCTAAAGCCTATAAATACAGGTCTAGTTTCTCACCTCTCTTCTCATATTTTCTCGGTCATAGAGCAGAGCTCCGTTATTCTCTTTTCTCTACAATTCTTGAGTTCTAAAAGTAGTAAAACTGTTATACTATATTATATACATAAGTGGAGAAAATCGGAGGATAAGAGAAGAGAAGAATATGATCGATTTAGAACATAGAAACAATGGTAAATCATGAATCTTAAAACTCAAATCAAGATTTATTTCAATCCTTTCCCTAGATTTATAATTCAAATAGGCGTATACTCTTTTTATGTTTTGGATTTAAAGTAAGTGGGAGTCGAGTAAAAAGAAATGGATCTAAATTTGAAGAATTGAAGCTAAAAAGAGGTCAGCGGGAAATTATGTATTTTGTAATAACATTTGATTTATATCATTATAGATCTATTTTATTTATGCCCAGATATAAATCATGAATTAGATATTTAATTTCATATGCATAAAGAATTGATATAATCCATGACTTTGATGTTTAATTGTATACGTGTAGTGATTATGGAAAATATTCCTATATGTTATGGAATACCGTAAACTTGATAGATATTGTATATGTTTGGATTTAAAAAGTTAGGGGTATAAATAGTCCCTAGATTTATTAATAACTTGTTAATGAAATCATACCGGGATTCAAAATTTGGTTAGTTTACATAGATTGTTGAATGTAAATTATAATTGATTATAGATTGAATTGGGATTAGACAATATTTTAATACATTGGAATGAATTGTGTAAAAATGTGAATTTCTATAAATTGTCTAAAAATTGCAATAAAAGTGTATTGGGAAAAGCAAAGAATGTAAACAAGAATAAGAGATGTACAAAATAAGGGAATCATTGTATTTTGTATAGTCTATTCCAATAGAAAAATAAAAGAAAATTTCTTGTTAATTGATGCATAACACAAATCCTCTTTTAAGTAATTTATAGAGAATTATAGTTTTAACAATTTCCTTTGGCGAAAGAAGTAATTCCACTGTATAAGGTATAAAAATCCATAAGTATGACTAAAGTAATGTAAGTAGGAATAATAACAACATTTTAAATGACAAACCTAAAGTATATAATTTAAGATGGCGTGGAAAACAAATGGTAAACAAAGAAGATACAATTAAACAAATACGAAAGTAATAAGCCTAAATAAGAAAATAAAGAGGGATATCAGCTTAAAAGGAAATAGGGGTTTTCATCCGATAATGTTAAACGAAAGCGAAATAATAAATGACACTTAAGTCAATAATAGAAATGGGTAACAACGACAGTAAAAGATAAGAATAAATCAAAAGTAAGTCATGTAAGATTTATTGATCATCAATGATTGAAAGTAAAGAAAATAATAATCAAATGAATGTATACAAATTCAAATATACTTATGACTGGTGTGAATTATGAGATATAACCCAAGTACCTAAATTAAATAAAGGTCATACAGTCATTAGAATGGGTTGGAATATGAGGTCAGTAGTGTTACACAATAAAAGCCTGCCCACCGCAAAGCGCTACCAATAGTAGTGTATACATTATACTGATATGTGACATATCAAACAATAGGACCCGCTGAGTATATACGCTTACATATAGGTGAAGGAATACCCTTAGTAGTGTCTTCTTCAATGAATAAGGGGAGGGTATTGCTTTGATTATGTTAGCTAATCTAAATAAGATGGTTAGCGTCTCATTGCTACGTCGGTGTAATGTCTCGCCTTTTCCACCCTTAAATGTTCATACTAATACATCCACAGTATTCATATGCCAAGCACCAAAGTGTTGAAAAGACAAATTGTTACGGTAAAATAAAAATAAAAAGAATTAGAATAAGAAAGAAGAGAACGCAATATCAGAATCTTACAGCGGAACGGTAATATGTAATAGCAAAAGAACAGTACAAACGGTTACTTCGATACAAAATTTTCGAAGTTACAAAACCTAAGTTTTATTGTCTTCCCAAAAAGTTTTAACAACCTATCCTCACAAAGCCAAGACATCAAAATAGTAATGTAGCGGAAATAAGAATACTACGATAGGTGAATCATCCAGCTCATCTCCTCGTGGTCCAATGAACATCAACGTAAACCTACCTTCATCAAACTACTCGAAAGAGTACGTGAAGAATTTAGGGAAAACATAAAAAAGCGTTAGACATAAGTCTGGTATGCGAAACTCAAGAAATATGCGTACATCATGTAATAGTACTTTTGAGACCGCATGGAATGCCATAATGGTTATCTCTTCAAAAGAACCACCATCTAATAGGTACATATATAACATCCTTAATTTTGATCCACATTATTTAGGATATTTAATTAGATAAATGAAATAAAATAATGTGAAAGGATAAGGGGATTGAGATTTGATAAACAATATGGGTCGAGCCTCAATTAATGAAGCATTGGGATTATTTAAAACATTAATAAGAAGGAGGATATATAAGGAGGGAAAAATAGGAAAAGAGCACATTTCCTTAACATAAACCTTCCCGTTCTCATTCCTCCCTCTGTTCATTCATATAAACGAAATTAAAAGAGCAACGCTGGCCATTCCCAAGAGCTTTAGGAGAAAGTAAAGCTAGGGAAACAAGACTAAAGCTTAAGGGAAACTAAATCATATTCAAATCTCAAGTTCTTTTAACCAATCAAGGTAAATAATGATACCCATCTCATAATATACTTATTTATTTTTGATTTTAGTATTAAACCTGGAATTATATGATTGATGTTATTCCATATTTGAATGGTTGGTTATTTATATGCTTGTTGATGAATTATAAATTTTATTTATGAAATTAATTGATAAGTTTGAGTTGGAAAACATATCATAATACCTAAACGACTTGAAATTTTGATATGATGTTCGAAACATTATTTTAGAAGTAGGTTTTTAGTTTCATAATTTTTCATATAACTATAAATTTTATATGAATTTCTTAGTTGAAGAAATTGATTTAATTCAGGTTTTATTTATTAAAAATAATTAAATAATGTTTTGGCCTTGAAACTTTTATATGTTGAAGAATATAATAAATTGGATTAATTGTGATTTTTGAGGATTTTCCCCATGTTTTTATGATTTATTATGAATTTGTTAGGCTAGAGAATCTTAATAATCATATTAAAGTATTAATATAAATTAATAGATTTATAAATATTTTGTGAATGTAAATCTATTCTATAGCAATGTTTGAAAAAGATATTATTAAAGAAAATTGTTATCCAAAGGGATTTTGGTAAATAAAAGGAGTTGGTGAAAATAATTTACTTTTAATAGCAGAATATCTGTTTTCACATTAATTATGACAGCACCACGCCGAAGTCATTGTTGTCGTCCTCCACCTCTCCACACTTAAGGTCTTCAACGTCAACCAATGACGATATATATGATACCAGCTACAATTGATATGGAATGGATTGGTCTTGGTTGAAGGGCGAAGCAAAACATCGAAGTTGACACCATGAGCTTTGACATAAGCAGTGCCACTTATTTCCTTAAACACCTTGACACCACATATTTCCTTACCATATGTCTTCAGTATCGAAACCAATCCTATAAGACCTTAACGTTGCTTGTTTTCTTACTAGCTATAATGACTCACGGTTTATAAACTTCGACTCTATTGAGACCGTGTTTTCAATAAAGCCGACAATGCCGCTGTTTTGTATCGGTTATATAGTAATGCCACATTTTCTATAAAGAATTGATGCCTTGATTCATTTGTGTTGCCTTAACTTTAAGTTCTAAAGTTTATCTTGGGCAAACCAACGCCGACGCCACTTATAATTGGCAACCTATACATGCAAAGTAAATTGTTTTGGCTCTATAACCTTATAGCCTATCGACTAATGGGTTTAACATGATTTTCAATATTGAAGAGGGGCGATAACCTAGGTCGGCAATATTCATGTCATACTTTGTTGATATACATAGTTTATTCTTTTGGCTTTATAGCTTATGTATAGAGGTACGACCACCTCTAAGTGATATCGACATTAATCAATATTCTTTTATAAAAGCACATATCATGGCATAAATATTTTGGATAAAGTAAAGGGCTTCATTTTCCTTGTTTTGAAGCATGATTTCAAGAGTAAAATCATTTATAGAGAATTATATTCTCAAGGGAATAAAATAGATATTTAGCCCAGGATTTACAAAAGAGATTATTGTTCTTATCACCTTTTGATAAATTATGATAGGATGAATTAAATCAAAGATTGGAAAACCAAATGAGACTGGTGTAGAGTAGTGCCCTATACTTCAGCTGTTAGCCCCTATATGATATTAGTCCAAAATTACAGTGCATAGGGCTTTGTCATGGGTAAGTCTAAAAGTAGGTTTATGCATAGAAAGGAACACACAAAGTTGGGCTGGCTATTGGTTTGCCCACAAAACCATTAGGATCAGTTTGATCCTAGAAATTACAAGTTCCAGTTACCGTACTGTTCCCCCTAACAGCAAGTTAGAACATTTGATATATCTAGTAGGCCCGAGTCAGCCATATGTTTGTAGTCAGCCTGAGAAAATTATGATGTTGAGACAAATAGTCCATTAATTTAGACAATTGCTCAAGATTATCCATATTGCATGCGTGCACATATTTGATTATATTTTTTAGTTTAACAATTGTGGTTGTAGGTGCATGATTTATTGAAGACATAATTAAAGGATACTAGTGAGGGAAAAACCTGTTTCACTCAGCAGCATGGTCTCACTAGGTATCTATTACTCGAGATGGCATATTATTATTCACACTAGACATTTTGTCTGACCTGGTGTTATTTTTTTCTCCTTACACTAGGGTGCTCATTTGAGTAGTTCGAGAGTTAGGTTTTCAGGTTAAGTAGGTTTTAGCGAACAAAACGTTCAAGGATGTGCAAGAGCAAAGCTAGCTATCAAGGAGTTTATCTATATATTATCTGCTCTGTCAAAGTTTTATTTGTTGGAATGTATGTCATGGTAGAAACTATATCTGTCTACTAGTAAACTCTGATCAACCAAGGGGTCATCTTCACATGTCGCTTTTGGAGTATTTTGTAATAATTTTATTTTACCTGAACCTGGGCAACGTTTGGGATTATGTAATGGATATGAAATGCTTTCTTTGTAATGAAATGTGAAAGTTTGCTATGAAATTGTGTTAAGACAAATTCATATTCTTTGCTTCTGATGTTATTGCTACAATTAACATTACCAAATTTTGTCACCGAAAATTAATACTATAGATAACTGCAGCATCTGTAGTGCTTAGTTTCGGTTCTCAAAATGGAGGATGCTACAACTTGGCAGTACAACATAGGTTTATGTAAAACTAAGAAAATTTTGAACTTAAAAAGAGTTTTGAAAACATAGTCGAAATGAATCAGAGAATGAGATTGGGATATGCGATAATGTTATAGTATCATACTTGTATTTGCTATATTTATAAGTATATATACCATATCTCTATTCCTATCTCTCTTAGACCATTCTTCCATATCTTACTAAGGTTCGAATGTAGATTTAAAGAAGTAAGGTATAAAGGTAGGAAACAGAAGTGTTTATTGGGAACTTAAATCTACGGTTTCGATGACAACAACTATACAATGGAAATCGAATACGCATATATATTTCTATATACAGGTACTTGCTACAACATCACTAGAAAGACAAGAACAAGGATCACAGAATGTTATAAGAGACTACAAGTCGATAGGATCAAAGAAGTAATAGAAAAGATGCACAGAGCAGACATGCACAGGTTTCAAACGTCAGGGTGCACAAGCCAGACATTTGGAAAAGTCCTTTGGAACAACAAAACAGATAGAACCAGATGTCTGGTAGATGCATTTAGACGTCTGAAAGTCTAATATGCACAAAAAATATATAGTATCAGACGTCTGATACAAATACCAGACGTCTGATTTCAAACTCGGGATTTAAATTTAAACTTCAACTGTCAGATTTGAATAGGCATCTTCGCTTCTCTTCGCTGCAACTCTTCATCATCAACAGAAGCAACTTTAAAGCACTTGTTAATGAATGCAACTATTCAAGGAACCTCTCTACAACTATATATATCATCAAGAATCAAGAGAGCGCTTACTTACTAATGCTCTCTACTTACTTACTCTATTATATTCTTGATCTCTAGCAATCTATACTTGTATTTCACTCTTCCATATATTCAGTTCTTCACAAATAATACTCCCTATATATATAGTAGAAGCATTTGTACTTATTAATCAACATCCATGTTATGGAACACATACTTGACAAGAACAAGTTATTGTAACCAAACCTATTCCTCCAGGCGAAGTGAGGGTGTTTGATAGTCGAATTCCAAAGGGGAGCTTTGGGACTGGACGTAGGATGGAAGGTCCGAACCAGTAGAAAATCCTGGTGTGCTTATTCTATATTTACCTATATTAATATTGTTTTAGTTGCATCATATATTCTGTCATATATACTTGCATATACACTACACGATCCACCCTGTAGACTTATAATTGGTATCAGAGCAAGGCTAGATCAAAATACAGCAACACGTTTTTGAATCACTATAATATCGCGAGTATTTTTCAAGAAGGTCAATCCACAACACGACCCCCACTTTTAAATAGTTCTAATTATGCATATTGGTTAACACGTATGAGAATTTTTATGGAAGCTAATGGATTAGAAATTTGGTCAGGCACTCAAAACAAATATGAAGCACCTGACACTGCTATGAACACATGGAATGATGCACGAAAAACCGTAGCTTCTAATAATGCCAAGGTTATGAATGTTCTATTTTGTTCACTAGATAATAATGAATTTTCACGTGTCATGTTATGTAACTCTGCATATGATATTTGGCGTACCTTACAAGTTACACAGAAGGCACAAACAAAGTAAAACAAACTAAGATTTTAATTTTACAAAATCAATTTTCATCATTTAAAATGAAACAAAATGGATCTATAGTAGACATGTACTCTAGATTTCGAACCATTCAACACGATGTAATGGCACTTGGAGTCAAATTCCCAAATTTTGACTTAGTATATAGAATATTCAATTCTTTAACTCCATGGTGGGAAAGAAAAGTATTAGCTATCGATGAAGCTAATTTGCAAGCACGAAAAGAACAACATTCCGAAAAGAAGAACATAGCATTCCCAGCAACGAATGAAGATTTCTATTTAGAAAAAGAAGAAATTGTATTTATTGCAAAAAGCTACAACAAATTCAATAAATTTAGGAAAATGACTAGATTCCAAAAGGAGGAAAATCGAGCTCAACAAATCAAACATCAATCAAATGCTATGAATGTGACCAATTTAGACATATCAAGAAAGATTGTCCCAAGCTTAGCAATGATAAAAAGAAGAACACATTTTAAAAATTCAAAAAGATGAAAGCTTTCAAAATAACACGGTATGACTCAGATTCTTCATCATCATCAGACAGTGATAGCGATAGTGACGGAGAACAAGCTAATGTGTGCTTTATGGCACAAACCGATGAGGTATGTCCCGAACTTAGTTATGATGAATTACTAGAACTTAGCATGGAATTAGATGATAAATTTAGACAATTTAAAAAATTGAACAAAGAACATATAGCCAAAATAAATAGATTAGAACTTGAAATAGGAATGTTAAAAGATGAAAAAAATATTTTAGAGGAGGAACTAGAATTATCTCAAGAAAAAATTAAAAATAGTTTGATTGAAAATGAAAATATAGTTACAGAATTTGATAAAACTAGACTAGAAAAGGATGACTTGTTAAAAGAAAATATCAACTTGAAAATAAAACACTGAAAATTGAAAATTTAGAATTAGAAGAAAAATTAGATAAAATTACAAATAATGTTTCAAATAAAGGAAAACAAGATTTGGAAAATCTTATCAAAACTTCAAAACCATCAGGTATAGAAATGGAATAGGATTTAAAAATATTCCTAAACGAAAAGGGAATAATATTAAGAAATATAGTTATATTTATCAAAAGACTAAAAGGTCACTTAAGTCTAAAACGAATACTCAAAATATAAAAATTTGGATTCCTGTGACAAATAATAATTTGATTGGACAAAAACATACTATTTTTTTTAGAAAATGTAGTCTATAATAAAAATTATGTTCATAAAGTACCAAACCTTCTTGGGTATGGCTACCTACTTCTCTTAACATTTAGGACCCTAACTAAATATATGGGTACCAACTAAATCATCTTTTACTTTGCAGGTACCCAAAATAAAAAATAATGAGAAATGGATACTTGATAGTGGATGTTCCAAGCATATGATCGAAAATTCAAAAATATTATCAAATATAACATACATCGATGGTGGAATAGTAATTTTTAGAGATAACTAAGGATACGTCGTGGGCATTGGAGAAGTCATCAACTCTAGTATTTCTAACTCTCCTATTATTACAAATGTTTTGTTAGTAGAAAATCTAAAACACAACCTACTTAGTATAGTCAATTATGCGATAAAGGTTTTCAAATCAATTTCGAAAAAGATAGATGTAATATTTTCGACAATAACAAACAACTTATTTATATTTAAGGATTTTAGAAACAAAAATATTTTTCTTAAATATGCATATAAATTGAAATTCAAATTTGTGCTTAACCGCCAAACGTGAAAATCCATGATTGTGGCATAAACGATTTTGTCATATTAGTTTTAAATATATTAATAAATTAGCAAAATACGAGCTAGTTAGAGGTTTACCTAAAATAAATTACAAAGGAGAAAATTTATTAACAATTGTCAAACTGAAAAACTAAAGAAAAGCTCTATTAAATCTAAAAATAATATTTCTACAAAACAACTATTAGAATTATCACAATTAGATTTATTTGGTCCAACGCAACTACGATCTATAAATCACGATAAATACATTTTCGTAATAGTTGATGATTTTTCAAGATGTACATGAACTTTATTTTTAAAACATAAAAGTGACACATTTGGTATGTTTAAATTTTTTTGCTAAAGAATTAAAACACAAATGGATTTGAAAATTAAGAATGTTCGAAGTGATCATGGTAGAGAATTTGGAAATGATCTTTTTACTAATTTTTGTAATAAAAAAGGTATAAGTCATAATTTTTCTTTTCCCCGCACACCTCAGCAAAATGGTGTAGTAGAAAGAAAAAATCGTACGTTACAAGAATGTGCACGAACACTATTAAATAGCAGTGGACTACCAAAAATTTTTGGGCTGAAGCTATTGCCACAACTTGATATGTTTTGAATCGAGTAACCATACGACCTATGACTAAATAAACCTGTTTTGAAATATTTTTTGGAAGAAAACCTAAAGTATCATACTTTAAAACTTTTGGATCAATTTTTTTTATATTAAATACAAAAGATAATATAGGAAAATTTGACCCGAAGGCCGATGAAGGAATCTTTGTTGGATATTCGGATCGTTGCAAAGCATATAGAATTTTTAATAAACGAAATAGCACAATTGAAGAAAGTTTACATGTTTCGTTCAATGAAAATCTTCTTAACCATCATACTAATGACGATGAAGAGATAATTCCAATAACAAATACAACAAATTCTTTTAATAATTACACAAATGCACAAAATAATACTGTAGTATCATCTTCTAGAATTCTTAAGGATCATCCAAAAGATAATACCATTAGAGATCTCAATTCTAGAGTAACTAGAAATCAACTTAAAAAATTAAGTCATATAACTTTTGTGTCAATATTTGAACTGAAAAATTATAAAGAAGCTTCAAACGATAACTTTTGGATAATAGCTATGCAAGAAGAACTAAATCAATTTGAACGTAATAATGTTTGGGAATTAGTACTAATAAAATGGGTATTTAAAAACAAAGCAGATGAAAATGGAAATATAGTTAGAAATAAAGCACGTTTAGTTGCTCAAGGTTATAATCAAGAAGAAGGTATCGACTACGACGAAACCTTTGCTCCAGTAGCGAGACTCGAGGCCATACGTACATTACTCGCTTTTGCAAATCATCACAATTTTAAACTATTCCAAATGGATGTCAAAAGTGCTTTTTCAAATGGTTTTATTAAAGTAAACATATATGTTGACCAACCTCCATTATCTATTCAAGAAAAATATCCCGACCATGTTTTTAAATTACAAAAGCCTTACATGATTTAAAACAAGCCCTCCGTGCCTGGTACGAATGTCTTAAAAATCATTTGATTACATCTGGTTTTCAAATACGTAAAATCGATACAACTCTATTTATTAAACGAGAAAATAATGATATTTTAGTTGTATAAATTAACGTAGACAATATTATTTTTGGTTCAACTAACGAAAATCTTTGTAATCAATTTTCAAATATTTTGAAAAATGAATTTGAAATGTCTCACGTGGGAGAATTAATTTTTTTAGGTCTATAAATAAAACAACTTGAAAATGGTATTTTTATTTATCAAGAAAAATATTGTAATGATCTATTACGTCATTTTGAAATGTATAAGACTTCAAGCAAACCAACACCAATGAGTACTAGTGTTCACTTGGAAAAAGATGATAGCGGAAAAGATTTCGATGAAAAATTATATCGTAGTATGATTGGCTCCTTACTTTATTTGACGGCTAGTCGACCCGACATTATGATGAGTGTATGTCTTTGTGCCTGATTTCAAGCAAAACCAAAAGAATCTCACCAAAGAGCTGTTAAACGTATCTTACGACATCTATCATGTACTAGAGATTATGGTTTGTTTTAGCCTAAGGGATCATCGTTTGAACTAGTTTCATAATGCGGATTTCGGTGGATATAAAACAGATCGTAAGAGTACTTGTGGAACATGTCACTTTATCGGACAATCATTTGTCTCATGGTTTAGCAAAAAGAAAAATTGTGTCTCCTTATCTACTTGTGTAGCTGAATATATTTCAGCAGCTCTAGCACGTGCACAAGTGATATACATGCAACAAACACTTAGGGATTTCGGCAAAGATATCAATAAATCATCAATATATCGCGATAATACGAGTTCAATAAATCAATCAAAAAACCCTGTAAATCACTCGCGTACTAAGCATATTGAAATTCGTCATCATTTTTTATGTGACAATGTAAAAAACAGGACTTATAACATTAGAATACGTAAATACGGAGAATCAAATACCAGATATTTTTACAAAACCACTAAATGAACAAACCTTTGTTAAATTGCGACGTGATTTAGAAATATGCTCTCTTAGTGATCTTCTAAACTAATACCACATCTTCATTCATTTTATGTTTAGTAAAAGTGTTTTTATCCACAAATTAAATTGTTAACTCCTTCAACTTAAAGTGGTTGTTTTCTGAAATTACCTATAAATAATTTTCAAAATTATATATAAATATTTACAAAACCAAATACGTAGATTTCATATTTTTACAACAGAAAATATAATCATGTATTTCGCCAATTCTCATATGTCCTTATCGACACCTACAATGAATAGCTCAATGGATACACTTCACCGTCTTCCTACCCCTACACCAAATCAGGAACCGACATATAGGTGGTCCTCTTATCACAAGGGAGTTACTCTCGATAAAAAGAAGTCCAAACGAGCTTTATTTGTTTCTCCTAACACCAAAAAGAAAATTGATGAGATACATCACTATCAAAAGCAACAAAGGATTTATAACGAGAATTATATTTTGAGCAAAAAGACACGGCGCGACGATTAAGTTTTCTAGAGAAAATAGCGATAAAATTTTGTAATTCACGGAAGAAGGATGTACATGAACCTCTTTCGATTCCTTGCAGTTCATTGGATCCCTCTACCTCGTACCGTACAGCATTGGATCCTTCACCGAGGTGATTCTCTGGTTCCCCGAGAGCCCACGAATGTGGAAATATATGGTCTCCACTCAAGCCATGGAGGGATGATAAGTCTGAAGATCGCAATACTCCATTGCCATCTAAATAAATTAAATTATTCTCATTGTATTTGTATCTACGTATATTTGTAATTTTGTTTCACAAAAATAATACTGTGTTTTTATTAAAAATAAAAGGTCGAAAAATAAGCAAAACCCTTCAAAAATAGGCTATTTTTAGAAAAATTGGACATTTCAGACGTCTAAACAATGCCATCAGACGTCTGACACTCTGATATCACACAAATTTTACACCGTGCATATATAAGACGTCTGGTGTAACGTATCAGACATCTGAAAATTGCCTCTGCTTAATAAAAAAAGGAAACCATGTTATTTCAGACGTCTGAACAAAATCTCTGCCACCATATTATAAAAACTCAGCTCATTTTTTGACTTCTACTATTTAAACCAGATGTTTGAAAAAACTATATGTCATTCAGATTCTCACACTTAGAAAATATTTAGAGTAAATATGCATATGTGTTTTAGTAATTTACACATAACTTTTGCATAAAATTTCCAAACCACATGAAACAAGTTGCATTGTTCATGTTTTAATAAAGGAAACATGTTAGTGACATCAAAAATTTAATTTTCCAATTAAAAATATTATATCCCCATTAAAAAAATTATTTTTCCTATATAAAACAAATTTTTAACAATATTTACCAATATTCCCATTTTTAATGAAAAATCACTATTTTCATCCATTTCAATCAAATAAATTTTATTTTTAACTCTAATGAAGTGTATTAAAATGTTTTAATATTTTTATAACATTAATACATCATTCCAAGCCTAATTATACTTCTAAATTTCATTTTCTTCATATTATTCCTTTTATTTTACAATAAAAGGCTAACATTGGAATAAATTTCCAATATTACTAATTAACTAAAATTAAACCATCACAATTATTTATTTTCAATCCAAATCCATAAATAATGTTTTTCAAACTTTATTTCGTTCATTTACACTTTTTTTTCGACCGTCGAATGTTGAAATAAGCTTCAAATAAAATAATATGACTTATTTAAATTTCAAACCCCAAATTATAATCATCAAGATCTTATTTATATAAAATAAACAATATAATCCCTCGTTTTACTATCAAATTCGTCTTTGAACATAATATTAAATTATAATTTTCATTACAATTTAATATTAACAGTAATCTCCAAAATCCCGGGTTGTTACAGGCTTCCCCCTTAACAAAATTGCGTCCTCGTAATTTCTAGTGGAAAAGGCTGTAAACAACACAAAAATTCAATCGACAAAGGATAAAAGACAAGCTCAAAACTCAAACCATTCATACTCTGAACACTAGTACAAAAAGTGCATATTGCTTCGCCTCATTTGCATCGGTTGAAGTAAAAACTGATGCAAATAGAACTATTTGCATCAGTTCTATCTTAATAACTGATGCAATTGGTATGTGGAAAGCAATAGGTAATAAAAATAATCAAATTTGCATCAGTTCTCACCAACAACCGATGCAAATAGTTTTAGTCGCATCGATTTTAAAGTCAACCGATGCAACTACATGTTGATGGCAATATGAAATTTAGGTGGGAAATAACCAAAAAAGTGGCTCCAAAGTTTACTTTGGACAAATGTACTCCTTCCTCCTCAATAACCCACTCCGAAAACAAAATTAATAATTATAATAATACTGTGCCCTCCCCTTCTTTTCATTTTCAAAATCGAACAAAAGAAGAAAAAATTAAAACGAAGCATTTGAAAATTTTAATGGCGAAGATGGCAGCAAACTCGAAATTGATTTACAATAAGAAATCCACAGCCGAGCATCTCAAACAAATAAAAATCGAAATCAAAGCAGTTCGATAAAATTTCACTTCCCACTGATCTTCTTCACCTAATTCCCAAAGTGCAAATCAAAAAATTTAACGATGGCACTTTCTCAACTCCATCATATAGGGCTCCTTCGGCCATACCATTCAAAGCCTCAAATTACCGGGATATCCCTGGTCTTCTATCGTCCAGCGGCGCCGCCGTCAGAGACTTCCCACTGTTCGTTCGTTTTGCTTCCAATTGGATCCGATGAATGCTCAAAAAAAAATCTTTTGTTGCGGATTTGCTGATGAATCCTGGATGCAATTCCAAAATTGCAACCAATGATGGACATGGAGAAAATTCGTCATACTTTGATGGATGGAAGGCATATGAAAATGACCCATTTCATCTACCAAATAATGTAGGAGGAGTCATTCAAATGGGTTTAGCAGAAACCAACTTTGTCATGATTTGATAGAGGATTGGATCAAGAACAATCCAGAAGCTTCCATTCGCACTACAGAAGGTGTTTCCAAGTTCAAGTCTATTGCTAACTTTCAAGACTATCATGGCCTCCCTGCTTTCAGACAAGTAAGAATTCATCCTATTCCATGTCCACCGACATTATAATGTATTCTTGTGAATTTGCTGATGCTAATACTAGTATAATCTGCTACAGGCAATGGAAAAATTTATGGAGAAACTGAGGGGTGGAAGTGCATAATTTGATCTAGAAAGAATAGTGATGAGTGGTGGAGCCACTAGAGCTCAAGAACTTGTTGCATTTTGCCTGGCTGATCCTGGAGATGCTTTCCTTATTCCCAGTCCTTACTATCCAGGGTATGCATACATATTTATGATAGTTGAACAAAATAGCAATATAAGAAATCATACAACTTTAAGATGAATGTCCTTAAACAATTTATAAGTGTTTAGAAATCAATAGCTGTACTAGTTCTTTTTTGGTACCTGATATGGAAACATGCATCAACCCCTATATTAATGTTTTGAATATGTACCACAGCCTAGAAAAATATACTGGTTTTTTATGGACATTTATATGTTTCGATCTATCATAATTGTGGACAACTAATCATGATACTGATTTAGTTATAAATGAAGTCATCCATCAAGTTTGGTGACAACTAATATATTTATATCTGAATAAACAAGTCATCAGGATTGCTATTGGTGAGGTCAATGCTTTTCCGATAGTCTCATGTCAAAGTGATAAGTTAAATGCATTTAAATCAAAGATTAAGTTGACCATTACTTCTAGAATAAGTATTCTTTTAGGATACTATAAACGTTTAGTAAAACCTTTGAAGTACGAATATGGAAATCTAGAAATTGAAATCTTCTAATGATGCCAATTTTCTTCTTTCTTCTTGAACAAAAAATGCTTAAATATGTTGCTAATTTATATTTCAGATTTGATAGAGAATTCAAATGGAGAATAGGTATCTAGAAAAGAGTATTCTTTTAGCAAAGAAGAGATGGAACTACCTATCGTTTTGAACCTCGTCGCAACTAGATTAAAGGTATTCATGTTCTTGCTTAGTTGAATATTCTTTATTAACTTCAAGAAATTTTTACGATTTATGTGCATTTGATCCTGTTTACATGAGATATAATAGCATAAGTGGTCCCCATTGATCCTTTAAAATATGTTATACTTATATTTGTAACTAAACAAAAAATAATCATTTGTTTTGCACATTACCTCAGATTGCAAATCAATGTATTTAGTCTTAGTACCTTCATCTCTATTAATCAACATTACTAGGAAGATTATTTTTCATGATGATTGATAATTAGTTGATGAATAACTAAACTGCACATTTCCTTTTCTATGATAATCATTTTTGATCTCTTTTGAATTTGTACTTGTAGTACTTTAGTTTAATTTAATGAACTCTTCTGCTTGATAGAGTTGGACAATATGGAAGCTTGAGTTTTGTAGGATCTCATGCTACGAGTGCAGAAGCTTGTACAAAGAGTGCAACTGCAACTCTCAGTTGATAAATACTTCAGGTGATCATTCATAAATTGTTTATTTCTTAAATGGTTTTGGTTGCAATGACTCATCATTAGGATTTAAGTTACCACTTGCCAAAAGACAATCAGCATCTCTTCTTAATAATCTCTTTATCATTATAACTACTTGGTTACCATTGATTTACCACTGATTTAAATGCTGCCACCCAAAAAAAAGGGGTAAAGTAACTAACTTGTTGGTAAAGTATACACCCTATAATTTTCATTGTTTTTCCAATTGGCGCTTGATTTATCTCTTATGATATCTTCTGAGTCGTAAGTTATTTAGGAAGTGACATGGTATTGATTGTGTATATATGAATAGTTAAGTAGTCAAGTGAGTAATTTATTTTACAATTTGATTTGTGCGAAGTAAAGCCATATATATGATTTGTATTATATGCAGCCTTGTTTATAATGGTAGTTTTTCATATAGCTTGAAATTCAGTTGTTGATAATAGTTCTCTGACATGCTCAAAATTCTGTTTTACCTACAAAAATGATCAAAAGTATAAAGAAGACAATGAACAAGAAGATTTCACTCAATCAAAAAAGACTCGAAGAATCCACATATGCATTCAACAGGTCTAATGGAATGGGAGAGCATATTGAGCCACCTTTGGAAAACACTTATGTTGGTAATGCAAGCAACTCAATTGCAAGCACTACTATTGCAAATCGATGGAAGTCCTGAAACAGCAATAGAAATCTGAAGACATTGATGTAAATCAGATTTCGAAAAAGAAGATTAGAGGCCAGACTATAGTGGAAAGACTTCCTTCAAATGTTGGAAGCTGAATCCAAATTAAATTTAACTCATTGGCGGAACTGATAGGAAGACTTCCTTCAGGTGTGCTTATTTTACATGTTCTTATTTAATATAATAGTAAACATTTTGAAAATCTTTTCTTTTGCATGGTTTGCATTTTGAAAATCTGTTATTTTGCATGGGTTTAGGTGATGTTGTGGAGGTGGATAGGTTGAGGCAGTGGTCACGGCAATGGGTGGGGCACAGGCCGAGGTTCTGGTAGCCGAACAAAGAAGGAAGGAGAAGCCAAAAAAATTTCATTCTGCAGTTAAAATTGGAATGAGAAGTGTATCTGAGTGAATGAGAAGTGTATCTAAATGAAGTCTGTAAGTTGTTTGGAAGAAGTTGGCAGTTTTTGGAACGGTTGTGGTGGTTAGACGCAGTGGCAGGGGTATATGCAGTGAAGCAGAAGGGGTGTGGTAGGTTGGTTGAATGTAACAGTGGGATATATGATAATGGTAATACAAGTTGTATCTGAAATAGGGAAGTTTGTTGGCTTGTGATGTTAAAAGAGGTGGAATAGGCACTGAAAAGTTGTGATTTGTAGTTGTTGGTGGTGTGATGGTTTATGTATTAAAGTGTTATAGGTCAGTGATGTGGTAAAGGAGGACAGAAGTGGAGAGATATGCAGTATTGTGAGGAGATGTTTTGATGTGTAGAAGGCAGTTCAACACAACAATGTAAGGAAGAGGAATGGCAGAAATGGTTGTAGAGAGTTTGATCAGTTTGGTGAGATAGCGGCAAGTAGAGGAAGTGTTCACAGAATGTTTGATGGAGTAAGGGTGGGATGGTTTGTATGTGCAACAAAGAATGTGCCAGAGGTGTTAAAATGTATGTGCAGGGTCGTGCACTGATATGAACAAAGAAAAAGAAAAAAGAGGTGAAATGATGTGGTTGCTATCCAGATCATCAAAGTTAATAATTAAATAACTCATTTTTTGGGTTTGTATTCTACAGGATCATTCTGCATATGCAGATTTCATCATGTAAGGAGTGACATAAGGATTGCATAGCTCAACTTCAGGTAGCTCAAGTACAATATAGGATGAAGGTTTGTGCATTTGAAGACCATCTTCTGCTTAATTTATCCACTATCAACGATACATTCTCTTTTCTGTATATATGTATTTTTGTGTCTACATATAACACGCTGCATTTATTTTTTACTACCGATTGTCTGATTATGTACTGTGGAATTTATTTATGTTTTTCATTCTTTTGTAGAATTATTAAATCTGATTATGTATTTGCCATCAAATTTAATTTTGAATGATAGTAATATTGCATGCAATACTTGTTTGTTATAATCAATAATATACACATAGTCTATTTGAGTACTGTAATAATGGTTTCTGAGAGTGGCTTTTTTGCATCAGGTATAAATAGCTGCAATAGAGGGATTAGTTTGGATCAGTTGTTATAAAAAACCGATGAAATAGAGGGATTAGTTGCATCGGTTTTCATTACAACCGATGCAACATGGGGGCTGTGTCCAAGCAACTGACCATGATATTTTGCATCAGTTGTTAGTAACAACCGATGCAAAAAGGACTGTTTTGCATCGGTTTCATAACTGATGCAAAAGTGTTAAGCCTGTTGCATCGGTTGCATATGCATCGACTGTTGAACTGATGCAAAAGGAGGGTAAACAACCGATGCAAATGGCCTGTTATGTAGTAGTGCAACATAGAATGGTAGAGAGAAATAAGGAATAAACTCACTTGGTTAATCCAATGGCCCATCAAATGTAATATAGTGATTAGAAAACCATCGAATTTTCCAAGTAACTCGAAAGAATTTCGAAGATATCCCATCTTCAAATCAAAACTCAGGAAGATGCTCAACAATTAATCAATCAAAAATGATTAATTTCACAAAACTCTACGAATAGAGTCAGGATCAAACTCACTTAAACCCAAACTCCAAGCAATAAAGAAGATCATCAATAAGATTTTCCGCATAAATATACGGAAAGAACATCCTCACAACAGGGTAGACACAATAGACAAGATTGATAAATCACAGATGGCTTCTCACAAGGCCACCAACTCGAACGACAGCAAAAAATGCAAGTCGTTAACAATAGCTCAAAGATAGAATATACTCAAGAACAAGGATATAAACTCGAATTATCTTTTAATCCAAGATATTTAGAATTTTTAAATCTCAACATCTTTTAAATTTTAAATCTCATTTTTCAACAGTTGAAAATTTTCAAACTTTTTACTATACTTAGTAAGTTATTTAAAACTCAAATTAAAAGTCCAAATTAATTTCCAAAGAAATTTGTAAATCCATAATAATATTCCTCAAAATTAATTAAGGGTTTAAATTCTCTTTACTCTTTTTATTAAACCACTTAAATAGTTTAAAAACAATTTTCAAATTCTCTTATAACTCTTCTCTTAAACATCCATTGTATATAATATAGATTCTAATATCTCAAAATATACTTCCAATAAAGCATAACTCAAAATTAATCTCATTTATATTCTCATCTTTATAATTTAAAAATAAATAAATGACATTGCCTCGCCATTGAGTCTCTAATAAATAAATATATCTTTTGGCTGTAGAGCTGACTGAACGATCAAAACTGCCTCGCCACTCTATTACTCGTCTCTAAAATCAATGGCTGCAATTACCATTCAAAAATAAATTTAATATTTAATCTCAAAATATTATTTTCAAAATCTCAATTTTTAAAACACAAACCATCGTGTCTGATTGCCTCATCATAGCATTTAGGAGATTCCTATCGATATCGTTGATCAGGCGTACCGACCAGAACTCTTAACTACTCGATGGACAACCCAACATCTCAAATTATTTCTATAAAAGAAATACTATTCATGTAAATATATTCTAAAAATATTCTTTGATTTTTTTTTAATATCTCAAAGGTCAAATTTCTCTTTAAAACTCATATTTATATAGCTTCAAAACTCAAACCAAAGAACATTAACATAATGCAACGAGATATTCCTAGAATATTCGATTCTCAAAATCAACAGAACGAGATATAGTATTCATCAATCTTACAATGTCATGAGCCACTCCCAAAAATTATCAAGATACAAGATAAGCAAGAAATTCTTCTCGAAGGAGAAGAAGCACACAAACAACAAATCATTATCTCAAACAAAGTAATGCTACAAAGAATAACACCGATTGAGTATCCGAAAAGGATATTTCAATGAAACTGAATGACAAACTCAATCAAACTCGAACAATCCAGAAACTCACCCATTTCTTAGTGGATATCTTCATGGAAGGATAACCGAAGAGCTAAGAGCCAGGAATAAGGTTACCTCAACACTTTATTTCCCAATTGGATGTCAAATCCAAACGGACTCAAAAAACTCAACAAAGTCACCATGACTGGAATTTGAAATATATCATCAACATATCGATACTCAAGAGTGAATACAAAAACTTTGAAATCATCATTAACATTCCAAAGTGATATAAACAATAAACCAATCAAAATAGGAATCCTAAATATACAATAGGATCTATAAAACAAAGGATTGGACTTAATATCAAATAAGTCAATCCATCTCAAATCAATTGCATCTCAAGATTGTGAGTAACAAACAAATACTCACAAAAGCAACATCAAATAAAAATCTCAGAATGCTCACAACGAGCCAATCGTTGTGGATCCCCTCAATACGATCCACAACTCTCAAAGGAACACAACAAGAATACTCAAAGGAATCAATAAGCTTCATTGATACGAACTCACTCTGTGACGACCCGACCTTCTACTACCAGAAAGACGTATCATCATTAAGAAAGAAAGGGATAGAAATAGGAAAGAAAGAGAAAGAAAAACTAACAACATCTGAATCTCACAGCGGAACGGAACAAAATATAATATATCACATAAATATTTCATAGTTTTTACATATATCAGAGTTATTCAATATCAATATACATGACAGTCATATACATACACCTATCACTATACACATCAGAGGTACAGTACATCTCAACTAACACAGCGGACTACATATACACACACACACACACACACACACACACACACGTCTGGAATCTCCTGCTCCAAGCTCCTCTAGAAATCAAAGTCCATAACCTATCACTTGGCTACTCATGAAAATTTGAGTACCCAAGAGTTTATGAAAACACAAAATATAAACTCCGGGTCAGACATGGGTCTGGTATGAGTAAACGGTTAAAGTTGTTTAACTTTGAAAACATTTGAAAATAAAGGTATCACGTAAGACTCCCCACAAATAAATACGGGTAAGTTTTTATCTTACGCTAACCAAAACATTTCATAGGAAATCCAGTGATATTATAATAGTGTCTAGGGTTTTCAAGTAAATAGAAAATAGCCGAAATTGTTACATCTATTAAATTCCAGCTACTAGCCACAAAAGTGGGTAATACAAATCAAAACCGTAGGGTCTCGTAGGGAAAATGGATTTCCAACAATGGCAGGGCTACTGGGGTACCGCCCGTCACAGTACGGGGCCTAGATCACCGTACCGAGTATCACTCCCGAACCCCTGCAACACAAGGCCGGAACCATTCCTTACTGAACAGTCCCGAAAAAGATAAACCCCGTGGTTGGCGCGACCAACCACCCACTAAGCCGGAAAAAAGGGACATCTAGACAGGGGAACTATCTTGTCCTGCTTGGGCATGACCCACCTAACCTTGCTGCATCTTCCTTGTTTTAGCCATTCCCGGTTGATGAGGCTTGAGGCTGCGATTACCTTTATAGAACATATTTCTTAGAATGCTCATCGTCCGCCTGACGATGTGCTGAAAGCATTCAATCCATACAAGTTTGTTCCGGGTTCGAACGAAACCGAAGGCATTATCTCGTTACACTCGTTTTGGAATCACCCTCAGATTTAACGACGATAACCCTTGCATTCTGAAACACCATCTTGATTCACCATTTGATAAATCACGACCTATCGTTTAATTCGGACCGATGTGGTTTACGGAGAATCAAATTTGATTCTTTCGATCCCGGTCTCATCGTAATCCAAACGCCATTTTAAGGGCCAAGTTGTCTAATTAACTTAACAGTTTAAATTCAACAATTGAATTCATATAGCAATTTAACACAGATAAATAACATCAGATAATTCATATAGCAGTTTAACACAGATATATAACATCAGATAAATCATATAGCAATTTAACACGGATAAATCATACACAATCATCATAGATATATCACAGAACATCGCAGGATATAAGTAAACATCAGAGGCAATCAATATAACTATCGATTCATCAACCAGTTTGATTTGTTTAAACTTAATTGCATATTTAAGAGTAAACTATATTTTATTCTTACTTAATTAATTACTAATAAATTAACTTATTTCAATTCATTAATTACTTATTACATTATTCACTTAATTACTTAATTAATTATTAATCAATAACCTTAAATATTGATTTATAAAACTCAATTACACAATTAATTATTACTATTTATTTATTTATTTAATCACTAATTATTAATTCCTTAATTAGTTAATTAATTAGTTAACTATGATTTGTTAATTAATCAACTTCAATGATTAATTGAATTCTTAATTACAAATGATTTTATACAAGATTATCATTAATATCTTTAATTACCAAATCGATTACATTTTGAACTACTATTACATCACAATTATAAATTTATTAAAATCACAATTAACTTTGATTTTAAATCATTTACTCGTTTTATTTTCTGTAAAACTTTCTCAGTAATATTAAAGTAGATCTTAGTTTAAATTAATCTGTTAACATCCTCAACTTGATTAATGCTTAACTTAAATATATCTTTCAACTTAGTGTTACAGATAGCAAACCCCAGTACTTAAAAACCCAAGACAACAACGTGATTATCACGGGTGAAACACGAGACTACCGTGAAATCTTCTCGCGTGAATCTCCTTCCTCTGTTCTTCTTTCTGTATCCCCTTTTTTCTGTAAGTTTGATAAACGTTTATATAAATGAACATCAGGAATTCAACCATCAGGTTTGCGATCGACTCGAGGCAACTACCGAAGAAAACCTGAACTCGACACGAAGCACCCTCATGTCGACCGAAAAACAAAACCCCTCCCCCTCCATCGCCACCGTGCACGTGAACGGTGGTTAGCCGAACCTCCAGCGACCCTTGCCAGTGCCCACAAACCACAATTCGCCTCGACAATCGAAATCAAGGCCCAGATTTCCAATTACCAGTCGAAAACAAAAATTGACCTGTAGCTCGAACATGCGCCACACACACTCACTGACAAATCCTTCGTGCGGCCACCATCCATCACCGGAGGTGATGAAACTTCACCAGCACGTCGTTCACATCCCCCCTAACTCCCCCTAAACTCGCGTTCCACTCGATTGACTCATGATGCCGAAATCAAAATTTTACAGAGCATAAAAAACATTTGCACTAAAACCCTACTTTTGATTCAATCCCAAAATCCTTGCAAATGAAAATTTTTCTCACATTTTTTTGTTGATCTAGAATCAATACACAAGCTCCATGTTGAATTACAACAACTATAATTGTTTGAATCATCAGAATTTCACAAAAATGCATTTTTGGCTTACTATCTAACTGTTCCCAAAATTGTTGACTACAAATTATAATTTTTATCTTAAAAATCATATTTTTGTGTGTAGTTTCAATATACAAATTCAAGTTTATGATTCGAGTTATTCGAATTTTGATCTTATTTTTATTTTTACTGTAAATTGGTGTTTACAGTACTTATCTTTCACTGCTACAAAAAAAAATGATACAAACCTAAATCTTAAACTTAAACTAATTTATTTAGTGATGTTACTACTTAGAGACAAGGATTTTATATAAAAAGGTTTGATAAAATCACTGTTTTGTTTTCTTTGCCTCAGAAAAAAAAAATGTTGGAACCTGAAAGAACAACCATATACAGAACTTACAGTAAATAGTAAAGCATTCCAGAATATCATGCATTAGCATATCAATTTGTCATGAATCACTTATTTAAAGTTATATTTTGGATAAGTTTACTCACCTGAATTGATTTACAGAGAATATGGTTATGTCTTGCTTCCCAGATGAACACAGTGATTTGATTTGCTTTCCAGACTTAAGCTTTGATGATGCTGTTGAACTTTATTGGGTTTTCAAAGACAAGGTGTTTGTTTATTTATTTTCTTTCTTATCTCAGTTTTACTACTAAGTTTACTATTAAGTTTTGTAAACGAACACAATAACATGATGTGTATAAATAGATAACAGTTGTAGGTTTAACTGGTACAAGTCTTACTTGTATTGACCAGGTTTGAATACACTGCAATGTGAAATGAGAATATATATTTCGGCTGAGATGATTACTTTGACAAATAGTTGTGCTATTTAATGTATGTGTCTTCCCATTTGTTTACAACCAATTAATATTGGCTATAGGTACAAAGATATTTGTTTACATGTAATTAATATTAGTTGAAAGTTTACTTATCTCAGCTACATGTTCTTAGTGCAAAGATATTTTGTACTTGATGTAAATGTTTTGTCTTCTTTTCATTATTCATGTGTATATGCAGGTTATAGTAATAATTCATCTTCTTAGAATTGTACTTATGTAAATATATTATGCAGTAACATAATTAGTTTGTAGCTTCATTAATTGATTTTGTCTTGTTTAAGAGGCTTGTTCACATTTATATATTTTAGTTATTGTTTTAGTGCAGCCTGACTTTGATTCTTGGTGAGTACAACTATATATATATAACTTTGTTCATTTCATATTACATTGTTAAGTGTTTCATTCTGTTACTTAATTGCTTACTTTCATATTTTATTTATAAACTTATTCATTTGGCTATTATTTTTATTTTTATTTTGTATTTTAGCCTTCAACATTTAAATTGTATTTCATAAGTTTACTTACTTATATTTATATCTTATATTCTAGCTATCAATTTTTAAATTACATTCATATGTTTGACCTACATTTTACATTTATTATTTTATATTGCTAGGATTAGATTTTAAATTTTAAACATTATCAAGTATATGTATTCATTTAACAAATGTTAACAATATATAGTATTTTAATTTAATTATATGAGTTAAATTTTATTAATAATATTGTTAAGAAAATTATTTTAGAATTTCAAACATTATTATCTATATATATTATTTCATACTAAATATAAATAATGTAAAGTATTTTAAGTAATTATATAAGATAGATTTTTATTGTGAATATTATTGAAATACTTATTTCAATTTTCCAGATCAATCTCCTTTTAAAATACAGCTTATATAAATAGATGGCAATATTTCCAAAATCATATTCATTTAAATATGATCAATTCACATTTTATATTTAATTAGATTAAACATTTATTAAAATAACCGGGGCCGAAATCCAGGGTCGTTACATTCCTCCCCCCTTAAAAGAATTTCGTCCCTGAAATTTTAAAACCAAGATAATTTAAAAGCTGTTATACCAACCATTCAAACATACATATCATTCATATACTAACAAACAACCAAACAGTCTATCCTAACTAACAACACTAGTTATCCGAACACGAATCCGGATAAGACTTCCTACATTTATTCAGAGTTGTCTCTTGATGATCAACAATCCGAACCGGATTCCTGTCCATAGTTAAATTCGGTTCAATTTCCAAATTCCTGAATTACTGGTTACACAACTAATGATGAATCATGAGCAAGTTTCCAGACATATATATGGAATACACAATGAATTTCATATATCCACTTTGGCAATTCAATTTTGAAATTTACAATATTAACTCTTTCCAAATTTATTGACCTCTTTACAGGAGTTCAATATTTATTCAACCAAGCCCGTACGATGTACATATACTATTCATACGCAATATCAAATCCGATCGCTCGCTCGATCACACAATTTCATTTCCGAACTAGTATCGTCCACCCGACTTCTTAGTACGGACTCAGAACTGGTTTCTTGATCAGAAACTGTCATCCTCCTTACATAGTCACAACTATGATAGAAAATTTCCCAGAATCAATCAAAATCCATATCCATGGTTCGTCGTCGAAAATCGAGTGAAAAATCCTAACTCGGATCGATATATAACTATCTTGAAATTCTGTACTCAAATCCGGATCAAACTGTGATGCGAATAAAATAATATACGTACATCCTACGTATTTATATCCATTGATTATCAACTATATCAATTTTCTTTTATTCACATTATTCTGATTCTATCTACTTGGAATAATTTTCTCAATATCAAATTTTACTTAAGAATTTTACCATTCATTTATTAAGCTTAATATAAGCATTATATATACTCTTATATTATTACTCTATCACAATAGACTTATATCCTCTTATTTCCAATCTGAATTTCTAATTCCATGTGAATTCAATTGTATCTTAACTCTGAATATTGAACTTTTATTGACTATCTCCATTTATAACTGATCCCTATTATTATTTTTAAATTAGTTTCATTCCTTAGTTTACTTTAAATTTTCAATTTGAAATTGTTTTGTTGCTATTTTTTTTTTCTCGGTTTCCAAAATTTAGAAAAGTTTAAGCACAGTCTCCATTTGTTTAGCATTACATATTTTCATAAGCACATATGTAAGGTTCCAATCCTTATCACAATTTATTCCAATCAATTCTCAAATCATTCGCTTTAGTTAAAATGATTTATAACTTACTTGCTTATATTTAATTCATTTAAGCAAAACAAACTCATATTCAAAATCGTCCTATTTTGCTTCCAATAATTCATAGAATTTTATTTAATCTTGTTTACTTTAAACAACTCATTTCTATATGCAGTTTGACCATATTATTGTGAATAAATAATCACTTAAGCTTTATGACCATTTTAAATTGATTACATCTCAATTTTAAACTTGACTCCTTCCCAATTAATTTATTTACAATCCTTACATTGCATTTTCTTCCATTTCAATTAGGTTTGATTCCAAACCATTTTATTAAACTCGACAACCAATATTTTAAACAATCATCTCACAATTTACTTGGGTCATTTATTTTCTTCAAACTGTTCCACCCAATGACTTAAGTTTACTCTATTTCATCAATTTTTCATTTAAATCTTTGATTTGATTTCCCTTTAATCAAATCCCAATTATTTTCTGATTAGTTTATTTTTTCAATCCATTCTTAAATTTTAATTTACATTAACAATTCATTATTGAATTTATTCATAATAAGGTTATTCAATTTATACTTGAATTAGATTTGTTTACACTCTCACCAATTCTGTTTTAATTCAATTCAATATTTACTTATTTACATAAGAATTTTATTTCATTCAATATTATCAGTAACTCGATTGAATTCATTTAAATTCAATTTATTCCAACTGAACTTCAGTTAAATTTAGCTACTTACAAATCTTTAAATTTTATTTCTCAATATATAAGCTCAAAACTTATTTATCTACTTAACAACTTATATTACTCATTTGGTCATTTCATCTTATAATCATAATTCCAGATTATTTATATATATAACACTTAGCATCTTAAGGTATAAATTTCCACCTCACAATTATAATCATTTTACCTTCAAACTTTATAGACAATTTGGTTCATTTTGAACTGCAATTCCGTTTATCTTATCTCGGGTTAAACTCCAATATGTTTCCCTATTTTCATTTACTTAAGTTAAATTTTAATTCCCAGATTAAAAATTTCCAATTTCTACTTGTTAATATCAACTTTACTTTCTAAGTCCCATAGTTGATTTATTTAAACTTTTCATATTATCTAAATAGAATTTCTTAGAATTCAATAGCCCGGTTTTCATTTCCAAAACCATTTGAAAGGATAACTACACTTATCCACTTGGTATATCAAATCAAATTTCCAAATTCCAAACACTTGTTTTCACCAAAACAAATTTTCCCTTTTTGAAAATTTACTTGTATACCCAACAACTCCAAACCATATCATGTCCAACTATCCTGGTAGCAATCCATCACTTTAGAAACTCGAAAATGAATACTGATGATGTGGCCATCACCATCAGGATTATTCTCCAACGACTGAAGTGAGTTCAGTGCTTCCTTACTTCCACAATTTCTTCTCAAAATTTTTTTCATTCAACCATATTTTTCCAAAACAATATTCCATTATTGCCTTCAAATCTTTGGAAAAACATTTCAAACATTCCCAAGATTTTAAATTCCCAAATTCCTTTGTTTAAATCCATTTAAACGCCTTCAAATTTCCGGGACTTAAATTCTGGTTTAATCAAATTTTATTTATATTCCCCTTTACTTAAATCATGCTTAGACAATTTTATTTGGTTATAAACCACTCGAATTTTAAATTTTTATTCGATTATAGTATTAACAACCAAATATCCAAATATATATAATTACTTCAGAGAAATATTTCTTTTATGTCAAAATATAGTTTTGGGTAAAATTATTTCATTTACCCTACTTTAAAAAAAAACAATACCGTGTCGGTCTATCCTGTTTAACAGTTTAGAAATCCCTATCGATGAAGTGGCGTCCCACACATCGACCAGAATCCATAAACACTCAACAGATAAATCAACACAATATAAAAACAATTTTATATTCACTAACAAGTACGCGCTCATATCTATTAATACGCTCAAACTCATTTTAAAGTACTACTGACTCTATTTTATGAGTAATTTCTACCAGAGCCAAGGTCATCATCAACTTATGCTCTGATACCAACTGTGACGACCCGACCTTCTACTACCAGAAAGACGTATCATCATTAAGAAAGAAAGGGATAGAAATAGGAAAGAAAGAGAAAGAAAGACTAACAACATCTGAATCTCACAGCGGAACGGAACAAAATATAATATATCACACAAATATTTCATAGTTTTTACATATATCAGAGTTATTCAATATCAATATACATGACAGTCATATACATACACCTATAACTATATACATCAGAGGTACAGTACATCTCAACTAACGCAGCGGACTACATATATATATATATATACACACACGTCTGGAATCTCCTGCTCCAAGCTCCTCCAGAAATCAAAGTCCATAACCTATCACTTGGCTACTCATAAAAATTTGAGTACCCAAGAGTTTATGAAAACACAAAATATAAACTCCGGGTCATACATGGGTCTGGTATGAGTAAACGGTTAAAGTTGTTTAACTTTGAAAACTTTTGAAAATAAAGGTATCACGTAAGACTCCCCACAAATAAATACGGGTAAGTTTTTATCTTACGCTAACCAAAACATTTCATAGGAAATCCAGTGGTATTATAATACTGTCTAGAGTTTTCAAGTAAATAGAAAATAGCCGAAATTGTTACATTTATTAAATTCCAGCTACTAGCCACAAAAGTGGGTAATACAAATCAAAACTGTAGGGTCTCGTAGGGAAAATGGATTTCCAACAATGGCAGGGCTACTGGGGTACCGCCCGTCACAGTACGGGGCCTAGATCACCGTACCGAGGATCGCTGCTGACCCCCTGCAACACAAGGCCGGAACCATTCCATACTGAACTGTCCCGAACAAGATAAACCCCGTGGTTGGCGCGACCAGCCACCCACTAAGCCGAAAAAAAGGGACATCTAGACAGGGGAACTATCTTGTCCTGCTTGGGCATGACCCACCTAACCTTGCTGCATCTCCCCTGTTTTAGCCATTCCCGGTTGATGAGGCTTGAGGCTGCGATTACCTTTATAGAACATATTTCTTAGAATGCTCATCGTCCGCCTGACGATGTGCTGAAAGCATTCAATCCATACAAGTTCGTTCCGGGTTCGAGCGAAACCGAAGGCATTATCTCGTTACACTCGTTTTGGAATCACCCTCAGATTTAACGACGATAACCCTTGCATTCTGAAACACCATCTTGATTCAACATTTGATAAGTCACGACCTATCGTTTAATTTGGATCGATGTGGTTTTCAGAGAATCAAATTTGATTCTTCCGATCCCGGTCTCATCGTAATCCAAACGCCATTTTAAGGGCCAAGTTGTCTAATTAACTTAACAGTTTAAATTCAACAATTGAATTCATATAGCAATTTAACACAGATAAATAACATCAGATAATTCATATTGCAGTTTAACACAGATAAATAACATCAGATAAATCATATAGCAATTTAACACGGATAAATCATACACAATCATCACAGATATATCACAGAACATCACAGGATATAAGTAAACATCAGAGGCAATCAATATAACTATCGATTCATCAACCAGTTTGATTTGTTTAAACTTAATTGCATATTTAAGAGTAAACTATATTTTATTCTTACTTAATTAATTACTAATAAATTAACTTATTTCAATTCATTAATTACTTATTACATTATTCACTTAATTACTTAATTAATTATTAATCAATAACCTTAATTATTTATTTATAAAACTCAATTACACAATCAATTATTACTATTTATTTATTTAATCATTAATTATTAATTCCTTAATTAGTTAATTAATTAGTTAACTATGATTTGTTAATTAATCAACTTCAATGATTAATTGAATTCTTAATTACAAACGATTTTATACAAGATTATGATTAATATCTTTAATTACCAATTCGATTACATTTTGAAATACAATTACATCACAATTATAAATTTATAACAATCACAATTAACTTTGATTTTAAATCATTTACTCGTTTTATTTTCTGTAAAACTTTCTCAGTAATATTAAAGTAGATCTTAGTTTAAATTAATCTGTTAACATCCTCAACTTGATTAATGCTTAACTTAAATATATCTTTCAACTTAGTGTTACAGATAGCAAACCCCAGTACTTAAAAACCCAAGACAACAACGTGATTATCACCGGTGAAACACGAGACTACCGTGAAATCTTCTCGCATGAATCTCCTTCCTCTGTTCTTCTTTCTGTATCCCCTTTTTTTTCTGTAAGTTTGATAAACGTTTATATAAATGAACATCGGGAATTCAACCATCAGGTTTGCGATCGACTCGAGGCAACTACCGAAGAAAACCTGAACTCGACACGAAGCACCCTCATGTCGACCGAAAAACAAAACCCCTCCCCCTCCATCGCCACCGTGCACGTGCACGGTGGTTAGCCGAACCTCCAATGACCCTCGCCAGCGCCCACAAACCACAATTCGCCTCGACAATCGAAATCAAGGCCCAGATTTCCAATTACCAGTCGAAAACAAAAGTTGACCTGTAGCTCGAACACGCGCCACACACACCCACTGACAAATCCTTCGTGCGGCCACTATCCATCACCGGAGGTGATGAAACTTCACTAGCACGTCGTTCACATCCCCCCTAACTCCCCCTAAACTCGCGTTCCACTCGGTTGACTCATGATGCCGAAATCAAAATTTTACAGAGCATAAAAAACATTTGCACTAAAATCCTACTTTTGATTTAATCCCAAAATCCTTGCAATTGAAATTTTTTCTCACATTTTTCTGTTGATCTAGAATCAATACACAAGCTCCATGTTGAATTACAACAACTATAATTGTTTGAATCATCAGAATTTCACAAAAATGCATTTTTGGCTTACTATCTAACTGCTCCCAAAATTGTTGACTACAAATTATAATTTTTATCTTAAAAATCATATTTTTGTGTGTAGTTTCAATATACAAATTCAAGTTTATGATTCGAGTTATTCCAATTTTGATCTTATTTTTATTTTTGCTGTAAATTGGTGTTTACAGTACTTATCTTTCACTGCTACTAAAAAAAATAAAAATGATACAAACCTAAATCTTAAACTTAAACTAATTTATTTAGTGATGTTACTACTTAGAGACAAGGATTTTATATAAAAAGGTTTGATAAAATCACTGTTTTGCTTTCTTTTCCTTAGAAAAAAAAATGTTGGAACCTGAAAGAACAACCATATACAGAACTTACAATAAATAGTAAAGCATTCCAGAATATCATGCATTAGCATATCAATTTGTCATGAATCACTTATTTAAAGTTATATTTTGGATAAGTTTACTCATCTGAATTGATTTACAGAGAATATGGTTGTGTCTTGCTTCCCAGATGAACACGGTGATTTGATTTGCTTTCCAGACTTAAGCTTTGATGATGCTGTTGAACTTTATTGGGTTTTCAAAGACAAGGTGTTTGTTTATTTATTTTCTTTCTTATCTCAGTTTTACTACTAAGTTTACTATTAAGTTTTGTAAACGAACACAATAACATGATGTGTATAAATAGATAACAGTTGTAGGTTTAACTGGTACAAGTCTTACTTGTATTGACCAGGTTTGAATACACTGCAATGTGAAATGAGAATATATATTTCGGCTGAGATGATTACTTTGACAAATAGTTGTGCTATTTAATGTATGTGTCTTCCCATTGGTTTACAACCAATTAATATTGGCTATAGGTATAAAGATATTTGTTTACATGTAATTAATATTAGCTGAAAGTTTCCTTATCTCGGCTACATGTTCTTAGTGCAAAGATATTTTGTACTTGATGTAAATGTTTTGTCTTCTTTTCATTATTCATGTGTATATGCAGGTTATAGTAATAATTCATCTTCTTAGAATTGTACTTATGTAAATATATTATGCAGTAATATAATTAGTTTGTAGCTTCATTAATTGATTTTGTCTTGTTTAAGAGGCTTGTTCACATTTATATATTTTAGTTATTGTTTTAGTGCAACCTGACTTTGATTCTTGGTGAGTACAACTATATATATATATATATATATATAACTTTGTTCATTTCATATTACATTGCTAAGTGTTTCATTCTGTTACTTAATTGCTTACTTTCATATTTTATTTATAAACTTATTCATTTGGCTATTATTTTTATTTTTATTTTGTATTTTAGCCTTCAACATTTAAATTGTATTTCATAAGTTTACTTCCTTATATTTATATCTTATATTCTAGCTATCAATTTTTAAATTACATTCATATGTTTGACCTACATTTTACATTTATTATTTTATATTGCTAGGATTAGATTTTAAATTTTAAACATTATCAAGTATATGTATTCATTTAACAAATGTTAACAATATATAGTATTTTAATTTAATTATATGAGTTAAATTTTATTAATAATATTGTTAAGAAAATTATTTTAGAATTTCAAACATTATTATCTATATATATTATTTCATACTAAATATAAATAATGTAAAGTATTTTAAGTAATTATATAAGATAGATTTTTATTGTGAATATTATTGAAATACTTATTTCAATTTTCCAGATCAATCTCCTTTTAAAATACAGTTTATACAAATAGATGGCAATATTTCCAAAATCATATTCATTTAAATATGATCAATTCACATTTTATATTTAATTAGATTAAACATTTATTAAAATAACCGGGGCCGAAATCCAGGGTCGTTACACACTCGCATCGAAAAAAATAAGAATATAGTAATCCCAAATAAGATTATTCATAAGATAAGATAACATCAAACTCAATTATGGAATACTACGGAATATAATTTATATTCCTAGTCATATTCGATCTCAACATATCCCAAAACTCGAAGAAGAATCAAAGCACGATTCAAAAACAAGCTCGAATAAAGGACAATGATTCACTCATATTGTACTTCGACGTATCGTGATATACGTATTGTTCTGTATTTATTCTACTTTGTTCTGACCACAACTCTGATACCAAGCTGTAGCACCCTACCCCGAGACCCGCCTTAGTAAAGAGAATTAACGAGTAACTACTAAAGGGGAGAAGAGGGCTGGTTAAGGGCGACCATCTACAATTTTGTCTTAAACATCTACTGAATACGTCGATAAATGCAATATGATTTTTTTTCTATCTCAAGTGGATCGACATACCTAGTAAATACTTAATTCGAAACTATAGGTGGCTAACAGATCTATCAGAACAAAATACAATAATTAAATGAAAGGCACATCACAGAACAGTAATCAATATCATATATATACATATGCACCGATACATATTTAGTACAATACAATATGGATACAATAAAGGTGCTACTCGAGCACACCATATACATCGAATCAAATATAACTACATTAGAGTATGCAAAAGAACAGAAACTACTCAAGAGAAAGAAGAGCTGATATCCAACATCAACTTGAAGCTAAGTCCAATAGATGATACCTGAAACAACTCGGTCTGATCCGAGTGAAAACACATGGTTCAGGCTAGCTAAAATCATCAGTTAAACAGCATAATCGATAAGGATAAGTAGGTGAAAGCTATGGTATCCTTTTTCTTAAAGGATGCCATGCCCTAAACAGGGTTTCAACATCATAAGAAAGGAAAACATCTCTTCTTGGCAAATAGAAGAGATAATGATGATAAATTTATACTTAAGCGACATTACTAACACTTAAGCAAATGGAACGTCGGCGAGCAAAGTTTTAAAGATAAGACTCAACAAATATCGCTTTCGCCTCATATCATCGGTGGTATAAAAGAACACGGATAATGACTTCAAATGGTTCAACTATCTTCTTAGAAGTGGTCGTCAATATAACAATACATCGAAGGTACATATCCTTCATACATAGAATAAAACGCATATGGATGTGCCTCATCTCATTGGCACATCCTAAGGATCATTCAAGGAAATATAAAACCCAATCATAAAAGAAGCATTATACTTATTCATACCTCATTTCATCGGTATGAATATAGATACATCTCAAATCCATCACTAAAATTCATCATAAAAGATACTTCATTATCATTTATACCCCATCTCATTGGTATAAATATATAAATACATCTCAACTCCATCTTAACATCAAGTAGTCTATAAAATCATCAAATGGTCAATCCATAATGCAAATAACTCAATCAAAGAGTAACATCATAAATGATTTCACTATATATGTAAGCATCTCATCTGGCACTAGGCTGGCAATGTAATAATCATCTAAAGACGGTGAAGTCTAAAACATCAAAACTCAAAGAAATTCCGAATTGGACAGATCCTCGACAGCATGCCGAAGCGATGCTACGCGCGCTACATCGTGACTAGTACTACTATTTGGTACCATAAACATCATGATGACTGGAGTCAAATAACATCTTAACATCGTGAAGATCATGAATGACTATAGTCTATAACATCATGATGACTCCCAGTCACAAAAAACCTGAGTTAATAACATCGTGATGATCGGAGTAGCACTACATCGCGATGACTCCAATCGAGTACTCATGGTCTGTAGTACTAGTAAACATCATGAATATGTCAACTTCTCGGATACGAACCCAATAGGTGTTAACGTTTGTCCAATACCACGCGTTCGCACCTAACGGTTTACTAGTCGTTAGTTGTACCACACTAGTAAAACATCATAAACATCAGGAAAATATACTCAGCCTCATCTCCTTGGCGAGTAAATATAATACCATGCTCATCTCATCTCATTGACGAGTACTAGTGGCATGTGACTTGTCTCATCTCATTGACAAGTAAAAATTATCATAATACATCTCAATATCGTAAAATCATCATAAAGAAGCTTTCCTCATCTTATTGGCAAGTAAAAATAACATCTAGATGGTTATTTATAACCATAATCCCAATTAGGAATTTCTAGCTCTTAATTCACCTCATTTCATTGGCGATTAAGAAACACATGTTAAAATGGTCCTTCATTGAATATACTCCTAAATTGGAGTTCTCGGACAACATCGTCTACCCAAAATTAAATAACATTTAAATCATCTCAAATAGTTCATCGAAAGGGTTTCGATAGTATGAGTCTGAAATTAAGCGATAAAGCAAATCCATGTGTCCCTTACCACAAGTTTTACTTTACTTTTTAATTGTCTTTCTTATATGTCCGAAATTCATAAAAATAAGTAATTTTATTTATAAAATAGTTTTTATTAGAGAAAAAAGAAATTTAAAACGATTTTCTAAGAACGATTATTAAAACCAATATTTGAAATTCCTTTATTATAGGAAATAAATCTATATTTATTTAGAAAAATAATTTAAAAAAATACCATGTAATAATAATTTGAAATGTCCATGTATTTCAAAAATGGTTTAGTGAAAACCGTTCTCGAAAGTAATGAAAACTAAGAGGGATATCTCAAAACCGATAACTTGAATTCAATACGAATTCAATTCAAATTTAATCCAAAATCAATTCAAATACCATTTAAATTTGAGTTTCAAATTCTTCAAATATAGCTATCCTACCGATAGGCATCATAGCTCTTAAAATTTCTCAAAACATCAACAAAACAGAGGAGAACGAGAGCAAAAATGAGCTAATACAATTCTAAGGTCAACGATTGTTGTTGCTGTCATTTTTCTCTCAGGACAGCAACATGCAAACATAATTTCGACCAAGTAAACTTCAAAATTAAAGAAAATACAATGAATGAAACTTGTAGCACATGGCCTAATCTTTCCGGAACGTCAAAAATTATCAAATTTGGATAAGAAACAAAGAAGTTAAAGCTAATTTTGTTTCAATTTTAAACACAGAGCAAATAATAGTTTTGCTCTCGGGATAGTAGTAAAAAAATTTGATTTGGACATAGCTAACCTCAAAATAACAAAAAAATCAGTGAACGAAAGTTGTAGTACATGAATTTTTCTTTTCAAAACATTAAAAATTATCGAATTTCTATCAAAATCGAGAAAGATATAGCTCAAACAATATCAGATTCAAACTCAAGAAATTCTATCAAAGACAGAACTGTACTTCTGCTTACAAATCTGTTCTAGATTAATTAAATAGTAAAATATCAAAATAAAACCTGAAGATAGATTACTCCTTATTGAATGTAGTTTCCAGCAAAAAAAATTTGACCTAAATTGGATAAGAAACGAAAAACTTATGGCTAAAACACTTCTCAAGCCTATGATTGTTGTTGGTGTCAATTTGCTCTCGGGATAGCAACAAACAAGCACAATTTTGGTCAAGAAAACTTCAAAATTTTAGAAAACGCAAAACATGAAACTTGTAAATAAATATCTGCGATTTTCATAACATCTAAAATTATTGAATTTGGTTAAGAAATGAAAGAGTTATGTCCAAAACAAAGTGACCAATAGAAATTAGGAAACAAAGAGAATAAGAACCAGAAAGAATAACATATACAGTAAACAATTTTATAAATTTTCTCGCATGAACTTTAATTTTTAGCTAACAATTCGTGAGCTTGTACTCACCTTAGCGATTTTGCAAAAAATTTGCAGCAAACTTTGGAGGAGAATTGGAGCTTCAAAATCTATAAAAGCTAAAACAAAGACATGCACATCCACAGAAATTGGTTACAAACAATTCATACCTAATTCTAAGATTTTTGATGAAATATTTGGGAATTGGTGGAGATTACCTTCTCTAGTCTCTCTATTTGATTGATTTAATTCCTTAATTTGTAGAGATTTTGAGTGAAAATTGATTTATAAGAAGGAAGTCATTGATTTCTTTTTTTATGGAGGCCCTTATTTAGAATATTGAAGTTTTTAGAAGAAAAGTGTTTTATCAGGAAAAAAAATAGTCAGAGAGAAATGAATGTATATCTCTTTGAACATTCTAGAAATTGGGTTTGTAGGCACAAAATAACCCTGTAAGCCCAATTCTCATACTTAGAAAATATTTAGAGTAAATATGCACATGTGATTTAGTAATTTACACATAACTTTTGTATAAAATTTCCAAATTACGTGCATTGTTCATGTTTTAATAAAGGAAACATGTTAGTGACAACAAAAATTTAATTTTGCAATTAAAAATATTATTTTCCCATCAAAAATATTATTTTCTCCATATAACACAAATTTTTAATAATATTAACCAATATTCCCATTTTTAGTGAAAAATCACTATTTTCATCCATTTCAATCAAATAACATTTATTTTTAAGTCTAATAAAGTGTATTAAAATGATTTAACACTTTTATAACATTAATACGTCATTCCAAGCCCAATTACACTTCTAAATTTTGTTTTCTTCATATTATTCCTTTTATTTTACAATGAAAGGCTAACATTGGAATAAATTTCCAGTATTACTAATTAACTAAAATTAAACCATCATAGTTACTTATTTTCAATCCATATCCATACATAAAGTTTTTCAAACTTTATTTCATTCATTTACACTTTTTTTCAACCGTCGAATGTTAAAATAGGCTTCAAATAAAATAATATGACTTATTTAAATTTCAAATCCTAAATTATAATCATCAAGATATTATTTATATAAAACTAACAATATAATCCCTCATTTTATTATCGAATTCATTTTTTAACACAATATTAAATTATAATTTTCATTACAATTTAATATTAACAGCATTCTCCAAAATCTCGGGTTGTTGCAGTTTGGAAACTTAAAGGAAGATTAGTTAAAGGGTAAAAAGAGTTTTATAAATGATTTAGATATTTATAAAAGAATTTTAGAAATGGGATTATAGATATATAAGAAGAGTTTTATAAATAGTTTTACGGACTTATAAAAAGTTTATACATCTTTTGAAATTTATAAAAGAGTTTATAATTGGAAATGGAGGTTGGGTTTTATAGCGGTTTTTATAAAGAGTTTTACAAATGGTTTTGGAGATTTATAAAATAGTTTGCAAATGATTTTAGAAACTTATAAAGGTATTTATAAATGATTTTATAAAGGAAATGTTTTTCAGTTTTGTGAACATACTTATGTCGTTAAGATAAATATATAGATATTTTCCAAGTATTGAAAATATAAGGGTTTTTGAATGAACCTTGGTAGAAATATTTTGATATGAATATTACAAAGTTATTTTAATTAACCAAAAGATTAATTAAGGTGGCTGGTGGTTACTTGTGTACTTAACCAATGTTGGTTTTCCCTTTGGAAATAAATCCTTGATATGAATGTGTGTTGCTGATAGTTAATAACCAACTATCGGATATGAACCCAAAATATAACTTTGGAAATATCTAGGGGAAACACATGAGTTATATGGCATGGTCATCTCCGATGATGTTGTATTATGCATATAAATCTCATTTCGTTCTCCTGGGGTAAATGATAAGGAAATCCATCTACTACCGGTTAGTTAGTGATCTTCGCTCTTATCTTTAGCTGTAATTTCATAGAGAACTGGGGTTGAATTTAACAAAAATTATCATAAGTTGTTTCGAAGAGACCGATATCGGATATGTTATCCGAAACCCACTTCGATCCAACTCAAGTGTTTTGAAGTAAAGACATCTTGAAGATAGTGGAATTGAAGATGGAGCTCTCAAGCATTTCTTTCAATCCTAAAATGAACTTGTATAGATAAATGCTCGCATTGCATTATTGCCTGGAGGGCAGTGTTAGCATTCCAAGTAGGAAATGCTATATAGAAGGTAAAATATAGCTTCAAGCCTCATCAACCATGAATGACTAAAACATGGAAGATGCAACAGGTCTAAGTGGGTCGCTCATAATTAGGGTATGATCATCCCTATCTAGGGTCGATATTATCTCTCATTTATGTGCTTCGGGGCCTATTAATGGAAGGGTGATCATATTGGGTACTACTAGTCAAGTGGGATGTCGGTTCTGTGTTGGCAGGGGACCGTAGCGAGGTCCTCGGTGTTATTTTATCTAAAGGTGCACTGTAAAGGGCGGTACTCCACTAGCTTGGTCATGTATGAAATTCATTCTCCAATAAGCGTCGTACAGACTTTGTTGTGCCCAACTATGTTGAAATGTGAGATGTAAGCATTTCAGCTATATTCATATTTTACTTTGACCTCTATACATTATTATAATATCAATGGTTTTTCTATGGAAATTGTTTTGGTTATAGTAATGTAAAAGCCCATCCGTGTTTATGTGCGGCGAGATCTTACGAGATAACTTTTTTTGAAAGATTTTTGACACAAAAAAATTCAACTGGGTGTGTTTTTTTACGCTGGTTTACCAAAGTGACTCGGATGTCATTCTATTATAATGCTCGAGTCAAACCGAGCATATTATAGATTTGGTTTGGATGCTTTGGAGTTCAGGAGACAAGCTGGAGGCCCAGAGACGTATTCATGTATATGGTTATTTTTCCGCTGCATTCACTGCTGTATTTACTAGCAATTATAAGGACAGGTTGTTATAACTGTCCGAGCTAAAATAGGTTAGAGTACTCTGATGGATATCTATATATATATATATACTACAATTTTCTTTTGTTTAAAGATTTGTTGTAATTATTCGTTTCGCTGTGAAATTCTGTATTGTTTAATTTTTCTTCTTATCTTCTTTCTTCCTTCTTATATTTTCCTAACAATCGGGTTTTCCAGTATTCGATTGCTCAGCACGCAATAAAGTGGACGTATTAGTGCCAATTTTCGAGGGTCGAAAATCTCGCTTCGTTGCACTTGGTATCAGAGCTAAAGGTTTAGCGAGAACCTTGGCTTTGATGGGGTACCCATTATAAAAAGGGTCAGTAGCACCCTAGGATGAGCTTGAGTGTGTGTGTGAGCATGTATTTGTTAGTGGTATAAAAATGTTTTATAATGTGTTGGTTGATCTGTTAAGTGGCTTATGGATTATGGTCAATACGAGTAATTAATGTTATTGATAGGGATATATAAACACTTGAACAAAGCAATTCGATATAGTATTGTTTGGAATTGATTAAATGAAACAATTTTACCTTGATTATATTTTATATATAAAGGAAAAAACTCAGAAATTATTATAGTATATATGATGTGTTTGGTTGTTAGTAAATGATAACATTCGATTACTATCATTTTTTATTTTTGTTTGTGTTCTGATAAAAGTTATTATTATTATAATATAAACAAAGATAAATAATAAAGAAATTGTTTTATATAACTAGTGAAAAATTATATATGTGGAAAATAATAAATATGATTTATAAAGAGGTTTAAAAGCTGAGAATTTGAAAATTTAAAATCCCATGATTTTGGAAATTGTTTTTAGAGTTTTAAAGAAATAAAAATGATGTTGATATTTGAAAATGTTTTGAATGGAAATATTTTAAAAGAATTTAAAAAGGGATAGAAAGCACTGAACTCACTTCGGTTGTCGAGAAATAAATTTGATGATGACTGCAGCATCAACGACGTTCATTTTCAGGTTTCCAAAAGAGAACTTGCTACCGTTAGGGTTTTGTTTTGGTAAAAAAAGTTTTGATTTTAATCCCAAATAATATTTGTTATATAAAAAGAGATATATATTGTATTATTTCAAAACAGAGATGAAATAAAATAGAGTGTTTAAATTCTAAAAAAAATTATCTAAGTATTTTTTTGAACTTATAAGAAATCAGTTTTGTAACTCATATATTTTGAGAATTAGTAAGCTAAAACTGATAATAATAGACATTAGTGGTGTTGTATATTTTTTTTTATTAAACTTAAGTAAAAGTTGATGGAATGGGTCTTAAGTGATATCAGTATTGAAAGAAGGATACCAAGAAACAAATGAATATGAATAAAGCAATATGAATAATGACTATGAATAAATGAACGTAAATAAAAGAATTAAGTATAATAAAAAAACCAATTGAAATAAGTATGTAAGTTGTATATATATTATTTTATTCGCGTAACTATTTGATCCAGATTCCAGTACATGATTTTAAGATGATTTAGTCGGTCTGAACAAGGATTTTTCACTCGATTCTTGATGGTGAACACTTGATACGGATTTTAATTGATTCAGGAGTTCTCTATCATAGTATATAGCTATGCATAGAGAATGAAATTTTTTAATCAAGGAACCAAATCCGAGTCCACATTAGATTGGTTGGGTTAATGATACTAGTTTGAAAGTGAAATTATATGATCGAGTGAGCGATCAGATTTGATATTGCATATGGATGATATACGTACATCGTATGGGCTTTAATAAATTAAATGTTGATATTGAAAAATAAAAATTGGCATGGTTATGAATAAACTGAATGGATATTATTTGTTTGATGGTTTCTCTAGTTGCATTTGTTGCATCTGCATATATTTTTTTAGGTGATTAATAGGTGCAGATGACGTATGCTTCATGTTTGGAGCTTGCTTTCGTATTATATTGATGTATATGCTTGTTAATGCTAATAAAAGGGACACATCAAGAATTACATACCATATTTTTATATTTTTCCCACGAGATGCCTCATCCTTGAAGATGAGGCGTATATTTGTGATTATATATATACTTTAAAATTTTCCAATCGGACACCGCAAAGGAGATGTTGGTGAAATTTTCCGTAAATTTAGGGCGTTGGAAATTTTTGGAAAAAGTTCAGACTAAAATTTGATGTTTATATTATAACTTGAAAGGGTATTGGTTAGTAACTATAAATGAATTAAAGATTTAGAAGATGAGATAAAGTTTCAACAAACTGATTTTGGAAAATTAAAGGCTCAAAAGAATTTGGTAATCTTCCAACTAATTGGTTTTGAAAAATTAAAGGGTTTTGTTGCATTTTTATTAACTTGGAAATTTCGGTGGACGAAATTCTTTTAAGGGAAGAGAATATAACGATCCAGAATTTAGTCAATTGATTTTGAAATATTTAATTGGTTTTAAATATTGAATTATTATTTCTATAAGTTAAATAGCTTAATCTCAAATATAGGGATTTATTTGAATAGTAAATTTTGTTAATGGGAATAGTAAATTAAAATTTTTGGATTCTTAAATAATTGAAATCTTGTTTTATATGTGAAATAAAGTGATTTTGAAATTTTATTTGGATTAGTATAAATAAGAATGATAATAGTAAACTTTTAATTTAGAATCTAAAGATGATTTAAACTGGTTTTAAAAATAACTCGTTTTAATTAACGTATGAAAATAGTCTGGGGGCACTATCTTGGATTTCGACGAAACTAGTTATATTGGATACGTAATAGTGAACTATTATATGCAATCGAATTTCATGGCAATTGGATGTATCATGTGGTCGTACGTGTTTGAAATGCATTTAAATTATTTCAAGAATTTTATAATATAACTCAGTTTAAAAAAGCTATCTTCTATATATGATCGAATTAGGCCTTGAGACTAGTTCTTTTATGTTCAGAATGGAGGTATTTAGTATAGAATGCCAGTCGACATACCTTGTTTGGAGTTTGAGATTTTGGGTGCTTCGATTTGATATTTTTAGAATTAAATAATGGGTACCCTGCCTTATTCACCGTAATCAGCCCATACTCCCCCAACTATTCACCCATACCATCCCCCTACATCAGTCCATAATTGTACCATACTGTCCCTCCTATTTATAATCCCCTATTCATTTTATAGTAAATATTTTTCAACACCTCCATTCAAATTTCAATTTGAAATTCTACACTCCATCAAAAATCATGAAATATGATATGTTGGAATCGAATGGTTGAGGTCTTCCTTCCCCTGTGCATCATTTTGTGTTCGACTAAGGTGGCTGTGAGTGTTCTATGGAGGTCAAAGTCGAGTGGGCACTAGGGTTTAGGTTTGTTGGAATTTAGACGACGTTATTAGTTTGGACGGTGGCAACGTGTTCGTCTTGGCGAAGGGCATCGCACAGCAGAGTTTGGTGGACCAAAATGGAGTGTAGGAAATTATGTCCTATGTACGGTCAGATCGAAAATTATCAAGGGGTGCAGACGTGGATTTAAGGTGTTGGGAAGGTAGTGCTTGGGAGGAGAGACGCACTGGAGTCGACGATGTTGAATTTCATCAAGCGGTTAGGGAGAATTGGAGGGTTGAAGTGCATGTCTACAGTGGGTTTGATCTTTGGAAATGGAAGGCATTTAAAAAGAGAAAGATGGATTATTTTTTTGAGTAGATAATTGGCGTATCTGTAATTTATTTAAAATGAGATGTAATTGATTTATAAGTGTAATTGGTGATATAAAAATATTATTTAATTCATTCTCCAATAAGGGTTGTACGGACTTAGTTGTGCCTAACTATGCTGAAATGTGAGATGCAAGCATTTCAGCTGTATTCATATTTTACTTTGACCTCTACACATTATTATAGTACTAATGGTTTTTCTATGGAATTTGTTTTCGTTATCGTAAGATAAAAGTCCGTCCATGTTTATATTCGGCGTGGTCTTACGAGATACCTTTATTTTTGAAAGATTTTTGAAACATAAAAAAATTCAACTGGGTATGTTTTTTCATGCCAGTTTACTAGACTGACTCGGGTGTTATATTATTATAATGATCGGGTCAGACCAAGCATATTACAGATTTAGTTTGGATGCTTTGGAGCTTCAGGGGATGAGCTAGAGACCGAGAGTTGTAATCATATATATGGTTATTTTTTTGCTGCATTCACTGTTGTATTTATCAACAATTGTGTGGATAGGTTGTTATAACCGTCCAAGCTGAAATAAGTTAGTATACTCTGATAGGTATATATATATATATATATATAGTTTGCTTTTATGTAAAGATTTGTTGTATATAATAGATTATTCGTTCCATTGTGAGATTTTGTGTTGTCTAGTTTTTCTTCTTATCTTCTTGCTTCCTTCTTCTTTTTCCCTAATAATCGAGTTTGCTAGCATTCGACTGTTCAGCATGCAACACAGTGGATGTATTAGTGTCGATTTTCGAGGGTCGAAAAACTCAGTTCGTCGTGACCTATATCCAAGGTCGAAGATAGAAACTTAAAAAAATTTAGTATAATATTCAATGTCGAAGATGATGTTGTTGACCTTCATAAACTATAAATTATTCCTCGATTAAACAAAAGTTAAACCTTTATAAATTATATGGCTACCGTAGTTATAGGGTCATCGATCCTCTTAAAACATAGGTCACTTCGCCTCTTTAAAACGTTTGTAGTTTATATAAAAGCAAGCCCCTTCGGCTTTAAAGATGAAGTGGGACGTCGTGGACATGAGGCATTGACTCTATAACATAAGGTTGCCAACCTTGATGTACATCTAGCTCAAGACCCTCGACGTCTAAAAAAACCTTTAATTAGACCCACTTCGACTACTATGTCGCTTATTATTTTTATAGGTCGAAGTCATATAAAGCGGCATCACTGTCATAGTCTTGAAAATAATCATAGTGATTAAGTGCGGCATTATTAGAAATAACGATGAAGAAAATTGACGTCTTCGACATTAAGCTTTTGAAACGCTTAGATGAATCACGGAGACATGTTGCCGCCAAATATATGTTGCCAACGACGTCGACATTAATGGAATCATTTCATAGCTACAATAGCATCCATCGTATGCTTCCCTCAATATCAACGTCAATGTTCATAGAGGTGGGCATTGTTTTAGGCTTGGAGAGGACACATGCAGCATGGCATCATCATATTTCTTACTGTTTCATTACTACTTTAAGTAAAAACTTTTCTCTATATCTTACTTTTTGTCCAATTTCTATTGGTTAAAGCAATTTCTTTATAAATCTCTTTCATAAATTACTTCCACAATAAATTTTCAAGTTCCCTAACATATTTAAAATATCTAATTAATGTCTTTAATTAATTATCCTTTTAAATGCTTATCTAGCATAATAAATTCATAATAAATTGAAATTACTCGGGAAAAAATTCCAAAAGTTCACAAAAAATTAGATAATATCCTTCTCTTTACCATATAAAAATGTCGAAGCCAAAAAGCATATTTAATTACCCACTTAGGGAATCCATGAAATAATCTATATAATTTGGAAAATTATGAAATTAAAAACCCATTCTCAAACCAAGGTTTTATATAGCATATCAAAAAATCAAAGAATTTGGAGGTTAAAATATTAGGTATTACCAACAAATCCCATTTAAATAATTCCATAAAAATCCTTTAGTTCATCATTCTATCTAAACAATTCAACCATATCTTGGCAAAATCTATCAAAAATATTTGGATATTACCCATAGCCGAATTCAAAATGCAAAAATAGAGATGGAACAATTATTATTCACCTTAGATTGATTCTTGGAGCCGCTAAGCCTCTTTCCCTTGAATCCCCTTGATTTCGATCCCCTAGCTTTAGTTATGGCGACCTTGAAGTTTTTCTTTTGAATGCGTAAGTTTTTGAAAAGTGAGAATGAAATGAGGGGGAGAGGGTTATAAAGGTTAAGGATGGAACTACCTATTTTGCCCTCCTTATATTTTCTCTTATATGTTTAGTTTTCCAAAACAATCTTATTAGTTTATCCAGGCGCAACTTTATTAATTAACCAAATCTCATTTTCCTTAACCATTTGCATTATTCTATTTAATCTATCCAATTAAATATCTAAAATAATGTAAAAGTAAAATTATGGGTGTTATTTGTTGTACGCTTCTATCCTCTATATATTCGATGTGTTTCAAGATCTTTTCCATCGTTTTTGAGTCGATTCTAATTGTCTTCCCGATAACACTTGAATTGCCTACTTCCTTTGCTTTCTTCTCATTATTTCTTGGAATTGCTTGTCCAAACTCTAGGAAAATCACTTGTCCATGAGTGGTTAGAGAAGTACATGGAGTTGGGGAGGCGGAAAGGAGAGAAAAAAACAACTCCTCACCGACCCAAAATCACTCTTTACCAACCAAAGTCACTCTTCACCAAGTTATCTCCTTAGTCTAATTTTCATTGAAATTTCTCCCAGTTGTTTCTCTATTTCTTCTAAGTTCACTTCTAAGTTTTCGAGTCATTTCGTCTTCGCCTTAGCTTTCTAACTTTGGTTTAAATCCACTTTGATCAAAATGCAGATTAACACTTGGCCCCGTCCAAAGTAAGCCATTCGAATGTAGGGTGTGTTTTGCTCAAGAACAAGTTTCAATAGCAATCATTCTTTGGTAGTTGAGCTCTTCGGCTTTCCATCGATCACGATCTCGGTGGATCATCCGGTTCCTTCAGATTCACTGCTAATTAAAGGTCATTCTAGACTATCATAGCTAAGGACTCTAGTACTTTCATATGTGTTATTCATAAATCATAATTAGTTTGTTTTCATCTGGAGATATCATATCGTATATAAATATCGTCTTGTGTTCATCCGAAATTCATCTGTTCTACTCCGATTACATGGCATTCAAATCCTGAGGTCAAGTCAATGTCAATTATAGCGTCCTATCTCTTCAGATTGTCTAACATCTAATATATGGTCTCATCCAATCTATTGTCTCATCCAATCTAGGGTCTCATCCAATCTAAGGTTCGATCTCTCTGAATCGTTTGCCGTTTAATCTAGCGTTTGATCTCCCTAGATAGTTTGTCATCTAATCTAGGGTTTGATCTCTTTGGATTGTTATTCTTCCAATCTAGAGTTTAACTTCTCTCTGAATCCTTGCTAAGTCTGCTTGCTCTCCGGCAAAGGAACTTAATAACCAAGTAAGCCCATTCGCTCAGTCTCCGATGAGGTGGTTTAATTTTGATGTCTTTAAATCCTTGTCGAGCCTAATCCGCTCGCACTCCGATAAGGGAGCCCAATGTTTAAGCAAGCATATCCGCTCACTCTCTGGTGAGGGACCTTATTTCTTGTGGTCATCACCTTGTTTCTTTGTTTAGGACTACCACGATCAATATCAGTCATCACATTCAAGTGGTTGGTAAAATCCTAATCAATTTTAGAGGGTCCTCAATCTCCATTGGGATTTCCTGATCAGTGTCAGTCATCTCTCATGATGCCTAAGCCAGGGCATCTAGCAATCATCGAAACATCTAATCCTACCAAGGATCACCTTTAGACTTCCAATTAGAGTGTGCCTAGGAATCGATCAGGATCCCTAAACATATAAATAGGTAGTTGGTAATTTGGAATCATTTATTGAGAATAAAAGACGAGATAAGGGAATCGTACCTAACTCCATCCATCCCGATTATTGGATTATCGTCCAATAGAAGTCTTTGATCCATAACTTCATCATACCCCCTATTCCTATGGTGTGCTTCTGATTCCAAAATCATCCGTTAGAGGTATTAGAACTCATCCAAGATATAAATCGATCGTGCCTCTGAGCAAGTTTGTTTTCGTACCTACACGCTGTCGGTACTAACTGGTTCTGGATGTAAGGGAATTATTCCAATTTTCTCAGCTACACCTCCAATTGCTCTCGCATTGGTTTCTGAATTCCAGCTACTCCGGTTGTCTTTGTAGACCCATCCTTCTGAGAAATCCATGCAGCATTTCCTGTTGTCGAATCATTATTCCATCTTGCATCTCTTTCATCATTCTCTTCATCTCCTCTCGGGTCATGTAGATGGAATGATTAGAATTTAAGAAAACCTCTTAGCTGCCTCCATGCTCTGGTTGCCTTCCTCTAGCATTAGATATGGTGTTATGCCTCTTCATCTTCTCCAAATCTCAAATTTAAGCTTCAAGGCTTTAGATCCAATTCTTTCTCACTGAAAACACCAAAATGTTGATGCCAAAAATGACACCAACACCCAGATATCAGATGAAAGCACCAAAATGTAGAGATCCAAATAAAACAAGAAAAAACAAAAGGAAAGTAAAAGGAGACACAAGAATTTTTATAATGGTTCGCAATCTCTGGCCTACATCAACTTTATATTTTTGTTATTAGTTGTTTTCTCTTTCGATTACAAGTAGTTATATCATATCTGACCACAATCTAGTGTATCTTAGATTTACAATGAAGTTTCTAGATTGTTTGAGAGTCAGTAGTTGTAGGGTTTTGCTGATCTAAGTCGTAGAACAAAAAATAGTAGTATCCTAGTGACTTTAATGGAGGAGAGATCGGAGGTGAAAAAAAGAAGAACTCACTTAAGTCGGAAAATCTGATCTGAAGAAGAAGATCCCCTCTAGTTGTTGTATGGCTAGTATTTATAGAGAAACGGATGGACAAGTTCAAAAGCCTGCTTGCAGTAAAGTTCAGAAGCAGGCCCCGATGTTGTATAAGTGAGCATAGAGATCCACGAAATAGGAAAATAGCTCAGTACTGATCTAGTTTGCTTCTTACAAAGCGAACTCTTTCACTTGTTTTGTTCTTCTATCCTTTATTCGTTGTGTTCCAAGCTCTTTTCCATCGACTTTGAGTCAATTTTAATGATCTTCCTTATAGCACTTGAATTATCTTGCTTCCTTCATTTTCTTCTCGTCAATCCTTGGAATTGCTCATTTAAACTCTGGGAAATCACTTATCCACTGGTGGTCGGAGCAGTATATGGAGTTAGGGAGGCAGAAAGGAAAAATAAAACAACTCTTTACCGACCCAAAATCACCCTTCACTGACCAAAATCACTCTTCACTGAGTTATCCCCTTAGTCTAATTTCCATTGGAATTTCTCTAGTTGTTTCTCTATTTCTTCTAAGTGTGCTTTCAAGTTTTCAAGTCGTTTCGTCTATGCCTTGACCTTCTAAGTCTAGTTGGAATCTTCTTTGGTCAAAAAGTGAGTTAACAAGTGGGTTGGACCTTAGGTTTATTCGCCCTAGATCCTTCATTATAATTACTATGCATTTTATCATCCCTCTTTACTTATTGATTCTTCTTTGAATCTTTACTCTCCAAAACAAGATCATCATCTTTTTTACTTACGAGTGACAAATGAATAAATTAGGCATTCCTTATTTTCCATTCCACCACATTAATATTATTTAATCATTATATCAATTTATATTTCCAATAATAATGTAATTAAACACGTGGGTTTTATAGTCCCCCCTTAATATAGTAATTTCATCCTCAAAATCCGAATAAAGTACTATTAAACACAATAACCAATAATAATGTTTACTAAACATGGGGGGTGTTACATGCTTCTCTCCTTATTTTGTTCTTACTCGTTTCTAATTTCAGTTCACGCTGTCTGATAATTCTCGTTTCATGCTTTGCAACGCATCCGAAAACGTATATCCAAGTTTCCAAGCTCTCATAGTTATTAACCAAACGCGCATTGATTTAGCACTTCAAATAGCAATGTCTCACGCATATGACTAGATTTGAACAAATTGCCTTTTTCATTATTCGTTATTTTTCATCATGTTTCCAAATTTATAAATTTCATAGAAAGCTACCCCTATTTCGATTTTCATAAATATATATGGTCAATCATGATCATTTGTTTGATGACTTGCAATTTGTGTATCCGTTCTCCATTCCCAAATATTACTGCCTTCGCATTGAGTTTAGTATAACATTTGAGGAGGCTAGTTGTTAAAATACTCAACAAAGTGCCCCGTATTTTGATTTAAAGATCTAAAAGTTGTATTATTCATTCTAACGATCCTGGGAAACAAAACAAAGTTGTGTTTCATTCATATATAGGCATGCACACAGATAATTATGATTTTATATAGACATGCAGGCATCATTCAAGCATAAATCATTCATACCATACTACAAATTGAAACACTAACAAATATAACAAGGTGAAGGAGGTTTGCTCACCTGATGGGTTGCACAGAGCAGAGAATACAGGGAAGAACAGAGACAGATAATTTAGGCCTGGAACTTGCATGCTTTGATTTTCAGGCTTTTGATGCTTTGATCTGAGATGCTCTGATCTTCTTAACATTGCTTCAAGTTTGTTCTTGAATTGCTATTTGATTTTTTTTATTTTGAATCTTGCTTTTGCTGTTTGAACTAGAATCCGGTTTCCAGGTTGCACTTGAAAGCAGCAACATTTTTTTCTTTCTTTAAAAATCTGGAACTGCTTTCATCTTATGATCTAGAACTTTTCTCATTGTTTTGAGTTGAATTCTTGCTTTGATTCAAATTTGATTCTAGACTGCAGCTCTGATTTGTTGTTGAACTTTAATCTTATTTGATGTGAATTTGTAACTTGTTTTTGCTGCATACTTTTGTTTTGAATTTCAATTAACAGGGAATAATGAGCCTGGTTATTTTTTTTTCTTTTCTTTTGATGCATGTTAATAAAATTTTCAAATCAAAGAAAAATCTTTCTTGCCACATGTCGTTACTAATCTAACATTTGTTATGCATGTATTTAGTTTATTTCACAAGTGTTAAATGCCATCATATTTATGTTTACACCCATCACTCTAGTTTATTTAGAATTTATGTTTAAAATCCCTACTTATTTTTAATTTATGAATCGTATTTATAAATTTTGTTTTCTTACATTCATATATTCTTATATATATGTAGCAACCTTGGTTTTGGAGATTACCTGTATATGTTAAATTATAACGAAAGTTATAATTTAATATGGTGAATTAAAATTAATTAGAGATTTAAATTATTTATTTGGAAAAAAACAATGAATTTTGAAAATAAAATGTGAAAATAAAGATTGAAAATTTTATTTTGTTTGATTGAGTTAATAATGAATGAAATGTGATTTTATTTGGCGAAAATGCAATAATTTTATTAATTATTTCCAAATACTTCTTTTAATAAACTTTTTTAAAGGAAGTATTTGATGTTTAAAAGGTATTTCTGTAAATAAAAAGATGGAATTTGGTTTAAAAGTGTTTTTTTATTATAAAATTAAGTTTGAAATGGGTTATTATATTTTATTACACAAGAGAATAGTTCTTGTGAAATTTTTTAGAGTTAAAAATGAAGTATTATGTATTGTATGTGAAAAATTGTGTTATTTAAATAAAAGTAAGGTTTTACTGATAAAAATAATAAAATTTTATGTTGTAGAGAAAATAATTTTATTTGCATAGAATTGCTTTTATATATATTTTTGCTTGGCTTTAACTTGAGAAAATAAGTGCATATATTGATAAAATGGATGAAAAAATACATTACTTAGAATTTCACTAAGTATAATTGTCTTTGGGCTTATTGGGTAAGGTTTTAGATCCAAAACCCTAAATCTAGAAGTATCTCGTGAGAAGGAATTGCCTATACGTTTCTATTCATTCTTACTTCTCAAAAAGAAAAATACAACTTACAGTAGAAATTAAAACAATGGCCTCTACTTAGCTCTTCATAGAGTAGCATCAAAATTAGTGAAATCAAAGGGGATAATAGCAAATCAAAATTAAATACATGTAATCAATATCAAAATCTCAAATTTATGTTATCAATTCTCTGATTAAGGATAGATATTGTTGTAACTTTCTATTCTCTATTTGCATGTTTGTTCCCCCTTCTTCTATAGGTTTTTAGCTCCAAATCAAGACTAAAGCTTCCAAATTGCTCTTTAGTTTGCTATATATTTGCTACAAACAAACCCTAAGGTGAGTAATCTCACTCACGCTAGCTGTAAACCATTGTTTATTCATATTTAGCGTAAAATTGGATGTTTGGAGCTATAAAGATCAAGTTTTGGTCATATATTGTGCTCAATCCAAAAACTAAATTCTGTCCATCTTTGAAGCTGAAACAAATTTAGGCATAACTTTCTTATTTTGATCTGATTTTAATAATTTTAGATGTTTCGGAAAGGTTAAATCATGTACTACAACTTTCATGTATTGAGTTTTCTATAATTTTGAGGTTTTCTATATCAAAATCGAAATTTTCTACTATAATCCCGAGAGCAAAACCAATATTTGCTCTGTGCTTAAGGCTGAAAGTAAATTAGCCATAACTTTCTCGTTTTTGATTCGATTTTGATAATTTTAGATATTCTGGAAAGCATAGAAACTAAGCTACAACTTTGTTTTTATTCATTTTGCCTGATTTCGAAGTTATCTATGCTAAAATTCCAATTGTTGGTCGCTGTCCTGCAAATGCATAAGTTCAGGCTAAGTTTGATGTTTTTTGTAAAATGATCATATTTTTTGAACCAATAATCAGAATTCAACGATCCTAGTTATTATGGAAAGCTTAGAAACTAAGCTACAACTTATTTTTTATTCATTTTTCCTGATTTCGAAGTTATCTATGCTAAAATTGCAATTGTTGGTCGATGTCCTGCAAATGTATAAGTTCAGGCTAAATTTGATGTTTTTAGTAAAATGATCATAACTTCTGAACCATTGATCGGAATTTGATGATCTTAGTCATTCTAGAAATCATAGAAACCTAGCTACAACTTTCTTTTTATTTATTTTGCCTGATTTTGGAGTTATCTATGCTATTATTGCAATTGTTTGTCACTGTCTTGTTAGTGCATAAGTTCAGGCTAAGTTTGATATTTCTAGTAAAATGGTCATAACTTTTGAACCACTGATCTGAATTAGATGATCTTGGTCATTTTGGAAAGCTTGAATTATATGCAATAACTTTCGTTCAGATTGTTTAAAAAATTTCAATATTTGCTAGCTCAAAATAGCGGATTTTATCCGCTGTCCTGTGTTTTGTTCCATGTTGTTAGTGCACTTATTGTTTTCAAACCACTTGAAAATTGTTTTGCATCCATGAACATGTATATGCATGTTCTAGCTTGGTAATTATGGTGTTAAATATTTTATTTTAAATATTTTTAAGAGTATTTCTAAATAATAAAATTAGATATACTATATTTATTTTATATAAAAAATAAAATTTTAATAAAAGGATTTCTTTGGGTTTTGAAAATTTTATTTTAAAACCCGGTTACCTTAGTAAATTATTGCGCAAAGACCATAAACTTTTTTTTCCCTTTCGGATGTATAAGAATGAGAATTAAATGATTTAGCAAGGATATATCGTATGGGACATGTGTTCTTGTTTTATCGCTTAATATCAGACTTCTACGACCGAAGCTAATTTGAATTATTATTTTGAGATGATTTAAAAGTTGCCAAATTTTAACGAACATTATTGGTTGGAGAATTACTCTTTTTGAGTATGTTTGATGACGAACCAATCTAGATGTTTTTACAATCGCTGATGAGATGAGGCGACCAAGACGAAAATTTTTCGTTTGGAGAATTATGATTAGAAATAACCGTCATGATGTTGTTTTACTTACCGATGAGACGAGGTAAGTCTATTTATGAAGTATTCATGAAGTTAAGATGTTTATGATGATTTATGAAGTTAAGATGGTTATGATGATTTTTACTTGTCAATGAAATGAGACAAGTCACGATGGAACCATTACTCGTCGATGAGAAGAGATGAGTATGGTATTATATTAACTCGCCGATGAGATGAGGCAGAGTGAGTTTTATGATGGTTCTGATGTTTTATGATGTTTTCTAATGTGGAACCAACTAACGATTAGTAAAACATTAGGAGAGAACGTATAGTATGGGATATACGTTCTCGCCTTTTGGGTTCCTATTCAAATAGTAGAGACACATTCAAGATGTTACTAGTACTAGACCGAGTACGATTGGAGTCACCACGATGTTCACGATGTTATTACCCAACTCCAATCACCATGATGTTTTTACTCGGATTTGTGACTGGGTGTCATCAAGATGTTCCGACTAGTCAATCACGATGTTATGATGTTATGTGACCCCAAGTCATCACGATGTATGGTACCAAATTACTAGTACTAGTCAAGATGTAAAGCATGTGTTGTCTTCCATGAAGTTTAGATGTTTCGTTTTCACTATATTGATGATGATGCTTTATTATAGCCTTATGTAAGAAAAGGGCTTATTTATATACATGGTTTTATGGTGATTTCGAATATGATGTTTTGAACTCTTTCCGGGTTCTATTAAGAAGGATTTGAGGCATTTTATATTTATATCAATGAGATGAGGTATAAATTATGGAAATTCTTTTATAAGGAGTTTTAATAGTGGATTTGAGATGTATTTATATTTATACCGATGAGATGAGGTATAAATGATTATGAGATTTTTTTTATAATAAGTTTTAGTGAGATTTGAGACGTATCTATATTCATACCGATGAGATTAGGTATGAATAAGTATGATGCTTCTTTTATAATTGGGTTTTATATTTCCATGAATGATCCTTGGGATGTGCCAATGAGATGAGGTACATCCATATGCGTTTTATTCTATGTATGAAGTATATGTATCTTTGATGTACTGTTATTTTGACAACCACTTCTAAGAAGATAGTTGATTCATTTGAAGTCATTATCCATATTCTTTTATATCGCCGTTGATACGAGGCGAAAGCGATGTTTATTGAATCTTATCTTTAAAATTTTGCTCGCCGATGTTCCATTTGCTTAAGTGTCTGTTATGCCACTTAAGTATGACTTTATCATCATTATCTCTCCTACTTGCCAAGAAGAGATGTTGTCCTTTCATATGATGTTGAAACCCTGTTTAGGGCATGACATCCTTTATGAAAAAGGATACCATAGATTTCACCTAATTGTCCTTATTGATTATTCTGTTTAACTGATGATTTTAGCTAGCCTGACCTGTGTGTTTTCACTCGGGTCAGACCGAGTTGTTTCAGGTATCATCTATTGGACTTAGCTTGAAGTTGATGTTGGATATCGGCTCTTCTTTCTCTTGAGTAGTTTTTGTTCTTTCGCATAATCTGATGTAGTTATATTTGATTCGATATTTATGGTGTGGTCGAGTACCACCTTTATTGTATTCATGTTGTATTATACTAAACATGTATCGGTGTATATGTATATATATGATGTTGGTTACTGTTCCGTGATGGGATTTACATTCAGTTATTGTATTTTATTCTGATAGATCCGTTAGCCACCTATAGTTTTGGATTAAGCATTTACTGGGTATGTTAATCCACTTGAGTTGAAAGAAAAAATTATATTACATTTACCGACGTATTCAATAGATGTTTAAGACAAAATTATAGATGGTCGCCCTTAACCAGCCCTATTCTCCGTTTTAGTAGACATAATTACTTGTTAATTCTCTTTGCTAAGGCGGGTCTCGGGGTGGGGCGTTACAATATACATATATACAAATTTGATTCAAATAAATTTAAAAAGAAGGTATACAACTCCTTATTCAATTCTTATTTTAAACTTGAAGTTGAGTAAAAATATCTTTATATAAATCATTTTTATTTCTAAAAGATATATACATGCATATATGTAAATTTTAAAACCTTTACTTATAATTGACTAATATTTGCAATCAAATTATTTTAAACTCTTGCCTAGTTTTATATCTACATAGATTTTCATTTTTATAAATTAACTAATATGTTAATATTTTACAAACCAAATTTTATTCCAGAAGATATGTTCATTTTAAAACTTTTTATATTTTCAATTTAGCTTTACAACCCATTTTTTGTCAAATCTTATTTAAATTGAAACTATTATATATATTTTTTCAATTACTTATACAATTTATAAAGGAAAATGAATTGGAAACAATTTATAAATAATCATACATATATAAATCATAATTTATAAGGCTTTTTAATTCTAATTTATTTGTTAAATCAAATTCCAAAATATAACTTCCACACACACATATATATATATAATTAGAAAACAAATTTTTATTCATCTCAAATATAGAGTATTCTAAATTCAATTTTATTTCTAAAATATTAAATCTTGAATTTCAAACTCCAAATTCAACTTAAAAATCCATTTATATACATAAGTAAACATATATCTTATTCAATTTGGAAAGTTAAAATAATTACACAACTTTATAAAATACTTATTTTTGAATTCCAATCCAAAATTCTATTTTCACAATCTATTAAAAAAACACATATATTAATTGTTTTTGGAGAAACTCAAATTAATTTACCAATTAATCTCACAATTTAATTCAAAATTTTATATTAATTACCAAATATTTCAAAGTTTAATTCCAAAGATCAAATTAACTATCAAATTAATCTTAGCTAAATTCCAGGAATGTTATAGATTCCCCTCCTTAAGAAAATTTCGTCTCCAAAATTTGCCAAGGAGACAACAAAAGAATATAGAAAGATAGAGAGATGAATCGCCAGATCAAGCTGAATATCTATTCAGCATTTGGCTTACCAAATCAGAATATCAACAATAGATATGAGACAAACCCATACAATATTACACAAGATACTCGGCTCACCAGATCTACGAGATATACAGGGGAGTGGTTAGTTCGAAGGAATAACTAACCACTCGTAGAATATATCTGGACCCAAAAATTAAACAGATATATGGATGCAATCCCAAAAAATTTAGTTTAGAAACCAAAGTATGTATGAATATGCGCTTATATGTTTTTGTTTGATGATAATAAACATATATATTCATTTAAATGTATTTGGTAATGTACTATTTTGTTTTTCATAGATTAAATAAATATTTGTTGAATAAAATAAAATACACAGAATTTGAATTCAAACAGAACAAGCTACACAGAATTTGAACTCAAACAGAAATTTTATTCAAACAAATATTTATTACAATCTTGAATAGTACAAATTCAAGCTCTCACTATACATATACATTTTTGATTACATCACAATTTTTTTTACATTAATAACCTCACTACATATCACTCACACTTGTATTTTGTCTTCAACTACATTCCAGTTTGAATCCAGCATCTGAGCAATCTGCAAAAATATTCACTAACGCAGTAAAATTGAAAAAGAAATATTTTTGCAATATAAAATAAAATATGGTTTTTGAAAATAATATTTGCCTCAGTTATTTGGGTTGTTCGTCATCATTTACATTTGAATTCATCATACACGAACAGTGTGACATGCACAGTGTATCACTGTACATGCCACAAGGCCGTGCACATCAATATACACTTGATAATGCTACAGGGATAGGTGAGCACAGGTCAAACCCAAATGAAAAGCCGGGTTCAACTCACGTGCAATATATTTAAAATCACGACACGAGCACAAGGTCAAACCCGAGTTTTTTGAAACTGGATTCAACTCAAGTGAAATTTCAAAACTCAACATGAATGCATTCAAAGTCCAACACAGTTACAACAATGCATGCAAGTGCCAACAAATGTCCAGAGACCAAGTTCATATGCACAGTGCAGATCACAAAGACTTGTCACCAACATATGCAGCAAATTAATGAATCGAGTTCAGTGTGGCAATGCACCATCCAGAGACTCGGTGAAGTCAAAGTGTGCAACTACAATGCAACTACATGACATGAATGCAACTATAGGAACTCAACAAGGCAGACTCAAGTGAATGAAAACATGTATGCAACGTGGTGAGCAACACAAGGGCAGTGGACAATGCAGACAATCAAATGAATGTCACAAGCATGAAAACTGTATCGAACATGATATAGTAACAATATGAAGACAGCTACTTGACACAGTAAACTGCAAGTGTCGACCAGGTAGCAAGTCAAATCAAAATGCAACATGCAAGCCATCAAGAATCAGTACACAACAACATGAGTGCAGTAATGACCACCAGAATCTCAAACAAATGCAAGCAACAAGTTTACAAAGGCAATATGAACAAGTGAAGCATCTGTGTCAAAGCATAACATAGTATGACATGAAGCATATACATGTGAGGACAGTTAATACAAGAACAAGTCGAGATGAACAAATGAAAACAAGTCGAGAAGAACTAGCCAGCAGATACATGAACAATCCAAACAGCAATGCAAATGCAGTAATGGGTGAACAGACCACACATGTACAACAAGTTCAAGTGACATCACAGCAAAGATGACACAGACTCAAACAAGTGCACCACTGAGCTATGCAAATGAAACACAGTGGAAACACTAGAAAAACAAGCAACATCAATAAACCAAAGTGCAGATCTACCAGAAGTACAAGTGCAGGCAAGTGCACAACTTCACAACAATCAAGGCAATGCACCAATGCAAGTGACTCATGCAACATGACAAGTAATCAGTGAAGTCACAATGACTATGCAGTGGACATAAATGCAATGAAGTTGTACAAAAATGTCCAGAGACAGTCTCATAAGACAGTACAGTGAATGGGAAGACACACGTGAACATGAAACCAAACAATATCAAGTTCAAATGACATCACAGCAATCATGACAACAGCCAGTTGCAACAAAGACCAAGCTGCAGCATACCAGAGGTGCAGACAACTCAAATGAACACAATGCACATGCCAACAACAAGTCCAGCAACATGAACACATGGAGAAGTGGCACAGCAATTTTTGAGAAGAACCAACAGAAACATGGAAATAATAACAAGCAAATGAATGCAAGTTCGTATGTACAGCAACTCGAGCTTCAGAAAGATCAAAGACAGCAAACAATGTGCACCAGTCCAGGCTACAACATGAATAATGCAAGAACACGGACCAACAGCTACATCAAAAGCAAGTGCAGCAGAGAATGGCAACATGCAAAAACAAGGCCAGAGAATGCACAGTGGAATGAACAAGTGATGCACATGATATGGCAATCACAAATGCTTGAAGACTACAGAACATCAATCAAAACAAATTCGATCAATATCGATAACCAAGGTCACAGTGAAATTAACATCATCAGAGAAGATGGCCAGAGACAAAGCTCACAGGGATGAACATAAAGATGGCCGAAGCAGTGGCAATCAACAGTGAAGTCGTAATTCACAGTAAAAGCCGAAGTCAAAATTCAAAAATCAAAGTCGTGTCTTTGAAAAAGTCCAAAGTCAAAGCAAATTAAAAAGAGGAAAGTTTCTGCCTTTTTATTCAAGGAAAATCAAACGATTGAAAATCAAGGCCGTGAGTAACAAGTTGAAATTATATCAGGAAAGTCGTGCGCATCAAGCAATTAACAAATTGGGAAAGTATCGAATTGATACGAACGAAAGCAAGTGTATTCGAATTCATATAAATACAATACCCCAATTGTCATCATCGGCATCGAGTAAAAGGCAAACAATCAAACCAACAAACAGAGAAATTACATACCGAATCAACAACGAACTCGATCATCAGAGAACGAGCAAGCCAAGCAACGAGAATCGATCAACAGAGGAGAAACACGTTAACCAGAGAATCAACATAGGCGTGCTCCAGAAAAGCCCCAAATTTGGATCGCGAGCCGAAGCCCTAATTTCAACGAACAAAGAATACAACGTCGGCCGCAATTGTTTCAGAAGGAAGAACAAAGGATCGGCCGCATTGTTCTCACAAGCCAAAAGAATTGGATCGGGCTAAAAATAAAAGGGTCGACTTTATTATAAAGGGGATTTGTTTAGGGTTTTATTAAGAGGGTTTTTCTTAATTTTTATTTGAGGAAAAATTACGGATTCACGTTTGTATTTTAATTTTTGCTCCTGCTTTATTTTTGAAGTCTGTTTTTTCTTTTCGAGTCAAAGAATTTGTAAATCACCACCTAGGTTGTAGGTAGTGTCAGATTGTCTAGTTAGAATTAGTTCAGTGAGTAGGGTGTGCGAGTTTGCAAAACTCTATAGGCAGAGCAGAGTTTGCGAGTAAGCGAAACTCTATAGGCGGAGAAGGGTGTGCTAGTCTATGAGAGTGTTTGTGAGCGGGTGCAAGGGTTTGCGAGTCTAGTAGAGTGTTTGTAAGCAGGATACTGTTTAATTCTAATAGAAATCTGGGAATGCAGCAGTAGGCAGGGGTTGCCGAAGCTGGGTAAATTTTGTGTATGATTTACTTTTCAGCATATTTATTTCTGCAGTTTGTTTTTACGTTTAAATCGAGATAATTTGCTATAACCCTATTCACCCCCCCTCTAGGGTTAATCTAGATCCTACAAGTGGTATCAAAGCACGGTATTTTTCTTTAACTCTAGAGTCATGAATTCATCAAATAATGCTTTTCCTGAGGGGCAATCTATTGTTAGGCCACCCATGTTTAATGGGAGTGATTATGCTTATTAGAAGGTTAGGATGGGCATTTATCTTAGTTCTGGTTATTATGATGTTTGGGATATTATTGAAACTGGCTATAAATCTCCCACTATAACCGTTGGTGATACTGAGATTCCTAAACCTAAGGATAGGTGGGATGCTAACGATAAGAAATTAAAAACTACAAATGCCAAAGCAATGAACGCTTTGATCTATGCTCTTGATAAAAATGAATTTAATAGAATTTCTCATTGTACAATAGCACAGGAAATTTGGCATACCTTGGAGGTGACACATAAAGGAACTTCTCAAGTCAAGGAGTCTCGTCTAGCCCTATTCAGCAATGAATACGAGAACTTTGTGATGGACAAAGGCGAGAGCATAAAGGACATGTTCGGACGCTTTTCAACTTTGGTATACAACGCTAGAGCGATTGGGAAGGTATTCACTGAGGTAGAGCTTGTGAGGAAGGTGGTACGAGTTTTACCAATGAACTTTGAGGCAAAAGTCACAGCAATACAAGAATCGAAAGATCTGAGTAAACTAAGCATGGAGGAGTTGATTGGAAACTTGATGACATATGAGCTTGAGCTAAAAGCAAAGGAGGAACGCAACAACTCCGAACCAAAGAAGAAGACGATTGCCTTAAAGAGTAAAGAAGAAAGCGATATAGAAGAAGATCCAATTGAAAAGCTTGCAATGGCTGTCAATAATCTTAGAAAATGGTCAAGATTCAAGCCACGCAACAAGAAAACAAAGGGTTATAGGTCAAAAGATTTCTACAACTCCGATAATGAACTGACGTGTTATAACTGCAACAAGCCTGGCCACCTCAAACAAAAATGCCCACTTCTCAAATACAACAAAAGAAAGAAAAAGAAGAAGAAGGCTTTTGCAGCGACTTGGGATGATGAAGAAGGAGAGGAAGTTTCGGATAGCAGCTCAGAGGAGGCTAACTTGTGTCCTATGGCGAAATCAAATTCAGAAACAAGCTCAGAAGAATCTAGTGAGGCAGGTGACTATTCTTATAATGATCTTGTTTTTATGTGTCTTGATCTTACTAAAGTAGTTGATGCTCTTGAATCTAAAATTGAAAAACTGAAATCTGATAGGAGAGGACTTGCTCATGAAAATTTTAGGTTAGAAACTGAACTTGAAAATATTCAAAACCTAGAATGTAAAAAATGTAAAATTTTAGATTCAGAATTGACAAGACTTAAGAATAGCTTTGAGAATCTTGAAAAAGAAAACTTGAGTCTTAAGGAAATCATTGACACTAGGAAAAAGGATTTTATAAATAGATGCACCTCACTTGTCACTGAAAACACAACACTAAAAACCAAAGTCCAAAACCTTGAGAAATCTCTGAATAACTTTTCAAGAGGCGAAAAATCTTTCAACATGCTATTGGGAAATCAACTCTTTGCTAACAACAGAAAAAGACTAGGTTTTGGGAAAACACAAGTTGATGATAATGCAAAAGGTAGGAGTATCTTTGCTAGAAGTGAAATAATTGGACATCGTGTTGAAAATTGTAGTCATAGGAACAAGAACACAAAATTTATACAAGTTTGGGTTCCTAAGAATTCTACAAACAAATTTCATGTCTATTGGAACAAGAATAAAAGGACTAAACAAGTTTGGGTTCCAAAGGGTTTGTTTATTCATAATGCTTCTGCCACAACAATCATGGACCTATAAATAGGTCACAAAAATCTTTCATCGTGTAGGTGTGGTGGCAGGCCAAGGAACAACAACGGTGTTCTCTGGATTTGGCTGTTCCAGAAACACAACGGGCAACAAAGCAAAGTTCCTTAGCCTAGTACAAAGGTGACAGAATCACAATGGGCAACCACGAAAAATTATCGTAAAGGTCAAACAGGTAAAGGTATATTTATCGATAAATTAAATGTGATAATCTGCACCGTATTCTGAATGAAATCAGCCAATATTGAGATGTTGTAAAGAGATGATGATTTTTTTTTTGATTCTGACTTGGTCTACATAATTAGCCAATTATATTGATGCCAAAAACACTATTCTTCGAATTACTTCATACATGTTTGTTTGGATTAAACATTGTGTTTTGGTGGATACATTTGGTCATAATTCGGCTAACTCTATATTCTCAGTTTCTAATTGTTTCCATGGATTCAATTCAAATTCAAAAGAATGCCATTTAAATTGTTGTTAAAATTGAGTTTGAAATTTTTGATGCACTCGTCATGGTCTGGTCTATCAAATTTAGTTAGTGATATTTTGGATTGAAAGAGAAATTCAGATGCAGATTACACTAGTAATCTAGTTGATAGAAAAATTACTAGTTAAACGTGATTTTTGAGACATTTAGTAACTGCATCATTTTTCATAGAAAATATCTGCATATTTTTCATTTTAAACAATTTTCAAATAGCAGAAATTTTTCTCATATAACCCCTTCGAGAAAATCATGTTTGACCATATTTTCAGATTAGTCATTTTTATTTGATTTTAAATGACAAATTTTGACTAATCCGACTCCCTACTAATTATCAAAAAGATAAACAGTGATTGAAAAGGTGATAAGTGTTGATATTTGACATACATTACTCAAAAGAGTATATTTTGAAAATTTCTTTAGGAATTTAAACAAGAGTTATAAAACTTTTTGTTGGGTAAAGATTCCATAACCATCTCTATATCTATCATATTTCTATCGACCATTGTTTATCAAATATTAAATATAGTTTGTCGATATGTGGTACTATAATCAGGGATCATTTGTTTTTCATGTCACATTTTTTTTAAAATAAATAAATATCCAAAGTATTCACTCTCATTTAAAAGTCCTCACGGTTATGCAAGGGTGAATTACTTAGATTTCTGATTATGTGCTTCCATGCTCATTTAAAAGTCCTCACGGTTATGCATGTATGGAACGCATATCAAAATTAATTGATTTAATAGACAAGTTGATTCTAATCTCATTTAAAAGTCCTCACGGTTATGCGTGGTTAGAAGATACTTGATTTTATTTTTTAAACTAAATTGGAATACAACTAATCTCATTTAAAAGTCCTAACGGTTATGCATGATTAGTAGATATTCAAATTCCTGATATAAATGTACCACAAGTTGATACAATTGTATGATTTTATATTAGAATACCATTTCCATCATTCTAAAAGTGGAATATGCGCCTAACAAGGGTAGTTATGATTTTTGTTTGATTTTTATTGAAGTTTAATATTTATATTCAATTTGAGTTTAATGTTGGGTTAATATTGATCACTTAATCTCTATTTTTATCTAACACTGTTATTCTTTTGCTGATAACAAAAGGGGGAGAGAAAAGTTAAGATTTTGTCAAATAGAATCAAGCAAAGGTCAAATAATTTTTCATTTGCATCTAGGCTCATTTATATATTTCTATTTATATGCATATATGTAGGGGGAGCATCATGTAGAGAGGAAGCATTTAAATAGGGGGAGCAATTATAGTATATCATTGATCAAATACATTTAACACGGTCAAAATCTTAAATATATGTTTGTTATCATCAAAAGGGGGAGATTGTATGAATATGCGCTTATATGTTTTTGTTTGATGATAATAAACATATATATATTCATTTAAATGTATTTGGTAATGTACAATTTTGTTTTTCATAGATTAAATAAATATTTGTTGAATAAAATAAATTACACAGAATTTGAATTCAAACAGAACAAGCTACATAGAATTTGAACTCAAACAGAAATTTTATTCAAACAAATATTTATTACAATCTTGAATAGTACAAATTCAAGCTCTCACTATACATATACATTTTTGATTACATCACAATTACATCATAATTTTTTTTACATTAATAACCTCACTACATATCACTCACACTCGTATTTTGTCTTCAACTACATTCCAGTTTGAATCCAGCATCTGAGCAATCTGCAAAAATATTCACTAACGCAGTAAAATTGAAAAAGAAATATTTTTGCAATATAAAATAAAATATGGTTTTTGAAAATGATATTTGCCTCAGTTATTTGGGTTGTTCGTCATCATTTACATTTGAATTCATCATACACGAACAGTGTGACATGCACAGTGTATCACCGTACATGCCACAAGGCCGTGCACATCAATATACACTTGATAATGCTACAGGGACAGGTGAGCACAGGTCAAACCCAAATGAAAAGCCGGGTTCAACTCACGTGCAATATATTTAAAATCACGACACGAGCACAAGGTCAAACCCGAGTTTTTTGAAACTGGATTCAACTCAAGTGAAATTTCAAAAATCAACATGAATGCATTCAAAGTCCAACACAGTTACAACAATGCATGCAAGTGCCAACAAATGTCCAGAGACCAAGTTCATATGCACAGTGCAGATCACAAAGACTTGTCACCAACATATGCAGCAAATTAATGAATCGAGTTCAGTGTGGCAATGCACCATCCAGAGACTCGGTGAAGTCAAAGTGTGCAACTACAATGCAACTACATGACATGAATGCAACTATAGGAACTCAACAAGGCAGACTCAAGTGAATGAAAACATGTATGCAACGTGGTGAGCAACACAAGGGCAGTGGACAGTGCAGACAATCAAATGAATGTCACAAGCATGAAAACTGTATTGAACATGATATAGTAACAATATGAAGACAACTACTTGACACAGTAAACTGCAAGTGTCGACCAGGTAGCAAGTCAAGTCAAAATGCATCATGCAAGCCATCAAGAATCAGTACACAACAACATGAGTGCAGTAATGACCACCAGAATCTCAAACAAATGCAAGCAACAAGTTTACAAAGGCAATATGAACAAGTGAAGCATCTGTGTCAAAGCATAACATAGTATGACATGAAGCATATACATGTGAGGACAGTTAATACAAGAACAAGTCGAGATGAACAAATGAAAACAAATCGAGAAGAACAAGCCAGCAGATACATGAACAATCCAAACAGCAATGCAAATGCAGTAATGGGTGAACAGACCACACATGTACAACAAGTTCAAGTGACATCACAGCAAAGATGACACAGACTCAAACAAGTGCACCACTGAGCTATGCAAATGAAACACAGTGGCAACACTAGAAATACAAGCAACATCAATAAACCAAAGTGCAGACCAACCAGAAGTACAAGTGCAGGCAAGTGCACAACTTCACAACAATCAAGGCAATGCACCAATGCAAGTGACTCATGCAACATGACAAGTAATCAGTGAAGTCACAATGACTATGCAGTGGACATAAATGCAATGAAGTTGTACAAAAATGTCCAGAGACAGTCTCATAAGACAGTACAGTGAATGGGAAGACACACATGAACATGAAACCAAACAATATCAAGTTCAAATGACATCACAACAATCATGACAACAGCCAGTTGCAACAAAGACCAAGCTGCAGCATACCATAGGTGCAGACAACTCAAATGAACACAATGCACATGCCAACAACAAGTCCAGCAACATGAACACATGGAGAAGTGGCACAGCAATTTTTGAGAAGAACCAACAGAAACATGGAAATAATAACAAGCAAATGAATGCAAGTTCATATGTACAACAACTCGAGCTTCAGAAAGATCAAAGACAGCAAACAATGTGCACCAGTCCAGGCTACAACATGAATAATGAAAGAACACAGACCAACAGCTACATCAAAAGCAAGTGCAATAGAGAATGGCAACATGCAAAAACAAGGCCAGAGAAATGCACAGTGGAATGAACAAGTGATGCACATGATATGGCAATCACAAATGCTTGAAGACTACAGAACATCAATCAAAACAAGTTCGATCAATATCAATAACCAAGGTCACAGTGAAATTAACATCATCAGAGAAGATGGCCAGAGACAAAGCTCACAGGGATGAACATAAAGATGGCCGAAGCAGTGGCAATCAACAGTGAAGTCGTAATTCACAGTAAAAGCCGAAGTCAGAATTCAAAAATCGAAGTCGTGTCTTTGAAAAAGTCCAAAGTCAAAGCAAATTAAAAAGAGGAAAGCTTCTGCCTTTTTATTCATGGAAAATCAAACGATTGAAAATCAAGGCCGTGAGTAACAAGTTGAAATTATATCAGGAAAGCCGTGCGCATCAAGCAATTAACAAATTGGGAAAGTATCGAATTGATACGAACGAAAGCAAGTGTATTCGAATTCATATAAATACAAAACCCCAATTGTCATCATCGGCATCGAGTAAATGGCAAACAATCAAACCAACAAACAGAGAAATTACATACCGAATCAACAACGAACTCGATCATCAGAGAACGAGCAAGCCAAGCAACGAGAATCGATCAACAGAGGAGCAACACGTTAACCAGAGAATCAACATAGGCGTGCTCCAGAAAAGCCCCAAATTTGGATCGCGAGCCGAAGCCCTAATTTCAGAATGAACAAAGAATACAACGTCGGCCGCAATTGTTTCAGAAGGAAGAACAAAGGATCGGCCGCATTATTCTCACAAGCCAAAAGAATTGGATCGGGCTAAAAATAAAAGGGCCGACTTTATTATAAAGGGGATTTGTTTAGGGTTTTATTTAGAGGGTTTTTCTTAATTTTTATTTGAGCAAAAATTACGGATTCACGTTTGTATTTTAATTTTTGCTCCTGCTTTATTTTTTAAGTCTATTTTTTCTTTTCGAGTCAAAGAATTTGTAAATCACCACCTAGGTTGTAGGTAGTGTCAGATTGTCTAGTTAGAATTAGTTCAGTGAGCAGGGTGTGCGAGTTTGCAAAACTCTATAGGCGGAGCAGAGTTTGCGAGTAAGCGAAACTCTATAGGTGGAGCCGGGTGTGCGAGTCTATGAGAGTGTTTGTGAGCGGGAGCAAGTGTTTGCGAGTCTAGTAGAGTGTTTGTAAGCGGGATACTGTTTAATTCTAATAGAAATCTGGGAATGCAGCAGTAGGCAGGGGTTGCCGAAGCTGGGTAAATTTTGTGTGTGATTTACTTTTCAGCATATTTATTTCTGCAGTTTGTTTTTACGTTTAAATCGAGAAAATTTGCTATAACCCTATTCACCCCCCCTATAGGGTTAATCTAGATCCTACAAAGTATACCTATCAACCATGGCAACCAAAGCAAACAATTCATCCAAATAAACAATTCTAACCCATCTGGAGTTTATGTCCCATGCAAATATATCAAAGCTTCTTTCTAGATCTGCAGGGAATCATTAAAGAATTGAGTAGAGATGATGAGAAAAAGAGATTGATAGAGAAAAGATTGTTTCCGCTATTGCAGGGTATTGACCATTTATAGTGGTACTCCTCTGTCCCCTATCTCGTCCTCTTCTTGCACTCATACTCACTATCAGTGGATAGTAAGAGAATTAACCAAGGCATTCGAACGGATATCTTAGGGATATACTCATTCTAGGATATACTTCACCCTATCTCTAATGAGTTACTTAATGTGTTATACTCCTGAGCTAAAGTTTCAACATTCAGCTCTTATACCAATTCTGACGATCCTGGGAAACAAAACGGAGTTATGTTTCATTCATATATAGGCATGCACACATATAATTATGATTTTATATAGACATGCACGCATCATTCAAGCATAACTCATTCATACCATACTAAAAATTCAAACACTAACAAATATAACAAGGTGAAGGATTTGCTCACCTGATGGGTTGCACAAAGCAGAGAACACAGGGAAGAACAGAGACAGATAATTTAGGCCTGGAACTTGCATGCTTTGATTTTCAGGCTTTTGATGCTTTGATCTGAGATGCTCTGATCTTCTTAACATTGCTTCAAGTTTGTTCTTGAATTTTTGTTTGATTTTTTTTATTTTGAATCTTGCTTTTGTTGTTTGAACTGGAATCTGGTTTCTAGGTTGCACTTGAAAACAACAACATTTTTTTTATTTCTTTTAAAATCTGGAACTGCTTTCATCTTTTGATCTCATTGTTTTGAGTTGAAGTCTTGCTTTGATTCAAATTTGATTCTAGACTGCAGCTCTGATTTGTTGTTGAACTTTAATCTTACTTAATTTGAATTTGCAACTTGTTTTTGCTGCATACTTTTATTTTGAATTTCAATTACCAGGGAATGAATGAGCCTGGTTATTATTATTATTTTTCTTCTTTTATTTTGATGCATATTAATAAAATTTTCAAATCGAAGAAAAATCTTTCTTGCCACATGTCTCTACTAATCTTACATTTGTTATGCATGTATTTAGTTTATTTCAAAAGTGTTAAATGCCATCATATTTATGTTTAAACCCCTCACTTTAGTTTATTTAGAATTTATGTTTAATATCCCCACTTAATTTTAATTTATGATCATATTTATAAATTTTGTTTTCTTGCATTCATATATTCTTATATATACATATATACAAATTTGATTCAAACAAATTTAAAAAGAAGATATACAACTCCATATTCAATTCTTATTTTAAACTTGAACTTGAGTAGAAATATCTTTATATAAATCATTTTTATTTCAAAAAGATATATACATGCATATATGTAAATTTTAAAACCTTTACTTATACTTGACTAGTATTTGCAATCAAATTATTTAAACTCTTGTCTAGTTTTATATCTACATAGATTTTCATTTTTATAAATTGATCATTGATTTCTTTCTGATGGGCAACCTTATGGGCCATGGCACCACCTTCGAGAGGTCGGCACCACCCTGGAGAGGTCACCCTCTCGGTCTTCTTTCCAAAGCCATCTAAAACGATGCCTAATACGATCTCAGGAGGGAGAAAGCTTACCCAACTAACTCTCTCCTTTTTGTCATCCTTCCAATTCTCAACTAGTTTAGTCACATTTAGTCACCATTAGGTGTTACCTCTTCTTTGGGTTTGTCATTATCAATGGTTCTCTTCGGTGCCATTAAATTGAGGTTCTGTGGTGCTTAACATTGGTGACGTAGAGGTGAAATTTTAAAGATTCATTCACATTATCATAGGAAGAAAAGGAAACACACTTTTTAACTTACTCCCACTTTTTTCTATTTTATACGACTATACATATTTTGTAAATTGACGGGTAATTTTATTTGTTGCATTTGTCGTATTTTTGAAATTGAATTCAAATTTAGTTAGTGTGCAAGTGAGGGATTATTGGTTTAATGTTTATTGAGTCAAAGCAAGATATTAAACATTGGATTAAAATATTCATTATATGGGACTGTGCAAGTTTATGGGTGTTCCAAGTAATTTGTTTAACTTCTTTATTAACATTTCGACCTTTTACATGTCAAACCCATTACCCATCCATATAACCAGGTTGAATTTTTTTATCTTTGTGCCTTCTGATCGTTCTTTCTTCAACATCTTCTCTAGTTTGCTTTCGTTCCTTATTTACCTGTTAGCATAGCTTTATTAATATCTCTGGCCCGATAACCTTGTCGATAAGCAGGAGACAACCGGATCAAAACAATCAATCTTAGTTCCCATCGATGTTTCTTGTCTCACTTATTGCTTCCCCGTTGGTCGAGCATTGCTGGTACAGTAGAACCGTGCACTTTTACTTCTGCATGAACTACGTGTTATACGTCTAGTATACCAAAACAGAGACTAATCAACAGTAAATTTGTCTCACAAGTTTATTGCTCAGATTTCCACTACTTTTGGAATCTGTTTTGGTTATTTTAACAATAAGTATGTTGTAAATAATTACAACAACAAACTAACAACTATAGTAGTAATAACTATAGCAATAGATCAAACTTTATACTATTTAAAGAAATAGTACAACGTAGAAATGAAAATGATATATATATATATATATATATATAAATCAATAATAAACCTAACCGGTTGAAGAAGGAAATTATGTCTGAGGCTTGTTGTAACAATTTCCTTAAGACTTTATTTAAAGTCTTCCAAGATACAACAGACGTAATCTGTACAAGATTGTAATGGGTATGTCAGCTCTGTGATTTTTGTATAGAGCAGTAGAGAAGAAGAAGTAGAAGAAACTAGAATTGGAATAGAATGAGAATGTAATCAGTATTCTCTTCTATTTATAATTTCGTCCGCACCCCTTCGAACAGTCGTGTCCTCCTGACGGGTTGCACCCGTTGCCTTTCATTGCTGCTATTCGTTAACGGGCCGCACCCGTTCGCTACTTGTTCTTATTTCGCACCCGCTGCTGCCATAAGTCACACCCGCTCACGTCTAACGAGTTACATCCGCTTCCATTTGCTAATGGATGCATTTGTTCGTCAAAAAACCCATGCCCGCTTCAGAAGTCGCACCTCCTCAGTCAATCTGTGTCCGCTTCTGAATAGATTCACACCTGTTCATATAGCCTACAACTATCAAAAAACCCGACCCAGTTATGCAGTAAAAATAGGATCATTTAGACCCAAACCCAAACCCGAACCTGAGCCCGGCCCGGTTCGATTTGGTCGGTTGGACGGCGGCGGCGTACGCGCGTGTGTGGTGATGATGCATGATCTCCCTCCTTACAATAAAGCAAACATTTGGGTGCCTCAAGGCCCCAACCCCTTCATTACAAAGCTATTAATATACTAGAATATCTTTACAATTTGGCGATGTGGGACTATGTTGTTTTCATTCATTTTAGTATTAGGAATTTCAACAATCCCCCATATGAATGATAAAATACATATCGTCCACACAAAGCGAAATATCATAGAGTGCATATGAAATAATGCTTTATCATGGATAAGTAGATATTTCACTTTGAACTTTCCCTAGTTAAAACTTATCGGAACTACTTGGCTAATCGGTGAATTATTTCATCTTGAACCGTCGGCCTTTATTGTATATCCAAACAATAAGCTTTACGAAGCATTGATTCCTTTCTCATCCAATCTCTTGGTTGTGTTTATTTTGGTCCTGAACAATTTTTGGTATTGCGAGTGTTTATAAAAAATATAATCCTTTAATATGCTTATAGAGCCGACGCGGTTCACACTAACATAGGTGATCGCAACCATTAAGAGTATCCTATATATACCCCACTTGTTATTTTCAAGATATGGTCATCATTAAAAAACATAGTTTTAACCTTTAAATACTTCTGTGGGCATGCATTTATATTATGCACCATAGGAATGGAACTGGACTATGTCCACGCAAATGCATTACGTCTTAATTTACTCAGAACTGGTTTGCTTATTGATCCTAGTCCGTGGAATCTCCAGTCGCTAGGATAGGTTTCCGTATAAGATAACTCATGATGGTTTAGGCTTTTAAACCCATTCCCCTCGATGCGCAGTCAATTTTCTCTCTTGATAAACCTTTAGTAAATGGATCCGCTAGATTATCATTTGTTCTTACATAATCCATGGAAATAGTTCCATTTGAGAGTAATTATCAAACTGTGTTATGGCGTCGACGAATATGTTATGACTTTCCATTATACACAAAGTTGTGCGCTCTACTTAGTGCGGCTTGGTTATCACAGTGTATGCATATGGCCGACATAGGTTTAGACTAAAACAGAATATCTTTTAAAAAGTGACGAAGCCATTCTGCTTTTTCGCCTGCTTTATATAAAGCGATGAACTCTGATTCCATAGTGGACCGAGCTATGCATATTTGTTTAGTTGATTTCCATGACACTGCTGCCCCTGCTAAGGTAAATACATAACCACTCGTTGATTTTGATTCCTCTGAATTAGCAATCCAGTTTGCATCACTATATCCTTCTAAGACCGTAGTATATTTTCCATAATGTAAGGAATAATTTGTGGTATTTTTTAAATATCCAAGCACGCTCAGTGATGCTTTCCAGTATTCCTTTCCTGGATTGCTCGTATACCTACTCAGTCTGCTTACTACATAAGCTATGTTTGGTCTTGTGCAATTCATGAGATACATAAGACATCCTATTACACGAGAGTATTACAGTTGCATTACACTTTCATTAGTGTTTTTAAGAAGTACTTCTGATGGATGAAAAGGTATTCTTACTCCTTTAGTTCCAAAATTTTGAAATTTTTCAATCACTTTGTCTACATAATGTGACTTAGATAATTCAATTCCATTAGGTGTTTTTATTATTTTGATTCCCAAAATAACGTCTGCAACTCCTAAGTCTTTCATATCGAAATTGCAAATTAACATCTTCTATGTGGTCTCTATTACCTGAGTATTTGGACCAAATATTAACATATCATCTACATATGAACAAATCATCACATATGATTATCCAATTTGTTTAAAATAAACATACTTATCGCATTCATTTATACGAAAACCATTTTTCATCATGACACTATCAAATTTTGCATGCCATTGTTTTGGAGCTTGTTTTAGTCCGTATAATGATTTTACTAATCTACAGACTTTGTTTTCATTTCCTTTGGAAATAAAACCTTCAGGTTGCTCTATGTAGATCTCCTCGTTGAGATCTCCATTTAAGAATGTTGTCTTTACATCCATTCGATGAATTTCTAGATTATAGATCGATGCAATTGCTATTAGCATTCTTATAGAGGTTATTCGTGTTACCGGCGAATATGTATCAAAGAAGTCTACTCCTTCTTTGTGACGATATCCTTTGGCTACTAATCTGGCTTTATACTTGTCGATAGAGCCATCTGCTTTCATTTTCTTCTTGAAAATCCATTTACAGCCAATAGGTTTTATTCCTGGTGGAATATCAACAATTTTCCAAGTTGTATTACTTAGAATTGAATCAATTTCACTTTGGATTGCTTCTTTCCAACATGAAGATTCAGAAGATGACATTGCTTCCTTGTACGTTTGAGGTTCGTGTTCTAACACATATGTGAAAAAATTTGAACCAAATATCTTGGAAGTCCTAGCCCTTACGCTTCTTCTTGGTTTAACTTCCTCAATCTCATGATGAGTTTCATCTTTATGTCAATTGCTTAATTCTTCTCTTGTCCTTTTAGGGACATTATTCCCTTCATTCCTTTTGTGCGGAAACACGTCTTCAAAGGATGAGGTATCTCTAAATTCCATGATTGTATTTACATGAATATCAGCTATATCAGACTTGAATACCAAAAATCTGTAGGCGCTACTATTTTAGGCTAGCCCTAAATAACAATCTACTGTTTTTGGACCAAGTTTAACTTTTTTGGAAGATGGAACTGGAATTTTTTCCAAGCACCCCAACATTTTGAGGTATTTAAAACTTGGCTTGTGTCTTTTCCATAACTCATATGGAATTTTTCATGTTTTATTGTGAGGGACTTTGTTTAATATGTGATTAGACATATTTAAGGCTTCCCTCCACAAGTTCGTGGGTAGACCAGAGGTTAAAAGCATGACATTAATCATATCTTTTAACGTTCTGTTCTTCCTCTCGGCTACACCATTTTGTTGTGGTGAATATGGAGCTGTTGTTTGATGAATAATACCATTTTCGGTACAGAACTGTTCAAATGGTGATTCATAATCTCCACCTCGATCAGATCTCAATATCTTGATCTTTTTATTTAACTGATTTTCTACCTCAGCCTTATATTTTATAAATGATGTAATTGCTTCATTTTTACTATTCAAAAGATATACATAGCAATATCGCGTATAATCGTCAATAAACGTGATAAAGTACTTTTTCCCACTTCTTGTAGGTAATGATTTAAAATCACATAAATCTGTATGAACCAAACCTAGTGGTTCGGTGCTTCTATCAACAGATTGAAATGGTTTTTTTAACCATTTTTACTTCTACATGTCTTACATTTGTAGTTCTTATCTACTTGGAATTTTGGAATTAATCCCAAGTTTGATAATGTTTTCATTTTTTGAAAATTTATGTGTCCCAATCTATCATGCCATAGTAAAATTTCGTGCTCAAGCAAGTAAAAAACTTCAATTTTATTAATAGCACAATCAGAATACATAATTTTATTACCGATAACGGCTACATTTTCCTTAAATAGGCCATCACATAAATACCCCCTTTCGATATACATTCCAGCTTTGGACAGAACCATCTTGTCTGACTCGAACACTATTTTGAATCCTTTCTTCGATAGTATTACACCAGAGATGTGATTCTTGCGTATGTCTGGAATGTGGAGCACATCATTCAACTTGACAGTTTTTTCCGAAGTAAACTTGAGGATTACTATGTCACTGCCTTCGATCATGGATACTGCATAATTACCCATATAGAGTTTTTCTTCGTGATCGAATTTCTGGTATGTAGAAAACATGGATTTATCAGAGCAGACATGATGAGTAGTGCCTGTGTCTACCCAACATTGGTTAGAATTCTGAACCAAATTGCATTCAGATATAACTACCGAGAAGTTGGACTGGTCTACTTACATGTTGTCTGCTATATTCGCCTCTTTGTTGCAGTCCTTTTTGTGTCTGCAATCTCTAGAGGCACGTCCAACCTTTTCACAAACCCAACACTCGCCATTAAACTTTTTGGTTCGTTTGTTATCTTTTGATTTGTTTTCTTGAGCTTTCATTTTCTTCTGAAAATTCTTCTTTTTGTTTTTGGTCTTTGAACCTTCAGCCGCAAATGCCTCCTCGCTTGGTTTTGTAACTCCATGGTTATCTGCCTCAATTTTCAGTCGGACTATGAGATCCTGTAAAGAGATTTCCTTCTTCTTATGCTTTAGATAGTTGCGGTAATCTCTCCATGACGGCGGCAGTTTTCCCGTAATGGCTTCAAGCAAAAACGATTTTCCAACCTTATGACCTTTCGCTTCAGATTCATGAATGATGATTTGCAGTTCATGCAGTTGAGCAGTCACCGATTAGGGGTCAATCATCTTTTAGTCCATGAATTTTTCTATAATGAATTTCTTAAGACTGATATTCTACATCTTATTCTTCGTGGAAAGTGCATTACAGAGTGCATTTGCTATCTTTAGAGGCTGATATACTTTGTATAGCACCTTGTCGAGACAATTCAGAATATAATTTCTGTATAGAAAATCCGAATGCTTTCACATATCAACATCTGATTCCTTTCCTGGTGCAGGAATCGGTTCCTCCTCCTCGAGATACCGTTGTAGACCGAATGTAGTGAGATAAAATAGCATTTGATTTTGCCATGTTATAAAGTCATCACCATCTCCTTTGAACGGATCAGGCCTGTTGTGTGTAGTAGCCTTTGTTGAGAGCTCTACTGTTGCCATCTCTGTTTTAGTTATAATAGGAAAGTCTTAAGATGTTATACGTCTAGTATACCAGAACATAGACTAATCAATAATAAACTTGTCTCATAAGTTTATGACTTAGATTTCCACTACTTTGGAATCTGTATTAGTTATTTTAACAACAAATATGTTATAAATAATTACAACAACAAACTAACAACTATAGCAATAGATCAAACGTTATACTATTTAAAGAAATAGTACAACGTAGAAACGAAAATGATATATATTTATATATATATATATATATATATATATCAATAATAAACCTAACCGGTTGAACAAGGAAATTCCGCCTGAGACTTGTCGTAACAACTTCCTTAAGACCTTATTTAAAGTCTCACAAGATACAACAGACGTAATCTACACGAGAATGTAATGGGTATGTCAACTCTGTGATTTTTGTTTAGAGCGGTAGAGAAGAAGCAGAAGAAATTAGAATTGGAATAGAATGAAAATGTGATAAGTATTCTCTTCTATTTGTAATTTCGTCCGCACCCCTTCGAACAGTCGCGTCTACCTGACGGGTTGCACCCGTTGTCTTTCCTTGCTGCTGTTCGTTAATGAGCCGCACCCGTTTGCTATTTGTTCTGCGTTCGCACCCGCTGCTGCCATAAGTCGCTCCCGCTCGCATCTAACATGTTGCACCCGCTTCCATCTGCTGATGGATGCATCTGTTCGTCAAAAAACCCACGTCTGCTTCAGAAGTCGCACCTCCTCAGTCAATCCGCGTCCGTTTCTGAACAGATTCGCACCTGTTCGTATAGCCTGTAATTGTCAGAAAACGCGGCCCAGTTTTGCAGTAAAAATAGGATCAACATCTGATTCCTTGCCTGATGCAGGAATCGGTTCCTCCTCCTCGAGATACCGTTGCAGACCGAGCGTAGTGAGATAAAATAGCATTTGATTTTGCCATGTCATAAAGTCATCACCATCTACTTTGAACGGATCAGGCCTGCTGTGTGTAGTTGCCTTTGTTGAGAGCTCTACTGTTGTCATCTCTGTTTTAGTTAAAACAGGAAAGTCTTAAGATGTTATACGTGTAGTGTACCAAAATATACGCTAATCGATAGCAAACTTGTCTCATAAGTTTATAACTCAGATTTACGCTACTTTGGAATCTGTATTAGTTATTTTAACAATAAGTATGTTGTAAATAATTACAACAACAAACTAACAACTATAGCTATAGATCAAACGTTATACTATTTAAAGAAATAATACAACGTAGAAACGAAAATGATGAATATATATATATATATATATATATATATATATATAAATCAATAATAAAGCTAACCGGTTGAAGAAGGAAATTCCGTCTCAGGCTTGTCGTAATAGCTTCCTTAAGACTTTATTTAAAGTCCCAAAAGATACAATAGACGTAATCTGCACGAGAATGTAATGGGTGTGTCAATTCTGTGATTTTTGTTTAGAGCGGTAGAGAAGAAGCAGAAGAAATTAGAATTGGAATAGAATGAGAATGTGATCAGTATTCTCTTTTATTTATAATTTCATCCGCACCCTTTTGAATAGTCGCGTCCGCCTGACGGGTTGAACCCGTCGCCTTTCCTTGTTGCTGTTTGTTAACGGGTCGCACCCGTTCGCTATTTGTTCTGCGTTCGCACCCGCTGCTGCCATAAGTCGCACACGTTCGTGTCTAACGGGTTGCACCCGCTTCCGTCTGTTAATGGATGCATCTGTTCGTCAAAAAACACACGCCCGCTTCAGAAGTCGCACCTCCTCAGTCAATCTGCGTCTCTTTCTGAACAGATTCGCACATGTTTGTATAGTCTGCAACTGTCAGAAAACCGGGTCTAGTTTTGCAGTAAAAATATAATCATTTAAACCCAAACCCAGCTCCGTTCGGACGGCGGCGGCGTGCGTGTGTGGTGGTGATGTATGATCTCCCTCCTCACAACAAAGCAAACATTTGGATGCCTCAAGTCTCCAACTCCTTCATTGCAAAGCTATTAATATACTAGAATAGCTTTGCAATTTTGACGACGTGAGATTATGTTATTTTCATTCATTTTAGTATTAGAAATTTCAATACTACCGGGACTCAAACCAAAGTTGATTCATGTTAGACAAACTCAGTTGGCAACGTGTTTCACATTTATATTGCTGTGGATTCCTTTCGCAAGAATTTCATAACATAAATGTAAAGCATATTGATCACCATCTTTGTCCAGATACGTTTTAGAAGAGCTTCGATGTTATGCACTGATAAAATAATTTCATATCGATCACCATTTTTTTCCTCTTTTTCTTCTTCTCTTTGTTGGAAGAATACTCATTCTTTTCCTGCGTTTTTCTTGTGCATGCATCATTTGGCATGCATATTAAAATGCAAAACAATATATTCATTTTCAAAGCAAACACTGTCCAGGAATACAACTTAACTTTGTAGTCAGTTTCTTTGATTTTGGGTTGGGAACCCTCTTAGCCTTTTATCCGCAAACACATGCATATGAATGCACTGGTCCTACTTTTCACCCACCATCGCTTTTGGTGTGCCTGCTTCCTTGTGTCTTTGATCTGTTTCTGAGTCATTGAGCATCAAAACCGAAACAGAACAAAAATCAATTAAAAAAGTTGCTAATCCGTTGTAGCGGAGCCCATTAATTATTTATTAATGTTGGCCTTCATCAAATAGTTGGTCAGCCCACATATTAATGAATCATAAAAGTGGAAGTTCCACCAAAATTGTATGTTTTCAAGTATAAAAATTTAACACATTTTGAATTTACCGTACGAATGAAAATCAAACTTCACTGAACCTTTGAAGTTGCAAATATACCTACTGTAACAATTAACTCCAAACTAGCTACATGTGGGTCTCTTGCTATTTCTAATATCCATGTCGAAATGCTTCTGAAAATTCCTACAGCTAATCGTCCTTTTTATCAGATAAAAAATTACGGGATTCATTTGAGCTGAGAAACGCAAATGCACTTTGTCAATTCCATAATTGATTGAAAAGCACCATTTCACAGCTTAAACAGAAATTCTACGTCCAATATTTAAATGGAAAAATTGATTCAACGCTTTTGGCAATACGAACGGGTTATTTGAACGAGTAGATAAATGAAATAATAAGAAAGATAACATAAATCAACGGTGGCTAATGTTTACTGTTCATGTCATGTTCGACGTCAACGTACCTCCCTTCAATATTCACCAACTAAAGATCCAAGGCGTCACCTACGGAAACGAGAACAGGGTAAAAAAAAAGACCGCGAATGGTAACTTAGTATGTTCAAGCAATTTGTTCGAGATTGTATTGATATTATAACAATGATAATGATAATTTCAGCATTAAGTAGAAATTTTGAGTATTATAATAATAATCGGTTAAGTTGTTGAATATGTCATGATTGGTACTGCACGTCTGTTTTTGCTATTTGGTCGTAGTGAGACTTTCAATATTAATGCTAGACTAATCGTATATTGACTAAATAATAGTTCCCTAACATTAAATATTTATATCCTCGCAGAGATTGTCTAATAATCAATATGTTCAGACCCCTATTTGGACCAACCGACAAATCAACAAACTTACAGTTTCAAACCACTTTTATTGAAATGAAATATCCATGGATTATTCCTGTTGTATCGACATTCATCTTCGAAGAGTTGATTAGTGAATTGCCCCACTGCTCGATTCTGTTTGTTATATTCTACTTTTATCTTGCAACACACAATTATGTATTTATTATTTTCCATTGATAGAATTTAATACGGCAGTATGATTGCGTTGGGACCCTTCCCTATATGAACGGAAATGCACAATGCATATATGAAGCTACGCCCGATTACCTTAATATAAAGGACAAATCATCATTGAAATTTTATATTTCAAATGAACAGGAACAAAATTTTGACCATTTACGGATTTAGAAAGTGTATCTAAAATAAAAATAAAAATTGTTTACGTGTAGGGATGGCAATGGGGCGGATCTAGGGTACAAACCCGTTTGACCCGCCCCTGTTTTGGCTCGTCCAGACCCGTCACATTGGGTTATTGGGACGGGTAGAACATGACCCGTTCTTGAGTGCTTCGGGTTTAGAGTCGGATCGGGGATCGGTTGATCCGCTCTCACCCGACCCGCACTACTAACATCTCATGAAACTGTTTTATTATTATAATAATTTATTAATCTTCTTAAATATAAGTGATTCTAGCATGGATATTAAAATGTTCCAATAAATAATCTATATAAAAATTAGAGTATTAAGTTGCATCATTGATAATTATACAATAACATATGTATATATTTTCTGAATTATTATCGTACACATCATTTTTACTAACTTTGCTTAGACACGTTGTTATTTGTATTTCATGTATTATTTGATGATAACGAGCATAAACAAATAAATACATGTAAGTTGGTACACAATTTTGAATCAGTACATGAGACTCATCGGGTCTTGAAGCGGGTCGGGTCTACCCTGACCTGTACGGATATCGAGTACGGAGCAAAATTGCAGACCCGCGTCGGATCTACGGGAAGGGTCTGGAGCGAGGTCTAAAAAATCCGAGACGGGTATGAGGCACTAAAAATCCGCCCTATTGTCATTCCTATTTATGTGCATATACAGAATTGTTGTATTATGAAAAGAAGACTTATTTTCATTATAAGTTTCAAATAAGATTTATTTTTATAATAAATTTTTTGGAAGTCTAAAATATAAATTTGTCATAACATAAAAAGAGGATTATGATAATATAAATACATTATTTGATAAGGTATGACCAATTTTCAAAAAATCAATATCAAGAACGGCTGATATTAATTGTGAATTGAGTACCATCTTCCACAAAACATACAACATGTCAGTAGCCAAAATACCCCCCGGACTCTCTCTTGTTCTCATAAGGCAAATATTAATTGGATGGTTTACCTCATCTCTTCTTTCTTAACCAGAAATGAAAGATGAAGGAAGTCTTTGTCATTTAAAGATGGTGATTCCAGTCTACTGTCTAATTCGCCTAAAATAATATTTCAAATTTCCGTTCTAAATAAAATTTGCAAATATGATGTTGATAATAATTTTATTGGGAAAGAATATTAAATTATGACAATCTTAAATACCAGAAATTGAATTTGGCATAGATTAATGATTAAAAAAACAAACATGAAAATACCTCCTCACACACATACATAAAGAGGAAGAAAAAACGTAGGATAATAAATATAAAAGACAATTAGAAAAAATGACAAATTTGAAAAGAAGAATTAAACTGAAAAGACATGAAGTTATATTTTTAAACTGAAGAACAAATGTTATTTATATTCAGTATTATATTCAACTTTTACACTATACAAAATACTAGTTTTAACTATCATTATATTCAGTTATACACTACACGAAATGCTAATTATAACTAGCATTGTTCTTCGGTCAAAAAATTAAATTTCTGTCCTTCAATCTAAAAAAGTTTCTAAGTTTTCCTCTGCATATTTTTTTGTAAATATAAACATCCGAATTATTTATGACAGGATGAACATCTTCTTGATTATAACGCTTCAAGTTTGTTGATTCTATTTGTGCTGTTTTGGTAAAAATTTTCAATGAAATTGTTGTATTGTGAAATCAAATTTGGTAATACTGTAGCGAGATGTGTCATGTGTGAGGCAATTTCCAAGGCATGCGTGTCCTATGCTTGTTATTTCGTGTTGAACAAAAAATGGTGGAGGAAAGTTTAACCCATAGCCTAGCAAAATGACGTTTGAAATAAACTTTTTGGACAATACAAATTAATTTATGTTTTTGGAAGAGCTACAATCAAAAAAAAAAAAAAAATCGAAACATTTATCAAGATTATCTACATGATAAGGACATTATATCTACAGGAAAAATAGCTAAATCCATAATATTTAGATGTAGAAAATCCAATGAGGAAACTTCCGAAAAAAGAAAAAACAATATTGAGGTCTTGGTCCTTCTTTCTGGTCCGTGTGCATATGTAAATATATGCAAGTCTCCACATTCACATCACTTCATTCTCTTGTGATATCACCACCCCATGAAATCATAAATGCCAACGATCAAACATTTATTTTAATCATCAAAATATAAATTTTAACGGGTTCAAAGTTTTAAAAAAATTCACAATTTTATATGATTTTTCTATGAAATAAAGACAGCGAAGTGCAAAAAAATTAAGTTCAATTCGAATCCTTTTAAATGAAAATAGGTCGAAGGAATTTCAAACGATTAATAATGCATGGTTTAACATGACGTACAAAAAAACACACATGCATGCTCATACACATATATATAGACACATATACATATATACATACATACACGTGCGTACACACACGAGGGATCTGCCTCTTAATATCTTCGCACCACTTATCTAGATACGCATTACTTTTAAGTATCTACAATTTTCGAAATTTAATAGATCTATATATGTATGTTTTTTATCGTCAATGTATAGACTCTATAAAACTTTATGATATTCTCACCCTTTAAAATCAAATGCAATATACTATATATTATAGATATCGATTATAATCATCTGTTCGAAAAGACTAATCTTCAGCGGACAAAATTTATTGGAATACTATATTTCTTTCATAAATGATATTCATACGTAGATCTCAACTAAAAAAAGGTTATCAAGTTCTAATGGTCATAAATACTTTTCAAATCAAGCATCGTACAGATTGAAGATCTGAAAAATCTGAAATGTGAATCGATTCTTACACACATATGTCTGCGCATATGAGCATGCATGTAAAGAAGGATCGACATTACTTGCTTTTCGCATCTTCAAATCATCCTAGTTCAAGTTTCAATATTTGTAACTGTCAAAATCAAATAAATTTTTGTATGCAGAATCTACTCTACATCAACCTCATCTTTTCAAAAAAAAAAAAAAAACTAGATTATTCCAATAATCAAGTAATACAGAAATAATAGTCAAAATTAATGGTCATGCTAATAATTTTATTAACTAGTATATCCAATCAAATGAATTTTGATGAGTTAGAAATGTGGAAATAATCAAAAAAATTGATGATGTAAAGTTATTTATAAATAGATATATTAGAAAATTGCTTGATTATGATATTGAATCAGGATGATTTGAAGATGTAAAAAGTTGGCACGTGAATCCCTTCTCATAAATTACCATCACCTTGTATTATCCTTGATTAGGTTATTGAGATAAAAAAGTTAGAAATACCTTCACATTTACGCTTTTCGAATATGTATATTTCTGTGTTTATGTATGTACGTATAATATGACTATGTGTGTATATGTGTTACCGACAAATTCCTCACAGTCTCAAAACAGACTCAGATGATCAAATAGTTGAACAAGAATGACAAGCGACAAAGAAATGGATCCATTGACTTGGTAAACATTAAAGAAAGGTAAGGTGAAATAGATAGCGAAAGATGGATCAAACACCTCAACCCAACATTCTCATGTCGGGTGCACAAGTTGGACTCGAGTTGAGCACAGGTTGCGACTTGAGAAAATTGATGAAAAGCCCCAGAAAAGTTGAAGAAACGGATACAAACCACTTGAAAAGCATCATAAAGTAATGGAGTGGAGACTGATCAAAAAAATAATTTAAAGTTAAGACATGATTTCTCAATTCGGTGCTTCAGGTCAAACCCAAGTCATACTCGAGCTGAACATAGGAAAAATGAAAGAAAAACATGAAGCAAGAGATGACAAGACATGAAACAAGTAAACTTCAAAGGAAACCTGAGTTAGACTTGAGTCAAACCTGAGCTCGACCCAAGTCAACTCACTGACGACTTGAAATTCACAACTCGATGTCGAATTGTGAATCCTTGGGTCGGGCCAGTCATGAAACTTTTAACGGAGTGACATGGTGAACGTGGAAAACATGTTGAAGCATTTTCAGGAGCTATTTTAGGGATTTTCGTCTATAAATAAGTGTAGATATCACTTGAAAATTGACTTTTTCTTCTTCTTCTTCTTCTCGAACTCTTGATTTCAATGAGTTATGAATTACACTTTTAAATTACACTCTATTGGATCCTTACCGATTTATAAGCAACCGTGTTATAAGAACAGTTTTATAAAACAAAGGATAATAAATAATAACGACTAATTGGATATAGGCCAGCGCACTTGCTGAAACCACTATAAAAATTATGTGTTCTTTTCTTACTTTTACTCTACTTTCCTTTTTAATTTTCACATTTGATATTTCATTGGGTGTTTATGCCATTTTTGGTCCAAACATTTTGGTATTTCCATTTAGAAAACTTGAATCTAAGGACTTGAAATGTTATTTGAAGAAGATGAAGAAGTCTAACACAAGATCTGTTGCTAAAGGAAGCTAGCAAGAACAATGGGGAAGCTATGAAGTGTTCTTAGGATCAAACCTCATATTCATCTATGTAGCTAGAGAAGAGATGGAGAAAATGATGAAGGAAATGCAAGATAGGTGCTCGTCAAGAGTAAATGCTTAATGTATTCTTCAGAAGAATGGAACGGTAGAGAACAACTGGAATTGCTAAATCCATAGTCGAAGGCCAGAAGTTGGAATTTGTGCACCTGATAATGGAATGGAAGGAGCAAGAGTCACTCCCTTGGTGACCTCACAACTCAGCACTTATCCACATTTATAAATCGGTGACGACCCACGTTTATAAGTCTATGCCAAGCCAAGGAGGTAAGGGACATGGTTGATGTTGACTTAGGATAGGATGGAGCAAGTCTGAGGAACGATGTTGAGCCATAGAATAAAGGTCGGAACGCAAACGTACAACAAGATGAACTGGAGCCAGAAGTTCCTCGTAGGAATGGGGGGAAAGATGAAAGTATTGATCAGAGACTTCCATTAGATGACGACGACAAGATTGCTAAAATGGTATGACAGCTGCTAAGAAGTGGACCCCAGGAATTGAGCTTGGAGAAAGTGAGCAGGAATACATTCACCCCCGACATTCGAAATGCAAGGAATCTACCTGATTTCAGGCTATTGGCACTAGAGACATATGATGGAAGGTCAAATCCAACCGTTCACTTGATGAGATATATCTGAAATATGGAGGTGTTTAGTGATTTTGAGGAGGTAATGTGATGGTGTTTCCCATTATATTCGACGGATTTGGCGGTGATTCAAACAACTGAGGAATGGGTTCATTAGCACATGGACCGTGTTGATAGACAAATTTATGAAACATTTCAGAGTTCATATTGCACGATCAAATAATGTGATGACACTTTCGAGTGTGAAGTAGAGGGTTGGAGAGACTCTATGAAGTTGCTTGATTGGATTCAATGTAGCAGCCTCTGCAGTCCATAAGCCAAATTTATTAATAGTTCTAATGGTGGTAGTTTCAGGAGTTATTAGTAAGATTGATTTAAAAATTGCTTTGGACGGTGATCCACTAGTGGTTGCGGATTTTTACAATCAAGGGAAGAGATATTTACACCAAAAGGATGCAGAAACTGAAGGTATCAAAGTAAAGCCGTGGACCATGGAGGATAATCTGGAACTGGATATGGAAAAGGAAAAGGAAAACAAAAGGCTAATGATGACTTTGGGGGACCGACTCAATAAAGGGGAAACCAAAATTTCCTCCTAGGCTGAATTAACAGTGACTCTGGGTAGGATATACTTGAATATCAATGGGCAGATTCCCTACATAAAACCTGCAATAAGAGAACCCACGGATTGTGAGAGGAATTCTGAAAAGAACTGCCTATTCGTTAAGCTAGATGGCCATGAGACGAGCGATTGCAGGCATCTACGCGACTTGATAAAGGAGAAAATTCGGACAACTTCTTACCACAGTATGCAAGGAGTCAAACTGCAATGATGCAGCCGAAGAGACCCCTATCTTTGGCGAATGTATTTGGATTTGGCTAAGGAGATTATTCCATGATCGAAATGAATTGGGTTCAGGTATGATCTATGCACCTTTGCTTTTTTTGAACAAGATTTGAAGGATTACAAGCAAACCACATACACGTGCGTGGAATCCCGATCGGTTCCCAAGCACACTTTGAATTTGGGTACAAGATTAATCCTTGATCGGATTGGATGCTTTGATGTTTGTTCGGTATAATGATTTGAGCTCGATATATGGATGACTGATGGATGTGTAGCTTTAAAAATCACTCGAATGTGATGATCAATATTTATATTATGATGGAATGCCAACTATGATAGTCCGCTATTTTTAAAATCTATAATCAATTGTAAACGATGTAAAAAATGCTTACAACTAATTTTAGATAACAAAAGGCAGTGGACCGTGGGTAGATGGAAATAAGAAAAATCCTAAATAATGAATGTAAAGGGAAAACCTCATGGCAGAATCTAACATCAATAGAAATGAATATCATCTCAATAATGTTATTACTTCGCAATATTATTAAATCAATTTATATTTCAGTACATGAATTATTATTAACTCATAAATGATATAGTCATGGTACACAAAATATACTAAATCAGCTATCCACGATATAGCCTTCATTCCCCCTTTTTCTCATGTATGAAACTTCACACTTGTGTGTGCGCAATAAAAAGGGAAAAGGTTTCAATTATGTTTGAACTTCGTCTAACCCTATACACTACGGTCACAGAATCGATAGTTATTGTAACGACCCATATTTTTGGACAGTTTAAATCGACAATAAACCACACATGTTAATCTCAAACCATTCAAAAGGGAGGATTGTTTTGGGGGTAAATAGGCGAAAGCAAAGAAAGAAAGAAAAACGAACGCAGAATCCCGCAGCGGAATGACAAAATATAATAAACATTCATGAAGCTGTTTATTATAACATTTGATTATATTTTACAACACAGATCAGAGTTACATACAACAGTAATAAATAAATAATGCAGCGGAATAATATGATGCAGTGGAATAAACAAATAAATAATAAAGTATACAAATCTCTGTCTTCGTCCTCTAGAAAAGCAGTTTTTGATACACTGAAAAGCTCAGACTGACTCGAGCGTAATAAAAAGACAAAACATTCGAGTCAGAACCAAAGATCTTATGTAAATCAATAGTAAATAAATATGAGTGTAACAGCGTCGGAGATATTTATGGGGTTTGACATCTCCTATCCTGTGTCTAACCTGAATGCAATAACCTAAGAGATGTTTGGGATTTCATCTCGTGAGGATCCGTTAAACTATCTACATACATAATACAATACGCTATTATTATAGTGCCCACAGTAAAGTAAAGTATTAAAACAGGGTTAAGGCGTTACACATATCTCCCTGAACACATTTTATATATTCTCGTAGGCTATACAGATACTGTAAGCTCCTCCATAAACTGGAGGTTTACTCGGTGAGCACTCCATAGGCACGATACAAACTAAACTCGCAGAGGGCGCGATAAGGCATGTGACAAGGCACGCGAGGCAATTCTCAGAGTAGGATACTACGTTTTGCGGATCCGGACTGGTGGTAATGCATAACAGCCTCTACTGCCCACCTCAGAACACACTCCTATAATCAAAATCGAGGGGTGACCACCAAATCAATCACAAAGTCATAATATGGTATCGAAGAAATGTGCCCAGTAGGAGGAGCAACCTCATTTGGCCCGGCGTGGCTTGTGTTTTAGCCACATCAAGCTGACTCACTGGAGTCTAGGCTACGTAAATACCTCATATAGAATCGTTCGCCAAACCATTCTACTTCATTCTGGAATCTCCACCATGTATACAGTTGTTAAGTGGTTTCGGTATTGAGAGAGAGTATGACAATATCCGATCCCACTCACTTTAATAACCAAACGCTTATTTCACATCGGATGGTTCTTTTAAATTTTCGAAACCGATTCATAATTAATATCAAAATATCATATTCAATTCAAAATATATCACTTTTGAAATCATATTCATTTTTGAAATCATATCGACAAAATAGGGTGATTTCTCATTTCAAAATCATTATATTTACTCAAATATGTCATTTCACTAGAAAGTATCATTTCAAATCCAACTTAGGTTATAACATCATTTGACTATATTCGCTTTAAATCAAGGATTTACATATATACAATTCAAACTTGCACCATTAGAAATTTAGAAATATCATTTAAATAGTAATAAATAGTTTAAAATAGTTAAAATAGTTTAAAATAGAATTTTAAATAGTTAAAATACTCTAAAATAGTTTAAATATAGATTTATGATAGTTTAAATAGATTTAAAATAGTTTAAGTAGATTTAAAGTAGATTAAATAGATATAAAATAGATTAAATAGATTTAAAATAGATTAAATAGATTTAAAATAGATAAAAACGGGTTAATTAGTTTAAAATAGGTTAAAATAGATTAAATTGGATTAAATAGATTATAATGGATGAAAATAAATTAAAATAGTTTAAAATAGATTAAATTAGTTTAATAGTTTGAAAATCTTAATAATCAGGATTTTTAAAATAATAAATCTTTAAACGATTTATATTAAAATAATCAATTTAAAATTGATATCAAAGTTAAGCTATTTCTTTCATTTCAACAAACTAAATTTCTTTCAATTCAAATTCCCATAAAATCATGTCAATTTATATCGATTTCAAACTCATGTTGATCTACAATTTTAAAGCACTTCAATTTCATAGATTTCAAAGTTTAAACATTCAAACATTTTCAATAATTCAATTTCGATAAGTTTCGTTTATATTTCAAATTCCAACTTTGAAATTTCTATTTTTATTCTTCAAACAATTCATTAAACCAACTCCAATTTAAATATTTAAAGCTTGGATTTTCAAAATAATTTAGTTTATATAATACAAATTTTATTTCAAAATATCATTTAACTGAATTCGAAATTTAAGGATTTAAATCATTTAACTTAACCAATCCGGTGTCCGTATCTAATTTTCTACCCTATGGTCAAGTGATACGGATGTATATCATTTCAATCCGCAATATTTTAAATTTACGGGTATATATCATTTCAACTTGCAATCCGAAATTGAAATAAAATCCACAAAATCGCTCGGGTTTATTATTTCAACCCATAATGATTTTTCCCTAATTTTTAGATCGTTTGGGTATGTATCATTTCAACCCATAGTGATTTTCCTAGCAATAGTTAAGGAAACTTGCAGTATTATAACAATATAAATATAACATCCTGTCATCCAATATCAATAATTAAACATCCATCACAATCACCATTCAATCAACCAACAAATAACATCAATCAACTGTTAATCATCAACAGGTATTCAATTGAAAATTAAATTCAATATTAAATTAAATGACAATTAAATGCAATAAATGTCAAATTTAACTGGAATGACTATTTAAATATACCAAACATCAACCAATCAATTTCTAATCAAATCATAAATTCAATTTAACTAACATAAGACAATTTAGTAGTTGCGAATGGGTTAAAATACTCACCTTTGATTTCAAATCGATTTAAAATACAAATAAAGGCCGAGAATCTAACAGTCTCAGAATTTATCCAAATCAGTTCCATAATGATCGGAATTTCGATACGATCCCGACGAAATAAACCGCACGTGAATCCAACCTCGTACGTAAATGTTATGATAATTAGAAGATTGAAATCAAGATTTAAATTAAATTAAAAGGAATGAAAAAATTGTAAATTATTTATCACCACAAATAATTATCGCACAATAGCGAACGAACATGATGCCCTCTTCAGCCGCCATCTCGAACTAGTGCCGCGTGCCTCCAGCGAGACCGCTACCACGTCGGGACCATTCCAAATCGACTGCCGACCTTTCCCCGAGGCCCACGACCCCACGCGTGGCCAAAACCTCATAATCGATCACGAAAATGAAGACAGAGCTGCCTAGAAAAATATAGCCCTACTCTAATTGTTTATGATGATCCAACCATCAAACCTCCAAGTGAACACCACCAATGCACTCCCCATACCACTCTCCACAATACAATGTCCTCGAATTAACGATCCGTCGCCATTGATCATCCTCCAATTGAACGATCGAGATTTATCCCACAAATTCTGGACACACAGACACCCAAATTGAAAAACAAACTATAGATCTAGATTGCGCTCACCGAGAGCTTTCCAATGATATAATATGTCATGGTTTGAAGGAGTTTGAATTTTTGAAATTGATTTTGATTTGAATTTGGATTTGGGGATTTAGGTTTTCAGCCATTGAGAAGGGAGGGACGACAGAAATTTCAGTACGTACAATAACAAGAAAATTACGGCTAAGGTTTGGGAAACAAGACTATTTATATGGACAAGTCTCGATAAGAGAGAATAGCTTATCGAATTAGTTCGAAACGACAATATCAACCCAGAAAGCCTGTTTTGCTTCCGAAACGAAAGTAGGTCATCCCATATATCAAAACAGATGTTTTCAATAATTTTAAATTTAATGGAACAGGTTTCAAATCCTAATTCAACTGTATGAAAATTTTGTCTTTAAAAATCAGCTTATTTCAATTGAATTCAATTAAATTGATCTCTACGCTTTCCGAGTCCACACGCTCAAACGACAAGTCCGGTTGCTACGAAACTTGACACCCTACAATAATTCACTGTTACGGATCCAATGAAACTGGTTTCATTGAAATCCGAGACCGTGGTCAAAATGGCTATTTTGACGTTAATTAAATAAATTGTTATAATTATTAGTTAAATCACTTTTCAACTAAAATTTTATAGTTAACAAATTTTATCCTTTCTAATTACACATAAATTATCAATCTTTTTAATCCAATTTTCCATGTCAAATTCAATGTTAATTATTACACTAAGTACAATGTTTAATTTTCAATTGCAATAACCCATTAATTATAATTTTAAATTCCAACAATTTGATTAAATTTGATTTTAATATTTTTATTCAATCAATCATTATCTAATGGATATAATTAACATTGGTTTACTTTTCATTACATCAATATTCTACAGTTATCCACTTAGTTCACATTAACTATAATATTTAATTGGATTAATTGCAATTTATTTCCAGTTTATTTTCAAAGAATTAAAATAGTGAAATGATAATTAAATAATTGTTACAACTTATGATTTCAAACACATTTCTATGTTTATTGTAAACAAACAAAACTAATAAATTCATATACTAATTAATTTATGTGAAATGTTGGGTTTGTTCTGTGAAAACTGTTCATTTCCTAAAATTCATCATTTACAAATTCAATTCAGGTTGTAAAATCGAATTTATAATTTAAGAACATTAATTTTTACACTGTATTTTGATCATTACAGAATTGCCTTATTTTTTTTATATTTTTCCTAAATATAAAATCTTAGAACCATTTTATAAATTTATATCACCATGTTACAATTCTTTTTCCTTTACAGATCTTAGTCTAACACTAATTGGTTTGGTAGATATGAATTTTAATATGGTTTTGGAAGTCTGTTAAACAGAGAGATCAAAGGCAGTATTCTAAACATATGTAATTGATAAATGATTGAGTTAATTAATAGGATATTGATTTAACAAATGGTTAAATCTGTTTAAGGTCTGCTGCATGCAATAAATATCTGAAGAATGTGTGATATATTGGTTGCATGATGCCCTCTTCAGCGACCATCTCGAACTAGTGCCGCGTGCCTCCAGCGAGACCGCTACCACGTCGGGACCATTCCAAATCGACCGCCGACCTTTCCCCGAGGCCCACGACCCCACGCGTGGCCAAAACCTCATAATCGATCACGAAAATGAAGACAGAGCTGCCTAGAAATATATAGCCCTACTCTAATTGTTTATGATGATCCAACCATCAAACCTCCAAGTGAACACCACCGATGCACTCCCCATACCACTCTCCACAATACAATATCCTCGAATATTAACGATCCGTCGCTATTGATCATCCTCCAATTGAACGATCGAGATTTATCCCACAAATTCTGGACACACAGACACCCAAATTGAAAAACAAACTATAGATCTAGATTGCGCTCACCGAGAGCTTTCTAATGATATAATATGTCATGGTTTGAAGGAGTTTGAATTTTTGAAATTGATTTAGATTTGAATTTGGATTTGGGATTTAGGTTTTCAGCCATTGAGAAGGGAGGGACGACAGAAATTTCAGTACGTACAAAAATAAGAAAATTACGGCTAAGGTTTGGGAAACAAGACTATTTATATGGACAAGGCTCGATAAGAGAGAATAGCTTATCGAATTAGTTCGAAACGACAATAACAACCCAGAAAGCCTGTTTTGCTTCCGAAACGAAAGTAGGTCATCCCATATATCAAAACAGATGTTTTCAATAATTTTAAATTTAATGGAACAGGTTTCAAATCCTAATTCAACTGTATGAAAAATTTAGCTTTTAAAATCAGCTTATTTCAATTGAATTCAATTAAATTGATCTCTACGCTTTCCGAGTCCACACGCTCAAACGACAAGTCCGATTTCTACGAAACTTGACACCCTACAATAATTCACTGTTACGGATCCAATGAAACTGGTTTCATTGAAATCCGAGACGGTGGTCAAAATGGCTATTTTGACGTTAATTAAATAAATTGTTATAATTATTAGTTAAATCACTTTTCAACTAAAATTTTATAATTAACAGATTTTATCCTTTCTAATTACACATAAATTATCAATCTTTTTAAACCAATTTCCCATGTCAAATTCAATGTTAATTATTACAGTAAGTACAATGTTTAATTTTCAATTGCAATAACCCATTAATTATAATTTTAAATTCCAATAATTTGATTAAATTTGATTTTAATATTTTTATTCAATCAATCATTATCTAATGGATATAATTAACATCGGTTTACATTTCATTACATCAATATTCTACAGTTATCCACTTAGTTCACATTAACTACAATATTTAATTGGATTAATTGCAATTTATTTCCAGTTTATTTTCAAAGAATTAAAATAGTGAAATGATAATTAAATAATTGTTACAACTTATGATTTCAAACACATTTTTATGTTTATTGTAAACAAACAAAACTAATAAATTCATATACTAATTAATTTATGTGAAATGTTGGGTTTGTTCTGTGAAAACTGTTCATTTCCTAAAATTCATCATTTACAAATTCAATTCAGGTTGTAAAATCGAATTTATAATTTATGAACATTAATTTTTACACTGTATTTTGATCATTACAGAATTGCCTTATTTTTTTTTACATTTTTCCTAAACATAAAATCTTGGAACCATTTTATAAATTTATATCACCATGTTACAATTCTTTTTCCTTTACAGATCTTAGTCTAACACTAATTGGTTTGGTAGATATGAATTTTAATATGGTTTTGGAAGTCTGTTAAACAGAGAGATCAAAGGCAGTATTCTAGACATATGTAATTGATAAATGATTGAGTTAATTAATAGGATATTGATTTAACAAATGGTTAAATCTGTTTAAGGTCTGCTGCATGCAATAAATATCTGAAGAATGTGTGATATATTGGTTGCATGATTGTTTTAATGTTATAATTTGATATTGTTTTGAAATTTAATTTATATATGTATGAAAATGCTTGTTCATGTGTGAATATTTGTATATATTTGTCTATGTACTCTGTTATTAGTAACAGGCTCAACTTCCATCCCAAAATAACTTCTAACTCCCTAAATAATCAAAATTAAACTTTGCTTTTGGAAAGAAAAATGTTAATAACAGTAAGTTCTTGTTAATAATAATAAAAAAAAATTCTAAGTAATTTTGTTTGAATACATTTCTGCATATATGTCTGTGAATACTGCCTTTGATCTCTCTGTTTAACAGACTTCCAAAACCATATTAAAATTCATATCTACCAAACCAATTAGTGTTAGACTAAGATCTGTAAAGGAAAAGGAATTGTAACATGGTGATATGAATTTATAAAATGGTTCCAAGATTTTATATTTAGGAAAAAAATAAAAAAAAATAAGGCAATTCTGTAATGATCAAAATACAGTGTAAAAATTAATGTTCATAAATTATAAATTCGATTTTACAACCTGAATTGAATTTGTAAATGATGAATTTTAGGAAATGAACAGTTTTCACATCAATATTAACCAATTTCAATTAATTACATACAGTTTCACCTTTTAATACAACAATTCAGTTTATTTCCTTATTTACAATTTATAACTAATTATAACTTTACGATCGTTTCAACTAACTGGAATTATCTTAAAGTAGTTATAAATTGCCTCAATTTAACCTTTATTTTTTTTCATCTTAGTTATTTTTCATTATTGAATTTTAAAATTTTAATTTTCCAGAACATTCTATTCCAAAATTTATTTAATTAATAAATTTAATTATCGAAAATTGCGGATCGTTACAGTTATTGCATAGGAAAAGACCGTCTACAAACCTCTTTTAGGGATCAAGCCCACGTAGTTCTAATTCATATTCTTCTCTTGAATCTAAATAATTATTAATACATTGCAACCGTGGCATCCATGAAATCATTACAACCATCATGACCATTGCAATCATCATAACCAATCCAATCAATGCAAATAGTAAAAGCAGAAAATAGCATTTCTACTAATCTATCTCAACTGATCATCATATGCACAACAATAATAGTAAACAACCATCAAACATTAATAATATTCAATGATAACCCCAATCAATCAATTAAGAAAGTCACAACACAAAATATGCTTACATACATCATCATCAGTGAAAATATAAATTGGCAAATGTGTTCTTGTCCAATCAATATTTGTAACACAATATCCATCATCAAATAACCATAATTAAATATCCAACAACTAATAGCAATAGAGGTAAAATATTGTACATTCATCAAAACGTGATACCGTCATCAAATATCAATTATATTTGATAATTGGAATCAACAATTAATCACACATTCAACAATCATCTAAATATGTTTACATTTATTATTCTCTTAAGTATAAAATGATTATATTATAGTTCATTATAAAATCACCTATATTTATTCATTCCAAAAACAATAATAATTCTTTTTAGGCGATATTATATCTTCAAGTTGCTTGTTGTACTTCAATTTCATCAAATATTCTAATGCATCGTATTTTAAATCAAAATGGTAATCTTCATTAAATCGCATTTTAAAACGATATTATTATTTAAAACATCAATCTAAAAAACAAACTTTCTAAATATCAATTAAATATAATTCCTATTATTATTTATGAGTTTCTCCACAAATTCATAAGAAGTAAACTTATTTAACTCCATACTTTAGTTTTAGTGAAAATTTGTTAAACCATCTTTATTCACAAAAACCACCTAAAATCAATAAATAACCTTATCTATCATTTATTTATTTAATTCTATCATTATTATTCATTTTAATTAATTACTTTCTAATTTAAATCAATAATAAACTATAACTAAACATCCCAAAATACTTTAATCAACAGTAATTACCCAACCAGGGCATAATACATTCAAAATATTGTAACAACTAAACAATTATCTATAGAACATAACATGCATCAAAAATACTATTTTTCATCAATTGTTACAGATTTTATAATTTAAATTTCAATTAATCAAATTGAATAATTCATACCAACGTTTTTTTTTCAACATCCTCCAATCCCAACAAAATAAGGGTCATATTGTTCGAAATTTCACTATGAGTCCAATGAAAGAAATCAAGCGTTAATCGAAGTTCATATACACAAGATACGATGATTAGAAGTGTATGCATATTATCATTATTTAAAAATAATATAATTTATTGTACCTCTTCCCTATACGCATGTATCTCCCCAAATTGAACCCAATTGTCATCAATTTATGCCACCACCTCGCTGTGATTAGAAGCCGCTGCTGAGTAGCGCCTACGCTCAGACGTCCAAACCACAATTTCTGCAAACCTCCTTCCCCCCGGCATTGCTGCTTGCCACCGCCATCTAGCCTAAATTCGAGTATTTTACATCATTCCCAACCAATCTAGCACCCTTTTCGATAATCTAACCACATGGATGGACTCTTCTTGATATCCTCTATGACCTGGTATCCATCAATCATCTCATAGCCATTGTTACACCATTCATTCTAAAACCTTAGAATAGACAGTTGTATAAAAATCGCCAATTTCTGATCAACTGGAGCCATGGATGGAAAAACAAATCTCAAAAGCCTCTACGCCTCATTTAGAACTTCGAACCCATATGTAATTCAATATGGTTTGGACAGTTGGATTTTTAATCACTTTTAATTAACTCACTAATCACCATTATCGAGCAATATTGTAACATCCCCCCACTTGGAGGCCCAAAACTAATGGCAACGGATGCAACAGTCATCCATAGTTATTAATCCTCGGCGATCAAATACAACGATGTTAGATATATTAATACACAGAAACGCATGAATATGGAAAAAAAAATTAAAACATCAAAAAATCACATTCTATTTCAAAATATTTCCAATTCATTACATAATCCCACAATCGTTAATCACGTTTATAGAAAATATGTTGATTACAACATACGCCAAGAGTGACGTACGAAGATGCCCTCCCTGGATGATCAGAGTATATATAGACAATTTAACAACTTTTCCATTACAAACAACACAGTGGAATCAAAATAATGAAAACTGTAGATAGCTATCATGCCTCCTGCACGTCTCTGGAAGCTTATTCATCTAATGAGGTACATGAAAACCTCAACACTCAAACTACTCAAAATTGATTGATTACCCAAGAGTTAAGGGGAAAACATAAACTTTGAGTCAGACCTAAAGCCTGTATGAATAATAATCTACCATCTCAAATCATTTAGATATCTAGTGAGACCACACCGTTTAACAGAACATGTTTTCCCCTCACTAGTATCTTAAAACCTTTATAAAACCATATACTGTGCTCATGCATTCACAATGGTTAAAACATCTCAAAAAATATAATATGAAGATATGCAAAAACAAGTGAATCAACTCTGGATTACCCATCTCCATTAATTTTGACTATCTATCTTAGTTTTAGTTTATAGGATTACTATTAACCTAATAGTTTTTATGGGCTGACTAATAACCGGTTAAGTGTTTAAGGACTCCCTATCATATTACATAGTTTTTATGGATCACTATAAACCTATTGGAAACTCCAATATCTTTACTCTTATCCTAGTTTTCATGGGCTGACTAGGAACCTATTGGTAACTCTAATATCTTTTCTTCTTATCCTAGTTTTCATGGGCTGACTAGGAATCTATTGACATCTATCAATATCTTAATTTGGATATGGTTTTCATAGGCTAACTACAAACCTACGGGCTAGTTTTCATGGGCTAACTATGAATCTATCTATCTGACATCTTCATTTATACATAGTTTTCATGGGCTAACTATGAACCTATTGGGCCTTGCTAATATCTTTTCATATACATGGTTTTCATGGGCTTACTGAGAACCTATTGGCCCCTGCCAATATCTTCCTTTAATATCTTAGCATCCTATATTCTGGTCTTCCTGACCTCCTGGATGTAATTCTACTCATTCAAGAGTTATTTTAATGTATATTCACTACTGGATCAACCTAGCTGGTTATTCTTCCCTTTCCAAAAATATAGTTATGAGTCCAATACAAAGTGAACATATACATATATAAAGAAGCAAACACAATAACTTGGTTAATCCCTTTAACCTTTTAATCAAATAAAACTTCTTCAAAAACTCCTTTCTAAAACACTTTATTTATTTATTTATGCAATATTTTCTTCCTAAAAATAAGATTGGGTTATTTGCTTTGAAAAATAAGGCTTTCAACACCTTCAAAACCTTACTTTTGACCTCACTGAATAACCTCCTTCGAAAGCATATAAATCCCTTTTTCAAAACATTAGGCCCCTGCCTTTCGAAATATTTTAAAACCTCCCTATCAAAACCTTCCGAATGTAATAAAGTATTACTTATTAACTCTTAGAAGCATAGCTTCGAAACCATTGAAAGTACCCCTTTCGAAACCATTGAAAGTCCTCCTTTCGAGACCATTGGGTTTATTCTTTAAAATATCATTTGGGTCAAAGTGAATATAAACAAAAGTATCTCTTTCAAAATCATCATTTATCACATAAATGTATTGGGGAAATCTTGATGGCATCGGCACCACCATTTTCGAAAGCTTCAAATCCTTTAAACAAAACACTAAAGGATGGCACCGAAACCCCCTTTCGAAGCGATTTCCTTCAAAACCCTTGGACCCTTCGAAAGCATTTAGGAAGTTGCTTAGACCATCTTTAAAAAAACTACCCTTTTAAAACAATGATGACTTCAATACGCTCAAAAGGCAAAGAACGGCAGCAAGGCATCTACTAGGTCGGAACCTCCTCTTTCGAAAGCATTGTTTTACAACCAAAGGAACTCATTCGAAAGCCCTTACTTTTAAAACATAAAGTGGCAAACCCTTTGGAAGCTATTAGAAAACCTCTTTCAAAAACATACGTTTCGACTCCCTCGAAAGCTTTAATAAAATAAAGGTAGGTGCTTCAATTTTTAAAATAAACAAAGGTATCGACCCCATCGGAAGCAATGCTTTCGACACTATGCCTTCCGCCTTTCCTCCAATCCACCACGTACCATCTAAGTGATGCCATATGTATTTTTTTCGGCTTAGTAGGGTTTCGACTTAATTGAAGGAGGAAGCTCTGAATCGAAAGGTACTTCTATTAGAAGTGGAACCTGTTTTTTGAGCAAAATCTGATTAATGCCAATTAATGCAAACTTTGTCTAACAAACCTGCCACATGTAAACATTTAATTGGTTGCCTCAACCCTTCAAAATTTTTACTAAAATAAATGCTACTTAATTTCAGATCTAAATAATGACTAATTTAGCAAATAAGCCCTTCCATTAAATAAAGCCAATATTGTAAATAAGTCCTTCATCTAAAATAATTCAATTAGCATAGCAAATCACATAGGAAAAATCCACAAAAATTATCGAAATTCACTTCCATCATGTTGTCTAACGTATCAAAATTTAAGACCAAAATTCTCTATATAATTTTGAAATAAAATTCCAACCCAATTAACCATATTTTCCTTATAAATAGTAATATTTCCATAGCTTGAAAAATTATCAAAATTGAAACCCAACTCCATAATCATGTTTTACATAACATAAAATTTTTCCATGGCATTTAAACATCAATATAGGTTTTCCCCTAAAACCGCATGTATTCTTCATTTAAATATCCTGTTTAAATGTAACAAATTATAATTCAAGCATATCATCATCCAATTCATCATAAAAGAATTTAATTTAAATTCGAAAACATATGATTATAAAAAAAATAGAGATGGTATTATTATTCACCTTGATTATGACAAGGAGATTGGATTGAGACTGGGATTTATTCCCCTTCTTTAATTCCTTATCTTTACTTTGATTTCTCTTCTATTTTCCTTGTCAGTGGCCAAATTCTCTTTACGTCTTTATATTGACTTTTTCGTGAAATGGGGAAATAACCGTGAATGGTTTAAGGGACGTGGATATATATAAGTGTTGGGGTTTATATGTGGCTAATTCCCATTATGCCCTTATGTAAATTAATTAAATTTACCCACTCTTAAGCCCATTTAATTAATTAAATTGAGCACGGCCCCTTAAGTATTTATTCAAATCTCAATCTCCTTATTAGTTAATATTTACATTATTAATTTATCTATTTAAATCTCATGAATAATGTTATAAAAAATAGGGGTATTACGAGCTCCCCCTTTAAAGAATTTCATCCTCGAAATTCAGTAAGGACTAAATACTAAAAAAGCAATCATCTGTAATGACTACTAACAAACCATACTAGTCCACCTGACTAGCAATTATCTATATAAGTTTAATATAGACATAACCTCAAAGTAGATCAGGGTAAGTATCTCGAATCATGTCCTCTGTCTCCCAAGTACAGTCCTTCTCGTTGTCGCTCCATTGAACTTTCACCAACTTGACTGTCTTTTTCCTCAAGCTTTTCTCATCTCTCGCTACAACCCGAATGGTTGTTTAACAAAAGTCAAATTAGGCACTACTACTAAGCCTTCCAACCCTGTCGGAGGAATAGTAGTCTCTGGATCATGCACATACTCGTGAAGATGGGACACATGAAATACATTATGGACACCTTCCATACTGCTCGACAACTTTACTCTGTATGCGAGCTTTCCAATTCTCTCTATAATATGGAATTGACCAACATATCTTGGTGCCAGCTTCCCAAACCGTACCACACCCTTCATCGGTGATACCTTAATGAAAACTCCATCTCCAACTGAGAACTCTAGGTCCTTACGCCTGTTATCTGCATAACTCTTCTGTTTGGATTGAGCTTCCTTCGTCCTTTCTTGGATCACCTCAATCTTCTTAGACGCCTCCTTAGCCAAATCTGGACCTAAGATCAATCTATCTCCAGTCTCCAACCAACATGTTGGTGTTGCATGGCCTTCCATACAAAGCTTCAAAAGTCATCATTTCTATACTAGACTGATAATTATTATTATAGAAAAACTCAACCAAATGTAGGTGATATTTCTAAGATCCACCGAAGTCCAACACACAAGCTCTCAAAAATCATTGAGTACCTTACTTATTCTCTCTGTCTGCCCATCCGTTTGAGGGTTATATGCTACACTCATCTTTAAGCTTAGTGCCTAACACATCCTGTAGACTCTTTCAGAATTTGCTAGTAAATAAAGCATCTCTGTCATTGACTATGCTACTAGGAATTCCATGTAGTCTAACTATGTTATTCATGGACAACTTAGCTAAAACATGTGTCAGCCTAGTTGACTTTACTGGAATGAAATGGGCACTCTTAGTCAATCTATCCACTATGACCCATATACTTTCAATTCCTCTATTTGACCTTGGAAACCCATCAATAAAATCCATGGATATCCAATCCCATTTTCAAACTAGAATCTCTAGATGTTGAAGCAATCCACTCAGCTTCTATTGTTTAGCTTTCACTTGTGGATAGTTGGCACACTGCTCAATCCACAAGCCAACATTTCTCTTTATACCTTCCTAATGGAAGTTCCTCTTCATATATTGATACATCTTGGTCCCTCCATGATGAATCATAAACTTAGATCGATGACATTCTCCTAGAACTTCTTTCCTCAAGTTCTCAATATCTGGAACATACAACCATCCCTTCTTTCTCAACCATCCCCTCTAGTCAAGACTATAATCTTTTAAATCATCGATCTCAGTTCCATCCTCAAACCTTCTAATCCTCTCGGCTAATAGTGGATCCTCCTTCTACTTAGAAGCATTTCTCTCGATCAACACTGGTCAAACTTCTAAACAGGACAACATGGCAGTACTCTGACTACAACTAGTAATCGATCTTAACTGAACAATATGGGTAGTCAAAACTTCCAAATCCTTTCATTCATCCAACATAGCTAACATCACATTCTGATGTCTTCTGCTAAGAGCATCCCCTACTTTATTACATTTCCCTGGAGTATACTCTATACAAAAATCATAAGTAGCTAAAAACTCCAGCCACCTCTGCTGTCTCATATTTAACTCCTTCTGAGAGAATAAGTTTCTTAAAGATTTATGATATGTGTATAGCTCAAATCTCTACCCTAAGAGATAATTCCTCCAAATATTCAATGCGAAGATCACCACAGCCAACTCCAAACCATGAGCAGGGTATCTCATTTCATGCCGTCTAAGCTGTCTAGATGCGTAAGCAATAACTTTACTCTTCTACATCAACGCAGCTCGCAATCCTGTTCCACATGCATCGATATACACCACCAACACTTGGTTTTCGTCTGGAACTACTAATACAGGTGCATTGATCAACAAATGCTTTAACTTAAGGAATGTTTCCTCACATTTGATGGACCAAACAAACTTCACCTCCTTTCCGGTTAGCTTAGTCAAAGGCGTTGTTATCCACGAGAAATCCTTGATGAATCTTCGGTAATAGCCAACAAGTCCAAGAAAATTTCTAATCTCAGTCACCGTCTCTGGTCTCTTCTAATTATTAACAGCTTTGATCTTATCTGGATCGACTGACAACTCCTTATCTGAAACCACATGACCAAGAAACTTAACCTCTTTCTTCAAGAAATGACACTTGGAAAACTTCGCTTTTAGCTGATGCTGGCTCTGCATCTCAAGCACAACTCTACGATGATTCTCATGCTCTCTTTCGTCCATAGAGTATACCGAAATGCCATCTATAAATACCAACATGAATCTGTCCGAAATACTCTCAGAAGACTCGGTTCGTCAAATACACGAAGAATGCAAGTGCATTTGTTAACCCGACTGGCATCACTAACCACTCATACGAACCATACCTAGTTCGAAATGCGGTCAAAGGAATGCCATCCTCTGCCACTCTTAACTGGTGGAAACTTGTCGCCAAATCCAATTGGAAAAACGCTCTGGCTCCACATTACTGATCAAAAAGGTCATCAATTCTCAATGAAGGATACTTATTCTCGATCGTCCTTCGGTTCAACTTACAATAGTCGATACTCATCCTCAACGATCCATTTGGTTTCTTTAGGAACACTGCGACCACTCCCCTAGGTGAACTGCTTGGTCTAATAAAATTCCTTTCTTCTAGATCCACTAGCTGCACATTCAATTCCTTCATCTCGGTAAGTGTCATCCTACTAGGTAATTTACTTATAGGTTCATCTCATAGCATAAGATCTATCCAAAACTCGACAGCTCGTTTCGATGGTAGTCCTATGCTCAAAGACATCTAAAAACTCTCTTGCTACTCGAACCTAACTTAGCACTTCTCCTACTTCCATTGCACTTAACTAAAACACAACTACTTCGGTCAGAGTTCTCTACTGAGAATATAATTCGGCTATGACTATCAGGGTGTCTTAGTGATATCTCTCCATCTTGGCAAAATATCCTAGCCTTATACCTTCTAAACCAATCCATACCCTAAATGATTCCAAAATCTACGAAATCAAAAACATACAGATTGCATGCAAACTTATGACCTAACAAATCAAGTTCTAACTGGTCACATCTCATCTTCAGAGTTGCACACCCTCTTATTGGATTCGTAACCCTTAAGGAAGTAACAAGGTATGTGGGTTCTAAGAATGACCTGTCAACCAAATATTGAGATGAAGTGATGACCCTTGCAACTGTCTAGAGGCCAACCTTCTAGTCTTCTCATCATCTAAACCCAAATCAGCAAAGATACGCTCACAACGCAACAGCCAATTCTCTACCTTAATAGCATCCTTCGTTTCCATAAATGATTTCCCACCTAGACTGGTGTAATCTCTGCTCAGCTTAGCATACTTGTTCCCAACAGGAGCCATAGGATTAGGTCGTCCAATATTTCCAACAAATCCTACTTGCACTACATTGACAAAGAATAGATTCATCACCCCCATATCTACTGGTGGATCTCCAGCATCCACATTGGCATCAGCATTTTGGTTAGCAGTAGACTGTCGATCTGGGTTCCTCCTGGTATTAGGTCGAGCATTTCCGTTGGTTGTGGTGCTTCCTCCACCAAGATTTCCTCTTCCATTTCCTGCTTCCATATCTTTTTTTTCTTAAATCTGCATATGATCCTTAGCAAGATACAGAAGAACGGTCTAAGAGAGAGGGGAATACACACTTACATATAACTATGTATCAAATACAAGTACGTTACTATAGCGTTAACCCAAACCCGAATCATATTTCTAATTCATTGGATTATGTTTTGAAAAGATTTTAGGTTTAACTTTCTTTTATGTTTTCACTAACCTATGCTTTGATACTAACTTGTAACATCATCATACTTGGAGGTCCAAAACTAACGGCTACGGATGCTGCAATCGTCTGTAGTTATTAATCCTCGACGACCAAATATGGAGATGTAAGATACATTGATACACATTGGAAATTTTGTAAAACATCAAACAAAATTACATTCCATTTCAAAACATTTCCAATTCATAATGTATCCCATTATCATTAACCACGTTTAAAGAAAATATATTTATTACAACATACACCAAGAGCAACATACGAACATGCCCCCTTAGATGATCAGAGTACATATAGGCAATTTAACAACTTTTTCATTACAAACAACACAGTGGAATCAAAATAAAGAAAACTCTAGATAGCTATCATGCTTCATGCACACCTCCGGAAGCTTATTCATCTAATGAGGTACCTGAGAACCTCGACTCTCAAACTGCTCAAAATCAATTAAGTACCCAAGAGTTTAAGAGAAAAACATAAATTTCGAATCAGACATAAAGCATAGAATGAATAATAATCTACCATCTCAAATCTTTAGATATCCACCGAGAACACACTGCTTAGCGGAATGGGTTTTCCCCTCACTGGTATCTTAAAACTTTATAAAACTATATACTATGCTCCTACATCCACGATGGTTAAAACATCCCAAAATAATGTAATATGATAACATGAAAAACAAGTGAATCAACTCTGGATTACCCATCCCATTCATTTTGACTATCATTTGAAAGCCCCCATTCGAAATCATTGAAATTCCCCATTTCAAAACCATTGAAAGTGCCAGTTTTGAAACCATTGAAAGTCCCCCTTTCGAAACCATTGGGTTTATTCTTAAAATATCATTTGGGTCAAAATAAATATAAATGAAAGTATCTCTTTCAAAACCATCCTTTATCACATAAAAGTATTAGGGAAACCATGATGTCGTCGGCACCATCCCTTTTGAAAGCTTCAAATCCTTTAAACAAAACACTGAAGGATAGCATCGAAACCCCCTTTCAAAATATACCCTTACGAAAGCATTTAGGAAGTGGCTTAGAACATCTTTAAAACAAAACTACCATTCGAAAATACTGATGACATCAATACAATCAAAAGGAAAAGAATGGCAGCAAGGCTTCGACTGGGTCGGGACCTCTACTTTCGAAAGCATTGTTTTACAACTAAAGAAACTCATTCAAAAGCTCTTACTTTTAAAACATAAAGTGGAAACCTCTTCAAAAGCTATTCGAAAACCTCTTTCGAAAACATACGTTTCGACTCCCTCGAAAGCTTTCATAAAACAAAGGCGGGCACTTCTCTTTTTAAAACAAACAAAGGTCGACCCTATCGGAAGAAATGCTTTCGACACCATGCCTTCCGCCTTTCCTCCAATCCACTACGTACCATCTAAGTGATACCTTGTGTATTAGTTTCGGCTTAGTGGGGCTTCGAAGTGATTGAAGGAGGAAGCTCTGAGTCAAATGGTACTTCTATTAGAGGCGGAACCTGTTTTTCGAGTAAAAGTTGATTAATGCCAATTAAAGAAAAAATTTGTCTAACTAACCTGCCACGTGTAAAGACGTAATTAGTTGCCTCAACTTTTCGATTTCTTCACAAAACTAACTGCCGCTTAATTTCGGATCTAATCAAGACTAATTTAGAAAATTAGCCCTTCCATTAAAAACACCAATATTTCAAATAAGTCCTTCTTCTAAAATAATTTAATTTGCATAGCAAATCACTTATTCATCATGTTATCTAACATATCAAAATTTCAAACCCAAATTCTCTATATAATTTATGAAATAAATTTCCAACCCAATTAACCATATTTTACTTTGAAAATTCATAGTAATCTTTCCATAGCTTGGAAAATTATCAAACTGAAACCCAACACCAAAATCATGTTTTACATAACATAAAAAAAATTCATGGCATTTAAACATCAATATCAATCGGTTTTGCCCTAAAAACACATATATTATTTATTTAAACAATCTTGTTTAAATCTAACAAATTATAGTTCAAGCATATTATCATCCAATTCATCGTAAAAACGAATTTATTCTTAAATCCGGAAACATATGATCATAAACAAAACAGAGATAGTATTATTATTCACCTTGATTATGATAAGGAGAATGGATTGAGATTGAGATTTATTCCCCTTCTTTAATTCCTTATCTTTACTATGATTTCTCTTCTCTTTTCCTTATTAATGGTCGACTCCTCTTTACGTCTTTATTTTGCTTTTTTGTGAAATGAGAAATTAACCGTGAATGGTGCAAGTAGCTTGAATATATATAAGGGTTGGGGTTATATGCGACTAATTCCCCTTATGCCCTCATGTAAATCAATTAACTTACGTCCATATAACTAATTAAATTGAGCACGACCCCTTAAGTATTTATTCAAATCCCGATCCCCATATTAATTAATATTTGCATTATTCTATTTAATTTATCTAATTAAATCTCCTCAATAATATTATCAAAAATTAGGGGTGTTACAAATATGGATAATATTGGGATTAGGAAAGAAAACTGAAGATAGAAATGATGGTTAAGGTTTCGTAGCCTCACTTATATAGTTGTTAGGTTAGGTTAAGGGCTGTGTATTCAGTTTAACCCGAAATAGTTACATACGTTGTTTAAACAATGTAAATCCACTATTTAGCAAATCCTTACTCCAAATACATCAAAATTATATATCAAATTGATCAGACCAGAATGATCTTTGCAACGGCTATAAGTATGCACCCGCTTCACTCTTATATTAAATATTTTCTTTTAAGTACTTTAATATTAAAAGTGTAAAATTTATGGGTCGTTACCTTAATGGAGTTTAGTTATTTCTTAAAATTAAAATAATGATAGAATATGCATCCTCGCACTAAAAAGTGAGTGGATGGACTCATAACGGATGGCAAACCCCCTCACTAGAGAGTGAATGGATGGGTGCGCTTGGATAGCAAGCCCTTTCACTAAAGAATGAATGGATAGGTGTGCTCGGATAGCAAGCCCCTTCACCGGAGAGTGAGTGGATGGGTGTGCTCGGATAGCAATTCCCCCCATCGAAAAATAAGTAGATGGACTCACTAAGATATCGAGTCCCCTTGCCAGAGAGTGAGGGGATTGGGTTCTGTCTAGATATATGATTCGAAAAGATTAGAAATCGAATTAGGTATATGATTTGAAAGGTCAGGAATTGGATTAGGTAAATAATTCAGAGAGATTAAAGATTAAACCAAATATATGATTACATGATCCAGAGAGTCAGAAGCTAAGATGGATGTCGATAACATGATTAGGAGATATTACAACCTAAATTGGACACTGATTATGTGATGCAGAGAGATTAGAAACGGGATATTAGGATTTGAATGCCACCTAGCTTTAAAACGATTTGGTAATGATTATTGGATTACATCGCTGCCTTAATTTGATTGGACTTACCTATAATGGGATATTAGGCAATACAAGAAGCTTTATAAGTATTCCAATTAGTGGTAATGAGCACTGATAATTAACGATTCCTAACTTGCATGTTATGTAATAAATTAAATCTCAGACGAACACGAGATGATATTGATACTAATATATGACAATCAAAATTTCGGATGAACATAGGACAATATTGATACTAATATATAACAACCAAAATATCGGACGAACACGAGACATCATTGATTTTGTTACATGATAGCTAACCCTCAGGAGAACATGGAACGATTTGGGTGTACAAATACAATATATAATATGATAATTCTGGTGGAACACAAAATGACTATGATTTCAGACTAACACTAAATCAAGGACTAGAGTCCTTAGCTATGATAGGTCTAGAATGACCTTTGATTTCAAGGTGAATCCTTGGACCAGGCGATTCGCCCTGACTGACTCAGTGGATGGCCAGAGTGATCGGAGGCTGATAATTTTCCACTTTCAATATTTTTACTTGAGCAAGACATACCTTATGTTCATGAGAAAAACACACCTTATGTTCACAAGGCATATTTTGGAGGGAAAAGTGTTACGATAAATTTCTCACAGTCTTGAAATAGAATCAAATGATCAAACAATTGAACTAGACTGGGATACAACGAAGAAATGGACCCCAAGGACTAAGGAAACATCACACAAAGGCAATGTTAAAGAGATAGCAAAAGATGGATCAAAAACCTCAACCCATCGTTCTCAGGTAGGGTGCACAAGTAGAACTTGAATTGAGCATGGGTTATGAATCGAGGATATTGATGAAAAGCCCGAGAAAACTTGAAGAAATGAACATAAACCACTTGAAAAGCATCATAAGGTAACGTAATGGAGATTCATCAAAAAAGATGGTTAAAAATGAAGATACAATTTCTTAACTCGGTGCTTTAGGTCAGACCCAGGTCAGACCCGAGCCGAACTTAGGAAAACAAACAAAAACCTGAAGGAAGAGATTGCAAGGCATGAGACAAGGTAACTTTAAAGGAAACCCGAGTCAAACCTAAGCTCAACCCGAGTCAACTCGGAGATGACCTGAAATTCACAACCCGTTGTCGAGTTGTGATTTCTTCTGTCAGGTCGATTATGGAACTTTTCGTGGAGCAACATGGTGAATGTGCTGGAGAATTTTCAAGAGCTTATTTTAGGAATTTTCATCTATAAATAGGAGTAAAAATCACTTGGAAATGAGCCTTTTATTCTTTTACCTAAACTCTTGATTTCAAGAGTTGTGCATTACACTTCTTATTTGCAGTTTGTCTGACTCTTACCGAGTTGTAAGCAATCGAATTGTAAAAAAAGTTTTTTAAAAAAACAAGGGATAATCAATAGAAATCAACTAAGTGGACGTAGGCTGGAATATTTTTCGAACCGTTATAAAAATTATATGTTCTTGCTTTTGATCTCTTTTCTTTTTCGTATTTCCTATTTGATATTTCATTGGGTGTTTGTATCTTTTTTTATCCAAATATTTTGGTGCTTCTGCCGAGAAAACTTGAATCTAAGGACTTGAAATGTGATTTGAAGAAGATGTAGAAGTCTAACACAAGATTGTTTTTGCAGGAAGCCAGCAAGAACAAGAGGGCGAACATGAAGTGTCCTTAGGATCAAACCCTCCATCCATCTATGTAAATAGAGAGAAGAGATAGAGAGAAGATGGAGAAACTGGTGAAAGAAATGCAAGATAGGTGCTCGCCAAGAGGAAATACTTAATGGATTCTTCAGAAGAATGAAACAGTGGAAAGCAATAGGAATTGCTGTAAGCTAGAATCGAATGCCAAAAGGTGGAGCTAGTGCATCTGATAATGGAATGTAAGGAGCTAGAGTCAGTCCCCTGGAGACCTCATAACTCGGCGCCGAGCCATGTTTACAAATCGGTTCCAAGCCAAGGAGGCGGGGGCATGATTAATGTTGACTTGGGATGGGATGAATATGTTGAAACTAGGTCGGCCCGTAGCGGAAGTTATGGGTAAATTTCAAATACTTTACCCCCTTCAATCTTTGTTGGGCCTATGAAGTCTAATTTATTTATAATATTTCTTAATTCTGTTTAAATAAAATTACTTATTTTATTTATTTTTAGGAATTACATAGAGTTTTATTTAATTTATATTTTATGCATATCAATGTACACATATGTGTCATATACACATACATGTGTGTGTGCATGTGTAACATGATAACCCGTGCAAGGTATAACAAACCCATATATAGATGTTGGGATTTACATCGCAATGGACATTTTATCTTATCTGACATGTATTATATGTTGTCCAAATATATGTATGTATTTAGACTTATTATTTATATAAATATTGTGTGTGTTTATATATATACACGTATGTATGTATAGGTTAATTTTATTTAAATAATTTTATGGGAGTGAAAATATTTAAAATATGTATGTATGTATGTATGTATGTATGTATAACTTATGTATATATGTGAAATATTAATAATATATGTGTGTGCGTATGTATTTATTATTGCAATAAGTTTTAAAATAATATATATATATACACACATAATAAAAAAATTAAATTATGAATTAACACACACACACACACACACATATATATATTACAATGAAAATATAATATTTTTTATTAAACATCCATACCTTATTTATTTATTTATTCATGAGCATTTTTATAATATCTAAATATATATACATATATGTATATTAATAACATTAAATATATTTTTTAATTTGGAAGACTTTCAGATCGTATGCATAGCACAATAAAATTTTATTATACTAAAATATATGTAATTGATTAATTAGTCCAAAAAAACAAAATATTAATAAAAATAATTCGAAACATATTGTTCAAATTTTAAATTTTTATAAAATCTAGCACGATACAATGAGGTTTGGAAAAAAATTCTGTTATTATTTTCAGCTAGAATTTATTTTTTTATTAATTAATTATTTTCACACGTATAATATAATAATTTTTAAAAATAGAAAATATGTTATTTTAATTCCCACTTTCTAACCGAGATCTAATTTTATGATAAAATAATTTTATAAAATTTAAAATTTAATTATGAAACATATTTTATTTTATATAAATTATTTACATTATATGTTGAGTTAAATAATATTAAATAATAGTAAATAATTATTAAAAATATTTTACAGCTACCAAAAATTATAATTACTGTGAATATATAGGCATAGAAAATATATTTAAATACAAACCATGTAAGTATAATTAAATGATATTTATGTATATATATTAGCAAAATATCAATTAACAAAAATAAAATTATTCGGCTATGCATATCTGACCTATATGTAAAAAATGTTTTTTTAACTTAAATGAGTACATAGATATTACCAATTTAGTATGTGACAACATCAATAGATTAAGAATCATCACCAAACTAACAATATAACAATAATATATATAAATAATAAAACATTATCCAGAAATTATAGACTATGTAATACAGTAAAAATATTCCTAAAACCAATGCCATAAAGCAACCTTATAATGATGAACTCTCTCTCCTTTGAAAGCTTTTCGATTTGGCAGACTGTTGATCCTTGAACCATAGACCTTTGACTACAATTGCCTTTTGATTTGATTTAGACTTGCTTAAGTTCCTAGGGATGAAATCGAAACAGTATGGATGGGAATAGCGGCGGACAAAAAGATCCCTTTTAATTAGGGTTTGAGGTGTTCTAATAGTTGATGGAAGAGAGAAAATAACGTATCATTTCTCATACCAATTCTCACTAAATTTAAGCCGTCCAATTCTATCACCCCTAGTCTGTTTTTTCTGACCCCTATAGCCCTCATTACAGCCAAAATTATCAGCCTACCATCATCGTCCAATATCCATTTAAGCCTAAAAAAATATTATTAACTAAATCTACTTTATTTGCTTATTGATATCGCATACCGATCGATATATTTATATCTATTATAAATATATTCAATAATATTTATTCCTCAAACCATATTAAAAATTTATAATTAATTTTTCATAGATACTAATTAATTTATAACAATTATAAATTAATTATATCGTTTGCTTAAAAGAGAATTCATCATTTCAGTTGTATGACCAGTCGGGTGTAAATTTTATCAGCGATTACCATCGAACTATTTGAATATTAACGTTCACATGTTGTAATGACCAAGAATTTTTAACATTTTGAATGTGAATATTTAATTTATTTTAGAATTAAGATTTCATTCAAATATAATTAATAATAAGAAAATAAATTTATTTTCAATATAACGACTCAATTTTTAATGACATATTTTAATTTATTTATTTGATTTTTTCATAATTTTTAATTTGGAGAATATTTAAATTGTATTCTGACAATTTACAGTAAACGATGGTACTTTCATGATTTTTCAAAATATGATAACTAGTGTATATAATTATTATTTTGAGATCGTGTCGCTTTTTCATATGCAATCGCATTTTGTTTTGTCATTCGCAGTCCGTACACGGACAAATTTATGTGTAACGACATACCGAGAAGTGAGTAATAAACGAAACCTAAGAAAATTCAACACTCTACCTCATTCTTTTTTATTTCTATTCTCACTATTAAACTTGCAGTAAATAAAAGATTAAATATTTCAGTTATAAAATTCAAAACCCCAAATCTACTCATCAAAAAAATATAAAGCTTATATCTTTTGAAACCGTAGAGCCTAGATCTACAAGTCTATGTGTTTATGGAGCTCGCAAAAACGTTGGGTTTCGTAGACTAGAAGGGAAGAGAGGAGGAGAGAGGTGGCCAGTGATGGCGGGTTCGGCTACAGTATTAAGGCGAGAGTTTGGTTCAAGGAAGATAGATTATTGGGCAATTAAGGATTTGAAACTGCAATTAGTTAATTTAATTATAAAATTAAAAACTAAAAATTATAACATAATATCTCCCTCATGCGGGGTCCAATCGAGATGCGGTATTTTGCGTAGGGCTCATAATAACAATAGTTACGCGATGGAACTGGTTTCGCCAGATCTAGAAATTTTGGACTAAAATCAAACATCGTTCAATTTTAACAATTTTAGTTCAGACTGGAATGCCTAAGATTCCACTAAAGTTTCGATGGTTAAACTCACCTTTTTTGATAATTAATATGATACATAGTAGATAAAAATATTTGCTTTTACACTTGGATGAATTATTGGTTTGATTGAATATTCACTTTTTGAAAAGTGAATGATATTTAAATTGAAATACAAGGAAAATTTATAGAGAAATCTGTTTCTCGACATTATGATTTTTAATTCAAATTGTATACTTGTTGATTTCGGTTTCAATTATACACCCATTATATAGATTGTTAAATGCTGAAATTTGATAGTTTAGCCATATTGGATGTGACACCAACATATCTTTACTACTAATAATAAGAGTTCGTTGTTCTTAATTCGACCGTGTCTTTATGCAATACCCAAAATGCCCCTTTCGTTTACAATTTTGTCCGCTTTTCATTCCCATCCTCTCCGCTTCCTCTCAGACACACATTTTATTCCACTTTTTGCTAAAACTATTCTCCAAAAAACCTATTAATCACCAAATCGATCGACATATGACTACAATCACCAGATTGATCAAAGTCTCCCATCACAAATTCACAAATCAATCAAAGTACCATTGCAATCCCCAAATCGATCGACGTCTCTTATTATTGAATCAGTCGCATCGTTATTATCACCAATCACCGAACCGAATGATGCTTCCTACCAATTATTGACATGAACAAGGCTAGGTTGGTCGTCAATAAGGTGATCAACGAGGATAATTAGCTTTCAGTAATTGATGTTAAAATTTAGACCCGTTTTTACTAATTATGTTTTATTTCATAATAGCAAGGGGAAGAAGGATTATTTCATAATCACCAAACCGAGCCCAGAATAGAAGCTATAGAACTGGTTCTTGGGCTGCTGAATTGTGAAAAGCTGTAGCAACATCAAGTATTGGAACAGAAACCGGTGCTTCTACTTGGAAAAGTAGTCAAATGAATAAAAGTAGCAAAAGCTAGATAGGATAGATGAAAAGCTACACCACATTGGCTATTGGGATGGCAGCTGAGTGGTACGGTTAGCAGGCAGAAACTGAGCGGAAGCTTGCTAGGCAGAAACTGTTGATGCTGTGGTAATAAAAATCATTTTATATCGAGATAATGCAATAAAATATCATAGTTAACCGAATTATGCAACACAATGTTTGGGATAAGCCAGAAAAAGCCTAACAAGCTAATTTTAGCATTTTCAAAACTATGTTTAGCATTGTCATCTATTTAGTGAAATTTCTAAGGGTTTACTGCTTGCATTTATCTTGACATGAAAATTATTTTTCCATCTGAAAAAATGTTAACATTTCTTTAATCAGTTGAAGTTAAAAGCAAAAATATTATGAGAATAAAGTTGTTACATATGAGAAAAGAATCCGATAGATTCAAAAAATAATTAAAAACTGGGCTTTGGATTATGTTAGGAGTAGTACTACTAACTTAAGAGGACTCTGTTACAGTATTTAATGTAATTATAAAACTAACTAAAACACAGCTAGATTATTATTGCTTTTCCGTTAGTTTATAGATAATAAGTTGTTTATATCATTACTAAACACATACATGTTTTAATTCATTAGTGAACAAATAACGTTTTTGCAAAAATACTTTAGCACGCCAATAAAGAGTTTGAAAAAGAGTTGAAAAAATTAAAAAAGATGGAAGTAGAATTTTCACCCATTTGAAAGTTTGGAAACAGTCAGCAATAATGATCACAAACATAAAGTTGGCATAAGCAGAACTATGATAATGTAAAAAAAAAATTGTTCTCTATGTATGACTTAGTCGTTCTTAAATATGTATGAAGCATTGAGTGATGTATTTATTGCATAATGGTTACATAGGTTATTTTTTATTATGTATGATCATTGAATTATTTTGAAGAAAGTGGTACACAGGAAGGCTAAGAACAGAAAGGCGGAGCTAACATAAAAATTAGTAATACATGCTTTTGTTACAGTAGTTAGTGAAATGAATTGATAGTTGGTTATAATTAAATAGAAGATGTTTGGGTAATATTTTCTAGAAAGGAAAACAAGTAAAAGATGTATAATGTAAGGACCAGAAGGAGGAGATGTGTATTGGTGGTATGGAGATGTGGATGGAGAAACATAAAGAGTATGCACAATGTTGGCGTTGTAATTATTAACGTAAATAAAATAAATTATTACGCAAATTGTTCTTCTATAGTATCCGAACATGCAAGGTATGTTATCTCTATTCCATAACATTTATTATTTGTTGCCTATTTTATATCTTTTTTTCACAATTAATGATTTTGATCAGAATTCAATTAACAAGAACAAAAAGAATAAAATATTTGCTTTTATTGTTTATATACATCTTATGTCCATGAATGAAAAAAAGATATCAAATATGTCAACCAAATTTTGTTTTGGTGGTTTATTCTCACCTGACCAGATTGCTTACATTCTACTGATATATATTGATTGACAATTTTTTGTTATTGATTGATACATTTAGTCTTTTTTTGTTCCCTAATCTGCTGATATTTTTTCCACAATAAAGATATCAAATAATCAAAAGATTATTTTTATTTCCTTCTCTGCTGATATTGATTGATACCTTTGATTGATTGATACATAGATTTTAACAAGGAACTTAAAATGGCAGATCTGAAGTTTGGCTACCTTGAAGTTTGTTAGCATATACCTAGAAAAATATTCGGTTAATTATTATCATATTTATATAAAAACACAGAAGAATTCCTGGGATCCAAATTGTAGAAATTTTAGTTGCCCATAGAAATGGCAAATATATGCGAAATATATCGTTTCCTATTTATGCCTGATTAAGTGGGATCCAGCCTTAAATGCTTTTCGATTTTCTCCCGATACAATTCCTTGCTTCTAGTTACTATTATTAAAAGCTAACTGCATTTTCAAACTTTAGAACTACATGTAAAAATACATACTAAAATGACCTACGACACTGACGTGATTTCATAATCTATTGACGTAATTATGTAAGCATTAGAATAAAAGCAGTAAGTTTTATCACATTAAGCATTACTATTAGATTCATATTTGTTATTTATGTTCAAAAAGGCAATCATTGGCTGTGTACTGTTCTTTACATTATCCAAATGTACACAAATGTACACGAGAGTATTAAATATTTCCAATAAAGTTATCCTTTAATTTATTAGATAAAGTATGAGAGTGTATAAACACAAAAGTTAACAAAGAGAATCAAATATGTGTGAACTTTTGCTTCTATAATGTTCAAACTGGGATTTTACGTGTGTTGAGTAAATTAACCTATGACTTTTTATTATTACCATTATTATTGATTATTGATAGAATTCTACCATGTTACTTTTCCTGTAGTGACTAGAGTGTATTTTGTTTCTTAAATGAACGGTTAAGCTCTGTAGTTGACTTCTTTTACAATGGTACTTTTCCATTGATCCAACATTTTTTCTCTTATGCATTGCAGATTTATTGTAGATCTAGGAGGAGGAGGAGTTTGCGGATTCATGGGTACATGTTCTGATGTCATTGACGTTGTGTGCTTCCGTGTTAGACCGATGCATGAAATTTGGTATTTGGACTATTTTTATTTGCGATATTTGTGTCTCAATGATTCCAAAGTAAGTTAGTATAGCAGTTAGAAAAGGAACTTTAATTATGTAAGACTGAGATAGGAAGTTAACATATTAAATAGTGGGGAATTCCATTGATAGTTAGTTCAGTATTTAAATTGTTAATAGATTATAAAATTAAGTAAATATTGTGATTAGAAGCGTGTTGTTGAAGTAATGCATGCACATTATGATTAGATGCAGCAATTTAATGATTTTCCAGGTGGAATAATCATATTAAAGTTTTTTATGCTACATGGCTTTCTGTCTGATACATTTCAATCACGGCCTGATTAATCGGTTACCAAAGAAAATCTGTAATTACTGGGTATTCATAACTAAGTATTTTAAATTGTCGTGAAAGAATTAGTTGGTGTTCATTGCTTTAGACCCCAACAGAAGCTGACTTCATGACTTCAGTCCTTCTATACATAAAGATCAGTGAAAAGATTCACGTATTCAATCCTAACCATTTACCTTATTCAAAAAGTAGATCTGCTTCATGCCTTATTTAAATAACTTCAATATGCCCAGAACAACAAAAAAAATTCACTGTTAGCTAGCCTACTAAACTTTTTTCTTAGATGTCTTTTTCGAAATAGTGAATAGTAATGAGAAGCAAGTCTTATCTGGGAATGCATGATTTCAAACTTGAAACAGAGAGGAAACTGAGTCACAACTTCTGATATTAACTTGCCATGAACAAATTAATGGCATTCATCATAAAGGCGTTTGGATTAATTTCCAAATAACAAACAAAAAAATTTCATAGGTGGCACATAATATTTTTGAAAGTGCAGTTAATTGCTATTAATAATTGGAAACGAGGATCACAGTTTTCCATTTGAACGTGCAGAAAGTTATAACTAATGTCAGGAGAATTCAAAACCAAAATTTTAAATTATTCTATAAAAGTCTTGCCATTATGTTTGTATTTCTTGATATAAGTAATTTATTTCTCTTTCTGACTTGGATATTATTATGTTAAGAGATATTTAGTTATACAAGCAATATTTATTTGAAATCAATATATCATGTGATATAAGATAATTCGAATTCAATTCAACTAAATTTAAATTTTTAGTTAAAAAAAAGTAATAATTCTCTATGTGGCTATACCAATTTTTTTTGTGTATGTTCAATTATTACACAAGCGTTTATTTTTTTGTTAACTTTATTTTCAGAATTCAAATTGATATAAATTACTAATTTGATATCATGTGACACCTAAGATCACTCAATCAAATGTAAGGTCAATAAAATAGTTGAAAATTTTGTTATCCTTTTGCTTTATGCTTTACCTGATTGGTAATTATCTTTTAAATTTATGTCTGTCATATATGATCACTTTTTTAAAGCTCAATTTTGATATGTATCATCAAGAAATCAAACTCAAAATATCTAACTATATACAATCAAAGGATGTATTATTTTTCTTTTCTATTTTTTAGTGCATGAAATGAAACAAACTTAACATGATATGTATACACACATTTACACTGAACAGAACAAGTATGAAAGAACGCTGGAAGAGCTAAAGCAATTCAAAGAGACATGCAATCCATTCGACAAAGGGTTCTTTGAAACATTCAACTCAGTCTACGGCCAGCAGCAGCTGATGATTGAGAAGCTCAATCTCCGTAAGCTCAAGCTCGACAAACGTCTGAGGAAACTCAAAGCATGGAGAAGGAACTCGAGCATCATATTTGCGTCGGCCTTCGCAGTGGCTGTAATATGCTCAGTGGTGGCAGCAGCAGTGGCAGCTCCTGCAGTCACAGCTGCTTTCTCAACAGCCACCTCTGTGCCTCTCGGGTCTATGGGCAAGTGGTTTGACAATCTATGGAAAAAAGTATGAAAACATCCTGAAAAGTCAGGGGGAGGCGGTGATGTCCATGCAGGCTGGACCGTTTATTGCGATAAAGGACCTGGAAAGTGTGAGGGTGCTGATTGAGAGGTTGGAGGTGTGGATAGGGGCTTTATTGCAAACTGCGGAGTTTGCAAACGAGGAGGAAGGGGTTGGAATTGCTGTCGATGAAATGAGTAAAATGTTAGAGGGGTTTATGGAAAATGTGGAGGAGATTGGTGAGCAGGCTGATAGGTGCTGTAGGAACATTAGGAGGACTAGGACTGTTGTCTTGCAGAGGATTACTAGGGGTCCTTATTAGTTTAGTTTAAGTTTACTTTTTATGTTTTAGTATGTTGTAATAATAACTATAGTTTCCTTTGTTATATCATTTCCATTTTAGTTTGGTTTAGTTTAGTTTGCCTCTATTAGTAATGTTAGAGCTTGACATCATCTTTTCCAGTTCAATGTCTGAATCAAGAAGTCAAAATTGGTTGTGAGATATTTGTTTGATTTGTACATTTTGTTAGTTATGCATCATATCGAAACTACACCTAATCGAATTACTGAAGTGCAACTTGCATGCAACTTTCACCCATGGAATTTCAAATTGCAAACGCAAACTAAGAAATGGTTGAAGCATTTCGCGCCATTAACTTTCACCCCATGTTGATGTAATTAGATAGAACATATATATGACATTCTTTCTTTTTCAGCTTAAAGGAGTGGAACCAGCCGACCATAATATATCATTCTCAGATTGACTGAAGTAACTCCGCGTGATGATTTTTTCTCACAGCCCACATTAGCTAAAAGAGCATATGCATGTATAAGTACAAGTATTATTTTCGTTTTCAGTAGTATAAAATAAACTAAAACAAAAGGAAATGAATGATAAAACTTTAGTATTACAAAAAAAATTAGTTCTATGACTATTCTTCAATTGTTACGGTCTTCTCGGACGCTGTTTTAGGTTCAGTTTATGCTGGTAATGATACCGTCAAATTTACTTCGAGGAGTGAAGTATAATTGCATGCACATCGTAATTAAATGCAGGCCCACATGGGCGTGCATATATACTCGTGTTAAAAGTGAAACTTTTTTAGAAAAAAGGTAGTATTAGCAATGACTAAGTGTCATAGTAACTATTGGTCTCGATATAGTATTTTGAAAAATACTATAATTATTGTTTGATTTGGAAATGGTTTTCAATTTGAAAAATGGTTTTTAATCTCACCTTTTAGATTTTCTATGTATTCTATTCAAAATTTGGTTTTCGTACGTCTCTATTTAACTTAAATTTCTTTTATTATTCTTTTCTAATATATGTGTGTGTACGTGAATGTTTTAAGAATTTTTTTAGAAGTATTTATTTTCATACAAAAATTATTGTAGCAATGACTGTTTATTTTAAAAGAAATAAAAAGGGTTATCTTTTATTTTAAAGAGATTTTATGTTTAGAGGAAGATAGAAATACTTTGAAAATAAATATTTGGGAAACATTTTATATAAAATATTGTAATAAAAGAACGAATTTATAAATGGTGTTTGATAAATTTAAAAGAGAAACATAAGCGGTATTTTATAAGTAGATATGTTCATAAATGGTATTTTAAAAAAGGGAAAATATTATCATTTGATAAATAGGAGAAATAAATCACAATTGTAATTTATTGTAGTATGTGGAATGATCATGTTATGGGAAGTTTATAAGATATATAATTATAATTAGAGTTTTGTTTTGTATTTGGACTTGTTCAAAAAGGAGTTTCGCAACTATATTGGGAAACTTATAAAAGGGGTTTTTTTAAAATGAATTTAGAGTTTTTATTAAAAGAGTTGCGAATCAATTTTGGGAATTATAAAATGAGATTTATAAATGACTATCTTATTAAAGAAGTTTTTGAAAGAATTTTATAAAAGTATAAAGGATGTTTATAAAGGAGTTTATTAAATAAGTTTGGAGATTCATAGAAGGAAGTTTATAAAGGGAATTTTATAATTTATAAATAATGTTTTATAAAAGGGGGTTTTTAATATAAGGAGTTTATTAAAGGCATTTATAAAAAGGGATTTATAAAAAGACTAAGACCCGATTTCTATGAATGATCATTTTAAATTACGGTGGTATGGATAGTTTTATGAAAGGGATTTATAAAAGACTAACAACAAATTCTGAGATGTGGAGACTCATCCCTATCGTGAGAATTAAGAATGTGTGTGGATGCAAGGATAGTTTTCTAAATTATTCGATTTCATTGTTCATCGAGAGATAGTACTGTTTGAAATCAGAAAGAGGTGGTAAGTATATTGGGTCAAATTTCCATATGATTTGTGTACTTACACTAAAGGTGTTTTGGGTTTATTGTGTCGGTATTTTTAAATGACATTTGTTTTGACTGAATTAAATATGATTTCGAAAATAAAATCTTTCTTAAGATCTATGAATATACTTATACTGCTGAGACAAGTATATGGGTACATTTTCTAAGTACTGGAAATGTAGTGCTTTGGGAATGTACCTATATTGTTTATTAGTACATGGAAAAGTTTCCTAAGTATAAAATGGTGAAATGGCTTCTAAATATACTTATAACATCGAGATAAGTATATTAATTTTTCTACATATCGAAAAGAGTATAGGAGACTTGTGAATATATCTTTTTAAAAGTATTTTGATACAAGTATTTACAATATGGTTCTAATTAACGAAAGGGTTGATTAAAGAGGCTTAGTGTTTGCTATGTGCTTAACCATGCTTGGTTAAATCTATGATTGAATTGTTGTTTGTTTGATATGATTATCAGATGTTGGGTAGTTTTTAAGAATATCATTGTTGGTTCGGAGGTACCGAGATCAGATATATCCGAAAACCACTTCGAACCAGCATAAGCATTCAAGTCGAAGACATTTTGAATATGATGAAATCAAAGATGGAGATCTTTGAAGTGCAAGGGCTATTTGCTACTAATCCTAAGGGTGATTCCAAAATGGATATAGTAGAAATAGTGCCTTCGGTTTTACTCAGTCCCAGAATAACTTGTATGGACAAATTCTGGGCATTGCATTATTGCTTGGAGGGTAATGTTAGCATTCCAAGTGGGATTTGCTATAAAAAGGCATAACATAGTCTCATGCCTCACAATCGGTAACGACTAAAGCAGGGACGTACCCCTGGGCTATATGAGTTGCTCCCATTAGGATATTATTAACACATGTATCTAGATCGACATTTATTTATGGACTATGTACGTTTGTGGCCATGAAAATGGTTTGTCATGGACAACCGAGATGTGAGCATATTCGGTACTATCAAGTAAAGGGTAGGTCAGTTCTGAGTAGTAGAGGAGCAAATGTTTTGCAACCTCGGTACATTTTCTCTAAAGGTGTATTGTACGGAAGGTTGACCCTTATTTGTCATTGTATGGAATCCATCTCCAATAATTGCCTTCGGACTTAGTTGTATGCCTGTTATGTTGAAATTTAATTAATGTAACAATTTCGGCCAAGATTCAATATTTATCTTAAATCTTAAATACTGTTATAATATCAAAAGATTTCCTATAAATGATTTGATTTTCGTAAGGTAAAAACTCATCTACGTTTATATACGACGTGGCTTATGAGATACCTTTATTTTGGAAGGATTTATCACATTAAAATCCATTTAAGGTCTGTTCTTAAGCTGGTTTACCAGAGTGATCTGGGTGTTATTTTTCTTATAATACCCGAGTCAGACCGAGCATATTTTCAGATTTGGTTATGGATGCTTTGAAGCTTCTGGAGGCGAGCTAGAGGCTTTCAAGGCGTACTCATGTATATTTTGTATTCCGCTACATTTGTGGGCTGTGTTTATAAGAAATTGTGAGGACTGCTTGTTATAACTGTCCAGACCGATGATAGATTAGTGTATTTTGATTTGATGTATGTATATTACAGTTTACTTCTATGAAGATCTGTTGAATATTATATATTATTCATCTCGATGTGAGATTTAGTTCTGTCTTTTTTCCCCTAATAACATGTCACTACGACACTTGGTGAATACCATGGATGTATTATTGTCGACTTTTGAGGGTCAAAAAGGTGGGTTGTTGCAAGCGGTATCATATTTTAGGTAGAGCGAACACCAAGGCTTTGGTGGAGTAGGCTCATTAGAGATTGGGTTAGTGACACCCTAGAATGAGTTTGAGTGTGTGTGTGTGTGTGTGTATGTATTTGAGCACGTATTTGTTGGTGTTATAAAGTGTTGTATACTATGTTGATTTATCGATTGAGTGGATTATGAATTTTGGTCGATACAGAAAGAACAACTATATCGATGGGAGTTTCTATACACTTAAACAAGGAAAACTAACACAGTGTTGTTTTGTAAAATGCGTAAATGAAATATTTTTTCCTAGATTTTATTTTATATATAAAAGTATGATTTTCAAAATATCGATTTAGAAATCTGTGATGTATTGGTTTGTTAGGAAATGATAATATTTAGTTATTATCATTTGTTGTTTATTTTGTCATGCTCGTCCAGTTTATGAGCATTTTCTATTGTTTCTTGATTCAGTATTTATGCTCAGCCAATTTATGATCATTTATTATTTGGTTACGACAAATACAAACACCTTGTGAATTCAGTTTTACAATTTTCAATAAGGCGGTCGGTGATAATATTAGGCTTAAATTTACTTTTAATAAAAGACGATTACTATAAAATAAACGAAGATAAACATATATTTTGATGATGACTTTGAACTCACTTCTGTCGCTGGAAAATAATTTTGATGATGACCGCAGCATTATTGGCATTCATTTTTGAGTTTCTAAGTGAGCAATTGCGATTACTTTGTTATATGGTCATTTAAAAAATTAAATTTTGGTTTAAATTGCAAAGGTATGATTTGGTATACAAATGGAGATGCATATTATTGTTATTTCAAAATGATTTGAAGTAAAAACCGGGTGTTTAGTTCGAAAATATTCGGTTAAGTGATATTATAAACTCATGTACCCTATCCATTGGGATAATTTGGTTTTTTTTTCTCATTATAATATTTTTTGGTAATTTCCATTTATTGAAATAAAATGGAACTTTCGATGATGTTGGCTAGTCGTAACCTTCCGAATGGATATAAAGAGTGAAGCTATACGTAAGTATAAAAAGTTGAGGTTTTATAGCACTTAAACTGAGGGATATTAAGAATATAAACAAGCTTAAATTTGTTGCACATTCTGGCTAAGTGAAATAAATATGAAATTTGAATATATACTCTTAGTATGTAGAAGGGTCATACGAGCATGAACTTAAATTATAAAGTGATAATAAGCATAAGTTGTGTTTTATAAAAATGTCTCCAAACTTAAGTAATGGTTGTGTGAAATGGTTCAGAAATGAATTTTGTATTGAATGAAATACTATTGGGGTAATTAATTGTGATTTAAAATTAATGTGAGTAAATAATAAATTGGTCTAATTAAGAAACCAATGGAATGAATACGTAAGTTGTACGAAGATTTTATTCACATAGCTAATTTTGATCCTGATTCAAGTACAAGATTTTGAGGTGATTTACACCAATACGAAAAATGATTTTTCACTTGATTCATGATGGCGAACACTTGATATGAATTTTTGACTTGATTATAAATTTTTCTATCACAGCATATAGCCATGTAAGAAGAATGGAGGTTTCTAATAAGGGAACCTTCTCGTAGTCCATACTAGGAAAGTTGAGTGAGGATACTAGTTCAGAAATTAAATTTATGCGATCGAGCGAGTGATCGGATTCGATATTGAGTACTAACGGTGTATGTGCATCGTACCGGTATTAATTTAATGATCTGCTTTTGATATTAGAAATGCAAGTTTTATGGATTGAAAGCATGTGCAAGTGAGATCTAGGTACATGGAAGCAAAAGTTAGCTTGTTGCTTTAGGTTTCATGAGTAAAGTTTGATTGCTCGACCAATAGGTACATGTTTATATTATTATTAATGATTTTATACCCCAGATATTAGGCCCACTCTTGGGTTTTTATTACAAGAAATCTTATCAACGCCGCAAAGCAAGGTTATAGGAGCGAATGACCCCCTCGAAACCCCTTTCGAACTGGTTGGAGTAATCTAAGGTCGTAACCTAATAGAAACCAAAAGGGTTTTAATCGAGTAGAAAAGGTCCTACTCCTTCGAAAGGAAACCTTTCGAAAGGCATTGATGTGTGTGTTCCATAAATGAAATCAAATGTAAGCAATGAATAAAAATTCATGCATTCAAGAATGCCACGTGTTCGCTCTATTGATAATTTTTATGAATATTACAAGGGCTTAGGCATTAATATGAAGTTAAATCTCCAATTAGCTCAAGAAATTAGGGTTTACAAGCTCAGGAAATGTGCAAGAATTGAAGAAATGAATATTACAAGGGCTTAGGCATTAATACAAAGTGAAATATCCGATTCAGACCCCTTCGCAATAGTCCTTTCGACTTAGTCGAAAGGATGCCTTCATGACCTTCCACCGCTGTTGAATCCAGAGCACCTCTCCAATGTTGCTTTCAAATAAGACTTGGATGCCTCCAACTCTATCGGAAGGTATGGAAGTGACTCTTATGCTTTTGTTGGTGTAGCGAATAAACATGAAAGCATGTCCCAACGTGTGCAGAAGGTACATAACCAATACTTGCAAAAGGTGGTGATGCTTTCGTATGCTTTCATTCTGATGGTTGCGGAAGCATTCATTGAGGATGGTATAGCAAGTGGTGTTGACTCTTACGGAAGGGTCAACTACTTCGGAAGTACTTACTTGGTTGGTTACATAAGGCATTCTTGTGACTACTTCAGAAGCACTGGATTCCTTTAATACTTGTGGAAGGTAGCTTTCGCTGAAGTAGTTGTCTCTTGTGAAATCCTTTTAATGTACGCGGAACCAACTATTGCGGAAGGGTTCAGCTGAAGTAGAGGGATAGTTTTGATGCCTTTTGACCCCTTCGACAGCCCATAGTTAATTTAATACTTGCGAAGGCATCCCTTTGACTCTTTCTAAAGGCCTTGCTATCTTTATTGTTCTTCATGAAGCTCTCATTCGTAATATTTTGGGATTTGACAAGGTTGAAGTGGTTTTTGATGATAACATTTGCCCTCCTAACAAAGGGATGCTCCCGAATTCCAAGCCAATCGCTTCAACACTTGCCATTATTTCGACACAAAGCCTTTCTACCTTTTGGTATTCCTAAGTGAATCCAAGCCATTTATTTGGAGAAAATCGAATGGTTGTCGTTTCATCCGTCTTGCTTATAAATTACATTCCCCCTTCTTCCTCTTCATTTACCTGCAATCATAATTCTAGAGAAAGAATCAAAATTTTGATTCTTCCACTAAATTCTCGATTTTAGGAGGCAACAATTTAAATCTAAGGTGAGTACCCATTATTCCATATTAGAAATGTTCATTTTCGACTTCAAATTTCTAGGGTTTAAGTTTGTGTTGGTGTTTTGAATTTTGAAAATGATTCAAGTTTGTCGACCATGTAAGATGATTCTAAATTCGATTTTCATTCTGATTTTGATTAACCATGGCATCAATTTGGATTCGAACATGAATTTGCCTAATTTGGGGTTATTTGCCGCTGTTGGACGTGGATTCAAACTCGAAATCCATTATGTCCAATTCTAATTTATCGTAAAGGATACTAAGAGTTAAAAATTAACGACCCATTCTGTAAATTAAGTTAAAAAAATATACTTTTTGCCATTGTCGAAACCATTAATTAACCTTTCAACTTAGTCGAAACCCCAAAACCGAGATACGCACAGCTGTTTGCATTATCTTAATTTAGTGTTGACAATTTTGAAACACTATTATGCCTTTTCAACTTAATCAAAACCCACAACAGTCAATAGGAATGTAGCTATTATCGGTTTCCTAATACAAGCATTGTCGAAATGTCTCAATGTCCTTTTATTAGTGCCAATGTCACTTTGTTTCGAGTCTTTCGACTTAATGGGAGTATGGCGTTTCAACAATGTATATTTTTAAACAGTGTAAAATCTGTGGGCTTCAACGTTGTCAAACGGTAGGTTCATGTGAATATATGCTATAAAATGGATGATGTTGATAATGGTTCTGACACTTTCGAAAGCTCAATGATTCACACAGTTCTAGCTAGTTTTGACCCTTTCGATGGCGTGAAACTAAACGTTACAACAGGTATTTGTGCTGTTATAATTGGCTTCCAACACCTTCGAAAGGTACCAACAGTCAAGTAAATCATAATTTTGATGAAATCATATCACCTGGCACGATTATAGGTATTAAAAAACCTCTAAGAAATCTAACAAAGATATTATTTCGGAATCAGTATTCTCCAAAAAAGGTTGAGGAGATTTAAAGCACTTTTCACAACTTCTCAGGATGAAGTGGATACTATCCTCAAAGAGTTTGGGATTACAGGAGTTGAAGTTATCCCTCCTAGTGATAACGAAACTATTCAAAATCCTCCAAAGGAATACTTTGCTTATATCTTCATTCATATTTGGAATTGGGGTTTCATACCATTTCCAAAATTCTTGTTGAGATTCTTAAGTCATCTCGACATTGCTCCTATCCAGCTATCACCTAATGTATACAAATACCTTTTCTCTTTGGAGCTCATGGCCCTAGAGTTGGGAATTCCTTCTCTGAGTGCTAAAGTTCTTAACTATTTGGCATGCCTTGTCAAATTCAATAACTTGAACAGCCAGATTTTCTGGACTAATCCCCTTAAAAAGTTGATTTCAAAGGGAATAAACAAACAGATTTAACAATTAAGAAACACAGTTCTTCCAAGTCAAATGCTTTTCGAATATTAGTGGAACCTTTTCTTCACCCATAAGTACACCATTGCCATTATTTCCATTAACTTTTTTTCTTTTGCTAAATAGTGTTTTCTCATTAGACCATGCTCTTAAGGATCTTGACGAAGAAGGTTAGAGGACTGCAAAGTTGATAACTGCTGCTTCAAACCGTATTGGGAATAGACTTACATTCTTAACTCTTAGCAACCTTTCGAATCATCCTCATTCTAGATGGCTAGAAAATTCTTGGGCAACCTCCTCTTGTTCAACATACTTCGAAAGGAAAATGCTTTTTAGCTTTGTGAGATGCTAAAAAAATTTCATCCTTGTCTCCAATTTGTCTAGATCTACCAAGTAAACTTCAGTGTATTGTTCGTAATTTTTCATTATGTTATTCCTTAAATTATTTTGCTATATGCCTTTTGGTTTCAGTAGCCACTCCTGCAGCAGAATTAATTACAAATGATCTACCCCCTCAGTATTTGGAATCTATTGCTCTGGCTCTGACACAAGCTATTGCTAGGTCTAGAATGATTGTAAAAAGGAAATTAAGCATATTGTTTGACACAGCTGTGCTCCCAAGAAAGCCAAGACTAATGATATCCAGTCTTTTCTTACCCCAAAAGTGGGTGAATTTGTTGGTGCTGACAAGGCTTTAGAAGGTCCTAACCTTGGTTCCACTTCTTCTGTTGATGACTTACCTTCTATAACTTCTGGTAAAACTAAAATGGTTCCTTCGAAGGATGACTTTATATCTCATGTTATTGTATTTGATTCTCCTAGCGTTATTGGTCAAATGAAGAAGGATCTAGGCACTTCAACTCCTTTCCAGGATTTGAATCCCTCAAGACCCTCGTCATCAGTGCCTCTTACTGAATTTGAGAATGCTGTGTAGTCAATTATGCACTCTCCATCCTTTCTTGGTGTTCAACCACGCACCCCTATACCGGATTCATCGAGCCATTATTGGTCTCTTATCGAACAACAACTTCTGGTATATTCAATACTGCCTAATTTTTGTCACGACCTGAACTCGATGTCCGAAAAACAACATCAAATTCGTATCGTCGGAGCTTGCAACACCCATTAGATGAAAAATAACATAGCGGAAATAAAAGATGATATCACTTATACAACATGAATACAATATCCAATACATCAGTCTAATACAATGATAATCATCAACATCAGAGAATATACAACACGAAATACAGCAGAACACGATACAATATGAGATAAGTCTTCACAGAATCCAATACTGCAACTCTGATCCAAAAGCTCCAAAGACAAAGCTCCAAAACTCCTAGCTCGATCCACCATCAAGGTTGCACCAGGATAAGCAAGGTTAGTCATCCAAGGACTGAACTAGCTCCAGATAATCTACTAGACCTGACTATCTGAAAAAAATCAAACTCTAGACTGCCGGTGTGGAAATTTGTGGGCACCTAGAGTTTAGAAAGGGAACAATAAACTCCGAGTCAGTCATGGGACTGGTGTGAGCAAACGAAAACATTTGGTCTTTAAAACAATCAAAAGATTTTAAAATTAAAATCCGCAATGCTTTTTGAAAATGGAATTACCATGAGGTCTCCCGCCACACACACATACAACATATATGTATTTGAAAGAAATCTGCTTTATATCTCAAAGTGTAATGTCAGACATACAACCATACAAGTCTATTCTGGGTTCGAACAGTACCGAAGGCACTTCCGAAGAAGCCCTTGCAAATCCGGGTATTCACAATCCCGATCGGACTTCCCATCACTTAGGAAATCTCTATACCGTAGCTACTCAGTGCAGAGACAATCGATAGGTCACCCTATCATTCTCGCAAATACCTGGTCTTCACCATCGATCATCAAATGCTATCCATAACGACGTATCATTATTCGGAATGGGTTATATGACATAAAGTCCTCTCCCGGCTAATCCGAATAATGAGCGCAATATTTAAAAACATATGGATATTGGAATTTCAATTAAGTCACAACTTTAAATTTCTAAACTTTCTTTCAAATGGTTTAAACCAATTACCATTTCAAATCTTTTAAACAAAAAGATTTATTTCACAAAGTTCACCCGGTTTCACAAAGATCCATTCACGGATTTTAAAACAATTTCCGTTTCAATTGGATTAATTCTTTAAATCTTTGAATCAAGATTTAAATTATAGCTTTCAAAACTCGTTTCCAAATATTCATCCATAACTTGGAAAACCATTTCAAACTTGAAATTCCTTTAATACAAATTAGAAATTCATTACTCATATGAAAGCTTTTATCGTTTGAAAACAAATTGTTTTCATTTCGAAAAATCTGATTTTTTATGTATACAAGTTAACATCTTTGGGGTTAATTCAAATTCCCAAAGCAACACTATAAAAATGGTTTAAAGCCCATATAAACTTGTATAATCCTTTTTAAATCATAAATGCCGAATTTAGAATTCAAATTTAAATCGAATTATTCAAATTTCAAATCTTGATTAAGTTATTGAGAATAACTTCTATTTTTGGATTCCTTTTCAAAAGCTTTTTTATATTTAATTCAATTTCATTTCCAAAACTATTTGAATTTAAAAATTCAAATTCAAAACTATTTTTAAAAATTCAAATCTGTGACTTAACCGATTTCCATGTGCAATCCATATTGTGTGTGTATAGTGTAGTCCAGGGGTTTTACACAATAGTGCACAACATCAATCATCATAGATGTATCAATATCGATAAGCGGTATAAACTATAACGCTTATCTTCATTCACAGATCACAAATATAGCAAATTTATCGATTACAAAGATTCATCATTACAATTCGATGTGGGTTTCAGATAATCAACTGAAATCCGACTCCCTGTCGCATCAAAATTCAAATGTCGTTTTGCAGGCAAAGAGGTTTTCACATAAATGCAGAAAGAAATCACAAATCACAATTTAGCATAAAGCAATTTATATCACACAGTATTACTATCACAAATAGAAATATCAATCCAGTACAAATCATTTGATGATAGCCAATCATCTTCAATTTAAAGTGAAGATGATTTAAAAGAATTAACCACTTAACTATTTTTATTGATTTATTTAAATCAATGATTAACTATTCTCAATGATAAATTAATTAAATTTTATTAATTATTCCTTAATCAATTATCTTCATTTATTAATCCTTAATTGTAATCAGTTAAATCTTAATTACTTTTATTAATTAAATTTTTTCTTAATTAATTAATTAATTATTCCGTAATTAATCTCATTACTTAAATCAACCTTTAAGTTAATTACATAATAAATTTTCCCTTAATCACCCTTAAGTAATTAGGAATTTATCCACCTTTAATTATTAATAAATGAATTTACCTTTAATTAATTACTTAAATAAATTATCCTTTCATTGTTAAGTAATTATCTCTTAATTACTTATTTTAATTGATCAACCTTTAATTAAATTAAGGCAATTTACCTTTAAGTAATCACATTAAGTAATGATCCTTTATGAATCGAACTCGGCGAAATTGAAGCAGCTATATGCAAAATCGAAGAGACAATCATTCGACAAAGCAAGCATTGCAAGATCATAAATTCGAATGATTAATTGAAGCGGCGCATTCAAATTTAAAAAACCCTAAATTTTAATCAGAGAGGAATGAACGAGAACGAGCAACAGGAAGCCACCATTTTTCACAAGGAAGCGGGCCGGCATAGATAAAAGAATAAAGGGAATAATATTTCACTTAAGAAAAATTTATGGGCCGGCCTTACCTTATTTTAAAAGGCTTTAGTTTATTTTAAATTAGGGTTTTGGGTTATTTCATCTTTTGTATTTTTCCTTTTAAACCATTGTAATTTCTAGTCGTGTGACTAGGGACAAACTACGTGGTGTAGTTTGAGAATACGTAACTCAGTGGCTGAGTTGTGATAGGGTTTTGAGCGTAGAGTTAAGGCTAGTCAATAGCGGGTGTCACGAGTTTACGTGTGTAAGCGTCTGGCTGCTTAATTTCTAGTAGAAACCTTGAGGGCAGCACGTAGGCAGGGTTTTGCCAAAGCTGGGTAAATTCTGTGTCGTTCTATTTCTGCATTTATTATTCTACTATTATCTGTGCTGCTATTTTGATATATCTGTGTTGAAAATATTTTATAAAATTCTGCGATAAATTTTATAAATAATAACATCACCCTATTCATCCCCCCTCTAGGGTGAATCGATCCTACAGAAACTGGTTTTCCAAACTCAAGCCTAGACACTATCTCTTTGACACCCATAAGGCGGTCAAGTTATTTGATCAACTCTAAATCGTTAATCATTCCAAAAATCCTTCAAATCATCTTTAAAACACTTTATTAATCATTTAAAAACAATTATAAAATAGCCGGAAAAGAATTGTTAAGTTTAAAACTATATTTCAAAAGTAATGGAAAAGTGCTGCGGAAAGCGGCTTTTTTTAGCTCTATTGATCAAAACGCCTTTTTATTATTTCAAAAATTGATTCTTATCATTCAGGTCACTATTAATAAATTTAAAATATTTGTAAGATTTATTTCATATTTTTAAACAAATTTAAAACATCATTTCCAAAGAAATCCAGTTTTGGATTACGAACTACAAAACCGCGATTTTTTCAAAACTTGTTCTACTTATATTTCAAAATCTATCTATCAAAATTTCGATTTTCTTTCTTCATTAGAAAAAATTATGGACATGATAGTTCAAAAAATTCTTATCTCGAAGAATTCCAAGCTATACTCTAACTTTTACACTCGTTTGACTTTTACGGTGCGAAATTGCGAGCTGTCGTTACGTGACACACCTATTTTTAAATAATTTTTCAATTCTCTTTCAAACTTCACCAAAAAAATTAAATGTTTATGAAAAATTTCAAACTTATTTTTAAACCATTTTTAAAGAGGTTTAACATTCCGTACACACCATTTCGTTAATTCAAGTGATTTCTTTTGTGCTTACCGACGTGTATTTTCATGGTTTGCATATATATTCAATATAGGTAAATAGGCACAAAGAAGAAGTTACAAATAAATTTAGTCTCAGAGACAACAAGTTTGCTTTTTAGTCTGAAGGACACTTTTTAGTGTAAAACGAAAATGATAGTTTCAACTATCATTCTGTCATTTACACGAAAGAGCGTCTTTCAGCCTAAAAAACAAACTTCTTGTCCCTGAAACAAAAATTTTCTCTAACTTTTTCCTTAAGCCTAAAAATCCCTATTCAATATTCATATAAAAACATCAAAACTTGATGATCAAAGAATAACAAATATTCTTTGCAAACATCATATCATCAACCAAAATATAATATAATAATTTAGGAGTTCTCACCTTAAGTTTTCAACGATTAATTAAAAATTCGCTATAGCTCTGCTACTCGGTTTCCAAAGCTCACTATGCTTCAGATTTTAGCTCCTAGATGTCTTAACCAAAGCTTGGGGTGGCTTAGGGGTGCACGACCTAGGGTAGAGCTAGGAAGTGGCTCGGCCTATGATGAAGTGAGGTGGAGATTGTGAAGTACAAAGAGAAAAGGTGGAGTTTTAGGTTTGTTTTGAGGTGTTTAAGTATATGTAACTATATATTAAAATTTAAATTCTTTTGGAAATAAATTTTGACATTATTTCTCTTAGGATGGAAGCCATTAAAGTGAAAGATAAATCTTAGAAATATAGAGAAGAAAATGAATGAAAATGGAGAGAAGACGGTAGAGTATTTATAGGAAAAGAAGAGTGTTAAAGTATTCTTGCATACATCATCATCTTCATCACCATTTTATTGCTTCACCAACACAACTCCCCCTTCCCTAGGCATGACAAAAGCCTCCCCCCATCTTCCCTTCATTTCCATCTTCTCATGTATGCATATATTGACTTATGTAAGCTTAAGGAGTAAGAAATCTTAAAACATATTATATATTTTAAATTATACTTTTTATACTTAATTATTTTGTATATATATGTTTATGTGTATATTCTCATGAATGTACATGTGTATGTGTATGTGTATGTTACAAATTCCTACAACGTCGCACAACTTCCACACACTGTATCGTTACCAATCCCGATTCTGATTTTTGGTCATATTTTCTCTTTTAAATTAATATGTATATTTTTGTAAATAAATCTTGAAAATAAATTTTCTTATCATTCTTAACTAATTAAAATAATCATATTTTATTTATAAAATTATATATATTAATATAAATAATTATTTACAAAATTATTGTTATATCAATAAAGCTAAACGATTATTTATTTAAAGTGATATATTTACGGGTCATTACACCTGCATAGTAGCAGATAACCTATATATATAATTTTGTAATGTTTCTGATGCAGGAGGATGTGTTGGAGGGATCCAACGGGATTTCTCGCTATTGTTAATATATTTCAATAAAATTCATGTTATATGATTATTGAATACGAAACTTGATTGTGGACACTATGGTTTATGGTATTATTATATGTTCAAACTAAGATCTTGTAGTGATAGGAAATCAATAATCTATATTGTTTAAAAGTTGGGTAGGTATTGGCCTCAAATTAGTGTTTTAAAATACTATGAATCTTAATTGAGTTGGAATTGGTTTTGAGACAAGAAATGATTTTGAATCTGAAATTGAGTTTTGGAAATATTTTGTTTAAAGGGATTTATTTCCATTTTACTCTAATCTTTTTAGCTGCCTTTCTAAATTTATTTATTTGTATTTAATATATTGTTTTAAAGTTATTTATTTATATTTAATATGCCTTAAATATTATTTATTTGTAATGTTGTTTTAAAGTTATTTATCAATATTTTAATATATATTTGAAAGGTTAACTATTTAAAATACCAATACAGTTTGAAAGAAATTATAATTAGTTATTAATTAAGTTTTGGAAATTAATTACTAATATTTATAAAAATGTGGAAAATTAATTATTAGTGTTTTACTAATAATGTCTTTGAATTATTAATTATTATTTTAAGATGTTTGATGGTCAATAAATATTATTTATTTATAATTTTTATTATTAATAACTATTTGTACATAATAGTGTTGAAGTAAATGATTATTATTTTTGAAATTTTTGAGATTTATGAATAAAGTTTGATAAACATATTTGAGTTTTATAATACGGTTTGGAAACTCTAAGAAAGATTAGTTAAAGGGTAAAAAGAGTTTTATATATGGTTTATGATATTTATAAAAGAATTTTAGGAAGGGGTTTATAGATTTATAAGAAGAATTTTTTAATAGTTTTATGGACTTATAAAAATTTTATAAAAATTTTGAAATTTATAAAAGAGTTTATAATTGGAAATGGAGATTGGGTTTTATAGCGATTTTTGTAAAGAGTTTTATAAATGGTTTTGGAGATTTATAAAATAGTTTATAAATGATTTTAGAAATTTATAAAGGGATTTATAAATGATTTTAGAAAAGAAATCATTCTCAGTTTTGTGAATATACTTATATCGATAAGAAAAGTATATGGATATTTTCCAAGTATTGAAAATATAAGGGTTTGTGAATGAATCTTTGTAGAAGTATTTTGATATGAATAGTACAAAGTGATTTTAAAGTATTTTGATATGAATAGTACAAAGTGATTTTAATTAACGAAAAGATTAATTAAGGTGGCTGGTGGTTACTTGTGTGCTTAACCAATGTTGGTTTTCCCATTGGTAATAAATCCCTGATATGACGTGTATTGTTGATAGTTAAATAACCGACTATCAAATATGAACCCCAAAATTAATTTTGGAAATATCTTGGGGAAACACGTGAGTTATATGGCATGGTCATCTCCGATGATGTTGTATTGTGCATATAAATCTCATTTTATTCTCCTGAGTCAGACGATAAGGAAATCCATCCACTAACGATTAGTTAGTGATCTCCGCTCTTATCTTTGGCTGTAATTTCCTAGAGAACTGGGAATGACTTTACTAAAAAAATTCAAAAGTTGTTTCGAAGAGACCGGGATCGGATATGTTATCCGAAAACCACTTTGATCAGACTCAAGTGTTTCGAAGTAAAGACATCTTGAAGATGTTGGAATTGAAGATCGAGATCTCAAGCATTTCGTTCAATTCCAAAACGAACTTGTATGGATGAATGCCAGCATTGCATTGTTGCCTGGAGGGGATTGTTATCATTCCAAGTGGGAAATGCTATATAAAAGGTAAAACACTGCCTTAAGCCTCATTAACTAGAAATGAGTAAAACATAGGAGATGCAGCAGGGCTAAGTGGGCCACTTCCAAATAAGGTATGATCATCCCTATCTAGAGTCGATATTATCTCTCATTTGTGTGCTTCGGGGACCACTAATGGAAGGATGATCATATTGGGTACTACTAGTCATGTGGTATGTTAGTTCTGTGTTGGCAGGGGATCCTTGCGAGGTCCTCGGTGTTATTTTATCAAGCGTAACAGGCGATACTCCAATAGCTCAGTCATGGTATGGAATCCATTCTCCAATAAGCGTCATACGGACTTAGTTATGTCCAATTATGTTGAAATGTGAGATGTAAGCATTTCAGCTATATTCATATTTAACTTTGACCTCTAGATATTATTATAATATCAATGATTTTTCTATGGAAATTGTTTTGGTTACCGTAATGTAAAAGCCCATCCATGTTTATGTGCGGCGAGGTCTAATGAGATACCTTTATTTTTGAAAGATTTTTGAAACATAAATAATTCAACTGGGTATGTTTTTTTCATGCTGGTTTACCAGACTGAATTGAGTGTTATTTTATTATAATTCTTGGGTCAGACCAGGCATATTATAGATTTACTTTGGATGCTTTGGAGCTTCAGAAGACGAGCTAGAGACCCAGAGACGTATTCACGTATATGGTTATTTTTCCACTGCATTCACTGTTGTATTTATTAGCAATTATGAGCATAGGTTGTTATAACTGTCGGGTTGAAATAGGTTAGAATACTCTGATGGATATCTGTATATATATACTACAGTGTGCTTTTGTGTAAAGATTTGTTGTAATTATTCGCTCCGCCGTGAGATTTTATATTGCTTAGTTTTTCTTCTTACCTTCTTTCTTCCTTCTTCTATTTCCCTAATAATTGGGTTTTCCAGCATTCGATTGCTCAGCACGCAATACAGTGGACGTATTAGTGTCTATTTTCGAGGGTTGAAAATCTTGGTTCATTACACTTGGTATCGTAGCTAAAGGTTAAGCGAGAACCTTGGCTTTGGTAGGGTACCCATTATGAATAGGGTCAGTAGCACCCTAGGATGAGTTTGAGTGTATATATATGTATGAGCACATATTTGTTAATGGAATAAAAATGTTTTATATTGGGTTGGTTGATCTGTTGAGTGACTTATGGACTTTGGTCAATACGAGTAATTAATGTATTGATAAGGATCTCTAAACACTTGAACAAAGTAATTCAATGTAGTATTGTTTTGGAATTGGGTAAATGAAACAATCTTACCATGATTATATTTTATATATAAAGGAAAAAATTCAGAAATTATTATAGTATATATGGTGTGTTTGGTTGTTAGTGAATGATAATATTCAATTATTATCGTTTTTTGTTGTCGTTTGTGTTCTGATAAAAGTTGTTATTATTATACTGTAAACAAAGATAAACTATTAGAAATTGTTTATATAACCAAAGTGAAAGTATGTATATGGAAAATAATAACTATGGTTTGTAAATAAAAAGGATTAAAAGCTGAGAATTTGAAATTTTAAAATCCCATGATGTTGGAAATTGATTTTGGAGTTTTAAAGAAATAATAATGATATTGTTTTGAAAGTTTTGACTGGAAATATTTTTAAAGAATTTTAAAAGGGATGGAAAGCATTGAACTCACTTTGGTCGTTGGAAAATAATTTCGATACTAATTCATTTTCTGGTTTCCAAGAGAGGAATTGCTACCATTAGGGTTTTGTTTTGGTAAAACGAGTTTTGATTTTAATCCCAAATATGGTTAGTTATATAAAAAGAGATATATATTGTATTATGTATTATTACAAAATAGAGTTGAAATAAAGCAGAGTGTTTAAATTATGAAATTTTTTATCGAAGTATTTTGTTGAAATTATAAGAAATCAGTTTTGTAACTCATAAATTTTGAGAATTAATAAGATAAAAAAACAATAAACTTAAGTAAAACTTGATGGAATGGTTCTTAGGTGATATTAGTATTGAAAGAAGGATACTAAGAAATAAATGAATGTGAATAAAGCAATGTGAATAATGACTATGAATAAATGAATGTAAATAAAAGAATTAGGTATAATAAGAAACCGATTGAAATAAATATGTAAGTTGTACGCGTATTATTTTATTCGTGTAACTATTTGATCTAGATTCGAGCACATAATTTCGGGATGATTTACGCCGGTCCGAACAAGGATTTTTCACTCGATTCTTGATGGTGAACACTTGATAGGGATTTTGATTAATTCTTGAGTTCTCTATCATAGTGTATGGCTATGCGAGGAGAATGGCAGTTTTTAATCAAAGGACTAAATCTGAGTCCACATTAGAGTGATCGGATGAATTATACCAGTTCGGAAGTGAAATTGTATGATCGAGCGAGCGACCAGATTTGATATTGCGTATGGATGATATATGTACATCATACGGGCTTTAATAAATTAAATGTTGACATTGGAAAATGAAAATCAATATGGTTATGAATAAATTGAATAGATATTATTTGTTTGATGGTTTCTCTAGTTATAGCTGTAACATTTTCATATATTTTTGTATTAGTACATGTTATATATTGATATTACTTTCCCTGTACTTGTTCTCAATAGTTGTAAGGTGATTAGTAGGTGCGGATGGCATATGCATTGCATTTGGAGCTTGCTTTCGCATTATATTGATTATATATGCTTACTAATGCTAATAAAAGGTACACATCTTGAATTACATACCATATTTTTATAATTTTTCCCCTCGGATGCCTCATCCTTGAAGATGAGGTGTATATTGTGATTATATATATATACATACTTTAAATTTTTCCGATTGAACCGCACAAAGGAGATGCGGGCGAAATTTTCCGTAAATTTAAGGCGTTGGAAAATTTGTGGAAAATTTTTGAAAATTTTTGGACTAAACATTGACGTTTATGTTGTGACTTGGAATGGTATTAGTTAGTAACTATAAATGAATTAAAGATTTAGAAGATGTGATAAAGTTTCAACAAATTGATTTTGGAAAATTAAAGGCTTAAAAGAATTTGGTAATCTTCCAACTAGTTGGTTTTGAAAAATTAAAAAGTTTTGTGGCATTTTTCTTAGCTTGGAAATTTCGGAGAACAAAATTCTTTTATGGGGAAAGAATGTGACGATCAAATTTTTTAGTCAATTGATTTTGAAATATTTAATTGGTTTTAAATATTGAATTATTATTTCTATAAGTTAAATAGATTAAATCTCAAATACAAGGGATTTATTTGAATAGTAAATTTTGTTAATGGGAATAGTAAATTAAAATATTGGGATTATTAAATAATTGAAATCTTGGTTTAGATGTGAAATAAAGTGATTTTGAAATCTTTGGATTAGTATAAATAAGAATAATAATAGTAAACTTCTAATTTAGAATCTAAAAATGATTTAAACTAGTTTTAGAAATAACACATTTTAATTAACATGTGAAAACAGCCTTTCGGGGCATTGTCTCGGATTTTGACGAAATTAGTTTCATTGGATCCGTAATACTGAATTATTATACGCCATCGAATTTCATTGGGATTGGATGTATCGTGTGGTCATACGAGTTTGAAACATATATAAATTAATTTCAATAATTTTATAATATAATTCGGTTTAAAAACGCTATCTTCTTTGTATGATCGAATTAGGTCTCGTGACTAGTTCCTTTATATTTAGATTAGGGGTATTTAGTATAAAATGCCACTCGGCATACCTTGTTTGGAGTTCGAGATTTTGGGTGCTTCAATTTGATATTTTTAGGATTAAATAATGGGTATCCTACTTATTCACCGTACTCAGCCCATACTTTCCAACTATTCACCCATACCATACCCTTACATCAGTCCATAACCGTGCCATACCGTCCCTCCAACTTATAATCCCTTATTGATTTTATAGTAAATATTTTTCAACACCTCCATTCAAATTTCAACTCGAAATTCTAACCCCCATCAAAAATCATAGAATAGGATTTGTTGGAATTGGATGGCTGAGGTCTTCCTTCCCTTGTGCATCGTTTTGTGCTCGACGAAGGTAGCTGTGAGTGTTTTATGGAGGCCGAAGTCAAGTAGGCACTAGGGTTTAGGTTAGTGGGAATTTAGGCGAAGTTAGTAGTTAGGATGGTGGCAACGTGTTAGTCTTGGCGAAGGGCATCGCGCAGCGGAGTTTGGTGGAACGAAATGGAGCGTAGGGAGTTGCGCCCTATGTATGGTCAGGTTGGAAAATTATCAAGGGGTGCTAACATAGATTTGAGGTGTTGGGAAGGTAGTGCTTGGGACGAGAGACACGTTGGAGTCAGCGGTGTTGAATTTCATCAAGCAATTAGGGAGAATTGAGGGGTTGAAGTGCACGTCCACGGTGGGTTCGATCTTTGGAAACGAACGGTATCTAAAAAGAGGAAGATGGATCGATTATTTGAGTAGGTGATTGGCATATCTGCAATTTATTTAAATGAGATGTAATTGATTTATAAGTTTAATGATATAAAAATATTATTTAATTCATTCTCCAATAAGGGTTGTACGGACTTAGTTGTGCCCAACTGTGTTGAAATGTGAGATGCAAGCATTTCAGCTGTATTCATATTTTACTTTGACCTATAGACATTATTATAGTATCAATGGTTTTCTATGGAAATTGTTTTGGTTATCGTAAGGTAAAAGCCCGTTCGTGTTTATATTTGGCGTGCTCTTACGAGATACCTTTATTTTTGAACGATTTTTAAAATATATAAAATTCAAATGGGTATGTTTTTCTCACATTGATTTACCAAACTAACTCAGGTGTTATATTATTATAATGATCGGATCAGATCGAGCATATTACAGATTTAGTTTGGATGCTTTGGAGCTTTAGGACACGAGCTGGAGACCCAAAGATGTATTCACGTATATGGGTTTTTCCTGCATTCACTGTTATATTTATCAACAATTGTGAGGACGTGTTGTTATAACTGTCTAGGCCGAAATATGTTAGTATACTTTGATGGATATATCTATATATATAGTACAGTTTGCTTGTTTTGTAAATATTTGCTGTATATTATAGATTATTCGTTCCATTGTGAGATTATGTGTTGTTTAGTGTTTCTTCTTATCTTCTTGCTTCCTTCTTCTTTTTCCTTAACAATCAGGTTTTTGGACATTCGATTGTTCGACACGCAATACAGTGGATGTATTAGTGTCGATTTTCAAGGGTCGAAAATCTCGGTTCGTTACAACCTCTATCCAAGGTCAAAGATAGAAACTTAAAATTCTTTTAAGTATAATATCCAATGTCGAAGATGATGTTGTTGACCTTTATAAACTATAGGCTATCCCTCGATTAAACAAAAGTTTAACCTTTATAAATTATATGGCGAACTGTCGAAGTTATAGGGTCATCGACCCTCTTAAAACATAGGTCATTTCGCCTCTTTAAAACGTTTTCAATTTATATAAAAGCAAGTCTCTTCGGCTTTAAAAGATGAAGTGGAACGTCGTGGACATAAAGCATTGTCTCTAAAACATAAGGTCACCGACCTTGATGTACATCAACCCCAAGACCCTCGACGTCGTAAAAAAACCTTAATATTAGACCCACTTCGAATACTATGTTGCTTATTATCTTTATAAGGTCGAAGTCATATAAAGCGGCATCACCGTCATAGTCTTGAAAACAATTAAAGTGATTAAGTGTGGCATTATTGAAAACAATGATGAAGACATGTAACGTCGTTGACATTAAGCTTTAGAAACGCTTAGATGCATCACGAAGACACGTTGCCGCCAAATATATGTTGCTGACACCATCGCCGTCGACATTAATGGAATCATTCCATAGCTACCGTAGCATCCATCATATGCTTCCCTCGATATCAACATCGATGTTCATAGAGGCGGCATTCTTTTAGGCTCAGAGAGGACACATGCAGCATGGCATCGTCATAATTCTTACTGTTTTATTACTACTTTAAGCAAAAACTTTTCACCGTATCTTATTTTTTGTCCGATTTCTATTGTTTAAAGCAATTTCTTTATAAATCCCTTTCAGAAATTACTGCCACGATAAATTTTCACATTCCCAAACATATTTAAAATAATTAATTAATATCTTTAATTAATTATTCTTTTAAATGCTTATCTAGCATAATAAATTCACAATAAATTGAAATTACTTGGGAAAAAAATTCCAAAAATTCACAGAAAAATAGATAATATCCTTCTCTTTACCATACAAAAATTTCGAATCCAAAACGCATATTTAGTTACCTACTTAGGAAATTTATAAAATAATCTATATAACGTGGAAAATTATGAAATTGAAAACTCATCTCCAAACCAATGTTTTATACAGCAAATCAGAAAATCAAAGCATTTGGAGGTTAAAATCTTAGGAATTACCCATAAAACCCATATAAATAATTCCATAAAAATCCGTTAATTCATCATTCTATCCCAACGATGAATATTTAACCATATCTTGGCAAAATCTATCAAAATGATTTGGACATTAACCATAGCCGAATTCAAAAAGAAAAAATAGAGATGGAACACTTATTATTCACCTTAGATTAATTGTTGGAGCTGAGATTTGATTTGTTCTTAGTATCCCTAAGCTTCTTCTCCTTGAATCCCCATGATTTCGTTCCCGTAGCTTTAGTTTTGGCCGACCTAGGAGTTTTTCTTTCGATTGCTTAAGTTTGTGAAAAGTGAGAATGAAATGAGAGGGAGAGGGTTTAAAAGGTTAAAGGATGGATCTACCTATTTTGCCATCCTCATATTTTCTCTTATATGTTTAGTTTTCCTTTATCCAACACAATCTTATTAATTAACCAAATCTCATTTTTCTTAACAATTTATATTATTCTATTTAATATATCCAATTAAATATCTTGAATAGTGTAAAAATAAAATTATGGGTGTTACATTTTTTTCTACTCTTCTATCCTCTATTTGAAGTGTTCTAAGCTCTTTTCCATCGTCTTTGAGTCGATTCTAATTATTTTCCCGATAACACTTAAATTGCCTACTTCCTACGCTTTCTTCTCATTATTTCTTGTAATTGCTTGTCCAAACTCTGGGAAAATCACTTGTCCATGAGTGGTTGGAGCAGTATATGAAGTAAATGGAGTTGGGGAGGCGGAAAGGAGAGAAAAAGACAACTATTCACTGATCCAAAATCACTCTTCACAAACTAAAGTCACACTTCACCAAGATATCTCCTTAGTCTAATTTCAATTGAAATTTCTTCCAGTTGTTTCTCTATTTCTTCTAAGTGCACTTTTAGGTTTTCGAGTCATTTTGTCTTCGCCTTAGCCTTCTACTCTGGTTTAAATCTACTTTGATCAAAAAGCGGGTTAATACTTGGCCCCCTCCAAAGTATGCCATTCGAATGTAAGGTGTGTTTTGCTCAAGAACAAGTTTAAATAGTAATCATTCTTTGGTAGTTGAACTCTTCGTCCATCCATCGATCACAATCTCGGTGGATCATCTGGTTTCTTCGGATTCACCTGCTAAATAAAGGTCATTCCATACTATCATAGCTAAGGACTCTATTCCTTTCATAAGTGTTATTCATAAATTATAATCGGCTCATTTTCATTTGGAGATATCATATTGTATATAAATATTGTCTTGTGTTCGTCCGAATTCATCTGTTCTACTCTGATTACAAGGCATTCAAATCCTAAGGTCAAGTCAACATTCATTCTAGTATCATATCTCTTCAGACTGTCTAACATCCAATCTATGGTCTCATCCAATCTATTATCTCATCAAATCTAGGGTCTCATCCAATCTGGGGTTCGATCTCTCTAAATCATTTGTTATTCAATCTAGCGTTCGATCTCTCTAAATAGTTTGTCATCCAATCTAGGGTTCGATCTCTCTCGATTGTTAATCTTCCAATCTAGGGTTTAACCTCTCTGAATCCTTGTTAAGTCTGCTTGCTCTCCAGCAAAGGAACTAAATGACCAACCAAGCCCATTCGCTCAGTCTCCGATGAGGTGGCTTAATTTTGATCTCTCTGGATCCTTGTTGAGCCTAATCCGCTCGCATTTCGACAAGGGAGCCCAATGTTCAAGCAAGCATTTCCACTCACTCTCTGGTGAGGGGACTTATTTCTTATGGTCATCGCCTCGTCTCTTCGGTCAGGACTACCACGATCAATATTAGTCATCACTATCTAGTGGTTTGTAAAATTTTAATCAATTTTAGAGTGTCATCAATTTCCATTGGGGTTTCCTAATCAATGTCAGTCATCTCTCATGAAGCCTAAGTCAGGGCATCTAGCAATCATCGAAACATCTAATCCTATCAAGGATCACCTTTAGACTTCCAATTAGAGCGTGCTTAGGGATCGATCAGGATCCCGTACATGTGTAAGCAGTCAGTTGGTAATTTGGCATCATTTATTGAGAATAAAAGATGAGATAAGGGAATCGTACCTGACTCTAATCCATCCCCATTATGGGATTATCGTCCAATGGAAGTCTCTGATCTATAACTTCATCCTATCCCCTGTTCTTATAGTGAGCTTCTGGTTCTAAAATCGCATGTTCGAGGCATTAGAACTCATCCTAGATCTAAATCGATCGTGCCTCTGAGTAAGTTCATTTCGGTACCGAGACGCTGTCGGTACCAACTGGTTCTGGTTGTAGGGGAATTATTCCAATTTTCTCTGCTATAATTCCAAATGCTTCTGCATTGGTTTCTGAATTTCAGCTACTCTGGTTGTTCTTTGTAGATCCATCCTTCTGAGAAATCCCAATAGCATTTCCTATTATCGGATCATTATTCCATCTTGCATCTCTTTCATCATTCTCTTCATCTCATCTCGGGTCACATGGAGGAATGATTAGAATTTGAGGAAACCTCTTAGCTGCCCTTATGCTCTGGTTGCCTTCCTCTAGCATTAGATATGGTGTTATGCCTCTTCATCTTCTCCAAATCTCAAAATCAAGCTTCAAGGCTTTGGATCTAGTTCTTTCCCGTAAAAGCACCAAAATATTGATGCCAAAAATGGCACCAACACCCAGATTTCGTATGAAAGCACCAAAATTTAGAGATCCAAATAAAACAAGCAAAAAACAAAAGGAAAGTAAAAGGAGACACAAGAATTTTTATAGTGGTTCGAAAATCTCTGGCCTACATCAACTTTATATTTTGTCATTAGTTGTTTTCTCTTTCAATTACAACTAGTTATATCATATCTGACCACAATCTAGTGGTTCTCAGATTTACAATGAAGTTTCTAGATTGTTTGAGAGTCACTGGTTGTAGGGATTTGCTGATCTAAGTCCTAGAACAGAAAATAGTAGTATCATAGTGACTTTAATAGAGGAGAGATCAGAGGTGAAGAAGAAGAAGTCACTTAAGTCGGACAATCTGATCCGAAGAAGAAGATCCCTCTCTAGTTGTTGTATGGCTGGTATTTATAGAGAAACGGGTGAGCAAGTCCAAAAGCCTTCTTGCAATGAAGTTCAGAAGCAAACCCGATGTTGTATAAGTGAGCACGAAGGTCAACGAAACAAGAAAACAACTCGGTACCGATATAATTTGCTTCTTACAAAGCGAACTCTTTCACTTGTACTGCTCTTCTATCCTCTATTCGTTGTGTTTCAAGCTCTTTTCCGTCAACTTTGAGCCATTTTTAATGATCTTCCCGATAGCACTTGAATTATCTTGCTTCCTTTACTTTCTTCTCGTCAATCCTTAGAATTGCTCATCCGAACTATGGGAAATCACTTATTCACGAGTGGTTGGAGCAGTATATGAAGTATATGGAGTTAGGGAGACAGAAAGGAAAGAATAAAACAACTCTTCGCCGACCCAAAATCACTCTTCACTAACCAAAACTCTTCACTGAGTTATCCCCTTAGTCTAATTTCCATTGAAATTTCTCAAGTTGTTTCTCTATTTCTTCTAAGTGTGCATTCAAGTTTTCGAGTCGTTTCATCTATGCCTTGGCCTTCTAAGTCTAGTTGGAATCTACTTTGGTCAAAAAGTGGGTTAACAAGTGGGTTGGACCTTAGGTTTATTCACGCTAGATCCTTCTTTGAATTAATTACTATGCATTTTATCATCCTTCTTTACTTATTGATTCTTCTTTAAATCTTTATTCTCCAAAACAATATTATTATCTTTTTTACTTACGAGTTGCAGACGAATAAATTAGGCATCCCTTATTTTCCATTCCACCACATAAATATCATTTTATCATTAAATTAATTTAGATTTCCAATAATAATGTAATTAAACATGTGGGTGTTATAGTCTCCCCTTATTATAGTAATTCATCCTCAAAATCCGAATAAAATACTATTAAACACAATAAACACTAATAACGTATACTAAACATGGGGACGTTATAGGCTTATCTCTTTATTTTGTTCTAACTTCAATTCACGTTGTTTGATAATTCTCGTTTCATGCTTTGCAACGCATCCGAAAACGTATGTCCAAGTTTCCAAGCTCTTATAATTATTAACCAAACGCATATTGATTTATCACTTCAAATAGAAATGTCTCACGCATACGACTTGATTTGAACAAACTGTCTTTTTCATTGTTCATTATTTTCATTACGTTTCCAACTTTATTAATTTCATAGAAAGCTACCCATATTTCGATTTTCATAAATATATATGGCCAATAATGATCGTTTGTTTGACGACTTTCAATTCGTGTATCCATTCTCCATTCCCAAATATTATTGCCGTTGTATTGAGTTTAGTATAACACTTGAGGAGGCTAATTGTTAAAATACACAACAAAGTGCCCCGTATTTTGATTTAAAGATCTAAAAGTATTGTTATTCGATCATTGATTTCTTTTCGATGGGCAACCTTATGGGCCATGGCACCACCTTCGAGAGGTCGACACCACCCTAGAGAGGTCACCCTCTCGGTCTTCTTTCCAAAGCCATCAAAAACGATGCCTATTACGATCTCAGGAGGGAGAAACCTTACCCAACTAACTCTCGCCTTTTTGACATCCTTGCAATTCCCAACTAGTTTGGTCACATTTGGTCATCATTAGGTGTTACCTCTTCTTTTGGTTTGTCATTACCAATGGTTCTCTTCGGTGTCGTTAAATTGGGGTTCTGTGGTGCTTAGCATCGGTGACATTGAGGTGAAATTTGGAAGAGTCATTCACGTTATTTGAGGAAGAAAAAGAAACACACTTTTTAATTTACTCCCACTTTATTCTATTTTATACGGCTATACATATTTTGTATATTGAGGGGTAATTTTATTTGTTGGATTTGTTGTATTTTTGAAATTTGAATTCGAATTTAGTTATTGTGGAAGTGAGGGATAATTGGCTTAGTGTTTGTTCAGTTTAAAGTACTATTGTTGTCCTTTATGCATGTCAAATTTCAGACCATTTCGACTTATATTGCTCATAGAAACATGCTGCCGAACTTTAACTCGAAGCATGTTTTTGCCCAGATTTTTACAGTGAGAACACTGTCTGGGTCCAGCTTTGAAACTTCATATCTTTTTCATGCTTTGCCCAAATTTAATGAATCTTTGTGCAGTTTAAAGTACTGTTTTTGTTCTTTATGCATGTTAAATTTTAGGTCATTTCGATTTATATTGCTCATAGAAACATGCTGCCGAACTTTAACTCGGAGCATGTTTTTGCCCAGATTTTTACGGTGAAAACACTGCCTGGGTCTAGCTTTGAAACTTCATATCTTTTTCATGCTTTGCCCAAATTCAATGAATCTTTGTGCAATTTAAAGTACTGTTGTTGTTCTTTATGCATGTTAAATTTCAGGTCATTTTGTCTTAGATAGCTTATAGAGTTGAGTCAAAGCGAGATATTAAACATTGCATTAAAATATTCATTTTAGCGGACTGTGCAAGCTTATGGGCGTTCCAAGTAATTTGTCTAGCTTCTCTATTAATGTTTGGACCTTTTACGTGTCAAACCCATTACCCATCCATATAATCAAAGTTGACTTTTTTTAATCTTTGTGCCTTCTGATCGTTCTTTCTTACCTTTAAGTATAGCTTTATTAATAGGGTACTTTTGGCACAGGTCCTTATTAAGTTTCAAAATTCACGAAAAGTCCTTCACTAAATTTCAGTGTAAATTTGGTCCCTGTTTTTTATTCACGATTAGTACAGAGCATGATGCAACATTTCATAAAAGTTGCCGACATTTTCGCAACTTTTCTGTACACCGTGAACATAGTGTAAGAAAGTTGCTTAAATATCAGCACTTATTTATAAAAGTTGTTGACATTTCAGCAACATTTATGCACACTGTGAACACAGTTTATGAAAGTTGCTGCTTATTTATAAAAGTTGCTGACATTTCAGCAATAATTTTTCTTTGTTTTTACAATGAAACTTTGACAGGAAAGTTGCTGAAATATCAGCACTTATTTATAAAAGTTGCTGACATTTCAGCAATAATTTTTCTTTGTTTTTACAATGAAACTTTGACAGGGAAAGTTGCTGAAATATCAACACTTATTTATAAAAGTTGCTGACATTTCAGCAATAATTTTTCTTCGTTTCCATAAAATAGGGACCCGCTTTACAATAAAACTTTGACAGGACCCGCTTTACAATATGAAAGCACAATAGGGATGCCTCCCTAATTTCCACCTATTAACATCTCTGGCCCGATAACCTAATCAGTAAGCAAGAGTCAACCAGACAAAATGATGCCTATTACGACCTCAAGAGGGAGAAATCTTACCCTACTAACTCTTGCCTTTTTGTCATCCTTCCAATTCTCAATTAGTTTGGCCACATTTGGTCATCATTAGGTGTTACCTCTTCTTTGGGTTTGTCATTATCAATGGTTCTCTACGGTGCCATTAAATTGGGGTTCTATGGTGCTTAGCACTCGGTGACGTTGAGGTGAAATTTGGAAGAGTCATTCACATTATTATAGGAAGAAAAAGAAACACACTTTTTAACTTACTCCCACTTTATTGTATATTATACGACTATACATATTTTGTATATTGAGGGGTAATTTTATTTGTTGCATGTGTTGTATTTTGGAAATTTGAATTCGAATTTAGTTATTGTGTAAGTGAGGGATTATTGAGTCAAAGCAAGATGTTAAACACTGGATTAAAATATTTATTTTAGGGGAGTGCAAGTTTATGGGCGTTCCAAGTAATTTGTCAAACCCATTACCCATCCATGTAACCAAGTTGAATTTTTTATCTTTGTGCCTTCTGATCGTTCTTTCTTCAACGTCTTCTTTAGTTTGCTTTCGTTCCTTATTTACCTGTTAAGTATAGCTTTATTAATATCTCTGGCCCGATTAACTTATCAGTAAGCAGGAGGCAACCAGACAAAAACATCAATCTTAGTTCCCATCTATGTTTCTTGTCTTACTTATTGCTTCCTCGTTGGTCGAACATTGCTGGTACAGTAGAATCATGCACTTTTACTTCTGCATGAAATACCGAGACTCAAACCAAAGTTGATTTTATTGGGGATTTTGCGGTTCGAGACGAATTTGATGGCGAAGGCGATGAAGACATTGTTGTACTTCCGACTTCAGGGATCTATGGAATAGATTCTTTCAGACAATAGTGCAACCCACCAGGTACAAATTGGTTATCGAACTATCGACTTTCAGGATTCAATAAAGCCCTATAACAGCGAAACTGGATTCAAAGTTTATACGACTTTGATCCGACCAAGAACACTTTAGCAACGATTTCTGATGATGCAATTTATATAGAATAGAATGAAGAGAAAGAAGAGAGCAATTCTGCGACGTATTCTGTGTTGCAACACTTTGGAAGCGTCACAAAACAGAGCAATGATTGGTGTAGCGTTTAGCAACGCTTTCTGGCGTCGCGGAATTCTCAATGAAGAAGAAGAAGGAGTTCAAAATTGAAAACCAATTTTGCAACGTTTCTGGGCGTTGCTATTTGTAGATCTGAAGAGGTGTCTATTCGCCAAGCGTCACGAACGTTTGCAACGGTTCGCAACTGTTGCGAACGGATTCAAATTTAAACGTCGCGTCCTTTCATTTTGCAACGTTTAGAAAACGTTACAAATTCCCTCCCTTTACTCAAATTTAGAAATTTCGGTTCTGCATCCTTAACGGGCTGAAATCTGGCCCGTTACTGTTAATATATGATCCAAAAATGTTTTCGGATCCGAACCCGAAACCCGTACCCGTACCCGGCCCGTCGGGTTCGGTTCGGTTCGGTCGGACGGACGTACGGCGGCGGTGCGTGTGTGGTGTTGCATGACTTCTCTCCTCACAACAAAGCAAACATGTGGGAGCCCCAAGGCATCAACATCCACATGAGAGATCTATGCTTATACAAGATCATTGTATAGTATTCTAGCATGTGAGACTATTGTTCTTTCTTCCTCTTCGCTACTTCTCTTCAAATTAAAACCCAAAACCCAAACCATTTTTTATGAAAATTTTACAACAATATCCCCCAATTTTAAAAATAAATAAATAAGATGGCTGAATCACTAAAGTGACTTCCTACATACCCAAGTGGAATCAAGCCTATGTAGTTCTAAGATCAAGTTTTGCATCATCGTGAAAACCAACACATAAATAAAAAGTATCTTTTGGATTTGAACCTTTACTTAGTGTAAACCATTCAAAGCCTTATCGAGATTCTATGGTGAACGAATCTTGAACCAAGTATCCCTAATGATAAAACCGAAACAATCATACATGTTGATTTCCTTAGGTAAAGTGTTCTGTATTGCTCAGCACGTTAATGGCCTTGTGCTTAAATCCTAGTTCATGAGTCAACTTAGAAAGCGGTCTTACTTTCCTAGGAAACGGCCTGATTTCCATACTCATATAGGTAAGTCTCTTAAGGTGTTTCTACGATACACCTTTTAAGGTTTCTAGACTTATTAAGGATATATATCCATCCTTTGTTCTTGCAGAATCCAACATTAAATATTATAGGGTTATCGATTTAGTGTTCCATAATCGTTCTCTTAACTTGTTGGTACCCATTGAACTTTGTCTATCCTTTTCAAGACATAAGTTGGGTTTCTGTTAAGGATGATCAACCTTCATTCACAGACCTTAGTCCCATTTCTTATGACTTTATAGAAACCATTGCCTTTGGAAGACTCTTTGTAAGTGGGTCGGCCAAGTTTTTCTTCGTTTCTATGTAGTCAACAGTTATAACTCCTCTTTTGAGTAACTGTCTCATCATTTGATGTTTTAGACTCACATGTCTAGACTTTTCATTATATGTCTTATTAGACACATTGTATATCGTTGCTTGATTGTCACAGTTAATCAAGACTGCTGGAGATGGCTTCTTCCATAAAGGGATTTCCATTAATAAATTCCTAAGTCATTCCGCTTCTTTACATGCATCTGCTAACGCAATCAATTCTGACAATATTGTTGAGTCAGAAATACAGGTCTGCTTCTTGGAAGCCCAAGACACAACAACGCCTCCAAATGTAAAGATCCATTCGGTCGTAGACTTGGATTTGGATTCTACATTGTTCCAGGTTGCATCACTATATCCTTCTATTACAGCAGGATATCCTTTATAAGATAAAGCATATTCAATGGTTCCTTTCAAATAAGCTAAAAATCTGGAAATAGCTTTCCAATGTTCGAAACCTGGATTACTCGTAAATCGACACAATACACTTATAGCATGTGCGATGTATGGTCTAGTGCAATGCATAACATACATAAGACTCCCAATAACACTGGAATACTCTAGTTGAGAGATAGTACGTCCAGTGTTCTTTTCTAACTTAATACTACGATCTAAAGGAGTTGGTGCTGGTTTGTCATCGTAATGACCATACTTTTGTAGGAATTTCTCTATGTAATGAGATTGAGTTAGTAATAACTCCCCCTCTATCCTAACAATTTTAATTCCCAAAATTACATCAGCCTCTCCTAGATCTTTCATATCGAATTTAGAAGACATAAACTTTTTAGTTTCATTCACACAGGATATATTGGAACCAAATATTAGCATGTCATCAACGTATAAACATATTATAACAATACCGTTGTTATCCGATTTTCTATAAATACATTTATCAGCATAATTAACAATGAATCCATATCACAGTGCAACTTTACCAAACTTCTCATGCCATTACATGGGAGCTTGCTTCATGCCATAAAGAGATTTCACTAATTTGCAAACTTTCTTTTCTTGCCCTGGGGTTTTGAAACCTTCAGGTTGTTCCATATATATCTCTTCTTCTAAATCTCCATTCAGAAAAGCGGTCTTTACATCCATTTGATGTATGACTAATTTATGAATTGATGCAAGTGCAATTAGACAGCGTATAGAAGATATGCGAGCAGTTGGAGCATATGTATCAAAGTAATCTACTCCATGTCTTTGCTTATATCCCTTAGCAACTAATCTGGCTTTAAACTTATCAATGGATTCATTTGTGTTCAACTATTTTTGAATATCCATTTACATCCTATAGGTTTAGCACCAGAAGGTAAATCAGTTAAAACCCAAGTTTGGTTTAACAGTATGCAATTCATTTCATCATTGATAGCTTCTTTCTAGAAATTGGAATCTCTGGAACTCATAGCCTCGGAATAAGTTTTGGGATCGTCATCGACGTTCATTACATATTTAGTCACATTAAGGACTCCGTCCTTACTGCCTTCTACAAGATATGTAATGAAGTCAGGACCACAGTCCTTCTCTATTCTTGCTCTTTTACTTCTTCGTTGTTCAGTACTATTATCTGGTGCTGACACTTTCTTGCTGTTTTGAGCAGGAGCATAATCATCGTCATTGATATCATTAGTCATACTAGGTTCTGGACTAGATGATTTCAATGGGATCTCAACTGTTTGATTTTTAAAAAATTCTATATCTACAGATTCTATAACTTCTAGGGTGTCAAGAATAAGGAATCTATAAGTTATACTATTAAGTGAATATCCTATGAGAACACATTTAAATGCTCTATTTCCTAACTTTGGTCGTTTAGGATCTGGTTTTCTAACATATGCTAAGCAACCCCAAACTTTAAGTCTAGTTATGTTAGGTTTCCTATTAAACCATAATTCATAAGGGGAAATATTATTCTTTTTAAGTGGTACTCTATTTAAAATATAACATGCAGATAACATAGCATCACCTCATAGGTTATAAGGTAAATTAGAACTTATGAGCATGGCATTAACGATTTCAACTGAAGTTCTATTTTTCCTTTCAGCAACACCATTTTGTTGTGGTGTATATGGGGCAGTACATTGGTGAACTATACCTTGTTGTTTACAAAACAAGGTGAATTCATTTGAGAAATATTCACCACCACGATCTGAATGTAATATTTTAATTTTAACTCCTAATTGTGTTTCGACCTCTGCTTTGTAAATTTTGAATTTATCAAAAGCCTCATCTTTAGTTTTCATTAGATATACATATGCATATCTAGTATAATCATCAATGAATGTTATATAGTATTGGTTACCACCATAGGTGATATGACTTTTTAAGTCACCCACGTCACTATATACCAAATCAAGCAAACCAGTTTTCCTTTCTACGGATTTAAAGGATTTCCGGTGTATTTTTGCTTGAACACATAATTCACATTTAGAGATGGTATTGAAATCACAATCAGAAATTAATCCTAATTTATTCATATTTCTAATGGATTTATAATTAATATGTCCTAATCTACCATGCCATAAATTAATAGAATCAACAATATAAACAGAAGATTTCTTTATTAGATTCAACTTAATCATGCTGTTACAAGAGTATCCCTGTCCAATGAATTTACCATTCTTAGACAACACTAGCTTATCAGACTCATACACCATCTTGAATCCTCCTTTGTTAAGAAGGTATCCAGAGACCAAATTCTTACACATATCAGGTGCATAAATACATTGACTAATGTAAGAACTTTTCCAGAGGTAAGAGGAAGTTCTATAATGCCTTTTCCCAGAACTTTGCTTGAAACCTTATTTGCTCCAGTAACTTCGTCGGCTTCTCCTTTATTTTCTTCGTAGCTCTTGAAAAGATTACGGTCTTTGCAAATATGAATGGTTTCTCTAGTATCGAACCACCAATCATTATCATTGCCACTAACGGAGTTCTCCTCTTGCACTACAGCCACAAGCGAGTCTTCGACCACATTCACTTTTTGTTGTTTCTTCCGCAGACGGCAGTCTCGGGCATAGTGGCCGGGCTTGTTACAAAAATAACACGAACCTTTCTTTTTGTTGTTGGTTTTGGAATGACTTTTCTTCTTAAACTGTGTCTTATTCTTTGGCTTTGATTTATCAGTAATTTCAACATTATTTGCCTTAGAATGGGACTCAGTTTGCGGATTATCATCTAGATCGCGTTTATGAGAGTCTTCTTCAATACGAAGATGACGCTGCATACCGTCTAAATTATAATCCGTTTTCGCATGTTTCATCTTTTTCTTATAATCATTCCAACTATGTGGAAGTCTAGAAATTATAACTCCAACAACAAAAGATTCAGGGAGATCAATTCCAGCATCTTTAAGTTGATTCACCAACAGTAAGATTTCGCTTACTTGTCCAATTATGGACTTATTGGCGACCATTTTGAAATCCATAAAATTAGAAATAAGAAACTTTTTATTACTTACCTCGGATATGCGGTACTTATTCTCCAGGGCAGTCCAGAGTATCTTCGCTATTTTCAAGGTCCTATGAGCATTGTAGACTGGGGTAGATAGCGCATTTAGAATATTGCCTCTGCGTAGAAAATCGTACTCTTTGCGCTTTGCACGTTTAGCCTTTAGAGCATCATCATCTTTATCAGTTCCCTTCGGGATTTCTTCCAAGTTATCTTCCAAAATGTAGAACAACTTGACGGTGATCAGGAAAAATTTCATCGTCTCTTGCCAACGAGTGAAATTATCGCCATCAAAGCGCTCCAATCGAGTTAGATGTTGATTCATAACTTGTAAAGCGCTCAAACCTTCCATGGTTGAAGAATATTGTCTGAAATTTGTTGGGGATTTTGCGGTTCGAGATGAATTTGATGGCGATGGCGATGAAGACAATGTTGTACTTTCGAGTTCAAGGATCTATGGAATAGATTCTTTCAGACAATAGTTCAACCCACTAGGTACAAACGAGTTATCGAACTATCGACTTTCAGGATTCAATGAAATCCTATAACAGCGAAATCAAATTTAAAGATTGTACGACTTTGATCCGACCGAGAACAATTTAGCAACGACTTCTGATGATGCAAATTATATAGAATAGAATGAAGAGAAAGAAGAGAGCAATTCTGCGACGTATTCTGTGTTTGCAACACTTTGGAAGCGCCACAAAACAGAGCAATGATTGGCGCAGCGTTTAGCAACGCTTTCTGGCGTCACGGAATGCTCAGTAAAGAAGAAGAAGGAGGAGTTCAGAATTAAAAACCTAATTTTCAATGATTCAAATTTAAACGTCGCGTCCTTTCATTTTGCAACGTTCAGAAAACGTTACAAATTACCGCCCTTTACTCAAATTTAGAAATTTTGGTTCTGGGTCCTTAACGGGCTGAAATATGGCTTGTTACTGTTAATATATGATCTAAAAATATTTTCGAATCCGAACCCGAAACCCGGTTCGGACGGTGGCGTTGCACGTGTGGTGTTGCATGACTTCACTCCTCACAACAAAGCAAACATGTGAGGCCTCAAGGCCCCAACATCCACATGAGAGAGCTATACTTATAAGTATAATATTCTAGCATGTGGGACTATTGTTCTTTCTTCCTCTTCACTGCTTCTCTTCAAATTAAAAACCAAAACCCAAACCATTTTTTATGAAAATTTTACAACATATTCACGTTAGAAAAACTCAGCTGGCAATGTGTTTCACATTTATATTGCTCCATTTGCATTCTTTCGCAAGAATATTATAAATGAAGAGCATATTGATCACCATCTTTTTCCAGATACGTTTTAGAAGAGCTTCGATGTTATGCACTGATAAAATAATTTCATATCGATCACCATTTTTTTCCTCTTTTTCTTCTTCTCTTTGTTGGAAGAATACTCGTTCTTTTCCTGCGTTTTTCTTGTGCATGCATCATTTGGCATGCATATTAAAATGCAAAACAATATATTCATTTTCAAAGCAAACACTGTCTAGGAATACAACTTAACTTTGCAGTCAGTTTCTTTGATTTTGGGTTGGGAACCCTCTTAGCCTTTTATCCGCAAACACATGCATATGAATGCACTGGTCCTACTTTTCACCCACCATCGCTTTTGGTGTGCCTGCTTCCTTGTGTCTTTGATCTGTTTCTGAGTCATTGAGCATCAAAACCGAAACAGAACAAAAATCAATTAAAAAAGTTGCTAATCCGTTGTAGCGGAGCCCATTAATTATTTATTAATGTGGGCCTTCATCAAATAGTTGGTCAGCCCACATATTAATGGATCATAAAAGTGGAAGTTCCACCAAAATTGTATGTTTTCAAGTATAAAAATTTAACACATTTTGAATTTACCGTACGAATGAAAATCAAACTTCACTGAACCTTTGAAGTTGCAAATATACCTACTGTAACAATTAACTCCAAACTAGCTACATGTGGGTCTCTTGCTATTTCTAATATCCATGTCGAAATGCTTCTGAAAATTCCAACAGCTAATCGTCCTTTTTATCAGATAAAAAATTACGGGATTCATTTGAGCTGAGAAACGCAAATGCACTTTGTCAATTCCATAATTGATTGAAAAGCACCATTTCACAGCTTAAACAGAAATTCTACGTGCAATATTTAAATGGAAAAATTGATTCAACGCTTTTGGCAATACGAACGGGTTATTTGAACGAGTAGATAAATGAAATAATGAGGAGGATAACATAAATCAACGGTGGCTAATGTTTACTGTTCATGTCATGTTCGACGTCAACGTACCTCCCTTCAATATTCACCAACTAAAGATCATTGAAAATATTACTCATTAACTCTTAGAAGCGTATCTTCGAAACCATTGAAAGTACCCCTTTTGAAAACATTGAAAGTCTCCCTTTCGAGACCATTGGGTTTATTCTTTAAAATATCATTTGGGTCAAAGTGAATATAAACGAAAGTATCTCTTTCAAAATCATCATTTATCACATAAATGTATTGGAAAAATCTTGATGGCATCGACACCACCACTTTCGAAAGCTTCAAATCCTTTAAACAAAACACTAAAGGATGGCACCGAAACCCCCTTTCGAAGCCACTGCCTTCAAAACCCTTGGACCCTTCGAAAGCATTTAAGAAGTTGCTTAGACCATCTTTAAAAAAAAAACCTTTTAAAACAATGATGACTTCAATACGCTCAAAAGGCAAAGAACGGCAGCAAGGCATCGACTAGGTCGGAACCTCCTCTTTCGAAAACATTGTTTTACAACCAAATGAACTCATTCGAAAGCCCTTACTTTTAAAACATAAAGTGGCAAACCCTTTGAAAGCTATTAGAAAACCTCTTTCGAAAACATATGTTTCGACTCCCTCAAAAGCTTTAATAAAATAAAGGTAGGTGCTTCTATTTTTAAAATAAACAAAGGTATCGACCCCATCGAAAGCAATGCTTTCGACATTATGCCTTCCGCCTTTCCTCCAATCCACTACGTACCATCGAAGTGGTGCCATATGTATTTGTTTCGGCTTAGTAGGGTTTCGACTTAATTGAAGGCGGAAGCTCTGAATCGAAAGGTACTTCTATTAGAAGCGGAACCTGCTTTTTTGACCAAAATCTGATTAATGCCAATTAAAGCAAACTTTGTCTAACAAACCTGCCACATGTAAACATTTAATTGGTTTCCTCAACCCTTCAAAAATTTTACTAAAATAAATGCTGCTTAATTTCAGATCTAAATAATGAATAATTTAGCAAATAAGCTCTTCCATTAAATAAAGCCAATATAGTAAATAAGTCCTTCATCTAAAATAATTCAATTAGCATAGCAAATCACATAGGAAAAATCCCAAAAAATTACCGAAATTCACTTTCATCATGTTGTCTAACATGTCAAAATTTAAGACTAAAATTCTCTATATAATTTTGAAATAAATTTCCAACCCAATTAACCATATTTTCCTTATCAATAGTAATCTTTCCATAGCTTGAAAAATTATCAAAATTGAAACCCAACTCCATAATCATGTTTTACATAACATAAAAATTTTCCATGGCATTTAAACATCAATATTAATAGGTTTTGCCCTAAAACCGCATGTATTCTTCATTTATATATCTTGTTTAAATGTAACAAATTATAATTCAAGCATATCATCATCCAATTCATCATAAAAGAATTTAATTTAAATTCGAAAACATACGATCATAGACAAAATAGAGATGGTATTATTATTCACCTTGATTATGACAAGGAGATTGGATTGAGACTGAGATTTATTCCCCTTCTTTAATTCCTTATCTTTACTTTGATTTCTCTTCTATTTTCCTTGTTAATGGACAAATTCTCTTTACGTCTTTATTTTAACTTTTTTTATGAAATGGGGAAATAACCGTGAATGGTTTAAGGGATGTGGATATATATTAGTCTTGAGGTTTATATGTGGCTAATTCCCATTATACCCTTATGTAAATTAATTAAATTAACCCACTCTTAAGCCCATTTAATTAATTAAATTGAGCACGGCCCCTTAAGTATTTATTCAAATCTCAATCTCCTTATTAGTTAATATTTACATTATTAATTTTCTCATTAAATCTCATGAATAATGTTATAAAAAATTAGGGGTATTACAGGCTCCCCCTTTAAAGAATTTCTTCCATGAAATTCAGTAAGGACTAAATACTAAAAAACAATCATCTGTAATGACTACTAACAAACCATACTTATCCACCTAACTAGCAATTATCTATATAAATTTAATATAGGCATACCCTCAAAGTAGATCGGGGTAAGTATCTCGAATCATGTCCTCTGTCTCCCAAGTACAGTCCTTCTCGTTGTCGCTCCATTGAACTTTCACCAACTTGACTGTCTTGTTCCTCAAGCTTTTCTCTACAACCCGAATGGTTGTTTAAAAAAAGTCAAATTAGGCACTACTACTAAGCCTTCCAACCCTGTCGGAGGAATAGTAGTCTCTGGATCATGCACATACTCGTGAAGATGGGACACATGAAATACACTATGGACACCTTCCATACTGCTCGGCAACTTTACTCTGTGTGCGAGCTTTCCTATTCTCTCTATAATCTGGAATTGACCAACATATCTTGGTGCCATCTTCCCTATCTTCCCAAATCGTACCATACCCTTCATCGGTGATACCTTAATGAAAACCCCATCTCCAACTGAGAACTCTAGGTCCTTACGCCTCTTATCTGCATAACTCTTCTGTTTGGATTGAGCTTCCTTCGTCATTTCTTGGATCACCGCAATCTTCTTAGACTCCTCCTGAGCCAAATCTGGACCTAAGATCAATCTATCTCTAGTCTCCAACCAACATGTTGGTGTTGCATCGCCTTCCATACAAAGCTTCAAAAGGCATCATTCCTATACTAGTCTGATAATTATTATTATAGAAAAACTCAACCAAATGTAGGTGATCTTTTTAAGATCCACCGAAGTCCAACACACAAGCTCTCAAAAATCATTGAGTACCTTACTTATTCTCTCTGTCTGCCCATCCGTTTGAGGGTTATATGCGATACTCATCTTAAGCTTAGTGCCTAACACATCCTGTAGACTCTTTCAGAATTTGCTAGTAAATAAAGCATCTTTGTCGTTGACTATACTACTAGGAATTCCATGTAGTCTAACTATGTTATTCATGGACAACTTAGCTAAAACATGTGTCAGCCTAGTTGACTTTACTGGAATGAAATGGGCACTCTTAGTCAATCAATCCACTATGACCCATATACTTTCAATTCCTCTATTTGACCTTGAAAACCCATCAATAAAATCCATGGATATCCAATCCCATTTTCAAACTAGAATCTCTAGAGGTTGAAGCAATCCACTCAGCTTCTATTGTTCAGCTTTCACTTGTGGACAGTTGGCACTCTGCCCAATCCACAAGCTAACATCTCTCTTCATACCTTCCCAATGGAAGTTCCTCTTCATATCTTGATACATCTTGGTCCCTCCAGGATGAATCATAAACTTAGATCGATGACATTCTTCAAGAACTTCTTTCCTCAAGTTCTCAATATCTGGAACATACAACCATCCCTTCTTTCTCAACCATCCCCTCTAGTCAAGACTATAATCTTTTAAATCATCGGTCTCATTTCCATCCTCAAACCTTCTAATCCTCTCGGCTAATAGTGGATCCTCCTTCTACTTAGAAGCATTTCTCTCGATCAACACTGGTCGAACTTCTAAACAAGACAACATGGCAGTACTCTGACTAGATCTAATAATCGATCTTAACTGAACAGTATGGGTAGTCTAAGCTTTCAAATCCTTTCATTCAGCCAACATAGCTAACATCACATTCTGATGTCTTTTGCTAAGAGCATCCCCTACTTTATTACATTTCCCTGGAGTATACTCTATACAAAAATCATAAGCAGCTAAAAACTCCAGCCACCTCTGCTGTCTCATATTTAACTCCTTCTGAGAGAATAAGTATCTTAAAGATTTATGATATGTGTATAGCTCAAATCACTACCCTAAGAGATAATTCCTCCAAATCTTCAATGCGAAGATCACCACAGCCAACTCCAAACCATGAGGAGGATATCTCATTTCATTCGGTCTAAGCTGTCTAGATGCGTAAGCAATAACTTTACTCTTCTACATCAACGCAGCTCGCAATCCTGTTCCACATGCATCGATATACACCACCAACACTTGGTTTTCGTCTGGAACTACTAATACAGGTGCATTGATCAACAAATGCTTTAACTTAAGGAATGTTTCCTCACATTTGGCGGACCAAACAAACTTCACCTCCTTTCTGGTTAGCTTAGTCAAAGGCGTTGCTATCCACGAGAAATCCCTGATGAATCTTCAGTAATAGCCTACTAGTCCAAGAAAACTTCTAATCTCAGTCACCATCTCCGGTCTCTTCTAATTATTAACAGCTTTGATCTTATCTGGATCGACCGACAACTCCTTATCTGAAACCACATGACCAAGAAACTTAACCTCTTTCTTCAAGAAATGACACTTGGAAAACTTCGCTTTTAGCTGATGCTGGCTCTGCATCTCAAGCACAACTCTACGATGATCCTCATGCTCTCTTTCATCCATAGAGTATACCAAAATGTCATCTATAAATACCAACATGAATCTGTCTGAAATACTCTCAGAAGACTCGGTTCATCAAATACACGAAGAATGCAGGCGCATTTGTTAACCCGAATGGCATCACTAGCCACTCATACGAACCATACCTAGTTCGAAATGCGGTCAAAGGAATATCGTCCTCTGCCACTCTTAACTGATGGAAACTTGTCGCCAAATCCAATTGGAAAACTCTAGGTAGCTATCATGCTTCATGCACACCTCCGGAAGCTTATTCATCTAATGAGGTACCTGAGAACTTCGACTCTCAAACTGCTCAAAATCAATTAAGTACCCAAGAGTTTAAGGGAAAAACATAAATTTCGAATCAGACATAAAGCCTAGAATGAATAATAATCTACCATCTCAAATCATTTAGATATCTAGTGAGAACACACTGCTTAGCGGAATAGGTTTTTCCCTCACTAGTATCTTAAAACTTTATAAAACTATATACTATGCTCCTACATCCACGATGGTTAAAACATCCTAAAATAATGTAATATGATAACATGCAAAATAAGTGAATCAACTCTGGATTACCCATCCCATTCATTTTGACTATCATTTGAAAGTCCCCCTTCGAAATCATTGAAATTCCCCCTTTCAAAACCATTGAAAGTACCCGTTTCGAAACCATTAAAAGTCCCCCTTTCGAAACCATTGGGTTTATTCTTAAAATATCATTTGAGTCAAAATAAATATAAATGAAAGTATCTCTTTCAAAACCATCCTTTATCACATAAAAGTATTAGGGAAACCTTGATGGCGTCGGCACCATCCCTTTTGAAAGCTTCAAATCCTTTAAACAAAACATTGAAGGATAGCATCGAAACCCCCTTTCAAAGCCATTTCTAAAACCCTTGGACCCTTACGAAAGCATTTAGGAAGTGGCTTAGAACATCTTTAAAACAAAACTACCATTCGAAAATATTGATGACATCAATACAATCAAAAGGAAAAGAATGACCGCAAGGCTTCGACTGGGTCGGAACCTCTACTTTCGAAAGCATTGTTTTACAACTAAAGAAGCTCATTCAAAAGCTCTTACTTTTAAAACATAAAGTGGAAACCACTTCGAAAGCAATTCGAAAACCTCTTTCGAAAACATACGTTTCGACTCCCTCGAAAGCTTTCATAAAACAATGGCGGGCACTTCTCTTTTTAAAACAAACAAAGGTATCAAACCTATCGGAAGAAATGCTTTCGACACCATGCCTTCCGCCTTTCCTCCGATCCACTACGTACCATCTAAGTGATACCTTGTGTATTAGTTTCGGCTTAGTGGGGCTTCGAATTGATTGAAGGCGGGAGCTCTGAGTCGAATGGTAGAGGCGGAACCTGTTTTCTGAGTAAAAGCTGATTAATGCCAATTAAAGAAATTTTTTGTCTAACTAACCTGCCACGTGTAAAGACGTAATTAGTTGCCTCAACTTTTCGATTTCTTCACAAAACTAACTGCCGCTTAATTTCAGATCTAAATCAAGACTAATTTAGCAAATTAGCCCTTCCATTAAAAAAACCAATATTGCAAATAAGTCCTTCTTCTAAAATAATTTAATTTGCATAGCAAATCACTTATTCATCATGTTATCTAACATATCAAATTTTTAAACCCAAATTCTTTATATAATTTCTGAAATAAATTTCTAACCCAATTAACCATATTTTACTTTGAAAATTCATAGTAATCTTTCCATAGCTTGGAAAATTATCAAATTGAAACCCAACACCAAAATCAAGTTTTACATAACATAAAAAAAATTCATGGCATTTAAACATCAATTTCAATCGGTTTTTCTCTAAAACCACATATATTATTTATTTAAACAATCTTGTTTAAATCTAACAAATTATATTTCAAGCATATCATCATCCAATTCATCGTAAAATCGAATTTATTCTTAAATCCGGAAACATATGATCATAAACAAAATAGAGATGGTATTATTATTCACCTTGATTATGATAGGGAGAATGGATTAAGATTGAGATTTATTCCCCTTCTTTAATTCCTTATCTTTATTTTGATTTCTCTTCTCTTTTCCTTGTTAATGGTCGGCTCCTCTTTACGTCTTTGTTTTGCGTTTTTTGTGAAATGAGAAATTAACCATGAATGGTGCAAGCGGCTTGAATATATATAAGGGCTGGGGTTTATATGCGGCTAATTCCCCTTATCCCCTCATGTAAATTAGTTAACTTAAGTCCATATAACTAATTAAATTGAGCACGTCCCCTTAAGTATTTATTCAAATCCCGATCCCCTTATTAATTAATATTTGCATTATTCTATTTAATTTATCTAATTAAATCTCCTTAATAATATTATCAAAAATTAGGGGTGTTACAAATATGGGTAATATTGGGATTAGGAAAGAAAACTGAAGATAGAAATGATGGTTAAGGTTTCGTAGCCTCACTTATATAGATGTTAGGTTAGGTTAAGGGCCGTGTATTCAGTTCGACCCGAAATAGCTAAATACGTTGTTTAAGCAATGTAAATCCACTATTTAGCAAATCCTTACTCCAAATACATCAAAATTATATATCAAATTGATCAGACCGGAATGATCTTTGCAACGGTTATAAGTACGCACCCACTTCACTCTTATATTAAATATTCATTTTTAAGTATTTTAATATTAAAAGTGTAAAATTTATGGGTCCTTACCTTAATGGAGTTTAGTTATTTCTTAAAATTAAAATAATGATAGAATATGCATCCTCGCACTAAAAGGCAAGTGAATGGACGGGTGCGCTTGCATAGCAAGCCCTTTCACTAAAGAATGAATAGATAGGTGTGCTCGGATAGCAAGCCCCTTCATCGGAGAGTGAGTGGATGTGTGTGCTCGGATAGCAATTCCCCCCATCGAAAAATGAGTAGATGGACTCACTCGGATAATGAGTCCCCTTGCCAAAGAGTGAGCGGACGGGTTCGGTCTAGATATGTGATTCGAAAAGATTAGAAATCAGATTAGGTATATTATTTGAAAGGTCAAGAATTGGATTAGGTAAATAATTCAGAGAGATTAAAGATTAAACCAAATATATGTTTACATGATCCAAAGAGTCAGAAGCTAAAATGGTTGTCGATAACATGATTAGGAGATATTACAACCTAAATTGGACACTGATTATGTGATGCGAAGAGATTAGAAACGAAATATTAGGATTTGAATGCCACCTAGCTTAAAAACGATTTGATAATGATTATTGGATTACGTCGTTGCCTTAATTTGATTGGACTTACCTATAATGGGATATTAGGCGATACAAGAAGATTTATAAGTATTCCAATTAGTGGTAATGAGCACTGATAATTAGCAATTCCTAACTTGCATGTTATATAATAAATTAAATCTCAGACGAACACGAGATGATATTGATGCTAATATATGACAACCAAAATTTCGGATGAACATAGGACAATATTGATATTAATATATAACAACCAAAATCTCGGACGAACACAAGACATCATTGATTTTGATACATGATAGCTAACCCTCAGGAGAACATGGAATGATTTGGATGTACAAATACAATATATAATATGATAATTCTGGTGAAATACAAAATGACTGTGATTTCAGACTAACACTAAATCAAGGACTAGAGTCCTTAGCTATGATAGGTCTAGAATGACCTCTGATTTCAAGGTGAATCCTTGGACCAGGCGATCCGCCTTGACTGACTCAGTGGATGACCAGAGAGATCGGAGGCTGATAATTTTCCAGTTTCAATATTTTTACTTGAACAAAACATACCTTATGTTCACGAGAAAAACACACCTTGTGTTCACAAGGCATACTTTGGAGGGAAAAGTGTTACGATAAATTTCTCACAGTCTTGAAATAGGCTCAAATGATCAAACAATTGAACTAGACTGGATACAACGAAGAAATGGACTCAAGGACTAAGGAAACATCACACAAAGGCAATGTTAAAGAGATAGCAAAAGATTGATCAAAAACCTCAACCCATCATTCTCAGGTAGGGTGTACATGCCAAACTTGAATTGAGCACGGGTTATGAATCGAGGATATTGATGAAAAGCCCAAGAAAACTTGGAGAAATGAACATAAACCACTTGAAAAGCATCATAAGGTAACGTAATGGAGATTCATCAAAAAAGATGGTTAAAAATGAAGATACAATTTCTGAACTCGGTGCTTTAGGTCAGACCCAGGTCAGACCCGAGCCGAACCTAGGAAAACAAACAAAAACCTGAAGGAAGAGATTGCAAGGCATGAGCCAAGGTAACTTTAAAGGAAACCCGAGTCAAACCTAAGTTCAATCTGAGTCAACTCGGAGACGACCTAAAATTCACAACCCAGTGTCGAGTTGTGAATTCTTCTATCGGGTCGATTATGGAACTTTTCGTGGAGCAACATGGTGAATGTGCTGGAGAATTTTCAAGAGCTTATTTTAGGAATTTTCATCTATAAATAGGAGTAAAAATCACTTGGAAATGAGCTTTTTCTTCCTTTTCCTAAACTCTTGATTTCAAAAGTTGTGCATTACACTTCTTATTTGCAGTCTGTCTGACTCATACCGAGTTGTAAGCAACCGAATTGTAAAAAAAGTTTGTTAAAAAAACAAGGGATAATCAATATAAATCGACTAAGTGGACGTAGGCTGGAATATTTTTCGAACCGCTATAAAAATTATGTGTTCTTGCTTTTGATCTCTTTTCTTTTTTGTATTTCCTATTTGATATTTTATTGGGTGTTTGTATCATTGTTGATCCAAATATTTTGGTGCTTCTGCCGAGAAAACTTGAATCTAAGGACTTGAAATGTGATTTGAAGAAGATGTAGAAGTCTAACACAAGATTGTTTTTGCAGGAAGCCAACAAGAACAAGAGGGTGAACATGAAGTGTCCTTAGGATCAAACCCTCCATCCATCAATGTAAATAGAGAGAAGAGATAGAGAAAAGATGGAGAAACTGATGAAAGAAATGCAAGATAGGTGCTCGCCAAGAGGAAATACTTAATGGATTCTTCAGAAGAATGAAACAGTGGAGAGCAACAGGAATTGCTGTAAGCTAGAATCGAATGCCAAAAGGTGGAGCTAGTGCATCTGATAATGGAATGTAAGGAGCTAGAGTCAGTCCCTTGGAGACCTCATAACTCGGCGTCGAGCCATGTGTACAAATCTGTACCAAGCCAAGGAGGCGGGGGCATGATTAATGTTGACTTGGGATGGGATGAATATGTTGAAACTAGGTCGGCCCGTACCGGAAGTTATGGGTGAATTTCAAATACTTTGCCCCATTCAATCTTTATTGGGTATATGAAGTGTAATTCATTTATAATATTTCTTAATTCTGTTTAAATAAAATTACTTATTTTATTTAAATTTATGAATTACATAGATTTTTATTTAATTTATATTTTATGCATATAAATGTACAAATATGTGTCATATACACATACATGTGTGTGCGTGTGTAACATGATAACCCGTGCAACGTATAACATGCCCATATATAGATGTTGGGATTTACATCGCAATGGACATGTTAACTTATCTGATATGTATTATATGTTGTCTAAATATATGTATGTATTTAGACTTATTATTTATATAAATATTATGTGTGTGTGTCTATATATATATATACGTATGTATGTATAGGTTCATTTTATTTAAATAATTTCATAGGAGTGAAAATATTTAAACATATATGTATGTATGTATTTATATACATATAACTTATGTATATATGTGAAATATTAATAATATGTGTGTGTGTATGTATGTATGATTATTGCAATAAGTTTTAAAATAATATATATACACACATAATAAAAAAAATTAAATTATGAATTAATACACACACACACACACACACATATATATATATATATTACAATGACAAAATAATATTTTTTATTAAACATCATACATTATTTATTTATTTATTCATGAGCATTTTTGTAATATCTAAATATATGTACATATATGTATATTAATAAAATTAAATATTTTTTTAATTTGGAAGACTTTCAGATCGTACGCATAGCACAATAAAATTTTATTGTACTAAAATATATGTAATTGATTAATTAGTCCAAAAACAATAAAATATTAATAAAAATAATTCGAAACATATTGTTCAAATTTTAAATTTTTATAAAATATAGCACGATACACTGAGGTTTGGAAAAAATTTATGTAATTATTTTCAGCTAGAATTTATTTTTTATTAATTAATTATTTTCACACGTATAATATAATAATTTTAAAAATAGAAAATATATTATTTTAATTCCCACTTTCTAACCGAGATCTTATTTATGATAAAATAATTTTATAAAATTTAAACGTTAATTATGAAACATATTTTATTTTATATAAATTATTTACATTGTATGTTGAGTTAAATAATACTAAATAATAGTAAATAATTATTAAAAATATTTTACAGCTACCAAAAATTATAGTTGCTGTGAATATATAGGCATAGAAAATATATTTAATTATTAGCACGAAATGATGTTATAATTAAATACAAACCATGTAAGTATAATTAAATGATATTTATGTATATATATTAGCAAAATAATAACTAACAAAAATAAAATTATTCGGCTGTGCATATCTGATCTATATGTAAAAAAATGTTTTTTAACTTAAATGAGTATATAGATATTACCAATTTAGTATGTGACAACATCAATAGATTAAGAATCATCACCTAACTAACAATATAACTATAATATATATAAATAATAAAACATTATCCAGAAATTATAGACTATGTAATACAGCAAAAATATTCCTAAAACCAATGCCATAAAGCAACCTTATAATGATGAACTCTCTCTCCTTTGAAAGCTTTTCGATTTGGCAGACCGTTGATCCTTGAACCATAGACCTTTGACTACAATTGCCTTTTGATTTGATTTGGATTTGCTTAAGTTTCTAGGGGATGAAATCGAAACAGTATGGATGGGAATAGTGGCGGACAAAAAGATCTTTTTTAATTAGGGTTTGAGGTGTTCAAATAGTGGATGGAAGAGAGAAAATAACGTATCATTTATCATACCAATTCTCACTAAATTTAAGCCGTCCAATTCTAACTCCCCTAACCTACTTTTGCCGACCCCTATAGCCCTCATTACAGCCAAAATTATCAACCTACCATCATCGTCCAATATCCATTTAAGCCTAAAGAAATATTATTAACTAAATCTAATTTAATTGCTTATTGATATCGCTTACCGATCGATATATTTATATCTATTATAAATATATTCAATAATATTTATTCCTCAAACCATATTAAAAATTTATAATTAATATTTCATAGATACTAATTAATTTATAACAATTATAAATTAATTATATCGTTTACTTAAAAGAGAATTCATCATTTCAGTTGTATGACTAGTCGGGTGTAAATTTTATCAACGATTACCATCGAACTATTTGAATATTAACGTTCACATGTTGTAATGATCAAGAATTTTTAACATTTTGAATGTGAATATTTAATTTATTTTAGTATTAAGATTTCATTCAAACATAATTAATAATAAGAAAATAAATTTATTTTCAATATAACGACTCAATTTTTAATGACATATTTTAATTTGTTTTATTTGATTTTAAATTGTATTTTAACAACTTTACAGCAAATGATGGTACTTTCGTGATTTTTCAAAATATGATTACTTGTGTACATAATTATTATTTTGAGATCGTGTCGCTTTTTCATATGCAATCGCATTTTGTTTTGTCATTCGCAGTCCGTACAAGGACAAATTTGTGTGTAACGACATACCGAGAAGTGAGTAATAAACCAAACCTAAGAAAATTCAACACTCTACCTCATCCTTTTTTTTTATTTCTATTCTCATTATTAAACTTACAGTAAATAAAAGATTAAATATTCCAGTTATAAAATTCAAAACCCAAAATCTACTCATCAAAAAAATATAAAGCTTATATCTTTTGAAACCGTAGAGCCTAGATCTACAAGTCTATGTGTTTATGGAGCTCGCAAAAATGTTTGGTTTCATGGACTAGAAGGGAAGAGAGGAGGAGAGAGGTGGCCGGTGACGGTGGGTTCGGCTATAGTATTAAGGCGAGAGTTTGGTTCAACGAAGATAGATTATTGGGCAATTAAGGATTTGAAATTGCAATTAGTTAATTTAATTATAAAATAAAAAACTAAAAATTATAAAATCAATATCTCCCTCATGTGGGGTCTAATTGAGATGCGATATTTTGCGTAGGGCTCATAATAACAATAGTTACGCGATGGAACTGGTTTCGCCAAATCTAGAGCAAGTGAATTTTGGATTAAAATCAAACATCGTTCAATTTTAGTTCAGACTGGAATGTCTAAGATTCCACTAAAGTTTTGATGGTTAAACTCACCTTTTTGGGTAATTAATATGATACATAGTAGATAAAAATATTTTCTTTTACACTTGGATGAATTATTGGTTTGGTTGAATATTCACTTTTTGAAAAGTGAATGATATTTAAATTGAAATACAAGGAAAATTTATAGAAATAACCGTTTCTCGACATTATTATTTTTAATTCAAATTGTATACTTGCTGATTTCGGTTTCAGTTATACACTCATTATATAGATTGTTAAATGCTGAAATTTGATAGTTTGGCCATATTGGATGTGACACCGACGTATGTTAAAAGTGAAACTTTTTTAGAAAAAAGGTAATAATAGCAATGACTAAGTGTCATAGTAACTATTGGTCTCGATATAGTATTTTGAAAAATACTATAATTGTTGTTTGATTTGGAAATGGTTTTCAATTTGAAAAATGGTTTTTAGTCTGACCTTTTGGATTTTCTGTGTATTCAATTCAAAATTTGGTTTTCGTACTTCTCTATTTTACTTAAATTTCTTTTATTATTCTTTTCTAATATATATGTGTGTGTATGTGAATGTTTTAAGATTTTTTTTAGAAAGTATTTATTTTCATACAAAAATTATTGTAACAATGACTGTTTATTTTAAAAGAAATAAAAAGGGTTATCTTTTATTTTAAAGAGATTTTATGTTTAAAGGAAGATAGAAATATTTTGAAAATAAATATTTGGGAAACATTTTATATAAAATGTTGTAATAAAAGAACGAATTTATAAATGCTGTTTAGTAATTTGAAAGAGAAGCATAAGCGGTATTTTATAAGTAGATATGTTCATAAAAGGTATTTAAAAAAAGGGAAAATATCAGCATTTAATATATAGGAGAAATAAATCACAATTGTAATTTATTATAGTACGTGGAATGATCGTGTTATAGGAATTTTATGAGATATATAATTTTGTATTTGGACTTGTTCAAAAAGGAGTTTCGCAACTATATTGGGAAACTTATAAAAGGGGTTTTTAAAAATGAATTTAGAGTTTTTATAAAAGAGTTGCGAATCAATTTTGGTAATTATAAAATGAGTTTTATAAATGACTATCTTATTAAAGAAGTTTTTGAAAGAATTTTATATAAGTATAAAGGATGTTTATAAAGGAGTTTATTAAATAAGTTTGGAGATTCATAGAAGGAAGTTTATAATTATATTTATAAAGGGAATTTTATAATTTATAAATAATGTTTTATAAAAGGGGGTTTTTAATATAAGGAGTTTATTAAAGGCATTTATAAAAAGGGATTTATAAAAAGACTAAGACCCGATTTCTATGAACGATCATTTTAAATTACGGTGGTATGAATAGTTTTATGAAAGGGATTTATAAAAGACTAACAACAAATTCTGAGATGTGGAGACTCGTCCCTATCGTGAGAACTAAGAATGTGTGTGGATGCAAGGATAGTTTTCTAAATTATTCGATTTCATTGTTCATCGAGAGATAGTACTGTTTGAAATCAGAAAGTGGTGGTAAGTATATTGGGTCAAATTTCCATATGATTTGTGTACTTACACTAAAGGTGTTTTGGGTTTATTGTGTCGGTATTTTTAAATGACATTTGTTTTGACCCAATTAAATATGATTTCGAAAATAAAATCTTTCTTAAGATCTATGAATATACTTATACTGCTGAGACAAGTATATGGGTACATTTTCTAAGTATTGGAAATGTAGTGTTTTGGGAATATACCTATATTGTTTATTAGTATATGGAAAAGTTTCGTAAGTATTAAAAGGTGAAATGGCTTCTGAATATACTTATAACAACGAGATAAGTATATTAATATTTTCTACGTATCGAAAGGAGTAGAGGAGACTTGTGAATATATCTTTTTAAAAGTGTTTTGATACAAGTATTTACAATATGGTTCTAATTAACGTAAGTGTTGATTAAAGAGGCTTAGTGTTTGCTATGTGCTTAACCATGCTTGGTTAAATCTATGATTGAATTGTTGTTTGTTTGATATGATTATCAGATGTTGGCTAGTTTTTAAGACTATCATTATTGGTTCGAAGGTACCGAGATCAGATATATCCGAAAACCACTTCGAACCAGCATTAGCATTCAAGTCGAAGACATCTTGAATATGATGAAATCAAAGATGGAGATCTTTGAAGTGCAAGGGCTATTTGCTACTAATCCTGAGGGTGATTCCAAAATGGATATAGTAGAAATAGTGTCTTCGGTTTTATTTAGTCCCAGAATAAACTTATATGGACAAATTCTGGGCATTGCATTATTGTTTGGAGGGTAATGTTAGCATTCCAAGTGGGATTTGCTATAAAAGGCATAACGTAGTCTCATGCCTCACAATCGGTAATGACTAAAGCAGGGACGTACTCCTGGGCTATATGAGTTGCTCCCATTAGGATATGATTAACACATGTATCTAGATCGACATTTATTTATGGACTACGTATGTTTGTGGCCATGAAAATGGTTTGTCATGGACAACTGAGAAGTGAGCATATTCGGTACAATCAAGTAAAGGGTAGGTCAGTTCTGAGGAGAAAATGTTTTGCAACCTCGGTACATTTTCTCTGAAGGTGTAATGTACGGAAGGTTGACCCTTATTTGTCATTGTATGGAATCCATCTCCAATAACTGCCTTCGGACTTAGTTGTATGCCTATTATGCTAAAATTTAATTAATATAACAATTTCGGCTAAGATTCAATATTTATCTTAAATCTTAGATATTGTTATAATATCAAAAGATTTCCTATAAATGGTTTAATTTTTGTAAGGTAAAAACTCATCTACGTTTATATACGACGTGGCTTTTGAGATACCTTTATTTTGGAAGGATTTATCACATTAAAATCCATTTAAGGTCTGTTCTTACGCTGGTTTACCAGAGTGATCTGGGTGTTATTTTTCTTATAATACCCGAGTCAGACCGAGCATATTTTCAGATTTGGTTATGGATGCTTTGAAGCTTCTGGAGGCGAGCTAGAGGCTTTCAAGACGTACTCATGTATATTTTATATTCCGCTACATTTGGGCTGTGTTTATAAGCAATTGTGAGGACTGCTTGTTATAACTGTCCAGGCCGATGATAGATTAGTGTATTTTGATTTGATGTTTGTATATTACAGTTTACTTCTGTGAAGATCTATTGTATATTATATATTATTCATCATGATGTGAGATTTAGTTCTGTCTTTTTTCCCCCAATAATATGTCGCTACGACACTTGGTGAATACCATGGATGTATTATTGTCGACTTTTGAGGGTCAAAATGGTGGGTTGTTGCAAGTGGTATCAGAGTTTAGGTAGAGCGAACACCAAGGCTTTGGAGGAGTAGGCTCATTAGAGATTGGGTTAGTGACACCCTAGAATGAGTTTGAGTGTGTGTGTGTATATATATATGAGCACGTATTTGTTGGTGTTATAAAGTGTTGTATACTATGTTGATTTATCGATTGAGTGAATTATGAATTTTGGTCGATACAGAAGGAACAACTATATCGATGGGAGTTTCTAAACACTTAAACAAGGAAAACTAACACAGTGTTGTTTTGAAAAATGCGTAAATGAAATATTTTTTCCTAGATTTTATTTTACATATAAAAGTATGATTTTTAAAATATCGATTTAGAAATCTGTGATGTATTGGTTTGTTAGGAAATGATAATATTTAGTTATTATCATTTGTTGTTTATTTTGTCATGCTCGTCCAGTTTATGAGCATTTTCTATTGTTTCTTGATTCAGTACGTATGCTCAGCCAATTTATGATCATTTATTATTTGGTTACGACAAATACAAACATCTTATGAATTCAGTTTTACAAGTTTCAATAAGGCGGTCGGTGATAATTTTAGGCTTAAATTTACTTTTAATAAAAGATGATTACTATAAAATAAACAAAGATAAACATTTCTGGAAAAAAAATTGTATGAAAAAGTGAAATTTTATAAGTATAACTTATAAGTATGGTTTATAATAAATGATTTAAAAGGATATATAAAGAGATATAAGGATATATAAGTGAATTTAAAGGTATTTGTAAATAGAAATATTTTAAAAGGATATATAAGGAGATAGAAAGCTTCGAACTCACTTCTGTCGTTGGAAAATAATTCTGATGATGACCGCAGCATCATTGGCATTCATTTTTGAGTTTCTAAGTGAGCAATTGCGATTACTTTGTTATATGGTCATTTGGAAAATTAAATTTGGGTTTAAATTGCAAAGGTATGATTTGGTATACAAATGGCGATGCATATTATTGTTATTTCAAAATGATTTGAAATAAAAACCGGGTGTTTAGTTCGAAAATATTCGGTTAAATGATATTATAAACTCATGTACCCTATCCATTAAGATAATTTGGTTTTTTTCTCATTATAACATTTTTTTTGGCAATTTCCATTCATTGAAATAAAATGGAACTTTCGATGATGCTGGCTAGTCGAAACCTTCCGAATGGATATAAAGAGTGAAGCTAAACGTAAGTATAAAAAGTTGAGGTTTTATAGCACTTAAACCGAGGGATAGTAAGAATCTAAACAAGTTTAAATTTGTTGAACATTCTGGCTAAGTGAAATAAATATGAAATTTGAATATATACTCTTAGGATGTAGACGAGTAATACGAGTATGAACTTAAATTATAAAGTGATAATAAGCATAAGTTGTGTTTTACAAAAATGTCTCCAAACTTAAGTAATGGTTGTGTGAAATGGTTCAGAAATGAATTTTATATTGAATGAAATACTATTGGGGTAATTAATTGTGATTTAAAATTAATATGAGTAAATAGTAAATTGGTCTAATTAAGAAACCAATGGAATGAGTATGTAAGTTGTACGGAGGTTTCTAATAAGGGAATCTTCTCGGAGTCCATACTAGGAAAGTTGAGTGAGCGATACTAGTTCAGAAATGAAATTTGTGCGATCGAGCGAGTGATCGGATTCGATATTGAGTACTAACGGTTTACGTACATCGTATGGGTATTAATATACTGATCTGCTTTTGATATTAGAAATGCAAGTTTTATGGATTGATAGCATGTGCAAGTGAGATCTAGGTACATGGAAGCAAAAGTTAGCTTGTTGCTTTAGGCCTCATGAGTAAAGTTTGATTGCTCGACTAATAGGTACATGTTTATATTATTATTAATGATTTTATACCCCAGATATTAGGGCCACTCTTGGGTTTTTATTAACAAGAAATCTTATCAACGCCGCAAAGCAAGGTTATAGGAGTGAATGACCCCCTCGAAACCCCTTTTGAACTGGTTGGAGTAATCTAAGGTCGTAACCTAATAGAAACCAAAAGGGTTTTAATCGAGTAGAAAAGGTCCTACTCCTTCGAAAGGAAACCTTTCAAAAGGCATTGATGTGTGTGTTCCATAAATGAAATCAAATGTAAGCAATGAATAAAAATTCATGCATTCAAGAATGCCACGTGTTCGCTCTATTGATAATTTTTATTAATATTACAAGGGATTAAGCATTAATATGAAGTGAAATCTCCAATTAGCTCAAGAAATTAGGGTTTACAAGCTCAGGAAATGTAGAAGAATTAAAGAAATGAATATTACAAGGGCTTAGGCATTAATACGAAGTGAAATCTCCAATTCAGCCCCTTCACATTAGTCCTTTCGACTTAGTCGAAAGGATGCCTTCATGACCTTCTACCGCTGTTGAATCCAGAGAACCTCTCCAATGTTGCTTTCAAATAAGACTTGGATGCCTCCAACTCCATCGGAAGGTATAGAAGCGACTCTTATGCTATTGTTGGTGTGGCGAATAAACATGAAAGCATGTCCCAATGTGTGCAGAATGTACATAACCAATACTTGCAAAAGGTGGTGATGCTTTCGTATGCTTTCATTCTGATGGTTGCGGAAGCATTCATTGAGGATGGTATAGCAAGTGGTGTTGACTCCTACGGAAGGGTCAACTACTTCGAAAGTACTTACTTGGTTGGTCACATAAGGCATTCTTGTGACTACTTCAGAAGCACTGGATTCCTTTAATACTTGTGGAAGGTAGCTTTCGTTGAAGTAGTTGTCTCTTGCGAAATCCTTTTAATGTACGCGGAACCAACTATTGCGGAAGGGTTCAGCTGAAGTAGAGGGATAGTTTTGATGCCTTTTGACCCCTTCGATAGCCCATAGTTAATTTAATTCTTGCGAAGGCATCCCTTTAACTCTTTCTAATGGCCTTGCTATCTTTATTGTTCTTCATGAAGCTCTCATTCGTAATATTTTGGGCTTTGACAAGGTTGAAGTGGTTTTTGATGATAACATTTTCCCTCCTAACAAAGGGATGCTCCTGAATTCCAAACCAATCGCTTCAACACTTTCCATTATTTCGACACAAAGCCTTTCTACCTTTTGGTATTCATAAGTGAGTCCTAGCCGTTTATTTGGAGAAAATCGAATGGTTGTCCTTTCATCCATCTTGCTTATAAATTACATTCCCCCTTCTTCCTCTTCATTTACCTGCAATCAAAATTCTAGAGAAAGAATCAAAATTTTGATTCTTCCACTAAATTCTCGATTTTAGGAGACAATAATTTAAATCTAAGGTGAGTACCCATTGTTCCATATTAGAAATGTTCGATTTCGACTTCAAATTTCTAGGGTTTAAGTTTGTGTTAGTGTTTTGAATTTTGAAAATGATTCAAGTTTGTCGACCATGTAAGATGATTCTAAATTCGATTTTCATTCTGATTTTGATTAATCCATGGCATCAATTTGGATTCGAACGTGAATTTGCCTAGTTTGGGGTTATTTGCCGCTGTTGGACGTGGATTCAAACTCGAAATCCATTATGTCCAATTCTAATTTATCGTGAAGGATACTAAGAGTTAAAAATTAACGACCCATTCTGTAAATTAAGTTAAAAAAATATACTTTTTGCCATTGTCGAAACCATTAATTAACCTTTCAACTTAGTCGAAACCCCAAAATTGAGATAAGCACAGCTGTTTGCATTATCTTAATTTATGTTGACACTTTTGAAACACTATTATGCCTTTTCAACTTAATCGAAACCCACAATAGTCAATAAGAATGTAGCTATTATCAGTTTCCCAATACAAGCATTGTCGAAACGTCTCAGTGTCCTTTTGTTAGTGTCAATGTCACTTTGTTTCGAGTCTTTCAACTTAATTGGAGTATGGCGTTTCAACAATGTATATTTTTAAATAGTTTAAAATCTGTGAGCTTCAACGTTGTCGAACGGTAGGTTCATGTGAATATATGCTATAAATGGATGATGTTGATAATGGTTCTGACACTTTCGAAAGCTTAATGATTCACACAGTTCTAGCTAGTTTTGACCCTTTCGAAGGCGTGGTACTAAACGTTACAACAGGTATTTGTGCTGTTATAATTGGCTTCCAACACCTTCGAAAGGTACCAACAGTCAAGTAAATCATAATTTTGATGAAATCATATCACCTGGCACGATCATAGGTATTAAAAAACCTCTAAGAAATCTAACAAAGATATTGTTTTGAAATCAGTATTCTCCAAAAAAGGTTGAGGAGTTTTAAAGCACTCTTTCACAACTTCTCAGGATGAAGTGGATACTATCCTCAAAGATTTTAGGATTACAGGAGTTGAAGTTATCCCTCCTAGTGATAACGAAACTATTCAAAATCCTCCAAAGGGGTACTTTGCTTATATCTTCATTCATATTTGGAATTGGGGTTTCATACCATTTCCAAAATTCTTGTTGAGATTCTTAAGTCATCTCGATATTGCTCCTATCCAGCTATCACCTAATGTATACACATACCTTTTCTCTTTGGAGCTCATGGCCCTAGAGTTGGTAATTCTTTCTCTGAGTGCTAAAGTTCTTAACCATATGGCATGCCTTGTCAAATTCAATAACTTGAACAGCCAGATTTTCTGGACTAATCCCCTTAAAAAGTTGATTTCAAAGGGAATAAACAAACATGTTTAACAATTAAGAAACACAGTTCTTCCAAGTCAAATGCTTTTCGAACATTAGTTGAACCTTTTCTTCACCCGTAAGTACACCATTGCCATTATTTCCATTAACTTTTTTCTTTTGCTAAATTGTGTTTTCTTATTAGACCCTGCTCTTAAGGATCTTGACGAATAAGGCAAGAGGACTGTAAAGTTGAAAACTGCTGCTTCAAACCGTATTGGGAATAGACTTACATTGCTAACTCCTAGCAACCTTTGGAATCATCCTCATTCTAGATGGCTAGAAAATTCTTGGGTAACCTCCTCTTTTTCAACATACTTCGAAAGGAAAACGCTTTTTAGCTTTGTGAGACCCTGAAAATTTTTCATCCTTGTCTCCAATTTGTCTTGATCTACCAGGTAAACTTCAGTATATAGTTTGTAACTTGTCATCATGTTATTCCTTAAATTATTTTGCTCTATGCCTTTTGGTTTCAGCAGCCACTCCTGCAGCAGAATTAATTACAAATGATCTATCCCCTCAGTATTTGGAATCTAATGATCTGGCTCTGACACAAGCTATTGCTAGGTCTAGAATGAATGTAAAAAGGAAATTAAGCATATTGACTGACGCAGCTGTGCTCCCAAGAAAGCCAAGACCACTGATATCCAGTCTTTTCTTACCCCAAAAGAGGGTGAATTTGTTAGTGCTGACAAGGCTTTAGAAGGTCCTAACCCTGGTTCCACTTCTCTGTTGATGACTTACCATCTATAACTTCTGATAAAACTAAAATGGTTCCTTCGAAGGATGACTTTATATCCCATGTTATTGTATTTGCTTCTCCTAGTGTTATTGATCAAACGAAGAAGGATCTAGGCACTTCAACTCCTTCCCAGGATTTAAATCCCTCAAGACCCTCGTCACCAGTGCCTCTTACTGAATTTGAGAATGTTATATAGTCAATTATGCACTCTCCATCCTTTCTTGGTGTTCAACCACACACCTCTATACCGGATTCATCAATCCATTATTGGACTCTTATCGAACAACAACTTCTAGTATATTCAATATTGCCTAATTTTTTGTCACGACCAGAACTCGATGTCCGACAAACAACATCAAATTCGTATCGCTGGAGCTTGCAACACCCATTAGATGATAAATAAAACAGCGGAAATAAAAGATGATATCACTGATACAACATGAATACAATATCCAATACATCAGTCTGATACAATAATAATCATCAACATCAGAGAATATACAACACGAAATACAGCGGAACACGATACAATATGAGATAAGTCTTCACAGAATCCAATACTGCAACTCTGATCCAAAAGCTCCAAAGACAAAGCTCCAAAACTCCTAGCTCGATCCACCATCAAGGTTGCACCAAGATAAGCAAGGCCAGTCATCCAAGGACTGAGCTAGCACTAGATAATCTACTAGAGCTGGCTATCTGAAAAAAACCAAACTCTAGACTGCCTGTGTGGAAATTTGTGGGCACCCAGAGTTTAGGAAGGGAAAAATAAACTCCGAGTCAGTCATGGGACTGGTGTGAGCAAAATAAAACATTTGGTATTTAAAACAATCAAAAGATTTCAAAATTAAAATCTGCAATGCTTTTTGAAAATGAAACTACCATAAGGCCTCCCGCCACACACACACTGCAAATGCAGAATTGGAGGAGATTTCTCCTTATGATAGTCAAACATGCTTTCTACGTAAAACCCATATTGATATTATTATTATTAGTGCATAGCGGAAAACATTTTGAAAGTATAATATTAATCTTAGCCAGCATAGACATTTCGAACTATGCCTACTATAGCTACCATCCAAACAGTGGGGCGCCACCACATGTAGATGGCAGGTTATACAACTAAAACCGTACAGGTCTCGTATTGGATGATTGGATTTCCAACAAATGGTCAGGCTAAGGAACTTCCTATTGCCACCTGGGAACGCCTCTGGAGGGACGCCTCGAGAATTTACCCAGCTCTCTGCCAACACAAGGCTGGTTTCCTCCTTGCCCGGGAGTAATACCTAAAGATATGCCACCCCCGGTCCTTTGGGACCTTTATACGAGATACCTCTACACCAACAGCATCACACAGTAATAAATATACTACAGTTCCCACATGAGTAAGTATTTGGGCTCCATACCATGATACTACCCTTTTCCAGAAGGAATGGTCACACCCTAGGGGAGCTACCCCTGAAACCTTGCCGCATCTTTCATGTTTCGACCATTTTCGGTTTGTAAGGCTCGATGAGGTTTCGTCCATAAAGCTACGCTTTACACGAAAGCCATGCTTTGATCACAAATGATCAACAAATGATCATCAACAAACAGCAGCACTTAGCATGCCACACTACCAAATTGGGAGTATATCGTTGATAACTTTCAAGTACATAACCTCTAAGCTCGTACGTCTCAGAGAAGGGTGCTAAGCTAAGCGAATAAATTCTCCGCCACCAACAGATATGTATTTGAAAGAAATCTGCTTTATATCTCAAAGTGTAATGACAGACATACAACCATACAAGTCCGTTTTAGGTTCGAACAGAACCGAAGGCACTTCCGAAGAAGTCCTTGCAAATCCGGATATTCACAATCCCGATCGGACTTTCCATCACTTAGGAAATCTCTATACCGTAGCTACTCAGTTCAGAGACAATCGATAGGTCACCCTATCATTCTCGCAAATACCCGGTCTTTACCACCGGTCTTCAAATGCTATCCATAACGATGTATCATTATTCAAAATGGGTTATATGACACAAAGTCCTCTCCAAGCTAATCCGAATAATGAGCGCAATATTTAAAAACATATGGATATTGGAATTTCAATTAAGTCACAACTTTAAATTTCCAAACTTTCTTTCAAATGGTTTAAACCAATTACCATTTCAAATCTTTTAAACAAAAAGATTTATTTCACAAAGTTCACTCGGTATCACAAAGATCCATTCACGGATTTTAAAACAATTACCGTTTCAATTGGATTAATTCCTTAAATCTATGAATCAAGATTTAAATTATAGCTTTCAAAACTCGTTTCCAAATATTCATCCATAACTTGGGAAACCATTTCAAACTTGAAATTACTTTAATACAAATTGGGAATTCATTACTCATATGAAAGCTTTTATCGTTTAAAAACAAACTGTTTTCATTTTGGAAAATCCGATTTTTTATTTATACAAGTTAACATCTTTGGGGTTAATTCAAATTCCCAAAGCAACACTATAAAAATTGTTTAAAGCCCATATAAACTTGTATAATCCTTTTAAAATCATAAATACGGAACTTAGAATTCAATCTCAAATTTTGAATTCAAATTTAAATCGAATTATTCAAATTTCAAATCTTGATTAAGTTATCGAGAATAACTTCTATTTTTGGAATTCCTTTCCAAAAGCTTTTTTATATTTAATTCAATTTCATTTCCAAAACTATTTGAATTTAAAAATTCAAATTCAAAACTATTTTTAAAAATTCAAACATCTGTGACTTAACCGATTTCCACGTGCAATCCATATTGTGTGTGTATAGTGTAGTCCAAGGGTTTTACTCAATAATGCACAACATCAATCATCATAGATGTATCAATATCGATAAGCGGTATGAACTATAACGCTTATCTTCATTCACAGATCACATATATAGTAAATTTATCAATTACAAAGATTCATCATTACAATTCGATGTGGGTTTCGGATAACCAACTGAAATCCGACTCCCTATCGCATCGAAATTCAAATGTCGTTTTACGGGCAAAGGGGTTTTCGCATAAATGCAGAAACAAATCACAAATCACAATTTAGCATAAAGCAATTTATATCACACGGTATCACTATCACAAATAGAAATATCAATCCAGTACACATCATTTGATGATAGTCAATCATCTTCAATTTAAAGTGGAGGTGATTTAAAAGAATTAACCACTTAACTATTTTATTTATTTATTTAAATCAATGGTTAACTATTCTTAATGACAAATTAATAAAATTTTATTAATTATTCCTTAATCAATTATCTTCATTTACTAATCCTTAATTGTAATTAATTACATCTTAATTACTTTTATTAATTAATTTTTTCTTAATTAATTAATTATTCCGTAATTAATCTCAGTACTTAAATCAACCTTTAAGTTAATTACATAATAAATTTTCCCTTAATCACCCTTAAGTAATTAGGAATTTATCCACCTTTAATTATTAATAAATGAATTTACCTTTAATTAATTACTTAAATAAATTATCCTTTAATTGTTAAGTAATTATCTCTTAATTATTTATTTTAATTGATCAACCTTTAATTAAATTAAGGCAATTTACCTTTAAGTAATCGCATTAAGTAATGATCCTTTATGAATTAAAACTAAATTATATATCTTAATTATCTTTTAGAACTTTTATTACTTAAACCTTTATAATAAATCCCCATTTTCAAATAAAACGATTTAAGTTCCTTAAGTTAATTTGAAATTTGAAAGCATTTCATTTTAACTTCTAAAACATAGCTAATGTGTTTTGAAAACTTGATTAAATTTACATATGCTTTTTAAAACTTTGTAAAAAAAAAATAGTTCAAAACTTGCTATTCCAAATTTACCCGAGGCTCCCCTCGAGTCAGGCTTCAAAACCCCATATACTTTCCCGAGTAAAAAAAATTTCTCTGAAACTTTGTCTTGGGTTTAAATTTCAAAAAGTTGTAAAACCCACTTGAGTCCCCTAAAACAAACTCGAGCCAAATCCCATTCTTCTCGAGGCAAACCCGAGGCCATCATTCTTCTTCTCCCTTCTCCAATTCCTGTAACCAACGGGAACAAGCGACACACGTATCCATGCACCGATGATCATCACACCTCCGATCATCATCGAGGTTGCCATCAAGTCGACTACGATCTCCTCGTCCCAAACAGCAACCCAGAACATCGTTTACTTTTTCGAATTCAAATTCGAGCAAACCCATTCTTCCTGGAACCAACAGCTTCGACCAAAAATGTCTCGCCGACAACAACAAGTTCACCAGAAATCACTCAACTTCATCCAAAGCATCATCACATCTCCTAGCTTCAATTTTCACTGGTGCGAACGATTCTGATGCCTTGATGAAACTGCGGCGATCAGTTTTCCATCTACGTTCAAAACAGGGGTCGAAACCCTAAATTGATCTCGTATGATCATCCTAATCTATTATAAATTCGATGATTATTTTTTCAATAATCTATGATCCTCCATCTTCCACCAAAAACAATTCCTAGATTTTTCAATCAGGCGATCATCAGTAATTGATCGAAAACCCTCCTCCATTCAAATCGAGAATTCACATAAACTACTGACTTAGAAATCTGGATTTTATTTTCAAAATTCACTATTTTAAAAATCAAATCAGATTATATACTTGAGATAATAAATTATCGAAGTTGAGTTTCTATGTCTACCTTGGTTTCTTACTGTATATTTTATATTTCCAGATAACTTAACCAAATTTCTCTTAGAAATAAATTTTAGAATTTAGACCTTACTATTTAAACATTTTATATTTGAACTACAATGTCTAAATCGAATCAAAGGATGAGATTTTTAATTTGGAATAGATTTTGAAACCTGAAAACTTTGAACAGAGTAGTTATACATAGGTACAGACCTGCACATATACACCTTCATATATACATACATGAAATCATAATTTATATTCATTCATCAATGATCATCGCATGAAAACCAAATTATAAAAGAGGTTTTAAGAGTTTGCTCATTGTAAATGGAAGAACAGAGAACTTCTGTTGTTTGAAGACTGCAGATTGATTTTCTTTGAATCTGTTTTGCTTTCTTTGAATTGAATGGTTTTGAGTTTGTAGATGATGATGTTTTTATATTTCTTTTTCTGGTTTTGCTTTAAAAAAAATTCCTTATGAACGAGCAAGTATAAGAAGACACATATATATAGAAAAACAATTTGTATATGGGGGAAGGTATTATCTAGTTAGGCTTATTTTACTTTGAACAGATTTTTTTTCTTTTGACTAAAGTTATTTTTTCTTTGTTACTGAAATGAAATAGTTTATTTCGGCTGAGATGATATATTTTATGCTCAGGAGGTGTTAATAAATACATATGTTTCTTATTTTATTTACAACAAATCTATTTGCTTTGTACTTCTTTGTTTTGTTTGTTTATCTTCTTTTGCAAGCCACTTTGTTTTATTATTTCCTTGTTTCTTGTTCTTCATATGTACATAAGCACATAACACTTTGTTTCATTTATTTCTTACTTTGCATACACAACTCACATTCAATTCTATATGTATTTCGTTTATTATTATTTTATAGTTTGATTTTATGTTGCCATATGACTATATACTTTTATCATTAACATATATGCTTGAATTTTTTATTTCTATTTATAGTTTGATTATCAAACATTAAATTTATAACATATATTTTATTTTATACTTTACATTAAATATTGATAAGATAAATTTTATGCTTCTTATAACTTCATAAAGAAAATGGAGTAAGACAAAGTTTATACATTTAATAAATAATCATACATATTATTTTTTCCCAAAGTAATTTTTTTTAAATCCAATTCATTTTGAATTTATTTTGAATTTCCAAATTAAAATTTCTTTATAATTCAATTCAACTGAAAACATTCATTTTGAGTTTCAAATCCAAAATTATAAAATAAATAAGTATATACATCTTATTAAATTTGAAAAATTCAAAAAAATCCACAATTTAATCCAAAAATTTAATTTAATTACAAATTTAAATTCGTCTTTAAACTGGGATCGTTACGGATTCCCCCCTTAAGAAATTTCGTCCCCGAAGTTTGCCAAGGAGACAACTAAGAACAGATAAAAGATAGAGAAATATCTTTTCAGATCAAAATGGATATCAATTCTGCATTTGGCTTACCTAATCTGAATATCAATAGCTATGAGAACAAACTCAATCAACTACGAAACAATTGGGTTATCTGATCTACGAAGTATACAGGGGTATTGGTTAGTTCAAAGGGATAACTAACCGTTCGTAGAATATACCAATGAAATAGACAAAAATAGATTCGATTACGATCTCAGATTTAAGATTTAACTCATTTACGAATTTCTGAGAAATAAAACTAAGGGTAGTTCGCATGTCGAACAAATTCGAACAATTTTTTTATCATAAACGAGAAGGTTACCTTATAAAATTTCATTTCCTTAATCAGCCTTTGAGGTTGAAGAATCGCCTTTGATTGCATACGCCTTTGCTGCTTGAGCTTGCTTCAGTGTTGGGCAATTCATGATCCTATGTCCCGACTTGTGGCAGTAACAACATTCCCTAGATTCCTATTCTGGCCTCATAAATGGCTCTCTCATTCCTTGTTTCCTGGGATTCTAACAATTTTTCAAGTAATGGCCTTTCTCCAAGCAGTTGAAACAAGTAACATCTTTCACCTTTTTCTTTTATATATTCTTCTTTCCTTTATCTTTCCTCAGTTTCCTTCCGCCAAACTTCCTTTTTCTCCAATTCAAATTACGTGTATCTCCATTCTCCTCTGGATCTTTTGCTTATCCAGAGTATCATATCTATAACCCATATCAATTAATTCAGAAAAAGATTCCTTAACGTGAGTAGTCATCCTTTCCTGAAACTCCTTGTTCATTCCCCGAATAAACTTTTCATTCTTCTTTAACGGTGTATCCACCAATTCTGGACCTAATCGAGATAATTCATTAAATTTGTTTAAGTACTCCTCAAATGATAAGCTTCCTTGTTTCAAATCCACGAACTCCTGGTACACTCTAGAGATACCAGCAGACGACATATATCGCTGCTCGAACACTTCCTTGAAACGACTCCAAGTTAATTCATCCGTCGGCTCATCCAATGCAACTGTTTCCCACCAAATTAAAGCCTCTTCCTGGAGTTGCCAAGAAGCTATCAATTGCATCTGATCATCTTCTAATTTTAGTCCTTTGAAAATCCTTTCACACAATCGAATCCATGCTTGTGCTTCAATAACGGATTCTTTGCCAGTGAATGGCTTTCCACCAAGTTTAGAAAAGCATCGATATAATCAGTCAAATTTGGTTGAGATTGAATGAGAATATCTGTCGTTGCAAGTTTTGACCAGTTGAAGTGGTACTTCCCTGTCTCCTATCTCGTCCTCTTCTTCCGCTCATTCTTACTATCTGTGAATAGTAAGAAAACTGATTTAGGCATTCGAACGAAATATCTTAGAGAATAACAACAGATAAAAAGAATAGATTAAGAAATTTGGATTTCGGTTCCACCGGTTATACTCGTTCTAGGGTATACTTCACCCTATCTCTAATGATCCATCTAATGTGTTACACTCCATAGCTAAAGTTCTTACTCAACGTTTAGCTCTGATACCAAATTGTCACGACCCGAACTCGATGTTCGACAAACAACATCAAATTCGTATCGCCGGAGCTTGCAACACCCATTAGATGATAAATAACACAATGGAAATAAAATATGATATCACTGATACAACATGAATACAATATCCAATACATCAGTCTGATACAATGATAATCATCAACATCAGAGAATATACAACACGAAATACAGCGGAACACGATACAATGTGAGATAAGTCTTCACAGAATGCAATACTGCAACTCTGATCCAAAAGCTCCAAAGACAAAGCTCCAAAACTCCTAGTCGATCCACCATCAAGGTTGCACCAAGATAAGCAAGGTCAGTCATCCAAGGACCGAACTAGCTCCAGATAATCTACTAGACCTGACCATCTGAAAAAAACCAAACTTTAGACAGCCCGTGTGGAAACTTGTGAGCACCCAGAGTTTAGGAAGGGAAAAATAAACTCCGGGTCAGTCATGAGACTGGTGTGAGCAAACGAAAACGTTTGGTATTTAAAACAATCAAAAGATTTCAAAATTAAAATCCGCAATGCTTTTTGAAAATGAAACTACCATAAGGCCTCCCGCCACACACACACTGCAAATGCAGAATTGGAGGAGATTTCTCCTTATGATAGTCAAACATGCTTGCTACGTAAAAACCATATTGATATTATTATTATTAGTGCATAGTGGAAAACATTTTGAAAGTATAATATTGATCTTAGCCAACGTAGACATTTCGAACTATGCCTACTATAGCTACCATCCAAACAGTGGGGCGCCACCACATGTAGATGGCAGGTTATACAACTAAAACTGTACAGGTCTCGTATTGGATGATTGGATTTCCAACAAATGGTCAGGCGAAGGAACTTCCTATTGCCACCTGGGAACGCCTCTGGAGGGACGCCCCGAGAATTTACCCAGCTCTCTGCCAACACAAGGCCGGTTTCCTCCCTACCCGGGAGTAATACCTAAAGATATGCCACCCCCGGTCCTTTGGGACCTTTATACGAGATACCTCTACACCAATAGCATCACACAGTAATAGATATACTACAGTGCCCACATGAGTAAGTATCTGGGCTCCATACCATGATGCTACCCTTTTCCAGAAGGAATGGTCACACCCTAGGGGAGCTACCCCTGAAACCTTGCCGCATCTTTCTTGTTTCGACCATTTTCGGTTTGTGAGGCTCGATGAGGTTTCGTCCACAAAGCTATGCTTTACACAAAAGCCATGATTTGGTCATAAATGATCAACAAATGATCATCAACACACAGCAGCACTTAGCATGCCACTCTATCAAATTGGGAGTAAATCGCTGATAACCTTCAACTACATAACCTCTGAGCTCGTATGTCTCAGAGAAGGGTGTTAAGCTAAGAAAATGAATTCTCGGCCACCAACAGATATGTATATGAAAGAAATATGCTTTATATCTTAAAGTGTAATGTCAGACATACAACCGTACAAGTCTGTTCTGGGTTCGAACAAAACCGAAGGCACTTCCGAAGAAGCCCTTGCAAATTCGGGTATTCACAATCCCGATCGGACTTCACATCACTTAGGAAATCTCTATACCGTAGCTACTCAGTACAGAGACGATCGATAGGTCACCCTATCATTCTCGCAAATACCCGGTCTTCACCACCGGTCTTCAAATGCTATCCATAATGACGTATCATTACTCGGAATGGCTTATATGACACAAAGTCCTCTCCCGGCTAATCCGAATAATGAGCGCAATATTTAAAAACATATGGATATTGGAATTTCAATTAAGTCACAACTTTAAATTTCCAAACTTTCTTTCAAATGGTTTAAACCAATTACCATTTCAAATCTTTTAAACAAAAAGATTTATTTCACAAAGTTCACCCGGTTTCACAAAGATCCATTCACGGATTTAAAAACAATTTCCGTTTCAATTGGATTAATTCCTTAAATCTTCGAATCAAGATTTAAATTATAGCTTTCAAAACTCGTTTCCAAATATTCATCCATAACTTGGGAAACCATTTCAAACTTGAAATTTCTTTAATACAAATTGGAAATTCATTACTCATATGAAAGCTTTTATCGTTTGAAAACAAACTGTTTTCATTTCGGAAAATCCGATTTTTTATTTATACAAGTTAACATCTTTGGGGTTAATTCAAATTCCCAAAGCAACACTATAAAAATGGTTAAAAGCCCACATAAACTTGTATAATCCTTTTTAAATCATAAGTACCGAATTTAGAATTCAATTTCAAATTTTGTATTCAAATTTAAATTGAATTATTCAAATTTTAGATCTTGATTAATTTATTGAGAATAACTTCTATTTTTGGAATTCCTTTTCAAAAGCTTTTTTATATTTAACTCAATTTCATTTCCAAAACTATTTGAATTTAAAAATTCAAATTCAAAACTATTTTTAAAAATTCAAATATATGTGACTTAACCGATTTCCACGTGCAATCCATATTGTGTGTGTATAGTGTAGTCCAGGGGTTTTACACAATAGTGCACAACATCAATCATCATAGATGTATCAATATCGATAAGCGGTATGAACTATAACGCTTATCTTCATTCACAGATCACAGATATAGTAAATTTATCGATTACAAAGATTCATTATTACAATTCGATGTGGGTTTCGGATAACCAACTGAAATCCGACTACCTGTCGCATCGAAATTCAAATGTCATTTTACGGGCAAAGGGGTTTTCACATAAATGCAGAAAGAAATCACAAATCACAATTTAGCATAAAGCAATTTATATCACACAGTATCACTGTCACAAATAGAAATATCAATCCAGTACACATCATTTGATGATAGTCAATCATCTTCAATTTAAAGTGAAAGTGATTTAAAAGAATTAACCACTTAACTATTTTTATTGATTTATTTAAATCAATGATTAACTATTCTTAATGATAAATTAATAAAATTTTGTTAATTATTCCTTAATCAATTATCTTCATTTACTAATCCTTAATTGTAATTAATTAAATCTTAATTACTTTTATTAATTAAATTTTTTCTTAATTAATTAATTAATTATTCTGCAATTAATCTCATTACTTAAATCAACCTTTAAGTTAATTACATAATAAATTTTCCCTTAATCACCGTTAAGTAATTAGGAATTTATCCACCTTTAATTATTAATAAATGAATTTACCTTTAATTAATTACTTAAATAAATTATCCTTTAATTGTTAAGTAATTATCTCTTATTACTTTTTTAATTGATCAACCTTTAATTAAATTAAGGCAATTTACCTTTAAGTAATCGCATTAAGTAATGATCCTTTATGAATCGAAACTAAATTATATATCTTAATTATCTTTTAATACTTTTATTACTTAAACCTTTATAAAAAATCCCCATTTTCAAATAAAACGACTTAAGTTCCTTAAGTTAATTTAAAATTTGAAAGCATTTCATTTTAACTTCTAAAACATAGTTAATGTGTTTTGAAAACCTGATTAAATTTACATATGCTTTTTAAAACTTTGTAAAAAAAATAGTTCAAAACTTGCTATTCCAAATTTACCCGAGGCTCTCTTCAATTTAGGCTTCAAAACCCCCGGTGCTTTCCCGAGTAAATTTTTTTCTCTGAAACTTTGTCTTGGGTTTAAATTTCAAAAAGTTGTAAAACCCACTCGAGTCCCCTGAAACAAACTCGAGCCAAATCCCATTCTTCTCGAGACAAACCCGAGGCCATCATTCTTCTTCTCCCTTCTTCAATTCTTGTAACCAACAGGCATAAGCGACACACGTATCCATGCACCGATGATCATCAAACCTCCGATCATCACCGAGGTTGCCATCAAGTCGACTACGATCTCCTCATCCCAAACAGCAACCCAGAACATCGTTTACTTTTTCGAATTCAAATTCGAGCAAACCCATTCTTCCTGGAACCAACAGCTTCGACCAAAAATGTCTCGCCGACGACAACAAGTTCACCAGAAATCACTCAACTTCGTCTAAAGCATCATCACATCTCCTAGCTTCAATTTTCACTGGTGCGAACGATTCTGATGCCTTGATGAAACTGCGGCGATCAGTTTTCCATCTATGTTCAAAACAGGGGTCGAAACCCTAAATTGATCTCGTATGATCATCCTAATCTATTATAAATTCGATGATTATTTTTTCAATAATCTATGATCCTCCATCTTCCACCAAAAACAATTCCTAGATTTTTCAATCAGGCGATCATCAGTAATTGATCGAAAACCCTCCTCCATTCAAATCGAGAATTCACATAAACTACTGACTTAGAAATCAGGATTTTATTTTCAAAATTCACTATTTTAAAAATCAAATCAGATTATATACTTGAGATAATAAATTATCGAAGTTGAGTTTCTATGTCTACCTTGGTTTCTTACTGTATATTTTATATTTCCAGATAACTTAACCAAATTTCTCTTAGAAATAAATTTTAGAATTTAGACCTTACTATTTAAACATTTTATATTTGAACTACAATGTCTAAATCGAATCAAAGGATGAGATTTTTAATTTGGAACAGATTTTGAAACCTGAAAACTTTGAATAGAGTAGTTATACATAGGTACAGACCTGCACATATACACCTTCATATATACACACATGAAATCATAATTTATATTCATTGATCAACGATCATCACATGCAAACCAAAGTATAAAAGAGGTTTTAAGAGTTTGCTCACTGTAAATGGAAGAACAGAGAACTTCTGTGGTTTGAAGACTGCAGATTGATTTTCTTTGAATCTGTTTTGCTTTCTTTGAATTGAATGATTTTGAGTTTGTAGATGATGATGTTTTTATATTTCCTTTTCTGGTTTTGCTTAGAAAAAAATTTCCTTATGAATAAGCAAGTATAAGAAGACACATATATATAGAAAAACAATTTGTATATAGGGAAAGGTATTATCTAGTTAGGCTTATTTTACTTTGAACAGATTTTTTTCTTTTGACTAAAGATATTTTTTCTTTGTTACTGAAATGAAATAGTTTATTTCGACTGAGATAATATATTTTGTGTTGAGGAGATGTTAATAAATACATGTGTTTCTCATTTTGTTTACAGCAAATCTATTTGCTTTGTACTTCTTTGTTTTGTTTGTTTATCTTCTTTTGCAAGCCACTTTGTTTTATTATTTCCTAGTTTCTTGTTCTTCATATGTACATAAGCACATAACACTTTGTTTCATTTATTTCTTACTTTGCTTACACAACTCACATTCAATTCTATATGTATTTCATTTATTATTATTTTATAGTTTGATTTTATGTTGCCATATGGCTATATACTTTTATCATTAACATATATGCTTGAATTTTTTATTTCTATTTATAGTTTGATTATCAAACATTAAATTTATAACATATATTTTATTTTATACTTTACATTAAATATTGATAAGATAAATTTTATGCTTCTTATAACTTCATAAAGAAAATGGAGTAAGACACAGTTTATACATTTAATAAATAATCATACATATTATTTTTTCCCAAAGTAATTTTTTTAAATCCAATTCATTTTGAATTTATTTTGAATTTCCAAATTAAAATTTCTTTATAATTCAATTCAACTGAAAATATTCATTTTGAGTTTCAAATCCAAAATTATAAAATAAATAAGTATATACATCTTATTAAATTTGAAAAATTCAAACAAATCCACAATTTAATCCAAAAATTAAATTTAATTACAAATTTAAATTCGTCTTTAAACTGGGATCGTTACGGATTCCCCCCTTAAGAAATTTCGTCCCCGAAGTTTGCCAAGGAGACAACTAAGAACAGATAAAAGATAGAGAAATATCTTTTCAGATCAAACTGGATATCAATTCTGCATTTGGCTTACCTAATCTGAATATCAACAATAGCTATGAGAACAAACTCAATCAACTACGAAACAATTGGGTTATCTGATCTACGAAGTATACAGGGGTATTGGTTAGTTCAAAGGGATAACTAACCGTTCGTAGAATATACCAATGAAATAGACAAAAATAGATTCGATTACGATCTCAGATTTAAGATTTAACTCATTTACGAATTTCTGAGAAATAAAACTAAGGGTAGTTCGCATGTCGAACAAATTCGAACAATTTTATCATAAACGAGAAGGTTACCTTATAAAATTTCATTTCCTTAATCAGCCTTTGAGGTTGAAGAATCGCCTTTGATTGCATACGCCCTTGCTGCTTGAGCTTGCTTCAGTGCTGGGCAATTCGTGATCCTATGTCCCGACTTGTGGCAGTAACAACATTCCCTAGATTCCTGTTCTGGCCTCATAAATGGCTCTCTCATTCCTTGTTTCCTGGGATTCTTACAATTTTTCAAGTAATGGCCTTTCTCCAAGCAGTTGAAACAAGTAACATCTTTCACCTTTTTCTTTTATATATTCTTCTTTCCTTTATGTTTCCTCAGTTTCTATCCGCCAAACTTCCTTTTTCTCCAATTCAAATTACGTGTATCTCCATTCTCCTCTGGATCTTTTGCTTATCCAGAGTATCATATCTATAACCCATATCAATTAATTCAGAAAAAGATTCCTTAACGTGAGTAGTCATCCTTTCCTGAAACTCCTTGTTCATTCCCCGAATAAACTTTTCATTCTTCTTTAACGGTGTATCCACCAATTCTGGACCTAATCGAGATAATTCATTAAATTTGTTTAAGTACTCCTCAAATGATAAGCTTCCTTGTTTCAAATCCACGAACTCCTGGTACACTCTAGAGATACCAGCAGACGACATATATCGCTGCTCGAACACTTCCTTGAAACGACTCCAAGTTAATTCATCCGTCGGCTCATCCTATGCAACTGTTTCCCACCAAATTAAAGCCTCTTCCTGGAGTTGCCAAGAAGCTATCAATTGCATCTGATCATCTTCTAATTTTAGTCCTTTGAAAATCCTTTCACACAATCGAATCCATGCTTGTGCTTCAATAACGGATTCTTTGCCAATGAATGGCTTTCCACCAAGTTTAGAAAAGCATCGATATAATCAGTCAAATTTGGTTGAGATTGAATGAGAATATCTGTCGTTGCAAGTTTTGACCAGTTGAAGTGGTACTTCCCTGTCTCCTATCTCGTCCTCTTCTTCCGCTCATTCTTACTATTTGTGAATAGTAAGAAAACTGATTTAGGCATTCGGACGAAATATCTTAGAGAATAACAACAGATAAAAAGAATAGATTAAGAAATTTGGATTTCGGTTCCACCGGTTATACTCGTTCTAGGGTATACTTCACCCTATCTCTAATGATCCATCTAATGTGTTACACTCCATAGCTAAAGTTCTTACTCAACCTTTAGCTCTGATACCAAATTGTCACGACCCGAACTCGATGTTCGACAAACAACATCAAATTCGTATCGCCGGAGCTTGCAACACCCATTAGATGATAAATAACACAACGGAAATAAAATATGATATCACTGATACAACATGAATACAATATCCAATACATCAGTCTGATACAATGATAATCATCAACATCAGAGAATATACAACACGAAATACAGCGGAACACGATACAATATGAGATAAGTCTTCACAGAATCCAATACTGCAACTCTGATCCAAAAGCTCCAAAGACAAAGCTCCAAAACTCCTAGTCGATCCACCATCAAGGTTGCACCAAGATAAGCAAGGTCAGTCATCCAAGGACCGAACTAGCTCCAGATAATCTACTAGACCTGACCATCTGAAAAAAACCAAACTCTAGACAGCCCGTGTGGAAATTTGTGAGCACCCAGAGTTTAGGAAGGGAACAATAAACTCCGAGTCAGTCATGAGACTGGTGTGAGCAAACGAAAACATTTGGTCTTTAAAACAATCAAAAGATTTCAAAATTAAAATCCGCAATGCTTTTTGAAAATGAAACTACCATAAGGCCTCCCGCCACACACACACTGCAAATGCAGAATTGGAGGAGATTTCTCCTTATGATAGTCAAACATGCTTGCTACGTAAAAACCATATTGATATTATTATTATTAGTGCATAATGGAAAACATTTTGAAAGTATAATATTAATCTTAGCCAACGTTGACATTTCGAACTATGCCTACTATAGCTACCATCCAAACTGTGGGGCGCCACCACATGTAGATGGCAGGTTATACAACTAAAACTGTACAGGTCTCGTATTGGATGATTGGATTTCCAACAAATGGTCAGGCGAAGGAACTTCCTATTGCCACCTGGGAACGCCTCTGGAGGGACGCCCCGAGAATTTACCCAGCTCTCTGCCAACACAAGGCCGGTTTCCTCCCTACCCGGGAGTAATACCTAAAGATATGCCACCCCCGGTCCTTTGGGACCTTTATACGAGATACCTCTACACCAATAGCATCACACAGTAATAGATATACTACAGTGCCCACATGAGTAAGTATCTGGGCTCCATACCATGATGCTACCCTTTTCCAGAAGGAATGGTCACACCCTAGGGGAGCTACCCCTGAAACCTTGCCGCATCTTTCTTGTTTCGACCATTTCCGGTTTGTGAAGCTCGATGAGGTTTCGTCCACAAAGCTACGCTTTACACAAAAGCCATGATTTGGTCATAAATGATCAACAAATGATCATCAACACACAGCAGCACTTAGCATGCCACTCTATCAAATTGGGAGTAAATCGCTAATAACCTTCAACTACATAACCTCTGAGCTCGTATGTCTCAGAGAAGGGTGTTAAGCTAAGAAAATGAATTCTCGGCCACCAACAGATATGTATTTGAAAGAAATAAGCTTTATATCTTAAAGTGTAATGTCAGACATACAACCGTACAAGTCTGTTCTGGGTTCGAACAAAACCGAAGGCACTTCCGAAGAAGCCCTTGCAAATTCGGGTATTCACAATCCCGATCGGACTTCACATCACTTAGGAAATCACTATACCGTAGCTACTCAGTACAGAGACGATCGATAGGTCATCCTATCATTCTTGCAAATACCCGGTCTTCACCACCGGTCTTCAAATGCTATCCATAATGACGTATCATTACTCGGAATGGCTTATATGACACAAAGTCCTCTCCCGGCTAATCCGAATAATGAGCGCAATATTTAAAAACATATGGATATTGGAATTTCAATTAAGTCACAACTTTAAATTTCCAAACTTTCTTTCAAATGGTTTAAACCAATTACCATTTCAAATCTTTTAAACAAAAAGATTTATTTCACAAAGTTCACCCGGTTTCACAAAGATCCATTCACGGATTTAAAAACAATTTCCGTTTCAATTGGATTAATTCCTTAAATCTTCGAATCAAGATTTAAATTATAGCTTTCAAAACTCGTTTCCAAATATTCATCCATAACTTGGGAAACCATTTCAAACTTGAAATTTCTTTAATACAAATTGGAAATTCATTACTCATATGAAAGCTTTTATCGTTTGAAAACAAACTATTTTCATTTCGGAAAATCCGATTTTTTATTTATACAAGTTGACATCTTTGGGGTTAATTCAAATTCCCAAAGCAACACTATAAAAATGGTTAAAAGCCCACATAAACTTGTATAATCCTTTTTAAATCATAAATACCGAATTTAGAATTCAATTTCAAATTTTGTATTCAAATTTAAATTGAATTATTCAAATTTTAGATCTTGATTAATTTATTGAGAATAACTTCTATTTTTGGAATTCCTTTTCAAAAGCTTTTTTATATTTAACTCAATTTCATTTCCAAAACTATTTGAATTTAAAAATTCAAATTCAAAACTATTTTTAAAAATTCAAATATATGTGACTTAACCGATTTCCACGTGCAATCCATATTGTGTGTGTATAGTGTAGTCCAGGGGTTTTACACAATAGTGCACAACATCAATCATCATAGATGTATCAATATCGATAAGCGGTATGAACTATAACGCTTATCTTCATTCACAGATCACAGATATAGTAAATTTATCGATTACAAAGATTCATTATTACAATTCGATGTGGGTTTCGGATAACCAACTGAAATCCGACTACCTGTCGCATCGAAATTCAAATGTCATTTTACGGGCAAAGGGGTTTTCACATAAATGCAGAAAGAAATCACAAATCACAATTTAGCATAAAGCAATTTATATCACACAGTATCACTGTCACAAATAGAAATATCAATCCAGTACACATCATTTGATGATAGTCAATCATCTTCAATTTAAAGTGAAAGTGATTTAAAAGAATTAACCACTTAACTATTTTTATTGATTTATTTAAATCAATGATTAACTATTCTTAATGATAAATTAATAAAATTTTGTTAATTATTCCTTAATCAATTATCTTCATTTACTAATCCTTAATTGTAATTAATTAAATCTTAATTACTTTTATTAATTAAATTTTTTCTTAATTAATTAATTAATTATTCTGCAATTAATCTCATTACTTAAATCAACCTTTAAGTTAATTACATAATAAATTTTCCCTTAATCACCGTTAAGTAATTAGGAATTTATCCACCTTTAATTATTAATAAATGAATTTACCTTTAATTAATTACTTAAATAAATTATCCTTTAATTGTTAAGTAATTATCTCTTATTACTTTTTTAATTGATCAACCTTTAATTAAATTAAGGCAATTTACCTTTAAGTAATCGCATTAAGTAATGATCCTTTATGAATCGAAACTAAATTATATATCTTAATTATCTTTTAATACTTTTATTACTTAAACCTTTATAAAAAATCCCCATTTTCAAATAAAACGACTTAAGTTCCTTAAGTTAATTTAAAATTTGAAAGCATTTCATTTTAACTTCTAAAACATAGTTAATGTGTTTTGAAAACCTGATTAAATTTACATATGCTTTTTAAAACTTTGTAAAAAAAATAGTTCAAAACTTGCTATTCCAAATTTACCCGAGGCTCTCTTCAATTTAGGCTTCAAAACCCCCGGTGCTTTCCCGAGTAAATTTTTTTCTCTGAAACTTTGTCTTGGGTTTAAATTTCAAAAAGTTGTAAAACCCACTCGAGTCCCCTGAAACAAACTCGAGCCAAATCCCATTCTTCTCGAGACAAACCCGAGGCCATCATTCTTCTTCTCCCTTCTTCAATTCTTGTAACCAACAGGCATAAGCGACACACGTATCCATGCACCGATGATCATCAAACCTCCGATCATCACCGAGGTTGCCATCAAGTCGACTACGATCTCCTCATCCCAAACAGCAACCCAGAACATCGTTTACTTTTTCGAATTCAAATTCGAGCAAACCCATTCTTCCTGGAACCAACAGCTTCGACCAAAAATGTCTCGCCGACGACAACAAGTTCACCAGAAATCACTCAACTTCGTCTAAAGCATCATCACATCTCCTAGCTTCAATTTTCACTGGTGCGAACGATTCTGATGCCTTGATGAAACTGCGGCGATCAGTTTTCCATCTATGTTCAAAACAGGGGTCGAAACCCTAAATTGATCTCGTATGATCATCCTAATCTATTATAAATTCGATGATTATTTTTTCAATAATCTATGATCCTCCATCTTCCACCAAAAACAATTCCTAGATTTTTCAATCAGGCGATCATCAGTAATTGATCGAAAACCCTCCTCCATTCAAATCGAGAATTCACATAAACTACTGACTTAGAAATCAGGATTTTATTTTCAAAATTCACTATTTTAAAAATCAAATCAGATTATATACTTGAGATAATAAATTATCGAAGTTGAGTTTCTATGTCTACCTTGGTTTCTTACTGTATATTTTATATTTCCAGATAACTTAACCAAATTTCTCTTAGAAATAAATTTTAGAATTTAGACCTTACTATTTAAACATTTTATATTTGAACTACAATGTCTAAATCGAATCAAAGGATGAGATTTTTAATTTGGAACAGATTTTGAAACCTGAAAACTTTGAATAGAGTAGTTATACATAGGTACAGACCTGCACATATACACCTTCATATATACACACATGAAATCATAATTTATATTCATTGATCAACGATCATCACATGCAAACCAAAGTATAAAAGAGGTTTTAAGAGTTTGCTCACTGTAAATGGAAGAACAGAGAACTTCTGTGGTTTGAAGACTGCAGATTGATTTTCTTTGAATCTGTTTTGCTTTCTTTGAATTGAATGATTTTGAGTTTGTAGATGATGATGTTTTTATATTTCCTTTTCTGGTTTTGCTTAGAAAAAAATTTCCTTATGAATAAGCAAGTATAAGAAGACACATATATATAGAAAAACAATTTGTATATAGGGAAAGGTATTATCTAGTTAGGCTTATTTTACTTTGAACAGATTTTTTTCTTTTGACTAAAGATATTTTTTCTTTGTTACTGAAATGAAATAGTTTATTTCGACTGAGATAATATATTTTGTGTTGAGGAGATGTTAATAAATACATGTGTTTCTCATTTTGTTTACAGCAAATCTATTTGCTTTGTACTTCTTTGTTTTGTTTGTTTATCTTCTTTTGCAAGCCACTTTGTTTTATTATTTCCTAGTTTCTTGTTCTTCATATGTACATAAGCACATAACACTTTGTTTCATTTATTTCTTACTTTGCTTACACAACTCACATTCAATTCTATATGTATTTCATTTATTATTATTTTATAGTTTGATTTTATGTTGCCATATGGCTATATACTTTTATCATTAACATATATGCTTGAATTTTTTATTTCTATTTATAGTTTGATTATCAAACATTAAATTTATAACATATATTTTATTTTATACTTTACATTAAATATTGATAAGATAAATTTTATGCTTCTTATAACTTCATAAAGAAAATGGAGTAAGACACAGTTTATACATTTAATAAATAATCATACATATTATTTTTTCCCAAAGTAATTTTTTTAAATCCAATTCATTTTGAATTTATTTTGAATTTCCAAATTAAAATTTCTTTATAATTCAATTCAACTGAAAATATTCATTTTGAGTTTCAAATCCAAAATTATAAAATAAATAAGTATATACATCTTATTAAATTTGAAAAATTCAAACAAATCCACAATTTAATCCAAAAATTAAATTTAATTACAAATTTAAATTCGTCTTTAAACTGGGATCGTTACGGATTCCCCCCTTAAGAAATTTCGTCCCCGAAGTTTGCCAAGGAGACAACTAAGAACAGATAAAAGATAGAGAAATATCTTTTCAGATCAAACTGGATATCAATTCTGCATTTGGCTTACCTAATCTGAATATCAACAATAGCTATGAGAACAAACTCAATCAACTACGAAACAATTGGGTTATCTGATCTACGAAGTATACAGGGGTATTGGTTAGTTCAAAGGGATAACTAACCGTTCGTAGAATATACCAATGAAATAGACAAAAATAGATTCGATTACGATCTCAGATTTAAGATTTAACTCATTTACGAATTTCTGAGAAATAAAACTAAGGGTAGTTCGCATGTCGAACAAATTCGAACAATTTTATCATAAACGAGAAGGTTACCTTATAAAATTTCATTTCCTTAATCAGCCTTTGAGGTTGAAGAATCGCCTTTGATTGCATACGCCCTTGCTGCTTGAGCTTGCTTCAGTGCTGGGCAATTCGTGATCCTATGTCCCGACTTGTGGCAGTAACAACATTCCCTAGATTCCTGTTCTGGCCTCATAAATGGCTCTCTCATTCCTTGTTTCCTGGGATTCTTACAATTTTTCAAGTAATGGCCTTTCTCCAAGCAGTTGAAACAAGTAACATCTTTCACCTTTTTCTTTTATATATTCTTCTTTCCTTTATGTTTCCTCAGTTTCTATCCGCCAAACTTCCTTTTTCTCCAATTCAAATTACGTGTATCTCCATTCTCCTCTGGATCTTTTGCTTATCCAGAGTATCATATCTATAACCCATATCAATTAATTCAGAAAAAGATTCCTTAACGTGAGTAGTCATCCTTTCCTGAAACTCCTTGTTCATTCCCCGAATAAACTTTTCATTCTTCTTTAACGGTGTATCCACCAATTCTGGACCTAATCGAGATAATTCATTAAATTTGTTTAAGTACTCCTCAAATGATAAGCTTCCTTGTTTCAAATCCACGAACTCCTGGTACACTCTAGAGATACCAGCAGACGACATATATCGCTGCTCGAACACTTCCTTGAAACGACTCCAAGTTAATTCATCCGTCGGCTCATCCTATGCAACTGTTTCCCACCAAATTAAAGCCTCTTCCTGGAGTTGCCAAGAAGCTATCAATTGCATCTGATCATCTTCTAATTTTAGTCCTTTGAAAATCCTTTCACACAATCGAATCCATGCTTGTGCTTCAATAACGGATTCTTTGCCAATGAATGGCTTTCCACCAAGTTTAGAAAAGCATCGATATAATCAGTCAAATTTGGTTGAGATTGAATGAGAATATCTGTCGTTGCAAGTTTTGACCAGTTGAAGTGGTACTTCCCTGTCTCCTATCTCGTCCTCTTCTTCCGCTCATTCTTACTATTTGTGAATAGTAAGAAAACTGATTTAGGCATTCGGACGAAATATCTTAGAGAATAACAACAGATAAAAAGAATAGATTAAGAAATTTGGATTTCGGTTCCACCGGTTATACTCGTTCTAGGGTATACTTCACCCTATCTCTAATGATCCATCTAATGTGTTACACTCCATAGCTAAAGTTCTTACTCAACCTTTAGCTCTGATACCAAATTGTCACGACCCGAACTCGATGTTCGACAAACAACATCAAATTCGTATCGCCGGAGCTTGCAACACCCATTAGATGATAAATAACACAACGGAAATAAAATATGATATCACTGATACAACATGAATACAATATCCAATACATCAGTCTGATACAATGATAATCATCAACATCAGAGAATATACAACACGAAATACAGCGGAACACGATACAATATGAGATAAGTCTTCACAGAATCCAATACTGCAACTCTGATCCAAAAGCTCCAAAGACAAAGCTCCAAAACTCCTAGTCGATCCACCATCAAGGTTGCACCAAGATAAGCAAGGTCAGTCATCCAAGGACCGAACTAGCTCCAGATAATCTACTAGACCTGACCATCTGAAAAAAACCAAACTCTAGACAGCCCGTGTGGAAATTTGTGAGCACCCAGAGTTTAGGAAGGGAACAATAAACTCCGAGTCAGTCATGAGACTGGTGTGAGCAAACGAAAACATTTGGTCTTTAAAACAATCAAAAGATTTCAAAATTAAAATCCGCAATGCTTTTTGAAAATGAAACTACCATAAGGCCTCCCGCCACACACACACTGCAAATGCAGAATTGGAGGAGATTTCTCCTTATGATAGTCAAACATGCTTGCTACGTAAAAACCATATTGATATTATTATTATTAGTGCATAATGGAAAACATTTTGAAAGTATAATATTAATCTTAGCCAACGTTGACATTTCGAACTATGCCTACTATAGCTACCATCCAAACTGTGGGGCGCCACCACATGTAGATGGCAGGTTATACAACTAAAACTGTACAGGTCTCGTATTGGATGATTGGATTTCCAACAAATGGTCAGGCGAAGGAACTTCCTATTGCCACCTGGGAACGCCTCTGGAGGGACGCCCCGAGAATTTACCCAGCTCTCTGCCAACACAAGGCCGGTTTCCTCCCTACCCGGGAGTAATACCTAAAGATATGCCACCCCCGGTCCTTTGGGACCTTTATACGAGATACCTCTACACCAATAGCATCACACAGTAATAGATATACTACAGTGCCCACATGAGTAAGTATCTGGGCTCCATACCATGATGCTACCCTTTTCCAGAAGGAATGGTCACACCCTAGGGGAGCTACCCCTGAAACCTTGCCGCATCTTTCTTGTTTCGACCATTTCCGGTTTGTGAAGCTCGATGAGGTTTCGTCCACAAAGCTACGCTTTACACAAAAGCCATGATTTGGTCATAAATGATCAACAAATGATCATCAACACACAGCAGCACTTAGCATGCCACTCTATCAAATTGGGAGTAAATCGCTAATAACCTTCAACTACATAACCTCTGAGCTCGTATGTCTCAGAGAAGGGTGTTAAGCTAAGAAAATGAATTCTCGGCCACCAACAGATATGTATTTGAAAGAAATAAGCTTTATATCTTAAAGTGTAATGTCAGACATACAACCGTACAAGTCTGTTCTGGGTTCGAACAAAACCGAAGGCACTTCCGAAGAAGCCCTTGCAAATTCGGGTATTCACAATCCCGATCGGACTTCACATCACTTAGGAAATCACTATACCGTAGCTACTCAGTACAGAGACGATCGATAGGTCATCCTATCATTCTTGCAAATACCCGGTCTTCACCACCGGTCTTCAAATGCTATCCATAATGACGTATCATTACTCGGAATGGCTTATATGACACAAAGTCCTCTCCCGGCTAATCCGAATAATGAGCGCAATATTTAAAAACATATGGATATTGGAATTTCAATTAAGTCACAACTTTAAATTTCCAAACTTTCTTTCAAATGGTTTAAACCAATTACCATTTCAAATCTTTTAAACAAAAAGATTTATTTCACAAAGTTCACCCGGTTTCACAAAGATCCATTCACGGATTTAAAAACAATTTCCGTTTCAATTGGATTAATTCCTTAAATCTTCGAATCAAGATTTAAATTATAGCTTTCAAAACTCGTTTCCAAATATTCATCCATAACTTGGGAAACCATTTCAAACTTGAAATTTCTTTAATACAAATTGGAAATTCATTACTCATATGAAAGCTTTTATCGTTTGAAAACAAACTATTTTCATTTCGGAAAATCCGATTTTTTATTTATACAAGTTGACATCTTTGGGGTTAATTCAAATTCCCAAAGCAACACTATAAAAATGGTTAAAAGCCCACATAAACTTGTATAATCCTTTTTAAATCATAAATACCGAATTTAGAATTCAATTTCAAATTTTGTATTCAAATTTAAATTGAATTATTCAAATTTTAGATCTTGATTAATTTATTGAGAATAACTTCTATTTTTGGAATTCCTTTTCAAAAGCTTTTTTATATTTAACTCAATTTCATTTCCAAAACTATTTGAATTTAAAAATTCAAATTCAAAACTATTTTTAAAAATTCAAATATATGTGACTTAACCGATTTCCACGTGCAATCCATATTGTGTGTGTATAGTGTAGTCCAGGGGTTTTACACAATAGTGCACAACATCAATCATCATAGATGTATCAATATCGATAAGCGGTATGAACTATAACGCTTATCTTCATTCACATATCACAGATATAGTAAATTTATCGATTACAAAGATTCATTATTACAATTCGATGTGGGTTTCGGATAACCAACTGAAATCCGACTACCTGTCGCATCGAAATTCAAATGTCGTTTTACGGGCAAAGGGGATTTCACATAAATGCAGAAAGAAATCACAAATCACAATTTAGCATAAAGCAATTTATATCACACAGTATCACTGTCACAAATAGAAATATCAATCCAGTACACATCATTTGATGATAGTCAATCATCTTCAATTTAAAGTGAAAGTGATTTAAAAGAATTAACCACTTAACTATTTTTATTGATTTATTTAAATCAATGATTAACTATTCTTAATGATAAATTAATAAAATTTTGTTAATTATTCCTTAATCAATTATCTTCATTTACTAATCCTTAATTGTAATTAATTAAATCTTAATTACTTTTATTAATTAAATTTTTTCTTAATTAATTAATTAATTATTCTGCAATTAATCTCATTACTTAAATCAACCTTTAAGTTAATTACATAATAAATTTTCCCTTAATCACCCTTAAGTAATTAGGAATTTATCCACCTTTAATTATTAATAAATGAATTTACCTTTAATTAATTACTTAAATAAATTATCCTTTAATTGTTAAGTAATTATCTCTTATTACTTTTTTAATTGATCAACCTTTAATTAAATTAAGGCAATTTACCTTTAAGTAATCGCATTAAGTAATGATCCTTTATGAATCGAAACTAAATTATATATCTTAATTATCTTTTAATACTTTTATTACTTAAACCTTTATAAAAAAATCCCCATTTTCAAATAAAACGACTTAAGTTCCTTAAGTTAATTTAAAATTTGAAAGCATTTCATTTTAACTTCTAAAACATAGTTAATGTGTTTTGAAAACCTGATTAAATTTACATATGCTTTTTAAAACTTTGTAAAAAAAATAGTTCAAAACTTGCTATTCCAAATTTACCCGAGGCTCTCTTCAATTTAGGCTTCAAAACCCCCGGTACTTTCCCGAGTAAATTTTTTTCTCTGAAACTTTGTCTTGGGTTTAAATTTCAAAAAGTTGTAAAACCCACTCGAATCCCCTGAAACAAACTCGAGCCAAATCCCATTCTTCTCGAGACAAACCCGAGGCCATCATTCTTCTTCTCCCTTCTTCAATTCTTGTAACCAACAGGCACAAGTGACACACGTATCCATGCACCGATGATCATCACACCTCCGATCATCACCGAGGTTGCCATCAAGTCGACTACGATCTCCTCATCCCAAGCAGCAACCCAGAACATCGTTTACTTTTTCGAATTCAAATTCGAGCAAACCCATTCTTCCTGGAACCAACAGCTTCGACCAAAAATGTCTCGCCGACGACAACAAGTTCACCAGAAATCACTCAACTTCGTCCAAAGCATCATCACATCTCCTAGCTTCGATTTGCACTGGTGCGAACAATTCCGATTCCTTGATGAAACCGCGGCGATCAGTTTTCCATCTATGTTAAAACAGGAGTTGAAACCCTAAATTGATCTCGTATGATCATCCTGATATATTATAAATTCGATGATTATTTTTCCAATAATCTACGATCCACTCTATCTTCCTCCTGAAACAATTCCGAGATTTTTCAATCACGCGATCATCAGAAATTCATTGGAAACCCTCCTCCATTCAACTCGATATTCACATAAACTACTGACTTAGAAATCAGGATTTTATTTTCAAAATTCACTATTTTAAAAATCAAATCAGATTATATACTTGAGATAATAAATTATCGAAGTTGAGTTTCTGTGTCTACCTTGGTTTCTTACTGTATATTTTATATTTCCAGAAAAATTAACCAAATTTCTCTTAGAAATAAATTTTAGAATTTAGATCTTACTATTTAAACATTTTATATTTGAACTACAATGTCTAAATCGAATCAAAGGATGAGATTTTTAGTTTGGAACAAATTTTGAAACCTGAAAACTTTGAACAGAGTAGTTATACATAGGTACAGACCTGCACATATACACCTTCATATATACACACATGAAATCATAATTTATATTCATTGATCAATAATCATCACATGCAAACCAAAGTATAAAAGAGGTTTTAAGAGTTTGCTCACTGTAAATGGAAGAACAGAGAACTTCTGCTGTTTGAAGACTGCAGATTGATTTTCTTTGAATCTGTTTTGCTTTCTTTGAATTGAATGATTTTTAGTTTGTAGATGATGATGTTTTTATATTTCCTTTTCTAGTTTTGCTTAGAAAAAAATTTCCTTATGAACAGGCAAGTATAAGAAGACACATATATATAGAAAAACAATTCGTATATAGGGAAAGGTATTATCTAGTTAGGCTTATTTTACTTTGAACAGATTTTTTTCTTTTGACTAAAGATATTTTTTCTTGTTTACTGAAATGAAATAGTTTATTTCGACTGAGATAATATATTCTGTGCTGAGGAGATGTTAATAAATACATGTGTTTCTCATTTTGTTTACAGCAAATCTATTTGCTTTGTACTTCTTTGTTTTGTTTGTTTATCTTCTTTTGCAAGCCACTTTGTTTTATTATTTTCTTGTTTCTTGTTCTTTATATGTACATAAGCACATAACAATTTGTTTCATTTATTTCTTACTTTGCTTACACCACTCACATTCAATTCTATATGTATTTCATTTGTTATTATTTTATAGTTTGATTTTATATTGCCATATGACTATATACTTTTATCATTAACATATATGCTAGAAATTTTTATTTCTATTTATAGTTTGATTATCAAACATTAAATTTATAACATATATTTTATTTTATACTTTACATTAAATATTGATAAGATAAATTTTATGCTTCTTATAACTTCATAAAGAAAATGGAGTAAGACACAGTTTATACATTTAATAAATAATCATACACATTATTTTTTCCCAAAGTATTTTTTTAAAATCCAATTCATTTTGAATTTATTTTGAATTTCCAAATTAAAATTTCTTTATAATTCAATTCAACTGAAAATATTAATTTTGAGTTTCAAATCCAAAATTCTAAAATAAATAAGTATATACATCTTATTAAATTTGAAAAATTCAAACAAATCCACAATTTAACCCAAAAATTTAATTAAATTAAAATTTTAAATTCGTCTTTAAACTGGGATCGTTACATTTTTCCTATTTTTTATATTGAATCCTGAATCATGTCTTACTTTTCCTTTAAGATTACCAAAAGTCGGTAGTCTTTTCAGGAAGATATTTCTAAGTCCTTTACTGAAACATCAAAGCTTAGGGAAGAAGTCTCGACTTTAAATAATCAGATCACTACCCTGACTACTGCCAAAGATAATGCAATAAGGGAATAAGAAATGTTGAATGCTTCTCTTACTCAGGCAGAGTCTACAATATCTGGTGAGAGAAAGGATAAACAGATTTTAGTTGATGAAGTTTTGGCGTTGAAAATGGCTTTGAAAGAGTCGGAGGATGAAAAAGCCAAGGTTAATACTAGACATTTTTCACTTAAGAAGGAGTGTACTTCTCTTAAAAAGAGGTTAGAGAAAAAAGGATTCTTTATCCAAAGCTATCAACACTATTTTTGAGGCCAAGAAAAAAGTGTCTCGGTTTCTAAGCACATCTTTTGATGATATTATTGTAAATTCCTATGAGGAGGTACACATGATAACCTATTTTGATAACATAGAAAAGTGCTTGGATTTAAGTTTTCCTTCTCTTGATCCTGTGCTAATAAAAATATTTATGGCTAAGATTAAGAAATGGAGCAAGAGATTGAGATTTCAGACAGAGAGAAAATTAATGCCACCCAGCTCCTATCGTTTGAGGTTCCTCCTGTGGAAGAGGATTCCGACTCAGATGAGGAGGAAAACAAAGAGGGCGATGAGGTCATCGCTAATGAAGATGACAATGATGATGATAATGATGATGATAACCATAATGATGATGACAAAGGTCAGGATGCTGGCGATCATGATAATATTCCTGGAGGGGATGGCAGTGACATTTCTAGGGCTCTAGATAGTGAAGATGAATCAAGAAAGGTTAACCCTGATCCTACCGTTCACGAAGAGAATCGGACTGAATTCCTCGACTCCACTGATGCCCAAGAAAAGATGCTGATTTTTGTGTCGGAGAAAAAGATAAAAAGCAAACTTTACAGACCTCAATTCCGATTTCTCAACTTTGGAATTCTTTATCAAAAAGGCTCTCATTTTCAAGATAACGTTGGCTAATATCTTACCATTTTAGATAAGGAAGAAAACCATACACCTTTATATGACAAAGCTTGAAAAGAAACACGTGGAAATAAATGGCCCATATAGGGAGTTAGATAAATAGTTAATAGAACACAATGAACAATCTGATAAGTACAATAAGCTTAATAAAAATGTTGCGGTGTTAAAGTCTTTCAAAGACAAGGAAACGACCCCTCGACTGAAAGGATCATGTCTTCGCTTTGACAGGCTTTTGGAGGAAAATAAAATAAAGAATTGATGACACTCTTTTGAATGTTAATTGAAGACAGAGATATCTTGGTAGAATTTTTATATAAAGCCTATTGCAGACATCCAACCGTGGATTACTCAAACTTGGGTGATCTTAGTAGGGGCCTGCTTAGACACCTATATAAGAGATAATTGGATGAAACGGGTCTGATCCCCACCCGGAGGCTTGCTAGAACTTACCATAGGTCTACTTAATTTCTCTCACATTGCCTTCGAAAAAACTGAAATATTATAAGCATAAGTTCATTTGTGAGATATTTAAAAGATCAATGTTGTATTAACTGGAAGAAAATTTGTGATCATGTAATTGTATTTACCTATAGACCTTACCATGTTAGTCTTTTTATCCTTAGTTTTATTTTATTACGTAATTATAGAGTAAACATCTCTCAAGAAGCCCTGTTACTAATGATTAATTAGAAAATTTTGTCAAGTCGAGAAGAGATTACTTAGAAAAGTCCTCGCTCTTGAAATCCTCAAGATTGGTCCGATATTGCTTTCTTAGAGATCTACAAAAGATTTACATGAAACATTCCCAACTTCACTTTGATTTCCTAGGTGAAGAAAAGGAAAAGCTTCTTAAGGAAATTCAGACATGTCATGCAAAATTAATTTGTGATCGTGATAGCTTCCCGGTTGGAGAATGGGATTATAGCAATTGTCCTCCAACTGTTAATCAAAATGATTTAATGCCACTTTTAAATCAACAATTACTCTTTCAATTAAATCTTTAGACAAAGTTAAAAATGATGTTTCTAGACTTTAAGTGTGATAGGGTAAAGAGGCAACTTGATTATAACAACGATGTTGTACCCTCTGTCTTATTTCTTCTCGGGTTGTAACCCTTGCTATTATAACAAAACTAATTAGTTCTTTGGGTATTGATTTCTTTTTCGTTTGTTTGAATAGGAAAGACAATTAGCAACTACATTGCTTTCTTTAGATCCTTCATCTCCTTTCACTAGTCTTAGGGATAGATTGATTGCAGACCTAGAAAAGAGAAGCTTATCTAAAGATCCTTTGTCTATCAAACTCCAAAGCAATAATCTAGCGCTCGAATGGAGTAGGAAATTTTTGCTTCAAAAGGCGATCACCAAAGGCCATAACGATCAAATTACTAGTTTCAAAGTAGATATTAAGAAGAAAGATGAGATGGTTTCTCAATTGAAACGTTAAATTAAATCAAATCCTTCGATTGACTTCAATCATAAGATGTCCAAGCTTTACCAGCGGTAAATGATTTGAAAATTAAAATTAAAGGATAGTCAAGCACAGTGTAAATCTTTAGAATTTATCATGGGAGGTGATATTCTGAATAAAAATTTGCCGATTTCTCCAATCACCCCAACTGTTGGGAAATCAACAAGGTCTTGTTCCTTAGCCATTCAACAATTCCCTGCTACAGCAAAAGCTCCTCTTGATTTTTATGAAAAACTGGTGGGCGAATGGTGCAAAAAAGTCAAATTTGAAATGATGAAATATTTCAACAATCGACAAAAAGAAAGATAACTTCTTCGAAAAACATATTGCTGAATTGGAAAGACAGAACAAGACCTTTAGATGGGCAAATGATGCTTTCAATCTGATATAAGGGTATGCCCTAGAGGCAATTATGTAATTTATTATGTATATCTAACCCGTTGACCAATCTTGTTCGAAATAGAAGGTATTTTCTTCCTATTATATACTTGATATAATGTTATTAAATTAATAAACTTAATTCAAAGTATATTTAATAGAAAAATCCACAAATGGTATATTTTATGTTAGTAATTACAAAGTGTTGTAACCATGAGTAATTTATCACAACGAAACAAATATACCATTTTAAATGTTCCTAGTCAAGAAGCATCAAGACTGGATATCGATGAATCCGTTGAGACTGGAGTACGTAACACACTCTAAATGTTGGGCAGTGTGTTGCTCATGACTGCTGGGGGTACCTAGGGGTTACGTACTAATCGTTATTGGATAACTATGGAACGACTCGCTGGATAGTTTTCTGTTGGTTAATATAACTAAGGTCAAATAGAAAATATCGATGTGATTGATTTACACAGCTCTCCAGACTTGAGAATACTGTGGATCTTCAATATGAAAGCTCCGCTTTGACTATAGCCAAATCATGGCATGGCGTCCATCGAGTGACAACAGTTGGGTCGAGTGGAAGTATTTGAAATAAAGCACTATTCAAGAGAGGATTCATCTCCTTGTTTATATGCGGTTTGTATCATGGTCAACTCAAGTCAACTCAAAGTCAAAGTCTTTGGTTAGAGGATTTGGTTGATAATAATTGTTATTATTGAAACAAGAACTTTATATTTGGACTATAAAGTTGAACAAGGATGAGGTTGGAATTTTGACCATTTCCAAATTCCATAAGTCCAAAGTGATATAGTTTTGATGCAAAGAATTGGTATAAACAAATGTCACAACTGGGTAACGCTTATTATACTAAAATCGGACTTTACCAAAAATGAGTAAGCAATAAAAATGACCATAATGTCACATCACCTGCTAAGTGACGGGTGAACGTTAACATTATAATAGTTCGATGTTAATAGCTGACCAAATTTACGCCCAAGAGCTACACAACTGAAACAATGAATTCCTTTAAGACCAAACGATTTAATTAGTTTGTAATTGATATAAATTAATTAAATTAATTAATATTTATGAAATATTAGTTATAGAATTTGAATATGATCAAGAAATAAATAATGTTATATATATTTATAACAGTTATAAATGTATTGATTGATATATAATATCGACAAGCGATTAAATTAGATTTAATTGCATAGTATTTTGGCTTAGGCTCAGATAGGTTTAAGGCCCATCATTAGAGCTGCAAAATTTCGGTTTTGGGAAGGTCTAGGGGTGGCTAAAATATAGATAATTGGCATGGAGATAATGGGTTGAGATCAAGTGAGAATGGATAAAAAAATTCCTCGTTTCTCTCTAATACAACCCATTGCCTTCTACATTTCTGGTTAAAACATAGTGCTCAATTCACTCCAAAATTCTCTGAATATATTTCAAATTAAAATAATACTATTTGATAGTTAGAGGTCGGTGATTCCGAACTTGCAACTTGACGAATCAAGAACAGTAAAAGGAAGGGGTGTCATTGCTTCAACGTGGACTCAAAGGTATCATTGAATTGTTAATATTAATTCATATTACAGTAATTAAATTATATTCTATGATCCTAGAATGAGCAATTTCATATCTGTTTATATATATTGCTACTATATGTTTAGTTAGATGAGATTTTTGTAAGCAGACGTAGTTGTCACAAATCAGTTTCGTTATGTGCATATTTGTTTATTACACTATTAGATTTATGTATAGACAAATGTTGTTTACTATACAAAATAATTTTTTGTCATTAACAATTATATATATATATATATATATATTTATTAATAAATTCACATATATATATATATATATATATATATATTAGTTTATATCTCTCTCATAATAGCATATATATATATATATATATATATATATGATTTAAAAAAATTAGTACGCTTATTTATATATAATATGAATTTACAAATTCAAAAATTAATTATCATACAAATATTCATATTTTTAAATTAACATTTGTTGAATTTTGAATTGTTTGTTATATATAAAATAATTATTGCATTAAAAATTCAATTATATTTTTTTAAAATATTATATCATTTCAAAAATATATAGGAAAATTTTAGTAATTTTTCAATAAATTTTATTATTTTTAACAAATAATATTATTTCAAAAAAATGTTTCTGATTTAATAAAAATAATAATTTAATTGAAAACTCTTTAAAAAAAATTAATCTTTCGTTCATGGTCCTAGAATTTCTTAAATTTTAAAATTTGAATTTTTAATAATATATTATTTTATATTAAATAGTTATTTCTGAAATCAATGTATTTATTTTTTAAAATAATATTTCAATATTTAAAAATCTTCAATTTTTTTCTAAGCTCTATTTACGATCCTATATTCTCGAAAATTGTAAAATTCGAATTTTCATCAATATATTATTTTATGTTAATTATTTATGGATGAAAATACTGTTTTATTCATAATATATCAAGTCAAAATATTAAAATTATTATGTTTGCAAAACTAAGTTAATTTTGAATTAAAAATAATTTTTAATAATTGTTCTCTCTTTTCTATATATATATATATTTATATAGAAATGTTTTATGTTCATATATTATATATAATATATTTATACATATTTATCTATATTTGGACAACATACATTACATACAAAATGAGCTAATATGTATGTTGCGATGTAAATCTCATATCTACATATGGGCATATTATACCTTTCACGGATTATTATGTTACACGTGCACTCACACGTATATGTATATGATACATTTAACTATAAATTAAATCAAATAAAATTAATTTCATATCTTAATATATTTGAATTTAAATAAAATAAATGATTATTTAAATGGAATTTAGAAATGTTCTAATTCAGTTAGACTTCATAAGCCCAACAAAGATCCAATAGGGTAAATTTTTTGAAGTTCGCCCATAACTTCACTGCGGGCTGGTTCAGTTCCAACAACGGTATCTTTGATTTTGAAAATGTTTCGAAATAAAGGTGATTGTGGTCGATTCAATGAAATGTTGAGAACATTAACTTGAATAGCACTACAATAAACCATTGTATGTAGATATAAATGGACAAATTTATAATTGAGCCAAAGGTGATCCAAATGTTGAGAATCGCATAATATGGTTATAAGATAACAATGTTATGAAATTGGTCATTATATAACTTAAAGCTCACTAAAATTCAAAAGACATACTTTGAATTGTTCCTCATGATAAAGTCGGTTTATCAGTGTTAGAGAGAATTAATCAACAAAGTGATAATTAAAACACAATAGCATATCCATTCACTAAGGGACTGACCTAATTGGTTTTGAGAAAACTGATTGGAGTAGTTGAAATTAGATTCCATAATTGACCCTGTGTAGTTAAAGTCCGCTATTACCCCGCTATATCGCATAGCGGATTTCTACCGCTACGATTTTTCTATATAGCCCCAAAATATAGCCTTTCCGCTTTAATCCCCGCTATTTCCGCTATATCCCGTTATTCCCGTTATATTTTGCTATTTCCGCTATATCTTCTTTAATAAAATGAATTAAAAAATTGCATTTATACATTATAAAATTATGAAACTAATTTATTTGACTTAATTTTTAATATATTTTCAGAAATGAAAATACCCTAATATTCTACCAAATTCAATTATAACAGTTTTACATTTATTTAAAGTATATTCACACATGTTTTTTGTTTAAAATTGTTTATGTATTAATTATAATTCAATCGAATGATAATTTTTTATTTAATTACCATTTATATATTTGTAAAAACATTAAGTACGAGTTTTATATGCTATTCTAGAGCCATCCGATATGTCCCACTATATCCTCGCTGTATCCCCGTTATGACTTTTTGCACCTCCACCGCTTTGAATCTGCCGAGCGCTTTAACTGCACAAAATTGACCCCAAGTGCAAGAGGGAGATCGATAGAGTTAGGGGTATGCCCTAGGGGCAATTATGTAATTTGTTACGTATATCTAACTCGTTGGTCAATCTTGTTCGGAATAAAAGGTATTTTGTTCATATTACATACTTCATATAATGTAATTATGTTAATTAATTAACTTAAATAAAAAGATATTTAATAGAAAAATTCATACTTTGTATATTTTGTGATAGTAGTTACAAAGTGTTGTAACCTTGAGTAATTTATCACAACGAAACAAATATACCATTTTAACTATTCCTAGTCCAGATGCATCGAGACTGGATATCGATATATCCGTTGAGACTAGAGTATGTAACGCTCTTCAAATGTTGGGAAGTGTATTACTCATAACTACTGGGAGCACGTAGGGGTTATGTACTAATAGTTATTGGATAATTATGGAACGACTCACTCGATATTTTTCTGTTGGTTAATATAACTAAGATCAAATAGAAAATATCGATGTGCAAAATTTACACAGTTCTCTCGACTTGAGAATACTGTGGATCTTCAGTATGAAAGCTCTGCTTTGATTATAGGAAAATCATAGCATGGCGTTCATCGAGTGACTATAGTTGGGTTGAGTGGAGGTATTGTAAGTGAAGCATTATTTAAGAGAGGATTCGTCTCCTCAGTTATATGCGGTTTGTATCAAGGTCAACTCAAACCAACTCAAAGTCAAAGTCTCTGGCCAGAGCATTTTGGTTAATAATAATTGTTATTATTGAACCAAGGACTATGTATTTGGACTATAAAGTTAAATGTGGATGAGGTTGGAATTTTGATCATTACCAAATTCCATCGGTCCAAAGTGATATAGTTTTGACGAAGAAAATTGGTGTAAACAAATGTCACAACCGGGTAACGCTTATTAAACTAATATTGGATTTTACCGAAAAAGAGCAAGCGATAAATTTGGCCGTAATGTCACACTACCTGTAAGCGATGTATGAACGTTAACATTGGAATAGTTCGATGTTAACCGCTGACCAAATTTACACCCAAGAGTTACACAGCCAAAATGATGAATTCCTTAGGACCAAACGATTTAATTGGTTTATAATTGTTATAATTTAATTTAATTAATTAATTTTTATGAAATATTATTATAAAATTTGAATATGATTTGAGAACTAAATAATGTTATATATATTTATAACAGTTATAAATATATCAATCGATATACAATATCGACAAGCAATTAAATTAGATTTAATTGTATAGTATTTTGGCTTGGGCTTAGATGGGTTTAAGGGAATTGCCTTGGAGATAATGGGTTGAGATCAAGTAGGAATGAGTAAAAAGGTTTTCCTCGTTTCTCTCTAAAAACAGCGGGGAATCTTTTTGGACGCTATTACCTTCTACATTTCTCGTTAAAACATAACTCTCAAACCACTAAAAATTCTCAAATATATTTCAAACTAAAATAATACTATTTGATAGTTAGAAGTCTGTAACAACCTGATATTTTCAGCCATTCGCATCGACACATGTCGGACTTGAATTGCTCAAAATACCGCATTGTAAATAAATTTGGAGCAAATGAAAAACAATCATTGAATCACAAACACAGAATTATCATAATAACTCACAGCGGAAATTAAAATACCATTGTACTTCATGAAGTTACTATAACAAAATCTCAAAAACAAATACATAACATCAGTCTGAAAAGCATATACAATAGAAATCTCAAATACATAGAAGTTTATAAATACCAGAGCTGAAATAGAACAACTGAAACTGAAAGTGAATAGATAACTAGACAAGAAGAATCTCCAGCGATTCCTAGCTCCAGAAAAGAAACCCAAAGCTAAGCTGTAAATACTCAGGCTGACCCGAGCGTAAAGTAAAACACAAAACACTCGAGTTAGGACATACATACTTATATAATGTAAACCAACTCAAGTGAACTGTAGTAGTAATGCACAATAACTTAAAGGATGCTTAGGATCGCCCATCCTCTAAGGACCAGTTAAACCATAAATTAAATACATCCAATGGCTAAAATTCCAAAATGGTAATTTATACTTCTAAATCAAATATCATTTCAAAATTCAATATCACATCAAATTCATTTAAGATATCAAATATCATATCTTTTCGAAGCCACATTCATTTTTATTTAATTTAAATACCATTTCAAATCACATTTAAATTAGTTTATATATCAAAGCAAATATTCCAATTAAACCAATTAAATATGCCAATTAAACAAATTAAATATTCCATTTAAACCAATTAAATATTCCAATTAAACCAATTAAATATTCCACTTAAATCATAAAGAATGGAGTTATTATATTTAAAAATAAAATATTAATTCCCAAAAAAATAATCCTTTCGGAATTCATTTATTCACTTAAATTTATTAAAACAGTGAAATTTCAACTTTCGCAACATTTAGAAAATATTACGGTAAATTTACATTTGAAAACAATTTATTTTAACAAAGATAACATTTACAGATAAGTTGTAATAGGTTTTAGTTTAGTTTCTACAACTACAGCACTTACAAAGTGCTATAATATCCTTGGTTCAATTTAGTCTTTTAGTTCATTTATATCAATTACAGCATTTACAAAATGCTGTAATATCTTTACTTCAGAAATGATAACATTTCAAAAATGCTGTTAATTAAATTCCAAGTTTTTCAATACAATTTCATAAACAATTAAATTTTAGTTTAAACCGTTTTTAACTTATAAAAAAAATCATATTTCTCACTTTAAAAATGATCATTTAAATACCTTTTAATTCATGATTTTACAAAGTGAAATTTCACAATTTAACATCAAATTTTAGTAATTCACTTATTAAAAATAAATATACCATTTCATAACATTTTCATTTTCTTATTCTTTAAATTTACCATTTTATAAATTAAATTTAAATTACATTTTTATTTTCATAACTTAACCTTTATTTTTTAAAATATATTTCCCATTTTACAAGTTAAGTTAAAATTCAAATTACATTTTTCTCATTCATATATTTAACTATTTTTAATTCATTAGAAAAAAATAAATAACACATTATAAAATCATTTTAAATTCAAATTTAAATCTACTTATCATACTTTCTTGCTTAATTTAAACTCCATTTAAAAATAAAATCATAAATTCCAAAAGTAACTTATATTTTAAATTTCTACTTTACCATTAATTTATTTCACTTATTGATTTGTAGAAAATCAATAATACTTTTTAAAAATCATTTTTCATAAAATTTAAATCAAAATATCATAATATTTACATTTCTAAAATACTTTCAACATTTTAGAAATATATATATTAACCATAGGTCTGTATATAATTTTCTAACCTAAATCAAGTGATACGGATAATATATCATTTCAATCCGTAACTCACAAAGTAAAAATCCAGGTTCTATCATTTCAAACCTACAATCCCAAGTTGAATGAAATAAATAAAAATCATTCAGGCCTATCATTTCAGCCCATAACGATTTTTCCCTATTCTAAAGTCCGTTCGGCTACGTATCATTTCAACCCATAGTGATTCTAATCTACAGGGAACTTGCAGTGTGATAAACTGATATAAATAAATAGAATAGCGTTATATAACAGTAACAGATGATATAACAAGTGTATAAACAGGGGTGTGCATCATATGATCATAGCATAGGCAATTATAATATGATAATATAATTTACAGATTCACAGGATGTCAATTTACTAATTATATAAGTACAAATGTCCGGTGAGAAATACTCACCTCTACAAGCTGGAGATAACAGATTCAGACACACAAAAAAAGACCTGGAAAGCACGAAGGTACGACTATGAATTCAAGCGAGGGGAGAGCCAAAGCTACTATCTTGTTCATATCAAACAAAAACAAGATTGCAACATGAATATACAACCCAAAATATGACATTAAACAAGCTAGAATTTATGCACAACAAAGAATCAAACGACTTGCACTTGCTTTCACAAATACTATGCTCGGCCTATATGGTCAAAATACATGGACATGGTTGTGTAAATGAGTCAAGTATTGATCCATATAGGGTCGGCCTAGCAAGGAATGAAGGCATAGAAGTTGCTCATGTGATTTATGGCATGAAAAAACATAAAGTCAAGGCAAAGGTGAATTTTTATGCAACCATATGGTTCGGCCATGGCCATGGATGGATCGGCCAGGCCTGGTGGATGTTAGGGTATGGGGTGGCAGTGGCTTAGGGTCAGGTAGGGCCTGGTGGAAGTGGTGCAAGTGGTGGCCAAGAGGTGTGGTGAAGTGGTGAAGGCAATAGGTGGGCTCGGCTATGCATGAAGTATTTGCTAATTTTTCTGTGGAGCTTGCATCTAAGGGCCACAGCCAGGTTGGTCAGTGGAGATGGAGGGGTTTTGCAGCTAAACAAGGTGGTGATGAAGGTGGTGGAGGCTATGGGCCGAGCAACCTAAGTGAAGGCAAGGCAAAATACATAAACAAGGAAAATTTGAAAAGAAAGTTAAAGAACATTACCAATTTTTGTTTCAGAGTTGAAGGTCGTGAAATTTGAGATGAGAAGCTTTTTTTCGTGAAAAATGAAGGGTGATAGCTGAAGAAAGGATATGGTCAGCCAAATTGAATGCAAATGTTGATTTGCAAATGAAAAGGTAAAAGGAGATGAAAAGTCAATGGTATATGAAAAGTTTAAAACTCTTTATATTTCCTTTTTCTTTATTCGTTTTAAACACATGAAAAATGTAAATAAATAAAATAAAAACACAAAAAAATAATGTATGAAAAGAAATAAGTAAATAAATTTTGGAAAAACATAAATTAATTAAGAAAATAGCATAAAAAAAATTTTTGAGAAAAGAAAATAGCTTAAAAAATAGAAACAAGGTTTTAAAATTTGTAAATAAATACAATAAGCTTTGGAAAATTTTTAACATCGCTTTAAACATATTAAAAAAAATAAAAATATACCTAACATGTCATATAGCACATATTAGAACATGATATGACAAATAAAAATATTGTTTACATAAATTAAAATAGACAATTTTATTAAATAAATCAATTTACATACAATATTGTAAAAAGCATAACTTTTGTAATATAAATCAGATTTCAACGAAACGAAAAGTGGTATTCTTAAAATTTAATCTATTTTCGTAATAAAAGATAAAATTAAAATATTCAAATATTTGAATTTTAAATTTAAAAGTCAAAGTTTGACCAGAAATCCACTTTTCTGGAAAATATTCTATTTATTCAGGTTTGAAATTATAATTCACATAAAAATCAAATTTATATTTAAAATAACAAAATTTATACATTTTAATAAATATAGTAAAGTTTTTAAATCAGAAATTCAAATAAAATAATTAAAATAAACAATTAAAATAAATCACAAAATTCAGGGTTGTTACACTCTTCTGCACTCAAATCTTTTCGTCCTCGAAAAGAACGAACAAGGAAAATAAGAAAAAGCAAGATAGAAAAAGCAGATAGTATCTGAAAAAAACAATTCCGGATTCGAAGCACGAATGCTCTCCTCCGTCTCCCAGGTACAATATCGATCATCAGTAATTCACAGTACTTTGATCAGACTAACAGATTTCCTTCTTAGCTACTTCGTACCTCTGTCGGCAATACGAAGTGGCTTCCTCTCGACAGTCAAATTAGGCTCAATATCCAAACCATCAAGAGCAGTAGGCTGAACAAGATGGGTTATGAAGATACCACAGAAGATGTGAGGCATGGAATACATCATGCACTCCAGAAAGCTTCTTGGGCAAATCCAAACAATAAGCCAAAGAATCAACCCTTTCCATAATGCAGAAAGGACTCTCGAAGAGGAAGAAGCATAGAAATAGCTAGAAGGGAGAATAGGTTGTAAGAAAAGGATGAACCATATTTTAGAACTACATAAATTTCAATTAAAATTTTTATAACATTTTATAATATGATGAATAGTCATTTGATTCAAATTTGTTAATTCGAAGTAAACAATATTCAAAACATTTTTAAATTATTTAGAAAAGTAAAATAAATGATAAAAATTTCTTTTATATAATACTTTATCAAAACACTTTTATAACTCGATGTCTTAACAAGTTTACTTTCGTTCTTGCAGACTCTGGCCATGCGTTGATCAGGCGCAAAGCTAGAATTCTCCAGGTACTTCGTAGACTTGTTTCAACACCCAGTGAAAATACTTGAAAAACCTTTTAAAAACAGATATGGAAAGTACAATCCAAACAAAACAACCAAACCAAAACACGTCGATCATGGATCGTGGATACACAATGGTTACGCCTGGATCCCCCAGGAAACATCCGTACCCGTAGGCCGACTACCGCGGCCCTGCGATTACACCATGAAGAATGGTAGTACCGCAGATACACAATGGTTACGTCTAGATCCCTAAGGAAACATCCGTACCCTTAGGCTCTCGCAGCCCCTGTGGATTACGCTACCAAGCGACCCAATAGATCGCAGATACATAATGGTTACGCCTGGATCCCCTAGGAAACATCCATACTCGTAGGCTCTCGCAGCCCCTGTGAATTACGCTATGCAGTCGCGCTCAAAAGAAAAACCATGGAGATCGCCATGGAAGTCAATGGACACTCGAGTATCATATCCGAAAAACCCAAATCAGAGAGAATAATATCGATAGAATGAATCCACAATGTGGCTACAAAGCGGATATCAAGCAGAAGGCACTTTCCATATATTTACTTCGAAAATATGTATCATATAGTACCTTTCAAAATCACTTTCAAATATCATACTTATATAAGGTCCATATATAAGATTTCAATTTCAAATCGAATACTTTCCAAAATCAATAGTATATCAAATCATACTTATATAGACTTTGATTATATAAGATTTCTCTTTCCAAATTGAGTACCTTACCAAATCAACGGTTTTCAAATCAACTTCATACTTATACAAATCAATTTTATATAAGTTCGATAACCCCCAAATCAAGTATTTAACAAAATAAGGTTCTCAATTTCAAACCATTTCAATATCAATTCAGTTTCAAAATATATATGATTTTGCCAAATCATTTCTTCCAAATTACATATATTCAGTTTTAGAATTTCCTAAAACAATAGATTTAGAAAATAGTCCTGGTTTCCAAATCAACAAAATTTAGGTCGAACAAATTCATTTCCAAAACCATCATATAAATATGGTTTAACTATCCAATATATTTTTAAAACCAAATATCTTTCTCAAAATCAATTATACCAAAATAATTTCCAAGTTTAACTATCCCCTTTAAAACCTTTAAACCATTTATTTCCATATATGAAAAATCCAATTTACCATCAGAAATATTATTTTTCTATATATATATACTTTATTCAAAACATTCCAAATCTATATTTCATACTAGTATAGTTCAAATAGTCTTATTTATTTTACTCAACAAACAGTTTCCAACTTATATAAATCACATTACTTTATACTTCAATCATACAAAACTCAACTTATATTCTTTATCAAATACCTTATGTTCTTCAAAATTTCTTAGCTTTGAAAATTAAACCTCGGTTTGGAAGTGTTCGAACTTTAGAATATAGTCGAACAAATCATATTTAAAATCCAAAAGTTAGAAATCACCAACAAATTAATAAATCAATTCCAATAGTAAGGTTATAGCAAAACAATCTGAAACTCGAGGACTGAACACCGGCTTACTTTAAATCATTTCAAATATATATATATATATATATATATATATATATATACGTATATCTTTTGAATATCAAACCATGCTTCGAAATCTGAAATCAAAATTGGTTTCACAAAATCACTCGCATAGCAAAGCTACTAGAATGGCCTCTCCCCTACTCAGAAACTCGAAAATCAATGTCGATGATGCATGCATTCATCACCGAAATTATTTTCCAGCGACATAAGTGGATTCTGCACTTTTATTTTCTTGAAACTTCTTTGAAATTTCTTCGAAATCATTGGAATTCGTTCAAATACATTTGAAACATTTCTTATTCGAAAAAATACCTTTAAATCATATTATTATTATATATATATTCCAAAATCTTAAAACCAATTTCAAAACACCGGAGTTCGATTCCTCGAAATTCAAATTAAAAACCCTTCAGTTATAAATATATTTTTATTTAAATCAAATTTCTTATAAATTTTCAAATCCTTTCAAAGTTTCAAATTTCCATTTTCAAAAGATATAAAATCCTTATTAAAAACATTTCACTTTTATATATAAAATAGGGCCATCCTTATTAAGATAATAATTTCAATGTATGCACAATTTCAAAATACAACCAAACACAAATTTTCAAAGAATGATTCAAGGATATATTCCAAACAAAAAGAGATTCAAATTTAGAGGAACTCTAATCAAATAGAATTCTGGTTCAAAGATAAGCTCGGACGGAGATAAGATAATTTTATTACCAAATAGAAGGTGGATAAGCATATATAAATCGCGGGCGACCTTAACCGGTCAACCATGACTTTAGGAATATAATCAATGTGGAAATCTAAGGCAAATCGACATTCAATCGCCAGAGATAGAATCCAGATATAGCAGAAGTTAGATAGCATCGTAAACCGAGGATACAGAAATCTCTGGTGGATCAATGCCAATTGTAAAGGAGTTTCACCCCTTTACAAGTCATTTAAAGATTTGCGGAATCGCCGATCTTTATAGAGGTCATTCAAAGCGGAGTTATGGAATGCCCCAAAATCAAAGGAATATAAATAGGGAAGGCAAGAACGAATTTTAAAACAAGTGGGAGCGTTCCAAAGTTCAAGGAATCCTAATCGATAAGAATCCTAACCAAGATATTACTAACAAGGTGAATACAGAAGGAATGAAGTTTAGAAGATCTTGATTTCGAAACAAGAAGATTTTTATAACAACATAATCTTTTAAAATCCTTTAAAAATTATTTGAAAATCATTTTATACTTCGAAAATACGCTCTCTCGCAAGGAAATGATTCTGAAATTGATTTCACAAATTCTAGGGTATTTCTACCCTATCTCTAATGAGTTTTTGCTCCGCAGGCTATGGTTTGCCTAAAACCAAAGCTCTGATACCACCTGTAACCCGATATTTTCAGCCATTCGCATCCACACATGTGGGACTTGAATTGCTCAAAATACCGCACTGTAAATAAATTTGGAGCAAATGAAAAACAATCACAGAATCACAGAAACAGAATTATCAGAATAACTCTTAGCGGAAATTAAAATACCATAGTAGTTCATGAAGCTACTACAACAAAATCTCAAAAACAAATACATAATATCAGTCTGAAAAACATATACAATAGAAATCTCAGATACATAGAAGTTTATAAATACGAGAGCTGAAATAGAACAACTAAAACTGAAAGGGAATAGATAACTAGACAAGCAGAATCTCCAGCGATTCCTAGCTCCAAAAAAGAAATTGAAAGCTAAGTTGTAAATACCCAGGTTGATCCGAGCGTAAAGTAAAACACATAACACTCGAGTTAGGACATGCATACTTATATAATGTATACCAACTCAAGTGAACTGTAGTAGTAATGCACAATAACTTAAAGGATGCTTGGGATCGCCCATCCTCTAAGGACCAGTTAAACCATAAATTAAATATATCCCGTGGTTAAAATTCCAAAATGGTAATTTATACTTCTAAATCAAATATCATTTCAAAATTCAATATCGCTTTACATTCATTTAAAATATCAAAATATCATATCTTTTCAAAACCACATTCATTTGTATTTAATTTAAATACCGTTTCAAATCACATTTAAATTGGTTTACATATCAAAGCAAATATTCCAATTAAACCAATTAAATATTCCAGTTAAACGAATTAAATATTCCATTTAAACCAATTAAATATTCTAATTAAGCCAATTAAATATTCCATTTAAACCATGAAAAAAAATAAAGTTATTATATTTAAAAATCAAATATTAAATTCCCAAAAATTTAATCCTTTCGGAATTCATTTATTCACTTAAATTTATTAAAACAGTGAAATTTCAACTTTCGCAGCATTTAGAAAATGCTACGGTAAATTTACATTTGAAAACAATTCATTTTAACAAAGATAGCATTTACAGATATGCTGTAATAGGTTTTAGTTTAATTTCTATAACTACAGCACTTACAAAGTGCTATAATAGCCCTTAGTTCAATTTAGTCTTTTAGTTCATTTATATCAATTACAACATTTACAAAATGTTGTATATCTTTACTTCAGAAATGATAACATTTCAAAAATGCTATTAATTAAATTCCAAGTTTTACAATACAATTTCATAAACAATTAAATTTTAGTTTAAACTGTTTTTAACTTATAAAAAAATCATGTTTCTCACTTTAAAAATAATCATTTAAATACCTTTTAATTCATGATTTTACAAAGTGAAATTTCACAATTTAACATCAAATTTTAATAATTCACTTATTAAAAATCAATATACCATTTCATAACATTTTCATTTGCTCATTCTTTAAATTTACCATTTTATAAATTAAATTTAAATTTCTTTTTTATTTTCATAACTTAACCTTTATTTTTTTAAATACATTTCCCATTTTACAAGTTAAGTTAAAATTCAAATTACATTTTTCTCATTCATATATTTAACTATTTTTAATTCATTAGAAAAAAAATATAACACTTTATAAAATTGTTTTAAATTCAAATTTAAATCTATTTATCATACTTTCTTGCTTAATTTAAACTCCATTTAAAAATAAAATCATAAATTCCAAAAGTAACCTATATTTCAAATTTCTACTTTACCATTAATTTATTTCACTTATTAAATTGTATAAAATCAATAATACTTTTTAAAATCATTTTTAATTAAATTTAAATCAAAATATCATAGTATTTACATTTCTAAAATACTTTCAACATTACAGAAATATATATATTAACCACAGGTCTGCATATAATTTTCTAACCTAAATCAAGTGATACGGATAATATATCATTTCAATCCGTAAACAAAGTAAAAATCCAGGTTCTATCATTTCAAACCTGCAATCCCAAGTTAAATGAAATAAATAAAAATCGTTTAGGCCTATCATTTCAGCCCATAATTATTTTTCCCTATTCTAAAGTCCGTTCGGGTATGTACCATTTCAACCCATAGTGATTCTAATCTATAGGGAACTTGCAGTGCGATAAACTGATACAAATAAACAGAATAACATTATATAACAGCAACAGATGATATGAAAAGTGTACAAATAGGGGTGTGCATCATATGATCATAGCATAGGCAGTTATTATATGATAATATAATTTATAGATTCACATGATGTCAATTTACTAACTATATAAGTACAAATGTCTGGTGACAAATACTCACCCTCTACAAGCTGGAGATAACAAATTCAGACACACAAACAAAGACCCGGAAAGCACGAAGGCACAACTGCGTACTCAAGTGAGGGGAGAGCCAAAGCTACTATATTTTTCATATCAAACAAAACCAAGATTGCAACATGAATATACAACCCAAAATATGACATTAAACAAGCTAGAATTTATGCACAACAAAGAATCAAACGACTTGCACTTGCTTTCACAAATACTATGCTCGGCCTATATGGTCAAAATACACGACCATGGTTGTGTAAATGAGTCAGGTATGGATCCATATAGGGTCGGCCTAGCAAGGAATGAAGGCATGGAAGTTGTTTATGTGATTTATGGCATGAACAAACATAAAGTCAAGGAAAAGGTGAATTTTTATGCAACCATATGGTTCGGCCATGGCCATGGATGGCTCAGCCAGGCCTAGTGGATGCTAGGGGATGGTGTGGCAGTGGCTTAGGGTCGGGTAGGGGCTGGTGGAAGTGGTGCAAGTGGTGGCCAAGAGGTGTGGTGAAGTGGTGAAGGCAATAGGTGGGCTCGGCTATGCATAAATAAGAAGTGTTTGCTAATTTTTGTGTGGAGCTTGCATCTAAGGAGCCAAGGCCAGGTAGGTCAGAGGAGATAGTGGGGTTTTGCAGCTAAACAAGGTGGTGGTGAAGGCGGAGGCTATGGGCCGAGCAACCTAAGTGAAGGCAAGGCAAAATAATACATAAACAAGGAAAATTTGAAAAGAAAGTGTAAAAAACATTACCAATTTTTATTTCAGAGTTGAAGGTCGAGAATTTTGAGATGGGAAGCTTTTTTCGTGAAAAATGAAGGGTGATGGCTGAAGAAAGGATATGGTCATCCAAATTGAATGCAAGTGTTGATTTGCAAATTAAAAGGTAAAAGGAGATGAAAAGTCAATGGTATATGAAAAGTTTAAAACTCTTTATATTTCCTTTTTCTTTATTCATTTTAAACACATGAAAAATGTAAATAAATAAAATAAAAACACAAAAAAATAATGTATGAAAAGAAGTAAATAAATAAATTTTGGAAAAATATAAATTAATTAAGAAAATAGCTTAAAAATAAAAACTAGGTTTTAAAATTTGTAAATAAATACAATAAGCTTTGGAAATTTTTTAACATCACTTTAAAAATGTTTAAAAAAAATAAAAATATACCTAACATGTCATATAACACATGTTAGAACATAATATGACAAATAAAAATATTATTTATATAAATTAAAATAGACAATTTTATTAAATAAATCAATTTACATACAATATTGTAAAAAACATAACTTTTGCAATATAAATCAGATTTCAACGAAACGGAAAGCGGTATTCTTAAAATTTAATCTATTTTCATAATAAAAGATAAAATTCAAAAATTTAAATATGTAAATTTTAAATTTAAAAGTCAAAGTTTGACCAGAAATCCACTTTTCTGGAAAATATTCTATTTTTTCAGGTTTGAAATTATAATTCATATAAAAATCAAATTTATATTTAAAATAACAAAATTTATCCATTTTAATAAATATAATAAAGTTTTTAAATCAGAATTCAAATAAAATAATTAAAATAAATCACAAAATTCAGGGTTGTTATAAAGTCGGTGATTCCGGACTTGCAATCTAACGAAGCAAGAATAGTTAAAGGAGGGGAAGTCGTTGCTTCAACGTGGACTCAAAGGCATCATTAAGTTTGTAATTTTAATTCATATTACAGTAATTAAAAATATATTTTATGATCCTATAATGAGCAATTTCATATATGTTTAAATATATTGCTACTATATGTTTAGTTAGGTGAGATTTTTGCAAGTAGATGTAGTTGTCACAGATCTGTTTGGTAATGTGCATACTTGTTTATTACAATATTTGATTTATGTATTGACAAATGTTTTTTACTGTACAAAATCAATTTTTATCCTCGATAATTGTTTTATATATATTTATTAGTAAATTCATATATGTGTGTGTGTGCGCGCGCGCGTGCGCGCGTTTGTATTTCTCTCTCATAATACCATATTTGCATATAAAGGAAATATATATGATTTAAAAAATTTAGTATACTTATTTATATATAATGTAAATTTAAAAATTATAAAATTAATTATCATAAATATATTCATATTTTTAAATTAACATTTATTGTATTTTGATTTGTTTATTATATATAAATAATTATTACCTTAAAATTTTAATTTTCCAATTTTAAAAAATATTATATCATTTCATAAATGTATAGGAAAAATTTAGGAATTTCTCAATATATTTTATTATTTTTAATAATTAATATTATTTCAAAAAAATAATTTATGGTTTATTAAAATATTAATTTAACTGAAAAATTATTCAAAAATTTTCATATCCTTTCATTCATGATCCTAGAGTTTCTAAAATTTTGAATTTTGAATTTTTGATAGTACATTATTTTATATTAAATAATATGCCGAAATCAATGTATTTATTTTTAGAAATAATATTTCAATTTTGAAAATTCTCCAGATTTTTTTAAGCTCTATCTTATGATTCAAGATTTTAGAAAATTGTAAAATTTGAATTTTTATCAACATATATTTTATGTTAATTATTTATGGATGAAAAATATTATTTTATTCATAATATACACAAATTAAAAAATTAAAATTATCATGCTTTCAAAACTAAGTTAATTTTGAATTATGAATATTTTTTTATAATTGTTCTCCCTTTTTCTATATATATATATATATATATATATATATTTGTCAATATATAAATGTTTTATGTTCATATATTATATATAATATATTTATACATACACATGTATGTGTATGTGTGTATTTTTTGTAACACATATACATGCACATATTTGGACAACATACATGACATACAAAATGAGCTAATATGTATGTTGCGATGTAAATCCCAGCATCTATATATGGGAATATTATACCTTTCACGGATTATTATGTTACACATGCATCACACATATATGTATATAATACATTTATGTATAAACTAAATCAAATAAAATTAATTTCATATCTTAATATATTTGAATTTAAATAAAATAAATGATTTTATTTAAATGAAATTTAGAAATTTTCTAATTTAACTAGACTTCATAGGCCCAATAAAGATCCAATAGGGTAAATTTTTTGAAATTCACTCATAACTTCCACTACGGGCTGGTCCAGTTCCAACACAATCGCGCTCTGAAAACTCATGTCAAATTTATCAATGATGCTAATGAGATTTGGTAGAAAGAAAAGAAACTCTAAGAAACTGTTTGTGTGGCAATACGCCACATTGTTGATCCCTTAACTTCTAAGAATCTATATAAGATTGCACAAGATCTTTAAGGCACGCACCTGTTTTGGATCATTTGGTACCAATATCTTAATGTATTATATAATATACTTTGTAAATATTTTTGTAGATTTTGAAAATATCACTGGCTTGTAGCCCTTATCTGTACTCGAACTGTTGTTTCTGAATCAGCTTCTTGATAACTTTTGTTACAGCTTTTCGTATTTGCTGAATCATTTGGTCTTCCTTATCAATCTTATTTTCCTATAAAGTACAAAGTAGACAACATTTCTTATCATTAATCTGGGAATATTAGAAATTAATAGATCATTATTTGGAAGTAATAAGTGATGAGAAATTCATGGTTGGGAACGATTGAAGACTGGAAATTTTTGTCTGACAATAATAGAAGTCTTTAAATACAACTTTGGTAATGATGAGAGAAGACCAAAAATCCATCTTTGGTTATATTAACAAAAGACCAGAAATCTAATTACGAAATTAATAGTAGAGAGTCAAAAATCCAAATCTATCATAAATAATAGAAATTGAAAGTCCTCTTCTGGAAATAATGGATAGAAGACCAAGAACAATTGTCCGGTAATAACAAAAGCCCATAAATCATCTTCTAGAAATAAGTCATAGAAGACCAAGAATCCTCTTTTGGGGACAAACAATAAGAGTCTAGAAATCCTCATCTGGAAAGAATAGAAGACCTGAAATCCAAATTTGGGTATTGATAAGTGTAGTCCAAATGTTAATAGTATAAGACCCAAGACCTAGCTCGAATATTAGTAAGAGAGACCCAGAAATTATCATCTGGAAGTTAGCAGAAAACCAGAGACCCATGATAACAGAAGGCCTAAAACCCAGATTCGGTAATTATTGAGTGAAGTCCAGAAAGTAATAGTAAAAGACCTGAAACCTAGATTCAGGTATTGATAAGTGAAGTCCAGAAATAATCTTCTAGATATACTGAAGACCATGAATTCGTAATAGAAGACCCAAAACTCATATTCGGGTATTAATAGGTGAAGTCCAGAAGTCATCTTCTGGAAATTAGCCAAAGGTCATAAATTCATATCTAATAATGAATGTAATCTGGGAATTATCGTCTGGAAATAATAGAAGATTAGAAATTCGTTCCTGGTAATAAGAAGCAAAGTTTAGAAATCATTATTCGAATAATGGAAGTTCATAAATTCTCATCCGAGCCTTTTGTTCTGCGCCACTCTTTGGACTTTGATTGTTCGAATATTTTGCTTTGTGTTACCACTTTGGTTTTGGGTATCTGATTCTTTCGATATGCACCATCCCTTAGGCTTCATAGAATGTTAATGCTTTATGTGTCACTCCTTGGGCATGGACGTCTTAGTCCGTCATTGTTGGTGCGCTCGGTTAGCTTATCCACAAGAAGGCCCAAGGACTTACCCGACCTTCCTCCAAGAGGCGGTCCAACCTGGTCTTATACGCGGGACTGAAGGCTTTCCCGGTGCCTTGACTAGATCATGGCATAGTGGGATCAAGGGATTACTCCATCCTCCCTCTAGGAGGTGCTTCAACAAGGCCTTACAGGTGGGACAAAAGGCCGGTCGGTTCCATAAACTGGCCACAGCGTGGCGCTCCAAGAGCTTACTCCGTCCTCCTTCCGAGGGGTGCCTTGATCTGGTCGTAGTGTGGTGCGATTAAGGGCTTGAAGATACTTTAACGCGACCATAGCGTGGCGTAGATAAAGGATTACTCTGACCTCCCTCCAGGAGGTGCTTTAACCTGGCCATCTTGGCGTAGACAAAGGCTTTTGACCGCTTAAGGTAGTTTCCAATCTTTAGGAGAATCTAACTCCCAACCGTTCAGATTTTTTCATTTGAATGGGTCTTTATTGAATTTATTTAGGATTGCATTACAAACCTATTAATCTTTCCTTGTCTGAAAAAGTTGATGATCATCCCTTCAAGAGCTTCGCATCGATTTGTTTCATGTCCATTCATCACATGATAATAATAATAAGGTCCTCTAAAATTTCTTTCGTTCTTAGGCTCTTTATTTGTAGATGGCTAGTAATTGAGTTCGTCTTTTGTTAGTAAGTAAATGTTCTCGATTGATGTAGTCAAGTTGCATTCATTAGGGAGCCTTGATTTGAAACCTTTCTTTTGAGGCTGATTTCGAGATTGTTTGTTGCTTGATTCAAGAGCTTCACCCTCGATGATCAGTTTCCTTTTTAGAATCTTTCGAAGCTCAGACATAATGGTATACTTGTTGCTCTATGCCATTTCTAAGCAAATGTGTAGTAATTGGCCATCATCCCTTTTTCAAATGTTGTTCCTTTAGCGTTGGATTGAATGGCCTTCTTTATCTGGAAAAAAAATTATCTACCTTTGATCTTGTTTCCCCTAAAGCAAAGATGGGTGTAAGCCCAACAAGAGATGGGTTGAGCTCCAATTATCGAGATCATATAAATTTTCTTGCGTTTTCTCATTTACAATCCTTAATGCTTCTATCCTAAGCACTTTATCTTGATGACTACGGGAGTCACTGCTAATTTGTTGAGTTGACCTTGCTACTCATGGTATTGAGGACCCTGGTTGTGATCTTTTCCATTCGCCATTCATCATATTGGCCAAGGGAAGGTGTAGAACAGCTTAAGGTAGGGAAAGGTGGTGTTTGTAATTCAAACGAAGCCAGAGGTTCAGGCCCTCCTTCTGGCACCAAAAATGTTAACAAGAAATCTTGCCAACACCCCAAAGCAAGGTTAGAGGAGTGAATGACCCCCTCGAAACTCATTTTGAACTGATTAGAGTAATCTAAGGTCATAACCTAATGGAAAATAAAAAGGTTTTTACTGAGTAAAAAGGGTCCTACTCCTTCGAAAGAAACCCCTTTGAAAGGCATTGATGTGCATGTTCCATAAACGAAATCATATGTTAGCAATGAATAAAAATTCATGCATTCAAGAATTCCATGAATTCACTTTATTGATAATTCTTATGATTACAAGGGCCTAGGTATTAATATGAAGTGAAATCCCCAATTCGACTTAGAAATTAGGGTTTATACGCTCAAGAAAAGTACAAGCATGGAAGCAGAGAATTTGGATCCTCACAAACGGCACCCCTAGGGTCTTATTTATAGGTGCAGGTTAGACCCCCACTTTCGATTTAGTCAAAAGAATACCTTCATGACCTTCCACCGATGTTGAATCCAGAGTGCCTCTCTAATGTTGCGTTCGAATAAGACTTGGATACCTTTCGACTCCATCGGAAGGTAGAGCGACTCTTGTGTTGTTGTAGATGTGTTGGATAAGCATGAAAGGATGTCCCAATGTGTATGGAAGGTACACAACCAATACTTGCGAAAGGTGATGATGCTTTCGAATGCTTTTATTTTGATGGTTGCAGAAGCATTCATTGAGGATGCTATGGAAAGTGGTGTTGACTCCTGTGGAAGGGTCAACTACTTCGGAAGTACTTACTTGGTTGGTTACGGAAGGCATTCTTGTTGACTCCTTCGAAAGCATTGGACTCCTTCAATACTTGCGAAAGGTAGCTTTCCTGAAGTAGTGGTCTCTTGAAAAATCCTTTTATTGTATGAGAACCAACTATTGCGAAAGGGTTCAACTAAAGTGGAGGGATAGTTTTGACTTCTTTCGACCCCTTCGGCAGCCCACGGTTCATTTAAAACTTACGGAAGCATCCGTTTGACTCTTTCGAAAGACCTTGTTATCTCCACTGTTCTTCATGAAGCTCTCCTTTGTAATATTTTGGGCTTCAATAGGGTTGAAATGATTTTTGATGATAACAATTTTTGTTTTCTTTTGTTGATTTAGGCCCATTGTGGCGAGTATTAGTTTTTCCAATCAGGCCCGCAAAGAAGGTGTTGCCGAAATTTTTCGTAATGTATGTGATTTTAACGAATTAATAACTTATTTAAATTTATGAGCTTTTTGAATCTAAGAGTTTGAATACATTTCTCGTCCTTTGGGAATTTCGAGGATGAAATTCTTTTAAGGGGAAAAATGTAACGACCTACAATTTTTAACATTTTAAATTGGAATATTTAATTTATTTTAATATTTGGATTTGATTAAAATATAACAAATAATAATAAAATAAATTTATTATTAATATAATGACTCGATTTTTAATGATGTATTTTTAATTTAATTTATTAGATTTTTCCATAATTTTTAACTTGGAAAATATTTAAATTGTATTTTTGCGATTTTATAGCAAACGATGGTATTTCTTGATTTTTCAAAATATGATAACCAGTGTATATTATTATTATTTTTAGATCGTGTCGCTTTTAATGCATGATTATATTTTTTGTCCTTCGCGGCCAGTAAGCGGACAAAATTTCAGCATCGCGATGTATCGAGAATTGAGTAATAACAAAACCTAAGACAATTATACACTTTACCGCGTTCTTTTTCTTTTTCTATTTTACCTCGGTAAATGAAAAAAATCAAATCTATCACTTATAAAATTCAAAATCCAAAATCTAATCATTACAAAATGCAAAGCTTAGACCTTTGAAACTATAGAGCTTAGATCTACAAGTCTATAATTTTTTGGAGCTCCTGGTGATATTGGTGGTTCGATAGTTTAGGAATGAGCAAAGAAAAACTAGGGTTTGATTTTTTCGGGTGTATCTGACGATGGGAAAATCGAAGGGTATAGCGGTGTTTGGCATGTCGAGGAACAGGTGTGGTGGGGTTTTGGGCACGTGCAGTGGAAGAGTGTAAAACACGACACAGTGTATAGTTGTACAAGGGTAGTAGGTCACGAATTTCGTGGATCATTCGAGTGGGGAGTGGAGGTGTTGGTCGCGGAGAGGAAGGAGAGAGAAGTTTGTCGATGGCGACAATTTTGGGTTTCATGAACTAAAGGAAGAGAGGGGTAGTCGGTGATGGTGGATTTAGCTATGGTATTAAGGCGGGAGTTTGGTTTGAGGAAGAAAGATTGTTAGGTAATTAAGGATATGAAATTGTAGTTAGTTAATATAATTATAATTTTAAAAATCAAAAAATTACAAAATCAATATCTCTCTTATGTGAGGCCCAATCGAGACACGTTTTTTGCATTGCGCTCGTAATGGAAATAGTTACGCAATGGAACTAGTTTTTCGAATCTAGAGCAAGTGAAATTTTGGATAAAATCAAACGTCTTTTGATTTTAGTTCAAACTAGAATGCCTAAGCGTCCATTGGAATTTCGGTGAGTTAAGCTTAGGTTTTTGAATAATCAATATGATATACAGTAGATAAAAATATTTGCTTTTGTGTTTGACTAAATTTTTTGTTTGGTTGAATATTCGCTTTTTAAAAAGCTAATGACATTTAAATTGAAATACAGGGAAACTTTGAAGAATAATCTAAATTTCTCGACATTGTGATTTTTAATTCCAGTTACATACCTATTGATTTTAATTCAGTTATATACCCATTATATAGATTGTTAAATGCTAAAATTCAAGGGTTTGGCCATATTTGATGTGACATCAAAATATGTTAAATGTGGAACCTTTTCAGATAAAAAGATATTAATAGCATCGATTAAGTGATATACTAATTATTGGCCTCGATATAGTATTTTGAAAAATACTATTAGTTGTTGTTTGATTTGGAAATGGTTTTCGGTTTGAAAAATGATTTTTATTTTGACCTTTAGGTTTTTCTATGATATTTTATTCAAAATTTGTTTTTCAAACTTCTATATTTTACTTCAATTTCTTATATTATTCTTTTCTAATTTACGTATAAATGTAAATGGCTTAAGACTTTTTTTAGAAAGTGTATATTTTCGTAGGAAAGCTATTATAATAGTGACTGTTAATTTTAAAGGAAATAAAAGGGGTTATCTCTTATTTTAAAGTGATTTTGTGTTTAAAAGAATATAGAAATATTTTGATAATAAATATTTGTGAAACATTTTATACAGAATTTTGCAATAAAAGGATGGATTTACAAATGGTATTTGACAAATTTAAGAGAGTATTATAATCAGTATTTTATAAATAAAAGGATATATTCACAAATTAAATTTAAAAAAAGGAAAATTTTATCATTTGATAAACGGGAGAAATAAATCACGGTTGTAATTTATTTTAATATATGGAATGATTGTGTTATGGGAAGTATATGAGATTTATAATTATAAATGGAGTTTTTTTTTATATTTGCAGTTTGGTTTTAATATTTGGAGTTGTTTATAAAAGAGCTTTCCAATTATATTGAGAAATTTATAAAAGGAGTTTTTATAAAATAAATTTGGAGTTCTTATAAAAAGTGTTGCAAATAAATTTGATGAATTATAAAATGAGTTTATAAATGACTATTTTATTAAAGAAGTTTTATAAAGAATTTTATAAAAGTATAAAGGATATTTATAAAGGAGTTTATCAAATAAGTTTGGAGATTCATAGAAGGAGGTTTATAATTATATTTATAAAGAAAATTTTAGAATTTATAAATAATGTTTTGTAAAATGTGTTTGTAAATATAAGTTTTTTAAAGGCATTTTATTAAAAGGGATTTATAAAAAGATTGATATCCGATTTCCATAAATGATCATTTTTAATTACATACAGGAAAAGTCATTTTTATACTTAACTCCAAACTTCGAGGTATGGAAACATGTCCCTATCTTGAGAATTAAGAATATGTGTCGAGCCAAGGATAGTTTTCTAACTTAACTGAGTTTATTGTTAATCAAGAGATGGTACCTTTGAAATTGGAAAGTGGTAGTAACCATGTTGGGTCAAATTTCCATCCGATCCATATACTTACACCAAAGTTGTTTCAGGTTTATTGTTGTCAATATTTTAAATGACATTTATTTAAAACCAATTAAATATGGTTTCGAAAATAAAAAATTTCTTAAGGTTTATGAATATACTTATGTCGTTGAGATAAGTATATGGGTACATTTCCTAAATATTAGAAATGTGCTGTTTTGGGAATATACTTATACGATTGATATAAGTATATGAAAAAGTTTTGTAAGTATTAAAAGGTGAAATGGTTTTTGAATATACTTATGCCATTGAGATATGTTTATGAATAGTTTCTATGTATTGAAAGTAGTAGGGGACACTTGTGAATATATCTTTGTAAAAGTATTTTGAAACAAGTATCTACAAGATGGTTCTAATTAATTAAAGATTAGTTAAAGAGGCTTAGTGGTTGCTTTGTGCTTAACCATGCTTGGTTAAACCTCTAATTGAATTGTTATTTATTTGGGAGTTAAATAACCAACCATCAAATGTTGGCTAGTTTTTAAAACTATTGTTGTCGGTTCAGAGGTAACAGGTTCGGATATATTATCCGTAACCACTTCGAACTGACATAAGTATTTGAATTGAAGACATCTTAAAGATGAGGAAGTCGAAGACAGAGACCTTTGAACTGTAAGGACTACTTGCTACTAATCCTGATGGTGATTCCAAAATGGATATAGTAGAAGTAGTGCGTTCAGTTTTATTCAGTTCCAGAACAATCTTGTATGGACGAATGCTTGCAGTGCATTATTACTTGGAGGCCAATGTTAGCATTCCAAGTGGGATTTTCTATAAAGGTGTATCATAGCCTCGGCCTTATAATTGGTAATGACTAAAGCAGGGACATGCCGTAGGGCTATGTGGATCACTGCCATTCGGGTATGTCATCACTTATACCTAGATCAACATTTATTTAGGGATTATGTATATTTGTGGCCATAGAAACGGTTTGTCTGGGACAACCGAGGGATGATCATATTTGGAACTATCCGGGAAGGGGTAAGCCGGTCCTTAGTAGCTGAGGTATAAATGTTTTACAGCCTCGATACATTTTCTATAGAGGTATATGATACAAAAGGTAGACCTTTACCTTGTCATTATATAGAATTCGTTCTCCAATAAGTGCCTTCGGACTTAGTTGTACAACTATTATGTTGAAATTTTACTAGCGTAACAATTTTAGCTAGGATTCAATGTTTATTTTAAATCCTAAACATTATTATAATATCAAAAAATTTCCTATAAATGATTTGGTTATCGTGTGATAAATCTGTGTTTATGTGCAACATGGTCTTACATGATAGCTTTATTTTGGAAGGTTTTATAATATTAAAATTCATTTGAGGTGTGTTTCTCATGCTGGTTTATCAGACTGATCTGGACATTATTTTTCTTATAATGTCTAGGTCAGACCGAGCATATTTTCAAATTTTTTTATGGATGCTTTGAAGCTTCAACAGACGAGCTAGATGCCTTCAGGATGCACTCACATAAATTTTAGTTTCTGTTGCATTTGTTGGTTGTATTTATCAGAAACCATAAGGACGGGTCATTACAATTATCGAGGCCAATGATAGATTGGTGTAATTTGATTTAATTTATGTATATTACAGTTTTCTTTTGTAAAGATCTGTTGCGTATTATATATTACGCATCACAATGTGGGATTTTATTCCGTCTTTTTCCCCCTTAACAATCTACCTTTCCGGCAATAGGATGCTTGGCACATGAATACCGTGGATGTAATAGTATCGACTTTTGATGGTCGAAAAGGTGGGTCATTGTATGCCTCACACAGCAGGTGGTATGACATTCTGGCCAAATTTATTGCTTACTTGGTTGTGATAAAAATTCAAGTTCACTTTATTAAGCATTATCCAGTTGAGACTTTTATTTACGCCAATTTTCTTCATCAAAACTATAACATTTTGGACTTATGGAGTTTGGTAATGGTCAAACTTCTAATATCATCCATAATCAACTTTTAGTCCAAATACAAAGGTAATGGTTGAAATTCAAATATCATCCATATTCAACTTACAGTCCAAACACAAAGTCCTTAGTTGAATAATAACAATTATTATTAGCCAAAATGCTTTGACAAGAGACTTTGACTTTGAGTTGACTGTAATACTAAGCCTATATAACTACGATGACAAATTCTCTCTTGAACGCTACTTTACTTTCGGTACTTCCACTCGACCGAACTATAGTCATTAAATGGACATCGTGCCATGATCTGACTATAATCAAAACAGAGCTTCCATATTGAAGATACACGATATTATCAAGTCAAGAGAACTGTGTACATCAGTCGCATCGATATCTTCTGTTTGACCTTAGTTATATTAACCAACAGAATACCATCGAGTGATTCATTCCATAGTTATCCAATAACAATCAGTATGTAACCCCTAAGTGCCCTCATCGGTTATGGTAATACACTGTCCAACACTTGGAGGGCGTTACGTACCCTAATGGATAATCAATATACAGTCTTGATGCATCTTGGTTAGGAACATTTAAAATGTATATTTATTTTTATTGTGATAAATTGCTCATGGATACAACACTTTGTAACTACTATCATAAAACATACCATTATAGATTTTGTATTAAATAGACTTTTAATTAAATTTATTATTATAACACGTTATATCAAATATATAATAGAAAGAAAACACATTTTACCTCAAACAAGATTGGTTATCGAATATATGTAACACATTACATAATTGCCCATAGGCCACACCCTAACTCAATCAAGATACCAGCTAACTTTTTCTAGAAGCGCACTCAGTGTGCTAACTTTCCTGCTCTCTACACAGTCAGGGAAGACCCAACAACTGATGGCGTTACCATTCCCACATATCATATCCCAATAGCGATTCTTTCATCTACACCATGTCATCCTTTGCCAACTCCTTGTGTATGCCTATCATACGCGGTTTCCACTTCTTTGCATACCACTTTAACTTTCATTGAAGGGTGTCTATACTCATATAACATCCAAGTATAATTTAATTTAAATAAAATGCACTACTGGCATATCTCCATCGTCAAATACCTTTCAATATACTCCGGAATGCACTACTGTCTTTGTATCATGGTACATTTTATTGCCATTTGAATGAATAGTCATCCTAGAACAATTATACTAGCTAGGTATCTAGTCCATCAAATCACTAGCCATTGGTACGCATAACCTTCAATCCTTCCTTGGCCTTCCTTGGCGATCAATCAATGGAATAGCGTTCTAAAGTAGTTGGTTGGTTGCTTGTCTTTCTCTAACTGTTGAAAATACTAACGAACTTAGCATCCTTTGACATACCTCACTAATTGTTGAAAAACATTTGGTCACAAATCCAAAACATGAAAAAGTTTGGATGAAGATCCACTGTACGCACATACTCCATGTACTTTTTTATATTTACATTATATCAAATGATACTCACTAGTAAACCATTTTATTATTGGTCAAAACTTTAGAAATTTAGATAAATGTTCATTATTTTAAATATTTGAAACTATATACTAGATCTTTATACTAGTAAACTATTTTTTTTAAACTTGATAAAATAATGTATAGCCCAAGACCTAGCATAATCGGGTATAACCCGACTTTACATATCAAAACCCTATCTAAAAAACTAGGGTTATAATAAATCCCGCTTATTTCTCAATTCCTAAACAAAACCCTACTTTCTTCGAAATAACGGAAGAAGAAAAACCCTACCTAATTTAAATTTATTCACTCTCCCGAATGCCTCTGCTTTCCCCTCTCTCTCAATATGAAGGCACTCGTTGAATTTGTTTCTCATACCATCAATCTCGACTTTCGAACTGCCACTATTAGTAGAAATTGAGAAATTAGCAGATCTACTAAAATTATACTCCAGGTCTGTTAATTTACTCACATCTGAGTAATCGCACTGCTGAATATATGGAAATTGAAGTTTTAAATTAGTTTCTAAGCTATATCTACCTTGCTAATTTGAAGCATTAAATCGTACTGCTTCAAATGGACTTTGATGCTCCGGTCCAGCATGTATTGCTTTCAGTTGGTGAAGATAGTTTTCTACATGATTTCTTCCAACTTTTCTATCCTGCCATTAAGATAAGTATTAGTTGGTGAAGATACATGCTTTCTTTCGGTTGGTGAAGATAGTTTTCAACATGCTTGCTTCTGGCTTCTCCGGTCTAGCATGTATTTATGTAAGATGATTTTAATGTATGTATTAATTAGCATCATTCTTTGCTCCTTGCTTAGCTTTGCTTTATATCTGCTATGTTATTCCGCTCCTTCCAAATATGATATATTACCGTAGTTAGCATGACATGAGCTAAGTCTCCCTCTAAAAAAGCTGTGCTCAAATTATCCATGATATGTTGTATTACTTGCTTTAGGTTCATACTATCGTTATGCTTAACACCAAAGTTTCCTAAATGTGATTCCAAATATACAGTGAATACCTGTACTCAAAAAACAAATGATTATAACATTCACATTCAATTTCATAAAGAGGGCATAGTAAGTTATCTGTTTTGCTCCATTTGCTTGATCCGTATCATGTTGGCAACCTATTATTGACTGCAAAATATGTACAAATTGTCATTTTTGGATTGTTGACCCTATTCCATATGCATTCATACCATTCCACAATTGGATGCTTACTTATGACATATTCCCATGTTTGTATAAAAGAAAATCAACACTTGCATTTGTGTCAATTGGAATTTTACTTATGCTTTCTTTGTATGGATTAGTAATTGGATGCTCATGAGATTATCACTGATTATCTTTAACTATCATTAATATTGCAGCATCAGATCCTCCAAAAAATTCTATGTTGTTCCATCCCACTCTATTAATAAAAGACTCGTGTTGAAACCAAGGATCAAACCATAAACTTGTTTCATTTCCAAGTTTAAAAACTCTTTCCAACATTAATTTACTTTGTTATCTACATTTTAAAATCTGTTTCCAAGTATTTGATTTATTATTTTTTGGCAAAATATTCCAAAAATTACATTTTTAAAGATATTTATTTTTCATCCATTTTGCCCACATGGATTCTTCATTTGAAAATCTCCAAAACAATTTTTTATGGCATGTATAACCAGATATTCATATTCCTTACACCCATACACCTTCTTTCTTTAGTTTGTTACTTTTCCCAAATTATTTTATGACATCCCCCTCTCCAAATTAAGCCAGCACACCTTTTCTCCAACTTTTAACTAATGCTGGTGGAATGTGATAAGTCTCCAACCAATACAATATGATTGCATGTACCGCTGTTTTAATTAATTCCACTCTGCTTGCAATAGATAATTGCTTGCTTGACCAAGTTTCCATTCTCTCTTGCACTTAAAAGTATTATACACTCGCTATCTTTGATTTTATTCACAAATAGAGGCAAAACTAAATATTTGATTGGCAGACATCCCTCTGTAATATGTAATACTTCTAAAAGCTTCTTCCTGTAAATGCTATTTTTGTTAAAATATGCTTTACTTTTGATCTCACTAATCTACAACCCTGCATACTTGTGTAAACATTCAAAAATTTCTTTAACAACAAGTGCATTAGATCTATTTGCTTTAACAAATAACATTAAGTCATAAGCATATACAACATGATTAATAATGTAACAACTCGTCCTTTCAACCCTTAGAAATCGACACCAATACATCCACGATACCCATATGCCGAATATCCAAGTGTCGGAAACAGATTATTGGGATGAAAGAAATAGAAGATAGAACAGAATCACACATCATGACAAGAAATATATAATATACACAGGATCATTACAAAAGAAATCATCTTTATTATTCACAACATCAAAGTACGCTAACCCATTTCAACTTAGACAGTTACAACAGCATGTCCTTACAATTGCTCATAAATATAGAGAAATCAAGAACCAAACAATAGTAGAAAAATATAATATATGTGATTACGTCTTGGAGAATCTAGCTCACCTCCTAGAAGCACCAAATGATCCAGTTAAATAAGGAAAATATTCTCGGGCTGACTCGAGCATTATAGGAAAACAATGTCCAGGTCAATCTGGTAAAACCAGAACGAGAAACTCAAATCACAAAGAACTTTATTATAATTTGTAAAACCTTTTTAAAATCAACGACATCTTGTAAGACCACAGCGTGCAAAAACATGGATGGATTTTTACCCTACGATGACCAAACCATCTTTATTATAAAATTCAGTGATATTATAATAATGTTTAGGATACAAATACATATTATCATATCCGAAATTGTTACATCATTAAATTCCAGCATAATAGGTACACAATCAAGTCCTATGGCTTGTATTGGAAAATGAATTTCGACTATGAATGGGTAAGGGTCTACCCACCGAATCGATACACCTCTAGAAAAAATGTACTAGAGGCTACAATACGTTGCACCTCTGGCACTTAGGATCGGTTTTACTTGTTACTGGATAGCGCCGAATGTGATTCACCTCCAGGTTGATAAAAAACTATAATGTGCTCTAAAGAATACATCAATATCGACAATAGATAAGGGATGATCATACCCTAATAGGAGCGACCTACATAGCCCGATGGCACGTCCTTGCTTTATCCATTCACTTTGTGTGAAGCTTGAGGCTATGCTTTTACCTTCCCTCTTAGTAAACAATCTTGGAATGCTAACACTGACCTCCAGGCAGAAATCCAATGCCAGCATTCATCCATACAAGTTCGTTCTGGGTCTGAACGAAACCAAAGGTACTACCTCTACTGCATCCATTTTGGAATCACCCTCGGAATTAGTAGCAAGTAACCCTTGCACTTCAAAAGCTTTATCTTCAATCATCTTCAAGATGCCTTCAGTTTGAAACGCTTGAGTTTCATTGAAGTGGTTTTCGGATATTTTACACTTATCTGATCTCGGTCTCTCCGAAACAACATTCTATGGTTTCCGGTAAACTAAAACCCAGTTCTTTTGAAAAAAAGAGACAATAGATAAGAGCGAAGATCACCTCGTAACCATTGAGTGAACGAATTTCCTTATTATTTGTCTTAGAAGAACAAAATGAGATTTATACGTACAGTACAACATCATCAAAGATGATTGTACCATATAACTCACGTGTTTCTCTTAGATACTTCCAAAGTTACGTTTTGGTCCAGATTTGATAGTCGATTATTTAACTATCAAATAAAAAAACAATCAAAAATTCAGATATTTAATTGCCTATAGCAACCATTAAGCCTCATTTTAAATAAGTCTTTTTATTTTTTAAATCCTTTTTTAGAATATTTATCAAAATATTCATATACTTATCTCACTAGCATAAGTATATTCACAAAACATTGAAAGATTTCTTATTTCAAAATTATATTAAAAAATCAAAACAAAAGTTATTTTGATTAGGAATAAGGATAACCACAAACACTATTCCTTCGGTGTTAATCATGGAATGAAAGTTCCACAGCACCATACTCAAGAAGGTTATTAAGGGAAATCCAATCCCAATTTTCTTTTATAAATATCATCCATAAATCTTTTTAATAAATATCTTCACTTATGAAGATCTCTTTTACCAAAATTTCAAATCCATTTACAAAACTCCTTATAAATTCCAAGTTTATTTATAAATCTCTTTTACAAATATCCAAAATCATTTATAAAATTTCATTCCAATTTCAAGATCTCTTTTCAATTTATACAACTCCCTTTACAAACTTCCATTATTTGAAACAAAACTTCTCAACTAAAACTTAAATAATAAAGTTCCTTTGATAAATAAATCAATCATTTAAAATAAAATTAAATACCAAGTTATTATTTAAAACACCCTTTGCTTTTAATTAATTTTCTTCAAACCTTATTCAAAATAATAACTTTATAATATCATTAATAATATATTAAGCTAACTTTAAACGAATATTGTTATACTAATAAATTAACTTCAAAATATTTTCAATATAATATTTAATTTATTTCAAAACATTTTTAATACAATAATTAATTATTTTCAAAAACATCCTTAATATAACAATTAATTAATTCCAAAACATTATTAATAATAGTTAGTTAAACTTTAAAACGATATAAATGTAATAATTAATTAAATTTTAAATATTGTTAATACAATAATTAATTAACCTTTACATATTAACACTAAAATATAATTAAAACATTTTAAAACAATAACTAGATACCTTTAAAACAATAATTTAAATATTCTTAAATAAATTTAAGAAATAATTAAATAACTTTAAAGAATCGTATTAAATAATTAATTCATTTTAAAGCATTAATAAATAATAATTAACTACCCTTTAAATATTATTAATAAATAATAATTACCTTTAAAACCTTATTAATAAATAATAGCTATCTTTTAAAATAACATTGATTTAACAATTAACTTTTCAAATTCAGAAAGAGGCTTAGCGACCACTATGGTATGTAAACAGGTTACCTTTAATTTTAATTATACTTTCCAAGTTATATTTCTTGATGTTTACACAGGCAGATATATGTGTAAATTAAATCCATAATTAACAATCAATTGTTAATACTACACTTAATCAATATGAATCAACTGGTATGTACATAAGCGTATATACTAATGTAATAGCAGAACTGTGTTTATTTCTGCTAAATAGATGTCCAAAAATAACCTATCCAATTAATTATAACAGAATGACGATTTATTCTGCTAAACAGGTTCCAATAATCTAATTAGCAGAATAGTGTTTCATTCCGCTAAACAGATGTTCATTTATCATATTCAATATACTTTAATAGTACAGTGTATATTTAGCCAAATAGATAGTATCTAGGAAATATAATTAATTGACTACGTAATTATCCAAATTTATGTAATTATAATCAGGCAGTATTAATTTATCATTAAATTTACATTACACCCAAATTACCAAAACTTATGTCAAAGCGTTATGTTCGTCAATACGAATCCAACGTATAACACGAATTTCAAATGACCGAGATATAGCTCTTTGCAGTTTACTGTTTAATTTATATATATAACAATTAAATCCATTAATTTCCCACTCCAATGTCCATAAGCCCAAGGTCCACTTCACAAACAAACCTTGCCCTCGATGAATAGCCCTTCTGCCCTATCCTCTATTTCATGTTGCTGAAACATGCACACGTGTGTATGTGCAAACATCCACCATCCCATCAACCGAGACCACCCTCGTGTCTGCCTCGCCGTGCTCATCTGACTGTGCCCACTCCCTTGGACTCCGGCACCCCATACCAATTTCTATCCTTCCACCTCCCAAACCACTTCCGCGTCTAGGCATTTCACGGTATATGGAAATGGTGCTTCCCCAATCTCCTCAACCAACCGCAGCCATTTGCACCGCCACCAAAGCGACAGCCTGCCTCTCACCTCACCTCCGAGCCCACTAGGGTCAAATTCAATGCTCCCTACACCTGCCAATATGATTTCCGAACCGAGGAACCCAACTTCTATTAAACCCTAGATCACGCAATTCCCTACACTCTAGACCCCAAAGTGAAATCGGCCATGGCCATCAGCTCGCCCTCGACCCCATGCTCCTCCCCGACACCTTCGCAACTCCTCCCGACCACCTCGACGTCGGAAACTAATTTTTGAATGGAAATTGGTAGTCTCCTTCTCCACGATGAACCAAGCCACTAGAAATCACAGGACCACCTTTAAAAATCCTAATTCTCCGATACGAACACACCCATGTCCTTCAATCTCCAATTTGTGATCGTCGAAAATGATCTTTTTCTTAACAACTACTTATTTTGGTCGATTACTGCCACCACACTCTTCGAGACGATAAATTTCCGTTTTAAAAAATTACTAGACTCAAAAATAAATAACTTTTTTGTTGGAACATTTTGCTAAAAGTGAGTGGTTGAGGAGATGGTGTTTTAGAAGTTTGTGAATGGTGTTAATTTACACTGTTTTGACATACTCGGGAAGAAGAAAATTGCAGGAAGAAGATGAATAAGTGATTATGTTGTGGTTGCCTGAATACAAATAGGCTTGCTCTTCCCAACTAAGGGGACAAGGGACGAGGTGAAGAGGACAAAAGCAGGGTAGACGAGACAATGGAAGCAAGGTAGACATAGGCAGTAGAGATAAGGAAGACAAAGGCAGTGTATGGTGTGTTCATATGTGTGTGAATTTAAGGCATCCACAACACGACACAACGTTCGTGTACAAGTTGGGAACGACATAAAATAAAATACGGCCACGTACAGAAATGTGACACGACTATAAAATAAGAATTAAACACACCAACGTTTGACGTAAAATTTTCAGTTATTTTTCAAATTTAAAATTATGGAAAAATTCTATAAAACAAATTAAAAATACGTCACCAAAAATCAAACAATTATTTGAAACATAAATTTTATTATATTTAAGTTCAAATTCGAATTTTTAAAATTAATGAAATATTTTAAAAATTAAAGTGATAAAAATCTAGGTTGTTATAAGTAATAGGCTGCACATTATTTATTAGATTAATATTGCGTTCACTATTCTCTAATTCCATTAATATGGAAAAATACTCCATTACTATAGTAAATAAATATAGAGATAATAGGTCACCATGTCTAATATACTTATTACTCTCAATAAAGCCCTCCGGTTTACTCTATATCATAATAGAAAATGTTGGTGTATTTAGGCATTCATAAACTAAGTCACAAAATTTATTAGGATAACATGTGTTTAGCATTATATAATGAATAAGTTTTCTATTTACTCTATTATAAGCTTTATTCAAGTCTATCTTTAGACAAATATTATCCTCATCTTTACTATTGAAAATTCGAACCATTTCATGAGCTAATAGGGAATTTTCATTAATCAATCTATTTGGGACAAAAGCACTCTGATTTTCAAATATTAGAAAAGGTAGAAAATCTTTAATTTTATTGCTCAACATTGTTGCTATAATTTTATAAATAAAATTACAGAATGAGATTGGCATACAATCTTCGATGCAAGATGGATTTTTGTTTTTAGGTACTCATGTAATAAAAGTATGGTTTAAAAATTTTACCAACTTGCTTCTCTATAAAAAAAATTACTACATTAACAATTCAACCCTTAATCTTATCCCAATGAGTTTTGTAAAATTTTGCATTAAAACCATCAGGCCCTGGACTTTTAATATCATCAGCCTTAAAACTATGTATTTAATTTCCTCCTCTTCAATTAGAGCAAATAATATTTCTTCTTTATTAAATTAAACTTAGTTTTAAAAATGATATTAGGAAAATTGATTTATGGTATTTATATATTATATAAATCATTAAAGTAAGAAACTGCTTCTTTAACAACCTTACTATATTCATTTGTTGATTTTCCATGATAATCAAATATTTTATCCATATTAATTGTGTGCTTTCTACTCTACGTAAAAAAATTTGTGCATTCATCATCCTGAGTAAGTCATTCTACTTTTGCCTTTTGCTTTTAATTCATAGTATTTATAAAAAGCTTTTTAGATAGATTACTCTGATTTGAAAAATAAATTACTCTTTCAATATCATTTGGATTTTTATCTATTATATCTCATAATTAACATTTTACTTCTTTTCTCAAATTTTCTATACGTCCCTTCGGACTTCTATCTTTGTTCCATTTTTTTAGATAAATTTTAAAATTCTTTAATATCATTCTGAATTGATACCGATGAGTACCTTTAGAAGAAAATTTTAAACATTCGTCCATAGTTTCCCTATATTCCTTATCAAATGACCAACCTTTTTTATATCTGAATGGAACACTTCTCTTAGTTAAACTATTTTCATCATGAAACAGCCTACCCAATAAGGAGTATGATTGCTTGTACTTTGCTCCAATGTATTACACACAAAAGTAGGAAACATTTCATAAAAATCTTTACTATTAATATTTTATCTAATTTACAATGGATATTTTTTCTATCCGAGATCTCCAAGTATATTTATTGCCACTAATTATTGGTTATATTAATCTAATTTCTATGAGAAACTTGTTATTTATGTCTAACTTAGTAAATGGAACAATATTTCCTCCAAAATTCTTATGAGAATACCTTATAGTGTTAAAATCCCCTAATGTAGGAATTTTATAAACATGATTCATGCTTTTAAGTCTACACCATAAACCATTCCTTTGATTTTCAAAATTACTCCCAAAAATACGTGAATTATGAATACTAACACCACCAATATTTTTAATATTGCAGTCTATATACTGTAAATCTTTATTTATATTACTATTAGTCCAAATATTAGAGTCAATTAACACAAAGATCCTACAATTTTGTCCACAATGATTATTATTTATGGATTTCCAATTATTAGGCAGTTTCCTACAAAATTTCTTATTATTGTCATCATTCATTTTATTCTGCGTTAATGCAATAATTGTTGGTTTATACACTATTAACATATCAACTATGTCCATTCGTCTAGACGGGGAATTCATCCCTCTAACATTCCATGCTATAATCGACATAAATAAAACTTTTGAAAAGAATTTTTGGTTTTCATAACTGACACAGATGCACCTCTATTTCTCCTTTTACATACTGTCCTCTTTGCTTTAAGCTTTTTGGTCATTTCATCCCACTCGGTATTATCTGTAATATACTTCTGCTTAAAGTTTGCTTACTCTTTTCACTTTTCGCTAACCTCCTTGTTGATAATGTGCAGTTGTGAGAAATCTATATGATCAGATATGTGGGGCAGAACTGAGTTAATGCGACCCATGTCTTCATTATCTGCAGCATTTTCTAAATGACGGACGATCTCCATGGCTTTAGTCGTATTATCATCATTTTTTTAATATCATCATTCATAACTGTACCATTAATGTCTATAATTAAACAAGAATCAAAATTTTGGGGGATTTCAAATTCTAAGACCTCTCTATTCCATTGCTCCCTCTTTGTATTATTCATTGTGATCTCTGCTGCATGATTATTTTGATTTTTATTTAGAGGATGAACTTTCTTGGCCATTAACCAATCTTCATGATCAGCGAGCTATTCTTGATTGTTTCCTTGATCCAAAATGATGCCTTCTTGGTTGATCGGAATAGTTGTTTCATAAACTATTCCCGCACTTTTCTTTTGCTTTTCAGATTCTTGGTTTTTATCCTGAACTTCTGAACATGTTTCTTGATTACTATAAGTAGTATTTTGGTTTTTTTGATTATCAAACTTTGGCAACCATGCTTTCTTCGTATTAAACTTCCCTTTAGCGTGTCCAAAACATTTGCAAACGGTATATTTTGGAGGAATCCACTCATTTATTACTTCTTGTGTAACATTTCTCCATAATACAATGTTAAAACTATTTCTTCATAAAGTTCACCTTCCGCAGACACTTCTGCCAGAAGACAAGGATAATTCAATCTTGTTTTCATTGTAGTGGCTGTGTCCATTTTAATGGGTTTTCCTATACTACTTGCCATGACACTGGATGCATGTCTATCCCATAGCTTCAGATTAACACTTAACAATCTAATCCATATTGGAATTGACGTAAGTATATCCCTGTCCAACTTTAGATTGTTAAACCATTTTCTCATTACGATGAGTTTGCCATCATAAAAGCATGGACCATTTTTCAAAAACTGATTCACAAAATTTAGCTTCTTTGAACTTTATCGAGAAGAAGTCATTCTTGAATACATATCGAATTCACCTATTTGTTTCCATACTCTTTGAATATATGATTTGAAGTACAAGAAGTATGATTTGGTCCTAACAACATACGTAAGTATTGAATTACTCCAACATTCATCGGTCCTCTTACAAACATCCTCTTTGATCAGACCATGCTTTTTGTTATTAATCTTTACAGGTGCTATCTATTCAAGATTGCAATCTTCTTCTTTCGGTTCCTCTGCAACAATATCTATCAAGAATTTGGGTCCTTGAGCCCTATTCAGCGAGATGGCGGCTGGTTTTTTGCCTGATCTGATCTCCGATTCACATTGATTTAGCTGTGGAAAAGAATGTCGTGGGTCTTCTTTTTTCAACACATTGTCTTTAGCATAAGCCGATAGAAACTCCTGGTTTTTCCTTGATCTTCCTTCTTCTATTGGTTCTGTTTTGAACCAATTGAAATTCATCATGATCAATGATGGTACTCAAAATGGCTTTTTGATGTAAGAATTTTGATTAGAATCAATTGATCTATCTAATTTTCATGATTCGGCAATTTTTGAGAAGTATAGAAGGGGATTTTGATTTTCCCAAGAAAATCCCAGATTTTTTATACTTTTTGTTTTATTATTGTTGCATACAAGTAGATGTATCTAGCACCAAGATATACACCAATATTCAGTATTTAAACAGTTAAAAATATATGTAGTACGTTCTTTTATTGCTATTACTAGTTCCAAATTCAACATAGTTTTTACCGATTCATATGTAGAAAGCTGCTCTCAACATCTGCAAGTTGCCAAACTTAAATAGTAACTAGTGAGTGGCCCGTGCTTCGCACACGGGCGTCGATATACCATCGGGTCCGTAATATAAGCAGCGGAAATGGAATGGTACGTCGTAGTGTTGAGCATATTTTTCAAATACACATTAGTGGACATTGTTATTCAAATTCATGTATCATAGCAAACAATGTGTGTGTATCTGTAATGGCATCGTACAGAACAACGGCAGTCATACGTAGTAAGCTAAAACAGAGCGGATTGTTATTTAAAATACAAACATGTAGTACATATGAAAGCAAATAAAGTCAATGTCATACATAATGATGCGTATAGAAAAAAAAAGGTGTGGTAAAATCCAAGTAAAATAATAAAATCTGAAGTTGAAGAGCAGTAAACCAAATATGGCAGATGGTCAATTAACTATGTACTGAAATTTTGTTCACAGACAGTGTTGTAAATAAAACATTGTTAAAATCCCTGTGTTCCACTATTTCAAAATACTAAGCTGTGCGAACTGTAATTTTTTGTAACCACTAATCAAAACCAACTTCCCCTCCCACCATAAATGCTAAACCATTCTCAAATACCAATCATCCCACATGTTTGCTCATACATATATGCTAAAAAGACCACAACTATAAACAAATTATACGACCAGGTATAAACATTCAGTAAATTTATTTTGCGCTTGTAGTTATCTACGAATGTAAGAACAAAGTATAACTTTATTATGTACATACCTGAGTGGGTAAAGTTTTAGTGAATACGTAAAAAATGATTCCACGAACTGCTTGGGCAAAGAGCAAGAGGGTGCAATATTCATCAGTCCTGTCAGATCATGGAAGATATGTCGACCTGAAACACGGATTGAACTTAAATTATTATATAGAAATATGTATGTGTGTATTAGCTAGAGAGAAACATGTTGATGAATAAGCCAGCAGAAAAATCAGTTCACTGCGTGAGGTATAAAATTTTATCTTAAACGGAGAATCAATGTATGTCACGAAACCATTTCAAGAACTGACTGATACATCCAAAACAGCAGCTTCGTTGACAAAATACATATGGCAAGTTTATATCATTTACATGATGTGAGAATTTTTCTGCACAGCAAAGCAGCGTTATATCATTTAATTTATTATCTGATGTAAATTATTTATGGCCATCATGCTCTATCGGTGGTTAGAAGGCACGAAAGAAAACAACAGTGCGTAGAGAGTTAAGTCTATGATAGGGAATGCATGGTAAGTTATATATTGTCAATGGTCGGTGTTGATAGTTGAAGTAATTATCAGATTGAGAAAAAAATGACAGAAGAGCAAATGAAACATTTTTGTGTGCATATATACTTCTTAAGTAGTAAAGCATTGACATTGCCGTAGCGAAATTATATTTTGATACTTCTCAAGTAGTAAAGCATTAACATTGCCGTAGTGAAATTATATTTCGAAAGCAACAGTGGTAACATTCTGGTATAGTAAAGTCCATAGATGGCCAGTAGGCACATTGCATCATATTTATGGTTATAGCAGGTTGGAACATGATCAATTCAGTCTGATAATTTGAAATTATTTTGAATATTATCAACATTCTTACACAATTGTACACATTCTAACAGTAGTAGTTAATGTTAAGGTCAGAAAATATCAAGACGTTGCTGAAACTTGGACGTGTTCAAGCATATCCAAAGGGTGAATATAACAGAATCATTCTTTTCTCATAAAAGAAATAATATCAGGGGGGTGAATGCCTATAGACAAAAAAGGGGGTTAATAGTTATCCCATTGATCAGCATGAACATTTGGGAAAATAGCAATTTACGCTAAGTCAGTTGTAAAATTCATCTTTTCAACTTCATATAAGGTTTGGCATATTAAAGTGAGAAAAAACCAATAAAGGAGGCCTTATGATTGAACAAATCATTGGAGAAACATGAAATGTACTTTAAATAAAATATCAATGGTGTGAGCATTATGATGTATGTGAAGTGTCATGTTAAACATAAACTTCCTCTTTTACATGAATTTACGTCTGAATTGTATCAAATCAAAAGTATATGTTTGACTGGGATTGGGTAATGACATTGTTTTATAGTGTTTATCAATTGCGATAGGCATTGCATTGTTTAGAAACTAAAATAAAATATGTTGTGAGAATGAAATTTTTCTGTAAGTAAAAAAAAACGAAATTCTTTTTGGACAAAAAGATTAAGCCAAATTTTAACGAAATAGCAGTTGAAATGACCACTTGTATAAAAGGTTCATTTAGTACCTATGAACTGTGAGTAGACTCGTTAAATATGTAAAGTTGAAATAAAATCAATTCTTATCAGATTCTATTAGAAATCAAACAGAGTGTTGGTCATAACTTCAGACCACTAACGGAAAGAAAATACTATCTTCTAAAGAAAGTAAAGGAATGAAAACATGATAGCAACGGGCTACATTGGAAAAAAAAATTCATTAATGTATTATCAGTTATCTCGCATAATTCTCTAGATTATATACCACTTCTCTAGCTGTCATGTAGTTTTTTGCATAGAAAAAATGTGGTAACCGAATTGTTTTTTTTTTTTTTGAACCAAACCATGTAAAAACGAATTCAGTAGACGATTTGTTACTTCAGTGGATCATCAATCAAAATGCCAAATATTCTACAACAAAATGCCATTTGATTAGTCAAACGGTTACATAAAGAAACATGACAATAAATAAAAGAATAGTCCTACTCAGAAATAATACATGCCCTATATGAAACATCTTTAAATTTCAGGCTTGAATCAGGAAACTACTTTCGTTTTTTTGGTCAACTGTGGTCATGAGAACTACCCACTAAAAGTTATACATTAATTTAACTTTACGGTTAATATTAGTATTCATGTATCACATGTACTATATTTGCATGCAGTTAAACCTCAAAATTGTAGTCTATGGAATCAACTGGGAGCACCAAAAATTCAAGCATGAGGGTATCAGTTAACCACTTATCTCTAAAAAAAGAAAAAGAACAAAAAAAGAAAAGAAAAAAAAAAAAAAAAAAAAAAAAAAAACACCATGTTTTAGATATGTTATTGCGTATAAAAGTTTAAATATAATAATGAACAAACGTACAAACGAACAAGATAAAGACAGGATCCCCTACAGTAAAAAAATCGTCAGGATTGCTCTATCTAACCCAACTTATATTTTGTCTTTGCACAAGTGTGATCTCAAAACAAAAATTTCTTTGCACTATACGCCAAATAATATTTATCTAATGCCATTTCATGCTTATTTAATCCTAACACGAAATATTTATATACATGCAGTCAAAAATACCAAATAAAAAACCATTGAGCACCTTTCCAACAGTGAAATTTTCTGTGCTTTCGGTACTGTATCTGATAACCCATTCAACGGTGTGTTATATTCTTAGCTGATAACATAAATCATTTTCTCTAACAACAGTAGCTGACTTGATTTACTTTTTCTAATTTGATGCTACTACCTCCATTTAGCAATCCCAGTCGCTTGAAAGTATCAAGAACTATAAACTGCAACTGTTTTATCCATTATGCATGTATAGAAGTAGTGCACATAGATGATATAAATCAACGATCGTTTTTTATAATTGAAAGATCAAATACAGAATAGGGGTAGATGTTTCTTAACAGTAATAATGCACATGCATCGGGAGGGGACGTATGACGATGACAATTATCATAATTAAAACATACAAATTCAATGCAAATTAAAGGAAGGCAAGCAATCACATTCATGTACGTGTACTTGGAACATGCACGGCATATAGCTTGCAAAGCTAAAACAAAAAAACTTGGGCTATGTATACATCACTTAAATGAGAAAGTGGTTGCCAAGTCTATTCAACATAGCTTAAATGTGATTTTTCTTAACGCACTCTTGTAGTTTTGATGATGCGTTGCTTTTGTCAACATTCGCGGTATATTGAAGCTTGATTAGCGGGAATAAATTCCATTAATAGTACAGGTAGGAGAACTCTTCCATCAAATAATTAATGCATTCCCTTGTTTTAATTCAACTTCTGCTAACAGTAGGTACCATCTACTATTCAAATAAGGAAGGAAAAAGAAATTTCCAACCTTATGTCTCAATCTCATGTACAATGGAATCAACTGGAAGTGTATATTGGGTGAGATGAATTGATTCATAATTTAAACCAAAAACAGGTTTAATTGAGGTTGCACAGACAACGAACTACATTAAATTCAAGTCATTTCAAGCAAGGTTCAAAATTCCGTTTTCCGTTTCCGTTCCGGCCATTGGTAATTTTAAAATTTCCGGTTCCGTTTCGGAAATTCCGAAATTTCCGCTTTAATTCCGGTTTTCTAGTTCCGGTACTTTTTTGCTTTAATTTGCTATATATGCTAATAAATATCCAATACTGTAATAAATTTCTAGTACATTTTTTACATTACATATACAATACACACTTTAATTAAAAATCCAGTGTGTACGATTCTGTATTTTTCATTTGAGATTTTAAAACTTTGATTAATTTTGAAAATTTTGAATTTTTTATTATGATTCGATGTAAATTAACAAAAGTATAACAACTTTTTATGAAACTATATGATTTCTTCTCCATTTATTTTTTGTCCTCATTAATTTGTTTTCTTTTTTTAATTATAATATATTTATTGTATTTATTTAATTTTTTATAAGTTTTTTTCAATATTTGAAAATCAAATCCGGAATTTAGACCGGAACCGAAATTTTGACCGGATTCCGTTCCGGTTATGAGCGGAACCGGAACGGAATCACCGGAATAACCGGAATTCCGCCGGAATTTCGAACCATGATTTCAAGAGCATACCTTGTAAAACATCACACCCGACTGTTCATCAGTCCTTGTTTTTCTTCCTTTAAAAACCATAACACAAGTTCCTGCTAAATACAAGGAAACAAATCATTATTCTTGTAATAAAATCAAAAGCACCAAAGCTTGAAACCTGAAAAGTGACTGGAGAGCATTTCGATCATATGAACTGAGGCATATATAAGCCACCAACCATGCATAACTCAGATAATTTGTGAAGTTTTGTGGGCATTTCATTAATTGCACAAAATATTACTCCATGGAAAAATACTTAGCAAAACAGTTTAAACTAATATGTTTTGACAGAATATTGGAATCAATGCATCTAAACTGCGCATTGAACGGCTCCAACAAAATAGAATATGTAACTAAATAACTCAATTCAAATTTCAGTCTATGTAGATTTGACATACTGTCAACTAATTTAACTCCCTAATTACCCACTCTATCCAATCACAATCATTCTGTTCCACTCATATTTCCATCATATATTTCAAACAAGGCCCACAAACTTCTACTTATAGTATCTGAAGCTACACATGCTTCTCATTCCATTCTCATTTCTTACTTGCACTGCATGGCTCTTTTATTTTTCTTTATTTTCTTCCTCATTCATCATAATGCACATTCTCAACCCTCTCCTGGTTACTACCCTAGCTCAAAGATCAAGCCTTCACGTTTCTACCAACTTTACAATAACGAATGGGGTCCCCAACATCAGTCTGTCTCCCGAGATCAATCATCATTAACCATATGGCTTGACAAATATTCAGGTAATATACATATATTCAGTTTATGTTAAATATGTTCAAAAACATATCAGAAAATCAATTGTAATGTCGGGTTGTATAGGCAGTGGATTCAAGTCCAAACATCCATATCGAAACGGATATTTCGGGGTCTCCGTCAAGCTTCAGAGTGGATATACAGCAGGAACAAACACTGCTTTCTTTGTGAGTAGTAAACTCTTACCGCGTATTCTAAAGAAGATATTCAGTACATAAATGTTAAAAAAAAAAAAACATATGCAGTAATATATGAAACATGTATAATATTTTATACTTTACTACCATAACATACGGCTGAAATAATGTGAAAATATAGTTAGGCTAGCACTTATTTTATGTGGAACAGAAAAAAATTAAATCATATCATGCTGGCTAGGCTTGGTGACCTACCACAAAATTGACTAGTATGAAATGTCTCTGCTTTAAACATATGAAAACAAAAGTCGCTAAAAGGCTCAACACTATACTTTCCACATTGTTACACATACTGTTACATTTAAATAGCACCCATAATAATCGAATGAAATATTTGTAGCTGTCAAACAACGAAGCACACCCAGGATTCCACGATGAGGTAGACATAGAATTCTTGGGTACAATCCCGGGAAAACCATACACCTTACAAACCAATGTGTATGTACGAGGTAGTGGTGATGGAAGAATAATTGGAAGAGAGATGCAGTTTCATCTCTGGTTTGATCCTACTGCTGATTATCACAACTATGGAATTCTATGGAATCCAGATCAAATTGTGTAAGTTCCCTTTATCTTCTACGTTTGGCCTTATAACTATGTGATGCAATAAAAGTTTTATGAACCTACTTACAGTATAAAGGGACAAACTTCACGCATGCATAACGAACTACCCTCGGTAATAAGCCCAAGCTAATAAAAGCCGAGTATCACTATCATATAGAGGAGAGCTTATTTCCTCATACATAATGCATTCATCAAATGCACATGCACTGTACACGCACATCTGCTTAGTGCTTTCCGCTGGTCAGGTCAATTCCAGGGACCATGTGCATTTTATATATGTAGAGATACTAAGATGTTGCTATCAAATTTAAAAAAAATGATAATTTCTGAATATAAGTAGCACCTGTGAAAAAACAGATTTTTTGTGGATGACATCCCGATACGTAGATATCCAAGAAAAAGTGCTGAAACATTCCCCCTACGTCCAATGTGGGTATATGGGTCCATATGGGATGCATCATCATGGGCAACAGAGAATGGGAAGTACAAAGCAGATTATAGGTACCAGCCTTTTGTTGCTAGAATGACTAGATTCAAGATTGGAGGGTGCTCAGCATATGCATCAGCGAGGTGTCGTCCAATGCCTTCATCACCTGCAAGGTATGGGCTAAGCCCACAGCAATATGCAGCAATGCGATGGGCCCAGAATAACCATATGGTTTATAATTACTGCAGTGATTCAGGCAGAGACCATTCTCTCACACCCGAATGCTAGTGTTAGAGTATTTATTTTGCTTGCTTATTTATATCTACACCTCTTTTTCAAACCAGAAAGTGTGCTGCCCTGCTACTAAAAGTTTGATCGTAGTTGAGGCGTTGGTGTCTGTTATTTTTATCTTAAATTGTAATGTGTGCGCCCCTGTGTGTAAGAGCATGGCGAGGAGTATTGTGTAAAGTAAAATGGGAGAAGCAATGCACTTCCTGCATTCATCTTATATTTTGTGATATTTGAGTTTCGTACACGTGAATATATAACATTGTTACATGGTTGTAAGAATTGCAGTATAATTTTGGTAATTTCTGTATCTTCTTACAAGTATTTTCACTTAAGCAGGGGATACTATAAAAAAGTCACTGTTAAACAAGGTGAGATTCCCTATCATCATCATCATTCTTATTATTTTTATTAATAATTGAATTAAAGTTTAATCGACAATGATTTTATTGATCAATTGTATTTGAAAAATGATACAAATCTTACTCAGTGTACGTTTACAGCTCTGTATTTACAATGTAACATGACAATTGACAATGGGCTTGCATCGAGGCCCAAAAACCTCCATTCTATGATAATGAGATACGTTATTTTGGTCGTTTCATTTCTTTTATATGTCGCCTCTTATCCCCCACACCACAACACCACCCCCCCCCCCCCCCCCCCCCCCACACACACACACACACACGGAGCTAACGATGGTTAAACTTTGCGATTTTTCTCAAATCACCGCCGACTTCATGAAACTACAAAAAAATTCGCTTGAATCTTGCAAAAATCCTGCTTCAGTATTGATTTTGTAAGTTTGCTTGCTTGCTGACGAGTTATTCGAAGTGTGATTTGAGGATTGCATGCTATGTTAAGTTGCGGCTGACTTGACTACTTTTCCATATGCTTCAATCTTGCAAAATCGTGCTTCAGCAGTGGCTTTGCAAGTGTGCTTGCCCTTTTTGGAGTAAATGAAGCTTGATCCATGATTTGTGAGTTACTTGTTGGTCATGCTTGACTTCGTCAACTGTCAGTTCATGTTTCAGTCTAATGAAGCTTTGTCACACCATAACTTGTTAATAAGTTGAGGTATATGATTCACGACTAATTAACCTTTCATAACTTGTTCTCTTCAAAAGTAGAGATCTAACTCCATATGTTTAGTTCTTGAGTGTAATACTGGATTTGCTGCTAATAATGTTGTGCTGAGATTGTCACACCATATTGTTGCTTTGCTATTAGGAATAAATTTTAGTTCATCCAATAGTGATTCGATCCACATTATTTCTGTTGTAGCACTAGCAATACTTATATATTCTGCTTCAGTACTTGAACTTGATACAGTGAGTTGTTTTTTTGAACACTATGAGATTGAGTTTTTGCCTCAGAATATACGGTGTTTAGTATTTAACCTTCTATCATCGTGATCAGTTGTCCAGTCTGCATCTGCATACCCATTAATGTTTAGTGTTTTATATGATTCAAGAATCAGTTCTTGATTTATAACCCCTTTAAGATATATGAGAATTCGTTTTATTGCTTTCCAATATTCATCCAGTGGTCTTTACGTGAATTGACTTACTTTATTTACACTGAATGTGATCTCTTGCTTGGTTATTGTAACTTATTGGCAGTGCTCCAACTATACTTCTATATTGTTTATCATTTGTTACTGTATCACATTTATTCTTTGATAAATGCAAGTTGTTTGTCACTGGAATAGATAAGGGGTTTGCCTGATCATTTTAGCCCTGATCAGTATCTCTAAAATGTATTTACTTTGACTTAGATGCATTTAAGTGTCCGATGTCCTTTTTTACTTCAATTCCAAGAAAGTAGCTTAGATTTAATAGATCTTTGATGGAGAATTCTTTGTTTAAGTGCACTGTAAGCCTGTTGATTTCTGATTCACTGCTGCCTATAATTATAAAGTCATCAACATATATTAGTATGTATGTGATAGTATCATTGGTAAACTTAGTGAATAATGAATTGTTTGATTTTGTTGAATTGTAACCAAGTTTAGCTAGAGTTAACTTTAATGTATCAAACCACACTCTTCGAGCTAGCTTAAGCCCATAAATTGCCTTGTTTAACCTGTAAACAAGTTCTTTACTCCCCTTCTATTTGAATACATGGGGTTGTTCCATGTAAACTTCATCTTGCAACACACCATTCAAAAGTTCATCATTTACATAATTGCTTAATAGTCTAATTTTAATGCAAGGCAATAGTTAAGATAATTTTAATAGAGGTTGGTTTCACAATAGGTGAGAAGGTTTCATTAAAGTCAAAAACATGTTGTTGTGAATACCCATTGGCTAGTAGTCTTGCCTTATATTTAAAAATTGAACCAATCAGCATTTTTCTTTAATCTATATGTCCACTTGCATTCTATAGTATTTTTGTGGCTTGGTAAGAAAACAAGATCTCATGTCTTGTTGCATCATGTTCTTCTTTCATGGCCGCCATCCACTTTTCATTTTGCATAGCTTGATGATATGAGCTTGACTTTTCAGTATCCAAGTTTGTACTATATATTTTTGGTTTGAATATACCACTCTTTGCTTTTGTTATCATGTGATGCCCAGTTCTTCTAGGTTGTTGATCTCTATCACTTGTTATAGCCTCTTGTTGAGTATTGGATGATAGTGCATTATCCAATACTTGATAAGGGTCCGGTTGTGTACTTATACTTTGCTGTGATGCATGGTTTGAAATTTCTGGTGATCCATTTGACTCATGACCTTGTTCTGAATTGCACACCGTGAGTTGTGGGTTAAAGTCACCTTGAATTGATACCGGTGAAAGTTGATATTCTGACTTGCTTCATTTTGATCCGATACAAATCCATCCGTTTGAACAGGTATTGAAGGTAAGGAAAACTTTGAGTTGTGTATCTTTTGTATAGTCTTGATTTATGGCCTGTTAAATGGAAACACTTGCTCATTAATTACCACATTTCTTGATATATATATATATATATCCTTCCAGAACTGTCTAAGCACTTGTAACCTTTCTGATCTGTAGCATAACCTAGGAAAGTGCATGGTGATGACATGAAACTTAACTTGTGAGTGTTATAAGGTTTTAAACAAGAAAAACACAAGTACCCAAAGATTTTCAAACTTTGATAGTCAAGCCTGATTTTATATAGTACTTCTATTGGACTCTTAAACTGCAGCACTTTGGTAGGTAGCCTGTTACACTGATGTAGCAAATGCATCTAACTATAATTTTAGTGGCATTGATGCATGAGCAAGTAGTGTAAGTCCAGTCTCAACAATGTGTCTGTGTTTTGTTTCAAAAAGCCCATTTGTTCTGATGTATATGGACATATCATTCTTTCAGTTATCCTTTCTTTTGTAAATAGTCTTTGAGTGACATGAATTCTGTCCAATTATCTGTTTGACTGGCATTTAATTGATGGTTTGTTTACTTTTCAACATTAGCTATAACCTGTAACACTGCACTGTGGGTTTCAGATTTTGATTTTAAAAGATATAACCATTCATATCTAGAATAAGCATCAGCAAATGAAATGTAATATTTATCCCCATAATTAGTGCTAATTGGTGCTAGTCCTCATAAGTCTATTGCAACTAATTCTAGTGGTCTATTATACCTAGTTTTAGAATCTGGAAATGCAGGTTTATGACTTTTATCCATTTAGCAGTAAGTACAAATGTAAGGCATAGAAAAATTATCAACAAGTATATTATTATTATTATTATACAACACTTGCTTTAAAATCTTTACACTTGAATGTCCCAATTTACAGTGCGAAACATTAAATTTCTTCTTGTTTTCTTCCTGTTTGATTTCAAAAACTTTACACTCTTTATATCTACTTGAATTAGCAATATTGAATTTGTAAATTTTCTTAACTTCTCTACACTGCAAAAGAATTTCTTTAGTTAGAATATCTCTAACTAGACAATATTTGGGCTAAGATTCAAAGTAGACATCATTAAATTTTGCAAACAGCGATACACTTATTGAATTTTTACTAATTAAAGGGGCTCTTAATAAATTATTAAGATAAAACAACCTTTTACCCTTAATACATGCATCCCTATTATGAGTAATTTTAATTGACTTACCATTTCCCATATGTAATGATTGTTTACCTCTATACTTCTTGTTGTCAAGATTTAAATTACTTTGATTATTAGTCACATGATTAGTAGCTCCTGAATCTGGATACCAACTTTCATCTTAAATGTCTTCCACTTAAGTTGATTCTGCATTTAAACTTTCTGAATGATTTTTACCATTCGTTGTGTGTTGACCATATTAGCACTTGGAGTATAGTTTCTTGAATTTTTGTTACTGTATTGTAATCTGAAGTAGCACTTGTTTGCACCATGGCCAAACTTCTCACAAATTTGACATCTAAGTCTACGATTGTTGTTAATGCTCCACCTTCCTCCTCTTCCTTTGCCTCTATATTGCTGACCTTCTCTTTGATAGTTAGTATCGGTTTTATTTCTGCCATAATTGCTTCTTTTTCGGTTTTTACCTTTACTGTTGCTAACAAAATCAGTAGAGAAATCTAAAATTGCAGGTTTCTTTTGTTCTATTCTACCTTCATGAGCAAAGAGAGAAGAATGAACATATTGAATAGATGGTGCTATCTCTTTTGAGAATATCACTGCCACAACAGAGAGAATATCACTGCCACAACAGACTCATATTCATCATCGAGACCTTCCAATATGCACAAGACTTGCTCTGTATTGGTGATCTTGTGGCCAACCGATGCTAATTGATCATGGTCAAGTACTCTGTCATAGATAAGTTATCTTTCTTGCAGTTCTATAGTTGCCTTTTATAGTACATTATTTTTGTTGTTGATTGTGTATTGAACACTTGCTCAATTGTTGACCATATTTCGTGCAGTTTTGCATCCAACTAACTGTGGAAACAAGTTTGCACTGATTGATGATAGTAATCATGAACTGAATGGACTGTCTTGTCTTTGATAAATCACATATTCTTAATTACTCACTAGCTTTCCTTCATTGCTTGTGATGTATCTAGGTGGTGTGTCCATAGTTCTAAGAACATGATCTTCAAACCCATATCCTCTTATTGCAGTTTCAATTTGGAATTTCCAAGAAGAAAATAGATTGATCGAGTTGTATGGAGATCAACTGACTTTGGGGTTTGATTATGGCCTTGATCAAACCTTGGGTTGTATTCTACCTTGTTGCAGAGTTACTTAGGTTTGAATTTGCTGAAGCAGAGTTATTAACAACTCCTTCTACCATTAAGCTGAAGAGATAACATCAAGAATTACTAACTTAATAGGTATTCTCTGACAACATTTGATGTGCAGCCAGAGATTCCAGGTGGTGAGATTTCTCTGATGGCAATTTCTTGGCAAGGCACACTAAGAATTTGGGTATGAGCTGATAAGGTGATGCTGCTTTTAAGCAGTTTTTTTTGTGGCTCCGATACCAAATTAAAGTTTGAATGAGAATGATTTTATTGATCAATTGTATTTGGAAAAATGATACAAATCTTGCTCAATGCACATTTACAACTCTATATTTATAATGTAACATGATAATTGATAATGGGCTTGCATTGAGGCCCAGAAACCTGCATTCTATGATACCTGCATTCTATTCTATGATACTGAGATATGTTATGCTGGTCGGTTCATTTTTTTATTCTGCTTTCTCTTATTAATCGGTAAGATTCACAATTTTTTTTATCCAACTGTGGAACTTCCACAAATACCATTAAACATAAACATAATGTCATTAGTCCTATTTTTTGGTGAAAGTTTTTAATAATACAACAGCCACAGGTTCGTATTTTGATCATGACAATTTATGCATATTTATAATTTTTCTATTTTTTGGTCTTTTATAATTTATGTCTGCTCTTTGTATCAATAATTCATCATCAACTCTTTGTTTACTATAGATATTAAGTCAAACACACTCTATATTTTGATTTTTGTACAACATGGATTACGTCATGAAAAAAATATTCTTTTTTAATATTTGAAAAAGAGATTTTCATTTTGTCAAAGATGTTAAAGAATATTATAGAGGATTTAACAGTTTATTACTTACATATTGTATCTTGTAGTTTTCTCTAACTATTATATTTGCTGTTGCATAATTATTTCGGTTCCCAATTAATCTAGACATAAATATGAGTCATGTATTGTTGAATTATTAATCAACTCATCAATAATCAATGTTCATTCAATGATTGCAGCATAATTTCGATTTGAAGTTTGAGGATATTGATAATTATTAGTCAACTCATCAATAATCAATGTTCGTTCAGAGATTGCATCCTAACATAATTCTGATTTGAAGTTTGAAGATTTGAAACCCGTCGGATATATTAATCAAACTGTGCTTCCACTATTAGCGAAATAATCTTAGGTTGTATCAATTTTCAGATTTTGGATTTCTTTTTCTGATTGGTTTCATTCTTCTTGCAACGTGTAACGACCTGCCTTTTTGGACATTTAAGCAGACACTCATGTCATGGACGTTTAAGCAGACACTCATGCCATTCAGAAGGGCAGATTGTTATGGTGTAAATAAGAAAAAGAGAAAGAAATAAAACTAATACAAAATCTTGCAGCGGAATGACAAAATATAATAATCAAATAACAGTTCATGAAGTTGTTTTAAAAATACATTTGATTATCTTTACAACACAAACATCAGAGTTACATAAACAGGAATAAATAAATAAATAAATAAATGCAGCGGGAAAACATGATGCAGCGGAGTATAATAAATTATACTAGTATAAATCTTCTTCTTCGTCCTCCAAAAGTAAGGTCTTCAACCCTGAAATGCTCAGGCTGACCCGAGCGAATTGAAAAGGCAAAACATTAGAGTTAGAACTAAAAAGATCTTATGTAAGTTAAATCAATGGTAAATATGGGTGTGACGATGTCAGAGATGTTTACAGGGTTTGACATCTCCTATCCAGTGTCTAACGTAAGTGTAGTAACTTAAGAGATGCTCAAGATTTACATTTCCTAAGGATCCATTAAACTATCTACTATGTAGTACAATACGCTATTATAATATGTCTACAGTAAAGTAATAGTATTAAAATAGCGTTAAGGCGTTACCCATATCTCCCTTAACACATTTTATATATTCTCATAGTCTATACAGTGCTCTAAGCTCCTCCGTAAACTGGAGGTTTACCTAGAGGGTACTCCATAGGTTTGGTACAAAACAAACGCTTAGAAGGCGCTTTAGGGCATGTGAACACGGCACTCAAGGCAATGCCAGGGTAGATATACCAATTGCGGATCTGGACTGGTGGTAACGCATAGCACCTACTACCGCCCACCTCGGAACACACTTCCATAATCAAAATCAAAGGGTGGCCACCATATCAATCACAAAGCAATAGAAATTGTACCGAAGAAATGTGTCCGATCAGAGGTGCGACCTCACCTGGCTCGGCTTGGCTCCTGTTAGAGTCACATCTAAGCTGACTCACGGGAGTTAGGGTCATGTCATACCTCATACAGAAATCGTTCACCAAACCATCCTACTTCATTTCTGGAATCTCCACCACGTACACAGTTGTCAAAGTGGTTTTTGGTATTAGCAGAGAGTTTGACAATATCTGATTCCGGTCTCTTTGACAACCAAACACTTATTTCATACCAAATGATTCTTTTACATTTCGAAAGTCAATTCATAATTTATATCAAAATATCATATTCTCAAACCATATCACTTTTGAAATCATATTCACTTTGAAATCATACTCACCTTTGAAATCATATCATTTTCGACATCATAATTTCTTTCAAAATCATATTTTTATTTTGGTTAAATCCTCACTTCAAAATCATCATATTCAATTAACTATAACATTTAAATCCCAACTTAGGTTATAACATCATTTAGCTATATTTGCTTTTAAACCAATGAATTTTGAATATAAACACTTCTCTTTTACTTAGTCTGAAAATTTAGAAAATAGTTTAAATAGTTATAAATAGTTGGAATAGCTATAAATAGTAAATGCTCTAAAAATAGTTTAATTATAGATTTAAGATAAAGTTAAATTGATTTAAGATAGTTAAATAGGTTTAAAATATATCAAATATAATTAAAATAGATTGATTAGATTTAAAATAAGTTAAAGAGGGTTAATTAGTTTTAAAATAAATTAAATGGTTTAAAATAGGTTAAATGATTTAATATAGTTAATGTAGGTTAAAATAGTTTAATAATTCGAAAATTTTAGTAATTATAAATTTTAAAATAATATATTTTAAACAGTTTATAATAAAATATCAATTTGGAATTTAAACCAATTTAACTATTTATTTCATTTCAAAACATTTGGACTATTTTCAACTTTCAAAAACCAAATTTGAAATCTTTCAATCCAAATTCTTAGTACAATATTTAATTCTATATTTCTTTCAATCCAAGTTTGAAATACCAATTTAAATTACTCCAATTTCAATATATTTCAAAGTTATATTTCAAACAATTTTAATAACTCAATTTCAATAAACTTCACTTATACTTCAAATTCAAATTTAAAATTTCAATTAAATTTCATTAAACCGTTCCTTTAAACCGAATCCATACTTTTTTAACGTAAAACTTGAATTTCGATAATAATTCAATTCATATAAAACAAGTTTTATTTCAAAATGTCATTTAAGTAAACTCAAAAATTAAGGATTTAAAAATCGTTTAATTTAACCAATCCTGTGTTTGTATATAATTCTCTACCCTAGGGTCAAGTGATACGGATATTTATCATTTTAATCTGCAATGTAAAATTTTACGGTTATATATCGTTTCAAACCGCAATCCCGAATTAATATTAAAATCCATAAAATTGCTCAAGTCTGTCATTTCAATCTATAATGAATTTTTTCTAATATATAGATCGTTTGGGTATATATCATTTCAACCCATAATGATTTTCTAATAATAACCAAGGGAACATGCAGAGTGATAACAATATATAAATCAGACATAACATCCAATCATCCAATATTAAAAATCAAATATCCATCAAAATCATCATTCAATTCAACCAATAAATATCAACAATTAACGAATTATCAATGACAGGTATTAAACTGACAATTTAAATTCAATAATAAATTAAATAACAATTTAATTCAAAATAATAAAAATTAATAGGAATAGCAGTTTAAACATATCAAACAACCATAAATAAATTTCTAATCACATCATAAATTTAATTTAACTAACATAAAAAAAATTTAGAAGTTGTGAGTGGCGTCGAAACACTCACCTTTGAATTTAGATCGATTTAAAACCCAATTTAGGACCCAAATTCAAACAGTCTCAAAATTCATCCAAAGCGGCGTCAAAATATCCGGAATTTTGACACGATCCTAACAAAACAAAGCGTCTCCAAATCCGAGTCCGTATGCAAAAGTTATTCGAGTTAAAATGTTTGAAAACTTAAGTTTTAAATAAAATAATATTAGCCATAGAAAATTTCCTACGTCATCAGGCCTTAACCTTCAAAGTCATGACCAATGAACCCAAAACACCAACCTTAACCGACCAAATTTACTTGCCTACAACCGCCGTTTGCTACGCCGCCAACTCCATCATGTTCGCCTCCACCACCGCTACCATCGGCCAGAACCCCTATGCCTCCGCCGTCGCCTATGCAGACCCGCCGCCTCCTAAATTTAGGGTTTTTGAAACCCAAGTCCACTAAATTTAGACGCCTCTGACCGAATTAGCCCACATGACCACCACCACCGAGCTCCTATAGCCAAGCATGACAAAACCTATATCTCAATTTCGCCAATCGCGATCTAAATTGAAAAACCCCAATCAAAACTTTGACCACGATTTCCAGTTGATTTTGTTCATTTTTACGAAAAAAGAACACTTTCCGTAGACTCGCATGGTTGCATGCTTCAAAATGGTATATAATTCGTTAGGGTTTGGAGGAGTTTGAATTTCGATTTGGTTTTGAAACTGAATTTGAGGGATTGAGAATTGAAATTTGTTTCTGCCATTGGAAAGAGGAGATGAGAAGGAATATACGTACATGCAAAAGAAAATAATTAGTAGCTAAGGTTTATAACGGGCTATTTACAGCCAGATCGGAAATAGAAATGAATGTGCCAGATTTATTCGAAAGTTGAACGAGAAATGACCCGAAAAGCCCGTTTCGTTCCCGAAACGAAATAGGTCATCCCATATATCAAAATGTTTTCAATATTTTTAAACTCAATGGAATAGGTTTCAAGTCCAAGTTCCATCGTATGAAGAAGTTATGTTAAAATCAACTTATTTCAAATTGATTTCATAGATTTCAATTAAATTGATTTTTAGGCGTTTCGAGTCCGTACGATCAAACGACAAGTACGGTCGCTACAAAACTTGAAATCTTCTAATAATTCACCATTACGGACCAGATGAAACGGGTTTCGTCGAAATCCAAGATAGTAGCCAAAATGGCTATTTTCACGTTAACTAAATATATTAAAATTAATTAATTATATCAATTTTCATTCAAATTTGATAATTACCAAATTTCATCATTTTGAATCACTTAGACATTTACAATGACTTAATACAAGTTTATATAACAATTCAGTGTTGGTTATATACTAATTACAGTGTTCAACTTACACTGTAATTAAATCCAATTATTTAAAATTTAATTTCAATAAATTGATTTAATTTGATTTCAATCTTTATATTCAATCAATTATTACTCAAATAGCATAGTTAATGTTCATTGATGTCTTATTTCAATAATATGCTACAATTTCCATCTTTTATTTGTATTAACTACTATATTTCAATTTTATTGGATTTTTTCAATTTTACACATTTATTATAATTTAAAATCCCAATTAATTATTTTATCTTGGTTCCATTCTTTTGATTACATCAATTATTGTCATGTAAATAAAATTAACATCTCCATACATTTTATTATATTCAAAATTTGCAAATATCGTATTAACTTATATTATTGTAACATTTATTTACATTAAATTGCAATTGATTAATTAAATCGGTACAAATTAACAATTGTCACCATCTCTACATTTAATAACATTTGTAAGTTTATTATTTACAGAAAAGTTATAACCACTATCCAGTCTCTATTTATTGTGCATATGTAATTAATTAATACATCCTTTAAACTATTGATTTCTTCTTAAATCAAATTATCAATTAATACATACATTACTATAATTTATTTACAACCTATATCAGTTATAACTCTTTAATTCTTTTAATTAATTGGAATTTCATTCAAATTGTTAATAATTAACTTAAATTAACATTATTACATTTCATTTTAGTTAAAATTTCATTAGTACATCCCAAATTTTTATTTCTTTCAATATTAAATTACCAAAATCTTATTAAATTAACAAATTTAATTATCAAAAATTGCGGGTCGTTACACAACGACGGTAATGAATCTCTATTAGAATTTAACTTTCAATCTCAAGGGAATCTCTTCATTCCTATTTTCTCTTTTCTCCTATTTCGACTCCGAACTTTTAATTGGAATTACTTTTCAATCCGAATTTCAAATTTCAACTTCGAATTTTTGATTCATTATTGTAGTCTTTTTATATAATTGTCTACCAATCGTATAAGATGGTATTTGGAGATAGTCTTTCTAGCAACGCTTAAAATCGTTATTTCATAACGTTGGATGGTTTTAGTTTGTTGCCAACATTTAAATTGCTTAGATTGTTAATCACATGATTAGTGGCTTCTGAATATGGATACCAGCTTTCATCTTGAATGTCTTCCACTTAAGTTGATTATGCATTTAAACTTTCTAAATGATTTTTACCATTTGCTATGTGTTGACCATATTATCACTTGGAGTATAGTTTCTTGAATTTTTGTTATAGCATTGTGATGGTGTGTAATTTGCATCAAATCTGAAGTAGCACTTATCTGCACCATGGCCAAACTTCTCGCAAAATTGACATCTAAGTCTACTATTGTCATTATTACTCCACTTTCCTCCTTTTCCTTTGCCTCTATATTGCTGACCTTCTTTTTGGTAGTTAATATTGGTTTTATTTCTGCCATAATTGCTTCTTTTTTGGTTTTTACCTTTACTGTTGCTAACAAAATTAGTAGAGAAATATAAAATTGTAGGTTTCTTTTGTTCTATTCTACCTTCATGAGCAAGGAGAGAAGAATGAACATATTGAATAGATGGTGTTATCTCTTTTGAGGATATCACTGCCACAACAGACTCATATTCATCATCGAGACCTCCCAATATGCACAAGACTTGCTCTGTGTCAGTGATCATGTGGCCAACTGATGCTAATTGATCACAAAGTGTCTTGATCTTGGTCAAGTACTCTGTCATAGATAAGTTATCTTTCTTGCAATTCTATAGTTGCCTTTTGTAGTACATTATTCTTGCTGTTGATTTTGTATTGAACACTTGCTCAATTATTGACCATATTTCATGAGCAGATTTGCATCCAACGAGCTATGGAAACAAGTTTGCACTGATTGATGATAGTAATCATGAACTGATCAGACCATCTTTTCTTTGATGAATCACATATTCTTGATTACTCACTAGCTTTCCTTCATTGTCTGCGATGTATCTAGTTGGTGTGTCCAGAGTTCCAAGAACATGATCTTCAATCCCATATCCTCTGATTGCAGTTTCAATCTGGAATTTCCAAAGAAGAAAATTGATTGATCAAGTTGTATGGCGATCAAATGACTTTGGGGTTTGATTATGGCCTTGATCAAATCTTGGGTTGTATTCTGCCTTGTTACAGAGTTGTTTGGGTTTGAATTTGCTGAAGCGGAGTTATTAACATCTCCTTCTGCCATTAAGCTGAAGAGATAATATCAAGAATTACTAACTGATGGGTATTCATTGACAACACTTGATGTGCAGCCAGAGATTCCAGTGATGAGATTTCTCTGATGGCGGTTTCTTGGCAAGGCACACCAAGAATTTGCGTATGAAGTTGATAAGGTGATGCTGCTCTTGAAACATAACAGTTGACTCAACAGCGGCAATGATCAGACGATGAGAATCTTGATTTTCAGATGATAGCCAGGCATAGCCAGATTATCAAATGATGAAAATTCTCTAATGATGATCTAAGCTTGGCTTTTTTCTGCTGTTAAGCAGTATTTTTTTTACTTTTTGGCTCCGATACTAAATTAAAGTTTGAAGAGAATGATTTTATTGATCAATTGTATTTGAAAAATGATACAAATCTAATTCAGTGTACATTTATAACTCTGTATTTATAATGTAACATGATAATTGATAATTGGCTTGCATTGAAGCCCAAAAACCTGCATTCTATGATACCTGCATTTTATTCTATGAAACTGAGATATGTTATGTTGGTCGGTTCATTTCTTTTATTCTGCTTTCTCTTATTAGTTGGTAAGATTCACAATTTCTTTATCCAACTATGGAACTTCCAAAAATACCCTTAAACATAAACATAATGCCATTAGTTCTATTTTTTACTGAAATTTTTTAACAATATAACAGCCACATGTTTGTATTTTGATTATGACAATTTTTGCATATTTATAATTTTTTATTTTTTTCGGTCTTTTATAATTTATGTCTACTCTTTGTATCAATAATTCATCGTCAACTCTTTGTTTACTACACATATTAAGTCAAATGCACTCTATATTTTGGCTTTTGTACAACATGGATTACTTCATGAGAAAAATATTCTATTTTAGTATTTGAAAAGGATATTTTCATTTTGTCAACGATGTTAAAGAATATTGTAGAGGATTAAGCAGTTTATTACTTACCTATTGTATTTTGTAGTTTTCTCTAATTATTACATTTCCAACTACATAATTATTTGGGTTCCCAACTAATCTAGATATAAATATGAGTCATGTATTTTTGAATTATTAATCATCTCATCAATAATCAATGTTTCATTCAGAGATTGCATCCTAACATAATTTCGATTTGAAGTTTGAGGATATTGTTGAATTATTAACCAACTCATCAATAATCAATATTCGTTCAGATTTTGCATCTTAACATAATTCTGATTTGATGTTTGAAGATTTGAAACCTGTTGGATATATTACTCAAACCGTGCTTCCACTACTAGCGAAATAATCTAAGATTTTGTATCAATTTTCAGATTTTGGATTTCTTTTTCTGATTGGTGTCAATCTTCTTGCAACGACGGTAATGAACCTCTATTGGAATTTCACTTTCAATCTCACGGGAATCTCTTCATTCCTATTTTCTCTTTTCTCATATTTCGACTCCGAATTTATGATTGGAATTACTCTTCCAATCTGAGTTCAAACTTCGGATTTTTGATTCATTATTGTAGTCTTTTTAGATAATTGTCTACCAATTAGATAAGATGGTATTTGAAGATAGTCTTTCTAGCAGCACTTAAAATCATTATTTCATTACATTAGAAGGTTTTTGTAACGACCCACCTTTTTGGACAGTTTAAAACTGACGATCCAATACACATGCCGATTTCAAACCATTCAAAAGGGCAGATGGTTATTGGGGTAAATAAGAAAAGAAAAGAAAAGAAAGGGAAATAAAGCAAATGAAACAACACAGAATCTCGCAGCAGAACGATAAAATATAATAGTCAAATAAACAGTTCATAAAGCTGTTTACAATACTTTGATCATTATTTATACAACATTTATCAGAGTTATACATATACAACAGAACAAATAAAATAATGCAGCAGACAGAATGATGCAAGGATAATAATAGTAATAGTATGCCAAATTTTCGTCTTCATCCTCCAGAATAGATCTTCAAAAATCTGAAACTCAGGACTGACCCGAGCGTAATGAAAAGACAAAACACTCGAGTCAGGACTAAAATATCCTTATGAAATTTAAATCAATCGTAAATAAATATGAGTGTAACGGCGTCAGGAATTTTTACGGGGTTTTACATCTCCTATCCAGTGTCAACGTGCGTGCGATAACTCAAGAGATGTTACGGGATTTTCCATCTCTCAAGGATCCGTTAAACAATCTACTAAGTAGTAATGTACGCTAAGTAGATAATGCCTATCAGTAATATAAAGTACCAAAATAGCGTTAAGGCGTTACCATAATCCCCCTTAACACATTTTTATAATGCCATAGTCTATACAGCACCGTAAACCCCACAGTAAACTAGTGGTTATCAGAGGGTACCCCATAGGTATAACACAAAACAAAATGTAGTGGTCGCGAATAGGATAATCAGTATGACAAGGTACATGAGGCGATACCAACTAGGATACTAGTAGTTGCGTGATCCGGACTGATGTTGAGCATAGCCAGCAGCTACCTCAACACCACGAAACAACACTCCCAAATCGAGGGGTGCACCTAAATCAAATCACAAAAGGTAATAGATATGGTATCGAAGAAGTGTGTTCGCTAGAGGTGGCGAACCTAAATGGCCCGGCGCGGCTCCTGTTTTAGTCATGTCAGGGGTCATCCAATATCGTTCTCTTTCTTCAGTCAACGCGTTCACCAAACCATCCACTTCATTCTGGATCAACACTCCGTGTATAATAGTTATTAAAGTGGTGTTCGATATCGACAGAGAGTATGTCCATATCCGATCCCGGTCTCTTTAATAACTACGTATTATTACACCGTTGGCTCTTTACATTTCAAATCGATTCATAATTGATATCAAAATATCATATTCGCTTCAAAAATCAAGTCCATTTCAAATATCATCGTATCTATTCAAATGTAAGATTCCGTTTCAAAAATCATTTTTCGCCTCAATATCCCATTTCGATTTCAAGATCATTTCGAATTTCAATTTAGGTTGCAACTTCATTTAACTCAATTCGTATTTAAATTCAAGATTTAAACATAAACATTTCACCTTATTGACCAGCTTGAATTTTTAGAAAAATAGTTTAAGTAGTTTAAAAGTAGTTTAAATAATTAAAATACTTAAAAATACTTAAAATCTTTAAATGGATTTCAAATAGATAAATTAATTTAAAATAATTTAAATTGGGTTAAATAGATTTAAAATAGATTAAAATAAGTTAACATGGTTTAAGATGGGTTAAAAATAATTTAATATAGTTAATATAGGTTAAAATAGTTTAAGTATTTAAAGATGGTTTATATAACAGAGTAATTTGGAAAACAAAAATGAACAGCGTCAAAACCAAACTGTTCCAATTATAACTTCCCATTTCAAATCAATTTCAATTTCCATTCTACCGATTCGATTTCGATTTCAATTCAAATCAATGTCGACTTTGACTTCAAATTAAATCAATTCTACATTCACCTTCAATTAATTCAATTTCAATTTATATCGATTTGGAGTTTGATTTTTCAAAATATCAATTTATAGCACTTAACAAAATTGTCCTTCAATATTCAAATTTAAATCCAAATTTCAAGTATGATTCAATTTCAACCTCAATTTCAAAATATCATTTTTATATCACTTTTACTTAGTAATACTCAAAGCTTGAAATAATGTTAAATCTTTAAAACAAACAAATTTAGAAATTCAATCATATCCCAAATTTTTTTAATTTCAAAGTCTCAACTTAAATTATTTAACAATTTATTTTAACCAAAATTTATTTCAACCTTCCAAACTCAATTTTCGATAAATTCGATTTCTATAAATTGATTTCTATTTATAACTTTTAAATCAAAATATTTAAATAAATTTCAAATCGACGATTTTAAAAATTATTAATTTAGCCAATCCGGTGTCCGTATATAATTTTCTATCCTATGGCCAAGTGATTAGTTATTTCAGTTAAATGTCAGGGATGAATATATATCACTTAAACCAAATCACAGTGTCATATGTATGCATAACAGTATATATATAAGCAAATAAACATCCAAACATTTAAATATCAACCAATAACATCCATCGAAATACATCATCCAATAGACAATATAATTCATGGCAATTTCATAGTTATCAATGTCGGATAATTTAATCGCAATTCAATTTTAATTTCAATTTAACTGTCAATTTAATTTTCAACGGTTAATTCAAATGACAATCTATATGACCATTTAATTTTATCAAACAACGACAATAAAATTAATATCACTTTAAAATATTAAACTTAACTACCATAAAGATATTCAGTACGTTGTGAGCGTTATAAAACACTCACCTTGATATCCTGTTGTCACCGAGACGTTCCGGTTTGGAACTAAACCGCACGACTTCCGATTTTAGCCCAAATTTCAACCGTCTCCAAATTCATCCAATATAGTTTCATTTCGAAGCTCTCTTCATTACGATCGCAATGCAAAAAGTTTTGTTCCAATCGGACCTCGTATGCAGAAGTTATACATTTTTAAGTTATCGACATTCGAATTTATAAAACAATTTATATCATATTTAAATTAATCCATACCCAACGCAATGAAGCCCAGCCCACTCAACATCTTCTTCCCCAACGAAGCCTGTACGTGAAAAATGCACAAACCCACCATTGTTGTGCACCAATCTCCAGTGATACGGAGCTCCGATACTCCGTTTGACATGCCGTCTTCGCCAAACTTCTTCTCTTCGAAGTCTCCACCATCTCGACCACAAAGACACACGCTCGGCCACACCTAGGAAATCGCGACCTGTAGCATTCCTCTCGAATACGTTCAGGTCGCACGTCCCAACCCACAACCGCACACCACCAAAACGTGCCCCGAGGTGCTATCTTCGACGACGAGCTCAAATACGCACTCCAATCCGCGAATCGATCGCTAAATCACTCGATTTAGCAAACCCTATCTCACTAGTTCCCACGTTCAACTCCATAAACCAAAGCCGCACCTCACAATAGCTATACCAAATCAAAGAGGAGGAAGAAATTCGAATTTAGGAACTGGTTTGAAGATTTTTAGATCAGTAATTTGTGAGATATAATTTTTCAAAGCTCCCATTTTTATTTTTCAAAGCTTCATTATTATTTTCCCTCTGTGCTCGGCTGTTACGAATAGAAGGAAGCGTGTTTAAAAAGGAAGTGGTACAGTGATAGGTCAGGATGGCTGAGAAAAGAAAGAAAAGAGACAGATGTGAAGGGTATGGTCAAATCAAATTTATATATATTATTATTTTAAATTCAAATATCTAGATATTTATTTCAAACTCCTATCAAGACGTGCCTCTAGGCGTTCATAATGTTATACCCCTATTTCGGACGCAATGGAAAAGGTTTCAAGCCCTAATTCGATCGTATGTGCGAGTTACGGAAATAAACGATCAAATTTAAATTAAACCGATTAAACGAATTTCTATGCGTTTTGGCTTGCCCCGGAAAAACGGTAAATCCGATTGACACGAAATTTGAAGTCTTACAATAATATCACGTTATGGATCCGATGAATCTGGTTTCGTCGAAATCCGAGACTGTTTGAAAAATGACTATTTTAACTCGTCAATTAAATATTAAAATATTCAATTTTCACAAATTTACTTTTAATTCGATTTTAAAAGTTCTACAACATCCTTCTAACTTTAATATGATAAAATAAATTTTACAAATCATTTTTTTATCATATTAAACCCGTTATTCAATTATTCGATAAATTCCAAATATTAAATTTAAACAATTTTGATTATCCAATAATTCATTATCCTTTGAAATATTTGAAACTGAACTTATAAGGTTCAACTTTTAAACCAATTCACATCTTAGAACACTATTTCCATTTTACAGTTATTCAATTATTCAATAATTTTTAAATATTTTCTTTAAACAATTTACCTGTTCAACATTCAATTATTTAATTTTCAATAGGTTTTACTTATCAATCAATTACTCTATTATACCCTAATGAATTCAACATTTATTATCCTATCCAACTATTGATTGCAAAGGCATTCACTAAGTAGCATTTATTTTTCAATACTTATTACTATTCAAATCTTCGAAACCAATCTATTAAAATTTGTACTTCTACCTAAATCATTCACAATTCTTATTCACTTATTTACATTGGTTTTTCCATATATTCCCTTATAACCAAGTTATAATATTTGAGTCAATTCAATTAGATTGGAACTCCATTCAATCTATAAATAATTATTTGGATAATTATTGTTGCAATTCATTCCAGTTATTATTATTCCAAACGAATTACAATTTTTTTCTAACATTAAATCACGAAATCTTATTAAATTAGCTATTTTAATTATCGAAGATATATGGGTCGTTACACTCTCCCCCACTCAAAACTTTTCGTCCCCGAAAAGGAAAAAGAAGGGGAAAAGGAACTAAGTATAGAATTCAACATTAGATATATTTTATTCAAAGTTACCAACATATAAAACAATGAAATTCCATTTATAAAGTCATAACTACGCTTCCACTAAGTTACTCCAAACGGCTTTCTAACTTTAAAGTTAGTTATCAAACAAGTTATAAAATTTTAAAACTCGAAAATTTCCTAACACCCGAATTTATGAAAAAATTCGGCAGAGTCTCCTTTGCGCGGCTCGATCAGAAAAAAATGACAGTATATATATCACAAATATACATCTCATCAAGTGATGAGGCATCCCCCAGGGAAAAAAGTGTAAAAGTACGGTATGTAATCCGAGATATGTACCTTATATATTATTAGCGAGCATATACGGCTAATATAGCGTGAAAGCGAGCTCCAAATGTGAAGCAAGCGCAATCCGCACCTACTAAATACTCAACAAACCATGAGAAACATGCATATATGAAAATAATATCAATATACATCATATAGCAACATAACAACTACATGTGCCAACATAGCAAATGCAACAAAACAACAAATGCATCCACCAAATCAATTGTCATCCAATAATCATCCTACAAATCCATAACCAATCAATATAAATTCACTTCTCATTAATATTTATTGACTTGGTTTTCAATTTTTAATCTCAGTTGATTCATTAACGTTGGATTTTACTAACATTCATTCTCAATTCAATTAGTTAACATTCACTAATTTATATTTACATTAGTTCACTTTCAATTTGAATCAAATTAAATTCTATTTAAATTCATTTAACTTCCAATTTGATTTCAATGATTTATAGCTTTCAATTTCATTAACACTTAACGAATTATATACAATCAACTAACAATCATATAACAACCAAACCATACCCAACATAACCAAATTATTGATTTTACATTCAATCTGGTTTATCTGTTTCAATTCCAATTTGATTCTTAGCTATACCAAATTCTTTTGTTTACATTTACTTCATATTCAGTTTCAGTTAATAACAAATTTATTGGCGGAACATTTTATTAATCTTCACTTTAATTTATAGTCATTCCATAAAAGTCTAACTTCTTATATATGTAGTTTATAGTTATCTCAAAAGTTACAAATTTATCTTCACATATTTTTCTTTTTGTTGCAAATTTATACTTAATTCTACAACCAGTTTACAAAAACATTTCTTGACTCAATGGCCTTTTTCTTAAGTAGGTGGTTCCATTTATCCATTCATCATTTCATGCTATATTTAAGTATATATAATTTTTATCACAATCAAAATTTTCCATTTATACACATTTTAATTCCTTTTTGAGTTTTCCTTACTTGTATATTTCAATTACTTTCAGGTTCTGTTTATTTGTATAATATCTCATTACCTATCCAAAACATCATTTCAACTTCTTAATATTTGGTAAGTCATATTATATGTTATTAGAATGCAAATTTGGTATTATACAAATTTATAGAATTTCATTTTACTTAATTAGAATGTTCACAAATTTGATTTATTTAAATCCTCTTTACCTTTCAACTTTAAAGGTACACTACAACTCTAAATTTTTCCCAAAACATAAGCTTAGATATCTTGATCGTCTTATTTTATAAATTCTGGTTATTCACATTTCATTCAAATTATTTGAAAATTATTAATTAACAGAACTTAGAAATTTAAATGCCCGATTCTTTTCAAATCGTTTGAAATAAATATATATACTTATATCTTTAACATATCAAATCATACCTTTGGAGTTTAAACCAAAACCCATTTATCCAAATAATTTCGAAGAAAAGCAAAGCTTCTCTGAAGTCTTCCCCACTTTGAGACTCGAAAATGAACGTCGATGATGTTGCGCAATCATCACCAAAATTATTTTCCAGCGACATAAGTGAGGAGTACTGAATTCATTCCTTCCTTTAAAAATCCTTTCAACATATCTCCATAAACAATTTCCAACTAATATTACTATATATTTCTTCAAAGCTTTGAGAACCATTTTAAAATTCCCGGGTCTTAAATCCAATATTTCTCAATTTAAATCTATTTTAATTTATAAGTCACCTTTATAAAATATTCTTATAAGATTTTCTTTCTTAAAACACTCCACAAGTGTTTTATCATTGTTCATTTTGTAATTCACCTTATTTATTAAATTACAATATCCAATTAATGATAATAACCAATAATATTATCATTCCTAACAACCAGGTAAGCTAGATAAGTCACAATAATTTCTGAAAATTTTTCTTTATATACAAAATATAATTAGAGCAAAATTATTTCATTTACCCAATTTCAAAACAATACTATGTCGAATTGTTCTGTTTAAGTGTTTAGAGATTCCTATCAATGACGTTAATTACTCGTATTGATCAGAATCCATAAGCCACTCAAAAAATCAACCGACACAATATAAAACACTTTTATATCACTAACAAATACGCTCTCTCATATATATACACTCAGCGACTCATCATAGGGTATTACTACCCTATTTATAAAGAGTCAGACCCCACAAAGCTAAGGTTATCGCTAAACCAAAGCTCTGATACCAACTGTACCGACCCAACTTTTTGTACAGTTTAAAACCGACGATCCAATACACATGTCGATTACAAACCATTCAAAAGGGCAGATGGTTATTGGGGTAAATAAGAAAAGAAAAGAAAAGAAAGGGAAATAAAGGAAATGAAACAACACAGAATCTCGCAGCGGAACGGTAAAATATAATAATCAAATAAACAGTTCACGAAGCTGTTTACAATACTTTGATCATTATTTATAAAAAATTTATCAGAGTTATACATATACAACAGAACAAATAAAATAATGCAGCAGACAGCATGATGCAAGGATAATTATGTAATAGTATACCAAATCTTCGTCTTCATCCTCCAGAATAGATCTTCAAAAATCTGAAATTCAGGACTGACTCGAGCGTAATGGAAAGACAAAACACTCGAGTCAGGACTAAAATATCCCTATGAAAGTTAAATCAATCGTAAATAAATATGAGTGTAACGGCGTCAGGGATGTTTACGGGGTTTTACATCTCCTATCCAGTGTCAACGTGCGTGCGATAACTCAAGAGATGTTACGGGATTTTCCATCTCTCAAGGATCCGTTAAACTATCCACTAGGTAGTAATGTACGCTAAGTAGATAATGCCTATCAGTAATATAAAGTATCAAAATAGCGTTAAGGCGTTACCATAATCCCCCTTAACACATTTTTATAATGCCATAGTCTATACAGCACCGTAAACCCCACCGTAAACTAGTGGTTATCAGAGGGTACCCCATAGGTATAACACAAAAAAAAACGTAGTGGTCGCGAATAGGATAATCAGTATGACAAGGTACATGAGGCGATACCAACTAGGATACTAGTAGTTGCGTGATCCGGACTGATGTTGAGCATAGCCAGCAGCTACCTCAACACCGCGAAACAACACTCCCAAATTGAGGGGTGCACCAAATCGAATCACAAAAGGTAATAGATATGGTATCGAAGAAGTGTGTTCGCTAGAGGTGGCGAACCTCAATGGCCCGGCGCGGCTCCTGTTTTAGTCATGTCAGGGGTCATCCAATATCGTTCTATTTCTTCAGTCAACGCGTTCACCAAACCATCCACTTCATTCTGGATCAACACTCCGCGTATAATAGTTATTAAAGTGGTGTTTGGTATCGACAGAGAGTATGTCCATATCCGATCCCGGTCTCTTTAATAACTACGTATTATTACACCATTGGCTCTTTTACATTTCAAATCGATTCATAATTAATATCAAAATATCATATTCGCTTCAAAAATCAAGTCCATTTCAAATATCATCGTATCTATTCAAATGTAAGATTCCGTTTCAAAAATCATTTTTCGCCTCAATATCCCATTTCGATTTCAAGATCATTTCGAATTTCAATTTAGGTTGCAACTTCATTTAACCCAATTCGTATTTAAATTCGAGATTTAAACATAAACATTTCACCTTATTGACCAGCTTGAATTTTTAGAAAAATAGTTTAAGTAGTTTAAAAGTAGTTTAAATAATTAAAATAGTTAAAAATACTTAAAATCTTTAAATGGATTTCAAACAGATAAATTAATTTAAAATAATTTAAATTGGGTTAAATAGATTTAAAATAGATTAAAATAAGTTAACATGGTTTAAGATGGGTTAAAAATAATTTAATATAGTTAATATAGGTTAAAATAGTTTAAGTATTTAAAGATGGTTTATATAACAGAGTAATTTGGAAAACAAAAATGAACAGCTTCAAAACCAAACTGTTTCAATTATAACTTCCCACTTCAAATCAATTTCAATTTCCATTCAACCGATTCAATTTCGATTTCAATTCAAATCAATGTCGACTTTGACTTCAAATTCAATCAATTCTACATTCATCTTCAATTTCAATTTATATCGATTTGGAGTTTGATTTTTCAAAATATCAATTTATAACACTTAACAAAATTATCCTTCAATATTCAAATTTAAATCCAAATTTCAAGTATGATTCAATTTCAACCTCAATTTCAACCGTCTCCAAATTCATCCAAACCAGTTTCATTTTGAAGCTCTTGTCATTGCGATCGCAATGCAAAAAGTTTCGTTCCAATCGGACCTCGTATGCAGAAGTTATACATTTTTAAGTTATCGACATTCGAATTTATAAAACAATTTATATCATATTTAAATTAATCCATACCCAAAGCAATGAAGCCCAGCCCACTTAACATCTTCTTCCCCAACGAAGCCTGTACATGAAAAATGCACAAACCCACCATTGCCGTGCACCAATCTCCAGTGATACGGAGCTCCGATACTCCGTTTGACATGCCGTCTTCGCCAAACTTTTTCTCTTCGAAGTCTCCACCATCTCGACCACAAAGACACACGCTCGGCCACACTCAGGAAATCGCGACCTGTAGCATTCCTCTCCACCAAGTTCAGGTCGCACGTCCCAACCCACAACCGCACACCACCAAAACGTGCCCCGAGGTGCTATCTTCGATGACGAGCTCAAATACGCACTCCAATCCGCGAATCGATCGCTAAATCACTCGATTTAGCAAACCCTAGCTCACTAGTTCCCACGTTCAACTCTATAAACCAAAGTTGCACCTCACAATAGCTATACCAAATCAAAGAGGAGGAAGAAATTCGAATTTAGGAACTGGTTTGAGGATTTTTAGATCAGTAATTTGTGAGATATAATTTTTCAAAGCTCCCATTTTTATTTTTCAAAGCTTCACTATTATTTTACCTCTGTGCTCGGCTGTTATGAATAGAAGGAAGCGTGTTTAAAAAGGAAGTGGTACAGTGATAGGTCAGGATGGCTAAGAAAAGAAAGAAAAGAGACAGATGTGAAGGGTATGGTCAAATCAAATTTAAATATATTATTATTTTAAATTCAAATATCTAGATATTTATTTCAAACTCCTATCAAGACGTGCCGCTAGACATTCATAATGTTATACCCCTATTCCGGATCAAACTAATTAAATTTAAATTAAACCAATTAAAAGAATTTCTATGCGTTTTGGCTTGCCCCGGACAAACGGTAAATCCGATTGACATGAAATTTGGAAATCTTACAATAATATCATGTTACGGATCCGATGAAGCTGGTTACGTCGAAATCCGAGACTGTTTCAAAAATGACTATTTTAACTCGTCAATTAAATATTAAAATATTCAATTTTCATAAATTTACTTTTAATTCGATTTTAAAAGTTCTACAACATCCTTCTAACTTTAATATGATAAAATAAAATTTTACAAATCATTTTTTTATCATATTAAACCCGTTATTCAATTATTCAATAAATTCCAAATATTAAATTTAAACAATTTTGATTATCCAATAATTCATTATCCTTTGAAATATTTGAAACTGAACTTATAAGATTCAACTTTTAAAACCAATTCACATCTTAGAACACTATTTCCATTTTACAGTTATTCAATTATTCAATAAGTTTTAAATATTTACTTTAAACAATTTACCTGTTCAATATTCAATTATTTAATTTTAAATAGATTTTACTTATCAATCAATCACTCTATTATACCCTAACGAATTCAACATTTATTATCCTATCCAACTATTGATTGCAAAGGCATTCACTAAATAGCATTTATTTTTCAATGCTTATTACTATTCAAATCTTCGAAACCAATCTATTAAAATTTGTACTTCTTCCTAAATCATTCACAATTCTTATTCACTTATTTACATTGATTTTTCCATATATTCCCTTATAACCAAGTTATAACATTTGAGTCAATTCAATTAGATTGGAACTCCATTCAATCTATAAATAATTATTTGAATAATTATTGTTGCAATTCATTCCAGTTATTATTATTCCAAACGAATTACAATTTTTTTCTAACATTAAATCACGAAATCTTATTAAATTAGCTATTTTAATTATCGAAAATTTACGGGTCATTACAGTTTTGGTTTGTTGCCAAGATTTATATTGCTTAGATTGTTAGTGACATGATTAGTAGCTCCTGAATCTGGATACCAGCTTTCATCTTGAATGTATTTCACTTAATTGATTCTCTATTTAAACTTTCTGAATGATTTTTACCATTTGCTGTGTGTTGACCATTTTAGCACTTGGAGTATAGTTTCTTGAACTATTTTTATAGAATTGTGATGGTGTGTAATTTGCATAAAATCTGAAGTAGCCCTTGTTTGCACCATGGCCAAACTTCTCACAAATTTGACATCTAAGTATATTGTTGTTGTTATTGCTCTTCCTTCCTCCTATTCCTTTGCCTCAATATTGCTGACCTTCTCTTTGTTAGTTAATATCGGTTTTATTTCTGCCATAATTGCTTCTTTTTTGTTTTTACCTTTACTGTTGCTAACAAATATAGTAGAGAAATCTAAAATTGCAGGTTTCTTTTGTTCTATTCTACCGTCACGAGCAAGGAGAGAAGAATGACCATATTGAATAGATGGTGTTATCTCTTTTGAGAATATCACTCCCACAACAGACTCATATTCATCATCGAGACCTCCCAGTTTGCACAAGACTTGCTCTATGTTAGTGATCTTATGGCCAACTGATGCTAATTGATCACAAAGTGCCTTGATCTTGGTCAAGTACTCTGTCGTAGATATGTTATCTTTCTTGCAGTTCTGCAGTTGCCTTGTGTAGTACATTTTTTTGCTATTGATTATGTATTGAACACTTTCTCAATTGTTGACCATATTTCTTGAGCAGTTTTGCATCCAACTAACTGTGGCAACAAGTTTGCACTGATTGATGATAGTAATCATGAACTGATTAGACTGTCTTGTCTTTGATGAATCGCATATTCTTGATCACTCACTTGCTTTCCTTCATTGTCTGTGATGTGTCTAGGTGGTGTATTCGGAGTTCCAAGAACATGATCTTCAAGCCCATATCCTCTGATTGCAGTTTCAATCTGGAATTCCCAAAGAAGAAAATTGATTGATCGGGTAGTATGGCGATCAACTGACTTTGGGGTTTGATTATGGCTTTGATCAAAACTTGGGTTGTATTTTGCCTCGTTGCAGAGTTATTTGGGTTTGAATTTGCTGAAGCAGAGTTAATAACATCTCTTTATGCCATTAAGCTAAAGAGATAATATCAAGAATTACTAACTGATGGGTACTCTTTGACAACACTTGATGTGCAACCAAAGATTCCAGTGATGAGATTTCACTGATGGTGGTTTCTTGGCAGGCACACCAATAACTTGGGTATGAAGTTGATAAGGTGATGCTGCTCTTGAAACAGAACAGTTAACTCAACAGTGGCAATGATCAGACAATGAGAATCTTGGTTCTCAGATGATAGCCAGGTACAACTAGATTATCAAATGATGAAATTTTTCTAACGATGATCTAAGCTTGGCTTTTTTTTTGCTGTTAAGCGGCTTTTTTTCTGCTGTTAGGCAGCTTTTTTTTCTTTTTGGCTCCGATACCAAATTAAAGTTTGAATGAGAATGATTTTGTTTATCAATTGTATTTGAAAAATGATACAAATCTTATTCGTTGTACATTTACAACTACGTGTTTATAATGTAACATGATAATTGACAATGAGCTTGCATTGAGGCCAAGAAACCTGCATTCTATTCTATGATACTGAGATGTGTTATGTTTGTCGGTTCATTTCTTTTATCTGCTTTCTCTTATTAATTGGTAAGATTCACAATTTCCTTATCCAACCATGGAACTTCCAAAAAATACCCTTAAACATAAACATAATGTCATTAGTTCTATTTTTTATTGAAAGTTTTTAATAATATAACAGCCACATGTTCGTATTTCGATTATGACAATTTTTGCATATTTATAATTTTTCTATTTTTTCGGTCTTTTATAATTAATGTCTACTCTTTTATCAATAATTCATCGTCAACTCTTTGTTTACTACGGATATTAAGTCAAATGCACTCCATATTTTGATTTTTGTACAACATGGATTACTTTATGAAAAAAATATTCTTTTTTAATATTTGAAAAGGAGATTTTCATTTTATCAAAGATGTTAAAGAATATTGCAGAGGATTTAACAGTTTATTACTTACCTATTGTGTTTTGTAATTTTCTCTAATTATTATATTTCCAATTACATAATTATTTGGGCTCCCAATTAATCCAGATATAAATATGAGTCATGTATTGTTGATTATTATTTAACTCATCAATAATCAATGTTCGTTCAGAAATTGCATCCTAACATAATTCCGATTTGAAGTTTGAAGATATTGTTGAATTATTAATCAACCCATCAATAATCAATGTTCGTTCAGAGTTTGCATCCTAACATAATTCCGATTTGAAGTTTGAAGATTTGAAACCTGTTGGATATATTACTCAAACCGTGCTTCCACTGCTAGCGAAATAATCTGAGGTTGTTGTATCAATTTTCAAATTTTGGATTTCTTTTTCTTATTGGTGTCAATCTTCTTGCAATAACGGTAATGAACTCTATTAGAATTTCACTTTCAATCTCATGGGAATCTCTTCTTTCCTATTTCTCTTTTCTCATATTTCGACTTCGAATTTCTGATTGGAATTACTCTTCCAGTCCGAATTTCGAATTTCAACTTTGAATTTTTGATTCATTATTGTAGTCTTTTTAGATAGCTGTCTACCAATCGTATAAGATGGTATTTGATGATAATCTTTCTAGTAGCACTTAAAATCATTATTTCTTAACGTTGGATGGTTTTGGTGATAGTGTCGATTTCGGATTCTATTTTTGATCGTGCTTTTTTTCACAAACTCCAATTGCTACGCATCTTGAGTTTGATGGAATGTTAAAAGATATTAATGAATATTGCAGAGGATTTAATAATTTATTGCTTACTTATTTTATTTTGTAGAGATATTGTTATTGACACTCCACTTTTAGATACGAATGAGCTATATTTTATTAAAAAAACTTTTGTTACCATGAGTGATACTAATCAAACTAGATCCCTTATAAAATTACAATCAAATTGACCTAATTGTCCTTTCTTTTATTTATCTTAATTTTCCTTTTGTCGTCATTAATTTTCAAAATCATCAATCAAATAATGGAGAATTCAAACCCATCTCCGGATGGAATTGCAAATGAGAATGAGACAAGATTGTTTTTAAGCTTATAAACGGATACTTTTGGATACGGATAGTGTCATATCCGCATCGGCATCCGAAATTATTTTCGGATGCCAGATATCTGTATCCACAAATACGGACGGATATCAAATAATTATCTTGTCCGCTAACGATCGATAAATTGAGAAAGGTAAATAGAAAATTTTGTTTTAGCATAAACTTTGTTGATCTTATTGATTATAAAAGTGTGTAAACTAAACAAAAAAAATGATAATAAATTGTTTCGAGCAATTAATATATGCATTAAATTAATATTATACAAACTATTAGCTTAATAAAGAAAATGCATGTTTAGGAATTGCAAAAATGTCCTCCTCTTCCTGGCGATATTTTTATAAGGCGATTTTTTTATCTCCTTCGTGAATTCCCCCCTCTCTTCGTCTCGTCCCGTTTCTTTCTGCCATTCTCCCCTTATCGCCTCTTATGTCCTTTTATCCTTCTCTTTCCCCTCCATTGCTCCCCCTCTCTCCCTCTTCGACCAGATCTGGTCGCCTGTTTAAAGTCATGACAGTAGTAGACGAGTCATCAAATCCAAACCTTCTTTCAAACTTTGATTTTCCACCTCTTCTAGCTAGCAATCACTCCACCATTGCGCCTATTGCTCCCCCATGCTCGAGTGTTGTGATTCATGCTGCGGATGCTAGCTGTGAGCATACTGGTGCTATTTCGCCTTTGTCTATGTCTGGAATGCAGCCTATTCCGTCTCCTCCTGATGTTAATGTGAGTATGCATGTGAATCCTAATTGTGATATGGGGAAGCATGTTACGAATGATGTGTTCAGCGAGGGTGGTATTAGTGGTTTGTCTGGTAGAAATGTGGGATTGGTATTGGCTGTTAATACCGGTCGGTACTCTTCAATTGCTTGTTTAAATGTCGCTGAAAATTTAGCTCCTTTAAACAGTGACGAAAGTTTGGTTGCTTCCAAGTCTGTTGCACCTCCTGTTTTGCCCTATGTTGAGGATCATCCTGGTCCTTCTGCTCCATCGTCGGCTTGCTCCAAATCTTGGTCATCTCTTTTCAATTTTCTGCCACGAAAGGCGGGTGATTACAAACCAATTGAATTTGAAATTGTCGAAGAGAATGGAGTGACAATCCCTCCTCCAATTGTTATGCAAGCCGGAGTTGACTTTTGGTCTGAATATTTGGTTGGTTTCTTTCTGGAACAAAATCACCGTCTTCGTGATCCGCCCTCGGTTTTACGTAAGTCTTGGAAGCTGCATGGTAATTTACATGTTAAGCTGATTGGCTCCATGCATTATCTGAGGTTTTCCTCTTCCGAGGATCGTCGGCAAGTTCTTGGTGCTGAGCCTTCTTTTTTTGCTGGTAGGCTCGTTATTATTACTCCCTGGTCTCCAACTGTGGCGAGTGCTCGAGAGCAAGTGCTTTCCATCTCCGTTTGGATGTACTTTTCGCAAATCCCCTCTACGCTTCAGCCTTTGCTTGGATTGAATTGGTTAGCCTGCAACGTCGGAAAATTGAAATGCTTTGACACTAATACGGTTGCCCGAGATAAATTGATGTATGCAAAGGCTCTTATTGAGGTATCCCCCTTTAAGCCTCTCCCTGCTTCTATTCTTGTTCAACTTGCTTTTGGGCATGTAGCGGAGGTCCGTGTTCGCTATGGTTGGGTTCCAGATATATGCTACTCATGTCACTCTTTTGGCCATCTGGCTATCTCCTGCCTGCACTCCAAATCCACCGCGGCTCCTCAAAAGATTCCTCTGCCTCGTCCCCCGCTCAAGAAATGGATTCCTAAGGTTCCTTCTACTGCCTCTCAGGTCGCCCCCCTCCTGCGGTTCCTTTGTCTGACCCGGGTCCGCCTCCATCTGTTGTTAGGCCTGCCTCTCCTACTGTTGCTGCGGTACCTTGTGTTGCCTCAGCTATTCCTTTAGCTGTTCCAGATTCTACCCGGTTACATGTTGTTTGGGTTGAGTCTGAGAGGTGTTGGGTTGATCTCATTTCTGATGTGAGATTTAACCCCGTGGATGATTCATTTTTCAGATTTGTTTTCGACGAACAGATGGACCTTAGATGCATTTATTACAAACCGTCTGGTGATTCATTAGTTCTTGATTTGGATGGTGTGTATGCGAGTAAGAATTCTGACATGCTAGCTGATTCTTTTTGGGATCGCTCTTTCATTTAAACTACTGATGTTATGGGTAACGACCCTTGTCTTGCTATCCGTTTCAGCCCCTTTGCTGGTCTATGTGGGAATGTCCCTTTAGTTTCTGCCGAAGATGGTGATTCTACCTCTTCGGAGGAGTCCTAGTCTTGGTGATTTTTATAGTTACTGTGGCATGTCTGTCACGTACCTGTGCTGTATTTTTCTATTTTTCCTTAGTGGTATTAGTGCTTTTACCTTACTCGTGTACTTCGACTTTATTACTTTGGTAATAAAAGTGGACGTTCCATTATAAAACCGGCTTGTCTTGCAAAAAAAAAAATACACAAATATAACTATAATCTTAACAAAAACTGAACGGATAATTTTCGGATGCGGATGTCTTCATATCTGTATCCGCATTCGTTTTTTTAAATATTGAATGTTTATCCGCTTTTAAGATACGGATGCATACGGATTTCGAAATATTTCAGGTATCATTGACAGACCTAATTGCTTTCTTACTAAAGAAAACATTCAACAAAGTAAAATTAAATCCTGCCTTTTATCATAAATTAAAAAACGCATAATAAATTGGACTAAGAAATTAACTTTGTACCACCTTCTTAGCAAAATTTGGACGTGATTGTGAAGATCAAGATGCATTTTTTTTCTCACCATTATTTTCTTTTTCAAAAAGAAAGAAGAAAGAGAGAGTAAATGAAAGTGTTTACAGCAGTTTAGTTTTATATGAAGTCCCCATAAAATTTTGGCCCCATCATATCCAAAATTAGAGTATCGATGACAATACTCTTTTGTACTTTCCTCTAATTATAATATTTTCAGTTACATGATTGCTTGGATTTTTTTGTTTTTTTTGAACTAGTACTTTATATACAACAAATCATTGGGACAACATATCCCATATCAAATAAACATTCGAAAGCAAGTTTCGAACTTGTGACATCCTGCACCAAAGCCGAATCAATTAACCACTTAGACAAAGGTGCTTGTCGTTTGCTTGAATCAATTAACCAAAGTCGATTGCTTGGATTTTAGGTAGTCTAGAATATAAATATGAGTCATGTATTGTTGAATTTTAATCAAGTCATCAATAAAGATGTATTCTTTGATAATTATTTGTTTCTTCTTCTTCTTTCGCTTTAATTTGTTTTCTTCAATAATTTCAACACATCTAATCATAAATAAAACAATATTTTTGAAACAATATTTTGCATGACATTCAATTCTTTTTTAATATTTAAAAGCTATTATTAAAAGAAATAATACAATTGAAAATAAGATTATATTACCGTAGTTTAACATTTTAAAATTTTGAATTCAATAGTTTGAAAACATTTCTAACTATGTATGTAATCAATTTTTCATAAAATTAAGTATAACCAATATAACAAGCAGAAGTTTGATTAAATATGAATTTTGACCAAATATATTTTTTAGCATACATGCATCTCATGTGCCAAACCGTTTGCAATTTAATACAAAATATCGACATAACTTTCACTCTCATTTGTAAATAATGGAGTCGAAATCAAGTCAAAAACTGGAATCGATTTGATTCCAGAAACTGAAATGGCTACATGCATATGGATGAAAATGATGGTAGTTTCGATGGCAACATGTTTATGAATGAAGAGATATATACCATTTGATTCTTTTGCAATTTACGCGAATTGAATTTCAAACGCTTATGACTTGTTGTATTTTGTTTGAATTACTTTGAATGCTTTATATTTCTTGTTCTATAGTTGACATTTAATGTTATTCTTTTTCAAATTTATTTATCTTTCCTCAACGTTCGAGACTTGCACTCCACCTCACGGATCAAAAAGCACATCGTCTACGCTTTCGTCTTTTAAAAAAATGATCGTGTTATGCCACTTTCAGTGTAAAAGCTTGTTGGAAACTCTTAAAAATATATGTGTGTGTGAAGTGTGTTAATTGTATTCTTTACATCACACAATTTTGCCTCCTTAATTGGTGGTAACTTTTTATTTTTCAATGTGCTTTTATCATCAAGGTGGTTACGCTAACAACTGCTACTGTTATTTTAGAAAATTATTCTAATGATATATTGAGGGTTGCGTAATTAGGAGGAAAATGGATTTTCTATTCAGAACCGTTTACATTACTATCTTCCGTCCTTCAAGAAAACGATGGAAGTAATAAATTAAACTTTAATCATACAACAAAGATTCTAAAATACGATTTTATAAAACAAGACGTTGATGTCGTTCTCTTAGACTGTGTGGAACAGGTAGCTGCAGCTTCACAAAGATAACGTCCAAAGCAATCGGAAGACTTGCAGACACCAATGTTAAATTTAGTAAGAAACTTTATAAACTCGCAATTGGAGAAAAAGCAAGTCGTACAAAAGTAGCACAATAGCTTATGATTTATTGTATGTTATCTTTTACCCTTTTTTTTTTCTTTTCAATATTGTGTTATATGGTGGACAAATCGCTAGCGTCGTGTATTTTTTTTGTGAATACTAAATTCATTCATCCTGTATTAATCTCAGCACACTTGAAAAAATTGGGCTTAACTCTTTGCAAGGTAGCTAGTATGGATATTTGTCAATATTATGATATGGTAGTCCAATAAGATCTTTAAGGGGTCATATATAATGAAATATATTGTTAATAAAACATGATTTGGTTCAAGTCCTAAAAAATCACTTGTTAGTCGATAATGTTTCATACTAAATCTTGTTAAATTTGTATTTAGTCAATTATAATTAAAAAAAACTACTATTGCACGAATTTCAAATTTTAGATAACAAGGCAGATTGTAAAGTTCATAAATTGAAAAATAAGGTTTTCTTGTGTGTTTTGTTTTGTTTTTGTTTTTAATTTCTTAATAAGATTGGTACTTTATTTAAACAGAGCACTGTAATTCAACTCCAAATTCAAGATTTCCAAAACATAAGTATAAACCTCCGGGTTAAGATGACAAGTTGATATCAAATAAATATACTCCACAGCCATATTTCAATACAGTCCTTATCATGCTTTATCTACCAAAAAGTGTTGTCCAACAGAAGTTTAACAAATAGATATAGTGTAATTTTCAACAATATTCAGGACGTCAAATAAGAATAAAAAAGTGAATTATACTTGAAAGCAATAAAATGTAGTGATAGAGGCACTATCGTAGATATGTGGTGGTAATTGTAGCTTCATGCTGAGAATACAAAGGATAACATGATGATAAGAAAGATATGGTCCAGCTACAGTTCAGTTATCACCAGAGAACATTCTTATTTGCATGTTCTAACTGAATTTTTTGACATTTCTGTTGTTTCCATTCGAAGGTATAAAAAATAAACAAGTCCAGTAAATGACAAAAGCCATTATTCTTTTATATACCAAGGGCACAAAAAATTCAAAATTTAACTGCAAGCCTGCTACCAAAAATTGGTTTGATTACGTAACTCTATATGGCTGGAATGGCACATAAAGTTAGGAAAGTAAAATTCTACCGCATGCAGGTAACCGTTAATTTTAAAGCTTAATTTTAGCAGTTATTTATGCAAGAAAATTCTGTGCAATATGCTATTTTTGAATAGCAACTTATGGTTAATGAACTGAAATTTATTCTATTGTCTGCTAGGTTTGAACAAGAATATGAATAAAAATAAAATGAACCAAATTTATCCAAGTTTCAAGTTTCCGAGGCGGCACAAAACCAAGTCAAAATTAGGGCTATCAATGGATATCCGAAAAATCTGAAACTCAAAAGTGGATAATATCCGATATCCGAAAAAACAAATGCGAATACGAAGACATCCGCATCCGAAAATTATTCGTCCGGTCTTTATCTAAATTATAGTATAAATTACATGTATTTTAATATAATAAAAGATATTTATTTATTGTTTTATTAAGTTAGTAATTTATATTATACGCACTTAATGCTTATTAAATGCTCAAAACTATTTATTATCTCCATATTTGTTTATATTTAACACTTTTATAATTAACTGAATTGAAAAAAAAATGTATGTTAAACTTAAATTTTATATTTATATTTCTTGATTTATCAATCGTTGGCGAATAAGATAATTATCCGATATCCATCCGTATCTACGGATGCAGATATCCAAAAATCATTTCGAATGCGGATATTTACATCCGAAAGTATCTGTTGACAGACCTAGTCAAAATACACAACCGAGCAATATAAGTACAAATACACAACCGAGCAATATAAGTACGATGCAAAGGAGAACTGTGCACTGGAGTAAACAATCGAGCCAAAATATAATACATAAATCGTACCTTTATGCAGTGCATGTAGTGCCATCAAATAAAAAAAACCTTTGTGCAATTTCTCAACATAAATTAACTGTCCGAAGAAATTAGAGCAAGCGAAATATGTATTCAATTAAATAAAAATCGCCTTCTTATGTGAACTGAGTACATTACACACGGAAGAATGCATAGTTCTCTAATCAACATAACGGTAGATGTATATTCAGTGAAAATAACTATACAAAAGTTCATGTATCCAAGCAAAACGGTATCATAAACAAGTGAAAACTTGACATGTATCTTCACTTATACAACCAAGAAATCCTGGACCCAATGCACGTGAATACTTCAGATCAAGAATAGGATGTGGATGAGGCTTAAGATTGCTATGCACTTGAAAGTTTGACAAGTTTGAAAGGCATACTCCTTGTGATAACTCATCCCCATACGCAAAAAGAGGGCGGCGATCCCCACTTGAAATGATTGCAGATTTTGACATTCTTACTTCGCTTACGTAACCACAACCAACTGAATATTTCTCAAATGAAGTGCCATTCTTCTTCATATAAATATGAGAACCTAGCTTCCCCGATCCACTGTCTGCTTGTGAAGATACAGAAGCTTGTGTATACGTTATGTCATTAGAGTACTCAACTCTAGGGCGAAAAGAAGCTACTATGTCATTGGTAGAACGATCGTAAGCAAGTGATATGCATATGCCATAGCTATCCAAATCTGGCACTAAATATGGCCTGAATAAGAGAAAAAAAGAGCACAGTCGTTCATTTACGAATTTTAAAAATAGTATAATGAAAATTACCAGAAATATCATTTACGGTAAAGCAGACTTTACTAGATTATGTATGTAATAATGTGTTATGTAATAGTAGAAATTAACTTTCACAATACATGGAACGTTACCAACCTTTCGTTGGTATTACTGACATTCCAAAAGCATACTCCAGATGATGAAGCAGTAAGAACCTGCCTTGCAGTGTCTAATTGCATTATCGAATGAGTAGTGTGAATAGGATGTCTAGACAAACCATCAATTGCACATAAATAATTTGAAGTCTGGCGGATATCAAACATTAACAGTGTTCCTGTCTGCAAGGGAATGAGTACATGCACTTTAAATTCAGTTCCTGGAAGAAAATAAAGCGATTTGTATGATGTTACCATTCTAGACTATTATACCTGCAATCCAGCATAAATATAGTTCGAATTATGGAGATCTCCAGAACATGACCAAGCAGGGCTCTGGAATAAAAACATATACTTTTAGGAACAAGTTGTGTGGTATGATATGAAAAAGTTTATTATTAAGACATCAATAGCCTTAGTTTAGATGTGATTTAATGCGGATATATAAAAGCATAAACAGATACATGGCATGATCTTTTGATGTCAGATGCGATTGCGCGAAAGTTTTATTTCACCTTGTGTTAAGCACTAAGCAAAGCACAAATAGTCGCATCTCTTAATGGTTCCCAAATTAACATTCAAAACCTGAAACCATGTTTTCTGGCATTGGGCCGAAAGCTTGAAAACTAAAGCATTTGGCATTGGGCAGAAAACTTGAAAACTATGGCTTAAAACAGAATCAGGAGCACTTAAGCATTGCTTATGACTTTTTGCTTAACATCCAAATTTTGAAAGAAAAAAAAATTAAGTATCGCACAATCAATTTACGGTTACACATTGGTTAAGCATGCTTTTTATTATAACATAAATAACAATTACATTTATAACTTGATTGTAGCTCTCACACGTAATCGAATAAGCATGGAGGGTGTTAATAAACACATGTAACAGTTCAAATACTCAATTGTCCGAAATCTTTAAATTTTCCCACAGATTTAATTTGAAAAAACGGTTTGTTTCAACAAGAAGTACTACAACTCACATGCTGAACTCAAATTTAATAGACATAAATGAAGAAATTGTGAAAGTTGAAATGCAACGTTACATAATATTATACATCTACGGAAGACATTATAAGAATATGGTGAAACAAAGCAAAATAATGTGGGAGCTTTGGGGTAAACTATGCACATGTTTAAAGTGCATAGGCATGCATTGGAATTGCATATGCATAGAATGAATTATTATGGAAACCAGGGTCTGAATGAAACTGCATGCATAAAATTATGCACATGCTAGCATTTACTCAAAGTTGAGTTCCTATCAACATTTGCAGAAAGCGTATTATCTTAAGGACATGTATGCAAGATCAGCATTTGCTGGTACATTTTCTGAAGGACATGCTAGAGTTGAGTACAAGTTGATTTTCTATCAACATTACTTCAAGTGACATGCATACAAGATCATCGCAGATGTGTGGTTGGGTAGATTTAAAGCAAAGAAAGCAAATGGAGTGCTTGAGAATTGAAATATGATAATAGATCTCCAACAATTCATCACAATTTAAAGCCAATCGATTATGCCTGTTTCAAATACAAATTTCTAGTTTTGGATGTTGATGATTCCCATTGTTGATCTTGGGTAAAATTAATGGTTTTGTTTGATTGACTGCTCACTGGCATAACCCAAAACTTAGCTCGCATTCAAACGCAATCAATCTACAAAAATAGACGGCCTCCAATTTTCAATTCAACAACTAGCAACCTCTCTATTTTGTTGTAATTGGTAGGCTATTTGCAACTCCTTAATTTTGTTCCCATACATTATATCTAAAGCTATTCTGAACTCCTCTATATCATGGAAAAAGAAGGTAGTGTTAGCCCCTGAGAAGATGGTTTTGATGACAACAGCGTTAGAATAAGATTATAAAATATAAATACTAACATTATAGTTTAGATATATGTGTATATGCAGGATTTAACCATGTATGTAACAAGAATGAAGACTGTACATTATAGAGATTCAAGACTGAAGATATCAAGATTGAAGACTAGTATCAAGATTATCAAATAGTTCAAGATTTCAATATAAGTAATTTAGTTAGGAATTTTGTTAAAACTCCTAGAAAAGCACTGACATCTTAAGATCCAATTTATCCGTGCAATGAATCCATTTCGAGCTCGTTAAATTGATGGAACCCTAAGTATGATGGAACCTACGAAAATTCTAATGGAACATTTTTTGTATTCACAAATTTTTATTCAAATGTTTTACAAAATTATATCTTGTTTTCAAAATGATTTCAAAATCTTCTTTTTAAAAAGATCAAAAACATCTATCCTGGTTCTAAAATACTTTTAGCCTCAAAATAATCTTTATCTTCAAAATCAAATTATCCTTGGTTTTAAACTATCTTTTAATATATTTAACTTTTAATATTTATACTTAGATTTAAATATAAAATTATAAAAAATTTATATATACTAAAATATTATTCTCTATACTTATTTATGTATTTTAACTATAGTTGAGTATATTTATAAAGTCTAAAAATAGTTTTAATACAAGATAGAAGTTATTTTCAAAGAAAAATAAATTACCAAAAATTACTTAGGTCTGTCGACAACCCTAGGGACCCTTGTCGACAAGTGGCAGTTTATTTCAAAATTTTGAATTTCAAAGTAAGTGTTTATTCGTCATATACTTTCACGAATGGACATGGTTGTTGTTGTACTATAAATAGGGGATGTTTTAAACGAATTTATATACATGTATTCTCTGATTTCACTCCTTTTCTTCTTTCACATTTCTTTATATACATTTTTACCATTACTCTGCCGAAATCACCATTGAATCTAACCAGATCATTTCTGCTTTGATTCTCTATCACTGTCTCAACAAGATTCCAGTGCTATTCAGAGTTATATGCTTCTTTATAATTAATTGAGTGAGAAAAGGTGTGATTGTAGCATGTAAAATCAATCAAGTGAGAAAAAGTGTGACTGTAACCTGTGAAATCAATTTGATGAACTTGTTGCCCGTAAATCAAGTATTTCTACCCAGATGATTGTGAATCTGGAGTGGTGTACCTCATGGCCTTGAAATCGAGGGTGTAATTGTAAGAATTAATTTTGAAAGTAAATCCGTACTTGTGTGCGGGACTGAATGTAGGATAACTCCGAACCAGTATAAAATCCGGTGTGTTCTTTCCTTTATTGCTTTTACTTTATTTATGCATCCGCGTTTGATTCTGTGATCATATCTGTGTCTGAATATTGCATACATTTGTGTTCAAATTAATATAAACTCAAAAAGATTTAGTAATTCTTTAAAACACTATTCACCCCCCTCTAGTATTAATTTTAGTCTTAAGATCCGTAATCCGCATTTCTCACATTTGGTATCAGAGCAAGGTTTTCAAAATTTCATAATCCGAATTTTAAAAAAATTCAAAATGGCTACCAACACTGGTACTGTTAATACTACCAATACTGGTTTATTATCCATGTCACTAGTTCATTTGTAGAAAGTCGGTTTACTGTCAGATCACCACTTTTTAATGGCAGTAACTATGCATAATGGGCATGTATGGTGAAAATATATTTACAATCTATAGGACTAGACACTTGGAATATCACACAGACTGAATATTTTGAACCCGCAACTGATTTTGCACAGTGAACTGCCGAGTAAAAGACCGTTGCACAAAACAACTCTAAAGCTATGAATATTTTGTTTTGTTCACTTGATATGAATGAATTCAATAGAATGTCAGTTTATAAGTCTGCATGTGAAATCTGAAAAACTTTACAAGTTACCCACGAAGGAACGAGCAAATTTAAACAGACCAAAATTTCCATGCTCACAAATCAATTTCAATTATTTAAAATGAATTCTAACGAGTTTATTTCAGATATGTATAGTAAATTTCATAATATTGTGCATTCTCTAATATCATTGGGAAAAGAATTTTCGGAAGAAGATCAAGTCAGAAAAATCTTAAATTTTCTTACTCCAGAATGAGATCAAAAGACACTTGCGATCGAAGAGGCAAATGACATCAGTACCTTAAAGATAGAAGAATTAATTGAAAATCTAATGCCGTTTGAAGTCCATATGATTGAGAGAAGAGAAAGCAAAACATCTGAAAAGAAATCAATTGCATTCAATGCATTGACCGATGAATCAGACTCAAACAGCGATAATGATGAAGAGATAACTTTTATGACCAAGAACTTTCGGAAATTCCTGAAACACAAAGATGAATAATCTCAAAAGAAACAACTATAAGAACTCTGGAAATCAGAATGTAGTGCCAAATTATATCAAATGTTTCAACTGTGACGTGAACCAGGCCATATCAAAAGAGAATGTCCGCATCCAGATAGGCAAAATCTTCCTATAAACAATGATTCCGCAAAGAAACGAAAACGTGCATTTACTGCTACTCTAGATGACTCATACACATCCTCAAGCGATGATGATCAGAAGAAAGATAATTCAAATATGTGTTTCACGGCAGTTCACGACTCCGATGAATTCAGAGAAACGGACTTAGAAAAAGGTACACGTTTACAATACATTGGTTGAAATTACATGCTTAGAATTGGATGCTTGATTGGTTGATTTTGAATTAGTGTGTTGTTTGAATTTTAAAATTTTAAATTTTATTATTTTTTACTATTATTTTTATTTTTATTTTTTAATAGTATCATAATATTTTATGGAATATATTATAATTCCAGTAATATTCCAGATATATATAAACATTAAAAATAATATATATGTATATACATATATATTAGAATACATAAGAGAAATAAATCATGAAAATTCAAAGACACCTGTCGACAAGGGCCACGTTGTCGACTATAGAAATATCAAGCTCTCTACTCTAATGGCTTCTTCAAGCAACCCTTCCGCAATAAGAATTTCCAGAAAGATAAAAGAACAACTTTTCAATGATCCGGAGGCTATAAAAGCATATATCAACTATGCTAACTATGGAAAAGTCCATCCCGGTAAGTTTGCTTTATTTCAAGATTTCTCTACTTATGAAATTGGTTCTCTTTTTGCAAACAACCAAGTTCTTAGTCTTGTTGATGCTTCACAAAATGATTTTGATTGTTATCCAAATCTTGTTAAAATTTTGTATGCAAATCTCAACCGTGGATTTTTTATAATGAAAACGATGATGAAATTTGTAGTGTCAAAGGCACTAGAATCATCTTAAATTTGATCTTTTGGATACCATTCTCAATTGCAAGAGCACAGAAATGGATATTTCTAGTTTTAATATCGATGAAAATGATCGTGAGACATTTCATCACATTTTCGAAGGAAATAACTTTGAATTCATAAATCGAAATTTTCGACCAAAAGCTAGAATTGTTGATCTTCTTTTACAACATACTTTGACCCCAAGATCGAGAAGTTTTAACAATCCAACTTCAAAAGTTTGCAGAGCACTTTTTGCTATTTTTGAAAATTATGATATTAATTGGACGCAAGTTATTTTGGATAAATTTTGTCCCAAAAATCTTGAAATGGGTGAAAACACTTTGTATCATGGAATTTATCTCACTCGAATTTTTAATTATTTTAAAGTAAACTTCAAAGAAGAATAATTTGTTTCAAGAAATATTTTTAATCACTCAAACATTTCTCTTATGAAAATTCCATATGTTTTCCAACCATATGAAACTCTTGCCAAAAAAAGAAGAGCGTTTGGCTCATGAGAAGATGGAAGAGGAGGAAGAAGAAGAAGAAGGGGATGAAATGAAAATAGAAAAAGAAGAAGAAAGTGAAACATCCTTGGAAAGTATTGACTATCCCTCTAATCCAACCAACAAAATCTTACTCAAAAATCAAAGGATCATTATAGAGAATCAACGGACACTTAAACGATCCGTTAGTAGAAAATTGGATAAAATGTCATCCAAGATGAACAAGTTTTTCTCCAAAGTCAGCAAGAAGCTTGGATTATTTTCATCTCCTCTAACTAGTTCTACATTTTCATGTCATGTTGTATTGATTTTAGTTTGTTTTGATTTGAATGTTCGTGTAGTTCTTAATGTTTAATCATTGTATCGTTCTATTATGAAATGAAATTGAATTACTTTTCTATCATCTAGCTTATCATATCTCCAGAATAAATGTTAGTATATTATATAAATATATATACACACACAATTATTCACAAAATCAAAATGAGTCATCACGATTAACTGACCCCTATCGACAACCCCCGAGACCCTGTCGACAAGTACTAGTCAGAAATGCCTTTTCATTTTAAATTTGAAATTTGAATAACTACCTTGTGTCTATTCATTTCAAACGAATTTCTACACATATAATACATATTTCTTCCAGAATTCATCACTCAAAATCATCTCTTATATACTTTATCTATATTTCTTCTCACAAACTCAAATATGGCCAATCCAATTCATATAAGACTAATATATTTATAAATAAATTTTACCAATAAATATCCAAAAGAAGATTTTTGTTTACATTTCCCAAAATATCATAAAACATAATGTCATTGGCACAAAATATTTGAATTACATTATTTGATGTCTAATCATTTGCTTAAAAGTTAAATCTCAAGTTAGAAGGTTATAGTTATTGTTTACCAATTTAATTTCATGTATAAACTTATAATTGATTTTTTCTGTCTTAACTGAGAGAAAAAATAAAGGGTTGAGAAATTTCATTCTATTATGCTTTGTGTAGTGTTATTTTGGTATATTTATATCGTTTTGTGTTGTTCCGATATGTTTATTTTACACTGCAATTTTTACTATATTTTTTTTACAACTAGTGTATTTTGATCAAATTTCACTACAAAAGTCTATGACACGGTTCGCATGTCAATTTATCTATGTAAACGTCTAATTTAGAAAGTGGTATCACATCATCATATGTGTGTTTGTGTGCGTGTATGTACGTGTGTACGCACGTGCACAAACATCAATATTAGTTTGCATATACATGATTAATGTTATATTACAACTTATTTTGCATATATATATATATATATATATATATATATTATAGAAAAAGAATTGCTTTTTACATATCAATGACTGCATGGGTTTGCATTCAAGCAACTAGAAGTTAGGAATGAGTCGTTATTCAGAACCAAAAAACAAATTAATCAGTAAATACTGGTTTATATGCATTTTTGAATCATGAAAAAAGGTAAAAACAAAAATAAATACAGTAGAGAAAAAATGCACTTTTTGAATAGTGCATCATGTAGTGCACCTTGTCATGTGCGTTGTGCCATGAGACCAAAGGCACAAACACTGCATCATGCAACATGACATGTGTCGGGGTTTTTTATAAGTAAGTTTACAAGTCTATCTTTTGTTTGTTTTCAACCTTCAAATTTCCAACAGTAGTAAGCTTATTATTTTTAGCTTGGTAAAAAGGAAAACAATTTAGGCACGCGTAGCCACAAGCAATATGGAAAATGTACGTTTTGTTACAGTTACTATAGCAAATGTGGAGATCAAGATAAAGTAGAGAGAAAAAATGAAGACCAAGCTTTCAAATCTCAGATTTCTAACGAAATCTTGGGTTGACATCTCGGTCAATATCCCGGGTTGATTTCTTGAGATCTCGGGTGAGTTGAGTGTCAAACGGTTAAAAATCATGTTTGAAATCTAGTCTCGTCCAAATGCAAAAGGAGGCTCTCAGGTGAGATCTCGGATGAGATTAGAGAGATTTAAAACTCTAATGAAGGCAAGTGAACATCCTGACAAATAATAACAGGACAAGACACTTCCAATAAAACATAAATTGATAACACTAGCAATATTTTAGCAATAGACGGCTATTGCATATTGCATAAAATAGCTTGATTCATTACTTTGCTATCTTTTCAGGCTGAAATGTTGGTAGTATCATCTTCGGTGGTACAAACATATGAGAAGAAACAAAAATAATGACTGGTTCCCACTGTTCGCGTCGAACTCACTCTAAACTCTTCCCCATGTTGTACCAGCTTGAAAAGCCGGTACATACAATAAAGGTTCAAAACAAGCCAAAAATGATATTAAATGTGAAATAAACGATGATGTGTGTAAGAAATGTTTACTGAGGTGCAAGCGTATTGCTTGAAAATTAGAAACTTACCGGTAGGTTGTATTTGAGGATGCAATTTTTGCTTGACACACTGAAAAACATAGAATAATTAAGTTATACTGGTGTTCGGTAATAAATTTTGTTTAATCAAAAGAATATGCACCTGAGTAGTGACAACATTTTGCCTAGTGAGGCAAGAAGCACATGTCCATTAGGAAGGACACATAAATCTTTAACAACTCCTGTATTAGAGGGAAGGTGGATTCTATCCATTTCACAATGTGGACTTACTAGACTTATCTGTATATAATAGAAAATATATTTGAGAACTACCTAATATACATGGATTTATGGTTTACAAATATATTATGAAAATAAAATAAAAAAGAATGTACTAGCCTTATGAAGTACATGTTCATTAGCTCCAGGTGCCTTCCCCGATATAAGTAATATCTGACTAGACGCATCTATCCCCATAACACGGGAACCGTCAAGCCTGAACTCCTTCTGTGACACATAAAATTGCAATCAGTACAATCTGGTCTACAAAAATAAATTACTGTAAATTCCTTGTGTTCACGGAGTATAAACTAATTGTCAAACAAAAACTAGACAGCACAGCTTACAAAAGGAGAAATCAACTTCACATTGGATCATGAGAATGACTCATCAAATTATACGAAGTAAAAGTATGAAAATAAATAAATATTGTAGGGCACAAATCTATGGCAAGTTGCTACTTTTGACATACACCGTTATCTTCCTATGAAAAAATATATAATACATGATGATTAAAAAGCAACTTGCCAAATCCATCAGTCAAGTATCCTAATTTTAAGAAAATTATCGTTTCCTTCAGAGCTGAATGCTACAGGTGTTATACAATAACATATTTGAAATGACTGCATAACAAGGGTAAGTTGTATCATTTTATAATTTTACCAACTGCAATAGAAGATTAAGTTAAACTAATAGCTCTCTGCTCTGAAAGGAAAAGAAGATGGCAGACCTTTATAAGAAATTTCCAGTTAGGATACTCATTTCTACTCAAGTTCTGGGAGCTGAACCTGTGATCTGAAAAGAGAAATAATGTGAGTGGAAGAGAGAACATGCATTACCTAATAGAAACATCAAGATCCAATAGTAAATTAAATATTAAACCGCCAACACTGGATAGCAAAATACCAAATACACTCTGTGATGAAGAGCTTGCTCTGCCATCAGGATATGCACAAAGCCTCCTCTGTGTCCCACCAGCAGATGCAGGCTCCAAGCATAAAATTTTCTGCAAAACCAAAAGAAAATTCAGAATTTTTTCAATATGTAAAAACATGTGAACCGATGAACCCTAATCACAAATGAATAGCATATTGCTCAGTAACAGGGGAAAAGGTATACCTGTCTACCAGAGTTCTCCATGTTTAAGGTGTGCATCTGTTCGTAATAACATGCAAATCAAAAAGGTTAACTGGTTAAGAGGTAATCTGTCAATATCATTAAGAGTGGCATTAGGTTGAACTTGAACATCTTTATTGGATATCTAAGCTATATCGCAACATCTGTAATATTCTGTGTCTAAAGTCATATGTGTATATATGTATGCATATGTGTGTGTATCTGTGTGTGTGTGTGTGTTAATTGTTAGAGAAAAAACACTCAATGCTATAACTAATATGTTATGCATTAGTGCGATGAACGTCGATAGTCGATGCAGCAAAACAAAATATTTTTATTTTCAGTGTGGGTGCCCCTTTTTAAAAAAGGAGAAAAAGTAAACTACAAAAGGGAGATGGATACCTTAAATTTCTTAAGTTCTTCATGCAACCTGGAGTTCTGCACAAGCAAATCAAAAGAAATATGTTAATTGATGGGAGAAATTTAACATAATATCATGTGCAAAAACATTTTTATTATAAGATAACTGCATGAACATTAGTTAAAAAGTAAATGATCTAAATATTTGTATTCTATCATACATCCATTTAATTTGGAGTCTTCATATTTTTCATCCATTTAATTTCATGGAAACACCCCAATCGACTTTTTGGATCAAGGTATCTCATATTAAGCCTTTTTTTTATAGATACGATAGACAAGTCGTATATATCTTCACAAAAATTTGGATTAATTTCAAACCAAGAAATATTAATACTACGACTGAAATCAATAATCGAAATGGCTCACATTAACTAACAATTTTGAAGAATTTAATGTTCTGAAATAAGCCAAAATTTTGTGAAAAATGATCCATATGATTAGAGCGTCATATCTACAAAGAATCTTTATTTTAAAAATCCTTCTGGCATGTAAACCCCGCTTATGCGCTAGTCGATGCTTACCACCTAAAGATCTACATAACCCGCATGAAAGAGGCTTACCATCTCATCTAAGCATCTCAACGGCAATGCTTATGCACTTGTTGAGGCTTGATATCTCATATAAGCATATACATGCTAATTTTAACTGGGCTTGCCTCCTTGATTGCTCTCAAGCTCATCCAAACCCCAAATTTTCGATTTGGATCAATTAATATTAACCAAATACTAAAATTGTATCCAAAATACACAAGTGTATCAAAATGCCGATTAATCTCTACATAAGCAATTAATCCCTAGTACGTACTTACCGCCAAGCATCCATCTAGCGATATTTACAACCTTGCAAACAATTGTCTTAATTCATCACATCTAGTCTAGGTATAAAGATATTAGCAAAGTGTTTTAAAAGGATCATATAGATGAGACATATGAAGACTTTATATACATACCAAATAAATCAGACTTCCCTCATAAACTATATACACACTAATAACATACATACGGATGAATCAAGGAATTTATATGGCATGACAATGGTTCAAACTTCACATCTTTACGCCTTCAAATAAGTGCATTTGATTGTCATGTGTGTACACCATAAATAAAGAATCAAGGAATTTATATACGCACGCACGCACGCATGCACACACATACACATATATACATACATATATAGACACTCACATACACACACTATTATTTATGACACAAAGTGCTATGCTGCAAAGTTGTTTGAAGCCTTAATGAATGGTGCAACGTAGACACATGCTTTATTTTCAAATATTGCGCATTTGATCGTCATGTGTGCACCATAAATAAAGAATCAAGACTCTGTGGGTTACATTGCTTTAAAAAAAAGATAACCAACAAATTATATTGTTTGATCATCATGCAAAAATATCAACAAATATAATGTCCTAAAAATCTAAGTACAAAAGACACTGTAAAAGTAAAATATCAAGGTAATGAAAAGATAATAGTCGATAGAATACGATAATATAACAAATGGTGATTTTATAAATTTTTGGATTGTTAAAAAGGGGAAACCAAAATATGAAATAAAAAATAGTAAAAAAAAATATCCTTTTTGCACGTGCACCATTTAATGCACATTCTCATATGCATTGTCATTGAAGAAAAAAAATCATTATTCACACCGTATCCTGCAACACCCACTAGTATGTGTGTACTTAGAATCAATTACTTTCTAAAAGCTAGCACCCATTTGCACATCAACCTAGGGCATTAGATTTACATCATTTGTGTTATTAATGTTGACTACGCTACTAGACCAACAATTCGCATTATTGACTGTCATTATACAACATTATTAATGATTTTCTGATACATGAATCCAAAAATGAAGTTCTTAAACATGAATCATATATATAGGCTACAAATATTATCACCCCGGAGCATCCTAGATCTCCAACCAATTATGGATTTGAGCTAATTTTACATACAAAGTTATATCTGAAGTAACTTCATTTTGACTCGAAAATTAGTGTCCTGATTAGCATTAATAAACAAACACTTATTCAAAAGAAGAATATTTTATCGAATGCTAGGTAATAGTAATAAAAATTCCTGAAACATAAAGCTATTTGATAAATACAGTACATTGAGAAAGAAAATTTACATAACATAACTGCGCAAAAATTGTTGCATCTACCTCAAGCTTAAGCATTTCATTGTTTTCACGTAAAGTGCACACTTCCTGCAAATATAAACTTAGTTGAGTTGTATGTCATCCGCAAGGAGTGGTGAAAAAGCTCTACCCAATAAATAAATAACCTTCTCCAGATCATTGTTAGAGACAATGATTGTTGGCGCATACAAGTTTATGATTTCCTTAGGCTTATATTTTTTATTGCATTGAGGACACTGAAATAAAAGTAAGAAAAAATACTTATCAGAAGTAAAGTTATGTTGAATATAATTGCTTATGTATAATTTCAGTTCTGATTTCTGAAAATAGAAATACTGAAATTACCTTCCCAGCGCTCTTTCTACATCGAAGCCATTTCTCTATGCATGATCTACCATATACGTGTCCACATGGAATACAACTAAAAATAAATATAATTCTTAGTCCTATTGCAGTTTATTTGAATGTGAATTACACACATACTACATTGTTTCTCTAGCATACGAACAATGAAGGATAACTTGTTACTTATATAAACATGATAATGATATGATCAAAAGATTATCATATTCAACTTAAAACCTTAGAAATAAATACTTACTAGTAACAAAAACATAAGTAATCTATAATTTCATAATCTTATAAAAACAGACAATCAGGTAGCCTAATTAATCACAAAATTTATTACAAAAGAAGTAGCAAAACTCATACCAAACACGATGCGAACCATCAGATGTCCATGGATCATAGCAGATAGTGCAATTCGGTGAATCTAACTGAGTCCCGATGGTTTCATCCTTCTCCGCTTCTTTTTCCTCTTCTTCCCCGTTTTCCTCTTCTTCCAAATCTTGACCCCGATCGTCTTGATTCGTATCCGTCTCTTCCATTGATGCAGTCACCGCTGCTTGGAATTCCTCTTCCTGTTGGTCGGGGATGAAGTGGGGCAAATATAGCACTTCTACGTTGCCGTATCCATCGACAACTTCTATATAGTCGTCATGATTTTCTTCATTGTCTTCTTCGTCGTACTCGGAATCGTATTCGGGATCGTACTCTGGATCTTCGTCGTCGCTGTCGTAAAATTGATTTGACGGCATATGGGCATTAAATTTAGGGTTTACAACATAAAATAATAACTTAAGAGAAGCGCGCGGGAGACGGGCGGAAACTGAAATTTTTACAAAGGGTTTGGCTATGGGTTTCCAAAACAGTTGCGTGTGTTAGGCTGCGAAAAGTATATCTGAGCTTTTTTTTTTTAATTAATTTAACGACAAAAATTTGTATATCTAACACGACCTTAATATTTTAAGCATAAAGACAAATATTCTGCTAAAAATTATTCATAAAAACAAAGACAAACATTCTTTCAAAACTGCTATCGAACTAAAAACTGATACCTAAAATCTGTTACCGATAACTACGAACTGATACTTAAAAACTACCATCAATAACTAAAAACTGATACCTAAAGAAAATTGTTCTTCGAGCTAAAATACTGAATATCTGTCCTTGAGGCTAAAACGCTGAGAAATTTTGTTCAATAATGTTTTTTTAAGGTGGGTTTGCTTTTTCTTTCTTAAGAAGTAAGTGTGCATCTTTTACCTTATTTTTATCTTTATTTTTCCTTTGTCAATCGTTGGAATAGAAACACAATATTTTGATCCGATCGTGAAGTTTCAAAATACCCTTATACAAAAACAAAATGTAAAGAGTTTGAATACTACAAAAAACAAATATTAACATCGCTTTTAAATAGAAATTTTGAAATTTAAATCTATTAAATAGCAGTAAAGCAGAAGAATTTCAAGTTCTCTTATTACTTGTAGGGATTTTCTCCTATATCCTTAGTTCTCTCTAGATATTTAATTTTCAAATCCTATTATTTATCATTATTATAATTATTATATCCTTATTATAATTATTACAACACTTATATTGTTTCTGTAACAACCCTGTATTTTGTAATTATTTTAATTGTATATTTTAATTATTTTAATTGAAACTCCTGATTTAAAAACTTTATTTTATTTATTTAAAATGAATAAATTTTATTATTTTGAATATAAACTTTTATTTTTATGTAAATTATAATGTCAAACCTGAATAAATAGAATATTTTTCAAAAAAGTGAATTTTGGTCAATATGGTTAAACTTTGACTTTCAAATTTAAATTTAAACATTTAAATTTTTTAATTTTATCTTTTATTATGAAAATAAATTAAATTTCAAGAATACTGCTTTTCGTTTCGTTGAAATCCGATTAATATTGTGAAAGTTATGCTTTTATAATATTGTGTGTAAATTGATTTATTTAACAAAATTGTTTATTTTAATTTGTATAAATAATATTTTGTTTGTCATATTCATATTTTAATTTGTGTAGATATGTATATATGACATGTTATGTACTTATTTTTATTTTAAACATTTTTAAAGTGTAATTACAATTTTCCAAAGTTTATTGTATATTGTTTTCAATTTTTCCGAGTCTAGTTTCAATTATTAAATTATTTCTTATTTTTTTTCTATTTTTTTCCTTAAATTATTTATTTATTTTCCTTTTCACTTTATTTTGTTCAGCTTTTATTTTTATTTTCTGAAATTTTATTTGTTTATTTTAATTTAAAAGGAATAAGAAATATAAAGAGGCACAAACCTTTCATATGCCATGACTTTTCACTTCCTTTTGTCCTTTCATTTTTCAATTGACATTTGCATTGACTCTGGCCATCCATTTCTTTTCTCAGCCGTGTATCTCATTGCATTTCATGTGGGAAAAAAATATCTCCCTTCATTCCTCAAAACTCACGGCAATGAAGAAGAAAGAAAAAATTTGCAAATGGCTTCATCTCCTTGCAAATGGCTTCATCTCCTTTCTTTTTCCATTATTCTTCTAAGTTTTTGCCTTGCCTCTTCTTATCTTTGCTCGGCCACAACCTCTCCATCACCTCCACCGACCAGCAACACCACATCCACGGCCACATCACACTCCTCTCCACTTGTCTTGACCAAGCCGTGACCATCCCATGATGATAACACCACAAAAACTCCACACAAAAAATGCAAAATCTCTTGAACTATGCATAGCCGACCTTGTTTGTCACCATCACCTTCATAGTTCACCTTGGTCGCCTCCTATTGCTCCACCACCACCATGAAACCACCTCTGACCATCCACCGACCCACTGTCCGGACTTGAAACACCTTAGGCCAAGCCAAATTCAAGCATGGCCGAGCCTAAAAGTTGCACCCAAAACTCCATTTTAGCCTTGACCCTTTGTATTTTTGTGTTGTAACTTCCACTCATTTATCTCCTTGTAACCATGTGTTTTGATGCTTAACCTGACCCAAACACATAGCCATGGCCGAGCACTTGAACCTTTTGGTCAAGCATTTGGATGGTTAAAAGCAAGGTTGAATCATCTTGTCTTTGTTGCTCTTTATTTCAATACATTTCAATATTGTTTTGGTTAAATATTCATGAATTTTGTCTGTTGTTTTGGTTGTATACAAGATAATATCATGCCTCTCTCCACTCATTTGAATCCATTGTCGTGCCGTATCGTGCTTTCTGGAATTCATTCGTGTGTTTTGATTTGCTATCTCCAGCGTAAAAAGGTGAGTCTTTCTCACTCTGACTATAACGATCCCGATTTAAAGACGAATTTAAATTTGAAATTAAATTAAATTTTTGAGTTAAATTGTAAATTTATTTGAATTTTTCAAATTTACTATATGTGCGTATTTGGATTGAAACTCAAAATGAATATTTTCAGTTGAATTGAATTCTAAATAACATTTTGGTTTGGAAATTCAAAATAAATTCAAAATAAATTGGATTTGAAGATTTTACTTTGGAAAAAAATACATGTATGATTATTTATTTAATAAGTTGTGTTTTACTCCATTTTCTTTATGAAGTTATAAGAAGTATAAAGTTTATCTTATTAATATTTAATGTAAAATAAAATATGCGCTATAAATTTAATGTTTGATCAAACTTTAAATAGAAATAAAAATTCAAGAAATTATATGATAAAAGTATACAGTCATATGGCAATATAAAATAATAACAAATGAAATGCAAATAGAACAAAAGGCAAGTAAGAAAATAACAAAACAAGAAAATGTATCTATGTAATGAAGCTTGCACAAGAAGATAAACAAACATATAAACAAATATGTACATATCAAGGACAAGAAGATAGAAACATGTATAAAGAACAAAAAGAAAAAAAATATCTATGTACAAAGGCTTATAAAGGAAGATCAACAAACAAACCTTTACATACGTAATTAAATAATATAAGCTTGTAAATAAGATAGGTAGCAAGCATTTAATAACATTCTTCTCAACACAAAATATATCAACTCAGCCAAAATATAAATTTCTTCATTTCAGTATAAAAAAAAAAATCTTTAGCCACCAAAGAAGAAAGATCTCTGATCCTATTGTACAGAACCATATAATCACTTGTACAAAAAAATATAATATCACCAGTAATCTCATTTCCTATATACCAATCTATTTAGCATCGGTTCGTTCATCCATAGCAAATCTGAAACAAGCTTCATCTTCAACTTTAAACAAATTTCAACCTTATAAATTAACAACAATAAATCAAGACAAATCAGAGAAGTAAAGAAGAAGGATTCAGTTGCAATTTCAAGAAGTAAAGAAGAAGGATTCAGTTACAATTTCAAGCATGTTTCAACATAAATGGAACTCTGTTCATTCTGGAAAAAAATACTGTGAGTAAACATAATTTTAAAAAGGCTTGAGTATATTTGAATCTGAAATGTTCATAAATCATGTTATGTTACATATGTAAATTTTCATATATATATATATATATATATATATATATATATATATATATAGCCCCGTATATATGAATTGTTCTGTGAAATCTTGCATACTGTTCTTTGCTGTTTGGATTTACAGAGTATAATAATTATTCAAAAATTCAAACTTCTTCATCAAATCATTTATAGGCCTACGGTTTAAAATAAAAGAAGTTGTTCAAACATAAAACAAGCATTTAAAATTTGTTTTAAACATATTAGTGAAGATATATCAACCGGGAATCGGTTTTACAGTCAATATGCATCATTATGTCAAAATTTGAATATGATAAATTGTTGATTCAATTATATAATTTGAATCTACCTTCGAAAATAAGATTTTTAAAACAAAAATGGGATTTTTTAGTTAAGTATTTCACTAGCAATTTGTAGTTGATCAGTAAATACATTTTGATCGAATTCCGGTGGCCGAAGAATTTTCGAATGGTGAAACTTGGCATGGAGCAAGTACGACCATCAATGATTTCAGGAAAAATGAAAACAAATTTTTTTATTGCAAGAATTGATAGGACGAAGTGAAACTAGGGTTTAAGGACTGTATAGAGTGGCGTTTGGGTTTCGAGCTCGTGCACGCTCGTCAATGCGTCGAGCGTAGCCAAATTCGGGGAGAATGTTCTTGAGATATGGACGAAGGCATGGCCAAAGCCATGGTGATTCCGATGGTGGGAACGACTGAGGTGAAGCGTTTTGCGGTGGTGTTTAAGCTACAGGTTTTGCGGCGGGAGGCTAAATTTTTATTCTCAGTCGAATTTAAAAATCTGGGTTTGGATTTCGAACGTGGGGTCGAATTGTAGTTTGTAGGGGGCGCCATGGATGGTCGAAGTGGTGGCGGCGCACCGTGCACGGCGGCGTGAGGGTGTCTGCAGTTTTGACGATTTGGTCGACTCGAGTGATACTCGAGTATGATGGCAGTTTTCTTCGAGTTTTGCCTGGGTGTGCACGTGGGTTGATTTCACGTGTTCTGTTGTTATACTTAAACTTAAGCTAATATAATAAAAAAAAGAACAGGGAGAAGAAGGAGGAAGGTTGGGGAAAGAATGGAACGCGAGAGGGAGAGGGGGTTGACTCGTGGAAGATGGAGGAAAACTCGAAGCATTTCACGAGTGGAACCGGGTAAATCTCGGGTTTTGTTGTAAATGGGTTTAACTTTACAGATTTAAAGATAAAAATGTTCAACAAGATTTAGTGTTAACAAGGTAATAAATGTTGATTACTTTGGGTTAAGAATTTGTTTTCAAATTTAAATTAACCAAGTGAATGCGTTAGAATGTTTTAAAATCTTAATTAATGTGTTAATTAAGTAAATAATTTAAGTTAAATGTTAAAGTTAATTAACATTAAAGTTTTTATAATTAAAAGTAATTTGATTTCAAAGTTAAAGAAGATTTTAAATGTTAATTAAGACAAATAATAATTATTATTATTAGTTGTTTAAAAAGGGTAATTAAGATGATTAATTAAATTTAAAATTGTAATTAATTAAATGACTAGAAATTAGTCGATTTGAAATTAAAGATTTGATTAAATTCACGATTAAGTGTTTAATCTAATTGTAATTACAAATTGTTAATTAGATAATCAAAGTAAACTAATTTACAATTAGTAGTTAATTAAGGTAATTGATTAAGGAATGATTAATAAAATTTTAATCATTAACAATAGTTGATCATCGATTTAAATAAATCAATAAAAATAGTCATATGGTTAATTCTTTTGAATCATGTTCTCCTTAAATTGAAGATGATTATCATCAAGTGTTGTGTACTGGATTGATATGTCAGTTTGTGGTGATGATACTGTATGATGTGAATTGCCTTATGCTGTATCATGATTTGTGATTTGTTTCTGGATGTATATGAAAACCCCTTTGCCTGTAAAACGGCACTTGAATTTCGATGCGACAGGGAGTCGGATTCCAGTTGGTTATCCGAAACCCACATCGAATTATAATAGTAATCTTTGTGATCAATAAATTTACTTTATCTATGAATCTGCAAATAAAGATAAGCGTTATTGATTATACCGCTTATCGATTGAATCTGTGATGATTGATGTTGTGCACTATTGTGTAAAACCATTGGACCACACTTGTACACACACAAATATGGATTGCACGTGGAAATCGGTGGAGTCACAGAATTTGAATTTTTAAAATAGTTTTGAATTTGAATTTTTGAATTCAAATAGTTTTGGAAACAGATTGGGTTTAAAGTGAAAGGGCTTTTGAAACAAGTGTTTTAAAAATGTAAGTTATTTTGAATAACTTAACAAAGGTTTGAAATTTGAATAATTTGATTTAAATTGGAATTCAATATCCGAAATTGAATCTTATATTAGTATTTATGTTTTAAAAAGAATTATACAAGTTTATACGGGTTTTAAACCATTTTAAAAAGTGTTATTTTGGGAATTTGAATTAACCCCAAAGATGTTAACTTGTATAAAGAAAAATCAGATTTTTCGGAATGAAAACAGTTTGTTTTCAAACAATAAAAGCTTTCATATGAGTAATGAATTTCCAATTTACATTAAAGGAATCCCAAGTTTGAATTGAAATAGTTTTCCAGTTATGAATGAATATTTGGAAACGAGTTTTGAAAGCTATAAGATAAATCTTGATTTAAAGATTTAGATAAGTTAATTCCAATTGAAATGGAAATTGTTTCGAAATCCATGAATGGATCTTTGTGAACTGGGTGAACTTTGTGAAACAAATCTTTTTGTTTAAAAGATTTGGAATGGTAATTGGTTTAAACCATTTAAAAGAAAGTTTGGAATTATTAAGTTGTGACTTAATTGAAATCCCATATCCATATGTTTTTAAATATTGCGCTCGTTATTCGGTTTAGCCGGGAGAGGACTTTGTGTCATATAACCCATTCCGAATAATGATACGTCGTTATGCATAACATTGAAGACCGGTGGTGAAGACTGGGTATTTGCGAGAATGATAGGATGACCTATCGATTGTCTCTGCACTGAGTAGTTACGGTATAGAGATTTCCTAAGTGATGGAAAGTCTGATCGGGATTGTGAATACCCGGATTGCAAGGGCTTCTCCGGAAGTGTCTTCGGTTCTGTTCGAACCCAGGACAGACTTGCATGGTTGTATGTCTGACATTACACTTTGAGATATAAAGCAGATTTCCTTCAAATACATATCTGTTGGTGGCGGATAATTTATTCTCTTAGCTTAACACCCTTCTCTGAGACATACGAGCTCAGAGCTTATGTAGTTGAAGGTTATCAACGATATACTCCCAATTTGGTAGTGTGACATGCTAAGTGCTACTGTGTGTTGATCATTGGTTGATCAAAGCATGGCTTTCATGTAAAGCGTAGCTTTGTGGACGAAACTTCATCGAGCCTCACAGACCGGTAATGGTCGAAATAGGAATGATGCGGCAAGGTTTCAGGGGTAGCTCCCCTAGGGTGTGACCATTCCTTCTGGAAAAGGGTAGCATCATGGTATGGAGCCCAGATACTTACTCATGTGGGCACTGTAATATATTCATTACCGTGTGATGTTGTTGGTGTAGAGGTACCTTGTATAAAGGTCCCAAAGGACCGGGGTGGCATATCTGAGGTTTTATTTCCCGGGAAGGGGGTAGCCGGCCTTGTTGGCAGAGAGCCGGGTAGATTCTCGGGGCATCCCGCCAGAGGCGTTCCCATGTGGCAATAGGAAGTTCCTTAGCCTGGCCATTTGTTGGAAAATCGCAAAGAAACAATACGCTCTCTGTACGGTTTTAGTTGTATCAGCTGCCATCTACTTATGGTGGCGCCCCACTGTTTGGATGGTAGCTATAATAGGCATAGTTCGAAATGTCTATGCTGGCTAAGATTAGTATTATACTTTCGAAATGTTTTCCACTATGCACTGATAATAATAATATCAAAAATGATTTTCGTGTATTAAGCATGTTTGACTATCATAAGGAGAAATCTCCTCCAATTCTGCGTTCGCATGGTGTGTGTGGTGGGAGGCCATATGGTAGTTTCATTTTCCAAAAGCATTGTGGATTTCAAATTAAAAAAATTTGATTGTTTAAAAGACCAAATGTTTTCGTTTGCTCACACCAGTCGCATGACTGACTCGGAGTTTATTGTTCCGTTCCTAAACTCTAGGTGCCCACAATTTTTCACACGGGCAGTCTAGAGTTTGGGTTTTCAGATAGTCAGGGTTAGTAGATTATTTAGAGCTAGTTCAGTCCGTGGACGACTGACCTTGTTTGTCTTGGTGAAACCTTGATGATGGATCGAGCTTGAAGTTTTGGAGCTTTGTTTGGAGTTTTGGATCAGAGTTGCAGTATTGGATTCTGTGAAGACTTATCTCATATTGTATCATGTTCCGTTGTATTTTGTGTTGTATATTCTTTGATGTTGATGTCTATCATTGTATCAAATTGATGTATCGGATATTGTGTTCATGTCATATCAGTGATATCATCTTTTATTTCCGCTGTGTTATTTATCATCTAATGGGTGTTGCAAGCTCCCGCGATACGAATTTAATGTTGTTTGTCGGACATCGAGTTCGGGTCATGACACTGACAATTTACTTATGAAATAGTAAATTGATGGCAAGTGTTTAGTAATTAAAAATGTTATGCAAGTTAGTGATGATTATATGATATGCTATGTCATGTTATTACCCTGTTAACTTTGTTAATTATCACCTGACATATGATATATGACATTATATTGTGGCATTGACATTGTTTATATTGTTTATGCGTATATTCACTGCAAGTTCCCTGTTAGAATAGAATCACTATGGATTGAAATGATACATACCTGAATGGACTTTAGAATAGGGAAAAATCATTATGGGCTGAAATGATAGGCCTGAGCGATTTTTATTTATTTTTATTTACTTGGGATTGCGGGTTTGAAATGATAGAACCCGGATTTTGTTTGTAAACTACGGATTGAAATGATATATATCTGTATCACTTGACCTAGGTTAGAAAATTATATGCAGACCCGTGGTATATTTTAAATGATTTTTTATATAGATATGTATTTTTAAAATATGAAATTTTGATTTAAAAATATATATTTTATGGTTTTAAGAAAATTAAATATTAATTCTTGAAATTGTGAATTTAAGTATGTAAATTTGAAGAAATTGTGATTTTGACTTTAAATTTATACTTTTAAAATGTAAGTAAATAATGTAAATTAAATTTAAAGTTTGAAATGATATTTGAAATAAGATGTTAAGTTTTATTAAATTTATAAGTTAATAAACGGTGAATTTTGACTTAACAAATGAATTGAATTTTTAATTGGATATTTGATTTTAAAGTTTGTTGTGATAAATCATATGTTAAAAGTATTTAAATGTGAAATTTTGAAGTCTAGAAATATGATTTATAAATCTAAATAGAATTTTTTTGAAGTTTTATTGTTTTTGAAAAGTCATAATAAAATATGGAATTTTATTAATAGCATTTCTAAAATGTTGTGGTTTTATGACAGCATTTTTAAAATGCTGTTGTTTTAAACTTAACTATGTTTGAAATAACTAAATATCTATTATGCCATTTTATAAATGTCGTTATTCCTAAACTAAACTATTTTGGAAACTATAATCTACGATAGCATTTTTAAAATGTTGTCGTTGCTGTAATTTGATAATGTTTTGAAATGTTATAGATTTTAACACTGTTTGAGTTATATTTTAAAGTGTTAAACGATTTAACTTTTGGAATTGATTATTTGTGAAATTTAAGGAGTATTAAATAAAATTTAATATTTAAATTTGAATTTTTAAGGAATTTAAATTGAATTTGAATTTAAATAATGATTATGTTGTTATGTATTTAAATAGAATGAAATGTGATAAATGAATTTTTGAATGGAATTTTGAAATGTGTTTTGGTAATGATATTTGAAATAATAAATGAATGACTTATTTGACTTAAAAACGATATTTAAATTTGAATATTTGGATTTGAATTCAAATTATGATTTGATAATGAGGTTTTGAAAAGATATGATATTTTGATGCTTGAAATGGTTTGGAAATAATTTAATCTTTATTTTGATAAAGAATGTGAATTTGAATGATATTTGATTTTTATAAATGAATATTTAAAGTTTATATTAGCATGAAAGGATATTTAGTTTACTGGTAATTTGAGTTTATTTAAATAATATTGGATTTATGAAATGAATATTTCAAAACTAAGTAATAATGAAGTTAAATCAGAAATATATAAAAAATTATAATATTAGTTTTGAAATGTGGGATATTAAAGCTTTGAATTATATTGAAAAACCGAATAGTTTATTTTATGGATAAAGTCTATATTTGAAATTATATGATTTGAAATGGTTTGTTGGAAACTGAATTGAATTGAAACTGATGGTTTGAATTGAATTGGAAATTTGAACTTTGGGTTTAATTGAATAAATTTGCGAAACGTAAAGAATTAAAGGAATGTTTCATGATTTTGAAATGTTATGATTTTCAAAGTGTAATGGTTTCAAGTATTTTGGTTTTGAAAGAGTTATAACTTTGAAAGTATTATGATTTTTGAAAGGTGAATATATGTTTGAAATGGAAATAATATCAAATTGATTTGAATATAGTTTTGAACTAAAAATAGTTTTGGTTTCGAAGTATAAAACTATTTTGAAAAGAGATATAGTTTTAGAATGAAATGATTTGATTTTGAAGTATAGACTTTTTTGAAATGACCACGGCGTTATAATAACGTTTGGTTGTTAAAGAGACCGGGATCGAAAGTTGTCATCCTTTCTGCCAACTTCGAAAACCATTTTAACAAGCGTGTATGCGGTGGAGATTCCAGAATGAAGTAGGATGGTGGCATCGTTCTTGAGGTATATTACGTGGATTCAACTCTCGTGAGTTGGCATGAGGTGGCTAAAACAGGAGCGATCTCGCGCCAAAAGGGGTAGCTCCTCTGGTCGGACACACTTCTTCGATATTATACTCTTGCTTATGGTTGATTTGATGGCCATCCTCCGATTTTGATATGGGAGTGTGTTCCGGGGTAGACGTATGTGGCTGCTACATTACCACCAGCCCGTGTGCGTAATTGGTGTCACCTACCATAGCGAGCCTTACTACGAGTTTCTATTTGTGTCGTACCTATGGAGTATCTTCTCATAGTCTCCCGATCAGGGGATATGTAGGTACTGTATATACTACTGGCATTATTATGTGTTAAGGGTTATATGGGCAACCCCTTAACGCTATTTTAAAGTAAGTTTATTTTACTGTAGATATTATTATAATGGCGCAATATTACTACGTAGTAAATAGTTTAACGGATCCTTAAAGGATGGGCGATCCCAAGCATCCTTTAAGTTACCGATGCATTTTTATTGATGTTCACTTGAGTTGATTTATAGTTCATAAGTATTTATGTCCCGACTCGAATGTTGTGTTTTGCTTTACGCTCGAGTCAGATTGAGTGATTCAGCATTCAAGACTCACCTTTGGAGTTGGAGCTTTCTTGAAGATCCAGCCATCTATTTTGCTTTCAGTATCCAGTGATTTTAGTGATGCATTCTGATTTGTACCTGATTTATCTTGTTACTCTTTTGTTGTATCTTGTTTATCCCTGATGTATCTTATTTTTACATAGTAGCTTCATGAACTACTATCTTTTTTAAATTCTGCTGCATTATTATTTACTCTGTGTCTGTGATCCGTGATTATTTATTTACTGTATATTCTGAGATTTGCCAAATTTTATTTACAACGCGGTATTTTGAGCAATTCAAGTCTGACATGTGCCGATGCGAATGGATGAAAATATCGGGTCGTTGCATTTGGTAGATCTAGGCAAAACTCGACATATATGGTAAATGTATTTACAGAATCACTTACATTCGAGTTTGAATCTTTTCCTTTTTGACTCGATTCCTTTGAATTTTGGAACGTTTCTTGCGGTTCCAAAATCCATTCGTGTCCCTCACTATTTCGTCTTCTTTTGATTCTGGAGTATCCCATAACTCCACTTCGAATGATCTTTATAGTGAGTCGGCGATCTCGCCAATCTCAAATTTATTTGTAAAGGGGTGAAACTCATTTATACCAGCATCGATTCACCGGAGATTTTATATCCTCGGTTTAGATGCTAGTATCTCTTATTATCCTAAAATTCTATCTCTTGAGATCGAATGTTGATTTCTCCAGAAATCCACATTGATCTTATTCTTTAAGTCACGGTTGATCCGATTAAGGTTGCCCGCGATTTATATAAGCTTATCCATCTTCCTATTATATTATTTAATCATCCCATCTTTGTTCCAACTTATCTTCAAATCATTCTTGAAGTGTATTTGCAAATTAGTATTTAAATGTTTTATATATTGTGTTGTTTGAGTTGTCGGTGTTGATTTTGGTTTCTGATCGATTCGTTTGATCAACGCTATCGATAAGATTTCCAAAACACTTGGACCTAGCAAACCGATACAATATGTTTTTTAAAAAAATTTTGGTAATGGAATAAATTTTGTAACTATATTATAAATCTTTTTCTAGATTTTATTGAATTGGTTATTAAGAAATAAAATTTGATTTTATATATCATTATCTCCTGTTTCGTATAAAAATGATTGAATTATTAAACATGATTATAAATTTGTTGGGAAATTTAAAATGAATTTAAAACAAGAATTTGAGAATTTAGTTTCCGATGATTTCAAACCTTGTATTTAAAGTTTTAAAGGATATACTATTTAAAGTATTTTCTAATAGAAATTTGTTTTCCGAGAGAATTGTAAAGTTTAAAATTAGTGCTCTTCTCTTTGTCACCGGAAAATAATTTCGGTGATGACTGCAGCATCATCGACATTCATTTTTGAGTTTCGAAGTGAAGATACTGTTCTGTAGTCTTGCTACAGTTTTGTTTTGGGGAATTTAATCGATTTGAATTTCTAAAATAAGACTGGATTTATAACATATGCTGATATATGATTTAAATTTGAATGGATATATATATATAGTATCTGTGCATTTATTTATCTCTAAATAGTTTGGAATTTATCGGAAATTTAATTCCTAATTTTTTTTTCTTGAAGGATAATTTCAAGTATAATTTCAAGATTTGGATAAATATTCATGCTTGAAATGATTAAATTGGAAAGTTTTATTTGTATAATACACAATTTCATTCCAATATAACTTACCTAAGTTTTCAGAAGTTGAATATGTAATTGGATAATATACAATATAAAAGGATTTTATAAATAAAATTTGAGTGGTTATAATAAATGTTATACACTTAAATTTTAGTTCTAAAAAAATATTAACAGAGGTAAATAGAGAATAGAAAAGAAAAAGGGTAATGGAATAATTTACAATATAAAATGATGTTAAAGGAACTAAGAATAAATTTAAAGAAGATATAATGAGTATAAATATATTTAACATAGGTGATAAAACATATTGAGAGGAATAAATTTCATTTTTAAATAAGAAAAAAGAAGAATTAAATTTATTGAGTATATTATGAGTATAATAAAAGATTCTTCAAATCCATGATTTTAGGAATGGTTATATTTAAGATAAATTGATGATTATGATTTATTTAACTTATATAAAATTAATTTTCAATTTAAGTTGAAATTTCATGGTTTCAAATTTATTATCTTATTTTGTTTTCAGGCTATCTTTTGGTCATCCTTATCTCCCTTATCTTGCTACAGAATGGGGAGGCTATTGCTTATACCAGTCTGTTTGGAAACCTTTCTATAATCTTTGGTACTCATTTCTGAATCTGAGCACTGCTTGTCATCCACAGACCGTTGGTCAAGCGGAAAGGGTGAATTAGATTCTAGAAGATTATTTTCGTGCTTGTGTTCTTGATTCTGGAGGATCTTGGGAAGTTCATCTCCACCTTGTTAAACTTATCTATAACAACAGTTATCAGGTATGATTTCAATCTTTTTGTCATTTTGTCTTCATCCTATTTCATTCTATCTTTTCTATGCTTTCCCGTACCTCACTCATTTTCGGGGATAAAAAGTTTTGAGCGGGGGAGAGTGTAACAACTCTGTATTTTTTAATTATTTTAATTTTATATTTTAATTATTTTAATTGAAACTCCTAATTTAAAAACTTTATTTTATTTATTTAAAATGAATAAATTTTGTTATTTTGAATATTAACTTTGATTTTTATGTAAATTATAATGTCAAACCTAAATAAATAGAATGTTTTCCAGAAAAGTTAATTTTGGTCAATATTGTCAAAATTTCACTTTTAAATTTAAAATGTAAATATTTGAATTTTTTAATTTTATCTTTTATTATGAAAATAAATTAAATTTTAAGAATACTGCTTTTCATTTTGTTGAAATCCGATTAATACTGTGAAAGTTATGCTTTTTACAATATTGTATGTAAATTGATTTATGTAACAAAATTGTTTATTTTAATTTGTATAAATAATATTTTGTTTGTCATATTCATATTTTAATTTGTGTATATATGTATATATGACATGTTATTTATTTATTTTTACTTTAAAACATTTTTAAAGTGTAATTATAATTTTCCAAAGTTTATTGCATATTGTTTTCAATTTTTCCAAGTCTATTTTTAATTATTAAATTGTTTCTTATTTTTATTTCTATTTTTTTCCTTAAATTATTTATTTATTTTCCTTTTCACTTTATTTTGTTCAGCTTTTATTTTTATTTTCTGAGTTTTTGTTTATTTTAATTTAAAAGGAATAAGAAATATAAAGAGGCACAAACCCTTTCATATGCCATGACTTTTCACTTCCTTTTGTCCTTTCATTTTTCAATTGACATTTGCGTTGACTCTAGCCATCCATTTCTTTTTTCAGCCGTGTATCTCATTGCATTTCACGTGAAAAAAAAATATCTCCCTCCATTCCTCAAAACTCACGACAACGAAGAAGAAAGAAAAAAAAATTGCAAATGGCTTCATCTCCTTTCTTTTTCCATTATTTCTCTAAGTTTTTGCCTTTGCCTCTTCTTATCTTTGCTCGGCCATAGCCCCTCCATCACCTCCACCAACCTGCAGCACCACATCCACGGCCACGTCACACTCCTCTCCACTTGTCTTGACCAAGCCGTGACCATCCCATGATGATAACGCCACAAAAACTCCACACAAATATGGCAAAATCCCTTGAACTATGCATAGCCGACCTTGTTTGTCACCATCACCTTCATAGTTCACCTTGGCCGCCTTCTATTGCTCCATCACCACCATGAAACCACCTCTGACCATCCACCTACCCACTATCCAGACCTGAAACACCTTAGGCCGAGCCAAATCCATGCATGGCCGAGCCTAAAAGTTGCACCCAAAACTCCATTTTAGCCTTGACCCTTTGTATTTTTGTGTTGTAACTTCCACTCATTTATCTCCTTGTAGCCATGTGTTTTGATGCTTAACCTGACCCAAACACATAGCCATAACAGAGCACTTGAACCCTTTGGTCAAGCATTTGGATGGTTAAAAGCTAGGTTGAATCATCTTGTCTTTGTTGCTATTTATTTCAATTCATTTCAGTATTGTTTTGGTTAAATATTCATGTATATATTGTTTGTTGCTTTGGTTGTATTCAAGATAATATCTTGGCTCTCTCCACTCATTTGAATCCATTGTCGTGCTGTGTCGTGCCGTATCGTGCTTTTTGGAATTCATTCGTGTTTTTTGATTTGCTATCTCCAGCGTAAAAAGGTGAGTCTTTCTCACTCTGACAATTTACTTATGAAATAGTGAATTGATGGCAAGTGTTTAGTAATTAAAAATGTTATGCAAGTTAATGATGATTATATGATATGTTATGCCATGTTATTACCCTGTTAACTTTGTTAATTATCACCTGACATATGATATATGACATTATATTGTGGCATTGACATTATTTATATTGTTTATGCATATATTCACTGCAGTTCCCTGTTAGAATAGAATCACTATGGGTTGAAATGATACATACCCAAACGGACTTTAGAATAGGAAAAAATCATTATGGGCTGAAATGATAGGCTTGAGCGATTTTTATTTATTTTTATTTACTTGGGATTGCGGGTTTGAAACGATAGAACCCAGATTTTCTTTGTAAACTACGGATTGAAATGATATATATCTGTATCACTTGACCTAGGTTAGAAAATTATATACAGACCCCGTGGTATATTTTAAAAGATTTTTTATATAGATATGTATTTTTAAAATATGAAATTTTGATTTAAAAATATATATTTATGGTTTTAATAAAATTAAATATTAATTCTTGAAATTGTGAATTTTAAGCATGTAAATTTAAAGAAATTGTGATTTTGACTTTAAATTTACATTTTAAGTAATGTAAATTAAATTTAAAGTTTGAAATGATATTTGAAATAAGATGTTAAGTTTTATTAAATTTATATGTTAATAAACAGTGAATTTTGACTTAACAAATGAATTGAATTTTTAATTGGATATTTGATTTTAAATTTTGTTGTGATAAATCATATGTTAAAAGTATTTAAATGTGAAATTTTGAAGTCTAGAAATATGATTTGTAAATCTAAATAGAATTTTTTTGAAGTTTTATTGTTTCTAAAAGTTATAATAAAATCTTGAATTTTATTAATAGCATTTCTAAAATGCTGTAGTTTTATGACAGCATTTTTAAAATGTTGTTGTTTTGAACTTAACTATGTTTGAAATAACTAAATATCAATTACGGCATTTTATAAATGTCGTATTCCTTAACTAAACTATTTTGGAAACTATAAGCTACGATGGCATTTTTAAAATGTTGTGGTTGCTATAATTTGACAATGTTTTGAAATGTAATAGATATTAACACTGTTTGAGTTATATTTTAAAGTGTCAAACGATTTAACTTTTGGAATTGATTATTTGTGAAATTTAAGGAGTTTTAAATAAAATTTAATATTTAAATTTGAATTTTTAAGGAACTTAAATTGAATTTGAATTTAAATAATGATTACGTTGTTATGTGTTAAATAGGATGAAATGTGATAAATGAATTTTTGAATGGAATTTTGAAATGTGTTTTGGTAATGATATTTGAAATAATAAATGAATGACTTATTTGACTTAAAAATGATATTTAAATTTGAATATTTGAATTTGAATTCAAATTATGATTTGATAATGAGGATTTGAAAAGATGTGATATTTTGATGCTTGAAATGGTTTGGAAATAATTTAATCTTTATTTTGATAAAGAATGTGAATTTGAAATGATATTTGATTTTGATAAATGAATATTTAAAGTTTATATTAGTATGAAAGGATATTTAGTTTACTGGTAATTTGAGTTTATTTAAATAATATTGGATTTATGAAATGAATATTTCAAAACTAAGTAATAATGAAGTTAAATCAGAAATATATAAAAAAATTATAATATTAGTTTTGAAATATGGGATATTAAAGCTTTGAATTATATTGAAAAACTGAATAGTTTATTTTGTGGATAAAATCTATATTTGAAATTGATATGATTTGAAATGGTCCGTTGGAAACTGAATTGAATTGAAACTGATGGTTTGAATTAAATTAAATTGGAAATTTGAACTTTGGGTTTAATTGAATAAATTTGTGAAACGTAAAGAATTAAAGGAATGTTTCATGATTTCAAATGTATGATTTCAAAATGTTATGATTTCCAAAGTGTAACGATTTCAAGTATTTTGGTTTCGAATCAGTTATAACTTTGAAAGTATTATGATTTTTGAAAAGTGAATATATGTTTGAAATGGAAATAATATCGTATTGATTTGAATATAGTTTTGAAATAAAAATAGTTTTGGTTTCGAAGTATAAAAATATTTTGAAAAGAGATGTAGTTTTGAAATGAAATTGTTTGATTTTGAAGTATAAACTATTTTGAAATGACCATAGCGTTATAATAACGTTTGGTTGTTAAAGAGACCGGGATCGGAAGTTGTCATACTCTCTGCCAACTCCGAAAACCACTTTAACAACCATATACGCGGTGGAGATTGCTGAATGAAGTAGGTGGTGGCGTCGTTCTTGAGGTATATTACATAGACCCAACTCCCGTGAGTTGGCATAAGGTGGCTAAAATAGGAGCGATCTCGGGTCACAAGGGGTAGCTTCTCTGGTCGGGCGCACTTCTTCGATACTATACTCTTGCTTGTGGTTGATTTGATGACCATTCTTCGATTTTGATATGGGAGTGTGTTCCGGGGTGGGCATATGTGGCTGCTACGTTATCACCAGCCCATGTGCGTAATTGGTATATCTACCCTGACATTGCCTCGTGTGCCGTGTCACCTACCATAGCGAGCCTTACTATGAGTTTCTATTTGTGTCGTACCTATGGAGTATCTTCTCATAGTCTCTTGATCAGGAGATATGTAAGTACTGTATAGACTACTGGCATTATTATGTGTTAAGGGATATATGGGTAACCTCTTAATGCCGTTTTAAAGTTAGTTTATTTTACTGTTGACATTATTATAATAGCGCGATATTACTACATAGTAAATAGTTTAATGAATCCTTAAAAGATGGACGATCCCAAGAATCCTTTAAGTTACTGATGCATTTTTATTACTGTTCACTTGAGTTGATTTACAGTTTATAAGTATTTATGTCCTGACTCGAGTGTTTTGTGTTTTGCTTTACGCTCGAGTCAGATTGAGTGATTCAACATTCAAGACTCACCTTTGGAGTTGGAGCTTTCTTGAAGATCCAACCATTTATTTTGCTTTCTGTATCCAGTGATTTCAGTGATGTATTCTATTTTTTATCTGATGTATCTTGTTACTCTTTTGTTGTATCTTTTTCAACCCTGCTGTATCTTATTTTTATATAGTAGCTTCATGAACTACTATCTCTTTTAATTATGCTGCATTATTATTTACTCCGTGTCTGTGATCTGTGATTATTTATTTACTGTATATTCTGAAATTTGCCAAATTTTATTTACAACGTCGTATTTTGAGCAATTCAAGTCCGACATGTGCGGATGCGAATGGTTGAAAATTCGGGTCGTTATAGCTTTTCGGTCATGGTATATTTAAATACCAACATTTAATAATTTTATACAATTAGTTACAGATTTTTCACATGTTTTCTTCTATTATTTTTCATTTAAGTCCTTATGTTAAAACTAATTGGGTGATCTTAAATTTAAACTTTGTAAATAAATACAACTAACAAATATCCATTAGTTGATCTAATAAATTCTTTAAAATAAAATTGACGATTCAATTTGTGCACCATATGCATAATATTGCTAAAAATGATAAAATTAATTTTTCATTCAAGTCCATACAGTTTAAAATTTTCACAATTATATAACATTGCGTTGTTTTACAAATTTCCTTCGATCATTTTACATTTAAATACAATGCTTAACCATTTTTACAATTATTTACAGATTTCTACTAAGTTTTCTTATATTGTTATATATTCAAGTCTATGTATTTGAATTCATTAAGTGATCATAATCTTAAACTTTTTAGGTAAATCTAACTAAAAATAATTATTAATTATTTTTAATTATCTTATATATAATGCAAATACTTTAGGAGGTGAAGCCTTTTTATGCCAAAGATGTATCTTCCTATGTTATTTCATTTTGTGTCAAATAAGGGTATGCTGGTCTTTGCATCTAAACCAACTCCTAAATCTATGTGCAGACCCATTTTCCCATCATGTTTCCATTTCTTCCTCACGAGCCTTAAAAAAAATAAATGGTTTAGGTTAAAAATGGAAAATCCAAGCAACTGCTGATTTCGGTTAGTGATAACCCAATCCATTTTTGGTACGCTTCGAAATGAGCTTAGCGCCATTGAGTTCATCTATGGCAGCAGAAGGTCTCCTCTCATCACATCCCCATTTCTTCCCCCACAAACCAAAAAAAGAAACAACTCGAGAAATTGAAAAATTGAAGCGGTTGATAGCTTCTGGGCAAGATGAAGAGGCAAAGACCAAACCACAAACATACAACTCAGGTCTTTATCAATTAGTCACCTTCTTATTGAGATATATTCCATTTCACATAGTGTATTTTTTCTTTGAATAATTATTAAACTTTTAAATCACAGTTCTGTATAATTTCTGTACGATTTGGAAATCTATAATCTCGATTATTGGTCTAGCAGCTGTTGAACGCATGAGAGGTTTCTTCTTCGGATTATTGGTCTAGCATCAATTGAACATGAGGATGCAAGGGAGGTTTTTTGCTCTAATCAAAGATTACGACTCACCATTCCACATTTGGATGTTGGTTCTATTACGGTCGGTCGTGATGACAAGCGAGATCGAGGGAGGTTATTATTCTCTAATCAATGATTTTGACTTTAAGTTTTTATAAAAATTTGTTCCTTTTTCCTTTGAACTTGATTTTAGATCCTTTTCAAATTTTATAATTGCATTTTTTGAACAAAAGGATGGATGAAACGCTATGAAGATCAAACCAACTCACAATGCGTACAAGTTAGTTATTCGTCTAGAATTTTACTTTGATGTTTATTACTTCTTGATTATTTTAAGAACTAACTACGTTTAACTGTTATTTTATATGGCTATTTGCCTTGCTGGAACATTTTACTTGGCATTTGCATTGACGGAAGCTGTCATAATGGACTGCGGTATTTTTGTACCTTTTGGATTTCAAATTGGTTATTGATCCATACATTAATATGGACTGTAGAAGTAACAACTCACAAACCAAGGTCAGTAGTTATATTCACGTTTTCCTAACATGTTATTACAAAGTGGATTTGACTTTTTTTTCATTCTTTTTTCTTTACGTTATAACATATAAAATATCAATCATTTACTGATATATATCCAGACCATGAATGCTCCTAGATGAACTGCATATAATAAAACTTATAATCCCATTAGAAGTGAATTATTCAGGGCACTTTCGATATAGTTGAGGTATCGGGTGATTGAGGTTTGTAGGCAAATGGCTAGAAGGTGAGCAATGTGGGACTAGGGGACGTATTGCGAAATGGTGGAGGAAGGGTGGTTGGAAAACATGACGTGTCACTTCGGTGAACTGGGAAGGAGGAAGTTAGGCGAATGACAGGTGGTTAATCGGCTGAAGGCGGGTAGGGGCGAGTGATGGAGGAAGAGCTGGAGGCGAGTTGCGAAATGTGGTTTTAGGTAGAGGAGGCTAACGGAAGGTTTGAGGAATATAAAATGGAGGTGCGGTTAAAAATGCAGGCAAATATTTATAGTTGTGAATGCACAGTAACTTTATGAAATTAAAATATCTATACTATAATATGAATACCCAATTCAATTTCGAGAGTACACAAGCCCCTTTGAATTTTGGCAACTGCAGTCTCTTAATCTATATTATCTATGCTATACTATTAATATTGAGTTATGTTTCTGCTGCTCTCAAGCCTCCTCACGTAGAAGCAACAAGTGCTTCCATGTGTATTTAGAAAATGAACCGCTTGACCTAAATCCCACCCATTCTCTCTCCCTTTCCATGTTTCAACCTATACCTAAATCATTCTTCCTCTTCAGAACGTCTTACACCCTGTCGATCTCTCCTCTTCAAACCTCGACTTAATTTTTAAGCATTAGTCCCCTCATCAGCTACCTTCGCCAATCTGCCAGTTTCTTCCCCCGATGAAGAAAAGTACAACGTACCCTCGGATTTGAAAGAGATACAGTCCGTAAATCATGAAACTCGGCTTCTTTTTCTTAGCAATTGAGGATATCATCAAAGGTAATACGTCAATTTGAACTAGTATTAGGTATTAATTTCCCATTGAAGATGAAAATTGTGTTGATCGACTATCTTTTAGCTCTTCAACTATAACTAATCATAATTTTAGGATGTCAGATTATCAAATATTTCTGTTTTTGAATGTATCCAATTATTTGTTGGTTAGTACAACTAAGTTTGTATCTCTTTACATGACATATAAATAACTCTTAGTGATTCACTATTTAGTTACAGGGTATGCCTTTTCCTTTTAAAAAAATTCTTAGCAACCTTTTATGATTCTTTGTATGCATAAACTTTTGAAAATTCGAAGGATATGCGTAGATATCACTTTTAAAATCATATGGTTATGAGAATGTTTGCATAAAACATGGGGTAGTATATCAGGCTCAAATTGGGTTCAAAATAGTCCAAGCCAAGTTACCATGGATGATGTATCATATTTTGTTTGTATTAAAGTTTAACCTGGTATCTGACCTATACTTTTATATTTCTTATTTTTGACCAACTTTGTTTGTTTTAAATTTGTAATTGGTTTGCTGCGGGATTATGAATGTACAAAAGAACTATAAAAAAAAACTTTTCCAGTTATCGGGGGAAGGACAAAACATGATGTAATTAAAGCAGTAAATGGTACTATGAAAATAATATATATACCTAATGGAATCCTAACATTAAATACAATAAATTGGCTCTTTTTTCCTAAACCTTTCCAATTGCTTTATTTTTTTGCCATCTATTAGTTTCTTTAATCTTTAAAAGATAACATATACAATCACGATGAAATAAAAAAAATCAAGGTATTTCTTCTATGATATTTTCATTTGTTGCTTAACTTTGCATCATATACATATCTCATCACTTCACCTTTAATATATATGTTTTTCTTTCTTTCTTTCTCCGTTTTTCTAGAAAATTTTGCCAAACCTGAAACCGACAATTTTCTCTTTAGGGTGTCGTAGTAAACATTTTATGATAATGGAAGTCCCTAACTTCCCTACCTATCACTGTCTTGAACTCTTTAATCAGTAGATTTTTTTCTGATGTTGACTTGCTTATTTAGAGTAGAGAGAAATAGAATGCGAAGAATAAAATGGCAAATTATCATGTATGGGTAAATTTTCACTGTAACGTTAATGAAACTAAAGTAGTCCTATATATACCAAGCATATATTTTTGGATAAAATACTATGATATTTGGTAGGGATCAAAATACATAATGTATTGGCGATATATTTGAGAAGTTTCAGATGTCAATAATTTTTTTGAAGCTATCATTTATCAAGCACAACTCATGAACTTTCATTATCAATTATGGAATATGTATGTGTTAAAGAAAAATATTTTCTACTCATTATTTTCTATATGATTATCTTATTTATACTGATTCAAAAATTAGAGCTAAAATGTAGAAGTTTTAAATCTTGGCCTTTTGATATGTATTGACTAGATAATTTTAAACTCCTAAAAGAGGTACTTTCCAAAGCCGAAGATGGCGAGAAGGTTTGAAGAAACACGATGGTCAGTTATGAAAAGCCAACTGATAGAGGAAATTGAGAAAGATAAGCATAATTTGATCTAAAACCTGACAGTGAAGTTAATTATTGAGTTGCAAGATAAAGAGCAACCCGCTTTGATTTGAAGGCCAAAGGATGCGAGTTTTATTTTGCATCATCGTTTTCTTACCTACTAACGTCTTTATGCACACACTTCCTTCAAAATAGTACTTGCTAAAATAATTTGATTTTTTTTAAACCTAAGGCTGTCAATGGATATCTGAAAATTCCAAAACTGTCTGTATCAGTATCTGAAATACTAATAAATATCCGATATTTAGAAAAGCTGATGCAGATGCGGAGGCATCTGCATTTGAAAATTATCCATTCGTTCTTTGTCGACATTATAGGTTTTTATGTGTATTTTAGCATAAAATAGGATACATATTTGTTGTTTTATTAAGTTAATAGTTTGTATTATATACATTTAATGCATATTAACTGCTCAAAACTATTTATCATCATCATATTTGTTGATTTTGCATGCTTTTATACTCGATAGGATTGACAAATAATTATGGTAAATTAAAATTTTCTATTTATATTTTTTGATTTATTAATTGTCAGCGAATAGGATAATTATTTGATATTCATCCATATCTGTGGATGCGAGTATCCGATATCCGAAAATGATTTCGGATGCGGATGCGTCACTATCCATATTCGAAAATATAAGTGACATGCCTACCAGTAAGGCATTTCTTAAATTTTGTAAAGTGAACAACAAGGAATTTTTAAGTATTCGCAAGTCCAACAAGGCATTATTTAAATTTATTGGCATATGCGAATAAATTTCAAAATAGCATTTGATTGATAAAAAAATTTATACTGACAAATAAGAAATATAATTCCCATTTAATTTTCCCCCTTTAATTTTTGTTTTATTTACTATCTAAGTTTACAGAATTACTGGTGTGATAGTGCATTGGTTGGGTTTATATATAGATATGAATGAATCAATTGTATGAGAAGTGAATAATTTATGTTCGGGATAGTTCCATGCTAGGACGCCATTAATATGAGTAAAGTGTGCATGAATCAAACTATGTTGGAACAATGATTGCTACTAATGCCTTACTGCATGGTTCATCTATTTTAGGTTTTGTAAACTATAAGACCGTCTCTTTAGTTAGAGGAAAGGGCAGCTGAAGCCTTTACAATCAATTGCTCATGGAATGGAATTTCCTAAAATGGAAAAGTTGGTGGCTAACATGGTAAACCATTAGAACTTTCTTACAGTTTCACTTGCTTCTTCCGATCTATTACAAATATCTTCCCATACACTTACCGAGAACATTTTGTGCTATTTGGCCTATATTGTTGTCACTTTCCTCATTGCCAACATAAATTTCGGCATGGTTTTTCTTCTTCTTTTTTCTCCTTGGTTTTATTGATGTCCAACTCGATTAACGTATTAATTTCTTTGAATTTGGCACTATATGATCTAATATGCTCATGTAAGCTTGATATTTGATAATTATGAACCAATTATATTCATATGTATTGTAAGTAGCAACATACCTTATAATTATAAAAAAATGACCGTGATTCCAATATTACTTATATAAATATAACAAATGTATATTATATTATGCATATATAATATACTAATGGATTTACTTTATAGATTTTAAAAGGAAGCAATATAAATAATTTATAATAAAATTAGTTTTTATCAATAATAATATTAAATTAACGTAATGATCTTCAGTTCCTCCACAATATCAGTAATACGAGTGGCTCAACTAAAAGTGAGATTGACAGTTGTACTTAAAGGCAAAATTTTGGTCTAACCCTAAGATTATGATCATTATTCTTTAGTTTAGTTTGTCATAGATATACACGACAGTGGAATCTACAGATCTCTATATGAATTTCTTAGGTTTAAAATACATGTGTCATAGGTGTCTCTGTTGATGTAGATTACAATGCTATGGTTTGTTTAACGAGGTAATATTAGTGATAATATACATAACAGACAAAGTTAAGCTTCTGTAGTGTTAAAATATAAAACAATAACTTTAAAGCCTTAATATTGTAAGCTGGACATTAAAGTTTATTATTTTGCATTAATAGAAAGAATATGCACATGCATATACCAATAGTCTTCTTCTCAACATATGTTTTTCCTTCAAGTAACCATTGATGGTAATAAGAAATGTATCTCTAAGATTAACCTTATCATCTCCTCTTCTTATGTCAAATAAAGAACATAATGCAATAATATGATTGAACTTTTCATATGCTTTCATTGTGGCCATCAAATATTTGGTTAAAATCATAAAATTATATGTGCAAATGACTACTGTCTATAGGTACTAACATTTCTTTCAACTCTACAGACCAAAACAATAAATCAACGCAAACTTGGTATATTGTTTAAGAGGGGGGGAAGGGGGTTCACCATTAAACTATTATATATTGTTGGGTCTACTTGAAGTATCCATATCTATTGTCTTAAAAGTTAACTTTATACCAGCCGACATGGAATCTACGCAAATAAATATGTATAAATGTTCAATTTATGTGTGATAACTCTAATATTTTCAAATGAACTACTTTATTAAGGTCCTACTGAAACTGTACATGAAATTAGTGTATTTCAGTTTGTGTTATTGTTCCTGAGCAATAACCTTTCAAATTAAAAAAGTGTGATTCTCAACTATATTATTTCGTCCATGGAGAGATCTACGTTGACATACAGAAAAGTTTGTGGAGTAGTGCACAGAATTAAATATTTGTTTGTAAAGCAATATTTTCTTTAATTCCATTTTCATAAGCTTACAGCCTTCTCCACTATGGTTCGATTGTTTCTTGAGATCAACCCATCTAAGGGATATAGAATTGTTGAAAATTTTGCTTCCATGTCAAAAAAAAAGTTGATTGCACATTTGTTTACATTGTGCAGAAAAGTGCATGGTGCTGTCAGTCAGATGCCATATTTAGTGCATGAAGTCATAACTCAATTTGGCCTTAGAGTAACATAGGTTTAAAAAACAATTTCAAACAACCAAGACATCATATGTGTGAGCTATTACTCAAATATAAAAAGCCAAGGTTTGTGCCTATTTTCTGAACCTGTATCTCTGCAATTTATTGTGGCATTCAGTGATGCTGCATGATATTCTAACCATTTACTTTCACTTCATATTGTTTAATGGTTTAGTTTTGCTTATTGGCACTTCACTTATTTGCTTTGCTTCGGTGTAACTCTGCTGCAAGAACAAACTAAAAATATTTCTTTTTAACAACATCCAATTTCTAAGTCAAGTTACTAAAATAACTACACTATGTCAAGCAATCAACTGATTTGTATCATGATCGGTACATTATACTTTCTCAAGTGTGGCAACTCACATAGAAGTTTATGTACTTTGACAGTTTCCATATTATTGTTTTTGTTATGAAGAATGGTTTTTTGTGCAGAACATGGTATTTGGTGGTTTTCATGTACACTTATGGTTATCAGGCATGTCTCTAGAAATAAGAGTAACATATGAACATTGATGATTTATTCACTTTTCCTTTTTTCATTGACATTGGTGCGGGCCAATAAATGTGGACAGCGTTGCTACAAATTAGAGATATTGTATGCTTATAACAAAAAGGGAAAAACATCAAACATTTTCCATGCACATCAGAGCTTAGCGCATACGACAACATCGTTGTGTTGCATCATAGCAGCAATACTACGCGTGCCGGCACATCCTCCTACATAGCAGCTGTGTGACTGCTACTGTATGCTGCTTAGTACCGGTGTGGGTGCTGCAATTTGCTGCACTACTTTGCTCCTGCAATCAGCAGCAGCATTAACGTTGTTACACGCATCAGCATAGGCTACATGTACGCTATTATCTAGGATTAATTTCTTACCTACTGCGACTCATGAACGAGGCACCACTGAAGGCTAGAAGAATGGTGCTGTAATACATTCCTAATGGGAAAATTTCAGATTCATACGATTGTATTGTAATTTTCAAATCCAGAGGATATAATAAAAAAAATCATGGGTTGTCTTTGTATTACCTAATCAAGTGTTAACTTTGTGAAGTATCATTAATCCTAGATGTTGACGTAATAAATGAAATGAATGTTTGTTTTTTGTATAATAAAGATATTTGTCTATTCAATTATGGGCATAGAAATACACATGTGCAAATGGTCTGTATTTGAATTCAATGACCTACGGTATTATATGAGTGATTCATTTTTTGAAATGAGCATGCATATTACTCTGTAATTTGAGTAGATGTACGGATATTATAACTTTGGCCGTGATGTTGACTTAATCATCTTTGTATATTTATTTAACTACAGCTGACTATGTAAGTTCAATTTTTATTGTAGTTTGTTTGTGGAGACAAATGCATGCTGCACCGAACCCTCCATTTTCACATTGAACACAGACCAATGACGTATAACCAACACAACACTTTTGATTTATACACCACGTTGACGCTTACAAATTGCAAAACCTGTAACATATAGTCAATAAGATAAAACTTTTACATACTTATCACTAATTTTATAGTAGAAATCAGTGTGCGAAGCATGGGTTCACACTAGTTAGTATAAATTCTCAGATCCAAAATGTAATGACTAAGTAGTCAAAGAGGGCAAATATTTGTGAGCATTGCGGGCGACGTGGCAAGACGAGGTCCATACACACACACACACACATACACACACACATACATACATATCTTATATATAAAACAAATACTTGGTCAACCAAGTTAAAGTGTTCAAGAATGCTGCTTTCATTGTCTTACCTACAACATCTCTTCGTGTACATATTTGTCTTTGGCACCCACTTGCTCATCATGCGTTATGGATGTCTCCATTCCCATTTCCCCGCAAATAGATCTCCTACTTTTCTTGCACGTTCCATGTCCAACTTTATTTTATTTTGCTTGAAAGCGAATAAAACCCTGTAATTAAAAAGCAATAAAATTTACATGTAGAATGCACCTCCTAATTTTGTTCAATCGACAATCTCCCTCCTATCAACTTCAGCGGGTACTTTTTTTGAACTATTTCTATGATTGTTTGCTTGATTAGATCAGTATATGTTGTGATCTATATAATATATGATCTGTATGATATTTGATTAAGCCACTCCAAAAAACCCTTCTTCTTTTTTAATATTTTGTTATCTTGGTTTTGCTTTATTTTTCTATCTACCGAAAGAGATTAATTGGTTCACCTAAATTTTTGGTTTATTTCGTTCTTCATCAACTCAGGCCACATGTTGATTTAATGTAGAAAAGAAGTTTGATAAACCCAAACTATTGGGGAAAAAATATTGTATAGCAAAATGACAACCGGCAGCTGCAACAACCAAGTGATGCTATGATTTGGTTTAGTAATACTAAAATTTGTTATAAATTGCTGCATTTTAGTTCTACACTTATAAGTTACATAAATTTTGAAGCTAAGAATTCAAAAGATGTATATAAGAACTTGAATTCTTCATTGATTCGTTTATAAATTTTTTAGATTAAGGTAAAGTGTGTTTAGCAACCAACTTATTCGATCTACCTGTTGGATTGAGCTACTTTTCAAATAGTTGGGCATTTTTTTGATAGTGAGTGGAAAATGAGAGGCAACAAGATGTTGCTTTGGCTTTTAAGCCAGAAGCTGAACAAGCTGTTACGAAGTTGTAGAAATTTTACTAGATCTACTACCTATGATATTGGAGATATAGAAAAAATGGAAGAAAATGCAATCTGTCAGACTCAGATGTGTATTGTATGGTACTTAATGCAACAGTAGAAAAATGAGTACTTGATCATGGTTCTTATATGTATTTCATTTGCTTAATGAAATTTCAAAAAAAAAAACCTCTAATTAAACAAACAATATATCTTCAATTTACTCCTCATTTTCTTCTATGAAAGACGATGACTTTAGCCTTTATCTAATTTACAGAAAAGTTCATGGCATCACAAAGTAGAAGATCAAGTTCTATGATAGATGAATAAGAAGCAGATGACAACAATTTTGTGAAGCGAGATGGACTTGGATAGAAATGAGTTTGGAAAGAGAGAGGGATACGTTATATTTACTAAAGAAGAAGAGGAGAAATAATGGCATTAATTGTTTGTAGATTATTTATCTATTTAGACTATATATTAATTATCGATTGTATTAACCTATGGATGAAACCTAATATTATCTATGCTGATTTGTATTTAAAGATGCTAGCTTATACAGTGTCAAATTTTCACTATTTAATGGCTTTAGATATAAAAGTATAAAGTTCGCTAATCAAAAATATATTTGGGTCCTCTATATTTTTTGATCTACCAACGACGTCGACTTTGATGTTCTACCACATTCTAAAACTAACTTAGGTTATAAACATAATATTTCACTGTAAAAGTAAAGTTGTCAGTCAAGAATGTATTTACTTCTTCAAATTATATTTTTTCCAACAAACGAGTCTAATTAGAGAGCTTTAAACTTTCAATTATTTCTAATTATCTGAATATTTGTAATGCCTCTTCTACTCTAGAAATAATGGTGTGCTTATCATCAAAATGATGTGCATGGCTTTGTATGTTGTTTCTTGGTTGGTGGAAGAAGAGCGTGAAGTTCTTAAAAAGGAGCATTACAATAGTTATTATCATAGTAGGTTAATTCATATTTTACTTTACACTTATTTTCGTTTGTAGTTCAGTTACCTTGCCGATGTTAACACTCCAAACATAAGGTAGCATATTAAAAAATACGAGCGTCACGGCACACGCTTCGCACATGAATTGTTTTCTTTGTGTTGGGTGTGTTTTCGACCGGTCCTATACCACCGATCCACCCCACTTCCTAGCCGATCCAACCAACTTCCCTCCTACGACCGAACCAACCAACTTCCATCCTACTGCCGAACCAAAGCGTCTCCAACACCTGCCGAACCAAGCATGGCCGGACCGGAGTGCCACCGAACCAACTCCACTTCCCTTCCTTGCCGAACCAACTCCACTTCCATGTACTACCGAACCAGAGTGCAACCGAACCAACTCCACTTCCCTTCCTAGCCGAACCAACTCCACTTCCATGTACTACCGAACCAGAGTGCAACCGAACCAGAGCCTATTCCAACCATCAACTACCGGACCAAGGCATACCGAACCAACACTACCAGGCCAGATTGCATCAGCCCAGACCCACCAGCAGCTATATACATCCAAGACCCCCGCCCCCAGCCTCACTCTATAAATAGAGGGGCAGGGGTACAACAATGACAGACAAGTTTGAGAGCTCAAGCACGGATAGAACTTTCAAACAACTTTCAGTTACTTGTAATCAAAGCTTTGTACTTGTAATCTGAATAGAAAAGGAGAATAACATATAAAGTGGACGTATGCACGTTCTGGCCGAACCACTATAAATCTCTGTGTCTTTTACAGTTTAGTCCATCTTTTCTTTTATATATTTGCATAAATCACCAAAATCACTAAGAACCACATATAATCAACTAGATCATACGACTTGGAGGTGTTTGCCCATTTTTTGTGCAAACATTTTTGGTGCTTTCACTGAGAAACTCAAACTAGAAGCTTCGGCTTATCCCACTTAACCCTTTTCCTATCAGCATCGTAAGCATCGTTCATTGCTTGGAAAACATGCCTCCCGGACGGAAGAAAGATGCTAACAAAGGAAAGAATATCGCAACTAGCAGTATCCCAGATCCAGTGATCAGAAATCAAGACAATCGTCCGGTTCCGATAGCAAATGGAAATCAGGAAAATCCGACAGCCCTGTTACGGAACAACCAATTACAAGGACGGATATGGAAAGGGTTGTGGCTGAAGTAACTAACCGCTTCGCATCTCAACAAGAAGCCTTGGTGGACCAACTCATGTCACGCTTAAGGGATGCTGAAGAATCCAACCGCAACACTGGATCATGGGGAGAGTCTCGGTCTGGAGGATCTGGGAGACGACAAAGGTCTTTCTTCTTCGAAGAGGCTAACAACAGAAACAACAATGGTAGGAGCTGAGCCCGGACTTATCCCGAATTCCGACCCGAGGAAACACTTGGAACCGAACCCAACGGGGGAGGTACCAGGCAGGGGTCGGATGTAGCTGAGCCTGCCATGCTACCTAACCATGGAAATACCAATAGACGGGGCCGAGCTGGAGTCCATCCCGAAGTTGGACCCGAGGAAGTGCTGAGAACAGAAACCAGCAGGGGAAGATCAAGGCAAGGGCCAACTATGGCTGACCCCAGCGTACCCCCGGCGACCAGAGGTAGCCATTGGAGAATGTTAGACGATACCATCCTTACAGGTCATCTGGACGAAATCAATCCCGCAGGGAAGAACCAAACTCATTCTTATCCGCTTCAAGTTCTGATGAAAGGATGGCGCGATTGTTCAGAGAATGCGTCCGACGGGATCAAAGAGATCGAGGGATAGGCGCTAGGGTAACCAGCCCCTTCACCCGCAATATCGAAATCGCCATCACCCCCCGAGAATGGAAAATGCCAACAATGGAACCTTACAAGGGAACCTCTGACCCCGTCGTACACTTACAGAGATACACACAGCATATGCTCATGAGTGGGGCGATAGAAGGAGTATTGTGTAAATGCTTTCCACTCTTCTTGGCCGATCTAGCTACCTCCTGGTTCTGCCATCTGCCCCAAGGGACCATCAGCTCATGGGAAATGTTGAAAGAAAAGTTCATCATCCAGTTCCGCATTCATGTGGAACAACCCAAGGACGCTTATTCCCTATCTAATATCAAACAGAAACCCGGAGAGACAGTACAATAATATCTAACCCGATTCAACGCCGCAGCGGCCGCAGTCCAAGATGCCAACGAGAAAATTATCCTAATGGTCATCTGTAGTGGTGTGCATCCGGATACTGAATTTGCTAGGAGACTAACAAAAGAAAAGCCAGCTACCTTGCCCGATTTCTTCCATGAAGCCGGAAAATATATGAGACTTGAAGACGTTGCCATTGAAAGGCAGACATGGCAACCAACCAAGGCAGCCCATGGCAACACACTCGCAGTAGCAAAGGACGTTCGAAGAAATGACTCCAGAGATAATGCTGGGGGCAAAAAGGGAGAAAAGCGTTTGTATAGGCCAGGACCGAGATTTGACTCTTACACCCCTTTAAATGAAACGATCGAAAACATCTTCTTGGCCACCCAAGACGAAGTCAGATACAAGCGCCCCCCGCACAAGAAGGAATTGGATAATGCAATTAAATTTGAAAAGTTCTGCCGCTTCCACGAATCTCATGGGCATGACACCAATAAATGCCATCATCTCCGGGACTTGATTGAAGAACACATCAGAAGGAAGAGACTAGAGCGCTATGTGAAAGGTCAGAATAGGACTTCAACTCCTGCCAATGAGAATCCGGGCTACCCCTCCCGGAAGTAGGCGGAGGAAATCGCAACACCAGCGGCTCCAGTCAAGAGAAGATAGTGGTCCTTACCATATCAGGAGGACCACACATCGCCGACGGAAGCTGGGCAGAGATGGAAAGATACGGTAAGTCACTTAGAAACAATAAAGGCTACGTTAATTCTGTTACAGAAGAACGCCACCCGAAACGGAAAGAGAATGATGACATCACATTCGGTAGGCGTGATCTAGAGGGAAGGCAGTACCCTCACATGGATCATATGGTCATCTCTGCCTGGTTCGGTCCAACCAAGGTTTTCCGAATTCTAGTAGACACTGGAAGCTCAGTAAATATCCTATTCAAGCATGCTTTCGACAAAATGAAGCTGTCAATGAAGCATGTGTCTCCCTGCAGCAAACCGCTTCATGGTTTCACTGGAGATGCGAAGATGCCCCTCGGGCAATTGGACCTCTTTGTCGAAATAGGAAGTCATCCCCGCTCCGTTGTGCGAAAACAAACATTTATGCTAATAGAAAACCACTCGGCCTACAACGCCTTCTTGGGAAGACCAGCCTTGTCTGAATTTCAAATTATCCTAGCCCCGTGGTGCCTGAAATTGAAATTCCCAACAGATAACGGAGTAGGAGAAATAGAGGGAGATCAAGACGCTGCTAAAGATTGCTATGTGACTGAACTTCGCAATAACCGCAAGAAGCATAAAGGGAAGGATGCAGAGACTTCTCTCTGCAAGAAAAACTTGGAAGCATAGCAATTAAAGAAAGCCCCTCCTCTTCGATATACCAGCGATCCTTTCAACGAATTAGACCCCAGGGACAAAGAGGAGGAGGCCACCACCGAGCCTGTAGAGGCTATGGAATTTGTATCTGTAGACAAACACGATCCAAGTAGACTGCTGAGAGTTGGGTCTCAGTTAAGAGCGAAGTTGAAGGATCAACTCGTCGATTTTCTTCGCCACAACATGGATGTATTTGCATGGACACACGCCGACATGACAGGAATCTCCCCAGACGTAGCATGCCACATACTGAACATCGATCCCACCAAGGCGCTAGTAAAGCAGAAAAAGAGAAGCATGGGGGCAGAACGATCAGCAGCCCTCGAGGAAGAAGTAAAGAACTTACTTGCCAATGACTTCATACGAGAAGCCATCTTCCCAGAATGGATCGCCAACCCGGTACTGGTAAAGAAGGCTAACGGGAAGTGGCGAACATGCATCGACTTCTCCAACTTAAATGACGCTTGCCCGAAGGATTGCTTCCCACTCCCCCGAATCGATCAGCTCGTGGACAGCACAGTCGGACACGAACTCTTATCCTTTATTGACGCATACTCAGGATATAACCAGATCCGTATGCACGCCCCCGATCAAGATCACACTAGTTTCATCACTGATCGGGGATTGTACTGCTACAAAGTAATGCCTTTTGGACTTAAAAACGCCGGAGCTACTTATCAGCGCCTCGTCAACAAGATGTTTGCGGAATTAATAGGACGAACTATGGAAGTTTATGTGGATGACATGCTGGTAAAATCGAGGAAAGCCAACGATCATATAAACCACCTGGACGAGATGTTTCAAGTACTTGGCCAATATGGAATGAAGCTGAATCCTCTAAAGTGCGCCTTCGGAGTATCGTCGGGAAAGTTCTTGGGATTCATCGTCCATGCCAGGGGGATTGAAGCAAACCCCGAACAAGTCCGGGGTTTGGAAGATATGAAGATACCATCCACGCGAAGAGAGATGCAAAGCCTAAACGGGAAGGTGACTTCCCTGAGCAGGTTCATCTCTAAAGCGACCGACAAATGCATCCCTTTCTTTGAAGCACTGAAGAAAGACAAAGGCAAGTTCGAATGGACCAACGAATGCTCGACAGTCTTCCTTAACTTAATCGAACACCTCCAGAAACCACCAGTACTCTCAACTCCAAATGAAGGCAAGGAACTATACCTATACCTTGCTGTATCGTCCCATGCTTTAAGCGCCGCTTTGGTGAGAGAAGACAACCACGCACAGCGACCCGTATACTTTGTAAGCAAGAGATTTACAGGGGGCAGAAGCCAGATACCCTAAACTTGAGAAGCTAGCATACTGTTTGCTAATCACGTCACGGAAGCTACGACACTATTTCCAATCTCATTCCATCAGAGTTCTAACCGATCAACCGCTAAGGCAAGTACTCCATCGCCCCGACACTTTTGGGCGACTACTTAAGTGGTGCATTGAACTGAGTCAATACGATATCACCTACCATCCTCGCACCGCCATCAAAGGACAAGCCATGGCCGATTTCATTGCCGAATTCACTGCCAACGAAGGTAAAGATCGATCTGAGATAACAAAGGATATCAGGTGGAATCTCTTTGTAGATGGAGCATCAAACGAACAAGGCTCGGGGGCAGGTATTGTGATAATCACCCCAAGGGGAAGGAAGCTGCACTATGCCCTAAGATTGGAATTCGCTGCCACCAACAACGACGCAGAATACGAAGCGGTGATAGCCGGATTGGAACTTTCCCTAGAGATTGGAGTCGATTCTTTATGTCTCCATAGTGATTCTCAACTTATTGTAAATCAAATAGTGGGAGAATTCCAGACTCGAGGGGAACGACTCACATCATATCTAAAGAAGACTAAGCTGCTGTTCAATCAATTGGATCGCTATTTAATCAAACACATTCCTCGAGGAGAGAATCAAGAGGCCGACGAACTGGCAAAGCAAGCTAGCATGAAGGACGACACCACTTCCGGAACAATAACCATCTCAAAGTAACTAGCCCCGAGTTTCGAGCCAATGAATCTGATAGCGGCAATCGAAGAGGAAACTTGGATGACTCCCATCCGGAAGTACTTACAAAGTGGCACACCACCCGACGGGCGTAGCGAAGTTAAGAAAATCCCGAGGAAAGCTTCCCGCTACACGATACAAGAAGACATCCTCTATCGGCGCGGCTTCTCTAACCCCTTATTAAGGTGTGTCGCTGGAAGGGAAGCCAAGGAAATCTTATCCAACATCCATCAAGGAAGTTGCGGAGACCACACCGGAGGGCAGACTCTGGCAAAGAAGATACTCCGATATGGATATTTCTGGCCCACCTTAAACAAAGATGCCTTGGACTTCGTCAAAAGATGCGACAGATGTCAGAAATTTGCTAAGATCCCTCGACTGCCAACCAATGAGATTATTCAGATGACCAGCCCTTGACCCTTTGCAATATGGAGAATTGACTTGATTGGCGAACTGCCAATGGGCCGAGGCGGAGCCAAATATGCAATTGTAGCAGTCGACTATTTCACCAAATGGGTGGAAGCGGAACCTCTAAATAAAATATCTTCGGCAAAAGTTATTAACTTCTTGATCAAAAATGTTTTATGTAGGTACGGGGTTCCACTCAAAATCATATCGGACAATGGACTTCAATTTGACAGCGAGGAATTCACCGACTGGTGCCGAGAGCACGGTATTTACAAAAGCTTCTCATCTGTAGCTTATCCCCAGGCAAACAGACAAGTCGAAGCTGTCAACAAAATTCTCAAAACTCTAATCAAGAAGAAACTTGAAAAGTCAAAAGGCGCTTGGGTGGACGAACTTCTTACGACACTTTGAGCCTACCGCACATCTTACAGAACATCAACAGACATACTCCTTTCTCTTTGGCATACGGATCGGAGGCCATGCTCCCAGTTGAAACTGTAGTGCCCTCCCACCGTAGGATCCACTACAACCCAGAAGAGAATGAAGAACTCCTACACATGTCTTTGGACCTAATCGAAGAAAGAAGAAATGATGCAGCACTTAAAGCGGCAGCTCACAAGCAAAAAGTGGCAGCACGATACAACTCCAAAGTCAAGCACCGCAGCTTACGAGAAGGAGACCTTGTTCTCAAACGGATCTTCCTGTGCCCCGGAGCGCTAGATCCTATCTGGGACGGACCCTATGTTATTCATAAAGATCACCACAACGGAGCTTATATTTTGTCAACAGTGGACGGAGAGGTGTTCCAGAGGGCATGGAACATCCAACACCTTCGTCGATACTTTTCTTAACTTGTACTGCCCATATGAAGTGAATTAACAAAGAGAATCAGTGGACGTAGGCATTTTCGTGCCGAACCACTTTAAAAATCTTGTTTCTTTTTAACTTGTTCCTTTATATCTTGGCTGCTTGTTAAGCTTTATCCTTTTCTGCTGAACAAAATCCTGTATAATGGCATTTCCATTTTGGACACTTCATGGCACAGCTTCACCTGGACAAGACCTAACAGGTACTATACGAATCTATGCCCTCGTCAATGAGACACTTTTGCTCCAGCATCTCTCTGCTGCGGGTTAACTCATTGCTCGCGACGGCCCTCAAAGCCAACTGTAATGAGCCGATCATAAGCCACCGAGAAGGCCGATTATAGCCGAGGCAGCTCATTACGGCATTCGGCTCGCCGACGACTGTGAACCGATTATAAGCCCCAACATAAGGTGTGGCCAGCCAGGGGCAGTTAACAGTTGACGATCGGCACCCACGCTAGCCGGCCACGGTAAATAGAATAATACCCACGATTACGGGCCATAATGGCTCGGGTAGTTACTGCGCGATCTCGGCTCCGATGTGTCTTAAGTACGGCTGTGGTAAAAAAGAAAACTCCCCACGGAGGTGTAAGATGGGTGACGAATGTCTCCAAGACCCACGGCTAGGGAAAGTGACTACAAAACCCGTTTGCCACGAACTTAAGCACATCGAAGGCCTTCCGTGATTGGAAGTTTTACTATTTCTTATATTTCCATTTTATTTATAAAAACTTTCCTCCTATCCTCTATAACGATCACTAAAGTACAGGACACAAAATAGGAGACACTCACTAGTGGAAATGAGAACTCACATCTGGATAACAGGTCACTCGGCTGCATTCCATCCCCAGTCACACAAGACATTCAAATCTACTGTCTACAACTAAAACATGAAGGGCGGTACTTCCTTTTCTTGTACATAAACATGTAGCTATAGCCTATTCGCACATCACACTAACATTGCGAGACATGAAATTATATTTTAAGCAAGAGCATAGCATCAAACACGACTGAAGCACATACACAGCTATATTTCTTATGCAACACATCAAAATAACGACAACATTCAAATACGACAGAATCAGCTTATATTATGAAATTATACAAGAATAAAATCATTCGCTACAACGACATAATTACGTAATTACAGCCTGAAAGTACATTAATGTTTTGGACTAGTATATTCAGGAATGCCAAGTAAACCAAAAAAGTAGTCGGCTGCAGCAGGGCTCCGCCTCTATCCTGCTAGCCCTCCGGGATCTACTTGACCACAGGATCAGAACTCCCAGCATGTTGGCCAGAGGTCCCACCTGTCCGATTCAGGAGAAGAATCCATCAGATAGATAATACGCAATCAAGTTAAGAAAAGATTGAGAGGGAAGACTTACCAACATCTTCTCCCTGATCATCATCCCCCAACTGCACACCCACTTCCTCGGCGGTAAGCAGCCGCATGCCCTCCTTCACTGCCACTTTCTCCTCCTCGGTAAACTGGGCCGTTGCCACATCCATCCTGAAAGCTACACCACCCTCCTTATCCGCCTCAGCCTTGGCCTCCTCTGAAGCCCGGAGATATATCATAGCCATGACCCGGGGATAATCGTCCATCCAGGATAGGTTGCCCTGCTTCCAAGTACGGAAGTACATGTCCTAGAGCATCTCATCCATCATCCCCTCGTTCTCCTCAAACTCCCTCATCCGGGCCTCGAAAGCCGAAAGCCTTGCGACGGCAGCATCTCTCTCCAATCGGCATCTCGAGCAGTCAGCCTGAAGGGATTTCCGCATCGCCTCCCTCTCCTCCTTCAGCTTTGCTTGAGCAAGCTCTGCGGCCTCAAGCCTCCCAGATAACTCCTCTATCTGCTCAAGATCCGCTCTCCGAACCTCATCCACCGTGGCAATGGCCATATCGATTCGTTCCTTGCAGGTGGCCTCCATCTTTCGTAGCTCGGCTCTGCTAGCCTCCTCCATAGTTTTCTTTAGCCGTCTGGAGGCCGCCTCATGCTGGGAGATTTGAATGGCCTGATCGGCAAGCTGTTTGGCCTGATCGGAAACCATTAGCCGCAGCTGAATGTTAGCACTTCCGATTTCCTCCCCAGCCTTGACCAGTCGGGCGTGATGCTCCATCAACTTCTTGGTCTCTTCAGCCACCCGATCGATGTTTGCCTTGGCCTCGTCCCCCATAGTCACAATCCGAGTGGTCAACAAGTCGAGATCCAAAGACTTAGCCTCGTCAAGCACCCTTACCATAGGATTGCGGGGCAGGAGGTGCTCACCGGTAACCTCATCGAAGGAAATATCATGAGAACTTGGGTCCAGATCTGGATGACCCGTAAATGGGTTACGAGCCAAGCGGGACGATCAACATGAGTAACGGAAGGATTCTCTGATGGATGCGGAGACGGTATGGATTCAGTATCCTCCCCCGTGATGTCATGAATAGGCTCGGTTGGGGGTTGAGATCCAAGTGAAGGTTCGAACATGGAACGCCTCCTCTTTCTCTTTTGAATATCCTCTTCGATAACTCCGAGAAGAGGACGGTAACTGACTACGCTCCCGGAACGGTCAGTCGAGGGCTTCGGTTTAGCAGAAGCCTTGAAGAGTTTGAATTTCTCAAGGCGGTGCCGAATGTCTGATGTCTTGGCCGCCTCAATCGTTCCTGGAATAAAAACCAAGTGTTACAAGCATGCATGAGACTATAATTCAAGAAACATATGAAGTTAAAAAAGGAGTTAAGAATTCACCTTGAACCGCCAGAGTTGCCTTAGCGGAAATACTCTCAGAAGATAGACTGGCACCAGTCCCGGCCTTATCAGACTTATTCGATTTCTCCACCAAGGCCGACCCTTCCTCAACCCCTCAAAGGCTTGACGGAAAGCATCATCCGTCCACTCTTGAATCTCACCCGCTTTCCCAGAAGTCAAGGCACCAACGCCACTACCACTCTGCCCTTCGCCGCCGTTAACACCGTCACCTTCTCCATCATCTCCGCTCTCCTCCTCGCCTCTTTCCTCCTCTCCACTTTCCTCCTCTGGAACATCTGGGCATGTGCTGGGAGAGGGTCCATCAGATTTCTTAAGCTTCTTCCTCCCGACGACTGGAGGTATCGAGAAGGGCCTCCTCTTGCTACTCTTTGTCGTGGCCCCTCCTTTGGCTTTGGCAGCTCTTTCCTCAGCCGTATCCCTTTGCTTGACCACAGACTGATGTGGTAGGATTAAGCTGTGTTCCAGGAGGGTGGCATTCCTGATTAAGTAAGAAGCCGACCTATCCCTTCCCGAAATGGTCTCTATCTCCGCGGCCATCCGAACCAGGTGATCATTCTCCACGACCGCAAAGCCACCTGTTGCTAGCAAGAAATAAAAATACATAAGAAGAAGCATCTCAGTCAGAACGAAAATTATAAATAAGCTTCAACTTACAGCCAGAGGTGAAGCGGTGGATCGAAACGGTGTCATTCCGGACGAAGAACCATTCCTTCTTGAACATGGTGAACTTTGAATACAAGTCCAGGACCGGCTTGAAGGACACGGCCGATTCCAAGCTGATGTATGGAGACCCCTTCTTGTAACCCCTCAAGTTATATAGATATCGAATTTCCCGGTTAGAAGGGGTGTGACATCCCGGAAATTTAGAGCAATATCAATTTAATAATCTACATTAAAAATTAAATTGATTTGATAATATTTGTTAATAATATTTGAATTGATTTAATAATCTTCGTTTAAATAAATATTTAACTGATAATTTATCTGTTAAAAGCTAATTTAAATTGTTTCTATTTATAATGTATATATGTATATATTGGTATATATTATAAATAGATAAGTTTTGTTTTTAAATTTAAATAGATAAAGCTATGTTTTCTAATTTTATTATTTTTGATAATTTGGAAATTTAATATTGAATAAATAATAATATGATTTTAAAAATACTCAAGATAAGATTAAAATTTGTTTAAATGATTTTAACTTAAATTTAAAATTTACAAAGGTTGTTTTGATTTTAAATGTGGTTAATAAAATTAGTAATATATTTAGGTAGTGATAATTTCATTATTTTAATTTAATAACTAGTTATTTTAAAACAATCTAAATAATGTAATATTTTTACAAATGGATTTCAATACAAATAGAAATGGTTATTTGAGAATTATTTAAATACATGTATGTGTATTTTGGAGGAAGCTATAATTTGAAAGATTTAAAAATAAGTCTTTCAAGAATATTTAAAAATAAAATAAATCTTATACATATTAAACATAAGTCTAAATACATATACATATGAAGCTATGATTTGGGATATAAAATAAATTCTTTCAAGAATGTCTAAGATAAAATAAATTTTATAAAATATTTAAACTAGCAAAAATAAACAAGGTAAGATTAATATGTTGTAAGATATAATATGCAGGCAAGAAGAAATACAAAGCAACATGATGTAGCTATAAATAAATTAGGAAAATATGTAGCCTGTAGGATTTGGAAATGCAAAGTAAAGTAAAAATAAAATGCAAAGCCAAGAAAAAGAAACATGTAATCATGTCTATACAATAATTATGTTGGCAAATAGAACAAAATAAAGTAAAAAAAAAAAGATAAGTATGCAGGCAAGAAAAATCTAAACAAAGTAAAAATATATGTGCTTGTGAAAGAAATGCAAAAATAAAAATATCTAAACATAAAACAAGGTTAGCTGTAAACATAAAGTAATTAAAACAATAAATGCTTTCATTTCTAGCAGTAAACATGTCCATACGAATTGGATGCAAAATCATTCTAGCCTCCAAAATAAATATCTTGCCTAATGCAAACAAAATGAAATATTTGTACCTGCAAATTTGCCTAAACCCAGTAAACACCTACCCCTATAAACTTCTATATATAATGTCTTTCTTCTTTAAGTTCGTTTAACATAACATAGTAAACTTAACATATACAAGTAGCATTTCTATTTTTTTTTTACTACTGGAGCATCATCAACAAGGCAAGAAGTTTTGGAAAGCAAAACAGTTTCCAGTTTTTCAAAACTGTCAAACCAAAAGTGCTCTGTTCATTTTCAAACCTAGGTGAGTAACATTTTTTTTTAAATTACTTAAGTTTTACAATATGATGCATGTTGATATTTGGATACTTAAATATATGGTGTGAATAATTATTATTCATTTTTCTCTGGTGCTTGTGTGATGAAACTCTGTATGTTTCAAAAACCTGCAAAATTCAAACTGCCTTCATTTAATTTGTTCTGTCTTTCATTTGCTGTAAGTAACTTTGATTACTAAAACTTACGTATGTAAACTTGTGGCAAAATCTGAAATGAGTGTGGTTTGTATGTATGTTTTTCTTAAACTGTACATATGGATGTGTCTGAGTATATATTAAAGTCTCTGTAAACAAACTTATTTATTTTGTTTCCAGTTGATTCAAACTATTTTTAATCACTTGATCCAATAGCTTTTAGGATTTATGATACAAACAGGAATTGTTTGCCTCAACATGATATAAAGTTTAAGTTTTTTTTTAGTTGAATTTAAATTTAATATTGTTCTGGAAATTCAAATATAACAGTGAAAACTTGAACAAGAGAAAAACCAAACCTTTTAATTTATAAGTTCAAGAATATACTTTGAATCTCTGTAACAAAATATGAATTATAAAACTTAAATCAAGATTTTTAACACTAGGGGTTATGTACAGTTTTGGTTTGAACTAAAAATGCTCACTTGGGGATTTCTGATGATCTTGTTGCTCCGGGGGTCTGGGATTCTCAGCAACGGTGGAGGAGTGATCAGTGTTGAGGGCAAAAATGGTGAGTGGTGTCGAACTTCGGCGAGGAGGCAACGGTGGCGCGTTATCTCCTGTAAACCTAGTTTGATCTAGGTGGAGTTTTTGGGTCAGTTCCTATTACATGGAGCATCGAGTTCAACAAGGGTTTGGAAATTGGTAGAGGGGTGAAAGGCGAAGCCGATGCCGGAGGTGGTGGTTCTCTGGAGGTCGGAGGAGGAGGGGCGAAGCGTTGACAGGTTGGAGAAGGGGTAGTGCTAATTTCCAGTTTCTGGTTCTTGTTTGAACACTCGAATTTGTTTCCGAGTGGGCGTTGTCGATCCAGTGATCAAGGTAGGGTGCTTGGGCAGTTTGCGATTTGTGGAGGCCATCGTTGATGGCCAACGATGGGCGGCTCCACCGTGCATATGCACGGTGGATTTCTTGTGCGCTGTTGAGTTAGTTTGGAAGGGGAGTTGGTGTCACGAGTTTTCTCGAGTAATTCATGTATCAGGCTCGAGGAAATCGAGGCTTTAACTTGAAGAGAAGAGTGATTGCCTCGGTTGTTTTGTTTGCAACAGGTTTTGTAGAAAAACTGTTACCCAGTTTCAACTTTTAAATTTAAAAGCTAGTTTAATGGAAAGCAAAGTTTTAAAATGAGTTTAAAATTTCAGGTTGAAATCTGGTTCCAATTATTTCTGAATTTCAGTTCTAAATAAATAGAGTTTTAAACTTCAAATTGTTTAATTACTTTAAAAATGCTTAAATAGTTTTGAATTATTTTGAATGAAGTTTTAAATAAGTAAGTTTTTAAAAACCTAAGTTTAATCTGGAATCTAAATTTGATATGTAATCCAATTCTGAAATAAATGGAGGTTTTGAATATAAAATGAATTAAACAAAATTGATTTGTTAAAGTGTCTTTAAAAATTGATTTAAATTTTAAAGTAATTTGACTTAAAATTCTTTTAAAACTTCTTTATAAGTAAATATTCCTTTAACATGAGAATCTAAAGGGTCTTAGGTCTGTGTTTAAACCTTGTTAAAGTTAATTTTAAATCTTAAATTTAAAATGAAATGTAGAGTAAATTTGTTTCAAATAGAATTTGAATTTGGTAAATATTTAAAATAATCTCTTTTGAATCTTGAATTCAAAATGGAATTTGGATCTAAATTTAAAAAGTGTGATGCTCTAATACACATTTATATTAATTAAGTCATTAATTAAGAAATAAATTATCTTAAGAATAATGAAGGTATTAAATGATTTAATTAATAAGATAATAAGGAATGGTAATTTATTAAATTTATAAATTAATAATTTAGATTAATTCATAAATAAAGATAAATTAAGAAGTAAATTAGGAGATGATATAAGTTAATAAAGAAAATTAACTACGGATTACTAATTAATTAATATGATTAATTTTTGATAAGTAATCAGATTAATTAGATAATCTATTGTAAATGGTTAAGCGTAATTACTTGATAACAGTAATTAAGAGATTAATTACTTTTTGTAATTAATTTTGATAAATGACTAATTTAAGTTAATTAATTTAGTTTAATTAATTTAAGAAAATCATTTGATAATTGATAAGTGTAATTACTTAGTCTATACAATGGAGCACAATTACCTAAGGAAGTAACTAATGTTAATTACTGAATGTAATTAATGAAAAATGATGTGTTAATAAAGTAATTTGGATAATTACTTTTATAATTAATCTTGGGATTAATTAGTGGAGATAATTAATTATGGGAATAATTAATTTATTTATATGAGTAATTAAGGGTGGTTAATTACTAGTTGATATTAATCAAAGGTGATTAATAATTGTGTTAAATTAAAAGATTAATCATTCAATGAAATTAATTTAAATTAAGTAATTTATTTTAAATCTAAATTAGAAATCATTAATTAATTTAATTAATGATGTAAATTAAGAATTGGTTAATTAAGACATAATTAATAATGTGGTGATTAATTAAGGATAAATGTAATTAATTACATTTCAATTAATAAATAAAGTAATTAAATGTTAATTACTATAAATAATTTAGGATAATTAATTTTTAAAATTCATTAAAGACTAATTACTTATTGTAATTAGAAAATGATTAATCAAAGGTGTTTGATCAAGGTGAATATTTAGAGGATGATTAATTAATTTAATTAATAATTAATTAATGGTTGTATAAGCAGGATTTATAGATGAAGTAATTAATTTAATTTACTTTAAATTAATTAGAGACAGAAGTAGTTTATTTAATTCATTTTAAATTAATTACAAATTGTATGATTATAAATCATTGCTTATGGATGAATGATATTGATATTTCATTCGATGATTGTGACCTGGCATGAATTATATCTATGTGACATTGATGCTTGGTTTAAATATGATAATATTTAATTATCTGTTTGGATGATAATATTGATTATCTGTATCTGAGGTGATGTGATTATTTATTGTGATATTATGAATTATCCATCTGTATGTATATTGATTATATTGAATTAAACTGTTAAGACTAAATAGACAACTTGGCCTTAAAAGGCACGTTTTGGATTTCGATGAGACCGGGATCGGGTTTCCACATTAGGAATATCCAAAAACCACATCGATTCCAAATTAACGATAGGTCGTGAATCTGAAGTGAAGATGAAGATTCAGAATGCAAGGGTTATCGTCGTTAACTCTGAGGGTGATTCCAAAATGAGTGTAACGAGATAATGCCTTTGGTTTCGTTCGAACCCAGAACGAACTTGCATGGATTGAATGCTTTCAACACATCGTCAGGCAGGCGATGAGCATTCTAAGAAATATGTTCTCTAAGGTAATCGTAACCTCAAGCCTCATCAACCGGGAATGGCTAAAACAGGGGAGGTGCAGCAAGGTTAGGTGGGTCATGCCCAAGCAGGACATGGATATTCCCCTGTCTAGATGTCCCTTTATTTTCGGCTGTGTGGGCGGTTGATTGCAACAACTGCCGGGGTTTATCATGTTCGGGACTGTTCAGTAAGGAATGGTTCCGACCTTGTGTTGCAGGGGGTCGGGAGTGATCCTCGGTACGTTGATCTAGGCCACGTACTGTGACGGGTGGTACCCCAGTAGCCCTGCCATTGTATGGAATCCACAATCCAATAAGTGCCAACGCTTTTGATTGTATTACCCACTTTTGTGGCTAGTAGCTGGAATTTAATAGATGTAACAATTTCGGTTATTTTCTATTTACTTGAAAACCCTAGACCTATTATAATATCACAGAATTTCCTATCAAATGTTTTGGTTAGCGTAAGGTAAAAACTTTTCCATGTTTATGTGTGGGAAGTCTTACGTGATACCTTTTGTTTTCAAAAGATTTTCAAAGTTAAGCAACTTTAACCTGTTACTCATACCAGACCCATGTCTGACCCGGAGTTTATTTTTGTTTTTCATAAACTCTCGGGTACCCAAATTTTTACGGGTAGCCAAGGGATTCAGGTTAGCTTTGACGAATTTTGGAGGAGCAATGGAGCATGAGGCTTCAGCGTTATATATATATATAGTTTCGCTGTAATGTAATGAGGTGTGTTAACTAGACATGTGTTTATAACTGTCTAGTATGTGATGTATTATCTGTATAACTCTGATTGATATTGTATATTATGTAAATATTTATGTGATTATTATATTTTATTCGTTCCGCTGTGAGATTCTGATGTTGTTGTTCTTTCTTCTCTATCTATTCTATTTTCTCACCCCTTTCTTTCTTAAAGACGATACGGTTTTCTGGGCGTAGGAAGCCGGGTCGTCACAAGGGGGCACCCGTACTTTCTTTGGGAAATCACGAATAGGCACACCAAGATAGCGTAGGAGTTGGGTTGGAACTGGAAGGGAGCCACCTTGTAACGACCCTGAAAATTCGGACCCAGATTAATTTTTTCTAATCGCTTATTTAATGTAGAAATTCGAATTTTCACAAACAACTTCCGTTGCCAACCAAACTTCACATTTGGAGTGCGTCTAGATAGACATAGGCGTGCGCCAAATTTCGTTGAAAAATATTGAAGTAAATTACGCTCGTCGCATTTACATTTTTGTTTAAATCTTATGTGAAAATTTCCTATCGTCCGAACTCAAATATTTTCTCGATGTTGCATAAGAAAAATATTCTGAACTTGACGGCGCATTTCGTTTCGTCAAATTTCGCTTTTAATTGCTAGCTAAAATGTTCGCTCGTGCAAATGGTTCAATAAGATTTACCACTTTGTAAACGGTGTCGAACCATCAATATCTTTATACCGTTGTGTCCGTCTCGACGCGCTGATAACAACGGTATATTTATTTGTGTCAATCGGAGTTCGGCGTTGCAAATTATAATTGTTAACGGAGCGCAGACCGGTCCGTTACGCAGCGCAAACCGGTACCCAACATTCCAACATTTAAACTTTTGAGCCTTTCAGCTGCCTTGGGAACCCAAATAGCCAACAAAAAAATATATCATCATTTCATTTACTGTGCGCGCTGAACTCTCTGCATACATTCTGTTGCATTTATTACGTTGTTTCACTTCGTTCTACTCGTGATAGCCAGTCTCCTCTCCCCTGCACAAATTCTATTCTCTTCTCCTTGCCCATATTCTTACGCTATTTATTTGCCCTCCGGTAAAGAAAAAAACCCACTCCTCCCTTCCCTTTTCTTTCACATTTTTCCTTTGTTTCTTCAAACCCTTCACCTACACGTACGTCCTCCTCCACTTCTTCTTCTCTTCATGTTTCTTTTGTTTTCCTTTCCTGTACTCCCTCCCTCTGTTCTCTTTAGTTCACGTCTTCATATTTTTTATTTTTATTTTTTATTTTTTTATTAACTTCAAAAACCCCCCTCCTTTTCTCCTACACGTACACGGCCTTCCCCAACTCCCCATGCAGCTCCGCCTCCACCCACGCCGCACGCCTCCATCGCAGCCTACCCCCTACCGGCCTCCGCTTCCGCCCATGTAACCACAGCAACCACCCCACATCCTCGGCCACCCCTTCCACCGCCCATCCCGCCTTATTCCCCACTACAACCCCATGCGGCTCCACTGCAAAACCCACTGCAGCCACCTCCACATGCACGTCCCTCCTCATCCCGCTTCCTCCGCCTCTTCCATGCAGACCCACCCCACAAGCCCAGACCACCCCACGCGCTCAGACCCGTCCCCTGCCTTTGCTCAGCCTCTCTCCGCCACTAGCCCATGCGAGTCCCACTGCCATCCACGCACTGCCCTTCACCCACACCACGCGACCCTGCAGCTTCACCCGCCCACACTTCGCCCGCCTTTTCCCCCCATGCGGCCACACCCCTGTACCGACCCCAGGCAGCCCACAAACCCCCCTGCACCTTGTCTATAGTATGTGTATAAGTGATATTTGTGCTTACATGTATATTACAATTTATAGTTTGCTGATAGGATGCATTTTGGACACAACGAGTTTTAACAGTGGGTTTATAAGTTGTTGATTTTATAAACTTTAGATAGTTGGGTTTGCAAATATATCTTGATTCAAACGTATAAGTTGATTTGGGTTAGTAGTGGGTTTATAGTATAAAGTAATAAATCATATGTATGAGTTGTTATTATATAAAACTTCAGTTGTTCAGTAAAGTTATAAAGTAAAGTTTTATACAGCAGTTTGGTGGTACATATTTCAGTTGAAAAAAAAATGTAAGTGTACATGTTTTGTTTTGATATATACAAGCTTTGGCTGATGTTAGTTTAGCTTCCTATGTTGTTTATAAAGTATATGTCTTTGTTTGTTTTATTTGTCATATGCAGTATAAAGTTATATAAAGATTTTATATAAAAATTTAAGTTTTATAAGGTACAGTTGTATAAATCATAGTTACAAAGTTACTATATGTATATATATTCACAAACAGTCTGTACATGCATAGTAGAGTGAGGTGAAATTCTGGTTGCTCATATTCTGTTGCTGTGTTTGGTTCCAGCTACCGCTTCGGAGTCCTAGGCATCCATCCGGCTTGTCAATCTATTCAACTCTTTGCTTTGGTATGATTATATATACAATCTATATATATTGTATCGAACAAATTGTTAATCAAATTATCTGTTGATTACAGTTGTGCTCATTTTGTGTCGTGCTTGTTAGGGTCTATTTTATCTATTCGCCTTCGTGCTTCGCCGTCATCTTCTTCAACCACGCAAGGTGAATATTTCATTCACGACTTAATCTATTATGCTATGATAATCAAGTGATAATTGTTATAAATATTAATTTGGATATTAAATTGTTGATTGTTAAAATTATTGAAATAAGAATTGTAAATCGCCATGCAAGTTAAATTTGAATATTGTTAGTTTATGACAACAAGTTGTGACGCTAAAATTGTTATGTCATGTTAAATATGGTTGTTAATATAAGTAAATTTAATATGAAATTAATATTGATATAGGATAGTCAACAATTTAAATGGATTATATATGTTGAACTTGCCCCCTTTAAATGTTAAGTAAATCGTCGCGTAGAAATAGCGTTAACTACACTTTGAACCATTGAATGTATGATGATGTAGTAATTTGATAATAGACACCAAGTGAAAACCATAATGTAATAATCTTTAATCTGCATGAAATGATAGTGTGGATTCTAGGAATAATTATATTAATTTGCATAAACAACAAATGTAAGTTAATACGATTATTTCGGAATTATTTAATAAATTATTAAATTGTTATGTATGGTTGCTATTGCTTGTTTATTTACTTTGACACCATCCCAGTTATCACACTGCAAGTTCCCTTTGCTATGCTTTGTTTTATATTGAATGATATTGGGTTGAAATGATAAATACCCATTTAAACAACTTGGCCTAGGATAGAAAATAAAAATAAGAAACCCGATTGGTCAACAAAACCATTTTCGAAATTGAAATATATTTTGAATTAAGGAATGAACTTAACAATTTGTTTGGAAATTTGGTAACGGTTTTAATGGATGTAATTGAAATAAATTTCACGGATTTAATTGAGATAAATTTTATGGATTGGATTGAAGTAAAATTAATGGATAAAATTGAAACGGATTAATAAACCTATGTAATTAAATAAAATGTATTGGCAAATTTATTGAAATGAGATTTAGAAACAAGTCAGTTTTAGAATTTGATAACTTAAAATTTTATTAAATTTGTTAGGTTTAGATTAAGCTCAGTTTTAATTAAATAGATTTGGAATATGTTGCAAATTTTATTTGGAAATTTAGAAATTTGACTTAGGAGGAATACGAAACTAACCAATGTTCTATGGATATAACTTTGTGATAATTTAAATTTTAAAAATGATTTTAAACTTACGAATTAATCAAATCAGGACATTGTAAATGAAAATGGATTTCTTTGATTTGGAATTTAATTGAATAGGTAAATAAATCAAATGAGGTTTGATATAAGGAATTTAGTAATGAAATTGATTTATCGGATTTATGATAACAGTGGATGTAAACATGAAGTGACATAAATTGAACTTGATTTAATGATTTAAACTAAGTTTACCATTAAATTGAATTCATTGATTATGAACTAAATTTAATAAGTGACTTTTAGACCTTATTAAATTGAACTTGAATACTTAATTTTATCGTTAACTCAAATGTTTGAACTAAAGATCGCATTTGGAAATATGTTTAAAATATCTAAAATAAACTGAATCGTGAATTGTCAAATTTTGGAAGTCAAATTTGCATCTTGACTTTTGGACTTTGATTTGTTTAAACGTTAATTTAACCAACCATCGGGTAATAAATATGTAGTTATTAAAGAGACCGGGATCGGGAATGGACATACTCTCTGTCGATACCGAAACCACTTTAATAACTATTATACACGGAGTGTTGATCCAGAATGAAGTGGATGGTTTGGTGAACGCGTTGATTGAAGAAAGAGAACGATATTGGATAACCCCTGACATGACTAAAACAGGAGTCGCACCGGGCCATTGAGGATCGCCACCTCTAGCGGACACGCTTCTTCGATACCATATCTATTACTTTTGTGATTCGATTTGGGTGCACCCCTCGATTTGGGAGTGTTGTTTCGCGGTGTTGAGATAGTAGCTACTATGCTCAACATCAGTCCGGATCACGCAACTACTAGTATCCTAGTTGGTATCGCCTCATGTACCTTGTCATACTGATTATCCTATTCGCGACCACTACGTTTTGATTTGTACCTTGAGTATATGGATTGCCCTATGGTGACTTCCGGTTTTGGGGAAACTACGGTCTTGTATATGCTTTTGGGAATATAAAATGTGTTAAGGGGAATTATGGTAACGCCTTAACGCTATTTTAATATTCTATTTTACTGATTAGACATTACCTACATACCGTATTCTATTGTATATATAGATAGTTTATCGGATCCTTAGAGATGTTGTTACTCATCTTTGAGTTATGAACTTTATTCCCTGCACTTGATTATCCTGTATAAGATTTTGAGTCCTGACTCGAGTGTTCTTTTTGTATATGCTCGGGTCAGTCTAAAGCTATCCAGTTTGCTGATCAAGGTTGGTTGAAGATGCTGAAGACTTAGCATTTATCTTTATCAGTCTATTTTGATGTCCGTGTCTGTTGGACATTTATGTATTTCCTTTCAGTCACCTTTTGTTTAGACATTGTTGTACTTTATGTAGTAGATTCATGAACTGCTATTATGACGATGTATTTTCCGCTGCATTATCCTGTGACTGTTCTGTGACTGTGATGTTGTATTGATTCTCATTTACATTTATGTATTTATAATCCCATAATGATTCGTGTTTTGCATTATTTAAGTTGACATGTGAGGATTATTGTCAATTTAAATGGTACAAATATACGGGTTGTTACAGTTGGTATCGGAGCTTTGGTTTCCCTATAAACCTTAGTTTGGGAGTATATAAACTCATTAGAGATAGGGTAGCAATACCCTAGAATGAGGAGAATCGATTCAATATCCCGATCCTTTAAAATTCAAACTTCTTTGATTCGTTCATTAGATTTTCTTCAAGCTATATGATTTTCTATCCTTGGTTCTAAATCTCTTTCGATATTTCAGGATGAGCACCGGAAGAAACAATAGGGGAGGAAGGGGTCACGGTCCTGCCCAGGCTGCACCTGTCGTCCCAGCTCCAGTCAAATTCACCACTCTTAGCAAGGAGTATACACAGCTAGGTGGTACTAAGTTTTCTGGATCCGAGGGCATTATCGAAGCCCAGCAATGGCTCAAAGGCTTAGAGAAGATATTTTCTGGATTGTAGATCACTGATGCTCAGAAGCGTCAGCTTGCTGCATGGCAACTTCAGGATGCCGCGCAAGATTGGTGGGAATCGGTTACTTCTCATATCGAGGAGAACACCATCACTTGGGCCCAGTTTAGGTAGAAATTTGTTTGGATTTCGTAGTCTAAATTCTTCTTTCAATCTGTAAAATGTCACTCATCTAGTCTATCTTTTGATTAGGGATACTTTCTCGGCACAATGGATGCCCGCTGCTGGAAAAACCCAACTTTATAGAGCTTTTATGGATCTTAAGCAAGGCAGTATGACTTTTTCTGAGTACGAGAGGAAATTCAACGAACTCTCCAAGTTTGAACCTGGATTGATCGATACACCACTTCTAAAAAACGAGAAGTTCATTATGGGAGCTAGACCAGAGTATTATGACTTGCTTACTGGCCACACTCACTGCACTTTCACAGAGCTGGTTGATTATGCTCTTAGATATGAGGCAAAGCCTAGGGGACCCACTGCCAAGGCCCCTCCTACTCAGCCCTCTTCCAGCCAGCTCGGAAAGAGGAAGATGAACTTTGATCAACAAAAGAAAGCTTGGCAAAAGACTTCAGGATTAGGATATGCCCAGAAAAGCCCAATCGACCTTGCTAAGATCACTTGCTTCAAATGCGATAAGAAGGGCCATTATGATAATAGTTGTCCATCCACTGGAGCTGCTATTCCACCGCCTCCTCAGATGAGGAATGATTTATGCCATGTCTGCCTCCAGCCAGGTCACTTCAAGAGAGACTGCCCATTGAGGAAGAAAGGCACACCATCAGGAGTATATGCTGTCACCACTCCTGCACCACTTCCACCACCTGCTCAGGACGACCGAGGTACCTTACGAAGTACTTTTTCATTACGTGATTTACCTGTTAGGGTATTATTCGATACTGGTGCATCTCATAGCTTCATATCTATTGATCTTTGTAATAAGCTCAAATTAGAACCTACTCTTGCTGCTACTTCCTTATGTGTCTCCAACCCTATTGGAGGACTTGCCAACCTCAGTCGAATTTGTAAAGAGGTTGCGCTTTTGTATGGAAGATATCGATTCACTTGGGATTTTTATGTGCTTGGCTTCGTAGCATTCGACATTTTGTTGGATGCCGATTGGTTAAAAAAATTCGATGCTGTTATTTCTTGCAAAGCTCGATCTGTTTCTCTAGTCAACGACAAGGGTCTACCGCTTGTCATTGAATGCAAATCACCCTAGAAATATGCCGGAAGCTTCATATTCTCTCTTGATGCTCACCCGGATGATCTTAGTACCACTCCTATTGTTCAGAAATTTCCTGATGTATTTGGAGAGGTCGACTCTCTACCGCCAAAGCGAGAGATCGATTTCCGCATTGACCTTATTCCCAGAGCTACTCCCGTGGTTCTCCCTCACAGAAGGATGGCTCCTAAAGAAAAAGCTGAACTTAAAAACCAAATTGATGATCTATTTGCTAAGGGTTTGATCAGGAGAAGTTGTTCTGAATGGGGCGCCGCAGTCGTATTTGTCACCAAATCTGATGGATCTCTTCGCATGTGTGTTGATTACCGGGAATTAAACAAGCGCACTCTCAATAACCGCTATCCGATGCCTCGCATCAATGATTTATTCGATCAGCTCCATGGATCTAAAGTTTTCTCACAACTTGATCTAGCCACTGGGTTCCACCAACTCAGAGTAGCAGAAGATAGTATTCATAAGACAGCTTTCCGTACCGAGAATGGATTCTATGAATGGTTGGTTATGCCATTCGGTCTGACCAACGCACCTGCTTATTTCGTCGACTTAATGAATCGAGTCTTCCGTGATGTCCTTAACAAGTTTGTTCTTGTTTTCATCGATGATATTCTCGTCTTCTCCAAAGATGAGAAAGAGCATGAGACACATCTTGCTTATGTTCTGGGAACTCTCCGAAATCATCAGCTTAAAGCCAAGTTCTCGAAATGCCACTTCTGGCGAGACGAAGTACGATTCCTTAGCCATATTGTTTCTGAAAACGGGATTTCGGTCGATCCAGCTAAGATCGCCGTAATCAATGCAAGTTCTATCTTATTCGTTAATTCTATTCGATCCATTTTATTCCTTTCTAATTTTGAAAAATTTATCTACAGGATTGGGAGACTCCAAAACTCCTACTGAAATCCGTAGCTTCTTGGGCCTAGCCGGTTATTATCGCAGGTTCATTGAGCGCTTTGCCCGGATTTCTGCCCCACTTACTGCTTTAACTCGAAAAGATGTCAAGTTTATTTGGAGTGAGAAGTGTGAATCAAGTTTTAATGAGTTGAAGCGTAAGTTAACTTCAGCCCCATTTCTTGCGGTAATTGACAGGAGTGAAGGATTAACTGTCTATACCGATGCTTGTCGAGAAGGTTTAAGCGCTGTCCTTACGCAAAATGGAAGGGTTATTGCTTATGCTGGTCGTCAGTTGAAGACTCATGAAGTAAACTATGCAACCCATGATTTAGAGCTTCTTGCAGTTGTATTCGCTTTGAAACTATGGAGGCACCATCTTTTGGGGTCAAAATTTGAATTATTCACAGATCATAAGTCCTTGCGGTATATTTTCTCTCAGAAGGACTTGAATCAGAGACAAGTCCGATGGCTCGAATTCCTAGCTGCATATGATCTCGACATCAATTATACTCCTGGAAAAGCAAATGTTGTAGCTGATGCTTTGAGCCGTAGCAAAGCATTGTCATGTTGTAATCTTGTAGAAGACATGCTATTTCAGCTTGTTATCTCCCCATCTCTTTTGGATCGCATCAAAGCTAAGCAATATGAGGACACCTTGCTCTATCGCATGAAGGAGTTAGTTCTTGGTAGAGTTGGAAATGCTGACAGTAAAGTGGGAGCACAGATAGATAGTAATGGAGTCTAAAGATTGACAACCGTATTTGTGTTCCTAATGTTGATGGATTGAGACAAGAAGTGCTTAGAGAGAACCATCAATCATCACTTTCATTCCATCCTGGTGTCACCAAGATGTATCGAAATATGAAACGTTTATATTGGTGGAGTGGGATGAAGAGAGATATTTCCATATATGTTAGTAGGTGCACCACTTGCCAGCAAGTCAAGGCCGATCACCGGAAGACGGCAGGATTACTTCAACCCCTGGAGATTCCGTGTTGGAAATAGGATCAGATTTCTATGGACTTCGTTGACGGATTACCGAGGACCAGAAAGGGTAACGAGAGTATATGGGTGATTGTTAATAGGTTGACGAAATCTGCTCACTTTATTCCTGTTAAGACCACCCGTACTGCTTCGAGTTTGGCCGAGATTTATATGAGAGAGATTGTCAGACTTCGTGGAGTTCCATCTAGTATTGTATGCGATAGAGATCCTTTATTCACTAGTAAATTCTGAAAGGCATTTCAGGACGTCTTGGGCACTAAACTGAATCTGAGCACGGCTTATCATCCTCAAACAGATGGCCAAACTGAGAGGGTAAATCAGATTTTGGAAGATCTGCTCCGAGCTTGCATTATCGATTTCGGTGGATCTTGGGAAGACCACCTTCATTTGGTTGAATTCACTTATAATAACGGCTATCAGGTAATCCAAAATTTTCAATTTGAATTGAAATATAACTATCTTTATAATCAGGCGAGTATCGATATGGCACCATTCGAAGCTTTATATGGACGACCATGCAAATCGCCAGCTTGTTGGATTGAGCCTGGTGACCGATTAGTTCTTGGCCCGGATATGATTATGGAAGCATCCGAGAAGGTCAATGAGATCAGAAGGAAGATGAAGACCGCACAGGATAGGCAGAAGAGCTATGCCGATAGGCGTAGAAGAGAGTTAAAATTCCAGGTTGGAGATGAGGTCTTTCTTAAAGTATCACCTTTGAAGAATGTTATTCGATTTGGTCGTAGAGGGAAGCTCGCTCCTAGATTTGTTGGACCATTCACTATCACTGAGAGGATTGGTACACTAGGCTACAGCGTTGCGCTGCCGGAGAAATTTGAGGGCGTGCACAACGTATTCCATGTTTCACATCTTCGGAAGGTTGTACACGATCCATCCATGACCATTCCTATTGCTCAGTTAGATGAGGTTGATATTGAGCCGGATTTGACTATAGAGAGGAGACCACTTCGTATCGTTGATAGGGATACGATGCAGCTTAGAAGGAAGTATGTTAGCCTAGTCAAAGTCCAATGGAGTCCCGATGATCGTGATTGTACTTGGGAAACCGAGGAGGGCATCCGGGAATCTAATCCTGAATTGTTTATTGAAGGTAAGTTCCATTCTATATTCTTTACTTCATTCATAATCTATTCTATATCCATCGTATCTCTTCTAATTGTTCTTCTACTCTTTACTTTGTTTCTTTTTGAGGACGAAAAGTTTTGAGTGGGGGAGAATGTAACGACCCTGAAAATTCGGACCCAGATTAATTTTTTTTTAATCGCTTATTTAATGTAGATATTCGAATTTTCACAAACAACTTCCGTTGCCAACCAAACTTCACATTTGGAGTGCGTCTAGATAGGCATAGGCGTGCGCCAAATTTCGTTGAAAAATATTGAAGTAAATTACACTCGTCGCATTTACATTTTCGTTTAAATCTTATGTGAAAATTTCCTATCGTCCGAACTCAAATATTTTCTCGATGTTGCATAAGAAAAATATTCTGAACTTGACGGCGCATTTCGTTTCGTCAAATTTCGCTTTTAATTGCTAGCTAAAATGTTCGCTCGTGCAAATGGTTCAATAAGATTTACCACTTTACAAACGGTGTCGAACCATCAATATCTTTATACCGTTGTGTCCGTCTCGACGCGCTGGTCACAACGGTATATTTATTTGTGTCAATCGGAGTTCGGCGTTGCAAATTATAATTGTTAACGGAGCGCAGACCGGTCCGTTACGCAGCGCAAACCGGTACCCAACATTCCAACATTTAAACTTTTGAGCCTTTCAGCTGCCTTGGGAACCCAAATAGCCAGCAAAAAAAATATATCATCATTTCATTTACTGTGCGCGCTGAACTCTCTGCATACATTCTGTTGCATTTATTAGGTTGTTTCACTTCGTTCTGCCCGTGATAGCCTGTCTCCTCTCCCCTGCACAAATTCTATTCTCTTCTCCTTGCCCATATTCTTACGCTATTTATTTGCCCTCCAGTAAAGAAAAAAACCCACTCCTCCCTTCCCTTTTCTTTCACATTTTTCCTTTGTTTCTTCAAACCCTTCACCTGCACGTACGTCCTCCTCCACTTCTTCTTCTCTTCATGTTTCTTTTGTTTTCCTTTCCTGTACTCCCTCCCTCTGTTCTCTTTAGTTCACGTCTTCATATTTTGTTTTTTTTTATTTTTTATTTTTTTATTAACTTCAAAACCCCCCTCCTTTTCTCCTACACGTACACGGCCTTCCCCAACTCCCCATGCAGCTCCGCCTCCACCCACGCCGCACGCCTCCATCGTAGCCTACCCCCTACCGGCCTCCGCTTCCGCCCATGTAACCACCGCAACCACCCCACATCCTCGGCCACCCCTTCCACCGCCCAGCCCGCCTTATTCCCCACTACAACCCCATGCGGCTCCACTGCAAAACCCACTGCAGCCACCTCCACATGCACGTCCCTCCTCATCCCGCTTCCTCCGCCTCTTCCATGCAGACCCACCCCACACGCCCAGACCACCCCACGCGCTCAGACCCGTCCCCTACCTTTGCCCAGCCTCTCTCCGCCACTAGCCCATGCGAGTCCCACTGCCATCCACGCACTGCCCTTCACCCACACCACGCGACCCTGCAGCTTCACCCGCCCACACTTTGCCCGCCTTTTCCCCCCATGCGGCCACACCCCTGTACCGACCCCAGGCAGCCCGCAAACCCCCCTGCACCTTGTCTATAGTATGTGTATAAGTGATATTTGTGCTTACATGTATATTACAATTTATAGTTTGCTGATAGGATGCATTTTGGACACAACAAGTTTCAACAGTGGGTTTATAAGTTGTTGATTTTATAAACTTTAGATAGTTGGGCTTGCAAATATATCTTGATTCAAACGTATAAGTTGAATTGGGTTAGTAGTGGGTTTATAGTATAAAGTAATAAATCATATGTATGAGTTGTTATTATATAAAACTTCAGTTGTTCAGTAAAGTTATAAAGTAAAGTTTTATACAGTAGTTTGGTGGTACATATTTCAGTTGAAAAAAAAAATGTAAGTGTACATGTTTTGTTTTGATATATACAAGCTTTGGCTGATGTTAGTTTAGCTTCCTATGTTGTTTATAAAGTATATGTCTTTGTTTGTTTTATTTGTTATATGCAGTATAAAGTTATATAAAGATTTTATATAAAAATTTAAATTTTATAAGGTACAGTTGTATAAATCATAGTTACAAAGTTACTATATGTATATATATTCACAAACAGTCTGTACATGCATAGTAGAGTGAGGTGAAATTCTGGTTGCTCATATTCTGTTGTTGTGTTTGGTTTCAGCTACCACTTCGGAGTCCTAGGCATCCATCCGGCTTGTCAATCTATTCAGTTCTTCGCTTTGGTATGATTATATATACAATCTATATATATTGTATCGAACAAATTGTTAATCAAATTATCTGTTGATTACAGTTGTGCTCATTTTGCGTCGTGCTTGTTAGGGTCTATTTTATCTATTCGCCTTCGTGCTTCGCTGTCATCTTCTTCAACCACGCAAGGTGAATATTTCATTCACGACTCAATCTATTATGCTATGATAATCAAGTGATAATTGTTATAAATATTAATTTGGATATTAAATTGTTGATTGTTAAATTGTTGAAATAAGAATTGTAAATCGCCATGCAAGTTAAATTTGAATATTGTTAGTTTACGACAAACAAGTTGTGACACTAAAATTGTTATGTGATGTTAAATCTGGTTGTTAATATAAGTAAATTTAATATGAAATTAATATTGATATAGGATAGTCAACAATTTAAATGGATTATATATGTTGAACTTGCCCCCCTTTAAATGTTAAGTAAATCGTCGCGTAGAAATAGCGTTAGCTACACTTTGAACCATTGAATGTATGATGATGTAGTAATTTGATAATAAACACCAAGTGAAAACCATAATGTAATAATCTTTAATCTGCATGAAACGATAGTGTGGATTCTAATAATTATATTAATTTGCATAAATAACAAATGTAAGTTAATACGATTATTTCGGAATTATTTAATAAATTGTTAAATTGTTATGTATGGTTGCTATTGCTTGTTTATTTACTTTGACACCATCCCAGTTATCACACTGCAAGTTCCCTTTACTATGCTTTGTTTTATATTGAATGATATTGGGTTGAACTGATAAATACCCATTCAAACAACTTGGCCTAGGATAGAAAATAAAAATAAGAAACCCGATTGGTCAACAAAACCATTTTCGAAATTGAAATATATTTTAAATTAAGGAATGAACTTAACAATTTGTTTGGAAATTTGGTAACGGTTTTAATGGATGTAATTAAAATAAATTTCACGGATTTAATTGAGATAAATTTTATGGATTGGATTGAAGTAAAATTAATGGATAAAATTGAAACGGATTAATAAACCTATGTAATTAAATAAAATGTATTGGCAAATTTATTGAAATGAGATTTAGAAACAAGTCAGTTTTAGAATTTGATAACTTAAAATTTTAATAAATTTGTTAGGTTTAGATTAAGCTTGGTTTTAATTAAATAGATTTGGAATATGTTGCAAATTTTATTTGGAAATTTAGAAATTTGACTTAGGAGGAATACGAAACTAACCAATGTTCTATGGATATAACTTTGTGATAATTTAAATTTTAAAAATGATTTTAAACTTACGAATTAATCAAATCAGGACATTGTAAATGAAAATGGATTTCTTTGATTTGGAATTTAATTGAATAGGTAAATAAATCAAATGAGGTTTGATAAAAGGAATTTAGTAATGAAATTGATTTATCGGATTTATGATAACAGTGGATGTAAACATGAAGTGACATAAACTGAACTTGATTTAATGATTTAAACTAAGTTTACCATTAAATTGAATTCATTGATTATGAACTAAATTTAATAAGTGACTTTTAGACCTTATTAAATTGAACTTGAATACTTAATTTTATCGTTAACTCAAATGTTTGAACTAAAGATTGCATTTGGAAATATGTTTAAAATATCTAAAATAAACTGAATCGTGAATTGTCAAATTTTGGAAGTCAAATTTGCACCTTGACTTTTGGACTTTGATTTGTTTAAACGTTAATTTAACCGACCATCGGGTAATAAATACGTAGTTATTAAAGAGACCGGGATTGGGAATGGACATACTCTCTGTCGATACCGAAACCACTTTAATAACTATTATACGCGGAGTGTTGATCCAGAATGAAGTGGATGGTTTGGTGAACGCGTTGACTGAAGAGAGAGAACGATATTGGATAACCCCTGACATGACTAAAACAGGAGTCGCGCCGGGCCATTGAGGATCGCCACCTCTAGCAGACACGCTTCTTCGATACCATATCTATTACTTTTGTGATTCGATTTGGGTGCACCCCTCGATTTGGGAGTGTTGTTTCGCGGTGTTGAGATAGTAGCTACTATGCTCAACATCAGTCTGGATCACGCAACTACTAGTATCCTAGTTGGTATCGCCTCATGTACCTTGTCATACTGATTATCCTATTCGCGACCACTACGTTTTGATCTATACCTTGAGTATATGGATTGCCCTATGGTGACTTCCGGTTTTGGGGAAACTACGGTCTTGTATATGCTTTTGGGAATATAAAATGTGTTAAGGGGAATTATGGTAACGCCTTAACGCTATTTTAATATTCTATTTTACTGATTAGACATTACCTACATACCGTATTCTATTGTATATATAGATAGTTTATCGGATCCTTAGAGATGTTGTTACTCATCTTTGAGTTATGAACTTTATTCCCTGTACTTGATTATCCTGTATAAGATTTTGAGTCCTGACTCGAGTGTTCTTTTTGTATATGCTCGGGTCAGTCTGAAGCTATCCAGTTTGCTGATCAAGGTTGGTTGAAGATGCTGAAGACTTAGCATTTATCTTTATCAGTCTATTTTGATGTCCGTGTCTGTTGGACATTTATGTATTTCCTTTCAGTCACCTTTTGTTTAGACATTGTTGTACTTTATGTAGTAGCTTCATGAACTGCTATTATGACGATGTATTTTCCGCTGCATTATTCTGTGACTGTTCTGTGACTGTGATGTTGTATTGATTCTCATTTACATTTATGTATTTATAATCCCATAATGATTCGTGTTTTGCATTATTTAAGTTGACATGTGAGGATTATTGTCAATTTAAATGGTACAAATATACGGGTTGTTACACACCTTCAAATAAGTAACGAAGCTAACTATCCAGACATTGATTGGAGGAATGGCCCCACACATGCAGTGGTACCTACTATAAGCAAATTATCCTTCAGGAGGATTATATGGCATGACTCCCTTCTCTGGCAGCAGTATGCGCGCTCTATCAATCCCAAAGGAACGGGAGATAACATCAAGCTGCTCCTCTCTGAGAGAACTCGGAAAGCAATCAGGAGGAGAGTTCAGAAGCTCTTGAGGACCATATCTGTCCACTAGTGACCTCGGGGTGGGTCCCTGTCATCCCGGTCCTGGCTGGGCTGGGGGCACCACAGGGGACTCTCTTCCGTCTGTAGACTTTCTCTTTTCTGATCGAGTTTCCACTTTGCGAGACATTTATCTGTAACACCGGAAAAACATATTGTTAGAACAAGGAGTATGAAAATATAAAAAAGCAAGTATGTACAATCTAGAGTTTCATTCGTAGGTCGAAACATGAAAAGCTAGAGATTCATTAAGCATTCAGGGTCCCGGATTTCATTCAATAGTTCAAACCTAAGGTTCATTCGGCACTCATACGGTTTAGTCTCATTCGGTGGTCCAGGCACACACTACATTCGACGATTTAAGCATGAAATTGTCATTCGGTATTTAAACCCCATGTTCATTCGGTAGCCCATCATAAGAATTCATTCGGTAGAAGAAAACTCACCTGGTCCGGCACTTGGTTGATTCGGTATTTGATCGATTCGGCACTTGGTTGATTCGGCACTAGGTTGATCCGGTACTCGATTGATTCGACTATCTCAAAACGATAAAGGAATAACGAAGGCCTAACACCCCTACTTATAGACAAAGGCAGGAGGACCGGACCGGTTGATTCGGCACGTATGACCAGAGGGAAACATCCAAGTTAAAACAAAGTATGTCATCTGCATGCACCTGTCCTACTTTGGGGGGCAAGTGTTGGGTGTGTTTTCGACCGGTCCTATACCACCGATCCACCCCACTTCCTAGCCGATCCAACCAACTTCCCTCCTACGACCGAACCAACCAACTTCCATCCTACTGCCGAACCAAAGCATCTCCAACACCTGCCGAACCAAGCATAGCCGGACCGGAGTGCCATCGAACCAACTCCACTTCCCTTCCTAGCCGAACCAACTCCACTTCCATGTACTACCGAACAGAGTGCAACCGAACCAACTCCGCTTCCCTTCCTAGCCGAACCAACTCCACTTCCATGTACTACCGAACCATAGTGCAACCGAACCAGAGCCTATTCCAACCATCAACTACCAGACCAAGGCGTACCGAACCAACACTACCAGGCCAGATTGCATCAGCCCAGGCCCACCAGCAGCTATATACATCCAAGACCCCCGCCCCCAGCCTCACTCTATAAATAGAGGGGCAGGGGTACAACAATGGCAGACAAGTTTGAGAGCTCAAGCATGGATAGAACTTTCAAACAACTTTCAGTTACTTGTAATCAAAGCTTTGTACTTGTAATCTGAACAGAAAAGGAGAATAACATATAAAGTGGACGTAGGCACGTTCTGGCCGAAGCACTATAAATCTGTGTGTCTTTTACAGTTTAGTCCATCTTTTTTTATATATTTGCATAAATCACCCAAGTCACTAAGAACCACATATAATCAACTAGATCATACGACTTGGAGGTGTTTGCCCATTTTTTGTGCAAACACTTTGTAAATTGCATATGTTTAAATCAGTCAAAAAAATAATTTTTTATTTTCAAGTGATATTAAAATTTATATATTTGTAAAGAAGTATTTTGAATTTGTAAATAAGATTTAATTTTAAATCCTATTTTTAGAAGCATTTTGAATTTATAAAGCATATTTAATTGTTAGACCCTACATTTAAGAGCGTTTGAATTTGTAAAAAAAGTTTAAATTAGATCTTATTTTTAAGTGATTATAGAGGGCGTTTTTGGTAGTTCACGTTGATACCAAAAAAATGTGACACCAAAGCTATTAGAACTATTATTAAAGATATATTATCAAATGAATGCTTAACATTACTATTATTATTTTATATAGTTATTATATACTCTTAGATGTACTTGAGAAGTTGTGGTTGATTTATATAATGATAAGCACTATTGGAGTATAGAAATGCTAAGGGTTTTGTTGTATTAATCATTATTGCTTTGATTTGTTTGGGAGATTTGTTCGCTGTGCACTTTCACAATTTCAAGATATCCTTTAAAATTCTATCTAGAATGCAAAGCCAAAGTTACAGTTTCTAACATATGGCGGTTACTAACACAAAATGCAAATTCATATATTTCTTTCATATTGTGAAGTTACATATGCAATTTATAAGAGTTCAACGTATTCGAATGTATGCTTTATACATATATATTAACATTGTGCAAATGGTATACTCAATTATCTAATGTATACACAGACATTTTGTATTTTTTAAATCGATTTTTTACCATTCATCATTATGTAAGTCATTTTTTATCAAGGACTGATTGAATTATCATTTCTATAAATTCATAATATAATGTGTATACGCAAATTGGCAGATTAGCATGCACATTTTTCTAAACATAAATTTTAGATTTCACTTATATATGCGTACTAAAAACAATTGGTTAACATGTTTTATATCTCAATTATTGAACTTTCAAGTGATTTATCGTTTAGCCATGAATTTAGTACTTGTTTGCAAGTTATTTTTTCATTTTTTGAATTATATGTATGACATCTAGACAAATTCCATTGAGATGTGAAAATGACAAATGAATCTAATGTTGTCCTTAACTTTATTAATAAGGAAAACTAAATTTATTAACAATTTTTTTAAACTATACACTCTTGGTTATAATATTTAAAACTTCAAATCTAAAGTATAGTTAAACTATAAGGTGGATATAATTTAATTTTTTACGACAAAAGCATGCATCTTTTTACAGTATGAGGGTAATAAGTGTTTTCTATGGCTTAATTGACATTTACTCTAGAAATAAGTTTACATTTTTGGATTTACATTTACCTGAGAAAATTATGCTACATTAATTGCGTACTATATCCTGAACGCATGTGACCCTTGGCTATTATTTTAGCCTTGCTGTTGAAATATTTTTAAATATTTTTCTTCTTCATAAATACATTTAGCATAATTTTAGCTCTACCGATAAAGATCTTGCCATAATTTTTGCTTTACTAATAAATATTCTTATTGTGGTAAGAGTTGTACTAAATATACTATTGTACTGTTTTAAATGTTAGATCCAACATTTTACAAAACCCTCCTAATTCTAACATACGGTCTATTGCAATAAAAAAATTAAGAAATATTGACTTTAAGGTAAAGTGATTAGCAAAATGTATCCACGAATGCTTAATTGAATGATTGCTTCTATGGATCTAAATATTGAACTTCTGTTTACTGTCTTTAGGAGGCAACCAATGAATTTAAAGTTTGGAATGGAGAAAGGCATGGGTGTTGGTTTACCTTCTTCGGTCACCTTTGCACGCTTATGCACTTATTTCCATGATAAGGAAATGGTTACAATATCTAAGAGCAATCATGACAATGTACCATAGTTTGAAGGACTCCAGAGCTTCATTGAAGGGTTTACATCAAAGAATAAAATGTCTAATATGATCAAAGAATCAACGAGTTTGACTTTCTGTGCCATGGTATTTCCATAGAATGTTGTTCATAAGGTAATGTTTTTGATTAATTTTTATTTCTGTATAAACTTTTTAATTTCTAGCTATAGTATGAGGATGAACATGAAACAAGGAAAATAATGGTAGTGCAAACAAGCACTATCAATTTAAGGTAAATCACGTGTAATAGTCATAATGAAGATGTAACCTTTATCTTATTCAAAATTTTGATGTTAAATTTTAATACTCATGTGATATATTATCTATACTATGCAAGATGGTCGGTGGTTGTGTATCGTAGCGCAAATTTACAACAATAGCTGTCGACAATTTGAGCTTGAATCAACATAAAAATGAAGAAGAAAGGTTAATTGATTTTGGTTGTAGAATAAAAACCTACTAACATGTTTAATTGAATTCTTTAATTAATTTTTGAAATTCGCCTACTTTTCAAAAGACAAAAACATAGAATCCATGGGAAGTACAAAGTGCAAATTTAAGTGATATAATTACTAATTTGGTTCTTCTGTTGTTTAAATGCAGATGGGACAGGTTAAACAATCACACAAAAGGTGATTGATGGCATTGTTGCCTTAAGCTAATTTTTATTATCTGCAAAAATGTGGAGATCTGTAATAAGCTCCCTCTAACCCAACTTCTAAGATATTTTTATTTTACTAATCTATTGATGGAACCTAATGTTATTTATTTTGATTCATATTTAATGAGATGATATCTTGTATATTGACAAAATTTCATTATCCGATTACCATAAATCTAGAAGTCTAAAGTTCTCTAATTAAAAATGTATTTAGATGCTTAAGTTTTTAAATCTACTAACACCATCTACTTTAATATTCTATTACATTCCAAAAATAACTCAGGCTACAAACAGAATATTTCATATTGAAAAAAATAAAGTTATTATCAACAACGTATTATTCTTTAAATAATATCATTTTGTAAAAGAGATGTCCAAGCTAAAAGTGTCATTTTTTGTGCAAAAGCTCTGTCGGAGGCCCGAAGCAATAGTTTGTATGTGTTGGTCATATGCTTATGTTCTTTACAATGAATTCTCTTCTCATGCATCACCACTGTTGTCTCCAGTATGGTCTGTACCACCACCTCGGTAAGGCATCGTACTCATATTCCAGTTATGGTCTTTAGTCGGTATTTGATAGTTTCATCCACGATTAACAGGTTTTGGATAGATGCCGCATAATGTAATAAAACTTTGGAGGGTTCCAATAGCTTTAGAAGGAAGAAGAAAGTGATTCATAAGAGCTTTTATGCAAGGAGATCACAGACGAGTTTCTTCTTATACGAACATGTATTTTAATACAGAACATGAAATACACTTAATGTAATATATTTGTCACAAAGTGTAAGAATTGGATTTTTTTGATTGATTTTGATTATTTTTAAAGTACAATAATATGGTCTTTTATGATATGATTTTGATCCTTTTACAGTATGTAGTTGGTCCTTACATGTCCTTTCATACTTTAATGTACAAATCCATACTTTTATATACGTTTGAAAAAGAGTAGGTTCTTTTAATATATGAGTGAATGCCCAATAAATGTAAAAGATGCATTATCGGGTTTGCTTGATGTGCAGTTAGAGCATGCAGTATGCATGACAATGAATTTTTTTGTGTCTATGCTTAAAAGCGTTATAAAACATGTATCATTTTTACAGTATGGCTCCTATCTAAGCATGAAAAGCGATTCTTTATTGTGAAAGCAAAAGTATTTGTAAATATTCACCGTCGAAGCAACATATCAATGGTCAGTGTAGAAATTTCTATTTATGTATGTGTTTGTAATCCTTTAAATTCAATTCACCTCAAAGAACTCTTACATGTACAATGATTTATCGGTTGTCAAATGTTTCTTGATTTGGAAATTAAGTAATGTCTCTGTTAATAAATATATAAGAAATTACTGAATGGGCTAAATAGCAATAGATTATATTACGCTACAAGTTCTTTACTTGAAATTCTACATACTACAGTAGACTATCATATGAGTATAGACGAGATACTCTTTGTTTAATAGGCATTTTTCGGAACTTCTATGTAGGCCCGCTCAAAAATTTGGTTGCCTAAGTCCATTTTTTTTTTAAATATGCGTTATAAATTTTTTTTAAAGTAAAAGATATTATCCACTAACAGACTCAAACCTTGATCATCTGCATTAATTTGTATAACTTACCAATTAGTTATAACAAACTTTGTCTATGAGTATATTCGATTTTGATTTGTAAAAAAATGAGCCCTGATCTTAAGAACTCAAAGAACTGGAATTCTTTTACAATAAAGCAACTACTGTATTTAGTATTCATATACATTTTGTTTTATATCCTTCTTCAACAACCTAAGTATAATGAATCAGTGGAGGTTAAATTTGGTACAGGATTGCCTGAATTGTTTCATTGCCTATTGGATTAGAAGGAAGAAATAAAAAGCAACCATTGGGTTATATTTTAAGCTAGACCCTAGTAAAAAATATACATAAAATTTTTAGAAAAGAAGAAATGCGCATATTACTTTAGAAGCACAAGCTACTGTTCATTTCTTTTCAAAAATTAAATGTAATAGTTACAACATCTCTATTTGAACTAGAATACAATGTTTTTAACTCTGTCGTTTACATTTGTTGATGTCGGTCTCAGGCCAGAGGCAAGAAGGAGAGAAAACGATTGCTACAGCTATACTTTAGTTCTTATAGATTACTTACAAGTTACTACTATTAACATCAACCTTGAAAAAGCAAAGAGAAAAATTATTACATCAATTTAAGTCTCACAGATTTTTAGAACGATGTTAATCTAAAGAAAAAGTCACTACATATTGATATGTCGATATGTTGATTTATTACTTTTAAAAAAAGAAATAATGCAAGGTTTCTAAGTTCCAAACTACCAGAAGTGTTAATTTTAATATTTACTACGTTTCTCTAGATATTGGTGTAATAGTTGATTACTTTCTTTACATGCTTAATTATTTCCTAAAATAATTTAGTCTCGTTTATGTTTCGACAAACAATTGATTTGTGTATGTAGACATGCAACATTACATACATGTCAACGTCATTTTGCATGATCCAAAAAATCTTACAAATAGTGTTTTCAATACCAATTCTTCCTGCACACGTGCATTGCACATGTCAAAGAACTCGTCGTTAAAAAAATAATTCAATGTGTATATTATATTCCAATTAATAAAATGATAAAATTATTTTTTCATTCCATGTAATTTAAAATTTTCACAATTACGTACAAAATTATCTTCAATCTCTTAATTGTTCTACATTCAAGTTTACATAAAAAAATTTCTTCCAAAATTAGTATTTTAATAAAGAGAAATATACACATAATTCTTTCTTTCTAAAATTGATATATCATTACAAATATAACATTTTTGCTTTTCAAAATTTGTACATTAAGTGAATTATTTGCCATCCATAAAATTTATTTCTGTGAAGAATGATATTACAATTAATGATAAGTGGTGAATGTATGTATTCTATAATACTGAAAAATAATTAACATTTTCAATCACAATCATTTTGTAAAAAGTGCTGCATTTTACCTATTTTATCCGTACTTTACGTTATCGATGGACAGAAATCATACCATACTTTAATTAGAAATAATTTTCTTTTGTATTTTATTATCTTTTAAAGGTAAACATTAAATACTTCTTAAAACTTTTTATTAGAAAATTGAAATTTTGAGGTATGAAACAATAGATTAAAAGTCATTTTTTTGCATAACTAAAACGATAATGTGATTTGTAACATTTCAGATCTTATATTCAATTAATATATTTTTTAATGGTTAAATAAATATTTGGTTTAGCACTTTGTTAGTACCACATGTTTGTTTTTGATAAATATGTGATAGAAGAACTTTAAATGCAAAAATATATATTGATTCAAAAGCATTACACTTTCACTTTTAGGTATTTTCGCCGATTCTCAAGTGATATTTGAAATTTAATATATACATCGTTTATCTTATAGGCAAATGTATGAAAAGCTTAACGTCAATTTCAAAATCTATGTACATGAATATTTATTTATAAAAACTAATTTTAAAATAAATTAAGGATACTAATTTTCATTTATTTGCATAAAAATATTGACTCCTAAAAAATGATAAATTAATATATAACTTATTTTTATCAACAAAAATGATAATTTAATTTATATTCAAATATAAAAATTACATAAATCTCATAACAAAAATTATACACTTGAAAAAAATATTAAGTTCGGTTTATAACCTATTTATTCTAATAAATTCACCATATATTGCATAGTAAATTCTATTTTTCAAAATATCTGTAACATTATTTTTCTACAATATATCATGTACAATGCACGGAATATACACTAGTAAGGTTATAAGCTTGAAACTATGCTCCAAAATATTGCAATTTTTTCTAATATTTTTCAAATTACTTTTATCATAGAAATTTTAAATCTTTAATAACAGTTAAATTAGAAACACAATCTTTTGATCCGACCATGAAGTTCCAAAATACTTTTACCGACAAACAAGAGGTAAGGAATTTGAATCCGATAAAAAAAAAAATATCAACATCAATTTTAAATAGAAATATTGAAATTTAAATAAGGTTATAAGTTTGAAACTATGTTCCAACAAAAAAACTACAATTTTTTCTTATATTTTTCAATTTACTTTTATTATAGAAATTTTAAATTTTATAACAATTTTTTACGTGGCGTTGCATGTGTCATGAAATCTTAAATTTTAAGTCTTCTAAACTGGTACGGCAACACAACATTTGAAAACCGACCGTTTGATTATATAATTCATTAAATAAAATATTTGCTACTAGCACCGCTGTGCAACGGTGGAAAACCGACCGTTTAACTGCATAATTTTAAAGAAAAATAATATTTATTGTAAATATTTCCAATTATATACATAATGATAAGGTGTTTGATAAAAAAATCATTTGTATTACTGCAAAATGAACATTGAACAAAATGTAAAATAGAGAAGAATGAACAGTTAAGTTATTGTAAATACTATATGCATGGGTACTTAACACATATTTTACTAAATCATACAATAGGATTAGATGTGTAACTTTAAAATTCATATGGTTCAGGACCAAAATGATTATAACTCCATCAAGCACATTTAGCAAAGTCTAAACTATAAATAAACATGATATACCTAATAGTCCAAGCAGTATATATGGATTGTATGTGGAAATAAGGTAGGAAGGCTTCTCATTCCAATGTAGTACGTTTTAAGGACAACATTTATGAACAATTAGCTTTAAGAACAATTTACAGAAAAATGATAAATTCATTTGTGTTTTCAAGTTACATAGGAAAATAATAAATTCATTTATTATTATTTATGTATAAATGAAAATAATAACTTCATTTATCATTTTCCTGTAAATTGTCCTCAAAACTAATTTTTTAAAAGTGTCATGCTTAAAACTTATAACCCTGTAAAAAAAAAGCCTTTTGAGTAAAAACCCTAACTGTAACATGCACAAAAGAATTCCAATATTGATGACGAATGAACCATTTCAGCATACTAGTGTTGCGGCAAACTAAAAATTTCAGAATATTTCAATCCTTTGGTCAAACTTGAATGTTAGAAAATGAATCATTAAATTATTTAATAACAATATGGCAACGAATGAGGTGAGACTATATGTAATAAAATTAACATGGAAATATCTTATCCATGTTATATTATCTCATCATTAATTAATCACATATAACCATTACATTGATCAAGCAACAAAAGTATGAACACCATAGTAATAGATTGTTATCTTTATCAATTATGTCTGCAACATTTCAGTCCTCAAGTGAGACTGCGGGCTAAAATTTGTGAAGAAAGCAGTGCGTCGACCACCTTCATCTTTTGTAAGTACAAAATTTCTGCTTCGAATTTCTTGTATGTCTTTAAACTGCATGGCTTGCAAATAACCTATTATATGACGAAAAAATAAAATTTGAATAAGAAATGAATTAGAGGTTAAATTAATAAGTTAAGATATGTTGTTATACTTGTCTTCTATGCACATCCTAGTATTTTAAGTCAGTAAAAGTAACCTTATTTAATCAGCGGCCTGGGAAGACATAATCACTATTGGAAAATGTAATGCACAGGGAGAATGACATTTACAAGTTAATAATATTATCATTATTAATACCTCAGCTATTGATTTTGATGATAACAACCATATAAAATATAAATACTAATGTTTTGCTAAGTTATATAGATATTGTGTAGAATATTAAACAAGTGCTAACCGAAGACTGTACGATATAAAGACTGAAGATAAAGATATGAAGACTCAAGAGTTCAAAGACAAAGAAATAAAGATCTCAAAGTTATAATTTAATATATAGAGTTATTAGTAATTATTTTTAAAGTCGCAATTTCTAATCTCTATCTTTAATTTCTGATCTTTGATGTTTTAAACAAAAATAAATTACTTTAATTTCAAAAATATATTTTAAATACTTTACAAAAGTTTTTTGAAAGTTCAAAATTATTTAAAATCTATGTTCAAAATATTTTATAAAGTATAGAATTTTCACAACATTTTAAAGAAAACAATGTTCATTTTTAACTAGCATATATCGACACACATACATAGGATATGTCGACATATAAGCCGCCAAATGGTTTTTTCAAATTTTAAATGGAAGTGTCTATTCGACACAACCCTTCACGAATGGATACAAGGGAGTACAAAACGAATTTTTAACAACTAGTTACTTACTTTATTCTCACTCTTTACTCTCTTGAAAATTCTCTTGAAAAATATACTAATTCTCTTCAAAATTATGTAGTATCAATTCATACTTCATTGTATTTATTCAATATTGTTTTCTTACTACTTTGGAAACATCTCTCTCTAATGTCAAAGATCAAAACGTTATCCAAGAGACTATAAGATCCATTGTATCCAAAATACAATAATTTGTCTTTGGAAAAACTATCAACACTGCTTGCGTTTGTTTGGATGTGTCTGTAGTCCGTTCAAATCAAGTGAGTATGCTTAGTAGCCCATTCAAATCTAATGGGTGTGCTTGCAGCTCGATCAAATCAAGTGAGTTTATCTCGAACTCAGAGTATAGGAGGGTGCGTCTCGTAGCCTCGAAATTGACATTTGTATTTGGTTTTGCCTTCAACCCAGTTAAGGATTAGCATTTGAATAAAAATCTGTACAAATAATTGTATGAGACTGCATGTAGGAGAAATCTGAATCAGTATAAAATCTCTGGTGTCATCTCTCTAACTCTTACTTTATTTATTGCTTTTATTTTTATCTGTGATTTGCATCTATAACCGATTGATGGTATAATTTTGTATTGTTAATATGTGATTTAATATTGATTTTGATAGAAAATTAAAAAGATTAGCATAAGTTAGAAAACGCTACTTATCATCCTCCAGTGTTAAATTAGCCTTAAGATCTATAACACCGCAACCCATAATCATACCTCTCTATGGTCAAGCCTCTTGTTGAACATCTCTACACTAGTAACAGTTGTCTTCAAAGATATCAAAAAAAAAAAAAAAAAAAAAAAAAAAAATGAAATTCAACATCTAGCAAAAGATGCACTTCAAAAAAAGATCAATTCCATATGCAATTATAAAACTATACATAAAGCACACGATTGTTAGTTTCTTTTGAGTTCTCTTTCCTTTTCCTTTAACAGAAACCAAGTATTTAATATTGGCACCAAATGGTTACATGGTTAGTTGTCAAAAAGTAGATGAGTTTGGGTGATTATATCGATGAAAAGATCATAAGTAAGACAAAAGTGAGTTATAAAAGAAGTGATTTGGACAAGAGCAATGCAAAAGTTTAATTAGATATAACTATGAGGATTGATAGTTGAATGCTATTTTAATGTTTATTTAATGATTGTTAAATTGAATATTATTAGTGTTCATATATTACAATAAATGTCGTTATAATCCTTCTTAAAGTAAATATTAGTCATGTTTAATGCACTTAATTGTGATGTATATATCATGACATAAAAAAAACAAAGGACAAACTATAAAAGTTAAAGAAAGAGAAAATGGTAATTATATTTTAGATGAGGATATAATGTTGAATAAAAAAAGTATCGGGTAGATATTTCTCCTCTTTTACATTTTTACTTTTTTTTTTTTTTTTTACGATTTTCCTCTTATCTTTCACTACACTTATCCTAATCGTTTCTCCCTTTAAAGACAACGGGACAAAATACACTTTATGATCAAGTTTCCTAACCGAGACTCTAATTGAATTCAAAACGGGAAAGAACAATGTATTAGATAGCATGTTATATGTTTCACTCTATATAACAAACTGGGAGGATAATCCACCTACTTTACTGGTAGTTGAGATCTAGCCCTGTTAGTGATCAACTATACATCCTTTAAATACTTGAAGAAAACTACAATCAAGGATGTAATACCTATCACAATAACATGGCAAACAATTGACTAATTGAGCTTAAGGCTAATTCAGCTTGTTTATATTCCAGTTTGTAGTTTTGAAAAGTTCATAGTCGTGCTTATTTCACAAAATACACAGGAAATATGACAGAAATGTGTTTGATAACTTCTTCGCTAACCAAGGCCAGAAAGAATAGGCTAGTAGAATACAAAGACTTCCTCGTGACCAATGCAAGGATCAATAAACCAATGTAGAACATTAATCCATAGCTAAACTAATTTAATGTCACACAAAGATGTGAGTTGCAAATTCGTTCATGAAAAATCAAAAGAAAAGACCAGGTAAAATTATTTTAAACGAAAAATGTAATCTTTTTGCTTAATCGTGAAATATTTATCTTTAGTGACAATGCTGAACACTACGATCAATGGCCAGTAGACTGTTTTTCTGAAGTGTAACATTTCAAAAGAAAATTATACTGTCAAAATTCAAGGAGACATTTGGGCAATCCTTGTCAAATAACAACTAGCAAAACCAATATCTAAAATAACATGGCAAAACATGTTATCTGCAACGTAAAACAGAATAAGAATATTTAATCTCAACAGTTTACTTAACTGCAAAACTTACTTGTGTTAAACTTAAAATTTCAACTTCTTCTCCATTTTTGGTTGTCCCCTGTTCGATATGTCCAGTTACAACAGTCCCACATCCCTGCGAATAGAATGTCATGAACACCATTGAACTCACAGAATTAACATGTAAGCTAGAGCAGTTTGATTTTTGTCACAAATATTTTCCTAGTGATCTACATCTATCAATTTTATTTTATTTTGAAAATTCACTTAACAAAAGTGCAAATTTAAGCAACTAGCATAAGGTAGTCACTGGTTTCAGACAGAATTCTTAAGAGATTGCAAATTGCAGAGATAAAAAATATTTGGACACTGTTTGATACTTGGATAAACAAAACAAAAGTTATCATAAGTGCCGCGGAGAAGATGGATATTATGAAGAGGAAAAAAATCAGGTTATAAGTTCCTACCGAAAACATTAGCCTGCTTGTAAATTGCCAACAGACATCGTATTATTATTTTTTCCAGCCACTATAGAATAATAACTTGTAAAGTAACTTTGAAAATATGATTATTATCTATGGCACAGATATAGGGTAAGAGTGACAGTTAACACTTACAAATCAAATGAAGTGTGCAGTCACATTTACATGAATTGAATACATATTTTCAATAGGCATGAGGAAAGACTTGTCCAGTTCGCTAATAAGATCTGGTAAATACTCATCAACAGCTTTCGTCAAGTTCAGTGTTGCTTTCCTACCAATTGATAGATACCTATAGTATCAAAAATAGAGTTTAATACCCAAAATCTCTTCTCCTAGTTATTCTAACTGATTACCAGATGATTACGCACTTTGTAATCTTATTAAAACATGAATAAAACGAAGCGCTAATTTAATTCATTTATAACTTCGTTTTGGTTAAAGCAACAAAATCAAGTGTCTGCAAATTTGTTTAAACAAACAACCATCCTCAATGGCTTTTCAACCATCTACAGTGTATAACAGTATATCTTAAACACCTCACTGCCATAAAAAAGGGGAAAGTACTATGCAAGCATGAAAGTGAAAATTTGTTTGAAAAATTATCCAACTGCTCGTTCTATTTTAATATTATTAAATCTCTCCTTACTATTTTTATTAATCTGACCACTATTTTTGTGAATCTTTGAGTCATTAAAAACTACAACAAGCTAAACTTAAATTACAATAATAAATAAAACATTTTAAAATTGAAATTAGAAATTGAATCAACATGTAACTAACCCTAAACTATACTTGACTTAAAATGTAAGATTCAACGTAATGTAAATGAAATCTAACATAGTAAAAAAGAAAATTACCTTCAATCGTGTTAGGTTGGAGTAGCCAGCTTGAGTGGGAAGCGATGGATTAGGTGCTTTAAATTTTCGAAACGTAGGTCTACAAATTGTTTGAAACACTAGCTTTACAAGGCAAGAAATTTGGGTTTAAATCTGAGGAAACGACGAGGTAAAATGGAAGGCTGATATTGAATCTGCATATTAAGAATCAACAAGGAACAGGAATCGGTCCATGTTATTAAAACTCTTGCAAAAAGTCCGAAGGTCCATGTAAACTTGTTTTGTTAATTTTTACCCAGCTATCGCTTTTAGAAAATTGATCCAGCGTGTAAACCAAGGGCAAAGTGACATAAATTAATCAAAAATTAAAAATAGAGACTTAATTTTCATACTATTTTCAGAAGGGGTTATTTTTCCATCGTCTTTTAATTCTAAAGAGTGCCAGTCATTTCTTGAAACCGGAAAAGAGAAAAAGAGAAGCGTGGAATATTGAGAGAAAAACGCACTTGTGCTGTTGCATGTTTTTTTGCTTAGACAAAATTGATTTTCATCCACAGTCAGCAAACCTCCATAACGGTTGGTTTGATAATTTTTCACTAACTTGAGACAAAATCCAAAATAATAGTATATTGAATAAAAAAGCTAACCGTATTATTTAAAACAAAAAATAAAAACATTAGAAGACAATGATGCAACAAAACATTATTGTGTAAATAAATATAAGTTTTCTTCAACTTTATTAGAGCAGTGGCAACTTTATTAAAGCAATGGACGTGAACTCATGCTCAACATAGTTTGTATTGTAATACTTTTGTGAACATATTCGTATTAACATTTCATTAAATAATGTAACATAACATAAACTAATATGTACTTCTATTGAAAATTATATGTGGGTGGCATGTGCAGGTACACGCGCAGACATCTGTGTATATGTGGTGGCTCATAATATACATATGTACATATACAACGATACATACATATGAATGTATATACGTACATATACATGCATATGTGTGTGTGTCTATGTGTACATGTGTGTGTATACATGTATTTAAAAAAATATCAAGTACATGCCAAATAAGAAAAGAATTCAAAGTTATCGTGAAGTCTTTACACTGCAAAATGAGCATTTTAGCATTAATACAATAGAAGCATTTGGAGAAGTTGTACAATACTGAAGATTCTTAGCATAAAAGTTGCACAATATTAAAAATATTTTGACATTGTATAACTACCTTGTAGACTTCTCATTTTTAATATTCTATATTCTCAACCTACATCAAAAAGGTAATTTTGTCACAACAATTCATATATAAACACGGTTGAAACCCATGAAAAGAGTGCAGATTAAGGATCTTAAGGCTAATTTAACACTAGAGGGGGTGGGGGTGAATAGTGTTTAATGGATTCTAAGATTTATATGGACTAAATTGAAATTATGACACAAACAAATGCAGAACTTAATCACAAAACAATCATAGAATCAAACACAGATGCAGAAAGTAAATAAAAAGCAGTAAAAGAAAAAAACACACTGGCTTTTATACTAGTTCGGAGTTATCCTACGTCTAGTCCTGTGCCAAGGCAAATACCTCATACAGATTTTTATTATACCAATGTCGAGATTACAATCCTCGATTTCTAAAGGCCTTGAGGTACCGTCTTGTCTTCGAGTACGGAGCAAACTCTCTTGATTTACGGGACACCGATCACCCAATTGATTTCCAAGCACAACCACACCTTATAGAGTGACTTGATAAACATTTGATTACAAATTGATCCTATAACTCTAAATAGCATTTTGATCTTCGAGAGAGGGCAGAGAATCAAACAAGAATGAGATTCTAATTTGATTCACTTGAGAATTCAGCAGAATTTCGGCACGATCTTAAAAATATGAAAATTTTATAATATGGATTTGTGGAGAAGAAGGAGTGAAGAAAAGAGTTAGTTAAAAAATTCGTTTGTGAAGGCTATTTATAGACCAGTAACGGTCATAACCATTCGTGAAGAGATTTAAACGAATAGACACTTCTTTTGGAAATTGAAACTTTTGAATTTAACGGCGACCATGTCGACATGGGGTATCTCATAATGTTGACATCCGTTAGTTTTAAACTATGTAAAATTTGTTTTGAAAATGGTATTAAAAGGAAAACAAGATGAAATGATTCGGGAGTAAAATAAACTAATTTTCCTATGTTTTAAAACAAAGAAGAGTAGAAAAATATATTTTTAGAATATATATATAAATTTGATTTTAAATCTCACGTATATATATTATAAAAGGTATTTAAAAATCAGAAGATAGTTTTAAAAACAAACGAAGTTTAAAACAAGAGTTTATTTAAAAACAAAAACAAAGAATATTTTAAGGCTAAAACATCTTTTTGAAAATTATTTGAAAATATAATTTTTAAGGCTAAAACATTTTGAAAAATAGTTTTAAAAATCATATTGAAAAACCATTTGAAGTAGTTTTGCAAACTTTTTCCTATAGAATATCTCATCACATCAGGACTCGAGAACTTGTACAAAACCAGGATGTTCGTGGTTTGTAAGTCACTTGTCGTAGGTTTGTAAGCCACTTGTCATGGATTTGTAAGCCACTAAGAAGGTAGAAATAAGTTCGATTCCAAATGAAATTTGGAATGAAGATTTCCGTGCTATTATGAAGTTTAACAAAAATTAGACGTTTATCTTGAAATCTTGATCTTGATACTCTAGAGTCTTCAATCTTGATATCTCCATTCTGAATCTTGATTCTTGAGTCTTTATACTGATCAGTCTTCAGTAATCAATACCTGCATATATATATATATATATATCCTGCATATACATATCTATCTAGACAATATTGTTAGTATATATTTTATAATAAGATAAGTTAAAAAGGTTTTTGTCATCAAAACCAACATCTCAGTTCCTAACAATCTCCCCCTTTTTGATGATGACAGCCTATATTTATAAAATATACTTACCATACCATAACTCTTATCATAACTCTCCCTTACTCCAATCATAACTTCCCCTTACTCCAAGCCAGCTACTATTTTATAACTTCTCCCCTTTTGTCATCAACAAAAACTTATTACTAATAAATTCCTTAAACTTGATATAAGATAACCATAATATAATGGAGTAATCCATATATAAGTGTAATAAGTGCTAAATGTGATCATAAGTTGAAATGTGATCATAAATGTGAAATGTGATCATGAGTGTGATCACAAGTGTAATCCAGAAGTAAATGAATCATTATCCAATCATATCTACAGTAATTATTCAATCCAATCATATATACAAACCATACCAAATGTTTTAAATAAGTCAAGTCAGTCAAGTTTAAAACACACCAATCAAATCAAACAAATAACATACAGAATGACTAGACTTTTCTTGGTACTTCCACCCATCCATCTTCTCCAAAGATAGGGTCTGCTTTGATGGCATCCCATTCTTCTTTATCTTTATCGAGAGTGACTGGTGGATTTCCTTCGAGATCATCCTTGTTAAGAGCTGAGATCATCCAACGAAGGGCGTTGAAATGTCTCTCTTACTCCTTGAAAATCTGCATTTGACTCAATTCTAATTGGCACTGATTACGAAGTATGAATGTACGGATATTCTTGAAGGAAGTGAGAGTTTCCTTAAGATTATCACTTAGATTCTTAATCGGAGAAGCAATAATTCAAGAAATAGGAAGAAATAGAAAAGAAGTGATTAGAAATGAAGTTTGATAATTTATTCCGGAAGAAACATGTATAAATAGGGGTAGAAAGTCGTTTAAAATGAATAGACACAAGTTAGTTACATGAAATTAAAATTTGAAAGTGTAACTACTTTCTGCCTGTTGTATGTCGACATGGGGTATCCCATAATGTCGACATCCCTTAGTTAAAAACTATGTATTTTTTTTTTGAAAATGGTATTAAAAGGAAAACAAGATGAAATGATTCTGGAGTAAAATAAACTAATTTTCCTATGTTTTAAAACAAAAAAGAGTAGAAAAATATATTTTTAGAATGTATATATAAATTTGAGTTTAAATCTCATGTACATATATTATAAAAAATATTTAAAACTCATAAGATAGTTTTAAAAACAAACGAAGTTTAAAATAAGAGTTTATTTAAAAACAAAATCAAAGAATATTTTAAGGCTAAAACATCTTTTTGAAAATCATTTAAAAAGATAATTTTTAAGGCTAAAACATTTTGAAAAGCAGTTTTGAAAATCATTTTGGAAAACCATTTTGAAGTAGTTTTGCAAGCTTCTTCCTATAGAATATCTCATCATATCAGGACTCGAGAACTTGTACAAAATCAGGATGTTCGTGGGTTTGTAAGCCACTTGTCGTAGGTTTGTAAGCTACTTGTCGTAGGTTTATAAGCCACTAAGAAGGTAGAAATGGGTTCCGTCCCAAATGAAATTTGGAATGAAGACGAAGATTTTCGTGCTATTATGAGGTTTTAACAAAAATTAGACACTTATCTTGAAATCTTGATCTTGATAATCTACAGTCTTCAATCTTGATATCTCCAAACTGAATCTTAAGTCTTGAGTCTTTATACTGATCAGTCAGTAATCAATACCTGCATATACATATCTATCTTGACAATAGTGTTAGTATATATTTTATAATAAGATAAGTTGAAAAGGTTGTTGTCATCAAAACCAACATCTCAGTTCCTAACAACCCACATAATTTATCTTCTTTGGTCATAAACTCATTTTGATCCCTTGTTAAACATGCATGTTAATCATCTACTTTTTATGTTCCCAACATCTACTATTGGCGGAGATACTACTTGTAATTACAATATCACCTCTATGGTTCCAGAAATGCAAACGGCAAGCTCTTTCACATTCATTACGATCCTTGATGTGCTAATGGAAATATCACGTACAATTGCTATACCTGAAAACAAAACACTAGAGTTCACATTGGTATGTGCAATTCATCTGACATTTTGAGTATTTTCAAATTTCCTGAACATGAGCATAATCCCAGTATATAAGACCATCATTTTGGTGTCATCGTTATTTATTTCCTATGATGTTATGTTCTTTGCTTTGTTGGCAGTTCTTTAACAAATTTATTAGGACGATACTATTAAGTCGATTCAAAGTTATAGGATAGTAATAAAAAAAACTTCAAAAAAAATCACTATAAAATCATTCTAGTTCAATTTAAAAAGCCGTTGTGAGTAATATTACGTATATTCCGCATATTTATATTCACAGACAAATATATTAGTGTATATGAAAGCAAAAGATAATTCATATGCAAGAATACTAAATATTAATAACTAAGGAAAAACTAATTTATTCAAAATTGCAATATATCATGAAAACATACACCAATTTTTAATATTTTCTTTTATCATAATTATTTTTACTTCACAAGCTAGTCATTTGCAAGAGTTTTAGCAATATAACTTTAGTTGATGTCATTTGCAATTTAACTTTAGTTGATGTCATTTGCAAGAGTTTTAGCAGCAACACAAACGTAGTACAACCACACAATGATGGTGAAACCGACCGTTTTAAACAAAAAATATTTACTAAATATTTCATTAGTTTCAGTTAAACTTTAATATATATATATATATATGTATGTACGTACGTATGTATGTATTTATGTATGTATGTTTGTATGTGTATGTGTGTATGGTTCTGCTTCCTATATTTTTGCAACTTTAATTTCTACCCAATGCATTTCTCGATATCCATAATAAGATAATATTTGCATGGATATGTTCATGATACCTAGATCATATCTACAAAAGATATTGAATTTTGATAATCAAAGATATCAAAATATGAGTTAAGCATATAATATAGCTGCCAACAACAGAGCATGCACTTTGTTTTACAAATTTATTAAGATGTAAGAATCGTTGTATATACTTTTGCCTCGATTATATAATGTGCAATGCAATAGTGAATTTCTTTATAACTTTTTTCACTTGGTAATAAACTATGTTCAAACAACTAAATTCATGGTATTAAAAATGGATAAGTTAGAAGTAAAAAACAAAACTAGCTTGTAAGCATCAAATTTTCAATCTGAAATACATACAACGTATAACTAACACTTTCATATACTAGTATAGCAGCACACAAAATGCGTGCTTATATAACCATAAATTATCTTTATGGAAGTTTAATCTTTACATATACAGCTTGCTACTTTATTCATGAAGGTACGAACAATGAGAAATAAGTCAATAACAACTGTGACAATAATACCTATCACCCAGTAGTAGTAAGAGTTAAACCCAAGAATTTTAAATTTACTATAGAAAATAAACATGAATGAGACAAATTACTTCATCAAGAAGTAGTAACTTCAAATATGCTACTAATTGCAAAGCAAAGCAATATGATAAGACTTATGGAAATAAAAAATAAAATGAAATATTCATTACTTGGTGTGGTTTTTTTGGTGATAAAAAATATGCATCAAAAAACTTGTATGGTTTAATTCATTTACCAAGCATAAGTGAATCCAAGTAACAAATAATACATAGATGCAAGTGGCAGTAACATCCAACATATAGAACGAATACATTTTTCGCATGTGTTGATCACACAAATAAATTTCAAATAAATACCGCATCTTTTATGCAATAATTCAAGAACTCTAAGAATCCATGTTAACCATTGGATTAAAGGCAACTTGCTCAGCACGATCCAAGTAATAGCCAGATAGCTCACCCCCAACTCCCACTAAATCATGATAATACTGATAATGCAAGATAATAACATTCATATCATCCATGAAGCCCTGACTATAGATTTGATCAACATACGGAATATTCATGGTAGCCGTGAAACCCGATAACCTTTTAGAGTCGGTAGCAATTTTAGTGGATTTCTGGTTGCCGACAAAAACATCATGTGCAGAAGGCTGCTTCTTCTTCATTGGGTTCTTCTATCTCCACACTGCTGATTGGAAGGCTACGGTTGCATTTTTTTCCGGTAGTTTAGGGTGGTTTAAGAGATTTATTTTGATTCCATCGATGACTAATCCATAGTTGAAGTTTCGGTATACAGGAAGGGCTCCACGGTGGTAGTACTCAACTCTAGATGTGCATGGATAATCAATGTGCTTAGCATAATAGGACTGGCTTGGACTCATCTTATGGTTATAACATAGACCCCATGCAAGTGGACCACCAGTTGCAACCCCATAATTACATGAAGTCTTAGCACCAACATGACCAAGAAAAGCGGCAATTTCGTTCATCTGCATAGTCATGCTACCAGTTGCCTAAAACCAAGCAGTTCAAACTCCACTATTTCCTTAATAATGAATGATAACCCCAAAACCCTACCACGTGCACCACAGGCAAGTTCCTTTTGATGAACAACTTCTTGAAACTCGTACACCTGAAATACATATGTAATCATTTCGTTACACAGAAAGAAGATGTAAGTATACTTCGCAAAAAATAATTACTAATGTAGTAATATACCGAATTTAAACTCCAGGTATACTTGTCAACAATGTTATTCAAATTGAATTTGAAAATATTTTAAATAGGGTGTAATATAAAACCATATCTGCTTTAGAGAAACTCATATATCATATAGACTTGAAGGGAAGACAATTTACAAATTACAGTTAAAACACCTAAATTATTCAGAAAAAAAGTAGAAAAAGGTTATGTGCACAAAACATATTGGAGACCAATAGAAAAAAAATTGGTATGTAAACACTTTCTAAATCAACCACCAACAGGGAACTTACATGTGTCAAATTCTTTGTACTACTCCACTGTTTATTCTGTTTAACAATGCCTTAGTTGAAATCAGGTTCCAAATAATAGTTCTTCAAAGAGGCATTAGAAAAGGCTAAACTATGAATTTACAATCAGAAATTATGATGCAATTTCAATGTAGACAGTGAAGTTTTGCAAGTGCTAGTGAAGATGATTTGAGTTTGGCTGAATTAAAGGAAGAAAACGAACTTGAAAACCCAGACCAAAAGAAGGAAGAGAAAGTATAGCTGTGGCAATAACAAAAAGACATGATATATGGAGGAACAAATGAATGGCGGCAATAGTTAATATTTTGACCAATAAGCGAAAGATGATAATAATTTAAAGATAATAGGTGTGGTTAAATTCGTTCAATTTTGAAAGAACTCTGCATAGCTTATTTCAAAATTAGATTAAATCAAAACGCCATGCAAGAAAAATTATTTTCATGTTTTTACATTGTAATTTATAGATAGATTAAACATATCAACCACAATCTTATATTCCCCAATAAGTGAAATTATCAGACATTTTTATGTGATGAGATTCACTTACTTAGCTGAACTGAGAAAGTTTTTTTTGTTAATAAAGTAACTATCTATATCATTTAACCGGTTTATTACGCTCACTTATTTGTCTTCTATATTTTTCCCTTCTATTTCATTTAGTAATTTTATTAATTAATTCTGATATTTAAGGAAAAAAATAGAGCAATTTATCATTGGTAAATACAATTAGATAACATGTTAACAAGATATTGTAAAATATCGTTAAACTTGTACATAACTATATATGTGTATCACTCCCTATCTATATATAATCTATTATGTGTACATCAATAAAATGGTATATTTGTGCATATATATAATTGAACATGTTAGTGGATGCATACCATATCCATTTGTATATATGGGTAACTTTTCTTAATTTGACGTATTTGAAGTGGAGGACAACCTTATAGCTCGAGGGAATGTCAGAATTTAAAGTGTGCTAGAGGTTAAAGGGAATAGTGCATTTATCAACTTAAAAAGAATTAAGAATTTAGCGGTAAAAATACTATGCTTTATATGCCACTATAGCAGCAGTAGAACAATGCCTCCTTAATTACATGCCATTTTAACAAAGGTTTCGAGGAAAAGGTTGTAAAAGAGGAATTTCTTTTCACCAATAACTTTACCATCTGCTTCAATTCTGGTTCTTCTTTCCACATCCATATAGATTTACTGACTCCTAGCATCAGGTACATCTATACCATATACACAAACAGTCAATGTTAAATACAAGTCCACACAATTGGTAGCAACGCGTTTAAACATCTAAAAGAAAAATTACAAGAAATGTAAAATTAAAACTTGTTCCAGTAAAAATTAAAATTAAGTGCATATGTTTGACCACCATGTGAATGATATACTTATTATTGGAAGAAATCTTTTTTATATAGTTCATCTCATTATTAGGAGGAATCTTGTATTATATAGTTTATGGAATTTTTTTAGAAAAATTAAATGAATAGAAGCGCAAAATTGTGATCAAGCCAACATAACACTGCTATTGCATGCCAAACTCCTCGTCACAATGCATATCTTCATTTGTTTCTAAACAAAAATGAGTAATGATTACTATATGCATGATATTTTGTGTTAAGTATGTGAATGTAGCAAGGAGTGGTTTTAATACATGTTTTTATTTCGTATGTAATGCGGGTACTTTCCCTGGAATATTGTATAGTGGATTTTTACCGATTGTAGATGATTGGCCAATTAGCATAAATAAAAGATCCAAATATCTTTTTGCTACCTTCATAAGAATGTTAGAGATATGAGCGGGAACTGACATGAACTATAAATATAATCCACTTGGTTTATAATATCTTAGCAAACAGAAGTTATACATACATACATACATACATATGTATATATGTATGTATATATATATATATGTATTTATATGTATAGACACACACATATATATTGGTTAACTTATTGAACACAATAAAAATACAAACTGCCACACTATGTATGTTGCTAAGTCGGATTTCATTAGGTTTACATATGATGTTGAAATTAAAGGGTGATTAAATTGTTAGTATTTATTATGTCACCAATTTTTGTGTTTAAATACACACGGACACACATATGTAACTTAAAACAACTATTTACCGCACCTTCATTCTAGCATTGGTTAAATAGTTCAACCATTTTTTACAGTAATTTACACGTCCTTAAGAATGAAATTGGTCTTCAAACAAAGAATATAAATCATTAGAAAAAATAAAGTGTGTTTTGTATGAAATATTTTACTTTTAAAGTCCATCCTAATAGTGCTCTATAATGTATTCACTTTGCTTTTGAAGCTTTACAAAAATTGTTGTTCAAAATTGTCGTTTAAAATTGTCTCCGAACTGTAACTACTTATGAAATTGTATGATGATGAAAAGGGAAATTTTAGTGTAGTATTACAATTTATTAATAGGATAAAGGTAATGATATTAAGGTTTTTTCGTATGTTTTACTGGAAATGAACTTCAAATTACCAGAGTTGTATATAGACTCATCAACAGTATATGCAAAAAACACTACTTCGTAAACTTACAGTAGATGCCGCCCACATCGAATCCAACTCTTCTCTATCTTGTCTAAAGAAATCTTGCAAAGCAAGCATCTTCACAGGCTCACGATTTAAACTATTCATCGCCTTTACATAGCAAACGCCAACCACCTGAGCACCCATATAGTCAGAAGTGAGCTATCTCTTCCGACTAATCCAGTCGCTCTTTGTTAATGCTACGTCAATGGTGAGATCGAGTTTGGGGATGAATTAAGGGATCAATAGGAAGTCATCGAAGAATTGGAGATCGAATTCGGTGATGCGAGGGTTAGGGAGATCGATGTTGAGGGAGGTTGCATGGACGCTACATCACTAGGAAGTTCGAATCTCGGTGGTAGATTTAGGATCAATTTTGATCGTAGAGGAGGTGTGGATCTGATCTGGGGCATTAAAAACAATGTGATGTGGAGAGAGGGCAATCGAATGAAGAAGGAGTTTGGATTTGGTAACCGAATGCTTCTGATTTAGGGTTTTATAAGAACCGCTGAAGTATTTGGGAACGATGGATATTTTGGGCAATTCAAAAAGATACAATTGAAGTTGGATCATGAAATTATCATTATTAATGTAAAGATAATAAAATAGATAACACACAACATATGTTTGTTCCTTCTATTATATATATTTGTACCATTATAATTTTTTCTAGCTCTAGTTCCTTTATGTTGCAAGGTGGCAAATATTTTGCGATGATTTCACCCATGATGCAAACTAACACTAGTCCCTTCAATTTGTAAGAACACACAAGGACCAAACAGTAACTTTTTACCATTAGTGAGAACACATTTATACATCTAATGCCTTGACGCCACATTACATATACAAAGAGTGTACTCATCTGCAACAGAATAAGAAAGTAGGAGGTTTTGGGGATGATAGTTGTGGAAATTTTGGGTTATTGGCCAGTGAAAATAATGAAATTGCTTGAAATATTTATTGAACCATATGTTTATAATCATTACATGTATATTAACATCCATATTCGTTATAACATATATTTATACATTTTTAACATATTTCAGTTGAACATAGTGTTATGTCTAGCATATAGCTAGTTTCGCATAGTTACGTCAAGTTCATTGCATGTGATGTTCCTAGAATCATAATTTATTCATTTTTCTCTGTTTCTTCAATTAAATATCAGTTGCTTAAAATTTTGGACTGGCAACCAATGTTATCATTACCCGAAATGGAAAATTGTATTATTTGTAATCATTGTAGGGTCAAGTGACCTCACCAGCTCTCACTTCCCTCTGATTCTGCCTTGAAGTATGAAACAAAACCCTTTCAGTACAAATAAGAACAAACAATTTCTAGGTATTAAAGATACTAAAATGAACTGGAATTAATATACCTATTACAGATATTGAAATGATGCAATATCAGAATGAACTGGAAGTAATATACCTATTACAGATATTTAGGATATTTTGGTTCCTTGTATAGGATAGAAATCCATATTAATATCTTTGTACATTCTTGAATCTAGGAATGTAGTAAATCTTCATAAAGCCGATAATATCATATTTTGGTTCCTCAATCTTCATAAGGTATGTTTGAAAAGTTTTTTAGGCGATATGCTTCTAATACACACACACTTTTGATTAATCTTATTTATGCTATATCTCATGACCATGCAATGCTGCACTCTTACATCATATTTGAATCATCAAGTTACAACTGTGATCATACAATAAAACTTTAAGGGACTTCAAACACTTTAACTCTCAACTACTTTGTATAAATAGACATTATATGTATCAAAGTATCGTAAACTTTTATTTCGCTTAGAGAAGTGTTTTGAAATATAAACATGCAATACATAAATAATAGAATATAAATGAAATATGTTTTCACACTCAATATATACTTGAACATTATTGTATGGCTTATGAAACTAATGTATGTGCGCTCATGCACGTGTGTGCACACACATAGAGAGTTTGTGCATAAAAATCTTTGTCAAATCTGTATAGATTTAATACCGTATTATATTTTATACAAATAAATATACATTTAGGGTGCATTGTTATGCAACACTAGAAGCATGGGAAGGGGCATTTGGAAGGGAAATGAAAGGAGAAAGTTTGAGGAAGAAAGAATGTGTTTGTGTGTATTGAAAGGGGAATGAAAGGGTACTTGAAAGGGAAATGAATTGTTTTTATTATTGCTGGTTGTGTTTGAAAGTATTAATTATTTGCGTTGAAAAGGCGAATATGGTGTTAATATTTATGTGGGAAAGCGGCAATCGTAATTAACTGTTATCAATTACTGTCGGTGTCCAATTTTATCAGTTCATCTCAACGGAAAAAAGAGATGGGTCCCACTTTCGATGCATCAGATGCACTGTCAACACAAATTGGAAATTTTCCCCATCGAACGCACCTTTAGTCATCTGTTATGCTACAATCCAAGTCTATACATCAATTTTATTTTATTCAATAGAACATGTCTAAATTTTATTTTGCACCTTGCCCTAATGCACCGCTGTTAAAAACTTGATATTAAGCAATTTTTCCACTTTGCATATAATTGAAGGTAAATAATTCCACCATTTTTAAATGTGCTTATCGGCAATAATATAAAAATATATTTACTTATAATATTTTATCCTTTAGAGGTTAGCCATAATGCAATGCTATACATAACAATAAGCTTAACACAACCATAAGAGAAATGCCTCACTTATACATTCATACATTGTATATTAGTAATTACTTATCAAGGATCCATGAATAGAAAAAAGGATATTTGACAACACACACACACACACGCTTTTCTTCTAATTTACGACATTAATTTTTTGGTATCAAGCTTTTAACATGAAAATTATAAGAACTTACCTTTAATAACAATTTCACGGTTGTTATCACAGTATCAACTACACAAGTTTTTAGTTTTTACATAGAAAACAAGAGTGTTAAAACAAAATAACAAATATTAAAATGAAAATCTTACCCCTGGTATTTAAAATTGTAACACCTAGCTTACTTTCATCTTCAATCCCAATAGTTGCACCCTCCACCACCAAGTATTAGGAATCCTGCAGTTTCTTTAAAGCCATAGAAGTTGTAGTAAAATAGTTAAGAGATAATTAAATAATTTGTATAAGAAAATAAAGACATGTTCATCTTTTGTTACCTTTTAACATGAAGCCTATAAAATATCTTCGAAACCAATAAACTAATTTATTGCATTTATGTACCAAATAAGATCAAGATTCACTTAGGGACATAGAACATTCATGTAAAGAAATATGGCAAGTGTAATATTTGATGGCAAGTATCACATGTCACACTAGATAACGTAAACAAAAACAATTCAGTTTTAGTTTCTGTGGCTGCATTGCCTTTAGATTTGAACACGATCATGATAAACCAATCAGAAGCCATAAATATAAATGGATAAATCTACATGTTTCCTAATGCAAAATATAATCAATTTTGATGCACGGTTCGGTTCAAAGCATATAAGAAAAGGTAAAACAATTAGTAAATAATCAAAATTTAATCTAAGAGCAAAATCAGATCAAATATCATTTGCATAGATGCTGTTAACCAGGTTTTTAACCTAGCGGAATTCACTAGAAGTTAGAACATTCAGATTAAGCCAAAACGACTCAAAACATGGTCGGAAGGCCCAAAAGAACTAGACAAAGCTCCCAAGAAGGTCAAAAATAAGCCAACTTTTTGGATCAGTACCGATCCGAATTATTGATTCAGGGTAACTCCAAATCTCTTTCATCACACTCCTATGTATCCACTAAGCTCACCTAACAAATTTGGTTGCATTCTAAGCAATCTAATTCCAGAAGTGAAGGTTCATCCGATTCAAAATAAAATTCAATCTAACCCATGGGCAAATCATCATCGAAACAAGTCAACAAGCTACGAAACTATATGGAGAGCATCCTAAACAGGTAAATAAGACAATAGTCAAAGCATAAAAAATGCTTAACTATTTGGATCAGTATCGATCCAATTGGACCAGATCGGTACTAATCCAAATACTTTACTTCGATGACCTTCAATCTTTCTAGACTTCCTCTATGCGATGAATGCAGGATTCTAATAAAGCGGCTCTAGCCGAAGTGCTCTGCAAGTCCTATAAATACCATCCTATCTGCTATAGAAAAGGGATCTCTGAACTGGATGTTACATCTCTGCTATTGCTATTCTTCACTCTCCTTCTCCCACACCATAGTCATAAAGGCGCACTAAAATCCTTCGGTTCCCTCCAATTACTCGTGATTTAGATATAACTTAGAGGATTCAATCATATTGTAATCCAAATCAATCTTGTAATAATAGCCGGTTAATAAAAGCTATAAAGTGGATATATGCTTCATTAACAGCCGAACCACTATAAACTTCTTGTGTTCCTATACTATTTCTGCTCCTTTTATATTTATTTTCTATATTGTTTGCTCTGAGAAACAGAGCTTGTGCTTTCACACTCAATCTAGGGTATTGATCCATTTTTTGGTTAACATTTTGGTGCTTTCACTGAGAATTCAGTGAATTCAGGCATAGATCTGGCTTTTCTCTTTAGATCCGTTGGATCCAGAAACTAAATCCATCAAATCAGCTTTAGGAAGTTTGAAGCTTGTCGTTAAAGATCAATGGTGGGGAGAAAGAGAAATATTTTCAAAAAATCCATAGGAGATACTATAGCTGGAGAAGAGACCAACCCTTAGCAAGTTGAAGTCAACAACGCCAATAATCTGCTAATTGGAGCAAACTTTGGAGGTAACATCGAAGATCAGGTGTCGAGATCTTCTACCCAGTATGAGGTTGTCACTTAAAGCGAATTGAACAAGATGGTTGATGAAATCAACCAAAAGATGGAGAACAACCAAAAAGCTATTATGGATAAATTAAATGCCCTCCAAACCTTGTAATCACTAGCCGCTCCAAGAACCATGCCAGAACCTGTAGCCACCATGAAGCAAGAAAACTTTTCCATTTCTAGCCTAAACAGAAGAAATGGAAGGCAAAAGAAAAAGGGAGTAGTGGGTGGAGTAGGAGGAATCATCATAGAAGGAAATGCAAGCACTCTGCCAACTTCAAAGCAATCTGCTACAAACTTGAATCTTGGGGTGAAATCCCTACGGGAAGATATAGCAGTGGGTCCTACGACTCTTAAGATGGCGAGCAACTTGACAACGATAAGTTGGAAGAAAATGCTAATGCACTCAATACCGGTTGGGAGGCCAGACCTCCCCTACCCGACCAACTACAAAGCCAACGAAACTCCAAGGGAGTGGCTCTCCCAAAGACAAGAGAGCATAGGGTTCAACCCATTTACCAAGATCGTTTACAAAATTAAACACTTGGCATAGCCATTGACAGCCAACCCACGGATTGCCAGACATCAGAGGCATATATTGCGGATACAATCAAGCGCTTGTTGGATGAAAGTAAGGATAGGAAATATAATAAATGGGGATCTGCTCCAAGTCGGACTCCCTTCACTAATGACATTTTGAATGAACAGTTCTGAAAAGTTTACTATGTTGACAATTCCGTCTTACGATGGAACTAGAGATCCAAAGCCCACTTGTATAAATATAGTTGGTACATGGATGGAGCAAATGCTTTAAGTGTTGTTCGATCTAGATGTTTTCCTATCTTTCTAGAGGGAATTGCTTCTATGTGGTTCACCAGGCTCCCACCAAAATCCGTCTCCACTTTTAATGAATTAGCAACAAAATTCCTTGATTAGTTTAGGCTTCACACGGCATAGCCAAAAGACTTCTTGTCCTTATCTGGCTTATTCCAAGGTTGAAATGAATCTTTGAAATCCTTCATGAGTCGGTTCAACACTGCGGTGACTAAAGTAAGTAACCCAAACGAAGATATGGTCTTCATAGCCCCGGTCCGCACTATCCACCCCTATATTAAATTCGAAAAATCGATCAAAATGAAGCTACCTACCACTAGGAAGGACTTTAACCGAAACGCAAGACAATATATGAAATTGGAAGAGGTAGAGGAGCTATAAGGAAAACTTGCTAGCCAGAACCAAGCTGCAAATACCTCCAAAACCGCTGTAGGAAAAGCAGAAAAGTATGGAAACCAGAAAAAGAAGAACCTGAATTCCATAAGCGAAACGGAGGTGATAAGCGACTTAAAGGCTTCAAGCCCGAAGATTACACTCCGTTCAATGATACTCCATAAAACATCTACCTTGTGACATAAGGAACGGAGGAGTATAAGAAGCCACCTAACAAGGAAGCAACTGAACAGCAAAAGCATTTCGAAAAATACTGCCGCTTCCATGAAACACATGCTCACAACACGAATGAGTGCCGACATCGGAAGAACCTGATTGAAGAGTTGATCTGGGTGAACAAACTTCAACAGTATGTGAGAAAGCCGCAAAATCCTGACCAGCCTGCTGCACCCCAAGCTCCTAATGCCTGGGGAAACCAAGCTAAAACCAGCGAAGAAGGATTCAGACGGACCGACCAAGGACTCATCATCAGAACAATATCTGGAGACCTCATCCTGTGCAAAAGAGTTAGGGAGAAACTGAGCGATATGCAAGCTCGTTAAAACATGCTTTGAAAGGTTCGTGCTTTACGATTAAAGATGGAACTTCTACCAAGCGGTAGAGAAACCTGAATGATGATAGTATTTCGAAACTGATATATTAAAGGAATAAAAGCCCCGATCTTTGATCCCATGGTCGTGTCGGTAGGAATCGGAACAACCATGGTCTGATGAGTATTGGTGGACAGTGGTAGCACTATCAGTATCCTATCCAGACACATGTTTGATCAGATAAAGATCAGTATGAAAGACATATCCACTTTGTCGAGCAAAGATCTAGGGATTCACCGGTGAACTTAAGCAAGAATAATTTACTTTCCAGTGGAACTTGGGGAAGGCGGTCAAAGAGTCATTCTCATCCAGACCTTTATGATCGTAGATGAAATGTCTGTCTACAATGCTTTTTTGGGTCTGCCTGCTTTGGCAGATTTCAGGATTGCTTTAGCTCAGTGGTGTCTAGCCATGAAACTTCCAATGGAGAATGGATTTAGGGTGATCAAAAGAGACCAAAGTGTCACTATAGAATGCTTCATCACAGAATCGTGCGAGTCTAGAAGAAAAAAAGGGAAGATATGGGGAAAACCCTCCACACTCATGAACCTACCACATAACAATTATAGAGCCGTCCTGGCTTGGGGATCGTAGTTGATTCGACAAGGCTTTAATCCTAGAAAGAAGAGTTTAGGGGAAGATCAGGTAGCACCAGCAGAATTGATGGTGCTTATCCCAGTTGATATAGATGACCCAACTCGGGTCTTGAAAATTGGTTCATATCTTGGAAACAAGATGTGACAGGAACTAATCAAATTTCTCTGTGACAATTTGGATGTATTGACTTGGATGCATGCCGATATATTATGGGGTATCGCCAAAGATAGCATGCCATGCACTCAACATCGATCCTAAGTGTACACCAGTAAGCCAGAAGAGGCACAGCCTAGGACCCGAACGGTCTAAAGAACCAAGAGAAGAAGTGGATAAGCTAATGGCAAATGGTTTTATCCGTGATGCAACCTATCCTGAATGTGTATCCTACCCAATATTGGTCAAGAAATCCAGTGGAAAATGGAAAACTTTTATCGACTACTCAGACTTAAACAAAGCTTGCCCAAAGGACAGCTTTCCACTGCCTAAAATCGACCAGCTTGTGGACGGGGTAGCTGGACATAAATTGCTATCATTCATGAATACCCACTAGAGATACAACCAGAACATGATGCGTGAACCTGACTTGGAAAACCCTAGTTTCATCACTGATCTAGGATTATACTACTACAAAGTGATGCCATTCGACTTAAAGAATACTAGGGCAACTTACCAGCGACTGGAGAACGTCATGTTCAAACATCAAATCGAAAAGACCATGGAAGTCTATTTAGATGATATGCTAGTTAAACCATGCATAGCCGCAAATTACTTAGACAACCTTGCCGAAATGTTCGAAATACTCCGCAAGTATAAAATGATGCTCAATCTACATGAGTTCCACTTCGGGGTAGCCTCTGGAAAGTTCAACAAAATTCCTCGAATCACGCCAAAACACACTCCGCAAGTATAGAATGATGCTCAAATTACTTGGACAACCCGACTTCCTCTAATCACGCCAAAACACATTCAACCGGCTATCTAGCCTCATGTGATGCCTATACGTGCTAGTAACTCATTCATGCACATTCATACATGCATACATAAACATGATACAATGAAATTCACGTTTCAAACTTCTTTTGACCTGATATATTCTCATGCAACTTAGCACACACTATGTTCTATGCTACGTGAGACGCCTACAACGCTCTTATATACAAATGTATTTACACACATCCATATATACTTACATACACACAAATACACACATACACTCAAATAACATCCACAACAATTCTTACTTCAATACACAAATTGTTTTAATTGTTATGTATCTTTAAATACACATATACATATACTTGCCTATACTCATATACATACATATATATTTAAATAAATAATTCATTTACTACTTACTTAAATCTTACTTTTATTTACTAAATCTTTTCAATAAAAGTCTAATATGATTTCATAGTATTTTACAAAACCTTATAACTATTTTATAAAATATATTATTAGCTTATTAATCATTTTTAAACCTTTAAATACTTAATTGCCTCATTAAAATTAATTATACATCATTTTACTATTTTATAAAGTCTCGCTTCTATTTTATATATGAAATCTATACTTTATTTATAAAATCATATAAACATTTTATAAATACGAATTAAGCTTTATTAACCCTCTTATCATTTTAATAATAAGTGTAGAGTTCAAATATCCCTTCATTAGCTTACTAACTTTTCTAAAACCATTTAAATTAGTTTCACTATTACTAAATAATGACATGAACTTAGTTATATCATGTAATTAGTCTCTAATTTATCACAACATCACATATAATCATTCGATTAACCCAAAACCAAATTCTAAGCTTACTAACTATTTCCAAAAATAGTAAGTAATGTGTAAAACAAATAATGAGGTAATATAACTATGTTTATGACTTGAAAATAAAGTCTAAGTCAACCTAAAAAAATCTCCAAATCACTTCATATAGTTCCATGTTAATCAATAAACGAATATACGCAGATTAACGAGTAAATATTTTGAAGAATCATCCTACTTACCTTCTCCTTCACCAAATCAGGCTTTATTTACATAAAATCCATTCCATGCTCTCTTTAAAGTTAAGATCTCGCTCCAAACTCCACCTCATGCTAATTCCTTCATGGGTTATGTGAGGAAATGAGTAGAGAGTAGTTATGGTTATTTTTATTTGAATTTTGGATTTTTATTCGAGCATGATTTAAGGCTAGGATTAAGAGAGTTGTTAAGGAAAAAGATTAGGAGAAGGAAATGACAAGTAACACTGAAATGAAAATGAACGAGGAGTTAGTTACATATAAGTTAACTTATGTCCAAGCTAATGGGCTTAACCCAAATCCATTTCATCTAAATGAAAACATCAATCCTTCTAAAAATTTATCGACGACAAATATAGTCAAGTTTATACTCGTTTTTCTCATGACAGAAAAGCGACCTCAGCTACGAGTGTCTTAAATTCCAATTCATCTGTCTTTGAAAAATCAAGTATAATGGGCATTCCGTTAGTTAACAATAAATATTTAAATCAATCATTTAAATATTCGATCGTTACAATTGCAGGCTGTTACATTCTTGCTTCCTTAAAAGAATTTCGTCCTCGAAATTTCTATAAATATGAGAAAGCAACAGGACTAACCAAAATTCCCAAAGCTCAATTTCAAAAAAATTCAATAACACTTTCCCTTATGCTTTCATCATTACGAAAATTCCTAAATTAGAATACACCACGCATCTAAGGAATATGCAATAACCTATGTTATCCCATATTTCCAAAGATACATACCTCTTTTTAAGAAAGCTTCTCGCCATTTAAATACAAATCAAAACAAATAAGCATTAAAAATGTCTGTGCTTCATCTCTCGAGTATTGTACTAAACTAAGAGGATTGTAATGATCCATATTTTAAATGATAATATATTTAAATAATTGATTTAAATATTGAACTGTTAATTAATTGAAGGTTCTAAAAATGTGATTTTTCGTATATGACTAAACTAGGGCCTGTGACCCTTTACATTGAGTCCGGGGTATGGGTATTAGGTTATAAGTGATAGTAAGCATGGTTTGTTTGGAGTTGCAGATTTCGTGACAGATATCTATGATCGATACATGCGAGATTGATCATCTGGGGAGTAGTTTTAGATTTTGTTGTATTTTATATCATTGGAAAGAGAAAAATGCGCACAATTGCATGGAGTGAGAATCGTTTTGATTGGGGCTTGTTACAGCTCGTACGAGCCAAAAAAGTGAACTAAAAATTGAATAAATACAATTTTATTTAATTTTAATTTCATAAAATAATATTTCCTTTCTCCTAAATTTATGCCGTCATTCACTAAATCAATGGCCATTGCTTCTTTGTGTGAGATTTCTGTCGAGGTAGCATTTCAAGCGGTACCTAAAGGTAAACGTGCACCTTGGCAAGGGCAAGCTATATGCGAAAGTGATTGGCCCGAGGTGGAGTGTAGCAGTGATAAAAGGGTGGTGATGTCGGTGATATAGGGTTCCAAATCTGGAGCCTACGCTGCCCTAGGGGGTACGTGGCTAGTGCCATTCAACTCGTCGGGGGAAGGTGGTCCAAATGGAGGTGGCGCAGCAAGGTCCAATGGCCTATGGCGGTGGCTGCGAGGAGATGAACGGGGCAATGTTAGATTCGAATGAGTTCAGGTTTAGGGTTGTGATTAAGAAGTTAATTATTTTAATTAATTTCTAACATAATTACGCAATGTTTTAAAATTTGTATCTTGCTCATACGAGGTCGTATTCGAATGCCATTTCTTGCATATGTTCATGATAGAGAGCTCTATGACTTGGCATCGATTTGGTTAGCTTTTGTTGAGGTGGGTGATATTGTCCCTCACCTTACTATGATTATTTTAAAATGACGTTTTGAAATGATTTTAACTTTAAAACATGATTTCTAAAATATTTAAACCTATATCTTATTTTATAAAAAGATTTAAAAGTGTTCTAAAATGGTTTTAAATTAAGTATCACAGTTTTTTCCAATGACACACTTATTGACGATTTTGGTAAACTTAGGCTATTTTTGATAGTAACCCCACATTTCTCGTGTGGATGTATTGTTGCCTTATTATGGATGTATATAAGCTATTATGGACATTTGTATGCCTATTTGCTTAGTTTCGTGAAAACGTCGTTTGTAAGTGATATAGTAGTAGAAAGTATCCCATAGGATAGAGTTTCGGGCGTACCGAATGATCTGAAGACAAAGGATGATGGACTTGGGTATGTACTTCGACTTCAGGATGGTTGTTGGATATTTTCTTTTAGTTTGTACCTAACCGTTTTTGGTTAAGTACATGACCAAAGTGGTCGTTATCGACTACTCTAAAGTGGTTAATATCTACTACTATTGATTATGGTTGATTTGACCAATTTTGATATGGACAATGAAGAGGTTTCAAGGAGAAAGTGCAATGGTCCATTCGTTCATTCATTTGATTTTGATGTTATGGCTCTTCGATGAGTGGTTTTGCTATGAAGCGAAGATGTGATGCTTCGATGCGATGACTTCAGGATTCAATGATGATAATTCCATGATGAAAAGTTATGGCTTCGAAGATGGATAGCTACACTTCAGAATGCAAAGTAGTCGGATGGAAGGAATTGTTGGAGGAAGGTTATAGGATGCATGATGAAATTCAATGACCGACGATGGCTATCTAGAATAGTTTCCAGCTGCAACAACTTTAGATGGAGGTCATAAGGACAGTTCTTGGATAAGGATAAGCTCTGCTACGGATGACTTGTGCAAAGGGATTGTTGATACAAGAGGTGATGAGGTACACTCTTGAGGTAAGGGTACATGAGATGATTAGAGTCCTTTGATGTTTGGACCTGATCTGCCCGAACCCTAGAGTCCGTTGATGTTAGGACCTAGGTAAGGTTATATACTATAGTTCATTGGCGTGAGGACATAGTGACATTATGGTAGAGTTTGTTGACGTTAGAACCTGTATGTACCCTGATGGATAGAGTGGCCGGGGATGTCGAGCAGTCCTTGATGATGAGATGGAGTATAGGAATATCATATATCCAATGCATTGAGTGAATGAATGCGAGGATGAATGATGGATGTTATGTTTGCTTGATTGTTTATCACCTTAGGGATGTCACATGGTGCAAATATCATCAATGCAGATATCTTGACACCTTTAGTACTTTGATATATAGTACACCTATGATGACTATGATGTAGAGTAGCATATATTCGATGTCATGTGCTAACACTTTGTATCGGGTATGATTTTCCATACCCTTTGCTTCATATACTATACTAATTTTTATAGTGTTTGGAGATTATTTATTGCTCGCACCAGACTGTTGTCTGACTCGACGTTTTTGTGCTTTGGTTCTTATTATCTGGGGTACTCTTAAATGAATAGACTAGATAGTAGGTGTTTAAGACACATCGAATTGTAAAGATGGACTAGCAGTGGGCAACGCTTTCTCATACTTATATTTTAAGCTTATTATTGTATACTCCGCTATGTGACATTGTAGAGCCTTGATAGTATTTGATTTACTATTACTGGAGACACTTCATCAGTTGAGTTTATTTATCAATTGTATGAACCATTACTATTTTGTATAAATGTGTGAGCCTGTGTACTTTAATTCTGTGGTTCATTTTGTTATTACTGTCACGCCTATTTTATATTTGTAATGACTATTATATATGTGAGATATACAAAATGTTATGTGATTGTTTGATGTTTTCTTTATTTGCTTCTCTTTTATTCTCTTCTCTTCTTTTTTATTCCTCTTCTTTACTTCTATTTCTTTCCCTTGACAATTGTCTTACATTGATCGGTTGCTCTAGCAACGCACTATTCGGTTATATAAGCATCGAGAGGTGTGGGGAGCTCGTTATATTTGGTATCATAGTCTAGGTTACGTGTTTAACCTGATTTGATATGTTAATCCAGTAAAGATAGGGTAGGATTTGTCACCTTAGATTGGATCGAGTGCATACTTATATATAAGAGAGTGCATGTTTGTTATATATTTTGATTTTCAAAATTAAATAGTATTATATAATATATAAGTTATATTGCATACACGAGTACTATTGATGCAGTTTTCTTTATGAGAAACCGATCATCCTTGTTATAGATGAGGAATGATTTGGTATGTAAGAAATACTACTATCGACTCCACCTTTAGTATCGAGAAGTGGGCAGGATCGGGGCCACTAATCCTAATTTACAGAATACGTTCACAGAGACTGTGAAAATCATTTTCTGGAATGTCCATGTTACTCTAAATGATTATGGTGCTCTAGTGCAAACGCCTAAAGTCGACTTTGTCAAGCTATATAAAGACTATGTGAGTCTAGGAGGCAGATCGTTCCTTGGAACGGAGTCGGCTATTAAAGTGCAAGACGGGATGTATATTTGCTAAAGGATCTTCGATGACTTGGAGTTAGATGATGCAATGAGGTAGAAGTTAACATTTAGATGACTCCAGGGACAAACAATAAATTGGTGAAGTTCCCTTATATCTTCGATTCCCGAGGATCGTCTTACTTAGGATCGGTTCATAATTTGCATTAGAGAGAAATTTATCTCAACTTCTCGGAAGTCAGCGTTGTTTAGGAAGTTCGCTGACTTAAAGTACAACGATATGTCTATGTTGGAGTACATGGCTGAATTTGATGTGATATCAAATTACGGTCTATCTTTCATCGATCATCCACTCAGAAGGAATGAAGAGTTTATCATTGGGTTGAGCGATCATCTTAGAAAGTGATTGGTCATATTGACAAGAGCTTCGATAAGTTGATCAAGGAGGCTTTATGAGCCGAGAGCCATTACCCAGTGCAAAAGGTTTCTTCTAAACTATATAAGTAGGGACAAACTATGGAGGCATATGCATTGATTGCGGTTCATATTTCATTGAGCGCTCCATCATTGAAAGAGAAGGGAAAAGACATTACCATTTGAGGTATGCTTTTCGCTTATGGTGTTTCCATATGTATTTTATTCGACGTCGAGGTTTCACATTCCTTCATGTCAAGTTATTTGATATATAGATTAGGATTGAGACTCGAGATAGTTAACTGACCTTTAAATTATGAACCTTGTTAGAGGCTCAGCCAGCTTAGACATGGTTTGTCGAGACTTTATCTTATTGAGTCATGTTTGTTTGTTTGTTATTGATTTATTTTGTGTTTAATTGGGTTCGGTATTATAGTTTGGGAATTGACTGATTGAAGAGGTACGTAATAGTGGTGGATTATGAGAGGCCATTGGTGACTTTAGGGAATGAGGATGAGAGGAAGGTAGTGTTTGGCTGCCACACTGATGATGAGGTGATGGTTAGCTTTCTATATTCACTCGATACCTCACACATTGAGTTGTCATATGTGCTTATAGCTAGAGAATGTCTGGAAACATTCTATGAGGTGATCGTATTACCACCATATACGGATTGAGTTCCGTATCGATCTGGATAGGGGTACTAAAACAGTAGTTTATCTTTGAGACATATGATACCCAAAGAGCAGAGGAAACTTAAAGTGCAAGCGGATGGCTTATTGTGGTGAGGGTTCATTCATAGGATCATATTTGGATAGGATGCACCTATAGTGTTCGCCAGTAGGCAGATGGCTCTTTGAGGTCATATGCGATTATCATGAGCTAAATGAGATGATAAGAAAATATCCACTTCTTCTTATTAGCGGCTTGTTCGATTAGCTCTATGGTGCGAGAGTGTTCTCTCAGCTGGACTCCCGTGATGGATTTCATCAACTGGGAGTATCTACAAAGAGTATGTCGATTATAGCATTTCATATGCTACTTTGATTTTTGTTTGGTTAGTTATGCCATTCGGGCCAACCGACATGTCGGCATGCCTTGCTGATCTCATAGACCATGTTCCGAGGGATCACTTTAGTAAGTTATGCTTATGCTCATTGATGATATTTTCGTCCACTCATGGAAGAAAGAAGAGCACAAGGCACGATTGATGATGTATTGTAGATGTTGAGAAAACACGGACCGATAATGAGAGTATCACTTCTAGAAGAGGGAAGTAAGATGCTTAGGTCTTGTTGTTTTAGAATAGGACATCGCTGTAGATCCTACGATGGTTACGGTAGTTCAGATTTTGAACAGACCTAATAGTGTCACAGATGAGAAGTTTCCTTGGATTGGCAGGATGTTATATACATTTTACCAAGGACTTCTCAAAGGTAGCAGCACCGTTAACCGATTCGAGGGGGTGAATCGGACTTTTATTCAGTACGCAAGGCACAGACATGCATTTGAGAGTCTAATAGAGAGGTTGACGAGTTCATCGATGTTAGTCATTCTAAGTAGGAATGAGTAGTCGATAGTACACACACATGTCTTTATCACTTGACTAGATGCGGAGTTGATGTAGAAAGGTAAGATTGCCCTATATGTTAGTCAACAGCTGAAACCATATGAAAGGAAGTATCTGACTCATGATTTAAAGTTGGCAGCTATAGAATTTGCTTTGGATATTTGGAGGCTCTATTTATTAGGAGAAAGGTTCGAGTTGTTCACTAATCCTACTTTAAGTATCTCTTCTTCGAGAAGGATCTCAACCTTCGTGAGTAGCAATAGTGGAATTTTTTGCCTTCTACGATTTTGACATTTCCTATATGTTCGTAAGGGAAATGTAGCATTTGATACTTTGAGTGGAATACGTTCCATTTTAGGGAGCAATATTCATAGAGTGGGCATAGCCCGAGATTATATCTGTTTATGACTTTAAAACTCGATGGAGCTGGTGCTAAGATGATGGCTAGTTTGATGATCAAACCTACTTTGATTTAGCGGATCGATACTAGCCAGAGGCATGAGGCTAGTCTAGCGGAGATCATGGCTAAGTTAGAGGAACGAGCAGTGTCTGTAGAGTTGATGTAGTGCGGACTCGACGGAGACTGTTGATTTCGTAGAGATGAGAGATTGCTTGTTCTCGAGTAGGGAACAGAAATCTATAGGCTGCATTAATGGATTATTGAGGATCGAGGACAGTATGATAGAATTTTAGTCACGGTTAATTGATTGACGAAGAATGCTAATTTGTATTCCTTAAGTCCAGTAGAACGACATCCGAATTTGTTGAGTTGTATGTGGAATGGATAGTGTGATTTCATTGTATGCCAAAAGCATTGTAAGTGGCTGAAACCCTTTGTTCCCTAGTGGGTTTTGGAAGAATTTACAAGAGGCATTTCAAAATTTGGCACCAAATTGACTAGATAGTATCGAGACTGAATCAGGTACTTGAAGACTTCGTATAGCTATTCATACCTGTAGACGTGACACAAAACAAGTTAGGATGAAGGTAGTGGAGTAGTAAAGGTTCAGTGGAATGAAAGCGAAAACTAATGCATGTGAAAAACCGATGAGAGCACGAGGACGACTTGTCTGGAGCTCTTCACTTGGTGAGATTTCCATTTTCCATCAGCCCTGACATTTGATAGTGTTGTATCCTGCATGTTAGGATAGACATGGATCTTATTCCTTAATGTTTGACATTATATTGGCATGTTGATCTGCATCATGATTATCAATTGCATTCATGTAGGGTTGTCATATTTTTGCATCTGTGTTGTTGTTTTGAGTTGCATGTAGCATCGTTGTTATGGTTGCTATGTTGTTGATGCTTTCTTGTTGCCTATGCATTGTGCTTGTGTGAGCATGTTGATTGATGTTTGCATTCATGTTGCTTATGGTGGATGAGTTGTTTGCATTATCGTTTGAAATGCATAACTCTATTTGTTTAGTAAGTGAGTGTCGGTACATGAAAGAAAAGGCTTGTTGTTGCTTTTGGTTTCATGAGTTGAGTGGTTTGCTCGCAACATGGTACGTGTTTTTGCCTAATTGGTGCGTCTACTATATGACTTACACACTATATTAGGTATATCATGCGCATATATTATTGTTATGTTGTCCCCAGATATGGGAGGTTCCAGATACAGGCCTATATTATTACTGTGTGGCAAGTTGTAGTTTTTTGAATTGAGCTGCGCAAAGAAGGTGCTGCCGAAATTTTCCATGACAAAAGCCAAAATTGGGAAAAAAGTCAACGTATAGGATTGTAGACATTGCCGATAGTTTAGAGAGTCGGTAATGTATGATATCTATTAGTTGACTCGCCTTTCAATTAGTGTAACAACCCTACTTTCTGCGTCGTAAATAAGTAAAACTAATTAAAAAATAAAATGTTGAATTTGTAATTACTATCATCGAAAACAAAATTTTCGAAGTAATTTAATAAGAGATTTTGATGTAATAAATTGAAATAAATTAATAAATTCTATTTGGATAATATATTGGAACTTTATAAGACGATTTAATCAATTATAAATGTTTTAAAGTGTAAATAAATTTATTTTACGTTAACATAATGAGTAAGTAAATTAAAAACAAACAAGTATCGAATCGAAAGAAATTGTACAATTATTGATATATAAATTATAAAATGAAGTGCAAATAAATTTAAATTGGATTGAAATGTATTTATAAAATATATGACAATGATTTATATTTAATTTAATTTAATACGAAAGGAAAATTAATCGAAGCTAAATGAAATTAGAAATTTTGCCTAAACAAGTGAGCCAAGCCCATTCAAACCCCGCTCTTCTTCTTTTCTTTAGAATACTCGCCATCTTTCTTTCTCGTTCAAAAAAGTCAGCCCGAACCCCTTGATCGGTCCCAACCTTAATTTTTTCCCTAAAAAAAACCACGAATTTGAAAATAGAAATTAAATAAAAAAAAAAATGTGAGTAGTTCTGGCATAGGCGAGCGACTCAGTAATGTCATGATTGGAAACGAGCTGACACTCATGATATTGGGGATGATGGCATGAACTTGGCGATGGTTGAGTAAAGGTGAACGATGTCGATGGCGTCGTAGAGGAAGTGACGACCTGCAGTTTACGATGGATGGTCGAAGTGATGACTTGGGCAATGTAGAGATGTTGACGGTGGCTGGTGGTAAAGGAAATCCCAATGCAGTGTAGCAGGCAGTGGATGCATGAGGTTTGGGCGACATCGAAGCCTAGCGAGCGCAGCTTCAGGCGATGTAAGGTAGGCTGAAGGTGAAACAATGGTAATGGCAGTTTAGGTCTTCACTTGGACTTTTCGGTGAGTTATCTCTATAATTCACAACTATTTCTATGTTCCATTATTTATAAAATTATCCTAATGATTACTTGATATATTGGTTTAGATGAATTTGGTTGGTATGGATATTATTGATTGAAATAGTATGGAATATCATTGAATGGTTTTGTTGTTTATTTGGAATTGATAGCTGTTTGGATGTTGGTTATGTGTATTGGCTGGAAGTATCAATTTACAAATGGACCTCTGTCCGTTTGCGAATTGAATCGAGTTTGATGGAATTCCACTCGAGTCACATGATATATATATTTATAGTGATATATTTTGGTTAGTATGTTCCTCGAGTAATTTTATTCATATATTTTGAAAATTTGACAAAATTTCATTTCCTTGTTTTAAAAATATGTTTAAAGTGTTTAGAAAATTTATTTTAGGGTTTTAAATTTTTATTAAAAATATTTTTTAAATAATTAGCTAAAATTTATTCAATTAGATGTTTTTATACATACAAATATAATTGAATAGTTTTAATAATATTTGAAAAGGAATTTATTCTGGTAGATATTTCTTAAAGGGATTTTTTAGTATATGAGTCCATTTAAAGTTAAACTTATATTTTTTTAGCAAAGGCTAGCGGGTTAACAGGGCCCATACCTGATTCTATTACAACAAAAAACAATAAAATAAAATAAAATAGCTTGTAACGAATACAAGCTACAAATACACACATGGAAAAAACATTAAAAAAAAAAGGCACACTAAGAATACAAAGCAGGAAAAGAAAAAAGGAACACAGACAAAATCCGAAGCAGACCATAAGCTACCTCCAAGCATAACTCGCAGCAGTAGTAAAATTAGGCAGTCTTTTCAAAGCTTCATAATTTCATGCTTTAGAGCCTTCCATAATACATCCCCATCCCTCCTCCTCTTTTCAAAATAGATCATATTTCATTTAAACCACACAACGATCAAATACTTCTTGAGGAAAATTGAAAGAAGTCTAGCTTTTATGGTTCTCCACCTTGTAGCTTTGTATATCATGTCTATATCAATAGTGCATAGAGTTGACAGTAAAGCATTACCAACAAGCTGCATCATTTGTCTAAATAAAATTAGATCAAAGTTGCATTCAAAAAACAAATGGTGGGTGGTCTCAGGATAGTTAGAACAGAAAAAGCAAGAAACACCAAGATTAAGAACCATGTCCATCATCTTACTTTTAGTTAACATGGCATTTTGAACAACCTTCCAAAGCATTAAATTTTCTATGGGTACAGAATTAGAAGTCCAAATGATTTTGTTCCACTTAAATGCCTACATACTAACAGAAAGAATCAGGTGATTGTACACATGAGAGACATAATAGGGTTTGGCACTTCATTGTACAACATCAACCTCAACTGCAAAGTAATTATTACTTTGTAATTCATTCCAAACAGACCTAATATATTGGTTGGAGGAGTATGGTAACTGTAAGTTGCCTTGACAGATAAAATCAACTGCCTTAGCAGAATTGACAATTCCATACTGAATTACTTATTGATAGCTGAATAGGTTGTGCAATATCATGCCATAGGCTACCCATGGATCAAACAAAAACTTCACTTCAGATGTGGTAGCCATCTTATGTACTATCATGGGAAGTAAGGTGTTACGTAAGCCAAGAAACTTTCTCTAAGTCCAACTACAAGTTTGTGGCACTTGCACACTCCACTAGCTTTTCCTTCCTATTCCATGGGCCTAAACCCAATTAACCCACCCACTGTTCTTCTCGGCAATAATTGAATTAAAATGTGTACTGAAAGTAGTTTATAACTCCTAGTCCTCCAGAATTTCCTCCTTTCTCAAAAAGACTGAAAAGAGCAAGGCAGCGGTTTCCTGTTATGTATTGTTCAAGTCCGAAAGAAATCTTAACATAACACCTGTAACGACCCAATTTTTCGATTCCCGAAAATTGACATCTATACGTGCACTGTATCAAATGCCGAACAATCGAATGTCGGAAAACTGAACCATTAGGGTTAAAGAGAAAGGAGGTAGAATAAGAAATAGAAACAATATCAGAATCTCACAATCGCAGCGGAACAATATATAATATATAAATAACTAATCTTTAAAACAAAAGGAATTATATCTGTTTATACATTACATCATCAGAGTACAACAAAATTCATAACACACGGCTGGACAGTTATCATAACCTATCCTCGCAAAACGGACTATGCAGTTAATCAAACACAACGGAATATTCATCAAATACATGTGATACGTCTCGCCATCCAGCTCGTCTCCTGAGCTCCACAACATCCTTTCATGTATCTATAATACTCGGTCTGACCCGAACATTATAGCAAAATAACACCCGAGTCGGTCTGGAAAACCAGAGTGAGAAAACACACCCAATTGGATTATTAATATTTCCAAAATCCTTTGAAATCAAAGGTATCTCGTAAGACCACGCCATAAATAAACATGCCGGTTTTTTACCTTACGATAACCAAAACATTTTTTTATCAGATCCATCTGATATTATAATAGTATCTATAGAAAGTAAAATAAAATCTAGCTGTAATGCTTGCATCTCACGTTTCAGTAATAGTTGGGCACAATCAAAACCATACAGGCGCTTATTGGAGATTAGATTCCATGCATGGCAGGGCTACTGGGGCACCGCCCGTCGCAGTATGCGGTCTAGATCACCGTACAGAGGACCCACCCTGATCCCTTGCATCACAAGACTGGAGCTACCCCTTACTGGATAGTCTGAATAAGATCACACCGTGGTTGGGATCAACAACTGCCCACACAGCCGAAATAAAGGGACCTCTAGACAGGGGTGACCTTACCCTAATTGGTTGCTAGTCACTTAGCCTTGTGTGCACCTCCTCTGTTTTTGTCATTCTCGGTTGATGAGGCTCGAGGTTAAGCGTTACCTTTTTAGCACACATTCACTTAGAATGCTCATCGTCCTCCTGACGATGTTCTGATACATTCATCTATATAAGTTCGTTTTGGGTCCGAACGAAACCGAAGGCACTACTCCTACTACATCCATCTTGGAATCACCCTCAGGATTAGTAGCGATTAGCCCTTGCACTCACTGCTCCATCTTCGACTCCGAGCTCTTGTCTTCTATATGAAAATGTTTGAACCGGATCGAAGTGGTTTTCAGAAAATTAATCCCGATCCCGATCTCTTTGAAACGATCAGCGCATTGTCCAATATTGATAGTCGGTTATTTAACTATCAAATAACATTCACCAATAACCATCAGATTAAATAATTTTCCAAATAATTTATTAATCTCAAAATATCTTCGCAAGATATATTTCCACTCTTCAACCCTTTAAAAATAGTTTTCAAATCACTTTTCTCTTTCGGAAGAAAATTCCCACCCAATTATTTTATTTTCACTGAAAATCGCCAAGCCTTAATATTTTAGATTTTAAAATAATTTAAATCACTTTATCCAAAAATATATACTTTTAAATATTTAAATTAAAAACTACTTAAAACACTTTTTATTCAAAATAATAGTTATGAAATTTATAATAATTTCTTATGTAAAACTTAAGCCAAAACTAATTTTAAAATAAAAGTTATTTTATAGGGTATATATATTAAATAATTATCTTTTAAATAATAATACTAGTTAAACCTTTAAAATAATTACTACTATAATTAATTCAAATAAATATTTACTTTAAAATTCTAAAACAATTTAAAATAATAAAATTTCACCAAAACGTTCTTTTTAAACCACTTTAAAATCTCTAACTTATACTTGAAAACCTTACTTTGAAAATATAATTGGCCTTTCAGGAAATACACTTTCCTCTCCACACCTTTAAAAATAAATCACCATTTATTTTTAAAACAAATTTCCCATTCCTTTATAAATTCCCATTCTAAATTTATATTTCCAAATTATCCTCTGATAAATATTTCAATTTTTAAACCCAGTTTATAAATTCCATAGTCTCATCTCCTTTTAAAAACACAGTTTCAAACATGTAATCAATTTCCAAATCGATTTCCAAATTTACTCCATTTTAAAAATATAAATTCCTTTACTTACTCAATTTATTTTAAACCCGTTTATTTCAGATTTAACTTCTTTACTATGGTTTAAAATCTTATTTAAACTGAAAATACAAATTTCATACCTTTCCAAATTTCTTCTTTATCTTTTCCAAACAAATTTAAACCTTGAATTTGAAAATAAATTCTTTATTCTTTTAAATAATATCGCTTAAGTTTAATAATTCATTTATTCCTATTTATTCAAAAATCTCTTTTTCCATACTCGGAATTTATTTATTAGAATTTAAAAATCAACTTTTATTCTTTTCCAAATCATTCTTTAATTTATTCAAATTCTCTATAATTATTTACTTAAAATTTTCTATTTTTTTCCTTTAAAAATTCAATCTTTATATAGATTTCATTTTCCTCAAATACTAATATCTATTTAATTAAGCCATAGCATTCAATACAATTCTCTGTAAAATCAATATAATACATCACATGTTATCACATAAATCAAACCACTAAATGTAATATAAATTCATCATTTTGAGGAATCCAATTGGATCCCTCCAACCCGTTTCCCTGCGTCCACAGATGTTAGCATAATAATTTAAAATACCAATCCCACTTCAAGACGGGATATCGCGGTATAAAGGGTCATCCGCTATTATGCGGGGCACATAGGGTCTCATCCGCTATATAATGCGAGAAATCAATCACTCCAATATATATACACTACTATATAATATACCACATCCAAACAATTCAATCATTCAACTAAAATTTTAAATTTAACTATTTAAATTTAAATAATAATCCAGATGAGTGAGATTAACTCACCTTTGATTTTTTTAGCAACCATTCCCATTCCAGCTTGTTTCTGGATTTTTGACCTTGTATAAGCATTAGATGATTTTTATTAATATTCGAACTAATAAAACAATTAATTGCCGTTTAATAAATTTAATCAATTAATGATTTAATTTCAAACTAGCAATTTTCATTTTGACATTATATCTTATAAAAATAGTTTGTAGATTTCAAAAATCTAACTTTTATAAATTCTTCAAACATTTTAAAAAATCCCTATATATTTTTCAAAGTCTTTTCTATATATAATTTTCCCTGTTTTATCTATATACATATATTTAAAAAGAAACAGAATTAATTTATATCTTACAGTAAATACTTTTAAACGAAAATAGGTATGTGTGTATATATTTTTATACTCCTTCCTTACTGTAAATAAAAAATCCTATATATATATATTTCTGCTTATATACCTATTTATTACATTAAATCAAAACAGAAATTTTAAAACTCACTGTAAAATTAATACTGTTATACATTCTCTGACCAAATATACATACACTTCTGTATATATACAAAAATTCTAAATTGAATAAAATTAGCTTAATACCTTACAACCATACTGACATACGATCGTCATCAGAAACATATGAAGGCACAAGAAACTAACATTGCGCAAGCTACCTCATCACCACTCATCGACCGTTGATGCCATCTAGTCGCCGCCATCCCTCTATCGTGCAGCCACCAATTCCGGCCTCGCGAGTTACGAATCGTGAGCGACAAAAATTCCTTCATCACTGCGATGCGCTCAGTCCTCCCTGATCGCAGTCCCTCTTCCAATCGACCACGAACCCCTAGTCACCCCTTCACGCGCATGTGCACGGTCGCGACCTCATGTTCATCATCGCGACTTCGGTGACGCTCGAGAGTCGCCTTGAAATTGAATTCGATTTCACCTATTTTCTCTTATGAATACAATTCGCGATTTCACTTTTTTTTATTTAACTGGAACGAGAATTGGAAAAAAGGAAAAGAGGGTGGCCATTCTTTCCTTCGAACAGCTTAAAAGGAAAAGTGAAAATGCACAAAGGCCGTGATTTAAAATAGTAATCATCTATATTTTTTTTAATAATAGCAACGTGTTTAAATTTCTATGTGTGCTTGACAATTGGAGGAAATGTTGTTTCTTTTGTATATAGGTGTTGGAATGATATAGTGATACAAAAGAAAGCTGATGTGAATAAATTTTTGACTAGTCAACATATATATATATATATACACATACATATATATATATATACACACATATATATATATATATTATTTAAATTTAAATTTGAATCGCTCGAAATTACCACACAAAATTTTGACTTCGCATCGAGGCATGCCGCTAGGCGTTTACAATGTTATACGTCTATTTCGAACGCAATGGAAAAGGTTTCGAGGCCTAACTCGATCGTATGGAGAAGATATCTTTTGAACATAGTTATTATATTGAATTTTCGATATATATTTCAACGCGTTTACCTATCGTACGATCACACTACAACTCCGAATGCTACGAAATTTGAAATCCGATAATAATATACTATTACGGATCCAATGGAACTGGTTTCGTCGAATTCTGAGACTATGCTTTGGAAGGCTATTTTTAAATATCGATTTAGACGATATATTTTTAAAATTGAACAAATCGCTATTAAATTCAATTTTGACTCATTTATTATCTTCAATATTATCAATATGAATTTTATAAGCCTACAAATTATTTTTAACAAGCTCAAACCGAAGATTCAATATTTTACTCAATTTTCAAATTATTAAATTCAGTAATTTAATTGCCAAAATAAATAGTGATATTTGAAATTCAAGATAAACTAATTTTCAAATATTAAAATCAATCGAACATTTCAATTTCAAATACCCAAAATTTTCGGGTTGTCACATTCCTCCCCCTTAAAAGAATTTCGTCCTTGAAATTACTAGTTAAGAAGAATGATCCTTAACCTGTTAACTATTTTCACAATCCAAATAGTTTTTATCAACTTTCCAAAACCAAACGGTTTTTAACATTACCCAAAACAATCTTTTTATTAAGACTCTATTCCTCTTACTAACTTTCCAAACCCATCCATTCAAATTTTAACTCAAACCCAAATTTTAAATTATCATAATTTCTTCAAAAAATTTCTAACTCCCTAAAATTTTGAAAAGTTTCGCCAGCGTCTCCTTTGCCGACTAGCTCGGTATAACTACAAAATGCCTCAAGGTCCCCAAATTTCAAAAGAAAACAAAAGGGCAAGTGGCCAGATAATAAAACCATCAAATTTCATACAGAAATTTAAATACATACCCCTTTTTTCAAGCAATTCAATTTATCTTCAGAAATCAAAACACCAATTCCTTTTTCCTTTATAACACCTATATATCCTACTTAACAATAATATCCAGCCATCGAATTCAAAATCATTTTATTCACTTCTTTATAAAATTTTCAATATCTATTTCATTTAAGTATGTACGTTGTACATTTATCATCCGTATGCAATACCAAATCCGATTGCTCACTCGATCACACAATTTCATTCCCGAACTAGTATCGTTCACCCGACTCCCTAGTGCGGACTCAGATCTGGTTTCTTGATCAGAAATCATCATTCTCCTTGCATAGCCATAAACTATGATAGAGAATTTCCAGAATCAATCAAAAATCCATATCCGGTGTTCGTCATCGAAAATCGAATGAAAAACCCCAACTCGGATTTGGTATAACTACCTCAAAATTTTGTGCTCGAATCTGGATCAAATCGCTATGCGAATAAAATAATATACGTACATCCTATGTAATTATTACAATTGATTATTAGCTATATAAATTCTCTTTTTATTTACATTTATTTTTGATTTCCATCACCTATCCACAATCATTCCATTTCCCAACTTCCAGATTAATCTTCACTCAATTATTAACTTCCTATATTTCTAATACCAAATTTACTTAAGAATTTTAACCATCTTTTATTAAGCTCAATATAAATATTTTATATACTTCTTATATTTATTTTTATTTCACCACTGAAGTGTATATCCATTTCTATTCATTTGCCTTTACAATTCCATTTGAACTCAATTTACCTTCAAATTTAAATATTGAATTCTATTCATCTCAAACCATATTTAATTTCCTTTAATTAGTTCCACTTACTAATTTATTCCTATCTCAAACCATTTTTACTTCCAAACTTTTATTAATTTAGTTCACTACGAACTAGTTCTACAACTTCACTTTACTTTACACAATCCCAATTTTCAATTCCAATTCCATTTCCATTTACAAGTTTAATTAATTTGTTTACTTACTAATTTTATTTTCAATCCTTTGTTTTATTTAGTCCAACTTGACTAAATTACCATTCTTAAATACTGAATTCTATCAACTATCTTTCATTTACTAATTTGTTTCAATTTCCAATAAAATTTAATTTTTAGAACTTTGTTCTTTTAATCCACTCAAACTATATTTTTCAATTCCACTTTACTTAACATAATTTAAATTGATTCCAATATTCAGTTTTCAATTTTCTTACTTACAAATGTAATTTCCTTTGTTTTCTATACATTTGTTTACAATGTTAATAAACTTATTTTCAAAAATCATCTTCCTCTCAAATCTCACTTTTACTTAACTAGTTTCACTTACATTCTGATTCTATTTTAATTTTAAACTTTCTATAAGTTTTCTACTCATTCAAATTCTATTCGCTAACTTCTTTTAATTCACTTCAATTAATTAGCTCACCTTACAACTTATTTTGTTTTCACGCTTACTTTTACACAACCCTTCTTAAGTTAAATTTTATTCTAACATATTCTAAATTTTATAAATTATCAACCCATTATATTCTATAAACAATTTCCAACCAACCCTAGAGTATTCTAAACAATTACTCATATTTCTAAAGCATTTTTGAAATCAATTATATCCACAATCCTTTGGTATCAATTATCTCTTGAATTTTAAAACCAAACACAGTTTTGTAAACTCTCCAATTTAAAATAATTTGGTAGCAATTCCTCTCTTGGAATCTCGAAAATGAACATCGATGATGCTGTAGTCATCACCGAAGTTATTTGCCAATGACCAGAAAGAGTTTAGTACTTCTATTTCCTTCAAAAACATTTCAAATATTTTTAAATTCCAAATCTCATCAGATCTCATATCCAATTCAAAAATATTTCCCAAATAATATCACTAGTATTTCTCCAAAACCTTTGAAAATCATTTCCAAACTCAAAGGAATTAAATTTTCAAATTCTAAATCCTTTCAACTCATATTCAAACATTACTCTGGAATTTATCTCATTTTAGTTATAAATCACACTGTGATTCACATTTATAAATTTCATTTGTTAAATGAATTTATCTCCAAATCTTTGGTTATACCATTATTTCCTTATTTCAATTCCAATGATAATAATTTAATATTATCACTTCCTAACAACTAAGCAACCATATACTATAATAATTTACAATTTTTTTACACAAAAATAATTTAGGCAAAATTATTTCATTTACCCTATTTTAAAACAATACCGTGTCATTTTATCTTGTTTAAGAGTTTAGAAATCCCTATCCATACAGTTGGCCAGACTACACCGACCAGAATCTATAAACACTCAACCGATAAGTCAACACAATATAAAAATAATTTTTATATTCACTAACAAATACCCGCTTATATCTATTAATACACTCAAACTAGTTCTAGAGTACTACAGACTCTATTATAATGAGTAATCCCCAACAAAGCCAAGTTTCTTGCTTAACCTTCAGCTCTGATACCAAGTGTAACGATCGAATTTTTCGACGCCCGAAAATCGACATCAATACGTCCACCGAATGCCGGAAAACCGAACCATTAGGGTTAAAGAGAAAGGAGGTAGAAGAAGAAATAGAAACAACATTAGAATTTCAAAATCGCAGTGGAACAATATATAATAGATAAATGACTAATCTTTAAAACAAAAAGAATTATATCTGTTTATACATTACATCATCAGAGTACAACAAAATTCATAACACACAGCTGGACAGTTATCATAACATGTCCTCACAAAACTGACTATACAGTTAATCAAACACAACGGAATATTTATCAAATACGATACTTCTCGCCATCCAGCTCGTCTCCTGAGCTCCACAGCATCCTTTTCTGTATCTATAATACTCGGTCTGACCTGAGCATTATAGCGAAATAACAGCCGAGTCAGCCTGGAAAATCAGAGTGAGAAAACACACCCAATTGGATTATCAAAGTTTCCAAAATCCTTTGAAATCAAAGGTATCTCGTAAGACCACGCCACAAATAAACATGTCGAGTTTTTACCTTACGATAACCAAAATATTTTTATCAAATCCTTCTGATATTATAATAGTGTCTATAGAAAGTAAAATAGAATCTAGCTGAAATGCTTGCATCTCACGTTTCAGCAATAGTTGGGCACAATCAAAACCGTACAGGCGCTTATTGGAGATTGAATTCCATACAATGGCAGGGCTACTGGGGTACTGCCTGTCACAGTACGTGGTCTAGATCACCGTACCGAGGATCCACCCTGATCCCCTGCATCACAAGACCGAAGCTACCCCTTACTGGATAGTCCGAATAAGATCACCCCGCGGTTGGGATCAGCATCCGCCCGCACAGCCGAAATAAAGAGACCTCTAGACAGGGTGACCTTACCCTAATTGGTTGCTAGCCACTTAGCCTTGTGTGCACCTCCTCTGTTTTAGCCATTCTCGGTTGATGAGGCTCGAGGTTAAGCGTTACCTTTTTAGCACACATTCACTTAGAATGCTCATCGCCTTCCTGATGGTGTTCTGATAGCATTCATCCATACAAGTCCGTTGCGGGTCCGAACGAAACCGAAGGCACTACTCCTACTACATCCATTTTGGAATCACCCTCAGGATTAGTAGTGATTAGCCCTTGCACTTCACTGCTCCATCTTCGACTACAAGCTCTTGTCTTCCACACGAAAACGTTCAAACCAGATCGAAGTGGTTTTTGGGAAATTAATCCCGATCCCGGTCTCTTCGAAACGATCAGTGCATTATCCAATATTGATAGTCGGTTATTTAACTATCAAATAACATTCACCAACAACCATCAGATTAAATAATTTTCCAAATAATTTATTAATCTCAAAATATCTTTGCAAGATATATTTCCACCCTTCAACCCTTTGAAAATAGTTTTCAAAATCACTTTTCTCTTTCGGAAGAAAATTCCCACCCAATTGTTTTATTTCCACTGAAAATCGCCAAGCCTTAATATTTTAGATTTTAAAATAATTTAAATCACATTATCCAAAAATATATACTTTTAAATATTTAAATTAAAAACTACTTAAAACACTTTATTCAAAATAATAATTATGAAATTTATAATAATTTCTTATGTAAAACTTAAGCCAAAACTAATTTTAAAATAAAAGTTATTTTATAAGGTATAAATATTAAATAATTATCTTTTAAACCATAATACTAGTTAAACCTTTAAAATAATTACTACTATAATTAATTTAAATAAATATTTACTTTAAAATTCTAAAAAAATTTAAAATAATAAAATTTCTCTAAACATTCTTTTAAAACCACTTTAAAATCTCTAACTTATACTTGAAAATCTTACTTTGAAAACATACTTGGCCTTTCAGGAAATACACTTTCCTTTCCACACCTTTAAATAAATCACTATTTATTTTTTAAATTTTTTTCCTATTCCTTTATAAATTCCCATTCTAAAATTTATATTTTCAAATTATCCTTTGATAAATATTTCACTTCATAAACCCAGTATATAAATTCCATAGTCCCATCTCCTTTTAAAAACACAGTTTCAAACATGTAATTAATTTCCAAATCGATTTTCAAATTTAGTCCATTTTATAAATATAAATTCCTTTACTTACTAAATTTATTTCAAACCTATTAATTTTAGATTTAACTTCTTTACTATGGTTTAAAATCTTATTTGAACCGAAAATACAAATTTCATACCATTCCAAATTTCTTCTTTATCCTTTCCAAACAAATTTAAACCTTGAATTTGAAAATAAATTCTTTGTTCCTTTAAATAATATCGCTTAAGTTTAATAATTCATTTATTCCTATTTGTTCAAAAATCTCTTTTCCCATACTCGGAATTTATTTATTAGAATTTAAAAATCAACTTTTATTCTTTTCCAATTCATTCTTTAACTTATTCAAATTCTCTGTAATTATTTACTTAAAATTTTCTATTTTTTTTCCTTTACAAATTCAATCTTTATACAGATTTTATTTTCCTCAAATACTAATATCTATTCAAATAAGCCATATCATTCAATTATTTCAATTCTCTATAAAATCAGTATAATCCATCACATGTTATCACATAAATCACACTACTAAATGTGAAATAAATTCATCATTTTGAGGAATCCAGTTGGATCCCTTCAACCTGTTTCCCTGCACCACAGATATTAGCACAATAATTTAGAATACCAATCCCGCTTCAAGACGGGATATCGTGGTATAAAGGGTCATCCGCTATTATGTGAGTTGCATAGGGTCTCATCCGCTATATATATAATGCAGGAAATCAGTCACTCCAATATATATACTACTATATAATATACCACATCCAATCAATTCAATCATTCAACCAAAAATTTAAATTTAACCGTTTAAATTTAAATAATAATCCAGATGAGTGAGATTAACTCACCTTTGATTTTTGTTAGCAACCATTCCCATTCCGGCTTGTTTCTCGATTTTTGACCTTGTATAAGCATTAGATGATTTTTATTAATATTCGAACTATTAGAACAATTAATTACCGATTAATAAATTTAATTAATTAATTATTTAATTTCAAACTAGCAATTTTCCTTTTGACATTATATATACATACTTATAAAAATATACTATAGATTTAAAAAATCTAACTTTTATAAATTCCTCAAACATTTTAAAAAAACCCTATATATTTTTCAAAGTTTTTTCTATATATAATTTTTCCTGTTTTATCTATATACATATATTTAAAAAGAAACAGAATTAATTTATACCTTACAATAAATACTTTTAAACGAAAATAGGTATGTGTGTATATATTTTTATACTCCTTCCTTATTGTAAATAAAAAATCCTATATATATATATATATTTCTGTTTATATACCTATTTATTACATTTAAATCAAAACAAAAATTTTAAAACTCACTATAAAATCAATACTGTTATACATTCTCTGACCAAATATACACACACTTCTGCATATATATAAAAGTTCTTAATTGAATAAAATTAGCTTAATACCTTACAACCTTATTGACATACGATCGTCATCAGAAACATATGAAGGCATAGAAAACTAACATCGTGCAAGCTACCTCATCTCCACTCATCGACCATTGATGTCATCTAGTCGCCGCCATCCCTCTACCGTGCAACCACCAATCCCAGCCTCGTGAGTTACGAATCATGAGCAACAAAAATCCTTCATCACTGCAATGCGCTCAGTCCTCCTCGATCGCAGTCCCGCTTCCAATCGACCACGAACCCCCAGTCGCCCCTTCACGCGCATGCGCACGGTCGCGACCTCATGTTCATCGTCCGACTTCGGTGACGCTCGAGAATTGCCTCGAAATTGAATTCGATTTCACATATTTTTTTTATCACAAATACAATTCGCGACTTCATTTTTTATTTTATTTATTTAACTGGAATGAGAATTGGAAAAAAGAAAAAGAGGGCGGCCATTCTTTCCTTCGAACAGCTTAAAAGGGAAAGTGAAAATGAACAAAAGCCGTGATTTAAAACAGTTATTATCTATCGTTCTCTTTTTAATAACAACAATGCGTTTAAATTTCTATGTGCGCTTGACAAATGGAGGAAATGTTGTTTCTTTTGTATACAGGTGTTGGAATGATATAGTGATACAAAAGAAAGTTGATGTGATTAAATTTTTGACTAGTCAATACATACATATATATATATATGTATATGTATGTATGTATGTATGTATATATAAATATATATTATTTAAATTTGAATCGTCTCGAAATTACCACACCAAATTTTGACTTCATATCGAGGCGTGCCGCTAGGCGTTTATAATGTTATACGCCTATTTCAAACATAATGGAAAAGGTTTCGAGGCCTAACTCGATCGTATGGAGAAGATAGCTTTTTGGACCCTTTTATTATATTGAATTTTCGATATAGATTTCAACGCGTTTACCTACGACCACACAACAACTCCGAATGCTATGAAATTTGGAATTCGATATAATATACTATTACGGATCCGATGGAATTGGTTTCGTTAAATTCCGAGACAGTGTCTCGGAAGGCTATTTTTAAATAACGATTTAAACGATATATTTTTAAAACTGAACAAACCACTATTAAAATTCAATTTTTACTCATTTATTATCTTCAGTATTATCAATGTGAATTTTATAAGCCTTCATATTATTTTTAACAAGCTCAAAACTAAAGATTCAATATTTTACTCAATTTTCAAATTATTAAATTCAATAATAATAATTGCCAAAATAAACAGTAATATTTGAAATTCAAGATAAACTAATTTTCAAATATTAAAATCAATTTCAAATATCCAAATTTCTGGGTTGTCACAGCACCTCTATTCAGTTTCAAAAATTTAGCAGGCAAAAGAAAAGCTTTGGACCAATAAACGACCATAGAAAAGCAAACCAATTTGATAAGAACTAGCCTTCCTGCCTGAATTAAAAATCTATTTGCCCACCTGTCTAATAATGAAACAATTTTGGTGTATAGAGGTAGACAATCAGAGAGCTTTAATCTAGAAGTTAAATGTGGTAGGCCAGGATATGTCATATTTGAGTCCATAAGCTGAAGCCCAGAAATTTGCAGCAAGGAAAGTTGTGTTGAAATACCAACAAAAGTAATACTGGATTTGGAACAATTAAGCGGCAAACTAGTCATTTTGTAGAAATTGCTCAAAGAACTAATAACACACTGAATCGAAGAAAGATGTGGCTTAGTGAAAATCATTATATCATCAGCAAACATAAGAGCTGTAACATTTGTAAGCTTACACTTAGGGTGGTATCTAATCTGACCAGTATAGTACATGATATTCATGTATCTGGTGTGGACTTCCATCAGTAGAAGAAATAAATAAGATGAGATGGGGTCACCCTGCCTAATTCCTTGCTTGCTCTTCAAATACCCAACAGGCCGACCATTCAGAACAATAGAGTAGCTAGGAGCTGATATACATTCATATACCCAACCTACAAAAGGCTTAGGAAATTTCATTAAAGCCACAATACGTACTATAGAGGACCAATGTATCAAGTCATATACTTTCATGAGATCAAGCTTTAACATGGCTGATAGAGTTGCATTTGATCTCCCATATCCACAAAGAAGCTCTTGGTCAAGAAGAATGTTGTTAAAAATACTTCGGTTAGGAACGAAAGCAACTTGATTCTAAGATATAATTTGAGGGAGGACTCGCATTAACCTAGAGGCAATGAGTTTGGAAATACATTTGTACACCACATTACAACAAGAAATAGGTCCGAACGAAGATACAGTACAAGCATCAGGAGATTTTGGGATTAAGACAATGTTTGTAGAATTAACTTCAGTTAGAAGAGAGCATTTATTAAAAAAGTTATGCACAGCCTTGTAGAAATCAAGTTGATTTATGTCCTAGCATGTGATGAAGAAAAGAACATTAAAACCATAGGGACCATCACTCTATTTTCTGTTCGTGGCATAAAGAATATGTTTAATTTCTTCATCTGAAACCTTTTCAACAAGCATTGAATATTATACACTGGTCATAGTTAGAAGAGGAATTTCGTATATCATCTCTAGGTCTGAATTAAAGTCAGAGGAATTACCAATTAAATCCTCAAAATAATTAAGAAAGGTTGCATCAATCTGCTTAGGAGAGGAGGCTAGGGTACCATCAAGTGTATGTATCATACGTATATTTTCTTTAGCTTGCTTAAATTTGCTTGAAGAATGAAAAAACTCAGTGCTACGATCACCATAGTGAAACCACTTACAGTGCAACTGCTGTTGTTTTATCCCACTTTCAATATTAAGGGATTTGTTAAGTAATGTGCAGAGCTTTCCTTCCTCCTTCACAGCTATGGGTTCATGTGGGTTATTCATCATAAATTCTTGAGCTTGTTTATGCCTGGTCTTCAAAAGAGTTGACTGTTTTGTTCCATCCTCATGCAATTCTTTTGTCAAGTTCTCAAATTTTTTTAACAAGTTTGAGCTTCCTACAAAGAATAAACATAGGGTTACCATAACAATGTGATGATCATGCTTTAACAACAATTGGTTTGAATTTAGAGGAGTGAGTCCAATCATTAAAAAAATTGAAACTTCTTTTTTCTTTTTTCATGGAGGGACCAGATGAAAGAATCAATGGGGAGGGGTCAGAGAGGATTGGATGTGGAAGATTGACTGAAAGATTAGGCCAATAGGAGCGAGATTTTAAGTTGCAGAAAGCATGATCAATAGTGGTGAAAGTTCTAACTCCACTCCTGCTTCTATTATTCCAGGAAAATATAACACCGGAAATTTGAATTTTGAGGAGATCTGAATCAGTGATGACAATGTTTAAAGGAAGGATGTGCTAAGGGAATAAAGGCTGACCACCATACTTATCATCAAGCTGAAGACAGCTATTAAAATCACCCATGACCAACCGTGGATGAGATTCTTGTCTAAGATAAGGTAAGAAGTCAAAGAGATTTTGTCTCAAAGTAGAGGAGTTATCTGCATAAATAAATGTAATGTAGAATGAAGTTAGAGTTTGCTGACAAATGACTTTAGAGTGAATGAATTGCCTAGAAGATCAGATAGAGGATATGGAGAATGTGGTAGGATCATAGAGGATTAAAATCCTACCAAACTCAGCATTAGTAAGATTATGAAGTAGCTTCCAATTAGAGTTAATGTAATTACCAGCCCTAATAGAGAGAGTGAGGTTAAGTTTTGTTTCAAGAATAGCTATTATTTTAAGATTATATGAGAGAATGAGATTTTTCACTTGATCCAGTTTCAAGTGGCAATGAGCACCTCTTATGCTCTAAACTCCTATATTTTGTATCATCATAAATCTAAAGAGATTGGTGGTTTGTGGTTTTTTTACTCCTAGTTGCAGGAGATTGTGGATCAGCAGGACGATATTTGAATTTTGGATTTTTCTTTGATGATGTTCTTTTATTACTTTCATTTTTACCAAGGGTTGAGTCTTCACACACCTGTTTTCCTTTGTCAATCCATCCTGGAATGATAGTATTATTAATATATGGAAACTGAGCTAAAGTTGAAGGAGGAAGTGATGATGAGAGGGTGAGAGAGATTGGGGGATTTGAATTAAGAGTAGAGGAAGTTTGAAGAGAAGGATAGGAGGCAGAAGCTGTAGAGTCATTTTGCATGGACCAGGCAAGTTCAAAAATGAGATTAGCATAAAAGCAGATGACATATGTTTCTGAAGCATGAGAACCATGCATATTTCTATCATTTGTTGCTATTATTTGATTTTGTTCATTTTCAGGTTGAAATGGAGAAGATTCTTAATTGTTGCATGCAGAGAAGGTGTGAATGTGCACAGTAGATTCACTGCGCACTTAGTTTTTTCATGTATTTTACCACTACCAGTAACTTCGGGGCAAACTGAGGAATATACTATGCCTTCTTCGAGAAACTCTCCCTCCTCAACATCTACTTCAATTCCTTTTGCTTTTACCTTATACACTAGATCTTCTACCCCAAAACTCTCATTTTGGTCATTTGCTAGCACTTGAAAACTATTCACCATACTATTAACCGAGACATAATGGGAAATAGGATGTTGACTAGTACCCACCCCATCATTACCATTAGCACACTGAACAGTCCCAGTGCCAAATACCTCCTTTTAGTTTTCACTAACTTCATTTCGACCAATTCCTTTATTTTTCATTTCATTATAAGTGACTTTTTTCCAAACCTGCTTCTGGTTTCTAGTCTTGCTCAACACCTCTTGTTTTTCTTTTCCTGACTCATAAACACATGGAGGTTCTTTTTCATCATGGTTAACAACCTCATTATCTTTTGGTGAAAATATGCAATTATGATCAGAATGACCAAACTCACTACAAAATACACACACTGCTGGCTTCCATAGATAATCCACTATAACTAGCTGATCCCTGCCATCCATCAATTTACTAGAAAATTATTCACAAGTTTTTTTGTTAGGTTTAACTTCTACAAGACATTTAGCATATGTTATCCTCTCTTACCTCTCTGTTGACTGATCCATGCACCAAAACTTCCCAACCCTTGATGCTAACCAATTAATACCATAATGCGACCGGGCATAAAGTGGAATATTATATAATTTAATCCAAATAGGAACAGAGCGAATTGTTCCACAACTATTACCTACGCTAACATCCTACGGCTGCAAGATGAACAGTTTGTTTCTCATTACGATAGGATCAGCCTCAGAAGTCCTATGATTGTCATCAGCAGAAGTAAAACTAAAGAGAAAGAGAAACCCATCAGACTTAACATTAACATCACCTTTTAGCTTCCATATTCTCTTCAGATTATACACAACCATAGCATAGGGTAGAGGCTTGTCTAGAAAAAACTTCATAAGGCAGTCCTTCCAAACATCAGTACCAGCTTTTATAATTTCACTTGTTGGCATGAGAACATCTCTAGAGAACTGAAGAGGAATTCCCTAAGGAACATAAGTGCCTGCATTACGAGTCTTGGATTTGAAAAGAGATGTCCAAGGCAAAGAGTTAAGAGTGGAAGAAGGGTTGATAGGAGCAAAGGAGCAAAGGAGGTCAGAAGGAACGGAGAGGGGAGGAGGAGAGGAAAGCTCAACGACTGGTTGAGGAGGTGGGTCAGGAGAAGGTGGTGGAAGAATGGGTGAATTGGCTGTGAGAGGGACGGAAAGGCGATGAGACAAGGGAGGAATGGGTAAGTTAGTAAGAACAGTGGAAGGTAAGGGAAGAACAGAAGAAAGAGGAACGGTCCGTATGAAAGAAAGAAGAAAGAGGAATGACTTAATTAGTAATTAATTAAACTCTTTATTTAATAGTTAAACTTATACTGAAATTTATTATTCAATTATTTTAAGAGTATTATTATGTAAATTCCTTATCGTACATATATTTTGATGATTCGAAATTGATTTGTTGATATTATGATAAATTTTACATGATAAGAAGGTTATGAATTGTAAAATATGGGTTGAAGTGAAAAGAATTATTTTGGAGAATTATAAATTATTTTAAAGTATCATGTTATAGAAAATTATGTAATAGTTTCTATAATCATTTTTGATGTGTAAAGAGATTTTGGGATTTAGAAACTACATATATAAACGGATTTGAAAATGATTTACTTTGGTAATTGAATCTTATATTTTGAATGACTTTAATAAACGATAGTTGATTTTTGAAGTGTATTTGAATGTTATAAATTGTATAGAAAAAAAATTTGAGAATGAAATTTTGATATTTAAATCTTTATTTTGGAATTATATTTTATAGTTGGAAATAAATACAATTTATTTGAAGTTTAAATTTTTATTGTGAAATAATAATTGATTATTGAAAATTATTTTTGACTTCTATGAAGTGAATTTGAATGTTATATAAATATTTGAATGTTTGATTCAGTTGTTAAAGAAATATTTGTTAAACATTATTATTATTATTATTATTATTATTATTATTATTTCATTTTTGAATTAAAATTTGGAATTTATATGTATAGTTTCTATATCTTTTGATTTTCTATTTTCCTAAATAGACTTTGATACTGTGAATGATTCACCATTGAAATTAATTTGAGTTATATTATATAACGATATAGTGTTGACATCTTTCTATTGATTTTGGGAGATTCATTTCCATATGACAAGAAATTTGAATAAACAGTTTAGTGATACCGTCTAGTATGGGACTTTCGGTAACACCTTTTTGATTATTCATCGGACTTGTTATATAGAGATACCTAGTGCGTATCGAGTATAGTTTACAAGCATTGAATAATTATTTGAGTATCATGCAATGGTACGAGACATCGTTATGTTATTTGTTTGATTATTTTTTATAAGTAAATGCCACTCAAATGGGAATTACACTCATGTGTATGTGTGATACACATTGAGAAGTATCGTTTCATTAGATGTTGGCTTATAAGAACCGCATGTCGGCCTGCTATTAGAAATATGAGTAGCTATAGGGTATGAGTACTATATGACCATCCACATTGTGTTAGCCTCCTTTATTTTTCGAAAGTGAATTAGATCAACAGTATCCACCCTGGCGGCCTGACGTGGGGTCGTGCCCCAAATCCACGACACCGTAGTTATGTGTCCTTTGATGCGCATCATAGTATTAGTAGTAGTAGATGGATTGTTCCCCATAGCCCCTTGTGTCGCTTAAGCCTACAGTTTGTTAGCATTAGGGGAAAAACATGGTCATGATTGTGGCTACACATAGACGAGCCACTGGTGGATGGGGTCACGATGTCCGTCGAGGTAATGGAAGATTTTAGGAATAGACGATACTCTATGATAGGCAAGTTACCCTGGGTTCCTAGAGTAAGCTTGCGGTTGGCGACTGTTAGTCTCCGTATCTGGTTCAGGGTATATGAGTGTAGTAGATTGAAATATACCTTAAAAACCATAGGAATAGAAGGTTACTTTGTGGTTGGTGTGTAGACCCATGATCTTGGAGCAGGCTTGCGGTAGGCGGTTATAAGTCTCCCATTAGATTCATGGTATATGTGTCTGTAGTGGATTGTCATATATGTCTTATTCCTATAATAAGTTGACTAAACTAGAGATTGGTTGAGTCTGAAGTGTAGCCAGTCCTTGTTATATCCATACGTTTTGATGATTTGATATTTTAAGATAGCCTTTATTATCATTGATTGTTATTTGGACTGTCTGGAATTATTTTTGTGATTTGTATATTATTGGATATCATTTGGATGGTTCAATGGGCTATCTTACATCATCCATTGATTATATGATTTTATGATATTGTATTAGAGCATGCCATGTGTTTGCCCGATTCACTTGATGATTTCATTTTCTATGATGATGTTTTATTGTACGAATGATTCACACATTGGATATTATATTCTTGATTTTTGTTGAATTGTTTGCATGGGTGATGACATTTTATATTGTTTTTTTTTGATGTTTTACGTTATATGATTTTTGAGTTGTATGAGATAATGTTATTATGTTATTACCAGTAAATATCAAGACCATATGTTTATTGACCTTGGATATGGATATATTCTAACTCGTGTGTTATTTATGTAACACTCGGGTCTGTCCGAGACATTTTAGGTATATGTACAATGAGATTGACATTTACATTGGGCATAAAGGAGACTAGGATGTGATATTTTGTATATCAGTCGTGTATTATATAATTTCTTGTATTATATAATTTCACGTATGTAAATTATGGAATTGTATACGGACATATTATATCTCTACTACTAATAAAGAAAATTGGTTGAACTAATTTACTCGGTGTCGTTTTGAAATTCCAAAAACGACCTTGCTTTTCGTTTACATGTTTGTACTCAAACAAAATATCAACGTATACAATAATACAAACAACTAGTGTGCAAATCCCGTGTCCATTCTAGTATATATAATACATATTATCGCTACGATTCTGACTCTGTATTCTCTATTTAAATATTGTATATTTTGTATTGTTCTATCCTGGAGGCACACATGTTTATTGCTTTGTACAGATATTATATACATATAAATGAGTTATTTATTCGGTGTTTAAATACATACTAGTGTTAGCCCAAGTGATACAGCGGAGGCGATTGGCCTGAGGTGGAGTGTAGCAGCGGCAAAGGGGAGGCGACGTTGGCGATTTAGGGTTCCAGATCCGAATCCTATGGGATGCTAGGGGTTATGAGACTGATGCCATTCAACTCATCGTGGGAGTGGGGTTCGGATGGAGGTGGCGGGGCAAGGTCCGTTGGCCTGTGGCGATGGTAGTGAGGAGATGAACGGGGCGATGTTGGGTTTAAACGAGGTCGGGTTTACGATGTGATTAGGGAATTAATTACTTTATTTAATTTATAATTTAATAATGCAACGTTCTAAAATTCGTTTCTTTCTTATACAAGGTTTGAGTCGAATTTCGTTTCTTGCATTGCGTTGGTGATGGAGAGCACCACGACTTGGCATTTGTTTGGATATTTTTTGTTGAGGTGAGTGATATTGTCCCTCACCATGCGATAATTGTAAGTATAGTATTAAAATGACGTTTTGAAATGATTTCTAGCTTTAAAACCTGATTTCTAAAATATTTAAACTTACATCTTATTTTATAGAAGAATTTAAAAGTGTATTAAAATGGTTTTAAATCATATATCACATTTTTCTCATTGACGCCCTACTTTGACGATATTGCTAGACTAAGGCTATTTTTGATATTAATCCCATATTGGTTGCTTGGATGTACTATATTGTATTATTATAGATGCATGTAGGCTATTATAGACGTTTGTGTTCTTATTGGTTGCATGCATGCTTGTTTGCCTAGTTTGGTTAAAAATGTCGTTCGTAGGCGATATAGTAGTAGGTAGTATCCCATAGGATTGAGTTTAAGACATACCGACCGATCAAATGAAAAAGGACGATGGACTTGAGTATGTGCATCGGGCGTCAGAATGGACACCGGAAGTTTTCATTTGGTTTATACCTAACCATTGTTGGTTAAGTACACAACCAAAGTGGGCGTTATCGACTGCTCTGGAGTGGTAGATATTTATTGATGATGGCCAATTTGGCCAATTTTGACGTGGACGCTAGAGAGTCTTTGAGGAGCAAGGTGCAATGGTTCGTTCGACATTCAATTCTTATGTTAGGCCTCTTTGGCGAATGATTTTGCGGTGAAGCAAAGATGCGACTCTTCGACACGATGACTTCAAGATTTGACGATGATGATTATGTGATGGAAAGTGGTGGCTTTGATGATAAATGGCTATACTTTGGGATGTAGAGTATGAAAGGAACTATTGGAGGAAGCTTATGGGATGCATGATGACATTCTATGACTTGCGATGGCTGTCTAAAATAGTTCCAGACCGCAACGACTTCAGACGGGAGTTGTTAGGACAGTTCCGGGATGAGTATGAGCTCTACTGCCGATGAAGTATGGAAATGGATTGTTGATGCTCGAGATAATGAGGTACACTCTTGAGATAAGGGTATATGAGATAATTAGAGTCCCTTGACGTTAGGCCTGATCTGCCAGGACTCCAAAGTCCACTGACATTAGGACCTGGGTAGGGTTATATACTATAATCCGTTGATGTAAGGACATAGTGACATAATGAAAGAGTTCGTTGACATTAAAACCTATCTATACCTTGATGGATAGAGTGGTCGGGGACGTCGATTAGTCCTTGATGATGAGATGGAGTATAGGAGTATCATATATCCCACACACTGAGTAAGTGAATGTGAGAATGGATAATGGATGCTATGTTTGCTTGAATATTTATCACCTTAGGGATGTCACACGATGCAGATATCATCAGTGCAGATATCTAGACACCCTTAATACTTTGATGTATAAATACCCATGATGACTATGATGTAAAGTAGCATATATTCTATGTCATGTGCTAACTCTTTGGATGCAGTGATATGTCAGGTATGATTCTATATACCATCTGTTCTATATACTATACTAACCGTTATAATGTTTTGTGATTATTTATCACTCATGCCAGACTATTGTCTGACTTGAGATTTTATGCTTTGCTTCTTATTATCTCGAGCATTCTTAAATGAGTAGACTAGATAGTAGGTGTTTAAGACACATGGAGTTGTACAGATGGACTATTAGGAGGCAATGCTTTCTCATACCTATGTATTAGGCTTATTATTGCATATTCCGCTGTATAACACTATGGAGCCCTGACGGTGTTTAATTTACTATTACTAGAGGCAGTTTATTATTTGAGTTTATTTATCAGTCGTATAAAATCTATTACTATTTTGTATAAATGTATGAGCCCGTGTACTCTAATTCTATGATTCATTTAGTTAATACTGTCTTGCCTATTTTATATCTGTAATGACTTTTATATTTTATCTGATGCGTTGTGAGATATATGATATGTTATGTGATTGTTTGATGTTTTCTTTCTTTCTTTCCTTAACTTCTATTCTCTTCTCTTCTTTTCTTTTTCTCTTCTTTACTTCTATTTCTTTCCCTTAACGATCGCCCTACATCTGCAGGATGCTCCAGTAGCGCACTATTCGATTATATGAGCAACAGGGTATAGAGCGGTCATTACAAGAACAATGTACCAACACAACAACAACAAGAATTTATACATGTATAACCTTAGCATAGTAACTAATACCTCCATAATCCTACATGATAATATTAGAGAGTAAGCTCTAGTGAGTCAGTATTAAAATATAACATAGACCCGGAGTCACATCAAAAGGTAGTAAACTTGTATGTATCTCATCTCGACCCCACAGTAGGCATGGATGATATGCCATCTATTTTAGATAGCTATCAACATCACACTCCAAACATACTTTAATTATGAAATTATAGCTATAATGATAAGCAATAATAACTAGCGTGCAAACTATCAAACATGTAAGTAAGCAACAAAAATTGACAACAATGAAAATCAGCCAACAACAAGATCAAACAACAACAAATAATATCAAACAGTAGCAAGCAAACATGTGCAATGGAAAATGACATCAAGCAACAATAACCATGAACAATCAACAATCAGCATACAATTAACATACAGATAACCAACCGACTAGTAAAAAAACATATAAGGCAATGGATAATTCAGAAAGAGTCTATACTAACATACATAGTAATCACACAATAACCGAACGTGTATGTCAAACTATAAACTCGAATGATCCTATTTAACATCCAAGATAAACAAAATGCATAAGTGGTGCAATTCCTTTCATGAATATAATATACAAAAGACTGTTACACCTCCTGCTACGAAAAGAAAAACTTACATGATATGTTAGATCATCGAGTCTCAAAACTCTCGAATAAATCCAGCAATCAAAGCCTTAACTTTCCTTTTCTTTCAAATAAAACTCATTCTCCAAAGGAGAAAACTCTTCTAATTAAATCATCATTGGATGACAATCTACTAATGCTAGGGTTTTCTCGGGTTCAAACTCACCTTAACCACACAATGTTAATTATGATATTATACTAAGTGCATTATGACGCTCGCCTAGGAAAGTACCATTTTGTCACTTAGAAAATTATTCGAATAACCATAAAACTAATCGAAAAATTCTTAACCAAACTATCCCAAGCAACCTTAACTATACTGTACATATAATTTGAAATGACTAAAGATCACCCAAAATGACACGATGCCCATTCCAACCCTTTGTTTCCTCGTGAGATTTCTTTGTTAAGCTAGGGTCGGCCACCTAACTCCTCTAATGCGAATTCCAAACTAGTTCCTTGGTTCGACCACTAAAATTTCCTCACATGCCTAGGGTCGAGCTTTGGAAATTCCTCAGTCACCTCAAGAATCTGATTCAAATGCTCGCCTTTAATAATTGAGTGAAAAACCCTTTTTGAACTGGTGCAAACCACCTAGAAACCCTACGATCGAACTAGCGATTAGAAATTGGTACGTAAATGAACCAATCTTTAGAAAACACCCCTTTTGGCATATGGGATTTCTCCCATCACTTGAGGCTTACTAACACAGTGAAAAATAACTCTAACACGAACGACTCTAGGCAAGACACTTATAAGTCATTCGCTCGGTCTTTTGCTCATTACTGGGCATCTACCGAACTCTATTTGGATACAAATCCAAGTCACACTTCATTAACTAACCCCACTCTACTTGAAAGCTCGTGCGTCAAGTTTGAATGGTAGTACTGTCGATCGCTTCACCTCAGCTTTGCAACTAAGTTTACTCATACAAGGTTTATCTTTACCAAAGAATTTACCTACTACGAAAGGTGTCAAGTTTAGCATATCTACTAAGTAACTAGCAATAGATAAATATACTGTTCAAGTATCGGGAGAAACATTAGTGAGTTTCCTAAAAATAGAGCATAACTTGCTACATAAGCTCCTTCCATTTTTTCTTGAGTAGTAGACCTGCTAGGGCCTAGTAATGCCCATAAGGCATAAGTCATCATCACTTATGCAACCCTCTAAAATGTAGGACAATCCTTCTTCAGTGATTAAGCCAATCGCAATTGAAGCACTTACACTTTCCTTCAGTTGGATGACATCTCTTAGCGAAATGCCCCTACATGCCACAAGAGTGACATACTTGGCCAGCTTTCTTCTTTGCATAAGTTTAATCTTCCTTGTATCTTGGTCTTTGTGTTTTAGTTTTCTTTCTACTCTCGCTACCTCTAACTGTACCTCGTGGGTGCTCTTACGGAGGAGAACCATCCAGTGAGACTTTCAAAAGTGGTCCCTAACAGAGATAAGACTAAACAGTGAACCCCTAACTGATGCTTTAAGACCTGATGCAAAATACTTTATCCACACTAATAGAGCATCGACCATCTCAATCCCTAAATACAAAAGATTGAATTGGTCAACATACTCCTTCACTGATAAGCTGCCCCATACAAGATGGATAGAATGCTTAAGCTGCATGCTCTTCTAGATCTTAGAGCCTAAATTCATGCCAAGTCACGAGCTTACCTATCAGCCACTCAAACACTTTGTCCTATCCAGCCAAATTCTCCCCTCTCTAAATGCCGAGAAGTAATCTTCTTTATGAGAACATTCTTTAAACCTATCTTGACGGAAGCCCTTTTATGCACATGTCTACAGTCATGTCTCAACAATAGCCTTAAGACTTAGATATGGCTTCCCTCCAAGGCTAAGGAAATCCTGGCATATCTTAGAAGAGTCCAAAGCTGGTGGAGCTAGCAATACTAGTGCCCTAAGGGCCAAACCACCTCTTACGCCAACCATACCCATTGAAAATGTTCGTGTGCGGTTGAAAATCCCTTACGGTAGCTAAATAGTCTTTGAACTAATCAGGCTCTCAAACTGCCCATCCTCTGTTGCTCATGCACTCTGTCTCTTTATATCGAAAGCCCGACAAAGATACCTTAGCAATTAGCAAAATAAAAATAAATCAAAGTCAAGAAGACAAGTGGTGTACACGGTATAATATAGAAGAAATATACAAGCATGCTCCCTTAACATATCTCCTTTTACTAGATTGATTAACTCAAATGGTCTACTTAGTCCAAGTGTTGAGCCTAATCTCTGATACCAAACGTAACAACTTGTCCTTCGTAATACCCAAAAGTCAGCATCTTACATCATCTCCTGACTTTTGGATATCGCAAAAGATAGATTGTCCAGGTAAAATTAAAACAAAAGACCAAACTAAGACAATGGTAAAATACCATAATGGAAAGATAACATATAATATATTGAATATACTTGAACAAAATAGGACGACAATACATACGAGACCGCACTAGCGGAAGTAACTGATAAAAATATCAATACAAAAAGTTAAAATACATCAACTCCCCACATCACGAAGTTCTAAATAAATATCTGATACAATATGTCTCTTTACAAATAACAAGTCTGTCATGTTGTAACACCCCGTAAAATCAACTCCAATTAAATAGGCAAACAAAGAGAAATTCAGTTAATCAGGGTAGGGATAAAAAAGGAGATTATATAGAAGTTGGAATTTGATTGTGAAAGTTATTCCATTGCATTCGTGGTGAAATTCTAATCTATTTTCATACATAATATGCTGAAAATGAAGTTTAAATGAAGAAGTCATGGACGTTTGAAGTTTTCAAATTTAAATTAGTCTAATTTGAATTTGAACTCATATCCAAATGAATAATTAAATTTGAAGTTTGAATTTCAAAAATTAACCACGATTAAACTTGGGGATTAGGTAAACGTTAAAGTTAACAATTAACGTTAAAATTAACCAAGGATTAAAACTAATATGTAGCGAAAATTAATAAATCTTCCCAAATATATACGTACCGATCGACCCCTTCATTGTGACCGATCGACCCCTAGCGGTCAACCTGTTGAATGTGGCGGTCGACCGGTCATGGGCAAGTGGCGGCTAAGGTTCTATTAATTTAAGCGTACCAGATTTTATTATTTTTAACCTAGTTTCTTCCTACAGTTTTGGTGCATTTCAACCACTATAAATAAGACCCAAGACCCCTTACTTTTATTCACATATACTTTGGAAAAATCAGCACAGCTTTGTCCGTTTACCTCTTCTTAGATTTAGAAAACTCCATTAGGGTTTTAGGTAAGAAATCCTAATCTATCTTTGATTATTATTTAGTTTGTATACCTCTTCTTCTCCAAACTTTTGAATCTAATATAGATTACAAATCCCTTATTATATATATCAGAAAGAAGAGATATGAAGGAGATTATAATGGGCATTGGAAATCCAAAGAGAAGCAAAGCGAAGGACCAACTATAAGTGGAAATCTTAGTTTCTATTTTAGTAGTTGAGTAGTATAGCTTGGATTTGATGTATGCCTTAGGGAGTTTTGGATTACGAAAACATCATATTAAAAATCCCAAAATTTTCCCAAAGTGAAATGCCAATTCTTAGGATTGGAATCTACATTGTTTTGTGTTAAAATAATTGAGTTTTGTGGATTTTATAGTTTATGTATTCTACCTTCTATTTCACTTTTTATTATTCTTCTCCATATCAGATTAAGGGATTTAATTAAGAAATGGTGTGTAAAGGATGAATCTTTATTCGTAGTTTACAGCGCCTATTTCTATAAAGTTTAGTAGAATTTTCCTTGTCTAAATTCATGTAAAAGAAGTTGAATAGAAAGTAGAATTGGTTAAATTGTAAGTTTACATTTTAGGTTTATTCCATTGTTTTAATATGAGATAAATTGGATTTGAATTATGTATAAAAGTCCATTTATTGCAACTTTGGATATGAGCATTTAATCCTTGTTATGGATATTAGAATCCCTTGTTATGGATGTTGAAATTTGGACATTGTTGGTAAAATGGAAGAAAAAGGAAAGAATTGTATTATTATCGTTAAAAAGGAATTGACATTTAACGTTAAGTATTGCGAAATCTCTGCACGCATAGAATAACCAATGCGTATTTATTTATATTTTAATTGGCATAATAAACGTATAATTATAACATATAATTGCCTAACCCCCTTAAGAAAGTAATTTATGCTTTAAGGCGCAATAAAGAAGATTTCTTATAAGGCCCTAATTATGGAACGCTGAGATGGGTATTATATGTAGAGAGAGTATGTAAACTATGACCAAGTCATAGGGATGTGAGGTTAGTCAAAACGCATACAGAAGTCTGCATAGCTAATTTGGATACCAGCAGTGTGACTTTGAGACTAATATAAGCATCTCCTATTATAAGTATTTATAATGATGCGAGGTTAGTTCCAAGTACTATAGGGTAAATCTGCTTAGCTAATCTGGTTGCCAATTCCTACGAATAGTCGGGCTAATATGAGATGTCATTATGAGTATGGGCATAATACAAAAGGCCCGCTTTAGGGTCTTGAGGTATTAGGTGGTTGTTTGAGGGCCCGACTCTTTTCCTTAAATGAAGCGTTAACTGGTCGGGACTAGGTTTAGGCACGATTAAAGATATCTTGGAAAGGTCCGCTTCAGTATGAAGTATTAAGTATCCAAAGAGATTTCCATGCAATGTCTCTTAGAACCTAGAATTTTGATGTTTTGATTGTGACAACTATATAAGTAAATATTGTATGAACTAACCATAATTGTAGGAGAAGATATTATTTTTACTCGAGAAATAGTATAACAATTTGCAAACCATATTCCGGATTGAAGCTTCAACAAAATATTTAGTCTAAGGTCTGAATTTAGTAGTAAATTCATGTTAAAATCTCACCGAAGTGGTATATGCAACCGCAAATAAATTAAAAATTTTCAAAACTTTGATATGCCAGAAAACAAGCAATTCAGCCGGCCGAATAGTATGATTTAGTCGATTGAATGTTGTGCATGTCTACAATTTATTTTGAATATTCATACGGCTGAACTTGCTATTTCAGCCTGCTGAATTGGGTCATTTTTGAACTATTTCTTTGCTGGATCAATTTTAAATCCATTCACCTGGCTGAATTGCTCCATTTGGATGGTTGAATCTTCATAGCAGCTATATTTTGAAAAGACACTTCAATTCAATGAACGAAAACAACTCTTGATTCAAGAGTTGCTTCCATGTTCTTCCATGGCTATCTTTCACGAATGATTACAACTCTTCAATCGCTATAAATAGCCATGATTCCATTGTTTTAATCACATATACTAATTTTAATTCTTATTCTTATATTCTAAATTATCTTTCTCTAAACATTCAATACTTCATTCTAATCACTTGTTCATTCAAGAAAACTTCATTAGTGATTCAATAATCTTCCTATCTTCACGAATAACACGATATACCACAAGAGAGAAGATTATAGGAAGGGTGTATTTTATTGACGTAGCAGTGCTATTCAAGAGCATACTCAGTCAGAAGTATTTTCACTATTTGTATTGGAAGTCCTGTTCGATTGCTCAGGCGATTGATTTTATGTTGCTTAGGCGGTTGAAATCCTATTCACTTTCTCAGGCGGTGTAATACCTGCTCCTCTAGGTTAAGTGAGGGTTGATAGTTAAATTCCAGAAGGAGTCTAGGACTGGACGTAGAATGGGAAGTTCGAACCAGTATAAAAATTTCTGGTGTCATTTACTTTATTATTTTACTTTTATATTTATATTCCGCATAAGTAAATAGTTTAGTTAATATTCCGTATTGCGCAATCCTTAGTCATTATCACTTGGTATCAAAGTAAGGACATCATAAAACCATCACAAAGTTTTTGATAATCAAGTAATATGGAAAATAATGCTTTATCTAGTTTCATTGAAGGTCAATCCATTGCATGACCACCACTATATAATTGTTTGAATTATAATTCTTGGTCTACTCGCATGAGAATTTATATGCAAGCAAACAGACATGACACTTGGAATATAACTCAATAAGAGTATATCATACCAACCATACCATATGCACGACGATCAAACGCACAAAAGATAAATGCTACCTCAAATGCAAAAGCCATGAATTTGTTATTTGTGCTTTAGATAAGAATGAATTTAATAGAGTTAGCATGTGTACAATAACTTATGAAATATGACGTTCTCTTAAAGTTACACATGAAGGAATAAACAAAGTTAAACAAAGAAAGACTTCAATGCTTAAAAATCAGTTTTAAAATTTTAGAATAAAATAGGATGAGACTATAAATGAAATGTATTCTAGATTTCAAAACATATATCACTCATTATTGGCACTAGGAGAAAAATACACTGATTTTGATATTGTCTCAAATATCCTAAACTCTTTAACACATGAATGGAAAGGAAAAGTATTAGATATAGAAGAAGCTAACGATATTTCTACCATAAAATCTGAGGAGTTAGTAGGAAATCTTATGCATATGAAGTAAATTTGCAGGCTAAACGGGATCAAGCCCAAGTTAGAAAGAACATATCATTCCAAGCTAAACAAGAAGACTCAGATTCAGATGAAGATGACATGGCATTTATAGCTAAGAATTTCAAAAATAAATTGAAATTTAGAAAGAACAATAAATTTGAAGTAACAAGAACACCAACAAACCATCAACATCAAATCTCGAATGCTATGAATGTCACAAAAAGGATCACATAAAGAAGGATTGTCCCGATCGAAAGAAAGATAGATACAAGAATGAAAGGGACAAATATAAGAAGAAGCAAGCATTCTCTGTTACATGGGATGATTCAGAATTGTCTTCCTCATCAGACAGTGACACCGATAGTAACTCCGAACAAGCCAATGTGTGCCTTTTGGCTTCAACTGGTGAAGTAAGTGATCTAACCTTTGATGATTTAGTCGAAATAAACTCATAATTATTGGATAAACTAAAAGATGTTAAAAGAAAATATAAAGATATTCTAGAAAAATTTAACAGGAGTGAAGTAGAAAGTGATATGCTCAGAGATGAAAAGAAAATCTTAGAAGAAGAACTTTTCAAAACACAAAAATCTTTATCTAATGCATATTCTCAACTCTCTATGCTATCAAATGAAATTAAAGTTCAAAAAGATAAGAATACGACATTAGCTATAGAAAATCACAATTTAAAATCTAATGTCAAAATTCTTGAATTAAGCAATACTAGTCTCAAAACCGAGGTAGAAAATATTGCCAAAAATGTTTATAACTTTAATAAAGGTAGAGAAAATATTTCTAAAATTACTAATAACCCCCAAACTTCTTTTAATAAGAAAGGGTTAGGATATACAAATTCTTCAATATCTAGTGCAAAGAGGAATATTTCGTTTTATAAAAATTTCAAAGTAAATGGAATTTTGCAAAACCAAAACCAAAACCAAATCCAAAGGTTTTCACGGAAAAAAATACATTTACAACAAAAAAATTATAAAGATTTGGGTGCCAAAAACTATTAATAATTCGATTAGAAATAATTATATTAAGACTTCTATAAATTCAGTTCATAAAAATGAAAATTTTACTTATATAGGAAATTCTTAACCCTCTTGGGTTTGGTTTCCTAAGACCTAACTCTTAGGACCCTAATAAAAAGCGGGTACCAACGTCATCTCTATATTTTTTGCTGGCACCAACTAAGAAGAGAGGAAAGTGGATACTTTATAGTGGTTGCTCGAAAATACGACAGGAAACAAAGATATGTTGACTAATATTATATACTCAGATGGAGGATCTATCACATTTGGAGATAATTGCAAAGGATATATCATCGACAAAGGCGTATGTGCAATGATGGTACATCTAACTTACCTCTTATTACAAATGTTTTACTAGTTAAAAATTTAAAATATAATTTGCACAGTATAAGTCAACTATGCGATAAAGGTTTTAATATATCTTTTTCGAAAAATAAATCTAATATATTTGATCAAAATAAGAATCTAATCTTTGAAGGAACTAGAGAATGTAATATATACATATTTAGTATGAAAGTTAATCATAACACAAATATGTGTTTAGTAGCCAAAGAAAATGATCCTTGGTTGTGACACAAAAGATTTTGTCATATAAACTTTAAAGCAATAAGAAAATTATCTAAAAATAATTTAGTAAAAGGTTTACCAAAAATTAATTTTATAGTAAATAGTATTTTTGATGCTTATTAGTTAGGAAAATTAATCAAATCTACTTTTAAATCAAAGAAAATTATTTCTACATTACAACCACTTGAGTTATTACATTTAGATCGTTTTGGACCAATTCAAGTTCAATCTATAAATCATAATAGATGTGTTTTTATAATTGTAGATAATTTTTCAAGATACACCTGGACAATATTTATGAAAAATAGACACTAAAATCTTTTCTAAGCGAATTCAGAATATAAAAAAAACATTCAAAGCGATCACGGTGGCGAATTCGATAATGATTGTTTTGAAAACATTGTAATAAGAAAGGAATTTTCATGTATTTTCATTTCCTAGAACTCTGCAACAAAACGGAGTTGTAGAAAGGAAAATAGAACATTTTAAGAATGTGCCAGAACCTTATTAAATGGAAGCACTCTACCTAAACATTTTTGGGCAGAATCTGTAGCAACTACTTGTTATGTTTTAAATCGAATCTCCACTAGACCATTAACAAAACATACCCTATATGGACTTTTTAATGGAAGAAAACCTAACATATCATATTTTAAATTTTCGGTTCAAAACGCTTTTTACTAAATACAAAAGACCAACTTGGTAAATTCGATCCAAAATCCGATGAAGGAATATTCATTGGATACTCGGAATGAAGTAAGGCATATAGAATCTATAATAAAAGAACTAAAATAATCGAAGAAACACTTCATGTATCATTCGATGAAACTTTTAAATTTAATAGTAAATATGAAGATGAAGAAATAATTCCTAAATCAAACATCATAGAAGATGATACTGAAAATATTGAAAATAATGTCGAAATTAGCCGCTCAAGGTTACAATCAAGAAAAAGAAATATACAATGATGAAACATTTGCTCTTGTAGCCCGACTAGAAGCAATACGTATTTTATTAGCTTATGCATGTTTGCATAACTTTAAACTATATCAAATGGATGTAAAAAGCGCTTTTTTAAATGGTTTTAGAAAAAAATGTATATGTAGAACAACCACCTCTATTTGCACATGAAAAATTTCCAGATCATATTTATAAATTAAAGAAAGCTCTATATGGTTTAAAACAAGCACCTCATACTTGGTATGATTGTCTTAAAAGTTATCTTATAAATTTTGGTTTTAAAAATTGGAAAAGTAGTTCAAACTTTGTTTATAAAACAAGATAAAAGGTATATTATAATAAGACAACTCTATGTAGATGACATCATTTTTGGTTTCACCGAATGAAAAATTATGTGAAGAATTTTCGAATATTATGACAAGAAAATTTTAAATGTCCCATATGGAAGGACTTTCATATTTTCTTGGATTACAAATTAAACAACTAAGTAATGGAATTTTTATTAATCAAGAAATATATTGTAATAATCTAATAAAATGTTTTGGTATGGAAAATACTTTTGCTAAACCAACACCTATGAGCATTACGGTACATCTCGATTGAGATGAAAATGGAAAAAGTGTTGACCAAAAACTATATCGAAGTATGATTGGATCTCTACTTTACTTAACCGCTAGTCGTCCATATATAATGATGAGTGTACGTTATGTGCATGATTTCAAGCTAATCCCAAAGAATCACATTTTCCGACAGTGAAACGATTTTTTCGCTACTTAAGAAAAATTAAAGACTACGGTCTCTTTTACCCGAAAGAATATCATTTCAAGTTAGTATCATGTAGTGATGCTGACTTTGGAGGATGTTGAACGAATCAAAAGAGTACAAGTGGTACATGTCATTTCATTGAACAATTTTCAGTATCTTGGTTTAGTAAGAAACAAAATTATGTTTCATTTTCAACGTGTGAAGCAGAATATATTTCTACTGCTTTGGCACGTGCTCAAGTAATATATATGCAACAAATACTTCAAGATTTTGGTATAAATCTATCTAAATCAACAATTTATTGTGATAATATAAGTGTTATAAATTTATCGAAATATCATATAACTCACTCTAGAACTAAACATATTGACATCCGACACCATTTTCTTCGTGATAACATAGAAAAAAGTAATATCTCTCTTGATTTTGTATCGTCAGGAAATCAAGTTGCGGATATATTTACTAAACATTTAAATGAAAATGTTTTTCTTAAATTAAGATGCGAACTAGGAATTATGTCATTACATGATTTATAATTTAATATTAAAGTATAAAAAGTTATAAAATAATAAAAATTTAATTGGATAAAAACCGAAGATGATGGCACTCAAACTCTGCACTCATGGGAGATAGTCACTTGACATTCCAATATTCTATTGTATTACATGCTTTAACACCTTACATTCTTTCTATTTAATGTACGGCTATAATCTTTTTATATTTTTTAAGCCTTACAATCTTATATCTATTTATAAGTTATAGATGATAAAAGGAATGGCTGAAATTTAGTAATCAATGTTAACTAGAAACTATAAAACTTCAAAAATGGAAAATAAAACCAATATAATTACTTGAAGAGATTTTTTTTAATAATTACCGTTAATTATATATACATATTCTTAAAAACATGTCGTCTCAAGAAAGTTCCGATCTCTCATAAATTGTTCCAACTTTGGATTCGTCAAATAAATCTACTCCTGTGTATATTCCAGTAAAGATTACTCCATCTCCTAATCATTATACTGGATATAACGACAAATATGCTAAGAAAAACTTAGACTATGGATCATCTTCTACCAAGGAGAAAATAGATGATATTCATCACTATTAGCGTGAAACCTTTAGTTTACAAAGTGAGATGTATTATGAGCAAAAACACCATGGTAGATGAATAAATTTTCTAGAACAATTCGCTTTCAAATTCTATGGAACAACCCCTAAGCAAGATGTGCACAATCCATCTCCTCAACGACCTCACGTGTCTCCAAATTCTTGGGAACAAGGTGCTCAACGTAATGTTTGGTCTCCTATTAATCCATTATGTGATGTCACCAAAGTTGAACCAAGCTCAGACGAATCCAAGACTTCGAAAAAATAAAATCTATGTTTTTAAAAATTTATGTTCATGAAATTAATATTGTAATCTGAATATGTAACACGTTTATTGAAATAAAAATTATATTTATTTTAACATGAGAATAAAGCTCGAAAAATAAATATATATGTAACTTGTTTGTTAAATAAATTTAACTGAACTAAAAATAAGCTTCACCTCAAAAAATCAACAGGTTCAACCGAATGAACGTTCATATATATTTAATTTTTTTTCAAAATTCAATCGACTGAAGTCCCCTATCCAGCCGACTGAATTATACCCATTTTGAATTATATACTTGCAGGTTGCAATTTTTCCCTTTTCAACCGGCTGCCTTCATCGTTTTTGTCTACTGATCCATTTGATTTCTGTTTTTTAAAATGGCCTTGCATGAATCTTAATGCAAGTACCCAATCAAATCTACTTCATATTCTCATCCACCCTTTCATTTTTTACCTACCAAACATTCACTTTTTTGAAAAACCCAAAAACAAACCCTAACTTCTTCAAATTTTTTAATTTTTTCCAATTTCATAAATCAAAATGGATCCAAGATCAAAGAGAGCAAGAGAATCAACAACCGGACCTTCCGAAAGACAAACTCGAGCACGGTTATATAATAAAACAGCGGTTAGTAGATTTAATAGCATGATAAATTCGAAACTTTTGAAGGAGCCTTCATGAAATTTTCAAATTTCAATAGCTATGCAATTAGATAGGTAGCCGAAGCTCATGGTTTCGTTTCACTTATTGGGTATGATTCTAATAATGTTAATATCTACCCTCTTTTAGTTAAGCTTTTCTACGCCAATATGAATCTCGAACATCAAAACCCCCAAAACAAAGATGATTGTATATGGAAATTAGTTTGTAGAGTCAAAATTTATTTGCCCCTCCAAAGATTAGGCCATATTCTAAAATTTCATCCGAGGGGTTGGATATTGACGATGTTGATGTTGATATGTACAATCACGATGAAGTTCCCCATCTTTTCATTTTAGACGATTTAACCATTTTAAAATCTAGTGCCTTGCATCTGAAGGCAAGAATCATCCATCGTTCACTCATTAGATCTCTACAACCTCGGACCCAAAGTTATGAAAAAGTCTACGAAAGGATTTTCAAGCTTTATATGCTATTTACTTCTCTCAACGAGTAAATTTGGGTAAAATAGTATTGGATGAATTTCTTACTGTCAATCATAAAAGGAACTACAAAACGATTCACCATGGTGCTTACATAATGCAGATTCTACAAATTTTAGAGTTCCATGGCCCTATTTCAATTTCATGATTATAGGTGAGCTTAACTCCAAGACAGTTAGTCTAATGGGTCTTCCAAAGCGTCCTAAAAACAACAAATCATTAGCTTTCTAGAATGGGTCGAAAATTGCAATCGAGGAATCCAGCAATCTAGAGACACTAATATTGCTTCCTCCTCCTCTCAAGTTCCTCAATATGAAGAAGAGGACGACGAAATTCATGAACTTCATATTGACGTGCCTCCTAAGCAAGCTCTAGTAACGTTATTGCGGATCAAAGCAAACTTAGTCGACGTTTAGCAAATGTTGAAAAGAACGTTTCTAAAACAAATAAAAAGCTAAACTCGATAAAGGGGTTTCTAAATAAAATTTGGGAAAAGCTTTCTTGTTCTGAATCCACTTCAACATGCGTTCTTGAAAATCTGGCACCATTCTCTTGGATGACCTCGGAAGAAGAAGGAGATGAAGAAGAAGGCAGTGAAGAATTCTAAGCTTTTTTATCGTGTTGCTATGCTATTTAGTTCATGACAATTTGTAGCACTATTATTTCATTTTAGACATACTTTTATGATGTTTTTGTGTTTGTGGTACTTTCTTAATCAACAATATGTAAGATGCTTATTTATTTCTCAAGTCTATATGCTTATATGTCTATGTGAAATGTTTTATTTCTCATATCAATTGTTTTTTCCTTTTTGTCGATGATAAGGGGGAGAATACGATTGATAGGAGGATTATCTAATCAAGAGGAGATTACTTTATATATTTAAAAACTTCATAGTTGTTATCAACAAAAAGGGGGAGAATAACCTAGAATTTTGATGTTTAGATTGTGAAAACTATATAAGTAAATATGAACTAACCATATGCAGGAGAAGATATTGTTTTTACTCGAGAAATAGTCTAACAATTTGCAGACCATATTTTGGATTGAAGCTTCAGCAAAATATTTAGTCTAAGGTCTGAGTTTAGTAGTAAATTCATGTTAAAATCTCTCTGAAGTGGTATATGCACGCACACACAAATTAAAATTTTTCAAAACTTTGATATGCCAAAAACAAGCAATTTGGCCGACTGAATAGTATGATTTAATCGACTAAATGTTGTGCATGTGCATAATTTATTTTGAATATTTAGACGGCTGAACTTGCTATTTCAGTCGGTTGAATTGGGTCATTATTGAACTATTTCTTTGTTGGATCAATTTTAAATCCATTCAGTTGGCTGAATTGCTCCATTCAGATGGCTGAATCTTCATAACAGCGATGTTTTGAAAAGACACTTCAATTCAATGAACGGAAACAACTCTTGATTCCAGAGTTGCTCCATATTCTTCCACGGCTATCTTTCATGAACGATTACAACTCTTCAATCTCTATAAATAGCCATGATTTCCATCGTTTTAATCACATATACTAATTCTAATTCTTATACTCTAAACTATTTTGCTCTAAAGATTCAATACTTTATTCTAATTATTTGTTCATTCAAGCAAACTTCATTAGTGATTCAATAATCTTCCTATCTTCACGAATTACATGATATACCACAAAGGAGAAGATTACAGGAAGGGTGTACGTTATTGACTTATCGGTGCTATTTAAGAGCATACTCAGTCAGAAACATTTCCACTATTTGTATTGGAAGTCCTATTCGTTTACTCAGGCGGTTGAATTCCTATTCTGTTTCTTAGGCGGTTGAAGTCCTGTTTGGTTGCTCAGATGGTGTAATACCTATTCCTCTAGGTTAAGAGAGGGTTGATAGTTAAATTCCAGATGAAGTCTAGGACCGGACGTAGAACGAAAAGTTTGAAGTGGCATAAAAATATTTGGTGTATTTACTTTATTATTTTACTTTTATGTTTATATTCCGCATAAGTAAATGGTTTAGTTAATATTCCATATTGCATGATCCTTAGTCATTTTCAATGTCAGCTAGACAGACATCTATGTGGAGTCCACCTTGGGAATTGGTATTAAATGATGGGGACCTACATCAGTTGAGCTCTTAAATGGTCAGAGTCTGCCTATTTTCCCTTAAAATGTATTAAACGGCTTGGGTTCTCTCTCCCGCATTGTTAGATATTTATGACGTTGGTTGTGGGTTATGGGATTAGGAAGCCTGCTTCAGGGATGGAAGGTATTAAGTGGTTGTTTGAGGACCCACCTCCTTTCCTTATATAAAGTGTTAAATAGTTTAGTTATGTATAGCATGTTCTTATTTAAATTATACTGCCTAAGTACTGAAATAGTAAGGCTCGAGATTTCTATTCACCAAATACTTATTGTTCTGACTCCCGTCTCATTGCAACACAGGTTAGAGAATGAGTTAAAGATGCTTGAAGATGGCGAGAGTGAAGCTTGTGGCAGTTGCTGTCTATCTTTTTGTGTTATTTTCTATACCTATAAAATGTTTTTTTGAACAAAATATTGTAACGGTTGATATTATGCAATGTTTTATGATATTTGAAATGGTTTGAAATAAATGGGTAATATTATTGTTATTATATTTATTCCTTCTGCTGTGAGCTATGAAAGAATATATAGATATCTCTCTTTTGCCATTTTTACCAACTAACAGCTAGCTTAAAATGGGTCTAATTTCGATAGGCCTTTTTTAGAGTGAAATTTAGGCCTGTTCTAGAGCGGGTTATTGCATTTGGTATCAGAGATTAGATTACCTAATCAATGGGGAAAAGTATTACGATGCATGGCGTATTTGTTATTTTCGAAAATATGTTTCAAAAACCTTACCATATATATATGAACACACACATACTTTTTTGAATTTACACCTGACTCTATAATTTCGACTATAAAAGTAGTTGCTTCCATATTCCAAAAGTGTAAACGAAGCAACTAAGAATTGGAAAAATAAATACAGTTAATTTTAAACTTCTTTGTTGGACCTAGACTTCCTTATCATTAGGGATCCTATAAGCTTGCTAAATAATAAGGATAGGAATCATAGAAGGAAAGGTCATAACTCCAAAATTTATTAGGCAACGAATGAGCATTGAGTGAGGAGTTACAAGAAATTAAATAGATCTATGAGACCATTAAGGTAATTATGGGAAGATTAGGAAGAAGTTAAATGGTAACGTTGAATAAGTAAATAAATAAATGGCTTTAGGAAACGGCCGTTAAGGTAATAACAATTTAATATGGACAAAGTGACATTTATGAGAGTAATAAATATAAATGTTATAAATGTTAGGTAATAATTAGATGTTGTAAGGCATAGTATTCATACAAAAATAAGGAATATAGTAGCGAAATAAGTCTCCGTAAGAAGGTGAGCATTAATCATCACAGGAAGATAACTAGATTTTTTTACAGATTGAGTAAGGAGTTCAAACTAAAGAACAATCAAAGCCAATTTTTCAAATCCTACCCTTTGAGAAGGGAAGTGGTAAAAATATTTTTGAAAACTCCTTGAAAGTTTCGAATAACCTTTTTCAAAATATTATTAAGTGAAAATTGTATGTGTCGTACGCTGTATTTTTTTTGGTAGAAAGTGATTTTTGATAGCTTTGGAAATATACTACCATTTGTAACAGGTTTAGAAAATAGTGGTGAAATATTATAAAAACAAAATAGTGGATGATTTTTAATTACTTTAAAAGTTGAAAAAGTCAATTGTTAACTTTTTAATTTAAAATTTGTTAAATTAAAAGTTTTCAACTTTTGATTATCTATTTTTGGATTTTTATATTTTTTACGAATTACTCTACTTTATGAATTTGAAAGCTGGTGTTTTGAAAAGAGAAATTTGGAGATTTATAATTTATAAATAGTTGAGCTAGAAAATTCTAACTTAAAAGGGTTTTATATTCTTAAAGTTCTTAGTTTAAATTTATCGAGCAAAAAGATTTTGGTCCAAAGATTTTTAATAAGGGATTTTTCTTCTGAAAAATGCAAGATTTTTCCTACTATATAAAATTAGACGTTCTTTTCCTTAAATTTCTTTCGAAAGGGTGTACAAATGGAAAGACACTTGATTAGTGTTGGATATAAAGAATATAGGGCTAAGCATGTTAGATAAGATAGATAGGAGGAATATTTCCATATAAGGAAATAGGGAAAATGGTAGTTGAATTTAGGTAGTGATAGAATTGGGAATTTTAATCCAGTAATAAAGAATATAGAAGAGGAGTAGTAGGAATAAGACATGAGTTATCTTTGTTTACTCCATTTTTCCATCATTTGAGGTCATAAAAGGTGTTTTTGGCAATTTAAATGACGGTCAATAAAAAAGAGTTGGGCATTTTTGGAAAAGAAATTGTGTACAGATGAGAATTTTATGCATACGTTTTTCCTATCCAAATTTAGAACATTTTGAATAAGAATATTATTGGAGTTGAGAAGAAAAATATTGCAGGGTATTTTAGGAGTTTCGAATAAAGTTACAAAATGTAACATCCCCTATTTTGAGGCACAAAACTAATCACTATAAATGCTGCAGTCATCTATAGTATTAATTTCCAATGAAAAATGTGGTAATGTTAACGGTATCCATAATATCGGAAGCATAAGAATATGAAATATTTCAAACACAATTTTATAACAATTTTTCTCATTACATTTCAAATCAGCATTTCATATTCAGTACATAATCCTATAACGTTGTCCAGGTTCAGATAAATTAATTATTACAAAATACTCCAAGAGCGACGTATGAAAATGTCCTCCTGGATGATCAGAGTTACAAAATAGACAGTCACAACATCTGTCATTACATATAACATTCAATCAGAGTGGAATAAATTATCAGATAATCTCCTACATAGCTAGTCACGTCTTCGGAAGCTTTATTCGCCAAAATCTACTAAACCTGAAAACCTTAACTCTCAACTTACTCAAATTAAATTTTAAGCACTTAAAAGTTTAAGGGGAAAACATAAACTTCGAGTCAGACATAAAGCCTGAGGTGAATAATAATATGAAATCTTGATTTATTGATATTAAGTGAAACCATGCCGCCTAGCCGAACGGGTTCCACTCACTGATATCCTTTAAAAGCATATCTTTTGCAATCAAAATCCTACAACAAAACTGTTTATAATAAACAATATACAATAACATGTATACATACAATATAAGTAATCGATGGACTATCTATCCCACATCATAGTTTTATCAAGCTAACTATAAACCTATGGTTGACTTAAGGCGTACCAGACATAAAAATGCTCTAACTTGCTGTTGGAGAAAAACTGGATGGTCTGCCCATAACTTACTACTTCTAGGGTCAACTGATCCTAATGGATTTGCAAGCTCACCAATAACCTATCTATACACTGTGTATTCCTTTCTATGTGTAATCTTCTTTTAGTTTTACCCACGACACTACCCTATACTCTGGAATTTTGGACTTATATTAACTAGGGCCTACTTGTTAAAGTATAGGGCATTGCCGTACATCAATCCCATTTGGTCGTCTAATATTCGAGTCATTCTTTTAATAAACATGCGGGTTAACCACCATATTCTTATTTCCATGAATTTTTTTTGTAAATGATTTAACCCTTGAAATCATACTTAGAACAAGGAAAACTATGATCCTTTACTTTATTCAAAATACTTATGCCATGATATATGCTTTACAAAACATTGTTGATGATAACTCGAAATCATTAGAGTCTTTGACCCTCTCAAAACTTAGGCTATAAGGACAAAACTATGTAAAAACTTCTACAATCATAAAACTCGGCGACGTCATCGCCATTGACGATCTTTACCCACTCAAAAGCACGTCGAAGTGTTTTATTTGAAAATATACGAGGATGATGTCGAACTCATAACTTCATAAGTCATAGTGATTGTAACGCCCTGCCTTTTGCACGCTTTCAATCGTCGATAAACCACACACGTCGGACTTAAACCATACAGAAGGGCAGATTGTTATGTGGTAAATAGGAAAAAGCAGGGAAAGAAAAAAAGGATCTTACAGCGGAACGATAAAATATAATAATCAAATATACAGTTCATGAAGCTGTTTTATAAACATTTGATTATATTTATACAATACATATCAGAGTTGCACATACCAACGAATAGTAATCGATGCAGCGGAATACAGTGTAGTGGAACAATATGATATATAATAATAATAATAATGAAATCTTCGTCTTCGTCCTCCAAAAATAAAGTCTTCGATTCCCGAAATGCTCGGACCGACCCAAGCGAATTGAAAAGACAAAACACTCGAGTCAGAACTAAAAGATCTTATATAAGTTAAATTAACTGAAATAAATATGAGTGCAGTAACTCAAGAGATGCTCGGGATTTATATCTCCTAAGGATCCGTTAAACTATTTACTATGTAGTAATATTTCGCTATTATAATAATGTCTAATAGTAAAATAAATTACTTTTAAATAGCATTACGGGGTTACCCATATAGCCTTTCACACAAATAATGCCAATAGTCTATACAGTGCCTGCATATCTCCTGATCGGGAGACTACGAGAAGACACTCCATTGGTACGACACAAATAGAAACTCGTAGTAAGGCTCGGTATGGTAGGTGACACGACACATCTAGGCAATTCCAGGATAGATATACCAATTAGGCTTCCGAGTCAGTGGTAACGCATAGCGCGCAGCTACCGCCCACCTCGAGCCACACCCCCAAATAAAAAATCAAAAGTGGCCATCGAATCAATCCAAATGTCAAAGTATAATATCGAAGGGATGTGTCCGATCAAAGGTGCTACCTCATTAACTCGTCGATCGCTCCTGTTTTCGCCACCTTATGCCAACTCACAGGAGTCGGGTCCATGCATTTACCTTAAAGGAATCGCCGCCACATCATACTTCGTTTTGGAATCTCCACCGCGTACACGGTTGTTAAAGTGGTTTTCGGAGTTGGCAGAGAGTATGACAACTTCCGATCTCGGTCTCTTCAACAACCAAATGTTATTATAACACCGCGGTCTTTTAAAAATAGTTTATACTTTAAAACCAGGGTATAATATCCATTTCAAAACCATATAATCTCGATATCATTTCCCTTTTTAAACCAAATCGATAATGATATCATTTTCGAAATATTCTTTTCTAAAACCATAACAATTTCAAGTTATAATATTTCGAAACCAACTCTTGAAATACAACCTTTCAAAACATAAAACTTTCAATTTCATAACTTTGAAATATAACCACACCACTTAAATGGTTTAAACATAAATTACATTATATAATAAAATAGTGTCTTCACCTTCACAAATCAATTCCAAATATAGATTTAAATCCCCAATTAAACCGTTTCAATTTCCATATATTTCAAAGCTTTAACATTCCACCATTTCAAATGAATTCTTTAATAATTTCCAATATCTCAAATTCAATTACTATTATTTAGCTTTGAAATGCTTACTTAATAAATCATAAATCATTTAAATAAAACCTTTAAACTTCAAATAACTGGATATTCTTTCAATTTAATTAACTTGAGAATATTCATTAAATCGACTTGATATTCATTTACATCTAAACCAAAATCAAGTTATTAGATCATACCTTTTAAAATTTCTCAATTTATTTAAATTCAAATCAATTATATTCAAGAACAATTCTTATGTACTTTAATTCATACAAATTCACATTTATCTTCCAACCTTAATTTTATTTGTGTCATTATAAACTTAATCTACAATAGAATTTAAATAGATACTTACCATTTTATATAGAAGAGATCAAACTTTATAATTAAACTCATTTTTATTAATCAGTTTTATACATAGCTTAAATTCAAGCATTTTAATAATATTTATATAATATCAAAAATCAATATTCATTTAACCATATTATATAAAATAATCAAACTTTATTATTGGGCTTATTTTATATTTCAAAGCCTATTTATACATAGCTAAAATCAATAATAAATTTGACGTTTATATAACATCTAAAATCAATATTCATAACCGTATATTCCTTTCCAAAACCATAGAAATTCATTTCAAAATATTTTTATATACATATAGACTGTGGGGCCTGTATATAATTTTCTATCCTATGGTCAAGTGATACGGATTTTATCATTTCAACGTGTAATTTAAAATAAAAACTTACAGTTATATATCATTTCAAACCGCAATCCCGAATGAAATAAAATGCACAACAACTTGCAGTTTAAAATAATATATAATACAACATCCATTCATCCATCATAAAACCATACATCCATCACAATCATCATACAAAACAGTCAATCAATATCAATATATAACTGATAATATAAAACAGGTAATTAACTGGCAGTTATATTCAATAATAAATTAAATAACGATTAAATTTTAAATAAATGCAATAACTGAGTTGGTGATTAAAAATATACGAAAAAGTCATAATTAAATGCATAATCACAACAAATTTTAATTTAACAAACATAAGAAATTTTAGAAGTTGTGAGTTGGTTAAAACACCCACCTTTTGAATTTAAATTGAATTCAAATCCAATTTAAACCGAAAATTGCACAGTCTTGGAATCGGTCCAAACCAGTGCCAAAATGTCTGGAATTCCAATACGACCCTAGCGGAGAAAGCCACGCGTAAATTGGATCACGTATGAGAAAGTTATATGAATTAGATCGATTAAATTTTAAATTTAAACAAAATAAAGCAAAAGAAGGTCACCACTACTTTAGACACGTCAACAGCGTTGGCCATTTCCCCCAAACCCAAGTGAATATACTCCTGGATCAAACAACAAATTTGAGCCGCCACGCACTGATGAATGTCGTTGCCGCTAGGGCCACGCGCCCCCCTCCATTGCCGTTGCGCATCATCCTAAGGCTCCCCAACCTCCACGTCATCCAGTGCAATCGTTGATCGATGCCCTAGAGCTGCAGCCGCCGCTCAGAGTTTTTGCCCTAGATCGAATTAATTTGCTCGATCCAGCCGTTGATTCGACAAATAAATTTCGTCGATGCCTTCCACTCGAGACTCTCCACAGCCCGGTTCCATCCATTTGACGATCCGTCGTCGTTGATTGGAGCCATATGGACGGCCGAGAATTAATCATTAATTTATGAGCAACAGGTGAATCGATTCGAAAAATGAACAATGAAATTGGATTGCGCTCCTCGAGAGCTTCGACATATATTTTTTATGAATTTTTCCGAGTAGTTTGGATTTTTGAAGTTGATTTTTGAATGGAATTGGATCTGGAATTTTGTTGTCTGCCATTGAAGAGGAGAGATAGCTGAACTGCATACAGACAAATGAGAATGAGGGGTATTAGGGTTTATAACCAGGTTTATATAGGTATGTCAGAAATTAGAATGGATGGATAAGGTTGGATATACGCGTTAACGACAAAGTGGCCCAAAAAGCCCGTTCTGACCCGGAATAAAATTGGGTAAACCCATATATCAAAATAGGTGTTTAAAAATATTTTAAATGCGATGGAAAAAGTTTCACATCCAAATTCCATCGTATGAAGAAGTTATGCTAAAATCAATATTTTCAAATTGATTTCAATTGATTTCAATTTATCGATTTCAAGGCGTTTCGAGTCCGTACGATCAAACGACAAGTCCGATCGCTACGAAACTTGAAACCCTACAATAATTCACCGTTACAGATCCGATCAAACTGGATTCGTCGGAATCCGAGTCAGTGGCCAAAATGGCTATTTTTCCATTAAATAAATAAATTAATAATTAATTAATTAAATCAAATTTTCATTTTAAATTCTATAATTGACCAATTTAATCATTTTTAAATTTCTTAGTCCTTTATACTAATTTAAACAATTTAGGTATCCATTTAGAGTTAATAAATTCATCAATTCCAGTATTAACCTCAATTTATTGACTTCGGAATTTATAAATAAATTTCAAAAATTCCATTTAATTACAACAATCAAAATTATATCCATTCATTATTGTCAAATAGATAGATTTCATTGGATTCAAAACTATTGCATTAAAATTTTCTTATTCCATCTTCATTTCAATTAACGAAAAAATTAATGTTAAATTCTACTTATTTCAATAAACTCAATTATTTCACTTTAATTTCAAATAAATAAATAAATCCTGATTCCCATTCTTTAAATATTTAATTCATTTAATTGCAATTAATCCTTTTATTTAATTTTAAATTTCGATAAATTAATAAAGCTTTATTCCCGATCCTTATAACTCACAAATTATCCAATATGAACAACCTTACCATTACTTACAAATATTACCTTAATTAACATTAACATAATATTAAATTATAATTACTGTAACAAAGTTCGAAGTTTTAAATTTACAAGCTACATACACAGGTAACATACAATAATCGTTACCGTTAACCTTCAGTCACATTAATAGGCTTTTATTGCTTACAAAACAATGTTAACATTTATTTTCATAATGCTAATTTCATTCACTCTATCCGTTACTACATTTATATCCATTAAATAATTTAATTACCTTTATTCAAAATAACCGTTTATCACCAATATACTCTTTATAATACTTGTATGGTTATTCTCCATAAACAATTACCATCCATCCTATTATTTCACCCATTATTTATAATTAAAATCTCAATTAAATTTATTTATCTTCATTTCATTCTTTTATTACACCATTTATTACTTTACAAACTAAAATAACATTTAAACTCATCAATGTAATACCAAATTTCATTTTAAATCCAATTGATTTCCAAATCAAAGTTTATACATATTTCAAACAACTATTATAATTACTCCCAGAACATTGGTTTTATTAAATGACCATTTATTAATATTTAATTTCCTTAATTTAATCCAATGCTTAAATTTTGTTTCATATATTCAATTTGTAGCTATGTATACGTCTTCATTAATTCCACTGATTTGCATTAACTCATTCCATAAATCTACATCCAATTACTACCTTAAAATAAGTTTACGTTTCTATTAATTTCCATTCACACTTCCGTTATTTTATATTACAATCATTAAAGTAACGTTTATCATCAACACAAACATCATGAATACTTATCAACCTGCATCAATCCTTATTACATTAATTTACGTTTTATCCCATTCTAACTTAATGCGCACATTAATAAATTCGTATTTACATCCACTTCCATATATAAATTTTGTAACCAAGTTATAACATTTACATTTTTTTCTTATTTTAATTAATTACCAAATATTCCTATTTACACTCAATTATAACTTTGCAATCTTAACAAATCCATAAATCTATTTACTTGGTTTCAAACTTTTTATTCATCAACTACTGCCCTATAAATAAACTAACGTTTCTATTCAATTTAAATTATTTCCAATTAATTGCAATATAAATTTTAAATTGTTAATTTTAATTTCAATTGCTACATCTAATTTCTAACATTCATTTCCATATAAATTATAAGATTTTCATTTCTTTCTAAATTTAAATTAAAAATCTTATTAATTTAATTCATTTGAAACATCGAATTTTACGGGTCGTTACGGTGATAAACTACAAAAGATTGAACTTTGGCAACACATAAAAAATTGACATCAATGCCTCAACGAGGTTATAAAATTTAGTAGATGCGACGTCGATATCTATCACATTGGCATGGTTAAAACATTATTGATTAAGCTCAATGACTATAAAAACATGGGTTAGGCTCGAAGATCGGTTAAAGACATTGACTAAGTTCCATAACAATATTAAAAGCGACATATTATTAACTTGATGGCAAGTTAAAAGTGGCAAGAGTTAAGCTCGTTGACAAGTTGAATGTCGTAGATTAGGATCGACAACAAGTTGAAAGAGGCATGGTGTAGGCTTGATGACCATCTGGGTCATCGATGCAAAAGGCTCGAAGTGGTATATGCAGCATACATGCTTTTTAGTAAAAATGCAGAATGCATGCGCCTCGACATGTCCATATCGAGTCCTTTCTCTTTATCTTTATTACCTGGGCCTCGACGAGGCTCAAACCCAATCCGTTTAATGCCAAGCTCGTTGACATCATAAGACAATGTTTTATGCTTCATCAATGACACTAGGATGTAGTGAGATGGGGCTGACATAGCCAATATTGATATGGCAAGATGGTAATTAACTTGAAAATTGCAACTTTACTGTCAAAAGCATTTTCTTTTCACTAAACCTCTATAATTTATCAAATCCTTATTGACTATCAAAAATTTATCAAATTCTTTATTGAAAAACTTCCATATGCCATAATTTTCAATACTAAACATTTTTATAATTTAACCCATTTTATAAACCTTTTAATTAAATAAATAGGCCTTTTAGACATAAGCAATATATTTATCATTCCTAAACACTTTGGAAAAATCTCCAAAAATCATAATAAATCAATTTAACCTACTCTTCGACATATAAAAATTTCAGGGCCAAAACTTATTTTTAATGATTAAACCCGAAATTAACTAATTTCTCCACTTAGAAAATTCATATAAATCCATACTTAGTTGGAAAATTATGAAATTAGAAACCCACTTCTAGAATGATATTTTCTTAGATCATATCAAAATCTCAATTCATTTGGGTATCATATGATAGGTTTTCCATCTCAAGCATATCACTAAATTTCATATTTAAATTCTAAAAAGTACCAACAAGCATATAATAATTCAAACTACTAAAACATGGCATAATACTTTTAAAAGAAATAGTTTTACACCTAAAATCAAAAAAAAGTGAGATGTATATTCATTATTCACCATGATTTGGATTAAGAAGATTAAGATTTGTTTTGATTTGATTACTCCTAGCTTCCTACTCGCTTTCCTGGGCTTTTCCTTTTGTTTTCTTCTAGCTATGGCGGCCGCTTTGTATGTTTAGTTTGTATGTGTGTAAATGAATGGAGGACATGAAATAGATGGGTTTAAGGATAGGAGCGAAGGCTATTCCCATTCTGCCCTTATCTTATTCCTCCTTATCTGTAACGATCCATATTTTATCACTTTGATTTGTAATATTTAATAAAATTTAAATATTCAAATATAGGGTTATCAAAACATAGATAATCATGTTTCACATTGTTATCCTACCTTTTGGCAAGGCTGGGATATCAAAGAACTGGCTGAAAACCAAGGATCGCTCATCATGGATATCGAATATGCACAAGTTCAACATGGATGTCGATGAATTTTTTCCGAGTCTGGATCAGACTACAATTGATAAGACCCGACAAGCGAAGCCATGAAAGCCAGCATCCCAAATTTCAAGTCAACCCGAGTTCGTATGCTCAAGTTATGATCGATGCAAATTGGACGTAATAGCCTCATTTTCTTATCCATCGGTAAGCCACAGTTCAAATCGGTCCGGTTCGTATCCATCGTCAAGCCTTGGTTCGTATCGATCCATTATCGCATGCTTCGCATCAATTAGTCTCTTTTGTTCGTATCGATCAAGCTACTGATATTCGAATCTATCTAGCCACTTCGTATCCATCAGTTGAAAGGTCATGCTCGCATCCATCAGTTAGCCTTAGTTCGTATCCATCAAACAATCACTGCTTCGTATCCATTGAGTAAGCACTGTTCGTATCCATCACAACATTGCTTGTTCGTATCCATTTAGTTGAACCAACTTTGATCGATACGAACAAGAGCTACTTCCATCGATGCGAACAGGGCATACTACAGATCGATATGAAAAACACGCAACTGATCGTTTCGAACAGGACAACGACTTCGATACGAATAAGGCATGATCTTTGGAAATGACACAGTCAACTCGGCATAAACGGTGGATCGATTCGAAGAGTGCGCTCCATGTCATCACTTGGGCATGCACAGTGATCGATTCGAAACAAACGGCCTTTCGAAAAACTCCATCTCGTATCGATCATAAGTCAAGATCCATAAGTCCAAATGTTGTGAAATTTTCACAGGAGCTTATGTACAAGCTAAAGAATGTCCACACCAAGTTTCGACTCCATTGGACAAAATCTTGATCGATACGAATTGCGTTCGTATCGATCACGGATCGAGTCGAAACTTCATAGGATAGATCGCACAGGCCCCCTACATGCCAGAAGAGGTCTCCCGAGATTTGAGCGAATAACAACCTCCTACGCCTATAAATAGAGCCCCAGGGCCTATAAAAGAGAGATCTTTCTACTCTCGAACGTCCAGACTCTACCGGATTCAACTTGCACTTCATCACTGCCGTTATACTTGAATTTTAGAGCTATAATTCTTTGTTATTCGTTGTAATCGATTGTAATCATCAAGTGAATATCAATAAAGTCATTAGCTTCAGAGTGGACGTAGGCCATGTCGCCGAACTACTATAAATTCTGCGTTGTTTACTGCTTTCTTTTGATTTTTTTGAGTGTTCTTCATTTTTTATTCTCTGCATACTACCCATCTGAGATCTGTGATTGTAAACTGGTGCTTTCATCGATGATTGCGTGTTTGTGACCAATTTTGGCATAAACATTTTGGTGCTTTCACTGAGAAAGATAATTCAGGGTTTCTATCGCTTAGAAGTAGAATTTGAATTAAATATTCAGATCTTAAACGCTATGACAAGGCAATCAAGCAGAAGGCAAGACTGGAGAGAAGTCAACACGAAGGGCAAGAGGCTTCCTTAGGAGAGAATCAGACATCAATCTTCATCACCAGGGAGGAAATGGAAGCAATGTTCAAGAGACAAGAGGAGATGATGCAGAACCTACTCCGACAAATTGGACAAGTTAGAGTATAGAATTAGTGAAACGCAGCTACAGAAGATGTTGGAGATAGATGTCGGGAGCACGGAGCAACCAGAATCCAGAACGGAGCGGGACCATCTGGCGCGACGCCAGAACTAGGGGGCACTCACTTAGACCATGTTTAACCGATACCGAGAAGAGCATCAGGAGGACTCGAGCAGCATGGCATTGGTAGAGGAACGGGTGATCAACCAGGAGAATATAATCTAGGATTCCCCCGCGAACTTGGGGGACAGGTCGAAGGCAGCGGGCGAGGACTACAACTCGGAGGTAGTGACAGATTGGAGGAGATGGTTAGACGAGCTATGAGAGGTGGATTGGTAAACAATGACTTAGAGGATGCGAATAGGAGTCCCTTTACTTCAACTATCAAGCAAGCTAGGAATCCACCGGATTTTAAGCTACCGTCATTGGAGATGTATAATGGGAGGACGAATCCTATGGTTCATCTAACGAAGTATATTAGGCATATGGAAGTGCTGGGGGAATCAGAGGAAGTCATGGTCCGATGCTTCCCACTATATTTGGCTGACATTGCGACACTATGGTTTTGGCAACTGGAGAGTGGCTCCATTGGAACATGGACTGATTTGACTGAAAGGTTTATGAGGAAATTCAAAGCTTACATTTTGAGGCTCAATAATGGGATGAGTTTGGCAACGCTGAAGTAAAGAACTGGAGAATCTTTGAGGAGCTTTCTGACGCGATTCAATGCAGCGACAACATCGGTGGATCGACCAGATCCATCCATGGTTTTGATGGCAGCTGTATCTGGCATAGCTGATGGCACATAGTTCAAGAATTCATTGACAAGAGATCCCCCTATGGATCTAGGGGAATTTTATCATGAGGCTGAAGGATTTCTACGGTTGGAAGATACAAATGCTGAAAGAGAGAGGGAGAAGGAATCGATGTTTATGCAGTCAAGGGTGGAAATCCTCCTGAAAATGGGGCAGAAACTGGTAACGGGAAACGAAAGGATGAGGATAACGGTGATGGATCAGCGCGACCACAAAAGGAATCAAGATTCACCTCATATACAGAGCTGAACGAGACTTTGGAACAGATCTACCAGGACACCAAAGGACAGGTTCCTTATCGAAAGCCGATGAGGAGAGATCCAACCAGCAATGAAAGAAGGTCAAACAAGTATTGCTTGTCCCATGAGTTGAATGGTCATAGCACAAACGACTGTAGACAATTGAAGGATGAAGTCGAGTGGCATATCCGGAATGGATTGCTATCGCAGTATGTGAGAAGGAGGGCCAAGATGGAGGAACAAGAATGACCACCGCCTGTACCAACTGGAGACGGCTCAGGATCGAGGCATCAGCTTATTATCAATTGATTGAGATAATGACGAACAAGTGGATAATTCCACACCGACACGATTAAGTGGTTTACACATGTACATGACTGCGAACGATCCTCAAGCATGCTCTGATACAACTATAAATCACATCGATGTTGGTGTTAGTGCTCTGACGTCACTTTTTTCTTTTGTTTTTTGCTTCTCATGTTTGGATTTGATTTTGTCGAACATTTCTGTTGAAAAACTCAGTTGAATTGATATTTGGTTTTGATAATTCTAAAATGGCTAAGCTACTTACACATGTACGGGGTCACGAAAGGTCCTTAGGCATGTTCTGAGATGGCGATAAACCGCCGTAACAAACAATCCAGAAACCCACTCGAACGTGAAATTTTGTATTGACGATACTAAGTCTCCCCCGGGCATACACACTCGCCTCGAACAGCACCCGATCGCAAACGGTCACAATTCGCCTCGAACGGCAACCGACCACGAACGGTCACAATTCGTCTCGAATGACACCCGACCATGAACAGTCACAATTCGCCTCGAATGGCACCCGACCGCGAACGGTCACAAATCGCCTCGAACGACACCCGACTACGAACGGTCACAATTTGCCTCGAATGGCACCTAATCACAAACGATCACAAAATTTCCTTGAACGGCACCCCGACCGCGAATGGTCACCATTCGCCGCAAACGGCATCCGACCGCAAACGGTCACATATCACCTCAAATGACGTACGATCCCAAATGATCGTCATTCGTGGTCAGATAAGACTATCAATTACTTTGCAGGTCATCAACGGGATATGAACATCCAGCTTATGGCATTATAAAACACACCTTCCTACCGTAAGACATGTTTTGGGTGGCAAGTGTTATCCCGCCTTTTGGCAAGGCCTAGATATCAAAGAACTGACTGGAAACCAAGGATCACTCATCATGGATATCGAGTATGCATAAGTTCACCATGGATGTCGATGAATTTTGTCCGAGTCCAGATCTGGCTACAATTGATAAGACACAATAAGCGAAGCCATGAAAGCCAACATCCCAAATTTCAAGTCAATCCGAGTTCGTATGCTCAAGTTACGATCGATGCAAATTGGTAGAAATAGCCTCATTTTCATATCCATCGGTATGCCACAGTTCGAATCGATCTGGTTCGTATCCATCATCAAGCATTGGTTCGTATCGATCCATTATCGCATGCTTCGCATCGATCAGCCTCTCTTGTTTGTATCGGTCAAACTATCGATATTCGAATCCATCTAGCCACTTCGTATCCATTAGTTGAAAGGTCATGCTCGAATCCATCAGTTAGCCTTAGTTCGTATCCATCAAACAATCATTGCTTCGTATCCATTGAGTAAGCACTGTTCATATCCATCACAACATTGCTTGTTCGTATCCATCTAGTTGAAGCAACTTTGGTCGATACGAACAAGAGCTACTTTCATCGATGCAAACAGGGCATACTGTAGATCGATACCAAAAACACGCTATTGATCGACTCGAACAGGTCAACGACTTCGATACGAACAACGTAAGATCTTTGGAAATGACATGGTCAACTCGATGTAAAAGATGGAATGATTCGAAGAGTGCGCTCTACGTTATCACTTGGGCACGTGCAGTGATCGATTCGAACAGATCGATTCGAAGTAATCGATTCGAAACAAATGGCCTTTCAAAAAAGTCCATCTCGTATCGATCATAACTCGAGATCCATAAGTCCAAATGCTATAAAATTTTCGCAGGAGCTTACATACAAGTTAAGGAATGTCCACACCAAGTTTCGACTCCATTGGACAAAGTCTTGAACGATAAGAATTACATTCGTATCGATCATGGATCGAGTCGAAACTTCGTGGGATCGATCGCGTGACCCCCCCACATGTCAGAAGAGGTCTCTCGAGATTTGAGCATAATATCAGCCTCCTATGCCTATAAATTGAGCCCCAAGATCTACAGAAGAGAGATATTTCAACTCTCGAACGTCCAGACTCTGCCGGATTCAACTTTGCACTTCATCACTGCTGTTGTACTCGAATTTCCGAGCTATAATTCATCATTATTCGTTGTAATCGATTGTAACCATCAAGTGAATATCAATAAAGTCATCAGCTTCAGAGTGGACGTAGGCGAGGTCATCGAACCACTATAAATTCTGTGTTGTTTATTGCTTTCTTTTGAATTTTTTGAGTGTTCTTCATTTTTTATTCTCTACATACTACCCATCTGAGATATGTGATTGTAAACGGGTGCTTTCATCGACGATTGGGTATTTGTGACCAATTTTGGCGCAAACACACGTCATAATTAATAATGGTGATTTTTTTTTTGGAAATTTTTTACAAAAATATATTCTTTGGAAAAATATCGATAATATGACCAAAAATCGTTTTATCAATAAACAACCTTTTACCGTCAGAAGTCGTGCACGATTTTCTTACATACAATTATTTCTCTATTTAAGAAAGAATGTGTAATAAAATTATTTACTTTATTTTTGAAAATAAAATGTCTTTATGACATCATCAATGATGTCATCTTTTTTAAATAATTGATTTTTGAATTTAAATTGAGTTTAAATGATTTAATAATTGTTTTAAAATCAAATAAGGCCATTTTAATTATTAATTAATAATAGAAATATCATTTTTAAATTATATATATATATTAACTAAGAAGTAAAAATATGGCCATAAATCGGATTCCGAATTCATAGCGGTTTAACAAGCGGAAGTTGTTCAACGTTTTATGTTATGTGTGACATACATGTACACATATATAGATATAAACATCCATCTGCACATATATACACCTTAAAATTAACATTTACATTTACTAATCGTAAATAAAATAAATATCGTGATATTTATAAAGGAGTAAATATAAGTAATGATGACATATCTCTACCTTAGTCCACATTATCATTCAAATACATTCCTTAGAGCCAAAGAAGAGGCATGAAGTGATGGTATGGGGGTGGGCCATGCACATGGAGGCGGAGTGGTGGTGGTAAGGTGGAAATATGATGTGATGTTTGGTGAAAATATCATGATATTTTGATTCAAAATTTTGCCTGCAAATACAGGGCATACCTCTTCACTTTTATTCACACTTCCTCCTCTAATTTCCTAAGCTTTCTTATTTTTCCTCTTCATTAATAGCTTCCATGGACTCTTAGGAAAATTCAAAAATAGAGTCGAAGTTCTACCAAATAAGTCATAATATATAAAGAGATATACTACTTTGAGTTTGAAGCAGAGTTAGTAATCTCCACTTCCTTTTCCATTTAGGCCGAGCTCATCCAAGTACTCTTCCACCCTTATAAGCCCAAGGCCAAACCTCCCTAAGTGTCCCAGAGCAGGATTCATATGCTTCGTTACAGGAATATCGGAGCTATAATGATTCCGTAGCATTTAAATTTAGATTGGGAAAGCTATTAAGTGAGAAACTTTACTAATTTTTTATTATAAAATCTATAATGATATGATATAATTTCTATGCTTTTTATTATGGTTGTTTATCACGTTTGGATATGATAATATGTTTGCTTGGGTATGGAAACAATTCATGTTAAATGCACATCGAATTTACACGAAGAAATCACTTTCTTCTTATGTATTATAAAAGTGTTATGGTATAGTTAAACCTCTTTAAACATGAATAAAATGGTTTAAAATGGTTTATAAATATTTTATAAACATTAAAACTCATTTTGGAATTTTTTTAAAAAGATATGAAATTGAAGTCAAAACAAGCGCGTCGCGTAACGGTAGCTTGCGATTTCGCGTTGTAAAAGTTAAATCAGTGTGTAAAATGAATTATAGCTTGGAGTTATTCGAAAGGCGTGCACAATTAGGCAAAAATTTTGAACTAGACCGGGCTACTTTAAAATATGATGGTGTTTTTTCGTAGTAGTCCAAGGGGTTAGTTCACTTTTGGGCGTGCTTCGTTTGCTTTGCTTTTCTTTTTTGGACATATTTGGCATGGCGCTAGAACCTTGTTTAGAGATGTTTTTGCTGGTATTGATCCAGATTTGGAGGCTCAAGTGGAAGTTGGAACATTCCAAAAATTGGAGATCCAACTACAAAAAGACAAGTAGTTTGATACAAGATTGCTCTGGTATCTTTATCCTCTATCTCTATTTTTTTCTCGGGTACCCGAGAAAAAATAGAGACTTGAATCAACTTCTTTTCGTTGATTCTTTACCCTCTTTTTTTATGGTAATTGATCCCACTCAATCAAATGAATAGATGTGAAAGTTATAATTGTAAACCACGATCGAATCTATGGAAGCATTGGTTTATACATTCCTTTTAGTCTCGACTTTAGGGATAATTTTTTTCGCTATCTTTTTTCGAGAACCACCTAAGGTTCCGACTAAAAAATAATGAAATAATTTTTCATTATAGAAACTGAAGTAATTGGCTCTCATATCAAGTGTCTCATTACTTCAACAAGTCTAGTCTCCGTGTTCCTCGAATGGATCTCTTAGTTGTTGAGAGGGTTTCCCAAAAGCGGTATATAAGGCGTACCCCGTAAAGCTTACAAGTAAACCTGATACGAAGATGGCGACTAAGGTTGTTGTTTCCATTTTTAGAAAATTTCAAGATCACAATGGATCTACGATAAGATCGTTTGTTTATTTACAATTACAATGGAATTGTATACAAAGTCAACCGATCTCATCCAATGATTAAATAAGATTTATGGCTACACAAACCATTGAGGGTAGTTCTAGATCTAGGCCAAGACAAACTACTGTAGGGAGTTTATTGAAACCATTGAATTCAGAATATGGTAAAGTAGCTCCGGGCTGGGGACTACACCACTTATGGGAGTTGCAATGGCTTTATTTGCAATATTCCTATCTATTATTTTGGAAATTTATAATTCTTCCATTTTACTAGATGGAATTTCAATGAGTTAGGTTTATAAGAACTATGAACCACTAGTTTTTCAATCAATTTTTTTTATTTAAAACTTGGATTTATAGACCTTTTTGGTAGTTCGACTGTGTTATTTCTTTTTTCAGTATTTTCGGAATATGAGCACGTGACTTGTTATAATTGATCCTATTGGTAATACAGAGAACGGCCTGTCATCTCTATTAAGATGATTCCACCCCATCGAATATTTACTCTAATATCTAGAACATGGAATATTATAGAAAAAAGTAAGAAAAAAATATTCTAACTATGATTCATACCTATTATTTAGACCTCACAACCGGACTAATTTTTTTTTCAGATGGGTATTTCCTAAATTAAATAATTTTTCTTTCTTTAGACTTATGAAATGAATTTTATCTGAAGAACAACTTCTTTCTCTAGATTTTGTTGAGTCATTATATCCACTCGTTGAAATTGAATAATTGATGATCAAATGGTTTTTACTCAAAGAACCCTTTTATTTAGCTTGGGATTAAATCATCGTGGTTCTTGAATGAATCTGAGGTTTTAATTGATTTATTGGGTCTTAACAAGGGAATTTCTATCAGTTGTAAAACAAAAGTCGACCTGCATTACGCACAAAAAAAAATCAAATAACAAAAACAAACAAAAATAGGAAAGAGAAGATTGAAGAGTCCTAGAACGATCAATATAAGAAAAAAGAAAGGTGTACGAGCTAACTTGATATTTTTGGCATTAGTATCACAAAGAAGAAATTTCGGATTTTTTTTACTTCCTATCTTTGGCATAAATTGCATCCATCATCTAAGAAGTTTTGAACTTTCTATTGTATATCCGTAAAATCGGTATTTGTGTGTTTCTATTTGAGCCGTACGAGATGAAATTCTCATATACGGTTCTCGGGGAGAGGGGGATTCTCTCGGATTCCCTATCTCAATAAAGTATATGATTGGTTCGAGGAATGTCCCGAGATTCAAGCGATTGCAAATGATATAACTAGTAAATATGTTCCTTCTCATGTCAACATATTTTATGTATAGGAGGAATCGTGCTTACTTGTTTTTTAGTATAAGTAGCTATGGGTTTTGCTACGACTTTTTACTATCATCCAACTGTTACAGATGCCTTTTTCTCTATTCAATACATAATGACTGAAGCTAACTTTGGTTGGTTAATTCGATCAGTTCATCGATGGTCAACAAGTATGATGGTTCTAATGACGATTCTGCACGTATTTCGTGTGTATCTTACAGGTAGGTTTAAGAAACCCCGCGAATTAACTTGGGTTGCAGGTGTGGTTCTGGCTGTATCGACTGCATCTTTTGGTGTAACTGGTTATTCCTTACCTCAGGACCAAATTGGTTATTGGGTAGTAAAAATTATGACAGGTGTGCCTGACACTATTCCTATAATAGGATCTCCTTTAGTAGAGTTATTACGTGGAAGTGCTAGTGTGGGTCAATCTTGACTCGTTTTTATAGTTTACACACTTTTGTATTGCCTCTTCTTACAGCCGTAGTTATGTTAATGCACTTCCCAATGATACGTAAGCAAGGTATTTCAGGTCCTTTATAGTTATAACTTTATTTTATAGAGAAAACCGATCATAGATATTTGTAATTTTTGATATACTTATCGGGAAGGAACAATAGTATTTCATTACTACAAATATCTATTATTGAAAAAATAAGACATGTTTTTTGATACTTCTCTTCAACTCCGAAGTAGTTTAGTTCTTATTTGATAAGAATAGTTGAAGTGGATTCTCCGAAGAGAGGATGCATGGATTATGGGAGCGTGTGACTTGAACTATTGATTGGGCCATGCCGATATATTATATTATTTTATCCGCCACGTTGAAATTCAGAACCAAACATGTCTCCGCATGCAACCACCACGTAAATCCCCCTATGTAGCATAGGATAGGCCAGTTCGCTTGAGGAGAATTTTTTCTATGATCATGTCCGAATTATGTCATGCATGAACAAGCTCCGTAAGATCTTGTAGAATAAGTGATGTGGCACGATCCAATGTTTTATATATCCCACTTACTTATTTATAGTATGGAAATGCATTCATTTCTTCTGCATCGACCTCGATCTATTATATGATACTATCGGAGTGAAATAAGAGATCTAAGGAAGAACAAAGGCTAGACTTTATTAGTGACAAGTAAAGACTTTGTATGTAAGAAAATCGAGATGTTATGGGAAAAAAAGGAATAAAATAAAAAAGACATGAGACAGTCCAAAAAGCCCTTGATTATGATCAAATTTTTAAGCTTACTTGTATATTGAGCATTTATCTGTAAGAACTAAATTATTTGCACCGAATATGAATAGGTGCAACTTCAGAAATGGGACCTAGTAAATCCTTTATCACCTATATAGAATCATTCTATTTTATATGTATGGATATCTATAAAATATAGATTTTCTAACAATCTATTTGTGTAAGTCTTTTGAATCTTGGTCAAGCCGGACAATGAAAAATTATCATGCCCAGTTCATTTGGGCGATGGATCCATAAGAATTCACCTATCCCAATAACAAAGAAACCTGACTAGAACGATCCTGTATTAAGAGCTAAATTGGCCAAAGGGATGGGGAATAATTATTATGGAGAACCCGCATGGCCAAACGATCTTTTATATATTTTTCTGGTAGTAATTCTAGGTACTATTGCATATAATGTCGGCTTAGCAGTCCCAGAACCATCAATGATTGGCGAACCAACAGATCCATTTGCAACTCCTTTGGAAATATTGCCCAAACGGTAAATTTTTCCTGTATTTCAAATACTCCGCACAGTACCCAATAAATTATTGGGTGTTCTTTTAATGGTTTTAGTACCAACGAGATTATTAATAGTACCCTTTTTGGAGAATGTTAATGAATTCCAAAATCCATTTCGTCGCCTAGTAACTACAACAGTCTTTTTGATCGGTACGGTAGTAGCTCTTTGGTTAGGTATTGGAGCAACATTTTCTATTGATAAATCTCTAACTTTCGGTCTTTTTCAAATTGATTCAACTATGAGATACCACGATGTAGGTATCTAGGAAATAGTCACTTCTAAAGTGAATCCTCCCTAGATACATGAATTTTATTATGATCTATTTCGCGAAAATACCTTTCATTCAATACTTCATTCTTTAATGAAATTAAGAATCAATCAAATCTCCCCAAGTAGGATTCGAATCTACGACCAATCAAACAACAGCCGACCTCCTTACCATTGAGCTACCGAGGAACAACGGGAGATTCGACCTCATAGAGTTCAACTCCCATTATCAACCCATGAGTCCGAAGCTTCCTTCGTAACTCCCGGAACTTATTCGTAGTAGCTCTGTTCCATGCCTCATTTCATAGGGAACCTCAAAGTGGCTCTATTTCATTATATTCCATCTATATCCCAATTCCATTCGTTTAATATTTCTTTGGTGTGATTGACATAAGAGATGTCATTTAATCGAAGAAGATGGTATCGTTGACATAAGAGATGTCATTTCTAGTCTATCTCTTTCTATATATGGAAAGTTAAGAAATCATCATATAGTAATCAAGAAATTGAAATAGAAAAGAAAAAAGGGAGGTTTGTGATGATTTTAAAATCTTTTCTTCTAGGTGATCTATTATCCTTATGCATGAAGATAACAATTTCGGTCGTTGTGGTCGGACTCTATTATGTATTTCTGACCACATTTTCCATAGGGCCCTCTTATCTCTTCCTTCTCCGATCTTGGGTTATGGAAGAAGGAACTGAGAAGGAGATATCAGCAACAATGGGTTTTATTACGGGGCAGCTCATGATGTTCATATCGATCTATTATGCGCCTCTGCATCCAGCATTGGGTAGACCTCATACAATAACTGTCCTAGTTCTACCGTATCTTTTGTTTCATTTCTTCTGGAGTAATCACAAAAACTTTTTTGATTATGGATCTACTACCAGAAATTCCATGTGAAATCTCAGCATTCAATGTGTATTCCTGAATAATCTCATTTTTCAATTATTCAACCATCTCATTTTACCAAGTTCAACGTTAGCCAGATTAGTCAACATTTATATGTTTCGATGCAACAACAAGATGTTATTTGTAACAAGTAGTTTTATTGGTCGGTTAATTGGTCACATTTTATTCATGAAATGGGTTAAATTGGTATTATTTGGGATACGGCAAAATCATTTGATTCGATCTAATAAGTACCTTGTGTCAGAATTGAGAAATTCTATGGCTAGAATATTTAATATTCTCTTATTTATCACCTATGTCTACTATTTAGGCAGAATGCCATCGCCTATTGGTACTAAGAAACTGAAAAAAACCTCAGAAAGGGAAGAAAGCGATGTAGAAACAACTTACAAAATGAAGAAGACAAAATAGGAACAAAAGGGATCCACTAAAGAAGACAAAGATAGCCCGGTTTACGAAGATTCTTATCTTGATATCCATCAAGATAATTGGGAATTGGGAAACTTAAAGAAGAGAAACTTATTTTTGGTTTGAAAAACCTATTGTAACTTTTATTTTCGATTATAAACGATGGAACCGCCCATTGATATATTTAAAAAATGATAGGTTTGACAATGCTATATGAAATGAAATGGCACAATATTTTTTTATATATACAAAGTAATAAAAAAATGAATATAAAAGAAAAATACAAAAATAGATAAGAAGAAATTATCCCACCTCCCATATATTTAATCCCTTCACCTATAAAGAAACTAATAACACCAATCTTATTTATCATTCCATCAATTATATATCTATCAAAAAACTGAACTAGTTTAGCGAATTTTCTTACATTTCCAGTAAAAATCTTAATATTAAAAATTATCTATATAACCATGATTATATGACCAGTTATATATCACATTTTTTATTAGGTCGAATAAAATTATCGTGCGGCTCTTCTTCACAAATGAATTGACTAAATTCAAATTCTGTAGAGGTGAATAAACAGATCTATATTAAATGAATGCAATAAATAATCCAAAAAAGGCTATACTTACTGAAAATACTGCATTTTTTAAAAAATCATAAAAATCTGAAGGCTCATTTTAATGGAAATTTTTTGTAGATAGAGTTAACCACTTTGACAATAGATCAGGATCTAGTCCACCAAAATTAATTCCGATTGATCCAATCAACAAAGTAGATAATGCCAATATAAGCATGGGAAATAAATAGTATTGTCCGTCTCGTGAGAATAGGTGTAAGTATATTTATTTCTAAAGTAAGTACTAAAGTATCGTACTCTATTTTGAAAATAATAATAATTTGATACGTATTTTTTGAAAAAAGAAACCTTCGTATTCATTGTTGAAAACAGTAAAAAAAAAATATTGCTTGGGGTACTTCTTTTCCCCATAAAGATATTGAATAGAAAGGACTATTTTTAGCACTACTGTAATTTTGAAAATGAATATGTAAATGTCCATCAAAGGTAAGTAAATACATTCGAAACATATAAAATGCAATGAATCCTGCTGTAAATGAAACTATTATTGCGAAAATTGGTGAATACAACCAACTATCATTAAGAATTTCGTCTTTCGAGATAAAACAAGCAAGAGGTGGAATACCACAACTAGAAAGTGTACCTAATAAAAAAGAAATTCTTGTAATTGGAATATATTTTATTAACCTCCCATAAGAACCATAATTTGACTTTTATCTGGTGAAAATCCAACATTGGATTCCATTGAATGAATGATGGATCCAGATCCTAAAAACAATAAACCTTTCGAAGAGGCATGAGTGATCAAATGGAATAAAGCAGCCCTATAAGAACCTATTCCCCGAGCTAATATAATATAACCCAATTGAGACATGGTAGAATAAGCTAAACTTCTTTTAATATCTCTTTGAGCAAGAGCTAAAGTAGCTCCTAATAATACTGTTATTACACCTATTAAGGAAATAAGATTCATTATGTAAGGTATGACTATGAAAAGAGGAAGAAGAGGAGCTACAAGAAAAATTGGTAGCATCATGTATAAGAGCCGAAATGGGAGTGGGTCCTTCCATAGCATCAGGTAACCATATGTGAAGGGGAGATTGTGCAGATTTAACAACTGCGCCGAGGAATAAAAAAGAAGCACAAAGAGTAATAAATAAAGAATTTATTCCATTATTACGAATTAATTTAGTAACTATTTCGAGCAAATCTCGAAATGCTAAACTACCCGTTATCCAACAAAATCCTAAAATTCCTAATAATAAACCAAAATCCCCTATACGATTGGTTATAAAAGCTTTTTGACAAGCACTTGCTGCAATTGGTTATGTGAACCAAAAACCTATTAATAAATAGGAACACATTCCTACAAGTTCTCAAAAAATATAAATTTGTATTAAATTAGAACTAGTAACTAGTCCCAACATAGAAGTATTGAAAAAACTCATATAAGCAAAAAGATCTCAAATATCCTCGATCACGAGACATATAATTATCACTATAAATAAGAACCATGATTCCAACAGTAGTAGTTAATATTGGCATAATAGAAGTAAGCGGATCAATCAAGTGTCCGAACTCTAAACAAAAATCATTATTGACAGTCCAAGACCATAGACATTGATAGATAAAATTTCCGTTTATTTGCTGAATAGGAAGATTGACAAAAAAGACCATAGTTATAGTTAGCATCAAAACCCTCGGGAAAGCCCACACATGTCGAATATTTTTTGTTGCTGCAGGAATAAGTAGAAGTCCAAATCCTATCAACATAGTAATAGGAAATGGAAGAAAGCATATTATCCATGCATACTTATATGTATGTTCTACAAAAAACACAAATTTTCGTATTTTTCTTATAATTGTTTCTGATTCACCAATTTTTATTGCTTTTCAAGAAAACAATAAAAAAATGAAAAAAAGATATGAAACCTTAAATATTCTTATTTTACATTTTTTTAGATATTTCAAAATTTTAAAAAACTTATAAATTGTTGCATAAATGCTTTGTCCAAATAGCTCGATATAAAGTCATTTTTTAGTTATTAATTCTTTAACTAAAATATTCATTTTTGAAGTAGAAAAATATTTTTTTTATAAAAAAAGAGAAGGAGAATATGATATTAAAAAAAATTTGCCACTAGACTAGCTAGTAATATATAACCATATCATATACTATAGTATGCAAAGAAAAAATAAGAAAAGTAAGCAAAAATAACTATACCAATATCAGTAGAATATGGATATATAGTTTGCATCAATAAATCAACTAATTCTTCTAATAATTTTTTTAATTACCTAATTTCTATTTTTTATGGAATTGATTGATTGGATTTCAATCCAATAAGATAAGAAAATATCAAAAATTTTATAAAATCCTTACTTCTTATATTCTAGAACTGAATTAAAAAAACGTAAAATGAAAGTTCCTTTTCTTAGCTAACAGAATGTCTTGTTTAACATATTAACTACTAGAAAATTACTTTTAAATTTTTCTTTCTTTTCTTCTATTTTTTCCTAGTCATATATGTAAAATTTTCCAAACTCTTATTACTATAGTACTCAATTGAAGAAAAAAAATCAAAATTTCATTTTATAAATTTTGAGATATGTCCAAATCAAGTTTCCAAAAACATCGCGTTTTTGCAGTTCTTAAAATATGAATTTCAACTGTTTAAAATGGATGTATTTAAATCTTTACAAATATGAAAAAAAATTCACAAACATGTTAAATTTTTTTAAAAAGGATTTGAGTTATTGAAATGGACATTGATGAAAGGAAATTAATGTTTGATCAAAGGAGCTTTAAAAATACTATTCACAGCAGTTTTAATAACTTTTGGAAATCATGGTTTAAACTTGATTTTCCTTGCCAAATGTTTTTTTGAATGGTTTTCAAATGAAAAACCAAGCATTTTAAAAGCACTTTAAAGGGTTGGAGTTGACCAAATAACTCGACCACCTTATGGGTAGCAGAGTGAGTCTCTATACTTGAGCTTGGACAACCAGTGTTTGGGTTCCGCTCTAGCTATCCGTACTGGTCCGATGGAGGGGATAGCTAATTTGATTTACTCAGACCACATTTTCTTAAGATAAAAGACAAGAGATTTGGAGTTTTCCACTGGTTAAATCAGATTTTAAAATCATAAAATATTTTGTATTATAGGTAACATTCTGGTTAAATTCAATATTAAATTCCAAGGAGGGAACTCATACTATCCATGTGAATTTAAAAGGTGATTTCATAGTTATTCGATGAATAGTACGGTTGAATATGGAAATTAGTATTGAGAAATATTAGCTAATTTATATGGATCCTTTCTTACTCAATAATGTTTTCCTATGTAATTAAAGAGAAATGATTTGGTATTTCTAAAATCAAAAAGAGGTTTAATAGTCCCGTATGTGCTGAAAAAGGGAAATGGTTTAAAATATATCTCTAAAGATATTTTATCGGATATAAAGATATTAATTGATTGAACAATGATCACCAATCACCCATATACTCAACATCATTTCATCGATAATTGATTCGAAGAAACCGTGAACGGATTTGGGCGATTCATATCTGAAAACCACTTCGAACCTATATACGTGTCCGAAAGTGAAGATTTGTTGAAGACAACAATTTTGAAGATGGAGATTTTCATAATGTAGATATATTTTCCACTAACCTTTGGGGTGATTCCCATATATATGTGTATATATAAGGTGGCGGTGCTGCCTTCGTTAGAAAATTCTTCGATTGGCAAGGACTACTCGCTATAAATCCTAAAGGTGATTCCCAAATAGGATGTAGTAGGAGGAGTGCCTTTGGTTTGTCCTATTCTTGGGCAACTTGTATGGACAAATATCTGGCATTGCATTTCTAAGACCATGTATATTAGGCTTTACAAATGTACATCTGTTTGATGGTGGTGTAGGAGGTAATCCCTCTTATACTTAACACCATTACCTGAGGCATATGAACTTGGGGGTTGTACATTTATTGAAACCAATTAATGCATCATCAGGAATGAAATGTGGAATTCGAAGTGGGATTTGTCACATGAAAGGTAAAACATTGCATTAGGCCTCACACATCGATAATGGCAAAAACAAAGTAAATGCGGCATTGCAAGGTAGGTCGTACTCATTAGGATACGATCATCACCTTTCTAGATCACCCTCTATATTTCAATTTTGTTGTGTATGCTTTGGGATCCCATGGATAGGTCGGGAAGGACTGGAGTGATGGGATATTCAAAACTATCTATGACAGAGGTAGGATGGTTCTATGTTGATAGAGGGCAACGGGGATGTGCCTTGGTACATTCCTCTAGAGATGTACTATCGAAAGGTATTCCCTTACCTTGTCATTGTTGGAAATCCGTTCTCTAATACATGCCTTTACAGTTTAGATTATCGAACCTAGTATGCTGGAATTTAATTAATGTAACAATTTCGACTATGATTAATATGTTATTTGAAATGGTTTATAAAGAATGTCATTAAAAATAATATCCTCAATTTTACGTAGTAAATGTTTTGTTTATCATAAGGTAAAAACCAGTCCGTGTTTATATGTGACGTAATCTTATGAGATACCCTTTGATTTTGAAAGTATCCGTTCTTTTCAGTTTTCTCACACCAGTCCATGACTGACCTGGAGTTTATTTTCTTTTCCCTTAGACGCTGGGTGTCCTATTTTTCCAGGCATCAAAGTAATCAAGTTTAGCTCGGAGCATTTTGGAGGAGCTTGGACGATGGAGTAGAAGATTCCTCTGTAGATAGTTATCCATTTCTACTTTCTCTATATTATGTATAAGTATATACCAACATCTATCTAGGGATAGGCAGTTATAACTGTCCCTGGCTGGGTTAGTATTTGCCATAACTCTGATTTATCATTTTGAGAGTGATTGTATATACCTATATGTCAAAAAAAATAAGTTGCTCAATGCGATGTGAGAATCTGTGTTTCTATCTTCTATCTTTATTTTTTTTATCCCTGATCATCCGCCTCTCCAGCACTTGAATTTGTAGCACGTGAATACCGTGGATGTATTAATGTCGATTTTCGAGGGTCGAAAAGGAAAGTCGTCATATTATCCTAACCTTTTATTTCTCTAATTGGCTTATTAACTCAGGCACGACTTAAACTTAATTATCAAATCTCAGTTTTTCCTTATCCCTTTACATTATTTCATTTAATTTATCTAACTAAATATTCTAAATAATGTTAGTCAAAATTAAGGTCATTACAGACACCGCTTATTAACGAATTTCGTCCTCGAAATTACAATAAGATATATACATCAATCAAACATAAGTTAAAACATGCCATCAAAAAAGTCGAGATAAATGTCTCTAATCCTGCTCACTATTTCCCAAGTACAGTCTTCCTCATCCTCACTCCATTAGTCTTTTACTAATCCAACTGTCTTGTTTCTTAGATTCTTCTCATCCCTAGCCACTATGTGAATTGGCTATCTAACTATGATCATGTCTAGTTCCACTAGTAAGTCTTCTAACTCAATCGGAGTAATAGTAGTTTCTGGATCTCGAACACACTTCCTTAGATGAGAAACATGAAAAACATAATGGACTCCTTCCAAACTGTTCGGTAACTCTATCCTATAGGCGAGTTTCACGATTCTCTTTATAATAGAAAATGGTTCTAAATTTAGGTGCCAATTTCCCTGACTTTCCAAATCTAATTACACCTTTCATCGGTGATACCTTGATGAAAACATGATCTTTGAGTGAGAACTTTATGTTTTTTCATCTCTTATCTACATAACTTTTCTGCCTTGAGTGAGCTTCCTTCGTGCTAGCCTGAATTAAATGAATCTTTTCTACGACTTCCTATACTAAATTTGGACTAAGATCTAATCTATCTCTGGTCTCTAACTAACATACATGAGATTTACATGGTCTTCCATATAAAGCTTCAAACGATGTCATCCCTACACTAGTTTGATAATTGTTATTATGTGAAAACTTGACTAAGTGTCGATGGTCTTACCATGATCCTCCAAAATCTAGCACACAAGCTCTTAATAAATCTGCGAGGACTTTGTTAACTTTATTCGTTTGCCCATCGGTTTGCAGATGGTAAGTGGTACTCATCTTGAGCTTGGTACCTAAAACTTCCTATAGAGTCTTCCAGAACTCACTAGTGAACATGGAATCTTTGTCACTTACTATACTACTAGGAATCCCATGCAGTCTAACTATATTCTTCATGAATAACTTAGCTAAGACAGTTGCCGTTCTAGTCGACTTAACATATATAAAGTGTGCACTCTTAGTCAATCTATCCATTATAATCCAGATACTTTCATTTCCTCTAGTCGACCTTGGCAGTCCGTCCATGAAATCAATAGATATAGAATCCCATTTTCAAACCAGAATATCTAAAGGCTGAGATAACCCACTCGGTTTCTGATGCTCGGCTTTTACTTGTTGATAGTTCAAACACTGCTTTACCTATAAACCTACATCCTTCTTCATACCTTCCCAGAAGAAAACTCCTCTTCATGTCTTGATAAATCATAGTTCCTCCAAGACGTATATAAAACTTTGATCGATGACATTCTCTAAAAACATTCTTCCCTAAATCTTTAATATCTAGAACACACAACCTTCCTTTCTTTCTCAACCACTCATTTTGGTTAAGATTGAAATCCTTTAAATCATCAATCTCAATTCCACTCTTTAACCTTCTGATCCATTCAGCTAGTAATGGATCATCTCCTTGCTTAGAAGCAATTCTTTCAATTATTATTGGTCGAACATCTAAACATGATAACATAGCGGTTTTTTGACTCAAACTTGCCATAGATCTTAATTATATACTGCATGTAGTCAAAGCTTTCAAATATTTCCACTCAGTTTTCATTGCTAACACTGCATTCTGATGCTTTTTTATAAGAGCGTCTGCTACTCTATTTCCTTTCCCCAGTGTGTGCTCAATTCCAAAATCATAAGCGACTAAAAACTCTAGCCATCTATGCTGTCTCATATTTAACTCTTTTTAAAAGAATAAATATCTTAAATACTTATGGTCTGTAACAATTCGAATCTCTCTCCCAAAATGTAATGTCCCCATACCTTGAGTGCAAAAATTACCACAGCTAACCCTAAGTCATGCGTCATATATCTATCCTCATATTGTCTAAGCTAACTTTAAGTCAATTGTTACCTTTTGCAGTAACACATCTCCCAATCCAATTCCACATGCATTTGTATACAATACCAAATCTTGATTCCCATCCAGAACAACCAACACCGACGCATTTTCCAATAAATGTTTCATCTTATGGAATGCCTCCTCACATTTATTGGCCCAAACATACTACATCCTTCCTTATTAGTTTAGTCATCGGTGCTGCTATCCATGAGAAATCCTTGATGAATCTTCGGCAACAGTTAGCTAGTCCAAGAAAACTCTTTATCTCGGTCACTATCTTGGGCCTCTTCCAATTATTAACTTCTTTTATATTAGCTGGATCTACTGACAACCCTTTTTTTGAGACTACAAAGAAACTTCACCCCCTTCTTTCAAAAATGACACTATAAAAATTTCGATTTTAACCGATGCTTCCTCGGTGTCTCAAGAACTATCCTAAGATGAACTTCATGGTCTCTTTCATCCTTCGTATGTATCAAAACATCGTCTATGAATACTTATACGAATATATCCAAGTGCTCTTGGAAAATCTGGTTTATCAAATCTATGAAGAAGGCTGGCGCATTATTTAGTCCGAACGACATTGTTAACCATTCTTAATATCCATTTGTTGTTATGAATGCCGTCAAAGGAATACCATCCTTCGCTACTCTTAGTTGATGGAACCCTATTGCCAAATCCAACCAAGAAAATACTTTGGCTCCACTCAACTGATCAAACAAATTGTCCATGCTTAGAAGTGGATATCGATTCTTTATTTTCTTCTCATTTAACCTATGATAATCGATACGCAACCTTAACGATCCGTATGATTTCTTAACAAACACTGCGGTTGCTCCTAAAGGCGAACTGCTTGGTCCAATAAAATTATTCCCTTCCAAATCCACTAGTTACACCTTTAACTCCTTCATCTCGGTAGGTGTCATCCTACTTGGCAGTCTACTAACAGGTTCAGCTCCTGGTACTAGATCTATCTGAAATTCAATAGCTCATTTCAATGGTAGTCCTGTTATCGGTTCAAAGACGTCTACGAATTCTCTCATGACAAAAACTTGATTCAACTCATCTCCCTCCTCCATTACACCTAATAAAGAACAAACATCAAAACTTCGATTTTCATCAGAGTATATGATTCAGTCACTACTACTAGGGTGTTTTAGTGATATTTTCCTATCGTGGCAAAATATCCTAGCGTCATACTTATTAACCAAGCCATACCCAAAATAATTCTGAAGCCTTCAAAATCAGAAATATGCAAACTACAAGAAAATATATGACCTAACAATTCAAATTCTAACTGGTCACATCTTATTTCAAGAGTTACATACCCTCCTATCAGATTTGCAACCCTTAAGAATGTAACTAGGTATGAGGGTTCTAGGTTAAGCTTATCTACCAAACAATGAGATATGAAAGAATGTGATGCACCAGTATCAAATAGAACTCTAACAAGTAAACCATGAATCAAAAGCGTACCTTCCATCGCATCCTTTTCTTTCTCCTCATCTTTTGGTGTTAAGGTAGCTGGTTCCAATGCAAACACCTTTCCCTTCTCAACTTTAGCCGGTTCCTTTCATTGGTCCTCATAATGACCGATCTGATCATAGTTTAAGCACTTGATATTCTTCCTTCCAATCACCTTCGACATGCATTTGCAAAATTCCCTATCTTATCACACTTATAGCAGATAATATTAGATTTTCCTTTCTTAGCCGCCCTACACTCCTGAGCTCATTCTTGTGAAAGAACTTCTTCTTCTGATTCTGCCCACCTTGAGTCTCCACTGCTTTATTATCACCAAAGAAAGAAACCACCTCTTCATTCCTTAAAACCATTTCAAGACCTACATCACATGGTCCCCAAGATGTGGCGAAGTTGTCCATGCAAGCTTAAGTCTCAATCCATGAGTGAATTTCTTATTCCTATTAATTACTATATCCACGAAAGCATACCCATATTGGGACAATTCCTCAAACTTTGTAGCAAACTCCAGAATCTTCATATCTCCCTGCACCAACTCAGCAAACTGTTTCAATAGGGTAGACATAGCGATCTTTGACATAAATCTTTCTTCAAACCTTTTCCTAAATTCTACCCAAGTTAGGGTTTCCCCCGCTACTCCAACGGTTACACTGTTCCACAAGTATAAGCGGCTCCTTGCATTTGCTTGGACGCTAATCTTCTCCTCTTCTCATTATTCAGTCCAAGATCAGCAAAAATCCTCTTGCAATGAAGCAACCAATTCTCTAGTTCAATTGCATCCTCAGTTCCAATAAATGGCTTTGCTCTAAGCCTTGCATAATCCCTACTCAGCACAGCATAGTTGTTGACACTCGGAGCTTCCTGGTTCACTCCTCTTGCATTTCCACCAACAAGTCCAACAAAAACTCTCGCTTGCATCATGTTGACAAAGAAATGATACATAATTCCATATCAGCCTACGGTGTTCCAGCACCTATATTAGCAGCTTATGCCCGATTCAGATTCCTTCTAGTATAGGGTTTGACATTTTCATTTGTTGTGGTGCTTCCTCCACCTAGATTAACTCTTTCATTTCCTGGATCTAAATCTTACTTTCTTTCAAATCTGCATTCGAACCTTAGTAAGAAACGAAAGAAAGGTTTAAGACAGATGGGAGAATAGAGATAAAGCGTATACTTATATATAGCTGAAGGAACTACGCCAGCCCGCAGCGGAAGAAATGGGTGAATTTAGTTTTTTTAACTATTTTGGATCTTTAATGGGCCCATGCAGTCTAAATATACTTAAAAATTTTCTAAGTTACTTTTAAATAAAATCAATATTTTATTTAATTTTATAAATAAAGTTTTACTTTAATTTAATGTGAATGTAAATTAGAATATGTCAAATATACTCTTATGTATATATTTGGGTGTAACAGTAACTTATTAAATTTATTTAGAGAAGGAAACTTTATGTTTCCTATATCTTAAATTATCCAATTAATGATGAGGTATAAATTTATTTAAATAAGGAAACTTTTCATTTCTTTCCTTTTAACTTATTCAATTAATGAGGGAGCACATTATTTATATGGAGAGAGAAATCTTTCATTTCTCTCTCTTTAATTAAATTGATTGATCATATGAATGTCACTAATTAGCAACATGTATATGGCATGAATGTAAGTATAAACAAAAATATTATAGTGTAAATTCTGTAAGTGCAACATAACAAGTGCTATCAATTGATGGCAATGTGTAGATATATAAACAAAAATAAATGGATAGCTAATCACATAAAGGAAAAAATGAAAAATAAATAATGGGTAACAATGATGATTGAATCAAATTTCATTTCGTAAACTTAGTTAATGCATCATATAAACGACAAATTATAAGCATCATAATATAAGGATATAAATAGTCGAAAATAAATGTTTGTATATATTGTTGCCTCGTTTAAATTGTTCCCTCCTTTTGGAAAGAAATCTAATCATACTTTTATAATATGAAATACGTGTAATAAATTATATATATGCAAACATACATATAAAATTAATCATGTGTATATAAGATTAAGTCAAATCTTTCTACTTAATAAAAATTAGAGATTTATAGCAATTATTTCAAAAGTAGGTTTATTGTCAAAACATTAATTGTATGTATGTAATATTCAATGATATATCTCTAGTTAATACAAATTAGAGACTATAGTAATCAAATTAAAATTTAGATTTATTGCCCAAACATCTTCCTTTTTTTTAATTTCCAAAACAATACAAACACAAACAACATACATGTAAACTTTCAAATCTAAAACTACATTTTGTTTTATATGATACGAATCTTTAATAAAACACTGTAATATTCATAATTTTTTTTAGCTTAATTTGTTAAAGTAAAATCCAATCAGAACAATATGAACGTATACAATTTAGATCTAAAGGATTATACTTTGAATTGAATTTTTACAATATAGATCTATAATAAAACATTGTATTCAAACGTATATAAATTTTAATTTTAATTTAATAAAAGAAGAACCCAATTGATAAATTGAACATATAAAATTCTAATTTTAAAATTAGACTCTAAATTGAATGTTTAGAACATAGTTCCAAAACAAAACATTTTATTTAAACATATACAAATATTAGTTTTGATATATTAAATAAAACACTAATTGATTCATTCAACAAACAATTCAAGCTACATAAATAATTTTCAACTTAAACGAGGCAGTGATATGTACATGCAAATTACGATAATTAAATTTCTCTTTCAACAAACATTACATCAAATATCATTATCTATTAAATATAATCATGCCTTATTACCCAAAGTCTTGAAGTAATTTTGAAAATGGACTCCCCTTAAGATGTTGCCTAGAAGTCACATCTTAAATGATACTATCTCCTCAGATCTTCAAGATCCCCATCCTATCCTTGCAAGAGATGGATGAACCACTTTAGTTTTATTTATTTTTGATGTTTTCATACAGAGTTGAAAGAATTTTGGAATTTTTTTTGTTTTCTGCCATGAATAGTTAGGAGGAGAGAAGAAACAGACTGAATGAGAAAGAATGCATTTTACGTGCATAATGAATTGGAGAATATGTTTTATTTGAAGGAATGCAAATTTTCCCATTCTTTAATTAAAACTTCCCTAATTAATTCCCTTGGTGTTTCTCTTTCTCTAATTCTTTGTTTACACGTATCTCATCAAATGATATAAAATTTCCTTAAATCACGTCATCAAATGACATAAAATATGCATAATCATTTCGTGCAATTATCTTTGAGTAACATTAACATTGTATATCAATGCGTGCAAATATAACTTTTACAAATGCATTAAATAATTACAGAAAATATCCAAACATTAAATAAATAATAATGATTATTTCTCTTAAATTAATTAATTTAATCAATTTACAAAATTTTGTAAATTAATTAAACCATGTAGTTTTTCAGAGAATTATCATTACGGTCATGTAACTCAAAGGTGTAAATCTAATCAACGATTTATATCGAACTATTCGAATATTAACAGTCACACGTCACTTAGCATATGGTGTGACATTTTGGCCAAATTTATCCCTTACGCATATTTTGGTAACATCCAATTTTACTTATTATAAGCGATACCTAACAATGACTATCATTTACATCAGTTCTCTTCATCAAAACTATATCACTTTGGATTTATGGAATTTGGTAATGGTCAAAATTCCAATATCATCCACATTTAACTTTATAGTCGAAACATAAAGTCATTAGTTCAATAATAGCAATTATTATTAACCAAAATGCTTTGGCCAAAGACTTTGACTTTGAGTTGACTTTAGTAGACCGTGATACTAACCTCATATAACTAAGGAGATGAACACTCTTTGAATTGTGCTTCACTTCTAATGCTTCCACTCGACCCAACTATAGTCGTTCGATGAACGCTGTGCCATGATTTAACTATAATCAAAGTAGAGCTTTCACATTGAAGATCAACAGTACTCTCAAGTCGAAAGAACTGTGTAAATTAGTCACATCGATATTCTATGCTTGACCTTAGTTATATTAACCAATAGAAAACTATCGAGTGATTAAGTCCATAGTTATCCAATAACTATCAGTACGTAACCTCTTGATTCCCTAACAATCCTGCGTAATACACTGCCCAACATTTGGAGAGCATTACGCACTCTAGCCTCAACAGATACATCGATATTCAGTGTCGATGCATCTTAAGTAGGAATATTTAAAATGACATGTGATTTTCATTGTGATAAATTACTCACCGTTACAACACTTTGCAAATACTATCATAAAACATAACATTCATGGATTTTCTATTAAATATACTTTTAATTAAATTAGTTAATTAATATAATGACATTGTATCAAGTATATAATAGAAAGAAAATGCCTTTATTTCAAACAAGATTGGTCAACGAGTTAGATATGTGTAACAAATTACATAATTACCCCTATGACATAGCACGTAACTCTATTAATTGTATTAATTTAAATTATTATACAATAGCAAATACAAGTACCTTACTATATCATTATCTTACACCCCAATCTTATTCTTTGATTCATTTAGATTATGTTTTAAAAAACTTTTTAGGTTTAAAATTCTTTTAAGTTTTACATAAACCTATGCTCTGATACCAAGTTGGACCATCCTCCATTTTGAGGCCCGAAACTAACCACTACAGATGTTGCAATCATTTATAATATTAATTTTCGACGATAAATTATGGTAATGTTAATGATATCTGTAATATCAAAACCACACACATATGAAATATTTCAAGCACAATTTCAAAACAAATTTTCTCATTACATTTCAAATCAGTATTTCATATCCAGTACATAATCCCATAATGTTGCGTAGGTTCAGATAAATATAATTATTATATAATATGCCAAGAGTGACATATGAAGGTGCCCGTTGGATGATCAAAGTTACTAAATAAACAATCATAACGTCTCTCATTACATATAACATTCGATTACAGTAGAATAGAATAAATAGACAATCTCCTATATAGCTAATCTTTGCCTCGGGAACGTCTTCAGAAGTTTTATTAGCCAAAACCTACTAAAACTGAAACCCTTAACTCTCAACCAACTTAAATTAAATTTTGATCACCTGAGAGTTTAAGGAGAAAACATAAACTTCGAGTCAGACATAGAGCCTGGACTGAATAATAATATGACATCTTGATTAACCGATATTAAGTGAGACCACACTGCCTAGCAGAACGAGTTTCCCTTCGCTAATATCCTTTAAAATCATATCTTTTGCAATCAATATCCTGCAACCAAACTGTTTATAATAAACAATATACAATAACACGTATGCATGCAATATAGGTAATCAGTGGACTATCTGTCCCACATCATAAGTTTATCAGGCTAACTATAAACCTATTGCTGACTCGGGTCAACCAGACATAATTAATGTTCTAACTTGCTATTAGAGAAAAACTGGACGGTCTATTCGTAACTTACTACTTCTAGTGTTAACCGATCCTAATGGTTTTGCAGGCTCACCAATAACCTATCTCTACTCTGTGTATTCCTTTCTATGCGTAATCTTCTTTTAGTCTTACCCATGACACTGTCTTACACATTGGCATTTTGGACTTTAGGGGCTACTAGCTAAAGTATAGGACATGGCCCTACATCAATCCCATCTGGTCTTTTAATATCTGATTCATTCTTTTAACAAACATCTGGGTTAACCACCGTATTCTTGTTTCCTTGAAGATGAATTTTTGTAAATGATTTAAATCTTGAAATCATATTTAAAACAAGAAAAAATTGGTCCTTTACTCAAAATACTTATGCCATGATATATGCTTTACAAAACATTGTTGATGATAACCTAAAATCATTAGGGCCTTCGACCCTCCCAATACTTAGGGTATAAGGCCAAAACTATGTAAAAACTTTTAAAATCATAAAACTCGGTGACATAACCACCATTGAAGATCTTTGCCACTCAAAAGCATGTCGAAGTCTTTTATTTGAAAATGTATGAGGATGATGTCGAAGTCATAACTTCATAAGCTATAGTGATAAATTATAAAAAAATTAAACTTTGGCAACCCATAAAACATTAACATCAATGCCTCATCGAGGTTATAAGATTTAGTAGATGCGACGTCGATATCTATGAAATCGGCATGGTTAAAACATTATTGATTAATCTCAATGACTATAAAAACATAGGTGAGGGTCGAGTACTTAAAGGCATTGACTAAGCTCGATAATAATATTAAAAGCGGCATAGTATTAACTGGATGACAAGTTAAAAGCGGCAAGAGTTAGGCTCAGTGACAAGTTAAATGCGGCATATACTAGGCTCGATAACAAGTTTAAAGCGGCATGGTTTAGACTCATCGACTATTTGGGTCTTCGGCAACAAAGGCTCGATGTAGTGTATGCGACATGCACGCTTCTTAGTAAAAATGCGGCTTGCATGCGCCTTGACATGTCCAGATCCTTTCTCTTTATCTTTATTACCTCAGCCTCGATGAGGCTCAAACCCAATCCACTTCATACCAATCTCATTGGCATCATGCGACATTGTTTTATGCTACGTCGATGACACTAGGAAGTAGTGAGATGGGCTCGACATAGCCAATATCGACATGGCAGGATGGTAGTTAACTTGAAAACTGCAATTTTACTATAAAAGTGTTCCCTTTTCACCAAACCTCTGTAATTTGCCAAATCCTTATTAGCTATCCAAACTTTATCAAATTCTTTATTTAAAAACTACCACATGCCATAATTTTCAATACTAAATATTTTTATAATTTAACACATTTTATAAACCTTTTAATTAAACAAATAGGCCCTTTAGACTTAAGCAATTTATTTATCATTCCCAAACTCTTAAGAAAAATCTCCAAAAATCATAATAAATCAATTTAATCAAACTCTTCGACAAATAAAAATTTCAAGGCCAAAAACTATTTTAATTATTTTTAATAATTAAAACCCGAAATTAACCAATTTATCCACTTAGAAAATTCATATAAAATCCATACTTGCTTGGAAAATTATGAAATTAAAAACCCACGTCTTAAATGATATTTCTAACATCCTATAAAAATCTCAAGTCATTTGGGCATAGTATATTAGATTTTCCAACTCAAGTATATCACTAAATTTCATATTTAAATTCTTGAAAATCACCAACAAGCATATAATCATCCAAACTACTAAAACATGGCATAATACTTGCAAAAGAAATACTTTTACATTAAACTGAAACATAATAAAAAATGTGAGATGTATATTCATTATTCACCTTGATTTGGATTAAGAAGATTTAGATTTGTTTTGATTTGATTACTCCTAGCTTATTACTTGCTTTTCTTAGCTTTTCCTCTTGATTTCTTCTAGCTATAGCAGGCCTCTTTGTATATTTAGTTTGTATGTGTGTAAATGAATGAAGGAAATGAAAATAAAAGGGTTTAAGGGTAGGAATAAAGGTTATTCATATTTTCCCTTATCATATTCCTCCTTCTTATCCTAACCTTTTATTTCTACAATTGGTTTAATAACTATGGGATAACCTAAACTTAATTACCAAATCTTATTTTCTTATCCCTTTACATTATTTCATTTAATATATATAATTAAATGTTCTAGTCAAAATTAGGGTTAGTACACAAAATGCATTTTGTCAAATAACAGTGAATTTTGAGTAATAAGGCAATATATATTTATCTATATTATAGATCTAACTTCTATTTTAGAAATGATAATCCGTGTAACTAAAAAAATCTTTGAAATAATAAAGATCCAATTTATTATTGTAGAATGATAACTGAGTTTTGAATATTTTATGTTAAAGATCCTAGTTTCAAAAGTAGTAGATCTTTATTATAGTAAGACATTAAAAAGGAAAGTTTTCTATAGTTCCTATTTGCAAACCAAACAGCCCTTGAATTTTATGAGTTGAAAGTTTAACTTTCAAAGGGATAAATCTTTGATGATTTTTTTGTTAAAAAGAGAAATTATTTTTCTCCTATTTGGGACTAAGAAATTTTAAATTCTTGGTTAATATTTCTAAATGATTATTTACAAAGATAGAGATTTTGAGTTTGGTACTTTAGGTTTGTGAAATTTGAAGTTTTACAAGAAATGAGGTGATTAATGCTGATTTTGAATTTGATGAAAATAGTTTATTCAAACTATTTAGGATGATTACTGAAATTATAGTTTTGTAAAGAATATTTTTATGGAGTAGATACAATACAAGAAAAACAGTCTTTTATAGCGGCATATAGCCATTATAAAACACAACTAGCGGTTTGATAAACGCTGTATATCGACATGCTATAAAAAAGAATTGCACATTAATTACACAAAAAAACCGCTATAAAAGAGCATGATTTCATAGCATAAAGTATCCTCTATGTTACATAAAGACGGTGGCTTACTATTACCGCTAAATCATCTCAATCTTAACTAAAATAACAGAATCTTTATTACAAATTATAGCCGCTATAAAATAGTTATTCTATAGCGCCTATTTCGCGCTATATATCAACATGTTTATAGTATATTCTACATCCCTTTACAGCATATATATACCACTATAAAATTTGTAGATACAATAACGCCTATTTGCTGCTATCCTTTGACAGTATACTCATACATTGCATTATCTTTTTATAGCACTTATGTCATATAGTTGTAACGTTTTTTAGGAGCTATGCTTTATTTTACTATATATTCGATGCACCCAAATCTTCTTTAAATAAATAACAATTTGAACAACGTATGAATGAAAAAATATAACATTCAACAAAAATAACGCATATTCATGATAAAAAGATAAAGTATCAATAATAAAAAATTAGTTCAATACATGAGCTACCAAATTCAATACATATTCATGATAACAAAAAACAACATAGTTCGAAGCTAATGTCTACATGTACCAAATGCATCACTAAGAACTTGAACCGCTCAAAGCCTTTCTTCATACATGTCATCGGTCAATGTTAGTACTTCCTGAAAATTCAGAACAATTTGAAAATAATTATATAAAACCGTGATGAAAATTACAGGTTATTGGTAGTTCTTGTGACAAACTTTGGAGCGTTATAAAGGGTAATGTGCTACTTGGCTTAACATTGGATAAGTGAATTGAGAAAATACACGCTCAAATAGCCGTAGTCTAAAAATCACACGTTTAAGATATCCCTCAGTTTTCTTATTATATTGCGATCATTGTCAAGTGGTGCAAAAACTGGAATCCGTGTGCTCAAAAATTGAAAATTGGCAAGTACTTGAGGCTTTTGTGGAGGTATAGAAAGAGCTGTAGACTAGAAATGAGATCTATAATGTTTTTTAGCGTTGTATTTCTGTTTGATTTGGTTTAAATGAATTTCACAGACACGATTAGCACATGCAGATGATGTAAAAAGGATGCCACAAATACAACACACAACCATTTTAGTTCATCCTAATATATGCTTATGTTCATTATCGTTTATATCTTTTTTGTTTAAAGATCCCAAATATAATGCTGAAATACACAATACAACAAGATTTATATGCTGAAAGAAAAACTATATTGTAGATGTAGAAAATTGGGTTGATCAACAGTTTTCAGAAAAGTCCAGTTCAGTTGTTTTATTAGCGGAACTTTTGTCATCGTTATTGTGCATATATGAGAGTTTCATAGGCACGTTCGGCTCAAATCTACTCAGTTTTCCTTAGAAAACAGCTAGCTTGGAAGTGGTTTTAGATCTACAGAGGGTGTAATAATCGCTATTTTATAGATTTAGAAATCTATGTGTAACGATATAATCAATAGATTCCGTTTTCTACCGATCAAATCAACAACACTTTCTAAATCCATGGTTCAACGAGAGAAGAAAGTACAATTTGATTTAGTGCAGACTATCGATCCATCTTCAATTCGGTGGTTATCTAGTCGATATAGAACCGTTGAAATAGTTTGAAACTCGAAACTCAGCCAAATTTATAAGATTTATGATGTGACTTGAGAACATGGCAAGGATGCAAGAGCAAGAAGATTGAAAATGAACTATGTAAGGGATATCGAATAATTGTTACATGCAAGAGCAAGAAGATTTATAAAACCCACTCGATGGATCAAGAATATTGGACATGAATTTCACAATGGGCACAACATTTAGAGTTTGTCCTGGTGACAAACTTACAGAGCCATTGATTTTCTTTCCTCACCATCGGAACAAAGCACTAAACTCCTACACCCCTCTCCTTCCAAACAAAAATCGCAAATCCTCCCTCAAACACCTGCACCCCTCTTCGGCGTTCTTTCCTCGCCATCGGCCTAACATCCACTGCTGTCCTCCTATTACACAAACCCGCTTCTCCACCGAACTCAGACCAACATCACACCAATTGCCGAATTGTTACATCATCCATCGACCAAACACCACTACACTTCCCACTTCAATAGTAAACTGCCACACACCTACCCAAAACCATATCGCCTACAGTACTCCTACACCCAAACAACCTAGACCCAAAGCTACACTCCCATACAAACTGCTCCTCCCATACAAACTGCAACTGTCCTGCCTCCTCTTCTTCTGTACAAACTGCTCCTCCCATATCACATCAATATTAATCATACAATTCCCTCACAACTTCAAACAATTCCATCAACAACTTTGTTCAACCATCACACTTACTGCATTTCGATAATTATACTCTGTTCACCTATGCACAAACTCCACCGTGCCTTGTACATTCAACTACCCACTGTCAATCTCCTGTCACCACCATCCACTTCATAAACAAAACCACATTCCATTTACTTAAAACCATACACATCAACCTCTGCCTAATCCTCTCGAAGCCATACTCCTCAACAACACTTCACCTTCAATTCCAACATCACCAACAACTCTTCCCTACCACTACAAACCCATGCTGATCGCGAATAGTAAACTCCAATCCATTCACCTTCAACAATCTCCATCCCACTCAATTCGAGTAAATAAGACGTAATTATTGGTTAAAGATGGCTAGCTGCACTTCAAACTGTATCCAGTAGACTCCAATATTAAAGCATATGATAAAAATGGTTAAGATGATATATGTACGTGTGTGTCAAAAACTATGAAATATGACAGTGAATTTTCCTAAAGGTATCTGGGTTTGTGAAATTAAGTTTGTGGGAATTTATCTGGGTTGAGAACTTTCCAGCATTCATCATCGTGTAAACTAACCAAAAAATAAAATGAAACGGTAAAGACTTACTCTTCATTCCATGATGATATGCGTAGCAGGCGAAGCTATAACATAAGAGAGTGCATCTTCCATGTACTGTAATTCGGATGTTTGTCTCTAAAGCTCTTCGATCGGCTCTTTTACGGTCTCTATCCAAACTTTAACTGCATTGTTTCCTAATGGTTTGAAATGGACCCTTGTATTAGGATCGCTTGACCCCATGCGTCCTAAAGCAACTACTTTCCCCTTTCCCGATAAATCCATCAACTTGCATTTATCGTTTGTTCTTGAATTTGCAGTTCGTAAGTTGAAAAAAGAGAAAAATAATGAAATTACTAATCCTCAAAAAATAGAAATACACCATAAAAGTCAAGTACCATAAATAGTAGAATACAAACTGTTAATTATATAAAAGATCAATTTGCAGTTAACTGAGCCCATCACTCATTTACCAGCTGAAAAGACGACCGCGTCTATTTAATTCATGAATCTTTTCATATAATCCCACTTTGCCTCCTCGTCTAATCTGCAACTTCTGCTTTTATACTTCCGAAAACTAGTATTTTTCACCTCTCAATTCCCAAGTTTCATCTATAAATCACCATTTTAAAGATATTATATTACCAAGTTGCAATGAAAAATTCAGGTGAAATGCTCATTCTGGTTGAAAATTTCATCTGAATTGCTAACTCAGAGAAATACTAAAGCATAAATATGCGTTATTAATTTATATCATCCTTTTCTACGTTTATATTGTATTTTCATTATGGTAATATTATGTTGTTTTTGAATTATGTGAATTTATTGAATGCATCTATTGTCTACTTTGTAATATAAACTTCATAAACTGATTGATCAGGGTGAGTAACATTTGTTATCTAGTTTGGGTGTAAATTGCATGATACACTATATTCACTTATCTAGGTAATTAGTTGTTCAATCTGTGAAATAACTCCACAACTATGTCAATTAGCAAGCAAGTTCAAATTCTTTCTGTCAATTTTGTGCTCAAGGAGGATAAAGAACTATTTTGCGTGTTAATTAGTTAAAAAGTACCTAAATATTACATCAAATAAACTACTCTTTTCTTACCAAATCGTCAGCCAATCGAGCCATTTCTTTACGATTGCATGTGTGTGGCAACTGCTTCTGTCTAATAGCATTGTTCGTTTTGCTCAAAGCCTAAAATAAGTGATTTTTAACAATTATCCATAATTTTAATATAATATTATCCCTTCAATATGATATATAAATGAGTTGTTCATAAAAAATACCTTAAATTCCAAACTTGTTTTCAACTTGATAAATTTCTTCCACTCATTCATACATTTGATGTTAGCTGGTTTCAACTGAAGCCTTTCCTTCATAGACTTTGCTTGTACCCATTGCCGAACTAATCTACATTTTGACGCCTGCCAAATACCACTCATTTGTTGAAAAACTAATGTTTTGTGCCAATCTAGATCTAATTTAAACCTCGCCCACAACAATCAAAATTCAGCGTAAAGAGTGTTTGGGGTAAGCAATCAATATAAGATTTGATATTAAAGCAAAAGATAGAGTGTAACCTGAATGCATTCCTATAAAACACCTTTCATTTCAGTATTAATTTGTCTCCAATCATTTAGTGTAAGCGGAACAAGTTCTCGTACAAGCGGTCCTAAATAAGAAGATAATTTGATCGACCCTGGTCCTTTTAGTTTTCCTGCACTATCAAATTCAACTTCTATTTGCTCCAAAGAATTGAATGGAAGTTTTCTAACTTTAGTTGGCCTTTTAGGTCTTCTTCTTGTATTTATATTTGCATTGGTATCTTGCATATGTCTCTCACTATCTATTAGACCTTCAGAATTTCCTTCCGACTGAACTTCGTTGTCTTCGACTGTTCGTGGATTGTCTTGTATTTCAACATTGTTTTCTGCTTCGATTTGTACTTGATTTTTTTATAAAGCCTGTGAGTTGTCTTCATTATGAACCTCATCTTCTATTGATTGTCTTCAAACAGCTCTTCTCTTGCATGTTTCTTTCTGTGTTCATTGATTTCTTTTTGCATGCAACCTATCTTTTTCACATCCTTACTCTTCTTACCCATTTTCTATATAATTTTTTTTAATATTCATTGAATGATACAAAATCTTTATAGTAATACAGAAGTATAAATGAAAATTGAAGAATGGTGAAAAGTTTGTGCCTTATTTTTTTCTAATGCTTGTAGAGTGTCTTCATTATGAATCTGATCATCAACTTGATTGTCTTCAAGCTGCTTCTTTCTTGCACATTTCATTTTTTGTTCGTCGATTTCTTTTTGCATGTGAGCTCTCGTTTTCACATTCCCACTCATGCTCATTTTCTGTAAAAATAAGTGCAAAAATATACAAATTAGCTAAAAGTGCAAATTTTTTGGTGAAGAGTTTAAATATATTTTCACATGTGTAGAGAAAAGCAAGACGTTAAGATATGAAAACACTAAGCCACCTATATATACGCACACGCAACATTGTTATAGACATTAAAAAATAAGGAAGAAAAGGACAGTCAATAATTTTTATCTGTGCTTTTTCCTTGTATCACAATTATTTTACTTATGATTTTATGCTCTAGCATGCTTGTGAAACAATAATATTCCATTTCTTTGATTTGAATTTTTTTTCTTTTGAAAATTGAATATAATGGAGATCATATTATCTCAAAATTGTTATCTAAATTAGTTAGTGAATCTATAGTGATATATATGAGTTAATCTGTCTAGTTTCACTCATGTATGCAAGTCACACAATTAGATCGATTGTAATCAAATTCTATATCCTTGAACTTCATACTCCATGTCTTATTTTTTTTTAAACATTCAATTAATTCATGAATATTTAAATTATTAATGAAGAATGTTCTTAATTATCAACTTAATTTTAGAGTGTGCACCAATACAGTATTTACTAATAATTCTATGATTGGAATCTATGACTATACTAATTCTCACTTAACTAACATAATTATTTGTTCTGGCTTCAAATTTTGTTAAGCTTGTCCCTCGAAATGAAGAATGCACTATATTCTACTTTCTTGCGATAAGTGTAAAATTTTATTAATAATTAGTTACCTAGTCCTCACTAATTAGCGAGAGAAAAATTTCCACGAACGTCTATATATATATATATATATATATATATATATATATATGACATATATGTATGATATAACATATATGTATGATATATGCATTAAACCTACCATATCTAATTAAAATCAGATATATTTGAAATAAATTGCCAAATACTGGTCTATTTATATAACACTTATGGATTATTTACCAGATAAAAAAACACAAAAAAACCATTTCACAATTTCAACAAACCAGGATTTTTGATCTTAAAGTATTAAGCAAAGCTTAAGCATGCTGAATTGAAAATGTAAAAAAAAAAATACAGAAGAGCATGCAATTTCATTATGATTATGTACTTGAGTACACAAAACTAAGTAAAACATGTGATCAAGCATCTAGGAAAATAAAGGAAACTACATAAAAAATGAAAGAGATAAATGAGATTGGTGGGGGGGGGGTCTTCTAAAGTGGGTACATACCTATAATCCAGGTGGGGGATGAGTCTTTAACGATAAAGGTTGTCCTAATTATAGGGGGACCTTATTTACTTACCTCACTTATTTTTTCTCTTCAATCCCTATCATTTATTCAGAACGAGTTTGACATTTAAACCGTAGGCAGCATTACAAATTTATAGAACCTAAAATCCTATATGAATCCTACCAATATTTATGGATATCAAAAAATAACATTTGTGGTAAATATATTATAAAAATATTTCAACTTTTACAGCAATATTGTATATGTTTCAATGAATATTATTAAAGAGATATTAAGAGAAAAAAATTGGTGGGAAACCTGAAAGAAATCCATAATACCGTTATCATTTTATGTGACATCCTTGTCTGTAGGTCACTTTTATACATAGAATGGAATTAAAGAAGACAATGGAAAAAGGGAAATTAAATAGTGTTATTAAGGGATGCGTTTATTAGTTGCTAATATATATATGTGGTAGGGAAGCAATGGAAATATGAATAGGTTCAGATTGCGAAGTCCTAATCAATAGGTGAATTCGATCTTGGCATGTTACAAAATCATAACCACTATTTTAAAAAATTATGTAAGATGACACAGGGAACAATTTTGTAGAAAAATTATCCCTTTAATAGGTGAATTCAATCAATTAATTAAACTATGGTGTTGTTTCATCACTTCCGTCGACATAATTCTAATCAGATAACATATTTCAGTGTTAAAACAAAAGTGTTAGGATTGATAAAACACGAACCATATTATTTAGCTGACATACAACATGTCATTAGAGGCAATTAGACTATGATGACAACTAAGATATCTCTCACAAACATATTGTAATAGGCACATGATAAATATTATTTTGGATGAGCTCCATCACTTATACAGTCACTTTTTTGTAAATAGCCACGTGAGTATATCATATAAAGGAAATAAAGCCTATACCTCTCGAAACGGACATATATCTTTATATATCATGCTGCTTTTTTTTTAAGAAATGGAGGTATTAAATGTTTTTTTGTAAATGAACAACAATTTAAGCACTTCTAATGCGTGTATGTATATAGGATGTTTCTGAATTCTGAATTAAATAAACAAACCTCATAAGCAAATAAGAACGGAAATCAGCTCAAATATGCCTTCACAATCTTCTCTAACATAGCTAACATTCTCCACGGAATCAATATCCATATCGGTTTCTCCACAATCTATCCTAACAAAGCTAACTTCCATAATAGGATCATCTGTCTCTAATTTGTGATAACCTCTTGGTGGTGCTTTCATTACAACATACCAATTAGAATGATCATTCTCTCTTGAATAAAAAACTTGTTTCGCTTGAGATGCAAGGATATATGGATCTTTTACAAATAAAGATTGATTTTGTTGTAAATTGACAAGAGTGAATCCGTCTTCGACCTTCACTCCATTTCTTATATTTGCCTAGCGACACTTAAATACGGGAATATAAAAAACATGATAGTCTAGCAAGATTATGTCCGTCATTACCCCTAATAAGTGACCATATAAACTCTTTGAGAAATATCCCTTGCACTTGCCCTACACATGGTAGTCGCATCATAAGTGACTCCATAGTTTTGAGTGTCTCTTTTAACATCTTTTGCATGAAAACGGTGTCTATTAATTATATTTCCTTTATAGGACAATGCATTACTACTTGCGCCAAAGGCAATCCATTTTAGTATTTCATCACTTGTTGAATGGATAGGTATCTGCAAACAAATCATTTTACGTAAATTTTGAAGAAAAAAGTAATCTTTTTTATCAGCGGAAGGATAAATTAAAATTAAATATCTGAGAAATTATCTGTATGTTTTTTCCATAGCAATGTTGCATTTTTTTCCAAACGCTTGTCAAAATTTTGTAACTCCTCCAAATGCATACTGATGTTTAATTAACTTTACCCAAGTTATATTCAACCCTAAAAATTTATTAAAAAGGTAAAAATAAAATATAATATGTACTTGCTCTAAATATGGTTCCACCATAGCCATATTCATTAGCACGACCAAATGAGCAATATCGTTTTCATTCGATGATAATGTAATTGTGTTCAAATTTTAAAATTGGACATCCTTCGAGTATCACATTGTTTTTATAATCTTCATTTCAGACTTCTTTCTCCTCCATTTGTACTTTCCTTTGTAGAAATTCACTAAAAAACTCATTGATACTTCTACAAGATAAGTTTATGCAATACACCCTTCAGGTCATGCATAATTCCTTATGTAGTCTTCAAATTTTTTCATATGCCTTTTAAATGAGTACATCCAACGAAAATGAACAAGACCACACAATTGCGCTTCTCTTCCAAGATGAATTGTAAAATGTACCATTATATCAAAAAAGGAAGGTGGAAACTATCTTTCGAATCCACACAAAATTTCAATAATCTCATCATTAAGTTGTTGCAACGTCTCTCTTTCAAGAATATGTTGACATATTTTTATTAAAAAAGGAAAATAAACGAATTATTATTATTCTTACTTTCTTTGTAATAATTCTCTAACCGCAATAGATAACAATTGCTGCATTAGGACATGATAATCATGCGACTTCAAACCACTAACTTTGCAATCTTCTAATGATACAAATCTTTTGAAATTTGAACAATAACCATCAGGACCTTTAAAATCATGTAACCTCTTACAGAATATTTCTTTTTCGGACAATGACAACATATATGGAGCTAGTGGTAGATATGTTCTATTCCCACGAGGTTGTGCATAAAGACTTTGTCAAATCCCCCAATCCTCCAAATCCTTCATAGAATTAATTCCATCTTTCGATTTACCGTCATGCAACATCATGCTTAGTAGGCTTTCAATGACTTTTTTCCCAACATGCATCACATCTAAATTATGTCGCAAGGGAAATTCCTACAAATATCAATAATACAACACTTTATTAAATTTTTGATTTTTAGGTCAATGAATGAAAATATAATTTTCAAACTAACCTCCCAATATGGCAAATCAAAGAAGAGTGAACTTTTTTCCACCTTAATAGCTCTTTTTTCCCATCATCTTCATATTTTATGCTGTGGTTATTCTTCCTCCTATTAGTTTTTATCTTGTTACTCGACTCCATCTTTAACTTCTTCTTACTCTTTCTACTTTTTGTTTCTTCATTACTATCTTTTCCTAAAACATTTGGAAAATCCTTAAAAATAACAGAAATATTTCTTCCTATTAGAATTCTAGGTTTATTACCTTCCTCTGTAGTGTTATCAAACCAAGATTTTGTTTCCTCCATGGACGTGAAGGATTTAGAAACATTTTATTTCCTTTATAAACACTTTTACGAAAAAGATTCAACCACCGCTAATGAGGGTTGACACCGCATAATGGACAAGGTTTTTCGCCTTTTACACAACATCCTGCAAGATTTCCATAGGCTGGAAAGTCATTTATTATCCACAGTAAAATTGCTCTTAATTTAAAAACCGATCTACTTAATGCATCGTATATATCAATTCCATCATTCCACAAATAATTTAAGTCACAATGACGCCAAATATACATCAATATCATTTCCCGGTTGCTTTGGACCAGGAACTATTAATGTTAGCATAATATTTTCTTTTTTCATACATAACATAGGCAAGAGATTATATGTCACAAGCATTACTATCCAACAACTTTATTTGGAACTCATCGAGGAAAATGGATTGACACTATCTGTAGCAAGACCAAGCCTGAGATTGCGCGAATCAGATGAAAATGATTTCCACCTCTCGTCCATGCATTCCATGTTACAAAATCTACAGGATATCGCATTTTTCCATCATTGCTTTTATTGTTGAAATGCCATCTTAGGTCTTCTGCCATCTTTTGAGATCTATACGTTCTCCTACATCTTGAAATGATTGAAAAGTATCTCAACACTTTAGCTGGAACACCTCGTATAATCTCCTTAGTGTCCGCATTTATCTTCCATCTCGAAGAGTAATATTTCAGACAACTTTCTAAATCTTGAAACTCTTTTCTAAAAATACAACAATCATTCTTACAAGCATGAATCTTTTCAAACCCCATGTCAAATTCTTTGAGAATTTTTTTTGCATCATACAAAGTCTTAGGAAGTACATTATTCTTCGGTAGTAACAACTGTAGCAAGTTCAAAAGCTTATCAAAACCATTATTGATTAATCCAACCTCACATTTACGATTATACAAAGAAGTGTTGGCGGATGGTTTAGTTTGGACTACACAATCAGGATACAAGGGGGTTTCTGCATCTTCCAAATTCTTAAGTAAATCATGCTCCTATTTTCAAACATCCTCATTTTCTTTAACATTAGTAAAAGAAGTATGATTCAAGAAATCTTCATCTTCAAAATGAATAGCTTTAAGTAGGTAAAAAGTATTGTCCAACTTCATTTCTACGCCTAGATTTAAGTGTTCACCATAATGATATCACTTATTGATGCTCATGTACTTAGGATCCATCCCTTTATAATCAAATGTTCAACGATAATGTCATCATGTTGTCGACTAAGATTTCAGCAATCTAAACAGGGGCATAAAAGCTTCTCTACATTTCTTATATTCCTCTTTACAAAATCTACGAAACAACATGCGCCTTGCGCTTACTCATTCAAAGTTAAATAATGAAAAAAATTTCAACATAACAATTGAGTTTTAGCATCAAATATTTTTATTTTTTGAAATTAAACATGGTTGAGAATTATGGATTATCCATTTACCTGTGTAAATGAACCCAATCCTTTTCCATCAACATACAATTAAGGAGAAACACGGGAAGAAAGAATACTCAAGCTCTAAAACTAAAGAAAAAAAGGATAACTAAAGCACAAACCGTATACCAAATTTGTACTCACTCTATTAACAAAAGACAAATTTGTCAGCAAATATTGACAAACGTAAAAGTATCAAATAATAAAATGAAATACACATCCAACAAAATGAATTTGTAAATACATAAATCAACAGTGTCAACTGAAGAATATATATAGAACTTGTTACTCAACTAATGAATTGATCAAACCAACAAGGGTCGACCGCTTATTTATTCTAAGCATTATAAATTTCCTTTCGTTACACCATACTATAGTCCATGTCTCGGTTAGCGAAGCAATGTCAACACAACAAATTATCCAAATCATCATGAAGGAATGTTGTAGCAATTACAACTAACTTTCCTATTCAATTTCTGAATGAAAACATAATACATACTTTAACTTATGGCATTAAAACAGCACAGCACAGAAAACGAGTTTCCAAAATCTGGAACAGCAGATAACTTACGTTGCATCAGGTTTTACAACGAGCTACCATCAAAATTTTCAAATATGCAAAACACGAAAATTGTAACTTGTTATGTTATATCTTCAGAAAGTGCAAAATCATCGAAATCTGACTAAAAATAGAGGAGATAAGATCAAAATGGTTACAAGATTCAGCTAGATTTTTCGAAGGTAGGACAACAATTGGTTTCCACTTTCAAATGATTTTTAAAAATAGTAAACTCAAAAATTTCAAAAAGTGGTCAACATGAAAGATATTCAATATCAAATTAACTTTGCGAAAATGGCGAGAACATTAAAATCCAATCAAACCTAAAGGAGATATGACTGAATTACTAGATAATCTTATGGTGGGAAAAATACACAACATACCTGAAGTCTTTGCTTGCATTCAAAGTGATTTTAAAAATAGAAAACGATAAAATTCCTAAGAAATTTCAAAACAAATGTTACTCCTTATCTCCTTACCTTTCAACAAAGACCAAGAGTGCCAAATCTGAATCAAAAGCATGAGAGTTATGGTTAAAATCTATAAGAAGGCTAGGAATAAATTCATTAAAACATTGATCAGGAATTTTATTTATCCGTTTTGCAAAATACATTTTGGTTTTTAAACACTTATAGAGATAGGTGATAATTATGAAATGTATATGGTCAAATTCTATTTTTTGGAAATCCAAAAATATTTATAAATAGGTATTAACACAAAAGGTTATCTATTTATAACCAAGGTATATAGATATATAATTATGTATCATACACTGTATGTACAACAATTTATACCAAGGTTATCTATATCATACTTAAAAAATAAACAATTAAGTGTAAATAATAACGTTTCAGGATAATGCGTTATTAAATGGCGTTATTAGCAGCATATTTTATTGTACAACAATTAATCATAGACTCAAATCGAAATCAAAGATGGTTCTACTATTGCCAATGACAAATTATATAGTTTTTGTGTTTGCAAAGTCACAGCAAAGCAATTCAAAAACTGAAAGACTTAAATGAACTTATAAAAAACTAACAAATTCAATGGAATCAAAAGGAAATAAATATACAGTGTACGTACAATAATTAACCATAGACTATGGAATAAATACTAGGATGATTAGCGTTATTATGTGATTAGATGTTCAATGCACGCTGTACACTTAATATGCAAAATAATAATTAATTTAGGTTTTCTTAAGATTACGTAGTACGACAAGCACCATTTTCCCAGTGGTTAAGTGATTTGACTTTGGTGCAAGAGGTCATAAGTTCGAAACTGGCATGGCGTGATTCGAACATATATTGACATGTGATGTGTGTTATGTTGCCCCAGTGACATGTTGTATCTAAGTACCATTTCAAAAAAAAAAAGATTACATAGTACATGAACAAGATATATCAAATAGAGTAAAATGTGGTGAAAAATGTCTAATAATGTAGAGAGGTTTTCATCGATATCTCCTGGAAAATGAGATAGACTATCATCAATACAAAAAGAAACAAGACTGAACTTGGATCTAAATGAATGTTTCCTATGAGTATAGGTAGAATTGTTTATACCATCCCATTGCATTTTAAGCACAAGCTGAATTTCACCAAAGACAATTCGAATAGATATATAAATACATTTATTTCTTTTAAATGTCCAATGAAGATAGAGACAATATATTGGTGTATTTTGAAAATCTGAAACAACAATAGGCTATAGAATAGCAACCATAGTTAGTCCAAACAATTTGAAGCTAAACTTGTATTCTCCTTGAAAAGTAGGAATCGAAACAAGAACAATACCATGTTAATAAAAAGTAGCAGATTCGGCTTTAATGTTTAGCCTACAATCTAAAAAGCAACCTTTTATTATTCCAATGTCAAAAAATTCATTTTATCTTCACTCCAGCGTATGCGTAATCAAATCTAATGATAACAGACCTACATACTAAAGTATCATCACACAAAACAAACCATCTATTTAATCATTAGTTCATAGAAATATAAAACTAATTTATAATCTAAACATCAGTACTCTTGAAAACTAAATTGAAATCACAACCAAATAGGAAACAGAAAATTATATTCACATAAAAGAATAAAGCATAAAAAAGATGTTACCTTTGTAGTAAGTTGGAAGAATCTGGCAGATATTGATGAAGAGCGAAATCGAAGATCGAAGATTGAAGATTAGGGCCCCTGACGCCGTCGACTTCACAACTGTTGAAGAGCGAACAATGGAAGATCAGGGATGGAGTACAATAGCCAAATTTCAAAGATTGGAGATGGAGTAGAACTTCGATTGGGATTATTTTGTTTTAGAAGGGATATAAAAATCACCGAGTGTTATTTTGGAAGGGAGACGAAATTGGGTGTGTTTTTGGGAGGGGGACAAAAATTTGGGGCCAAAGCGTTGCATATGTACATACAAAACAAATTGTGTAAAAAAAAATTATTTAAAGGTAAACAATAATGCTTTAAAATAATTTGTTGTTAAATGTTGTTATCGATAATATATTTTCTTGTAGTGATAGGGGTCACAACCTTGGTAGGACAGACTAAGGTTTATAGGATATGGATAAAATAGAAATAGAATGTACAACCTAATTTGGTAAAGTGTAAAGATAGTTCAAATTTATAGTTGTGTTGTAAATTAGTTTCCCATAGAATATGAATTTCTTTATTTTAATTTTGGAGCAGTTTTTATGTAATTTACATAAATTATCCAACTTCAAAATACGTATAAATATGCACTGTTCGAAATAAAAAGGAATGAACTAAAAAGGAAAGAGAAGTGTAAGAGATGGATATTCTTCCGTAGTTTACATTGTATATTTCAATAAAAAGACAAGAAATAATTCCTTGTAATTTCAAACAAAGCAAAAATCTCATTTTTGTTTAATTTATTAGAAATTATGGCGGTAATATTCTTAAAAGGATAGCTTCGATGAATTAAAATGTGGAAATGAGTGTTCTAGTTGTAGAAATTAGTAGTTAGACATATATACACTTATATCAGCGCTTAATGACTAGAATATATATATAGAATATATTACTACTATGTGTGTATTAGTTAGTAATTAATAGATTAGGATTTATGGACACTAATTAAAAATTTAACGGGCGGTATATTTGTAACTGACGGAGGAAAAAGGAAAAAAATAATGATTAATTAAGAAAACATGATATGACATTTATAGAAGAAATTTAAGTAAAGAATGGATCTTGAAAACCTAAAGAAGGTTAAATGGATTAAAGAAGGATTAGTTGGGAATGGTCCAATTTTGACAGGAATGATCAACTGCTATGGACATATTAATTGAGGAAATGGATGGACCACATTTAATTGAATCGAAAGGGTAAATTAAGGAAAATGGATAACGATGAAATAACATATTGGACGTACCCACCTTAATCTAGTAAGGAGTATTAGGACTTCAATACCATTTATACCACTTAACAATAAATGAAAACTTCCAACAAAATTTTCTTTTAGAGTACTTGGGTTGTAGCTGCTAGTTGTCTCCCTTAGTTATTGGAAAAGTGCATAGTATGGTATTAGATATATCCCTGTTTTATTCCTGTGTTGACTTTATGAATGGGATGTAAACCACTTAATAAATATATACATTGAGAAGCAAAGTAAATAAGAAAATTTTATGGGGACACTTAAACTAGCGATAAACGTAGCTAAGACTGGAAGTTAATGAGGAAAATAAGTTAGAAACCTAAAGTAAAATATGTTTCAATCCTAAAACTTTAGAATTTTCGAAAAAATAAAATTTGGCTCATAGGTTTTCACCATTCGAGGAAAAAATGAAATATATAGGAACGCGAAGAGAATTTCCTACTGATCAAGGATGAGGAAGAAGGTGGTATAATTTCCCGTTAGAAGCAATGATACCGTATCATGTCCAATATAGCTTCATGGAGTTGTGATTTGCAACGTTAAAGATAGGGACCCTTAATTGCTAGCAAATTTAGGAGGAGTTTACTAGTAGCTTTAGCAACTAGCTTTAGGAATTTCATTAAATCCGAGCATCGCTTACAAACCAAGACCGACAAACGGACTAAAAAATTGGATGGGAACTTGGAGGATTTGTTGATAGCTTGCATCTTGGACTTTGAAGGATAACAGGAGCAGCACTTACCCTTAGTAGAATTCACGTTTAGTAGTAGTCACCAATAGATGATTGGTATGGCACCCTTGAAGCAATTTTTGTGAGGCTATACAAATTGCCAAATTATTGGTGCGAAATCACCAACAAATTCTACTTGACCAGATTTGGATTCGAGATTTTTGAAAGTCTGAGTTGATTAAGCAGCATGTGAAGGTCGTAAGATTTGGATAGTTGGAAAAGTTGGCACCATGATCAATTGGGCCTTTACCAATATAGGGAAAAATAGAAAAACTTGTAAGTTGACTAGAGTCCATGACATCTTTCACGTTTCGTATTTGAGGAAATGCCTTCACAGTATAAACATTTTAGTAGAGCCTAATCAATTTAGAGATATTAAGACGAAGCTAATTGTGTCCAATGCCACCACATTCATTGTGGAGCACATAACTAGGAAACTCCACAACAAAGAATTAGATTGGTCCGAGTACAATAGGGAGAAAACCCAGTAGAAGGCATGAGGACTTCTTTTCCTAAGCTTTACTTTGGTAAAATTTCTCTTCAAAGTTAGGACTTTGGTTGCATTGTGGTTGCTAGATTGGATGGTAAGAGATGGTTGCCGCACTTTTTCACTACCACTTTACATTCATATAGCAGTTTTATGCATTTTTAGGGTACTTGCATACATATTTGCATAGCACGATCACACATTCACGCTAGGATTGAGCTTTTTTTAGTATGTCCGTGTTACATAATCACATTACACTTTGGTTGAGTGGATGATTGTGTAGATAACTTGGTTGTATAACATGAATGTTATTGCATGTTACGCTATTCGCCCCTTGAAAGATTTCAGGACGAAATCCTTTTTAAGGGAGGGAGAATGTAACACCCGTAAAATCAACCCTGATTAAATAGGTAAATTAAGAGAAATTCAATTAATAAGGGTAGGGATAAAAATGGAAAATTTATATGTTAGAATTTGACCATGAAAGCTATTCAGTTGCCTTTGTGGTGAAATTCTGACCTATTTCCATATATAATATGCTGAAAACAGAGCTCGAATGAAGAAGTTATGTGTATTTCAAGTTTTCAAATTTAAATTAGTTTGACTAGAATTAAAATTCAAATGGTAATTAAATTTGAAGTTTGAATTTTAAAAATTAACTGTGATTAGACTTGGGGGTAAGGTAACGTTAAAGTTAACAATTAATGTTAAAGTTAATTAAGGATTAAAATTAATATGCAACGGAAAATAATAAATCTTCCCAAATATATCGGGACCAGTCGACCCTTTATTGCGACCGGTCGACCCCTAGTGGTCGATCGATTGAAGGTGTTAGTCGACAAGTCCTGAACTAGTGATGGCGAGAGTTTTGTTGATTTGAGCGTATCAGATTTTATTATTTTTAACCTAGTTTCATCCTATGGTTCTGGCGTGTTTCAACCACTATAAATAAGACCCTATACTTCTCACTTTTATTCATAAATATTTTGGGAACATATTTGAGTATTGAAACAAATATTTTGGGAACATCAGTGAAGCTCTATCAGTTTATCTCTTCTTAGATTCAGAAAACTTCATTAGGGTTTCAAATAATAAATCCTAATCTATATTTATTTATTATTTAATTTCTAAACCTCTGCTCCTCCAACCTTTTTGAATCTAATATATATATACACACACATACACACAAATCCCTTGTTGTGTGTGTATATAAATATATAAATGTATATAAATATATAAATATATATATATATATATATCAAAAAGAAGAGAACCGAAGGAGATTGTAATGGGCATTGCAAATCCAAAGAGAAGCAAAGCTAAGGACCAACTGTGAGTGGAAATCTTAGTTTTTCTATTTTAGTCATTGAATAGTATAATTTGGATTTAATATATGCCTTAGGGAGTTTTGGATTACGAAAACATCATACTAAAATTCTCCAAAATCCCCCCAAAGCGAAATGTCAATTCTTAGGATTCAAATCTTAATTGTTTTGCGTTAAAATAGTGGAGTTTTGTGGATATTGCGGTTTATGTATTCTACCTTCTATTCCACTTCTTATTCTTTTTCTCCAGATCTAATTAAGGAATTTAATTGATAAACAACGTGTAAAGGAAGAATCTTTATCTGTAGTTTACACCGTCTATTTCTATAAAATTGAGTAAAATATCCCTTACTTAAATTCATGTAAAAGATGTTAAATAGAAAGTAAATTGATTGAATTGCAAGTTTCCGTTTTCGGTTTATTCCACTATTTTAATATGATATAAATTGGATTTAGATTTTATGTACAAGTCTATTTATTGATAATTTGAATACGAGCATTTAACCCTTGTGTAACGACCTGCTTTTTGGATCCCTGAATGTTGATACAAATACATCAATGGTATTCACGTGCCGAGCACCCAAGTGCCTGAAAGACGAATTGTTAGGGTAAAAGAAAGGGAAAAGAAAAAGAAAAGAAAGAAGAGAACACAATATCAGAATCTCACAAGTTGAATGAAAATATATAACATCTCAAAAGGTTTTATCAAAAAGAAAACTTTGATATACATACTTCAATCAAAGTAAACTAACATATCATCAGCCTGGACAGTTATACCAACCTGTCCTCACAAATGCTGATAGAAACAAGTCAAGTAATGCAGGGAAAAATAAGTACGATAGGAAATCATCTAATTCCTCTCTAAGAGTTCCAATAAACCGCAAATAAATCTGGAAACATACTCGAGTTGACCTGAGCATTAAGATAATAACACCTGAATCAGTCTAGTAAACCAATATGAGAAACTCAAATCATATAGATTTATTATATCTTAAAACCCTTCAAAATAAGGTTATCTCGTAAGACCATGCCGCTAATAAACACGGACGTGTTTTTATCTTACGATAACCAAACCATTTCAATTATAAAATCTAGTGATAATATAATAATGTCTAAGTGTGAAATATAAATAATCCCTTAGCTACGATGCAAGTGAATGTACATCATAACAATAATAGGTATACAACCATAATCACTAAGGCACATTAGTAAATTATGTAGGATTTCCATGTAGATCTGTTCGAGAAAGCCAAATTCGAACTACTGTATAAGGATTTCCACGTACATCATTAGTGAATGTACCATAGGAAAACCATAGCTGGTATTGCAAAGACCTGATGCATCACTCCCATATGTATATCCCAATAAGTATCTCTAGAAATGGAGTCGCATGCACCCTATAGGTTTGCTAACCCTAATGGCTATGTCTCCTATCTTTGGTTTTAGTCATATCCGCTAATGAGGCTACATCCGGCATTCCAGCCCATGAGTCACCACTCAAACAGATCTTCCACACGAGCACCAACTCAAACAAATCTCGAAACCACACATGGATTCTCATATCCAAACAGATCTAGGAAGCATATATGGATTCCTCGGCAAATCCTGGAATCACATGTGGATTCCCATACCTCAGCAGGTCTCGGAATCACGCATGGATTCCCATATCCTGAATAAATCATGAACAACTGCATGTGTTTGAGCATCTCAAATAGATTTCGAATCTCCATATAGATTCCAGCATCACGAAGCAAACATAAACCAATCATAAAGCTATCATGAATCATTCATGAATTAATCATGAACCTCTTCCAAAGCATAGAACACGTATATGGTTTAGGCGTGGTTACAGTTTCAAGTCATCTCATATAAGTACACTCCCCCGCTTACCAGGTGCTCCAAAACCAATCGATCGATTTTTCGTGAATCTCAACCCTGGTTCCGTGGAAAACAAACATACGTACATAAGAGTGGAGATCATCTTCTAACCGTTTAAATAGACAGATTCCCTTACCATTGTTCTAAAAGAGCAAAAATGAGTTATATGTACAATATAGTATCACCGAAGATAATTATACCATATAACACTTGTGTTTCTTCTAGATATTTCTAGAGTATATTTGGCCAAGATTTGATAGTTGATTATTTAACTACCAAGTAAGTAAATAATCCAATACAACGAGAATAATCGCATACGGGAAACCAAGTCCCCATATACTATCCATAAGCGAGAAACACACAAAGCACGATCGAAACAACAAGCATGATCAAGTCATATAAATGACTTCTGATCCCCTTTTTAATTAATCTTTATTTATTGTTTATAAACCTCTTTTATTAGTAAAACACATTTTTACTCAATAAACCCCTTTATAAATGAAACTTCATTTATTAATTAAACTTTTCTATTTAATTAAAATATCACTATTCATTTTCAACACATTTCAACTCATCCCAAAAGTATTCTTATAATTTTCTCAATCGTATAAGTATATTCACAAATCAATTTCAAAGGGCTTAAGACAAATGTTACTCAAACATTGTCACTACAAACCCAAAACAATTTCACTTATGATTTTCTTTAATACTCCACTAAAGACCTATTTACATACATAAGTGTAATCAAAATGGGTTAAAGGTGAATGTTACTAACACATTGCCACAACAAACCCAAAACCGTTTCATACTTGTTATCCTCTTTAAATTCCCATTATTAAAGATATAAGTATTTTCCCAAACTTAATTATAATACTTTAACATTTTAAAGTATCATCTAAAGGTTTAAAAACAAATGTTACTAAAATTATTTACAACAAACCCTAAAACCATTTACCATTCTGTTATCTTTAAAATTTCATTTTGAAGATCCAATTACTCTTCAAAAATATAGTAAAATGGGTTAAAATAGATGTTGCATAAACATTGATACTATTTACCTAAAATCACTTTTATATTGCCATGTACTTTAAAATATCCATTTAAAGTTCTAAGTACTTCTCCATTTTATTGAACAAGGTTCTTTACCTTCTTAATCAATTTATAAAACAATCCGTGTTATCTGGCATTTTGACCCGGCTATATTCGAACTAACTGGAAGAGTTAGGTTTGACTATCATCAAGGTTAGTAAGTCCAAATCGATGATTGTGGGGTCCTGAATTCAAGTACGGATGGTAATATGAAGCAGCAATTGAACAAAATTGAGGGACATGCAATGTAGAATGTTCGAAATATGGAATATAGTTCGACATAGAGGAGGGATGGCCATAATCATTCTCTAGCATAGGGATTGGCATATTTCAGGGAAGCAAGTGTAATTCAATAGAAAACAACCAATATCTCAAGATCTATAAGTCAAATTCATATGAAATTTTGTGAGTAAGATGTGGGGACCTTAGGGAGTCTACCCTAGGGATTGGACCTCAAAAAGATGAAGCAAAAGGGATTGGCCCTTTTTCCTTAATAGGGATCAATTACAATCAGAAAACAACTCACACTGTAGCAAAAATCGAGCAATAACTCAAGTTCTACTAATCTAATTGGCGTGAAACTTAGAAGCTAAGCATATTACAACATGAGGAAACTACCATGGGGATCATACCCTAAAATTCCTCCAAATAGAGATTGAAACCAATCCCTATTCCTTGGGATTTGGGCTGTGCAATCCCTTTTATGGTTCTATATTGTTTTGGAGATCCTTCTATCGAATTTTTAGGGAGATATTTCGCCATCTTCATCTATAAATACAGGCTTGGTTGTTCATTTTTGGGACTTTACGCTACTAGTTGCCTTGTACTTTATTGTAACTAAAGATTTTCATCTGATCCCTATTGTACTTAGTTTACAAAGTGATTAATAAAGCAATCTATTCAAAGTGGACATAGGAAAACAATGCCGAACCACTATAAATTGTTATGTTCGTGTTCTTGCTTTAATTTTCTACTATTAAATTGCATAATTCCTCTGTTTTCATTTTAGATTCTTCATTTATTTCTCTACAAACTTTCTATTGGGTGTTTATGCCAACTTTTGGTGCAAACATTTTCGTGCTTTCACTAAAAGATATGATTCTCCACCCTATTTAGATCCCTTTGTTATTACTGGATTACATAAATCCCTCAAAGAGATCTAGAATTATCTTCGTGAAGCTTGTTTGTTCTATTCACATTTGCAAAAGTCTAAGGAAAACTATCAACAATAGTTAGGAATACCATATCTACATCTCAAAACATAGAAGGAAACGAGAACACTAGCATCCAGCAAGGAGGCACGAGCAATGTACCGGTAGACGTGAATGCTACCAATCCAATGGGTGTCCAAAACCCGGTTGGTTCCATCACAAGAGTTGAATTCCAAAATCTAGTGAAAGAGTAAGTGGATAGCCGTCGGTAGTTGAATCAGCAGATTCAAGTCAATATCGATCTAATGAAACAGCTTAGTCAACAACAGCGTGGGAAATCTAGGACGGACCCATCCCTTTATTCTACATCGAAGAGTTCTAGTTCGTTAGAAGATTATCATAGATGCAAACATCGTAGAATTAGAGGATACCATGCAATGGCTTTCGGACATCAGCAGGCAAGCCAACATGGCTTGCCAAGACCGATCGGTCCTGTTCCCTTCACAAAGATTGGTGCCAATCCCTCCTCCAGAGGGGGGAGCCTACCTTTCCATACTGGAGCCCAAGCTGAAGCTACGGCGATTGATTTGGATGCTAGAGTTTAGGTGGACACAGACCAATTACTTTGCCGAAATGGCGATGAAGTGAATGTACATGATATACATTAAGAGAATGTTGAGCCAAGAAGGCATGGAATGTCCCGTAGACATCGACCGAACCATTCACGTGAGGTGGAGCATGACCATCGCTTGGGTCCAACTATCCAAATGGTGGGCTTGTCGGCTATGGTTAGACAGCTAGTGAGGGAGTGCTAAGGCTTGAACAATGATGATTGGGGAATCTTGAGAAGCCAAACCCCATTCACCGGCAATATCTTACATGTGGAGTATCCAAGAAGGTTCAGCATGTCGTCAATGCCTGCCTATGAAGGAAAAACCAACCCCAGGCAGCACATCATGAGATATGAATGGCTGATGGATCAACACAAGCTGATGATGCAACAAAGTGTAGATGTTTTCCTATTACTCTCTCTGGCGTTGCAATGATGTGGTTTACAAGATTACCCCTACGGTCAATCTTTAGATTTGATGATTTAGCTACGAAGTTTGTGGAGCAGTTCTATATGCACATATCTCATTCTAAAGATGTGATGTCCCTATCCAGGGTGATCTAGGCTCTGGGAGAATCATTGAAAGATCATTTGGATAGGTTTCATATAGATGTCATACAAGTTAGTAATCCAAATGACCATTCATTATTGATGGTGGTAACAAGAGGGATTGATCCAGAATCTGACTTTGGCGATTGGTTAGCTGGCAAACCACCCGCAATATTGGAATGGTTCTATGCAAAAGCAGCTCAGTATTTGAGGAAAGAAGAAGCTAAGTGCTCTAGGAAGAAGAATTTTGTGGGACCAAGTGGAGAGGATGTGTAAAGTAACATTTCAGTGAAACCGTCTGGGGAGAGTCCCAAAATAGTTCAAGTAAATGTCCAAAATAAACCGAATCAGCAAAAGAAAGGCGGTGATGGGAACCATCAGTGAAGAGGAATTTTGGAAGAGGAAAGCTTAGGATTCCAACGTATGATATCTACACACCACTAAATACATCTCTAGAGAATGTTTACTTGTCTACATGCAATACCATGCAGTATAGGAAGCCTCCTCCGAAAGAATCGATGGAGAAATAGAAGCAAACTAGAAAATATTACCAGTACCATGAATGCTATAGTCATAACACAAATGAATGTAGGAATCTTCAGGATATTATCGAGAAACTGAGTCAAGAAAGAAAGTCGCAGCAGTTTTTTATTGCCCCTCAGAATGCAGGCAAGGGACATCTGACCCTAACCGAGGAAAAGCTCCACACAAGGTGAGAAGCCTACGTGGATTAGTGGAAGATTAATGATCAATACAATAGTCGGAGAACCACACCTAGCTGATAACAGCTGGCATGAGATGGAGCGCTATGCTAGCAGGATCAAGCATATGAATTTTGAATGTTGTTCAAGTACTGAGGATGGGGCTTCGGCAAAATAGCAGCATATAATGGCAGACAACATTGTATTCAAAAACAGAGATATAGATAAGGTGGAGGCAATGATAACCGATCCAATGGTCATTTCGTCCATGATCGGCTCCGCCTTAGTAATAAGGATTTTAGTTGATTATGGAAGTTCCGTAAATATAATTTCGAAAAAGGCTTACGATCATATGAGGACGGAAGCCAAGGACATTAAACCGTCTAAACCTCGCATTCATGGCTTTAGCACTGCTACACCAAAGCTGTCTGATATGTGGAATTGCCCATGGAGTTGGGAGAAGGTGACCATAGGAGAGTGCATATTTTGCCATTCGTTGTCTTGGATGTTTATTCTCCATATAATACTTTTCTAGGCTGACCATCCCTAGTTGAATTCCGGGCAGCTCTTGCCCTATGGTATTTGACTTTGAAGTTTCCAACTAATAACGTGTTGGAGTTGTGCATGGTGATTAGGCAACCGGACATGCATTCTATGTAGCTGAATTGAGAGAAGCTCAATGAAAGGAGAAATGTAAGGGTATGGATAAGTCTCTCCCCATCCATACCACCAAAGTTTGACAACAAATGTCTGGAACTTAGCTTGGGCACCATAGTCCGTACTATAAAGACATAGATTCGAGGGATGACTAGGAGGAGCCTAAAGAGACCAAGACTGCACCGGCTAAGTTGACAATTGACATCACGATCAGCCAAAACGACCCTTCATGGGTCCTAAAGATCATATCACAGTTCAACCCCTCGATGATGAAAGAACTTACTGGTTCTCTCCGAGCGAATCTTGATGTGTTTTCTTGGACTCACTCTAACATGTGTGGGATCTCGCTTGCCATTGCGAGCCACACATTGAATATTGACCCGAGACATGTTCCAATGAAACAAAAAAGGCCTGGCATGGATCCATTGAGATCTTCTGCCCTTAAAGAAGAGGTGGATAGGTTCAAAAGCAATGGGTTTATTCGCAACGCCCTCTACCCTAAATAGGTATCTAATCTTGTACTTGTGAAAAAGGCGAATGGAAAGTGGCGGACATGCGTTGAACACTTGGACTTGAGCAAGTCATGCCTGAAAGATATTTTTCCCCTCTAAGGATCGACAAGCTGGTGGACTCAATCGCTGGACACGAGCTGCTATCTTTCATGGATGCGTACTCTGGATATAACCAAATCCCGACGCACATCCCCGATCAGGAGCATACAATCTTCATTACTAATGTTGGATTGTGTTGCTATATGGTGATGCCATTTGGATTGAAGAATGCTCAAGCAACCTATTAAAGCCTAGTCAACAAAATGTTTAAAGATCAGATTGGAAAAATGATGGAGGTATATGTGGATGATATGCTCGTGAAGTCACGGCGATCAAGAAACCACCTTAAAGACTCGACAAAAATGTTCAATATCTTTTGATATTACAAAATGAATATCAATCCTATGAAATGTTCTTTTGGCGTTGCATCAAGAAAGTTTTTGGATTTCATCATCAATTCTTGTGAATCGAAGCTAATCCCGAGAAGATTTGAACAATTTGCAGAATCCAAGTGCCGAAGACCATCAAGCAAGTGCAGAGTCTAAATGGAAAGGTTGCTGCCCTAAGTCAGTTTAACTCCAGAGCCACTGATAAATGCATTCATTTTTCCGACTTGATTAGAACAGGGAAAAGGAACTTTGAATGAACATAGGATTGTGAAGACGTGTTCCAAGCTTTGTGAACCACTTAGAGACACTCCCCATCTTGTCAAAGCCCATGGATTATGAAGACTTGTATATCAACTTAGCTGTGTCGGTATATGCTATAAGTGCTGCACTGCTTCGTGAGGAGAATCGAATCCAGAGACCAGTCTATTTTGTTAGCAAGTGGTTAACAAGAGCTGAGAGGAATTATCCAAAGATAGAGAAATTGGAGTACTATTTGTTGATTGCTTCGTAAAAGCTCTGCCCTTATTTTCAGGCACATCCCATCAATGTATACACCGATCAGCCGTTACGACATATTCTATAGCGGCCTGAGACGTCTGGAAGGTTACTCAATAGGAACATTCAACTGAGTCAATTTGACATTTCTTACTTCCTCGGAGATCCATTTAGGGATAGGAACTGGTGGAATTTATAGTGGAATTCACAACACATGATGATCTCCCAGAGAGCAATTGGTCTCCTACCATTTGGTGGAAAATGTATACGGATAGAGCATCAAATGGTCGTTGTTCTGGACCTAGAATCAGGTTAGTAACTCTAAAAAATCGATCAATTTTCTATGCTTTGAGGCTTGAATTTCCTGCAATAAACAATGAAGCTGAGTATGAAGCTCCGATTGCTGGACTCAAACTTTCCAAAGAACTGGTAATAAAATCTCTTGAAATCTTTTGCGATTCCCAGTTGGTAGTATACCAAGGCATGGGAGATTACCAAGCTAAAGGATAATGATTGCCCATACCTTATCCAAGTCCAAGAGCTATTGACTAGCTATGAGTATTATGACATCACACATATTCCCCAGGATCAAAACAAAGAGGCCGACTCATTGGCAATGTTTGTCAGAACGGGGATGCACAACATATGGGCTTGGTCCCAGTCAATGTATAGTGCTCTAAGCATAAACCAGATAAAAATCGACTGGGTACTAGTGACGGAGCCTGAGAAGGAGTCATGGATGACTCTGATTAAAGACTATTTGCTATAGGGAGTCCTTCTTGAATGAAGAAATGAAAGGTGACAAGTCCTTCGCAAAGCTTTGTGGTATATCATTCAGGAAGGTGTCATGTATAGAAAGGGTTTTTCAAAGGGTTTTTTCATTCCTCTACCCTGGTGTATTGATCATGATGAAATAAAATAAGTTTTAAGAGAAGTTCATGAAGGAGAATGTGGCGATCACACCATAGGCATACCCTAGCAAAGAAAATGCTCCGTTACAGGTATTATTGGCCGACTGTTAAACGAGATGCTGCTGATTATGGGCAACGTGACAAGTGCCAGATATATGCAAAAGTTCCGAGAGCTCCACTGACAGAAATCACAAAAATGGCTAGTCCATGGTCATTTGCTATATGGGGCATAGATATTATCAGTTCCTTACAGATCTCTAAAGATGGTGCGAAGTACGCCATCGTCCCAGTTGATTACTTCACCAAATGGGTTGAAGCATAATATTTAACAATAATCACAATAAAGAAAGCAATCAACTTCATTGTTCGAAACATCATCTATCATTTTAGCCTTCCATGAACTATTGTAACTTACAGTGGATCCATATTCGATGGTGCTGAATTCAAAGACTTCTGCCGTCGGCATCATATTGAAAAGAGATTTGCGGAAGTTTCTCACCCTTATGCAAATGGGCCAGTTGAAGCTGTGAACAAAATCATAAAGGCCATTCTGAAGAAGCATTTGGATAAGGCTAGAGGCAAATGGGTGGATGAACTCCCAACAACATTATGGGCTTACAGAACCACCCACAAGTCCACGACTGGTCATACTCCATTCGCCCTTGCTTACGGCATCGAAGTCGTCATTCCTATTGAAATTAAAATTCCTTCTCATCGGGTGACCTACTACGATCCTAGAATGAATAAAGATATCCTTTTAGAATCTCTAGACTTTGTAGATGAGAAGCGCGAAGAAGCTGATTTGAGGACAGCTGCACGTCGACATCGAGTCTCCTAGTGCTATAACACTAAAGGCCAACCTAGAACCTTTGAAATCGATGATTTCATCTTGAAATGGGTTTTTCCTGCCCCCTAATACATGAATCCTACTTGGGAAGGACCATATGTCATTGAAAAGAGGCTTGGAGAGGGAATTTTCATGTTAGCGACTGTTGATGGCATCCACTCCCAAGAGCATGGATTAGCGAGAATTTACGATGCCATTTCACTTAGTTTATTTGTTTACATTTAGTTGTATTCAATCTCTGAATTTGCTTTAGCATTTGATTTTCCAGATATGTAATAAGAAAAATTATATAGTTTCTTTCCATTCGGCAAATAAAATTTGAAATTTCTTTCATATCTATGATTGCCATAGCATTACATATTAGCTACAACACCCGACTAACTAATATTGACATATCCAAGCAGGTTCCAGAGTATGGAACCAGCCGATTACATAAGTTCACGATTGAACGGATGTGACTTGACCATCTAATAACCAAATTGATCCTACCAAAAAATGGGATAGAGAAGAGTCGAAAGCAATCATGATACGACCGATCATTCGCTAAGTTAAACCTCAGACTCAGGGGAAAATCAATCAATTAAGGAAAGCGGTCGTACTATTTTATGAAATAACTCTAAGTCCCAAGAGCGTGGACTGGAGTATAAACACGAATTGGGTGCGATTCGACCGCCCACCAACTAACTCTTATCCCCAAAGTGCGGATATGAGTATAAACAAATAGATGAGTGTGGTTCGACCACTCACTACTCCATAAACTCCGACTTAAAAACCGACAGGAAGAGTGTAAACTCGTTAAGAATGGAGTTTGACCATTCAATATCTAACTCCACTAACCCAAGATGGGGGGAAGGAGTAAAATCACTGAAACTGCTGAATCTGATAGTGTAACACTAGGACTCAATCCCCGTGTTTGGTATGACTCAGGGCCACGACCACGTGGAGGCCTTGGGATAGAATTAATGGATTGTCATCTAAATCAACAAGCAACCAAATTACAAGTACATTAAATGGAAAAGTAATAGCTCAGCTATTTAAATAAAAATTCACATAAGAGTTTGACAGAGAATAAAGAACCTTTATTTGTATTTAAACTTGAAAATTGTGATACAAGTTTATTTAAAATCGAGGGCCGTATCCGCACAATTACGACCAACAAAAAGAGAAACAACTATAAAAGCTATGTATAAACTAAGCCAAAATGACAACTATTTCTGTAGCCCTTTCTCCCTTTTAAATTTCTTGGAAGTGGCACAACTAGAGGTTTCACCTGTCCTTTTCCTAGATCCTTTACCACCCATGGCAGAAGAGCTTTCATAGGTTGGAGGAATTCTTCGGCAACCGACCCGTCGAGTGGAATGACTTGTAGTGGGATGAGATTTGGATCTTCGATGTCCATGTCAACGGGTTAATTTTTGGCATTTTTCTTTAACAACACCTCTATCTCGATGCACTCTTTTAAGCCGAGTTCATTGGTATGTTCGGTGGCACCAGTGTCACAACATCATATGTTTCATCTGGCATTGGAGGGTCAACAACTTTTTCATCATCAAGTGCTCTGATAACTTGAGCGTCGGGCCCTGGAATATTGGTGGCCGCCTGAATTTCAGTAGATGTCGATTGTTGCTCCTTGGTGGCATCACTTCATGGAGTTTGGATGGGACCCAAAAGACCCATAGATTCGTGGAAACAAGAAAATAAGTCCATGAATATTTGGCACGAGGAACGAAATCTCTTGAATAATGGAGAATAAAGCAGGATACTTGTTTTCGGCTGACTTTCAGTTGCTGCTCCCCTCTAGAATAGGAGTCGGCACCTTTGATTGATAGCCGGGTCTATTTGGATCATAGTTCAGATCCTGTTTCGGCCATGAGAAACTAACGCTCTGGCTGTTTGAAGTGAAGGGGGACCTGAAGGATTAGACTTCAAAGACTCAACAATGTTTTTCCCTTTGCCAAAGGGTACTAGAATATCAAAGTATCGAAGTCTTGCAGCAGCAATATCTAAAGGTTCATCCCCGCAAAGAGTCTCCCGTACTAGCTTCTCTTCATCTAAATCTGCTTCACCGAGGGCTTTCTTCTTTATTTCAATAATATACTCCCAAGCCTCGAAGAGCGATTCAAGATAGCCCTCTCCAAGAAAACTCAAATCACAATGAATTAGGACTTTTGCATTATACTCAATGATTAGAGGATCGAACATGTCCTTAATCTCATCTCAACCAGCTTCGTTGGCATCTTCTAACCGTGCCTAGATCTACTCTTTAACCTCATTATGACTCACTTCTCTTTCCTCTTCCATGAGGACTTTAATCTGAGCGAATTTCTCATCAAGTTTAATTCTTAGTCCGCGGGCTTCGACGGCCTTGTAACATCCCCATTTGGAGGCCTAAAACTAAATGCTATGGATGGTGCAGTCATCCATAGTTATTAATTTTTGATAACCAAATGCGGTAATGCTAGATACATTGATATACTAGAAACACACGAATATGAAATCTTTTAAACTCAATTTAAAACAAATTTATCATTTCATTACAGATAGCATTTTAGATTCATTACAAAATCTCATACGTAAGCCACGTTTAGAGAAATTACAATTTATTACAAAATGCGCCAAGAGCGACATATGAAGGTGCCCCCTTGGTTGATCAAAGTCTAAATATAGGCAATTAAATAAATTTGCCCTTACATCCAAATAACACAACAGAAAATAGATAGAATCTCCTAAATAGCTAGCTTGCCTCCTGCACATCTCCGAAAGCTTATTCTTCAACTAATAACCTGAAAAACACTTACCCTCAGCTTGCTCAAATTAATTTTGAACACCCGAGTTTAAGGGGAAAACATAAACTTCAAGTCAGACAGAAAGTCTGGTGTGAATAATAATATACCATCTCAAAGCAAATAAATATCTAGCAAAACCATGTTGTTGAGCGAAAAGTTTTTTCCCCTCGCTAATACCTTAACCAAAATCTAATTAACCATATACTATGCACCTGCATCCACAATGGTTAAAACATAATATAATATGATGATACGCAATTATACAATATACCCTAGATTTCTTACCCCCATTCATCTGACTATCAGTCCCAATTTATAGTTTCTAGGGTCACTATTACCTTATTAGTTTTCATGGGCAAACTAATAACCGGTTCCAAGCTTACGGACTATCTGTCCGGTTTCATAGTTTTCGTCGAATTACTAAGAACTTATTGTGTCGGCCAATAACATCATCCGATCATAGTTTTAATGGGCTGACATTGAACCTACTGGATTCTCTAATAACATCTCTCGGGTCATAGGTTTCATGGGCTGACTATGAACCTATTGATCTCTATCAATAACCTATTCTGGACATAGTTTTCATAGGATCACTAAGAACCTATTGGCTCCTACCAATAACATTTCTCGAGACATAGTTTTCATGGGTTATAACTTTTTATAGGTGTAGAATTAAGTATCTAATATATTCCATTGCTTCTGAATGATGGTTTTCTTTTCCGTAAAGTGGTCATAATAGAGAAATGGACCTACAGTTAAAAAGTTATACATATTTCAAGTTTTGAAAACATAGGTGGTAAAAAGGTACTAAAGCAACAATGGTGGAAGGGATCCCACCGACATTGGAGAAAGGGGGTTCCAACGATATAGGAGAGAGAGGGTTCCTCTGACATTGGAGAAAGGTGATTTCTCAGACATCGGAGAAAGGGGTTCAGTGGTAGACTCGTAATTAACGTAAAAACTACCAATTCTTATTATTTGTCAAATTCCTATTGGTTCGAGGTATACTTTATCAATTTCTTTGCATAAAAATTTCTATAATCAAATTTCATGATTCCTAAAATTGTTTTTCAACCATTAAATTATATTAATATTTTAATATAATTATTAAGCGTTTCTAGCTTAGAAAATTCATAATAAATCGAGAACACTTGGAAAAAATCCAAAAAATTCATAAAAAACCTAAAATACCGTTTTATTTACTATATAAAAATTTAGGGGGAAAATTATTTATTTTATTCTTTTTAATAATTAAACCCAAAATAAATGCCACGCTCCCTTACCGCTTGGTAAAGACGACCCCTATTCCACAAGTGCCACCCTCCCTTACCGCCTTTAGCTACAGTTTGACCATCATAACCACCGCTTCGTTCAACCTCAGATCCATACCATCACACTCCAATGTAACCCCATCCACCACCGCCGATGCATTCCTATAGCCACGTCGTTCCCCATTTATGTTGGACACTTTTCTTAATCCGCCTCTAGTTGCCGGAGCAATCTATGCCATTAGAATTGACTGCTAGGTTTGGGGCTTTGGGAAATAAAGAGAGAGGTGAGGTCCTTATATAGAGGATTTTCAAACACTATCCACCCTCTAAAATTTCTAACTCCAAATGAGGCATCCTCACTGATGTTCCTAGCTAAGTACTCCGATTTCGAACACGATGGAACTGCCATAGGTAATCAATTCCATTGTATGTAGAAGTTAGCTTTTAAAATAAAATTATATTATATTTAACTTCTAAAATCAACTGTTATGTGTTTCAAGTCCGCTTGACCATAAAGTACGTCCGATCGTCACGAAACTCAACGACGTATAACAATTCATTATTCCCGATCTAATGGTACTAGGTTCGTCAAAATCCATGGCAGTGCTCTGGAATGATAATTTCACATGTTAATTAAAACGAATTATTGTTAAAATGGTTTTGATCGCTTTTAATTCTAAATTAAAATATACAGCAACCTTTTATTATTTAAATTGAATTTAAATAAGCTTTTGAAAGCATTTTTATTCGAATTAAATCAAAGATCCAATTTTGATAATAATTCCAATATTTAATTATAAACCATTCAAATATCCCGGTTGTTACATTCTTCCCCCTTAAAAGAATTTCACCTTCGAAATTCCAACATAAGCAATAATCACCCATCAATATCTAATGAGATTACAATCATTGACAACCAAGAAGCAATCACGTAACAATACTATATGGTACTTCAATCATTAGCAACCAAAACTCATGGTTCGCCTAGGTTCGGGACCATCTCATGATACAAGGATGATAAACAATCCACTAAGCGTTACCTTATGCTCAATAGCCTTAGGTATTACTCAGCCAACCACTCATGCTACCAAAACAATTTAAAGGGTATTCCCCAAACTCTCCACCAGCCAAAACACATAGTATATAAATATACTAAACCATGTACGATATACATATATCATCCGTATGCAATATTAATTCTGATTACCAACTCGATCACATAACTTCATTTCCAAACTAGTATATCTTGCCCGACTCTCTAATGCAGACTCCGATCTGGTTCCTTTATTAGAAACCTTTTTTCTCCTTACATAACCATATACTATGATAGAAAACTATAGGATCATATCAAGAATCTGTATCAAGTGTTCGCCGTCGAGAATCGAGTGAAAACTCCTAACTCAGACCGGTGTGAATCATATTAAAATCTATGTACGTGTTTCCTAGATCAAAAACTGCCAAGTGAATAAAATAATCAATGTACAAATTATGTACTTTATTCAATTGGTTTTTTAGCTATACCAATTACTTTTTATTTTTAATTCACATTCATTTATCACTTAGCATTTCTCATTTAATACTAAAATCATTTATGAACCATTTCATCAAATTTACCTCAAGCTATTAAACATTATATAACATAAATACTTCTTCATATATATACCACTATATCCTTAGAGTATATACAAAAATATTCTATTCATTTTACCTAAAATGAATATTTAATTTAAAACTTGTCTAAATTCTACTATCTCTTCAAACCAGGAGTTATATAAATCTTAAATTTATAAACACTTATCTTAAATTACTATTAACTACTAAGTTCAAGTGTTATATAAACTCGTCTTTATAGTTTCACAAAATACTTAACTTTAATTTCTTGTACAAATTCCAAAGTTTCGACTGTCCAAAATTGTCGAAAATTCCATTTCATTTTAACAAATGAAAAACTACCGATCCATAAATCAAATAAGATGCACATTCAAACTTACCCTAGTGCATATGATACATAAGTCCATAAAATATCTTAACCAAGAACTAAACACACGATCTTATTTCAAATCATTTTGAAATACACACACACACACACTCTTATAACTTTTTTATACCAAATCATACTTCCGGGATTTAAATCAAAATCTTTTTACAAAAACAACTTCGAAGCTAAACCACTATAGTAGCATCCCCCACTTTGAAACTCAAAAATAAACGTCGATGATGCTAGCATTACCTATTATAAATTCCGGATGTTAACTAAAGTTCCAAAGAGCTCCAAACTCAATGAATCTAACTCCATTGCATCTATAATCTCGATACGAATGCAATGGAAAAAATGGCACCTCGATCGGACCTCGTATGAATAAGATATGACCGTTAGAATATCACGAGATTAATTAATAATTAGCTTATTAAAAAAGGTAACTAACTAAATTAACTATTCCAAAAACCAGGCCAAACATTTCAAATCACGACACCCTCTGTTCGTCTTTATCCTGCCACCACCATACATCACCTGAGACGGCTTCTCCACCTTTACCGACTCGCCTGGCCAAGAGGACCCCAACGCCACAAGTGTTGCCCTCCCTCATTGATTTTAGCCCTAGTTCGACCATTATAACCACCGCTCCATTCAACCTCAGATCAATGCCACCATGCTCCACCGTAACCCTTTCACCACTACTGATGCACTCCCATAGCCATGCCGCTCCCCTTTCATGTTGGACACATCCCCTAATTCTGCATCTATTAGCTGGAGCAATCTAGGCCGTTGGATTTGATGGCTAGGGTTAGGGCTTTGGGAAACAAAGAGAGAGGTAAGATCTTTATATAGAATATTTTCAAACACTATTCACCCTCCAAAATCTCAAATTCTAAACGAAGCATGCTCAATGGCGTTCCTGGCTAATTACGCCCATTCCGAACACAATGGAATTCGTATAAGGACCCAATTCCATCATAAACAAAAGTTAACTTTTAAAATCAAATTATATTATATTTAATTTCTGAAATTAATTGCTATGCATGTGACATCTCCTATCTTGAGGCCCAAAGCTAAGCGCTACAGATGCTACAGTTATCTATAGTATTAACTTTCAGTGATGAAATACGATAATGCTAATGGTATCAATAATATCAAAAGCGCATGAATATGAAATAAAATCAACATAGATTTAAAACAACTTTTCTGGTTACATTTCAAATCAATATTTCATATTCAGATACATAATCCCAAATGATTCCTAGGTTTTGATCAAACATAATTATTACAAATTACGCCAAGAGTGACATATGAAGATGCTCCCTTAGATGATCAGAGTACTAAATAGGCATATCAGTCTTAACACATCACAGCGGAAATAAAACTAAATAGCTCCTATATAGTAAGCTTTGCCTTCTTTATATCTTCGAAAGCTTATTCATCCAACCTACTAAACCTGAAAAACCTTAACTCTCAATCTGCACAAGTTGAATTTTGAACACCCGAGAGTTTAAGGGGGAAAACAAACTTTGGGTCAGACATGCAACTTGGTGTGAATAATACTATTACATCCTAGTTTACTAATATTAAGTGAGACCTCATCGCTTAACGGAATGGGTTTCCTCTCACTAATATCCTTTTAAAAACATATCTTTTGTAAATCAGAATCCTACAATTAAACCGATTAAAGCGATAATTGCAATATCATACATGCACATAAATCAGGTAATAAATGAACTATCTGTCCTCAAAATATAATTTTGTTTGGCTAACTATTAATCATTAGCTGACTCTGGTCTACCAGACATACTCGATTATTTAACTTCTACTAGACACACTTCTGGGCTAGCTGCTCTTGACCATCTTCTTCTAGGGTCAACTGAACCTAATGGTTTTGTGGGCTCACCAATAACCTATCTTCTCTTTGTATATTCCTTCTGTGTGTAATCTAATTTTAGTCCTACCTGTGACAAAGCCCTGCACAGTGGAATTTTGGACTTATATTAGCTAGGGGCGTATTAGCTAAAGTGTAGGGCACAACCCTATACCAATCCCATCTGGTATTCTAATATCTGAGTCATTTACTTAGGGTTAACTACCCCATCAAATATTCCATGAAAACATTTGTTTTAAATTGATTTAACCCTTTAAATCATACTTAAACAAGGAAAATACACTCTTGCTTTACTTAAACATTATTGCCATGATATACATACTTTACATAAAACAATGTTAATGAAATACAATGGGGTTATCTATCCCTCCAACGCAAGTTAAAAACCCTTTTAACTTAAAAGCTCTTAAGCCATGAAACCAAGGTAAACCATTCGAAACCCTTACTTAAAAACTTTAAACAATACCTTTCGAACCCATTGAAAGTGTTCCTTTCAAAATAAATTAACTAATATACCTTGTAACACTAGGCCGAAAGGCCAAAACATACATTTCGAAACCTTTAAAATAAACCTTTCAAAATCAATGAAAGTATCCCTTCGAAAGCTTTATAAACCTTAGACACCCCATTTTAAAATACTTTAAACTTGTCTTTCGAAAGCATCAGGAACCTTCAATTTAAAGACCCAAGTAGACCTTTTGAAAACATTGAGGTATCTCCCCTTCCAAATCTACTTTATATACCGTCCGAAAGTATTAAACTCCTTGCTTAAAACAAACCTTTCAAAAGCATTGGGTCCAAGTAAAAGTTTGTGGAACATGCTTCGAAACCATTTAAAACCATTCCTTTGGAAACCTTTGGGCTTAACTTTTAATATAAATAAAGGGTCTTGAAAGAACTGAAGCAAAAGCAACTCTTTTGAAAGAAACTCTTTCGAAAGCATTATTTCTAAGTAAAAGAAAGTGGGTGGTTTCGAAACCAACCCTTTCGAAAGCATGGTGAAGCGGCTTCAAAGTTTAAGGCAAAAGAATCCTTTCGAAGGCATTGATTCGAAAGGTTGAATGCGGCAGCATGGGTTTTGACCCCTTCAAATGCTTACTTGTAAAACAAAAGGCGACAACCTCTTTCGAAAGCCATTTTCTAAAACATAGGTGTATTTGACTAAGTCGAAAGCTATTTTCTTCGAAAGTTTCATTTTGTAACCAAAATAATTTTGAGTTTATAAAAACTACTTCTACCCCTTCGAAACAAATTTTTTGACTCTACACCTTTCGTTTATTTCCAATCCACTACGCACAAAGGTTTTGATACCGTGTATATTGGTTTCGACTAGGTTGAAGATGACAGTATAAGGTCGAAAGATTGCTGTCGAAAGTGGCGAAGCAACAATCCTTTACAAAACCGATTTTTAACCTTTAAAAGTAATATCTTTCCAACTAACTTGCTTTATTTGTCACCATATAATTAGTTGCCAATTCTTTTTCAAAATCGTTTCTAAAAGTGCTGTCGAATTCAGTAGTTAACAATTTAAAACATTTGGCAAATTGCCCCTTCTCCTTTTATAAACATATAAAACATTTAAGTTCCATACCTTAAATAATTTTATATCTTTAATAAAATGCTTAGGAAAATTCTCCAAAAATTCCCATAAATCACTTTTAACATGTTTTCTGATATATTTAAATTTCTGACCAAAGGTAACATATAATAGTCGAAATTAATTTTAAACCCAATTTAACCATTTTCTTTACTAGAAAATTCATAATAAATCCACAACAACATAGAAAATTATAAAACTTGAAACCCATCTCTAAGATAATGTTTTAGATCTTATACAAAAATGCAAGCCATTTGGATGTCATTTAATAGGTTTTTCAAATTAAACCTAATCACAAAATTTATATGAAATAACACAAATCATCAACAAGCATATATCCTTTTAAAAATCAAAACATGGCTGTTGAATCAAATAATTTCCTATCAAATAAGAAAATCGCCGAAAAATTGTAATAAAATAGCCGCAAGTGTACAGCATACAATTTTAGTACGTGACGAGTATGGGTCGATTTGTAGGGAATTGAATAATTTAAAAATTCTACTCAATCAAATTAAACCAAAATTTGAAGTTGTGTTAGCTGAAAAATATAAATAAACTAGTAAAAGAAAGTGGATAGAAATATGAGAGTAGAAGACAATTTAGAGATAAATTCCTCCCCATGATCACATAAACCAACATAATTAAATTATGATCTCTTTTTTTGATCATTAGTGAATTTAGTTGATGTGTTTATCATAATTATGGCCTATTTGTGCTATTAATTAGCCCAACATAAACCATCAAACTACAACACATTCACTAAACCACTTGTTAACCCTCATGTAAGTGATAATAAAATCACAAATAAAATCTATTATAAGCACGATCCATTTAACATTGATTAGTAATATAGACCATCAAATTTTGATTCTAAAATCCACTTTATTACCAACATCGTATGTAGATGAAAGGGTAATTTGTGTTAATGTTTATTTAAGCATAACCTATTTGGTGTCTACAACATAGGCTATCAAATTCAAAGCTAAACAATAAAATTTTTACCCATTCAAACATTTCTATTATGCATAAAAAGAGATAAAAAATTGATAAACATGTTGAATCTACATGATTAAGAGAGCTTCTTAACTCTAAATTGAAGAGGTTTAGCTTTTCATATTTGTTATCATTTCATCAAACGTAGAATGCAACATAGAACAAAAACAGAAGAAAGTGCAAGCTAATTAAATAAAAAGTGAATTAAACTACTTGCATAAATTAAATCTAAGCTACTAACATATGAGGAAAGAGAGTATGTAACTAAAAATAAGCAAGAAATAAAAGCAAGTAGAAAAAGAAGAGGCTTAGGAAGCCATTTTATTTCTTATTTAAGTTGTAGCTACAACTAAACTAACTATAAGGTGGTGCTAAGAGCTTCATTATCTGAAACATAAGGGGTATTTATATAAGTCTAAAATCCTAATCATATTTTAGGGGACTACCCAAAATACCCCACTAGGAAGTGTGGCCTTCAAGTTGTCATTGGCATGAGCATAATCCACCATTACATGTGCATGTGACTTTAATGTCCACTAACACGTGCATTGGCTCCTAATTGTAAATCATAGTAAGTGGGTAGGTAGGTTCTCCATGTTATATGAGCTGATTTATTTCCATCTTCATTTTCCTTTAACAGTTGTGCATGCATATTTCCATGAAGCCTCTTCATATTTCCATTCAAATTTCTAGAAATAAAAATAAAACGTGCAAATAAATATTCTCAAAATTAATACATGCACAAAATGACCATTTTCCCCTTAGATGGAGATGAATAAATGATGATTTGAAATAATTTAAAATTTGGTTTAAATATGTTAAAATAACTTATATTCTCATTTATTTAATTAAATTAGATTAAATATGGAAGTAAAACTATGCATATTTACATGCATATCAAATACCCCGACACTTATCTTTTTATTCATCTTCGAATAAAATAAAACAAAGATAAATCCATTTTCATAGGGAGCATGATTGCATTGAGCGTATGCAACAAACCGTTAAACCTCTAGGTGTCTCTGGTAGGATGAGTGATGTCTTATGAGGGTTTTCAGCAGATACTATCCACAAAATCCTAATGCAACGTGAAAAATTCCTAAATGTAAGATTTATTTACAAAGAGATGAATGCAAGTTTTTGAAAATATTTACAAATGAAGAATTTACTTTCAAATTGACATGAATAAGTTTTTTTTTTTTGAACTGGTACTTTATATACAACAAATCATTGGGTGTCAAATAAACGTTCGAAAGCAAGTTTCGAACTTATGACATTCTGTACCAAAGCCGAATCAATTAACCACTTGGACAAAGGTGCTTGTCTGACATGAATAAGTTAAATATATATTCTGGTTACTATCAAGAAATCTAAGTCTTTTTACTTGTTAAAATTTCCAACAAAAATTAAGCTATCATCGTAATTAGACTCTAGTTTGGCTAGTTGTTTCGGTTGATAACATAATGCAACTATGAAGTGGATCCTTAGTTGAATTTCAAAGTTTTTCAAAGTGGTATTTTCATTTCTTTTGAATAACAAATCAAATCAAATAAGTGAACACAGTGCTTGGATTTTAATTGCTTACTCTCTCTTTATTTGAAAATTTTATTGATATTAGCAAGATTTACATATGCCTAACTCAGATAAACAGAGGCCAGATATACCACCCATGCATTGCCTTTTGGGTCTACATGAGGGGAATATAGAGCATAGCGAGTATACACACAAGTATGTAAACCTATCGACTATAGGCGTTATTAATGAAAGAATTTTTATATACATACACCCAACTCAGATAAACTGAGGCCAAATATACCGATCATGCACTACTTTTTGGTCTTACATGAGAAAGGTACAGAGCATGGCGAGTGCACATACTTGCCATGAACACATGACTCTAGGTGTTTCTTATTTTCACAATTTTTTTTCTTTTTTTAAAGTGATAGTCTTTCAAAATCATCTTAGCAACATTTAACTTAGAAGATAAAAAATATTATATCCTTTACTTAAATCAACCACTCTTTTAAACAAAGATTTCAGTTAGAATATACTTCATAATTAACACCCATGAACCTTCCTATATAGTAGTATCACCATCGTTACTTGTAATCAAACTTTATTTTTATTTTTTTGAGACAGATAAATTTTCAAAAATTCTAATTTGATAACCAAAAACCTATACTTATCCTATAGTGTTTCTTAAAAAATAAGTCAAAATTCTTTAAAAAAATTGTTTTTGGAATTTTTGTTTTTGATTTTTTAAAGTTTTAGAAAGAAAATGCAAAAAATAAAGCTTAAAAATTCAAAAATGACACGAGACTCCCCTCCACACTTGGTTTTGACTGTGCCCCATAGTCAACCCAAGTGAAAGGAGAAAAATAAAAAATATGATCTATATTTACATGAAAATGGAAGATTATTATTTACACGACATCGGAAAATATACTTTTAAAGAGTAAATGAAATGGTCTTTCAAATACTAATTCATTTGTCTCGCCAAGTATGAGAGACATAGCTAAGCACAGAAAAACAAACCATAAAAGATTTCAAAGTTGAATGTTGATTTGGAAAAAAATGTCGTTTTATTAAAAATCGCATGAGTTTGTTTATTTTCAATGATTTTTGGGGTAAATAGAATAACTGGTTGAAGTTTAAGTTTATTTTCACCAAATTTAAATTCAAACTCATCATTGACAAATTCTTCAAAGTTATAGATTTCAAAATCAAAATGGTGATTTAAATCTATCCGTTTAGAATTTAACAATTCATCTTCGAAAAGTCTAAAAAAATTGTGTTCACTAATTTCATCTTCCTTTGTTGAATTATTCACAACTTCATTGCAAGTATCAATTTCAAAATCTAAAGTTGTTGCATTTAAATTTTCAAAATCGGAAAAAGGACGATCGAATTTTAAATTTGGTTCCACACTCTCAAAAGAATTGAAATCCAACTCATTTACCGCATTTTCAACAACTTCATTAAGATTGTCATTTTCAATTTCAAAAGTTGTTATATGAAAATCATCAATTCTGGTAAAAGATGGATTATCACTTGACCCATCACACATTGGGATTTGATTTTGTGGCTCACGTTGTTTCATGTAGGTTTCAAACAACAAATCCAAGTGATCTTTGTGAATTTCGTCCATTTGCTCAACAAAATCAAATTTATAATTATAACTTGAGAATTTTCAATTTGAAATTGTTAAGAATAAAAATTGTCCATTGCACCATAATCGAGATTTTCTCATTTCCAAAATTATTTAAACAGCTGTTTCCATTTTCGTTTTGATTTTGAAATTCATTATGGAGTTCGAAATTGAATTGGCATGAGTTATAATCGAAATCATTTGAATTTTGAAGTGAATTCAAATTTTGATCATTTTGAAATCTTTGACTTGATTTATTGCACATATTACTCAAATTATTTATCATTTGATTTCGTTGTTTAAGTAAAGACCAAATTGTTTCAATACTCTTTTCAAGGTTTGAGAGTTGGACATCATTTTGAAAAGTTTTTGGTGCAAAATTCGAATTGTTTGTACAATAGTTGTCATTATAATATCCATAAGAATTTAGTGTGAAATTATATGAATCATATTGATTTTCACAGCTATTGTAAAATTCATGCGAGTTTGGAAATTCAGTCATTTTCAAAAATGTTTTTGTTCTTTTTTTATAAAGGAAAATTTATTTATCAAAAGGAATTTATTTTTAAAAGGGAAATTTTATTTTTGTTTTGTTTTTTGGATTTTCAATTTTTCTTTTGAAAAGATTATTAATTTTTTTTAGATTTTTGTTTTTCTAAAAAAAACTAACTTAATTTTTTTTTTGGATTTTGGTTTTGACCAAAAATTTTAGACGGAAAAGATTTAAAAACTAACTTAAGGAAAATCTACAATTTTTTTTATTTTGAAATTTTTTATTTTTGTAAATATGCATGAGCTTATGCAACTAAATAAATGCAAATGACTTAATTACAAATTTGATGTCCGTAGTAGCTCTTAACCCAAAATTGTATAATTACACTTTGTCTTAATCCAATCAGATAGTTCTTAGCCAGGTAACGGACATGAGTCATCGGTGCATCACGAATCACCGTAGCAATGCAACCGAAGATTTAAGTACATTAGAGAAACAATCAGTATAATATTTACGAATCACCGTAATATTTATAACTGATTATTGCTCTGTCATAGCCTAGACACCAAGAAGATAAATTTTTCAAAGAAGACAACTTGTCAAGATACAATTAAGCCCTGTGTGAGCTCGTGACACCCTTAAGTCTGATGTCTAGTCGTTATTATTAGCAAATTATAAGATGAAATGCAGTTTGTGGGCTAAGGAAGAGGTGATGAAATCCCCCATCTTATGTGGATTGGGGTTTTGCCCTTAGAAAGAAAAACAAGATGAAATGAATGCAAAACAGAAATTAGACGTGATTTAATGAGGCAACTACAGATGAATTTTCTTTCATTTGCTTTTGTTTTTGTTTAAAATGCAAGCAACCAACAATGCAAAGCAAATAAAAACAATAAATAAGGGCATGATACCAGAGTATGCAAAATTATTAGTAACTTATTTTAAAGCAGCGATTTTTTTTAAACAAGCAAGCAGTGTTGAGCAATTATTTGACAAGCAATTCCTCGTAAATTTCTGTTTTTACAACCTGAAACTAAAAAAAAGACATATTGTTTTTTTTTGTTTTTTTATATATATCAAAGAAAAAACTAAAACAAAATAAAACAAGTGAAAACAAAACAAATTAAACAAAACAAATTGAAACTTGTTTTTTTTTCTTTTTTTTTAAAGAGATGAAAAACATAAAGCTTAAATAAATTAAATAAATAAAAATAGAATAAATTTAAAACACACCCAACCCACTAAAGTATACCCTCAAAATCGAATGCCTTGAAAATCCCACTTTCCTGTTAAATGAGAAATCAAAAACGTAATTCCTCTAATTTACGAAATTAACTAAATTCTCCAATTCTCAATCTCACGAATTCTCAATTCTCACGAATTCTCAATTTCGCGAATTCTCAATCTCGCGAATTCTGTTGAATGAAAATCCCAACAGCCACACCTGTTCGAATTTAATCAAACGATCGAAAGATGTTCGATGAGGTCACGGGTGGATGCGAATGGTGGAGCTTGTTTTGAGGTAGTTCGCGATTGAGGGAGGAGTGTGAATGAATGGTGGTTTGCGGAGGTGAGGTTTTCTTGTTTTTGTTTCGATGATTGAGGGTTTGGATCGTTCGATTTTGTGATTTTCTCGAAGCGATGGTTGGCGATGAGATGTTGCAGTTTTGAACGTGAGGCTAGTTGGGTGGATGAAGCAGGTTAATAAAGCAGCACAGTGATGTTGAGGGGATGTTTGCTGTGATGATGGGGCATTGGCACAGTTTGTAATTGAAGCAGTATTGTGCGAGCAGTATTGGTGAACGGTGAGGGTACAGGAAAAAATGCGGTCAGTTGAGTGAAATGGTGAAATTGTATGCAGGCATGTGATGTTAAGGCAGTAAGAAGTTTGAGTGGATGTGTTTATGTGGTGGAGTTTGAGTGGCAAGGCGGGTGAAGCTATCGGGTGTATGGTGCAGCAGTAAGTTGTGGCACCGTGGAGGGGTGCAGTGATGGTCAGGGGTTTATTGTCTATGGTCTGATGGAAGGAGCAGAGATGGGAGGAGCATAGGTGGTTTATGGTCTGATGGCAGTTATGGTGGAGGAGGTGATATGATAGGGGATGGTCAGGGATTGGGGAAGTTTTTGTATATGCAGTGTATGTGCACAGTTCATAAATTTTTGGTTTTGTATGTCAATTGGATGGTATATGCACTGCAGTGAGAATGGTCAGGGAAGTTGTTGTTTGTATGCAATGATTGGAGCAGTTATGTGACTGTTTGTATGTTATGAAATGTATAAGTGAAGTGAATTTGTATGGAATTTGGTAAGTGAAGTGGGTTGCAGATGAATTTGTATGGAATTTGGAAATGAATTTGTAGATGAAATGACAGTGAAGTGGGTTGTAGAGGAATGTTGGCTTAAGTTGTAAAAGTGTTGCTGTTGAAGGATAGATGGCTGTGGCAGTTGATAGGGGTAGTGGTGTGCTCAGGGTGGTGATGGAATTTGCAGTGAAGTGGCTGTTGGTTGTGTGGTTGTAGATGTAGTGGTGGTGGTGAGATGGTTGAGCAGCACCGTGTGTTGATGAAGTTGACACTGTAAATTATAGTTAGAAGTAGCCTTGCATATGGGTGGTTGTATGAATGTGCTGTAAGGGGGTTGAATGAAATATAATGGTTTGTAAGAGGGTGTTGATGAAGTTGTAGTTGATGAAGTATTGTTTGTTGTAAGGGTGTTAATGAAATTGTATATGAGTGGTTTATGAACTACTGTGTGATGAAGTTGTAGTAATGTTGTATGTAAGGTGACAGAGAGTAAAGTGACAGGCATTGGCACTGTGTTTATGCAGGGAGTAAGGTGACAGGCAGTTGTGAAGTGTTTGGTCAATGATGATGAAAGGAAGTTGAGGCAAAGGAAGGATTGTCAGGCAAGCTATATGCAAGCAAGCAACAATGTTAGGACAGTGGAGAGGTTGACCAAATGTAATGGATATGCACAGTTTTGCAGTGTGATGGAGGAAATGTGTGATAGAAACTTGTAAATGGAAATTTGTAAATGAAGTTTGTAAATGCTAATGTAATGGAAAATGAAATGGAATAATTTTTTTATCTCTTTCAAATGAAATTATGTATAACTATTTTAAAATAGAAATGCAACTGCAAATAGAACTAGAAAACAAGTACACAAACACAAAAAACACACACAATACAATTTTTTTTAAAATGCAAATTAACACACAAAAAAAAAAAAATAAAAAAAAAAATCGAAGAATAGAAATAAAATCAAAGTAATTCCTCGGCAACGTCGCTGAAAACTTGTTGAATCGACTAATTTCCTATCAAACTAGAAAATCATCGAAAAATTGTAATAAAATAATTGCAAGCACACGACGTACAATTTTAGTACGTGGTGAGTACGGGTCGATCCCCAGGGAATTAAATGATCTAAAAATTCTACTCAATCAAATTAAACTAAGATATGAAGTTGTGTTAGTTAAAAAATGTAAATAAACTAGCAAAAGAAAGTGGATAAAATTATGAGAGTAGAAGGCAATTTAGAGATAATTTCCTTATCATGTCACATAAGTCAACACAATGAAATTATGATATCTCTTTTTGATCATTAGTTAATTTATTTGATGTGTTTATCATAAGTATGACATATTTGTGCTATTAATTAGCCCAACATAATCTATCAAACTATAACACATCCACAAAACCACTTGTTAACTCTCGTGAAATTGAAAATGAAATAAAAATAAAATCTATTCTAAGCGTAATCTTTTTACTATTGATTAGTCATATAGACCATCAAATTTTGATTCTAAAATCTGTTTCATTACTAAATCATATGTACATGTAGATGTAATTTGTATTAATGTTTTTTTAAGCATAGCCTATTTGGTGTCAACAACACAGGCTATCAAATTTAAAGCTAAACAACAAATTTTTTTACCCATTCAAACATTTGCATTAAGTACAAAAAGAGATTAAAAATTAACAAATATGTTGAATCTACATGTTTAAAAGAGCTTTATTACCCCTAAATTGAAGGGCTTTAGCTTCTCATATTTGTTATCATTTTAACAAATGTAGAATGCAACATAGAACAAAAACAAAAGAAAGTGCAAGCTAATTAACTAAAAAGAGAATTAAATTACTTGCACGAATTACATCTAAGCTACTGACATAAGAGGAAAGAGAGCATGTAAATAAAAATAAGCAAGAAAAAAAAGCAAGTAGAAAAAGAAGAAGAGGCTGAGGAAGCCATTTTATTTCTTATTTAATTTGTAGCTTCAATTAAACCAACTACAGGGCGGTGCTAAGATCTTCATTACATGAAATATAAGGGCTATTTATACAAGCCTAAAAGCCTAATCATATTTTAAAGAACTATCCAAAATACCCATTTTGAAAGTATGACCTCCAAGTTGTCAGTAGCATGAGCATAATCAACCTTTACATGTGCATGTAACTTTAATGTCCACTAATATGTGCATTAGCTTCTAACTGTAGATCATGGTAAGTGAGTAGGTGTGGTTCTCCATGTTGCATGAGTTGATTTATTTCCATCTTCATTTGCCTTCAAACTCTTGTGCATGCATATTTCCATGAAGCCTCTTCATATTTCCATTCAAATTCCTACAAACAAAAATAAAATGTGCAAATAAATATTCTCAAAATTAATACATGCACAAAATTACCATTTTGCGCCTATATGAAGATGAATAAATGTTGATTTGAAACTTATTTAAATTTTGGTTTAAACATGTTAAAATACCCTATATGCTCATTTATTTAATTAAATTAGATTAACTATAGAAACAAAAATATGCACATTTACATGCACATCAAATAACAATATTCTTGCAAAATAGATTCGGATCTTATCTAGAAATCGAAAACAGTAAAAATGAGATGTAATATATTATTCATATTAGCTTGATTGTTAAGAAGGTTGAGATTTGCTCATGAATTGATTTAATTAAGCTTCCTACTCGAATCCTTGCTTAACTTCCCTTTGTCTTCTTTTAATGGTGGTTGGCCAAGCTTCTTGGTTTAGTTATAGTTTGCGAATATTGTAAATGAAATTGGATTAAGGGTTTAGAGTATAAGAATATAACCTATTCCTCTTTTGTCCTTATCTTATTACCTTTACTTACTTCATTTTAATTCTCTTTGGCTTTAGCTTAATTAGGCACTGCTATCTTGTAATTATACAAATCTCAAGCCTTAACCATTTACATTATTTCATTTAATTTATCTAATTAAATGTCCTAAATAATGTTAGTCAAAATTAGGGTTGTTATAATGCGTTTCAAACCCGCATGATCACATAGTACGTTTGATCATCGCGAAACTCAACGTCATATAACAACTCATTATTCCCAATCCGATGACACTAGTTTCGTGAAAATCCAAGAGAATGCCCTGTAATGATAATTTCACACACTAATTAAAGCGAATTATTATTAATATGGTTTTAATTACTTTTAATTCTAAATCAAAAATTACAATAACCTTTTATTATTTAAACTGAATTTAAATAAGCTTTTGAAATCATTTTTATTCGAATTAAATCCAAGATTCAATTTTTTAAATAATTCCAATATTTAGTGACAAACCATTCAAAAATCCGAGTCATTACACCTTGTTATGTATATTAGAATCCCTTATTATGAATATTGGTGTTTGTGTCAAAATTGGGCACAACACTCTTCGGGCGTATTTGAAAAGATTAAAGTTAAGAATATAAATGGAAAATGAGATAGATCTAACAAACACACCAAAAACAGACAAACAGAAGTATGAAAACACAGAGATTTAGAGTGGTTCGGTGTTGTACCCTACACCCACTATAGAAAGTTTGTTGTTTATTAATATTACTCGCTGGTTATAGATGTTCACAAAAGTACAATTGAGATACAACAATAATTTCGACAGAGTATCGGCGTTCCAGTGTCAAAAATTTCATTTTCTTTAGGCTTTGGACTGCTATTTATAGGTGTAAGCTGCAAATATCTCGCTCAGATCTCGAAAGATTCCTTCTCTCACGTGGGTGGGCCCACGTGATCGATCCCTGGACGCTTCGACTCGATCCATAATTGATACATACCAAATTCACATTGATATAAATTTGCTCTTTTTGGGTTGAGATCGATCATGGACATTCTTGTGGTTGTATGCAAGCTCCTATGAAAATTTGATAGCATTTAGACTTGTAGGTTTTGAGTTATATCGATGCAAGTTTGGATTTGTGGTATGCTGTCGAGCTCGTATTCATGCATTCGTATCGCTTCTTTTCGTATCGATGTTGTGCATGCGACTTCTGGATGACGTGGAACTATATTCTTGGATCGATCCACTTTTCATGCCGAATGACCGAGTCTTTCTCTTAAACGTGCCTTGTTTGTATCAATTGGTATAGCGTTGTTCGTATCCATCGATCATACTCCATCTCATATCAGTAGCTTTGTATCGTTCGTTTTAGATCACTTCATATCGATATGTACTTGATCACTTCGTAACGATGGGAGAGAGCCACTTTGTATCGCTCGAGGGTTGTATAGATCGTATCGATTCTTTGGCCGATCGATACGAATTTTAGAGGACCTGAGCGATACGAATCGTGTATTATGGAGAACGATACGAAGAGCCCTTGGGTGATGGATACGAGTTAGAGCATGCGTGATGGAATCGAACATATGGACAATTGGTGGATATGAATGAGGCTTTTTTGATGGGATGGATACGAGCTTAGATGGATACGGATGGTGTTGATTTTTCAACTTTGACCGATCAATATCTTGAGCATACGAACTTCGATTGACTTGAAATTTAGAACGTTGGCTTTTATAGCTTTGCATATCATGTCATATCGATTGTAGCTTGATCGGGACTTGGGAAAAATTTGCCAGTATCCATAGTGAATCTATTTGTGACCGATCTTTGGGACAGGCCGTCCTTGGTTTCTAGTCAAATTCTTGGTGTCACAGCCTTGCAAAAGGCGGGATAACATTTGCCCCTAAAGTACATCTTGTGTGGACATGACATGCTTTGAAAAAGATGCAACTTCTGTCTGATTTGATGAGTAGTTGTCTTTTCGTCAAAAGATGTGATCTCTGATTGTTTCCTGGTAATATAAATACTGGATTATTGACTGCCAATGATTTTACAGTGTATTGTTGTAATTGAGTGTTGAACGCCATAAATCTGTTGTTCATTATTGCAATTGTCACATGGTGTGCATTCAATTCCTGTGAATTTTGAAAATTGAATGTCAATTCTTCATATACATAAATGTTTGATAAACCGAATCTCGTTAACGTTTGCACGTTCACGAGTCATTATCAGGCTTTCTTGTCTCGAATTCCGTATTAATCCTCTCCTGAATCAACGTGAAATTCAAGTTGTAATAACATTTGATAGTTGTTTTAGCGCATCTCTTCGTATCAATGCTCTCTTAGATTGATGTGAAAAGTTGAAAGATTGTCTTCGTATCGATGGTGATTGACACGAATTGGTGGGTTCTCAAGTATCGGTGGATACAAACCTCGATAAGCTTTTGGTTGATGGATACGAACGTGACGTCTTTGTATCGATGCATCTTTATGGGTTTGAACAATTCACATGAACTGTCTTTGTTGCTTCGTGTTGCTTATTGTGTGGATTCGAATTGCTTCACATCGATGGTGTTAAAATCGCCTCGATTAAACGTTAGATACGAAGTGGCACTTGTATCGTTTATGCCATTTACCGCTTTAACTGGTCAAGTCCACTGGGAGACGAACAACCTTTCCCTTAGTATAAATATCCTGGTACTTAGATTTTTTTCTTCGTTTGCCTTTCCTTTTCGGCCTTTGTATCGCTCTGAACAGAGGGATAAACTGTCTTTGCTTTTAAACCGACTAAAACACTCGAATCTTCAAATCTATCACTAATATTAGGTAATCTATTGAACAATTCCAACGTGTAAACGATGAGATTCAAAACCCTTGCCATCCCAATTGTTCTCTTTGTCAATTCCAGTGAATTAATGGCTGTAGATAAGCCAAAGCAAGGTCGAAGGTAGTTGTTGATGACTTATTTGTTTCTTTGGAGAAGAAGAAGGGTGGAGAGACATAAAGGCAATGTTTCTGTCAATGATAGATGGAGGTCGGATTGTATCGATCTGGATTGAGAGAGTTCTTATCGGTCTGGACAATGGGACCTCATAACGATGGGGTGGAGATCCTCACATTGATCGATGATGGGGTTCCATATCGATTCAAGACGATTAGTACAAGGCTTGGATCTGTTGATCGATACGAAGGCGATATACATGATCGATATGAAGTCAAGTGCACCTGATCGATACGAATTGTCTTTCAGGAGATCGATACAAAATATTGATGCCCTTAATCGATAAGAAACGCACTTCTAGCAATCAATCCGAACTCGCACTTTGATGGATACAAATTTTTAGAAAAATCAAGCATCCGACTCTGACGAGCTTCTATCTTGCATAATTGGACTTTACCGTTTCACTGCATATTAGACCGCCTTTCGAAACTTGTCGATAGGGCTGTAGCTTTCATAAAATATGATGAACTTTAACTTGGATCGGTCTCCAATGTTTGGATGGCACGGTTGTGACGGTCAGCGATGACAGACACTCCGGTTGAATTCTGGAGTCTCGTCGCTCAAACATTCTTTAAATCTCCTAGCATTTCATAGATAATATACAACACTACACTTTACAACACATTCATGCACTTCACACTGGGGGAAACACGGGTTTATTGTCATATAATGATGATTTTTGTTAGTTTATTAGCTATGGAAACTGGAAGTTCGCAACAACAAGAGGCTCAGAGTGCACCTCTTCCTAAAATAGAGATGCTGGCTATCGCAGCCGAAGTTATAAGTCCAGCTCCGAATGAGCTACTAGGAGCAGGCTTCATCGGGAATACACAAGACTCTGTTCCATCTAATATCTCCGAGGAAATGTTAGGTTGGATTTGCGTAGGGCACAGATTGTCGAGGGATGACGTCCTAGAGGCGCAAGACAAACCCCACTCTCACCCGTAAGGGTATACCGCCTTTAGTAGATTCTCGTGCACAGCTGGGACACTCCCTTCATTCAATCAATACATCTAAGAAATATTATCCTACTTAGGGATTTCTCCATCACAGTTACACCCGAACGGATATGCTTCACTAAACAACTTATTTAACATCTTCGTGGAGCATCTTTTTCGACCCCCGACTCCAGAGGAAGTCTGATACCTGTTCAATATAAAGAGCCTAGGGGATAATCCATCTTTCACCTTCTTAGAGGTAGTTAGGAACTGTTAAGTCTTGATCGAAGTGTGGACCAAACTGAGTTACTTCAAGACTGAATGGTTCTATGTTCGGTGTCCACCGGGCTTTGCTAGATGGTGGTTAGTCTGACATAAGTGCTTCAACTTTTATGTCGGTTAACTGGATGATCTTATTTTATGTCGAATCTAATACTTTCTTTCATACCTTCGATTCCATAACCCGAAGGCGAACAGTTTAAAGAGATTCTAAAGGTTCTTCAAAGAGTGCCCATTGAGGACAGAGAAATTAACGTAGTTCTAATAGATGAAAACTTAGGAGCCGTTGGGCTAATTGGCAAGATTCAAAGCATTGGGATCAAAAGATCTCTTAGGGTGGTTTCGATAAGGAAAGTTAGGAGAAGAGTTCCCGGGACAGTGATCATTGAGCAAGGTGATGATGAGTATATGCCCGTTGGAGATGAACCACAACCCATGGCTTCCCAAAGTCATCGACACTCATAGAGGATAAGGAAAGGCAAGGTTGTCGCCCATAGAGCTCAAGACGCAAATATGTTGTAATGCCTTTACCAGTAGCGTGTGTGGTAATTTCAGAGGTCCCTCCTCGCACATGGAGAGCCCTTTCGAAGGACTTGCAGATCTCCCAATTTCAAACGACGTATCTCTTCAACAAGACACCGGGTTGGAAGGGCTTTAAAGTGCCTTAGATTTAGGAGAGCCAACTCCACCGGGCATGGCTACAACAACCGGTTGTTTTGGGGGGTTAACACATGTATGTATACACTTTACGACATCACACAACTGAAATCTATGAGCTATTAAATTTTCGGCGATAACAAAGTTTGTTCTCTTTTCACTCTATAGATTCATTGTCGAAGCAACCATCTATGCTTGGTAGCCTCCGCGCTGCACGCCAATCGCCCAATTCGTATAGGGAGTCCAACAAGCATGATTCTGACCATGACCGCCGTCATTCCAGCCAGGACATTACTATGATAGGGAAAGAGCTAGGGAAAGAGAGAGAGAGAGAGAGAGAGAGAGAGAGAGAGAGAGAGAGAGAGAGAAAGAGAGAGGTAAAGAGAGAGGCAAGATAGGCACCGCTCCCGATCACGCTCTCCTCCACCTAGGGTTTCATTGCCACCCACCAGTTTTAGAGCACAAAACCATTGGATCCTCGCGCCAACCAGTGCCTTCACAAATTCCAATGCCTAGCGAACATCACCATGCAACTGAGGTGGACATTTCTGTCGCTACCACTTCAACGGCTGTAGAGATCGCAGGGGACGGAGCCACTTGAATTGCCCAATTGAAAAGAGAGTTTCCTTACATCTGTTTCAACGGCTTCCACTTCCCTCCAAATTTGACGGTGCTTCCAAATACAGCGGAGAAAATTGTGCATGACCATGTTCATCATGCCTTTGGCCAATAGCGCAAGTGGAAGAAAACTGCAGAGAAGGCCACGGTTGTGGCATTTGAGTGGGCACAGACAATTGAAGAGCTACAAGGAACTATCGCCAAGAAAGATCGAATAGTCATAGTGCTCACTAGTGAAAATGACACTTTAAGGAATTCTGAAATAGAGGCTCTGAAGAAAGTTGACGAGGCCAACAAGGAAATGGAGCAGATGAGGCAGGAGCATTTAAAGTTGGTAGACGATGTTGGCCACAGGAACGCCACCATTACAGCCGAGAGGGATACTGTGCTCAAAGATCTGAAGGCAAAATATGAAGAAGTCGTTAAAGAAAAAACGAGGCAAACAAGGCCGCTCAAGGGGCATGCGACCAAACTATGGAGCTCAAAGATGAATGGGATGCGGCGATGCTAAAGGTTCAGGAGGTCGAGGCTAGGATTGAAGCCGAAGTCGGGGCAGCGGGGCCAGGCTTGAAGGCGATATAGAAGATCTTTTAATCACCTATAATGTCAACGTCCTAAAATATCGCGACTTGAGCTGGCTCTACGATTACTCGACTCACCTACATAATTCCTGGCGCTGTTTTTTGCTGATGAGAAGGCAGAGCATCATACGAAATCCGTTGATAGGTTCGAATTGGAGAACCGGGTGCTGATTGAGGATGATAGAAGAGTTCTCCATGATGCCGCTATCGTATTTGAGAAAGAGAGACTTGCCATTCAGTGTCCGAAGGTTGAAGAGGGCTCTGGTGTTGAGCATCATGATACGAGTTCTAAATTTCCTATGCCAACCTAGCCTAAATCTACCCCTACAGTGGATCCTCCACCTGTTCCTATTTACAATCCGGATCAACCGCAATTGTCTCCAGTTCGCGAGCACATCTTCGAAGGAGTCTCGGCTCCACCCACGAGCCAACCTGAGGAAGATTCTCTGAACACTTCTTGAATTCATTCTAAGTTTGGAGTATTATCAGAAGAAGTCACTTATATTTTCTCTTATCCTCATTCAGTGATAGAAGCTGCACCGGCCATGCCCCCTGCAACCCAAGTGCAATATCAAGAGAAAGAGGCCACCATAACGGAGGCGACATCTACTACGGCTACCGCATCGACCGATGAAGTTCATGTGAGCGATTTTATCTTCAACGAACAGATGATGGAAGAACACCTCGGTCATCAGAGCGATCCACTTACAGATTTACCTTTTGTCATGGGCGAAGGTGTGTTTATAGCCAGAACTTCGGCCCCAACTGCCAGCATCCCGTCGGACACTCAAGCAGCTAATGATGAGGCGATAATGGTGGAGATCAGTGTCGAGATGGCAAGTGCCGTGCTGGGTGGTAGTATGGGAGGTGGTATGGCAGGTCCTGGCCTGGCTCCTTTATGCATGGTCTCTCCAGGTGGTACAATCATCATCACCGAGGTATCCCCTATGTCTCCTCATGTAGGAAGCGCCCCCTTCACTCTAACCATGCATTCTAAAAGTGTCCCAATTTTCATGAGTTTGGAGGAGGAGATAAAAAAAATTCCCCTGGCTGGGGACAAGCCGAGTAAAGGCAAAAGTTCGAAATGGTACCACAACGCTAGCTCCGATGGATCGACGCCGAAGGGGAAGAAGAAGAAGAAACATAGGGAGTAGGCATGTCTCTTTGTGTCCCTTTTTGGTATATAAGTAGGAATTTCATTTTTGCTTTCAGTAGGCCGTGCATAGATGCAAGTTCGGCCCTTTCTAGTAGGAATTTTTGGAATAAGATTTTTTGTACTTATTTTGTTTCTAAAGAATAGATGAAATAAAATCTGCTTTCACTTTTTTGGCATAACTCTGAGTTTATTTTCCTAAGTGTTTCAGTACTTGAATTTATATTCAATACACTTGTGAAGCTTTAATCTTCGGATAGGACTCATATCCGACCGTTAGGTCTTAGAGTCATGGCTTCGAGTCGTAACCAAACGTTAGGTCGAGTCCTAATATTGTACTATCTCAATCGACAATTGGTTCTCGAGTTATTCCCCCAGTCCTAGGGATGAGTTGAAGTGGTCGGATGATGATTACCTTTTACCTTCGACACTTCTAATTTTACTTAGATGGAACAAAGTTGTTGTGAGATGAGTTCGAGTGGTCAGATCACACTTGCTCGTATATTGATAATCGCATCCACACTCTAGAGATTGAAGTCGCATGTGGGTGGTCGATCATGCCTGCTTAATGTTTAAAGCTATGTCCATGTTCCAAGGACTTAAATTGTCTTTTGGGTAGTCAGTCACACCCATTTTAATAATCGTAATTGCGTTCACGCTTCGGGGACTTAGGTTGATTTGTGGGCAGTCAGTCACACCTAATTTGCGTTTATACTCCAGTCCGCGCTCTAGGGACTTAGAGTTAGTTGTGGGTGGTCAGTCATACCCAATAAATGTTTATACTCTAGTTTATGCTCTGGGAATCTGGATTTAGTTACTAGATGGTCGATCACATCTATTTTGAGTTTTTAGATCTCGTTCGCACTTTGGGAACGATAAAATGATATAAATCTTGGATGGTCAGATCACATCCATCCTGAATAAACAAGCAAAGTCATAGATGGATGGATCCATCCTCCTCGTGCTTAGATTTCATATGGATGAAGTCTTGGGTGGATGGACCCACCCTCCTTGAGCCTATGTTTTTTATTTTAAGTTTATACTCTAGCTCACACTTTGGGAGCCGGAGTTAGTTAGAGGATTGTCGTGTATCAATCCTTTTTTGGCTTCAGTGTGACAGCTTGCCCTCGAGCTCGGGTTTCACTTAGTGAGTGACCGGTCGTATCATATTCACTCCCTCTTTGAGTAAGTCCCACCCGTAGGATGGAACTTAGCTCTCCATGCATTATGATGGTCGCATGAAGCATTTCAAGAATCACTACTCAGGCTGGAAGAGACTGTAATTTGTTGCTGAAATAAGAAAGTACGAAAAAATAAGTTGCCTTATTACAATTTCAAATTTCGAAATGCATAAACAAATTGCAAATGAAAAGCAGACTAAGTGAATAAACAAAGCCTGTTATATGTAGTAGCGATGAAGACTTTCGCTGTTCCAAGCTCTCGGCAAAGTGAGATCATCGACAGTTGATAATTTGAATGTGCCGTCTCCAAGTCTTCGTTCGATAACATACGATCCTTCCCATGTTGGCTTCATATGTGAAGAGACTGGAAAAATTCTCTTGGGCACGAGATCACCAAGCTCAAAGGTTCGTGGTCAAACCTTAGCATTGTATAATCGAGTGACTCGACTTCGGTGCGTGACTGCTCTCAAATAAGCCTCTTCACGCTTCTCATCTAATAAGTCCAAAGATTCGACAAGCAATATAGAATTTTTCTTTGGATTATAGTAAGCCACATGATGTGAAGGTACTTCTAGTTCGATCGAAATGATGACTTCCGAGCCGTAAGAAAGTGATAAGGGAGTGGGCGAGTCGCACACTTGTGGGGAGTTCGATATCCCCAAGTGGCCATGGGAAGCTCATCGACCCATCTGCCTTTGGCCTTTTCCAGTCGCTTTTTCAGAATGAATTTGATAACTTTGTTAATAGCTTCGACTTGTCATTCGCCCGAGGGTGAGCAACCGTTGAGAATTTTTTCTAAATATGGAAACGCTGATAGGAACTCGGCACTGTCGAATTGGGCTCCATTATCAATGATAATGGTATGTGGGAGGCCAAAATGACAGATGATGTTGTGGACAACAAAGTTGATTACTTTCTTCATTGTGATAGTAGCAAGAGGGTCAACTTCCCCCCATTTGGTAAAGCAGTCAGCTGCAACGATGGCGTACTTCACACCACCTTTAGCCAGAGGTAAAGATCCTATTATATCGACGCCCCATATAGCGAACGACCATGGACTGACCATCTGAGTGATTTCAATAGGTGGGGCTTTAGGAATTTGAGCATGTTTTTGACATGTGTCACACTTCTTGGCATAGTCTAATGCGTCCTGATTCATAGTCGGCTAAAAATACTCATATCAAGTATCTTCTTAGCATGGGTTTTCCCCTCAGTGTGATCGCCGCATTCGCCCTCGTGCACATCGTGTAACACTCGTTTGATTTCTTCATAGGCAATAAACCAGAGTGAAGGAGTAGTGTATCCTCTTCTATACATGACTCCATTCTGGATAATGAATCATGTTCCAAAGAACTTACCTTTTCTCACTTCTGTGCTCGGGCAAGGCCCATGCTCGAGATAATTTCTGAAAGGGGTCATCCATGGCTCCTTCTTGGGTGTGCTTCATGAACCTAGTCTGTCTCCATCTGACCGATACTCAGAGAGGTAAGTGTCTAAATAGGGACAAGTCCCATTTTTGTGCTTCAATAGTGCTGGCCAGTTTGGCCAAAGAATCGGCCTTCTAGTTATGATCTCAGGGTATGCAATAGACGGTATAATAATCGAACTGATTCAATACTTCTCGGACCCGAGAAAGATAAGCTGCCAACCTCTGGTCTCTAGCATGGTATTCTCCTCGAACTTGACAACGACCAATTGTGAATCACAATAAATCTCCACAACAATAATTCTCAAGTTTTTGGCGAGTCTAAGTCCAACAAGTAAATCTTTGTATTTGGCCTCGTTATTGGTCACATGGAAATCAAACTTCAAAGCATAACATGCGGATTGGCCTTCTAGGGTTTCAAGTACAACTCTAGTGACCGAGTAACGGTCGTTCGATGCAGCATCGGTATACAATTTCCATATGTATCTTGGAGATTCACTGGTCTCGGGCAAGTCCTCTGGGATAGTGAATTCAGCAATGAAATCCTCCAAAACTTGTCCTTGAATAGCCCGCCTTGTTGTGTAAGCAATTTCAAATCGATTCAACTTGATGTTCCACTTCAGTAACCTACCAGACGCCTTAGGCCGTGTAAGGACCTGTCGTAATGGCTGGTCGGTATAGACTGTGATAGGATGAGCCTGAAAGTAGGGATGGAGCTTTCTCGAGGCAATAACGAGACAGTAGGCCAGCTTTTCCAACATCGGATATTTTCTCTCTACTTCGATCAATCGTTTGCTAATGTAATAGACCGTATCCGATCCTCCTCTTGAATTAATGCAGTTCTGATTGCATTCTCTGACACTTCCATATAGATGTATAGTCTCTCATGATCAACTGGCTTTGATAGAATAGGAAGCATAACTAGGTGCTGAACTAGTTCTCGGAATGCGCCTTCACACTCATTGGTCCATTAAAAATTCCGCTTTCCTTCCCTGATCAGATTGAAGAAGGGTATGCACTTATCGATAGATTTGGGGATGAACCTGCTTAATGTTGTTACCTTCCTGTTGAGGCTTTGCACTTGCTTTATAGTTCTCGGTGTTTCGAGATTCCGAATCGCTTGGATCCTCTTGGGATTGGCTTCAATTCCTCGAGCATTGACATTGAATTCAAGGAACTTTTCGGAGGAGACTTCGAAGTGACACTTCAACGGGTTGAGCTTCATTTGGTACTCTTGGAGGATGTTGAACATTATTTCAAGATCTCTGATATGATTGATGGAGAGTTGTGATTTTACAAGCATATCGCCCATGTAAACCTCCATAGTTTTCCCGATCTGGCTGGCAAATATTCGATTGACAAGTCTTTGATAGGTCGCCCCAGTGTTCTTAAGTCCAAATGACATCACTTTGTAACAGTAGAGTCAAAGGTTGGTGATAAAGCTAGTATGATCTTGATCGGGTAGATGCATCAGTATCTGATTGTAGCCGAAATACACATCCATAAAAGACAAGAGCTCGTGTCCAGCCATTGAATCTACAAGCTGATCAATTCTGGGAAGCAGGAAACTATCTTTAGGGCATGCTTTATTTAGATCTGAGTAGTCCATACAAGTTCTCCATTTCCCGTTTGTTTTTCTGACAAGCACTGGGTTGGATACCCATTCTGGATAATGCATGTCAGATAAACCCGTTCGTCTTGAGTTTATCCACCTCTTCCTTAAGGGCGGTTGATCTCTCTGGATCCATACCACTCCTCTTCTGCTTGACCGGGACATGCCATGGGTCAATGTTCAATGCATGGCTCGGGCCGAGGTCCAGGCGTTAGCTGTCAATTGTCGGTAAAAAGGACACAGAGAGATTCCTCTTCGTCCTTACCCTTCTCTTTCCGCTGCGCCTCCCGCAGTTCAGCAACATAATAGGTGCATCCAACCGCCTGATCTCCTTGAACAATTCCCACCCCATTGTCGGTGGGGAATTTCAAAGTTAAACACCAAAGGCAATAGCTGCCCTGAATTCAGCCAGGGCCAGTCGGCCCAAGAAAGCATTATACGGCGAATTGATATCCAACATAATGAACAGTAACATCCGGACTCTCCGACGATCTTCAATTCTCAACTCCATGGGGAATTCCACCATCCCAGTGGGTATAGTTGCACTTCCATTGAAACCATGAATACGAGACTGACACAGCTTCAAGTCCTTTGCTTTCATTTTCATTTGATCATATGCTCGCTTGAAAAGAATACTCAGAGAGCTTCCACTTCCACTAAGTTCCTCTTCATCCAATTAGGACCTATCTGAGTTGATATGACTAGTGGATCAATGGTAGGGGATTTGAATCATCGGCATCTTTGTCTTGAAAGATGATGTCGTTTGTCATCGTCTTGTGTTGTTTAGTCGAAGCCCCATCGTCAAGATTACCGCAACACTCGAAGTCTGCATGCCTAATCGAACTGGCATACGACTCCATTTCCCTCCAGCTCCGATCCGTTGGATGATGACCTCCACTTAGTGTGTTAATAACCAACCTCCCGCCAGTAAGCACAGGTTCCTTCGGTCTAGCCTGATTCGGTACTTGATTCTGGTTTGATGGACCCACACCTCGAGCCTATTGTGCCCGAACGAATTTTTCCAACTTCCTATCTAGGATTAACTTCTCAATGATATCCTGCAAATGGAGACATTCATTGGTATAGTGACTGCAGAAATCATGGCATCTATAGAATTTTCCAGATTAAATCTGCTTTTTGGACGATTGCTTCGGAGCAGGCTTCTTATATTGGCCAGTATTACAGGTTTGCAAGTACACATTCTCCAGGGATGTATTCAAAGGAGTATAGGTGTCAAACATGGGAGCTCTACTTCGCGGTCCGCGATTTTGATCCTGCTTTTTACCTTGACTTCCATCGCCTTTCTGCTAATTCTTCTTATTCTGTATATTTAACTGCACTTTATTGGAGCTCTCACCGGTTTTCTTTACAACGATGTTACTTTGAACACCTTCTATACCAGTCCCCGCGCCATCCTTTTTCCTGGATTGTTAGCATCTTTCCTTCTTAAGAACTGGGTAGCTTTAGAGTAGAAACGGTCCAGCGACGTGGGGGGTTTCCCAGCCAACCAATTTCCAAATTCGGAATCAGGATCGATTTCTTTAGTCAGTGCCATCAATATGGAATTATCATTAGGATTACTAATCTCAGTGCAAGCAACATGGAACCTTTCTAGATAGCGTTTGAGTGTCTCTCTAGGAGCTTGAGTGGTGCAAGATAAGGTGTTCACATCCTTAGGTCTTGTAATGTGCATATAAAACTATTCGACGAATTTCGTAGCTAACTGATCAAAGCATGAAACAGATCGGGGTGGGTAGGCGAGTAAACCACATAGTTGCGATGCTCCCTAAAGAGATTGGAAAACTTCTGCATTTGACCGCATCGTCAGCTTGTGCGGCATTCATACTTCAAAATGTGCTGGTTATGGTCTAAACTCCCTTCGTAAACAGGTTAAGTTGGCATTCTGAATCGATGAGGTGGCTTAGCATAAAGGATGTCATTAGTAAAAGGTGTATGACTCAGGGAGATTCCCTAGTCATCATTGGAGAGGCCCTGACTTTCATGAACCATTTGATGAATTATGGTTGGAATGTCTGGCATCTGCACATTCTAGGCATGCTAGGCCAAGGCATGGTCGGGTTCCACAATGCGAGGATAGTCCAGGCACGGTCGATGGTCCATACCTTGCCTCCTTGGCTCCAGGTCTTCAGGCACATAGGGTTTTGAATTACGATCGCATTAGTGAAGGTTCAAATCTGTTTAGTCTCGAATGTTAGCTTCCAAGTCGATAGCGGTGGCATCAGCATGGTTATCAGTGATGTGATAAGGAATTGTGCCGCCTCGGGGAGGAGGGGCCTGCCTGGTGACTAGCAGATGGACCAGGTCTTGCTTGTCCAAGATTCAGAGTGTGCTGATGCCCAGGAGCTTCCGCATAGCTTCCATCTAGTCGTGGATGTGTAGATCTGTGATGATAATCAGAAGCAGCAGAGCTCTTAGTGGATGAGTAGGAAGCTTTATCCCTTCTGGATCTCCTTCATCTTCCTGATTTAATTAGTTGGTTAACTACCTGTTGGCACGGATCTGTAGGGTAAGCTACCGACGAATTTGGGTCCGTTCTTGCATCAACATCTTGAATTCCTCCCTGGTGATAGGGCCTTGTGGATCTAAAGGCCCAACTGAGTTTTGGCCTGTGGCGGGTAGTTGTGCAGGATTCGATCTATCTCTTCCTTCCTGATTTGCAGCGGTTGAGGCAGTCCTTGTAGTAACCATGGTGAATGATGTAGCTCTCTCCTAGATTTGATGTAATCTGAATAGGATGGGAGAACTACTAAATGTGAGACTTGGATCTTCTCCTTAGATTCTTGTAATCAAACTACAGTGGTAGATCCAAAGAGTAGGAGAAAAGCTAGGTTCTCTCAATGAAAGCAATAAAGTGTTTGTGTCAAAATTAGGCACAACACTCAACGGGCATGTTTGAAGAGATTAAAGTGAAGAATATAAATAAAAAATTAGGTAGATCTAATGAATACACCTAAAACAGACAAAACAGAAGTATGAAAACACAGAGATATAGAGTGGTTCGGCATTGTAGCCTACGTCCACTATAGAATGTTTGTTGTTTATTGATATTACTCGCTGGTTACAGATGTCTCCAACAGTAAAATTGAGATACAACAATGATTTCGACAGAGTATCGGCGTTCCAGTGTCCAAAAGTCCATTTTTTGATGGCCTTGGACTGCTATTTATAGGTTTAGGCTGCAAATATCTCGCTCAGATCTTGGAAGAGTCCTTCCCTTACGTGTGTGGGCCTACGTGATCGATCCTTAGACACTTCGACGCAATCCATGATCGATACATACCAAATTCGTATCGATCCAAAATTGTTCCTTTTGGGTTGAGATCTATCATGGACATTCTTGTGGTTGTACGCAAGCTCTTGTGAAAATTTGGTAGCATTTGGACTTGTAGATTTTGAGTTACGACCGATGCAAGTTTGGATTTATGGTATGCTACAGAACTCGTATTGAAACGTTCGTATCACTTCCTTTCGGATCGATGTTGTGCATGTGACTGCTAGATGATGTGGTGCTATATTCTTGGATCGATCCACTTTTCATGTTGAATGACCAAGTCATTCTCTTGAATGTGCCTTGTTCGTATTGCTTGGTGTGGCTTCGTTCGTATCCATCGATCAAACTCCATCTCGTATCAATAGCTTTGTATCATTCGTTTTAGATAACTTCATATCGATATGTACTTGATCACTTCGTAACGATGGGAGAGGGCTGCTTCGTATTGCTCGAGGGTTATATAGATCGTATCGATTCTTTGGTCGATCGATACGAATTTTGGAGGAACCGAGCAACAAGAATCATGTATTGTGGGGAACGATACGATGTGCCTCTTGGTGATGGATACGAGTTGGAGCATGCGTGATGGATTCGAAGAGAAGGAAGTTTGGTGGATACGAATGAGGCTTTTTTGATGGGATGGATACGAGCATAGAAGGATATGAATGATGTTGATTTTTCAACTTTGACCGATCAATACTTGAGCATACGAACTCCGATTGACTTGAAATTTGGGACGTTGGCTTTCGTAGCTTTGCTTGTCATGTCATATCGATTGTAGCTTGATCCGGACTTGGGAAAATTTTTCCAGTATCCATAGTGAACCTATGTGCGACTGATCTTCGGGACAAACTGTCCATGGTTTCTAGTCAAGTTCTTGGTGTCATTGCCTTGCCAAAAGGTGGGACAACAATTGAAATTTGGACATTATTGGTAAAATGGAAGAAAAAGGAAGGACTTATATTATTATTATTAAAAAAGAATTGACACTTAACGTTAATCAGGGCATAATCTCCATATGCCTAGAATAATAAGTGCGTATTTATTTATATATTAATTAGCGTAACATATGTATGATTATAACTTATAATTGCATAGTTAGTTAAGTAATGATTGACATTAAAACCCACTTAAGAATGTAATTGATGTTTTGAGGCATAAAGATTCCTTATATGGCCTTAATAATGGAGCTGTGAGATGAGTATTATATATATATAGTACTTAAAATATGGCTAAGTCATAAGGATGCGAGGTCAGTCAAAAGAAACATAGGAGTTTGCCCAGCTAATCTGATTATCAGCAGTGCGACTTTGGGGCTGTTGTGAGACATCTCCTATGATAAGTATTTATAATGACGTGAAGTTAGTTCTAAATACTATAGGGTAAATTTGCCCAACTTATCTGCCTACCAGTTCCTACAAATAGTCGGGATAATCTGTGACATCATTATGAGTATGTGCCATAATACGTGTTGGATCTAGGCCAACCCACAGCAGAAGAAATGAGTGAATTTAAAAAACTTTCCATTTTGAATCTTTGATGGGCCTATAAATTCTAATTATACTTAGAAATTTTCTAAGTTTCTTTTAACTAAAATCAATATTTTAATTTATTTCATATTTAAGGGAGTTTTAAATTTAATTCAAATAAATGTGTTATATGATGAATGTATCAAATACATTCATATGTTTGAATGATAAGGACATCATATGAGTAGCACATAAAAGTATGCAAATAGATGAATAAAAGGTTAGAGAAAGAAATCTTTAATTTCTTTCTCTTAACACAAACAATTAGTTAGAGAAAGACGAGCCATAAATATAAAGAGAGAAATCTTTCATTTCTCTCTCTATTTAATTAGGTTAATTGACAAATTAACATTTGCTACAGAATGAACAGTATGTAAATGAACATGTAAAAGTGTGATAACCTGAATTTTCAATATCTGTTAATTGGATAATTAACTGATTTTAAATCATTTAAATACTGATTCCAGTTGGTTGAATAAATAAAATGTGATAAATAAAAGTATTTAAATATATACAGTTTATATAAGTTGATTTTAATTTGAATTTGAATTTGAAATTTCAAAGAATAAACATTTTATGTAAAATAATTTAGAAATAATATATATATATATATATATATATATGATTTTATTTGTATATAGTGTTATTTTCATTTAAAGATTATATTAAAATAAATAAAGGAAAGAGGTTACTAAATAAATAAAAAAAATTTAGGGAAAAACATTCAAATATAAATAAAGTATATAAAGTACAATTTATTTATTTGTATAACTATATTAAGTGTAGTTGGAATTTTATATTACATACTTCAATATAAATATATATATATGTATATATATATATATATATGTATATAAGACAAATATAAGAGAAAGGATAAATATAATTAAGTTTTATTTAAGATAAAATATAAACTTATCAAACAAAAGACATTTATAAATGAATAAACTAAATTGAAATATTATATAAATACATATTAAAACATCTAAAACATGGATATTACAAATGTAAATCATATATAATATAAGAGTAACAAATGTAAGGTTATTAACATGCAAACCAAACAAGTGTCACTTTTTTTTTCTTTTAGTATTTTAAAATCTGAAGTAATCAAATTAAAAATAAATACAAATCAGTAAACAAATTCACAAAGAAGCTGGGCAAATCAAAACAATTTTAAACTGGGAGTTTCAATCTTGGGAGCAATGGTAAAAATAGTAATCCAAACTGCAAATCTGAAACCTGTATGGAGATCAACTTATACTCAAGCAAATGAAGATGGGGTCAGCATGCATTTTTTTTAAAGAAAAAATCAACTACAATAAGTAAATTCTACTTCGGTAATCAAATTGGGAAGCAATTCACCAGATTCAACAGTTTAACAGGAAGTGCAAACCTGTTTCAGGAAAATGATAATGCATCTGAGTTGGTTCTCTGCTTCTTCAATAAATAGGTGAGTAAATCATTTTTTTTATTTAAAAAAAACAGTTTTAAATAATCTTTAGTTGAATGATGATGCATGCAATGTATTTTGCTGTGATAATGAATAGTTGTTTATATGGATGCATGGTTGTTTGTATGCCTGTAAATGTGAATGTAGGTTCCGTTGTTAACAGATTTTGTTTTTTCTCTCTTTAAATTCAATATCACCATCTTTAATCATTGATAACTTTTGATTTGCAAACAAAAAATGATTGAATTCAAGAAACATCACCACCAAAAATCATTCCAGGAAATTGTAATAAGTATTCATTTAGAAATTTGTAAAATAACAGTGAAAACCCAATTTTTCACAATAATCAACTTGCTTAATTTCAAATAAGCATTATAGGGATGGATTCGTGATTGAAAATCATGAATTTTGTTATGTATTTAAGAATTTTTAACTTGATATTGAATTGGGGATTTAGAGATGAGCATTTTCAGCAATTTGATGGATTGCCGATGTTTTACTCAATGATTTGAGCTAATTCTGGATCAAAGCTTGCTTTGGTAACATGCATGAAGGGAAAAATACAATTTAATTTTTCTAATGGTTGAATCAATGGGAATTGGGTCGAGTAGGGTTTCTGGACTGTTTTGCTTATCGATGGGTTCGTGGACCTTGCGTTGCCGTGGAGATGATCGAGTGCGATCGTGAGTTGAGGGATGGCAATGGTGTGGTATGGCGGTGCTTTGGAGGGGTTATTGAAGTTTCCAGTTGACGGCATCATCGGTGGCGAGGGTTTTAGTGGATCGAGTTGCTCCAGTAGTTCGAGCGAAGGGTGATATTTTGTTTCACGCTTGAATTCTTGAATCTGGGTTCGTTTTTATGCTCACATGCAATCGTGTGATCGTCGACGAGGGACGTGACTACCTACGGTGGCCGGAGGCAAGGGGCACATGCACGCGTGTACATTGGAAATGGGGGGTTGGGGAAGACGATGGAGAACTCGGAGTGACGCTCGTGTTTTTAGGGTATTGGCTCGAAGTTGTTGTGTAGATAGAGTTTTGTTTTGGGAAGTTGATGTTTGCTCGAAGCAGAGCTTGTGTGTTTCTTAAAATGACTCGAAGGGGTTGGGTTCATTGGTCAGGCTCGGGTTGAGGATGGTTTCAACTTGAGTTTGCTTTGGTAGTATTCCATGTGCTGTTTTTTACAAATGAATCAAAGCTTAAGTTTTTAAAAGAAAACAAATTTTCAAAATTTAAAACTTGTTGTTGTAAAATAAAGTTAGTCAAACTTTAAAGTGTAAATTGAATTTATTTTCAAATTTAAATGCTTTAAGATGATTTCTTTCAAAGGTGATTAACTTAATAAAAATTTGAATTTTAATTCAAAGAAACGTTTTGAATTTTAATTCAAAAGTAATTGAAGTATAATTACTTAATTAACTTAAATGTCTAATTTAGGTAATTAAATTAAGATAAGTTAAATTGTGTAATTAATCGAGTGTAATTAATTACTTAATTAAATATTTGATTAATCAAGGATTAATCAATTAAGAAATAATTAGGAAATAAGTAATTAATAGGTTAATTACTTAATGTTAAAGAAAGACTATTAAAAATAATTACTCAATAAAGTAATTATGAGATAATTACTCAATGTAATTAAAGGAGTAGTTAATGTAATTATTCAAGGAGTCGATTTAATGAATATAAGTAGTTAAGGAAAGTTAATTACTAAGGTAATTAATCGGGATTGATTAATGAATTAAATTGTTTGAGGTTAATTAATTTACGTAATTAATTGAGAGTTAATTACTTAAATGTAATTAAGGATTGATTAATCAAGGAGGATTTATTAAGATGAATGATTATGGGATAGTTAATCAATTGGGTTGAAATTAATTTATAAGCAGGATTTTAAAGGTGATTGATTTAATTCAATTATGGCTAATTAGGTTTATTCGAGATGGTGTGGATTATTTATCTTGCTTATGTGTGATTAAATGATGTTTAAGTGCCCTGAATTGATTGATACCCTGATATGAAATGATTTATGATATGATATGTTTGATTTAAACCGTGAAGATGTGATTACCTACTGATGACGAATTACTGTGACATCCTGTATTAAAAGTAAAGTGGTATTTCACTCGAATAATGTAAGTTAAGTTGACAATGGTTTCGAAGAGACCGGAGTCGGGTATTAGTAAACACCCGAAACCACTTCGATTCTTATAAGTTGATATGTGAAACACATAGGCTAAAGTGGAATGACTTAAGTAAATTGGACCATTTAAATCTTAGTTCTGGCACTTAGAAATTGATATGTGAAATGGTTGATGTCTATAATAACTTGTGAAGTTATAAATTGATATAAGTTGCCCGGGTTTTCTCCTATGGTTTGAACTTAGTATTTCAAATTATATGGGTTTACTCACGCTGGATTCCAACCTGACCCGGGTGTTAGTTTGATGTAATGCTCGGGCCAGACCGAGTATTACGGATTTTCAGGTAAGGACGTTCTAGAGCTCAGGAGGTGAGCTGGCGAGCAGGAACGTATGGAGAGCTTCTGATGTTAATATATTACAGTATCTGAAACAGATAGATTTATCTGTTCAGTAATTGTAAATCTGTTGTAACTCTGATATAATAATGTGTAATTTGACAAGTACAGTTTCCTTTGTATAACTATTATTTATGAGATATTATATTTTATCCGCTGCGTATGTGAGACTTTGAGTTTGGTTTTCTGTTCTTCTTCTTCTATCTCTTCTTCTTTTCCTAACTATCTGAAAGTTTCTGGATCGAAATTTCTGGGTTGTTACATTTGGTATCAGAGCTGAAGGTTAAGCAAGAACCCTGGCTCTGGTGGGATTACTCATTAAGGATAGGGTAAGTGGTACCCTAGAATGAGTTGAGTGTATATATATGAGAGAACATACTTGTTATTTTCTTATATAAAGATTTTAAATGGTTTTATATAAGAATATATTTTGATATATAAAGCAATATTTCTTTCTAATAAATATTGGTTGTTAAAATTATTGAAATTAAATAAGCATAAGTTTGAAATGGATTCAAACTTAAATTAAAATCTTAAATTTAAGGAAGAATTTCAAAATAAGATGAATCAGAATTGGTTTCAAACCAGGAAATTGAATGGTTATTGTGTTTAATAATGGGATGATTGTTTTAAATAATAAAATGTTTTAAGGAAATACAACCAAAATGAAATTTGATCTTGAATTCGGGAAAGGTTTCAGGATAAGGATAATTAATTAATTTATGTAATTAATTAAACTTTATTTAATGAGATTAATTAATGGATAATAATTGGAAATGATAAATAAAGAGGGAGTTACTTAATGAAGTAACTAGAGGTAAGTAATTTAAGGAACAATTACTTAATGAAGGTAATTAAGAAAAAGTCAATTACCGAATGTGATTAATTGGAATTAATTAATGATGTAATTAATTTAAAGAAATAATAAAAAAAAAATTATTTAATGCATTTGAATGAAATAGTCCTATTTCAAACAAGAGTTGTTTGAAAATTTAAAGAAATTTGTTTTGAATTAAAAACCAAAGGTGGTTTAAAATTTTCAAGTATAACTTGGTATGTAAAAGAAATTAATATGTATATATGTGGATATACATAATATCAAAGGTGGTTTGAAATAAACTCTAAATATTGAGTTTTAAATTGGGAATGAGATGTGATACCCAAAAGTGATAAGTTTTTGAACTTAATAAGTGGAAAGATTATTTATGAGAAGTTTAAATTTTGAAATGAAAGTTCAAATTGGGTAAGGTTAACTGGATTAAGTGAATTGACTTTAACTTGGGAAAAGTTAAATAAGTTGGAATAATCAACCTGGTTTGGAAATTTTAAGATGAAACTAAGATTTAACTTGGTAAATTAAATGGTTGATTGGAATTGAGAGTTTGAGTGATCTCAAATTAGGTTTGAGATCCGAAAATTGGAAATGGATGGATGTTTTGAAATAATTGGATTATATCATCATATTGTTGTTAAAAATCTTTAAGTTGTGAATTGGAATTGTTTAAATGAATGAGAGATGGTTTAAATTTGAAATTTGAATTAGTTCAAATTGAATTTGATTTGAATTAATTGAAATGGTGATTGATGATGTATGAGTATAAGATTCAAATGGAAAATTTGAATTGGATTGATTTGAATAATTTGGAATTGTAATTAAAGTTGAATAATTTTAAATTCAAATGGAATTTGAATTGAATTTGGGAGGAAGTTAAGAATAATTCAATTTAATTTGGAAATGGAGTATGAAATTGGGATTAATTCAAACTGGAGTTGAAATAAATTGAAATTGAAATTTATTTGAATTAGTAGAATCTGAGATCAAGGTTGAATAAAGTTAAATTTGAAAAGAAACTAAGGTTAATTCAACTTTAATCGGGATTGAATCAATTTCAATGGAAATTGAAGTTATATAAATTGGAATTGGGTTAATTTAAATGGTAGAGGAAATTTAAATTGAATTGATGAGAATGGAGATTGGGAAGTGAACAGTTTTGACTCTGGACTATTTTTAATATAAACTATTTTAATATAAACCTATTTTTCCAAGCTATTCATTATATAAACAACCTTTCTTTTAAAAGCCAACTATCTTATATTTGTTCTACAATTATTTTGGAACTGTTTAACAATTTTCCAACTGTTTTATAAACTAATTACTATTTTACTATTATTTTGCAATTATCTAAAATTTCTATAATTGTTTTAACTATTTTCTAACCATTTTACATCTATTTTACAAACTATTAATTATTTTCCAACTACTTATCTATTTAAAATAAAATTCAAGCTATTTTCTAAATAAACTGGTCAGAGTTCAAACTGTTATCGGTTAAATACCCAATCGAGATAAAATAGAGGTGATAATCCAAATGGGATTGAAGCAGTTGTGAATAAGTGAATGAAAATCAAAGTGAATGTGAATGGAAACGGAATTGATTTGCCTAATAACCAATAAATATAAATACGTAGGGTGTACGTATATTATTCTATTCGCATAGTGATTTGATCCAGATTCGAGCACAGAATTTCAAGATAGTTATATCGATCCGAGTGGGATTTTTCACTTGATTTTCAATGGCGAACCTGGATATAGATTGTTGATTGGTTCTGGATATTCTCTATCATAGTTATGACTATGCAAGGAGAATGATGGTTTTTGATCAAGAAACCAGATCTGTGTCCGCACTAGGAAGTCGGATGGACGATATTAGTTCGGAAATGAAATTGTGTGATCGAGTGAGCGATCAGATTGGTATGGCGTACGAATGATATGTGTACATCTTATGGATTTGAATGAAATTGATATTGAAAGGAGTAATCAAATTTAGATATTTGATTTTGGATAAATAAAGTTATATATCTTTGTTATATAAGATAAAACTCCCCTTGATGAATCTTTTGTCAAAAGAAAAGGGTTTTGAAAATATTTGAAGTATGAAAGGAGTTTTATACAAGTTTGAAATGATCCAAAGTTTTGAAAACTATATATATATATATATATATATATATATATATATATATATATATATATATATAAAGGATCTTATGAGGATATTTGAAAAGGTTTTGGGAACCTTTGGATTTGGAAAGGCTTTTGATTTTAGGGCAAAATCAATATGAGAATTTGGAAAGCCTAGTTTGAGAATTATCGATTTTGGAATAATCGATTTTGAGTAAAGGAGCTTTGTATGAGATCATACTAGGTGTATGATTTGAAGATACTATATATGTATAGTATAAAATGTTTTGATGATGGCTCTGGGAAAAAAGACGCTCCCTTGAAATGAACTTCTCAGGAGTACCACCGGGTGGTGCTACCTTGATCCCCAAGGGGGGGTTCTAAAGTTGATCCTGTGAGGAGTCCGGACAAAACTAGTTCCTGAGGATCTTGAGTAGAGGTTACCATAGCGAAAGTCGTGTGTGTCGCTGAGAGCCAAGGTCTACGTTTGATTTTATATCGGTAGACTGCGATCTATGGTAACATACTAAAGGTCGTGTGTGTCACCGAGAGCCAACAGTCTGCGTTTGATTTTATATCGGCAGACTTCGACATGTGATAACATAGCGGAAGCCGTGTGCGTCGCTGAGAGCCAACAGTCTACATTTGATTTTACATCGGTAGACTGCGACCTATGTTGGAGTGGAGAAGTTTCATTTTGACAGCGAAAATAAGAGGCCGCTGAGAGCCTGCAGTTACATGGACTTTTGCTGCGATGACAACGTAACCCTAGGTGTAACTGTGATCTGTTGTGTGGGATCCATGGCGTAATCGAGAGGCCTCTGAGAGCCTGCAGTTACATGGACTTTTGCTGCGACGGCAACGTAACCCTGGATGTAACTGTGACCATGGATGGGGGTGATGATTTCCAGAGCATTCTCACCAAAGATATATCCTCTATTTTCAAAAACTGTTTTCTATATTTTCAATAAAACTATTTTCCAAGTATTTTCACTGGGTGTTGAAAATGGGTCTGCTAAGTACTTATAGATTTTCAGTCCTACGCTTGATCAACGTATGACCGAATTTCTATGAGAACGAAGATGGACTTGTTGAAACATCGAGTTATAGAATGATATTTTTATAAAACTACTTTGATAATACTATAAATAGATTTTAAAAGTGTTTTAAAAAGGATCAAAGGAAATTTATCTGACTTTAAGCATTTCAATAAATTGTGGTTTCGTTCCTTTTTGAGGACGAAAAGATTCTAAGGTGGGAAGAATGTGATAACCTGAATTTTTAATATCTGTTAATTGGATAATTAACTGATTTTAAATCATTTAAATACTGATTCCAGTTGGTTGAATAAATAAAATGTGATAAATAAAAGTATTTAAATATATACAGTTTATATAAGTTGATTTTAATTTGGATTTGAATTTGAAATTTCAAAGAATAAACATTTTATGGTAAAATGAATTTAGAAATGATACATACATATATATATATATATATATATATATATATGATGATTTTATTTGTATATAGTGTTATTTTCATTTAAAGATTATATTAAAATAAATAAAGGAAACAGATTACTAACTAAATAAAAAAAATTTAGGGAAAAACATTCAAATATAAATAAAGTTTATAAAGTACGATTAATTTATTTGTATAACTATATTAAGTGTAGTTGGAATTTTATATTACATGCTTCAATATATATATATATATATATATATATATATATATATATATGTGTATGTATGTATGTATATAAGACAAATATAAGAGAAAGGATAAATATAATTAAGTTTTATTTAAGATAAAATTTAAACTTATCAAACAAAAGACATTTATAAATGAATAAACTAAATTGAAATATTATATAAATAAATATTAAAACATTCTAAAACATGGATATTACAAATGTAAATCATATATAATATAAGAGTAACAAATGTAAGGTTATTAACATGCAAACCAAACAAGTGTCACTTTTTTTTCTTTTAATATTTTAAAATCTGAAGTAATCAAATTAAAAAAAAATACAAATCAGTAAACAAATTCACAAAGAAGCTGGGCAGATCAAAGCAATTTTAAACTGGGAGTTTCAATCTTGGGAGCAATGGTAAAAATAGTAATCCAAACTGTAAATCTGAAACCTGTATGGAGATCAACTCATACTCAAGCAAATGAAGATGGGGTCAGCATGCATTTTTTTTAAAAAAAAAATCAACTACCATAAGTAAGTTCTACTTCGGTAATCAAATTGGGAAGCAATTCACCAGATTCAACAGTTTAACAGGAAGTGCAAATCTGTTTCAGGAAAATGATAATGCATCTGAGTTGGTTCTCTGCTTCTTCAATAAATAGGTGAGTAAATCATTTTTTTTTACAAAAAAACAGTTCTAAATAATCTTTAGTTGAATGATGATGCATGCAATGTATTTTGCTGTGATAATGAATAGTTGCTTTATGGATGCAAGGTTGTTTGTATGCCTGTAAATGTGAATGTAGGTTCTGTTGTTAACAGATTTTGTTTTTTTCTCTTTAAATTCAATATCACCTTCTTTAATCATTGATGACTTTTGATTTGCAAACAGAAAATGATTGAATTCAAGAAACATCACCACCAAAAATCATTCCAGGAAATTATAATAAGTATTCATTTAGAAATTTGTAAAATAACAGTGAAAACCCAATTTTTCATAATAATCAACTTGCTTAATTTCAAATATGCATTGTAGGGATGGATTCGTGATTGAAAATCACGAATTTTGATATGTATTTAAGAATTTTTAACTTGATATTGAATTGGGGATTTAGAAATGAGCATTTTCAGCAATTTGATGGATTGCCGATGTTTCACTCAATGATTTGAGCTGAATTCTGGATCAAAGCTTGATTTGGTAACATGCATGAAGGGAAAAATACAATTTAATTTTTCCAATGGTTGAATCAATAGGAATTGGGTCGAGTAGGGTTTCCGGACTGTTTTGCTTATCGATGGGTTCGTGGACCTTGTGTTGCCGTGGAGATGATCGAGTGCGATCGTGAGTTGAGGGATGGCAGCGAGGTGGTATGGCGGTGCTTTGGAGGGGTTATTGAAGTTTCCAGTTGACGGCATCATCGGTGGCGAGGGTTTTAGTGGATCGAGTTGCTCCAGTAGTTCGAGCTAAGGGTGATATTTTGATTCACGCTTGAATTCTTGAATCTGGGTTCGTTTTTATGCTCGCATGCGATCGTGTGATCGTCGACGAGGGACGTGACTACCTACGGTGGCCGGAGGGGGCACGTGCATGCGTGTACATTGTGTGCACTGGAAATGGGGGGTTGGGGAAGACGATGGAGAACTCGGAGTGATGCTCATGTTTTCAGGGTATTGGCTCGAAGTTGTTGTGTAGATAGAGTTTTGATTTGGGAAGTTGATGTTTGCTCGAAGCAGAGCTCGTGTGTTTCTTGAAATGACTCGAAGGGGTTGGGTTCGTTGGTGAGGCTCGGGTTGAGGATGGTTTCAACTTGAGTTTTCTTTGGTAATATTCCAGGTGCTGTTTTTTACAAATGAATCAAAGCTTAAGTTTATAAAAGAAAACAAATTTTCAAAATTTAAAACTTGTTGTTGTAAAATAAAGTTAGTCAAACTTTAAAGTGTAAATTGAATTTATTTTCAAATTTAAATGCTTTAAGATGATTTCTTTCAAAGGTGATTAACTTAATAAAAATTTGAATTTTAATTCAAAGAAATGTTTTGAATTTTAATTCAAAAGTAATTGAAGTATAATTACTTAATTAACTTAAATGTCTAATTTAGGTAATTAAATTAAGATAAGTTAAATTGTGTAATTAATCGAGTGTAATTAATTACTTAATTAAATATTTGATTAATCAAGGATTAATCAATTAAGAAATAATTAGGAAATAAGTAATTAATAGGTTAATTACTTAATGTTAAAGGAAGATTATTAAAAATAATTACTCAATAAAGTAATTATGAGATAATTACTCAATGTAATTAAAGGAGTAGTTAATGTAATTATTCAAGGAGTCGATTTAATGAATATAAGTAGTTAAGGAAAGTTAATTACTAAGGTAATTAATCGAGATTGATTAATGAATGAAATTGTTTGAGGTTAATTAATTTATGTAATTAATTGATAGTTAATTACTTAAATGTAATTAGGGATTGATTAATCAAGGAGGATTTACTAAGATGAATGATTATGGGATAGTTAATCAATTGGGTTGAAATTAATTTATAAGTAGGATTTTAAAGGTGATTGGTTTAATTCAATTATGGCTAATTAGGTTTATTCGAGATGGTGTGATTGATTTATCTTGCTTATGTGTGATTAAATGATGTTTAAGTGCCCTGAATTGATTGATACCCTGATATGAAATGATTTGTGATATGATATGTTTGATTTAAACCGTGAGGATGTGATTGCCTACTGATGACGAATTACTATGACATCCTGTATTAAAAGTAAAGTTGTATTTCACTCGAATAATGTAAGTTGACAATGGTTTCGAAGAGACCGGAGTCGGGTATTAGTAAACACCCGAAACCACTTCGATTCTTATAAATTGATATGTGAAACACATAGGCTGAAGTGGAATGACTTAAGTAAATTGGACCATTTAAATATTAGATTTGGCACTTAGAAATTGATATGTGAAATGGTTGATGTCTATAATAACTTGTGAAGTTATAAATTGATATAAGTTACCCGGGTTTTCTCCCATGGTTTGAACTTAGTATTTCAAATTATATGGGTTTACTCACGCTGGTTTCCATCCTGACCTGGGTGTTACTTTGATGTAATGCTCGGGTCAGGCCGAGTATTACAGATTTTCAGGTAAGGACGTTCTGGAGCTCAAGAGGCGAGCTGGCGAGCAGGAACATAGGAGAGCTTCTGATGTTAATATATTATAGTATCTGAAACAGATAGATTTATCTGTTCTGTAATTGTAAATCTATTGTAACTCTGATATAATAATGTGTAATTTGACAAGTACAGTTTCCTTTGTATAACTATTATTTATGTGATATTATATTTTTTCCGCTGCGTATGTGAGACTTTGAGTTTGGTTTTCTGTTCCTCTTCTTCTTTTCCTAACTATCTGGAAGTTTCGGGATCGAAATTTCCGGGTCGTTACAAAAAGGCTAAAGAAATAAACCTTTCATTTCTTTCTCTTAACATAAATAATTAATTAGTAAAGGATGTGGCCAAAAATGTAAAGAGAGAAACTCTTCATTTTTCTCTCTTTGATTAGGTGAATTAACAAAATACTACAGAATTAACACGTGCCTTTGTTGTTCAAATTTTATTTTAAAATATATAAGTAACAGTAAAATATGTATATATAAGTTTAACTTACACTTATACATAATATATGAAAAGGAAATTTACTAATAGACAAAATTTAACTTATATTAACAAAAAGACAAATAATGAATAGAGGCAAACATTTATGAAGAAGGATAGGTAGAGGACTTTCCTCCTTCCTTTACTCATTCAATCAATGTCGTTTCAAATCATTAATTAAACTCTAAAACATAAATACATATAAAACTAATTTGGGCCATTCTCATATTTTGAAATCTAGAATTAACAAACATAAATCAAGTTTCAATTTAGGAAGAATTTTAAAGTTTAAATTGTGATTTTGCATAATAGTAAATTTTATAAACATTGAATTAAGACAACACATTCAGACATATATATAATTGATTTCATGCTACTTTCAAAATTAAAATAAAAAACAAATATGTAAAGTTTGTGATTTAGCATGTGTTAGAGTTAGAAGTTAACAAATTTACACAAAAGTATGATTAGCTTCTTTAGCCGTATTTTGGGCCCCTATGCTTCCTTGAAGAGTCTCTCCTTCAAAGCCCTGACTGCCAAGTGACCAACCACCGACAACTCTCTAGAAGAGCACTTGGTACCGATCTAATATACTTGGTACAGAGTTCTATACTTAGCCAAATTTTAGCATTTGGCTTGTCCTTTCAATCCTAATGCCAACTCAAAGCATTCTCATGTTTTCTACAAGCCACCTCAAGTCCTTACAATGCCTGACACTAATCATCCTTAATCCATATCCTATCAAGTTGATTTCCCTACACCAAAACCACTCATCATTAGCCACTTTCTCTTAATACAAATTTGATGCGACTTGAACGTGAGCTCCTCCCATGCTCCAAAGCCCCTTTTCTAAGTTTCATCCAATTCTGAATGCCTTCGATTTGCCCAATTCAAAAACATATTTTCTAACTATTAAAAGCACTAGAAAACCATATCAAAGCACAACATAAAAACATGAAATATTATCCATATACATCCATACACGCATGCGATTTATCAAATAATGATAACCATGAAAATTTTAGCCTAGATTTAGCTTTTACAGTAGTAAGTCAATATGATCAAAAAAGAATGTAAAAACTTTTAAAAGCCATTTTAATTTATCTTACTTTCAACCATAAACATTTACACAAGTGTGGTTAAATTTAGAAAGCATTTTATCATCAAAATAATGTTAAAAACATCAAATTTAACTATATAAATGTGCATAAGATAACGAGAGTTCAAGAACTACTCACTAACTACCTAAATTACCAATTTGACCTATGAATCCAAGATGAATAACCAAGACTTCGAATTTGCAAGCACCAAAATGATAGATCTACTAATTTTTCCATAATTACCTTTCTAATGATGATTTGGCTGAGATTAGTAAGGAAAAGAGAAGATTTTTGAAAATATTAGGGTTAATGGAAGCTTAGAACTATTTTGGTGAAGATTGAAATGACTTAGATCAGTCCCTAATGGCCATTTTCCAAAATTCTAGAGGCATATGACCTCAAATGAATAAAATGAAAATATTTTACAAACCTCCTATACTTAAAATAAGGGTCGTTACACTCTACCCCTTTTAGGAATTTCACCCTTGAAATCCCCATATAATTCAAAGAATAGTTGACTATAATTAGCCATCATGCCTAACAATCATTTGCAACCATCAAACATATCAAACAAGCAACCACGCAATGAACAATATAAATAAAACCATCCTAATAAGTGAAACGCTAAACTATCCTATATGATATCAAATATGAAAGTAAATATGATTGTTACCCGACAATTTGGCCAGCTACAAGGCGATAGTTGCAGAGGCTACGGTTAGATCTAGTCTGGACTCGAGCCAAGAAAAGATTGTAGACATAAGGATCGTTGCAACTTGAGTAGTTCGACCTATAAATGTGGTTCAATGCGAATGGTTTGGCATTAGTGGCTCGGTTAGGATGGTTGAGCAGGAGTGGATCAGCCATGTTGGGTCAATCTTAATGGATCGGTCAAGGAAGATGAAGTAGAAGTGGGTCGGCTAAAGTAGTTAGATTGGAGTGGTTCGGCAATATTGGGTTGGCCTAAGTGGGTTGGCCTAAGGGGATCGGCCATGGTGGATCGGTTTAGGTGGGTCGGCGTAAGTAGATCGGCATCTTGGGATCGATTACCACAGTTCATTATTCCTGGGTCGGTGCGCCCTGAGGAAGTTGTCAAGTTGTTTGGTCTATGACATAGTAATGCAACCGACATTTCTTTGGTTCGAGCAACACCACCACTTGCTTCAAGTTACTTGAGAAGCTGCTTCGAGTCGCCTGCGAGGAAACCCAAGCTCGATCAAAGTGGTTCAGCAATCACTGTTCGATAGTGGACGGTCGGTGTACTTTGGTCGGTTGGCCTGAACCATTATTTATGGGCTGAGCTGTCTTGGTTATTGGCCTACACGTGAACCAGCCTATCTTCGTCTATAAATAGTGGGGCTGGGGTCCAGTTAATGGACCTTTTTTTGAGAACTCTAGGGAAACTCTGCCATTTTCTATACTCACTTCTTTTCTGTTCAAACTTGTATTCAAGTTGTTTGTTTACGGATTGTATCGTATTCAAATGATTGAAAAAGTAATAAAGATTATATCCAAAGTGGACGTAGGCAATTTGAAAGTCTACAGGGTGGATCGTGTAGTGTATATGCAAGTATATGTGATAAAATAAATGATGCAACTAAAACAGTACTAATCTAGGTAAATATGGAATAAGCACACTAGGATTTTATACTGGTTCAGACCTTCCATCCTACGTCCAGTCTCGAAGCTCCCCTTCGGAATTCGACTATCAAACACCCTCACCTCGCCTGGAGGAACAGGCTTGGTCAGAATAGCTTGTTCTTGTCATGTGTTCTATAACATGGATATTGACTAGTAAGTACAAATGCTTCCAATATATATCTAGAGAATATTGATTGTGAAGAACTGAATATACGGAAGAGAGAAATACAAGTATAGATTGCTAAAGATCAAGAATATAATAGACTATGTAAGTAAAGAGCACAAGTAAGTAAGGTGACTATTTCCTTTGATTCTTGATGATATGTATAGTTGTAGAGAGATTCTTTAAGTAGTTGCATCCATTGACAAGTGCTTCTATAGTTACTTCTGTTGGTGATGAAGTGTTGCAATGAAGAGAAGCAAAGATGTCTTTTCAAATGTGACGGTTGAATTTTAAATATAAATTTTGAGTTCAAAATCAGACGTCTGGTATCTGTATCGGACGTCTGACACTATATGTTTTTTGTACGTAGTAGTCTTTCAGACGTCTGAGTGCATCTTCCAGATGTCTAATCCTGTCTGTTTTGTTGTTCTAGAGGGTTTTTCTAGACGTCTGTCTAGTGCACCCAGATGTCTGAAAACTGTGCATGTCTGCTTTGTGCATCTTTCTTGTTGCTTCTTTGATCCTATGGACTTGTAGTCTCTTGTAATATTCTTTGAGCCTTGTTCTTGTCTTTCTAGTGATGTTACTCTAATAAGTACCTGTAAATAGAAATATATATGCATATTCGATTTCCATTGTATAGTTGTTGTCATCGAAACCGTAGATTTGATTACCTAACAATCTCCCCTTTTTGATGATGACAACTATACAATGTACTTATATATAATTTTATAAATCTCCCCCTGAATATGTGCTTATTATTTATATTTTTTATTTCTCCCTATGGCATTATCAAAAAGGATATCTAACTCTTTTTAAAAAAAAAATTGACGAATCATTGTAAAATAAAGATATATACAGAGATAACACACCAAAAGAGAAATTTCATTAATAATTGTAATCGAATACATTCATATATTTTTTCAATTGTACATAAGATGAAGTCCTAAAAAAAATCTACCAGTCTTTCTAGGAAGCTTTTTCTTGATCATCCCCTTTATCTTCATTTTTGGAAGAGCTAGGTTGCTTTGTAGGAGATGTCGGAGCATGTTCTAGAGGTTCGTTTTCCTCAAAAAGTTTGGAATGTTTCGAAGGAGGAGAAGGCACTGGGGTTGTCCAATCTTCGAAAGGGGTGTAGCGCCACGAACCCTTTGAAAAACCTCTTTGAGAACCGATAATACAATTGAAGGTGATGTTTCAACTGTGGCTAGGTGTGTGGCAAAAGATGTTTGAATGCTGTTAATACGCTTAGCCAAAACCTTTTGATTTCGAGACAAGATATGTTGATTTTGAAGAGTGAGATCTCGAATACTTTCATTTGGATTTGTCTCTGTTCGAGTATCCAAAATCTCATCGTGGCTCGTATAATCAAATGGTGCAGGAGGAGGAGGAGTTGTCTCACGATGTTGTTCCACCTCTTGTGATGGTTCATGGTGTGGTTGAGGTGGAGGCCCAGCTTATTTGGCTTGACGATGTTGCGTCCAGTCTTCAAAAGATATAAACTCCGTAGGATTTTATGGTAGGTGCATTAGTCAGAAAAACTTTGTGGAAGCATATTTTGGAGAAATTTCTTCAAAAGTGGATAATTAGGAAAGGATGTTGTGAGCACGTAAAAGTCTCATGATGAATGTGGGGTAGATAATCGATGGCCATGATCGAGTCCAAATATGTTTGAGCTCGTCAAATATAAGTTTGGCCCAATTCACCCTTGTTCCGTTGAATAGAGCATATAAGGCTTTGTGTTCTAATTCAGTTATCTGCTCATGATTACCTAAGCAAGGAATCATAGTGTTGATGATCATTCAAGTAAGAAGTCTCACCTTAGATCGTAGATGTTTGGATGCAAATTTAGGTATTTCATCCTCCCATATTTGATGCCTTATATTGTCCCTTGATTTGAAAAGCATATCGGGAATATTATCTAAATCTTCGCCCGTGTCAGAATATCCGAGAGTTTTGCCTATGATTTCTCAAGTGAGCCTAATCGTATTGCCATAAACGCTAGACCATAATCAATTATCTTCGTTTTCAGTGTTCCAAACTGCTGTGCTTTCCAAATTAGCATAGAATAGAAATATAGCCAACCGATCAATTTGGATGTTATTGGGATTGAAAGATATCAAAGTTTCTAAACCAGCATTCTCACACATTTCATCTAAATCGTACATTGGGAACTTGAGTAAGTTATAAAATGGGCCTGTGTGGAGTTTCTTCTTCTTAATATCCTCATATCTCTTGAGTGAATGTGGTGCTCTATTCATCCATCGTTCAATTTGATAATCTGAGCAAACTTGAGGGTTTGAGGAAGTTGGTTGGTCTTGTTTTCTCTTGGAGATTTTAGGAATTATTTTAGAAGCCATTAAATTCATTTGAGTTTGAAAGAGAAAAAGTTTTTTTAGCAAAAAATCGATATCGAAGGAAGAATAAAATGAAACGAAGTAAGAAAAGGTAAAAAATAAACGTTATCAAGGCGTATAGGAGCGTCGATTGAATTTCAGACGTTTGGAAGATAATTCAGACATCTGATTTAACCTAATTTTAAGATAGTAAATAGATTTAGACGTCTGGTTTGCTTTGGTAGACGTCTGGACTTGGTCAAGTTGTAAAATTGCTAATCAGAGAGGTTTTTCAAACGTCTGTTTGTATTATTAGAGACTGGAATAGATCGATTTGTCATTTATAAATGACAGATAGGTTTCTTAGATGTCTGTTTTAAATAAAAGACGTCAGAAATAGATCGAATTTTTATAATATGGTGGCAGAGACTTTATTCAGACGTCTGGTTCATAGTTCAAATGTCTGAAATAGTCTGGTATCTATTTTTAAGTAAGTGGAGACAATTTTCAGAAGTTTGGAAGGTTATATTAGACGTCTAATGTATGCACGATAATGTAAAATTTGTGTGATATTAGAGTGTCAGATGTTTGAGGGCAATGTCCAGTTTTGACCTTTTGTTTTTTGTTAAAAATATATTGTATTATATTTGTGAAATAGAATTACAAATATACGTAGATACAAATACAATAAAAACAATTTAATCTACTTAGATGGCGATGGAGTTTTGCGGTCTTCAGACTTGTCATCCCTCTATGGCTTGAGTGGAGACCATATATTTCCACGTTTGTGGGTTCACGGGTAACCAAAGAATTGCCTTGGTGAAGGATCCAAAGGTGTGCGATATGAGGATGAGGGATCCAAAGAATTGCAAGGAATCGGAAGCGGTTCATGCACATCCTTCTTCCATGAATTACAAAATTTTATCGCTACTTGCTCCAAAAAACTTAGTCATCGCGCCATGACTTTTTGTTCAAAACATAATTCTCGTTGTAGATCTATTTTTTGCTTTTGATAGTGACGTATTTCATCAATTTTCTCCTTGGTGTTAGGAGAAACAAATAGAGCTCGTTTGGAATTCTTGTTATCGGGAGTGAATCCCGTGTGATTGGAGGACCACCTATACGTCGGTTCTTGATTTTGTGTAGGGATAGGAAGGCATCGAGGGGTATCGGCTGAGCTATCCATTGTAGGTGTCAAGAAGGATAGATAAGAATTTTCAGAAAACATGATTATATATTCTATTGTAAAAAATGGGAAATCTATATATTTTTACTTCTTGTTGTGTGTGTGTGTGTGTATAATTTCAAAATTTATTTATAGATAATTTTCAGAAACTAACCACCTAAAAAACTTAAGGTGAAGGAGTTATGAATTCTAATTTAGGGATAATTTTTTTTAGCTAAATATAGAATAAATGAAGATGTGTTTATTAGTTTAGAAGATCATTAAGAGAGCATATTCCTAAATCGCGTCGTAGTTTAACAAAAGTTTGTTCGTTTAGTGATTTTGTCAAAATATCTACTATTTGATTCTCGGTATTTACGTATTCTAATGAAATAATTCCTTTTTCTACATTGCCACATAAAAATTGATGTCGTATATCTATATGTTTAGTTCGTGAGTGATTCACATGGTTTTTTGATAGATTTATTGCACTCGTGTTATCACAATATACTGGTGATTTAATGATAACTTTGCCGAAATCCATAAGTGTTTGTTGTATGTATATCACTTGTGCACATGCTAGAGCTGCTGAAATATATTTGGCTTTGCAAGTAGATAACGAGACACAATATTGCTTTTTGAATCGTGAAACTAATGATTGTCCGATAAAGTGACATGTTCCACTAGTACTCTTACAATCTGTTTTACATCCACCGAAATTCGCATCATTATATGAAACTAGTTCAAATGATGATCCTTTAGGATAAAACAAACCGTAATCCTTAGTACTAGATAGACATCCAAAGATACGTTTAACAGTTCTTAGGTGAGATTCTTTTGGTTTTGCTTGAAATCGGGTTGACTAGCCGTCAAATAGAGTAAGGAACCAATCATGCTATGATATAATTTTTCATCGAAATCTTTTCCGTTATCATCTTTTTCCAAGTGAACGCTAGTACTCATCGGTGTTGGTTTGCTTGAAGTTTTATCCATTTCAAAACGACGTAATAGATCGTTATAATATTTTTCTTGATGAATAAAAATAACATTTTCGAGTTATTTATTTGTAAACCTAAGAAGAAATTTAATTCTCCCATGTGAGACATTTCAAATTCATTTTTCATAATAGTTGAAAATTGATTACAGATATTTTCGTTAGTTGAACCAAAAATAATATCGTCTACGTAAAATTTTACAATTAAAATATCGTTATTTTCTCGTTTAGTAAATAAAGTTGTATTGATTTTACCTATTTGAAAACCCGATGTAATTAAATGATTTTTAAGATGTTTGTACCTTGCACGGGGGGCTTGTTTTAAACCATATAAGGCTTTTTGTAATTTGAAAACATGGTTAGGATATTTTTCGTGTACAAACAATGGAGGTTGTTCAACATATACGTTTTCTTTAATAAAATCATTTAAAGAAGCACTTTTGACATCCATTTGAAATAATTTGAAATTCTAATGAATTGCAAAAGCGAGTAATGTACGTATGGCCTCTAGTCTTGCTACTGGAGCAAAAGTTTCATCATAGTTGATACTTTCTTCTTGATTATAACCTTGAGCAACTAAACATGCTTTATTTCTAACAATATTTCCATTTTCATCTGCTTTATATTTAAACACCCATTTTGTTCCTATAACCGATTAATTTTCTGGTCTTGGTACTAATTCCCTAACATTATTATGTTTAAACTGATTTAATTCTTCTTGCATAACTATTGTCCACAAGTTATCATTTGAAGCTTATTTATAATTTTTTGGTTTAAAATTTGACACAAATGCTATATGGCTTATTTGATTGAGTGGATTTCTAATTACTCTAGAATTGAGATCTCCAATGATATTATCTTTTGGATGATCCCTAAGAATTATAGGAGATGATATTAAAGTAATGTTTTGCACATTTGTCTCATTACTAAGTGAATTCATTTTATTTGTTATTAGAATTATTTCTTCATCGTCATTAGTATGATGATTAAGAAAATTTTCATCGAACGAGACATGTAAACTTTTTTCAATAGTGTTATTTCATTTATTAAAAATTCCATATGCTTTGCTGCGATCCGAATATCCAACAAAGATTCCTTCATCGACATTTGGGTGAAATTTTCCTAAATTATCTTTTGTATTTAATATAAAACATTTTGATCTGAAAGTTCTAAAGTATGATACTTCAGGTTTTCTTCCAAAATATATTTCAAAACAAGTTTGTTTAGTCATAGGACGTATGGTTACTCGATTCAAAACATAACAAGCTATGGCAATAACTTCATCCCAAAAATGTTTTGGTCGACCACTACTATTTAATAGTGTTCGTGCACATTCTTGTAACGTACGGTTTTTTCTTTCTACTGCAACATTATGTTGAGGTGTGTGGGGAAAATAAAAATTATAAATTACTCCTTTTTTTATTACAGAAATTAGTAAAAAGATCATTTTCGAATTCTCCACCGTGATCACTTCGAATATTTTTAATTTTCAAATCCATTTGTGTTTTACTTCTTTTAGCAAAAAAATTAAACATACCAAATGTGTCACTTTTATGTTTTAAAAATAATATCCATGTATATCTTGAAAAATCGTCAACCGTTACGAAAACATATTTGTTGTGATTTATAGATCATACTTGCGTTGGACCAAATAAATCTAAACATAATAATTCTAATGGTTGTTTTGTAGAAATATTATTTTTAGATTTGAAAGATCTTTTCTTTAGTTTTCCAATTTGACAATCATCACATAAATTTTCTACTTTGTAATTTATTTTAGGTAAACCTTTAACTAGTTGATATTTTGCTAATTTATTAATATTTTTAAAGTTAATATGACAAAATCGCTTATGCCATAACCATGGATCATCATGTTTGGCGGTTAAACACACATTTGAATTTTTATTTGTATTCATGTTTAAGACATAAATATTTTTTTTTCTAAAACCCTCAAATATAAGTTGTTTATTATTATCGAAAATATTACATCTATCTTTTTCGAAATTGATTTGAAAACCTTTATCGCATAATTGACTAATACTTAGTAGGTTGTGTCTTAGATTTTCTACTAACAAAAAATTTGTAATAATAGGAGAGTTAGAAATACCAGAGTTGATGACTTCTCCAATGCCCATGACGTATTCTTTTGAGTTATCTCTACAAGTTACCATTCCACCATCGATGTATGTTATATTTGATAACATTTTTTAATTTTCGGTCATATGCTTGGAGCATCTGCTATCTAGTTTCCATTTCTCCTTATTTTTTCATTTTGGGTACCTCATCAGTTTGTGCCATAAAGCACACATTAGCTTGTTCTCCGTCATTATCGCTATCACTATCCGATGATGAAGAATTCAAGTCATCCCATGTTACTTTGAAAGCCTTCTTCTTTTTGAAATTTTCAATTTTGTTCTTCTTTTTATCATTATTGAGCTTGGGACAGTCTTTCTTCATATGTCCAAATTTATCACATTCATAACATTTGATTGATGTTTGATTTGTTGAGCTTGATTTTCCTCCTTTCTGAAATTTAGTCATTTTCTTAAACTTCTTGAATTTATTGTAGTTTTCGGCAATAAATACAATTTCTTCTTCGTCAAAGTCGGAGTCTTCATTTATTGCCAGGAATGCTTTGTTCTTCTTTTTCGAATTTAGTTCTTTTCGTGCCTACAAAATAGCTTCATAGGATATTAAATTTCCTATCAACTCTTCAATTAAGAATGCTGAGAGATCATTAGCTTCTTCGATAGCTAATACTTTTCTTTCCCACTCTGGAGTTAAAGAATCGAGTATTCTAGATACTAAATCAAAATTTATGAATTTGACTCCAAGTGCCATTAAATCATGTTGAACGGTTTCGAATCTAGAGTACATGTTTACTATAGATTCGTTTTGTTTCATTTTAAATGATGAAATTTGATTTTATAAAATTGAAATCTTAGTTTCTTTAACTTTGTTTGTGCCTCCGTGTGTAACTTGTAAGGTATGCCAAATATCAAATGCAGTGTTACATAACATGACACGTGAGAATTCATTCTTATCTAGTGAACAAAATAGAACATTCATAGCTTTGGCATTATTAGAAGCTGCGCTTTTTTGTGCATCAGTCCATGTATTTATAGCAGTGTGAAGTGCTTCATATTTATTTTGAGTAACAGACCAAATTTCTAATCCATTAGCTTCCATAAAAATTCTCATACGTGTTGACCAATATGCATAGTTAGAACCATTAAAAGTGAGGGTCATGTTGTGGATTGACCTTCTTGAAAAATACTTGCCATATTTTATTGATTCAAAAATGTGTTACTATATTTTGATCAAACCTTGCTTTGATACCAATTTGGAAGTCTACATGGTGGATCGTGTAGTGTATGTGCAAGTATATTTGACAAAATATACGATGCAACTAAAACAATACTAATCTAGGTAAATATAGAATAAGCACACCAGGATTTTATACTGGTTCGGACCCCCTCCTACATCCAGTCCCAAAGCCCCCCTTTGGAATTCGACTACCAAACACCCTCACTTCGCCCGGAGAAATTGGCTTGGTTACAATGCTTGTTCTTGTCAAGTATGTGTTCTATAATAGGGATAGTGACTAATAAGTACAAATGCTTCTAATATATATCTAGGGAATATTGATTGTGAAGAACTGAATATATGAAAGAGTGAAATACAAGTATAGATTGGTAGAGATCGAGAATATAATAGAGTATGTAAGTAAAGAGAAAACGTAAGTAAGGTGATTGTTTCCTTTGATTCTTGATGATATATATAGTTGTAGAGAGATTCCTTGAGTAGTTGCATCCATTAACAAGTTCTTCTATAGTTGCTTCTGTTGATGATGAAGAGTTGCAGCAAAGAGAAGCGAAGATGTCTTTTCAAATGTGACAGTTGAATTTTAAATATAAATTACGAGTTCAAAATCAGACGTTTGGTATTTGTATCAGACGTCTGACACTATTAATTTTTTATATATAGCAGTCCTTTAGAAGTCTGAGTGCATCTACCAGACGTCTGATCCTGTCTGTTTTGTTGTACCATAGGTTTTTCCAGACGTTTGGCTAGTGCACCCAGACGTCTGAAAACTGTGCATGTATGCTTTGTGCATCTTTCTTATTGATTCTTTGCTATGGACTTGTAGTCTCTTGTAATATTCTTTGAGCTTGTTCTTGTCTTTGTAGTGATGTTACTCTAGCAAGTACTTGTAAATAGAAATATATATATGCATATTCGATTTTCATTGTATAGTTTTTGTCATCGAAACTGTAGATTTGATTTCCTAACACAATTATGCCGAACCACTATAAATCTATTATTCTCATTTCTGTTATTCTTTTAGCATTCAACCATGTTACTTCTCTATTATAATTTACTTTCTTCATTAATTTCTCTATACAAGTCTATTCAAGGGTATCAGTGACCAATTTTAGCGCTAACATTTTGGTGCTTTCTAAGAAAGTCCATTCTTAGGCTGTTAGGATCTGCTTTGTTGCTGCTGGATTGAGGAAATCCCTTGAAGGAGTTCCAAGTTCATTCTCAAGAGTTCATAGATTCTACTTAGAGTTCCTACAGATAACTCTAAGAAGACGAGACCACGTACCAGATCCGCCTCCTACAATACTGATGCTAATGAGACCGCTAGCATCTAGCAAGTAGGACCTAGCAATTGAAAAACTAATGCCAATGCAGAACCCTCCATCATCCCAAACCAAGAAGACGCCGTCAATAGGATAGAGTTCAATGAGCTGACGATGAAGCTTGTGGAAAGCAAGAGACAACTTAATGAGCAGATTCAAATAAACGCCAACCTGATGACCCAAATCGCTCAGCAGCAGCGTCAAAATGCTAGAAGAAGCTCTACTTCCTACTTATCATCCGACAACCCCGCTTCATCTAATGAGAAGCCCAGGCGTAGATGTCGTAGCATTGAAATGACACAAACTGATGCAACAGAGCAATTGGTGATCAGTCGCCAAGAACAAACCAACAAAAATGATCCAGATTCCTTAGCTAGAACCGTGTCACCCAACTCCACCTAAGGAGTCGCACCAACCTAGAGTGAGAAAATTAGGATCTGGAGCATGCTTAGGAGCTGGTCAACCACCTCTCCAGGGTCGTAATGAAGCGGGTCCTTAGGATGTACACTTAGGTGATCGCCTACCAAGGAGGCACTAGCCGGAGCAATCGCGTAGGACGGATACCGACTTGCCACCTCCCATCTAGACTATGGATTTATCAGATATTGCCAGGAAATTGATGAGGGAGAATCATGGCTTAACCAACGATGATTGGGGCATATTGAGGAGCCATACTCTGTTGATACGCGAAGATTTTGATCAATGACAAAGTGCTTTAACAAACAAGGAAGAAATATATGCAAATGCTAAAGGAAGATAGATGAAGACTAAACAAACTTAAAGTATGTTTTTACATATGTTTTAGTCTAGATGTATTGTTAAAATCTATCCTCAAGAAGCTTGCACGAACACTAGAAATTTTTTATAAACTTCATTTTTCAATTAAGTTTTAACTATGCAGGTTTTATGAGTTCAGTCGACTGAACAGGAACAGCCAGTCGACTGAAACTGGAACAACTTTATACATATGCACAGTTTCAGTCGACTGAATTTCCTGCACAGTCGACTGAATTTGGTCCCGAAAATTTTACTTCATATTTTCAGTTGACTGAATTCCCTGCTCAGTCGACTGAATTTGAACCTGCGAATTTTCTCTGAAAAGACACCTTCTTCCTCCCAAGAGTTGCAACCATTCATCAATGGAAATGGAAGCATCTCTTGTTTGCAACCTTTGACAACATATGCATCTCTTCTACAAGTATATATACATGATTCTAACATCATTTAATTCATCGAATTCTCTTGCTTTAATCTAACTATTCCCTTGTTCATATTTTCTAGATATTCTCAAAGCAATCACTAATCTATTGCTTGAATCATTGTTTTTGTTTATAACATTCTTTTGATTCATAGCAATTCACATTTCCTAAATCTTCACAAACAAATTGCATACTCTCGAGGATAAGATTATAGGAATATTGTACTACATTAGACTCATTAGTGTTGACAAGAACACAACAAGTCAAATATTGTATTTTAGTAATTGAGTTGAAGTCCTCTTCGGTAGTTGAGGCAAGAAATCCCATTCGGTTGTTCGAGTAAGTTGTAAACCTATTCCTCCGGGTGAAGTGAGGGTGTTAGTTAGTGAAATTCCTAAGTGAAGCTTAGGGACTGGACGTAGGACGAGAGGTCCGAACCAGTATAAAATCCTGGTGTCTCCTTGCATTTACCTACTTTATCTACCTAGACTATTTCATTATTCCATATTACACGATCCTACCGCATATCCTCTTTCAATTGGTATCAGAGCATGGCCGTCCTATAACCATAACACCGTTATCAGACATATTGATAATATGGAAAATAACGCAAGTACAAGCACAACATCTGCCTATAGTTCTACATTTGCGGAAGGACAATCTACCCAAAGACCTCCTCTATTCAATGGACTAAGCTATAACTATTGGGCTACAAGGATGAGGATTTATATGCAAGCAACAAGTTTTGAAGCTTGGAATGCTACTCAAGCAGAGTTCGTTGTACCCACAGCCGAATATCCTACATGGACACAAACTCAGAAGAATGAAGCTAGTGCAAATGCCAAAGCTATGAACATGCTATTTTACGCCCTGGATAGAAACGAATTCAACCGTGTTAGCATATGTACTACTGCATATCAAATTTGGGAAACACTTAAAGTCATACATGAAGGCACAAACAAGGTTAAACAAACAAAGATATCCATACCGAAGAATCAATTCCAAAACTTTAGAAAGCGACAGAATGAATCCATCAATTACATGTACTCAAGATTTCAAGACATTCATCATGCTCTAATCGAACTAGGAGAAAGATACACGAACTTTGACATTGTGTCTAAAGTTCTAAATTCACTCACTGATGAATGGGAGAGAAAATTACTAGCAATCGAGGAAGCAAATGATCTATCTACAATGAAACCAGAAGAATTGATTGGAAATCTTATGTCGTATGAAGTAAATATGCAAGCTAAGAAAGATCAAGCTCAAGAAAGAAAAAATGTTGCTTTTCATGCGGAAAAGGAAGAATCAGAGTCTGAAGATGAGTATATAGCATTTATAGCCAAAAATTTCAAGAAATTCTTAAAATATAGAAAAGGAAACAAAAACGGATTCAAAAAGAATTTCTTGAACAAACCTTCATCCTCAAATATAGAATGCTTCAATTGTCACAAGAAAGGACACATGCAAAAAGATTGTCAAGAACAAATGAAGGAAAATCAGAAAAACCTCAACAACAAAAACAAGAAGGATAAATTCAAAAAGAAGGCATTTTCTGTAACATGGGACGATTCAGATTCATCTTCATCCGAAAATGAAAGTGATAGCGACAATGAACAGGCAAATGTATGCTTCATGGCTCAAGAATCTGAGGTAAATAATTTAACTTTCGACGATTTAATTGAAGTAAACACTGAACTTTTAAGCACAATAAAGACTCTTAAAAAGAAACTCGTGAAAATCAAAACAAAGCTGAATTTGAAAGGGATATGTTAAAATATGAAAAGAAAATCTTAGAAGAAGAACTTGAAAAAGTTCAAGAATCTCATTCAAACTCGTAAACTCGATTATCACTTTTAAGTCAAGAAATTGAAACACAAAAAACAAAGAATGATATAATTGTTTCTGAAAATCATGAGTTAAAAACTAAGACTAGACAAGTTGAGTTAGAAAATAATAGTCTTCAAGCTAGATTAGATAACATCACTAAAAATGTTTCTAACTTTAACAAAGGAAGAGAAAATTTATCTAAGATTTTAGAAAATTCTCAATCCTCTTCAAGTAAACATGGATTATGATATAGAAAGGAGTCAAAAATTCCTAAAAAGAAAAATACAAATTTTAAAAGGAATATGGATTCAAAACAACAAATATTGCTAAAGAAACCTATTAAAACAAAAGTAGAAAACAAGGTAGTTAAAATTTGGGTACCAAAAACTAACAATGTATTAATAAGAAATAATTATATTAAAACATTTATGGATAATGTTCATCATAATGAAAACTATATTTATAAAAAGGACACTAAACCAAATTGGGTTTGGTTTCCTAAACTCTAACTTTTTAGGACCCTATTAAAAGGTGGGTACCAATAATTTCATATTTATTTTCAGGTTCCACTCAAAAAGAAGAAATGGATATTAGACAGTGGTTGTTCAAAACACATGACCGGAGACAAAGATATGCTTACAAACATCATATACTTTGATGGTGGCTCGATTACCTTCGGAGATAATTCAAAAGGGTATATCATTGGAAAAGGAGATGTGAACAATGACGGTACATCAAATTTACCTTTTATAACAAATGTTTCATTAGTTGAAAATTTAAAACATAATCTACTTAGCATAAGTCAATTGTGTGACAAAGGTTTTAAAATAACTTTCTCGAATAATAATTGTAGTATTTTTGATCAAAACCAAAATCTTATTTTTGAAGGAAATAGAGATAGAAATATTTATGTTTTAAATATGAATATTAATCATAATTCAAGTATGTGTTTACTTGCCAAAGATAATGATCCTTGGTTATGGCACAAAAGATTTTGTCATATAAATTTTAAAACTATTAGAAAACTTTCTAAAAATGAATTACTAAGAGGATTACCCAAAATAAACTTTAAAATAAATAATTTTTGTGATGATTGTCAAAAAGAAAAACTAACGAAATCATCTTTCAAATCTAAGAAAAATATTTCGACTTTATAACCATTAGAATTACTACATATGGATTTATTCGGACCAACACAAGTTCAATCCATTAATCATAATCGATACGTATTTGTAATAGTTGATGATTTTTGAAGATATACATGGACTATTTTTATGAAAAATAAAAGTGACACCTTTGAGCATTTTAAATCATTTGTCAAAAGAATTCAAAACACTAAGGATTTGAAAATTAAAAATATTCGAAACGATCATGGAGGCGAATTCGAAAATGAAGTTTTTGAAACTTTTTGTAAAAAGAAAGGAATAAATCATAACTTTTCTTTTCCTAGAACTCCTCAACAAAATGGAGTTGTAGAAAGAAAGAATAGAACATTACAAGAATGCGCAAGAACATTATTAAATGGATGTTCTCTACCAAAACATTTTTGGGCGAAAGCCGTTGCTACTGCATGTTATGTATTAAATAGAATATCAATTAGACCATTAACTAAAAATACCTCTTATGAACTATTTAATAATAAAAAGCCAAATATATCTTATTTTAAAATATTTGGATCAAAATGTTTCATTTTAAATACAAAAGATCAACTAGGAAAATTCGATTCAAAAGCTGATGAAGGAATTTTCGTAGGATACTCAGAACGAAGTAAATCATATCGAGTATTTAATAAACGAACAAACTTAATTGAAGAAAGTTTACATATATCTTTTGATGAAAATTTTAATAAAATTTTTAATATAAAAGATGATAAAGAATTAAAAAATATAGAAGAAACAAACCTTGAAAATAATAATAATGAACTAAGATCTCCTCCTAGAATATTACGAGATTATCCAACTCAAAATATAATAGGAGAAATAAATTCTCGAGTTAGAACAAGAAATTAACTAAATCAAATGGGTCATGTAGCTTTCATTTCATCAATTGAACCTAAAAATCCAAAAGAAGCATCAACAGATGATTATTGGATTATCGCAATGCAAGAAGAATTAAATCAATTTGAACGTAACGATGTTTGGGACTTAGTTCCCCCTCCTAATAATCAATCAGTAATTGGAACAAAATGGATTTACAAAAATAAAGTAGACGAACAAGGTAATATAACAAGGAATAAAGCAAGACTAGTAGCACAAGGGTATAATCAAGAAGAAGGTATTGATTTTGAAGAAACTTTTGCTCCTGTTGCACGACTTGAAGCAATACGTATTCTATTAGCCTTTGCATGTTTTCACAATTTTAAACTTTATCAAATGGATGTTAAAAGTGCATTTTTAAATGGTTTTATTAAAGAAAATGTATCCGTTGCTTATGCATGAAAAATATCCGGATCATGTTTTTAAATTAAAAAAGGCACTATATGGCCTTAAACAAGCACCTCGTGCTTGGTATGAAAGACTTAAAAGTTATTTATTAAACTCGGGATTTAAAATTGGAAAAGTAGATTTAACGCTTTTTATTAAAAATACTACCAAAGATATTTTAATAATTCAAATATACGTAGACGATATTATTTTTGGTTCAACAAATGAAAATTTATGTAAAGAATTTTCAAATATAATGACTAATGAGTTCGAAATGTCTCATATGGGAGAATTATCATATTTTCTCGGACTTCAAATCAAACAATTAACAAATGGAATTTTTATAAACCAAGAAAAATATTGTGCTAATTTAATTAAACGATTCGGCATGGAAAACACTTCTGCTAAACCTACTCCTATGAGTACAATTACACATCTCGATCAAGATGAAAATGGCAAAAGTGTAGATCAAAAATTATTTAGAAGTATGATAGGTTCCTTACTTTACTTAACCGCTGTAGACCTGACATAATGATGAGTGTTTGTTTATGTGCACGTTTTCAATCCGATCCTAAAGATTCACACTTAAGAGCAGTAAAACGAATAATGCGATATCTTAAAAAACTAAAGATTTCGGTCTTTTCTATCCAAAGGAGTGTCCATTTGAGTTAGTATCATATAGTGATGCTGATTTTGATGGATCTCGAACAGATAGAAAAAGTACAAGTGGTACTTGCCATTTCATTGGAAAATCACTTGTATCTTGGTTTACTAAGAAACAAAATTGTGTCTCGCTTTCCACTTGCGAAGCAGGGTATATATCAGCTGCTTTAGCTTGCACTCAAGTTATATACATGCAACAAACACTTAAAGATTTTAATATAAATTTAACAAATTCTACAATATACTGTGATAATACAAGTACAATAAACTTATCTAAAATTCCGGTTAATCACTCTCGTATAAAACATATAGATATTCGTCGCCATTTTCTACATGACAATACCGAAAAAGGAATAATTAATTTAGAACATATTTCTACCGAAAATCAAATTGCCGTTATATTTACTAAACCTCTATTAGAAAACTCCTTTATAAAACTTCGACGAGAATTAGGTATAATATCCTTTAAAGATATTAATTAGAAATACATTATAAATATTCCCACATTTCAGTCGACTAAAACAAAATGTTCAGTCGACTAAATAAGAATTTCAAATATTTTCAGTTATGTTATACGTTACATTATATAATTTATAGACCACACATTTTTAAAACTGAATTATTAAATAAGAATCATACATTTTAACAAAATCCTCTTTACCATTAAATCTCTATGCGGTTAAAAAATCTTAATAAATTATAACCATTATTTGTTTTGTAAAATTCTACTATAAATAAATTCTTAAAAATATTTTTATTTTCATCTCGATTTTACGAAGAAAATCTTAATTCAACATAAAATGTCGTCCAACAACTCTTTCTCTCCAATCAATATCACCTCGTCAGTTGATAACACTCCAACGTCGCCAAAACTTCCCACACCAACACCAGCACATGAGCCAGTTTACAAATGGGAAAATTATCGTACCGATTTCACACCAGAATCTAAAAAGGCGACACGCAGATTCTTTATTTCACCTGACACAAAAAGAAAGATTGATGAAATTCATCACTTTCAACAACAACAGATAGATCTTCAACGTGAACTATACTTCGAGCAAAAAGTTATGACAAGACGGTTGAGCTTCCTAAAGCAAATTGGTTTACGCTTCTGCGGATCAAAGAAGAACGAAGTGGCTGAACCCCTACCTCGCCACGTTAACTCACTTGATCCATCTTCATCTTATCGTACACCAGTCGATCCTGTGAATTCTTGGATGTCTTCTAAGACTCCTCAATATAGTCCGAATTCATGGGATATAAATTACATGAAGAATGAAGGAAAGAAGAATCCAAGTCCATCCCCAAAGAAATAGTTAAATTTTGAAATATTTGTATGTTGTTACATCAATATTTTTGTAACTATTTCTTTAAATAAATTGTTTAATTTCAAAAATTAACTGAAACAACAAAAGTGCATGTTTCGGTCGACTGAACGCCCCTGCTTAGTCGACTGAAAATATGACAGAAAACAATATTTACATAGTTCAGTCGACTGCAATCATCTGCACAGTCGACTGAATCTATCACAGAAAATTTCGGCCATTGATTCAGTCGACCGAATAGTATATTCAGTCGACTGAACGCCAATTCCCAGGCAAACTTTCCTTTTTAACCACCAGATTTTACCCTACCAATTCACTTTTTACCTCCTACAAACTTTCTTCCCCAAATTAATTTCGAAACCCTAGCCCCCAAATTCCTCAAAATCAACTCAATTCTCACCCAAATGGCACCAAAAAGATCAAGAGCTTCATCTTCTTCATCCTCCGAGCCAATTGATGCTCAAATAGCACAATGGCTTTACAATGAAACCGCTGTCACTAGATGGAACAAGATGAAGAATTCCCGAATTTTCGAGCATTCTTTCGTTGATTTCCAAAGCTTTCAAACCTACAACATCCAAGCATTAACAGATCCGGCAGGTTTAACTTCTCTTTTAGATTTGAAAAGAAATGACCATGCCATTAATCATGTAATGGTAAAATTATTTTATGCTAATCTTAATCTTGGACACCAAACTCCAAGAAATCCAAACAATAGTGTTTGGAGTATGATATGTGGAAAGAAAGTTTGGTTTTCCTTGGATAGAATAGCACACATTTTAGAGTTGCCAAATGTCGGAAGAAAGCTAGAGGAGATAGAATTCAGTCCACATATTCGCGACGACATAAACCATCGTTTTATGGATGATAATATCAACTTTAGAGATTTTAAGTCCACCTCTCTTCGACCTATGGCAAGAATCCTCCATAAAGCCCTAATGAGAAAAATTACTCCTTGCACGGGCTCGTACGAAATTGTCTACCCAAATAACTGTCGAGCTCTATATGCTATTTTTGGCAATATACAAGTTAATTGGGTATAGCTTATTCTTGATGAGTTTCTCACTTTCAACAATGGCAAAATGCGCACTATCTATTTTGGAGAGTACATCATGCGACTTCTCCTCAATGTAGATACGCCATTACCTGAGTCGGAGAATACAATGGTCCATTAAATTAACCACCGGACCATAAGCCTAATGCAACTCCCATCTCGACCTCCTCGCATAATATCACTCGCCGAATGGGAAGCAAGGCATCAAGAACAACAACAACAACCTCCTCAACCTCACCACGAAGAACATCTCGAGCAAGATGATGAAATTCGTCTTGTTGACCCAAGCTTCACTACCAACCAATCCTTGGGGATATTGTCAAGAAATCAACAAATTCTTGACACTCGTCTTAAAAAGGTAGATCATAAGCTTGACAAAATAAAAGGATTCTTCAACAAGCTTTGGGATGCAATCTCGTGCTCAAGCACCACTACTGCTTCAACATCTCGCGGCAAACGTCCGGCACCTACGTTTACATGGACGACATCCGAAGAGCATACAAGTAGCAGCGCTAGCGGAGCTAGTTGTGGCCAAGGAGGAAGAGCACATAGACCACCAACAGGAGGACCCGTCATACGTGAACCAACAGGAAGAGAAGGTTCATATGACTGGGATAGAGATGAGTAATATTTTGTTTTGATGTGTATTTTTAACTTTCTAGTGGCTTGTATAAATAGCCATTTTATGCTTGTCTGTCACAACATTTTTATTTTTCTTAATTCATGATTATGCAAATATTCTCTATGCTTCAGTGATTGTTTTAATAAATTATTACTGCTATTAGTTCTTCCTTTTTGTCGATGACAAAGGGGGAGAAAATCTATGGTACTAACTTTGTTTTATAGGAAAGATAATGAATACATTCAAGGGGAGAAAATAAGTAAAATGTCTCTAGAATAAATCAGTATCGTCATCAATCAAAAAGGGGGAGAATGTTGATACGCGAAGATTTTGATCAATGACAATGTGCTTTAACAAACAAGGAAGAAATATATGCAAATGCTAAAGGAAGATAAATGAAGACCAAACAAACTTAAAGTATGTTTTTACATATGTCTTAATCTAGATGTATTGTTAAAATCTATCCTCAAGAAGCTTGCACGAACACTAGAAATTTTTTATAAACTTCATTTTTCAATTAAGTTTTAACTATGCAGGTTTTATGAGTTCAGTCGACTGAACAGGAACAGCCAGTCGACTGAAACTGGAACTACTTTATACACATGCACAGTTTCAGTCGACTGAATTTTCTGCACAGTCGACTGAATTTGGTCCCGAAAATTTTACTTCATAATTCCAGTTGACTGAATTCCCTGCTCAGTCGACTGAATTTGAACCTACGAATTTTCTCTGAAAAGACACCTTCTTCCTCTCAAGAGTTGCAACCATTCATCAATGGAAATGGAAGCATATCTTATTTGCAACCTTTGACAACATATGCATCTCTTCTACAATTATATATACATGACTCTAACATCATTTAATTCATCGAATTCTCTTGCTTTAATCTAACTATTCTCTTGTTCATATTTTCTAGATATTCTCAAAGCAATCACTAATCTATTGCTTGAATCATTGTTTTTGTTTATAAAATTCTTTTGATTCATAGAAATTCACATTTCCTAAATCTTCACAAACACATTGCATACTCTCGAGGATAAGATTATAGGAATATTGTACTACATTAGACTCATTAGTGTTGACAAGAACACAACAAGTCAAATATTGTATTTTAGTAATTGAGTTGAAGTCCTCTTCGGTAGTTGAGGTAAGAAATCCCGTTTGGTTGTTCGGGTAAGTTGTAAACCTATTCCTCTTGGTGAAGTGAGGGTGTTAGTTAGTGAAATTCCTAAGTGAAGCTTAGGGACTGGACGTAGGACGAGAGGTCCGAACCAGTATAAAATCCTGGTGTCTCCTTGCATTTACCTACTTTATCTACCTAGACTATTTCATTATTCCATATTACATGATCCTACCACATAGCCTCTTTCATACTCCATTTACAAATAACATCCTATAAGCTGAGCATCCCCGGAAATTCAGCATGCTCACTATTCCAGCCTTTAAAGGGAAGACCAACCCCTAATAGCGCATAATGAGATATGAGTGGATGATGGACTTATCTAGGGAAAAAGATGTGACCAAAGGCATATGCTTCCTAATAACCTATATGGGATCGCTACCAGGCGGTTCACCAGGCTTCCCCTACGATCGGTCTCTAGGATTGATGAGTTAGCGACACAGTTCCTGGAGCAGTTTTGGATCCATGCTACTCGCCCAAAAGACGCGATGTCACTATCCAGTGTGATTTAGGCTCCTGGTGAGTCATTGAAGGCTATTTACAGAGATTCCAAGTGGCTGCTACCGAAGTTGGTAATCCAAATGACCACACCATCCTCATGGCCATCATGCGGGGAGTGGATCCACGGTCTGAGTTTGGTGATTGGCTAGTAGGCAAACCACCGACTATCCTAGAACACTCTTATTCAAAGGTGAATCAATTCATGAGAAAGGAAGAGGCTAGGTGGTCAAGACGAAGCAGTGCACCAGGACCCAGTAAGGAAGCGGTGCAAAGAAACATTGTGGTAAAGCAATCTGGCGAAAACTCCGGTAAGGTCCAAGTCATTGTTTAAAATAAGTCGGAGCAGTCCAAAGAATCCGAAGGAGGAAATTCCGGATGAAAGAGGGAAGCAAGAAAGTGGAAACCAAGAATCCTAACTTATAGTGAATATACGCCTCTGAATATATCTTTGGAGAATATTTATCTATCAACCTGTAATACATTCCAACACCGAAAGCCACACCTAAAGGAATCAATTGAGGAACAAAAGCATACTAGAAAGTATTGTCAGTTTCACGAGACCTATGGGCACAATACTAAAGAGTTGGGAACCTCCATGATGCTATAGAAAATCTGATTCGCTAGAAGAAGTTACACCAGTATGTTTACAATCCGTATGAAGGCGGACATGGGACATCCGACCCAAATCATGGGCAAGCTTCACACCGACTTGAGGATCCCTCTCGGACCGAAGGAAGGCTGGCCATAAACACGATAATCAGTGGGCCTCATCCTGCAGATAACAGTTGGTAAGAAATGGAATGCTATGCTAGTTCCTTGAAGCATGCGGGCTTTGAGTGCTGCTCGAACATAGAAGATGGGACTCCGGTGAAACAATGGTGAATGCTGACCGATGATATAGTATTCAAGAGTAGGGATGTCAATTAGGTAGAGGCACCTACCATTGACCCGATGGTTGTCTCAGCTACGATCGGATCGGCGCTTGTGAGAAGAATACTAATTGATTGGGGAGTTCTTTTAATATTATCTTCAAGAAGGCGTATGACCAAATGAAGATGGAGGCAAAGGATCTGAAACCATCAAAAGCCCGTATTCACGGGTTTAATGGTGCAGCTATTGATGTATTAGGTTTTGTCAAATTTCCAGTTGATCTAGGAGAAGGTGAACGCAGGAGGATACGTATCATACAGTTCATTGTTTTGGATGTTGATTCCCCATATAATGTTTTTCTGGGCCGACTGGCCGTGGCGGAGTTTAGAGCAACTTTGGCCCCATGGTGTTTGACTTTGAAATTTCCAACGGACAGTGGAATAGGTGTAGTGCATGACGATCAAGCGACTGGTATTTCTTGTTACGTGGCTGAGCTAAAAGAGGATGAGCAAAGAGAGAAGGGAAAGGGTGTGGACAAGCTTGTCTGCATCCATGTCGTTGAAAATTGACAAATGGCGCCTGAGCCTTGGCTTGGGCAATACAGTCGGATCTATAGAGATATAGATCTGAGAGAAGATGATGAAGAACCCTATGAGGCTAAGGCGGGGCTGGCTGAACTAATGATTGACATTCCACTCAGTCATGATGACCTGTCATCGGTGCTTAAGAATGGATCACAGCTCAACCCCTTGATGATGGGGGATCTTACTGATTTCCTCCGAGCGAATCTCGATATTTTCGCTTGTACCCATTTTGATATGTGTGGGATTTCTCCCGCCAATGCAAGTCACATGTTGAACATTGACCCAAAGTATGTGCCAATGAAACAAAAGAGGAGAGGCATGGACCCGGAGAGGTCTGCCGCTCTCAAAGAGGAGGTGGATAAACTCAAACCCAATGGGTTCATCCGCAACCTCTCTATCCTGAATGGATATCTAATCCCATACTAGTAAGGAAGGCACACGAGAAATGGAGAACCTATTTTGATTACTCGGACCTAAATAAGGCGTGCCCTAAGGTTAGTTTGCCATTGCCCAGAATTGATCAGCTGGTCGACTCGACCGCAGGATATGAGTTGTTGTCATTGATGGTTGTGTATTCAGGATACAATCAAATCCTGATGCACATTCTGGATCAGGAGCATACCAGTTTTGTCATAGATGTTGGATTGCACTGTTATGTGGTGATGCCTTACGGGTTGAAGAATGCAGTGGCAACTTATCAGCGTTTGGTGAATTAGATGTTTAAGGATCAGATTGGTAGAACGATCGAAGTCTATGTGGATGATATGCTCGTGAAGTCACGGCAGTCAAACGACCATATTCAAGACTTAGCAGATATGTTTGATATACTTAGATTTTACAGAATGAAAATCAATCCATTGAAATGTTCCTTCGACGTTGCGTCGAGGAAGTTTTTTGGTTTCATTGTCAACGTGCAAGGAATCAAAGCGTGCCCAGAAAATATTCAATCTATTCGAGATGTATAAGCACCTAGAACAATAAAGCAAGTACAAAGCCTGAATGGGAAAGTCGATGCGCTGAGTCGATTTATATCCAGAGCAACCGACAAGTGTATTTCTTTCATTGATGTGATAAGGAAAGGGAAAAGAAATTTTGAATGGACGCTGGATTATGTGGTCCCATTCCAAGCTCTAGTGATTCACTTGGAGAGGCCCCCTGTTCTATCAAAGCTCATAGACCATGAGGAGTTGTATGTTTACTTGGCCGTATCCCAGCATGCCATCAGTGTAGCTTTGATTCGTAAGGAGGACCGAATCTGAAAGTCAGTATACTATGTGAGTAAGCGTTTAACGGGGGCAGAGAGAAATTATCCCAAGATTGAGAAGCTGGCTTACTGTTTGGTGACCGCATCAGGTGAGTTCCTTCTGTATTTTCAGGCACATCCGATCAGTATCTATACCGATCGACCTTTACGGCGGTGCTCCAATGACTAGAGACTTCTAGAAGGCTACTCAAATGGAACATTGAGCTAAGTTAGTTCGACATCACCTACCTCCCACGGAGGGCTATCCAGGGACAAGCGCTAGCAGATTTCACTACGGGGTTCACTATCTTAGACGTGCCAAGTGGAAGTGACGTGATTCCTGCTATTCGATTGAAACTATATATCGATAGGGCATATAACGACCATTGCTCTAGCTGTTATTTTCATAACTTTCGAGAACCGATCGATTTGTTATGATTTGAAACTTAATTTCCCCACTACAAACAACGAAGCCGAGTATGAAGCGTTGATCGCTGGACTGAATACCAAAGAATTTAGAGTGAAATTGGTTGAAATATTTTGCGACTCATAGTTGGTGGTGTACCAAGTACGAGGAGACTATCAGGCAAAGGGACAAAGGCTTGCCCCATACCTCGCTTGGGTTCAAGAATTTTTGACGGACCACGAATACTATGATATTTCACACATTCCACGCAAACAAAACGGGGAAGCCGATTCCTTGGCAAAATTTGCAAGAAGTGGAGATGCACAGCAGATGGGCTTAGTTCCCGTTAAAACTTTACATGCCCGAGTATAAATGAGATAGAGGTAGATTTTGTAGTGGAGATGAAAGCTGAAAGGGAGTAGTGAATGACCCTGTTCAAAGAATACTTGCTACGTGGAACCTTTCCCGAGAGAAAGAGGGAGAGATGAAAAGTCATTCGCAAGGCTTCACGGTATATAATGCAAGATATAATGATGTATCGGGAGGGATTCTACGTTCCCTTGCATAGGTGCATTACCCACGTCGAGATAAAGCAGGTTATGAGGGAAGTCCATAAAGGAGAATGTAACGACCATATTGGGAGGCAGACATTAGCCAAAAAGATACTCCTCTATGGATACTATTGGCCGACCATGAATCGGGATGCCGCGGACTATGTAAGGAGATGCTACAAATGTCAAAGTTACGCAAAGATCCCAAGAGTTCCATTGACGGAACTCACGCAAATGGTTAGTCCATGGACGTTTTAGATATAAGGGATTGACATAATCGGCTCCTTGCCAATCTGCAAAGGTGGTGCGAAATACACAATTGTCGTGGTCCATTACTTCACTAAACGGGCAGAAGTGCGGCCATTAGCTACGATCACCACCAAAAAGCTTGTTAACATTGTTGTGCAAAACATTATATGCCACTTTGGTCTCCCGTGGACTATCATTACTGACAATGGAACTGAATTTGAGAATAGAGAATTCAAAGAGTTCTGTCAAAAATATTGCATTTAGAAAAGGTTTGTAGTAGTCTCTCACCCTAAAGCGAATGGGCAAGTTGAAACCGCAAATAAGATTATCAAGTTCATCTTGAAAAAACGCTTGGAGAAGGCTAGAGGCAAGTGGGTGGGTAAGCTTCCAACAACACTCTGGGCCTATAGAACCACCCACAAGTCCGCGACTGGCCACACCCCTTTCGCCTTAGCATACGACACTGAAGATGTTATGCCCATGGAACTTGAAGTTCCTTCTCACCGGGTGACTCATTACAATCCTAGAATGAACCAAGATCTTTTACTAGAGCCGTTGCACTTTGTCGACGAGAAGCATAAAGAAGCTGATTCAAGGGCGATCACATTTCGGCACCGAGTCTCCCGATATTATAATGAAAATGTTCGACCAAGAGCTTTCGATTTGGGAGACCATGTTTTGAAGCGAGTTTTGCCAGTCCAATCACATATGATTCCCATATGGGAAGGTCCCAACGTCACCGAACAGAGGCTTAGAGAAGGAACCTTCAAGCTAGAACCTATTGATGGCATGAAACTCCCTAGAGCATGGAATAGTGAGCATTTGCGCTGTTATTATACTTAGTTTATTTCTTTTGCGTTTTAGTAGCAATTGTTTCTAGTATATGTTTCTTTTGTTGTTCTCTGTTTCCGACATGTAATAAGACAATTCAGTTTGTCCCTATTTTCTATAATCAATAAAGGCTTGAAGCTATTTTTCTATAAACTATTGGTGTTCCGTTTTTTATAATTTCATAGCAAAATAAATTTGCATTAATGTAACGACCCAGAATTTTTAATAATTTAAATTTGAATATTTAATTAATTTTAAATATTTATAAGTGAATTTTTAAGTCAAATAAATTTTATTTTGATTTATTGGATTTAATTGGATTATTAAATCGATAATTTAATACGTTAAATTATGGAAATAATTGAAAATAGAGTTAAATATGATAGTAAATAATTTGGAAATCCAATTCCCAATACGAAAATTGTACGGTATTAGTTGTAGAACCTGCCATTCACTTATGGTGGTCACCACTGTTTGGATGGTAGCTATAGTAGGCATAGTTCGAAATGTCTATGTTGGCTAAGATTTATATTCTACTTTCGAAATGATTTCCTACACTATGCACTAGTAATAATATCAAATGTTATTTTAAATGCGTATCAAGCATCTTTGACTATCATAAGGAGAAATCTCCTCCGATTCTGCGTTTGCATGTGTGTGTGTGCGGGAGGCCTTATGGTAGTCTCATTTTTAAAAGCATTGCGAATTGAAATAAAAATATTCCTCTATTTTGATTTTTAAAGATAAATAAACTGTTTTGAGTTCTCACACCAGTCACATGACTGACTCGGAGTTTATTGTTTTCCTTCCTAAACTCTGGGTGCCCACCAATTTCCACACGGGCAGTCAAGAGTTAGGTTTATCAGGATATTCTGGATATTCTGGAGTTGCTGGAGGCAAGCTGGATGGCATGGCGTATTACTAGTTTATATAGTATTTCTTTTTCCGCTGTATTGTTTGTTGTTGATGTTGTTGTACACTCTGATGATATGATGTAATGTAATGTATAAAATGTAATAACTGATATAGTTCTTTGTTTAAAGATTATTCATTTATTATTATATGTTGTTCCGCTGCGAATTGTGAGATTCTGATGTTGTTCTGTTGTTTCCTTTCTGTCCCGTCCTATTTTCTTCTATCTTCTATTTTTCAAATTCTCTGTTTTCTTTCTCTGTTTTCTAAAAATTGTCTATCTTCTTTTCCCTCTATTTTTCTTTTTCTTTCTTCTTTTTCTCTCTTCTTTCTTTTCTTTTCTTTTTAAAACCCATAACATCTCGGTTTTCGGCCTTCGATATTCGGCAGTCGATAAAGTGAGTGTCGATGTTGAATTTTCGAAGAACGAAAATCCGTGGCGTTACATTTGGTATCGAAGCTGATGGTTAAGCGACAACCATGGTTCTGTAGGGTTATTACTCATTAGAGATAGAGTCAGTAGTACTCTAGAATGAGTTTGAGTGTAATAATAGCTATGAGAGCGTATTTGTTAGTGAATATGAAATTGTTTTATATTGTGATGATTGGTTTATTGAGTGGTATATAGATTCTGGTTAATGCGAGTAATTAACGTTATTGATAGGGATCTATAAACACTTGAATAGAACAATTCGACATAATATTGTTTTAAATTGGGTAAATGAAATAATTTTGCCTTGATTATATTTTATATATAAAAGAATAATTTTTCAAAATTATTAAAGTGTATATAAGTTGATTGTTAGGTTGTTTGAATAATCTAAATAAAAGAATAATTGTATAAGCAAAGGAATTATAAGAATTGAAATTATAATTAAAGTGTTTACAATTGTGAAATAAACTTATATATATAAGAAGTGATTTAAAGTTAAATGGAATATAACTTAAGAGATATTGAATTAAGTTGATTTTGGTATCGAAGTAAATAATCAAGTGGATTAAATGAATATGAATTTGAGTTATGTAATAGAATTCAACTTTGTAATTGAATTGAATGAATGGATTGAATGTTAAAACAATTGAATGTAATTTAAGTTGATAAGGAATAATTAATGAAAGTGTTGATTCATTAAAATCTAATGTTATTAGAAGTTGAATAAAAAAATGAATGAATATAAGCAAAGGAATCTGGTTGAAATTAATATACTTTGGTTGTTATATGATTGTTGATTGATTGCATATAATTCATTAAGTGTTAATGAAATTGAAAGCTATGTAATTGAATTCAAATTAGAAAGTAAATAAATTTGAATAGAATTGTATATGAATGAGAATATGAATGAAAGTTGATAAAATCCAATGTTGATAAATCAAATGTGATTTGAATTGAAAACCATTTCATTGAATATTAATGAATATAAATGAATATTATTGGTTTTGGATGTTAGTTGGTTGATGGTTGAATATATGTTTGCATTTGTTGTTGGTTGTATTTGCTATGTGACATGTATAGTTATGTTGCTATATGTTGTATATTGAGATTATTTGCATATGTGCATGGTTCTCATGTTGTTTGTTGAGTTTAGTAGGTGCGGATCGCGTTTGCTTCGCATTTGGAGTTCGCTTTAGCGCTATATTAGCCGTATATGCTTGCTAATAAAATATAAGGTACATATCTCGGATTAAATATCGTACTTTTACACTTTTTCCCTTCGGGATGCCTCATTACTTGATGAGATGTATATTTGTGATATATATACTGTCATTTTTTTTTTTCGGATCGAGCCGCGCAAAGGAGACTATGGCGAATTTTTCTGAAAATTTAAGGCGTTAGAAAAAATTTGAGAAAATTTGGGAAAATTTTGGAAAACTTAACTTTGTTTTAGAGTTGAAAGTTAAATGATATAGATTGTTTTTGAAAAGATAACTAAGTATGATTTGAAAACTTAGTAAAGATTTGTAAGAAGTTTAATTATGAATTTTGGAAAATTAATAGATTCTGTAACTTTTCTTACTTGTAATTTCGAGGACGAAATTCTTTTAAGGGGGAAAGATTGTAACGACCCAGAATTTTTAATAATTTAAATTTGAATATTTAATTAATTTTAAATATTTATAAGTGAATTTTTAAGTCAAATAAATTTTATTTTGATTTATTGGATTTAATTGGATTATTAAATCGATAATTTAATACGTTAAATTATGGAAATAATTGAAAATAGAGTTAAATATGATAGTAAATAATTTGGAAATCCAATTCCCAATACGAAACTTGTACGGTATTAGTTGTAGAACCTGCCATTCACTTATGGTGGTCACCACTGTTTGGATGGTAGCTATAGTAGGCATAGTTCGAAATGTCTATGTTGGCTAAGATTTATATTCTACTTTCGAAATGATTTCCTACACTATGCACTAGTAATAATATCAAATGTTATTTTAAATGCGTATCAAGCATCTTTGACTATCATAAGGAGAAATCTCCTCCGATTCTGCGTTTGCATGTGTGTGTGTGCGGGAGGCCTTATGGTAGTCTCATTTTTAAAAGCATTGCGAATTGAAATAAAAATATTCCTCTATTTTGATTTTTAAAGATAAATAAACTGTTTTGAGTTCTCACACCAGTCACATGACTGACTCGGAGTTTATTGTTTTCCTTCCTAAACTCTGGGTGCCCACCAATTTCCACACGGGCAGTCAAGAGTTAGGTTTATCAGGATATTCTGGATATTCTGGAGTTGCTGGAGGCAAGCTGGATGGCATGGCGTATTACTAGTTTATATAGTATTTCTTTTTCCGCTGTATTGTTTGTTGTTGATGTTGTTGTACACTCTGATGATATGATGTAATGTAATGTATAAAATGTAATAACTGATATAGTTCTTTGTTTAAAGATTATTCATTTATTATTATATGTTGTTCCGCTGCGAATTGTGAGATTCTGATGTTGTTCTGTTGTTTCCTTTCTGTCCCGTCCTATTTTCTTCTATCTTCTATTTTTCAAATTCTCTGTTTTCTTTCTCTGTTTTCTAAAAATTGTCTATCTTCTTTTCCCTCTATTTTTCTTTTTCTTTCTTCTTTTTCTCTCTTCTTTCTTTTCTTTTCTTTTTAAAACCCATAACATCTCGGTTTTCGGCCTTCGATATTCGGCAGTCGATAAAGTGAGTGTCGATGTTGAATTTTCGAAGAACGAAAATCCGTGGCGTTACATTTGGTATCGAAGCTGATGGTTAAGCGACAACCATGGTTCTGTAGGGTTATTACTCATTAGAGATAGAGTCAGTAGTACTCTAGAATGAGTTTGAGTGTAATAATAGCTATGAGAGCGTATTTGTTAGTGAATATGAAATTGTTTTATATTGTGATGATTGGTTTATTGAGTGGTATATAGATTCTGGTTAATGCGAGTAATTAACGTTATTGATAGGGATCTATAAACACTTGAATAGAACAATTCGACATAATATTGTTTTAAATTGGGTAAATGAAATAATTTTGCCTTGATTATATTTTATATATAAAAGAATAATTTTTCAAAATTATTAAAGTGTATATAAGTTGATTGTTAGGTTGTTTGAATAATCTAAATAAAAGAATAATTGTATAAGCAAAGGAATTATAAGAATTGAAATTATAATTAAAGTGTTTACAATTGTGAAATAAACTTATATATATAAGAAGTGATTTAAAGTTAAATGGAATATAACTTAAGAGATATTGAATTAAGTTGATTTTGGTATCGAAGTAAATAATCAAGTGGATTAAATGAATATGAATTTGAGTTATGTAATAGAATTCAACTTTGTAATTGAATTGAATGAATGGATTGAATGTTAAAACAATTGAATGTAATTTAAGTTGATAAGGAATAATTAATGAAAGTGTTGATTCATTAAAATCTAATGTTATTAGAAGTTGAATAAAAAAATGAATGAATATAAGCAAAGGAATCTGGTTGAAATTAATATACTTTGGTTGTTATATGATTGTTGATTGATTGCATATAATTCATTAAGTGTTAATGAAATTGAAAGCTATGTAATTGAATTCAAATTAGAAAGTAAATAAATTTGAATAGAATTGTATATGAATGAGAATATGAATGAAAGTTGATAAAATCCAATGTTGATAAATCAAATGTGATTTGAATTGAAAACCATTTCATTGAATATTAATGAATATAAATGAATATTATTGGTTTTGGATGTTAGTTGGTTGATGGTTGAATATATGTTTGCATTTGTTGTTGGTTGTATTTGCTATGTGACATGTATAGTTATGTTGCTATATGTTGTATATTGAGATTATTTGCATATGTGCATGGTTCTCATGTTGTTTGTTGAGTTTAGTAGGTGCGGATCGCGTTTGCTTCGCATTTGGAGTTCGCTTTAGCGCTATATTAGCCGTATATGCTTGCTAATAAAATATAAGGTACATATCTCGGATTAAATATCGTACTTTTACACTTTTTCCCTTCGGGATGCCTCATTACTTGATGAGATGTATATTTGTGATATATATACTGTCATTTTTTTTTTTCGGATCGAGCCGCGCAAAGGAGACTATGGCGAATTTTTCAGAAAATTTAAGGCGTTAGAAAAAATTTGAGAAAATTTGGGAAAATTTTGGAAAACTTAACTTTGTTTTAGAGTTGAAAGTTAAATGATATAGATTGTTTTTGAAAAGATAACTAAGTATGATTTGAAAACTTAGTAAAGATTTGTAAGAAGTTTAATTATGAATTTTGGAAAATTAATAGATTCTGTAACTTTTCTTACTTGTAATTTCGAGGACGAAATTCTTTTAAGGGGGAAAGATTGTAACGACCCAGAATTTTTAATAATTTAAATTTGAATATTTAATTAATTTTAAATATTTATAAGTGAATTTTTAAGTCAAATAAATTTTATTTTGATTTATTGGATTTAATTGGATTATTAAATCGATAATTTAATACGTTAAATTATGGAAATAATTGAAAATAGAGTTAAATATGATAGTAAATAATTTGGAAATCCAATTCCCAATACGAAACTTGTACGGTATTAGTTGTAGAACCTGCCATTCACTTATGGTGGTCACCACTGTTTGGATGGTAGCTATAGTAGGCATAGTTCGAAATGTCTATGTTGGCTAAGATTTATATTCTACTTTCGAAATGATTTCCTACACTATGCACTAGTAATAATATCAAATGTTATTTTAAATGCGTATCAAGCATCTTTGACTATCATAAGGAGAAATCTCCTCCGATTCTGCGTTTGCATGTGTGTGTGTGCGGGAGGCCTTATGGTAGTCTCATTTTTAAAAGCATTGCGAATTGAAATAAAAATATTCCTCTATTTTGATTTTTAAAGATAAATAAACTGTTTTGAGTTCTCACACCAGTCACATGACTGACTCGGAGTTTATTGTTTTCCTTCCTAAACTCTGGGTGCCCACCAATTTCCACACGGGCAGTCAAGAGTTAGGTTTATCAGGATATTCTGGATATTCTGGAGTTGCTGGAGGCAAGCTGGATGGCATGGCGTATTACTAGTTTATATAGTATTTCTTTTTCCGCTGTATTGTTTGTTGTTGATGTTGTTGTACACTCTGATGATATGATGTAATGTAATGTATAAAATGTAATAACTGATATAGTTCTTTGTTTAAAGATTATTCATTTATTATTATATGTTGTTCCGCTGCGAATTGTGAGATTCTGATGTTGTTCTGTTGTTTCCTTTCTGTCCCGTCCTATTTTCTTCTATCTTCTATTTTTCAAATTCTCTGTTTTCTTTCTCTGTTTTCTAAAAATTGTCTATCTTCTTTTCCCTCTATTTTTCTTTTTCTTTCTTCTTTTTCTCTCTTCTTTCTTTTCTTTTCTTTTTAAAACCCATAACATCTCGGTTTTCGGCCTTCGATATTCGGCAGTCGATAAAGTGAGTGTCGATGTTGAATTTTCGAAGAACGAAAATCCGTGGCGTTACAATTAATCTGTATGGCGTATGAATGCACATACAAAACTAAAAGTGGACCAGCTGCATATTCAAAAATCTCTAAGTCCTTGAAACGGACTGGATTACTCTAAGTCTCTAAAGTGCGGAATAAAGTATAAATGATTCAAAAATCTCTATGTCCCTAAAGCGGACTAGAGTACTCCAAGTACCCCGAGTGCGGACTAGAGTATAAAGGACTCAAAATCTCTAAGTCCCCAGAGTGCGAACTAGAGTACTCTGAGTCCCTAAAGTGCGGACTAGAGTATAAATGATTCAAAAATCTCTAAGTCCCTGAAGCATACTGGAGTACTCTAAGTCTCCAGAGCATGGACTAGACTATAAACGATTTAAAAATCTCTAAGTCCCTGAAGCGGACTAGAGTACTCTAAGTCCCCAAAGTGCAGACTAGAGTATAAACGACTCAAAATCTCTAGGTCCCCAGAGTGCGGACTAAAGTACTCGGAGTCCCCAAAGTGCGGACTAGAGTATAAACGACTTAAAATCTCTATGTCCGTAGAGTGCGGACTAGAGTGCTCTGAGTCCCCAAAGCGCGGACTAGAGTATAAACGATTCAAAAAATCTCTAAGTCCTCAGAGTGCGGACTGGAGTACTCTGAGTCCCCAGAGACGGACTAGAGTATAAATGATTCAAAAATCTCCAAGTCCTTTGAAAGTGGACTGGAGTTTAAATGACACGCAAGATTTCGAATTTCAACGACAGATTAAATTATAAGCTAAGCGATGAGAATCTGTGAATGCAAAGAAACAAGATTTTATTTACTTCTCAAAAATATTTCCATACAACTTTACTGTTAGTTCGGAGACCAAGTCTATCTACAACGACTACTGACAAAATAAAAAGAAAAGGAAAGCGAAATGACTACATAATTTTGACTTATTTAAGCTAAGCGACGCATGACAGGACAACAACTACTTCTTTGGCTTTCTTCCCTTCTTTATCTTCTTTGAAGTCTCCTTAGCTGAGCTTTTCTCCTGGTTCCCTTGCTTCCAAGCAACGTGCTATCCGAGGAAGGATGGGGAACTTCCAAAGGCATGGTCCCATCGAGGAGAATGACCTTCAATGGCCTATTTAGGGGATCGTTGAGTTCCACCACCTTGGATTCTATCTTAACTTTGATTCTCTCTTTCTCCTCTTCCTCGAGTTGCTCCTTCTTACTAAGCTGGGAAGTATGCTCGGAAGCACTAGTGATTTTGACATCGTCATGTTCTTCTACAGGTGAGGGATCTTTAGGTTTATCCTCATCTAGCACCCCTATTACTAGAGCATCGGGACCAGGGGTATCTCTGATGTTGTGCCTCAACCTCTTTTGCTTCCCGCTCCATAGCGATATCGCTCCTTGGAGTCTGCTCGAGACCAGAGTGACCTATATGAATTCATCGAAAGAAAATGTTAGAATACATACATTACTCGTCAAAAGCGATGATTTCTTGAACCCTAGAAGGTGAAGCTACGTACCAGCTTCCAATCGACTTTCATTGGTCCTCGAAGTATCACCCTTATGGATTGGGGATAAAATGTGGATGCCAAGTTTGGGATTCTTCGGGTCATAACCGATATGCTGCTCGGGAGGCCCAAGTGACGAAGTCTCGACTGGTTGAATAAGAGGAGGAACTTGAGACATAGTGCCAGACGTGCCAGCAATATGTCCTTACCTTTCGATGATGGGGAGTCTCTTTCAAAGAGGGCTTTTGCCGCAGATAAGTCTAAAGGCTCATTTCGTCGGAGCACTTCACTCACGAGAGCCTCTTCATCAACCTCTTCAATGCCTTGCTCCACTTTATTAAATTTTTATCAAAGTATATCATGCTTTAGCTAGTGATTCGAGATAACATCGCCTAAGAAAGATAAGTCGTGGTGCATGAGAACTCTTGCATTGTACTTGGCAATGAGCCTGTAACAACCCGTATATTTTACGATTGTATATTTAAATATAGCATCTTAGTCGGATGTATATCTGAAATGTTACTTTTTGCAAATAGTCGAATTTGAACTCGAGACCACTTCCATTGAGTTCAAAATGCCATTTGCGGCCTTTTTGAGTATAAACATGGACATGTTTGGAGTTAGCTTGAATTTTGATATTTTCACTTAGGGCTTTGAGTTTGGGTTTCAGCCCATTAACCCAACATATCAACCCAACTCCACTCCACTCCTCTTCATTCCTTCGTAATATTTCCTAATACTCAATCTTTAGCAAAAATGGGGGAAGGGAAAAGAGATTAGGAATTCCGAAGCCCTAGTTTCCTTTGAAAATTCAAGTTTTAGCTCCAAAATCTAAGAGAAGCATAGGCAAGCAACCTCTTCATCTTCTCCATCTCAATTCCTCTTCAATTTCAGAAATTTCCTAGAATTTAATTTAGGAAATTATTGCTTATAACTTTAGATTCAAGCTTCGTAGGTTGAAGTGAAGAGTGGTTGATCTTTCCTTTGTGTTTGAGCTTCTCATTTATTGTTTTTGGGTTTAATGGTGAGCTTCTGAACTCACATCTATGTTTATAACTTTCTTTGTTGTTAGGTATGAATTCCTAACATCTATTCTTGTTCATTTGCTTTGGATTGAATTAGTTTTATGAATATTCTAATTTTTGGTGTTTTGAAGTCAAATCTTTAAAAATCCTATCTTTGATGTTTGAACACGTTTTTGTGGTGTTTCGAAAAGCCATACAAGGCTGGGTTGTTGCTTGGCGTAAATCCTTAGTCCCCGTTGCTCGTCCGTTCGCCTCCGGTTAGGATTTTGCCCCACTTGGGGGCTAGGATGTTATTGCTGTAGAAGCAGGTTTAGTGGACAGAACCAAGAGGTCGGTCGACTGAACCAGGGGATAGAAAATGCTATGTACCTGTATCAGTCGACTGACCTTATAGTTCAGTCGACTGACTTAGAAACCGAAAGTTTCCAGGCATTGGGTCAACCGACTGACCACCTGGCTTAGTCGGTTGATCTGCTTGCCTCAGCCCAATTTGCCTATTTTGCTTGGGTCTTCAATTTTAATTGATTCATGTTGATCCCATTTTTTGTTAGCATTTATTATCGACTTTGATGACTTCTTTTTAGGGATTTTTGAGAATATCCATTTTGATGGATTCAGTATCGATTTTTATGGATTTAATTCACGTCTTCATATGTGAATTTTTGGTGATTGATTGTTTTTACAATCATTTTTTGTGATTTTTCACTTCAAAATACAAAGGTTTTTGTACGTGTATTAAATATTCAAACCTTTCATCAAAACGATTTTAACATTTACTTTCAATGTCAAATTCGCTTTTAAAACCGATAAAGCGACTTAGCAAAACAAGCAGTATGAAATGCTTGCTTTGTCGGTTAATTCTTAGACTCGTTCGATTGAAAATCTTATGACAATCATCGAGTGAAAATCTACAATTTGTTCATAAATATTTAAGCTAAGCCAGTGGTTATGGAACATGAAGCTGAACTCATTTATTTACTAGCTTAGTGTAATTCACACTTTTTATTGATCAATGATGATAATTTTGTGATTTAGACTAGCAATATGCTATGTCTCTTTGACCACGTGGGGGACTATACCTCGTTTTATTGAGCTTCGTCTCATTCCTTTTATAGGCTAACAACCTATGGGTTCTTTGGAGTTTCGAATCATTTTTTTGGGCTAGTGACCCATGTTCTTTTATGGAGTTCGGTTCATCGGACGTACTGTTGTACTAACTCGTTATACCGACTTATCAGGTTCACCGGGCGTACCGATGCAGTACGTCGTCGTTCCGAATTATTTGAGTTTCAGGTTCCTCGGGCGTGCTGTTATTGTACTATGTCGTTGCACCGGCTCTATGGTTAGCGACCATAGGTTAGCGACCCGTTTGTGATACACGTGTTGGTGAGTTTTCGTGCTCCCGTTTGTGATAGGCCTCCCCCTTTATGTTTTCTAGATTTCTAATTGATGATTTCTATAATTTGTGTTTCACCAATTTTGTGATTGTCATTGATATATTTGTCAATATTTGTGGTATGGTGAATAAAATAAAGAATATGATATTCTTTTTTATTTCTAAGATTCTTGAGATATTGTATGATTTTTGTTGTTATCTAATGTATACTTTTCATAGTATGGCATTATTGTTACCATACATTTTTGTTATATCTCTTATCCTATCTCGTTTTGTATGATATTTATAGCTAGACTGATCCGTTTATTATTTTCTTTTTAAATAATACTCGGGTCAGACCGATATGTTACAGGTGCTTCTGCTTGACTCCTTGTCTGGGACCACCATCTGACTTTTGGCTAACTACTTAGATTAGTAGTTTTTGTTTTATACATTCGAGATAGCGACTCCTTGATGTATACCTATTCTTTTGTCCAGCACTTGTATCAATTCTTTTGTGATGTAGTGGATCTTATATGACCACTACTTTGATGTACACTTTTATGTGATATATTCATATCTGTTTCCGCCTTTGTGATATGGATATCCATGACTGATTTGTGTTATGCTTATTTCTATATTTGTTTCGGAGGTCCACATAGCCACTGTGTAGAAGCTTTGATTTTGTATTTTATATGTAGGATTTCCTCTTGAAATGAAATGCATGACATACCATCTGATATATCGGTATTCGCACAAAGCAATTACATGGATGGTCGCTCCTCAACAGCCTTATTCTTCACGCTAGTCGACGGCATTACACCGTAGTGTCCTTGGCTAGCGTGAGTATAGAGATGGGGCGTTACAAATTGGTATCTAAGCCAAACTTCAAAAAAATGTAGAATAATCTAGCAAGGATCATTGTCCTTAGTCTTTCTTAGGAGTCGTGCCTTAGGATTTATCCGAGTCTTAGGACCCGTTCTATCCTACTTTCTTTTATGATGCCTTGTTTTATCAATCATGATTGTTTGGTATTCATTTTGTGAATAAACTTTCTCTTCTTCTTTCTTTCTTTCTTAAAGCAGAGAAATGGTTAGACCAGGTCGTCCTAACGCCGGTCAATCCAATGATACTCCTCAAGATGGAGTATTTATATCTGTCCAATATCTTCTAGATCTTGTAAAGAATGCTTAAGCTATCGAACCTATTACAGAGCCTACTCACCCTAAATCTGGGTTTGCATGACTATGTAGTGATTATACAAATTTGGGTGGAAAGCCATTCAAGGGTTCCCAAACCGCTGTAGAAGTCCAAGCTTGGCTTAGAACATGCGATCGCATCTTTTCTCGCATGAATCTTATTGATCTTCATCGAGTCTAAGTGGCTTCTAGTATGCTCCAAGAAAGAGCATTAAATTGGTATGAGCTTTTGATTTCTGAAATTATTGGAGCGAATCTTACTTGAGAGCAATTCCGAGAATGATTCGAGCTAAAATTTATGCTGAAGGCTGAAAAGGTAACTTTAGCTCAGCGCTTTATTGACCTTGTTCAAGCTGAATCTTCTGTGACGGATTACGTCGCATCTTTTGAATCTCTCCCAAAATATGGGGTCGAGTACATTAATACCCCATTGAAGAAAAATCAGAGGTTTGTCTATGGCTTGAATAAGAATCTCAAAAAAACCATTACTTCTGAAGTTAAAAGTTTCTTTCAACCAACTTGTTGATATCGCTCTTCGACTCGAAGAGGCCGATATAGAAGATGATGTTAAAGTTGTGGATCCCAAACCGAACTTCAACAACAACAAAAAGAGGCCTATTAAGTTCAATGGTCCTTATCCTAACAAGAAGGGGAAGCAAGCAACTACGGTAGCAAAGACTTCTACCTCTAGTGGTGGGCAATGCTACAATTGTGTACTAAGGACCATTATGCTAATGGATGTCCGAAACCTCTCTTTTGTCGTTATTGCAAAAGTTCGGGTCGTCTTTTATCTTCATGTCCCAAACTACAAAGCAAGAACGAGGGAAAGCTAAATGTTGTGCAAGCCCCTAGTAACACTTCTCGTGGTCAAGCTATTTCTCATTCTATCCTTGATGGCATTATTATGTTTTGTGATCATCCTATTCGAGTTCATTTTGATATGGGTGCATCCCATTCTTTTATATCAAAAGAACTTGTCGATACTTTTTCTCTAAGTGTTATGGCTTTGTTGACTTCTTTGTGAATTGCGAATCCGGTTGGTGGATCCGCAACACTCAGTTTACTTTGTAAAGATGTCGAGATTATTTTATGTGATTATTCTTCCCGAGCCGATCTGCATGTCATGCGTTACTTAGGCTTTGGAATGATTTTGGGAATGGATTGGCTTAACCGTTATGAAGCCCATATCCTATGTCCTGAGCGAACTATTCATCATCGACATCCTCAATTTGTTAAGCATATTTCTATTGTTCTTAAAGATTCGGATTCCAACCTGGCAACATCCTTATATTCTCTAAACCCTCATGATGATAATAATGATGATGAGGAAGATGTCGTTTCTCTGATTCACGTTGTTCGTGAATTTTTTGACATATTTGCGCCTATTTTTGGATTACCAACTAAGTGAGCAATTGAGTTCAGAATTAATTTAATCCCTGGTGCTCTATCTATCACTCGTCCTCTTTATCGTATGTCTAATAAGAAAAATAAGGAGATGCGTAAACAATTATCCGAATTAAAGGCAAAGTAGTTTATTCATTCTAGTTCCTCTCCTTGGGGAGCTTCGGCTATTTTTGTGAAGAAATCCAATGGTATATTTAGGCTTTGCGTTGACTACTGCAAGCTTAATGATCTTACCATTAAGAACAATATCCTTTACCTCGGGTCGATGATCTATTCGATCAACTTTACGGTGCTAGAGTCTTTTCACAATTAGACTTAGCAACCGGTTTTCATTAGCTTCGTATTGCAGAGGATAACATTCCTTTGACATCATTCCGTACTTGTTATGGTTCTTATGAATGGCTTGCTATTTCATTTGGTTTAACAAATGCTCCAGCTTATTTCGTTGGCCTTATGAATCCAGTTTTCAAAGACTTCCTCGATCGATTTGATCTCATCTTTATAGATGATATTCTCATTTATTCTAAAACCGAGGAAGAGCATGAAAAGCATCTTTGGATCGTATTGGAAACTCTTAGAAGCATTCAATTGAAAGCAAAATTTTCTAAATGCCACTTTTTGCAATCTCGTGTGAAATTTTTTTGACACGTCATTTCTGAATCCGGAATTTTCATGGATCCTTCAAAGATTGAAGCGTTTGAAAATTGGAAGAGATTGGAGAGTGCGACGAAAATCCGTAGTTTCCTTCTATTGGCGAGTTATTACCGTCGGTCCATAAAAGACTTTTCTAAAATTTCCGTGCCTCTTACTAGTTTGACAAAAAAGGGAGTTAAGTACATTTGGTCAGACAGATGTGAATCTTCTTTTCATAGATTAAAAGAACTCCTTTTTGATGCTCCTATTCTTGTGATTCCCGAAGGGAACCAAGACATTGTTGTTTATACCAATGCTAGTCGTGTTGGTTTAGGAGCCGTTCTCATGCAAAGAGAACGTGTTATTGCTTATTCTTCTAGGAAATTAAAGCCTACCGAGACTAGATATGCCACTCATGATTTAGATCTTGCGGCTATTGTTTTCGCCCTTCGAATTTGGTGTCATTATCTTTTGGGCGAGAAATTTGTTCTCTACACCGATCATAAATCTTTGAAGTATTTATTTTATCAAAAGGAACTTAATTTGCATCAACAACGTTGGCACGAGTTCCTGCATCTTATGATCTTGATATTCTTTATACTCTCGGAAAGGGAAATCGTGTTGCGGATGCCCATAATCATAAGCAACAAGCGGTTGCTTCTATGATGATATCCGAATGGAATGATCTCGAGACTTTGTCCACTTGTGAGATTTGAGATCGTGAATCCGATTTATCTTCATCACTTGTTTTATGTAGCCTTGAGGCTTATCCTCTCTTTTAAACCGCATTCTTGATGATCAAAAGTATGATTCCAAATTGGCTCATCTTAGCCAAAATTATCGAAATAGTAATATTGATAGATTGAAAGACTTTGAAATCGATGCTCTTGGCGGCATTTGAAAATTTGGTAGACTTAACGTGCCAAATATTGGTAATCTTCGTAAATACATTTTAGAAGATTCTCATCGTTTTAAATTTACCATTCATCTCGGTAGTAGTAAAATGTACGTGGATATGAAGCGACTTTATTCTTAGGATGGAATGAAATCCGATACTGCTAAATTTATTAAGCGTTGCATGACTTGCCAACTCGTCAAGGCCGAGCATCAAAGGCCTGGTGGGTTGTTACAACCTTTAGACATTCCAATTAGGAAGTGGGATCAAGTCTTCATGCACTTTATTGACGGACTACCCCGTTCTCGTTCGGGTCATGATAGCCTATGGGTGATAGTTGATAGACTTACAAAATCCCCCCATTTTATTCCCGTTCGATCCAATCGGACCGTACCTCTTTTGGCCAAACTCTATGTTAAAGAAATTGTTAGATTACATGGAGTCCATACTTCTATGGTTAGCGATCATGATCCATTGTTTACTAGTGGATTTTGGAAGATCCTTCAAAAAGATTTGGGAACGAAGCTTAATTTTAGCACCTTTTATCATCCTCAGTTTGATGGACAAACCGAGCGTGTGATTCAAACACTTGAAGTTTTTCTTCGTGCATGTGTTCTTGATTTTGGTGGAAGTTGGGAAGATCATATTTCCCTTGTTGAGTTTTTCTATAATAATAGCTTTCAATCTAGTATTGATATGGCACCTTTTGAGACACTCTAAGGAAGGCCATGCCGATCTCCTTCTTGTTGGCTTGAGGCTGGTGAGAAGCTGGTTTTAGGTCCAGATTTTATTCATGATTCCACAGAAAAGATTGACCTTATTCGTCATAGGATGAAAGAAGCTCAAAGTAGACAAAAATCCTATGCCGATAACCGAAGAAGGAAATTAGAATTTTCTGTGGGAGATTTTGTGTTCATTCGTTTTCACCTATGAAGGGTGTTGTGCGTTTCAGTCGATCAGGAAAATTAGCACCTCGGTATATTGGTCCATTTCCCATCACCAAACGCATTAGTTCTGTGGCTTATCCCATTTTATTACCGATTCAATTCTCTGATATTCATGACATGTTTCATGTTTTTCAAATATGGAAATGCCTTCGTGATTCAGATTCTATTCTTGAGCCCGATGTTGTCGAAGAAATTGAAGTTTCGCCTAATTTGACTTATGAGCAACATCGTATTCGTATTATTGCACAGGAGGTCAAACGCCTTCAAAATAAAGATGTCTCTCTTGTGAAAGTTCAATGGTTCTCAAATCCTAAGGATTGCTCTTGGGAATCTAGAGAATTCATCAAGCGGACACATCTGGACTTACTCTCTCGTGCTCTTTGAGGTGAACTTGTTATTTCAAATTTTCTTTTGTGTTGATATGCTTTTATGGTTTTTACTCTTTATTTTCTTCTTAAGTATTGCGAGGACGCAATTTCTTTAAGGATGGGAGTGTGTAACAACTCGCATATTTTACGATTGTATATTTAAATATTTTATTTAAATATAGCATTGTTAGTCAGATGTAAGTCTAAAATGCTAATTTTTGCAAACAGTCGAATTAGAACTCAGGACCACTTCCATTGAGTTCAAAATGCCGTTTGCGACCTTTTTAAGTATAAACATCGATATGTTTGGAGTTAGCTTGAATTTTGATATTTTCACCTAGGGCTTTGAGTTTGGGTTTCAGCCCATTAACCTAACATATCAACCAAATTCCACTCCACTCCTCTTCATTCCTTCATAATATTTCCTAACACTCAATCTTTAGCAAAAATAGGGGAAGAGAAAAGAGATTAGGAATTCCTAAGCCCTAGTTTCCTTTGCAAATTCAAGTTTTAGCTCCAAAATCTAAGAGAAGCTTAGGTAAGCACCCTCTTCATCTTCTCCATCTCAATTCCTCTTCAATTTCAAAAATTTACTACAACCTAATTTGGAAAATTATTGCTTATAAGCTTAGATTCAAGCTTCGTGGGTGGAAGTTTAGAGAGGTTGATCTTTCCTTTGTCTTTGAGCTTCTCATTCATTGTTTTTGGGTTTAAAGGTGAGTTTTTTAACTCACATCTATATCTATAACTTTCTTTGTTGTTAGGTATGAATTCCTAACATCTATTCTTGTTCATTTTCTTTGGATTGAATTGGTTTTATGAATATTCAAATTTTTGGTGTTTTGAAGTCAAATCTTTAAAAATCATATCTTTGACGTTTGAACACATTTTTAGGGTGTTTCGAAAAGCCATAGAAGGATGGGTTGTCGCTTGGCATAAATTCTTAGTCTCCGTTGCTCGTCTGTTCGCCTTCGGTTAAGATTTTTCCCCATTTAGGGGCTAGGCTGGTAATGCTGTAGTAGCAGGTTCAGTCGACTGAACGAGAAGGTCAGTCGATTGAACCAGGGGATAGAAAATGCTCTGTGCCTGTATCAGTCGACCGACCTTATGGTTCAGTCGACTGACCTGGAAACCGAAAGTTTCCAGCATTGGGTCAGCCTACCTGATGATGAGGTGATTGTTATTTTTCTATATTTGGTCAAGATCCTGCATGATGAGTTGTCATTTGTTCCTAAAGCGAGGAAGTATCCAGACATATTTGAAGGGGTGACCAGATTACCACCACATAGAGATACTGAGTTCAATATATATATGGTGAAGGATTCCAGACCGATAAATTTTCCTTTGAGGCATATGGCACCCAGGGAGTAGAATGAGTTAGATGTGCAAGTGAATGACCTAATGAAGCGAGTGTTCATTCGTAGGAGTATATCTAAGTATGGTGCACTTGTAGTATTCACCACTAAGGCAGATGGCTCTCTGAGGTCATGTGTAGATTATCATGACCAAAATAAGATGACGAGGAAGAACAAATATCCACTCCCGCGTATTGATAACTTGTTCAATCAGCTCCATGGTGAAAAGGTGTTTTCTAAGTTAGATCTAGCGATGAGGTTTCACCTGTTGAGAGTAGCGAAGGAGAGTGTGCCAATCATTGCATTTTGTACATGTATTGGTTTCTAAAGTGATTGGTTATGCCGATTGGGCTAAAAAATGCTCGGGCATACTTTGTTGATCTCATGAACCGCATCTTCAGAGATTAGCTAAACAAGTACGTGCTTATGTTCGTGGATGACATTTTGGTCTACTCTAGGATAGAGAAGGAAAACAAGATGCAACTGAGGATTGCACTTGTTCGTCGACGAAATTCTATCGGTTTAGAAAACCGTCGAACGAATTTAAATTTAAAAATAACCGCAAGCGCACAGTGTACGAATATAGCACGTAGCGAATACGGGTCGATCCACAGGGAATTGATGATTTTAAAATTCTATTCAATCAAATTATACCGAAGTCAAGAGTGAATAGTTAGAAATGTAAGAAACTAATAAAAACTAGCAAAAGAAAATGATAAAAATATGAGAGTTAAAAGAACAATTTAGAGATAAATCCACTCTCTAGATCATAAAAATCAACAAAATGAAGTTATGATCTCTCTTTTCTTTTCATTAGTGTAATTAGTTGATGTGTTTATCATAAGTATGATATATTTGTGCTATTAATTAGCCCAATATAAACCATCAAACTATAACACAACCACTAATACACATTTAACTCTCATGAAATATGACAACAAAGTTGAAATAAAAATCTATTTTAGGCATAGCCTATTAACTATTGTTTAGAAATATAGGCTATCAAATTTCAATTTCAGCATTCACTTCTTTGCCATAATCATATTTAGATGAAGAGGCAATTTGTGTTACGTTTGTTTAAGCATAGCCAATTTGTTATGAACAACATAGACTATCAAATTCAAATCTAAACGACATCATTAAACCACTTCAAGTGTTTCCATTAAAGCACAAAAAGAGAGTATAAACATCAAAATGTTGCATCTACATACTAGAGAGCTTCATTACCCCTAAATTATGGGGATTAAGCCCTCATATTTGTTATCAAATCAACAAATGTAGAAAGCAACATGAAAGCAAAAAGAAAGGAAAATGAAAGCTAATGGAAAAGACAACTAATCTAATTGCATAAAGGTAAATCTACACTATTACATAAGAAGAGAAGAAGCATGTAAATAAAAGAGAATTAACATTGCATAAAAGAAAAGAAAATTACATGAAATAAAATGGCTAAGTAGCCATGGAAAGAAAGAGATCTTTGATTTATTTTCTAAACTAAAACTAACTAACTAAGAGGAAGACGGCTACATGAAACATAAGGGGTATATATACAAGTTTTAAAACCCTAATTCACTTTTTGGGGAATGCCCGAAATGCCCCTTAGGAAGTGTGGAGGCCAAGTAATCATTAACATGTCTTAATCCCCCATTAAGTGTACATGAAGCCATTAAGTCCAAAAGCATGTGCATTAGCCTTTAATTTGTACATTAAGGTAGGTGGGTAGGTGGGGTCCTCCATGATCTTCACTTTGAATTATTTCCATCTTCATTCCTTTATATCCATTTTGTGCATGCATGTTTCTTCATGAACCCACTAATATGAGAAGCTAAATTCCTACAAAATATTATAGAAATTTCCAATTAAATTCTTTCAAATTAATATACGCACACAAATGGCCATTTTGCCCTTATATGAAGATGAATATGTGAAAATTTGGAATTAGTATGAATTTTGGTTAAAACAAGTTAAAATACCCAATATGATCATTTATTTAATTTAAATAGAATAAATATGGTGGTAAAAATATGCACGTTTACGTGCACATCAAATACCCCCACACTTATCTTTTTATTCATCCTCGAATAAAGTAAAACTAAGAGAAATTCGTTTTCGTAGGAAGCACGATTGCATTGAGCGTATGCAACAAGCCGTTAAACCTCTGGGTGTCCCCAGTAGGACGAGTGTTGTCTCGTGAGGGTTTTCAGCGGATACGACTCACAAAATCCAAATGCAGGATGAAAATATTTACAAAATGCAAGATATATTTAAAAAGTGATGAATGCAAATTTTTGAAAATATTTACAAATGAAGGATTTATTTTTAAATTGACACGAATAAGTTAAATATAGGTTTTGGTTATTATCTTGAAAATTTATGTCATTTACTCGTCAAAATTTCCAACAAAAATCAAGTTATCATATCAAATAGACTATAGTTTAACTCGTTGTTTTGGTTAATAACAAAGTGTAACTATGAAATGGATCCTTAGTTGATTATCAAAGTTTGTCAAAGTGGTATTTTCATTTCTTTTCAATAACAAATCAAAACAACTAAGTAAAAATAGTGCTAGGATTTCAATTGCTTGCTCTCTCATTATTTGCAAGAAAAATTACTCACCTAGCTCGGATAAACCGAGGCCAGATATACCACCGATGCACTGCCTTTCGGGCTTATGTGAGTGGAGTACAGAGCATGGCGAGTGCACACACTTTCATGCATACACTATCGACCGTAGGTGGTTTTTATTAAGTCTTTTTTTTACATGTGTTCCATACATCGTAACCGTGAGGACTTTTAAATGAGTATGAAACCACATAATCAAAAATTCCAAGTAATCACCCATGCATAACCGTGAGGACTTTTAAATGAGAGTGAATACTTGGATGTTATTATTTTTTATTTTTATATTTTTTGAGAGGGAGTTTTGCAAAATCATCTTCGCACCATTTAACTTAGAAGACAAAAAAAACTGTTATATCCTTTACTTTAAATCAACCACTTTTTAAAACAAAGATTTTCAATTAGGATGTACTTCATAATTAACACATATGAATCTTCCTAGATACTAGTTAAACCATTATTATTTGTAATCAAACTTCATTTTTATTTTTGTTAAGGCCAATAAATTTTCAAAAAATTCAATTTAATAAACCAAAGCCATACATTTATCTTATAGTGTTTCTTTTAAAAATAAATCAAAAGAAAATTTGTTTTTGGGATTTTTTTTAATTTTTTTTTGATTTTAAAGCAAAAATAAACCATGAAAAAAAATGAAGATGAGCCCCCCCCCCCACACTTGATTTTGACTGTGTCCCCACAGTTAACCCAAATGGAAGGAGAAAAATAAAATAAAAATCCTATATTTACATGAAAGATTACTATTTATAAGAGATGAGAAAGCATATAGTCAAAAAGTAAATGAAACGGTCTTCCAAAGACCAATTCATTTGTCTCGTCAAATGTGTGAGACACGGCTTAAGCACGAAAAACCAAATCGTAAAAGAATTTGAAGTTGATTGTTGATTTGGAAAAACGAATGTCGCTTTATTAAAAATCGTACGAGTTGTTTTATTTTCGATGATTTTCAGGGTCGACAAAACAATTGATTTAAGTTCAAGTTTATTTTCAGCAATTTGAAATTCAAGCTTATCATTGAAAACATTTTCACAATTATTGATTTCAAAATCAAAATGGTGATTTTCATCTTCCCCTTCGGAATTTAACAACTCGTCATCCAAAAGTCCAAAAAAATCATGTTCATTAAACTCGTCTTCCTTTATTGGATTATCAACAACTTTATTACATGTCTCAAGTTCAAAATTCAAAGTTGGTGTATTCAAATTTTCAGAAAAAGGAAGATCGAAATTTAAATCGAGTTTCTCACCCTCAAAAGAATTGAAATCCAACACAATTACCGTCTTTTCAACAACTTCGTTAAGATCATCATTTTCAGTTTCAAAAGTTGTTGTTTGAAAATCATCGATTTAGGTAAAAGATGGATTATCGTTTGACTCGTCACACATTGAAACTTGATTTTGTTTCTCACGAAAATTTTCCAATGTTTTAATCAACAAATTCGTGTGATCATCGTAAATTTCATTCATTTGCTCAACAAAGTCAAATTTGTAATTATTAACTTGAAAATTTTCGATTTGGACTTGTTGAGAACAAGAATTGTCAATTTCGATAAACGGTAGATTATTATTTGATTCTTCATGGGTTGAGATTTGATTATGATTTTCACGATAATTTTTGTATTTTTCAAGTAATAAATCCCCATTATCTTTTTCCATTTCGTCAACAAAATCAAATTCATGATTATTAATTTGAAAATTTTCACTTTGAATTTGTTGATAACCAAAGTTTTCAATCGTATCGCAATTGAAACTATTCCCATTGCCAAATTCGTTTGAAAAGTTGTTCCCATTTTCATGTTGAGTTTGAAATTCATTTTGGAGTTCGAAATTAAATTGGCATGGGTTATAATCGTAATCGTTTGAATTTTGAATTGAATTCAAATTTTGAAATTCTTGACTCGAGTTATTACACAAATAAGAATTACATAAATCATTTATCTCTTGATTTTTTCGTGTAGAAAGTTGGAAATCATTTCAATGCTATTTTCAAGAGTCGAAGGTTGGTCATCATTTTCAAAATTTTGTTGTTCGAAATTTGAATTATTTACACAAAATTTGTTGTTAAAATATCCATACGAATTTGGAGTAAACTCATATGGATTATATTGATTTTCACCGTTAAATTCAAGTGAGTAAGAAAAAGGAAACTCGGACAATTTCAAAATTTCTTTTTTTTTTGGTTTTTTTTATAAAGAAAATATTTACAAGTAGAATTTATTTTTCAAAATGGAAAATTGAATTTTGTTTTGTTTTTGAATTTTGAATTTTTTTGGCTTTTGAAAAGATTTTATAATTTTTTTTTTGGATTTTTGTTTTTCTAATTTTTTTGGATTTTTGAAATTTCAAAGGAAAAGGATTTAAAAATTTCAAAGAAAAAGAAAAGGAATATTTAAAAAAAATTAGTTTTGGATTTTGAATTTTTTTTTATTTTTTGTTTTTTTTAAATATGCATGAAAAAATGCAACTAAATGAATGCAACGGTTAATTACAAATGATTTATCCTAAGTTAACCCAAAATTGTATATTCACAAATTGTCTTAGATAAACAAGATAGTTCTCAGCCAGGTAATGGGCAGGATTTATCGGTGCACCACGAATCACCGTAGCAATGCAGCCGAAGGTTTAAGTACCTTCAGAGGAACAACCACTATAATATTTACGAATCACCGTAATATTTATAAATGGTTATTACTCTGCCGTAGCCTAGACAGCAAGAAATTAAATTGTTCAAAAAAGACAAATTGTCAATATACAATTAAGTGTTATCGATGTCTAACCGTTATTATTAATCAAAATCTAAGATGAAATGCAGAACAGAAACTAAACGTGTATTAACAATGCAACTACGAATGATTTTTTTTTATTTTTTTAAAATGCAAATGCAAGAAACTAACAATTCAATTCAAATAAAACTAGAAATGAAAGCAGAATTTTTTAGCAAGCAGAGCAATTTATTTTGGCTAGCTAAGGAAGCAATTTTCAGCAAGCTATTCTTCCTTTATTTCCTGCTTTGGCAACCTGAAAATTAAAAACTAAGATATATACAATATTTTTTTTTTGGTTTTTTTTTGAAAGGAAACTTAAAAGTAGGGTTTTACTAAAATAAAAGTTTTTTTTTATATCAAAGAAGAGACTAAAACAAACTAAAAACAAATTAAACCAAATGAAACCAAACAAATGAAAGAAAAATCAGAGAAAACAAAACAAGTGCGGGCATACTTTGTTGATCTCATGAACCACATCTTCAGAGATTAGCTAAACAAGTACGTGCTTATGTTCGTGGATGACATTTTGGTCTACTCTAGGATAAAGAAGGAAAACAAGATGCAACTGAGGATTGCACTTGTTCGTCGACGAAATTCTATCGGTTTAGAAAACCGTCGAACGAATTTAAATTTAAAAATAACCGCAAGCGCACGGAGTACGAATGTAGCACGTAGCGAATACGGGTCGATCCACAGGGAATTGATGATTTTAAAATTCTATTCAATCAAATTATACCGAAGTCGAGAGTGAATAGTTAGAAATGTAAGAAACTAACAAAAACTAGCAAAAGAAAATGATAAAAATATGAGAGTTAAAAGAACAATTTAGAGATAAATCCACTCTCTAGATCATATAAATCAACAAAATGAAGTTATGATCTCTCTTTTCTTTTCATTAGTGTAATTAGTTGATGTGTTTATCATAAGTATGATATATTTGTGCTATTAATTAGCCCAATATAAACCATCAAACTATAATACAACCACTAATACACATTTAACTCTCATGAAATATGACAACAAGGTTGAAATAAAAATCTATTTTAAGCATAGCCTATTAACTATTGTTTAGAAATATAGGCTATCAAATTTCAATTTCAACATTCACTTCTTTGCCATAATCATATTTAGATGAAGTGGCAATTTGTGTTATGTTTGTTTAAGCATAGCCTATTTGTTATGAAAAACATAGACCATCAAATTCAAAGCTAAACAACATCATTAAACCACTTTAAGTGTTTCCATTAAAGCACAAAAAGAGAGTATAAACATCAAAATGTTGCATCTACATACTAGAGAGCTTCATTACCCCTAAATTGTAGGGATTAAGCTCTCATATTTGTTATCAAATCAACAAATGTAGAAAGCAACATGAAAGCAAAAAGAAAGGAAAATGAAAGCTAATGGAAAAGACAACTAATCTAATTGCATAAAGGTAAATCTACACTATTACATAAGAAGAGAAGAAGCATGTAAATAAAAGAGAATTAACATTGCATAAAAGAAAAGAAAATTACATGAAATAAAATGGCTAAGTAGCCATGGAAAGAAAGAGAGCTTTGATTTATTTTCTAAACTAAAACTAACTAACTAAGAGGAAGATGGCTACATGAAACATAAGGGGTATATATACAAGTTTTAAAACCCTAATTCACTTTTTGGGGAATGCCCAAAATGCCCCTTAGGAAGTGTGGAGGCCAAGTAATCATTAACATGTCTTAATCCCCCATTAAGTGTACATGAAGCCATTAAGTCCAAAAGCATGTGCATTAGCCTTTAATTTGTACATTAAGGTAGGTGGGTAGGTGGGGTCCTCCATGATCTTCACTTTGAATTATTTCCATCTTCATTCCTTTATATCCATTTTGTGCATGCATGTTTCTTCATGAACCCACTAATACGAGAAGCTAAATTCCTACAAAATATTATACAAATTTCCAATTAAATTCTTCCAAATTAATATACGCGCACAAATGACCATTTTGCCCTTATATGAAGATGAATATGTGAAAATTTGGAATTAATATGAATTTTGATTAAAACAAGTTAAAATACCCAATATGATCATTTATTTAATTTAAATAGAATAAATATGGTGGTAAAAATATGCACATTTACATGCACATCAGCACTTGAAGTGTTAAGGAAGCACACATTGAGAGCAAAGTTTGTGAAGTGTTACTTCTGGAGAGGAGAAGTGAGATTCTTGGATCATGTAATCCTTGGGCACGATGTTGTGGTTGATCATGTGAATGTGAAAATGGTTCAAGATTGGAACCTGCTCAAGAATGCTACTGATGTGAGAAGCTTCCTAGGATTGGCGGGATATTATAGACGTTTTGTCAAGGACTTCTTAATGGTATCAGTACTGTTGACTGATTTGACAAAGAAGAATTAGACCTTTGTTTGGGACATGGAGTATGAGCATGCGTTTGTAAGTCTGAAGGGAAGATTGACGAGTGCACCGGTATTGACTATTCTGAGCAGAAATGAGGAGATGATAGTATATACAATGGTCTGTGGTACTAGACTTGGTGTAGTGTTGATGTAAAGGGGAAAGGTTGTCGCCTATGCTAGTCGGCGACTAATACTATACGAGAAAAAGTACAATTTGGAGTAGGCGGCGATAGTATCTGCTTTGAAACTAAGGGGCATTATCTATTAGAGAAAGGTTCGAGCTGTTCAAAGACCACTAATCCTTAAAGTACCTTTTATCCTAATAGGATCTCAACCTTCGCCAGCTATGGTTTGAATTCTTAATCTCCTACGAATTTGACATTCCTATATGACCAGTAAGGGAAATGCGGTCGTCGATGCATTAAGTAGAAGACATGCCAGTTTAGGAGCGATGTTCCTGGAGTGGAAGTAGTTAGAGTATATTGCCGGCTATTACTTCTGACCTCATTATGAGTTAGAGCTAGAGATGCTGGCAAGTTTGACGATCAAACCCGCTTTGATTGAGCGGATCGGTACTAGCTAAAGACAAGGTGCTAGACTAGCTAAGATCATGGCGAAAATAAGAGAAGGAGTGGAATCTGAGGAGATCAAGTAGTACAAACTCGAGCTGCCACCATAAGGATGGTAGATTGTTTACTCCCGATGTTGATGGATTACATGATGAGGTGCTATAAGAGCACCACCATTCTAGATTGATTATACATCCTGGTGGTAATAAGATGCACCATGATATGTGGCAGACCTATTATTGGCAGGGGATGAAGAAGGATGTTGGGATATTTATCTCGAAGTGTATAAACTGCTAGTTGGTGAGGGTAGAGCAGAAGAGCCAAGAGTATTAGTGCAACCGCTTAAATTTTTCGAGTGGAAATAGGAGTAGATATCAATGGATTTTATTGATGGATTGCCAAGACCAGAGAAGGGTACGATGGAATTTGGGTCACGGTCAATAAATTAACAAAGAGCGCCTGATTCATACCCATAAAGTCTACTAGAATGGCATCCAAAGTGGCCAAGTCATATGTGAAGTGGATAGTGAAATACCATGGTGTGCTAAAGAGCATTGTGAGCGACTATATAATGCTCCTTCATGTGATGAGACCCTTTTTCACTAGTGGGATCACTAATATCTGTATGGTATTGTACGAAAAATTGAGTGGTCGACCACGTAACGTTCCTTAATGTTGGTAGGAAGCGAGCGAGGAAATAATACTTGGGGAAAATATGATAAGATAAATCTTGGAGAAGATTGAGATTATTCGACAATGAATGAAAGCTGCTCTGGATAGGCATAAAAGCTACACTGATAACAAAACATCGAGATTTGAAGTTCTATGTTGATGATGTGTTGTTAGTGAAGATTTCTTCATTGAAGAATGTTATTCAATTCGATAGTAAGGGGTTGTTGGCATCAAAATTTGTAGGTCCTTCTCTGACAGTAAAGAGGATTAGGAGCCAAGCATACAGGATTGAATTATCTTGGAAGATGGCGAGCGTGCATAACATCTTCCATGTCTCTCACTTGCTGAAGTTTGTGCACCACTTAAGCATGATGATTACACCAGATCAACTCGATGATATCGAGATTGAACGAGAAGCTTTGAGACCTTATAGGCTGGTTCGTACTTTCTGACATGATACAAAATATCTTAGAAGGAAGATGGTGGAGTTAGTGAAGTTTTCACTGAAGGAAGTGAAAGCGATTACAGGTGGAAAACCAAGGAGAGCATGAGGGCTACACATCTTAAGCTCTTTGCATGGTAAGACATGTTTATCGTTGTTAGCACCAGAACTGATCACTAACACCCTTGAATAGAATTGTGTAGAGAGATTAATGAAGAAAGTAAATTAAAATAGAGAAGTAATACGGTTTGAATGCTAAAACAATAACAGAAATGAGAACACTAGATTTCTAGTGGTTCGACGTAATTTCCTACGTCCACTTTGGATATAATCTTTATTACTTTTTCAATCACTTGAATACAGATACAATCCGCAAACAAACAACTTAAATACAAGCTTGAACAAAAAAGAAGTGAGTATAGAAAATGGTAGAGTTTCCCTAGAGTTCTCGAAAACAAGTCCCTTTAACTGGACCCATGCCCCTTTATTTATAAACAAAGATAGGATGGTTCCCCTATGTATGCCCATGACCAAGACAGCTCGGCCCACAAGTGATGGTTCAGGTCGACTGACCCAGGTACACTGACCCTCCACTATCGAACAATAGTTGTCGAACCACTATGACTGAGCTTGGGTTTCCTTGCAGGTGACTCGAAGCAACTTCTCAAGTAACTCGAAGCAAGTGGTACCCAAAGCAAAGAAATGCTGATTGCATTACTCTATCATAGACCAAATAACTTGCCAACTTCCTTAGGGCGCACTGACTCAAGTATGCCAAACAGTGGTGACCGATCCCAAGACGCCGACCTACTTACGCCGACCCCACCTAAACTAATCCACCATGGCCAATCCCCTTAGGCCGACCCACCTAGCCTAACCCAACATTGTCGAACCACTCCAACCTAACTACTTTGGCCAACCCACTTCTACTTCATCTACCTTGACCGATCCATCAAGACCGACCTAACATGGTCGATCCACTCCTGATCAACTATCCTGACCGAGCCACTAATGCCAAACCATTCGCGTCGAACCACATTTATAGGTCGAACCACATTTATAGGTCAGACCACATATGAATATGCCGAACCACTCAAATTTCATTGATCCTTATATCTACAATCTTTTCTTGGCTCGAGTCTAGACCTGACTATAGCCTCTGCAACTATCGCCTTGTAGCCTGGCCAAGTTGCTAGGTAACATTTGCCCCTAAAGTGCATTGTGTGAATCAACTTGACGTGCTTTGAATCAGCGAGTAATTCCTGCTTTCCGAGGCCAGGCCATCCCAAATGGTAACTGAATGTCGCTTTTCGTTGGCCTTTGATAAAGCTTCATGTCTGAACATACTAGCATAGTCTCGAAGAGGCTCTCAAATTCATGTCTTAGCTTTTCAAAAGCTAAATGTATTCAGCCTCTCGAAGGCTGAACTATAGTGGGTTTCTTAAACTCATGATTTCCTGTTCTTTTGGTAATATCCATCACTTTATCACATCACCTCCCTCCATTGCCATCATATATGTACAGATTCACGTATACACATTTTACTTCATTATTATTGTATTTATTTTCTATTTATTATTATTACATAAATATGCATATATTTATATCTTTTATTTTATATATATATATATATATATATTTATTTATTTATTTACAAAGTGTGGATCGGCATATCAATACCGACCCACATGGTCGGCTTGTCTAGCAACGAACGACCCATTTCTTTACCGACCTACCAAAACATGCTGACTAGTTCCATAGGATACCACCCGTTAGTCTCCCCTTCACTACATATAAAAACTCATGGCTTCGTTCATTTTCTCCTACTTCTACTTTATCTGTACAAACCTCCTGACTTCCTTCCCTTCAAACTTTGCTTACTACTCAAGTCTCCCTTCCTCCTCCCGAATCCTATAATCCTACCTCGCACTGAACCACTTCTTCACTTAGTTTTGACATCCTCCAAGCATGTTGTACCCATCTTCTTCGACTTCAAACCCCGAGAATCGCTCGCTCCAAATCTGCATTATCGTATAGGTAAGGATTTATACTTCACTTTGGGCTTATTAGATTATACCTCCTCGAATCCGAACTATGCCTAAATCGCATAAGCGTATGGATCTTGGTGATGAGTGAGAGAGGAGAAAAGGGGTGGCGAGTGAATACATAGAGCGAAGATAATAGAGGGCTTTTGACATAGGTTTTATTGGGAAGGATGTCGGTTGTGTCTTACTAAAGAAGTGGGTCGGTATCTTGTGAGATGTTATGGGTCGATGGGAATCTAGAAAAAAGGTTCGGTATAGAGAGGTTGTTCGACGATTAGAGAGAGAGTGGAGAGTGAGTGGATTGGTTGTTTTGAGGAAGTGAGTGGATCGGTTGTTTTGATCTAGAGAAGCGGTCGGTAGTTCGTAAGATAGTGGGTCGATAATCTAGTTTTTAAAGGATGACCGATGTAGATAGTTTATTGTTTGAATCGACATGGAGTGTTGTGGTCGGCATTGGAAATTAAGACCATTTTAACATGTACACGACATACATCAGGGTCTTACTTCCCATGCTTAAGCATAAAACAATAGATAATGACAAGAACTAATGCATATGAACCCATGGACTTAATTTGCACTAACAATTCCGTAGTTTACGTAATTCTAAACACGAATCTAACTCAACAAAAGCAAATAACACCCTTTAATATATGCCGCCAATGTCCGATTCCGAGACCTTACTACTGAACATAGCACAAGCTGTCAAAGACGGTCAGCGATGACGGTCTTCGAAGATGATAGTTTAAAGCTCAATCACACTTTACCAGTCTTTAGAACTTTAATTTTTTATACTCATGCTTGAATGGTTGCACTAGTCCACACACCACACGGGGGGAATTTCTTGTTGTTATATTTTGATGTCGATCCTCTTTCAAGTATAGCTTAACATGTATCTATTCACATCAATCGCTATTCAGAGATGTCTAACAAGTCAAGCTCCGCCACTGTTTCTGACAATCCTAGACCAAGTTCACGACAAGAGGTAGTGGGGACGTCAAGTCTGTCATTCACCCCATTTCTAACATTCAAGTTCTCCTTACTGAGGTTATCGGTCCGGCCCCTGATGCCGTAGATGGAGCTGTCATAGATTACCCCGTTGGTTCACAGGCCTCTAAAATCAACGAAGCCACTCTCCGTCGATTGTGCTCTATCCATAGGATCCGTTCTAACGTGTCCTAGTTCCATTAGCTCAAGATCTGCCTCACTTGCCACGAGCTGGCTACACTGTGTGCAACAAGTTCATGTGTTGGGCCGAAAGCATGCCACCCTTCAATTCATTTATCCGTGTTACAATTTGTAGGGATTTCTTTGGCACAACTGCACCCTAATAGCCATGTATTTATTCATGGTACACTCATGAGCTTCCTGTTCAGACCTTCAACGCCCGAGGACATCTACCACTTCAAATGACGTATAGTCCATCCTATATGTTCCTCAAGCCATACCCCAAATGTCAAGTTTTAATGCGCGCATGGAACAAGCTTTCTCAGTTCAAATAGGAGTTGTTCTATGTATGCTGTCCTCTCGGCTTTGCGAGAAGATGGCTGGATGGATGTAAGTCTCACCCTTATCTCACTTTTCATTCTAAGACTTAAGGCGCATTTTCTAAAAGTCTGAACTTCTTTTAATCCTTATAGGTATCTACTCATGACCCAAAGGCGCCAGGTACTCTGAGGCCGTTGAGGCTATTCGAGCCACTCCTATAGAAGATCGAGAAATCAAATCAGTAGTTGTCAACGAACCACTTTCGAGTTTCGGATTACTAAAAGAGGGTCGCATGACTACCCTTCCAAGTGGCACCACAAATGCAAGAATGACCGTGGAAGTGAGTAATGAACAAGCTGATCCTTTGGTGCCCCCGTCGAAAGGGGTTTTGATACTACCGAGGAAGGCAAGATTAAAGAAACCGAGGCGTCAGCGGCTACTGATGAGAATATAAGTTTCGGCCAAGCGCTAGTAGCTGATGCACCCGGCGCCGACCAACCACCACCACCTTCGGAAAAGAAGAAGAGCTTAGCATATAAGCTAAAAAGGAGAAAATTCAACGGAACTTCATAGGTCACGATAACCCCTATCGAGAAAGGATCGTCTTCTCAAAAATTGGAAAGCTTACTTAAGGGACTATCTAACTTGACCATCCCCGATTATTTGTTGAATTATGACTTCAGTAATCTTGGTGCTATGGGATTTAACTCGCTTGTGAGAAGTGATGAAGGTGCCCGACTTCATGATCAGGGAGAGAAAACTCCAACGAGTAAAGCAAAAAACACTAAACCGTTGGGGTGATGTACTAGGATACACATGAACATTTACACTCCACATGCACCTAAATTCAGTTCATCATGTGACTTCTACTAATTCGATCTCGTTTAATCACTCGTATAGGTGAAATGAGGCGCACACATGGCATTGATCACTCCGAGGATCCTTCGACTTCTATCATCCTGGTCGAGACTCAGGATCGGTAAACGAAGAGATAGGGATGAAGGCAGAGATAGAGACTATTATTCTAGAGTGTCGTCCGCATTCCCGAAGTAGGTCCCACGACCAATCTTCATATCCAAATGATCCTCCCAATCTTCTGGTGTATAGTGGGGAAAAGTCTGTTCGAAAAGGCTCCCAGTCCGAAGTACCTTGCAACCAATATTCTGGCTCCTTGAGCGGCAAGCAATCCCGCGAGCCTCATAAGAAATCCATAACTCTGGTAAGGCAGACTGCCCCAGCTCCCACTCACGATCCATCCATGGCAGAAAAATTAACCGAGCTCAATTCATCCTATTCCTGGGAAATCAAACAGAGCGCTATTGCTTGCAACAACGACGTGTATTTCCAACATGACGCCTTCGTACATTTAGTGGAAAAAGTCATGGAAGTTTCCATAGAGGGCCAGCACAAAATTGACCGCCTTAAGCTCGAAGCCATTCATGACAAAGATATTATAAAGGGCCATGATGAGAAACTACCCTCATACAAATCTCATCTCGAGACCGCCGAAAAAATGCCCAGGAGACAGCCGAAGTGATCAGACGCTTAGAGGCTAGTCATAAAAAAGAGTTAAATAAGGCAGTTCAATGCAACAACACTCTAGCTTTGGAAAAAGACTCTCTGTAAAATGAGAAAGATGTCCTTGTCTGTTGGTTCAAAGAGTTAGAGGAGCTGCTTTCCAAAGAAAAGGAAGAAAAAATTGCAATGTTGGAAGAATCATAAATATACTGCGATGAAATCGTCGAGATGAGGAATTTTAAAACAAAACTCGACGAAGAGCTACTCAAGATTGAAGCGCTAAATGATGCAGCTCACAAAGAAGATAGAAAGGCGGCACTTTCAGAGGCGGACTCCCAAATCGAGGAAGCGACCGCGGCCGGCAGAGAAGAGATTAAGTGTTCCTTTGACCCGCTCTGTGACGTCCCATCTCTATACTCACGCTAGCCAAGGACACTATGGGGTAATGCCATCGACTAGCGTAACGAATAAGGCTATTAAGGAGCGACCATTCATGTAATTGCTTTGTGCGAGTACCAATATATCAGATGGTATGTCATGCATTTCATTTCAAGAGGAAATCCTACATATCAAATACAAACTCAAAGCTCCTACACAGTGGCTATGTGGACCTCCGAAACAAATATAGAAATAAGCATAACACAAATCAGTCACAGATACCCATATCACAAAGGCGGAAACAGATATGAATACATCACATAAAAGTGTACATCAAAGTAGTGGTCATACAAGATCCACTACATCACAAAAGAATTGATACAAGTGCTAGACAAAAGAATAGGTATAAATCAAGGAGTCTCTATCTCGAATGTATAAAACAAAAACTACTAATCTAAGTAGTTAGCCAAAAGTCAAATGGTGGTCCCAGATAAGGAGTCAAGCAGAAGCACCTGTAACATCTCGGTCTGACCCGAGTATTATTTAAAAATAAAATAATAATAAACAGATCAGTCTAGCTATAAATATCAGACAAAATGAGATTGGATAACAAATATAACAAAAACGTATGATAATAATAATGCCATACTATGAAAAGTATACATTAGATAACAACAAAAACCATAGAATATCTCTAGAATCTCAGAAATAAAAAAGAATGTCACATTCTTTATTTTATTCACCATACCACAAATATTGACAAATATATCAACGCCAATCACAAAATTGGTGAAACACAAATTCTAGAAATCATCATTAGAAATCTAAAAAACATAAAGGGGGAGGCCTATCACAAACGGGAGCACGAAAACTCACCAATACGTGTATCACAAACGGGTCGCTAACCCATGGTCGCTAACCATAGAGCCGATGCAACAACGTAATACAATAACGGTACGCCCGAGGAACCTGAAACTCAAATAATTCGGAACGACGATGTAGTACATCGGTACGCCCGATGAACCTATAAGCTGGTACAACGATGTAGTACAATGGTACATCCGATGAACCGAACTCCATAAAAGAACATGGATCGCTAGCCCACAAAAATGATTCGAAACTACAAAGAACCCATAGGTCGTTAGCCTATAAAAGGAATGAGTCAAAGCTCAATAAAACGAGGTATAGTCCCCCACGTGGACAAAGAGACATAGCATGTCGCTAGTCTAAATCACAAAATGATCATCATTGATCAATATAAAGTGTGAATTACACTAAGGTAGTAAATAAATGAGTTCTGTAGGATCTAGATTAACCCTAGAGGGGGGTGAATAGGGTTATAGCAAATTTTCTCGAATTAAACACAAAAACAAACTGCAGAAAAGTAAATATGTTGAATAGTAAATCACACACAAAATTTACCCAGCTTCGGCAACCCTTGCCTACTGCTGCATTCCTAGATTTCTATTAGAATTAAACAGTCTCCCGCTTACAAACACTCTAACAGACTCGCAACCCCTGCTACCGCCTATAGAGTTTTGCAAACTCGCAAACCCTGCTCACTGAACTAATCCTAACTAGACAATCTGACACAACCTAAATCCTAGGTGGTGATTTACCAAGATTTGATTCAAAAGATACAACCTTAAAAGAGAATTTAAATTTAAAACAAACTTAAAAACAATTTTAGAACTAAAACCCTAATTGAAATAGAAACTAAAGACTTTTTATAAAAACAAGGCCGGCCCAATTGTTATTATTCTCTAGCCCGTTCCTTTGTGATAATGGCGGCTCTATTGTATCTTCGTTCGATCTGAATAAGGCTTCGTTCCCTTACGAAAATTAGGGCTTTCTCAAATTCGATTCTCTGGTTTGTGCGTTACTTTACTCGACCGAGTGTGTTGCCTTGCTCGACCGAGTGTGTTGCTTTGCTCGACAGAGTGTGTTGCTCGCTGCTTCTCTGATGATCGGCTGTTTGCTTCACTTGCGCTCGTTCGCAGCTGCTCCTCTTGATTGTTTTGTGAAATTAGGGCTTGGTTGCTTCGAGATGATCAAATTCGAATTTTCTCCTGGTATGTTATTTCTTTCTTTCGCTTTCTGGATTGATTGCTTGAATTCGATTGTTTTTTTGCACACCGCCTATGATGATTTTGGGTGTAGTATTTATATGAATTCCGAGACCCTTGAATTTGTTCGTATTCATTTACTTGACTTCATCACTTTCCTAATTCTTGCTTTCCTGATATCTGTGACTTACTTGATGCACACGGTCTTGATTTTGAAACATTCGATTTTCCTTGAATGATACGGAAAAAACTTTCCTCTTTTGATTTTTGACTTTTTCGAAGATACGTATTTGATTTTTGACTTGGTCATCTATGCACTGTTGAATTTCGTTCATCCCTGTAGCATTGATTTACACGGCATTGACTTCTTTGGCACTTTCTTTCTTTTGCACTTGAACCTTAGTGTTCTTCATACTATGCGTACATGCTTCATTTGATCTGTTCTCTATAAGCTTGAGTTTGCATATTATTGTGGTTCATGTTTGCTTCACTGGTCTTTGAGATTTGTGTAGCTTGCACTGAGCATTTATGTTGTCCAGACATTGTTGAGTTCTTGGATTTCACCATACCACTGTTGCATCCATTTGTTTGACCCTTGCATATGCTTTCTGTAGTATTATGATCTTGAGACGATTGCATATTCCTGATGCACTTGGTCATTCATTGGTTTGTTTGCATATTTGTGCATGCATTGTCATGTTGTATACTCTCTGTATACATACCTGAGTCTTGTTCATCTAATTCATTGAGATTGTAGCTTGCTGTACATATGAACTTGGTGCATTGCTTCGAGTTGTATTTACACCACTTTCTGTTGCAAACATTTGTTTGCATATATCAGCTGCTTGACCCTTGGTTGTTACAGTATTCATGTTGTTGTGCACTTGTCTTATGTTCACTTGTATCAGTTCTCGGCCAGGCTTGAGTTTTGCATTGGTTTCACTGGTGCATTTTTGATTATCACCGAAGTAGTCATTCTTTGTACTGCCTGATTCTTCTGGATTTTCAGTTTGGATTGTATCATTGGTGTTTCTCACTTGATGTTGAATTCACTTGATACTGTCACATGCTACTTGGTCGCCACTTGATGTTTGTAACTTGGTTTGTGTTGTTTTTGTATATTTGCCTGAGTCACTTGTTCATATTGCCTCTGTACACTTGTTGCTTCCCTGACCTGTTTGCAATTGAAAACCTGGTCTGCATTTGTGGTATTTGCATTTTGAGTTGTTGCTCCCTGTACTTGTAGTTGTTCAATTGTTTGTTGCAGTCCTGTTAGTCGAGCTTTCATATTTCACTGTCACTGCTGGAGTTGTTGTACACTTGTGGTCTTCATTTGCACACTACTATGTTGGTGGCAATCTTGTACAACTTGTATTTGCACCTGCTCAATCCAATTTTCACAGTTGCACTTACTCCTCAGTTTTGCTTCTGCACTGTGTCTTGTTGTAGCTGGACTTGTTGTTGTATTCATGTACACTACATAGTGGTCTTGTGATCTGTTCTTTGAGTCAGTGGTATTGTTGTAGTGGTTTCTTGATGGTGCACTGTCACACTGTCATCTGGATGCATTCACATTGTCACTTGTAGTTTGCTAATTTTCTTTGGTGCACTGTTTTGGTTTTTCTGTTTGCATGCTTGCTTTTGTTGGCTGCACACACGAGTTGGCGAGGCAGTGCACACGTGTATAAGTGTACACGTGTGTATTGCAGCTAGGGCTGTCAATGGGTCGGGTCGGGTCCGGGTTGATTTTAAATGGGTCGGGTCAACCCGTTTATTAAATGGGTCGAAAACGCTCAACCCGAACCCGACCCGTTTATAAACGGGTTGACCCGACCCAACCCGTGTAACCCGATTATAAATGGGTCGGGTCGGGTCGGGTCGTAAATGGGTCAGGTCAACCCGTATAAGGTGTAAACGGGTCGGGTCAACCCGTATAAGGTATAATTGGGTCGTAAATGGGTCGGAACGGGTCGTAAACGGGTCGGGTCAACCCGTATAACCCGTATAAGGTACAAACGGGTCATAAACGGGTCGGAGCGGGTCGTAAACGGGTCAGCTTAACCTATATACTGTATAAACGGGTTGTTAACGGGTCAGTTTCGGGTTGGCGGGTCAACCCGAAACCCACCCGTTTATAAACGGGTCAAATTCGGGTTGACCCGAAAATGACCCGCCAATTAAATGGGTCGGGTTAACCTGCTAATTTCCGTGCGGGTTTCTGGTTGTGTTTCGGGTCGTGTAGGAAATTGATAGCCCTAATTGCAGCCACTCATGATTACCTGTCCCTGATAAGAATACAAGTGTATACGGTGTGCACGGCCTTGTGGCATGTACAGTGATACACTGTGCATGTCACATTGTTCGTGTATGATGAATTCAAATGTAAATGATGACGAACAACTCACATAACTGAGGCAAATAATATTTTCAAAAATCCATATTTTATTTTATATTGCAAAAAAAATTCTTTTTCAATTTTACTGCGTTATTGAACATTTTTACAGATTGCTCAGATGCTGGATTCTAACTGGAATGAAGTTGAAGATAAACTACGAGTGTGAGTGATATGTAGTGAGAAATTTATCTAAATTGAATTGTGATGTAATTAGAATCAAAATTACATATGTATAGTGAGAGCTTGAATTTGTACCATTCAAAATTGTAATAAATATTTGTTTGAATAAAATTTCTGTTTGAATTCAAATTCTGTGTAATTTATTTTATTCAACAAATATTTATTTAATCTATGAAAAATAAAATAGTACATTAACAAATACATTTAAATGAATATATATATATATATATATATGTTTATTATCATCAAACAAAAATCATATAAGCACATATTCAACAATCTTCCCCTTTTGATGATAACAAACATATATTTAAGATTTTGACTGTGTTAAATGTATTTGATCAATGATATACTCTAATTGCTCCCCCTATTTAAATGATTCCTCTCTACACGATGCTCCCCCTACATATATGCATACAAATAGAAATATACAAATGAGCCTAGATGCAAATGGAAAATTATTTGACCTTTTGCTTGATTTTATTTTACAAAATCTAACTTTTCTCTCCCCCTTTTGTTATCAGCAAAAGAATAATAGTGTTAGAGAAAATAGAGATAGAGTGATCGATATTAATCCAACATTGAAACTCAAATTGAATATAAATATTAAACTTCAATAAAAATCAAACAAAAATCATAACTACCCTTGTTACGCGCATATTCCACTTTTAGAATGATGGAAATGATGTTCTCATATAAAATCATATAGTTGTATCTACTTGTGGTACATTTATATCAGGAATTTGAATATCTACTAATCATGTATAACGGTTAGGACTTTTAAATGAGATTAGTAGTATTCCAATTTAATTTTAAAAATGAATTCAAGTATCTTCTAATCACGCATGACCGTGAGGACTTTTAAATGGGATTAGAATCAACTTGTTTATTTAATAAATCAATTTTGATATGTGTTCCATACATGCATAACCGTAAGGACTTTTAAATGAACATGGAAGCACATAACAAATTCCAAGTAATTCACCCATGCATAACCGTGAGGACTTTTAAATGAGAGTGAATACTTTGGTATTTATTTATTTTTATTTAAAAAAAATATAAAATGAAAGATGAATGATCCCTGATTATAGTACCACATATCCACAAACTATATTGAATTTTTGATAAACAATGCTCGATAGAAATATGATTGAAATAGAAATGGTCATGGAATCTTTACCCAACAAAAAGTTTTTATAACTCTTGTTTGAATTCCTAAAGAAATCTTCCAAATATACTGTCTTGAGTAATGTATGTTAAATATCAACACTTATCACCTTTTCAATCACTATTTATCTTTTTGATAATTAGTAGGGAGTCGGATTAGTCAAAATTTGTCATTTAAAATCAAATTTTTTTTCAACATGACTAACCTGAAAATATGGTCAAAAATGATTTTTTCGAAGGGTTTATATGAGAAAAAATTTATGCTATATGAAAATTATTTGTAATGAAAAATATGCAGATATTTTCTTTGAAAAACGATGCAGTTACTAAATGTCTCACCATAAATCACGTTCAACTAGTAAGTTTTCTGTCAACTAGATTACCAGTATGATCTGCATCTGAATTTCTCTTTCACTTCAAAACATCACTAATTAAATTTGATAGACCAGAACATGAAGTGTGCATAAAAACTCAAACTCAATTTTTAACAGCATTCTTGTATTTGAATTGAAGTCGTGTAAATAATCAGAAACTGTGAATATAGAGTTAGCCGTATTATAACCTAAAGTATTATCATCCAACAAAACACTATGTTTAATCCAAACGTATATGTATGAAGCAATTCAAAGAATAGTGTTTTTGGCATAAATATAATTGGCCAACTATGTTGAACAAGTCAGAATCAAAAAATCATCATCTCTTTATCATCACATTATTGGCTGATTTAATTCAGAATACGGTGCAGATTATCACATTTAATATATCGATCAAATAAATATACCTTCACCTGTTTTATCTTTACGATAATTTTTCGTGGTTGCCCATTGTGATTCTGTCACCTTTGTATTAGGCTAAGGAACTTTGCTTTGTTTCCCGTTGTGTTTCTGGAACAGCCAAAATCCAGAGAACACTGTTGTTGTTCCTTAGCCTGCCACCATACCTACACGATGAAAGATTTTTGTGACCTATTTGTTTTTATAGGTCCATGATTGTTAGTGGCTGAAGCATTGTGAATAAACAATCCCTTTGGAACCCAAACTTGTTTAGTCCTTTTATTCTTGTTCCAATAGACATGAAATTTGTTTATAGAATTCTTAGGAGCCCAAACTTGTATAAATTTGGTGTTCTTGTTCCTATGACTACAATTTTCAACACGATGTCCAATTATTTCACATCGAGCAAAGACACTCTTACCTTTTGCATTATCATCAACTTGTGTTTTCCCAAAGCCCAGTCCTTTTCTGTTGTTAGCAGCAATTTGATTTCCCAATAACATGTTGAATGATTTTTCTCCTCTTGAAAAGTTATTCAGAGACTTCTCAAGATTTTGGACTTTGGTTTTTAGTATTGTGTTTTCAGTTACAAGTGAGGTGCATCTATTTATAAAATCCTTTTTCCTAGTGTCAATGGTTTCCTTAAGACTCAAGTTTTCTTTTTCAAGATTCTCAAAGCTATTCTTAAGTCTTGATAATTCTGAATCTAAAATTTTACATTTTTTACAGTCTAGGTTTTGAATATTTTCAAGTTCAGTTTCTAACCTAAAATTTTCATGAACAAGTTCTCTCCTATCAAATTTCAGTTTTTCAATTTTAGATTCAAGAGTATCAATTATTTTAGTAAGATCAAAACACATCAAAGCAAGTTCTTTATATGAATAGTCACCTACCTCACTAGATTCCTCTGAGCTTGCTTCTGAATCTGATTTTGCCATAAGACACAAGTTAGCCTCCTCTGAGCTATTATTCGAAACTTCCTCTTCTTCTTCATCATCCCAAGTCGCTGCAAAGACCTTCTTTTTCTTTCCTTTGTTGTTTTTGAGAAGTGGGCATTTTTGTTTGAAATGGCCAGGCTTCTTGCAGTTAAAGCACGTCAGTTCATTATCAGAATTGTCAGAATCTTTTGACCTATTACCACTTGTTTTCTTCTTGCGTGGCCTGAATCTTGATAATTTTCTAAGATTATTGACAGCCATTGCAAGCTCTTCAATTGGATCTTATTCTTCTTCATCGCTCTCTTCTTTGCTCTCTAAGGCAATCGTCTTCTTCTTTGTTTCGGAGTTGTTGCATTCCTCCTTTGCTTTTAGCTCAAGCTCATATGTCATCAAGTTGTCGATCAACTCCTCTATGCTTAGTTTACTCAGATCTTTCGATTCTTGTATTGCCGTGACTTCTGCCTCAAAGCTCATCGGTAAGACTCGTAGCACCTTCCTCACAAGCTCTACCTCAGTGAATACCTTCCCAAGCGCTCTAGCATTGTACACCAAAGTTGAAAAGCGTCCAAACATGTCCTTTATGCTCTCGCCTTTGTCCATCACAAAGTTCTCGTATTCATTGCTGAATAGGGCTAGATGAGACTCCTTGACTTGAGAAGTTCCTTCATATGTCACCTCCAAGGTATGCCAAATTTCCTGTGCAGTTTTACAATGAGAAATTCTATTAAATTCAGTCTTATCAAGAGCACAGATCAAAGCATTCATGGCTTTAGCATTTGTAGTTTTTAATTTCTTATCGTTAGCATCCCACCTATCCTTAGGTTTAGGAATCTCAGTATCACCAACAGTTATAGCGGGAGATTTATAGCCAGTTTCAATAATGTCCCAAACATCATAATCAACAGAACTAAGATAAATGCCCATCCTAACTTTCCAACAAGCATAACCATTCCCATTAAACATGGGTGGCCTAGCAATAGATTGCCCCTCAGAAAAAGCATTATTTGGTGGATTCATGACTCTAGAGTTAAAGAAAAATACCTCGCACTGATACCACTTGTAGGATCTAGATTAACACTAGAGGGGGGTGAATAGGGTTATAGCAAATTTTCTCAAATTAAACACAAAAACAAACTGCAGAAAAGTAAATATGTTGAACAGTAAATCACACACAAAATTTACCCAGCTTCGGCAACCCCTGCCTACTGCTGCATTCCCAGATTTCTATTAGAATTAAACAGTCTCCTGCTTACAAACACTCTAACAGACTCGCAACCCCTGCTACCGCCTATAGAGTTTTGCAAACTCGCAAACCCTTCTCACTGAACTAATCCTAACTAGACAGTCTGACACAACCTAAATCCTAGGTGGTGATTTACCAAGATTTGATTCAAAAGATACAACCTTAAAAGAGAATTTAAATTTAAAACAAACTTAAAAACAATTTTAAAACTAAAACCCTAATTGAAATAGAAACTAAAGCCTTTTTATAAAAACAAGGCCAGCCTAATTGTTATTATTCTCTAGCCCGTTCCTTTGTGATAATGGCGGCTCTGTTGTATCTTCGTTCGATCTGAATTAGGCTTCGTTCCCTTGCGAAAATTAGGGCTTTCTCAAATTCGATTCTCTGGTTTGTGTGTTGCTTTGCTTGACCGAGTGTGTTGCCTTGCCCGACGGAGTGTGTTGCTTTGCTCGACCGAGTGTGTTGCTCACTGCTTCTCTGATGATCGGCTGCTTGCTTCACTTGCACTCGTTCGCAGCTGCTCCTCTTGATTGTTTTGTGAAATTAGGGCTTGGTTGCTTCGAGATGATCGAATTCGACTTTTCTTCTGGTATGTTATTTGTTTCTTTCGCTTTCTGGATTGATTGCTTGAATTCGATTGTTCTTTTTGCACACCGCCTATGATGATTTTGGGTGTGGTATTTATATGGATTCCGAGACCCTTGAATTTGTTCGTATTCATTTACTTGACATCATCACTTTCCTAATTCTTGCTTTCCTGATATCTGTGACTTACTTGATGCACACGGTCTTGATTTTGAAACGTTCGATTTTCCTTGAATGATACGGCAAAAACTTTCCTCTTTTGATTTTTGACCTTTTCAAAGATACGTATTTGATTTTTGACTTGGTCATCTCTGCACTGTTGAATTTCGTTCATCCCTGTAGCATTGGTTTACACGGCATTGACTTCTTTGGCACTTTCTTTCTTTTGCACTTGAACCTTAGTGTTCTTCATACTATGCGTACATGCTTCATTTGATATATTCTCTGTAAGCTTGAGTTTGCATATTATTGTGGTTCATGTTTGCATCACTGGTCTTTGAGGTTTGTGTAGCTTGCACTGAGCATTTATGTTGTCCAGACATTGTTGAGTTCTTGGATTTCACTATACCACTGTTGCATCCATTTGTTTGACCCTTGCATATGCTTTCTGTAGTATTATGATCTTGAGACGATTGCATATTCCGAATGCACTTGGTCATTCATTGGTTTGTTTGCATATTTGTGCATGCATTGTCATGTTGTATACTCTCTGTATACATACTTGAGTCTTGTTCATATAATTCATTGAGATTGTAGCTTGCTGTACATATGAACTTGGTGCATTGCTTCGAGTTGTATTTACACCACTTTCTGTTGCAAACTTTTGTTTGCATATATCAGCTGCTTGACCCATGGTTGTTACAGTATTCATGTTGTTATGCACTTGTCTTCTGTTCACTTGTATCAGTTCTTCGCCAGGCTTGAGTTTTGCATTGGTTTCACTGGTGCATTTTTGATTATCACTGAAGTAGTCATTCTTTGTACTGCCTGATTCTTCTGGAGTTTCAGTTTGGATTGTATCATTGGTGTTTCTCACTTGATGTTGAATTCACTTGATACTGTCACATGCTACTTGGTCGCCACTTGATGTTTGTAACTTGGTTTGTGTTGTTTCTGTATATTTGCCTGAGTCACTTGTTCATATTGCCTCTGTACACTTGTTTCTTCCCTGACCTGTTTGCAATTGAAAACCTGGTCTGGATTTGTGGTATTTGCATTTGAGTTGTTGCTCCATGTACTTGTAGTTGTCAATTATTTGTTGTAGTCCTGTTAGTCGAGCTTGCATATTTCACTGTCACTGCTGGAGTTGTTGTACACTTGTGGTCTTCATTTGCACACTACTATGTTGGTGGCAATCTTGTACAACTTGTATTTGCACCTGCTCAATCCAAATTTCACAGTTGCACTTACTCCTCAGTTTTGCTTCTGCACTGTGTCTTGTTGTAGCTGGACTTGTTGCATTCATGTACACCGCATAGTAGTCTTGTGATCTGTTCTTTAAGTCAGTTGTATTGTTGCAGTGGTTTCTTGATGGTGCACTGTCACACTGTCATCTAGATGCATTCACATTGTCACTTGTAGTTTGCTAATTTTCTTTGGTGCACTGTTTTGGTTTTTCTGTTTGCATGCTTGCTTTTGTTGGCTGCGCACACGAGTTGGCGAGGCAGTGCACACGTGTATAAGAGTACACGTGTGTATTGCAGCCACTCATGATTACCTGTCCCCGATAAGAATACAAGTGTATACGGTGTGCACGGCCTTGTGGCATGTACAGTGATACACTGTGCATGTCACATTGTTCGTGTATGATGAATTCAAATGTAAATGATGACGAACAACTCAAATAACTAAGGCAAATAATATTTTCAAAAATCCATATTTTATTTTATATTGCAAAAAAATTTCTTTTTCAATTTTACTACGTTAGTGAACATTTTTACAGATTGCTCAGATGCTGGATTCTAACTGGAATGAAGTTGAAGATAAACTACGAGTGTGAGTGATATGTAGTGAGAAATTTATGTAAATTGAATTGTGATGTAATTAGAATCAAAATTACATATGTATAGTGAGAGCTTGAATTTGTACTATTCAAAATTGTAATAAATATTTGTTTGAATAAAATTTCTGTTTGAATTCAAATTCTGTGTAATTTATTTTATTCAACAAATATTTATTTAATCTATGAAAAATAAAATAGTACATTAACAAATACATTTAAATGAATATATATATATATGTTTATTATCATCAAACAAAAATCATATAAGCGCATATTCAACAAGTTCGGCTTCATGTTCCATAACCACTGGCTTAACTTAAATATTTACGAACAAATTGTAGATTTCCACTCAAAGATTTTCACAAGATTTTCAATCAAACGAGTCTAAGAATTAATCGACAAAGTAAACATAAGCGTTTCATACCGCTTATTCTGCTAAATCGTTTAATTGGATTTCTCGAACGAATGAGGTAAAGGTTTATATACTAATAGATTAAAAATCGATTTTAAAAGCGAGTTTGATATTGAAAGTAAATGTTAAAATCATTTTGATGAAAGGGTTTGAATATTTACTACTAATATAAAAACCTTTGTATTTTAAAGTGACAAATCACAAAAAATGATTGCAAAAACAATCAATCACCAAAAATTCACATACGAAGGCGTGAATTAAATCCATAAAAATCGATACCGAATCCATCAAAATGGATATTCCCCAAAATCCCAAAAGTGAAGTCATCAAAGTCGATAATAAATGATAATAACAAATTGGATGAACATGAATCGAATAAAATTGGAAACCCAAGCAAAATAGGCAAATTTGGCCGAGGCAAGCAAATAAGTCGACTGAACCTGGTGGTCAGTCGGCCTATCTCTAAACTACGCCCATCTTCTATCCCTATCGTCACTAACGGCCTCTCACAATCCACCATAACTCCATATTTCTACAGCCAGTCCATCCATAATGTAATTCCAAACCCAACAAAATTCAAAACTAAGGAATCGTAAACAAAAGAGCATCCATGACTTAGTAAGTCCAAACCATGACAAACCATACACAGGCTAGTGGAGTCCTCAACAGGGTTCATCACAATCAAAAGTTGCCAACCATTTCGGATTTCAATCCCAATCTATCTACTAGGTCATTAGATATAAAGGAATTTGAAGCCTCCATATTGAACAAAACACATATAGGAACAACATAATTGGAAAGCATACTTTGAATAACGGTTCTCTTCCTCTTCTCCTTCATCAAGGGAGCACTCGATGATGTTTGGATATCCTCCAAAGCATATGCCTTCATCACCTGTTTCTACTTCACTGGCTCGGGTCAATTCTTTTGAACATGCCATATCTTATTGCAGTTGTAGCACTTCCTTCCTTCAGCCTTACAGTCTTTGTTAAGGTGACCCTTCTTCCTGCAGTTGTAGCAAGTACGCTCCCACTTTCCCTTCTTTTGGCCACCCTTGCCCTGCAGCTGTTTACTCTTTCCATTCCATTTTTTCTTGCCTTCACTATCTTGTTGCAGTTTTGGCTCCTCTTTAACCATGGTAGCAGATTTGGACTTGGAGTACAAACTCTCCTGACCAAGAGCTTTCTCGACAAGTCTCTGAAATGTCTCATCATATGACTCACCAATTTCTTCCCCAAATGATAGTCCAAACCCATCAAACACTTCTCATTCTTCCTCAACGGAGTGTCAATAAAATACATGTCATATTTCAACAAGCCATTGAACTCTACAACATATTTGAAGATAGACATATCTTCTTGCTTCAAATCTGCAAATTTTCTAAATAGTACCCATTTTTGAGCAACCGGATTAAACTCTCCTCGAACCTAGCCTTGAAATGGTCCTAAGTGAACTGATTCTCAGGCGTAGCAATAATAACCATGTTCCACCAGTTCATAGTTCACCTTTGAAGCTATCTATAGGTCAGCTTCCTCTTCATGGCATCATCTACTTCCATATCACTAAAGATACGTTCGCAGATATCCAACCAATCATGCACTTTGATTGCTGACTCCGTTCTAAGAAATGGTTTTCCTTTCAAAGTGGAGTTATCCTTACATAGCTTGGCGAAGTCATCCCTCAACATCTGCACCTGATCACCACCACCAACAATAACATTTGGGGTGACCACTTGGGAATTCTGCAGCATGTTCACCATCATCGTATTGAAGATGTCTTGCAAATCAGGGTTAGCAGCCCTCAATCCTGCTCCTTTCTGGACTTTAGAAATGGAGTTCCTCATAATATTATTTGCTAGTCCATTTGATTTGTAACAGTAATGATCAGTCTCTCATAAAGAAAGCCATATCAATAGTACTCGTGTGTGCATGCGACTTATATACTATACACGCACACACTATGATATAGTTTTGAAAATCGAAATATATAACAAGTACGCACTCTCTCGTATACACACACATATACACGCTCTCCATCTAGTCTAGGATGACAACTCCTTCCCTATTTCTACTGGACTACGGTATCAACTCAAGTTAATCGTGTAACTTAAGATCTAATACCAAATGTCAGGATCGCCCTACACCTTCAGCATCCAATATAACTAAATAGTGCGCTACTGTAGTGCCTGGCCGATGTAGGATATCATTAAGGGTTTGAAAAGAAATAATACATCACAGAACATGTTGTATATCTCATAGCGCATGGAATGAAACATAATATGCATCGTAGATATAAAACATGAGAGACAATAATAATTAAGTGAACCGAATATAAGGCATAGATCCATGGAGTTATACAACATAGTAATAGAGTTTATACAAAGCAAAAATAAACTCAAATAACCGTCTTATAACAATAAGCAAACAATGTCAAGGCTCCATAGTGTTGCACATCGGAATAAGCATAGTAATCCATATATAATATGAGAAAGCTCCATCTAGCTCATCCTCTGCATAGCTACATCGTCTCACCTAGTACTGCTATCTATTCTACTTATTTAACAGTACCCTAGATAAAAAGAAGCAAAGCATAAAACCTCGAGTTACATAAAAGTCTGGAATGAGTGATAACTGAATCTCAAAATACTATACAAGTTGATATAGTAAGTAATAAGGGTATATGAACCATACCTGACCTGTCCCTACAACTAAAGAGTTAGCACATAACAAACATAATATGCTACCCAACAAACATCATAAAGGCGTACCATAAACTAAGTACAATGATGGGTATCCAGGTATCCCTATACCGAATATCTATCTTTAATGACAATCCTATAGTGACAGACTAGGGAGGAAATAATCAAAGCAAACATAGCATCCATCTAACAATCCTTACCATCACAATGTGCATGGATATAAAATGACTCATATAGCACGATCATAAGCCAGAGACCCAATTGAATCTCTATTCCATGGTGCTCAATCCATGTCACTTCGTAAGGCTAGGAAATAGACCCATAACCATAAGTTCTAGGGTAATATATGGTCATAAGATCTGGACACGATCATAATCCAGGCTGTCGTCCCCACATACCCCCTCTACATGAGCACACATGAAATCTCCGAGTATCTACGATCCCTTTGCACATGCCTTTATAATGGAACACAATCATTATTTCATGCTACCCATCCCCATAGTGGAACGCGGTTATAATTCCACCCACGAGCTCTCCCCATTGAACTCGCCCTGTGGATCGTCACTTTGGTTACAATCATTGAGCCATTGTAATTGAAATCTAACTCTATCCACTATCGAGTTGCCACCATTGTAGGTCTATAGCTATAATGTCGAAGCATCCCAACATTGTCTCGTTTCTTAACCACGGTCTTCATCATCCTACTACATCGCCATTAAACCCCAAGGGAACAAACAAACTTACACAACCTGCAGAGCACACACTTCAACCTCTGGAAGTTTCATCACCTAACCGATCAAAAGTGCTACTCAGTACCGACCTAAACTACTCGGTACCAAGTGGAGTACATAACCATATTTTGAGTTCTTATACTTCCTTGAAGCCTCTCTCCTTCAAAGCTCCAACTTCCAAGTGATCAAAGCCTAACCACTCTCCTGGAAAGCACTCGGTATTGATAAAATCTACTCGGTACCGAATCCTATACTTAGCCAAATTTTCGCATTTGGCTTCTCCTTGTCAATCCTAGCCCCGACTTAAAGCATAATCATGTTTTCTTTAAGCCATCACGAGTCCTTCTAGTGCTTGACCCAAAGCATCCTCATCTCCTATCGAGTTAATTTAAACCGACCATAACCACTTATCATCGACCACTTTCCCCTGATCCAAACTTGATGCGACTTGAAATATAAGCTCCTCCCATGCTCCAGAGCCCCTCCTCCAAGTTTCATTCAATTTCGACCACTTTTTTGTTCGATTTTCCCAATTCGTCAACCTTATTTGTAACATCCCCCACTTCGAGTCTCGAAGATGAACGCCAATAATGCTTTAGTCATCACTGGAATTATCTTCCAGTGATGAAAGTGAGTTCAGTATCAAATACAACCTAAGTAAATAGGGCGGTAAATATTTTCATTACATTGAAACAGTCTTAATATTTATTACATACTTCTTCCCTCTAATCAACCCCTAAGTCATGCCCATGTAGGGGTCAAATAACAATAGAAAACAACATAGTAAAGAGTCAAGTCAACATATAATGATGCTGCTTGAACTCCTTGAAAAGAACGGAAACAACATCTTTATTTGCTGACATAGCCTCCTGCTCCATCTTTGATCTGCAATCTACAGCTCCTAATATAAACCTATCTAATCCCATAAACTCAAGCTACTCAAAGAGTACCCATGGGTTTATGGGGAAAACAATAATAAAAGTAAGGGTCGTACATAAAGGTTAGTGTGAATAATACTTACCCAAAACAAACATATAGTGAGACCACGTCGTACACCACATAATAGGTTTCCCCTCATTATCCACAACATCATAAATGAAACAAACATATTTTTCATAGTTCCCTTTTATTACTGTGCCTTATGAGCTCTTATGCAGTTCACATCTATTACTACGCCTTATGTGCTCTTATGTGATTTCCTGTTGGTACTACACCCCCAACGTTGTACCCTCATGGTTTCCAATTTAAATTAGTCTTTAGTCTTATATTGCCTAGAACCAAACCCAACAGTATCTTCTAGACTCATTCATTAAATTCAAACAACATAGATTCAACACCCTACAATTTTCCTTTAGATTCATTCACTAAAATTAAACTGCATAGTCTTAACCCCTACAGTTTTCTTGTAAATTTATTTATTAAACTTGAAATACGAAGACTCGTCCCCATGTAGTATTCTTTTAAATTTATTTATTAGTTAAGCTCTAGAAATTTATTTATTAGTTAAGCTCTAGACCATAAAGAAACAGCCGCCTATAGTCCCTGCCTACTTAAATTCTGGATTACTGTGAAATAGCTATCCGAAGTCCTCAAACATTAGTTTTGTCCGAACTGCATAGAATCAGCCCGTCGTAGTCTCTTGGAAGTTGAATGCCTCTCCTCACCTTCCTTGTTGTGTATTTGAGTGAGCATCTCTGCCTCGACATCAATAGCCTTTCCAACCCTAGCCCTAGCACGGGATTTCCTCCCCTAACAACCCTAGGCTCTCCTCGAGTCCTACCTAATTGTCATACAATAAGTTTCATTCCTACCTTTTCTTGGCAAAAAAGTACCCTGCCCTAACCTGTTAGTGCAATACACTCTTTACTTATCAAGGGGGAATTGTTGGCGTCAAAATTGGCCACCAACATCTAATTGTAAGAGTCACAAATCATAACATAATATATGTAGAGAATATATATGAAGAATAACCAAAATTAAAATGAAAGCAAGTAAAACATAGACAAAATTTATAGTGTTTCGACTAACTCTAGCCTACATCCACTCAGAACAATCCTTTTTATCATATTGGAATTTGATTACAGTTACATTCCAGAATTCCATAATAAAAATGGCAGAGTAGCCTCTAGGTAAAAGATGAAGAGAAGCCGATTGAAGATCTTTTTTTCGAAGCCAAGCCTACTGCATTTATAGGTGAAATCGCAGCTATAAGGCCTTCTCACCTACATTGGCCTACCATATCGATCGTTGAGCCCAACTCATCCATCTTATGCCGACCTGGAGCAACTCTATGCCGACTCGGAGCCACACCATGCCGACCCAAAGTAGAACCCAAAGCAAATCTATGCCGACCCGGAGCAACCCTACGTCGATCCGGAGCAACATAATGCCTACCTGAAGTAGAACTTGAAGCGAACCTTATGCAGACCCAAAGTAGAACCCGAAGCAAATCTATGCCAACTCGGAGAAACTCTATGCCAACTCGGAGCAACTATATGCTGACCCGTGCTACGCCTTTCTCCAAGTCCTACGTCGTTTATCCATTAACTATGCTTAACCCTAGCTTCATATACGTAATTGATTATCCATCCATCCATCTAAACCAAGTATATGATATTCCAGCTTCAATAATCGTGAAATCCGTTGGGTTAAATCCGCCTCTACACTACCTTGCCAAAAGGCGGGGTAACACTTTGCCCTCCAAAATATGCCTTAAGATAGGAAGACGTGTTTTGTATTGCCATAAGCCCGATGTTCGAAACCTATGGATGACCTGTAAAGAGATCAATGATCTTTCCCGATTGCTAGTAACGATCATTCGGGACCAGTAATAAAATTCGTAGCTGTCCTAGGTTGAGGATGATCGCATGGGATTAAGCGTCTGTTAGAGGCGAAATATGATCGTTTGAGATCGTATGCCGCTCAAGGAGAAATGCGATCGTTCGAGATCGTGCATGGTTTGAGGCGAAATGCGATCGTTCGAGATCATGTTCCATTCAAGGCGAAATATGATCGTTCGAGATCGTGTGCCGTTCGAGGCGTAATGTGATCGTTCGAGATCATGTTCTATTCAAGATGAGATATGATCATTCGAGATCGAATGCCGTTCGAGGTGAAATATGATCATTCGAGATCGTGTGCCGCTCGAGGCGAAATGTGATCGTTCGAGATCGTGTGTCGCTTGAGACGAAATGTGATCGTTTTAGATCGTGTTCGTTCGAAGCGATATGTGAATGTCCGAATGGGACTCGAAACTATAAATATTAGATTTCACATTCGAGTAAGTTTCAGAATCATTTGTTATGGCAGTTCATCGCCATCTCAGAGCATGCCTAAGGACCGTTCGCGATACCATACATGTGTAAGTGACTTAGCCGTTTTGGTGTAGGATTTATTGTTAGTTATTTAGTTCATGCTATCAAGATACGACAACCAATGCCCTTAAGCCGGGCAAGCTCCGATTTGTAGCGGATGATGATTGCTCATGTTCCATCACCGCTATCCATTTCCAAGCAAACCCATCAAAATCCATACCCCTAATTCCATGGGGAGTTGTGCTAATCCATTCTCCTTAGTCGAGGTTTTCCCCTAGTTGATCCAATCCATATCTAAGCCTGCTAATTTTTGCTACAAGTCCAAGATTCCAATTTTCAGCCATTCCAGCGTCCATTAGTGCTCTTCGATTGTCATTTCCATCCTGTCCCCGAGTCCGTGAGGGAATCCGAGATTATCCTCTTCCTAATGCGCATCCGAGCTCTGATCCATGCCAAAATTCCATCCATCATCTTGCTTACTTCTTTTTTCTGGTTCTGATCCTAGATTTCCTCATGTCTCTTTAGCCTTCTTTCCTACATAACATTCATCATTGTTTCCATCTTGTCCCTACTCTTTTCTTCTTGTCCATTGCCTAGCCATTGCTTCTGAAATCGAAGTTCCCAAGCTTTCAAATCCAAGATCCTAACTTCCAAATCCTTGAATGCAAACTTTCTCGGTGAAAGCACCAAAATGTTTGTATCAAAATTGGCCACCAACACCCAATTGTAAGTGAAAGCACCAATATCCAGTCACATATCATAGACAGAATATATATAGAGAATATAATATGAAGAATAGCCGAAATAAGAATGAAAGCAAGTAAAAGAGGGACAAGATTTATAGTGGTTCGGCTAACTTCGGCTTACATCCGCTCCAGAACAATCCTTTTTATTATATTAGAATTTGATTATAGTTACAATCTAGAATTCCAGAATAATAATGGCAGAGTAGCATCTAGGTAGAAGATGAAGAGAAGCCGAATGAAGATCCTTTTTTCGAAGCCATGCCTACTGTATTTATAGGTGAAATCTTGGCACAGGGCCTTCTCACCTACATGGGCCCACCATAACGATCGTCAAGCCCAACTCATCCATCCTATGCCGACTCGGAGCAACTCTATGCCGACCCAGAGCAACACAATGCCAACCTGAAGTAGAACCCGTAGCGATCCCAGTGCCGACTCGAAGTAGAAGCTGAAGAACCTCTATGTTGACCTATAGCAACTCTATGTCGACCCGAAGCAACACCATGCCAACCCGTAGTAGAACTCGAAGCCAACCTCATGCCAACCCGAAGTAGAACCCAAAGCAACTTTGTTCCAACCCGGAGCAACTCTATGTCGACCCAAGCTATACCTTTGTCCAATTCCTACATCGTTTATCCATCGACTATGCTTTACCTGGCTTCGTATCCATAATTGATATCCATCCATCCATCTGAACTAGGTCTATGATATTCCAGCTTCGATAATTGTGAAGTTTTTTGGGTTAAATCCAACGGTATACTACCTTACCAAAAGGCAGGTTAATAGGAATGCTTTCAAATTGTTGTGGCGTAGTATGCCTTTTTCATATTGCGGCATAGTTTAAAATCTTCCAATTTTAAATTTTTTGCTGCACAACATGTCTTCTACATATTGCGGCGCAAATCTATTTTCCTCTGGAAGTTCCTGGATCCTCTTGGCAAATTACTACCTCGTCCCCATTTATGCATTTTGCTTATAGAACATTAGGCCTCCACCTTAGTTTTGTAGTAAACAAAGTCTGACAACTCCGACAACGTCTTTACACATGTCACTACCCAATTCATTATGATTTCACCTTTTGTTATTGACATTGTCCTTTATTTTCCTTTCTAGCTTTTATACGGATCTTGTCTCTTATTTACCTAACATCTGTTTTACCATATCAGTTAATCACGAGAATCCGCGTAGTTCCCCTTTTCCCGAAATAGTACCCACCTTGTATTGGCTTATTTTCTTCATAGAAAACCTTGATAAAATCCCAGAAAGTTCATGGATAGTAATTCTAACATACTTTATTATTGATTTATATTTTTATGTAATTTCCTTATTTATTATTAGGTATTCCCCTTAAATAATTCCTAATAAATTATTTTGACATCGGAAATCTTTCCAACGAAAAACTTATTACTACAATCACGTTTAGAACTTCATGTAATTTTTTTGTAGCATTTAGAAATCACTAAAGTATGGAAATATATCTAAACATCACAAGTTCATCTGTTTTTCCCAAAACATACATTAAATTTTTTACGTGTTCAATAAAAATCCATATGAAATCCCATTTTATATAAAAGTATACAAAATCATATCGTAACCAAAAACTTGGGTACGATAAAATAGGATTAGCATTAATTACATAGATCCTTAAAATATCTGGCTTTAGTCATCTTAATCACTCTTTAGATCGTGTTTCCTTATCTTCCCTTTATTCACTCTCTTTAGGCTATCACCATTAATTTTCCTCTCAAGCTTTTATTTTACTTTTAGTATAATGAAATGAATGAATAGAAAGAGTATTGGTTATTATTCCATAATAATTTGAGCGTTGACCCTCATACACTTTTCGTTAAGTCGCTACCCCTTTTCATCTTATTTAGCTTATTTTAACCTTTTATTTAACTGATTAAATTTATCATAAATCATGGCTTATTGCATCTTTCATAACTACCTAAAATCACTAGCAAACCATACCAAAACACGACATATAAACATGAAATATCATCCATATACATCCATGCACATATGCAATTCATCAAATCATGATAACCATACAAATTCTAGCCTAGATCTAGCTTTTACACTAGTAACACGATATGATCAAAAAGGGTTGTAAAACCATTTAAAGGACATTTTAAACTATCCTAATTTTAGCCATAAACGTTTGGAAGAGTGTGATTAATGTTAGAAAACATTTTATCATCAGAATCACGTTAAAAACATCGTATTTAACTATATAAACATGCGTAGGATAGCGAGAGGTCAAGAACCACTCACCAACCACCCAAATTACCATTTTGATCCTTGAATCCGAGATGAATAGCCAAAAATCTGAATTTGCAAGCCTCAAAATGATAGATCTACTAGTCCATTCACTAATTACCCTTCTATAATGATTTGGCTAAGATTAGTAAGGAAAAGAGTTGATTTTTGAAGAGATTAAGGTTTGCAGAAGCTTAGAACTATTTAGAGGAAGATGGAAATGACTTAGATAAGTCCTTAAGTGTCATTTTCAAAATTCTAGAGTCATACGACCTAAAATGAAAAAAAATAAAAATATTTATGATCCTCCGATACGTAAAATATATGTTATTACATTTGCACTCCTTGCCTCGATCACTTCCTCGATTGCTTGCCCTAACGCCAAGGAGTACATGCCTTCATCATGTATTCATGTTGACACAAGGGATTACATATGAGAGATTGCTCCTATCATGTCCTTCACTTATTGCTTTCGGACGATAATCTCCTTCTAATAGCATGGGCACTGGGCTAGGGTGTTACGGGAATGCTTCTAAATTGCAGTGCAGTGCAGTTCATTTTCTTCCAATTTTAAAATTTTTGCAGCACAAGATGTGTCCTACATATTGCGGTGCAGATCTATTTTCCCCTGAAAGTCTTTGGATCCCTTTGGCAAATTACTAACCTATCGCCGTTTATGAAGTTTGCTAACAGAAGATTAGGTCGTCGTCTCAATTCTATACTAGACAAAGTCTAACATATCTGATAGCGTCTTTACACGTATCACCACCCAATTCGTCACGGTTTCACTTTCTGCTATTGACATTGTATTTTCCTTTTCATGTTTTACATGGATCTTATCTCCTATTTATTTAACACTTGCTTTACCATATAAATTTAATACTAGCATCAGTGCAGTTCCCCTTTTCTCGATGCAGTACCCGCCTTATATTAGCATATTTTCTTCATAGAAAACTTAATAAAATCCCAGAAAATTCATGGACAGTAGTTCTAATATACTTTATTTTTGATTTAGATTTTTGTAGGTATTTTCCTTTTTTTGTTTTTAGGCATTTTCCTTTAATAATTCCTAATAAATTATTTTGACATCGTAAATCTTTCCAACCGAAAACCTATTTCGAAAATCATGGTTAGAACTTCATGTAAATTTTTTGTAGCATTTAGAAATCTTTAAAGTAGGGAAATATATGTGAACATCTCAAGTTCATCTGTTTTTCCCAAAATATTCATTAAAATTTATAGATGTTAAATAAAAATCCATATGAAATCCCATCTTATATAAAAGCATACAAAATCATACCACAACCCAATACTTGGGCACCGTAAAATAGGATTAGTATTACTTACCTGGATCCTTGAAATATCTTGCTTTAGTCTTCTTAATCCCTCTTCAGCTTGTGTTTCCTTATCTTCCCTTTATTCGCTTTCTTGAGGTTATCACCATTAATGTTCCTCCCAAGCTTTTATTTTATTTTAGTCGAATGAAATAAATGAATGGAAAGAGTAACGTTTATTGTCTCACAATAATTTAGGCTTGGGCCCTCATATCTTTTCATTAATTCATTACTCATTTTCTTCTTATTTAGCTTATCTTGGTCTTTTAATAATTTAATTAATTAAATTTATCATAAATTACGGGTTTTTACAGTGTCCCCCCTTAAAGGAATTTTGTCCTTAAAATTCAATTAAGACACGACAGTGATTTCCAATCTATCCTATGATTACTCTTAGGCATAAACCCATCAATCCCCAATTCTAACATGTGCTAGTGTTATTCACTAATACGTTAATCAACCATAATGTTCATACATATACATAGTCTACATCAATACCATTCAACACATAACTCATATGCTAATCTAAAATAGAAAATTCCTAGTAGGTCCTCCTAGCCTTATCCTCTGTTTTCCACTTGTAGTCTTCTTGATCTGTGCTTCACTGGACACATACTAGCTTCACAACCTTGTTTTGAATCTGCTTCTCATCCCGTTCCACTATCTGCATTGGTCTGTGCACTTATGTCATATTTAGCTCTATGACCGGGTCTTCTACTACTCTGAAATTAACTATTGCATCCGAAACTCTAATGCATTTCTGTAGATGTGATATGTGAAACACATTATGGATCCCCACAAAAATGCTAGGAAGTTCTACCTTATATGCTACCTCCCTAATCCTTTCTACTATTAGAAATGGTCCTATATATCTGGGTGGTAACTTCCCAGTGATCTTGAAACACATCATGCCCCTCATTGGAGATACCTTCACGAACACCTCATCATCTGCAGACTCCAATTTCTTTCCTTTAGTGTTGGCATAACTCTTCTGCTCGACTATGCTGTTCTCATACTAGTTTGGATCATTTCTGCTTTCTTAATAGCATCCTTAACCTAATCTGGTCCTAACACAATCCTATCCTCTGCCTCCAACAAAAATGCAGGTGATTTACTTGGTCTTCCATATAACGCCTCAAATGGGGCCATCCCCATTCTTTTTCGGTAGTTGTTATTGTATAAAAACTCTACCAAATGTAAATAATCCTCCCAATATCCATCGAAGTCCACAAAGCAAGCTCCCAGCAAGTCTTCTAGGACCTTGTTGAACCTCTTGGTCTTTTCATCTATTTGTGGATGATGTGCAGTACCCATTCGCAACCCTATACCCAATATCTTCCATAAGCTATGCCGAAATTCACTAGCGAGTGATGGATCTCGTTCACTAACAATAGTGCTAGGTACCCCATGCAATCTCATTACTATGTTCATGTATATCTCTAGTGACCTTGGTGCAGTTCTTATGGCTTTCACTGGAAAGAAAGGGCACACTTAGTTAGTTTGTCAACCATGACCCATATGCTTTCATTCCCTGCCTTTGACCTTGGTAATCCATCTACGAAGTCCGTAGATATTGAATCCCATTTCCAAATAGGAATCTCTAAAAGATATAGGAGTCCACTAGGCTTTTGATGTTCTGCCTTCACTTATTGGCATGTAAGACATCTCCTCACATACTCAACCACTTCTACATCTCTTCCCAAAAAAACTTCTTTTCATATCTTGATACATCTTAGTACCTTCAGGGTGAATGGTGAACTTTGAACGATGGTATTCGTCAAATATCTCCTTCCGCAGTCCTTCTATACTCGTATCATACAACCTTTTACACTTCTATAATCAATATTCTCTATTAACACCAAACCCCTTAAGCTCTACTGCCTTGATCCTTGAGTCTAAGCCTTTTATTATATTGGCACAAAACTTATCTTCCTTCTACAGTTTAGCAATCCTTTCTACAGTACATGCCTTACTTCTAAACATGATTGCATAGTGGAAGTACTGCTCAAACCAACACTAGACTAACACTACACATTACATGTAGACAACATCTCCAAGATAGTGCACTCTTTTATCATAGCCAAACCAAAATTCTGCTATTTTCAACTTAGGGCATCAACTACCCTATTCCCCATCCCAAGAGCATACTCTATCTCGAAATCATAAGATACAAGAAACTCTAACCACCTCTACTGCCTCAAGTTCAGCTCTTTCCGTGTGAACAATATCTCAAGGACTTATGATCAATAAACAACTCAAATCTTTCTCCTAAAACATAATATCTCTAGATCTTCAATGCGAAGACAACGTCTACTAACTCTAAGTCATAAGTAGGATATTAAATTTCATGGTGTCCTAACTGCCTAGATGCATATGCAACCACTTTGTCCTTATGTGTCAATGCTGCCCCTATCCATGATCCTAACGCATCAGTATATGTGGCTATGCCCTCTTTTCAGGTACTGCTAACACGGGTGCATTCGTTAATCGATACTTCAATCCCTAGAATGTCGTCTCATGCTCCTGTATCCAAACAAACTTCTTAACTGTTCGAGTTAGTTTCATCATTAGTGAAGCTATACAAGGGAAGTCCTTAATGAACCTCCAATCATAACATGCCAATCCTAAGAAAATTCACACCTCAGTCACAGTGTTCGGTCTCTTCCATCCATTAACTACATCAATCTACGAAGGATCTACTTCTAACCCTTCTTCCGAGACTACATGGCCTAGGAACTTCACTTCCTTTCTCTAAAAATGACATTTACAAAATTTCACTTTCAGCTTATGTTGTCTCAACATCTCTAACACAAGCCTCAAGTGAATTGCGCACTCCTCTTCGTCTTTGAGTATACCAAGATGTCATCAATAAACACCAACACATACCTATTAAACTTGTCTCGAAAAATTCTATTTATCAAATCCACAAACAATGCAGGACCAATTGTCAGTCCAAATGGAATTACTAGCCACTTGTCAAAGGAATGCTTTCCTCTGGAATCTCAACCGATGGAACCCTAAAGCCAAGTCTAACTGTGAAAATACCATAGCTCCACTCAATTGATCATAAAAGTCATTAATCCTCGACGAAAGATATATATTCTTCACCGCTCTTTCATTCAACTTCGGATAGGCTATGCATTACCTTAAAGACCTATCAAATTTCTTCACAAATTCTACCGCCACTCTCCATGGTAAGCTACTTGACCTTACGAAACTCTTTCCTTGTAACTCTACCAATTGCTTCTTCAGTTCCTCCAACTCCTTCGAAGACATTCTACTTGGGGTCGACTAAATGGTTCGGTTCGTGGTAATAGCTCTATACAAAACTCTCCTGCCCTAGGGGTGGCAACCTCAAAATTGATTCAAACACATAAGCAAACTTCTGCACCACTCGCACTACTCCTAGTCCTTTCTTCTCCGAAGATAAATTAAACAAAAGACCTTTGCGCCCATTTCTAGACTCCTCCAAAACTACAAATACTTTTTGTTTTAGTCTGGGTGACTCAAAGTTATTATCCTTTTGGTGCGGTATATCTTAGAGCAGTAGCACTCTAACCAATCCATACCTAAAATAACTCCCAAACCTTTGAATCAAACATGTAGAAATCACATAAAAACTTACACTCACCCATCTTAATACCTATGTTAGTGCATCTTAATCCGAGAGTGGCATATCTCCCTATTGGATTTACTACACATATGGAAGTGAAAAAAAGGTAATTCCTAGCATAGTCTATCAAACAAGTCTTTAGCTATAAATAAATGTGCAACACCAGTATCAAATAGTACTCTAATCGAAATATCAGAAATCAAAGCCAAACCTTTCAAAACATTCCCTTTGCCGTTTCCCTCAATAGATGGTCCTTCCTTTGGTCCCTCTAAAGTATAAACATGTGCTTTAATCTCTGGCCAGTCCTTCTTTAGATGCCCTATCTTATTACATCTAAAGCACTTCACTCTTCCTTGATTCTTCGACGTTGGACACTTTGTGGCATAGTGTCCCTTCTATCCGTAGTTAAAACAAACAACCTCTGTAATATCAACCTCTCCACCTTTTCCCTTTTCCACTCCCTTCTTGCCCTTGGTGTATGGGGTATATTTCTTCCTCTATTTGGCTTTGGGCCTCATCTCCACTCTTCTCTTCTCTTGGTACATCCCATCATACCTTCGAGCTATGTCAACTACAAACTCGAAAGGAGATGTTAAATGAGCCATCACCTTATGGTCAAGACCCTAAACCAAACCCCTAATGAACTTCTCATTCTTCTTTACTAGAGTGTAAATAATCTCTCTGTCATAGTTAGCTAAAGAGTTAAACTCCTAGATGTAACCCTCTACTACAAGGTCACCATATTTCAGATTAGTGAACTCCCATAGTAGCACATTTTACCGAGACTCTAATATGAACTGATCCTCATACCTTTTTCTAAAATGCTCCTAGGTAATTTCCTCATCTGGGTTCTCAGTAATTACCATCTCCTACCACTCTAATGCATTCTCATGCAATTTCCTTGATGTCAGACTCCTCTTCTACACATTATTCAGGCCCAAGTCTCCAAATATGCGCTCCCAAACTCTAAGCCAATTTAGCACCTCAACTGCGGGCTTCATCCCCGTAAACATCTTCCATTCCAAGTTTCTATAGTCTTTATTCATCCTTAATAAGTCCTCTACCATTTCCATAGGTCTAAGCCCAACCGCCTTCGACCTATTCTCCCTCATCATGTGAAACATAAACTCCCTAAATAGAGCATTCACATCCATGCTAGCAATATTTTTGGACTGTGCAGCTCCCACCCTTACTACTCTGGGAACTCCCTCATATTCTCTCTATTGGTCAGCGTACTTTCAACCTTCCTTTTTGCACTTGCCTCTCCTATCATAACTCACCCAATCCATCTTGCCTTTCCTGTTAAGCAAATGTTCATTAGAAATTAGGAGAAAGAGAGCAAAACAAAATAGAAGGGTAGATATATCTTCCTATATATCTATACGGCAACATACAAATACGATATATGCAGTAGCATATCCCCTCTTTAGGGTGTTTGTTTTATTATAAGTACTACTCCTATTTTATAGCTCTATTTTACTTAAGTTTCCTCAAACCTATGCTCTGATATCGACTCTAACACCCCCCACTTCAAGACTTGAAGATGAACGTCGATGACGCTGTAGTCATCACCAATATTATCATCCAGAGAAAAAAGGAAGTTCCATATATTAAAATAGAGCCTAAGTAAATAGAGCAGTTAAATATTTCATTACATAGAGACAGTCTTAATATTTATTACATATATTTTCTCTTTAATTAACCCCTAAATCATGCCCATACCGCGGTCAAATTATAATAGAAAACAACATAGTAAACGTCAAGTTAACATACAATGATGCTGCTTGAACTCCTTGAAAACAGCGAAAACAACAACTTTATTTGCTAACAAAGCCTCTTGCTCCTTCTTCGATTTGCATATTACAGCTCCTTATATAAACCTATCTAATCCCATAAACTCAACCTACTCAAAAGAGTACCCGTGAGTTTATGGGAAAACAATACTGAAATAATGGAAACATAAAGCTTAGTGTGAATTATATTTACCCAAAACAAATATATAGTGAGACCATGTAGTACAACACATAATAGATTTTACCCTCACTATACAACATCATAAACGAAACAAACATAGTTTACATAGTTCCCTTTTATTATCGCGCCTTATGCGTTCTTATGGGGCTCACATCTTCTACTGCACCTTATGCGCTCTTATGCGGTTCACATCTACTACTGCACCTTATGCGCTCTTATGTGACTTCCTATTGGTACTGCGCCGCCAACACAGTCCCAACGTGGTTTCTAATTTAGATTAGTTTTTAGCTTGATGCTGCCTAGAATTAAACCTAACAGCATCTTTTAGACTCACATATTAACTTAAACTGCATAGACTCTACACCTTGCAAATTTCCTTTAGATTCATTCATTAATCTTAAATTGCATAATATATCACCCTGCGGTATTCTTTTAAATTTATTTAATAAACTTGAAATGCATAGACTTAGTCCTCTACGGTATTCTTTTAAATTTATTTATTAGTTAAATTTTGGACCATAATGAAATAGCCACCTGCAGTCCCTACTTACCCAAATTTTGGACTACCGTGAAACAACCACCCGAAGTTTGAATTCGAGTGAGCGTCCTTACCTCTATGTCAATAGCCCTTCCAACCTACCTCTGGCATATGAGTTCCTCCCTTAACAGCTCTGGGCTCTCCCCGACTCCTGCATGATTGTCGTGTATTAGTTTTCGTTCCTACCTTTTCTTGGCACAAAACCACCCTACCCCAACCTGTTAGCACAATACAACCTTTACTTATTAAGGGAATTGTAACAACCTAAAATTAGGCAATATAATAATTTGACATTAAAATATATTTTAAAAGTAATTCAAAATTTATTCAGAAAAAAGATAATTTAGAATTTAAAAAGAAATTTTTTGTTTTCTTAAATATTAACAAAATAAATATAGTTGTGATTTAATTCATGAAAACGAAGTGAAAAATGATTTTTATAAAAAAATAAAGCGATAATGAGTTAAAGTATGATTTAAAACACTTATATGGAATTTAATTGCATTTTTGTGTTTGAAATATAAAATTATACTAAATGCACATATTTGTTTTAATTTTCCACTTGCTTAAATATTAAGAAATAAATTAAAAGACTACCATTTTCTTTGCCTAATAAAACAAATGAGAATGATTACTTCTTAGAAATTAAGAAAGGGATTTACCTAATAAAATAAACCATGTTTAATAAAACAAATTAGCACAATAACTGGCCTAATAAAACAATAGTATAAAACCAAATAGTATAATGTCTTGCGTGTTAAAACAAAGTAGTATAAAACAAAATATTATAATGACTTGCCTAGTAAAATAAAATAGCATAATTACTTGCCTAATAAAACAAAATAGTTTAATTACTTGCCTGATAAAACAAAATGGTATAAAATAAAATAACATAATTACTTACCTAATAAAATAAAATAGTGTAATTACTTACCTAATAAAACAAAATAGTACAAAATAAAATAGCATAATGACAAGCTTAACAAAACCAAATAGTATAATTACATGTCTAATAAAATAAAATAAAATAGCACAATGACTTGCATATTAAAACAAAATAGTACAATTACTTGCCAAATAAAACAAAATAATATAAAATGGAATAGCATAACTACTTGCCTAATAAAACAAAATAGAATAATGACTTGCCTAATCAAACAAAATAATATAACAACTTGGCTACTAAAAAAAAAAATACTATAATTACTTTCCTAATAAAATAAAATAGTGTGATTATGCCTTGCCTATATATAAATCCCTAACCTTCTCTTTTCATTTCATTCATTCCCTCCCTCTCATCGTTTTTATTTTCCTTCATTAAAAGACTTCACCTAAAGATAAAAAAGAATGGGTCATTTGTGACTAACTCCATTGTTAATTCGATTTCAATTTTACTGATAGGATTTATAGAAGAGTATGCTCATAGTTTAATTTCTATATTAATTGATGTTGGCTTAGTGGCCTGTTTTGATTGAAATTCGGCTAGAAAATGGTTGATATTGTTGATGATTGATTAGTGAGTAAACATTATTTAAAATTCATTTTTGGTTGGTTCTTACCATGCTACTCTTAGATATACTTTGATATAAGTTACTACGATGGATTTGATACTTGAATATGCTATAAAATGTTTAATTATTTGCATATATTGTTATGAACGGTTGATCATGTATGTTATTTGCATAAAAGTAAGAATATTGTTCCAATATGTAAACCCCTTATTGACACCGGGTTAACGACAGTTTGACAAGACAATCGTCAGATTGGAATTGAATATATTAAAACCCTTAATCACATCGGGTTAATGACAATTAGGTGAGATTACTTTTGTATATACACTTGTGAAACATATCAAGTATTGTAATTTGATTAATGAATGCTATACTAGATAGAGATAGTATCCATTCCAGCTAGATTGATTCAGGGTAACACCCAGAGTGCTCTGCAATTAAAACCCCGCTAAGGCCCTACAAAATCCCTGCTATAGCCACAACACTCTTTGATCGCTACGCCTTTTCAATATAGCGCTATTAAATAGTATATCCGCATTAAACCCTACTATTTTCTGCTACACCCACTAAATCAAGGCTTTTTAGCATCCATTTTAGCAACATTAGTATAAAAATATTGATTTGACTAGTTCTCTTTTACACCAAATCAATAAAGTTAGGTAATGACCTGATTTTAAGGTGCAAGTGCACAATACTTGTTAGAAATCTATTGTAGTTACCAAATCCAAACAGTATAAATCTGTATATTAAATCTACAAAGTGTGTGTATGTGATCTCACGTATTCGTGTTGACACAAGGGAGTATATATGTGAGATTGCTCCTATCATGTCCTTTACTATATGCTTTCAGATGGTAACCTCCCTCCAATAGCATGGGTATTGGGTTGGTGCATTACAAAGTGGTATCAGGGCTAAGTTTTGAATAATCCGAAGATAGAGTCATAAATGTGCCATAGAGGAGTGATAAGTGGTGCACGCAAGTCTGGATAACCTGTATATTGGATACATAAGTGGAAAGATCTGCTCTGAACTTTGAGCGACTATGTGATTGATTGTCATCATATATTATAGGTATAGATTGGAAAATTTTCTTATCCATTTGTGATTTCTATCTATACTCCTCCTAATTTCTAATGAAGCCGTCTTTCACCACCCTAAAAGATTATGGTTAGACCTAGAGGTGATCATGTTGGTGCCCAGATTAGATTTCATAACAGTTGATCTACTAGCACCGGTCCTTCTAATGTAATGGTGACTATGGATCGGTGGATGGAATTTATAGGAGGCATGCAGGATACTGCAGTAGTTAGAATATTAAATCCTGCTCCGCGCTTAAACTTAACTAGATAATGTAGCGATTATGCTAGTCTAGGAGGTAAGCCATTATTTGGGAATGAAGGTCCCATGGGAATCCATATCTGGCCTAGAAACAGCGAGAGAATGTTTGATGATATGGCTCTTACAAATTTGCAGAAGAGGAAGCTCACATTTAGATAACAACAAGATGGAGCATTAGATTGGTATGATGCTATGACGTTAGAGATTTCTAAAGAAGAGATTTCATAGGAGCGATTCGGTGACATAATTAGAGCTTATTTTATTCTTGAAGCGGCCAAGGCAAATCTATTTAGGAAGTTTATTGATTTGAAGCAAGATAATATGACAATGCAAGGGTATGTGAATCAGTTTAATGCTCTATCTAATATAGGCCATCGTTAATTAGTACACCCTTAGAGATGAATGAGAAGTTTGTTGAAGGCCTAAGTAAAGACCTAAGGGATAGACTTCTAGCTTAGTTGTTTAGTTTATTTGAGGATATCATGGGCACAATGCTTTGTTATGAGAGAATTTATGAAGAAGATAAAGAAACAACAAACCTGGATGAACAACCAAGCCAAGGAGTGAAGTAAAAATTCTTGTATCCTATGAAAGGACCAACGATTCAAGTAGAAGCAATTAAGACCCAATCCTGGATCTCAGCAAAAGAAGAAGATTGATAGATCCTAGATTGTGTGTTACATTTATGGAGTCAAGGGACATTTCACAAATAAATATTAGAAAGATCAAAATAGTGATACTAGGAAACGCTTCAACTATAATGAGATTGGCTATATCATAAAGGATTACTTAGAGCCAATCAAGTAGAAACAGAGGAAGTTATTTGCTATTAAATCCGCATACCCATTAGCTCAAGCAAAGGGAAAAGCATCCATTGTTCTTAAAGGTATGATTACGATAACTAATATATCTGTATGAGTTCTTTTGTGCTTCACATTCATTTATTTCAAAAGATCTAGTGGAGAAAATAAAGCTAGATTATACATTGCTAGTAACATCACTTGGGGTAGTAAATCCTATAGTGATGAAATGCTATGTTTTGATTGTTGATATACATGGATACTCCATTGTATGAAATTTGAATGTTATGGTCATTCGGGTTTTGGAATTTGGGAATAGTCTAGCTTAAGCAATATGATGCTCACTTATTTTATGCTGATCAAGTTATTACTCTGAAGCATCCTGATTATAGAAATCATACTGCATTTGCCATCAATGCTTTGAAATTCAGGTCTTGCATTTTTCTTTATGCTATGGAATCTTAAGAAAACGAGGTCGAGAAGATTCCAATCGTGAGAGACTATTTGGATGTGTTTGACCCTGTGGAAGGATTACCCTTCGTAGAGCTAAAGAATTTCGAATACATTTAATTCTTGGTTCTTATTCTATTAGTAGACCTCCTAGAAACATGTGCCCTACTAGGATGGAATAATTTCAAACTCAATTAGAAGGACAAGAGCAGAAGAACTAGATTAGATCAAGTAGTTCGCTATAGGGTGCAACAACAATATTAGTAAAGAAGGCGGACGGATCATCGATGTACACATTGATTTTAGAAATTTGGATGAAATAACGATTACAAATTGTTATCCATTACCATGGATTGATGATCCTTTTGATTAGCCAACTAGAGCGAAAGTTTTCTTACAACTTGATTTAGCTACTGGTTTTCAATAATTACGAGTACTACAAGATACGGATCTTATGAGTGGCCAGTTTTGCCTTTCGGTTTGACGAATGCACCTGCTTATTTTGTTGACTTAATGAATCAAGTTTTCTGTAGTTATTCAGATAAATTTGTATTAGTATTTATTGGTGATACCATGGTCTATTCAAAGAGGGAGGAAGAGCATGCAGTATATTTAAGAATTATCCTAGAAACATTGAGATCACATCAGTTCAAAGCTAAATTCATAAAATGTCACTTTTGGCATAAAGAAGCGAAATTTCTTCGATGTATTATCTTCGATAAAGGTATTTCTATTGATCGACAAAGATTGAAGTTTTTCAGATGTGGAAGAGACTGGAGCTAGTTACAAAGATTCGCAGTTTCTTAGGATTGGTTGGATATAATAGGCATTTTATTTAAGACGTTTCAAAAATTTCAACTACTCCAACCCATTTGATGAAGAAAGCAATAAAGTATAACTGTCCAAAGATGTGTGAAACAACATTTCTAAAGCTAAAACAATTATTATCCCATGCACCTATTCTAATAGTACTTGATGGTAATAATGATCATGTAGTATATACAAATCCCTACGGGACTGGTCTTGGAGCTGTGTTGATAGCGATAGGGTCATATATAATGCATCAAGACAGTTAAGACCAAATTAAACTAGATATGCTACTCATGATCTAGAGCTAGCAACAATAATATTTTCTTTGAAATTATGGAGACATTATCCGTTAAGAGAATGATTAGTTCTCTATAAAGATCATAAATCCTTGAGATACTTAATTTCTTAGAAAGATCTGAATATCCGACAACAAAGATAACTTGAATTTCTAGCCACTTGTGACTTTGTGAAACAGTACGCTCTAGGAAAATGAAATACAGTGGCTGATGCTCTTAGTCAGAAGCAGCAAGCCATGGTTTTCATGATGATCGCTGAATGGAAAGATTTAGAGTGTTTAAGTTCTTGTAATGCTCAGTTAGAATGATGGATGATTCATCCGCTATGTTGGTTGGCGTTCAATTTAAACCAAGCTTAGTTGATAGAATTTAAGCTAGTCAGAAAGATGATCCTATGCTGATTGTTTGAATTCAGCAGTTGTAGAATGAAGAAATTAACGATGACCTGAAAATGTTTGATCTTGACTCGAATGGTAGCTTACAGCCGAAAGGAAGGCTATATGTTCCTAACATAGCTGATCTAAGGAAGGACGTTCTTGATGAATATCATCGTTCCATGTTTACTATCCATCCAGGTGGATCGAAAATGTATAAAGATACGAGGCACATGTATAATTGGGAAGGTATGAAGCAAGATATAGTAGAATATGTGAAGAAGTGCACAATATGTCAGCTATTAAAGGGAGAACATCAGAAATCCAATACTTCAACCATTAGAAGTATAACAGTGGAAATGGTATCGGATTTCTAGGGACTTTATTGATGGGTTTCCACATTCAAGACAACAAAATGAAAGCATTGGGTGATAATCGGCCGACTCACTAAAAGTGCATATTTTATTCATGTTTCCTCGAATCGAACAGTAGAAAGCTTATCCAAATTATTTGTTAGACATATTGTCATACTGCATAGAGTGACCACAGTATAGTTATTAATCAAGATCCACTTTTCACTAGCTATTTCTGGCAGAGTTTGGAGAGTGCCATAGGAACAAAACTCAATCTCAGTATGGCCTATCATCCATAGATGTATAGACAAACTGAACGAGTCAATAGAGATGTAGAAGACCTTGTGAGAGCTAGCATTGTAGAATATAATGTTTCTTAGGATGACCATCTTCATTCAGTAGAATTCTCTTATAACAACAATTTCCAGTCCAGCATTGGCATGGCTCCTTTCAAAGCTATTTATGGAAGGCCACGTCGTTCTCTAGCTTGTTGGTCGGGAATCAACGATAGACTAATAATAGGTCTAGATATGGTGTGAGAGATGACCGAGAAGATCAAGTTTATCAAAGGTCTTACAAACACTACTCAGTCTAGATAGAATAGTTATGCTGACAAGCGTAGAAAGGACTTAGAGTTTTCAATCGGGGATTGTGTATTTGTAAAGATATCTCTGATGAAAGGAGTAATAAGATTTGGAAAAGCTAGGAAATTAGCTTAAGATGTATTTAACCTTAGCCAATTATGGACTGTATTGGAGCTTAGCATATCAAATTGATTTACTTGCCTATCTATCAGAAGTACACAATGCATTCTATGTGTCCCAATTGAGGAAGTGTGTATAAGATGATGATACTATTCTTGAACTAAGACAACTTGAGGAGGTGGAAATTGAACCGAACCTTACTTTCACCGCTGAGCCAGCATGGATTATAGACTCAAAGGTGAAATGATTAAAAAACAAAGATGTTCCATTAATAAAGGTTCAATGGTTAGAATATGTCAAAGATTGTATACGGAAGACCGAGGAACTAATGATACAAACACATCCTAACTTATTCTCTACATAACCAAGTCCGATTTAAAAATAGCTATGTGTTTAATTTTATTTATGTCATGGATGATCAAATGTTTTGGTTGTTTAATTTTTTATTAATTAACCTTGTTTGGAAATTTTAGAAATTGCAAGGACGTAATTTTTTATAAGGAAGGAAATTAGTAACATTAGATAATATAATGATTTAACATTTTAAAATATTTTGGAAGTAGTTTGAAATTTAATCATTAAATAAAAAGATAAATTGGAATTTAGAAATAAATTTGTTATTTTCTCGAATATTAATAAAATAAATATAGTTGTGATTTAATTCATGAAAATGAAGTGAAAAATAGTTTTTATAAACTAACTAAAGAGATAATGAGTTAAAGTACAATTTAAAATATCTATATGGAGTTTAATTGCATTTTTGTGTTTGAAATAGAAAATTATACACAAATGCACGTATTTGTTTTAATTTTGAACTTGCTTAAATATATAAGAATAAATTAAAAGACTATTAATTTCTTTACCTTAAAAAACAAATGAGAACGATTACTTCTTAGAAATTCAGAAAACAATTTTCCTAATAAAACAAAAAAGAATTATAAGCCTTACCTAATAAAACAAAATAACATAATAACTGGCCTAATAAAACAATAGTACAAATTGTATAATGACTTACCTACTAAAATGAAGTAGTATAAAACAAAATAGTACAATGACTTGCCTAATAAAAATATTTTATTTACTTGCGTAATAATACAAAATGATATAAAACAAAATAACATAATTATTTGCCTAATAAAACAAAATAATATAATTACTTGCATAATAAAACAAAATAGTACAAAACAAAATAGCATAATGACATGCCTAACCTAATAATTAAAAAATATAATGACTTTCCCCATAAAAAATACTATAATTACTTGCCGAATAAAAAAAATAGTATAATTATTTGCCTAAAAACAAAATGGTACAAAATGAAATAACATAATTACTTGCCTAATAAAACAATATAGTTTAATAACTTTTGTAATAAAAAACAATACAATACAAAATAGCATAATGACTGGCCTAATAAAATAAATAGTATAATGACTTTACTAGCAAAATAAAGTAGTGTAATTAGTTGCCTGCAAAAAAAAAATAATATTAAACAGAAAAGCATAATGACCTGCCTAATAAAACAAAATATCATAATGACTTGCTTAATAAAACAAAATAATATAATTACTTATTTAGTAAAATAAAACAGTATAATTATTTTCCTAATAAAAAAAATAGTGTGATTGTACCTTGCTTATATATGAACCCCCAACCTTCTCCTTTCATTTCATTCATTCCCTCTCTCTCATCATTTTTCTTTTCCTTCATTAAAACATTTCACCTAATGATCAAGAAGAATAGGTGTAACACCCCATATTTTTCGTAACATTATTTAGAACATTTATTTAGTTAAATAAAATAAAATAATGTAAGATGATTAATAGATTGAGATTTGGTTTAACCAAGGGTAGTCGTGCCATGTTAAATGTAAAACAAAACAAGATAAAATGAATAGAAGTGTTAGGAAATATGGGAGAGCAAAATAGAAAAATGATAAAACTTATACTCTAAACCCTTAGGAATTCAAACATATGTTCGTTCCATTTTCTCAAGAAAAAATATTCTAAGTTTGGCCACCATTTTCAATCTCAAGAGAAGATAAAGCTAAAATTTCAAAATGAGGAAGTAAATCAACTTGTTCAACATCAAATCTTAAATCTTTAATCACAAAGTTAAGGTGAATGAATACTACATCCCATTTTTCTTATAGTTTTCGGATTTAAGGTTAAACCGAAATGATTTTGCATGATAATGTCAAGTTTTGGATGATTGGAAGTCTATGTATATTTATTGATTATTTATACATGTTTATATTAGTTTTTACGATATGTTTGATATGAAAACCCTATTAAGTGACATCCAAATGCCTTGCGAGTTTTAGTGTAGATCGAAAATAATATTTTAGAAACGGATTTCAATTTTCATAATTTTCTGAATCATGGTGGATTTTATATAAATTTTTTAGAGAAGAATTTTTTTATTGGGTTATAAATTATTTACGGTAAAATAAATAATTATTTGGGTCCGAAATTTCAATATGTTAGAAAACCTAACGAAAAGGATTTCTAAAATTTTTAGAGAATTTTCCTAAGTATTTTGATGAATATGTAAAATTATTTAAGGTATGGGACTTAAATGTTTTATATACTTTATTAAGGAGAAGGGGTGTTTTGCAAATGACTTAAAGTAATTAGCTGGTTCCAAAATACGCTGCACTTTTAGGTTGGTAAAGAAAACAGGCAACCAATCCAAATTTTACACATAAAGCAGGACAGGTGAAAAGAACTATTTATTTTAGGATTTTAACTATTTTATTGCTTTCAGCACCTACTTCCGCCTTGGTCGGCTCTCGACCAAGTCACTCCGCCCTCAACTCCATCGAAACCAATGCACCTGGTATCAAGAAATTGGTACGTAGTGAATTGGATAGAAGGCAAAAGGTATGTGGTCGAAACCATAGGTTCCGAAGGGGTTGAAGAGTCACTTTGTTTTTAAATTAAAATGCTCCTACTTACATTCACTTAAATGACTTTCGACTCAGTTGACTTTCGACTGGGTCAATGGATTTAAAAGTGATGGTTTCGAATGGGTTGCACTTAAGCTTTTAAATGTTTGCTTTCGACTAAGCCATAACCCCTAGCTGTCGCCTTACTCCTTTCAAAGTCAATGGCTTCAGAAGGTAAATTTAATTTTAAAAATCAGCCACTTCTCCAATGCTTTCAAAGGAATGTTTTCAAGGCCATCACTTCTTTACTTAGGAAATAGTTTTGGAACAGAAGCTTTCAACTTAAATGTTTTAAAGTCCCTTTTTCTATAATTGAAGTATAAACCAGATGGTTTCGAAAGAGAAAGTTTTAATGGTTTCAATAGAAGTGTTTCGACTTCAATGGGCTTTTTATCCTTTACACTACTTAAAGGCATAATTCAAAAGGTTTCGGCCGAGATGGTTTTTAAAAGTTTTGAAGTAGTAAGCTTTGAATGGTTTTGAAAAATTACCACATGTTTTAAATTGAACCCAAAGGCTTTTGAAGGGTTAGTATTTTAACGCTTTTGAAAGAGTTTTAATGAACGGTTTTTTAGGGGTGGTTCCCCAGGGTTTCGAAGGGGTCGAAAGGGAAAGTTTTCCTTTATTTTCGAAGCTTTCGATGAAAAGAAAGGAAGGGTTATTCTAATATTTTCGAAAGGCAACGTTTAAAGGTTTTAAAGAGTAATGTCTATTATTTTGAAGCTTTCGGAGAAATGAAAGGAAAGGATTTTCCAATATTTTCGAAAAACAAGGTTTAATGGTTTCGAAAGGGGTAAATGTTTTCATCAACAAAGGGTTGAGTATTATACATACATACATACATACATAACATGGAAAGGTGATTTTGAGTAAAGCATAGAGAATATGTATTTTCCTTGTGTATATGTGATTTAAAGATTTAAATCAATTTGAAAGAGTTTTTCAAGAAAAATTTAAGGGAAGTTATCCCTAAGTAAAATGATTCAGATATTAGAATACCGAATGAGACTGATATAGGGTCGCGCCCAATACATTAGCTATTGGCGCCAGCTAATTTAGTCCAAAATTCTAATGTATTGGGCTTTGTCACAGGTTAGACTAAAATTATGATTACATAAAGAAGGGAATACATGTTTTTATAGAGATAGGTTATTGGTGAGCCCGGAAAACCATTAGGATCAGAAGACCCTGGAAGGTGTTAAGTTAGAGACAGACTGTCCAAAAGAGTAGTATTTAACAGATAGATAAGGACAGACCATCTAGTTGAGGTGTGTCTGACAGATGTTAGATAAATTTTGTTATTTTGTATGGCAGGCCCGAGACTGCCAAAGGTTAATAGTAAGCCAAATAAAACTATAGTGTTCAGACAGATAGTCCATTTTTTACCTAATATGTATGTTTACATAATAATGCTTTATAGTTTTAACCAATTTTGATTTCAATGCAAAGGTTCGCAAAAAAATTGTTTTAAATGGATGTTAGTGAGGGGAAACCTGCTCTGCTGAGCGGCATGGTCTCATTTAACATTAATAACCGGAATGTATAGTATTATTCACAACGGGCTTTATGTCTGACTCGAAGTTTATGTTTTCCCCTTAAATGTTTGGGTGCTCAAAATTGATTTGAGTAGGCAAAGGGTTGAGGTTCTTGCAGATATAGTAGAATGACAAATAAAGCTGCCTAAGGAGAGTAGGAGGCTAGCAGATAGCTATTTAGTGTTGTAGTTCTTTGTTTTGTGTTTTTTTCGTAGTGTATGTAGCAAGTCAATTATGACTATGTGACTCTAATTATCCAAGGGGCATCTTCATATGTCGCTCTTGGCGTATTTTGTAATAAGTTTATTTTATCTTTGCCTGGGAAAGTTATGGGATTATGCAATCTAAATATGGAACATCTGCTTTGAAATATAATAGAAAATTGTTGTTTTGAAATCTGTGATTTGTTTCATATTCAAGTGCTTCTGATATTATAAATATCATTAACATACCCGTATTTAGTCGCCGAAAGTTAATACCATAGACGACTGCAGCATCTGTAGCGCTTAGCTTTAGGCCTCTAGATAGGGGATGCTACAACTTGGCATTAGAGAATAGGTTTATGAAATACTTTAACTAAAAATGAGTTTTGAAAACAAAATCTTTAGGAGTTAGAGATAGGATTGGGGTATGGGATAACGCTATAGTAACGTACTTTTATTTGCTATTATAAATATACGCTTTATCTCTAGACTCCTAGCTTTGTTAGGCTATTCTTCTGTATCTCATGAGGCTTGAATACAGACATGGAAGGAAGAAGAGGCAGAGTAAATCTTAGAGGAGAGAGCACCACCACAAAGGGAAATACCTGAACAAATGCTAGAATTAGTCAGGCTCAGACCGAGAATGTTGGTGTTGGGGTTCCCTAAGTAGACATGGGAGCCATGTACCAGTTTTTCGTAAACATGATACTAGATGGAATCGCAGTTGGAGTTGTTGGAGTTAATGCTGCTCGAGGAGGAGTTCAGGAAGCTCTGATGGTTAGTCAGTGTGTTAACTGGAGAAGAGACTATACTAGGCTAGGAGGAAAAACGTTTATCGGAATGAAGGATGCTATTGAAGTAGAAAACTGGCTGCTACATTGTAAGAGGGTTTTTGCTGACCAGGGCTCAATGACAAGTAGAAAAGAAGACTTGCTACAAGATAGCTTCAAGGAGCTGCTTTGTTTTGGTAGAATACTATAACTACTGGCGTGGATGAAGAGACTATGACGTGGGCGGAGTTCAGGAGGACGTTTCAAGAAAGGTTTATGTCAGTAATGGCATAGTCTGTCTTGGTCAGGGAGTTTGCAGAGCTGGAACAAGGAGAAACATCAGTTCTGGAATATGCTATTAGATTTAAAGAGTTATCCCGGTATGGGTATGCCACTGTTGATACAGTGTTGAAATGAAATGAAAATATTATTAGAGGTTTGAAGCCGGAGTTGGCCAGGGCTACTTTAACGCACATCAGAGATCCGTGTGATGTTGTGGTGGAAATGGCATTAATACATGAGGAGATGTTAACTTGTTTGGAGAAGAAGAAGGAGAAAGAGGTCCAGGTCGGACAGAGCCAAAAGAGAAAGTTTTTCCATAAAAAGAATGCTCAGAAAGGAGGTGTGGCAAAGAAAGGAACATTATGATCATGAGTGTCGGACGGGTATAGAAAAGAAGGCTGCTGAGAAGAAAGGGATCAAATGTTTTAACCATGATCAAATTGGGCATTGCAAGAACCAGTGCAAAGAGCCAACAAAAGGGGATAAAGGCCGGGTGTTTGCATTGGAGTCTGCTATGTTAAAGCCGACGGTGTAGGAGAAGGGAAAGGCTGTGTTAGGAGGTACGCTTCAGATCCATGATACATTTGTTAGCGTTTTATTTGATACCGATACATCTCAATCTTTATATCTTGATGTTTGGTAGATAAACTTAACCTAGAACCCATATATTTAGTTACTTTCTTAAGAGTTGCAAATTTAATAGGAGGGTGTGCGACACTTGGGATAAAGTGTGGCTACGTAGAGTTTGATTTGCTAGGTTACACCTCTGCTTGTAGTCTGCATGAATTTGATTTTGTTGGGTTCGGAATTATATTGGGTATGAATTGGTTAAGTAATTATGATGCAAGGATATTTTGCCTAGATAGGAAAATATCACTTAGACACCCAGATTGTAATAAACAGATAGTTTATACCGTAGAAAACCCCAGTTGTGAGGTGAATGCCTTGTTAGGTGTTATGGAGTTGAAAGATGAATTGAATCGCATTTTCTAGTTAGATAATTCGCATATGTGTTTGAACCTGTAGTTGGATTTCCGCCAAAACAAGCCATTGAGTTTCGGATCGATTTAATGCCTGATGCAAAACCAGTGAGAAGGCCGCCAAGCAGAATGACATCAAAAAAGATGAATGAGTTGAAAGCTCAGTTAGTAGATTTGGAAGGAACTAGTTTTATTAGATAGGCAGTTCCCCTTGGGGAGCAGCCACTATATTTGTTAAGAAGCCAAACAGATCATTAAGGCTATGTATCGATTATCGTAAGCTGAATGAGAAGACGATAAAGAATTGATATTCACTGCCAAGGATTGACAGTTTGTTCAATCAGTTGAGCGGGGCCAATATATTCTCTCAATTAGATTTGGAAACATGATTCCATCAGCTTAGGGTGGCCGAAGACTGTATACCTTTGTCGGCGTTCAGAACAAGATATGGGTAATACGAATGGTTCGTTATGCCGTTCGGACTCACTAATGCACCGACATTCTTTGTAGATTTGATGAACCAAATCTTCCGGGAGCACTTAGATAGATTCGTGTTCGTTTTTATAGATGATATTCTAATATACTCTAAGGATGAGAAGGAGCATGAAGTTCATCTTAGAGTTGTGATAGAAACGCTGAGGCAGCATCAGCTGATGGCAAAGTTTTCAAAGTGCCATTTGTGGAAGATGGAAGTGAAATTTCTTGGTCATGTGGTTTCAGAGAAAGGGTTGTCGGTTGATCTAAAGAAGATCAAACCCGTAATAATTGGAAGAGACCAGAAACAATAACTAAGATAAGGAGTTTCCTTGGATTAGCAGGATAATATCGGAGGTTTATAAAGGATTTCTTAAGGATTGCAGAGCCAATGACTAAGCTAACGCGAAAGGATGTAAAGTTTGTATGGGCCAATAAGTGTAAGGAAGAATTTTAGAGCTTGAAGCACTTATTGACCTATCAACCTGTGTTAGTGGTTCTGAAGGGGAATCAGGATTTTGTTATTTATACTAATGCGCATGGTATTGGGTTGGGAGCTGTACTAATGCGGAGGAGTAAAGTGATTGCCTATGCTTCTAGACAGCTTAGACTGCATGAGGTTCGGTATCCTATGCATGACTTGGAGTTGGCTGTAGTTATATTTGCATTGAAGGTGTGGAAGCATTACCATTTGGGAGAGAGGTTTGAGCTTTATACCGATCATAAGTCGTTGAAGTACTCGGTCTCTCAGAAGGAGATGAACATGAGACAACAAAGATGGTTGGATTTTCTAGCCGTTTATGATTTTGGAATAGAACACACACCCGTAAAATGAAATAAGGTTGTAGATGCGCTTAGTACGAAGCATCAGAATGTAGTATTAGCTATGATAGTAGAATGGGAGGACTTGGAATCATCATTAGCTTGTAGAGTACTATGGAGGTCCGAAGCTAGGTCTAGTGGAGAGTTTGCTAGGTTGTCTTGTTTAGACGTTCGACCAGTGCTGATCGAGAGGATAGCTTCTAAGCAGAGAGAGGATTCAGTTTTAGCCGAAAGGATTGGAAGCTTGAGGTAGAATCAGAGATTTATGACCTAAAGGATTTAATCTTGATCAAAGAGGATGGTTGAGAAAGAAGGGACGATTATGCGTTCCGAATGTAGAGAACTTAAGAAGGGAAGTTCTAAAAGAGTGTCATCGATCGAAGTTACGATTCACCCTGGAGGGACCAAGATGTATCAAGATATGAAGAGAAGTTTCTTTTGAGAAGGCATGAAGAGGGATGTTGGCTAATGGGTAAAACAGTGTTTGAACTGTCAGCAGGTAAAAGCCGAACATCAGAAGCCGAGTGGATTATTTCAGCCATTAGACATTCCAGTATGGAAGCGGGATTCCATCTCTATGGATTTTATTGATGGATTGCCGAGATCTAATAGAGGGAATGAAATTATATAGGTCATAGTAGACAGGTTGACCAAGAGCACCCATTTCATTCCGGTTAAGGCAAATAGAACGACACCTGTATTAGCTAAGTTATTCATGAAGAATGTGGTTAGACTGCATGGAATTCCTAGTTGTATTGTTAGTGATTGAGATTCTTTGTTCACTAGCGATCTCTATAAAAGTCTTGAGGAGAGCTTAGGAACCAAGTTCAAGATTAGTACCTTTTACCATCCACAAACTGATGCGCAGACGGAAAGAGGTAACAAGATCTTGGAGGACTTGTTGCGTACTACACTTTGGGGCATCGTGGGAAGACCACATACATCTAATCGAGTTTCCGTATAACAATAGTTATCAAACTAATATAGGAATGGCACCGTTTGAGGTTTTGTATGGAAGGCTATGCAAATCCCCGCATGTTGGTTTGAGACCGGGGATAGATTGATTCTTTGTCCTGATTTGGTAAAAGAAGCATAAAAAATATTTAGCTGATATGGGCGAGAATGAAGGAAGCTCAGTCTAGGCAGAAAAGTTATGCAGATAAAAGGTGAAAATATTTAGAGTTCTCTATGGGAGATCATGTTTTCATCAAAGCATCGCCAATGAAAGGTGTTATCGGGTTCGGGAAGATAGAAAAGTTAGCACCACGGTTCGTAGGATCGTTCCCTATTTTAGAATGGATCGGGAAACATGCGTATAGAGTAGAGTTACCGAGTAGTTTAACAGGAGCCCACAATGTTTTTCATGTATCTCATCTGAGTAAACGTGTTAGGGATCCAAACACTACTATGGCACTGACTGTGTTAGAGGATTTAGTAGTGGAATCAGATATGACTATAGTTAGGTAACCTATCCGGATAATCACAAGAGATGAGAAGAAGTTAAGGAACAAGGTAGTCGGATTAGTGAAAGTACAGTGGAGTGATGATGCTAGTGACTGTACTTGGGAGACTGAGAGCAGGATTAGAGACATTTATCATGATTTATTTTTATGGTATGTTTTATCTTTGATTGTTTGATGTGTTTCTTAGCGTAATTTCGAGGATGAAATTCTTTAAGGATGGGAGATTGTAACACTCCATATTTTTAGTAACTTTATTTAGAATATTTAATTAGTTAAATAAAATAAAATAATATAAGATGATTAATAAATTGAGATTTGGTTTAACCAAGAGTAGTCATGCCATGTTAAATGTAAATCAAAACAAGATAACATGAATAAAAGTATTAGGAAATAAGGGAGGGAAAAATAGGATAATGATAGAACTTATACCATAAACCCTTAGGAATTCAAACACACATTCATTCCATTTTCTCAAGCAAAAATATTCTAAGGCTGGCCACTATTTTTAATCTCAAGAGAAGATAAATCTAGGATTTCAAAAGAAAGAAGTAAATCAACTTGTTCAATATCAAATCTCATATCTTTAATCTCAAAGCTAAGGCGAATGATTACTACATCCCTTTTTCTAATATTTTTCGGATTTAAGAGTAAACTGAAGTGATTTTGCATGATAATGCCATGTTTTGGATGATTGGAAGTTTATATATATTTGTTGATGATTTATACATATTCATATTAGTTTTTATGATATGTTTGATATGAAAGCCCTAATAAATGACATCCAAATGCCTTGCAAATTTTAATGTATCGAAAATAATATTTTAGAAATGGGTTACAATTTTTATAATTTTCTGAATCATGGTGGAGTTTATATAAATTTTCTAGTGAAGAAAATTATTTATTAGGTTATAATTATTTACGGTAAAATAAATAGTTATTTGAGTCTGAAATTTATATATGTTAGAAATCATAATGAAAAGGATTTTAGGAATTTTTAAAGAATTTTCCTAAGTGTTTTGATGATTATATAAAATTATTTAAGGTATAAGACTTAAATGTTTTGTATATTTAATTAAGGAGAAGGTGTGTTCTGCAAAAGATTTAAAGTAATTAACTGGTTCTGAAATGTGCAGCACTTTTAAGTGGTAAAGAAAAAAGGCAACAGATCAAAATTTTACACGTAAAGCAGGTTAGGCGAAAAGAACTATTTTTTTCAGCTTTTTAACCATTTTATTGCATTCGACACCTGCTCCCGCCTTGGTTGACTCTTCACCAAGTCCCTCCACCCTCAACTCCGTCGAAACCAATGTGTCAGTATCAAGAAATTGGCACATAGCGAATTGGATAGAGGGTGAATGTATGAGGTCGAAACAATAGGTTCCGAAGGGGTCGAAGTGTCACTTTGTTTTTAAATTAAAATGCACCTGCTTGCTTTCAACTAAATGGCTTTCGACTCAGTTGGCTTTGGACTAGTCAAAGGATTTAAAGGAGATAGTTCGAATGGGTTGCACTTTACTTTTTAGATTTTTGCTTTCGACTAAGCCGAAACCTCAAGCTGCTGCCTCACTACCTTTCGAAGTCACTGGCTTTGGAAGGTATACTTAGTTTTAAAATCAACCACTTGTCCAATGCTTTCGAAGGATGGTTTCGACAACATCACTTCTTTACTTAGGAAATGGTTTCGGAATAGAAGCTTTCGACTTAAATGTTTTAAAGACCCTTTTTCTATAATTGAAGTATAACCCAGATGGTTTCGAAATAGATAATTTTAATGGTTTCGAAAGAAGTGCTTTCGAATTCAGTGGGCTTCTTATCCTTTCGCTCTACTTGAAGGCATAATTCAAAAGGTTTTGTAGCAGTAAGCTTCGAATGGTTTCGAAAAGTTTCCACGTGTTTTAAATTGAACCCAAAGGCTTTCGAAGGATTAGTATTTCAATGATTTCGAAAGAGTTTTAATGAATGTTTCTGAAGGGGTGGTTCCCCAGGGTTTCGAAGGGGTCAAAAGGGAAGGTTTTCCTTTGTTTTCGATGCTTTCGATGAAAAGAAAGGAAGGGTTATTCCAATATTTTCGAAAGGTAATGTTTAAAGATTTTAAAGAGGGACGTCTATTATTTTGAAGCTTTCAGAGAAAAGAAAGGAAAGGATTTTCCAAAGTTTTTGAAAGACAAGGTCTAATGGTTTCGAAAGGGGTAAATGTTTTCGTCAACATGGGGTTGAGTCATATATATATATATATATATATATATATATAACATGGCAAGGTGATTTTGAATAAAGCATAGAGAACATGTATTTTCTATGTGTATATATGATTTAAAGATTTAAATCAATCTGAAAGAGTTTTTCAAGGAAAATTTAATGGAATTTATCCCTAAGTAAAATGACTCAGGTATTAGAATACCAGAAGGGACTGGTATAGGATCGCGCCTTATACATTAGCTATTGGCCCTAGCTAATTTTGTCCAAAATTACAGTGTGTAGGGCTTTGTCACAGGTAAGACTAAAATTATGATTATGCATAGAAGGGAATATATGTTTGTATACATATAGATTATTGTTGAGCTTGCAAAACCATTAGGATCAGGTGACCCTAAGAGATGTTAAGTTAGGGACAGATAGTCCAGAAGAGAAGTATTTAATAGATAGATAAGGATAGACCGTCCAGTAGAGGTGTGTCTTACAAATGTTAGATAAATTTTATCATTTTGTCAGGCAGACCTGAGTTAGCCAAAGGTTAATAGTAAGCCAAAATACTATAATGTTAGACAGATAGTCCATTTATTACCTGATATGTATGTTTACATAATAATGCTTTACAGTTTTAACTATTTTTGGTTGCAGGATGAAGGTTTGCAAAAGATATGTTTAAATGGATATTAGTGAGGGGAAATCCATTCCGCTAAGTGGCGTGGTCTCACTTAACATTAATAACCAGGATGTATAGTATTATTTTTACCAAACTTTATGTCTGACTCGAAGTTTATGTTTTCCCCTTAAACACTCGGCTAAGCAAAATTGATTTGAGTAGGCAAAGGGTTGAGGTTCTTGCAAGTATAGTAGAATGACGAATAAAGCTACAGGAGGAGAGTAGGAGGCTAGCGGATAGCTATTTAGGAGTTGCAGTTTTTTGTTTCGTATTTATTTCCATTGTGTATGTATCAAGTCAATTATGACTATGTGACTATGATCATCCAAGGGGGCATCTTCATATGTTGTTCTTGGCGTATTTTGTAATAAGTATGTTTTACCTTTGCTTGGGAAACGTTATGGGATTATGTAATTTGAATATGGAACATCAGTTTTGAAATATAATGGAAAAATGTTGTTTTGAAATGTGTGATTTGTTTCATATTCAAGTGCTTCTGATATTATAGATACCATCAACATAGTCGTATTTAGTCGCCAGAAGTTAGTACTATAGATGGCTGCAGCATCTATAGTGCTTAGCTTTAGGCCTCTATATAGGGGATGTTACAATGGGTCATTCGGTGAGTAAACTGTTAATTTGATTTCAATTTAATCAATAGGATTTATATAAGATTATGCTTCTATTTTAATTCCTATATTGCTTGATGCTGGCTTAGTCACCTATTTTGATTGAAATTTGGTTAGAAAATAGTTGATATTATAATGATTGATTAGTGAATAAACCTTATTTAAAATCATCTTTGGTTGATTCTTACCATGCTACTCTTAAATATACTTTGAAATAAGTTACTATGAAGGATTTGATATTTGAATATGTTATGATACATGTTTGCGCCAAAATTGGTCACAAACCCCAAATAACGTGAAAGCACCAATATATGAATATAAATCAATAATATTCGAGCACAAATCACGGATCTAAGCAAACCAAACAACAAACAACAATCCAAGAATAACAAACAGAGAAACATGATTTATAATGGTTCGGCCATCTCCGGCCTACGTCCACTTCAAGAAATTATCATTTATTGATGTTCTTCGCTGGTTACAGCTGGTTACAATGAAGAATTTCAAGTATAATAGCAATGGTGAAGGGCGAAATTGAATCCGATAGAGTCTGGATGTTGAATGGCCAAAAGATCACTTTTCTATAGGCTTCAGGGGGCTATTTATAGGAGTAGGAGGTTGATGTCGCGCTCAAACTTCAGGAGACTACTTCTGGCACGTGAATGGGCCCACGCGATCGATCCCAGCAAGTTTCGACTCGACCCGTGATCGATACGGACCAATTTCGTATCGATCAAAAAACAGTCCAATTGAGCTGAAACTTGGCAGGAACTTTCTTTAGCTTGTACGTTGGCTCGTGCGAAAATTTCATAGCATTTGGACCTATGCTTTGTGAGATATGATCGATGCAAGATCACACTTTCCGTAGCCTATTGTCTTCGAATCCATGCTTTCGTATCCCTCCTGTTCGAATCAATTGAGGCACGTGCGTGCGAGGTAACATAGCGCGAGATTCTTGGATCGCTCCACCTTTTGTGCCGAGTTGAAGGAGTCTTATTCGCATCCAACATCGGAGCTGAGTTCATGTTGAACACTGTGCTGCTTGCATCGATAGCCACGACGCTCTTCGCATCGGTCATTTATAAGTGTTCGCATCGATCAATCGTTGTGCAATGGATTGATAAGAATAGTTAGCGTTCGATGGATGCGAACAAAGCCCTCACCATCGATACGAATAGTGCAAGACTGAGGTGCACAGATGGACCGACACGAACTGTTGACGTTTGGTCGGTACGAATGAGGCCCCTCGAGATCGATACGAATAGCATAGCTCCAGATGGGTTCGAACTATTCACCGAACAAGATCGATTCGAAGCACGATGAATACGAGTAGTTCTACACTGGTCGATACGAACCCGATGGATTCGAATAGCATGGCCAAGGTTCGACTCGAACAGATCGTTATCATGCCTTTGATCGAGTCGAACTTGATCGATTTGAGATTCGACTTCCCTTGATGCATATGAACAGTGTGTTCTTTTTCTAACTTGCATCGATCGTATCTCGATCATACGAACTTCGATTGACCTGGAATTTGAAATGCTGGCTTTTATGGCTTTACTTGTCACGACTTGCCAATTGAAGCCCGATCCGGTCTCGGACAAAATTCATCGATATCCATAGTGAACCTGCGATGCATTATCGACATTCATGACTAGTAATCGTTGGTTTTTAGTAAATCTTTGGGTGTCTCGGCTTTGCCAAAAGGTGAGATAACACTTTCCCCCCAAAACACGCCTTTTTGTAAAAGGTGTGTTTTGAACAGCTTCAAATCAAATGCAGTGAGTTCATGTTTAATTAAAAGCTTATAGTATTGCCAATCAAGTTTGCGGCTGTTCAAAGCCAAATCATTATCAATTTCTTCCTGTGGAAGTTAAGAATGAAATTCTACAGTCTCTCCGGACTATCAGTGGTCACTCCAGACCTTTGCCAAGTCCATTCCAGACTTAGCGATCGAATAGAAAGATTCTGTTGCACCCCGACGTTGCTTTCTTTCCCTTGCACTATGGTCCCAGCTAGGGCGTATAGGAATGTCTTGGTCATTCTAGACCGATCATAGCCTCTTCGGGCTCTTGCTGGATCCCATTCTGTCACTCTCCGGTGAAGGAGAAACAGCGTTGAGTGTGCCGATCCTATCGTTCTTCAGCGAAGCGGCAGCACCCCTTGCACTCCGATTCAGTGTTTCTGAACATTAAGCGATGTCATGACCTAATCCTAGGCCGATCACAGCCACTCCGGGCTCTTATCAAACCCCGATCCAATCACTCTTCGGTGAATGGGGAACGACATTAAGTGAGTCGAACATGTCACTCTCCGGCGAAGCAACCTACTTCTTGCACTTCGGACCCTGCCTCTCCGGGTAGGGTCATAAAGCGATCATTTTCAAGTTAGCATTTAATATTCATCCTTTAAATCTCCAGTCAAAGGTTTATTTCATGAAATTCAAGTTCATTTATTAAATTCGAATCCTGGATGTTTAATCTCAAACATTAGGAAAAACTAGACATTGCCTCATCGATCTATCACCATCTCAGGGCATGCCTAGGGATCTCTCCAGTTCCCGTACATGTGTAAGTGGAATAGCCATTTTGTTTTTAAAATCAAATCTAAGAAATCTAATTGACCAAAGTCCAAATCCTGAACTTGGCCCTTGCCATCATAATCAGTTGATGACAAATCGTGATCCCGATCCAGGATCAGTTCTGTTAGGTGGAGGCGGTAGTTGCTTGGGTCTTACAGCCCCTGTCCGTTATCTGGTATATTGTGGAAATCTACCACTCCTGGCATGTTCTTCCACCTCATCCTTCAGGTGGCGGCATTCATCGGTAGTGTGCCCATCCAGCTCATGAAATAGGCAATATTTTCCACTTCTACGCTCCTACTCTGTGGGATCTCTCCTGGGTGGTTTTCGATAGGGGAGTTGTCCCCGAGTTTCAGTGTAAATCCGTTCCAGGCTTGCCGTCAAATCTGTGTATTGTCTGAATCTGGGCTCTCGGAATTTCTTCCGTTTATCAGAACCATCGTATCTGTCATCCTGTTTCCCCTTTCCTTTGTCTGCTCCAGACTGTTCTCCGGCTGTTCCTTCGCCCTGCACAGCATTTGCTTCTCGTCTTTCGGCACGTGAATCTTCCAGCCGAATGAATCTTTCAGCTTCATGATAGTATTCTCCAAGATCTTATGGTGGGTCTCTTGCCAAAGAATCTTTAAATTCTATGCCTTCAGCAACTCCTGCTACCGCCTCCATCAGAATCATCGATGGATCCAGATGATCCGCAGAAGCCATCGCTACATTGAATCGCAATAGGAAATCTTTTATGGACTCTCCGGTCCTCTGTTTCACTGAAGTTAAAGTCATCACACTCTTGGGTCGTGTCACGTGGACCCTGAACTATCTCATGAAGCGCTCCACTAGCTCGCCCCATGTTCTGATCGATCCAGTCTCTAGCTTCCTGAACCAAAGCGTAGCCAAATCTGATAAAAATAAAGGGAAACATCGCGTCATCACTTCCTCGGGTGCTCCTAGTACTTCCATATGCCTAATATATCTGGTAATGTGCATGGTCGGGTCTGACTTCCCATCAAAAGGGTCCAGCATTGGAAGTTTGGACTTTGGAGGGTTCCTTGCATTTCTGATATTTAGAGTGAACGGACTCCGACTAACTTCCTCCAACCCTTCGCTTGACAATCCTCCTCTCATGATTCATCGTACTAGTCCAACCATTCTTTCGTCGCCATCCAAAGGTTGCCCACTTGTCATGTTTCGATCCTGCCCCCCGGGTCTCGTAGGGTATTCTGGATAATATTCTTCAGGTGGCTCATTAACGTTAAGGTTGGCTCTGACTTGTTGAGCTCCATCTACGGATCTTCCAGCATCAGATGCCGAGGGCCTGCCCCCAAGCCCTTGTTGATTTCCCTCATGTCCTGCATTCTAGTCTTGAGCTTGACCTCCGTTGGTCTCCGCAATCCTAACTCCTTGTTCTGCATTCGCAGTTGGTCCAATGTTCTACGCACTCGCTGCTCTCATTTGCTCGAAGAAGTTCTACATCATCTCCTGTTGACCCTTCATTATTCTTTCATGCATTGAATTTTCCGTAGCCTCCATCTCGTCCCTGGTGATGTAGATCGAAGCTTGTCCTTCTCTCGCTCCATAGGATGCCTCTTGACTTCCTCCTTGTTGGCTTCTCTCAGCTCTTTGTCTCTACTTGTTTGTCGAGTCATTGTCTCTAAGTCTGAATTCTTCAAGCTTTTAAATCTGAACTTCAAATCCGGTGTAATGGGTGCTAGTTCTTCTCAATGAAAGCACCAAAGTGTTTGCGCCAAAATTGGTCACAAACCCCAAATAACGTGAAAGCACCAATGTATGAATATAAATCAACAATATTCGAGCACAAGACAGGATCTAAGCAAACAATAAACAACAAACAACAATCTAGGAATAACGAACAGAGACACATGATTTATAGTGGTTCGGCTATCTCCGGCCTACATCCACTTCAAGTAATTATCTTTTATTGATGTTCTTCGCTGGTTACAATTGGTTACAACGGATTACAATGCAGAATTTTAAGTATCACAGCAATGATGAAGGGCGAAATTGAATCCGACAGAGTCTGGACGTTGAATGGCCAAAAGATCCATTTTCTGTAGGCTTCAGGGGGCTATTTATAGGAGTAGGAGGTTGATATCGCGCTCAAACTTCGAGAGACTACTTTTGACACGTGAGTGGGCCCATGCGATTGATCCCAGCAAGTTTCGACTCGATCCGTGATCGATACGAACCAATTTCGTATCGATCAAAAAACAGTCCAATCGAGCTGAAACTTGGCACGAACTTTCTTTATTTTATACGTAGGCTCGTGTGAAAATTTCATAGCATTTGGACCTATGGATTGTGAGATATGATCGATGCAAAATCACGCTTTCCGTAGCTTGTTGTCTTCGAATTCATGCCTTCGTATTCTTATGTTCGACTCGATCAAGGCACGTGCGTGCGAGGTGACGTGGCGTGAGATTCTTGGATCGCTCCACCTTTTGTGCCGAGTTGAAGGAGTCCTATTCGCATCCAACACCGGAGTTGAGTTCGTGTCGACCACTTCGTGCTGCTTGCACGATAACCATGGCGCTATTCGCATCGGTCGTTTATAAGCGTTCGCATCGATCAATCGTTGTGCAACGGATCGATACGAACAGTTAGCGCTCGATGGATGCAAACAAAGCCCTCACCATCGATATGAATAGTGCAAGAATGAGGTGCACTGATGGACCAACACAAACTGTTGATGTTTGGTCGGTACGAATGAGGCCCCTCGAGATTGATACGAATAGCATAGCTTTAGATGGGTTCAAACTATTCACCGAACAAGATCGATTCGAAGCACGATGGATACGAATAGTTCCACACTGGTCGATACGAACACGATGGATTTGAATAGTACGGCCAAGGTTCGACTCGAACTCGATCGATTCGAATAGATCGTTATCATGTCGTTGATCGAGTCGAACTTGATCGATTTGAGATTCGACTTTCCTTGACGGATACGAACAGTGTGTTCTTTTTCTAACTTGCATCGATCGTATCTCGATCATACGAACTCCGATTGACCTGGAATTTGAAACGCTAGCTTTTATGGCTTTACTTGTCACGTCTTTCCAATTGTAGCCCGATCCGGTCTCGGACAAAATTCATTGATATTCATAGTGAACCTGCGATGCATAATTGACATTCATGACTAGTAATCATTGGTTTTTAGTTAATCTTTGGGTATCTCGGCTTTGCCAAAAGGTGGGATAACAATATGTTTAATTATTTGCATAATTTTTTATGAATGGTCAATCATGTATGTTATTGCATAAAGTAAGAATATTTTTAAAGCATATAAACACCTTAATGACACCCAGTTAACGGAAATTAGGCAGGATCACTGTCAGATTAGATTTTGAGTATATTAAATACCTTAGTGATATTAGGCTAATGATAGTTTTATTTAATTACTATCGTATATACACTTGTGAAACATATTAAATATTATAAATTAATCAATGAGCGCTATACCAAATAAAGCAAGTATCCATCCATGTTGGATTGACTCAGGGTAGTACCCTGATTGTGGCATCCTTTCCCCATTGTAACTAGTCCGACAATATGTTGTATGGGAATTGAGTGTTATGGATCCAAGACTTTGATGAGATGATGGATAGAGGAGTGCTGTAATGTAGGCTAGAGTAGACCATGGAGAGTAATGTATAATATTGTAGATCGTGTAAATGCACCCACAATGCTGATTCATAAGTGATATTCATTACCATTGTTGTTAATTCAGTTTCTAGTATACTGAGTCATAGATGGTACTTAGTAACACTTAGTTTGATCAGTTTTTGGTAGTTGACCAAATTTATCATTGTTGTATGATTATATGACGTGGAATTAATAAATTATGATTAGGGAGAATCACAACTAAAGTAGTTTTGCGATTGTAGTTGGATCAATAGAAACAAAACATCTGTAATATGATTTATATATAATATCTACACGGGGGTTGCGTAATTGACAAATTAATATGATAATTTTTTTCTAGTCTCTTTTATTGCTTGACATTTGAGTTTACTCACATGTAACGACCTGTAAATTCTAATGGTTTTAATAACGTAATTAACTGGAATTTGGTGAAAATTTAATACCTTTAAATTTTGAAATAAAAATTTGGTATTTGAAATACGTCTATTTAAAACATAACAAATGGTAAATTTTCAATTAATAATATGGAAGTTTATTTTCTTGAGTAATTTTATTTCAATTCAAATCAATTAATATTTGATGATAATAAAATGTTTTCCAAACATGAATATTTTTACACAATAAATTTGTAAATCATCTTCTGAGTGAGGCATCATATTTCGTTTCTTCAAATTTTGAACGTTATTGCTCCGTTTATCTTATTTTCAACAAAATAGCAGCAATTTCGATACCGATAATCGACTTTTGATAGGATAATCGTACCACTGATATCTGTAAACCATTTTGACCGTATCGTCATGCTAATCTCTGTATTATATTCGTTGGTGTGTTAAGGAGTCCGAGAGACGGCAAAAATCTACAGAACGATTTCCATATCAATTCCGTTTTTAAAACCTTTTGATACCCCATGACTTTTATTTTTATACTAAGTAAACCAAAGGCCATTGGTTTTTAAAATTCGTAAAAAGTCAGTTTGACTTTTGAAATTCCGATAGTTTCTGTTGAGAATAACATTTTATAAAATCATATACTCATTAACCGGCTCACTTCCTTCTTCTTTTACCTCTGCTTGTTCTAGTTTTTTTTTTATAAACATAGCAGAAACTCGTCTTCCCACATCATGCTCCATGACCACCTTCCCCTCTATCACTTCGGCTACACCGAAAGCCGAGCTTCCTCTGCCCTGAAGCCCTCACCGAAGCCACCCATCCCCTCTTTGACCTCCCATCCTTTCATCGTGCCTCGCCTACTCCTCCACACGAGAATGCCCTTCTACCTTGCCAGTGGCCACGCTCCACCATGCTTCCACTGCTTTCCTTTCTCAGTCACAATCTCTTCCCTCTACCAACGGCCAACATCTTCTCCTCACCACTCCACCACCACTCGAAAGGCCCTGATCTCCTTCCCATCCAGTTGCCGAGCTTGGCAGCGTGAGCTTGTGAACTAGTGAGGCATCAAGGACTGAAGGTTGGTGGTCCACCAGGTTGCTAGATTTTGGTACATTTGCATTTAATCTGTAGTTATATATAAGTTTATAAAGGTTTGTGTATATATATGTTTATATATAGGTTTATATATATAAATATACTGAGATTTGGTTTAAATAGATATATGTATATATTTATTTTATAATAGTATTATATATGATAGTGTATAAGTTTATACGGTTTAGTTTATACGTACTGTTTATTGTTGAACTAATTGTTATAAACAAAACCATGTAATATATATTATTATAGTGTGTGTATATATATATATATATTAAATTATATAAAGGTGTAAAATATGTTTTACTGTTATCTATATTTCATTTTATATTTGCAGACACTTCAAAGATTTGCAGCTGTGGGTTATATATATATTTAGTTTATTTATATACATATATACTTTATAGTTTAGTATGTGTTTAAACATATGTATTATATACAAATCCCTGGTTTACAATGTATCTTACAAAGCAGATTACAATCACTTGTTTAAACAATGTTTTTCTCTTTAGTTAGATATATATGTGTGTTATGATTCGGTTTATAGTTTTTCCCTTTAACGTCAGTTTATGAAATAGTTATACATACATACATACATACATACATATATATATAAGTATGATATGAAGGACTTGAACTGTTGTAGAGTTTCATAGATATGTATATATAAGTTTGTTTATATATAAAGATGTTTATAATATATATAAATAATGTATATGAATGTTGTGATATATATACATTAGCCGTGGTCTGCTGTAACCGTGACTAGTTGTACTACTATTGTTTAAAATATCTATATAAAAAGGATACTAGTTTATTATATGTATCGCGATATGAATGATTACAATATTTGTATATATTATTATTAATAGTGTACGTTACATTTATATATATATATATAGCAGCTAATTGTTTACATATCATATATATGTATATATGTATAGATTATAGGATGGTTGTGATAATGGGATTTTGTTTTTTTTTGAATGTGTCTTATAATAGATATGAATTTTAATTTATATGCACGTACATATATCAGGATTCCATTTAATGTGTGAATTCTAATATATAAAGTGATAGTTTCTGTGTATTGGAATAAAGCAAAGTTATTTGATTTTAAAATGTAATATATATTGTGACTTTGTAGCTTATGTGTATAAGCTTATTTATGTATTAATTATTTATTTTTGAAATTTTATAGTATTTTTAGTGTATTTGTCTTAAATTAAAATATTGAAAATACATAGATATAATACAATAATAATGTACATATTTTTTTATATCAAGATTAATTCGTTTTGTTCATCGATACCTGTTATCAGCTTTGCTCGTCAAATTTGTGCCAATCTTGCCTTGCTTGGGAAATCGTCATTTGGATTGGTCAATTTAGCAATACAAATCGTAGCCTGTTGTGTTGTCTATCTTTTCTCTAGCCTTGAAAGGTGAGCAATCACTCACGATTAACGTTCTTATATTTATTAAATTTGATTTCAATTGAAATGACAATTGAAATATGCTGCTGTTAGTTATTTATATTGCTATATATATATATTATCTGTTCACATAATGACCTGCAAATCCGTACCCCTTGAGTCAACATTATTCTACATTAATCAACTCAAGATGAACAGAAATATAAACCATTTGGGTTAAAGAAGAAGAGGTAGAAGAAGATAATAGGAAACATCATCAGAATCTAACCATCGCAGCGAAATAAAATACAATAGATAATAACAGATCTTTACATAAAAGAAAACTATATCTGTTTTATACATACATCACCAGAATGCATCATTAGAGTTCAGCAATGTCAATAACATACAACTGGACAGTAACCATAACCTGTCCCCACCATCTGAATACACAGCGGAATATTTAAACAAATACGGAAGTACGTATTGCCATCCAACTCCACAGTATCATTTCCTGTAATCTATAATACTTGGTCTGACCCGAGCATTATAGTTAAATAACACCTGAGTCAGTCTAGAAAACTAGCGTGAGAAATCACACTCAAATCGATTATTTAAGTTTCAAAAATCCTTTGAAAATCAAAAGCATCTCGTAAGACCACGCCACAAATAAACATGTCGGGTTTTTACCTTACGATAGCTAAAACACTTTTTATTAAAATTCTCTGATATTATAATAGTGTCTATAAAAAGTAAAATAGAATCTAGCTGAAATGATTGCATCTCACGTTTCAGCAATAGTTGGGCACAATCCAAACTGTACGGGCGCGTAGAGAAAATGAATTTCCAAAGAATGACTAGGCAGTGGGGTACCACCTGTCACGGTATCTGATCTAGATCAGCATATCGAGGATCACTCCTGACCCCCTACAACACAAGACTGAGACTACCCCTTACTGGATAGTCCCGAGTAAGATCACCCCACGATTGGGATCAGCAACCGCACCACTAAGCCGAAATAAAAGGGACATCTAGACAGGGATGACCTTACCCTAAATGGGTGCTACCCACCTAGCCTTGCTGCATAACCCCTGATTTTCAGTCATTCCTGGTTGATGAGGCTTGAGGCTAAGCGTTACCTTTTTAGATCGTTTCACTTAGAATTCCCATCGTCCACCTGACGATGTTCCGAATGCATTCATCCATATAAGTCCGTCCCGGTTCAAACGGAACCGAAGGCACTACTCCTACTACATCCATTTTGGAATTTCCTCAGAATTAGTAGCGACCAGCCCTTGCACTTCAATTCTCCATCTTCGAATCCAAACTCGTCTACCTCACGGAAATGTTCAAACTGGATCGAAGTGGTTTTCGAGAAATAAATCCCGATCCCGGTCTCTTAGATACGATCAATGCATTGGCCAATATTGATAGTCGGTAATTTAACTATCAATTAACATTTACAAACATCCATCAAATAATAAATAATCTCCCCAAATTATTTATTATCCCCAAAATATCTTCGCAAGATATATTTCCATTTTCAACCCTTTTTGAAAACAGTTTTCAAACACACTCTTCTCATGAAATAAATTCCAAAATATTTATTTCCACTGAAAACACCAAGGACCAAAACTTTAGATTTTAAAATAATTTAAAAACACTTTATTATAAAATATATTTTTACATTTAGATTGAAAACTACTTCAATACTTTGTTAAAAATATATATATTTTAGGAATATTTAAAATGAGGTTACTTTTAAAATATAAAACTAGATTTTCTCTTTTAAATCAAAATACCAAGTCATCCTTAAATAATTACTATGATAATAGATTTGAAAAATACTTACTTTAGAATTTAAATATTTTAGAAATAATAAATTTTCCAAAACATGCTTTTTAAAACAACATTAAAACCTTTAACTTATATCTAAAAATTTACTTTGAAAACGTACTTGGCTATCCAGGAAATATACTTCTCTTCACATCCTTTGAAAATAAACTACTATTTATTTTTAAACAAACTTTCCTTTTCTTTAATAAATTTCCATCGTGAATTTATTCTTCAAATATCCAATGATATATTACTTTGCTTTTATAAACCCAGTTTATAAATTTCATAGTTACATTCTCCTTTAAATTTCCAATTTCAAACACTTAAATCAATTTCCAAATTGATTTCCAATTTATTCCATTCTGGAATAAATCTCATTACTTACACACTTTATTTCAAAATCCATTAACTTCAGATTTTTTTAAATTTTTTTTTTATGATTTAAAATCTTTTAACTGAAACACACCAATTTCAGATTTCCAAAATTCCTTCTTTATCCTTTTAAATAAATTTAAACCTTAAATTTTAAAAGTATATTTTTATTCCTTTAAATAATATCACTTAAATTTTACAATTCATTATTTTTTTATATTCAAAATCCCCTTTTTCCATACTCAAAATTATTTATTAGAATTTTAAATCACTTTAATTCTTATCCAGTTCATTCTTAAATGTGATGACCCGGAATTTTAAGCAATATCAATTAATAATCTGAATAAAAATTAAATTGATTTGATAATATTTGATAATAAGATTTGACTTAATTTAATAATCTAATTAAATTAAATATTTAATTGATAGATTTTATCTTTTTAAATATAATAATTGTTTTCTATTTATAATGTATATAGGATATGTATATAGTTTTAATTTAATAAATAAATAAATCATGTTTTCTATAAAAATATATATTTTTGGTAAAATTGGGTATAGTTTTAAAGTTAAACTTTAAAAACCTATTGAATAAATAAAATATGGTTTTTAAATTGACAAGATAAAAATTTAATTCGTTTAAATTGGTTTATTTGATGTTAAGTTTTTAAAAGTATATAATAAATAACTAAATGATTTTAAATACATAAGGTAAATATTAAAATGGTTTAAAATATGTTTTAACCCAAGTTTAAATTTAAATAAAATAACAATAAGATTTATTTTGATACAGTGTGATAAAATAAATAATTTATTAATAAAGAAACAATTTATTTTATAAATTATTTATAGTTATCAAATTTTATTATTTTTAAAATATAATAATACATTGTTTTTAATAAATATATTTTTAATAAAAATAATTGTTTTTCAAAATTTAATTGTGTAGTTATATATGTATATATATAACTTGATTTGAATTTCAATTCAAAGCTTTGAAATTTAAAGTATAAATATTTTTAATTTATTTTGATTTTAAAATATTTGCATAAACTTTATTTTATAAATAAAATTGGATTTATTCATTTTAAAATTATCTACATATAAATAAATACATATTAACTAATTAATTAAACATGGATTTACATTTATCTTGTATTATCATCTAATTAAATACAAATTAACTTAATTATAACTAATTAACTTTAAAAAAAACATGTGTTAATCAATAAACATTACATCTTGACAAATGTTAGAATTAAAGACAAGTGTTATTTATTTTTGTTTTTATTTTATTTTAATTAACAAGTATTTCAGTTTTATATAAACAAATCCTCTTTCCTTTTTATTCCTTTTCTAAATCTAAAATGCAAAGAAAAACACACTTCCTCAAAAACTAAAATCTGAAAGCATCTTCAACAAAACCCTGTAAATCAAAATTAACCTGCATATTTTCAAATATGAAAGCAAATTCCTGTAAATAAGTAAGTCATGCAAATCTGTAGCATGCATGCAGTTGTAAAATCAGGGAGCAAATCTGTTTTGAAAGCATCTGCATTTCCTTTTATCTGGAAGCAAGCATGTAATTGTTAAATCAGGGAGCATACTGCAGTTTAAATTCAGAAGCAATTCAAGATGGTAGCAAAGGAAATTTCCAGTTTTAAATGCACAAAGTCTTTTTCAAAATCATGGCTCTGTCTTCCAATTAAACAAGTGAGTAGCTTTATTCTAAAATAAAAAAAATTAGTATAAATTTCTGGTTGCATGTTTGTGATGATGAGATGAATGTGTTTGTGTGAACCTGCTATGTATACGTATATGTGAGATATATGTTTCTGTTCAACAGAATTTACTCTATTCAATATTTCCTGATTCGTGCTTTTGATTTGAGTTCAATCCTCTCTGTAAACAATTATTATTGGGACCTATTTTACAAACTAGATGTTGAATCAGCATAGATTAAGGTTTAAAAAATTAATTAAATTAAATTAAAAACTTGAGTATCTCTGTATATCTCAAAACATCAGTGCATGTTTTAAAAACATAAAATTTCAAATAGTGAAAGTTTTAGATTCAGTATTAGGATATGGATATATAAACAAAATCATGATTTTTAGCATTAAAATCCAGATTTTTAAGAACGAGGGTTAGGTGAAGTTCTGTAATGAACAGAAAAGAGGAAATAAGGGATTTCTGGTAATCTCTATAATTTTGGATGTTGTAATCTTCAGTATTGATTAGGAATTGAGCATGGATTCAGGGAAAAATATTGGATGATGATGTAATTCATCGAGGAGGCAGTGGCAGTTGAATTTCTTCTGTAAACCTAGTTCTACTTGGTTGAGTGTTTTTTTAGTTCGTCATCTCTAGATGATCGAGTGTAGCCAAACTTAGGGGATGGTAGAGGATGAGTCGACGATGGACTGACTGGAGGCGTAAGCGTTCAAATGGTCGGAGCAGCGTGGATGTGGCGATGCCACGTTTTGGGAATTAATTGCTGTTGGTTTCCAGGTTTTGGGTTAACTGCTCGTTTTTGTTTCGAGTGGTTGTGATGGTTTCAGGTGGACGTGATCAAGTTTGGTGATGGTCGGCAATGTGGGGAAGGCCTGGAGGGTGACCGGAGTTGGCATGGTCACGGTGCATGTGCACCGTGCAATTTGAAAAGTTCTGATGAACTTGTTGGTGCAAGGAAGTTGGAACTCGAATTTACTCGAGTAAGTGTAGGGGATTACTCGGAGCAAACAGGGTTTTGACTCGAAGCATAGTTAGGTTGGCTCGGGTCAATGTAGTTGTTACAGTTTTTCTGTAACCTGTCTGAAATTTTAAATTTAAACTGAATTTAAATGAATTTCAAAGTTGAGATGGTAGATTTAAACAAATTTAAATCCAGTATGTAGTATAGATTCAAATGGTTTTGAAGCTTAAAGGTTTTTAAATTTTGAAAGTGGGTTTTTCAGTTTTAAAAAAGAAAAAAGAAAAGTAGAGAAACCTGACAGTTTCTAGAATTTGAATTTTATTTTAAAAATCTGAAACATAATTTAAAATAGTAGTTTGAATTCAAATATTAAGTTCACTTTTTTTTAAGACTTTTGAATCTTCAGGTTTTAAAATGAAATTTGGATTTTAAATAATGAGTTTTAAAACCAAGGTTTAAATCAAAGTTTAATTCAAGTTTAAAATCAAATGATTTAAATAAAGAATGGGTTCAAGTATCATGAATTCAAATCTGCATATTTGAATAAGTTTTAAAAATTCTGAATGTTTTCAAAACAAGTATAAATTTAAATTGCTTGTTAGAGGTAGATTTGTTTTCAAACAAATATTTAAACTTGATTCTTTTTGAATGAAGTTCTTTATAAAAGGTTTATAAATGGGAGTTAAATGATTTGTTAACTTGAATTTGCAAGTTAAATGGTAATGTACTTAAAACTTAATTTTAAATAAAATTAAGTAAATTAGTTTAAAGGCTTATCTTATATAAGTTTCAAATGTAAGTAATAAATGTTATTTACATTTATTTTAAAGGATTATAAATGGAATTTAAATTTGGTTAATGTTTAAATAAATATCATTTTGAATTTTTAATTCAAAATGGAATTTGAATTTAAATTTAAAAATGCAATGTTCTAAGTACACTTTAATATTTATGAAATCATTAATGAGAAATGGATTTTCTTAGAGATTATTAAAGTATTAAAATGATCATATGAATAAGATAATTAAGGAATGTCTTATTTATTTAATTTATAAATTAATAATTTAGATTAGTTTATAATTAAGAAGTAATTAGAAAAGTAATTAAAGAATGATTAATAGTTAATGAAGGTCATTAACTAAGGATTATTTAAAAATTAATTAATATGATAAATTTAATAATTAATTAAATGATAATCAATTATGAAATTTATTTAAGTTTAATTACTTAATGAAAGCAATTAAGACATTAATTATTTAATGTAATTAATGCAGTTTATTGTGATTGGTTTAAATTAATTAATTAAGTTTAATTAATTTTAAACACTGGATTTGATAATAATTACTTAATGTAATTAATTGAATGTAATTACTCAGTGAAGTAATTAATGACAATTACTGGATGTAATTAGTGGATAATGATGGAATTGTGAAAGTAATTCGGATTAAATTATTTTGTATAATTAATCAAGGGATTAATTAAAGAAATTAATTAAGGTGTAATTAATTTGATAAGTAATTAAGGGTAGTTAATTACTGAATGTGATTAATCAAGGTGATTAATAATTATGGTTTAATTGAGATTAATTACTGAATGTAATTAATTTAAATAAGATAATTATTAAATATAATTAAGGATCATTAAGTAATATAATTAATGATGTAATTAAGATCGATTAATTAAGATTAATTAGTCAATAGTAAGTAATTAAGTGTAATTAATTAATTGTAATTAATTAAGGATTAATGTAATTAATTATAGTTAATTAATTAATGAAGTAATTAAAGGTTAATTACTGCATTTGGTTTAGAGTAATTAATTTTGAGAAATTAATTAAAGTATAATTAATCAAGGGTGATTAATTAGGTTGATTAACTAAAGGAAAATTAATTAATTTGTAATTAATTATTGAATATGTAAGCAAGATTTGTAATGATGTAGGTAATTAATTTAATTCACTTTAAATTAATTAGAGATGATGTAATTAACTTAATTCATTTTAAATTAATTATAGATGGTATGATTACAGATCATTGCTTATGAATGGATGATATTGGTTGCCTTGAATGGTTTGAAATCTCAACTATGAGATTAGTAATGTTGAGTGATATGGATGCATTGGTTGCCTTGAATGGTTTGAAATCTCAACTATGAGATTAGTAATGTTGAGTGATATGGATGCATTGGTTGCCTTGAATGATTTGAAATCTCAACTATTAGATTAGTAATGTTGAGTGATATGGATGCATTGGTTGCATTGTGATGATGATATGGATTATCTTTTGATAATGATAATATGGATTATCTGTTGTGATGATAATGTTGATTATCTATTGTGATATGTGAATTATCTATCTGTGTGTATATATATAATTGTATTGAATTGTTTTAAACTCTAAAACAACTTGGACCTAAAAGACATGCTTTGGATTTCGATGAGACCGGGATCGGGTTTCCATATTTGAATATCCGAAAACCACATCGATCCAAATTAACGATAGGTCGTGAATCTTAAGTGAAAGTGAAGACTCGAGATGTAAGGACTATTCGTTAGTATAACTCTGAGGGTAATTCCGAGATGAGTTTGACAGAGATAGTACTTTTAGATTCGAGATGAAGATTTAGAGTGCAAAGGTTATCGTCGTTAACTCTGAGGGTGATTCCAAATTGAGTGTAATGAGATAATGCCTTTGGTTTTTTTCGAACCCGGAACGAACTTGTATGGATTGAATGCTTTCAGAACATCGTCAGGTGGACGATGAGCATTCTAAGTGATGTGTCCTATAAAGGTAATCGTAGCCTCAAGCCTCATCAACCGGGAATGTCTAAAGCAGGGGAGGTGCAGCAAGGCTAAGTGGGTCATGCCCAAGTAGGACGAGATTTTCCCCTGTCTAGAGGTCCCTTTTTATTCGGCTTAGTGGGCGGTTGGAATTGCACACCAACTACGGGGTTGTCTTCTTCGGGACTGTCCAGTAAGGGATGGTTCCGGCTTTGTGTTGCAGTGGATTGGGAGTGATCCTCGGTACGGTGATCTAGGCCACGTACTATGACGGGCGGTACCTGTTAGCCCTACCATTGTATGGAATCCAAAATCCAATAAGTGCCAACGATTTTGATTGTATTACCCACTTTTGTGGTAGTAGCTGGAATTTAATAAATGTAACAATTTCGGCTATTTCATATTTACTTGAAAACCTTAGACCTATTATAATATCACTGGATTTCCTATCAAATGTTTTAGTTACCGTAATTTAAAAACTTTTCCATGTTTATGTGTGGAAAGTTTTACGTGATACCTTTCTTTTCAAAAAGATTTTTAAAATTAAGCAACTTTAACATGTTACTCACACCAGACCCATGTCTGACCCAGAGTTTATCTTCTGTTTTCTTAAACTCTTGGGTACTCAAATTTTTACGAGTAGCCAAGGGATTCAGGTTAGCTTTGATGAATTGTGGAGGAGCAATGGAGCAGGAGGCTTCGGCGTTAGATATATAGTTTCCGCTGTGTTTGGTATCTCTGTGTTGTCTTTGAATTGTATTGAGTTGTAATAACTAGACATGTGTTTATAACTGTCTAGTATGTGTTGTATTATCTGTGTACTCTGATAGTTGTTGTATACTATGTAATTTCTTATGTTATTAATATAATTTAAACGTTCCGCTGTTTAGATTCTGATGTGTTGTTTCTTCTTTCTTCTCTTTCTTGCTCTTTTCTATCCCTTTCTTTCTTATTAATGATGCGTCATTCTGTGGAGATGAATGGAGGGTCGTTACAGTGGTATCAGAGTAAATACCTAGGCTCTGGAGTGGTGTCTATCTTGAGAGAGCGTATTTGTAATTTTAAATATATATATATATATATATATATATATATTTCTACATATCTATTGGGTTACCCGTTCAGGTTTTCCAATATAAGTTATAAAGGTAGATAAGTTAATGGTGTGTGTAACACGATTACTACCATTGGTTAAAGTTTGTATGTTGAGGTTGGAAGTGTGTCTGTTGAGACTGTAGACCGAATACTGTCTCGAGTAAGTTGTGCAGAGTGTAGAGATTTCATCGATCTCTGAAGGAAACCTGTTAAGGTTCGGAGTCCATCTTTGATGTTGGGTGAGTTGAATATTGGATCTGTCGGTTGGGCAAAAGCAAGTGATGGTAACTTGATACCTCAGGAAGTGTAGCTGCGTGATGAGATGCAGTGACCATGCATTGTTTCCAAAGATATTTCTTTGGAACAAGATTTAGGAAGTAGATCTGCTTCGATGTTGTGGCTGGGTTCAGCAGGATGTGGTGTTTCTGTTTGCTTTGAAGTCCGAGTTTCTCGAAGAGCTTTGGATCAGGAAGTTTGGCATCGGTGTCAGCAATGCAACTCGAAGTGTTCTGTGTACCGACCGGGAGGTCTTGGCTGAGTAGTTTTTCTGAAGGTGGAGTTCAAAAGCAGCAGAGTGGATCCATTTCTTCAATGGATTGGCTAGGCCAGTGTAAGCTGTTCTGTTGGGTAAAGAGAGGACAGTTTTCTTTGGAAATTTATCTGGGTTGATCGCAAAATTGACTTGTGATAGTTGAGTGTTCTCTTGAATTGTTGAAGATTTTCTGGATATCTTCTGGGAAGAAAGAGGTTTGCCTGCATCTGGAGATTGAGTTTTCTTATCGACTAGTATTCCAGGAGTGGAACTGGTGGTTCAGCTTAGTAGGAGATGGTTCCTAGAGATAGAGTTTGATGAAGCAACTCAGGTTTTGGAGGAACTTCTGAGTTTTCTTTTATGGATCTCTTGAACCATATTTCTGGGAAGTGATGTCCAGTTTGTGCTTGTGTTCTTCATCAGCATTCTCTTCTACTTCGGATCAGAGTTGCGCAGCGGAAGCAGTTTGGAAGTGTTTCTGATTGTCTTTTTCGGATTAGGAGAAGTTTGTTGACTTCTGCTGTTTATGGAGTAGAGTTATGTTTTGGTTTTGGTTGATCTTGAGGAGATCATTGTGTGGGGTTGTTTTTTGTTCTGTTTGTTTCTAGGGGAATCAGCAAGGGTTGAGCTGATCAGTTTGGATGTTGGCAGCCCAGGATCGTCCGAACACTTTTGTGGATAAGAGACGAAGGAATTTGGTTTCTAGAGTCGGAGATTTGGCTTTGGTTAAGTTTTCTCCGATCGAAGGAGCTATAAGATGGGGTAAGGCTGGAAAGCTAGCTCCGAGATATTTTGGATCTCTGTGTTCTTTTGAAGAGAAGTGTTGGTTTTCAGGATTGAATTGCCAGTTTGGATAACTGGGATTCGATATGTTTCACGTATCTCTGAGGGAGTATGTGTATGGTCTATCTCTGGTTTTGGAACCAGCTGATCAGGAGGTTTGGTTGTTGAATCAGACTCGTCTGCAGTCTGATATGCTGTCTAGTTCTGTAGATCTAGATGAGTAGGAGCTCTGTAGCTTAGTAGTATTGATTTTTTGAATTCTGTAGAGCGAGTATCCCAGTATATATATACTTGGGAAACTCGAGGAAACTCTATCCAGATTTTGTTTGGATAGTTAAATTTGTTTGATTGGGTGAATTGATTGTTATGGTTGTTAGCATATCATTGATATATGCTTGTGTTTTAAAATTTAATTTTTAAATAGATTATTTAATTATCTTTGTTTTAAATTTCGGGGACGAAATTCTTTTAAGGAGGAAGGAATGTGATGACCCGGAATTTTAAGCAATATTAATTTAATAATCTGAATAAAAATTAAATTGATTTGATAATCTTTGATAATAAGATTTGACTTAATTTAATAATCCAATTAAATTAAATATTTAATTGATAGATTTTATATTTTTAAATCTAATAATTGTTTTCTATTTATAATGTATATAGGATATGTATATAGTTTTAATTTAATAAATAAATAAATCCTGTTTTCTATAAAAATATATATCTTTGGTAAAATTGGGCATAGTTTTGAAGTTAAACTTTTAAAAGCTGTTGAATAAATAAAATATGGTTTTTAAATTGATAAGATAAAAATTTAATTTGTATAAATTGGTTTATTTGATATTAAGTTTTTAAAAGTATATAATAAATAACTAAATGATTTTAAATACATAAGGTGAATACTGAAATGGTTTAAAATATGTTTTAACTCAAGTTTAAATTTAAATAAAAATAACAATAAGATTTATTTTGATATAGTGTGATAAAATAAATAATTTATTAATAAAGAAACAATTTCTTTTATAAATTATTTATAGTTATCAAATTTTGTTATTTTTAAAATATAATAATACATTGTTTTTAACAAATAGATTTTTAATAAAAATAATTGTTTTTCAAAATTAATTGTGTAGTTATATATGTATATATATAACTTGATTTGAATTCGAATTCAAAGCTTTGAAATTTAAAGTATATATATTTTTAATTTATTTTGATTTTAAAATATTTGCATAAACTTTATTTTATAAATAAAATTGGATTTATTCATTTTAAAATTATCTACATATAAATAAATACATATTAACTGATTAATTAAACATGGATTTACATTTATCTTGTATTAACATCTAATTAAATACAAATTAACCTAATTATAACTAATTAACTTTAAAAAAACATGTGTTAATCAATAAACATTACATCTTGACAAATGTTAGAATTAAAGACAAGTGTCATTTATTTTTGTTTTTCTTTTATTTTTATTAATAAGTATTTCAGTTTTATATAAACAAATCCTCTTTCCTTTTTATTCCTTTTCTAAATCTAAAATGCAAGGAAAAACACACTTCCTCAAAAACTAAAATCTGAAAGCATCTTCAACAAAACCCTGTAAATCAAAATTAACCTGCATATTTTCAAGTATGAAAGCAAATTCCTGTAAATCGGTAAATCATGCAAATTTGTAGCATGCATGCAGTTGTAAAATCAAGGAGCAAATCTGTTTTGAAAGCATCTGCATTTACTTTTATCTGGAAGCAAGCATGTAATTGTTAGATCAGGGAGCAAACTGCAGTTTAAATTAATAAGCAATTCAAGATGGTAGCAAAGGAAATTTCCAGTTTTAAAAGCACAAAGTCTTTTTCAAAATCATGGCTATGTCTTCCAATATAAACAAGTGAGTAACTTTATCTTAAAATAAAAAAAAAATTAGTATAAATTTCTGGTTGCATGTTTGTGATGATGAGATGAATGTGTTTGTGTGAACCTGCTATGTATACATATATGTGAAATATATGTTTCTGTTCAACAAAATTTACTCTGTTCAATACTTCCTGATTCATGCTTTTGATTTGAGTTCAATCCTCTTTGTAAACAGTAATTATTAGGACTTATTTTACAAACTAGATGTTGAATCAGCATAGATTAAGGTTTAAAACTTAATTTAATTAAATTAAAAACTTGAGTATCTCTGTATATCTTAAAACAACAGTGCATGTTTTAAAAACATAAAATTTCAAACTGTGAAAATTTTAGATTCAGTATTAGGATATGGATATATAAACAAAATCATGATTTTTAGCACTAAAATCCAGATTTTTAAGAATGAGGGTTAGGTGAAGTTCTGTAATGAACAGAAAAGGGGAAATAAGGGATTTCTGGTAATCTCTACAATTTTGGACGTTGTAATCTTCAGTATTGATTGGGAATTGAGCATGGATTTAGGGAAAAATATTGGATGATGATATAATTCATCGAGGAGGCAGTGGCAGTTGAATTTCTTCTGTAAACCTAGTTCTGCTTGGTTGAGTGTTTTTTTAGTTCGTCATCTCTGGATGATCGAGTGTAGCCAAACTTAGGGGAATGGTAGAGGATGACTCGACGATGGACTGACTGGAGGCGTAAGCATTCAAATGGTCGGAGCGGCGTGGATGTGGCGATGCCAAGTTTTGGGAATTAATTGCTGTTGGTTTCCAGGTTTTGGGTTAACTACTCGTTTTTGTTTCGAGTGGTTGTGATGGTTTCAGGTGGACGTGATCAAGTTTGGTAATGGTCGGCAACGTGGGAAGGCCTGGAGGGTGACTGGAGTTGGCCAGGGTCACGGTGCATGTGCACCGTGCAATTTGAAAAGTTCTGATGAACTTATTGGTGCAGGGAAGTTGGAACTCGAATTTACTCAAGTAAGTGTAGGGGATTACTGGAGCAAACAGGGTTTTGACTCGAAGCATAGTTAGGTTGGCTCGGGTCAATGTAGTTGTTACAGTTTTTCTGTAACCTGTCTGAAATTTTAAATTTAAACTGAATTTAAATGAATTTCAAAGTTGAGATGGTAGATTTAAACAAATTTAAATCTAGTATGTAGTATAGATTCAAATGGTTTTGAAGCATAAAGGTTTTTAAATTTTGAAAGTGGGTTTTTCAGTTTTAAAAAAGAAAAAAGAAAAGTAGAGAAACCTGACAGTTTCTAGAATTTGAATTTTATTTTAAAAATCTGAAACATAATTTAAAATAGTAGTTTGAATTCAAATATTAAGTTCACTTTTTTTTAAGACTTTTGAATCTTCAGGTTTTAAAATGAAATTTGGATTTTAAATAAAGAGTTTTAAAACCAAGGTTTAAATCAAAGTTTAATTCAAGTTTAAAATCAAATGATTTAAACAAAGAATGGGTTCAAGTATCTTGAATTCAAATCTGCATATTTGAATAAGTTTTAAAAATTCTGAATGTTTTCAAACAAGTTTAAATTTAAATTGCTTGTTAGAGGTAGATTTGTTTTCAAACAAATATTTAAACTTGATTCTTTTTGAATGAAGTTTTTTATAAAAGGTTTATAAATAGAAGTTAAATGATTTGTTAACTTGAATTTGCAAGTTAAATGGTAATGTACTTAAAACTTAATTTTAAATAAAATTAAGTAAATTAGTTTAAAGGCTTATCTTATATAGTTTCAAACGTAAGTAATAAATGTTATTTACATTTACTTTAAAGGATTATAAATGGAATTTAAATTTGGTTCATGTTATAATAAATATCATTTTGAATTTTTAATTCAAAATGGAATTTGAATTTAAATTTAAAATGCAATGTTCTAAGTACACTTTAATATTTATGAAATCTTTAATGAGGAATGGGTTTTCTTAGAGATTATTAAAGTATTAAAATGATCATATGAATAAGATAATTAAGGAATGTCTTTTTATTTATTTATAAATTAATAATTTAGATTAGTTTATAATTAAGAAGTAAATTAGAAAAGTAATTAAAGAATGATTAATAGTTAATGAAGGTCATTAACTAAGGATTATTTAAAAATTAATTAATATGATTAATTTAATAATTAATTAGATTAATTAATTAAATGATAATCAATTGTGAAATTTATTTAAGTTTAATTACTTAATGAAAGCAATTAAGACATTAATTACTTAATGTAATTAATGGAGTTTATTGTGATTGGTTTAAATTAATTAATTAAGTTTAATTAATTTTAAACACTGGATTTGATAATAATTACTTAATGTAATTAATGGAACGTAATTACTTAGTGAAGTAATTAATGATAATTACTGGATGTAATTAGTGGATAATGATGGAATTGTGAAAGTAATTCGGATTAAATTATTTTGTATAATTAATCAAGGGATTAATTAAAGAAATTAATTAAGGTGTAATTAATTTGATAAGTAATTAAGGGTAGTTAATTATTGAATGTGATTAATCAAGGTGATTAATAATTATGGTTTAATTGAGATTAATTACTGAATGTAATTAGTTTATATAAGATAATTAATTAAATATAATTAAGGATCATTAATTAATATAATTAATGATGTAATTAAGATTGATTAATTAAGATTAAATAATTAATAATAAGTAATTAAGTGTAATTAATTAATTGTAATTAATTAAGGATTAATGTAATTAATTAAGGATTAATGTAATTAATTATAGTTAATTAATTAATGAAGTAATTAAAGGTTAATTACTGTATTTGGTTTAGAGTAATTAATTTTGAGAAATTAATTAAAGTATAATTAATCAAGGGTGATTAATTAGGTTGATTAACTAAAGGATAATTAATTAATTTGTAATTAATTATTGAATATGTAAGCAAGATTTGTAATGATGTAGGTAATTAATTTAATTCACTTTAAATTGATTAGAGATGATGTAATTAATTTAATTCATTTTAAATTAATTATAGATGGTATGATTACAGATCATTGCTTATGAATGGATGATATTGGTTGCCTTGAATGGTTTGAAATCTCAACTATGAGATTAGTAATGTTGAGTGATATGGATGCATTGGTTGCATTGTGATGATGATATGGATATCTGAAAACCACATCGATCCAAATTAACGATAGGTCGTGAATCTTAAGTGGAAAGTGAAGACTCGAGGTGTAAGAACTATTCGTTAGTATAACTCTGAGGGTGATTCCAAGATGAGTTTGACGGAGATAGTACTTTCAGATTCGAGATGAAGATTTAGAGTGCAAGGGTTATCGTCGTTAACTCTGAGGGTGATTCCAAAATGAGTGTAACGAGATAATGCCTTCGGTTTCGTTCGAACCCGGAACGAACTTGTATGGATTGAATGCTTTCAGAACATCGTCAGGTGGACGATGAGCATTCTAAGTGATGTGTCCTATAAAGGTAATCGTAGCCTCAAGCCTCATCAACCGGGAATGGCTAAAACAGGGGAGGTGCAGCAAGGCTAAGTGGGTCATGCCCAAATAGGATGAGATTTTTCCCTGTCTAGAGGTCCCTTTTTATTCGGCTTAGTGGGCGGTTGGAATTGCGCACCAACTGCAGGGTTGTCTTGTTCGGGACTGTCCAGTAAGGGATGGTTCCGGCTTTGTGTTGCAAGGGATTAGGAGTGATCCTCGGTACGGTGGTCTAGGCCATGTACTATAACGGACGGTACCCAGGTAGCCCTGCCATTGTATGGAATCCAAAATCCAATAAGTGCCAACGGTTTTGATTGTATTACCCACTTTTGTGGCTAGTAGCTGGAATTTAATAAATGTAACAATTTCAGCTATTTCATTTTTACTTGAAAACCCTAGACCTATTATAATATCACTGGATTTCCTATCAAATGTTTTGGTTAGCGTAAGGTAAAAACTTTTCCATGTTTATGTGTGGGAAGTCTTACGCGATACCTTTCTTTTCAAAAAGATTTTTAAAATTAAGCAACTTTAACCTGTTACCACACCAGACCCATGTCTGATCCAGAGTTTATCTTCTGTTTTCTTAAACTCTTGGGTACTCAAATTTTTACGAGTAGCCAAGGGATTTAGGTTAGCTTTGACGAATTGTGGAGGAGCATTGGAGCAGGAGGCTTCGGCGTTAGATATATAGTTTCCGCTGTGTTTGGTATCTCTGTGTCGTCTTTGAGTTGTATTGAGTTGTAATAACTAGACAGGTGTTTATAACTGTCTAATATGTGTTGTATTATCTGTGTACTCTGATAGTTGTTGTATACTATGTAATTTCTTATGTTATTAATATAATTTATTCGTTCCGCTGTTTAGATTCTGATGTGTTATTTCTTCTTTCTTCTCTTTCTTTCTCTTTTCTATCCCTTTCTTTCTTATTAATGATGCGTCATTCTGTGGAGATGAATGGTGGGTCGTTATATTAAATTTATTTAAATTCTCTATGATTATTTTTCTTAAAAATTCACTCTTTTATTTTCTTTCAAAACTCCAGTTCTATATATTTTGATAACCGAGTGTACCGAAATATATTCAAGCAAACTATAGCATTCAACATTCCAATATAATCCATCACAGAATATCAAATAATCATAACAGAGAATATTAAATAATCTAAATAAATGTTGTGGAATCCAGTTGGATCCCTCCAACCTGTTTCCTTGCATCCACAGATGTTAGCACAATACCAATTCCAGTTCGATGTGGAATATCGCAGTATATGGGATTAATATAATATCATCCGCTATTATGTGGTGCTCTCATCCGCTATATAATGCGGGAAATCAATCACTCCAATATATACTATGTATGTACTACTATATATAATATAGCACATCAAATCAAATCAATCATTCAACCAATTATTTAAATTTAACCATTTAAATTTAAATTAAACCCAGATGAGTGAGATTAACTCACCTTTGATTTTGTATGCAATCCAATCCAAACCAGCTTGTTCTTCATTATTTTTGACCTTGTATAAACATTATACAATTTATTAATATTTGAATTAATTCTAACAATTTATTTTCCATTTTGAAATTTAATTAACAGATAGTTTTAGTTTTAAACTAAGTTTCCTTTAACAATGTCTAAAATAATTAAATAAGTTAGTTAAACAAATTAATCAATCATTATTTTAAAATTCGAACTAGTGGATTTAAAAATGTGTATATGTATTTTTATTTTTCTTTCGAAAATAACCGGTAAAGACCTAAAAATCTAATCTTTATGTTCAACATTCTAAAATTTCGATTTTTCCCAAAATCTTATATAAATTCTCTGTTCATTTCTGCATAAAGATATACATTAAAACAAAAATTCTTTTGTGACATAACTTTTTTTTCAATTTGAATTAAATTAAAAAGAAAAGCCATACCAAAACGAATGCAGCCCTACGCCTTCACCTCGACGCCTTGCCAAACTACACCCTACTGTCCCCCGTGTAGTTCAACAAACCAACCACTCTCCTCCTACAATTCCTCACTGCAACATACTCCATCGACCAAGCATCAAACCTCCAGACCATCATTTTCGAATCGAGACCACCCTCACTCAATCATGAATAAGAACATCGCCGTCAAATATCCACTGCACAGAGGAAATTCACCCACATCATCTCCTCACATCATCAAACACACACCTCTGGTAATCATCGAACTCGAACTTGACTCCACCACCCAAAAGCCTGCACCCGCTTCGTCGAATGACCTCTCACCGCTGTCCTAGCTTAACCCTACCATGCACGCCTTTACCTGAGTCTCAAAATTAAGCTCGAACGAGAAATCATCCTCAATTCGATTCGCGAGAACTCGAAAGATATAGGTTTGAACAAAGAAAAGGAACGAAATTCGAAATCTAGTTTCGAATTGATTTTTGAAGCACGCGACTTGAATAAGAACGATTCTTTTGACAGAGGCCATTAATTTACTATCGAACATCAATTTCAAAATCTGCTTTAAGAGGATAAGAAAGGCTCGGTCCTATTTATTATTATTATTATTTTAATTTTGTTCTGAAGATTTTTATTTGGGTTTTCAAAATACTCGGCTGTTTATAAAAAGGAAGGAGAGAAACGAAGTTGAAGGGGAAGCATGTTTGAGAAGGAAAAGCACAGTGATTTGAAAAAGGACAGAATAACAGCTGACGGGAGGTATATTGACTAGTCAACAAAGTACATTTTATATTTAAATTTAAATCGTCTTGTATTCCTAGGTTAAAACCTCGATATCCCAACGGAGTGTGCAGCTAGGCGTTTATAACGTTATACTCCTAATCTGAATGCAATGGAAAAGGTTTCGAGTCCTAATTCGAATGCATAGAGAAGATAGCTTTTTGAACCAGTTATTTTATTAAGTAGTCGATATAAATTTCAGTGCGTTTATATATCGTACGCTCACACAACAACTCCGAATACTACGAAATTTGAAATCCGATAATAATACAATATTATGGATCCAATGGAACTAGTTTCGTCGAATTCCGAGATTGTGCCTCGGAAGGCTATTTAAATATCAATTTTAAACGATATATTTTTAAAACTGAACGAATCACTTCCAATTTCAGTTTAAAGCTTTTATTATCATCAGAACTATCAATATAAATTTTCAAGCCTTCAAATTATTTTTAATAGGCTTAAAACTCCAGATTCAACATTTTACCCAACTTTAAATTATTTAATTTAATAATTTAATTATCGAATAAACAGTGATATTTGAATTCAAGTTAAAAATTAATCTTTAAATATGCAAAATCAATTAAATATTCTGATTTCAAACATCCAAAAATTCTGTGTCGTCACATTCCTCCCCCCTTAAAAGAATTTCGTCCCCGAAATTGCTAGTTAAGAAGAATGGTCCAATACCCGTTATTATTTTTCCCAAAACCAAACTGTTTTTCAACGACTCCCCAAGTAATCTTTTTATTAAAGTCACATTATCACCCTTACTAACTTTCCAACTCTTTTATAGTTTCCAAACAACATTACTTACTCAACCATTCAAATTATGATTCAAAAACCAAGTTTTATATTATCGTAATTTTCTCAAAATTTTTGTAGCTCTCAAAATTTTCGAAATTTTTTGCCAGCGTCTCCTTTGCGCGGCTAGCTCGGTACAACTAAAAAATGCGTCTACGGGCCTCCAAATTCCAAAAGAAAACAAAACGCCAAGTGGCTAAATCAAAAACCCAATCAAATTTCATACAGAAATTTAAACACATACCTTTTATCGAGCAATTCAAATTTATCTTCTAAAATCAAAAACCAATTTTCCTTTTCTTTATAATACCTGTATATCCTACATAGAAATAATATCCAATCACAACATTCAAAAACATTTTATTGACTTCCTTACCAAATTTCAATATCTATTCATTCAATCCCGTACGATGTACATATATCATCCGTACGCATTATCAAATCCGATCACTCGCTCGATCACACAATTTTACTTTCGAACTAGTATCGTCCACCCGACTTCCTAGTGCGGACTCGGATCTGATTTCTTGATCAGAAACCATCATTCTCCTTGCATAGTCATAACTATGATAGAGAATTTTCATAATCAATCAAAATCCATATCCAAGCTTCGCCGTCGAAAATCGAGTGAAAAATCCCAACTCGGAATGATATAACCATGTCAAAATTCTGTGCTCGATTCTGGATCAAATTGCTATGCGAATAAAATAATATACGTACATCCTTTGTATTTATCTCAATTGATTATCAACTATATCAATTTTCTTTTTATTCACATTCATTTTGATTTCTATTAACTTATTCATAGTTATCACTTTTATTAAATCTTCATTCAAATATTAACTAAGAATATATTTCTAATACCAAATTTCACTTAGGAATTCACCATTCCTTTATTAACTTTAATATAAGCATTTTACATGCTTCTTTATTTATTTTCACTTTACCACTTGAGTTTATCTTACTTCTATTCAAATTGGTTCTCCCATTTCCATATGAATTCAATTTATCTTCAACGCTGAATATTGAATTTTATCTTCCATTTATAACTGATTCATATCATTATTTGAAATTAGTTTCATCCACTAATTTATTTCAATTTCCAATTTGAAATCGTTTTATTGCTAACAAAAAATTTTCCAAAAATTTTTCTAACTCGCAAAATTTTCGGAAAATTTTGGCAGAGTCTTCTTTGTATGGAGGAGCTTTTGTAATTTGACAAGAGATATAAATATATATACATCGACCCACCCGGTCGGAAAAACAAAAACAGTTCATATTTCCTATTTTTATTACGTAGGCGTACATTTATTTAGCATTTTAAGCAAGCGGCTTATTATTTTAGCAATTAGCGCGTCCAAATCCAGCCAAACGGCTTCCCAGTACCTGTACTTTCTCAATTCAAACATATAAGTACTAAATATATGCAATTTATTAACATTTCACTTACTTTCAATAGCTAACACATAAATTTCACATATAATGCACGTTATATAATTTCCATAAGCGCATATAAGGTTCCGACACTTATTACAATTGCTTACAACCAATTCTCAAACCATTCCATTCAGTTAAAGTGACTTACAACTTACTCGCTTACATTTAATTCATTCTAAGCAAAACAAACTCATATTCATTCCAATTGATTTCAAAATCATCTTATTTCACTTCTAATAACTCATAGAATTTTATCTAATCCCGTTTACATCGAACGGCCCATTTTCTTATGCAATTCGACAATATGAATGTGAATAAATAATCACTTAAGCTTTATAATCATTTAAATTGATTCCAACTCATTTACACTTGATTTCATCCCATTTTAATTTATTCACAATCTTTTCATTGCATTTTCTTTCATATCCAAAAAGTTTGATTCCAAACCATTTTATTAAACTCGACAACCAATATATTGAATAACCATCTCACAATTTACTTAAGTTATTTATTTTCTTCAAACTATTCCACCCAATAACTTAAGTTTATTTTATTCAACCAACTTCCATTTAAATCTTTGATTTGATTTTCCTTTGATCAAATCCCAACCATTTTACTAATTTATTCGATTAGTTTATTCTTTTATCCATTTTTAAATTTTAATTCACATTAACAATTCATTATTGAATTTATTAATAATAAGGCCATTCAATTTATGCTTGAATTGGATTCGTTTACAACTCACACCCAATCTATTTTAATCCAATTCAATTTCATTCGACCACACTTTCAATTTATAATCCCATACTTGATTTTTTTTTCATTTATCTTCAAAACCATTTTATTTAATTTTCTTGAGTTCAACCTTACTTTATATCCCAAGTTTGGATTTTTTTTCCTTTTTTCTTTCCAGAATACCAATACTTTTATTCCGGCTTATTTATTCCCTTTTTAAATTTTTATAAGATACTCACTTATTAATATTCATACTTCTCTATCTATTTACAGTCAATCATATTCACATTTTACTTTTAATTAGGGATTGTATATTTTTTTATTTCAATGCTTTTCAATTCTTTTATAAGCTTCCAAAGCTTATTTATTCCAATTTCAATACTTACTTAGTTAACATTTATTTATTTAAGTAAGAATTTTGTTTAACTTAACTCCAGTTAAATCTAGCTACATACCATTCTTTTGAATTTTTTGAAGCAAGGACTTAATTCCATTTAATATCATTCCAATATCCAATTTCAATTCATTTACTTTTAATTATAAATTCATTTATTCATTCACAAATTCATTTTCAACCAATAAATTTTATTTCCAAGCATTAATTATTTTTAGTCCATTTGAACTAATTCTGCACTTTATTTTACACAATTTTAAATCGAACATCATCTAATATTCAATTTCATTTCATTTTCATACCATATAAATCAATCAGTTACTTACTAATTTTAATCTCAAAACTTTGTTTTATTTAGTCCAACTTGACTAATTTTTCCATTCAAACTTAAGTTCAACATTCAGTTTCAATTCCCTTTTTCTTATACGTTTAAACTCGTTACTAAAATGTTCAAAATTCAATTTTGAAAACATATATATCTAAATCAAACTATTCCTTTTCATTTTTAAAATCAAACCCAATTTCGCAAACAAACATTAATCCAAAACATCCAGGTAGCAATCCCCCTCTTGAAAACTCAAAAATGAATACCGATGATGTTGCGATCATCATCAGAATTATTACCCAGCAATCGAAAAGAGTTCAATGCTTTTATCACTTTAAAATTCCTCTCAAATATTCCAAACTCTCCAGAGTTCAAATCCAATTCAAATTTTTTTTCCCAAAATTCCCAGTTCGAAATCCATCCAAAACATTACTCTGGAACTTTCATCACAATTTATTTCATAATATTTCTCTGAAATTTTTTTTCATCTTCAATTATAGATCACATTTATAATTCACATTTATAAATTTTATTTTGTTAATGAATTTATTCCTTAACCTTTGGTTAAAATTTTAATCTTTATCCAACTTTCAGTTAACAATGACAATAATTTAATATCATCATCTTCTAACAACCAAGAGCCATATATAACCATAATAATTTACCAGAAACTATTTCTTTTATATAGAAAAAAAATTTGGGAAAAATAATTTCATTTACCCTATTTTAAAACAATACCGTGTCGAATTGTTCTATTCAAGTGTTTAGAGATCCCTATTAATAACGTTATTCACTCGTATTGACTAGAATCCATAAACTACTCAATAAACAAATCAACACAATATAAAATCATTTTATATTCGCTAACAAATACGCGCTCATATCTATTAATACTCTCAAACTCATCTTAGAGTACTACAGACTCTATTTGATGAGTAGTTCCCACCAAAGCCAAGGTTCTCGCTTAACCTTCAGCTCTAATACCAACTGTAATGACCCGCAAATCCGTAACCCTTGAGTCAACATTATTCTACATTAATCAACTCAAGATGAACATAAATACGAACAATTTGGGTTAAAGAAGAAGAGGTAGAAGAAAAAAATAGGAAACAACATCAGAATCTAACCGTCGCAGTGAAATAAAATACAATAGACAATAATAAATCTTTACAAAAAAGAAAACTATATCAGTTTTATACATACATCACCAGAATACATCATCAGAGTTCAACAACGTCAATAACATACAACTAGACAGTAACCATAACCTGTCCTCACCATCTGAATACATAGCAGAATATTTGAGCAAATACGGAAGTACGTATCGCCATCCAGCTCCACAACATCATTTTCTGTAATCTATAATACTCGGTCCGACCCAAGCATTATAGTTAAATAACACCCGAGTCAGACTAGAAAACCAGCATGAGAAATCACACTCAAATTGATTATTTAAGTTTCAAAAATCCTTTGAAAATCAAAAGCATCTCGTAAGACCACGCCACAAATAAACATGTCGGGTTTTTACCTTACGATAGCTAAAACACTTTTTATTAAAATTCTCTGATATTATAATAGCGTCTATAGAAAGTAAAATAGAATCTAGCTGAAATGCTAGCATCTCACGTTGCAGCAATAGTTGGGCACAATCAAAACCGTACGGGCACGTAGGGAAAATGGATTTCCAACTAATGACTAGGCATTGGAGTACCACCTGTCACGGTACCTGGTCTAGATCAGCATACCGAGGATCACTCCCGACCCCCTGCAACACAAGACCGGGACTACCCCTTACTGGATAATCCTGAGTAAGATCACCTCACGGTTGGGATCAGCAACCGCACCACTAAGCCGAAATAAAAGGGACATCTAGACAGGGATGACCTCACCCTAAATGGGTGCTACCCACCTAGCCTTGCTGCATAACCCTGATTTTCAGTCATTCCTGGTTGATGAGGCTTGAGGCCGAGCGTTACCTTTTTAGATCGTTTCACTTAGAATGCCCATCGTCCACCTGACGATGTTCCGAAAGCATTCATCCATACAAGTCCGTCCTGGGTTCGAACGGAACCGAAGGCACTACTCTTACTACATCCATTTTGGAATTTCCTCAGGATTAGTAGCGACTAGCCCTTGCACTTCACTGCTCCATCCTCGAATCCAAACTCGTCTTCCTCACGAAATCATTCAAACCGGATCGAAGCGGTTTTCGAGAAATAAATTCCGATCCCAGTCTCTTCGATACGATAAATGCATTGGCCAATATTGATAGTCGATTATTTAACTATCAATTAACATTCACAAACATCCATCAAATAATAAATAATCTCCCCAAATTATTTATTATCCCCAAAATATCTTCGCAAGATATATTTCCATTTCCAACCCTTTTTGAAAACAGTTTTCAAACACACTCTTCTCATGAAATAAATTCCCAAATATTTATTTCCACTGAAAACACCAAGCACCAAAACTTTAGATTTTAAAATAATTTAAAAACACTTTATTATTAAATATATTTAAACATTTAGATTGAAAACTACTTCAATACTTTATTAAAAATATATATATTTTAGGAATATTTAAAATGAGGTTACTTTTAAAATATAAAACTAGATTTTCTCTTTTAAATCAAAATACCAAGCCATCTTTAAATAATTACTACGATAATAGATTTGAAAAATACTCACTTTAGAATTTAAATATTTTAGAAATAATAAATTTTCCAAAACATGCTTTTTAAAACAACATTAAAACTTTTAACTTATATTTAAAAATTTACTTTGAAAACGTACTTGGCTATCCAGGGAAATATACTTCTCTTCACATCCTTTAAAAATAAATCACTATTTATTTTTAAAAAAGTTTTCCATTTCTTTAATAAATTCCCATCGTGAATTTATTCTTCAAATATCCACTGGTATATTACTTTGCTTTTATAAAACCAGTTTATAAATTTCATAGTTATATTGTCCTTTAAATTTCCAATTTCAAACACTTAAATCAATTTCCAAATTGATTTCCAATTTATTCCATTTTGGAATAAATCTCTTTTCTTACTCACTTTATTTCAAAATCCATTAACTTCAGATTTTATTTTTTTTATTTTTTTTATGATTTAAAATCTTTTAACTGAAACATACCAATTTCAGATTTCCAAAATTCCTTCTTTATCCTTTTAAATAAATTTAAACCTCAAATTTTAAAAGCATATTCTTTATCCCTTTAAATAATATCACTTAAATTTTACAATTCATTATTTTTTTATATTCAAAATCCTCTTTTTCCATACTCAAAATTATTTATTTGAATTTTAAAATCACTTTAATTCTTATCCAGTTCATTCTTAAATTTATTTAAATTCTCTATGATTATTTTTCTTAAAAATTCACTCTTTTATTTTCTTTCAAAACTCCAATTCTATATATTTTTATAACTCAGTGTACCGAAATATATTCAAGCAAACTATAGCATTCAATATTCCAATATAATTCATCACAGAATATCAAATAATCATAACAGAGGATATTAAATAATCTAAATAAATGTTGAGGAATCCAGTTGGATCCCTCCAACTTGTTTCCCTACATTCACAGATGTTAGCGCAATATCAATTCCACTTCGAGGTGGAATATCGCGATATATGGGATTAATATAATATCATCCGCTATTATGCAACGCATAGAGTCTCATCCGCTATATAATGCGGGAAATCAATCACTCCAAAATATACTATATATATATATACTACTATATATAATATAGCACATCAAATCAAATCAAATCAATCAATCAACCAATTATTCAAATTTAACCATTTAAATTTAAATTAAACCCAGATGAGTGAGATTAACTCACCTTTGATTTTGTATGCAATCCAATCCAAACCAGCTTGTTCTTCATTATTTTTGACCTTGTATAAACATTATATAATTTATTAATATTTGAATTAATTCTAACAATTTATTTTCCATTTTGAAATTTAATTAACAAATAGTTTTAGTTTTAAACTAATTTTCCTTTAACAATTTCTAAAATAATTAAATAAGTTAGTTAAACAAATTAATCAATCATTATTTTAAAATTCGAACTAGTGGATTTAAAAATGTGTATATGTATTTTTATTTTTCTTTTGAAAATAACCCGTAAAGACCTAAAAATCTAATCTTTATGTTCAACATTCTAAAATTTTGATTTTTCCCAAAATCTTATACAAATTCTTTGTTCATTTCTGCATAAAGATATACATTAAAACAAAAATTCTTCTGTGACATAACTTATTTTCAATTTGAATTTAATTAAAAAGAAAAGCCATACCCAAACGAATGCAGCCTTACGCCTTCACCTCGACGCCTTGCCAAACTACACCCTACTGTCCCCTATGCAGTTCAACAAACCAACCACTCTCCTCCTACAATTCCTCGCTACAGCATACTCCATCGACTAAGCATCAAACCTCCAGACCATCATTTTCGAATCAAGACCACCCTCACTCAATCATGAATAAGAACATTGCCGTCAAATATCCACTGCACAGAGAAAATTCACCCACATCATCTCCTCACATCATCAAACACACACCTCTGATAATCATCGAACTCGAACTCGACTCCACCACCCAAAATCCTGCACCCACTTCGTCGAGCGACCTCTCAACACCGTCCTAGCTTAAGCCTACCACGCGTGCCTTTTCCTGAGTCTCGAAATTGAGCTCGAACAAGAAAGCATCCTCAATTCGATTCGCGAGAACTCGAAAGAAATAGGTTTGAACAAAGAAAAGGAACAAAATTCGAAATCTAGTTTCGAATTGATTTTTGAAGCACGCGACTTGAATAAGCATGATTCTTTTGACAGAGGCCATTAATTTACTATCGAACATCAATTTCGAAATCTGCTTTAAGAGGATAAGCAAGGCTCGGTCCTATTTATTATTATTATTTTAATTTTGTTCTGAAGATTTTTATTTAGGTTTTTAAAATACTCGGCTGTTTATAAAAAGGAAGGAGAGAAGCGAAGTTGAAGGGGAAGAGTAACAACCCGCATATTTAACGATTTTATATTTAAATGATTTATTTAAGTATAGCGTCGTTAGTCGTATTTTGGGTCCGAAATATTACTTTTTGCAAACGGTCGAATTGGGTCTCAAGACCACTTCCATTGAGTTCAAAATGTCGTTTGCGATCTTTTTGAGTATAAGCTTCGATATGTTTGGAGTAAGTTGAAATTGGCTACTTTTTCTACTTGGGTTTTGGGTTTGAGTTCAGCCCACTAGCTAACTAAACCCTCTAGCTCAGCCCTCTCCTCCCATTCATTCATTCCTACTCCTCTTCACTTCTAAACTCAAGCTCCAACTGAAATGGGGGAAAGGAATTGGAAATAAAAATTAGCAAGCCCTAATTTCTTCTTGTAAACTCGATTCTTGCTCCAAAATCAAAGGGAAGCCATTGGTAAGCTTCTTCTTCATCTTCTCTATCTCTTTCTCTTTTCAATTTCAGAAAATTCCCTAAAACCTAATTTGGAAAATATGTGTTTTATCCTTTGATTGAAGCTAGTTGAGTTGAAGTAGAGATTAGTTGGCCATCTCCTTGTTATTGAGCTTCTTCTTCTTCTTCGTCTTTGGGAAAAAGGTGAGTTTTGAACTCACATCTACTTCTCTTGATTTCATTGATGTTGGGTATGAATACCTAGCACTTGTTCATATGCACTTGCTTTTAGTTTGGATTGAATTGGTGAATATCCAAATTTTTAGTGTTTGGGTTCAATTCTTGAAATCCTAACTTTGATGTTTTGATCATGTTTTTGGTGATGAATCGAAGTGTTTATAGGGCCGGGTAGCCGTTAGGCGTAAACCCCTAGCGTCCATGCTCGTCCGGTTGAAAGTTGGGAGAGTTTGCACTTCATTTGTTATAGGTAGGAAATGCAGGAAATTGGGTTCAGTCGACTGAGCTGAAGCCCGAAATTTTTCTGGACAATTTTCAGTCGACTGAACAGGGATTTCAGTCGACTGACCTGCTCCTGTTTTCCTGTTTTGCCTATTTATGCTTATTTTGATTGGTTTTTCGGATTTTATCGATTCATGTTGATTCTTAGTGGTTGTTCAGTCTCTTTGACTTTGATAACTTGTTTTTGACTTCATTCACGGGTTTTATAAATAATATCTCTAAATCGTATTAAAAGCTCGCTTCTCCAATTTATAAATTCTATTTAAACATGCGCACACACACACAATTTTGCACTTCGAGCGAAGTGGAAGGGTGATTAAATGGTTGGGCAAAACACGGACCATGAATCTGTACGTTTATCCTTTCGATTAATCCCCGACCTATTCAATTGATCGTTTTGACGTTCGGATTTGGTTTATCGATGATATGAGGTAAATTTGTACTGCTTTTAGTGTGAAATAAACTAACGGATAGTAAACCGTTTAGTGCGAACGGGTGGTTATGGGACTCACGTTACCACTTTTCGGATTCCTCTCTGGGAGTTTGTGACACATGCTGCCTTTGGGATAGTGTCTTCGGACTGTCTCCTCTGGCTTGTTTCCTTTAAATATCGCCTTTGGAGTTGGCCCTTTGCCCCGACTCGAAAAATATATGGGGTTGGCGGTTGTCTTTAGTATTGCTTTCGGAGTGGTTTCTTCACCACCGCTCAAGAGATATTGGAGTAGTTTCTTCACCACCGCTCAAGAGATATCGGAGTGGTTTCTTCACCACCGCTCAAGAGATATCGGAGTGGTTTACTCACCACCGCTCATGATGTTTCATTTATATGTATATTCCCTAGGTATTGCTTTTCTGTATTGGTTCTTTGGGGCCACACGAAATATAGCGTCTACCTTGTGGAACTCGTATTATCGGTATTTGTTGTTTGCCTTATGGCTTGCTTTGGGATATTCTTATCCTTTGTTTCTATATGTTGCCGATGATATGAGGCTTGATCTATATGATTCATCTTTCGTTAGATGATTGTGCATCTCTTTTAGAGATATCTATTATGCTGTGTAACCTTGCAGGTTTATTGTTGTTCAGTTTATCTAACCGATTTGTTAGAGCTAGACTGACCCGTGTAGTTTATACTCGGGTGAGACCGAGATGTTTCAGGTTAGGTGCTTTGGACTTAGCCTCTTTTGCTTCCGCATGGACTATTCCGCTGACTCCTTTTTGTCTTAGCTTTTTGTGTAGTCCTTTCTGTTATAACTCTGATATGTATTCTATTGACTCGTCTGTATATCGTGGTTTGCTATACCACTTGACATGTATTATTTTGTATACTCTGCTTTGTATCGGTATATGTGTGTATATGATGGTTTACTGTTCTGTGATGCATATTGCATTTGAGTTGTTATATTCTGTTTTGATAGATCCTCTAGCCACCTATGGTTTTGTTTTAAGTATTCATTGGATATGTCGATCTGCTTGGTAAGGCAATTGTCGATGTATTCAATAGATAATTAAAGCAAGGCCATAGATGGTCGCTCCTAAACAGCCTTATTCTCCGTGTTAGCAGACGGTATTATCTATTAATACTCTTTGCTAGCGTGGGTATAGAGGTGGGGCGTCACAGCTTGGTATCAGAGCTGAGTTCAGAACAAAATATGATAAACATAGAATAGAGCACATATTACGATACATCAGAGTGTGATAAGTGATACAAATCTTTGAATCATCGTGTCTCTCCATTCCTTCTACCATCAAAGGTTAGATAGGATTTGGGAATATGCCTAGGAATGCATTTAAATTCCGTAGTATTCCATATTGAATTATCTATCTAGGGAATAATCTTTACCTTATCTTAACTTTCAGCTTATGGCTGGAAGAGACGGAGGTCGACGCTCGGATGCTGGGCAATCCAGTGGCTCACATTCGGACGGCGTCTATATGTCTGCCGATCAGTTTTTAGAGTGGTTTAGGAGCACGCAGCCTCCAGCTCCTACTCGAACATCTCCTCTATGCAAGTCCACCTTCGCACGTTTGTGCAGTGATTTTTCTCATCTTGGAGGGAAACCATTTAAAGGCTCCGAGATTGTTCTTGAGGTCCAAGCTTGGGTTCGCATGTACGAGCATGTTCTCTCTCGCATGGATCTTTCTGACCATGATAGAGATCTTGTAACTTCTAGCTTATTGCAAAAGCGTGCCCTTGATTGGTACGAGCTTCTTTTAGCTGAATTTGATGAGTCTGCTCTTTCTTGGACTCAATTTCGGGGGCGATTCGAGCTCAAGTTCATTCCTGAATCTGAGAAAGTTTTATTGACCCGTCGCTTTCTTGAGTTGAAGCAAGGGGAGTCTTCCGTTTCTGAATATGTTGCATCTTTCGAGGCCTTATCTAAGTATGGTCTTAAATTCATTAAAACATCCTATAGAAAGAATTTGAAGTTTGTTTCTGGTCTTAAGAAATATCTTAAGAAATCTTTGATGCTCCAGCTTAAACTTTCCTTTGAGGAGTTGGTTGATTCGGCACTTCATCTCGAAATCTTCGAGAAGGAGTGTGATTGTGGGAATGGTGTTGAGATTTGCAAGAACCCTTACAAGAAGAAGTTTCCATTGGATAAGCGGGAATTTTTCCCTTCCAAGAGGAAAAAGCCCGTTGAATCTAATTCTCAGTCTTAGTCTGCTGGAACACCTTCCACTCGGAAGTGTTTCAATTGTGGTTCCCCTGATCATATGATTCGAGCTTGCCCTATGCCTCTCTTCTGCCACTATTGCAAGAAGGAAGGCCATCGTATTTTCACTTGTCTTATTGTTCCGAAAAATCCTTTATCTAGCAAGCTAAAGATAATAGATGCTTCTAGAGGTTCTTCTTGGAGAAAAGGTACATCTCCATCTGTTTAGGAAGGTTCTATTTTATTTCTTGACTATTGTATTCAAGTTTTCTTCGATACGGGGGCTTCGCATTTTTTTTCATATCGAAGAAGCTCTTCGATGATTTATCTTTGGATGTTTCTTGTATGGTTACTTCTTTGAAAATTGCGAATCCGAATTGGTGGATCCACAATGCTCAATTTGCTTGTATTAATGTCGAGATTATTTTATGTGATTTTTCTTTCCGAGCCAATTTGCATGTTATGCGTTACTCAGGCTTCGGAATTGATAATTTTTTAAAGGATTGACTTAATTATTATGAAGTCATATCCTATATCCCGAGTGGACTATTCATCCCCAACATTTTCAATCTAACAGATTTCTATTTTCTTTGTGATTTCGATTCCAATTTGATCTCATCATTTTATTCTTCAAGCCCTCATGATGGGGAAAGTGTTGTTTCTCTCATTCTTGTAGTTTGAGAATTTTCTGGTTTTTCTGGTCTTGTCTTAGGATTATCACCCAAGCAATCTTTTGTTGTAGTGTTGAGGTGTTTATAGCTCGATCTTACGACCAGTTTTCATTTGACTACGAGTTGCGGAAGTTAGCATTCCACTTACCTCTCTCCGCACTCGTTTTAATTCTTATGAATGATTTGTTGTGTCATTCAGTTTGTCCAGCTCATTTCATCCATTTTATGAATCGAGTATTCTACGAATATCTCGATGATTCCATTTTTGTATTTGTTGATTTTGGATGGAATTTGCAATCTAAAATTTTTGCAAATCTTTTTCATAAGAGTTATTTATAAGTATAAATGGGATTTTGTTTTTAAAACGAACAAAGAGAATTTTCGAAAGTTTTTAGAAACATGTTTATCATATAGAAGATGGTTTTGTGATTGTATTGCCCATTGAGTGCTTTAAGAATTCTTGTCGATGCGCTTGATCGACATTATCGATAGGAATCTCCTAAACGCTTTGATGAGACTATCAGACACAATAAATTGATTTGAAATAAGAAAATTTCCTCGAAATATGATTTCATGAAGGTAATTGAAAATTTGAAGCTTTAGCTTTTTGGTAAAGAATTTTAATTGAAGGTTTTAGCTTTTAAGAAAGTAGATTATTTGAAAGAACTCTTTTCCGATACTCTTATTCTTGGGATTCCCGAAGGGAACCAAGACTTTATCTTTTGTACCAATACTATTCGTGTTGGTTTGGATGCCGTTCTCTTGTAAAAGAAAACGTGCTATCACTTGTACTTCTAAATCGCTAAAGCTTACCGAGACTAGATATGCTACCTATGATCTAGTGCTCGCGGCTATTGTTTTCGTCTTTTTTATTTTGCATCATTACTTTTGGGTGAGGGATTTTGCTCTTCTCACCAATCACAATTTTGAAATGTTTATTTTCTCATAGGGAACTTAGTGTTGGTTCGAGTTTCTAGCATCTTATGATCTTGATATTTTAATTCCCGAAAAGGGGATCGTGTTGCCAATGCATTTAGTTGTAAGCAGCAAGTGATTGTTTCTTTGTTAATGTCCGAATGGAATGGTCTTTTTACCAAGTTCATCGGACGTTTTGTTGTACTTTATTTTGTTGAGCTTTGGTTCATTCGACGTAATGTTTATACCACGTCGGTGTTCCAAATTATTTTGAGCTTAGGAATCCATAGAATTCCTTGAGCAAGCAAGTTCGGACTTATCCTCTCGTGCTCCTTATGGTGAACTTCTTATTCTGTTATTCTTTTGTGTTGACATGTTTGTGGTAGTTGGGAGAATCACCTACCTCTTGTAGAGTTCTCCTACAATAATAGTTTTCAGTCTAGTATTGGTATGGCTCCTTTCGAAGCCTTATACGGAAGGCCATGTCGATCACCTTCTTGTTGGTTGGAATCTGGGGAGAAGCTTATTCTTGGTCCAGATTTTGTTCGTGATTCTTCCGAGAAGATTGATCTTATTCGATTGAGAATGAAAGAGACACAGAGTCGCCAAAAATCCTACGCGGACAACCGTAGGAAGCCTCTCGAGTTCTCGATCGGCGATCTTGTTTTTGTTCGTGTTTCTCCTTTGAAAGGGGTTATGCGTTTCAGTACGACTGGGAAATTGGCTCCTTATTATATAGGACCGTTTTCTATTACTGAACGTATTGGCCCTGTGGCTTATAGAGTTTCACTTCCTGCTCATTTATCTGGTATTCATGACGTGTTTCACGTCTCTCAACTTCGGAAGTGTCTTCGGGAGTCGGATTCTGTTATTTCTTCTCCTGATTTGCAAGAGCTTGAGGTCTCACCAGACTTATCTATTGTACAGCAGCCTATGCGCGTACTAGACATGGAGGTGCGACACCTTCGAAACAAGGATGTGCCACTTGTTAAAGTTCAATGGTCCGCTAATACCAATGACTGTACTTGGGAAACCAGAGAGTTTATCGAGCGATCCTATCCGGGTTTTCTATCTTTGCTTTAAAACGGTGAGAATGTCTTTTCATCTCAAGCTTATTTCCTTTTCTTTTGAATGTTGTATGTATGTAGTTGTTACAAATATCGTCTCTAGAAACTGCGGGGACGCAATTTTGTAAGGAGGGGAGATCTGTAACAACCCGCATATTTAACGATTTTATATTTAAATGATTTATTTAAGTATAGCGTCGTTAGTCGTATTTTGGGTCCGAAATATTACTTTTTGCAAACGGTCGAATTGGGTCTCAAGACCACTTCCATTGAGTTCAAAACGTCGTTTGCGATCTTTTTGAGTATAAGCTTCGATATGTTTGGAGTAAGTTGAAATTGGCTACCTTTTCTAGTTGGGTTTTGGGTTTGAGTTCAGCCCACTAGCTAACTAAACCCTCTAGCTCAGCCCTCTCCTCCCATTCATTCATTCCTACTCCTATTCACTTCTAAACTCAAGCTCCAACTGAAATGGGGAAAAGGAATTGGAAATAGAAATTAGCAAGCCCTAATTTCTTCTTGTAAACTCGATTCTTGCTCCAAAATCAAAGGGAAGCCATTGGTAAGCTACTTCTTCATCTTCTCTATCTCTTTCTCTTTCCAATTTCAGAAAATTCCCTAAAACCTAATTTGGAAAATATGTGTTTTATCCTTTGATTGAAGCTAGTTGAGTTGAAGTAGAGATTAGTTGGCCATCTCCTTGTTATTGAGCTTCTTCTTCTTCGTCTTTGGGAAAAAGGTGAGTTTTGAACTCACATCTACTTCTCTTGATTTCATTGATGTTGGGTATGAATACCTAGCACTTGTTCATATGCACTTGCTTTTAGTTTGGATTGAATTGGTGAATATCCAAATTTTTAGTGTTTGGGTTCAATTCTTGAAATCCTAACTTTGATGTTTTGATCATGTTTTTGGTGATGAATCGAAGTGTTTATAGGGCCGGGTAGCCGTTAGGCATAAACCCCTAGCGTCCGTGCTCGTCCGGTTGAAAGTTGGGAGAGTTTGCACTTCATTTGTTATAGGTAGGAAATGCAGGAAATTGGGTTCAGTCGACTGGATCCTCTGTTCAGTCGACTGAGCTGAAGCCCGACATTTTTCTGGACAATTTTCAGTCGACTGACCTGCTCCTGTTTTCCCGTTTTGCCTATTTATGCTTATTTTGATTGGTTTTCCGGATTTTATCGATTCATGTTGGTTCTTAGTGGTTGTTCAGTCTCTTTGACTTTGATAACTTGTTTTTGACTTCATTCACGGGTTTTATAAATAATATCTCTAAATCGTATTAAAAGCTCGCTTCTCCAATTTATAAATTCTATTTAAACGTGCGCACACACACACAATTTTGCACTTCGAGCGAAGTGGAAGGGTGATTAAATGGTTGGGCAAAACACGGACCATGAATCTGTGCGTTTATCCTTTCGATTAATCCCCGACCTATTCAATTGATCGTTTTGACGTTCGGATTTGGTTTATCGATGATATGAGGTAAATTTGTACTGCTTTTAGTGTGAAATAAACTAACGGATAGTAAACCGTTTAGTGCGAACGGGTGGTTATGGGACTCACGTTACCACTTTTCGGATTCCTCTCTGGGAGTTTGTGACACATGCTGCCTTTGGGATAGTGTCTTCGGACTGTCTCCTCTGGCTTGTTTCCTTTAAATATCGCCTTTGGAGTTGGCCCTTTGCCCCGACTCAAAAAATATATGGGTTTGGCGGTTGTCTTTAGTATTGCTTTCGGAGTGGTTTCTTCACCACCGCTCAAGAGATATTGGAGTGGTTTCTTCACCACCGCTCAAGAGATATTGGAGTGGTTTCTTCACCAACGCTCAAGAGATATCGGAGTGGTCTCTTCACCACCGCTCAAGAGATATTGGAGTGGTTTCTTCACCACCGCTCAAGAGATAACGGAGTGGTTTACTCACCACCGCTCATGATGTTTCATTTATATGTATATTCCCTAGGTATTGCTTTTCTGTATTGGTTCTTTAGAGCCACACGAAATATAGTGTCTACCTTGTGGAACTCGTATTATCGGTATTTGTTGTTTGCCATATGGCTTGCTTTGGGATATTCTTATCCTTTGTTTCTATATATTGCCGATGATATGAGGCTTGATCTATATGATTCATCTTTCGTTAGATGATTGTGTATCTCTTTTAGAGATATCTATTATGCTGTGTAACCTTGCAGGTTTATTGTTGTTCAGTTTATCTAACTGATTTGTTTAGCTAGACTGACCCGGGTAGTTTATACTCGGGTCAGACCGAGATGTTTCAGGTTAGGTGCTTTGGACTTAGCCTCTTTTGCTTCCGCATGGACTATTCCGCCGACTCCTTTTTGTCTTAGCTTTTTGTGTAGTCCTTTCTGTTATAACTCTGATATGTATTCTATTGACTCGTCTGTATATCGTGGTTTGCTATACCACTTGACATGTATTATTTTGTATACTCTGCTTTGTATCGGTATATGTGTGTATATGATGGTTTACTGTTCTGTGATGGATATTGCATTTGAGTTGTTATATTCTGTTCTGATAGATCCTCTAGCCACCTATGGTTTTGTTTTAAGTATTCATTGGATATGTCAATCTGCTTGGTAAGGCAATTGTCGATGTATTCAATAGATATTTAAAGCAAGGCCATAGATGGTCGCTCCTAAACAGCCTTATTCTCCGTGTTAGCAGACGGTATTATCTATTAATACTCTTTGCTAGCGTGGGTATAGAGGTGGGGCGTCACAGGAAGCATGCTTGAGAAGGAAAAGCAAAGTGATTTGAAAAAGGCCAAAACAACAGCTGATGGGAGATATATTGACCAGTCAACAAAGTATATTTTATATTTAAATTTAAATCGTCTTGTATTCATGGGTTAAAATCTCGATATCCTATCGAAGTGTGTCGCTAGGCGTGCATAACGTTATAGCCCTATTCTGAATGCAATGGAAAAGGTTTCGAGTCCTAATTCGAACGCATAGAGAAGATAGCTTTTTGAACCAGTTATTTTATTAAGTTTTCGATATAAATTACAGCGCGTAAATATATCATACACTCACACAACAAATCCGAATACTACGAAATTTGAAATCCGATAATAATACAATATTACGGATCCAATGGAACCGGTTTCGTCGAATTCCGAGACTGTGCCTTAGAAGGCTATTTAAATATCAATTTTAAATGATATATTTTTAAAACCGAACGAATCACTTCCAATTTAAATTTAAAAGCTTTTATTATCTTCAGAACTATCAATACAAATTTTACAAGCCTTCAAATTATTTTTAACAGGCTTAAAACTCTAGATTCAACATTTTATCCAACTTCAAATTATTTAATTCAATAATTTAATTATCGAATAAACAGTGATATTTGAATTCAAGTTAAAAATTAACTTTTAAATATTTAAAATCAATTAAATATTCTGATTTCAAACATCCAAAAATTCCAAGTCGTCAAAGTTCACCTGTGACATCTGACACCATTATATGTTATTTATATTGATGATATATGCCTATATATTATTATCATATATGTTATCACTGTGCAAGTTCCCTGTTAGTATAGAATTCACTATGGATTGAAATGATACATACGCAAACAATCTGTAGAATAGAGGAAAATCGTTATGGGTTGAAATGATAAATCCAAGACATTTTCATTGAATTGAATTTGGGATTGTGGGTTGAAATGATATATATCCGTATATATTTAAATTGCGGGTTGATATGATAAATATCTGCATCACTTGACCATAGGATAGAAAATTATATAGAGACACCGTTGGTCTATATATAAATATTTTGAAAATGATTTCTATGGTTTTTGAAAAGAAATATATGGTTTTGTATAAATATTGATTTTAGATATTATATAAATGTTATTTTATATATAGTTAAATTCTTGATTTTAAGCTATGTATAAATTTGTTTTAATATAAAATAAGTTTAATAATAATGTTTGATTTAATTAAAATATAATATGGTTAAGTATCTATTTAAATTATATTTTAATATAGAGTTTATAATGATTTTAATAAATTAAGGTTGGGAAGATAGATTTGAAATTAATTTGAAATTGTATTTAATTAAGAATTATATTTAATTAAAATCAATTTCGGGCTTACTGAATTTGAGATTTTTGGAAGGGTATGATTTTATAACTTGATTTTTGGGTTAAGGTGATTAAATGAATACTTTAAGATTAAATAAATTGAAGGAAATATGATGTTTGTTGAAATTTAGGGTGTTATCTAAATGATGTTGGATTTATTAAGTGAATATTTCAAAACTAAATAATAATGAAGTTAAATTATGATATATATATATATATATGAAATTATCAAATTTAGTTTTAAAATGTCGAATATTAAAGCTTTGAAATATATTGAAATTGAAATGGTTTATTTGTGGTTCAAATCTGTATTTGAAATCGATATAATTTGAAATGGTTTATTTAGGAACTGAATTGAATTTAATTGATGAATTGAGATTTGAGTGAAATTTGAATTTTGGAATTCGAGTTGATTTGTATCGATTTATGAAATTTGAGGAAATTATTTTATTATATGAAATATTTAATATATATAAGTAATTTTAAAATAAATCATTTTAATATAAACTATTTTGTTATATACTATTTTAATATTTAAACCGGCTTAAATGGGAAGTTTTATGATTTCCAAAGTGTTATGATTTTCCAAAGCGTAACAATTTCAAGTGTTTGGTTTCGAAGTGTTATAAATTTGAAAGTGTTATTGATTTGGAAATAGATAAATTTGAAGTGAAGAATGATATTGTTTCGATATGGTTTTGAAATGGGTATCATTTTGTAGGTTTGAAGTATAAATTATTTAAAAATGACCACGGTGTTATAACGACGTTTGGTTGTTGATAGCATATATTACTAGATAATAGATAGCTCCATAAATCCGTAGAGGATGAATATCCTAAACATCCTTTAAGCTACTTGTATTTCAGTTGATATTTCACTTGAGTTGGATTTATTGATATAAGAATGTTAATCCTGACTTAAGTGTTTTCTGTTTTGCTTTACGCTCGGGTCAGACTGAGTGTCACAGCTTTTGAGACTCATTGGAGTTGGAGCTTCGTTTGGAGATCCATCTATCTATCCAGCTTTCGGTTATTCAGTTGACTCCACTGATATATTCAGATACTATATTGATTATTGTATTCGAGACTTCGGTTGTATCTTGTTTAATTCTGTTATATATATATATATATATATATATATATATATAGCAGCTTCATGAACTACTATTCATTTTTTTACGTCGATTATTGTTATACTACTCCGTGTTCATGATTCTGTGATTTATTTATTTGCTGTATATGCTGAGTTTTGCCAATTATAAATTAACAATCTGCTATTTTGAGCAATTCAAATCCGACATGTGTGGGTGCGAATGGTTGAAAATATCAGCATGTTACAGTTGGTATCAGAGCTCTAGTTTTAGGCAAAACTTAGCATATATGCGACGATAGGGATTTTTCGCGTTCGAAAATCGACATCCATACTTTACATCGTACTCAAATGCCGCAGATTCGAGCGTTCAAATCCGAGTCGCCGGAGCTTATAACACACTTAAGTAAACAACACAGCGGAAGAAAAAGAATAATACATTGATATACAGCATTGATACAATATCTAATGCAACAGATGACACAATAGATATCAATGTACATCAGAGATACAATAGAATAGCAGCGGAAAGAAAATAGATAACATTAGCAACGGAACAAATAACTCCAAATAGTCTTCAAAAGAGAACTCCAGCAGCAGCTCGAACCCCCCATCACATTTCACCAAGACCAGCAAGTCTCGTCCACATCCAAAGATTGAACTAGCTCCAGATAACCTACTAATCTAATTATCTGAAAAACCCAACTCTAGACTGCCCGTGTAGAAAATTTTGAGCATCCAGAGTTTAGGAAAGAAACGATAAACTCTGGATCAGTCACGGGACTGGTGTGAGCAACAAAAACAGTTTATCTTTAAAAACAAACAAAGAAATATTTTAAAATAGATTCGCAATGCTTTTAGAAAATGGAACTACCATAAGGCCTCCCGCACACACACAATGCAAACGCAGAATCGGAGGAGATTTCTCCTTATGATAGTCAAAGATGCTTGATAGGCATTAAAAAGAAACATTTGATATTATTACTAGTGCATAGTGTAGGAAAACATTTCGAAAGTAAAGATATAAATCTTAGCCAATATACGACCATTATCGTATGCCTACTATAGCTACCATCTAAACAGTGGTGACCACGATAAGTAAATGGCAGGTTCTACAACTAAAAGCATACAAGGTACGTATTGAAGTTTGGATTTCCAACAAATGGTCAGGCCAAGGAACTTCCCATTGCCACATGGGTACGCCTCTGGAAAGATGACTCGAGAACCTAATCGGATCTCTGCCAACACAAGGCCGGGTTACCCTTCAAACTGGGTAACTACTAACACGAATATGTAATTCCCCGATCGTAACCGATCTATATACGAGGATCCTCGATTCCAACAACCACAAAGTAATAAATTTGCAGCAACAACATAGGTTAAGTATCTGGGCTCCATACCATGATACCACCTCTATCCAGAAGGAATGACATACACTAAAGGGGCGCTACCCCCTAATAACCTTGCTGCATCCTTCCTGTTTTGACCATTACAGAGGTGTGAGGTTCGACGAAGTCTCGTCCACAAAGCTACGCTTTTCAGAAAAGCCACGCTTTGATCAACAAATAATCAGCATCACTCAGCATGCCACATTACCAAATTGGAAATATATCACTGATAACCTTCAACTACATAACCTCTGAGCTCGTACATCTCTGAGTATGGTGTTAAGCTAAGAGAATAAATTCTCTGCCACCAACAAAAATGTATTTGAAATAAATCAGCTTTATATCTCAATTTGTAATGTCAGACACACAATCCATACAAGTCTGTTCTGGGTTCGAACTGAACATAAGGCACTTCCAAAGAAGTCCTTGCAATCCGGGTATTCACAATCCCGATTGGACTTCCCATCACTTAGGGAATCTCTATACCGTAGCTACTCGATGCAGAGACAATCAATAGGTCATCCTATCGTTCTCGCAAATACCCGATCTTCACCACCGGTCTTCAAATGATATCAATAACGACGTATCACATATTCGGAATGGGTTATACGACCCAAAGGTCCTTTCCCGGCTAACCCGAATAGTGAGAGCAACATTTAAAATATATGGATATGAGATTTCAATTAAGTCACAACTTAATGATTCAAAACTTTCTTTCAAATGGTTTAAACCAATTACCATTTCAAATCTTTTAAAACAAAAAGATTTATTTCACAAATTTTACCCAGTTTCACAAAGATTCATTCCTGTATTTCAAAACAATTCCATTTCAATTAGATTAATTCATTAAATCTTTAAATCAAAGATTTGTCTCATAGCTTTCAAATCATTCCCAAATATTCTCTTTCAAAACTCATTTCCAAAGTATTCATTTATAACTTGGAAACTATTTCAGTTTAAACTTGATATCCTTTTAATACAATTTGAAATTCATTCCTCTTATGAAAGCTTTTTATCATTTAGAAAAAACAATCTTATTTTGGAAAAACCCGATTTCATTTATACAAGTTACAATCTTTGGGTTAATTCAAACTCCCAAAAGAACAATATTTTAAAAATGGTTTGACTCATATATAACTAGCATAATATCCTTAATCCCTAGTTTCAAATCATAGAATTCAATTTCAATTATTGAATTTAAGTTTAAATCAAATTATTTAAATTCCAAATCTTAATCAAGTTATTCAAAATAAATTTTCATCTTTGAAATTCCATTTCAAAAGCTTTTCACTTTAAACCCAATTCATTTTCAAAACCATTTGGATTTAAATATTCAATTATATAAATCATTTCAAAATCTGTGACTTAATCGATTTCCTCGTGGAATCCATATTTGTGTGTGTATAAGTGGGGTCCAGGGGTTTAACACAATAGTGCAACATTATTCAATCATCACAGCTTAAAACAAAGAATTATAGTTGATAAGCGATATAAACTATAACGCTTATCGTCTATTCATAGATTCACAGGTAGTATACAAATGTAAATAAATATACACAGCTCAATCTACGAATAAAATATCATAGATCGGATAGGACAATAAATTCGAGGCATCTCATACAATACAATCATTCATAAGTAAGTTCAAGCATTCAATAATCATTTATAAGCAGGATTAATTAATTATTTAAATCCTAAACTAGTACAATTTAATTTCCAATTATATCAATTACTTATGAATTAATTATCCAATCCTGATTAATAAATCACAAATCGTTTGATATAAATTAATTTATCAAACACTTTAATTAATTAATTATTCTTAATTTATCATATTAATTAAATCAACATTTTAAACCAATTTCCTAATTAATTAACTTTAATAAATCAAAATATCCAAAATTTATTACAATAGGCGATTTATCCTTAATTACTTTTATTAAGTAATTACATTTAAGCAATTTATAATTGATTATCTAAATTAATTTATCCAATTAATTATTAAAATTAATCACCTTAATCAATACTTAATAATCCTTAGTTAATTATCTTTATTAACTAATAACATTTCTTAATTACTTTCTTAAGAAATTATTCTTAGATTATTCATTTTTAATCATTTCTAATTATAAATTAAATCTAAACTATTTATTTATAAATTAAATAAATCACTCGTAAATTACTTTCCTAAATAAATTACTTGCATTAATCATTACTCATTAAAATTGATTAACCGTTAATATTCATAAATCAACCCAATCATAATTAATCATTCAAATAAACTTAATAATCTATGATTTACGAATCAATAAGTTTCATTAACTTTAAAGATAACTTATTCCTATTAATGATTTTATTTATTACTTTCTTATATTTGAAAACATTTATTTCAAATTTACTTTTTAAAATTTCATGTTAAAGTAATATTAATCATCTGAAAGAAATTCAAAAGAGTTTAAACTCAATCATTTTGATTCAAAACATTTTATAGAATATACTTGAACATTTTTTCAAGGTTTAAACAAAAACAAGTTTGCAACTTGTTTTAAACCCTAAATTATTAATCTTGAATTACAAATCCAAATTTCATTTTTAAAACTTTAAGAATCAAAAGTTTAGTTTCATTTAAAAGTTAACTTTGAACTTAAATCACTGTTTAAATTCTGGTTTCAAAATTTTAAATTAAATAAAAAAAATCTGAAACTGTCAGGTATTTTAAACCTGAAAACTATTTCTAAATATCTTTGAACTTTTACTTCATTTCAGATTTGAATTCAAAAATAAATTAGAATTCATACTTCAATGGAATTTAAACTTTGTTTAAATCAATTATTCAAAATTAAGTTTTATTTAAATTGTTCAAAAATTCAAGTTGCCGCCAGGTTTACAAAAGAAACCTGAACAATAACTGACCCGAGAAAACTCACAACCTGCTTCGAGTCAAGTTCCATTTACTCGAGTTAAAACTCGAGTTCATACTGTTGCACAAAACAACAGAACATCACTATAACGTTCACCGTGCACATGCACGGTGACTTGGATCGATTCCGATAATCATCGATGATCTTTCTTCATCGACTAACATCCCCTAACACAAACTTGAATATCAAATCACTCATCCCATGACTCGAAGTCGAAATCGAGTTTGAAACTCAAACCTGGAACAGTTAGTAGCCGCATCACCCAAAACCTGAAAACTCCCCGTGCTCGACGCTCCGACCACCGTAGGGCACGAAACTTCAGCCAACTATTCGACGTCAACCCCACTACCAGCACCTCAAACCCCATCACACTCGATCCATCCTACTAGCCGCAACGATCAAATTAAAATAGCCTAGTTAAACTAGGGTTACAAACTTCAAATCACAATCATCTCCTCCACGCTGAAATCCAATACGACCAGATATTTTTTCCCTCGACACTGGTCACACTTCCACCTCCACGCACGATTTCGACCTCTACAAATCAGTGAAACCCCATAGATCAATAAAACAATGAAATTCATACAAACCCAAACTGCTCCTTTATCTTTGATTTAAAAATTATGATTTAAGCTTTAAAAATCGAATTTTAGTATACGAATTCAAGTTGCCTACCTGAATTTGTAAATTCAGAAACTTAAATCTTAACTACTTTAGAGTTTTACTCAGTTATCTTGTTTTTCAGAGGCGTTAATAAGTTGTTTCAACTTAAATAAATTTTTAAAATTGAGTTTATGACCAAACAAACAACTTTCGTTTATATTGTAAGTTCTAACAATACGTAGAACTAGAGGAAAAGATTTTTGAATCAAAAATCTTGGTTTGTGGACTAAGAACAGAGACAATGATAAACAGACTGCACACAAACATTATTCACAGAGAATTCCTGTATGTATATATAGATACAACCATACTTATTCATAGACATATTCAAACAGGTTCATATAAAAAAATTGAAAAATGTTACTCACTTGATTTCCAAAAGAAATACTAAATTTCTTTAGCTTAAATAAAATCTCAAACTAAAGCTTATAATAAAACAACCAAGTTTTATTTAAATCCTGTATCCAACTTATGCTTAGATCAAGAGAAATTGATTTTTTGAAGCAAACATGAACTTGAAAATTTAAATACAGAGGTGTATTACAGGCTATAAACATGCAGGCATCATTTCATAAACACACAATCATTCAACAGTATATAAACACATTTTCATATTTAGTTCAGGCATAAATCAATCGATAATATATAAATATACTTAAGCATTTTAAATTGAAGGTACTCACTTGGAATATAGTTGAAACAGAGACACTACTTTGAACCAGGACTTTAAAACTGCAAACTGGAAACCTTTTTTTCTTCTTTAATCTCTGGTTTGCTTTGTTGTATTTTTGTTTAAGTTGAACTTGTTTTTAAGTTTGAAATGGTGTTCATTTTAGATTTTACTCAGTGATGATGCTCGAACTAAAATGAGAAGAAGGCTGATATATATGAAAAATGTACAGGGATTATTATAGTGTTTGTACAACAAGTCATGGCTGAGATTATCTTGTATTATGCCGAGATGTACTCGAGGTATGGCAGGTATGACATCTTCTTTGTGTTGAAGTGATGCTGCATTTATCAAACTTGGTGGCTGCAGCTTTGTTTTGTTTAGCAATACTTTGTTTATGTTTTACACAGCAACATACTTGCTATATGCATACATTTGTTTGGTATCATACTTCAATGTTCTTAGCTTTGCAATTATTTTACAGGTTACATGAAATATTCATTTGCCTGGGTAAGCTTTATACTTATATTTTCATTTGTTTGCTTTGTACATTGATTTACAATATATTTTATTTGTTCTTACTTATCCAATTTTGTACATAAGTGAATGTATTTTATTCGTTTTCAGATATTTGTAATTTGTTTTATTTTAGTTTAGATATTTTAGTTAATGTGTTGTTTTGAATTTTAACTATACGTATTTATTTTATTTACTTATGCTTATCTTTTCTTTTGTTTCATATTTGCATTTATTTTTTTATGCTTATGTTTATACCCATTATTTGATTTATACTTATACTTAGTATTTATAAAGTTTATTTTTTTATATTTTACTTGACCATAATTTGTTTGAAATATTTATTTAACATCAACCCAGATTCTATTTCTTTTTAAAGTTTAACTATCTACAATTTTATAATTTATTTTTTTCAAATATCCAAATTTATTCTTGATTATTAAAATTTAACCAAAATATTATATTAATTACCAATTATCTCACAATTTTTATTCAAAAAATTAATTTAATTATTCATTTAAACTCAATTAAAATCCGTGATCGTTACAATATGGAGTAAAATTAATTACAGAATCACATTCATTCGAGCTTGAATTTCTTCCTCTTTGCCTCGGTTTCCTTTAAAGTTTAGAACTTTCCCCTCGGTTCCAAAATCCATTCTTATCTCCCACTATTCATGTTTTCTTCATTCTGGAGAATCCCATAACTCCACCGTATGATTTGTAAAGGGGTGAAACTCCTTTACAATGGGCATTGATCCACCGGAGATTTCTGTATCTTTGCTGTAGATGCTGTTATCTTTTTCTATGCCCAAAGTCTATCTCTTGCGATCGAATGCCGATTTGCCTTAGAATTCTACATCGATCTTATTCTTGAAGTCACGGTTGACCCGGTTATGATTAACATAAGGCTATCCATCTTCCTCGTTTGTAATTTAATTATCATATCTTCCTACCGAGTCTGTTTTCGTGATTTGAGTTCTCTTCGATTAGGACTCCTCTAATTTTGAATCTCGTATGGCGTATCATACAGTGAAACTGATTTTGGAAATTTTTTGATTCTTGCACAAGATGGACTTTATATAAGTATAAGTGACTTTGAAACTGTTAATTTTGGAGGGTATTCGACCTGAAGAGATAAATCTTATATACAATGGAATTTATATAAGAATGATTGGATATATTTGAGAATATTGATTTTGGAAAGTACCTTTATCTAAAATGAAATCTTATATATAATGGAATTTATTTAAGTGCGATATTTGAAGTTATGATTTTAAAAGGATACTATATATGGTATGTTATATTTTGAAGTAAGAGGTATAGGAAGGTACTCTCCGCGAAGAAGTATAGTATGGTATGCTTCGACCCAGATGGACTTAGGGAATCCAGGAATGGATTCGACCGATAAACCCTATGGACTTGGGTGAATTTAGAAATGGATTCGAACTGATATGGTTGTCCGGACTTAAACTCATGAGTTCATCGATTTTTTTTAAGGTAGATGGTTCTTTAGTTTACCCATTAGAGGCGTTTTTGATCCTGGGATCTGTTGTTTATGGATCTTCCGGGAAGGAAGTGCATCCACTGCGTAAATCATTGAATCAGCAGCGTACCACTGCGACAGGGGTCAATGGTCCTCTGTTTACGAACTGGCTACGATATTTTTCTGGAACCCAAAAGGTGGAAGGATCTCCTAGAACGTTTTGTGTCCATTGCGTAAATACTGGATCAGCAGCGGGCCACTGCTATCGTATTATCATCATTTGACATTGGATTTTGAGTGGTAGTTCTCATACCTTTTTTTAACTATTCTTCACTGGATGTTCAAACAGCTCTACTAAGTACTTGGAGATTTCTAGTCTTATGCCTGATTAACGTACGACCAGAGTCTACAAGAACAAGGAAAAACCTGTTAACACATCGAGTTATAAAAGTATTTTGATAAAATATTATATAAAGGATATTTTAATCATTTTTCTTTCTAAATAATTTACAATGTTTAAAATATCGTTTATTTATATACTACATGGTTTAATAGTAAATTATTAGTGGTGTAAATATTTAGAAGTTATTAATTAAATAAAACATATTTAAAGTAAATGATTATTGATTTATTAATAATGTTTGAAAAGTATTTTGAGATAAAAATAATAAATTTATGAATTATGGATTAATGTTTTCAATAGCTTCTTTGTAAATATAATTAATGATATAAATAATTGTTTTCAAATAGTTTAGATATATTTATAAAAGTGTTACTTAAAAATTTAAATGCCATTTATAAATGAAGTAAGAAATTTTATAAAGGAGTTTTGTAAAGTATTAAAGAGGTAAAGATAATTGATTTGCAAATAAAACTTTCAAATTAATATTTCAAGTAAAATTTATATAAGTTTATTTGAAAGTATAATTTAAAGATATTATATAAATGAAAAAAAAATTGAATTGCAAAGTTTATTTATAGTAATATACTTGACAAATAAATTTGAAACTCTATTTTTGAAATATAGTTTGGAATATTTACTTGATTTCAAAGTATTAATAGTAAATTTATTGGTTGAAATTTTGTATTAAACCATAATAAATGTTTTCTATGATTTGAATATTCATTTTAAACAAGTAAATTTATACTTTGATTAGAAATTTAGTGTAAGATTTGAAGTATACTATTAGTTTCAGTTTAATAATCTTGAGTTTATACTTATCTTAAAAATACCGAGTCTAATAAATTATCGGATTTAAGGAACTTTAATTTAAAGCTTATTATAATGTTTTGGTATAAATTTCTAACATTGTTTTAGACTTTCAAGCAATCTTTGCATAATGCTACGAGGATGTTTCAAATATATCTTATATTTTACTGGTGAATGGAAATATATTTAAAAACAAAGGAAAATTTTATATGATTTGAATTGACAGTTTGAACTAATAAATTTGAATTGGATGGCTACCTATTTATTTAATAAAATGGATTAAATTAAATTATAGAATATTAATTTATTTAAATTGAAATTATTTGGTTTAAATTAATTGTTTTACTTTGTTGTTCAATCTATATTTTTCTGGCTGTTTCTATTCTCCTACTTCGTTCCTTTTCGGGGACGAAAAGTTTTGAGTGAAGGAAAGGGTAACGACCCGTAAATTTTAATGGTTTTAATAATGTAATTAACTGGAATTTTGTGAAAATTTCAAATATTTGAATTTTGAATAAAAATTTGATATTTGAAATACGTCTATTTAAAACATAGCAAATGGTAAATTTTCAATTAATAATATGGAAGTCTATTTTCTTGAGTAATTTTATTTCAATTCAAATCAGTTACTATTTGATGATAATAAAATGTTTTTCAAACTTGAGTATTTTTATACAATAAATTTGTAAATCACATTCTGAGTGAGGCTTCATATTTCATTTCTTCAAATTTTGGCTGTTATTGCTCCAATTATCTTATTTTCGACAAATTAGCAGCAATTTCGGTATCGATTATCGACTTTTGATAGGATAATTGTACCACTGATATCTGGATATCGTTTTGACCATATCATCGTGCTAATCCCTGTAGTATATTCGTTGGTGTGTTTAGGAGTCCGAGAGACGACAAAAATCTACAGAACGATTTTCGTATCAATTTCGTTTTTAAAACCTTTTGATATCCTGTGATTTTTCATTTTACACTCTGTAAATCAAAGGCATTAGGCTTTAAAATTCCCAAAAAATCAGTTTGACTTTTGAAATTCCGATAGTTTCTATTGAGAATAACATTCATATATTTGTTAACCGTTTCACTTCCTTCTTCTTTTACCTCTGCTTGTTCCAGTTTTTATTTTTTTAAAACACACCAGAAACTCGTCTTCCCACATCATGCTCCATGACCACCTTCCCCTCTGTCACTTCGGCCACGAGCCAAGCACCGAAAGCCGAGCTTCCTCCTTCTTGAAGCCCTCATCAAAGTCACATATTGATGTGCACGTAAATGTGCATATTTTTACCACTGTATTTAATCTATTTGAATTAAATAAATGATCATATCGGGTATTTTAACTTGTTTAAACCAAAAATTCAACTTATTCCAAATTGTCACATATTCATCTTCATATATGGGCAAAACGGTCATTTGTGTGCATACATTTCTTTGAGAAAAATTAATTGAAAATTTGTATATATTTTTGTAGGAATTTGATCTCAAATAGAAGTGGTTTCATGAAGATATGCATGCATAAAATTAATACAAAGGAATGAAGATGGAAATAATTCAAAGTGAAGAACATGGAGGACCCCACCTACCCATCTACTTAATGTACAAATTAAAGGCTAATGCACATGCTTTTGGAGTTAATGGCTTCATGTACACTTAATGGGGGATTAAGACATGTTAATGATTACTTGGCCTCCACACTTCCTAAGGGGCATTTTGGGTACTCCCCAAAAATATGCATTAGGGTTTCTAACTTGTATAAATACCCTTTATGTTTCATGTAGCCATCTTCCCTCTTAGTTAGTTAGTTTTAGTTTAGAAAATAAATCAAAGCTCTCTTTCTTTCTATGGCTACTTAGCCATTTTATTTCATGTAATTTTCTTTTCTTTTATGCAATGTTAATTCTCTTTTATTTACATGCTTCTTCTCTTCTTATGTAATAGTGTAGATCTACCTTTATGCAATTAGATTAGTTGTCTTTTCCATTAGCTTTCATTTTCCTTTCTTTTTGCTTTCATGTTGCTTTCTACATTTGTTGATTTGATAACAAATATGAGAGCTTAATCCCTACAATTTAGGGGTTATGAAGCTCTCTAGTATGTGATGCAATATTTTGACGTTTATGCTCTCTTTTTGTGCTTTAATGGAAACACTTGAAGTGGTTTAATGATGTTGTTTAGCTATGAATTTGATAGTCTATGTTGTTCATAACAAATAGGCTATGCTTAAACAAACATAACACAAATTGCCTCTTCATCTAAATATGATTATGGCAAAGAAGTGAATGTTGAAATTGAAATTTGATAGCCTATATTTCTAAACAATAGTTAATAGGCTATGCTTAAAATAGATTTTTATTTCAACTTTGTTGTCATGTTTCATGAGAGTTAAATGCGTATTAGTGGTTGTGTTATAGTTTGATGGTTTATATTGAGCTAATTAATAGCACAAATATACCATACTTATGATAAGCACATCAACTAATTCACTAATGACAAGAAAAGAGAGATCATAACTTCATTTTGTTGATTTATATGATCTAGAGAGTGGATTTATCTCTAAATTGTTCTTTTAACTCTCATATTTTTATCATTTTCTTTTGCTAGTTTTTGTTAGTTTCTTACATTTCTAGCTATTCACTCTCGACTTCGGTATAATTTGATTGAATAGAATTTTAGAATCATCAATTCTCTGTGGATCGACCCGTATTTGCCGCGTGCTACATTCGTACACCGTGCGCTTGCGGTAAATTTTATTTCAAAATTCGTTCGATGGTTTTCTAAACCGATAGAATTTCCGTCGACGAACACATATCCCTTCTTTGACCTCCCCTCCATTGATCGTGCCTCTCCTACTCCTCCACACGAGAATGCCCTTCTGCCTCGCGAGTGGCCACTCTCCACCATGCTTCCACCGCTTTCCTTTCTCTGTCACTTTCTCTTCCCTCTACCAGTAGCCAGCATCTTCTCCTCACCACTCCACCACCACCCGAAAGACCCTGATCTCCTTCCTATACACTTGCCGAGCTCAGCAGCGTGAGCTTGTAAACTAATGGGTCATCAAGGATGGAAGGTTGGTGGTCCTCCAGGTTGCTGGATTTTGGTACATTTGCATTTAATCTGTAGTTATATATATAAGTTTATAAAGGTTTGTATATATATGTTTATATATAGGTTTATATATATAAGCATATTGGGATTTGGTTTACATAGATATATGTATATATTTATTTTATAATAGCATTATATATGATAGTATATAAGTTTATACGGTTTAGTTTATACGCACTGTTTATTGTTGAACTAATTGTTATAATACAAAAGCCATGTAATATATATTGTTATAGTATATATATTATATTATAGAAAGGTAAAATATGTTTTACTATTATATATAAGTCGTTTTATATTTGCAGACACTTTAAAGATTTGCAGCTATGAGTTATATATATATTTAGTTTATTTATATACATAAATACTTTACAGTTTAGTATATGCGTTTAAAGTATGTATTATATGCAGATCCTTGGTTTATAATGTATCTTAAAAAGTAGATCACAATTACTTGTTTAAACAATTTTTTTTCAGTTAGATATATGTGTGTGTTATGATTCGGTTTATATTTTTCCCCCTTTTACGTCAGTTTATGAAATAGTTATATATATATATATATATATATATAAGTATGCTATGAAGGACTTGAACTATTGTAGAGTTTCAGAGATATGTATATATAAGTTTGTTTATATATAAAGCTATTTATAATATATATAAATAATGTATATGAATGTTGTGATATATATACATTAGCTGTGGTCCGCTGTAATCGTGACTAGTTGTACCACTGTTGTTTAAAATACCTACATAAAAAGGATGTTAGTTTATTATATGTATCGTGATATGAATGATTACAGTATTTGTATATATTGTTATTAATAGTGTACGTTACATTTATATATATAGCAGCTATTTGTTTATATATCATATATATGTATATATGTATAGATTATAGGATGGTTGTGATATTGGGATTTTGTTTTTTTAAATGTGTCTTATAATAGATACTAATTTTAATTTATATGCATGTACATATATATCAGGATTCCATTTAATGTGTGAATTCTAATATATAAAGTGATAGTTTCTATGTATTGGAATAAAGCAAAGTTATTTGATTTTAAAATGTAATGTATATTGTGACTTTGTAGCTTACGTATATAAGCTTATTTATGTATTAAATATTGAGTTTTGAAATCTTATAGTATTTTTAATGTATTTGTCTTAAATTAAAATATTTAAAATACATATAGATAATATAATAATAATGTATATATTTTGTTTATATCAAAACCAATTCGTTTTGTTCATCGATACCTGTTATCAGCTTTGCTCGTCAAATTCTTGCCAATCTTGCCTTGCTTTGGAAATCGTCATTTGGATTGGTCAATTTCGCAATTCAAATCATTGCCTGTTGTGTTGTCTATCTTTTCTCTAGCCTCGAAAGGTGATCAATCACTCACGATTAACTTTTTTATATTTATTAAATTTGATTTCAATTGAAATGACAATTGAAATATGCTGTTGTTCGTTATTTATATTGTTGTATATATGTTATCTGTTCACCTGTGACATCTGACACCATTATCAGTTATTTATATTGATGATATATGCCTGTATATTATTATCATATCTGTTATCACTCTGCAAGTTCCCTGTTAGTATAGAATTCACTATGGGCTGAAATGGTACATACCCGAACGATCTGTAGAATAGGAGAAAATCGTTATGGGGTGTAATGATAAACCCAAGCGATTATCATTGAATAGAATTTGGGATTGCGGGTTGAAATGATATATATCCATATATATTTAAATTGCGGATCGAAATGATAAATATCTGTATCACTTGACCATATGATAGAAAATTATAGACAGACACCGTTGATCTACATATAAATATGTTGAAAATGATTCTATGGTTTTTGGAAAGAAATATATGATTTTATATGAATATTGATTTTAGATATTATTAAATGCTACTTTATATATAGTTAAATTCTTGATTTTAAGCTATGTATAAATTTGTTTCAATATAGAATAAGTTTAATAATAAAGTTTGATTTAATTAAAATATAATATGGTTAAGTATTTATTTAAATTATATTTTCATATAGAGTTTATAATGATTTTAATAAATTAAGGTTGGGAGATAGATTTGAAATTGATTTGAAATTGTATTTAATTAAAAATTATATTTAATTAAAATCAATTTGGAGCATATTGAATTTGAGATTTTTGAAAGGATATGATTTTATAACTTGATTTTTGGTTTAAGGTGATTATATGAATACTTCAAGATTAAATAAATAGAAGGAAATATGAAATTTATTGAAATTTGGCGTGTTATCTAAATGATATTGGATTTACTAAGTAAAAACTAAACAATAATGAAGTTAAATTATGATATATATATATATATATATATATGAAATTACCAAATTTAGTTTTGGAATGTTGAATATTAGCTTTGAAATATATTGAAATTGAAATGGTTTTTTTGTGGTTCAAATCTGTATTTGAAATCGATATAATCTGAAACGGTTTATTTAGGAATTGAATTGAATTGAGTTGATGAACCGAGATTTGAATAAAATTTGAATTTTGGAATTCGAGTTGATTTGAATCAATTTGTGAAATTTGAGGAAATTATTTTATTGTATGAAGTGTTTAATATATATATAAGTAATTTACCTTATAAATTATTTTAATATAATCATTTTAATATAAACTATTTTATTATATACTATTTTAATATTTAAACCGGTTTAGTGGGAAGTGTTATGGTTTCCAAAGTGTTATGATTTTCCAAAGTGTTATAATTTCAAGTGCTTGGTTTCGAAGTGTTATAACTTTGAAAGTGTTATTGATTTGGAAATAGACAAATTTAAAGTGAAGAATGATATTTTTGATATGGTTTTGAAGTGGACTTGATTTTTTGGTTTAAAGTATAAATTATTCAAATATGACCACGGTGTTATCATGAAGTTTGGTTGTTGATAGCGTATATTACTACATAATAGATAGTTCCATAGATCCTTAGAGGATGGGTATCCCAAACATCCTTTAAGTTACTTGTATTTCAGTTGATATTTCACTTGAGTTGGATTTATTGATATAAGAATGTTAATCCTGACTCGAGCGTTTTGTGTTTTGCTTTAGCTCGGGTCAGACTGAGTGTCACAAATTTTGAGACTTATTGGAGTTAGAGCTTCGTTTGGAGATCCATCCATCTATCCAGCTTTCGGTTATGCAGTTGACTCCACTGATTATTCAGATACTGTATTGATTATTGTACTCGAGATTTCTGTTGTTTATTGTCTAATTAAGTTATATATATAGTAGCTTCATGAACTACTATTCATTTTTTTCCGCTGCTTATTGTTATATTACTCTGTGTTCGTGATTCTTTGATTTATTTATTTGCTGTATATGCTGAGTTTTACCAAATATAAATTAACAATCTGGTATTTTGAGAAATTCAAATCCGGCATGTGTGGATACGAATGGTTGAAAATATCAGGATGTTACATCGCACTAGTTTCTAGCCTGACCTAGGTTATTATTTGTTTTAACAATCTTGGGTAAAACTGAAGTTATATTTGGGGATGTACTTTCACAATATCATTTCTATCTTGTCCTTTTTGGAGAGGAGCATATTATCCAGTTATAGTATTCCATTTCTCATATTTTTCCATGCTAGCCGTAAAAATGAGGAGTTCGTCAGCTAGACCATTCAAGACTTCAGAATAGTACTCTAGTATTTAAGAGGGATGGTAACCAGGTGCATAGTGGTGTATATCTTTTTGATGGTGTCTGTAACTGGATGTTGGCATCTCTTTCTATAAGGATATATATATTTGTATGGGATTTTTCAACCACACAGATGTTGTTGATGATGTTTTATTTATGCAATCCTGTCTCTATATTATTCACCTTGGGAAACTTGTGTATATTGCTTTGTGCGGAGATGAGATACATGCTTCATAGAGATTGGGGTATATTATATCATGTACTAAAGTTGACACAAGGGAGTGTATACAAGTGATCGCTCCTATCATATCTTTTACTCCATGCTTTTGGATGGTAACCTTCCTCCGATAGCGTAGGTACTAGGCTGGGGAATTACAGGAATGCTTCTGAATTGCGGTGTAGTATGCCTTTTCCACATTGCAGTGCAGTTCAATTTCTTCCAACTATAATTTTTTTATGGCGTAACATGTTTTCTACATATTGCGGCTCAAATCTACTTTCCTTTGAAAGTCTCCCGATTCCCTTGGAAAATCACAACCCTATCCTCGTTTATGCAATTTTCTTATAAAACATAAGGTCGTCATCTCGGTTCTATACTAGATGAAGTCTGATACGTTTGATAGCATCTTTACACATGTCACCATCTAATTCATCAAAATTTCACTTTCTGTTATTGACACTGTCCTTTATTTTCCTTTTCAGCTTTTATATGGATCTTTCCTCCTATATATCTAACACTTGTTTTACCATATCAATTTTTTAACAACGTCTGCACAGCTTACCTTTTCCCGAAGCAGCACCTACCTTATATTACCTTATTTTCTTCATAGAAAACCTTAATTAAACCCTAGAAAAATCATGGATGGTAGTTCTAATATACGTTATTCTTGATTCATATTTTTATAGGTATTTCATTTATTTACTTTCTAGGTATTCTCCTTTAATAATTCCTAATAAGTTATTTTTTTGGTAAACCTTTCCAACCAAAATCCATTTCTAAAATCATGGTTAGAACTTCATATAATTTTTTTGTAGCATTTAGAAATAATAAGAATAGATTAATGTATATGATCATTCCATGTTCATATATTTTTCCCACAACATCCATTAAACATTTTACTTGTTCAATAATAATCCATATGAAATCTTATTATATATAAAAGTATACAAAATCATATCGCAACCAAATACTTGGGGATGATAAAGTAGGAATAGCATTACTCACCTAAATACTTGAAGTATCTTACTTTAGTCTTATTAATCACTCTTTAAATTACGTTTCCTTATCTTATCTTTATTTGCACTCTTTAGGATATACCGTTAATGTTCCTCTAAAGCTTTTGTTTTACTTTTAGTAGAATGAAATGAATGAATGGAAAAAGAAATGTTTATTATCCTACAACAATTTGAGCTTGGGCCCTCATACACTTTTCATTAATTCGTTGCCCCTTTCTTCTTATTTAGCTTACCTTGGCATTTTAGTTAACTAATTAAATTTGTATTAAATTACAGGTTGTTACATCTTTCCTAACTATTTAAAAGCACTAGCAAACCATATCAAAGCACAACATACAAACATGAAATATCACACATATACATCCATACACACATGCAATTCATCAAATCATGATAACCATGCAAATTCTATTCTAGATCTTGCTTTTATACTAGTAAGACAATCTGATCAAAAGTGGTTGTAAAACCTTTTAAAAGCCATTTTAAATCATTTTAATTTCATTCATAAACAATTACAAGAGTGTGATTAATGTTAGAAAATATTTTATCATTAAAATCATGTTAAAAACATCAAATATAACTATATAAACATGCATAGGATAGCGAGAGGTCAAGAACTACACACCAACCACCTAAATTACCAATTCGATCCTTTTATCCGAGATGAATAGCCAAAAATCCGAATTTGAAAATATCAAAATGATATATCTACTAATCCTTTCACTAATTACCTTCTAATAATGATTTGGCTAAGATTAATAAGGAAAAGAGTTGAATTTTGTAGAGATTAAGGTTAATGGAAGCTTAGGACTATTTTAAGAAAGATGGAAATGATTTAGATCAGTCATCAAGAGTCATTTCTCAAAATTATAGAGTCATACGAGCTTAAATGGATAAAATAAAATTATTTTACAATCCTCAAGTGTATAAAATATGGATCGTTACACTTGCGCTTCTTATCTCAATCGCTTCCTTCACAGCTTGCCCGAATGCCTTACTAATCTTTTGTAATGACCCGGGAATTTCGATCCCGAAATTTACACATAGTTAGGAAACGAAGAAAAAGAAAGAAGAAGAAAAGAAACAAGTAATAGAAATCTCACATTCGCAGTGGATCAAAATATAATATCACATAAAATAACAGTTTACAAAGGAAAATTATATCAGTCAATTCATTTTTAATACATCAGAGTTATAGCATGACACAAACACTAGACAGATACAATCAACATGTCTTTGATATATACAATAATATAATACAGCGGAAACACTCCATACGTTCCTGCCATCCAGTTCGTCTCTTGAGCACCAGAACGTCCTTATCTGAAAATCTGTAATACTCGGTCTGACTCGAGCATTACATCAAAGTAACACCCGGGTCAGGCTGGAAACCAGCATAAGTAAACCCATCTAGCATGGAATACAAAAGCATACAATTTAGATAAACCCGGGGTATCTGGTATCAATTTACAACTTCACAAGTTGTTGTAGACATTTCTTATTTCACACATCAATTTCTAAGTACCAAAACTTAGATTAAATGGTCCAATTCACTTAAATCATTCCATACCAGCCTATTGATTTCACATGTCAATCTTTAAAGAATCGAAGTGGTTTCGGGCATTTACTAATACCCGACTCTGGTCTCTTCGAATTCAATACCATTCTATCGTAAATTATTCAAATGAAACACAGTTCAAGCTTCAAAAACAGGGTGTCACCTATACACATTAACTCACCATCGATAGATAACCACATTATCTCAGTTTAAACCCAACATATCATATCACATAGCATCGCAAATCACATATCCGAGGTATCAATCAATCTAAGGCATGCAATATTATTCAATCATAAGCAAGATAAATTAGTCATACCATTTCTAGTTAATTTAAACAAATTAAATTAATTACTTCAATCACCCTTAATCCTGCTTATTTAACATTAATTAATTACAAATAAATTAATTAATCATCCTCTAATTATCCATTTTAATTAATCATCCTTGATTAATTATCTTTAATTACATAAAGTAATTATCCTTTAATTAATTATACAAATTAATTATCCTTAACCATTTATACTAAATAAATCTTTAATTACTTTCATTTTTACGTTAATTAATTACATTAATTAATTATTTCCATTAATCAGCCTTAATTGATCATAACTGTGATTAACCATTCTGTAATTAATTACTTAGTTAATTAACTCCTTAATTAATTATATTAACCCTTTAATTAATTACACCAAGTAATTAATCCTTAATTACTTCTTCTAAGTAATTAATCCTTAATTACCTTCCATTAAGTAAAATTTCCTTATATTAATTACATTAGTAATTTATTCATCAAATACTTCACTAAGTAATTATACTCATAAATCTTACTAATTTATTATGCTTAAATTTCTAAATCAACTTAATTATTCTCTAGGCATTAAACCTTAATTATCTTAAGATAAAACTTATCTTATTAATGACTTATTACCATTACCATTTTAAAACATTTTATCATTATGATTACCTTTACTTAATTAAATCATTAATTAAGTTTTTAGAAAAAATAATCGTTTAACTAGATAATTTTAAAGTTAACAAAACTTATCTTCCTTAAAAAAACTTAAAACATTATCAAGTATAAGTTTTAAGAACTAATTCCAATTTGTAGTTTAAAACTTGTTTTACTTTGCTTTGAAGCCTATAAGTATTTGAAAAGTTCAGGTTCTTTTATCTAAATCTGAAACACCTTTCTTTATGTTTTAAATTTTAAAACCTGATTCCTTAATCAAAGCATAACCTAAGACCAATTCGACCACTTTCCCGAGCAAACATTATACTCATGCACTACCCCCTTGCCTCGAGACCATCTCGAGAATGACTGGAGTAAAACTCGAATTACCCGAAGATGTCAACCCATCAGAACCTGATGTGCACGTGTGCACGGTGCACGGCGAACCCCTCAACGCCGACCAAATGCGAAGCTTCCCACACATCATCGATGACTTCGCGAAGCCTCCCCATCGACCAGATCCCACTGTTCTTTCTCGAATCGAAATCGAGTGCTTCAACCCTAACTGGAACCTCAACTCGAGACAAAGAACCACCCATTGCCGATGATCTAGGTGACCGGAACCCACGGCCTTTCTTCCATAGTAGCCTCACACCATCACATCTCGATTGCAACCATCACGATCGAGCACGAAGCTCCATTTTCGCTGAGATCACCACGATTACCCCGACATCCCAAACAGGCTATCGAACCCTAAATCACCTTCGATCACCAACCTCGGCCATCGGAAAAATCCTTCACTAATTTTCCCTTGATCCACAGCATTCCGGCCTCCTCCAGACCAAACCTCACCATAAACTTCGACGTCGTTCACCAAAAATCGACAATAATGTCGAAACCCATCATCCTGCCCTAACTCATCCATTTCTAATCTAAAAATCACAATTCCAATCTCTAAATTCATGAATTTCAAACTAGAATTTGGTTATAGACTTGATTCATAATATACTGATAATTAAATTTGGACCAATTTTGATCACACCTGGATATTTCTTATTTTTGTATGTAAACAATTCATCTATATTTATGAATTTTATTTTTGAAATTGAGTTTATACACTCACAAACATTTTCTATTTACAAATTTTAGCTTATCATTAAATATCTAGAGAGATATGAATTTTATTCTATAAATTTAGATGCATGTATATTAACAGAGGCTATTTTCATACACACAGTTTGAACAGGAAGATATACACATACATTCTTATGTATATATACAAACCATATTATTCTTTCAAAAATTCATCACCAACGTTTAAATATATTTACAGATTTTCAAAACTGTTTTTAGTTAAATGTTTTTTTTTCACCAATTTTTTTTAAACAGAGAGAATGAACATCCATTTTCAGGCATACATCCAGATATATATAGCACATCATACACATACATACATGCATTCATTCACATAAATATAAGCAACCATATTTTCACACAATCCATCATAAGCATTAGGTTACGATCATAGGTTTTAAATTGTTCTTAAAATGATGTTTACTCACCATATTAAAAAGACAGAGAGCTTGAAAAAGAAGCCTAAAAAGTTGGAAGTTGCTGCTCTCGAAAATTGAAAACTTGATTTTTTTTTTATATAAAAACTTGTTACTGAAACTTGAGCACTTAAGATCTGAGAATTCTTTCAAAACCGACGCTTGCACTTGTCCTTGATATTTGATCTGAACTGGGCTTTCTGAGTTGATTCTTGCTTTTGTTCAGATTTGAAAATGAGATTACAGCTTTAGTTTTGAAGATGATGCAAGGTTTTGATTTTTCTATTGCATTACATGTTTGATTACAGATTGAAAGAATGCTTGCATTTCTGGTTTTACTTTGAGAAATGGGTTTGAGGAAATTGATTTTCAGATTTGAAAAGGAAGAGTTGTTTAAGTTTTCTTCTTAGTTTTGAGTTAAAAAAATAGAAAAGAAATGATGAATGAGAAAACAATGTACAAAGGCTGAAATTTGATTTTATTAAAATAAAATAAAAATTAAAATAAATTGACACTTGGTTTAAAGTTCAACACTTGTCATACACATTAGTTATTTAAATTACACATGTTTTATTAAGTTTTAATATCATAACATTTGTCCTTTAAGAATTTATTTTAATTTAAAAATGTTAAATAAAGCTTTAACTTACTTTATTAATTCTTATATAAATGTATATTTGAATTTCTTATCTATACATATATAAATTACTTTAAAGAAAATATAAATAAAAACAAATTATATATATAATTAAAAGTTTATACATAATATTTTAAATCCAACTATTTTTAAATATCTATTCTTTTGAATTTCAAAACTTTAAATTCAAATTAAATTATAAAATCCAAATTAAAATCAATGACATATTCAATTTAAACATTTCTATTTCTATAAAATCTATTTATGTTTATAAAAACTAAGTATTATGACTATTATTTGAAAATAACAAATTTAACCATTTTAAATGATTTATAAAAGAGAGTATAAATTACTTCTATTATTAAATGAATTAATATATCATATGCTATATTGTATTTTAAACTTCCATTTTCAAATCATATTTATCAAGTAATATTTAAAAAGAAATAAAAAAAATCTTTTATTTAAATTTTAACTTAAGCTAAAACTCTATTTTTAAACAATTAAACATTTATCTTATGTATTTTAAAACTATATAGTTATTGATTAAATAGCTTTGAAAACTTATATATTAAATAAATCATAATTCCCAAATTATCAAAATGTATATTAGATTTTGAAAACAAGATTTTATTTATTAAATTCAAAGCAAGCTTTTCTATTTACAATATATAAAAATATATATATACATACATTATAAATAGAAACATTTTATTAGCTTTTAAAAGATAAATTCACAAATTAAATATTTATTTAATTATATTATCAAATTAATTAAAATTTTATTAACATAAATTATCAAATCAATTTAATTTTTATACAGATTATCAAATTGATATTGTCCAAAATTCCGGGTCATAACATTCCTTCCCCCTTAGAATCTTTTCGTCCTCGAAAAGGAACGAAGCCAAAATTTATTCAATACTTATTATCAGAAAATTACCCTTCGATAAATTTTTAAAACACTTTAAAAATATTATAAAATAGTTTCTATAAAGATACTTTTTATTACTCGATGTCTCAACTAGTCCATCCTTGTTCTCACGGAAATTCGATCATATGTTGATCAGGCGTAGGACTGAAAATCTATAAGTACTTGGTAAACCCATTTTTAACATCCAGTGAAAATACTTGGAAAATAATTTTATTGAAATTAGGGAAATCATTTTTGAAAATAGAGAAAATGTATTTGGTGAGAATGCTCTGAAAATTATCACCCTCATCCATGGTCGCAGTTACATCCTGGGTTACGTTGCCATCACAGCAAAAGTCCATGTAACTGTAGGTACTTCGCGCCCCTCGGTTATGCCATGGAATCCTCAACAGATCGTAGCTACATTCCAGGGTTACGTTGCCATTACAGCAAAAGTCATGTAACTGTAGGCATTAGTGCCCTCGATTTTCGCTGCCAAAAATGAAACTTCTCCACTCCCACATAGATCCCAGTCTACCGATGTAAAATCAAACGCAGACTGTTGGCTCCCAGTAGCACACAAGACTTTCGCTATGTTACCATAGATCGCAGCCTACCGATATAAAATCAAACACAGACTGTTGGCTCTCTGCGGCATTCACGACTTTCGCTGTGGTCTGCAGTAGATCGCAGTGACATCGAGTTACACTGTCTTTACAGCATAAACCAAATGCCTCTGTAGGTATCAGCTCCCTCGATTTTCACTACACACTACACAAAATCCTTAGGAACTAGTTTTATCCGGACTCCTCACATGATCAACTTTAGAACCCCCCCTTAGGGTTCAAGGCAGTACCAACCTATGGTACTCCTGAGAAGTTCATTCTAAGGGAGCGCCTTTTTCTCCAGAGCCATTTTCAAAACACTTTATACTATACACATATAGTATCTTCCAAATCACACACCTAGTATGAATCTCATATAAATTTCTTTTCTCAAAATCGATTATCTCAAAATCGATAATTCTTAAACAAGGCTTTCCAAATCACAATATTGATTTTACCCAAAAATCAAAAGCCTTTCCAAAATCTATAGGTTCCAAAAACCTTTCCTCCAAAATCCTCATAAGATCCTTTATATATATATAAAGATATATATAACCTTGAAAAATCTTTGGATCATTTCAAACTTGTATAAAACCCCTTTTATACTTCAAATATTTTCAAAACCCTTTTCTTCTGGCTATAGATTCAACCAGGGGAGATTTATCTTATATAACAAAGATATATAACTTTGTTTATTCCAAATCAAATATTCAAATTTGATTACTCTCTTATAAAGTTATTAACCAAATTTCCATTCTACGATAGAAATATCCAATTTCCACTTTATTTCATCATATATTTCACAAAATATACTTTTTCATTTCAAAACATTTTACAATTCTTATCCATAAATTTTCAATATCAATTCATTCAAACCCGTACAATATACACGTAACATTTGTATGCTATATCAATCTGGTCGCTCACTCGATCACACAATTTCACTTCCGAACTAGTATCATCCACTCGACTTCCTAGTGCGGACTCAGATCTGGTTTCTTGATCAGAAACCGTCATTCTCCTTGCATAGCCATAATTATGATTGAGAATACCCAGAACCAATCAACAACCCATATGCAGGTTCGCCATCGAAAATCGAGTGAAAAATTCCAACTTGGATCGATATAACTATCTCGAAATTCTATGCTCGAATCTGGAACAAATCACTATGCGAATAGAATAATATACGTACATCCTACGTATTTAACTTCATTGATTATTAGCCAAATCAATTCCTCTTTTCTATTCACATTCACTTGAATTTTCATTCACTTTCTTTTAATTGCTAAAATCCTCATTTGGATTATCACCTCAATTCTTATCTCAAATGGATATTTAATCATAAGCAGTTTGAACTCTGTCTAGCTTAATTTTAGAAAATAGCTTGAAGAATTTAAAAAATGGATAAGTAGTTGAAAAATAATTATTAGTTTGTAAAATAGCTGTAAAATAGTTAAGTAATTGTAAAATAGTTGGAAAATAGTCAAATAGTTGGAAAATAGTCAAATAGTTATAAAATAGTTAGATAATTGCAAAATAGTAATTAATTTGTAAAATAGTTGAGAAATAGTAATTAGTTTATAAAACAATTACAAAATAGTTAAATAATTCCAAAAGTAGTTATAAAATAAGTATAAGATAGTTTTGGGTTTAATATGAAAGGTTATATATATAATAAATAGCTTGAAAAAATAGATTTGTATTAAAACAATTTATTTTGAAAATAGTCCAGAGCCAAACTGTTCCATTCCCAATCTCCATTTCATCCATTCAATTTGAATTTCCAATTCTATTTAAATTGATTTAATTCCAATTTGAATTGATCCCAATTCCCATCAATTGTCAATTTCCAATTAACTTTCTATTTCAATTCAAATTAAGTTAACTTCCATTCTTATCCCAAATTCAAATTAACTTCCTATTTGAATTTGAACTCATTCAACTGCAATTTCATTTCAAATTATCCAATTCAAATCTCCATTTGAATTTTTAAACTTATCCATCTTCCATCATAATTCCAGTTAATTCAAATAAAATTCAATTTGAACTAATTCAATCCAAATTTCAAATTTAAACCATCCCGAATTATAGATTCGAGTTAAAATTTTAAATGTTGATTTAATCCTTTAAATCATATCAACTTATACCTTTAAACCATTTAATTCCGAATTCAAATTCCATTTTTAACCTATTTCAAAGTTCAAATAATTCAAATCCCTTTTAAATAACTAAATCTTTAAAATTCAATTTATCATCAAATTTCAATTTTGAAACCAAACCTTTGAAGTTTTATCATAAACATTCAAATCTTAAGTCCAATATGATTCCATTTTATCTTAATAATGGATATATTACCACACCCCATTTCTTTATTCATTTAAACAAATCCAATTTCAGCTTAAAGATTATTAATAACAACAGGTTGGTACCATTCAAATTATTTTAAAACATTCATCCATTTTCAATCTCTAGATCTCAAACCCATTTTGAGATCACACAAAATCCCAATTCAAATTAACCATTTAACTTCCCAAATTAAATCTTAATTTCATCTTGAAATTTCCAATTCAGGTTGCTTGTTAACTTATGTAACTTTCCCAAAGTTGAATTCAATTTACTTAATCCAGCCAACCTTACCCAATTTGAATTCCCATTTCAAATTATAAACTTCACATTAATAATCTTTCCACTTATAAGTTTAAAAACTTATCACTTTGGATATCACATCTCATTCCAAATTTGAAACTCAACATTTAGAGTTTATTTCAAACCACCTTTGATATTATGTATATCCACATATATACATATTATTTCCTTTACATCAAGTTATCCATAAATTTTGAACCACCTTTGGTTTTAATTAAAAACCAATTTTAAATTTTCAAACAACTCTTGTTTGAAATAGGACCCTTTCATTCAAATACTTTAAATAATATTATTTATTATTTCTTTATCACTTTGAAACAAATTTTCAGATTTCAGGACCTAGATTTAAAACTTCACAATTTAGATCATCTTCAGTTCCAATTTATAAGTCATACTTACCAAAATGTTTTGCTTTCCTAAAATATTCAATTTTGCTTACTCATTAACACACATTTCATTATTAAACACAATAATCACTTATGATAATAACCAGGATTATCATAACTGGAAACCAATTCATTATTATCTTATTCTGAAACTTTTTCCCAAATTCAATAATTTAATTTCAGTTTGAATCCATTTCAAACTTATCTTTATTTAATTTCAGTTTGATTGTATTTGTATTACCACTTAATTTAATTCCAATAATTTAACAACTAATTACCTTAATATTTACTAGAAAGAAATATTGCTTTATATATCAAAATATATTCTTATATAAAATCTTTATATAAGAAAATAACAAGTACGCTCTCATACACACACACACACACACATACTCAACTCATTCTAGGGTACCATTGACCCTATCCTTAATGAGTAATCCCACCAGAGCCAAGGTTCTCGCTTAACCTTCACTCTGATACCAAATGTAACGACCCGGAAATTTCGATCCTGAAAATTCCAGACAGTTAGGAAAAGAAGAAAAGAGAAAGAAGAAAAAAAGAAACAAGTCATAGAAATATCACATTCGCAGCGGATCAAAATATAATATCACATAAAATAACAGTTTACAGAGGAAAAGTATATCAGTCAATACATTTTTAATACATCAGAGTTACAGCATTACACAAACACTGGACAGATACAATCAACATGTCTCTGATAGATACAATAATATAATATAGCAGAAATACTCCATACGTTCCTGCCATCCAGCACGTCTCCTGAGCTCCAGAACGTCCTTACCTGAAAATCTGTAATACTCGGTCTGACCCGAGCTGTCACGGTCCAAATTTCATCATACGAAAATCGACACCCGTACTTCACTTGTACTCGAATGCCGCAGATCCAAACGTCGAAATTTGACTCGTGCCGGAGCTTATAACAAATTAAGTATAACAACACAGCGGAAGAAAATGAATAATATCATATACAACTCCAATGATACAATATCCAAATATACAACAATGATCAATATCAGAGATACAATGAAATGCTACAGCGGAAACACCAATGAACTAGCAGCGGAAATAACTGAAATTTGAAACTCCAGAAGAAACACCAATATCAGCAAGCTCGAACCACCATCAAGGTGTACCAAGCTAAGCAAGGTCAGTCATCCTAACCAAAGACATCAATATCCAAAGTCTCCATAGAATTCCAAAGAGGAAGCTGAAAGCTACTGAATCGATAATTACTCCTACTACCCGACTATCTGAAAACCCAACTCTAAATTTCCCATGTGGAAAATTGTGGGCATCCAGAGTTTAGGAAGGGAACAATAAACTCCAAGTCAGTCATAGAACTGGTATAGCAAACAAAAGCAGTTTATCTTTAAAACAAACAACAAAAGATCTTAAAACATTGAAATCCACAATGCATTTTGGAAAATGAAACTACCATAAGGCCTCCCGCCACACACCATGCAAACGCAGAATTGGAGGAGATTTCTCCTTATGATAGTCAAAAATGCTTGATACGCGAAAACCATTTTGATATTATTATTAGTGCATAGTGGAAAACATTCCAAAAGTATAATATTAATCTTAACCAGCATACAACCATTATTGTATGCCTACTATAGCTACCATGTTCAATAGCAGGTTACCGCCACATTCCATGGCGGGTTATGCAACTAAAACCGTACAGGGCGCGTATTGTTTCTTTGGATTTTCCAACAAATGGTCAGGCCAAGGAACTTCCTATTGCCACATGGGAACGCCTCTGGAGGGACGCCACAAGAACTTACCCAGCTCTCTGCCAACACAAGGCCGGTGCACTCGCTTCCCGGGAGTAACACCTAAGATATGCCACCCTCGGTCTTTTGCGACCTTTATCTGAGGGCCCTCAACCACAAAGCACATCACACAGTAATAAATATACAGTGTCCACATGAGTTAAGTATCTGGGCTCCATACCATGATACCATCCTTTTCCAAAAGGAATGGATATACCCTAGGGGTGCGACCCCTGAAACCTTGCCGCATCTTTCCTGTTTCGACCATTACCGGGTTGGAGGCTCGATGAGGTCTCGTCCACAAAGCTACACTTTTTCACAAAGTCATGCTTTGATCAACAAATGATCGACAGCACTTCGTATGTCATATCACCAAATTGGGAATGTATCATCAGTAACCATCAACTACATAACCTTTGAGCTCGTACGTCTCAGAGAAGGGTGTTAAGCTAAGAGAATAAATCTCCGCCACCAAACAGAAATGTATTTGATAGAAACCAGCTTTACGTCTCAATGTGTAATGTCAGACACACATCCGTACAAGTCTGTTCCGGGTTCGAGCAAAACCGAAGGCACTTCCGAAGAAGCCCTTGCAAATCCGGATAATCCCTAATCACGTCCGGACTTCCCATCACAGATGGAGTCTCTATACCGGCTACCAGTCGGTGCAGAGACATTCGACGAGTTATCCTTTCACTTTCAAAAATATCCCGTCTTCACCACCGGTCTTCAAATGTCATCCATAACGTCGTATCATTATTAAGAATGGGTTATATGACACAAGGTCCTCTCCCAGCTAAACCGAATAATGAGCGCAATATTTAAAATCATATGGATATTGGGATTTCAGTTAAGTCACAATTTTAAACCCAAAATTTCTTCTCAAATGGTTAAAAACAAATTACTATTTTCAAATCTTTAAACAAAAAGATTTACGTCACAAAGTTCACCCAGACTTCACAAAGATTCATTCACAGCTTTTCAAAACAATTTCCATTTCAATTTGGATTAACACATTCAATCTTTAAATCAAAGATTTAATAGCTTTCAAACTCATTTCCAATTCAGATATTTTATATAAAATATACACCTTTTAAACTCCTCTTCGATTTCAAGACAAGGTTTAATAATCTTTCACAAAGGTTCATTCATAGCTTTCAAAGCAATTCACAATTTCATTTCAAACTTGAAACTTTTCAATACAAATTGTAAATCCTTTCCTTTTATGAAAGATTTTATTATTTGAAAACAAATAGTTTTCGTTTCGGAAAAATCCGATTTCATTCATACAAGTTAAAGCACTTGGGTTAAATTCAAATTCAAAACAATACTTTCAAAATGGTTTAAAACTCATATAAACACATATATAACTTGTATAGCCTTTTTAAATCATAGTTTCCAAATATAGAATTCAATTTCAAATTTTGAATTCAGTTTAAATCAAATTATTTAAATTTCAAAATTTAAGCAAGTTAATCGAAATAACTTTTATCTTCAAACCCCTTTTCAAAAGCTTTTCAACCCAATTCCATTTTTCAAAACTATTTAGATTCAAAACGATTCAAAAATCTGTGACTTAACCAATTTCCTCATGTGATCCATATTTGTGGGTGTATGGTGTAGTCCTGGGGTTTTATACAGTAGTGCAACATCACTAATCATCACATCATCACAGATTCAAACATATCAATATCGATAAGCGGTATAGTCTACAACGCTTATCTTTATTCACAGATTCACAGATAAATGGTATAAATTTATCACAGATAAATAAACTACATCAATCCCACATAAATAAATTACATTACACATCTCAATCACAAATTAGAATATCACATATCAGATAGGATAATCAATCCAAGGCATCTCATACAATACAAACATTCCAAAGCAATTCAAGCATTCAATAATCATTTATAAGCAGGATTAATTAATTGTTTTTAATACTTAATTACTTCAATTAATTTCCAATTAAATTAATTACTTATGAATTAAATATCCAATCCTGATTAATAATTTACAAATCATTTGATATAAATTAATTAATCAATCGCCTTAATTAATTATTCTTAATTAATTAATTATTCTTGATTAATCACATTAATTAAATTAACCTTTAATTTAATTACATAATTAATTATCCCTCAACTATCCTTAAGTAATTAGAAATTAATCCACCTTTAATTATTAATTAATTAACTTACCTTTAATTACTAAGTAATTATCTCTTAATTACTTATTTTAATTAATCAACCTTCAATTATATTAAGGCAACTAATCTTTAAGTAATCACACTAATCAATGATCCTTCAATTTATAAATCAAAAATAAATCATTACATATCTTAATTATCATTTAAAACTTTTATTACTTAAACCTTTGTAATAAATCACCATTCACAAATAAAACAACTTGAGTTCCTTAAGTTAATTTGAAATTTGAAAGCATTTCATTTTAACTTCTAAAACATAGTTAATGTATTTTGAAAACTTGATTAAATTAACATATGCTTTTTTAAAACTTTGTAAAAAAATATAGTTTAAAACCTGCTGTTCCAAAATTACCCGAACCCGCTACCAAAACGCTCGGGCTATACCCCGAGGCATTATAAAACTCAACTGCTTCGAGACGAACGTGAGAAAAATCAAGAAAACCCCGAGCCTCCCACTTCCTTCTTCAACCATTAGCAATCTCTCATGTACACTGACATGTACACGTGTACATGCGATCGAATCACCTCTAACCAACACCGAAGTCATCAACACAACGATGACATCCTCACCGATCATTCCCGGCACCCAGCGTTTACGAATTAGATCGGAATCAAAATCGAGCCACTCGATGAACACTGGAATCCAATTCGAACAGGCAAAACCACCTCCACCTGACCATCCCGACCACCAGAAACTCTGAGATTCTGACCACCGCCTCACCATTCAACCATGCTTCGAAGCCCCATCGACCGATCGCCCAAACAATCCTGTCGACGACGCAATTTTCCCCAAAACCAACCTCGACTAAATAAGGTCGTTAAACCCTAAATCCATATCATTCCAATGCCCTGATCATTTATAAATTCGATTTGTAATTTTTCCATTGACCCTTAATGCTCCAGCTATCTTCACTGATGATCACAATCTTCATTTCATCGTGGATCGTCGGAAATTGATAGAAATAAGTTTTCTGATCATCATACAATTGCTCGAAATTTACTCACTTAAAAATCAAGATTTAGTTATCAAAATTCATCAATTCGTAACCCCTATTAGATTTCAAAATCCATTCATAAAATTAAAAACATTGATTTTTCTGGAATTAACAGATTTTACTGTAAACCCTTTTCTTTTTAAATATTTACTAATTATTGTTACTTAGGACCATATTTAAAATTTTCATTTTGATGTTATAATTAGTTCACTTCCGGTGATCAAAGCTTAATACTTCCTAGAAAGGAAGATAAATTTTTATCTTTTATTTTGATAACCTGTTTCTAACAGAGAGATATCTCTGTACTAAATATACACACAAATATTAAATCAACAGTATATATATATATATATATATATATATATAGTCAAACATACATGCATGTTAATATTTATGCAAATAACTTCAACATCATCATATCAGAATCAAATTCAAAAGGGGTTAGTTTGCTCACCTTGGGTTTGAAGAAGCAGAAACAATTTTGTTTATATATTTTTTATTTGTCTACTTGATTGGAACTCCACTTGAATTTACTGCATGTCTTAATTTCCAGACTTAAACTCAAGCTACTCTTTGAATCTGAAAACTTTAGCTTGCTTGAGTTGCCTGAGTTGATCACCTCAGGTTGATTTGCATCTGCGTTTCCAGGCTGAAGCTCTTGAAGATAGGTTTTTGTTATTTATTTTCAACTTTGATTTCTTGGCATTTTTGAAGAACTGGAAATAATCTTGAGCTTTGATTTTTTTCCTTCGTTTTGAAATTTTGTTTTCAGGTGGGAAGTTTAAACTGGTTTCATTTGGTTTACAGGTTTGTAGATGAAAAGAATTTTGGTTAGAAGGACGAAGAGAAAGTTTAGACTAAGGTAGATAACCAGATTTTCGAATGTGAGAATGAGAGAAATTCTTTTTTTTTTTGTAGCATGGTCACTACTTTTCTCAAATCATTTCTACATAAAAATAAATTTAAAAGATAACTAAGTGCCACTTGTTCTCTTTATTAATACTTGTTAATATCATACTTCCTATATCTTACATTTGTCAAATATGGTAAAATTAGGTTTAAACCCTCTTTTCTAATCTATTTATAACTTTGTTTTATATCCCTCTTTTAAATAATTTTATAACTTTTGTTTTTAAACCTTTATTCTTTTATGCTTACATGTTTATACAATTTTTTTTCACTTCTTTATTTCAAAGGAGATACACATATCTATATCAAAGCTTTTATATTTAATTCCATATGTACTACCATATTCATTTTCAAGTATAAAAGAAAAGCAATTTAAATTTTTACCAAATCTCGTAAATTTACATACCAATTTCTTCACATACATATATGCTTAATTTATAAAGCTTCTTAAATCTAATCTATTTATTAAATCTAATTTTATTTTATAAATTTTATTTTTTTATTCTGGAAATTTTCCGATTAATTCAAAATGTAAAATTAATTACCAATTAATTCTTGATTTAATAAAAAATCAAATTAATTACTAAATTAATTCTACCAAAAATTCGGGAATGTCACAAATTCCCTTCTTAAGAAAATTTCGTCCTCGAAATTTGCCAGGGAGACAACAAAGAACAGATAGAGAATATTCTACCAAATCAAATTGAAATATCTATTTTACATTTGGCTTACCAAATCAGAATATTGATAAATATGAGAACAAACTCATTCAATACTATACAAGATACTTGGGTCGCCGGTCTACGAAGTATACAGGGGCAGTGGTTAGTTCGAAGGATAACTAACCGCTCGTAGAATATATCTAGACCCAAAAGAGCAGACAGATATGTGGATATAAATCCAAAAAAATTTAGTATAGAAACCAAAGTATATCTATCAACCATAGCAACCAAAGCAAACAATTCATCCAAACAAACAATTCTGACCCATCCGAAGTTTGTGTCCAATGCAAATATATCAAAGCTTTTTCTTGGAACTGCTAGGAATCATCAAAGAATTGAAAAGACGAATCAATGAAGATTGATAGAGACAGTTTATTTCCGTTGTTGTTACAGGGAATTGACCATTTGTAGTGGTAATTCCCTGTTCCCTATCTCGTCCTCTTCTTGCACTCATACTCACTATCAGTGGATAGTAAGAGAATTTACTGAGGCACACGGATGGATATCTTAGGGATATACTCATTCTAGGGTATACTTCACCCTATCTCTAATGAGCTACCTAATGTTTTATACTCATGAGCTAAAGTTTCAACCTTCAGCTCTGATACCAAAATGTCACGGTCCAAATTTCAGCGTTCGAAAATCGACACCCATACTTTACTTGTACTTGAATGCCGCAGATCCAAACGTCAAAATTTTACTCGTGCCGGAGCTTATAACACATTAAGTATAACAACACAGCGGAAGAAAATGAATAATATCATATACAACTCCAATGATACAATATCCAAATATACAAAATGATCAATATTAGAGATACAATGAAATGTTATAGCGGAAACACCAATGAACTAGCAGCAGAAACAACTGAAACTTGAAACTCCATTATCAGCAAGCTCGAACCACCATCAAGTTGTACCAAGCTAAGTAAGGTCAGTCGTCCTAACCAAAGACTTCAATATCCAAAGTCTCCATAGAATTCCAAAGAGGAAGCTCAAAGCTATTGAATCGATATTTACTCCTACTACCCGACTATTTGAAAACCCAACTCTAGACTGTCCGTGTGGAAAATTGTGGGCACCCAGAGTTTAGGAAGGGAACAATAAGCTCCAGGTCAGTCATGGGACTGGTATGAGCAAACAAAAACAGTTTATCTTTAAAACAAACAATAAAAGATTATAAAACATTGAAATCCGCAATGCTTTTTGGAAGATAAAACTACCATAAGGCCTCCCGCCACACACACCATGCAAATGCAGAATTGGAGGAGATTTCTCCTTATGATAGTCAAAAATGCTTGATATGCAAAAACCATTTTGATATTAATATTAGTGCATAGAGGAAAACATTTCGAAAGTATAATATTAATCTTAGCCAGCATGCACCCATTATTGTATGACTACTATAGCTATCATGTTCAATAGGAGGTTACCGCCACATTCCATGGCAGGTTATACAACTAAAACCGTACAGGGCGCGTATTGTTTCTTTGGATTTTTCAAAAAATGGTCAGGCCAAGGAACTTCCTATTGCCACATGAGAACGCCTCTGGAGGGACGCCCCGAGAATTTACCCAGCTCTCTGCCAACACAAGGCCGGTGCACTCCCTTCTCGGGAGTAACACCTAAGATATGCCACCCCCGGTCGTTTTCGACCTTTATCCGAGGACCCTCAACCACAAAGAAACATCACACAGTGATAAATATACAGTGTCCACATGAGTTAAGTATCTAGGATCCATACCATGATACCATCCTTTTCCAGAAGGAATGTACATACCCTAGGGGTGCGACCCCTGAAACCTTGCCCCATCTTTCCTATTTCGACCATTACCGGGTTGTGAGGCTCGATGAGGTCTTGTCCACAAAGCTACAATTTTTCACAAATTCATGCTTTGATCAACAAATGATCAGCAGCACTTCGTATGCCACATCACCAAATTGGGAATGTATCACTAGTAACCATCAACTACATAACCTTTGAACTCGTACGTCTCAGAGAAGGGTGTTAAGCTAAGAGAATAAATCTCCGCCGCCAAATAAAAATGTATTTGATAGAAACCAGCTTTATATCTCAAAGTGTAATGTCAGACACACATCTATACAAGTCTATTCCGGGTTCGAACTGAACCGAAGGCACTTTCGAAGAAGCCCTTGCAAATTCGAATAATCCCTTATCACGTCCGGACTTCCCATCACATATGGAGTCTCTATAACGGGGACCAATCGGTGCGGAGACATTCGACGAGTTATCCTTTCGCTTTCGAAAATATCCGGTCTTCACCACCGGTCTTCAAATGTCATCCATAACATCGTATCATTATTCAGAATGGATTATATGACACAAGGTCCTCTCCCGGCTAAACCGAATAATGAGCGCAATATTTAAAAACATATGGATATTGGGATTTCAGTTAAGTCACAATTTAAAACCCAAAGTTTCTTCTCAAATGGTTTAAAACAAATTATCATTTTCAAATCTTTAAACAAAAAGATTTACTTTACAAAGTTCACCAAGATTTCACAAAGATTCATTCGCGGTTTTTCAAAACAATTTCCATTTCAATTTGGATTAACACATTCAATATTTAAACCAAAGATTTAATAGCTTTCAAACCCGTTTCCAATTCAAATCTTTTATATAAAAGATACACCTTTTAAACTCCTCTTCGATTTCAAAATAAGGTTTAATAATCTTTCACAAAGGTTCATTCATAGCTTTCAAAGCAATTCACAATTTCATTTCAAACTTAAAACTTTTCATTATAAATTGGAAATCCTTTCCTTTTATGAAAGCTTTTATTATTTGTAAACAAATATTTTTCATTTCGGAAAAATACGATTTCATTTATACAAGTTAAAGCCCATGGGTTAAATTCAAATTCAAAACAATACTTTAAAAATGGTTTAAAACTCATATAAACACATATATAACTTGTATAGCCTTTTTAAATCATAGTTTCCAAATATAGAATTCAATTTCAAATTTTTGAATTCAATTTAAATCAAATTATTTAAATTTCAAAATTTAAGCAAGTTATTCAAAATAACTTTTATCTTCAAACCCCTTTTCAAAAGCTTTTCAACCCAATTCCATTTTTCAAAACTATTTGGATTCAAGACGATTCAAAAATCTGTGACTTAACCAATTTCCTCGTGCAATCCATATTTGTGTATGTATGGTGTAGTCCAGGGGTTTTACATAATAGTGCAACATTACAAATCTTCACATCATCACTGATTCTAGCATGTCAATATCAATAAGTGGTATAATCTGTAACGCTTATATTTATTCACAGATTCACAGATAAATGGTATAAATTTATCATAGATAAATAAATTACATCAATCCCAGATAAATAAATTACATTACACATCTCAATCACAAAGTAGAATATCACAGATCAGATAGGATAATCAATCCAAGGCATCTCATACAATACAAACATTCCTAAGAACTTCAAGCATTCAATAATCATTTATAAGCAAGATTAGTTAGTTGTGTTTAATACTTAATTACTTCAAGTAATTTCCAATTAAATTAATTACTAATGAATTAATTATCCTATCCTGATTAATTAATTACAAATCATTTGATATAAATTAATTAATCAATCGCCTTAATTAATTAATTATTCTTGATTAATCGCATTAATTAAATTAACCTTTAAGTTAATTACATAATTAATTATCCCTTAACTACCCTTAAGTAATTAGAAATTAATCCACCTTTAGTTATTAATTAGTTAATTTAACTTTAATTAATTACTTAAATTAATTGTCCTTTAATTATTAACTAATTATCTCTTAATTACTTATTTTAATTAATCAACCTTCAATTACGTTAAGGCAATTAACCTTTTAGTAATCACGTTGATTAATGATCCTTTAATTTATAAATCAAAAATGAATCATTGCATATCTTAATTATCATTTAAAACTTTTATTACTTAAACCTTTGTAATAAATCACCATTCACAAATAAAACAACTTAAGTCCCTTAAGTTAATTTAAAATTTGAAAGCATTTCATTTTAACTTCTAAAACATAGTTAATGTATTTTGAAAACTTGATTAAATTAACATATGCTTTTTTAAAACTTTGTAAAAAATATATTTTAAAACCTGCTGTTCCAAAATTACTCGAGCCCGCCACCAAAATGCTTGGGCTATACCCCGAGGCATTACAAAACTCAACCGCTTCAAGACGAACGTGAGAAAAATCGAGAAAACCTCGAGCCTCCCTCTTCCTTCTACAACCATCAGCAATCTCTCATTTACATTGACATGTACACATGTATAGGTGATTGAATCACCTCTGACCAACGCTGAAGTCATCCACACAACGACAACATCCCCCACTCATTCCCAGCACCCAACGTTTACGAATTAGATCAGAATCAAAATCGAGCCACTTGATGAACACTAGAACCCAATTCGAATAGGAAAAACCACCTCGTCCTGACCATCCCGACCACCAGAAACTCTGAGATTCTGGCCACAGCCCCACCATTCAACCATGCTTCGAACCCCCATCGACCAATCGCCCAGACAATCCTATCAACGACGCAATTTTCCCCATAACCAACCTCGATTAAATAAGGTTGTTAAACCCTAAATCCATATCATTTCAATGTTAAAGGAGATAATATTATTCAAACTATTTTGAATATGATCTTATTTTAAAATAAGAAATGTTATTTAATATACTCGAATGAAAGGCTCCTATTTCAAACAAGGGTTGTTTGAAATTTTAAAGGAATCTGTTTGAATTTAAAACCAAAGGTGGTTTAAAATTTAAAAGTAACCAGGTGTGTAAAGGAAATAAACTCTAAGGCTGAGTTTTAAATTTGGAATGAGATGTGATACCCAAAGTGATAATTTTTTGAACTTAATAAGTGGGAAGATTATTTATGAGAAATTTAAAATTTGAAATGGAAGTTCAAATTGGGTAAGGTTGACTGGGTTAAGTGAATTAAGTTCAACTTGGGGAAAAGATAAATAAGTTAGAATGGTCAACCTGATTTGTAAATTTCAAGATGAAATTGAGATTTAACTTGGAAAGTTAAATGGTTGATTTAAAATGGAAATTATGAGTGATATCAAATTGGGTTTGAGATCTGGAAATTGAAAATGGATGGATAATTATTTTTTAAATAATTTGAAAGATACCATCCTATTGTTATTAATAATCTTTAAAATATAAATTGAATTTGTTTAAATGAATAAGAAATGAAGTGTGGTGATATATCCGTTATTGAGATAAAAGAAAAATCTAACTTCAATTTGGAATTAAGGATATGGAATTATTTGAATTGAAAATCTGAATGATTGAATTTGTAAATTAAACTTGTTTAAGAATTGATTTCAAACTAGAAGATAAAATTGGGTGATAAGTTGAATTTTTAAGATAGAAATTGTTTTGAACTCTTATGTAAACTTTGAAATGAGTAAGTAAAGATAATTTAAAATGAAAATTCTAGAAATTGAACTCAGAAATTAAATTGTTTAAAAGCTTTTAATAAAGATTAACTTGGTTTAAAGGGTTAAACCAACCTTAGTGGATTTAACTCGAATTTATATAATTAGAGATGATTTAAAGTGAGATTGATTTTGAAATTAGTTCAAATTGAAATTTGATTTAAAATAATTTGATTTGTGATTTAAAGTTAAATAAGTAAGAATCAAATTGAATTTGATTTGAAGTTGGAAAGAAATTGAGGATTAATTCAACTTGAATTGGGAATAAATCAATTTCAATAGAAATTGGGGTTATTTAAATGGGAATTGGGTCAATTTAAATGGAGGTGGAAATTTAAATTGAATTGTTAGGGAAGCGAACAGTTTTGACTCTGGATTGTTTTCAATATATATTGTTTTGATATAAACTTATTTTTTTTTTAAGCTATTAAATATATGCAACCTATCTATCTTAAAGCCAAATTATTTTATACTTGTTTTACAATTATTTTTGGAACTATTAACCGTTTTTCAACTGTTTTATAAACTAATTACTATTTTTCAACTATTTTACAAATAAATTACTATTTTACAACCATTTTGCTATTATCTAAAATTTCTATAATTATTTTAACTGTTTTCTAACTATTTTACACCTATTTTACAAACTAGTAATTATTTTCCAACTACTTATCTATTTTTAAATTTTTCAAGCTATTCTCTAAATAAACTAGTCAGAGTTCAAATTGTTATTGGTTAAATACCCAATCGAGATTAGAATAGAGGTGATAATCCAAAAGGATTGAAGCAATTGTGAGTAAGTGAATGAAAATCAAAGGGAATGTGAATAGAAATGGAATTGATTTGGCTAATAACCCATAAAGATGAATACGTAGGGTGTACGTATGTTATTCTATTCGCATAGTGATTTGATCCAGATTCGAGCACAAGATTTCGAGATAGTATGTCGATCCGAATTGGGATTTTTTTACTCGATTTTCGACGGCGAACCTGGATGTGGATTGTTGATTGGTTCTGGATATTCTCTATCGTAGTTAGGATATGCAAGGAGAATGACGGTTTCTGATCAAGAAACCAGATCTGTGTCCGCACTAGGAAGTCGGGTGGACAATACTAGTTCGGAAGTGAAATTGTATGATCGAGTGAGCGATCAGATTGGTATGGCGTACGAATGATATGCGTACATCGTACGGATTTGAATGAAATTTATATTGAAAGGAGCAATCAAATTTGAATATTTGATTTTGGATAAATAAAGTTATATATCTTTGTTATATAAGATAAAACTCCCCTTGATGAATCTTTTTCCAGAAGAAAAGGGTTTTTGAAAATGTTTGAAGTATAAAAGGAGTTTTATACAAGTTTGAAATGATCCAAAGTTTTGAAAATTATATATATCTGTATATATATAAAGGATCTTATGAGGATTTTAGAAAAGGTTTTGGGAACCTTTGGTTTTGGAAAGGCTTTTGATTTTTGGGTAAAATCAATATGAGAATTTGGAAAGCTTAGTTTGAGAATTATCGATTTTGGAATAATCGATTTTGTGTAAAGGAACTTTGTATAAGATCATACTAGGTGTATGATTTGAAGATACTATATATGTATAGTATAAAATGTTTTGATGATGGTTTTGGGGAAAAAGGCGCTCCCTTGAAATGAACTTCTCAGGAGTGCCACCAGGTGGTGCTGCCTTGAGCCCCAAGGGGGGGTTCTAAAGTTGATCCTATGAAGAGTCCAGACAAAACTAGTTCCTGGGGATTATGAGTAGAGTATACCATAGTGAAAGTCGTGTGTGACACTGAGAGCCAACAGTCTGCGTTTGACTTTATATCGGTAGACTGCGACCTATGGTATAACATAGCGAAATTCGTGTGTGTCGCTGAGAGCCAACAGTCTGTGTTTGATTTTATATCGGTAGACTGCGACCTATGTAGGAGTGGAGAAGTTTCATTTTGACAGCGGAAATCAGAGGCCGCTGAGAGCCTGCGGTTACATGGACTTTTGCTGCGATGGCAACGTAACCCTGGATTGTAACTATGATCTATCGTGTGGGATCCATGGCGTAATCGAGAGGCCGCGGAGAGCCTGCAGTTACATGGACTTTTGTTGTACCGGCAACGTAACCCTGGAATGTAACTGCGACCATGGATGGGGGTGATGATTTCAGAGCATTCTCGCCAAAGATATATCCTCTATTTTCAAAAACTGCTTTCAATATTTTCAATAAAATTATTTTTCAAGTATTTTCACTGGGTGTTGAAAACGAATCTGCTAAGCACTTATAGATTTTCATTCGTACGCCTGATCAACGTATGACCGAATTTCTGTGAGAACAAGGATGGACTGGTTAAAACATCGAGTTATAAAAAGTATTTTCACAAAAACTATTTTACAATATTATACAGATTTTCAAAATGTTTTAAAAATGGTCAAAGAATAATTTTTTCGATAAAAGCATTTTAATAAATTTTTGGCTTCATTCCTTTTCGAGGATGAAAAGACTCAAAGGGGGAGGAATGTGATAACCCGGATTTTGGGATATTTGAATTAATTGGTTATTAGCAGAATTAAACTTATTAATATAATAATTTGTGAATTGAACAAATAAATTCTACTAATTAAAAATGCATATATATGGATTTGGAACTATAATAAATATTGTATTACAATATCTGAAATGATAGTGAATTAATAAATTTCATCAATAGATAAATGTAAATTTTGTAGCGTTGAAAACTTTAAGTATATACATATATAAGAATATGAAGTGTGTATATTTATATTATGATTTGGAAATTTATTTTGAAAATTTAAAACATATAAGTATATTAAAAATCACTAATACATGTATTTTTACAAATATTTTAACATACATTTAAAACATATATAATATTTAAACATAAGATAAATAGAATATGGAAATTTTATTATAAAAGTTAAATTTTGTGCATGAATAAAAGACAAGTGTAAGAAAATTGGATCATATATTAACATTTGTAAATTAAATAGCTAGCTAATAATACAAGTGTCAATATTTCTTTTGCTCAAAGTTCACAAAATCAAGTTACGAATTTCCCTGCATTACTTTCTCTATTCTATTCTCTTTCAAGTCAAAAACTTAACAGATTGAAACCTGGAAAAAAAAAGAAAAAAAAAAGAGAGAATCAAAGATTTAAACCAGAAACAAGATACAGATCAAACTGTTTCAAATCATCAAATCAGAAAGAAAGCAGCTTCAAAACAAAGATCAATGCATCAACTCAGATCAAGAATCAAAGCATGCAGATCGTCTCAACTAAATTTCCAGATTTTAAAAACTTCCAGGCCCCTCTGTTTTCCTTTCAAAGATGTGAGTAAACAAATTGTGTTGCAAAGATTAAATCTGGTATTGATTTTTTGACATGCAAGATGAAATTTTGCAGTGATATAGTTGTTGCATGAGTGATGGCTGTGATTAGTAAACAGAATATGCTTGAGAAACAAAAACTGAGATAGGAAAAAGGAAAAAAAATCATCATCTTTAATTACAAACTCAAACCTCATTCAATATCAAGGCAAAACAGATTTACAGGGTCAAACTGCAGTTTCAACCAGAATCATTCTCTGTTCAAAGCGATTCAAGTGAGTAAATATCTGTTTTAACTTGTGTATTTGTTTTTTTTATGATATGTGGTTGCGGTATGGATTAAATAAACAATTCTGTAAATTTTCTGTTGCTCTGGAAATCCTTTATTACATGTTCTTCCATATATTTGGTACAAAGCAAAGTACAGTAGGAATTTTTAATCCTTCTGCTTGCAAAACACTTTAAACTTAGGAATCTAAATTTAATAAGTTTGTTTATACTGAAATCAGGGCTTGGAGTTTTGTTTGGAAGGTTGATAGAGACTAGGGATACTGCAAATTCAAAGTTTACAGTAAAAAAAAGTAACCATATGATTAAAATTTGAATATCTTAAATTGATATTTTGATTTTATATCTGGAATATACTTTAAAAATAGGATTTTTAAAGCAAGAATGAAAAATTTTAGTTTATAAATTTATGAGCAGTTTACAGATGAACAAAAACTACATTTCTATCAATTTCTATTAATCCAACAAATTTTAGAGGTTGAAATTTGTGGAGAAGCTAGCTTGACAATCTACGAAGTCAGGAAAAATATTTATTTATTTTTCTATTGTAGAAAGTGATGGATCGAGGCAAAAATAGGGTTTTAACTCGCGATTTTGAACATGGTCGGAGACGAAGTGATTTCGGCTCTTTGGGTGATCGAGCGGCACAGTATGCAAAAGGGTAATAGCGTGGAGACTAGGGTTGTCATGACCGGAGTTTCGAGACTCCTGGGTGGTTGACGTCGCCAAAATGTGGAAATTTATACCGGAGCATTAAGGTCTGGAAGCTCGAATTGGTCAAATTTTTATTTTCAAGTTCGTATGGGGGTTTAGTTGGTTCGATCGATGGAGTGATCGAGAGTTGATTTGTGGGTGATCATCTCAAGCGTCAGAGATGTGTCGGCGGCGTGTGTAAGTGCATGGTGGGTCGCGTTCACGATTGATGATCTAGGTTTGGTTTTTGAAGATGCACGAGTAAATGAAGTTGTTGCTTCGGGTTTAGGTCGAGTACGAGAGTGAGTTACCTGATGCTTTAATTTTATACTTAAGTTTAAAACTTAAACTGTAGAAAAAAAATATAGGAAGAAGAAGATGGACAAGAGAGATGACTCGGGTGATATAGGTGGGTAACTCGAAGTGCTATTCGAGATTTAACCAGGGGAAGTCTCGGGTTTCCTCAAACTGCAGTATGTTAATTTAAAGCGTAAAGTTAAGTGAAAAGATTTTCATCAAGATTTAAATACTGTAAACTTAATAAGTGTTTAACTGATTTATGATAAAACTTTAATGCAAGTTTTAATTATCTTAATTAATGCTTAATGATGTTTTAAATTCTTATTATTTTAATTAAGTAATTACTTTAAGTTAAGTATAAAGTAAATTAACACTAAGTTTGTAGTTAAAATAATAAATTGGTTTTCAAAGTTAAAGAGGATTTCTTTTAAATGTTAATTAAGATGAATAATTAATATTAATTAATTATTTTTAGAAAGTAATTAAGAATAATTACTTTATAATTGTAATTAGAGATTAGCTAATTAATGATTATGTGATTAATAAATTTGTAGTTAACTACATAAAGTTAATTAACGAATGATTAGTAGATACATAATTAAGTAACTTAATGACTAATGATTAATTAACTGGTAATTAAGGAATATCTAATTTGTGATTAAGTTGTTAATCAATAATTAAGGTTTATTAATTATTGGTTAAAGAATAATTAATCTGCAATTAAGGTTTATTAACCGGGTTTAAGGGTAATTAAGGGATGGATTACCCAATTGAAATTAATTTGTTGATTAATTAAAGGTAATCTCTTGCAGATTAATTAAATATAAATACTTGATGAGATTTAGTGAAGAAATTCACAAATTACAGGATGTAATAAACTAAAAGGAATTAATTAATGGGAAGTAATTAAAGGGTAGTTACTTAGTAGAAGTAATTAATGATAGATTACTTGGAGTAATTAATCAAAAAGGATTAATAATTATATAAGGGGTTAATTACTTAAGTAAGTAATTTTAGAGGGGTAATTACTGTTTATGAGTAATTTGGGTTGATAAATCTACTGGGAAACAATTTTAGATTTAAGATATCATAATTACAATCAAAGTTTCTTTAATCATCAATGCATGGAAGAATTTGAGTGATGAGTTTAGAATTTTTGAAAAGATTTGATGGTATGAAATTCAAGAACAGAGACCAAGAGTGCTTTACACAGTCATGCACTCAGCAAATCAAAGTTTAAATCAAGCAACATATTAATACAACCATACCAAACATGTTTAATTTAACCATATGATTAATTATTGCATGCAAGATATTTCAACAATTTATCACAACATCATTGCCAACAGGTTTAAGCATTAAAATGGCAGCAGTTTACTCACGCTGGTTTCCAGCCTGACCCGGGTGTTACTTTGATGTAATGCTCGGGACAGACCGAGTATTACATATTTTCAGGTAATGACGTTCTGGAGCTCAAGAGACCAGCTGGATGGCAGGAACGTATGTAGAGTTTTCCACTGTGTTTTATTGTAACTTATTTGGGGCATGTTGAATTAAATTGCTCAGTATTGTAACTCTGATATATTAAAGTGTAATTTGACAGTACAGTTTTCCTTTGTATAACTGCTATTTATTTTATAATTATATTTTTATCCGCTGTGAATGTGAGAATCTGTGTTTTGGTGTTCTGTTTTCTTCTCTTCTTTCTACCTCTTTCTTCTTTTTCATAACTATCTAGAGTTTTCGGGATCGAAAATTTCAGGTCGTTACGTAACAACCCGGAAATTTTGATTTCGAAAATTCCAGATAGTTAGTGAAAAGAAGAAAAGAGAAAGAAGCAGAAACAGAAGCCAGTCACAGAAACCTCACATTCGCAGCGGATCAAAATATAATATAACATAAATAACGGTTTTACAAAGAAGAATCATCATTAGTACAATTATATTTTTATACATCAGAGTTACAACCATATCAATACACCGGACAGTTTAAAACAACATGTCCAAGCCAACTATACTATACACAGCAGTAAACACTCCATACGTTCCAGCCATCCAGCTCGCCTCCTGAGCTCCAGAATGTCCTTACCTGAAAATCTATAATTCTCGGTCTGACCCGAGCATTACATCAAAGTAACACTTGGGTCAGGCAGGAAACCAGCGTGAGTAAACTCATCAAACATGGAATACAAAAGTGTACATCTCATATAAACCCGGGGTACTTATATCAAATTACAACTTCACACGTTGTTATAGACATCACTTACTTCACAAAGCAATTTCTAAGTGCCAGAACTTAGATTATATGGTCCAATTCACTTAAATCATTCCATTACACCCTATTGGTTTCAGGTATCAATTTGTAAAGAATCGAAGTGGTTTCGGGTATTAACTAATACCCGACTCCGGTCTCTTCGAATTCAGTTCATCATAACACAAATTATTCAAGTGAAATGCAATTCAATTTTAAATAAAGATGTCACCTTTACTCAACAATTCATCATTGATAAATAACCACATTATCATTTCCCACCCACACATCATATCACGAACCATTTCATATCAGGGGTATCAATCAATTCAGGGCATTTAAACAATCACTTAATCATACATAAGCAAGATAAACCAATCACACCATCCTAAATAGATCTAATTAACCATAATTGAATTAAATCAATTACCTTAAAGTCCTGCTTATTAATTAATTACAACCCAATTGATTTACCATCCCATATCATTCATCTTTAATTACATTAAGATTATCATCATTATCTAATTAATTCCATTAAGTAATTATACCTACCACATTCCATGAATGATTATTCTTAATTAATTGCATCCGTTAATCAACCCAAATTACTCATAAACAGTAATTACCCCTCTAAAATTACTTACTTAAGTAATTAACCCCTTATATAATTATTAATCCTTTTTGATTAATTACTCCAAGTAATCTATCATTAATTACTTCTACTAAGTAACTACCCTTTAATTACTTCCCATTAATTAATTCCTTTTAGTTTATTACATCCTGTAATTTGTGAATTTCTTCACTAAATCTCATCAAGTATTTATATTTAATTAATCTGCAAGAGATTACCTTTAATTAATCAACAAATTAATTTCAATTGGGTAATCCATCCCTTAATTACCCTTAAACCCGGTTAATAAACCTTAATTGCAGATTAATTATTCTTTAACCAATAATTAATAAACCTTAATTATTGATTAACAACTTAATCACAAATTAGATATTCCTTAATTACCAGTTAATTAATCATTAGTCATTAAGTTACTTAATTATGTATCTACTAATCATTCGTTAATTATCTTTATGTAGTTAACTACAAATTTATTAATCACATAATCATTAATTAGCTAATCTCTAATCACAATTATAAAGTAGTTATTCTTAATTACTTTCTAAAAATAATTAATTAATATTAATTATTCATCTTAATTAACATTTAAAAGAAATCCTCTTTAACTTTGAAAACCAATTTATTATTTTAACTACAAACTTAGTGTTAATTTACTTTATACTTAACTTAAAGTAATTACTTAATTAAAATAATAAGAATGTAAAACATCATTAAGCATTAATTAAGATAATTAAAACTTGCATTAAAGTTTTAACATAAATCTGTTAAACACTTATTAAGTTTACAGTATTTAAATCTTGATGAAAATCTTTTCACTTAACTTTACGCTTTAAATTAACATACTGCAGTTTGAGGAAACCCGAGACTTCCCCCGGTTAAATCTCGATTAGCACTCGAGTTACCAACCTATATCACCCGAGTCATCTCTCTCGTCCTCTCGTGTCCATCTTCTTCTTCCTATATTTTTTTTCTGTAGTTTAAGGTTTAAACTTAAGTATAAAATTAAAGCATCAGGTAACTCACTCTCGTACTCGACCTAAACCCGAAGCAACAACTTCATTTACTCGTGCATCTTCAAAAACCAAACCCAGATCATCAATCGTGCACACGACCCACCGTGCACTTGCACACGCCGCCGACACACCTCCGACGCCAGAGATGATCACCCACAAGTCGACTCTCGATCACTCCATCGATCGAACCAACTAAACCCCTGTACGAACTCGAAAATAAAAATTTGACCAATTCGTGCTTCCAGACCTTAATGCTCCGGTATAAATTTCCACGTTTTGGCGACGTCAACCACCCAGGAGTCACGAAACTCCGGCCATGACAACCCTAGTCTCCACGCTATTACCCCTTTGCATACTGTGCCGCTCGATCACCCAGAGGAGGCACAATCACTTCGTCTCCGACCATGTTCAAAATCGCGAGTTAAACCCTATTTTTGCCTCGATCCATCACTTTCTACAATAGAAAAATAAATGAATATTTTTCCTGACTTCGTAGATCGTCAAGCCAGCCTCTCCACAAATTTCAACCTCTAAAATTTGTTGGATTAATAGAAATTGATAGAAATGTAGTTTCTGTTCATCTGTAAACTGCTCGTAAATTTCTAAACTAAAAATTTTCATTCTTGCTTTAAAAATCCTATTTTTGAATGTATATTCCAGATATAAAATCAAAATATCAATTTAAGATATTCGAATTTTAATTATATGGTTACTTATTTTTTTTACTGTAAACTTTGAATTTGCAATATCCATATTCTCTATCAACCTTCCAAACAAAACTCCAAGCCCTGATTTCAGTATAAACAAACTTATTAAATTTAGATTCCTAAGTTTAAAGTGTTTTGCAAGCAGAAGGATTAAAAATTCCTACTGTACTTTGCTCTGTACCAAATATATGGAAGAACAGGTGATAAAGGATTTCCAGAGCAACAGAAAATTTACAGAATTGTTTATTTAATCCATACCGCAACCACATATCATAAAAAAACAAATACACAAGTTAAAACAGATATTTACTCACTTGAATCACTTTGAACAGAGAATGATTCTGGTTGAAACTGCAGTTTGACCCTGTAAATCTATTTTGCCTTGATATTGAATGAGGTTTGAGTTTGTAATTAAAGATGATGATTTTTTTCCTTTTTCCTATCTCAGTTTTTGTTTCTCAGGCATACTCTATTTACTAATCACAGCCATCACTCATGCAACAACTATATCACTGCAAAATTTCATCTTGCATGTCAAAAAATCAATACCAGATTTAATCTTTGCAACACAATTTGTTTACTCACCTCTTTGAAAGGAGAACAGAGGGGCCAGAAAGTTTTTAAAATCTGGAAATTTAGTTGAGACGATCTGCATGCTTTGATTCTTGATCTGAGTTGATGCACTGATCTTTGTTTTGAAGCCGCTTTCTTTCTGATTTGATGATTTGAAACAGTTTGATTTGTATCTTGTTTCAGGTTTAAATCTTTGATTCTTTCCTTTTTTTTATTTTTTTTCCAGGTTTCAATTTGTTAAGTTTTTGACTTGAAAGAGAACAGAATGGAGAAAGTAATGCAGGGAAATTCATAACTTGATTTTGTGAACTTTGAGCAAAAGAAATATTGACACTTGTATTATTAGCTAGCTATTTAATTCACAAATGTTAATATATGGTCCAATTTTCTTACACTTGTCTTTTATTCATGCACCAAATTTAACTTTTAAATGTTAATAAAATTTCCATATTCTATTTATCTTATGTTTAAATATTATATATGTTTTAAATGTATGTTAAAATTTTGTAAAACTAAATATTGAAATTCAATTTATCACCAAACTTAAATTTTTATAACCCAACTTTTGAAATTTTATCTTAAACATTTCAGTCTTAAGTCCAAAATGATTCCATACATTAATTCACTATATATTAGTAGTTCTTACATTTTATACATTAATCCAAAATAAGAGGCTTACAAAAGTCATAAATCTAGATGTCTTCCAATTACCTAGAGGTTTAGAAAGAACAGAGCCCTAATACTCCTACAAGTATTCTTCTTATGGACTCCTTCCAAAGGGCAGAGCCCGAACATACACTTCTCAACAGGGTGTCCCCACTTATAACATTTACCACAAAATGTTTCTACCCTGTCATTAATCTGAATAACCTTCACGCCTCCAATAATGTGTTCTTCAGCCTTATTCCTCTTCTGCCTCTTGGAACAATTCCTAGCAATATGTCATGTCTTCTTATAATGATAGCAGATAGTCGACTCATTTAGCGGTTCCACAGGTTTACACTTTGCCTTTCTCACTTTAGGGAAATAATTTAGAAAATGTCCTTTCTTATGACACTTAAAACATAGGATCTCAGAGCGAAACCGTCGGATCCTTGTTTTACTGCACTTAGCTGCGTAATGTCCGTTACTGAAACTTCTGTAGCAGGTGACATTACCAAAAGGTCCTGGTTCAGCCTTTTCCTTAAACTGTTCCTCATACTCTCGAATTCCTTCTTCTTGATCCCTACATGTAGCTGCTCTTTGCTCTTTGCGCCTAATCTTCCCTTCTCTTGACTCTGATCAACAACAAAGGACAAATGTCCCAAAATTGATCAACACCGAATTTCACAATCAATACTAAGTTAAAAATTACAAACTTTACTTTAAAATTCATGATTCGTTACTTAAATTCAGATTATATAATCAGAAGTTAAAATTGTCTTGATTGATTTTGATCATATAATAGGATTTCCACTGTCGTTGCTATTCCAAAGCTAATTGCTAATTAATATATATATATATATATGTATATATATATATATATATATATATATTTTGAAAATTATTTTTTAGAGCTGATATCATGATGTTATAATCAAACTTCATTCAAGGATCTTAGTTTAAACTTGCTTATATATAGAGTTATGGATTTTCCCAGGGATTCAAGAAGACTGTAAACGAAACAGAGGCCATCTTAAATGTATACAGGCATATCCAAAATATCAATTCAGGTTATATTCATGCTAAAACATCCACACAATCAATCATTATCTCACACGTTTCAATTATATTAAGATTTGGATCTCAGATCCAAACTGTTTTTAAAAGAAAGCAGATTTTACTCATAGGTATTTCAAAATAAATAGAGGAAACCGGGTTGAAATACTCACCTAATATCCCAGAGAAGAGGACTGAAATGCTTTGATTATTTCAGGTTTGCTTGCTTGATTCTGCAGTCCTGAAGTTTCCTTTGTTGATGATGTTTGCTTTTCAGGTTAGTTTTATTTTGATTGAATTCCCAAGTTTGAAAATAAAATATAATAGGCCCTAATCATTTATAAATTCGATTTGTATTTTTCCATTGACCCTTAATGCTCCAGCTATCTTCACTGATGATCACGATCTTCACTTCATTGTGGATCGTCGAAAATTGATAGAAATAAGTTTTCTGATCATCATATAATTGCTCGAAATTAAAAACATTGATTTTTCTAGAACTAACAGATTTTACTGTAAACCCTTTTCTTTTTAAATATTTACTAATTATTGTTACTTAGGACCATATTTAAAATTTTCATTTTGATATTATAATCAGTTTACTTCCGGTGATCAAAGCTTAATACTTCCTAGAAAGGAAGACAAATTTTTATCTTTTATTTTGATAACCTGTTTCTAACAAAGAGATATCTCTGTTTAAATATACACACTAATATTGAATCAACAGTATATATATATAGTCAAATATACATGCATGTTAACATTTATGCAAACAACATCAAAATCATCATATCAGAATCAAATTCAAAAGGGGGTAGTTTGCTCACCTTGGGTTTGAAGAAGTAGAGACAGTTTTGTTTATATTTTTTATTTATTTGTCTGTTTGATCTGGAACTCCACTTGAATTTACTGCATGTCTTGATTTCCAGACTTAAACTCAAGCTATTCTTTGAATCTGAAAACGTTGGCTTGCTTGAGTTGCCTGAATTGATCACCTCAGGTTGATTTGCATCCGCTTTTCTAGGCTAAAGCTTTTGAAGACAGGTTTTGCTATTTATTTTCAACTTTGATTTCCAGGCTTTTTTGAAGAACTGGAAATAATCTTGAGTTTTGATTTTTTTTCTCTTTGTTTTGAAATTTTGTTTTCAGGTGGGAAGTTTAAACTGATTTCCTTTTGGTTTACAGGTTTGTAGATGAAAAGAATTTTGGTTAGAAGGATGAAGAGAAAGTTTGGACTGGGGTAGATAACCAGATTTTTCGAATGTGAGAATGAGAGAAATTCTTTTTTTTGTGTAGCCTGGTCGCTACTTTTCTCAAATCATTTTTACATAAAAATAAATTTAAAAGATAACTAATTGCCACTTGTTCTCTTTATTAACACTTGTTAATATCATATTTCCTATATCTTACATTTGTCAAATATGATAAAAGTATGTTTAAACCCTCTTTTCTAATCTATTTATAACTTTGTTTTTTATACCTCTTCTAATCTATTTATAACTTTGTTTTTTATCCCTCTTTTAAATAATTTTATAACTTTTGTTTTTAAACCTTTATTCTTTTATGCTTACATGTTTGTACAAATTTTTTTTCACTTCTTTATTTCAAAAGAGATATACATATCAATATCAAAGCTTTTATATTTAATTCCATATGTACTACCATATTCATTTTCAAGTATAAAAGAAAAGTAATTTAAACTTTTATCAAATCTCGTAAATTTACAAACCAATTTCTTCACATACATATATGCTTAATTTATAAAGCTTCTTAAATCTAATCTATTTATTAAATCTAATTTTATTTTATATTTTTTTTTATTCTGGAATTTTTCCAATTAATTCATTTTTAAATTCAAAATGTAAAATTAATTACCAATTAATTCTTGTTTTAATCAAAAAAATCAAATTAATTACTAAATTAATTCTAGCTAAAATTCGAGAACGTTACACGAGCATTACATCAAAGTAACACTCGGGTCAGGCTGGAAACCAGCGTGAGTAAACCCATCTAATATGGAATACAAAAGCATACAATTTATATAAACCTTGGGTATCTGGTATCAATTTACAACTTCACGAGTTGTTATAGACATCTCTTATTTCACACATCAATTTCTAAGTACTAAAACTTAGATTAAATGGTCCAATTCACTTAAATCATTCCATACTAGCCTATTGATTTCACATATCACGGGTGTCACCTATACACATTAACTCATCATCGATAGATAACCACATTATCTCAGTTTAAACCCAACATATCATATCACATAACATCGCAAATCACATATTCGAGATATCAATCAATAAGGCAAGTAATATTATTCAATCATAAGCAAGATAAATTAGTCATACCATTTCTAATTAATTTAAACAAATTAAATTAATTACTTCAATCACCATTAATCCTGCTTATTTAACATTAATTAATTATAAATTAATTAATTAATCATCCTTTAATTATCCATTTAAATTAATCATCCTTGATTAATTATCTTTAATTACATAAAGTAATTATCCTTTAATTAATTATACAAACTAATTATCCTTAACCATTTATAGTAAATAAATCTTTAATTACTTATTACGTTAATTAATTACATTTATTAATCAATTCCATTAATCAGCCTTAATCAATCATAATAGTGATTAACCATTCTGTAATTAATTACCTTAATTAATTAACTCCTTAATTAATTATATTAATCCTTTAATTAATTACACCAAGTAATTAATCCTTAATTACTTCTTCTAAGTAATTAACCCTAAATTACCTTCCATTAAGTAAAATTTCCTTATATTAATTACATCGTTAATTTATCCATCAATTATTCCACTAAGTAATTACACTCATAAATCTTATTAATTAATTATGCTCAAATTTCTTAATCAATTTAATTAATCTCTAGGCATCAAACCTTAATTATCTTAAGATAAAAAAATTCTTATTAGTGCCTTATTACCATTACTGTCACGACCCAAACTCGATGTCCGACAAACAACATCAAATTTGTATCGCCGGAGCTTGCAACACCATTAGATGATAAATAACACGGCGGAATAAAAGATGATATCACTGATACAACATGAATACAATATCCAATACATCAATTTGATACAATGATAATCCTCAACATCGGAGAATATACAACATAGAATACAGCCGAACATGATACAATATGAGATAGTCTTCGCAGAATCCAATACTACAACTCTGACCAAAGCACCAAAGATAAAACTCCAAACTTCAAGCTCGATCCACCATCAAGGTTGCACCAAGACAAGCAAGTCTCGTCCAAGGACTGAACTAGCTCCGGATAATCTACTAGACCTGACTATTTGAAAAACCAAACTTTAGACTGCCCATGTGAAAAATTGTGGGCACCTAGAGTTTAGGAAAGGAACAATAAACTCCGAGTCATTCATGGGACTGGTGTGAGCAAACAAAAACATTTGGTCTTTAAAAAAAGCAAAAGATTTTAAATTTGAAATCCGCAATGGTTTTTGGAAAATGAAACTACCATAAGGCCTTCCGGCACACACACAATGCAAACGCACACATGGGGGAGATTTCTCCTTATGATAGTCAAACATGCTTACTACGCAAAATTCTTCTTTTATATTATTATTAGTGCATAATGGAAAACATTTCGAAAGTATAATATTAATCTTGGCCAGCATAGGTACCATTATATTATGCCAGCTATAGCTACCTCCTAAGAAGGCAGGTTATGCAACTGCAATCGTAAAGGGCTCGTATTGTTTTGTTTGGATTTCCAACGAATGGTCAGGGTGAAGAACTTCCCACTACCACATGGGTACGCCTCTAGCGGGACGTCCCGAGAACTTAACCAGCTCTCTGCTAACATAAGGTCGGTTTCCTCCCTGCCCGGGAGTAATATCTACAGATATGCCACCCTCAGTCCTTTGGGACCTTTATATGAGGTACCTCTACACCAACAACATCACACAGTAATAAATATACTACAATGCCCACATAAGTAAGTATCTGGGCTCCATACCATGATACTACCCTTCTCCAGAAGGAATGGTCACACCCTAGGGGAGCTACCCCCGAAACCTTGCCGCATCTTTCCTGTTTCGACTATTACCGGTTTGTGAGGCTCGATGAGGTTTCGTCCACAAAGCTACTCTTTACACAAAGCCATGCTTTGATCATAAATAATCAACAAATGATCATCAACACACAGCAGCACTTAGCATGCCACGCTACCAAATTGGGAATATATCGCTAATAACCTTCAACTACATAACCTCTGAGCTCGTACGTCTCAGAGAAGGGTGTTAAGATAAGAGAATAAATTCTCCGCCACCAACAGATATGTATTCGAACGAAATCTGCTTTATATCTCAAAGTGTAATGTCAGACATACAACCATACAAGTCTGTCTGTAACGACCCGTAGATTTCGACAATTTAATTTGTTTATTTAATAGGATTTTGTAATTTATTTTAGTAGAAACAATAAAGGGGATGAATAAATGTTAAAATGAAGGCTAAAAATAAATTATGTAAATGGTGATGTAAAACCTATTTATAGAAATTTGAAAAAAATCCAAATGAATTAAGTAGAAAAAGGATTCTTACCTGGATATAAAATTTAATATGAGAAATTAATGAAAAATATTAAATGGATTTAATGCAATAAAAGAGTGTAAACGGTAATTGGAATAAATTAAGGAGTCAAGTTAATGAAAGTTAATAATTTATGACTTGAATGAAATTCCAATTCATTAAAATCATTTAAATGTATGATTTGTTTTTAAATGGAATATGAGAAAAACAAATGTAGGGATTTGATTAATATATATGTTATTTACCCAGGGTATTGAATAAAATTGAGAATCCAATTGTAATTAATGGTAATAATGTTGGTATTAGCTAATAAATTAAATTTCAATGCAATACCCATAAACGAATGTAATGAAATGAATGTTTGAAAATGTATACTAGGTTATTTATCAAGTAAAATGAAAGAAAAGTAAATATCGAATTGATTTATGAATAAATATGCATTGAATAGTAATTGAATGTAAAGTTATTGGTAATTGTATAAAATCAACATGTGATAACGAATTGCAATAATTGTGGGTTGATAATAAGGTGCGAATGAGAAAGTAATTATAGGATCATATTTATTAAGCGTTACTTTAATAAGTATGATAAATTGTGAAGTTAATACAAGATAGTAATTTGGGTAATAAAAAAAGTATGAAACTAAGAGATAAATTTGCAGAGAATATTTAGTTGTAAACAGGTAATCAATTGAAATGAAATTCAATCATTGAATGTTACGTAAGGTAAATTAAATGTTATGCAATTGAGATAAAGAATTGGAAAATGTTAAAGTATCCGTATATATATATATATATATATATATATATATATATATAAATGGTACCCAGGATGGTAATATGATAAATAGTGAATTTAAAGAATGGGAATCAGAATTTATTTATTTATATGGAAACTTAAAGTCTAATAATTGAATTTTATTGAAATTAAATGAGATTTAATATAGTTAAATAATTCGTTATTTGAAATAACGATAATGTGAGAAATCTGTGTGATAATTTGGATTCCAATATTTGATCCATCTATTTGACAGGAATGAATGGAATACTAATTAATTTTTATTTAACTAAATGAAATTTTAGGATATTATTTATAATTTGTGAACTTAATGAAATCAAGGATTTTATTGAAATTTATCGATTTACCTTCTTTAATTTGATATCTAAACTTGTTGGAAATTTTGTAAATGATTAAGAATTTCTAAAAGTGATAAAATGGGTCAATTTTAGAATCTAAATATAAAATTTGATTTTATTTATTTATTTTGAATTTATTTAATTAATATAAAAATAGCCATTTTGGTCACGAACTCGGATTTCGACGAAACCAGTTCCATCGGATCCGTAACAGTGAATTATTGTAGGATTTCAAGTTTCGTAGCAATCGGACTTGTCGTTTGATTGTACGAACGCGAAACGCCTTGAAATCGATTTAATTGAAATCAATTTGAAATCAATTTGGAAATATTGATTTCAGCATAACTTCCTTATACGATCGAATTTGGACGTGTAACATTTTCCATCGTGTTCGGAATATTTTAAAATACCTATATGGATATATGGGTTTACCTAATTTCGTTTCGGAGTCGAAACGGGCGTTTTGGGCCAATTATCGTTCAGCACGTTTGTTTATCGGATCCATCCACTCTATTTTCTAGCCTATCTATATAAACCAAATTATAAACCCTAACCTCCATCTATCTTTATTTCTCTGTGCGTTCATTTCCCTCAACTCCTTCTTTCCAATGGCTGCAAAACCCTAGATCCAGTTTCAATCCAAATCAAAAGTCAAAATTCAAAGTCTCCAGAAAAATTCACAAAAATTATATGTCATAGTTCTCGAAGAGCATAATCTGCCGGTACTGTTCGTTTTTCGATTAGAGCTATTTTTCGTCCAGAAAACTTCAAATTGTTTTCGGCCATTCATTGTCTTGTTGATCGACTTCTTCTGATCAACAAATCGAAGGCATGGATACGTGGAGAGTCTCGTGGGGAGGTCATCGGCGCAGGTGATTGGGCAATTCGATGGTTGGATCGCTTGAGAAAATTCAGTAGGGTTCGAAACCCTAATGGCGGCTGCGAAATTCTCGTCGCCAATTCGACGTCAGAGGTGATGTCTTCGTGGGTGTGGGGGCGGTGGACCTGGAGGAGTCGAGGGGAGCATCGATCATCTCAAAGAACCCATGGAGGCGGCGTGGAAAATTGTCTGTAGATGGCGGCCAGGTGTTGTGTCGCATTTGAACGAGATAGGGTTCCTCTGTTTTTTCGCGTGCGCAAGTTGTTGGTGACGTGTCCATTTGAAGGATGTAGGTTTGTTTTTTTTGTTTTAAATTTTTATTTTAGTTTTTAAATCGTTTTAATCGAATAACTCCGTCGTACGAGCTCCGTTTCACGCGAGATTTTTTATGCTAGGATCGTAATAAAATTCCGGATCTGTTGACGCTGGTTTGGATGAATTTGGAGACTGTCCAAATTTTGAGTTTAAATTGAAATTATTTTCGATTTAAATTCAAAAGGTGAGTGTTTTAACCCACTCACAACTTCTAAAATTTCCTATGTTTGTTAAATTGATTTTTGATATGAGTAGAAATTTATTTGTGATTGTTTGGCATGTTTTATTCATTATCTCTGTTAAATCGCATTTATTAAATTTGACTGTTAATTAATTTTATAATTGCATATAAATTTGACAGTAAAAATTTATTTACTTGCATAAAACTACTAGTTAAACAGTTATTATATTTATTTTGAATATAAACTGTTAGTTAATAACTGTCATTTATTTCCTGTTATATTGCATATGCTATATATTGATGTTTGTTTAAATTGACGATGATTGAAATAAATTAATGATGATTGAAATAAATTGGCTGATGATTGATATTGGGTGAATGGATGATGTGTTCTATCTTATATAAACTGCAAGTTATCATGCATTTTCATTCCATTCGGGATTTCGGTTTGAAATGATATACAACCGCATTTTTATTTTTAAATTGCGGATTGAAATGATAAATATCCGTATCACCGGATTATAGGATAGAAAAACATATACAGGCACCGCGGTATATATATAAAATTATTTTTGAAATTATTTTATGGTTTGGATATGATACGGTTAAATAAATATTTAATTTGGATATGATATAAATATATTTTATATATACATACATAGTTAAATTGTTGAATTTAAGCTATGCATAAATCGGTTAAATAAAAATGAATAAGTTGAAAAATGGCATTTGATAATACGTTTAAGTACAGGTTTAAGATTTTGTGTATATATATAAAGTTAAATGTTTTAAATCAATAAAGATTGAAGGATAAATTTGAAATTTAATATAAATTGAGCTTATTTGAAAATTTAACTCCATAAGTTGATGTTAACTTGTTAAAATTAGAATTTTTAAAGGTATGATATTTATGAAGGGATTTAATAAATAATTTTAGCATAAATAAATGGAAGGAAATTTTTAGTGTAATAATTTTAGTTATTTTAAATGGTTATGGATTTATCATGTAAACCTTTTAAACTAAATAATAGGAAAATAAATTGTTGATTTAAATTCACAACCTTAGTTTGGAAATTCATTAAATACTCAAAGTTAGAAAATATTGAAATCGAAATGTTTTATTTAAACTGAAAGTGAATCTAAAAGTTATGGGTTTAGACTGGAATTAAAGTGAATAAAAATTGTGAAGGAGTGGAATTTATTCATTTTTAAAGAAATTTTAAATTCAACTGTTTTATTTTATATATTGTTGAATATCCAAACCATTTAAGTTTGAAAGTTATGGTTTTAAAACTATGGATTTCGTAGTATTATGTTGAAAGTTAAAATTTAAATATTTGGTTTCGAGGTATTATAAATTTTAAAAGTGGAATGATTTTGGAAAAGAAATATATATGAAATAAAATGATATCATTTTATTTGAGTTTTTAAAAGGGAATGATATCGTGTTTATGGGTTTTGAAATGGAAATTTTATTCTGGTTTTAAAGTATAAATTATTTTTAAAGGACCGCGGTGTTATAATAACGTTTGGTTGTTGAAGAGACCGGGATCGGAAGTTGTCATAGTCTCTGCCAACTCCGAAAACCACTTTAACAACCGTGTACGCGGTGGAGATTCCAGAATGAAGTAGGTTGGCGGCGGCGTTTCCTGTAAGGTAAATACGTGGACCCAACTCCCGTGAGTTGGCATAAGGTGGCTAAAACAGGAGCGATTGACGGGTTAATAAGGTAGCACCTTTGGTCGGACACATCCCTTCGATATTATACTTTGACTTTGGATTGATTCATTGGCCACTTTTGATTTTTATTTGGGGGTGTGGCTCGAGATGGGCGGTAGCTGCGCGTTACCACCGATCCGGAAGCGTAATTGGTATATCTACCCTGGCATTGCCTAGTTGTGCCGTGTCACCTACCCTATCGCGTCTTGTACGAGTTTGGTTTTCTCCCGTAGCCCGTGTGGTATCCTCTGGTGGCTTCCCGATCAAAAGGGACTATGATATTGGATGGACTACTGGGACTATTACGTGTTAAGGGCTATATGGGTAACCCCTTAATGCTAAGAAAAAGTAAGTTTATTTTATAAATAGACACTATTATAATAGCGCAATATACTACATAGTAAATAGTTTAACGGATCCTTAGGAGATGTAAATCCCGAGCATCTCTTGAGTTACTGCACTCATATTTATTTCTGTTAATTTAACTCACATAAGATCTTTTAGTTCTGACTCGAGTGTTTTTATCTTTTCAAATTCGCTCGGGTCAGTCCGAGCGTTTCGGGATTTGAAGATTTAGCTCTGGAGGACGAAGACGAAGATTTATATTATTATTATTTATACTAGTGCACTACACTCATATTGTTCCGCTGCATTGATATTTATTGGTATGTGAACTCTGATATTTATTATAAAAAAAAGAATCAAATGTTTTGTAAAAAGATTTTATGAACTGTATATTTATTATTATATTTTATCCTTCCGCTGTGAGATTCTATTTTGTTTTATTTCTTTCCTATTTTTCTTATTTACCCCATAACAATCCGCCCTTCCGTATGGTTTGAATTGGCACGTGTGTCGATTTAAAGCGTGCGAAAAAGCGGACGTTACATCTGGTATCAAAGCTTTGGTTTAGCGATAAACCTTAGCTTTGTGGGGTTTGACTCTTTATTAATAGGGTAGTAATACCCTATGGGAGTCGCTGAGTGTATATATATGAGAGAGCATATTTGTTAGTGTTATGAAAAGGTTTTAATATTGTGTTAATCTATTCCGTTTTGTATTTATAAATTCTGGTTGGTGCATGGGACGCTTTGACAACAATAGGGATTTCTAAACACTTAATAGGACAGACCGACATAATATTTGTTTTAATATAGGTGAATGAAATAATTTTGCCTATTATATTTTCTATATATAAAATAAAAAATTTCAAATGATATCTATATTTGGCTGCAATAGATTGGTTGTTAGGTAATAAAGTGTATAAATAATAATACAAATAAGATTGAAAAATAAAATAAATGAAATTTGAAAATTTAGAACTCAAGATCCGGGGTTTTGAAATTTCTTTCAAATAAATTTTGGAATATAATAATGTGGTCATAAGTATTTTCTGATATAAATATTTAATATAATTCGAAAAATTGTTTTAAAGAATATTTTGAAGAAAAAAGTTTCGTACTTTCCTCTCTGTCGCTGGAAAATAATTTCGGTGATGGCGACCGCGTCATCGACCTTCATTTTCGAGTTTCGAAGGGGAAAGGCCACTGTAGTAGTTATACTGCAGATTTATTTTGAGAAAAAAATCTATAAATTTTGAATTATTTTATATATAATTAGAAGTATAAGTTATAAGAATATATTTATCTATTATTTTAAAATAATTTGAAATTTAACCCGGTATTTAATTCTTAAATTTCCATTAATTAATTATTTCAATTATTGTAGTGAAATAAAAGGTAAGTAATTAATAATTGAAACCTCTAATTTAGGTAAGAGATTTAAATGCTAAGTTATAAATGGAATTTAAAGAAAATTTAAAATTTGTAACATATGAAACAAAGAGTAATATTGTTGAGCATTAAAATTTAATTAAAGGATGTGATAAAACTTGTATAAGTTCATTTGCATTTTCTTTAACATATATAACTTACCAAATATTAAAAGTTGAAATGTTTGATAAGAGATTGTAATAGAATTATTATACAAGTAGAAATTTGAAATAGTAGAATTATTCAATGAAATTGCTGTTAAATGAGAATTTAATGTTATAAACTTAAGTTAAAAATTGAAATTTTACAATAAGTGAATATAATTAAAAGTAAGTATGACAAATAGATGATTATAAACTTAAGTAATTAAGTAATAAATCAATAATGACATGCAATAATAAATAAATGAATAATTATAACGTAATAAAAGAAGCGGGCATGACCTGAGTTAATGGATTGAATAATTGTAAGTAATAAGAAGAAAAAACAGGGATAAATGAAGCAAACATTTAATGAGTAAATGTAAATTAAAACAATAAATCACTGTATAAATAAAAAGATAAACCGTTATATAAACGAAAAAAATCACTGAAATGAATGAATGAAAGGAAATTAAACAACTAATGTATGAAATAAAATTAATAAAAAGTTGATTTGAATTGTGTTGTTTGATTTATGGTTGTTGGGGGTAAGGATACTTTGGATTTATATGGATGTGTGAATAACCTATTTAGATTTATCTAAGACTGTTGAGTAAATGATACGCTAGTAGTTATTCTTCATTCCGTATAAATTAAAAGTTTTGAACCCGAACAACTATTTGTTTGTTTGGTTGGATGGTTGCTTTGAATTTGTTGTTAGTGGTTGAAACCACTCAAATATTTCACTCTACATAAATTGTTAACCCTTTAGATTTTATAAGTGAAATGCAGATTATGGAAGCAATTGCTACTACTTTTGGTTCCATAAATTAAGCGTAAATTATTCGACAAATAGGTACGTTTTCAGATTTCGGTTTATAGCGCTATTTTATATATTTTCCCATGTAGGGATATATATTATTTTGGAAAATATTTGTGTATATCGTTATATTTATATTATATTTTCTTCCGAGCCTCTCCGTACAAAGGAGACTCTGTCAAATTTTTCGTAAATTTTGGACTTAGAAAAATTTGAAAATGTTTACAAACTTTAATAATTTATGTATAAAGGATTTAAATGGGTAAAGTGGTATATTTTATTTTAAATTATTTTATTTTGTAAACTTATTTTTTATAAAATTAATATTTAAGAAAGATATATTGATTTCTTAGTGTTCCTTCTCCTTTCTTTTCCCTTCTTTTCCTTTTCGGGGACGAAAAGTTTTGAGTGGGGGAGAGTGTAACGACCCGTAGATTTCGACAATTTAATTTGTTTATTTAATAGGATTTTTGTAATTTATTTTAGTAGAAACAATAAAGGGGATGAATAAATGTTAAAATGAAGGCTAAAAATAAATTATGTAAATGGTGACGTAAAACTTACTTATAGAAATTTGAATAAAATCCAAATGAATTAAGTAGAAAAAGGATTCTTACCTAGATATAAAATTTAATATGAGAGATTAATGAAAAATATTAAATGGATTTAATGCAATAAAAGAGTGTAAACGGTAATTGGAATAAATTAAGGAGTCATGTTAATGAAAGTTAATAATTTATGACTTGAATGAAATTCCAATTCATTAAAATCATTTAAATGTTTGATTTGTTTTTAAATGGAATATGAGAAAAACAAATGTAGGGATTTGATTAATATATATGTTATTTACCCAGGGTATTGAATAAAATTGGGAATCCAATTGTAATTAATGGTAATAATGTTGGTATTAGCTAATAAATTAAATTTCAATGCAATACCCATAGACGAATGTAATGAAATGAATGTATGAAAATGTATACTAGGTTATTTATCAAATAAAACGAAAGAAAAGTAAATATCGAATTGATTTATGAATAAATATGCATTGAATAGTAATTGAATGTAAAGTTATTGGTAATTGTATAAAATCAACATGAGATAACGAATTGCAATAATTGTGGGTTGATAATAAGGTGTGAATGAGAAAGTAATTATAGGATCATATTTATTAAGCGTTACTTTAATAAGTATGATAAATTGTGAAGTTAATACAAGATAGCAATTTGGGTAATAAAAAAAGTATGAAACTAAGAGATAAAATTGCAAAGAATATTTAGTTGTAATTAATATATTTGACAAAAATATAATAAATGTAGTGAAATCAAATTTGTATAAGAAATTGTGAGGTTTTAATTGATTGAAATTTGTAAAATCAGGAATGGATTTAAGGTTATTGGATTTAAACAGGTAATCAATTGAAATGAAATTCAATCATTGAATGTTACATAAGGTAAATTAAATGTTATGCAATTGAGATAAAGAATTGGAAAATGTTAAAGTATCTGTGTGTGTGTATATATATATATATATTAAAATAAATGGTACCCAGGATGGTAATATGATAAATAGTGAATTTAAAGAATGGGAGTCAGAATTTATTTATTTATATGGAAAATTAAAGTCTAATAATTGAATTTTATTGAAATTAAATGAGATTTAATATAGTTAAATAATTCGTTATTTGAAATAAATATAATGTGAGAAATTTGTGTGATAATTTGGAATCCAATATTTGATCCATCTATTTGACAGGAATGAAGGGAATACTAATTAATTTTTATTTAACTAAACGAAATTTTAGGATATTATTTATAATTTGTGAACTTAATGAAATTAAGGATTTTATTGAAATTTATCGATTTACCTTCTTTAATTTGATATCTAAACTTGTTGGAAATTTTGTAAATGATAAAGAATTTCTAAAAGTGATAAACTGGGTCAATTTTAGAATCTAAATATAAAATTTGATTTTATTTATTTATTTTGAATTTATTTAATTAATATAAAAATAGTCATTTTGGTCACGAACTCGGATTTCGACGAAACCAGTTCCATCGGATCTGTAAAAGTGAATTATTGTAGGGTTTCAAGTTTCGTAGCAATCGGACTTGTCGTTTGATCGTACGAACGCGAAACGCCTTAAAATCGATTTAATTGAAATCAATTTGAAATCAATTTGGAAATATTGATTTTAGCATAACTTCTTTATACGATCGAATTTGGACGTGAAACTTTTTCCATCGCGTTTAGAATATTTTAAAATACCTATTTGGATATATGGGTTTACCTAATTTCGTTTCGGAGTCGAAATGGGCGTTTTGGGCCAATTATCGTTCAGCACGTTTGTTTATCAGATCCATCCACTCTATTTTCTAGCATATCTATATAAACCAAATTATAAACCCTAGCCTCCATCTATCTTCATTTCTCTATGCGTCATTTCCCTCAACTCCTTCTTTCCAATGGCTGCAAAACCCTAGATCCAGTTTCAATCCAAATCAAAAGTCAAAATTCAAAGTCTCCAGAAAAATTCACAAAAATTATATGTCATAGTTCTCGAAGAGCATAATCTGCTGGTACTGTTCGTTTTTCGATTGAAGCTATTTCTCGTCCAGAAAACTTCAAATTGTTTTTGGCCATTCATTGTCGTGTTGATCGACTTCTTCTGATCAACAAATCGAAGGCATGGATACGTGGAGAGTCTCGTGGGGAGGTCATCGGCGTAGGTGATTGGGCAATTCGATGGTTGGATCGCTTGAGAAAATTCGATAGGTTACGAAACCCAAATGGCGGCTGCGAAATTCTCGTCGCCAATTCGACGTCAGAGGTGATGTCTTCGTGGGCGTGGGGGTGGTGGACCTGGAGGAGTCGAAGGGAGCATCGATCATCTCAAAGAACCCATGGAGGCGGCGTGGAAAATTGTCTGTAGGTGGCGGCCAGGTGCTGTGTCGCGTTTGAACGAGATAGGGTTCCTCTGTTTTTTCGCGTGCGCAAGTTGTTGGTGACGTGTCCATTTGAAGGATGTAGGTTTATTTGTTTTGTTTTAATTTTTATTTTAGTTTTTAAATCGTTTTAATCGAATAACTTCGTCGTACGAGCTCCGTTTCACGCGAATTTTTTTTTGCTAGGATCGTAATAAAATTCCGGATCTGTTGAAGCTGGTTCGGACGAATTTGGAGACTGTCCAAATTTTGAGTTTAAATTGAATTTAAATTCGATTTAAATTCAAAAGGTGAGTATTTTAACCCACTCACAACTTCTAAAATTTCCTATGTTTGTTAAATTGATTTTTGATATGAGTAGAAATTTATTTGTGATTGTTTCGCATGTTTTATTCATTATCTCTGTTAAATCGCATTTATTAAATTTGACTGTTAATTAATTTTATAATTGCATATAAATTTGACAGTAAAAATTTATTTACTTGCATAAAACTGCTAGTTAAACAGTTATTAAATTTATTTTGAATATAAACTGTTAGTTAATAACTGTCATTTATTTCCTGTTATATTGCATATGCTATATATTGATGTTTGTTTAAATTGACGATGATTGAACTAAATTAATGATGATTGAAATAAATTGGTTGATGATTGATATTGGGTGAATGGATGATGTGTTCTATCTTATATAAACTGCAAGTTATCATGCATTTTCATTCCATTCGGGTTGCGGTTTGGAATGATATACAACCGCATTTTTATTTTTAAATTGCGGATTGAAATGATAAATATCCGTATCACTGGACCATAGGATAGAAAATCATATACAGGCACCGCGGTATATATATAAAATTATTTTTGAAATTATTTTATGGTTTGGATATGATACGGTTAAATAAATATTAAATTTGGATATGATATAAATATATTTTATATATACATACATAGTTAAATTGTTGAATTTAAGCTATGCATAAATCGGTTAAATAAAAATGAATAAGTTGAAAAATGGCATTTGATAATACGTTTAAGTACAGGTTTAAGATCTTGTGTATATATATATATATATATATATATATATATAAAGTTAAATGTTTTAAATCAATAAAGATTGAAGGATAAATTTGAAATTTAATATAAATTGAGCTTATTTGAAAATTTAACTCCATAAGTTGATGTTAACTTGTTAAAATTTGAATTTTTTAAAGGTATGATATTTATGATGGGATTTAATAAATAATTTTAGTATAAATAAATGGAAGGAAATTTTTAGTGTAATAAATTTAGTTATTTTAAATGGTTATGGATTTATCATGTAAACCTTTCAAACTAAATAATAGGAAAATAAATTGTTGATTTAAATTCACAACCTTAGTTTGGAAATTCATTAAATACTCAAGGTTAGAAAATATTGAAATCGAAGTGTTTTATTTAAACTAAAAGTGAATCTAAAAGTTATGGGTTTAGACTGGAATTAAAGTGAATAAAAATTGTGAAGGAGTGGAATTTATTCATTTTTAAAGAAATTTTAAATTCAACTGTTTTTTTTTATATATTGTTGAATATCCAAACCATTTAAGTTTGAAAGTTATGGTTTTAAAACTATAAATTTTGAAGTATTATGTTGAAAGTTTAAATTTAAATATTTGGTTTCGAGGTATTATAAATTTAAAAGTGGAATGATTTTGGAAAAGAAATATATATGAAATAAAATGATATCATTTTATTTAGGTTTTTAAAAGGGAATGATATCGTATTTATGGGTTTTGAAATGGAAATTTTATTCTGGTTTTAAAGTATAAATTATTTTTAAAGGACCGCGGTGTTATAATAACGTTTGGTTGTTGAAGAGACCGGGATCGGAAGTTGCCATACTCTCTGCCAACTCCGAAAACCACTTTAACAACCGTGTACGCGGTGAAGATTCCAGAATAAAGTAGGTTGGCGGCGGCGTTTCCTGCAAGGTAAATACGTGGACCCAACTCCCGTGAGTTGGAATGAGATGGCTAAAACAGCAGCGATTGACAGGTTAATAAGGTAGTACCTTTGATCGGACACATCCCTTCGATATTATACTTTGACTTTAGATTGATTCGGTGGCTACTTTTGATTTTTATTTGGGGGTATGGCTCGAGGTGGGCGGTAGCTGCGCGCTACGCGTTACCACCGACCCGCAGGCGTAATTGGTATATTTACCCTGGCATTGCCTAGTTGTGCCGTGTCACCTACCCTATCGCGCCTTGTACGAGTTTGGTTTTCTCCCGTAGCCCGTGTGGTATCCTCTGGTGGCTTCCCGATCAGGAGGGACTATGATATTGGATGGACTACTGGGACTATTACGTGTTAAGGGCTATATGGGTAACTCCTTAATGCTAAGAAAAAGTAAGTTTATTTTATAAATAGACACTATTATAATAGCGCAATATACTACATAGCAAATAGTTTAACGGATCCTTAGGAGATGTAAATCCCGAGCATCTCTTGAGTTACTGCACTCATATTTATTTTTGTTAATTTAACTCACATAAGATCTTTTAGTTCTGACTCGAGTGTTTTTGTCTTTTCAAATTCGCTCGGGTCAGTCCGAGCGTTTCAGGATTTGAAGATTTAGCTCTGGAGGACGAAGACGAAGATTTATATTATTATTATTTATACTAGTGCACTACACTCATATTGTTCCGCTGCATTGATATTTATTGATATGTGAACTCTGATATTTATTGTAAAAAAAAGAATCAAATGTTTTGTAAAAAGATTTTATGAACTGTATAATTTATTATTTTATTTTATCCTTCCGCAGTGAGATTCTGTTTTGTTTTATTTCTTTCCTATTTTTCTTATTTACCCCATAACGATCTGCCCTTCCGTATGGTTTGAATTGGCAGGTGTGTCGATTTAAAGCGTGCGAAAAGGCGGACGTTACACTGTCCCTGGTTTGAATAGAACCGAAGGCACTTACGAAGAAGCCCTTGCAATCCGGGTATTCACAATCTCGATCGGACTTCCCATCACTTAGGAAATCTTTATATTGTAGCTACTCAGTGCAGAGACAATCGATAGGTCATCCTATCGTTCTTGCGGTCTTCACCACCAGTCTCCAAATACTATCCATAACGACGTATCATTATTCGAAATGGGTTATATGACACAAAGTCCTCTCCCGGCTAAACCGAATAATGAGCGCAATATTTAAAACACATGGATATGGGATTTCAATTAAGTCACAACTTTAAAATTGAACTTCCTTTCAAATGGTTTAAACCAATTACCATTTCAAATCTTTTAAACAAAAAGATTTGTTTCACAAAGTTCACTCAGTTTCACAACGATTGATTCACGGATTTCAAAATAATTTCCATTTCAATTTGATTAATTTATTAAATCTTTAAATCAAAGATTTAACTTATAGTTTCCAAAACCCGTTTCCAAATATTCACTTTCAAAACTCGTTTCCAAATATTCATCCATAACTTGGAAAACCATTTCAATTCAAACTTGAAATTCTTTTTAATGAAAATTGGAAATTCGTTTCCTATACGAAAGCTTTTATCATTTGAAAACAAATAGTTTTATTTCGGAGAAACCCGATCTCATTTATACAAGTTAAAAACTTTAAGCAAATTCAATTTCCCAAGAAAGCACTTTAAAAATGGTTTAAAACCCATATAAACTTGTATAATCCTTTTTAAACCATAAATACCAAATTTTGGATTCAATTTCAGATATTGAATTCCAATTGAAATCAAATTATTCAAATTTCAAATCTTTATTAAGTTATTCAAAATAACTTTCATTTTTAAAACATCTTTTCAAAAGATTTTCACCTTAATCCCAATCCATTTCCAAAACCATTTGGATTTAAAATTCAAATTCAAAACTATTTTAAAAATCTGTGACTTAACTGATTCCCACGTGCAATCCATATTTTTGTGTGTATAGTGTAGTCTAGGGGTTTTACCCAATAGTGCACAACATCAATCATCATAGATATATCAATATCGATAAGCGGTATAATCTACAATGCTTATCCTTATTCACAGATTCACGGATAAAGTAAATTTATCAATTACGAAGATTCATCATTATGATTCGATGTGGGTTTCGGATAACCAACTGGAATCTGACTCCCTGTTAAATCGAAATTTAAATTCCGTTTTACGGGCCAAAGGTTTCTTATTCACACAGCAGTATATTCATCATAGATATCACAGCTAGCACAAAGCAATTCATAGCATCACAATCACATAATCGAGATATCAATCCAATACACAGCATTCAATAGAATACAGTCATCCATACGTAAAATCAATTAAGATATTGATCAATTTAAACCAGATCATTTGGCTTTAAACAAATTTCTAATCATGGTTAATTAATAATCAATTAATTACAAAATATTTAGTTTATTATCCTTTAATTAATCATTAATTACCCTTATATCAATAATTAATTATTCTTAATTAATTAAAAAATGATTAATTACTCCTTAATTAATAATTATTTCTTAATCACTTAATTAATTAACCTTTAATTAATTATTCTTAAATTAATTACCTTAATTAATTAACCATATTAATTAATTATTCTTAAATTAATTAACCATTAATTAATAATTATCCGTTCTTGATTACTTTCACTAAGTAATTATCTTTAATCAATCATTCATTAGTTACTTGATTAATTAAACTTGAATTATTAAGTAATTCTATATTAATTACTTTCATTAAGTAATTTACTTCAAGTAATAAATTTTCTTTAACAAAAAAAATTTAACCAATAATTATCTAACCCTTCATAATATCAAGTTAAAATAACTTTTCGAAATAAAGGTTTTATTTATTTTAAACCATTTGAAACTTGGTAAATTTAAATCAATTCATTTAAAAATCCTTTCTTAACTAATTCTTAAATCTTAGATATTATTTAGTATAAGAAGAAAATTGATTTTAACAAAATTTAACAAGATTTCAATTTTAAAACATGATTCATCTTTGAATTTTAAAACTGTTTCTGGCCAACAGACAGCCAACCCGAGTTAATTCCCTATCTACTTCGAGTTTGGACCCGGGCAAGGCCACACCTTCAACTACTTCGAGCAAATCCTTCATTTTCACGCGCTACACCCCGAGTTTCTTCCTCCTTCCCCAAAGATGTTCGAACCCAGTTATACACAAATGCACGTATACGTGTACGACCACTCACCGGAGTTTCGGTCAGCCTTGCGATCGTCGACCGATCACTCATCAACCCCTGAGTTGTCAAGAACACTCAAATTACCAAAAGCGAGTACGATTCAAAAATGAGTCGATCGACTCAACACTGGAGCCAAACTCTGACCACAAGAACCCATCGCCTGACCACTATCGATCACCAGCTACCTCGCCGACTCGTTCTTGCATTCGCCAAAGCCTCCACTTCCTGCTCCCCCTGGTGCGATCGCCAGAAACACGGTGGAGACGACGCGATTAACTCACAACTTTGACCAGATAAACACAAGCTTAAACCCTAAATTGGATTCGTACCTCCAATTTATGCAATAAATAATTTTTCTACATTTTTCCTGAGAACATCGATGGCTATACTTGCTTCATGCCAAGTTCTACCATCTAAAATTTCTTCGGCCACCAGAATTTGATTGAAAAGCATTTTCTGATTAACTACAAACTGCTCGTAAGATACTTAACTAAAAAATCCCATTTTCATTTTAAAAATCGTACTTTTGTATGTATATTCGAGCCATGTAGTTGAATTAGAAATTTAAAATAATTAACATAAAAAAAATTTCTTGCCCTGTAAATCAACTTTCCAGTTGATATGCTTCATTAACAGGTTGAAACAAATTTTTAAAACTTGATTTATTTTCAAACAAACTAACTTTGTTTTAAAACATAAGCCTATAAATGATTGAACGAAGATATTTTGAAATTTTTTTCTTTATCTACTTAACTCTGTAACTAAAAAAAGAACTGTATATTTAAACTTTACAGAACACCCACATATGAACATAGAACCATATAAATAGATTCATATGCAACATATTATTATCAAGGAATCATACACACAGATTTAATTAAACTTAGATGTTTTAAAATTATGTTTAAAATTATGTTCACTCACTTGGAAACAAGATTGAATAGAGAGAAATTGTTGTTTTGAAACTGCAGATGATTTTCTTTGAATCCCGTTTTGCTTTTGTTGAACTTGAATAATATTTTGAGCTTGTAGATGGTGATGTTTTCTTTTCTTTTTCTCTAGTTTGCTTAATTTTTTACTGAACGAAGTAGAATAGGGTTGCATTGCATACATATATATATATAAAGAGGATAGTTGTACAGGGGAAGGTATTATCTAGTTTGAGTTTTATCTTTTGGTTAAACAGATTTTTATTTTTCTTTGACTAAAGATATTTTATCTTTGTTTACTGATATGATTTTTTTTTACATAATTTCGGCTGAGATGATTTGTTTTGGTGTGCTTGAGAAGGATGTTATTAAATGCATGTCTCCATTTGTGTTTACACATGAATCCATTTGATTTGATATATGCAATTTCTTTGTTTTGTAGATATATTTGTTTGTTTCATTATTTGCAATACAAATATTTACTTTGTTTCATTATCTTCTTTTGTAAGCTTTATTACATAGATATATTTTTTTTTTCTTTCTTTTTGTTCTATATACATGTACATTTTTTTATCTATCTTCTTGTCCTTTATAGGCGCATACTTGTTTGTTTCTTTTCTTTGCCTTTGTGCTTCATAAGTTTACTTAAGTATTTATATTTTATTTTTACTAAAATAATCTTGTGTATCCATATAAGTTACCCTACATATCAATTATTGACATAATTCTTAGTTTATTTCTATTTATAGTTTAATTATTAAACATTAAATTTATAACGTATATTTTATTTTATACTTTACACTTATATTCAATATTGGTAGGATAATTTTTATTTTAAACATTTTATAACTTTTTAAAGAAAATGAATTAAAACACAATTTATACATTTGATAAATAATTATACATATTATATTTTTCTTTCTTTTTCCAAAGTATAATTTTTTAAATCCAATCATTTTGAATACATTTTGAAATTTCAAATCCAAATTTTAAAATAAATAAGTATATACATCTTATTAAATTTGAAAAATCCAAACAAATACATAATTTAACCCAAAAATTTAATTCAATTCCAAATTTAAATTCATCTTTAAACCGGGATCGTTACAGATTCCCCCCTTAAGAAATTTCGTTCTCGAAATTTGCCAAGGAGATAACAAGGATAGATGAAAGATAAAGAAATATCCTTTCAATCCAAACCGAATGTTTATTCTGCATTTGGCTTACCAAATCAGAATATCAATAATAGTTATGAGAACAAACTCAATCAACTATGAAACAATTGGGTTATCTGATCTACGAAGTATACTGGGGTATTGGTTAGTTCGAAGGGATAACTAACCGTTCGTAGAATATATCAAAACCCAATGAAATAGACAGAAATAGATTCGATTACGATCTCAGATTCAAGATTTAACTCATTTACGATTTGCTGAGGAATAAACTATGGGCAGTTCCTCATGTCGAACAAATTCGAACAATTAAATCATAAATGATAAGGTTAACTTATAAAATTTCTTTTCCTTAATTAACTTTTGAGGTTGAAGAATCACCTTTGATTGCATACGCCCTCACTGCTTGAGCTTGCTTCAGTGCTGGGCAATTCATGATCCTATGTCCCGGCCTGTGGCAATAACAACATTCCCTACATTCCTGTTCTGACTTCATAAATGGCTCTCTCATTCCTTGTTTCCTGGGATTCTTACAATTGTTCAAGTAATGGCCTTTCTCCAAGCAGTTGAAACAAGTAACATCTTTCACCTTTTTCTTCTGTATATTCTTCTTTCCTTTATCTTTCCTCGGTTTTTCCACCAAACTTCTTTTTCCTCCAATTCAGATTACTTGTATCTCCATTTTCCTCCGGATCTTTTTGCTTATCCAGAGTATCGTATCGATAGCCCATATCAATTAATTCAGAAAATGATTCCTTTAAGTGAGTAGGCATCCTTTCCTGAAATTCCTTGTTCATTCCCCGAATAAACTTTTCGTTCTTCCTTAACGGTGTATTCACCAATTTTGGACCAAATCGAGACAATTCATTAAATTTGTTTAAGTACCCCTCAAATGATAAACTTCCTTGCTTCAAATCCAAAAACTCCTGGTACATTCTAGAGATACCAGCAGACGGCATATATCGCTGCTCGAACACTTCCTTGAAACGACTCCAAGTTAATTCATCCGCCGGCTCATCCAATGTAACTGTTTCCCACCAAATTAAAGCCTCTTCCTGGAGTTGCTAAGAAGCTATCAATCGCATCTGATCATCTTCAAATTTTAGTCCTTTGAAAATCCTTTCACACGATCGAATCCAGGCTTGTGCTTCGATAACAGTTTCCTTGCCTGTGAATGGCTTTCCACCAAGTCCAAAAAAGCTTCGATATAAATCAGCCAGATTTGATTGAATGGGAATATCTGTCGTTGCAGGGCTTTGACCAGTTGTAGTGGTACTTCCCTGTCCCTATCTCGTCCTCTTCTTCCACTCATTCTTACTATCTATAAATAGTAAGAAGACCGATTTAGGCATTCAGACGAAATACCTTAGAGAATAACAAAAGACAAAGAGAATAGATTGAGAAATTTGGATTTTGGTTCCACTAGTTACGCTCATTCTAGGGTATACTTCACCCTATCTCTAATGAGCCATCTAATGTGTTACACTCCGTAGCTAAAGTTCTTAGTCAACCTCTAGCTCTGATACCAAATTGTCACAACCCGAACTCGATGTCCGACAAACAACATCAAATTTGTATCGTCGGAGCTTGCAACACCATTAGATGATAAATAACACAGCGAAATAAAAGATTATATCACTGATACAACATGAATACAATTTCAGTACATCAATTTGATACAATGATAATCCTCAACATCAGAGAATATATAACGCAGAATACAGCGGAACATGATACAATATGAGATAATCTTCGCAGAATCCAATACTACAACTCTGATCCAAAGCTCCAAAGATAAAACTCCAAACTTCAAGCTCGATCCACCATCAAGGTTGCACCAAGATAAGCAAGTCTTGTCCAAGGACTGAACTAGCTCCAGATAATCTACTAGACCTGACTATCTGAAAAACCAAACTCTAGACTGTCTGTGTGAAAAATTATGGGTACCCAGAGTTTAGGAAAGGAACAATAAACTCCGAGTCAGTCATGGGACTGGTGTGAGCAAACAAAAACATTTGGTCTTTAAAACAAGCAAAAGATTTTAAATTTGAAATCCGCGATAATTTTTGGAAAATGAAACTACCATAAGGCCTCCCGGCACACATACAATGCAATCGCACACATGGGGGAGATTTCCCCTTATGATAGTCAAACATGCTTACTACGCAAAATTCTTCTTTTATATTATTTTTAGTGCATCGTGGAAAACATTTTCAAAGTATAATATTAATCTTAGCCAGCATAGGTACCATTATATTATGCCAGCTATAGCTACCTCCTGAGGAGGCAGGTTATGCAACTGCAATCGTAAAGGGCTCGTATTGTTTTGTTTGGATTTCCAACGAATGGTCAGGCTAAGGAACTTCCCACTGCCATATAGATACGCCTCTGGCGGGACGTCCCGAGAATTTAACCAGCTCTCTGCCAACACAAGGCCGGTTTCCTCCCTGTCCGGGCGTAATACTTACAGATATGCCACCCCCGGTCCTTTGGAACCTTTATACAAGGTACCTCTACACCAACAACATCACACAATAATAAATATACTATAGTGCCCACATGAGTAAGTATCTGAGCTCCATACCATGATACTACCCTTTTCTAGAAGGAATGGTCACACCCTATGGGAGCTATCCCTGAAACCTTGCCGCATCTTTCCTGTTTCGACCATTATCGGTTTGTGAGGCTCAAAGAGGTTTCATCCACAAAGCCATGCTTTGATCACAAATGATCATCAACACACAACAACACTTAGCATGTCAAACTACCAAATTGGGAGTATATCGCTGATAACCTTCAACTACATAACCTCCGAACTCGTATGTCTCAGAGAAGGTTGTTAAGATAAGAGAATAAATTCTCCGCCACCAACAGATATGTATTTGAAAGAAATCTGCTTTGTATCTCAAAGTGTAATGTCAAACATACAACCATACAAGTCTATTCCAGGTTTGAACAGAACCGAAGGCACTTCCGAAGAAGCTCTTGTAATCCGGGTATTCACAATCCCGATCGGACTTCCCATCACTTAGGAAACTCTATACCGTAGTTACTCAGTGCAGAGACAATTGATAGGTCACCCTATCATTCTTGCAAACACCCGGTCTTCACCACCGATCTTCAAATGCTATCCATAACAACGTATCATTATTTGGAATGGGTTATATGACACAAAGTCCTCTCCCGGCTAAACTGAATAATGAGCGCAATATTTAAAAACATATGGATATGGGATTTCAATTAAGTCACAACTTTAAAATTCAACTTCCTTTCAAATGGTTTAAACCAATTATAATTTCAAATCTTTTAAACAAAAAGATTTTTTTCACAAAGTTCACCCAGTTTCACAAAGATTCATTCACGGATTTCAAAACAATTTCCATTTCAATTTGATTAATTTATTAAATCTTTAAATCAAAGATTTAACTTATAGTTTTCAAAACCCGTTTTCGAATATTCACTTTCAAAAATCGTTTCCAAATATTCATCCATAACTTGGAAAACCATTTCAATTCAAACTTGAAATTCCTTTTAATGCAAATTGGAAATTCGTTTCCTGTACGAAAGCTTTTATCATTTGAAAACAAACAGTTTTATTTCGGAGAAACCAGATCTCATTTATACAAGTTAAAAACTTTGGGTTAATTCAATTTCCCAAAACAACACTTAAAAATGGTTTAAAACCCATATAAATGTGTATAATTCTTTTTAAACCATAAATACCAAATTTTCGATTCAATTTTAGATATAGAATTCCAATTGAAGTCAAATTATTCGAATTTCAAATCTTTATTAAGTTATTCAAAATTACTTTCATTTTTAAAACATCTTTTCAAAAGCTTTTCACCTTAATCCCAATCCATTTCCAAAACCATTTGGATTTAAAATTCAAATTCAAAACTATTTTAAAAATTTGTGACTTAACCGATTCCCACATGCAATCCATATTTGCATGTGTATAGTGTAGTCTAGTGGTTTTACCCAATAGTGCACAACATCAATCATCGTAGATATATCAATATCGATAAGCGTTATAATCTACAACGCTTATCCTTATTCACATATTCACAGATAAAGTAAATTTATCAATTACAAAGATTCATCATTATGATTCGATGTGGGTTTCGGATAACCAACTGGAATTCGACTCCCTGTTACATCGAAATTTAAATGTCGTTTTACAGGCCAAAGGTTTTCTTATTCACACAACAGTATATTCATCACAGATATCACAGCTCAGCACAAAGCAATTCATAGCATCACAATCACATAATCGAGATATCAATCCAATACACAGCATTCAATAGAATACAGTCATCCATACGTAAAATCAATTAAGATATTGATCAATTTAAACCAGATCATTTGGCTTTAAATAAATTTCTAATCATTGTTAATTAGTAATCAATTAATTACAAAATATTTAGTTTATTATCCTTTAATTAATCATTAATTACCCTCATATCAATAATTAATTATTCTTAATTAATTAAAAAAATTGATTAATTACTCCTTAATTAATAATTATTTCTTAATCACTTAATTAATTAACCTTTAATTAATTATTCTTAAATTAACTACCTTAATTAACCATATTAATTAATTATTTTTAAATTAATTAACCATTAATTAATAATTATCCGTTCTTGATTACTTTCACTAAGTAATTATCTTTAATCAATCATTCAATAATTACTTGATTAATTAAACTTGAATTATTAATTAATTCTATATTAATTACTTTCATTAAGTAATTTACTTCAAGTAATAAATTTTCTTTGACAAACAAAATTTAAACATTAATTATCTAACCATTCATATTATCAAGTTAAAATAACTTTTCAGAATAAAGGTTTATTTATTTTAAACCATTTGTAACTTGGTAAATTTAAAACAATTCATTTAAAAATCCTTTCTTAACTAATTCTTAAATCTTGGATATTATTTAGTATAAGGAGAAAATTGATTTAACAAGATTTAACAAGATTTCGATTTTAAAACTTGATTCATCTTTGAATTTTAAAACTGTTTCTGGCCAACAGACAGCCAACCCGAGCTAATTCCCTATCTACTTCGAGTTTGGACCCGGGCAAGGCCACGCCTTCAACTACTTCGAGCAAATCCTTCATTTGCACGCGCTACACTATGAGTTTCTTCCTCTTTCCCCAAAAATGTTCGAACACAGTTATACATGAATGCACGTATACGTGTACGACCACTCGTCGGAGTTTCGGCCAGCTTTACGATTGTCGACCGATCACTCATCAACCCCTGAGTTGCCAAGAACACTCAAATCACCAAAAACGAGTACGATTCGAAAATGAGTCATTCGACTCAACACTGGAACCAAACTCCGACCACAAGAACCCATCGCCTGACCACTATCGATCACTAGCAACCTTGTCGACTCGTTCTTACATTCGCCAAAGCCTCCACTACCTGCTTCCCCTGGTGCGATCGCCAGAAACACGGTGGCGACGACGCGATTAACTCACGACTTTGACCAGATAAACACAAGCTTAAACCCTAAATTGGATTCGTACCTCCAATTTATGCATTAAAAAAAATTTATACATTTTTCCTGGGATCATCGATGGCTATACTTGCTTCATGCTAAGTTTAACCATCCAAAATTTCTTTGGCCACCAGAATTTGATCGAAAAGCATTTTCTGATCAACTACAAACTGCTCATAAGATACTTAACTAAAAAATCCCATTTTCGTTTTAAAATCGTACTTTTGTATGTAGATTCGAGCCATGTAGTTGAATTAGCAATTTTAAATACTTGAATTAAACATAAAAAAAATTATTGCCCTGTAAATCAACTTTCCAGTTGATATGCTTCATTAACAGGTTGAAACAAATTTTTAAAACTTGATTTATTTTCAAACAAAATTACTTTGTTTTAAAACGTAAGCCTATAAATGATTGAACGAAGATATTTTGAATTTTTTTTCTTTATCTACTTAACTCTGTAACTAAAAAAAGAACTGTATATTTAAACTTTACAGAACACCCACATATGAACACAGAACCATATAAACAGATACATATGCAACGTATTATTATCAAGGAATCATACATATAGATTTAATTAAACTTAGGTCTTTTAAAATTATGTTCACTCGCCTGGAAACAAGATTGAACAGAGAGAAATTGTTGTTTTGAAACTGCAGATGATTTTCTTTAAATCCTGTTTTGCTTTTGTTGAACTTGAATAATATTTTGAGCTTGTAGATGGTGATGTTTTCTTTCATTTTTCTCTGGTTTGCTTAATTTTTTACTGAATGAAGTAGAATAGGGTTGCATTGCATACATACATATATATATATAAATAAAGAGGATAGTTGTACAGGGGAAGGTATTATCTAGTTTGAGTCTTATCTTTTGGTTGAACAGATTTTTATTTTTCTTTGACTAAAGATATTTATCTTTGTTTACTGATATGATTTTTTTTACATAATTTCATCTGAGACGATTTGTTTTGGTTTGCTTAAGAAGGATGTTATTAAATGCATGTCTACATTTTTTTTTTACACATGAATCCATTTGATTTAATATATGCAGTTTCTTTGTTTTGTAGATATATTTGCTTGTTTCATTATTTGCAATACAAATATTTGCTTGTTTCATTATTTGCAATACAAATATTTGCTTTGTTTCATTATCTTCTTTTGTAAGATTTATTACATAGATATATATTTTTTCTTTCTTTTTGTTCTTTATACATGTACATTTTTTTATCTATCTTCTTGTCCTTTATAGGCACATACTTGTTTGTTTATTTTCTTTTCCTTTGTGCTTCATATGTTTACTTAAGTAGTTATATTTTATTTTTACTAAAATAATCTTGTGTATCCATATAAGTTACCCTACATATCAATTATTGACATATTCTTAGTTTATTTCTATTTATAGTTTAATTATCAAACATTAAATTTATAACGTATATTTTATTTTATACTTTACACTTATATTCAATATTGATAGGATAATTTTTATTTTAAACATTTTATAACCTTTTAAAGAAAATGAATTAAAACACAATTTATACATTTAATAAATAATTATACATATTATATTTTTCTTTCTTTTTCCAAAGTATAATTTTTTAAATCCAATTCATTTTGAATACATTTTGAAATTTCAAATCCAAACTTTAAAATAAATAATTATATACATCTTATTAAATTTGAAAAATCCAAACAAATCTACAATTTAACCCAAAAATTTAATTTAATTCCAAATTTAAATTCGTCTTTAAACCGGGATCGTTACAATTACTATTTTAAAACTTTTTAGCATTATGATTACCTTTACTGAATTAAATCATTAATTAAGTTTTTAGAATAAAATAACCATTTAACTAGATAATTTCAAAGTTAACAAAACTTATCTTCCTTAAAATAACTTAAAACATATCAAGTATAAGTTTTAAGAACTAATTCCAATTTGTATTTTAAAACTTGTTTTACTTTGCTTTGAACCTTAGAAGTATTTGAAAAGTTCAGGTTCTTTGATCTAAATCTGAAACATCTTTCTTTATATTTTAAATTTTAAAACCTGAATCCTTATCAAAGCATAACCCGCGACCAATTCGACCACTTTCCCGAGCAAACAATATACTCACGTGCCACCCCCTTGCCTCCAGACCATCTCGAGAATGACTCGAGTAAAACTCGAGTTACCCAAAGACTTCAACCCATCAGAACCTGATGTGCATGTGTGCACGATGCACGGCGAACCCCTCGACGCCGACCAACTGCGAAGCCTCCCACACATCATCGATGACTTCGCGAAGCCTCCCCATCGACCAGATCCCATTGTTCTTTCTCGAATCGAAATCGAGTGCTTCAACCCCAACTGGAACCTCAACTCAAAACAAAGGAACACCCATCGTGACGATCTAGGTGACCGAAACTCACGGCCTTTCTTTCATAGTAGCCTCACACCATCATCTAGATTGCAACCATCGCGATCGAACCCGAAGCTCCATTTTCGCTGAGATCACCACGATTACCCCGTCATCCCAAACAGGCTATCAAACCCTAAATCACCTTCGATCACCAACCTCGGACATCAAAAAAATCCTTCACCAATTTTCCCTTGATCCATGACACTCCGGCCTCCTCCAGACCAAACCTCACCACAAACTTCGACGCCATTCACCAAAAATCAACAAAAATGTCGAAACCCATCATCCTGCCCCAACTCATCCATTTCTAATCTAAAAATCACAATCACAATCTCTAAATTCATGAATTTCAAACTAGAATTTGGTTATAGACTTGATTCATAATATACTGATTATTAAATTTGGACCAATTTTGATCAGACCTGGATATTTCATATTTTTGTATATAAACAGCTATATTTATGAATATTATTTTTGAAATTGAGTTTATACACTCACAAACATTTTCTATTTACAAATTTTATCTTATCATCAGATATCTGGAGAGATATGAATTTTATTCTATAAATTTAGATGCCACTATATTAACAGAGGCTATTTTCATACACACAGTTTGAACAGGCAAATACACACATACATTCTTATGTATATATACAAACCATATTATTCTTTCAAAAATTCATCACCAATGTTTAAACATATTTACAGATTTTCAAAACTATTTTAAGTTAAATGTTTTTTTTCCACCAAAGTTTTTTAAACAGAGAGAATAAACATCCATTTCCAGGCATACATCCAGATATATAACACATCATATATATACATACAAGCATTCATTCACATATATAAGCAACCATATTTTCACACAATCCATCATAAGCATCAGGTTATGATCATAGGATTTAAACTGTTCTTAAAATGATGTTTACTCACCTTATTAAAAAGACAGAGAGCTTGAAACAGAAGCTTGAAAAGTTGGAAGCTGCTGCTCTTGAAAATTTAAAACTTGATTATTATTTTATATATATATATATATATATATATATAAACTTGTTACTGAAACTTGAACATTAAGATCTGAGAATTCTTTTAAAACTGAAACTTGCACTTGTCATTGATATTTGATCTGAATTGGACTTTCTGAGTTGATTCTTGCTTTTGTTCATATTTGAAAATGAGATTACAGCTTTAGTTTTGAAGATGATGCAAGCTTTTGATTTTACTATTGCATTACAGGTTTGATCACATATTGAAAGAATGCTTGCATTTCTGGTTTTACTTTGAGAAATGGGTTTGAGGAAATTGATTTTCAGATCTGAAAAGAAAGAGTTGTTTAAGTTTTCTTCTTAGTTTTGAGCAAAAAAAATAGAAAAGAAAATGATGAATGAGAAAACAATGTACATAGGCTGAAATTTGATTTTATTAAAATAAAAGAATAGCTAAAATAAATTGACACTTGGTTTAAAATTCAACACTTGTCATACACATTAGTTATTTAAATTACATATGTTTTATTAAGCTTTAATATGATAACATTTGTCCTTTAAGTATTTATTTTAATTTAAAAATGTTAAATAAAGCTTTAACTTACTTGTTTAATTCTTTTTTAAATGTATGTTTGAATTTCTTATCTATATATGAATAAATTACTTTAAAGAAAATATAAATAAAAACAAATTATATATATAATTAAAAGTTTATACATAATATTTTAAATCCAACTATTTTTAAATATCTATTCTTTTGAATTTCAAAAATTTAAATTCAAATTCAGACTACATTATAAAATCCAATTTAAAATCAATAACATATTCAATTTAAACATTTCTATTTCTATAAAATCTATTTATGTTTATAAAAACAAAGTATTATGATTATTATTTGAAAATAACAAATTTAGCCATTTTAAATCATTTGTAAAAGAGATTATAAATTACTTCTATTATTAAATGAATTAATATATCATATGCTATATTGTATTTTAAACTTCCATTTTCAAATCATATTAATCAAGTAATATTTAAAAAGAAATAAAACAAATCTTTTATTTAAATTTAAACTTAAGCTAAAACTCTATTTTTAAACAATTAAACATTTATCTTATGTATTTAAAACTATATAGTTATTTATTAAATAGCTTTGAAAACTTATATATTAAATAAATCATAATTCCCAAATTATCAAAATGTATATTAGATTTCGAAACAAAATTTTATTTATTAAATTCAAAGCAAGCTTTTCTATTTACAATATATACAAATATACACACACACACACACATATTATAAATAGAAACATTTTATTAGCTTTTAAAAGATAAATTCACCAATTAAATATTTATTTAATTAGATTATTAAATTAATTCAAATTTTATTAACACAAATTATCAAATTAATTTAATTTTGTACAGATTATTAAATTGATATTGCCCAAAATTTCGGGTCATCACATCTTTACCGACCACTTCTGCTCTCCTCATATTAGCATTCGAATCCTAAGCCTAGATAGTAAAGTCTAGGCAACGAGCCATCAATCCCCACCATTCGTCATTCCTCATTCTGTTTCCTTCGTTGCTTCTCCCGATAAGCCGCCTTACTTCCAAAAGCTACCTTCACTACATTGGACCTCCTCCAGGGTTTATTGTTGATGTTATGGAAGTGGTTCATTATGTGTTCAAAAATCAATTTTGACACGAAATCCACTCTTTGCATGCATAGAGTTCAACGGGAAATTATAGCAACCCAACTTCCTTTAATCACGCCAAAACGCACTCAACCGTCCATCTAGCCTCATGTGATGCCTACACATGCTAGCACACTCATTCATGCACATTAATACACGTATACACATACACACTACAACACAAATTAAGTTTCAAACTTCACCGGAGTGCTTACTCGATCCGGTGTATTCTCTTGCAACTTAGCGCACACTATAGTCGCTATGACTATGTAAGATGCCCATATACAAATGTACTTACACACATTCATATATACTTACATGCATATAAATACACATGTATATTCAAAAAACATACACAACAATTCTAAATAAAATAATAAATTGTTTTGATTGCTATATATCTTTGAATACATATATACATATACTTGCCTATACTCATATACGTACATGTATATTTAAATAAGTAATTCATTTGTTACTTAATTAAGTCTTACTTTATTTACTAAATCTTTTCGATAAAAATATAATATGATTTCATAAAATCTTATAACTATTTTATAAAATATATTATTAGCTTAATAATCATTTTAAAGCCTTTAAATACTTATTTGCCTCGTTAAAATTAAGTGTACATCATGTACTATTTTATAAAATCTTGTTTCCATTTTATAAAAATCAATACTTCATTTATAAAATCATACGACCATTTTATAAATATTAATTAAGCTTCATTAACCCTCTAATCACTTTAATAATAGGTGTAAAGTTCAAAACTCACTTAATTATCTTGCTAACTTTTCTGAATTTTTTTACATTTGTTTCATTATTACCTGCTAATGACATGTACTTAATTATATCATGTAATTAGTCCCTAATTCGTCACAACATCACATAAAATCATTCAAATAACCCAAAATAAGATACTTAGCTTAATATCTATTTCCAAAAATAGTAATTAAGGTATAAAAAAAATAAGTTAATATAACCATGTTTATAATACGAACATAAGTCTAAATCAACCCAAACAATCTCCAAATCACTTCGTCTAATTCTGTATTAACCAATAAATGAAAATATGAAGATTAAGAAGTGGATATAGTAGAGAATCATCCCACTCACCTTCCCTTCACGAATTCCTTAAAATTAAGATCTTGCTCTCTTTAAAATTAAGATCTTGCTCTGAACTATACCTCGTGCTAATTCCTTCACGAATTATTTAAAGAATAAGTAAAGAGGAATTATGGTTATTTGTATTTGAATTTATAAATTTTATTTGAGCATGATTTAGTTGATTTAGTGCCAGGCTTAAGAGAGTGATTAAGAAAAAGATTAGGAGATGGAAATTAAAAGTAATGTTGAAATAGAAATGAATATGAAGTTAGCTACATATAAGCTAACTTTCGGGTAAGCTAATGGGCTTACCCTAAATCCATTTCATCCAAACGAAAACATTACTCACTCTAAAAATTTATCGACTTCAAACATAGTCAAGTTATATTCATTTTTATCATGATGAAAAAGTTGTCTTAATTATGGGTATCTCAAATTCCAATTCATCTGTCTCTGAAAAATTGAGTATAATGGGTGTTCTGTTAATTAACGAATAAATATTTAAATTAATCATTTAAATAATTGATCATTATAACTATGGGATGTTACAGTAATTCATAGGAAAACCATATGTTAATATAAGCACATGAAACATGTCCCAATAAACTGTCGAAATTATCATTTTTGCTTTCACATATTATAGTTTCTATATCGAAAGGTACAAACCTTCCCAGTCTCCATAATTTTAGGATCATGTAATATACCCTAGAAGAGGGTGAATATGGTGTTTAAAATATTCCATAGATAAACAGATAGATAATGCAAAAACTTAAATTGCAAAGAAATGACACATAGATATACCCACCTTCGGCCACTAACCCATTATTGCTTACTATAGCCTTCAAAATTACTACTATAATTAAATATTCAAACTCTCACAACATTTTTAACGTCGAAGTCCCTACTAACCTGCATTTACTAATATTATGTCCAATAAGTTCGCCTTATGTTTATATCCAATTCGAGAATCCCTGAACTTGAAACTGTTACTCAATCCTAAAATAAATCTAGAGTTCAAATCAAAAAGAAAATACAAAACAACTAAAATTGCACCTAAAATAGATAAATAATATCCAAATGTAAATATTAGAAAGGTAAGGGGAAAAAATAAAAAACCTCACCCTTCTACCTTAAAATAAAAGACCATCCTTGCATTAGATCAGAGCTACCTAAAAGCTCAATTCGAACAAATGGTTTGTGGTTTCTGATGTCTTTGAGTGGATGAGATGACGTTGTCGTTTGAGACCTGGTTGTTTGTTCACCTTGGCGTCAAGCTCAGGTTAATGAATCTGCCGCCTATTAACAACTCATAGTCCTTCTTTGACTTACAAGAGGAGCTTCGTGCTTGCTGCTAAGATGGATGAGATGTTAGAGAGGATGATGAATCATCTTTGCTTGATTCAGATCTGAAAAATGCAAGTTGAAGGGCCTCCCACCTCTATAAAAGTGTTGACGCAAGCTTTGCCTAAATATTTGAATGGATATTTTTTGAGTTTGTTCCATGATTGATGATGATTGTAACACCCCACAATTTTACCGATCGAATATTTAAATAATAAATATAAATATTTAATCATTAAGCGGTGGAACATCTCCTATACTCGATTTTTAAATGAGCGACTTAGGACTCGATACGCCCATAGTTGAGTTTGCTTTTCAACTCAAGTAAGATGAGTATAAACTTGACTGTGTTTGGAGTCGATGAATTTCAGGGATGAATTGTGTCGGGTGAAGAGAATTGGGCCAAGCCCACTAGCTGTCTCCAACATAGCTTATATTTAGATAAACTCTATATCTCATGTTCATTACACGTTCATTTATTCTCCACTCCTCTAATACTCTCCTAATCACTCCATAATCTCTCCTTAATCCCCAAGCCCTAACCCTTCCAAATAAAATTTCCAAAATCAACTAAAAGTCATCATAAATCTTCTCTTCTAATTCTCTATAAAACCCATCAAGGGATTGGCAGGAAATGGAGTTTGGAGCCTAATATAGAAATAGATGAAGCGATTGGAGAATGTTTGGGTTAGTTTGGACTTGTGTTTATGTTGTAAAAACAATTGCATTAACCCATCAATTGTGTAAGAACCTAATTACTATGTTTTAAAAATAATTAGTGAGCCCTAGAATTGATTTAGGCTAATTGGGTGATTGGTTTGGTGTTATTATTGATATAGGGTTAATTATGTAGAGTAATGATGTGCATGTCATTAGTAATAACTAACAAATCCATTTGAATGGATTTACAAAAAGTTTAGTAAACTAATTAAGGGGTTTAGGATTTTTACACTAGTCATTAAAATGGCTAGAGATCCAATGAGACTTAATTAGTATTTATAAAATGGTTTGAAGATTTTATGAATGAAGATTACATTCAAGAAAATAGATATGAGATTTTATAAAACAGTAATATGAAGTATACTTAATTTCAAGTTATATTATTTAAAAGCTTAAAGTTGATATGTAAGCTAATGATGCATTTTATAAAATAGAAGCAAGATTTATAGATGGGTATAAGACCACATTAGACTTTTATCGAAGAAGTTTAGTAAAAAAAAGATATATTTGATCTACTAATGGTTGAATTGCTCACTTTAATGTACGTGTGTATATACGTGCACAAGCAGGTATACGTATATGTGCATTTGGAGCTATGTGATAATTAAAACCAATTGTGTTGTAGTTATACTTATTGTATATTTTTTGTTTTTATACAATTGCAATTATTTAGTTATAAAGAAATATAATTGATTACAAGTCCATTGCAGGCGTTTCACGTAGCCATAGCGACTCTTGCATGCACTAAATTGCGTGAGAGTATACCAAGTCGAGCAATCATCCTAGTGAAGTCTGAATGTGATTTGTGTTTTGTTGTGCATTGCGTGAGCGTGTGTGCATAAGCATACACAAATGAGTGTTGACAAACATATAGGCTACAAACATGTCGAGGAGGCTGGGTATGTCGTTTTGGCATGTTAGAGAAAGCCGTGTCGCTAAATTGCTCAAAGAAATTTACTTGTGCAAACAGTGGATTTTTGTATCAAAAATGGTTTTCATATACTTATCGAAGCCGCTTCCAAAATGTCAACAAATGAACCCCGATAGATGTCCAATGCGATGGAGGCAAGCTTTAGTAGCAAGGCGACTCATTGGGCGAAGCATCAAAGGAAACAACGCGCGAATTGGCCATTGTCTAGTGGGGTTTTCCCCTGCCCATGCTTATTGCTTGGAACTTGTCAGTTCAGGCAACTAAATAGGTCCATTCAGTTGATTGGTCCAAAGGAAACAATTCATCTCTACCTTGGTTCAGTCGGTTGAATGGAACCCTTCAGTCGAATGACCTACTATGTATTGTGCAACTTCAAAATGCGATTACTTTCACATACGAAGTCAGATTGCAGTGTGGTTTGGATAATTGTTCACCATTTTTCAAGAGTTTCATCCTATGAAGTTTTGGTAGGCATTGGAATATTTTATTTTGGGGCGCACGTGCAGCCCTGACATATATGCTAAAAGTGGAGGTAGATATAGAGAGTATACTGAAAGAGTATTATGACATTGAGGTCAAGCTTCCATTTGGATCATGATTTGGTTTAATAAGGGGTTTTTAAAGTTGTTTGAAGGGTGTTCAGGCCATGGCGATAGGTGTCGTGCATGGCGATTCCATACATTACATACGGAGCAGGTCCGTACTTTTAAATTTCGACCTTAGATTAATATACAATTTATTTGGTGTTGACTTGTTGTGGCACAGCAAGGGTATGGACTTATGTGACCTACCTAAAGTATGAACTTTGGTGACTTACCTAGGTATCGACCTTGTTGTGGTGTACCTAGAGTGTTGTTGATGGCCATGATACATTCGACACGGTCATAGAGGGATCGTGAGTAGTTTATCTTAATTGTGATCGCTCGAACGTTTTGGGTCCTACATTCATAATCTTGCGAATGTTTGGTCATATAGTTGTGACCATACGTATTGTGGCATACCTATTGGGTCTTAGCAGTAGTGATTATACACGTTGTGGTGTACCTATTCAGTCTTAGCAATAGTGACCATATGCGTTATGGAGTACCTATTCGGTCTTAGCATTTGTGACCATACGCGTTAGGGCGTATCTTATCAATCTTAGTAGTAGTGATTATTGTTTTGGGATCGCGGTATGATCTTGGTATATTTGTGCTATATTATTATTAGCTTTGGGCTAGTGTGGTAAAATGAAAGATATTGTGGTAACTCGTTGATTATAGAAAAAGAGTATGTTACGGTATGATTTCCTATCTTTTGGGTAGGTTTACTGTACTTGTTTATAAGCAATCCGGATTTTCCGTAGGCCACGTTTGTGGAGAGGGTCAGCTATAATATAGTAGTTCCCATTTATTTATATATAGTTTTAATATATAGTACTTTGAGATAGTTCAACTCACAGCAGACTTTATGTCTGACTCGCATTTTGTCTTTGTCTACTTATGTCTTGACAACTCTTGGGTACTCGACTGAGTAGTTTGGGAGTCAGGTGATTTTGGGGATACACTAGCAGAATGCGCAAGTAAAGCATTTTGGATGTGTGACATCTATGTTTCGAGATATAAATACTTGTTATTTTATTTGTACATAACAAACCTTTTATTTCCTTTTATTTGTATAAATACTTTATGGCTGAACACTTAGACCAAGTAGTCCGGTTGAGTTAATGAATCTGGTTGAAGGAGATACATTGAGAGAGTGTACTTGCATTTTTCGACTATATAATAATGTATACACCGTTTGTTTTTGTTGAGCTTGGTTTGTTTCTACAGCTATTTTCTAAGGTATTTTCATTAGATTATCTGTATGAGCAGATGATATACATGAGTGGCCTTGGATAGGCAGTTGAGATGCCTGAGTAGTTCGACTAATTACCTGCTGCAAAAGATGTTATGTCGCCCATGAACATTTCTAGCATATTGCATTTAGTGCCAAAAGTGGTGTGGCCTTTTGGGCATCAATATTTCCAGATCCACTAGCTTTAGAATCTTCGAAGTAGTGCCAGAATTTTCTTATCCTTTGAGGGGTGCCATATCTGAGTTCTAAAACTATTATCGAGGCGCAGTCTTAGGCACATGCATTAGAAGCTTCCATTGGTATAGGTCTAGGGAATGTTCTCTTGAAAATTATTTCTCAGCATTTGGGAAATAAAGACTTTAGCTTGGTAGGATGTGATGTTTTAATGGCTGATAAGTAGACCTATGATTACGAATTTGTTCAGGCATCACTTTGAGTTTCAATTCATCACTGTCGAAGCCTACGATGATGCCACATTGATCCCATGTCGCACTCAATAAATACCACATTGACTGCATGCCGCACTCAATCAATGTGGCATTGATTCATCACAGTCGTATTGTGACGACCCACATTTCGGAAGGTTTAAGTCGACAATAAACCACACATGTCTAAATCAAAACAACCTGAAACACAGATAATCAATGAGGTTAATGAAGAAAAATGAAAAAGAAGAAAATAAATACAGAATCTCACAACGGAATGATAAAATATAATAATCAAATAAACTGTTCATGGAGTTGTTTATATTATACATTTGATTATAATTTATACAACATTTATCAAAGTTATATATACAATAGAACAATAGAATAATGTAGCAAAATAACATGATGCGGGAATAATACTAGTAATAATATACCAAATCTTCATCTTCATCCTCCAGAATAAACGATCTTCAATGCGCTGAAAACTTAGGGCTAACCCTAGCGTAATGAAAAGACAAAACACTAGAGTCAGGACTAAAACAACCTTATGTGAATCAAATCAATATCACATATAACATGAGTGTAATAGCATTAGAGTTGTTTATGGGGTTTTACATCTCCTATCCAGTATATAACGTGCGTGCAATAACTCAAGAGATGCTACAGGATTTTTCATCTCTTAAGGATCTATAAAAATATCTATATATAGTAGAATACACGATACATGTAATGTCTAATCAGTAAAATAAATATTTTTCTTAGCATTAAGGCTTTACATTAATTCCACTTAATGCATTTTTAAGCATTGTCGCACAGTTTGCATATAACGCCCCAGTAGCACGTTGGGGGATAGGGATGCGCCGTGATATGACAACACTAAACCAAACTCATAGTGGTCTTGTACAAGTGAAAAAGTATGACAAGGCACATGATACTACCAGTTCGGGTCGTAGGGCTAGTGGTAACGCATTCTAGCCATGATCGCCCATTGCGTCCATCCATCCCATATCGAGTCAAAGGAAAGTCATCCCAAATCAAGGTGCGCCAATTGAAACGAACATCAAAAGTAACAATATGGACCGAGTTCAAGAAGAAAATCGAAGAATGGATGTTCGCTAGGGATACCTAGCCCATTTGGCCATGTCAAGCCGTCTTGTTTTAGTCATTTCAAATTGGCACAAGTGTCAGGTTCTATCCATCATCGTTCTCTTTTTTTAAGTCCAACAAATGCATGCCAAATCCAACCACTTCATTCTGGAATCACCTCCATGCACACTTGTTAAAGTGGTTCCAATATTGATAGAGAGTATGCCAATAAGAGGCCTCAGTTTTCTTTAACAACCAAACATTGTTTTATACGCCGGTTGGTTCTTTTACACTTTGAAAACAATTCACACTTGATATCGAAATATCAAATTTACTTCAAAATCTTTTCCACTTCAAAGTATCATATTTACTTAAAATATGCTACTTTTACTTCAATAATCATTTCGAATTTCGACTTAGGTTATAATTTCATTTTAACCCAATTCGCATTTAAATCGACGATTTAAATATAAAAATTCCAGCCTTGACCAGTTTGAATTTTTAGAAAATAGTTTGAATAGTTTTAAATAGTTTAAAAGTTAAAATAGTTTAGACATTAAAATAGATAATATATTTAATAATTTGGAGTTTGGAAAGATGAATTTTAAAACAGTTTATAGGAAAATAGTTTATAGCGAATGTAATTTCAAATTCAAAAATGGTTCTTCCCATTTCCAATAAATTTGGACTCAGGTCCAAATTTCAATAAAATTGATTCAATTTCGATTATTCTACTTGAAATCTTCTTCAACCTTAAATTAATTTAAATCGACTCAATTTCAATTTCGATACAAATGAAATCGATTTCGATCTCAATTTGAATTAATTTCAATTTCAGTTTTTCACTGATTCGATTCAAATAGTTTAAGTTTCAATTCAATTCTCAATTGTAAACCATTTTAGTTTATATAAATTCCAAGTCCATCCAATTTACTAATTTAAATCACTTAAATCAAATTTAAACTTCAATATTCAATTTAAGGTTCAAATCTTTAAAATAATTCAATTTCGAGCCAAATTTAGAAATATCCATTTATATCACTTTTACTCAAATAAATTTGTAGTTCAAGTAAAAGTTCAAACATTTAAAACAATTTAAATTTTCATAATTCAAGCCATATGACTATTTTACTTCACATTTCAAAATAAAATTTTAAAACAATTCATTTTAACCAATTTAAATTTCAACACTTCAAGACTCGATTTCGAAATTAATTCAATCTTTAGAAATTTGATTTTTATTTCTTTAAATCAAAATCATTTAAATAGATTCAAATTCAAGAATTTAAAACCATTTAATTTAACAAATATGGTGTCCGTACATAATTTTTTATCCTATGGTCATGTGATTAGTTATTTCTATTTAATTTCAAGGAGGAACAAATATCATTTCAATCCAAATCAAAGTGTTATAGGTATATATCATTTCAACCTATTTGACAATTTATTCGAAATAATTCAAATAATAATTTATACACTGTCAAATAATATATAGGATGATAATAGAATATATATATATATATATATATATATATATATAAAATAAATAAACATCCAATCATGTAAAATATCAACCAATAGCCATCCATCACGATCAACATCAAATCAATCCATATATCAAAACATTTAGCCAGTTGTCAATAATCGGGATTTAATTAGCAGTTTAATTCCAACTTCAATTTAACTTGTATTTCAAAATTTCTAACATGTAAATTTCTATGTCGATTTCCATGTCAATTAAATTACCAAACAACAATCAATAAAATTAAACCACTTCAAGATTTCAATTTAACTAACATAAAAAATATTTAAGTCTTCGTGAGCGGTTTAAAACATCACCTTTATTTTAAACTGAAATTTATCCCAGATTCAAATAATTTTCAATTTCACTCCATGCTGTAGCCTTCGTCGATATGGTCGCAACGCGACTCTTTTCGCTCAAATCGGACCTCGCACGTGAAAGTTGTGAATTAATTAAGGTTTGAAATAAATTAAATTACTTAACTTAAATAAATTAAAATTTAAACAAAACCTATCTTCTCCTTTCCCGTTCCAGGTCGCACGCATCGACTCTCTTCCCAGGTCGTGATTATTATTTATTATTACTATTACTATTATTATTATTATTATTTTACGAGTGGCGAACACCAGCGATCGCCACCACCTGAACCACCGCATGGCACGCCGCCTTGCGTCGCTCCCCAACCATCGCCTTTATGCCCGTATGAACATAAAAAAAGAAACCCATATGACTCGTTCAAACCTTGACATTGGCCGCCACGCTCCTCCAAACGATGATCTGACCGTCCATCGTCATCCCTTCGTTCTCGCAACCACTTTGCTTGTTGGGACCCTCGGCTAATTACGCCTCTAGTGGCTCCAATGAATGTAAGCCGCATGAACTAGGGGTTAGGCCAAGAAAAAAATGTGACTATGGTTTTTATTTTGGATCTAATTTTGGACAAATGAACGAGGCAATAGTCTTTAAATAGGAAAATATCTAATAGCATTCAAGGCTGAAGATTTTCGAACTGCAAACGAAGCATGCTGCTTAGCGTTCTATATGTTATACCCCATTCCGAATGTAATATAACTAGTCTCGGGCCTAATTCGATCGTATGCAAAATATAGCGTTTCAAATCAAATTATTTTAATTAAATACCTTTAATTAATTTCTACACGTTTCACGCTTGCACCACCAAACGATAAGTCTGATCGCTACGAAACTTTAAATCCTATAATAACTCACTATTACGGATCCAATGAAACTCATTTCGTCGGAATCTGAGACAGTGCCAGAAAAAACTATTTTTACGTGTTAATTATGACAAGTAATTTCCAAAATTAATTTAGTCGCTTTTAAATTAAATTTTAAAAGCAAACAATCTTCATTCTTGTTCAAATAAAATTTAAATCAACTTTTGACATCATTTTCATTCATATTAAAATCAAGATTCAATTATTTAAACAATTTCCAATATTAAATTTAATCAATTTAATTATCTAATAAATTACATTAATAATCAGCAAATTTCAAATGAATTTTAGTTATCAATGATTATTTTATTTTTATCTAAATAATTCAACATTTATTATTCAATTCTAGCTATTGATTATAAATACATCTGATACATAGAATTTCATTTCAATACTTTTATTGGCTAAATCATCAAAATTGGTTATTTCAAAATTTTATTCAAGTTCATATTAAATAAACTACATTAATAAATCAATAAATTTTTAGTTCACACCATTATTGTTCAATAATTATATTAAATTTAATAATTTAACATAGTTAAAATTTCGAATTATTAAAATCTTCCCTACTCAAAGCTTTTTTTCCTTGAAAAGGGTTTAAGTAAGGAATCTAACATTTGATATATTTTACTCAAAATAATCAGCATACAAAACATTAAAAATATTTTTGCAAAACCTTTACTACGCTTCTGCTACACCAATCAAATATTGGCTTTATGGAAACTACAACTAGTTTATAAAAACAAGTTACAAAATTCTAAAATCTCAAAATTTTTCTAACACTCGGATTTACGGATATTTTTTGCAGTGTCTCCTTTGCACGGCCAATCGTAAAAATTTTACAATACAAATATGTAACCAAATATACATCTCATCTTAATGATGAGGCATCCTGTAGGAAAAAACACAAAAATATGGTATGTAATCAAACTGTGTATACGGGCGAGTTCGCACATATTAAGCAAGCAAAAGCAAATCAAACTGTGTATACGACCAAACAGTCTTCATATGTACCTATCTCAACTCAAATTTGAAATATTAGTTGCATATAAACGATATAGAAATATGTATGAGTTTAATAGAACCAAATAACATGAATTTTGAATCCAAATTATAAACATAAACAATAATACACAACATGATAATCATACGCAATTAAAAGCAGTAATAACAATGATTTACAACCAAAGAAACCATTCAACACTTAATATTCATCCAATTAATTCATAACTATCACAATTTACATTTCGAATGTCAATATGTAATTTATAAACTATCATTCTTATTAACATTCATTCTTTATTAACATCTAATTTTTTTATTAACATTTAATTGGTTCACTTCTAATTTATTTATATCTATTTCATTTACATTCAATTTATTCAAATTCAATTATTTTAATTTTTGTTTAACATATTTGTTATCAAATCATTTTTGGATCATTTTATAAATCATTTCATTTAACCTTATTCAAGTTAAATTTTATTTCATTATCACTTCGTGTATTCTCTTTAATACTAATAACATTTATAAACCATTTAAGTTTATTATAAATGTAACAAACTAGATTTTCGACCCTCAAAAATCAACTCTATACGTCCATTGTATCACATGCTGAACATTCAAGTGCTAGAAATACTGATTTGTTAGGGTGAAAGAAGAAGGTAGAAAATAGAAGAAAACTAAACAACACAGAATCTCACAATGTAACGAATAATATATAATACAACAATGAGCTGTATAATCTTTATTCATATAATATCAGAGTACATTAGGCTTATCATAAATTTGGATAGTTATAGAAACCCGTCCTTACATTGACAAACATGCGGACTCTATAATACAACAGAAGAAAGATATACATCAATACATCTTGACCATCCAGCTCCTCTTCAACTCCAAAGTATCCAGCTAAACCTTGGCAAACATGCTCGGTCTGACCCAAGCATTACATGGAATAACGCCTGGGGTCAGTCTGGTGAATCAGCATGAGTAAAAATTGATAACAAGTAACAACCAAACTGATTCCTAAATTTGAAAACCTTTGAAACAAAGGATATCTCGTAAGATCACACCGCACATAAAAACGGGTGGGTCTTTGCCTTACGATAACCAAAACATTTTATTTTAAAATCCAATGATATTATTACAGTGTATAGGTTTAAAGTAAATAGATAAAATACCTGAAATGCTTACATCTCACATTCCAACATACTAGGCTCTACAATCATACGTAAGGCACGTATTGAAGAATGGATCTAACTAATGACTGGGCTACTGGAGTACCTCCCGCCATAATACATCTATAGAAAAATGTACCGAGGTTGTACCTAACGACCGCTGCCAATACAGAACTGGCCTACCCCTTGCTGGATAGTACCGAATATATCATCACCGTAGTTGCTTTGCAACCTTTAACCGAGCGCTCCCACATACACGAATTTGTTGACGATTGTGTATATTTCTAGAAGGGTGATGATATACCCTAATGGGTGCGACCCACATAGCCCTACTGCATATCCCATGTGTTATTCATTCCCCGTTGATGAGGCTTGAGGCTACGTTTTACCTTTCTGAATAGCAGTCCCTCTTGGAATGCTAACACTGCCCTACTAGCAGGAATGCAATGCCAACATTCATCCATACAAGTTGTCCAGGATAAGGACAAACCGAAGGCACTACTTCTACTACATCCATTTTGGAATCACCCTCATGATTAGTAGCAAGCAACCCTTGTACTTCAATGGATCCATCTTCGATCCCATGCTTCAAGATGTCTTCATTACGAAACGATTGTGTTGGATCAAAGTGGTTTCCGAATAACATATCTGATCCTGGTCTCTTCAGAACAACTTTCGATATTTTCCGGTAAACTCAACCCTGGTTCTTTAGGGAATAAACAAACAAGTGATAGGAGAAGAGTTCACCTCCTAACCGTTTGTTGAAGGATTTTCTTATCATTTGTCCTAGAAGAACGAAACAAGTTTATATGTATAGTATAGCACCTTTAACGGTAACTGTACCACATAATTCTCGTGTTTCTCCTAGATATTTCCAAAGTTACGTTTTGGGTCCATCTTTGATAGTCGGTTATTTAACTATCAAATAAACAAACATTCAATCATGGTTTAATTTCCATATGGGACCCACGATGCCTTTGTTAATTCTCTTTAATTAATAAAACCGCTTTATGTAATTTGGTCAAAAGATCTTTTCTAAACACTGTTCCCAAACCCCTTACATTTCCTTTTATACTTGGAAAACATTTATATACTTATCTCAATGTTATAAGTATATTACCAAAACATTTTACTTTTCATGCCTTGAAACAATTCATATACTTATCTTATCAGTATAATTATATTTACAAACTTTTTAAAGTTTTCTTCTTTCCAAATCCCATATTAAATAACCAAATATTTCTTCCAACTAAAACATTCCGTTTATCCTTTATCAAAAGTTCCCTTTTTAAAACCTCATCTCATATTTCAATTAACTAATAACTTTCAAAATAAAGTTATAACCCACTTTTATAAACCTTTAAGCTAATTCATAACCCTCTTTCTAAATCTATGAAATGATTTATAAACCTTTTTCCTATTTTTAAAACTCTTTATATAAACCTTTCTATACTCCTTTAAAAACATCATTTGTAAAACACCTTAATAAACCTTTTCATTATAAAAGTCCCTTTCTATAAACAAGTTATCATTTATAAATACCTTTATAAGAATTATATAACTCGAAAAACCATTTATAAACCCTTAGCCTCAAATTGACTAAAGAATTAAAGTAAATTCAAACCATACTTTATAAATTCCAAATGAGGCATACTAGTCCCAATGATACTAATTTAATTTACTATTTAATATCAATTCAATTTCTAAATTACATAATAATTATTTACATAAGCTACCATATGTGTAAATACAGTTCATATCCAATCAAGGAACGACACGTCAATATAACTAATTAGCATATACAAGTCCAAATAATAAAACAATGGGATGGTGATTTATCCTGCTAAATAGATGTCCAAACAATTCAATCAATTTATAGTAGAATGGAGATTTATTCTGCTTAACACATGTCCACACAATCAAATCACTACACTATACCAGAATGGTGTTTTTGTTCTACTAACGGTTGTCGTTTAATTCTCCTAATCATATGGGTTACCTAAGGGTCCAGAGAAGCGATCCTTTGATTTGGAATCAGCTTGCTTTTAAAAAGAAAATTTATTTAATACACATTCGTTTTAGTTTTAAATCACCTTTGAAAAGATTTAAATACATTCAATCAACTTAAAACCTAATTAAATCTTAATTAACCCTAATTAAATCAAGATTAAATCGTATCTAAATTCTAACTAGTCTTAATGAACTTGATTAAGTACTAATTAACTTCCTAATGCTACTTAGTTAAGGTTAAATCAAATTGTTTAAAAGTTATACCCTGATCAATCAAATATTATTTAAATAATCCATTAATTACTTAATAATAATTAACCATTAATCTTAATTAAATAATTATCAATCACTTAATTAATTCTTAAACATATAAAACATTAACAACCATTAACTTAACTTAAGTGATGATTAACCTTTAATCACATTCTTAATCACTAATTAAGTGCAATTACCTTTTAATTAACTAATTAATAAATTAATTATATTAAAACTTAATTACTTTTAACACTACTAATTAAGTTTGAAAAACTTTGTAAACTAATTTCAAAATAAAACAAATTTGAAATAGAAATTCAAACATTTGCTGAACTACATCCATAACGACTATCGCTATGAGTGTAGTTTGCTTTAACCCACCTTTAAGCGAAGCCGCTTTATTAGAACCATACTTATTTCATGATCGAAACATACCTTAGTAAATTTTCACACTTTAAAACTAATTACGCAAACTTTAACCACAATCTAAACTTTAAACGCTTGAAACGAGTTTGATTTCAAATCCGACCTCAAATCCGTCGTGACTACATACAAAGTTTCAACTTTGTTTTCAACCCATCATGACTACAGTCAAGTTCAGCATCAACCCTTTATATTCACATATCACATTCATACAACATATTGTGTACATATACTATTATATATACAGTTACTAACTTTGCAATAACACATCCATTCGAGTGCTAACACTAACCCATAAATTTGCGCTTATCATCACATTCAGGCAACCCAAGATCCACAATATATATAACACACATATAGCTAAGGATCAATATAACATACAAAGTTCTTTCAAAAAGATTAGGAATTTGCTCACCAAAAGCTATCCAAAATCTCAATAAATTAGAGTACGACATAGCACTTCCATTCCTAAGCAACAAGATGGAGTATTGAACCCTAAATGCACTAGGTAGGCTCGACCTTGAAGGGAAGAGGAAGTGAGACTTTTTTGGTAAGGTGGAGCGACTTCGGATAAACACCGAATTTTCAATAATAAACCAGAAAATTGGTCATTTTGCAACTGATTTTTGGGCTACCTACTCATGGAATTTCATAAAGCACTCAAAGAGAAATTTATTGGAATTTATTTTCTCTATTATGTAAAAAAAAAGAATCGCTTTTTTTCGATTTGTTTTGAAGAATTTGTGATCAAAATAAGAAGGGTAATTTTCGGACTTGAAATTCTAGGTGAAAAATTGCTTTACAAAGATTTGGCGTTTTAACATACCTATGATATAAATTTGAAAAGGTAATCAACAAGTATCTTGTAGCCTTTAAAATTTCACACGGTTCTAAAGAAAGAAAAACTCCATTTGAGTTTGAAATAAAGAAGTAAAGGTTGTTGGAAAGAGGAGGAAAAATGGAGAAACAAATAAGGTATCTATAGGCAAGATTTCACACCTAATCACTTTGTCAAGTCATATCATAAATCTATTAGTGTATGTGTGTGTCTATATGTATAAGCATGTTTAATCACATCACACTTATATATATATATATATATATATATATATATATAATTATGTTTAGTCACATCACTTTATTATTTATATAATTACGTTTAGCCACATCACTTTATTATATATATATATATATATATATATATAATTATGTAGTTTAGTCACATCACTTTCTTTTTATATATATATATATATAATTATGTTTAGTCACATCACTTTTTATATATATAAGTTTAATTATTAATTAACTAAGATGTGACAAGAGATAATTATGGTTAATGATTACAAATCTAAGATGTGACAATACTTAACATATATATATATAATGTTTATTATTTTTAAAACTATGTCTTATCACATCACTTACTAATCCAAATTAACATAAGATAATTTATTTATAGGCATATTATTATCTAGTTAATTAACTCTTATATATATGTACACATAGTGCACAAAGACGAACAACGCTCCCGACAACTTTCCGGTGTCGAAAGGTGGAAAGTTCAGAAAATATTTTTTAGTCACATTTTCTATTTTTCTACGAACTATTTAATTTGGTAAACAAATTTTGAAAAATGATTTTTACCATCATTATAATTAATTAAAATGAGTTTATTTTCATTATAAAACCTATATATTGAATATTTAAAATTAATTAAATATTCACTAATCAAAGTAGTGAAATTCCAGGTCGTTACGTTCATCCCCCCTTAAAAGAAATTCGTCCCCGAAATTACACCTCGACCTATCCCAAAAAACACTTAGCACTATACATCAGCTCGTATGATGTACATAGATCATTCTTATGCCAAATCTGATTCGATCTCAACTCGAATAGATAACTTTCCTTCCAAACTAGTATTGCTCTCTCGATTCTCCAGTGTGGATTCCGATCAGGCTCCTTGATTTGGAATCTCTATTCTCCTTACATAGTTGTAACTATGATAGAAAATTTTGGTCCCACACTAAGAACCCTCATCAAGTGCTCGTTGTCAAAAGTCAAGCAATAGATCCTTATTCGGAACGGTGCAACACCTCAAAGACATGTATTCGAATCTCGGATCACTCTATATGGAAAGAGAAATGATCTACGTCCAACTTACGCACTTACTTAATTGGTCCTCCTTACTACCAATTCTATTTCCACCAAATTATTTATGTACTGCACTGGTTCAACTTGGATGCTATTCCACTACACAGTAAGATCATATATCCATATTTGATTCCATTTTTCCATTTTGAATTTATCCCTCGACGAAAACTCAAGATCTAAATACCCGAATTTTATTTAAAACTTTTCCAAATAAAATCTATATTTAAATCATAGAAATATATATATCTATAGGCTGAGTAACTACAAAATGATACTAAGGAACTGAGTACTACCAAAAGGTATCTTTTATTTCCTTTCCAGAGGGTAATACTCAAGAGAAGTGATTACCATCTGAACACATTCCTTCCCTAATTTTAAGTTATTTTCGAGCCACTCGAACTAGTTAACTCAAAAATATTCTTTTTATTTCAAAATCTCATTTTTTGAGACAATACTTTACATTTTCCAATAAAATATGTATTTTCAACTTACTTTGGGTTCGTTCGGGTTAAGCTTGTTTTGATTGTACGATGATAAAGAGAATAATTTGCTATATGCACTACAACCTTCGCCTAGGAAAATATCTTATCGTCACTTAGAAGATTATTCTGACATCACAAAACAATCAAGACTTATTCCCCGTACCAATCCAAAGATAACACTTCTTACTTACACTTTATCCCCAAAAAATTATACTTAAACCAAATTGGTTTCAAATATTATTATTATTATTTCCCAAAATCTTGAAAATCATTTTTTCCAAAAGCACAAGGATTTAGGTTCTCAGTTTTTCAACCTAAATTCTTCCAACTTAAATGATATGTTTTTATAAACCCATTATATAAATCACTTCTATTAAACCATTTTAAATATTTATCCCAAAATATTCTAAATTTTAAATCAAATTCTACCTTAACATTAACATCGAACACCCTATAGTCAAACTACGAAACTTAATTCACAAGGTGCTTATTGTCATATTTTCCATATCTACCCAACCCATATCTTAAAAAGGGAACATACTAACAATAGTCAATGCTCAGCTAAACGAGCATGACTAAACAAACCCTAAATGATAAAAAAAATTAATATCTCCTAACACCCCAGCCAACTATACTACAATATTTGTGAAAATCATTCTTCTTTTGGTATATAAATATATTTTAGGTAAAATTTTCATTTATCCAATTTCAGACAATACTAGGTCAATTGAACTTGTTCCAATGTTTAAGAAATCCCAATCGATAACGTTGGTCAATGCATCGACTAGAATTTTTAAGCCACTCAACAGCTCAAACAACATAATATAAAACCTTTTTATCGCACTAACAAATACAACCACTTATATAATATACACTCAAACTCATTCTAGAGTCTTACTTATCCTATCTCAAATGAGTATACCCCATCAGGGCCAAGGTTTTCACTTAACCTTCAGCTCTGATACCAAATGTAACGAACCAGATTTTCAACCCTCCAAATCGATACTAATATGTCCATTGTATCACATGCCGAACATTTAAGTGCTATAAATACCAATTTGTTAGGGTGAAAGAACAAGGTAGAAGATAGAAAAAAACTAAACAACATAGAATCTCACAATGCAGTGAATATTATATAATACAATAATGATCTTTACAAAAAAGAAACATCTTTATTTTATCATAAGACACTAGGCTTATCCAAAATTTGGATAGTTGTAGAAACATGTCCTTACATTAACAAATATACATACTCTATAATACAGTGGAAGAAAATTGTACATGAATATGTCTTGACCATCCATCTTCTCTTCAACTCCAAAGTATCAAGTTAAACCTAGGAAAACATGCTCGGTCTGACCCGAGCATTACATGGAATAACGCACTGGTCAGTCTGTTAAACCAACATGAGTAAAACTCAACAACAAGTAATAACCAAACTAATTTCTACATTTGAAAACCTTTCAAACAAAGGGAAACCCGTAAGACACACTACTCATAAAAACGTATGGATTTTTACCTTACGATAACCAAAACATTTTATATCAAAGTTCGGTGATATTACCGTAGTGTCTAGGTTTAAAGTAAATAGATAAAATAGCTGAAATGCTTGCATCTCACATTCCAACATACTAGGCTCTATAATGAAAAACGTAAGGCACGTATTGAAGAATGGATTCCAACTAATGACTGGGCTACTGGAGTACCGTCCGCCATGGTACACCTTTAGAAAAATGTTCCAAGGTCGTACCAAACGAACCCTGCCAACACAGAACCGGCTTACCCCTTGCTGGATAGTACCGAATATATCATCACCCTAGTTGCTTTACAACCTTTAATCGAGTGCTTCCATATACATGAATTCATTGATGATTGTGTATATATCTAGAAGGGTGATGATATACCCTAACGGGTGCGACCCACATAGCCCTACTTCATATCCCCTATTTTAGTCATTCCCCGTTGATGAGGCGTGAAGCTATGTTTTACCTTTCTGAATAGTGGTCCCTCTTGGAGTGCTAACACCGCCCTCCCGGCAGTAATGTTGTGCCAACATTCATCCATACAAGTCATCCAGGATAAGGAATAACCGAAGGCACTACTTCTACTACATCCATTTTGGAATCACCCTCAGGATTAGTAGCAAGCAACCCTTGTACTTCAATGGCTCCATCTTTGATCTCAGGCTTCAAGATGTCTTCATTACGAAACGCTTCGGTTGGATCGAAGTGGTTTCCAGATAACATATCCAATCTCGGTCTCTTCGAAACAACTTTCGATATTTTTCGATAAACTCAACCCCGATTCTTTAGGAAATAAACAGAAAAATGACAAGAGTGGAGTTCACTTCCTAACCGTTTGTGAACGGATTTCCTTATCACTCATCCTAGAAGAACGAAACGAGTTTATATGTGCAGTATAGCACATCGATGGTAACTATACCATATAATTCTCATGTTTCTCCTAGATATTTCCAAAGTTACGTTTTGGGTCCGGCTTTTATTAGCAGGTTATATAACTATCAAATAAACAAGCATCCAATCATGGTTTAATTTGCATATGGGATCCACTAAGCCTTTATTAATTCTCTTTAATTAATAAAACTGTTCTATAAAATCTAGTCAAAAGATCTTTTCAAAACACTATTCCCAAACCCTTACATTTACTTTTATATTTGGGAAACATTTATATACTTATCTCAATGTTATAAGTATATTCCTAAAACATTTTACTTTTCATGCCTTGAAACAAACCATATACTTATTTTATCAGTACAAGTATATTTACAAACTTTTCAAAGTTTACTTCTTTCCAAATCCAATATTAAATAACCAAACATTTCTTCCAAATAAAACATTCTTTTTATCCTTTATCAAAAATTCCCTTTTTAAAAGGTCACCTCATATTTCAGTTAACTTATAACTTTCAAAATAAAGTTATAACCCATTTTTACAAACCTTTAAGTTAATTTATAAACCTCTTTCTAAATCTATGAAATGATTTATAAACCTTTTTCCTAATTTTAAAATTCTTTATATAAACCTTTCTATACTGCTTTATAAAATATCCGTTATAAATATCATTTACAAAACATCATTTGTAAAACACCTTAATAAACCTTTTCGTTAGTAAAACCCCTTTATATAAAAAATTTATCATTTATAAATACCTTTATAAGAATTATATAACTTGAAAAACCATTTATTAACCCTTGGCTTCAAATTGATTAAAGAACTAAAGTAAATTTAAACCATACTTTATAAATTCCAAATGAGGCTTACTAGTCCCAATGATACTAATTTAAGTTACCATTTAATATCAATTAAATTTCAAATCACATAACTATCATTTACATAAGCTGCCATATATGTAAAAATAGTTCATATCCAATCAGGGAATAACACGTCAATATAACTAATGGCATATACAAGTCCAAATAACATAACAATGGGATGGTGATTTATCCTACTAAATAGATGTCCAAACAATTTAATCAATTTATAGTAGAATGGAGATTTATTCTGCTTAACACATGTCCACACAATCAAATCACCACTATAATAGAATGGTGTTTGTTCTGCTAACGGTTGTCATTTAATTCTCCTAATCATATGGGTTACCTAAGGGTCCGGACTAGAAATCCTTTGATTTGGAATTAGTTCGCTTTTAAAATGAAAATTTATTTAAAACACATTCGTTTAAGTTTTAAATCACCTTTGAAAAGATTTTAATAGATTTATGTGAGAAATGCGGATTACGGATCTTAAGGCTAGGATTAACACTAGAGGGGGTGAATAGTGTTTTAGAGAATTGTTAAATCTTTTTGAGTTTTTGTTAATTTAAACACAAATGTATGTAGTATTCAGACACAGATATGATCAAAGAATCAAACAAAGATGCAAATATAAAGTAAAAGCAGTAAAGGAAAGAACACACCGGATTTTATACTGGTTCGGAGTTACCCTACATCCAGCCCCGCACACAAGTACGGATTTCCTTTCAAAAAACAATCTTTACAATTACACCCTCGATTTCAAGGCAACGAGGTACACCCTCCAGAATCACAATCCTCTGTGTTGAGATACTTGATTTCTCGGGCAACAAGTTCACATAATTGATTTCCCAAGGCTATAATCACACCTTATCTCGCTTGATTGATTTCCAAGGCTATAATCACACCATTTCTAGCTAAGTTGATTACAAAAAGCCTATAACTATGAATAGCACCGAGGATGTAACGACCCGGAATTTTGGGCAATATAAATTTAATAATCTGTGTAAATAATTTAATTGATTTGATAATTTTCTTTATAATTTTAATTTAAAATTGGCTAATTTAATCTTTTAAAGGTTAATGAATTTTAATCTGACAATTTAAATTTGATAAGAATTGTTCAAAAGCTAATCAAATTTTTATTCTGTTTACAATATATACATTGATATATATTGTGAATAGAAGAACTTTTGTTTTAAATTAAAGATTGAAGTTTCAAATTGTAACATAAATGTATGTATATGTTATAGTTTGATATTGTTTTGAAATTTAATCCATTAATAATTTGTATATGAACGAATTGTAATCTGAAGCTTTGTTTTAAAATTTAATACTTTTCAAAAAGTTAATTTAAAGTTAAATTCAATTTGTTTTCAAATACAAGATGGATATTTATTTTAGTATGATAGTTTAAAAAGGATTTAAACAAGTTTTATTTTGTTCTCTTTTAAAATGTTTAAATTTTAAAATGCTTATAAATGTTTTAGATTTTAAAATATATGTATAAGAAATTATTTGCATTTTTATTAATATTAGAATATTTCTTTTAAAGCTAAAACTTGTATTTATTTATAAAGTAAATTATATTACATTTAAATTAAATGAAAATTTTAATTAAAAATATTCAAGAACATGTGTAAACATGTTAACTTCCTTAATAAACACATGTAAGTTAATTAAGTAATAAAGTGACAAGTGTCTTTATTTTGAATTTCATTTTCTTTAATTTTAATAAATATTTTAAGAAGAAAAACTAGTTTACATTTAAACACTTTTTCTTTGTTTTTCCTTCTTAATTCAAAACAGAAATCTCTTTCAAAACCTGAAACTTGAATCCAAAAGAAAATCTGAAGCCAAAATTTAATTCTATAAAAGTAAAGCTCTTCCTACCAGCCTCAAACCTGCATAAATAAATGAAGTTTTTCGCTACAATTCAACCTGCAATTCAAACTAAAGCTGCAACTAAAACAAAGAATCAACCTGCAAATTAAAATGGACTTCAACCTGTAAAACAAATGGATGATCTACTGCAAGTTTCAATCATTTTAAAGCAACAAATTGAGGCATGCATGGATCACTTTTCAACAGCAAAACAAAAGTGATCTGCAGTAATTCAAGCCTGGAATTAAAACTTGTTCTCTACAACCTACTCTGCATTTATTTTTCAGATGAGTAAATTATTTAAAAACAGTTTGAAAGTGGTTTAAACTTGAATGCATGTTAAATCTTTGAATTGATATTGGTATTGCATGAAATCACTCAGTTTTGTTTATTGAATTTATTCTTACATTTATATATGTAAATATATGACTGTATATATTGATGTTCTTCTCTGTTTGAAGAAAACTGTGACCTTGGTTTTCAAAAATCAAAATTTCCCAAATTGGTCCATATTAGCTTTGAACATATGAATGAAGTTTGCTTGAAAATGTGTAATGAAGATCACAAAAATATTTCTATGATTTTTAAGATAACAGATAAGTATAAATAAAAGAATTACAGTAAAACTAAGATATTGGTTAAAAATTAACAACCTTAATTTTTAATTTGGATTACATGCATGTAATCTTGGTAGAAAATCATGAATTTTGATATGTAAATTGTGATTTTTAGTTGAGTATTCATTGAGAAATTTGGGTTTGAGTGTTTTTGGGGGTTTTAGTGATTGCCATTGATTGGTATGTTAATCGGAGCTTGAATCTTGTTCGAAGTTTTTTTATGAATCAAGGATCATGGGAAAAATGTAATTTGATTTTTCTAATGACTGAGGAGTTGGTAATCGAACAAAGTAGGGTTTAAAGCTTGTTTTACTGGGCTTTACTGTTGAGGTGTATGCGACGCGAATGATGGACCGGAAGTGTTCGCGCATGAGGGAAGGTGGAGCTCGTGACGTGGCGGTGCTATGGAGGGAATGGTAGGGTTCATCGGCGAGGAGTTCGTCGGCAATGGAGTTTTGGGGTTCGAGTGTTTCTGCAGTATTTCGAGCTCGAGTGCGAAATTTCGACTCGCGTTTTATTTGTTGAATCTGGGTGCTCGGTCGAGATGTAGGGGTTGTGTGTGATGGTGGTTGGGGGTCGCAACGACCGTTGGTGGCCGGAGGCGAGGGGAGACGTGCACCATGCACGTTTGTATACTCTGAAGTTTTTCGTTTGGGGAAGACAATGGGTGGCTCGAAGATTCTCTCGGGATTTATGCGTGTTGGACTCGAAGTCAGGGTGGTTTGGGTTTGCTTTGGGGTTAACTCGGGTTGATGGGTGGTTTGCTTCGGGTTTTCCTTGGGTGTTGTCTGATAATAGTTTTTTAAAGGAAATAAAATGAAAACTCTAAACTTGTTGTTTAAAAATTTAATGATAATCAAATTTATAAAGTATAAGTTGAAATTATATAATTTATTTCATTTTAAATTTATTTAAAGGGATTTCATATTAAAAGTAATTTAATTACATTCTGGATTTCAATTTAAAAAGGGTATTTTGAATTTAAATATAAGTTAAGTTTAAAATGTTAAGTAATGATTCAATCTTAAGATTTCAAATTTATATTTGAAATAAATAAGATTAATTTGAATGTTTTAAAGCATTGAAAATTTTGAAATTTGTTTCTAAATTTCAAATAAGATTATCATTATGATTTTGAAAACCAAATAGGGTAACTGGTTTAAGATGTTAAAATTTGATTTAATTCATTACAAGATAAATAAGGTTAATTTATCTTTGATTTGAATATTAAATTTGATTGTTAATAAGAAAGGTTTAATCAAGATTAATGTTCTCTTAATTAATTAAGGATTTTGAAATTATAAGAAATCAATTAATTGTTTAATTAATTTTAAATAATTAGTTAATTATTTATTAAATTTTAAATAATCACTTAATTATGAATTAATTGAGTGTAATTACTTAATAAAGTAATTAATGATTAATAATTAAATGTAATTAAGAAAGTTAATTACTTATGGAAGTAATTAATAGTAATTACTTATGGAGTAATTAGTTGAAGTGATTATTGGTTAATCACTTAAGGATATTAATTAAAGAATTAATTAATATAATTGTTTTAAAGATAATTAATTATGAAATAATTAATTAAAGAATTAAGAATTATTTAATAAGGAGATTAATTATTTGTTAAGTAATTAATTAAGAGATTAATTAAGATTTATTAATAAAGTAATTAGAGATAATTACTTGTTAAGTAATTAAGAGTTAATTACTTAATTATTTAGTTAAATAATCAATGTGATTAATTAATTAATGAATTTAACATAAGGTTAATTACAAAGTGTAATTAATTCAAATTGAAATTAATTAATAAACTAATTAATTAAGGATTTATTTGTTAAATGTAATTACTTAATGAAGTAATTAAAGATTAATTAATTAGAATAATTAATCAAAGATTAATATAATTAATTAAGAAGTTAATTAATTAAGATAAGTAATTACAACTTGTTAATTACTGTTTATGAATTAATGAGATGATTTATTTATAAGTTAATTATTAATTAATTAAAGTAATTATTAATTAATAAGGATCATTAATTAATGCAATCAATGATATTAATCAAGGTTGATTAATAAAAGTAAATTAATTGAAGTGTGATTAATTAATTGTAATTAATTAAGAATTAATGTAATTAATTATAGTTAACTAATTAATGAATGATCATTAATTATTGTAATTAATGATAGTAATTAAAGGGTTAATTACTGAATATGGTTAAGGATAATTACTTGAATGTAATTAAAGGATAATTAATCAAGGAAGATTGATTAAGGAAAATCATTAGAGATGATTTATTTATTTGAAATAAATAAATGAAGAAGGTTTTAAGTAATTCAATTGATTAAAAGATAATCAATTCTGTTTTGGATGTTTGATTAATATGGATTGATTGATTAATATTGGTTAATTGATTGATATTGGATGATCAATATTTGGAGATTGATACTGTATGATTGGTTGATATTGGATGTTTGAAATTGGATTGATACTGGATGATTGGGATATATATGTTTTGTGATATGCTTCTTTATGAAGATGAATATTGATATGAATTATCTCTTGTGATAATATGATTCATGTACCTGTTTACATATCATCCTGAATATAAGTTTAATTGTTTAAAACCCTTAAGTACAACTTGGACATTAAAATGGCGTTTGGTTTCGGTGAGACCGGGATCGGGTTTCCACATTTGGAATCCGAAAACCACACTATTTCCAATTAAACGTTAGGTCGTGAATCCAAGTGGAGCAAGTGAAGACTCGAGGTGTAAGGGCTATACGTCAGTATAACTCTATGGGTGATCCCGTAATGAGTTGACGGAATAGTTCTTATAGATTCGAGAGGGTGAATCAAAGTTCAAGGGCTATGGTCGTTGACTCTGAGGGTGATTCCAAAACGAGTGCAACGAGATAGTGCCTTCGGTTTCGTTCGAACCCGGAATGAACTTGTATGGATTGAATGCTTTCAGCACATCGTCAGGTGGACGATGAGCATTCTAAGATAAAGGTGTTCTATAAAGGTAATCGTAACCTCAAGCCTCATCAACCGGGAATGGCTAAAACAGGGGAGGTGCAGTAAGGCTTCGTGGGTAGCTCCCACTGGAGAGCAAGATTTTCCCCTGTCTAGAAGTCCCTTTTTATTCGGCTGTGTGGGCAGCTGGGTCGCGGCCAACTGCGGGGTTGCCTTGTTCGGGACTGTCCAGTAAGGGATGGTTCCGGCCTTGTGTTGCAGGGGAGTGGGAGTACTCCTCGGTACGTTGATCTAGGCCACATACTGTGACGGGCGGTACCCCAGTAGCCCTGCCATTGATGGAAACCCATTTTCCCTACGAGACCCTACGGTTTTGATTGTATTACCCACTTTTGTGGCTAGAAGCTGGAATTTAATCATGTAACAATTTCGGCTATTTCTTATTTATTTGAAAACCCTAGACACTATTATAATATCACTGGATTTCCTATCAAATGTTTTGGTTAGCGTAAGGTAAAAACTTTTCCATGTTTATGTGTGGGAAGTCTTACATGATACCTTTTTTTTTCAAAAGGTTTTCTAAAGTTAAGCAATTTTAACCCGTTTACTCACACCAGACCCCTGTCTGACCCGAGTGTTTATTTTCTGTTTTATTAAACTCTTGGGTACTCATATTATATATGAGTAGTCAAGTGATTCAGGTTATCTCTTGACGAATTCTGGAGGAGCTTTGGAGCAGGAGGCTTCAGCGTGTAGATATATGGTTAGAGTTTTCGCTGTGTTGTTGTCTGTATGATGTCTTGTATTGTATTAGACAGAAATGTTATAACTTCTAACTTGAGATGTATAGTGTGTACTCTGATGTAATGAGATATTATGTAATATTTTATGAAATATATTATATTTTATTCGTTCCGCTGTGAGTTCTCTGATGTTGTTTGTGTTCTTCTTTCACTTTCTTTTCTTCTTCTATCCCTTTCTTTCTTCAAGATGGTGCGATTTTCTGGGAGTAGAAAGTCGGGTCGTCTCAGAGGATCTTATTGAGATAGTGATAGAGAATCAAACCAGAAATGATGTAGTTAGATTCAACATTTATTTCGACAGAGTAATGGTAAGAATATGCATATAGAAATGTGGAAGAAGAAGAGTAGTGAAAAACCAAAAAATCTGTATAAAAATTCATTGAAACCAACCCCTATTTATAGAAGAACAACAGCCATGTCCATTCATGAAGAGTCATGAGGAATAGACACTTCGTTTGAAATTTAAATTTTGAACTTAATTGACACTATGTCGACATGGGGTACTTGGGCATGTCGACATCCCAAAGGAATTTTTGATGTTTTGTTTTTCTTTGAAAATAACTTTTATCTTATTTTAAAACTATTTTAAACTTTTATAAATATACTTAAATATAGTTGAAATACTTAAATAAATATATAGAATAATATTTTGGTATATATAAAATTTTACTATAATTTTATATTTGAATCTAAATATATAAATATTAAAAAATTAAATATACTTTTATTTTAGAAGATAGTTTAAAACCAAGATAATTTGATTTTGAAATTCAAGATTATTTTGAGGCTAAAAGTATTTGAAATCAGGATAGATGTTTTTGATTCTTTTAAAAGGAAGGTTTTGAAATCATTTTGAAAACAAGATATAATTTTGAAAAATCATTTTGAATAAAAAGTTAGTGGATACAAAACAATATTCCACTAGATTTTTCATAGGTTCCATCCTACTTAGGGTTCCATCGCTTTAACAGGCTCGAAGTGGATTCCATTCCACGAATAAATTATATTTTAAAATGTCAGTGCTTTTCTAGGAATTTTAACAAAATTTATAATTAAAAAATAAATTACTTGAACTCTTGAACTCTTGATAATGTTGATACTCATGAGTCTTCAATCTTGATGTCTTGAATCTCTATACTGTACAGTCTTCATTCTTGATAGCTGCATGGTTAAATCCTGCATATACATATATATCTAAACTTATACTGTTAGTATTTATATTTTATAATCTATTCTAAGGTTGTTGTCATCAAAACCATCATCTCACGGACTAACAATCTCCCCCTTTTTGATGATGAAAACCTTTGTTTATAAAATATTACTTCTATCCTAATAACTCCCCCTTAATCTATGCCTAACTACCCTATTGTATAATACTCATTCTTGGTAATCTTGATACTCACGAGTCTTCAATCTTGATGTCTTGAATCTCTATATTGTACAGTCTTCATTCTTGGTACCTGCATGGTTAACTCCTGCATATACATATATATCTAAACTTATTCTATTAGTATTTATATTTTATAATCTATTCTAAGGTTGTTATCATCAAAACCATCATCTCACGGACTAACAATCTCCCTGTTTTTGATGATGAAAACCTTTGTTTATAAAATATTACTTCTATCCTAATAACTCCCCCTTAATCTATGCATAACTACTCTATTTTATATTTCTCCCCCTTTGTCATCAACAAAAACCATCTCCAAACTTATTTAACTCCCCCTCATTCTTGGACTAAAATACCTGCATTAATAAACTATGCAATGGAGTATATAATAGATATACATATAGTTTAAACTGACAGACTTGATAATCAAACAATGATCAAATGTATATTTATATATGTTTTGTACAATCATCAATCTACACTAAATATCAATCCATATCAAACCAAATTAAAGTAAATGAAATCAAATCAACCAAAGCAAACAAAGCAATAAAATCAAACGTTACGAGGAACTTCCACCCATCCTTCTTCTCCAAAAATAGGGTCTGCTTTAATAGCATCCCAATTTTCATTGTCATCGGTGAGAGAGACTGGAGGATGTGCCTCGTTATCATCCTTGTGCAGGGAGGAAATCATCCATCGTATTGCATCGAAATGCCTTTCTTGCTCCTTGATCATCTGCATTTGACTCAATTCTAAGTGTGGCTGGTTACGAAGAATGAACGAGAGAATATTCTTGAACGAATTAAGAGTTTCTTCAAGATTTTCAAATAAATTATGAATTGGATTAGCCATATTTGGATTTGTGAGAAGAATGAGAGATAGAGTAGATAAGAAATAATATTCAGTGATGAATTCTGGAAGAGATAGGTATTTATAGGTGTAGAAATTCGTTTGAAATGAATAGACATATGGTAGTTATTCAAATTTCAAATTCAAAATGAAGTGTCATTTTGACCAGTACATGTCGACATGGCCATAGGGGGTATGTCGACATGGGACAGTGAATTTTTGTGACTTATTTTCATTTTGTGAATAATTGTGTCTGTATATATTTATATAATATACTAACATTTATTCTGGAGATAAGATAGGCTAGATAACAAAAAAGAAATTCCATTTCATTTCATACTAAGATGATTCTAATCATAAAGAACTACATGAACATTCAAATCAAAATAAACTAAAATAAATACAACGAGATACGAAAAGATAGAACTGGTTAGAGGATGATGACGATGAAGATAATCCATGCTTCTTGCTGACTTTGGAAATAAATTTATTCATCTTGGATGAAATTTTGTCCAACTTCTCACTAACGGATCGTTTAAGAATCTTTTGATTCTCAACAATAGTCTTTTGGTTTTTGAGAAGGGTTTTGTTGGATGGATTAGGAGGATAGTCGATGCTTTCCAAAGAAGTTTCACCTTCTTCTTCTTCAATTTCCATTTCATCCCCTTCTTCTTCTTCCTCTTCCTCTTCTTCCATCTCCTCATGAGCCAAAAGCTCTTCCTTTTCGGCAAGAGTCTCATAAGGTTGAAAAATAAATGGAATTTTCATAAGCGAAATGTTGAAATGATTGAAAACTTTTCTAAAAAAAATTCTTCTCCTTTGAAATCCACTCCAAAATAGGTAAAAATCCGAGTGAGATAAATTCTATGATACAAAGTATTCTCACCCATTTCAAGATTTTTGGGACGAAGTTCATCCAAAATAACTTGCGCCTAATTAATTTCATAATTTCCAAAAATAGCAAAAAGTGCTTTGCAAACTTTTGAAGTAGGATTATTAAAATTCCCCGATCTTAAGGTCAAAGTATGTTGCAAAAGAAGATTGACAATTCTAGCTTTTGGTTGAAAATTTTGATTTTTGAATTCAAAATTATCATTCCCTTCGAAAATGTGATGAAATGTCTCACGATCATTTTTATCAACTTTAAAATTAGAAAGATCCACTCCCGTACTCTTGCAATTGAGAATGGTACCCAAAAGATCACAATTCGAAACAATTCTAGTGCCTTTGACACTACTCCAAATTTCATCCTTATTTCCATTATAAAATCCACAGTTTAAATTTGCATAGAAAATTTTGACGAGGTTTGGATAGCACACAAAATCGTTTTGAGAAGCATCAACAAGACTAAGAATTTGATTGTTTACAAAAAGAGAATCAATTTCATAAGAAGAAAAATCTTGAAAGATAGCAAACTTTCCGAGATGGACTTTTGCATAGTTAGCATAATTGATAAGCATTGCCTTCGGATCATTGAAGAGTTGCTCTTTTATCTTTCTGGAAATTCTCATGGTGGAGGGGTTGCTTGAAGAAGCCATTAAAGTAGAGAGTAGAAAGCTTGAAGTTTTGAAGAGAGAGTTTGAATTTGAAAATGAGAGTGAAAAGAGATGATAAAAAATAGTGAATAAATAGATTCTCAAAGGACATGTTCTCTGGTCAAAAGATGTCTTTTTAGAGAATTGAATGAAGTGAAAATATGGAAGGAAATTCAACCATTTGAATTCAAATTTTGGTACCCATGTCGACATCATGGTAGGGACTATGTCGACATGTGCCTATGTATTTCTATGATTTATTTTCCTTAAGTACTCTAATATATATATATATATACACACACACTTATTATTTTTAATGTTTATATATCTGGAATATTATTAGAATTATAGTATTTTCTATAAAATATTATTTAAAAAATAATAATAAAAGTAATAATAAAAATAATAAAATAATAGTAAAAAATTTAAAATTCAAATAACACACCAATTCAAAATCAATCAATCTAGCAATCAAACACCTAATTCTAAGAATGCAATTTCAACCAATTATATTGTAAATGTGTACCTTTTTCTAAGTCCGTTTCTCTGATTTCGTCGGAATCATGAACTGTCGTGAAACACAAATTTGAATTATCCGTCTTTTGATCATCATCGCTTGAGGACGAGTCTGAGTCATCTAGAGTGGCAGTAATGCACGCTTCCGTTTCTTTACTGAATCGTTGTTTATAGGAGGATTTTGCCTATCTGGATACGGACAGTCTCTTTTGATATGCCCTGGTTCATCACAGTTGAAACATTTGACATTGTTTGGCACTACATTCTGATTTTCAGAGTTCTTATAGTTGTTTATCTTGAGATTACTCATCTTTTTGTATTTCAGAAATTTCCAAAAATTCCTGGTTATAAAGGCTATCTCTTCATCACTATCGCTGTTTGAGTCTGATCCATTAGTTAATGCATTAAATGCCATTGATTTCTTTTTAGATGCTTTGCTTTCTCTTCTCCCGATCATCTGAACTTCAAAAGACATTAGATTTCCAATTAATTCTTCTATCTTTAAAGTACTGATGTCATTTGCCTCTTCGATCGCTAGTGTCTTTTGATCCCATTCTGGAGTAAGAGAATTTAGAATTTTTCTAACTTGATCTTCTTTTGAAAATTCCTTTCCCAAGGATATCAAAGAATGCACAATATCCTGAAATCTACTATACATATCGGAAATAGACTCATTAGAATTCATTTTAAATAATTGAAACTGATTTGTGAGCATGGAAATTTTGGTCTGTTTAACTTTGCTTGTTCCTTCGTGAGTCATTTGCAAAGTTTTCTAGATTTCATATGCAGACTTACAAACTGACACTCTACTAAATTCATTTCTACCAAGTGAACAAAACAAAATATTCACTGCTTTAAAATTATTTTGTGCAACAGTCTTTTGCTCAGCGCTCCACTGTACAAAATCAGTTGTGGGTTCAAAATATTCAGTTTGTGTGATATTCCAAGTATCTAGTCCTACAGACTGTAAATATATTTTCATCCTACATGCCCAATATGCATAGTTACTGCCATTAAAAAGTGGTGGTCTGATAGTAGACTGACCTTCTACAAATGAACTAGTGACATGTATACTAGTGTTAGCAACAATACCAGTGTTGGTAGCCATTTTGAAAAAAAATTTCCAAAGTCATATTATGAAACTTTGAAAACCTTGCTCTGATACCAAATGTGAGAAACGCGGATTACGGATCTTAAGGCTAGGATTAACACTAGAGGGGGTGAATAGTGTTTTAGAGAATCGTTATTTTTTTGAGATTTTGTTAATTTAAAAACAAATGTATACAGTATTCATACACAGATATGATCAAAGAATCGAACACAGATGCAAATATAAAGTAAAAGCAGTGAATGAAAGAACACATTGGATTTTATACTGGTTCGGAGTTACCCTACATCTAGTCCCGCACACAAGTACTAATTTCCTTTTAAAAACCAATCTTTACAATTACACCCTCAATTTCAAGGCAACAAGGTACACCCTCCAGAATCACAATCCTTTGGGTAGATATACTTGATTCCCCGGGCAACATGTTCTCCCAATTGATTTCCCACGGCTACAATCACACCTTATCTCGCTTGATTGATTTCCAGGGATACAATCACACCTTTTCTCTCTAAGTTGATTGCAAAAAGCCTATAACTCTGAATAGCACTGAGGATCTTATTTAAATAGTGATAGAGAATCAAACAAGAAATGATCTAGTTAGATTCAATGTTGATTTCGGCAGAGTAATGGTAAGAATATGTATATAGAAATGTGGAAGAAGAAGAGTAGTGAAAAACTAGAAAATCTATATAAAAATTCGTTGAAACCAACCCCTATTTATAGAAGAACAACAGCCATGTTATTCGTGAAGAGTTATGACAAATAGACGCTTCTTTTGAAATTTAAATTTTGAACTTAACTGACACTATGTCGACATTGGGTACTTGGGCATGTCGACATCCCAAAAGAATTTTTGATGTTTTGTTTTTCTTTGAAAATAACTTTTATCTTATTTTAAAACTATGTTAAACTTTTATAAATATACTTAAATATAGTTGAAATACTTAAATAAATATATAGAATAATATTTTAGTATATATAAAATTTTACTATAATTTTATATTTAAATCTAAATATATAAATATTAAAAAATTAAATATAATTTTATTTTAAAAGATAGTTTAAAACCAAGGATAATTTGATTTTGAAATTCAAGATTATTTTGAGGCTAAAAGTATTTAAAATCAGGATAGATGTTTTTGATTCTTTTAAAAGGAAGATTTTGAAATCATTTGAAAACAAGATATAATTTTGAAAAATCATTTTGAATAAAAAGTTAGCGGATACAAAACAATGTTCCATTAGATTTTTCGTAGGTTCTATCCTACTTAGGGTTCCATCCCTTTAATAGGCTCGAAGTGGATTTTATTCCACGAATAAATTGGATTTTAAGATGCCGGTGCTTTTCTAGGAGTTTAAAAAAAAATTCTAATTAAAAAATAAATTAATTGAACTCTGGATAATCTTGATACTCATGAGTCTTCAATCTTGATGTCTTGAATCTCTATACTGTATATTCTTCATTCTTGGCACCTGCATGGTTAAATTCTGCATATACATATACATCTAAACTTATACTGTTAGTATTTATATTTTATAATCTATTCTAAGGTTGTTGTCATCAAAACCATCATCTTACGGTCTAACAATTTAATCAACTTAAACCTTAATTAAATCTTAATTAACCCTAATTAAATCAAGATTAAAACATAACTAAATTCTAACTAGTCTTACTGAACTTGATTAAGTAATAATTAACTTCCTAATGCAACTTGGTTAAGGTTAAATCAAATTGTTTAAAAGTTATACCCTGATTAATCAAATAATAATTAAATAATCCACTAATTACTTAATAATTAATTAACCATTAATCTTAATTAAATAATTATCAATCACTTAATTACTTCTTAATCATATAAAACATTAATTAAAACTTTATTAATTAATTAACAGTCATTAACTTAACTGAAGTGATGATTAAACTTTAATCACCATCTTAATCACCAATTAAGTGCCAATTACCTTTTAATTAACTAAGTAACTAATTAATTATATTACAACTTAATTACTTTTTAATATTACTAATTAAGTTTGGAAAACTTTGTAAACTAATTTCAAAATAAAAGAAATTTGAAATAGAAATTCAAACCTTCGCCGAACTGAATACATAGCGACTGTCGCTATGAGTGCAGTTTGCTCTAACCTACCTTTAAGCGAAGCCACTTTAATAAAACCATACTATTTAATGATTAAAACATACCTTAATAAATTTTCACACTTTAAAACCAATTACGCAAACTTTAACCACAATCTAAACTTTAAACTCTTGAAACGAGTTTAATTTCAAATCCGTCGTGACTACATACAAAGTTTCCACTTTGTTTTCAACCCATCATGACTATGGTCAAGTTCATCATCAACCCTTTATATTCACACATCATATTCATATAACAAATTGTATACATATAGCAATATATATACAGTTACCAACTTTGCAATAACACATCAATTCGAGTGCTAAAATAACCCATAAATTTGCGCTTATCATCACATTCAAGCATACCAAGATCCAACATATATATAAAATGCATATATCCAAGGATCAACACAACATATAAAGGAAAGTTCTTTCCAAAAGATTAGGAATTTACTCACTAAAAGCTATCCAAACTCTCGTTAAATTAGAGTATGACATAGAACTTTCATTTCTAAGCATCAAGATGAAGTCCTGAACCCTGAATGCAATAGTTAGGCTCAACCTTGAAGGGAAGAGGAAGGGTGACTTGTTTTGGCAAGGTGGAGTGACTTCGGATAAACATCGAATTCTCAATGATAAACCCGAAAAAAAGTCATTTTGCAACTGATTTTTGTGCTACATACTCATGAAATTTCGAAAAGCACTCCAAGAGAAAGTTATTGGAATTTCTTTTCTCTATCATTTCTTTAAAATAATAACTCATTTTTGATTTTATTTTAAGAAGTAATGATAAAAGAAGATGGGTAATTTTCGGATTCGAAACTCTGGGTGAAAAATTGCTTTGCAAAGATTTGGTATTTTGATATAGCTATGATAGAAATTTGAAAAAGTAGTCAACTAGAATGTTGTAGCCATTAAAATTTTACATGGTTTCAATATAAGAAAAACTCCATTTGAGTTAGAAATGAGGAATAAAAGGTTGGTGGAAAGAGGAGAAAAATGGAGAAACATATGGGGTATTTATTCACACCTAATCACTTTATCAAGTCACATCACAAATCTTTTATTATATATATATATATATGTATGTATGTATGTATGTATGTATGTATGTATATTTAGTCACAACACTCTTTTATATATATAATTACGTTTAGTCACATCATATAATTATTATTTTTAGTCACATCACTTTCTTTATATACATATACGTACGTACGTATGTATGTATATAATTATTATGTTTAGTCGCATCACTTTTATATATATATATATATATTTGTTTAATTATTTATTAACTAAGACGTGACAAGAGATAATTATGGTTAATGATTACAAATCTAAGATGTGACAATACTCTATATATATATATATATATATATATATAAAATGTTTATTATTTTTAAAAACTATGTCATGTCACATCACTTACTAATCCTAATTAACTTAAAATAATTTATTTATAAGCATATTATTATCTAGTTAATTAACTCTTATATATATGTACATATAGTACACAAAGATGAACAACATTCTTGACAACTATCTGGTGCTGAAAGGTCGAAATTTCGAAAAATGATTTTTGGTCACATTTTCTGTTTTTCTATGAACTATTTAATTTGTTAAATAAATTTTGAAAATGATTTTACCATCATTATTAACTAATTAAAATGAGTTTATTTGCATTGTAAAACCTATATATTGAATATTTAAAATTGACTAAATATTCACTAATCAAAGCAGTTCGGGTCGTTACAATAAACATTATATAAAACCTGACTTGTGTTTATTATTACTTCATAACTTAGGTTCATTTTAATTCATTAATTCACTTCATTCGTTCATTTCATTAATCTATACCATTAACTTTACTTAAGTAAATTTTATTTTATAACTCAAATTCATATTAATAATGTAACGGTCCAGAATTTTGGCTATTTGAAATTGGGATATTTGATTGATTTTAAATATTTTAAAAGTTAAATTTATAGATTTAATAACTTGAATTTCAAATATAATGATTTATTGGGTAGTTTAATTGTGGAATTTAATAATTGAAATTTGGTTAAATAGGGGAATCTTGAGTTTTAAGCTTGATAAAAATAATTTCAAAGGCTTATTAAATTCTATTTATAAGAATGAAGGTAAATAAATTTTAAATTTGGATTTAAAAGTGATTTAGTCGATTTTAAAAATAACTCGTTTAAATCAACATATAAAAATAGCTTTCTGGGGCATGGCCTCGAAATTCGACGAAACCAGTTTCATTAAATCCATAATAGTGTATTATTATCGGATTTCAAACTTCGTAGCATTTGGAGTTACCATTTGGTCGTATGGGATAGAAACGCGTTGAATTTAAAATCGAAAATTTAATATTCTAATTAGGTTCAAAAATCTATCTTCTTCATACGATCGAATTAGATTTTGAAATTTGTTCCATTGCGTTCGAAATAAGGGTATAACATTATGAACGTCTGGCGGCACGTTTTAATCGGGGTTGTTAAGAATAAACATCTAGATATTTTGGAAATTTTAAATATATATATATATATACATATATATATATATATATATATATATTATCATCATTCACATCAGCTTTCATTTCTAACCATCAGCCATCTTATTTTCAATTCTAGCCCATTCTACAGCCACCCTACCTGGTCTACCACCTCGTTCCTTTTAAAACAAACTTCTCCTTTCTTTATTTTAAAATCGAGCACGGTATAGTGAGAAAAAAATAAAATCAACTTCAAAAAAATTATTATCTTCAAATTTACTCAACAAGAAAATCTTGAACCACCTTTAAAAATCAAGTTTTGATTAAACCTTCAATCTGGCCGAAGATGGAGAGGTGCGGCACTTGTTCTTGGAGATGACAGTTTGGTCGATTGGCAGTTTTAGCCAAGGTTCCTTTTTTATCAGGCTATGGCTATCGATTGTTGAAATCGAAGTGATGATTGGATTTAGATTGTCGAGGAACTTCAGAGGAACGATTTTTGGGGAGCTCAACGTGGAGACGGGTCATGCGATAGGATGGCGAGTTTGTGCTCATGTCAGGTCGTGTTTCGATAGAGGGTTTCGACTATGGGTTTTTGGGGATGGTCGAGTCGAGCGAGGTGAGCGGGAAACGATGGCAAGGTCGAAATTTGAAATCACTAAGAGATGCTCTGTGTCACTCTAATTAGTGCATACTATTTTAGGTTCCTTCATTCTCATGCATAGGCAATAGGAAGGGGAAGAAGAAGCAATGTTAGATGGGCCAGGCGGGGTTTGTATTGTGTGGGTCGAATTCGAACATAACCTTTTGCATTGCGTTCGTAATAATGTATTCTATGAATAGGAACTGGATTGGGACAATTTAGAGCTTCTAAATTTTTTAGCTAAATTTGAATGCCATTCGAATTTAGTCGAAACCAAAACGCGGAAGCGACATCAGAAAATAAAAAGGCGAGTGTTTTTAACGGTCACGACGTACTATAATATTTTTATGTCCGTTAGAATTGAATCGTGAAGTTATCTAATTTTATTGACTATATTTGAAAATGAAACTGACATATGAATTGACTGTAGGTGTTAAAATTGATAGTTAAATTTGAAACTGGAATTTAATTGCCTGTAAAATACTGATATAATAACTATGAAATTATTGTGAATTATATTGACTGTTTGGATGATTGATTGCAATGGATCCTATTGGTTGATAATTTGGATGTTTTGGATGTTTATTTATTTTGATATATCCTGCCATCATCCTGTATATTATTTACAGATATAAAACTGCAAATCGAATTATTTTGAATAAATTAAGAAATATGTTGAAATGATATATACCTATGACATTTATTTTGGATTAAAGTGATACATATCCATTCTTGAATTAAATTGAAATAACCGATTCACTTAGCCATAGGATAGAAAATTATATACGGATACCGGATCAGTTAAATTAAATGATTTCAGAATGTTTATTTGAAATTATTTAAATGATTTGATTTAAGAATCAAATTTAGGGAAATCGAATTTATTATCGAAATTGTGCTGAAATGTTCAAATCAGAATTTGTTAAATGAAATTGTTTAAAAATCAAATTTGAGATTTTGAAGTTATAATTGAAATATGATTTGAGTCTCGAAAATTAATCGTTTAAAAGATTTGGATTTTATTAGAACCTTGAAATATTGCTAAGTAAACGTAATTTAAACCGATATTCCAAAAATTGAGCTCGAAGTTGAATTATTTTAAAGGTTTGAATTTTAAATTGAATATTGAAGTTAATTGGATTTAATAGTTTTGAATCGATATTTTAAAAATCGAACTAAAAATTGATATAAATCGAAATGGTTTTAATTTTGGGTTTGAAATTAATTTGGAATTGAAATTTAAATTAATTTGGAATCATAGTAAAATTCGACTTGAAATCGGAATTGAATCGATTAAATCGAAATGGAAATTGGAATTGATTTCAATTGGGAAATTTGAAACTGAATCAGTTTGACTTTGAAACTATTTTCAAATGAATTATTTAATATAAAAGGTTTAAAATCTATACTCCTTAAATATTTAAATTATTTTGACTTTCCAAACTATTTTACTATATTAACCATTTTTAATACTCAAGCCATTTTCTATTAAACTATTTTAACTATTTAACTATTTTAACTATTTAAATATTTTAAAACTATTTAACCTATTTTCTAAAAATTCAAACTGGTCAAAGGCTGGAAGGTTTAGATTTAAATACGAATTAGGTTAAATTGAAGTTATAACCCAAATGAAAATTCGAAGCAATTTTGAATTGGAACCGAAATCGAGATATTAAGACGAACATGATTTTGAATTGAAATAGTATATTTTGAGTATATATGATGATTTCGAAATGAATTTGAATTTGAAGCAAATATGATATTTTGATACCAAATATGAATTGTTTTCAAATGTAAAAGAACCAACCGGTGTGTAAAATGACGTTTGGTTGTTAAAAAGACCGGGGCCACTTATTGGCATACTCTCTATCAATATTGGAATCACTTTAACAACCGTGTACGCGAATGAGACTCCAGAATGAAGTGGTTAGATTTGGCGTTATTTGCTAGACTTGAAGAAAGAGAAAGATGATGGATTGGCCTTACACTTGTGTCAATTTGAAATGACTAAAACAGGACCCTTACTTGCCAATGAGGTTAGCTACCTCTAGCGGACATACTTATTCATATTACCATCATTTGCATTGTGATTGATTGGTGTGCAACCTCTGATTTTGAGAGTGTTGGACGCGGTGAGCCGTTAGGGGTTACCACCAGTTGGGAAGGGTAAACTGGTAGCATCCTACCTTGGGCATTGTCTCACGTGCATTGTCATACTTTTATTCTTATTCGAGACCACTACGATTTTGGTTTAGTGTTGTTATATCACGGCGCATCCCTATCCATCGAAGGTTTACTGGTGGTTTATATGCAAACTGTATGACAATGCTTAAAAACGCGTTAAGGGAGATCGATGTAAAGCCTTAACACTAAGAAAAATATTTATTTTACTGATTAGACATTAATGTATAGCATATTCTACTATATATAAATATTTTGACGGATCCTTAAGAGACGGAAAATCCCATAACATTTCTTGAGTTATTGCACGCACATTATATACTTGATAGGAGAAGTGAAACCCCGTAAACATCTCTGATGCCATGGCACTCATGTCATACGCGATATCGATTTGACTCACAAAAGAATATTTTAGTCCTGACTCAAGTGTTTTGTCTTTTCATTATGCTTTGGTCAGTCCTGAGTTTTTTCCAACGCATTGAAGATTATTCTCTGGAGGACGAAGATGAAAATTTGGTATATTATTACTATTAGTATTTCTGCATCATGTTGTCTGTTGCATTGATTTTATTCATCCATGTTGTATATATAACTCTGATAAATATTGTATAAATTATAATCAAATGTATAATATAAACAGCTTCGTGAACTATTTATTTGATTATTAAATTTTATCGTTCCGTTGCGAGATTCTATGTTTATTTTATTCTTCTTTCCTTATTTTTCTTAATTAACCCCATTTATTATCTATATTTCGGATTGTTTAAGTTGGACATGTGTAGATTATTGTCAATTTACACCTTCCGAAATATGGGTCGTCACGAATAAATTTTTCTTTTTATCACAATCAATTTCATTCAACTTGACTCGAGTAAAATTTCACTTCATAATTCAAATTTCAACTTTCTTATTTCATTAATCATTTTTTAATTTTATAATCATTTCATATAGATGTATCTTCTTTTACACAATATTATTTAAATTATAATTATCTTAGAAAGCTACAACTAAATCTTAAAACATCCTTTACGAATTTATTTATTTTATTTTACAAACAATTAACAAAGATATGATTTAATTTATTATTTGTTTACCTTCTCTTAAGTTCATATCTGAATAGTATTTCTTTTAACTACTCAAATTATTCATTTAACATTCCTCAAAACATTAACTAAGTATATAACATTTTTTATAACAACTTAATTTAATTTTATAAACATTTCTTTAAACATGATTTCAATTTGAAACATTTTATTACTTAAATTCAAACTTGTATAATATTCTATTACATAATCATATTTAATATTTCAACCTTCTAAACATTTCTGGTAAGTTTTATATATGTTTTTAGAATGCACCTGAGTGTTATACAAATTTGTCTATTCATTTTAGTTAACAAGAATGTTCAGTAATTTACACAGGTATAAATTTTCATTATCTTGAAATTTAAGAGTTAAAATTTAACTTCACATATTTCATCTAAACACTTAGTTTCAATTTCTTATTTCTTATTTTAGAAGTTTTCGACTATTCAAAAAAATTCACTTTATTCCTACAACTGAAAATCATTAATTAACAGGAACTTAAGAATTCAAATACTGGGTTCATTTCAAATCATTTTGAAATAATATATGTACTCATATCTTTTATATATATCAAATCATATTTAGAAATTTTAAATCAAAATATGTTTATTAAATCAAATGTGTAACAAAGCTACCAAGTGGCCTCCCTACTTTGAGACTCAAAAATGAATGTCGAGGATGCGGTCGTCGTCACCGAAATTATTTTCGAAACGACAAAAAAGAGGAATACAGAATTTATTTCCTTTTAATTCCTTTTTGAAAACAACTTCTATTTGTAAATACTTTTAATAGTACTAATTATTATATCACAATCTTAGAAAAAAATTTCAAAAGCACCGGATTTAAGTTCTCAAATTCTCAACTTTTAAATCATTTCTATTTATAAGCTATATTATAAATATACTTATACAACTTCATTACCTTATTATGAAAACATTTCGTTAATTTACATCTTTGTTATTGCAAACAAATCTTATTGTAATTAGATTTCAATTCAATTTAATTATCAAACGCTTCATGAAATAGAGCTCACAAAGTATTCGTTTTAGTTTAATTCAACTAATAATCGATGATAACTAAATATTATCATATCCTAACAAACAATATTTATTAATAATCATACAGTTTTATGAGAATTATCATCAAATACTTATACATCTTTTATATATATATATATATATATATATATATATATATATATATATATATATATATATAAAATAATTACCAACAAATTAATAAATAAAATGATTCGTTGAAAATGGAAGTCGTTGTCGTTGCCTGCATCTTCTAGGCGATTACTTCTCAACGCTCTGGTTTCTTCTCCAATCGTTCTCCTCCATGCTGGCAGCCAATGCCACGTCGTGGGAAGCCCGCACCTTGTCTTCCCTTCGCTCGAAGACCAGATCTGGAAAATGTTTTTCGCCATCCAACCCAGATCTGGTTGTCCATCGGCCAATCTCTTCAAATGTTCCTCTGCCTTCCAATGAGTCTATGGCTTCTCGTCCATTTATGGGTCTCGGCCTTCAGGTTGAGCTTGATTCGGACACGTCCTTTCTGATGCCTGTCTCAATTCTGTTGCATCATCTCATGAATGAAACTGCACTGCCGATCTCAGGTATAACCCATCCTGAATTGAACTCTCCTTTGTCGCCATTGCTTGGTGCTGCGGGCAGTAGTGAAAATAGGCAATGGACAGAGGTTGTCCCAACTCGTGAATTGATTGATGGTAGTGCCGATCTAAATTGGCTTGGTGATAATGTTGCTTCTCTGATTGCCGGTTCAAATGCTTTTAAGACAGTAGTGTTGCCTGTTGGTGCTGCCGGTATAATTGGTAGAAAATGCCCATTACATGCTTGTGGAAATGCCGGTGAAAAGGCTGAGCCAATTGGCAGGTCTGCACTTGATCCTGCCCTTGAAACTACTTCACTTCAGCCGCCTAAATGGTCTTCCCTATTCACAAAGTTTCCCAACAACGCATGTGTTCATACCCCAAGAATTTTTAATAATGTTGAGGTAGAAGGAGCAATGGTTCCTCCTACCGAAGTGATACAAGCAGGTTCAGACTTTTGGAAGGACTACTTCGTAGGATTTTTCTTGGATTCCATGTCTGACTATCAACTTGTTAAGGCGAGATGTAACCAGGTATGGAACTCCAGAGGAAGTCTTAGTGTGCACTTTGATAATGCTATGTATTTTTTCAAGTTCAATCATTCTTATGAGAGGCATCGTATCCTTGAATCCGGTATTGACTGGCTAGCTGTCCTTGTTGGCAAGGTGATTTGTTACATTGCGAACACATTGGAATGGAAGAGGCTAGTATATGTTAAGCTTTGACTGAGATAACGCCTACCAAGCCTTTACCATCCTCTCTTCGCGTTCATCTTCCTGATGGTCATGAAGCAAAGAATCTTGTTCGTTACAGCTGGAAACCGGACATTTGTATGACTTGTCGGTCCTTTGGGCATTCCACTGACACATGTTCGTGACAGAACACTGTTGCTCCTGCTCCCTTGTCCTTGCGGATTTCGTTGCCTAGACCGCCTATTAAGAAGTGGGTTTCGAAGGCTGTGCCGGTTATTCCTACCCTTCCTTCCGATGTCATCATTCTAGATGATCCTCCTGTCTTACCTCCCCTGCTATTGACCTGGTGGTGGATGTTCCTTCCGACCCTCCGAGATCTGGACCTTCCTCAGATGCTATTGTTTGGATCCTTGATGAGCGTGCTTGGCTTCACCAACCTTCGAACATGAGATATTCGCCCAAGCGTCGGACCTTTTATGATTTCATCAGTGACATTATCGGGAAAACGAGAAGTCTAGTTTACCATATTGATAGTGAGGGTCTTGCCCTCACTAGGGAGGGTGAGATTGGTGAGGTGAACAAGAGTAAGTTCTATGACGTTACTTGGAATAGGAAGTTTATCTACTCTCTTGCTTCTGTTGGATATGCACCTGACCAAGCTATACTTTTTTCTGGGTACGCTGATGTTGTTGGTCCTAAGTCGGATGATGGTAGTGCATGTCCTTCCTCCCTCTCTGGGGGTTAAGCTGGTTTCTTTTGTAGTAGTATAGGCATATTTACCTATCTCCTGTTCCTTTATTTGTCAATGGCTTATCCACTTAAATCAGTTACTCCTTGTATGTACAGATCATATGTTCTTTATTTATATATTGTGGCACAGCGTACTATAAAGCCGACTAGCTTTGCCGAAATATAATTTAGGTAAAAATATTTCATTTATCCGATTTTAAAACAATATTATGTTGACTTCCCTCGTTTAAGTGCTTAGAAACCACTATCAATAACATGGGGTCCTGCCCATCGAGCAGAATTCATAAACAACTCAACAGATAAGTAAACACAATATAAAACATTCTATAACACGAACAGGTACGCGTTCTCATATACACACACAAACACACACTCAAACAAACTCATTCTAGGGAATTACCACCCTATCGCTAATGAGTCAAACCCACAAAACTAAGATTATTGCTATACCAAAGCTCTGATTCCAACTGTGATGACCCACGTTTCGGAAGGCTTAAGTCGACAATAAACCACACATGTCCAACTCAAAACAATCCAAAACACGGATAATCAATGGGATTAATTAAGAAAAATAAGAACAGAAGAATACAAACATAGAATCTCACTACGAAATGACAAAATATAATAATCAAATAAACAGTTCATGAAGCTGTTTATATTATACATTTGATTATAATTTATACAACAGTTATCAGAGTTATACGTACAACAGAATAATAGAATAATGCGGCAGAACAACATGATGCGGGAATAATACTAGAAATAATATACCAAATCTTCGTCTTCATCCTCCAGAATTAATGATCTTCAATACACTGAAAACTCAGGGCTGACCGAGGCGTAATGAAAAGACAAAACACTCAAGTCAGGACTAAAATATCCTTATCGAGTCAAATCAATATCACGTATAAGTGTCGAAGATGTTTACGGGCTTTTACATCTGCTATCCAGTGTATAACGTGCGTGAAATAACTCAAGAGATGTTACGGGATTTCCCATCTTTTATGAATCCTTCAAAATATGTATATAGTAGAATATGCTATATATGTAATGTCTAATCGGTAAAATAAATATTTTTCTTAGCGTTAGGGCTTTACATTAACCCCCTTAACGCGTTTTTAAGCACTGTAGAACAGTTTGCATATAACGCCCCAGTAGCACGTCGGGGAATAAGGATGCACCATGATACGATAACACTAAACCAAACTTGTAGTGGTCTTATGCAAGGATAAAAGTATAATAAGGCACATGAGGCAATGCTCAAGGTATGATACTACCAGTTCGGGTCATAGGGCCGGTGGTAACACATCATAACCACGATCGTTCACCGCGTCCATCCATCCCATATCGAGTTAAAGGAAGGTCATCCTAGATCAAGGTGCACCAGTTGAAACCAACATCAAAAGTAATAGTATGGACCAAGTCCAAGAAAAAAAAATAAAAAAACGGATGTCTTCTGAGGGTAGCTAGCCCACTTGTCCCTGTCAACCCGTCCTGTTTTAGTCATTTCAAATTGGCACAAGTGTCGGGGTCTATCCATCATCGTTCTCTTTCTTCAAATTCAAAAAATGTACGCCAAATCCAACCACTTCAGTCTAGAGTCTCCTCCACGTACACAGTTGTTAAAGTGGTTCCAACATTGACAGAGAGTATGTCAATAAGAGGCCCCGACCTCTTTAACAACCAAACGTCATTTTACACACCGGTTGGTTCTTTTACATTCTGAAAACGATTCATACTTAATGTCAGAATATCATATTTACTTCAAAAATCTTTTCCACTTAAAAATATCTAATTCACTTCAAATATGCTATTTTTACTTCAATAATCATTTCGAATTTCAACTAAGGTTATAACTCATTTTAACCCAATTCGCATTTAAATCAATGACTTAAATATAAACATTCCAGCCTTGACCAGTTTGAATTTTTAGAAAATAGTTTGAATAGTTTTAAATAGTTTAAAAAGTTAAAAAAAAATTAATAGTTTATATATTAAAATAGATTATGTATTTAATGATTTGGAAATTTAAATAATTTGAAAATTTAGAAAAATGAATTTTAAAATAGTTTATATGAAAATATTTTATAGTGAAAAAATTTCAAATTCAAAACTCTTTCTTCCATTTCCAATAAATATGGACTTAGGTCCATATTTCAATCAAATTGATTCAATTTTGATTATTCCAATTCAAACAATCTTCAATCTCAAATCAATTCAAATCAACTCAATTTCGATTTCAACACAAATGAACTTCAATTCCGATTTAAATTCGAGTTAATTTTAATTATGATTTTTCACCGATTCGATTCAAATAGGTTAAGTTTCAATTCAATTCTCTATCTTAAACCATTTCAGTTTATATAAATTCCAAGTCCAATTCCAATTTACTGATTTAAATCACTTAAACCAAATTGAAACTTCAATATTCAATTTAAGTTTCAAATCTTTAAAATAATTCAATTTCATGCCAAATTTAGAAATATCCATTTATGTCACTTTTACTTAAATAAATTCGATGTTCAAGTAAAAGCTCAAACATCTAAAACAATTTCAATTTCCATAATTCAAGTCGTATGTCGATTTTACTTCACATTTCAAAATAAATTCTTAAAACAATTCATTTTAACCAATTTAAATTTCAACACTTCAAGACTCAAATTCGAAATTAATTCAATCTTTATAAATTCGATTTTTATTTCTTTAAATCAAAATCACTTAAATAGATTCAAATTCAATAATTTAAAACCATTTAATTTAACCAATCCGATGTTCATGTATAATTTTCAATCCTATGACCAAGTGATCAGTTATTTTAATTTAATTTCGGAGATGGATATATATCATTTCAATCTAAATCAAAGTGTTATAGGTATATGTCATTTCAACCTATTTCTTAATTTGTTCGAAATAATTCAAATAATAGTTTATACACTATTAAATAATATACAGGATGATAATAGGCTATATATAAAATAAATGAACATCCAATCATCCAAAATATCAACTAATAGCCATCCATCACAATCAACATTCAAATCACTCAATGTATCACAAAAGTCAACCAGTTGTCAATAATTGAGAATTTAACTAGCAGTTTAATTCCAATTTCAATTTGACTGTTAATTCAAAATTTCTAACATGTAAATTTCTATATCGATTTTCATGTCAGTTAAATTACCAAACAACAATCAATAAAATTAAATCACTTCAAGGTTTCAATTTACCTAACATAAAAAATATTTAAGTCTTCGTGCGCGGTTTAAAAAACTCACATTTATTTGAAACTGAAATTTTTTCCAGATTCAAATAATTTCCAATTCCACCTACCGCAGCCTTCGTCGATACGATCGCAACGTGACTCATTTCACTCTAATCGGACCTCGTACGTGAAAATGTGAATTAATTAGCATTTGAAATAAATTAAATTACTTAACTTAAATAAATTAAAATTTAAATCGAACCTATCTTCCTCTTTCCCGTTCCAGGCCCCACGCATCGACTCTCTTCCCAGGTCACGACTGTTTATTATTATTATTATTATTTTTACGAATCGCAAATGCCAGCAATCGTTACCACTTGAATCGTCGCACCGCGCACCGCCTTGTGCCGCTCCCCCACCACTGCCTCGTGCATGGACGAACACAAAACAAGAAACCCATTTGCCTCATTCAAAACTCGACACTGGCCGCCGTGTTCCTCCATAGGACGATTTGACCGTCCATCATCATCCACTCCTTCCCACGACCTCTTTGCCAGTTGGGACCCTCGGCTAATAACGCCTCTAATGGCTCCAACAAATGTAAGCCGCGGGATCTAGGGGTTACGCCAAGAAAAAATGCGGCTAGGCTTTTTTTAGTCTAATTTTGGGCAAATGAATGAGGCAATGGTCTTTAAATAGGCAAATATCTTATATTATTCAAGGCTGGAGATTTTCGAACTCCAAACGAAGCGTGCCGCATAGCGTTCTGTATATTATACCCCTATTCCAAACGCAATGAAACTAGTCTCGAGGTCTAAGTCGATCGTATGCAGAAGTTAGCTTTTCAAATCAAATTCTTTTAATTAAATACCTTTAGTTAATTTTTACGCGTTTCAAGCTCGCATGACCAAACGATAAGTCTGACCGCTATGAAACTTAAAATCCTTTAATAGCTCACTATTACGGATCCAACGAAACTCATTTCGTCAGAATCCGAGACAGTGCCCAAAAGGACTAATTTTTATACGTTAATAAAGGCAAGTAATTTCGAAAATCAATTTAATCACTTTTACATTCAATTTTAAAGGCAAACCATCTTCATTCTTGTGTAAATAAAATTTAAATCAAAATTTGACATCATTTTCATTCATATTAAATTCTCTATTATTTAAATAATTTCCAATATTAAATTTAAACAATTTAATTATCCAATAATCATTAAATTTCAAATGAATTTTAGTTATTACCGATTATTCTGTTTTCATCTAAATAATTCAACATTTATTATTCAATTCCAGCTATTTATTATAAACACATCCAATACATAGAATTTCATTTCAATACTTGTTACTGTTTAAATCTCCAAAATTAGTTATTTCAAAATGTTATTCAAGTGCACACTAAATAAACTACATTAATAAATCATTAAATTTTTATTTCTAACTATTATTGTTCAATAATTATATTAAATTTAATAAATAAAATTTTAATATTTCGGGTCGTTACACATATACCATTAGAATAGTAATGATGTCATACAACAGCAGTGAATGATATCGCATGAAGCTGACGCTCGTCGCTAATCAACACCGCTTATCTTCAGTGTTGCATCTCATCCATGTCACATCTCATCAATAGCGCGTCACTTTAATGCTGCATTTCAAGTAATGCCGCCTCTCTTCAAAGCTACCTATCCCCAATGCCGCATTTTATTGGTTTTATACTTCATCAACGAAGGCAATTTACTACGAAGCATGTCGCCGATATAATAATAGGCATCACATATCAATCGTTGCCGCATTTCATTAATATCGCATGTTACCATTATCGTACAACATCAAAATCATTCACTAGAGCAAATTCAAGAGGATTTAGTGTATTTCCCTTCATAAAGTTTCAAAGGCATTCATGTTGAAGCCCTCGCCAAGATAGCAATCAAAGTCCCATATCGCTAATTGGAGCAAGCCTACCTCCTTCCAACCACTATAAGATATATCCCCTCATGGAAAGGAGTTCTTAACCTCTTTCTCACTCTTATTACTTTTTCCAACCAGGATTTTCTCCAAGTTCTTTTCATTAAGAGCTCAAGAACAAACTAATGACATAAATGATAATGAGGAAGAAGATGACATATTTGTAAACAAGGACCCATGCAATTAGATAATTGCATATTTACACATTTTGTAATATGTTCATGATTGAATAAAGAACATGACTTGAGCTAGTAGCCCTAGTTGTTTGGTCTTGTCTATTTTATCTTTTGAACTTATGAACAGTATTTCAAACAATCTTGTGAATTATCATAAAACCAAAGAGTATTATTGAAATTTTTTCGAACATGCCTCATTGTGGACATACCATGGACATTGAACCGAATTTTGATTTAACATTTTGGCACTAGAAAGAGGGCTGAAACCTTCATATGTTCGCAAAATGGTCAAAATACCCTCAATAGATTTGAATTTCATATTTCGATGAATTTCAAATTCGGTTTTTCAATTCAAGGTCTAAAAGCTGATTGTTATTTGTAAAGTATAAACAGGCGCTGGTAGTATTGCTTCGTTCACTCAATATCACCCAATTCATCTTGCCAACTAAGGCCGTACCCAGCTCATAAACTAATTCAAAATCAATAATGCCTATTCAACATTAAAATATTGAATGTTGGCTTCATCCACGGCTCATAAGCGCTTTGAGTTAGATTCATTCGGATCTCAGCCTAGTGATGGCGTTAAGTTTATATCTAAATTTCCAGGACTAATAAAAATTGATTATGCTTCCAAAATAGTAACTTTGAATGATTCAAACTTCATATCTAAATTCATGGGCTAACATGGAAAACGATGAATGCTGGAACCAATTAGGTCGAAAATTAGTAGATCTGGGACATCGGGCCTCCTATCAAAGTTTAGCTTCATGCCAAAGTTTTATGTATCAACATCGATAATTAGAAGGATACTGGAATTATTGATTTCGGAGTTCAACAGATTTTGGGGATCCAAGTTTTAAAAGGACTAACATTGAAGCTCAAACGCCAACGTCGAAAGACGGGTGGTATAAAAGATTTTTATCAATGTTGAGGTTCAGAATGATTCTAAGTTTAGAAATCTGGGTTCATTTTTTTTTAGGTCTAAGTCAATGCCAGAAGGTGGAAACATTTATGCTGAAGTCGGTAATAATGAGGGCCAGAGGATACCAACGTCAAACTTAAGTTTATGCTAAATCTTGTAAGTTGAAAATGTTCCAAAGAATAAGTGGTGATCGATTCAACCAAAGGATAAATATATCACCTTGAATAAAATTACAATAAAAGAAGGATAAGTAAATACTTAAATTTATAACTGATGTACGGGTTATTCCAGATGCTGTAATCATGAGAAAGTTATAACATTAAAAGTAATTTATTATTTTAAATATTACTAGTCAAGTTATTTCAAGACAGGATATAGATACTCCATTGAGACTGGAGTACATAGCTCTCTTCAAATGTTGCGTACATTACTCATGACTGCTTGGGCGAGGACACCAAAGGCTTACATACTGATAGTTATTGAATAACAATTGAATGACTCACTCGAGAGCTTTCTAGTTGTTAATATAACTAAGGTCAAATAGAGAATCTCAAATTGATGATGTTACACAGTTTTCTCATCTTGAGAATACCATTGAACTTCAATGTGGACACCCCGCTTTTATATAGCTAAATCGTAGCACAACATCCATCAAACAACTATAGTTGGGCTGAGTTGAAATATTGGAGTGAAACACTATTAAATTTGTCTTCTCGGTTATATGGGGTTAGTATCACAATCAATTATAGTCAACTCAAATTCAAAGTCTTTGGCCAAAACAATATGGTTAATAATAGTTGTTATTATTGAACCAAAATATTTGTGTTTCGACTTACACAGTTGAATGTAAACAATGTTGGAATTTTGACCAAACCAAATTCCATAAGTTGTAATGCGATATGTTGTCAATAAAGAGAACCGATATAAATAATCGTCGCTACTTGCTACCGCTTATAATAGTAAAATAGGATTTCACCGAAAAGATGTGCAAGCGATAAGTTTAGCCAAAATGTCACATCATTAGCTTAGATGACGTGTAAACGCTAATATTCAAGTTGTTCGATATTAATAGCTGACAAAATTTACGTTTTTGAGTCGCACAACCATAATAATGAATATTCTGAATAAATTACAAGATTTAATTAATTTACAATAATTATTAATTTATTAAATTAATTAATTTTTATGAAATGTTGATTTTTTTTATTTGGATATTGGATGTTGTTAGTATTTAATAAAAGTGTACATATAAAAGTTATGTGTGTGCGTATTGACATATGATATAAAAAATATATAAATTAGATTTGAGTAGATTAATTGCTAATGGGTTTGAGAATGTTTTGAGGCCCATAATGCCACCTTGAATGGCTGGCCAAAGGGTTTCCATTTTGAATTGAAAAGGCTAAAGAATAATTAAAGGAAGTGGATCATCTATAGCATTTAATCATCTTTTATTGTCTTCTTAAGGTATTTCATTCATTCAGTCTTATGCTCTCTCCTTTCTCTCTTGCAGCAGAAATTCAATGGCCTCCATGGTTTTAAAATTTCTAATCAAGTACAAAATTACATCAAACTATTATATGTAGTTTTCATCTCTGGATCCTCCTAAAATCCAGAGATCGATTCAATCAAATCTAAGATTTTTATTCATCGTTTAAGATACTTCTTTTGTCTACATCTAAAGGAAACTTTCCGATTTTATATAATAATATGTTCATCATGTTTGTTTGTTCACTTTGTAATATAATTTAGAACTCTTTTTCCACATCTTAGTTAATCTCATGTTCATCTTATTAATATGATTTAAATCACTTTTAAGCTTAAGTTCAATTGATCACATATTCATTATGTAATTATGTTTTCGATCCTTCATCTCTTTTGTTTATTTTTTTCGTATTTTTTTGCGTTTTAGATCAAAATCCTTATCCATGAATTTATATATGCCTAAGTTGTTCAATCTTTTTTATTAGTTTAGATATTATTTTTTAATTTTTTTTGAAATATATATTTATTTACTGATATAATTTTATAACTTATTGTATACCTAAACATAAATAAGTCGTATATGCTGATTATTTAAATTCATTTTGGAAAATTGAGTACACATATTACATGTTTGTTATGTTGAATATAATTGATTTGGTTATCATGTACACAAGTATAAAAGTTATTTCAATTTAAAATTTATAAGTGGATCTTTGGTAAAATTATAAAACCTTATAATTATTTCCTAAGTTCAAAGTTGGACCCAAATATGTTAGCTTTATTGATTGGGCGCATATATATTATATTACAAACTTCATATACTTATGTTTTTCTAAATATAAAACATCAATTTTCAATTATTTATGTATATGCATATATATGTCTGTATGTATATATTTGTGTGTGTATATGTATATATGTCTGTATGTATGTTATTTGACTCAATGTTTATAGAATGAACTTTTGTTTGAAATCATATTTCAATTTTAAACTTTCTTTACTTAAAACTATAATCAAATTGTTTAATCTAATTTTAAAATATGTCACATGGTCAGTATCAATCACAATGTAAACGCACACACATATCTATGTGTGCGCGCGTGTGTGCACACGCATGCGTAACTGAATATCATTTTATATTAAGAAAAGTAATAACAATAATATTTATGGACAACAAAGGCATATATAAAGATACAAATGAGTTTGTTGTGGTTTATATCCAAACACCTACATATGATCACGGTAGCCATGTGCACAATTTGAATGTTGCACCTACGCATTTTGTGTTGAAGAATATTTGGATATACTCAGTATATATGCCAACCGTAAATTTGGTCATCTATGTCATTTAATGAATCAATCATTTTAACTAAATAGAGAAAAATGAAATGTTTCTCTCTCTAAGTAATCTTTCCTTAATAATAAGTTTAAGGGAGAGAAACGAAAGGTTTTCTTCTCTTAATTGAGTTAAAGAACCGTATCACGCACATACACATATAAGTACAATTGATGTACTCTTTTTATATTAATATCATATTGAATAATATATATAATTAAAACATCATTTAAACGAAGTTAAATAAAATAAAGATTTTATTTAAATTATGTTAGATTGGACCAAATAACCTTTTAGACTTCATAGGTCCAATAGATCCATAATAGATTTTTTTAAATCTACCTATTTCATCCGCTTTCGACTGGCCCGATTCCTTCAAGTTAAAAATATGCAATTTAGGTAATATGTGTGTATGTGTGTAGTTTTAGTATGTCTGACTTGGTGTTGTTTATTAGTGCGAGGCACTTTAAGAAATGAATAGATGATCGAAACGGGAATGATAGTACTTAATTGCTGTGTATACACATGAGAAAGAGTGTACGTAGATACGGGCGGTACAAACGGTTTCAGTTTATCCGGTAGTGGCAACCGACGAAACATGATGCTAGTAAAATGAACCCATTGTACCATAAGTGGCAACATACTGTAGATGTGGTTTCAGAGCAGAGGCGGAGAGAGATGGTGACAGCATTCCAGAAGCTCATCCTTAAGAGCTGCGGTCAGACCTACAAATCAACATCCTTAGGTGTTGACTCAGAGTAACATGTTATATATGGCTCTAGATATGTCTCTCATGGTAGCTAATGACAATTTAGAACAAAAGTATCGACTATTGATATTCGATCTGCATTGGCATAAGGTATTACTCATATACGATTCTTATAGGGGTTTTGGGTATGAAGATACTTGGATATAAAACACTGTTATATGGTTGTATTTACTTTATTTTTGGAATAGAATACATGACACCTTTAATCGTGGAGTGTAGTACTACCCCTCCACTCACCTATCAAGTTATCATCAACATAGCTTGTAATATTATTGTAACGACCTGACTTTTCAAACCTCGAATGTCAACACTAAATACATCCATAGTATTCGTGTGTCAAATACCCAAGTGCTAGAAAGACAGAAAGTTAGGGTAAATTGAAAAAAAAGAATAAAAAAATAAAGGAAGAACACAACATCAGAATCTTACAGTGGAACGATAATATATATCAAAAGAAAGGTACAAAGGGTTACTTTGAATACATGACTTTTAGAGTTACAAAACCTAAGTACTATCATCAACTTGGACAGTTATAAATATTTGTCCTTACAATGTTGATATATATATAGCTAATAGGAACAATAGAAATAGAAACAGATTGACACGAAAGCCTCTAACTCATCTCCTAAACTTTAAAGCGTCCAAAGTAAAACATGCTATACTCAGCCTACTCAAATGAGTACGCGAGAAATTTTGGAAAAACAAAAACCAAGCATCAGACATAAGTCTTGTATGAGAAAATCTGAGATATGTGCAACATTTAATAGTAACTATTAAGACCGTATGGATTCCCATAATGGTTTTTCCCTCAAAAGAAACCAACCATTCATTAAATTTAATATAGTGATATAGTAGATAATGTTTAGAGTGTAAAATATAAATCATATCAAATAGCCATGGTTTTTACATTAATCACACCATAATATATTTAGGGTACAATCAAAATGGCTAAGGTACATTTTCATAATGGATTTTCTACGGTGATCCCTTCGGTCAAGCCGAAATCTAATCTCCATGCACAAGGATCAGAAAATACCTTCCAAGCACCATATATCTTTAGATAAAATATACCATAAGGTAAACACAAAGGCCCACACTCGAACATAAACATGAACCACATGGAAATAAATACCATCAACTCCCGGTACCAACATACCGATAAGCATAGTCTAGATATGGAGTTGATAATACCCGGACATGGGTCAGCCAAACCCTAGTCTGTGCATCCTACTCTACCTTTAGCCATTTTCGATGTCGAGATTACGTTCGGCATGTCTCACACAAGTCTTCATCATTTTCTATCCTAAAATGGATTCTGTCATCCTACCTTTTAGCAAGGCCGTGACACCAAGGACTTGACTGGAAACCAAGGATAACCTATCCTGAAGATCGGTTATACACAGGTCCTCTATGGATACTGGCAAATTTAGTCCTAGCCCGGATCGAGCTGCAATTAACATGGTATGAAAAACAAAGCTACGAAAGGCAACATTCCAAATTTCAGGTCATTCGGAGTTCATACGCTCAAGTTATGGATCGATCAAGTTTCAAGTGATACATGCTTAATTTGTATCCATCATGTTCGTATCCATCAAGTTAACCACCTCCATCCTATTCATATCGATCACACCACATTTTCAATCCATATGTTCAGTTCATATCAATCAAATACTTCCATCCATTTCGTATCGATCAGACAATATATCAATACGAAATTAGTAGCAAGCATCGATACGAACAGCCTCCAACGATCGATGCGAAGAGCATATACAAGCATCGGTACGAAAGCAGCATGCAAGGAGTGATATGAAAGGAGTTACAATAGATTGATACGAAAAAGGCACGGTCAAACAAAGGGAGCGGTCCATTAGTATGAAAAGTGGATCTTCACGTGACTGCCGCTGCATGTCATCAAAGCACGTCCGATCGATATGAATAACCATCGATCCAAAGTTGATCGATAAGAAGTTATCGATACATACAATTCAACCAACCCACAATGTGAATCTTGGATTGATCATAACTCAAAATCTACAAGTCCAAATGCTACCAAATTTTCGTAGGAGCTTGCTTACCACTCCAAGAATGTCTCTGATCGATCTCAGCCCAAAAGGACACCATCTTGATTGATACGAATGGAATGGGGATCAATCCCAATCGATCCCAAATGACCCCTGATCGATCTGGTGGGCCCACCCACGTGTGGGAAGGAGCATTCTAAGTTTAAAGGCAGATATTTTAGACCTACATCTATAAATATCACTCTAATGTTAGCAGAAAATGGACTTTTTCACTCTGCTATGCCATTACTCTACCGCAACTCCATTGTAACTCGAGTCTTAGAGTGTTGTACTATTGTAATCAGTTATCAATCATCAATAAACAACAAAATATTCAAAGTTGACGTAGGCTACAACGCCGAACCATTATAATTTCTTGTCTTTTTCTATTTCTGCATATTTTTATTGGTGTGATCTGTTCTACAGGCTTGTACTACTTTATCCTTATAACTTAAGGAGGAAGGAGATCTAGATTTTTCATCCAGTAGTTCCTTACATGCTATTTAGATTACTCCAGATCTAGGAAAGAGTTGCATTCATCATGGTTACTACCATAACTGCTTCAACTGTTGTAGATCCAGAAGGAAGGAATATGCACAATCCCACGTAGCTAGCCACACCAGGCCAAGCATCAGCAGGAGCTCCAGATCTGCAAGGTGCCATCACTAGATTAGAGTTTCAGATCTTAATGCAAGAGCTAACTCAAAGCCGTCAATAGCTCACCCAGCAAATCCGTGCCAACATAGAACTCGAGAACTAGCTAAATGAGGAAAGACAAAAGAGATTTAGAAGGGATCATACTTCTTATTCATCAACCAAAAGCTCAGCTTCTTTTGATTTTAATCATAGTTCTACATGCCAACGGTTGGATGGAAACTATGCACAAGACTCCAGGGATCAATGTGCTGTGATCTCGAGCAAGCCGAGGTTTGTCCTTCTATAGGATTGTAGACACCAAGCTTGACCCTCCTCCCGAGGAGGGGCACTTCCTTATCACGCTATGGATGACCATGCCGCTACTGCTGCTATGGACTTAGAAGTTGAGATTCAGAACCAAGTAGATCTGACCCTTCATCAACATATCCATGCTCATGAACCCTATGTTCCTGAAGACAGGGAGCCAAGGAGGTGAGGAACAAACCATCGATAATGTCTAGACCATCCCTACAAGATGGAACCCGACCATGTCTTGTCCCCGAATGTGTAGATGTCTGGCATCCTAATCTTGATTCACCAAATGATCAGAGAAAGTCAAGGTCTTACTAATGACGATTGGGGAATCTCCCAAAGTCATACTTCATTCACCAACGACATTATTTTTGCTGAGCCACCTCATCGATTCAGGATGCCTACCTTGGCCGTGTGCGAAGGATGTTCAGATCCTAACCACCATATATTAAAGTATGAATGGCTCATGAACGCCGCTCGAGCTGACGATGCAGTTAAGTGTAGGAGTTTCCCTATTTCCTTGGGAGGTATAGCAACTATGTGGTTCACTCGACTACCATCCAGATCCATTTCAAGTTTCGATCAATTGGCTACAAAGTTTGTTAAACAATTCTGTATGCATGTTTTAAGACTAAAGGATGCCAACACCTTGTCCAGCGTTACCCAAGCTCTGGGAGAAACACTCAGACATTATCTGGAAAGGTTTCATGCTGCCTGTATTGAGGTTAGCAACCCAAATGACAATTCTATCTTAATGGCATTGATTAAAGGAATCCATCTCGATTCCAAGTTTGGCAATAGGTTGGCTGAGAAACCCTCCACGTCGTTGGAATGTTCTTATGCTAAGGCGGCTTAGTTTTTGAGGAGAGAAGATGCTAGACGATCTAGGAAGCAGGACGATGAGGGGTCTAATGTTGATGGCATTCAAAGTAATATTGCCGTGAAATAGTCCGGTGAGAGTTTTGGTAAAGTGTAATTGAATATACAGAACAAGCAAGGTCAACAGAAAGACAATGGAGGTCAGGGTAAGAAGCATGACCCAAATTGTGCACTGAGACCTAGAGCTCCCATGTTAGATCGATATACTCCTTTGAACACATCCCTAGAAAATGTTTATTTTTAGACTTGTAATACCAGACAGTATAAGAAGACGACTCTGAAACAATCATTTGAGAAGCAGATTCAAATTGGAAAGTTTTATAGATTCCACGATTGTTACGGCCACTATAGCAATGAGTGCCGTCACCTATAAGACATCATTGAGAAGTTGATTAGAGAGAGGAAGTTAGAACAGTTCGTTCGGGTGCTGCAAGATGGAGGTGCCGGCCCATCTAACCCGAACAAGGGTCAAGGCCATGCTAGGCCCAAGGAACCCATGCGTACTAGCAGGAGGTTGGTCATAAATATAGTTAGTGGTGGTCCTCATCCAGTTGGTTAGAGTTGGAAGGAAATGGAGTCGTATGCCAGTTTGATCAGGCATGCCGACTTCGAATGTTGCAATAATGTTAATGATGGAGTTCCGTCGAAACAATAGAAAATGATGACAGATGACATCGTTTTCTAAGACCGAGATGCTGATATAGTCAAAGCCCCCACTATCGATTCGTTAGTCATTTCAACCCAGATAGGTCCTGCTTGGATGAAGAGGATCTTGGTCGACAGCGGAAGCACAGTAAACATTCTTTTTAAGCGAACTTACGATCAATTGAGAATAAAGGCAAAAGCTCTGAAACCATGTCGGTCCCGTATACATAGTTTTAATGGAAGTGCAACCATACCAGTTGGCATGGTGGAATTACCAGTAGAATTTGGTATCAGAGATCGCCAGAGAGTCCAGATGCTGCAATTTGTTGTGTTAGACATTAATTCCCCTTGTAGTGCTTTCTTGGGCCGACCGACCCTCGCCGAATTCAAGGCAGCAATTTCTCCATGGTGTTTGACTTTGAAGTTTCCCACTGATAACGGGGTTGGAGTAGTACATGGTGATCAGGCAGCTAGATGCGCCTGTTATGTTGTTGAGCTGCAAGATGCACAGCATAAGGAGAAGGGAAAGAGTGTAGAGGAATCTCTCTACGTCCATTTTTCTGAGAATTAACAGCTAGCACCTGGGCCTAGTCCCGGGCACCACAACTAGTTCCTTAAAGATCTAAATCCCCGGGACAATAGTAATGAAGAGGAAGTCAAAGACAATCAGACTTCCCCAGCAGAGTTGACGATCGATGTTTCGATCCACGACAATGATGAATCCAGAATGATAAAGGTCAAATCTTAACTTAGCCACCAAATGAGATAGGAATTGGTTTATTTTTTTGGGAAAACCTCGATGTGTTTGCTTGGACTCAATCAGAGATGTGTGGCATCTCGTCGGACATCGCAAGCCATGCATTAAATATTGACCAGCGGCATGTCCCGGTCAAACAGAAAAGGCACGGTATGGATCTAGAGAGATCTGCCGCCCTGAAGGAAGAAGTGAATAAACTCAAGTCGAATGGGTTTATTCATGATGCTTTATACCCAGAGTGGGTATCTAATCCAATGCTTGTCAGGAAATCGAACGGGAAATGGTGAATATGTGTGGAGTACTTAGATTTGACTAAATCTTACCATAAAGACGGCTTTTCACTTCCCAGAACTGATCAACTTGTGGGTTGAACAGCCGGATATGAGCACTTATCTTTCATAGGTGCATATTCTGGCTACAATCAAATACCGATGCACCTTCCCGACCAGGAACATACTAGCTTCATCACCGCTCTGGGACTCTATTGCTACAAAGTAATGTCGTTTGGACTTAAGAATGCTGGGGCAACTTATCAAAGGCTGGTGAACCGAATGTTCGCTAACTAGATCTGAAAGATCATGGAGGTGTTCATGGACGACATGCTCATGAAGTCGCGACTATCAATCAACCATATCAAAGATTTGGAAATGATGTTTAACATACTCCAATAGTATAGAATGAAGCTCAATCCTTTGAAGTGTCATTTTGGAGTTGCATCGGGGAAGTTCCTTGGATTCATCGTCAATGCCAGAGGAATTGAAGCCAATGCTAAAAAATTCTGGGCGATTCGAAATCTAGAAACACCTAGAACCATAAAGCAAGTGCAAAGCCTCAACAGGAAGGTGGCTGCCTTAAGCAGGTTCATATCCAGATCCACCGACAAGTGCATCCATTTCTTCGTTCTAATTTGAAAAGGAAAGTGGAATTTTGAATGGATAGAGGAGTGTGAAGGCGCATTTCAAGCACTAGTTCAACATTTGGCGACACCTCCCATTTTGTCGAAGCCGGTTGATCAAGAGAGATTATACATCTATCTGTTAGTTTCGACAAACGCGACCAGTTCTGCACTAATTCGAGAAGAGGATCGGATCCAATGATCGGTCTATTATATCAGAAAGTGATTAACAGGGGCAGAGAGAAACTACCTGAAGTTAGAAAAGCTGGCTTATTGTCTCGTCATAGCCTCGAGAAAGCTCCATCCATATTTCCAAGCTCACCCTATCACAATCTACACCGACTAGCCGTTACGACAGATCCTAACACGGCCTGAGATGTCTGGTAGATTGCTTAAGTGGAACATCAAGTTGAGTCAATTTGGCATCACTTATACACCAAAGAGAGCCATTCAAGGACAAGTTCTAGCGGACTTCGTAACCAAGTTCACCATACCAGAAGACTTGCCTGAAGCTAGTGAGTCTCCTAAGAATGTGTGGAAGCTATACACCGATGGCGCATCAAATGACCATTGCTCAGGCACTGGAGTGGTACTTGAAACCCCAGAAGGTTGATCCATATGCTATGCTCTAAAGTTTGACTTCCATGCAACGAACAATGAAGCCGAGTATGAAGCTCTACTCATTGGACTTAGACTTGCCAAAGATTTAGGAATTATTGCTATGGAGATCTATTGTTACTCGCAATTGGTCGTATGCCAGGTTCGAGGAGAGTATCAAGCCAGAGACCGTAGATTGGACACTTACCTTACTTGGGCTCAAGAAGTGTTGAATCATCTTGATTACTATGCTATTCATTGTATACCCCAAGAGCATAATCAAAGAGCCGATTCTTTAGCAAAACTGGCCAGCACTGGCAAAGCACAACAGATAAGGCTCGTCCCCATCGAGACACTTACCGCTTCGAGTATGGATCAATTAGAGACAGACTGGGTGCACGAGGCAACACTTGAGAAGGAGTTGTGGATGACTCCATTCAAAAACTATCTTGAGCATGGAGCTTTACCTGAGCATAGAAGCGAGAAAAGACAGATTCTTCGAAAAGCTTCACGATTTATTATCCAGAATGAAGTCCTGTACAGGAGAGGGTATTCTATTCCTTTACTCCAGTGTATTGCCCACGATGAAATCAAACAAGTGTTACACGATGTGCATGAGGGAGAGTGTGGCGACCACACTAGGGGGAAAGCATTTGCAAAAAAGATACTCAAATATGGATATTACTGACCAACATGAATCGAGACGCATTGTCTTATGCCAAGCGATAGATGCCAAAAGCATGTCAGGATTCCAAGAGCCCCGCCTACCGAAATCACGTAGATGGTCAGTCCATGGCCATTTGCCACATGGGGCATTGATATAATAGGGTCTTTACCTTTAGCCAAGGGTGATGCGAAGTACGCCATCATTGCAGCCGATTACTTTACTAAATGAGCGGAAGCCGAGCCCCATGCTACTATCATGACGAAGAAAGTAATTAACTTTGTTGTGCACAACATCATCTGTCATTTTGGCCTCCCATACACAATTGTAACTTATAATGGGACCCAATTCGATAGTGTCGAGTTCAAAGATTTCTATCAATACTACAGCATCCAGAAGAAGTTCTCAACAGTAGCTTACCCTCAAGTGAATGGACAAGTCAAAGCTGTCAACAAAGTTATCAAGTCCATTCTAAAGAAGAAATGACTAGAGAAGGCTGGAGGCATGTGGGTCGATGAGCTTCCCATGGCCCGATGGGCATATCGAACTAGCAACAAGTCCGCGACAGGCCACACTCCATTTGCAGTTTACTACGGTTCCAAAGCCATTATTCCAATTGAATTAGAAGCACCCTCTCACTGTGTGACCTATTACAATCTAAAGAAAAATTCCATACTACTTGTAGAGTCTCTAGATTTGCTGGATGAGAAGCGTGAAAAGGCTGAGTTGAGGGTAGCCACACACCGCAGTCGAGTCGTCCAATTATACAATGCTAAGGTCCGACCCAGAACCTTCGAAGTTGGCGATCTCGTACGCAAGAGAATTTATTCGGTCCCTTCACATATAAAATCTATACGGGAAGGACTATATGTCATTGAATGGAGACTTGGAGATGGCACATTCAAACTATCAACCGTTAACGGTCTTACTTTACCAAGAGTATGGAACAACGAGAGTCTCCGTCGTTATTACACATTGCTGGCTTTTATTCCTTTGGTATGCTTTTCCTTTGAAATTTGATTATGCATTTTTTGTATTCAAACTTGTAATAAGGCAATTGACTTTGCCGTACTTTCTTATTTCAGCAATGCAATGTAGACTCATCAAGCCAGATAAACAATTAATGAAATGCATCGTGCGACCGTCATGATGTACGAAGGGCTAAGTTCCGTCTCAAGATGGGACTTATTCAAATAGGGAGGGACTATGATCCGACCAGTCACTCGCTAAATGAATCCTTGATCTCAGGGGCAAGCAATAATAAAGTAAAAAAAATTGAAACACGATAGTCCTCTAACAAACTCCAACTCCTGGAGGGCGAGCTGGAGTACAAACTCCAAAACAACGGGCTTAAAGAGGGTGGATCCGTCCTCCCACGACTTCGCCCTCATTCAATCCAAGCTCGAAGGGGATAGACCCGTCCATCAACGACTTCGCTTGCCAACTCAGGGTGGATGTGATCCGACCGTCCAAAACCTTGATCAACTCCTCGTTCCCGAAGTAAGAACGAGATCCTAATACTTGAACAGATGTGATTGACCATCTGTCAACTAACTTTGGTCCTGAGAGCACGGATTGGAGCAAAAACACCAAATGGGTGTGATTGACCACCCATCAACCAACCCCAGATTCCTGAAGTGCAAACTGGAGTATAAACATTAAATAGGTGTGACTAACCACCCACCAATTAACTTCGGTCCCGAGAGAGCGGACTGGAGTATAACCACCAAATGGGTGTGATTGATCACCTGTCATCTAATCTTAGTTCAGATAGTGTGGACTGGAGCATAAACATTAAATGGGTGTGATCGACCACCCGTGAAACAAATTATGTCCCCAGAGTGCGGATATAATTCTAAGTATTAAACGGGTGTGATTGACCGCTTGTAAAATAACTTAAGTTCCCAGAACGCGGGTATGACATTAAACATTAAGCAGGCGTGACCGACCGCCGGCGTACAAGTTTAATCCCCAGAGCGTGGATGCGAATACCTTTAAATGAGCGAGTGTGTTCCGGCCACTCAAACTCATTTTACTTTAACTTTATTCCGATTAAGTTTAATTAAAGTTAGTGAAGGCGGAAAATGACTATCGACCGACCACTTTAATTCTCCCCAGAACTGGGGCATAACTCAAGTACTAGCTGCTAGTCGAAATGGCGCAACGTTGAGACTCGACTCGACGTCTTGTTATGACTCGAAGCCATGACTTCGGGACTTAACGACCGGACTTAAGTTCGACTCGGAGACTAAAGCCTCACAAGTACATTGAATGGAAACACAAGTGCTGAAATAAAACAAATAAACACAGAGTTATGTTGGAAAAAATAAAATGAAGTTTTATTTCCACTATTCTTTGAAAAATGATAAGTACAAAAACTTATTCGAAGAATTTCTATAAGCAGGGGACGATCCCGCATCTATACATGGCCTGCAAAAGGAAAAAGAGAATCCTATTCCAATTATCTACAAAAAGAAAAGGTAAAAGTGAAAATCTACGCCTTTGGTTCTTTATCCTTCTTGCTCTTCTTCGGCGTAGACCCGCTCAAACTGCCGCCCAGCTACCTCTTCGAGCCTTTACCTCCTCGGCCTGCTTTAGCTGGTTTGTCTTCGGTCGTGGAAATTACAACTATCTCCTCCTCGGAACTTAAAGGGATTTGAATACCCTTGTGTGTGGAACTGGAGGAACGATGACACCCTCAACGTTGGAAGAATGAGGCATGTTGGTATCGATGATGGTGCCACCTGGAGAAATGACAAGCATGGAATCGGGCCAGGATTTGCCATGCCACCACCAACACTACTAGCTTCGTTGGCTTGCTCTATCTCGGCTTTAATTTCCACCATTATCTCCTCAGCCCGATCTATGTGAATCCTCATTGGCATGCTACTAGTCAAGCCGAAGGAGGTTGTAATAAACACATCTACATCTATGGCGAAAGGCATTTCGGTGATTGGGTCACTTTGATGGTCGAGAAGTGCTTCCAGCATTTGATTATCGAGCACACAACTACTTTCGTAAATCTCCCCGGCCGATGCAGCAACCGATGTAGTCGTCGCTTCCGTCATTAGTGCTTCTTGCTCATAATGCATTCCTTGAGTTGTAGGAGGATCAAGCGATGCAGCGTCTATAACTGAATAAATATAGGATAAAATTATAGTGCCATCTTCTAACAATGCTCCTACATTTAGACTAATGGAAGAAGTGTTCAGTGTACCTTCCTCAAATTGACTCACGTATTGAGCCGATATGCCTTTATAACCATGTTCATGTACCGGAGATAAGCGCGGCCTGTCAAGGTCGCAAGCTGGAACAGCTGGAGGATCAATTGCAGAAATAAGCTCAGGTTGGGTCGCTACAGGAGCTTCAGAACTTACTTCATGATACTCGATTTCGGATCCTTCTCCAACGGCCAGATACTTAGCAGCGAGCTTTTCCTTTTTGAGAGCAACGATGGTGTCGTGAAGAACTTTTTCCTCATCTCCAACTAAAATATGATTTTCCAGTTCAAAGTTGTTAATAGTTGAAGTATTACGGTCCACTTTCATGCCCTCTACCAGGCGGTACCAGGCCTTATACAAATGAAAGAGGTAATATTCGAGCCAGTTGAGATTGCGGTGTCTTAAGATGTTGACGTTGTAGGTAACTAGGAGATCTTCAATCTCTTTTTCCATCCTGGCTTCCATCACTTTAACTTCCCCCTCAATCCTCGCCTTGGCTTCTCGAGCCTTTAAAGTTGCAGCGTCACTTTCATCCTTATGCGCCACCGTCTATTCGCATGCCTCCTGGGCAGATTTGTTGTCCTCATCCTTTTCTTAATAGCCTCGACAAATTTCGCCTTTAGCTCATTGAGCTCTTTCACTGCAGCATCTCTCTCCTCTGTGACAAGGGTATTCCGGTGGCCCATCCCCTCCACTAGGTCCATATGAGACCATCGCATTTTTTCCATAGACTAATTTGCCTCTTCGGCTTTCTTATTGGCCTCTATTTCCGATTTCTTGGAAGATCGAGCCTCATTGTTAAGCACTTGTATTATACGGTCCTTCTGAGCGAGATCTTTCTCCAGTTTCTCAATTACTTTTTCCTGCTCGAAGGCTACCGCTGAAGCCTTTTCTGCAGTTTTCACCCACTCCCGGTACTAATTGTAGACATCGTGCACATAATTATGAACCGTCATTTCTACATCATTGGGAATTCACTTCAAATTTAGGGAAAAATGAAAGCCATCGAAGCAGATATTTCGAAAGTCAATTTTTAACTTAGCAGTTCTGATGGCTCCCTCCCCCATGGGCTCCATAGCAGTTGGTGCAGTACAATGGGAGCTTCTACCTTTGTTCTACGGCGTTGATCACGGATGTTGAAGTATAGGGAGGCACTACTTGGCGCACAGACTCCGATGGTTTCCTGCAAGAGCCTGATGGTTTTGAGGGACCTCTAGGTGGTGGAGATTGCGACCGAGAATGGCACTACTTTGATGTTACCTCTCCCTTTCCCTTTCATAACGATCACGCTCCTGGCTGTAGTGGCGGCGGTGATTATGGTCTCTTTCAAATTCATGCCAATGGGATTCGGAATATGAGTTGGAAGAATGATGCGTAGAACAAAGACTTCCAAGCATAGATCCCTGTCTCACCATCATATCTGTAAAATGAAAAGAAAAGCAGAGTTGTTTATCTCCAGAGATTGAGAAACATATGATAAGATGTTCTATGGTGTCATGAAGTGTATGCATGCATGAGTAAACCCCTGAACTAACTGGTTATGGTAGCCGTGCTTGTAGGAGTTGGCTCCACTATATCTAAAGCACTTTGAAGTCCCTCCAATCCAAGGTCTTGATATTAAGACAAGTCGTTTGGAATAGGGATATCCATCAATCCTTTCAACGAACTCTCCAATCGTGGAGGAGAAGTCTCCGGACTTATAGTAGTTGTTACAGAAGGAGATATCATGACAGTTTTGCATCTCGTGGATTTTTAGGCAACAATTTTGCCTTTTATTTTCAACTCTGAAGATCGAAGACTCTGCAAAGGCACATCTACAAGCTCATCTCCAGTGGACACACTCTCATCATCGCCCTATTCAATAATAATGACTCCGGGAGCTCTTCTCCCTACATGCCGCACAAGAGCCACTCAGAGAACTCCCACCGATCCAATGCTTTGGCCTCTTTCTATAAGCCCAACAGCGATCAAGTTTTCGTCGGTGAGAACTTCATTGATATCTCTAAGCTCAATTGATACCGAGTGGAGAGTTCGTACAATCTCTTTGAATTTCTCTCCTTTAGGCCGTGGGATCGAAGCTATAAAAGAAGAAAAGTTTTAGGCTCAGCATCAAATTAAATTACTCAGTTAATCGACGAAGAAGTTAGAACACTTACATTTAACTAGCCACCGTTTGGCCTGGTTTACTCCAGGCTCCTGCCACTACTTTGCAGTTTCTAACTGCCTCCAGAAAAGTGAAAGATGGGTTTTTCCTTGGCTCTTAATGTTGAATAGATATCTGATTTCTTCGACAGTCGGAGGTCGAAAGAGATGCTCCATGAAGATAATGAACAAGCTGTTGAGAAGAACGTGTCCATTTAGATGTAGCTGAGACAAAGCGATCCTCAAGAAAAGCAGCACTTCCTGAATAAATTGATTGAAAGGAGGTAGCACTCCAGCAACGCATATGAATCTATTGCAAGCAGTATACCCTTCTAGGCGATTATGGGCTCTGTCTTCCGTGCCCGTTACCAAAACATCTTCCAGAGATAGTCTGTTCCTAAGATAGATTCTTCCAAGCATATCTTTGGAGACTTTAGAACGGACATAATCATCTGGATTCATAATAAAAGCTGCACCCGACATCTCGTCCGGTGTGGGACTTATTACTTTAGCTGTAATCTCTGGCATTTTCATAACTGGAAGCGGAAGACTTGGATATCCTATGACTTGGACCTTTCGGGATCCATAGATATTGAACTCAGTAAAGACCACTGCTAGATGGCAAGAAACCCGTGTTCCCCCTTGATTGTGAAGTGAATGATTGTGTTGTATAGTGCAGTGCTATATAGTACTTCAAATTTCTTCAAGTTCGAAAGATGTTAAAACGAAAAGACTTCAAGATTCAACCAGAGTGACCGTCATCCTGACTGTCACAAACATGCCAACCTGACTTCGGAGAACAATCCATGTCGGGGTTCGTAAATTTTGTCGAATTATAGTGTCATCGGCGAGCTTCGAAGGGCAGTCAAATACGCATTTAGCAGTTAAGTCCAGATAAGGAGGGATGAAGCTCGTTGGAGTCAAGTGTTTGAGTGTGCAAAGATTTCGTATCCATCAAAGTTCAAACTTGGATCGTTCCATGAAAGTCCAGTTTCATATCGATCGGGAGGAACTAGGTTTCGTATCGATCCAATATCTTCAATTTCATGTCGATCGCCAGATCCTTGACTTCTTATCAATCGTGCGATCAAGGCTTCGTATCAATCGCTCTAGACCGATACAAACTTCTACCATTCCAGACCAATACAAAGCTCCTCCCTCTATCCATTGGTTCTAGATCGATAAGAGTTCCCCTTTCCAAATCGATACAAAAGGTGCTTCTTCCATCCTTCGTCGATACGAGATCAAAGCCAAGGATTCTTCCTATGACTACTTCGTATCCATCAGTAGGTTGTCTTCCCCAAGTTGCTTAAGCGTCATTGCTCCTTCCTCAACCTCGCTCTGACCCAACTTCGGCATCGACAACGCTGGAATCGGTAATGAACATGGATGGAACGATGTTAAAACTCGAATCTCATCGTTTTAAGATTGATTTAATTAGTCAATTACCTAATTTAAAGATTTGGGTTGTGGGATTAGTGATTTAAGTGGCTTGGAGATGAAGGCAATCTTCTTTCTCGAGTTCTCTATCGATGCGAAGGCAAGTAGGAGAATAAAGGCAAGCGAGAAAATTTCGCTAAGTCCAGAAAATATTTATGTGGGTTCGAAACCAGGCAAAAATTTTTTTCCTCCCGATAGTAAAAATTGAATTAAGCGGTCACAAAATCCATCGATATGAAGAATCATCTTCATATCCATCTACCCGGATTGATCCAGAGTGTAATAGTTCATATCCATCAGTGATCGACCTTCAAGCCCATCGATACGAAATACCACTGCAAGGTCATATTTAGGCCATTTGATTCCATCAATACAAAATGTCTACCTCGTATCCATCCGTTTGAAGACCATGAAGGCTCATAAACATCGATGTGAATCATCTCCATAGACTATCTATTTCGTATCGATAGCTATCGATACGCAACAAGCATTCCAACACCTCTAATCGATCTAGGAAAGGACCAATATGAAGGGACACCTTCAAACAACCATCAAACGTTGTTACGACTTATCGATGTAGGAGAGTATCGATACGAAATTCGATCCAAACAAGAAAACATTACAACGACCCATGAACGTACAAACGTGAATAGGTGTCAGGTTAACATACGTGCATGTATGACAAACTAACATTCAATTTTCAAAACTAATAGGAACTGAATGCTCACCTGATGACAATCACAACAATGAACGACTAATTGCTAGCACTCAACCTTCATCTACAACAAAACACTTCATAATTATTGGCAGTCAACAATGCAGTATTTATAATGCTGGAAATCAATCAAAGGTTACATCTCTTGATGAAAATGCAGTGACTATTCAACGAATTGGATAGAGCTTTTTTGGAATAAAGAATGCAGCTTTTCAAAGCACGTCAAGCTCACAAAAGACATACTTTAGGGGGAAAATGTTATCCCGCCTTTTGGCAAAGCCGTGACACCAAGGACTTGACTGGAAACCAAGGATAACCCGTCCCGATGATCGGTTATACATAGGTCCACTGTGGATACCGGCAAATTTGATCCGATCCTGGGTCGAGCTGCAATTAACATGGTACGACAAACAAAGCTATGAATGGCAATGTTCCAAATTTCAGGTCATTCGGAGTTCGTATGCTCAAGTTATGGATCGATCAAATTTCAAGTGAGACATGCTTAATTTGTATCCATCATGTTCGTATCCATCAAGTTAACCACCTCCATCTTATTCGTATCGATCACACCGCATTGTCAATCCATATTTTCTGTTTGTATCGATCAGCCAACAGATCGATATGAAGTTAGTAGCAATCATCGATATGAAGCGGCCTCCAATGATTAATACGAAAAGCATATACAAGCATCGATACGAAAGCAGCATGCAAGGAGCGATATGAAAGGAGTTACACTAGATCGACACGGAAAGGGCACGTTCAAACAAAGGGAGCGGTCCATTAGCGTGAAAAGTGGATCTTCACGTGACAACCGCTCCACATCATGAGAGCATGGTCGATCGATACAAATAATCATCGATCCGAAGTTGATCGATATGTAGTTATCGATACATACAGTTAAGCCAACCTACAACGTGAATCTTGGATCGATCATAACTCAAAATCTACAAGTCCAAATTCTACCAAACTTCCATAGGGGCTTACATACCACCCCAAAAATGTCTCTGATCGATCTCCGCACAAAAGGACACCATCTTGATCGATACGAATGGAATGGGTATCGATCTCAAATGACCCCTGATCGATCTTGTGGGCCCACACACGTGTGAGAAGGAGCATTCTGAGTTCAATGGCAGATATTTTAGACCTACACATATAAATAACACTCCAATGCTAATAGAAAAAGGACCTTTTCACTGTGCTATGTCGTTACTCCACCGCAACTCCATTGTAACTCGAGTCCTAGAGTTTTGTACTGTTGTAATCAGTTATCAGTCATCAATAACAGCAAAATATTTAAATTGGACGTAGGCTACTACGCCGAACCACTATAATTTCTTATCTTTTTCTATTTCTGCATGCTTTTATTAGTATGATTGTTAGATTAGCCTCCTTTTCCATTTAATTTCTTCACTTTAATATATTCAATCACATTTGAAGAGTGTTATGCCCAATTTTGGTACAAACAGATTCCAATATCTCGAATAGACCACTATTCACTATATGGATTCTCGTTTTCAACACTTCCAAAACATAGAACCCGCTTATTAGTTTTGAAGTGGTATTTGATAAGTAAAACGCTTACCAATTGCGGACTTTTAGAAACCAATCAATGAACTTTTGATTAGCTCAACTTTGGTTCTTCTAGAATTAAGTAAAAGCTGGAGATATTTCGTACCAATGATCCTCCCTGAGGGTTCTCATTGGTATGAAATCGTGAAGCCATTTGATACTTCTTAAGTCATATTATGTCAAGTTCGATAGTCGACAATCAACATTATGGCCAAAAACAATTGCTTATACAAATCAATATTCGTATACTTAACTCATTCGGACATTCCAACTTAACCATTCCTCATCCAAGAGTAAATCCATGTAATTTAGAGCACTACTTGCATCAAAGCCTTACTAGGTGCTTCATTCTTGAATCTCATAAATAGATAAGTCTACCTTTTTAACTTTTAATGTTAAGTATAGTATTAATGGTTTCCATAAGCAAGTAAGTAATCAACATGATTAACACATTTTCGACATTCCCGACTTAACTATTCCTCGGTCAAGAGGAAGCTAGCAGGTTAGAGCTCTATTGCTCATATCCCTACTCAAACAACAATCTTAACTCTCACAAATAGATAAGCCTACATCGTCGGCTTAGTGTTAAGCATAGCTAGCTACCTTTCAAGCAAGTAATTACACAATCATCCATTTGGACATTAGCAGTTTCTAACCCCTTTTTAAATCTTTTGTTTATACTTTTAAAGTACTTTTTAAAATGATATACATGTATAGTGATTTATTTATAAAACTAGATATTAAATAAACCATTTTTAGAAGATATTTATTACATAAGATATAAAATAGTCAATTATAAAAACTACATATACCTAAAATTCTTTTAAAATAATTTACAATACTTATAATTGGGTTTAAAACATTTTCTCAGAATATTACTTGAAAATATCTATTTTAAATTTACTAAAAATAACTTGGAAAAACAAGTTTTCATTATAAAAACTTCTTCTTTAAAAGTTCACAACTAATTCTTGAAAATTCATAAATATCTCAAATAGCTTTTAAAATACTCTAATACGAGTTAGTAAATACTTGTAAAAATAATGAAATAAAGTACTTAAATTTAAATATCTTTTCAAATCTATAAAGTTCAAAAATTAAGGCTAAATGGGGCAATTTTGCATAAGTGAAGTTTTGGTCGCTTTTTGAGATGTTACTTAATTTTTTCACTATCCAAACTTTTTATGGCAACAAACATACATAAAAAAATTATAAATGTGGCAAGAAACCCTTAGGAATCTCTTTACAAAGTTTTGTAGAAATCACTAATAAAAGGTAATTCCTAAGTGCATCCATAGTGGCTATCGCTATAAGTGCACTTTCAAATCCAAGGTCAATCTTGTGCAGTTAATGCCCCGCTATTACCCCGTTATAACTCTTCTATATCTCATAGCGGATTACTACCACTACGATTTTATCATATAGCCCTAAATATAGCCTTTCCGTTTTAATCCCCGCTATTTTCACTATATTTCGCTATTTCCGCTATATCTTCTTTAAAAGAAATGAATTGAAAACTAAAATTTATGCATTATAAAAATTATGAAATTAATTTATTTAATTCTATTTTAAAATATTTTCAGAAATGAAAATACACTAATATTCTACTAAATTCAATTATGTTAAATAATAGTTTTACGTTTATTTGTAGTATATTCGCACATATTTTTATTTAAAACTATTTATGTATTAATTATAATTCAATTGAATATCAATTTTTCATTTGATTACCATTAATATATTTATAAAAACATTAATTATGACTTTTGTATGCTATTTTAGAGTCATCCACTATATCCCGCTATATCCTTGATGTATCCCTGCTATGACTTTTTACATATCCACCGCATTGAACCTGCCGAGCGCTTTAACTGCACAGGTTCAGTCTAACCTAAAGTTCAACTACAACCTCTATGATTTGTTTCAAGGTTATTCCATATGTTATACAAGTCCATTAAAGTCCATACATATGCCACTTGCTTTTAAAGAAGAATCAAAACCAAAGTTTCAACATATGTCACTTTCAATTCAAACAACTTAAACACAATCAAACACTAACATATACATTATATTTTCAATCAAAGTGGTGAGTTAGTCCACCTTTAAGAAAACAAACAACCAAGTCTAAGTAACACAAGTCCAACCTCAACCTTGTAACACCTTTCCTTATGTTCCTCATCCTTGCTTTCACTTCCTTTTTGCCTAGAAACTCACTAGAAGTTACTGTCTATGTAGATGGGGAGAGGTGTGCTTCACTTCTTCGATATAAAACTAGGTAGTAGGTGTTGTGATGTTGTCCGAAGGGACCACTCCAAGTTTGAGTTGATTTGTATGAGTTTTACAATTATTTTGCTTTAGGAAATTATGAAGAGAAAGACATGAAAAGTGCTTGGTTTTCCTTTGTGAATTATTATCAAGTGTATGCCTCTCCTTATATAGGCTTAATAATGGTGCTCTTTAGCCTTGTTCTCACCCTCCTTTCATGTCATGAAAGGACCACCCTATCACTTCTCCTATACATCACTTCCTTTAGCAAATTTACACTTATCTTTAACGTGATAATATCTCTTATCCACTTAGAAGCTTATAGAACCTTCCATTGCTTTATGAACTAAAATGTGTTAACCAGTTTCTAATGTGTTTACTTGATCATTATACAAATGCACAAGAGTGTGAACAACTTATATCGATTAAAAAGCTATCTACCGATAAATCGATTTCCGGTCAAATTATCAATTATTTTTCGAAGAATATATTTTTATAAATAATTTTCAAAAATAAGTTTCTTATAATTATTCATTAATTAAATGATGTTTAATAAGGTTATAAAATCCCATTTATAACATTAGACATATTTTAAAACGTTACAATATTCGAAGACAAAGTGTTTGAATTTCAAAGTTGCTATAATTATGTACTATTTTAACAATAGAATCATTATTATGCACTAATTATTATCATACCTTATTAGTTGTGTGGATAGGGTTGGACAAGATATGATTAGTATTACCATAGATCCATGCTTGCGTTTAATAGATGTATATAGGTTACGTGTCTATATAATACTTGGAAATAGTCCCTGCATTAAACTTTGGTTCGACCCTTATTTTCTCTATTTTTCCTTTTTGACCAACTTTTGGTTACTTACATAAGTAGGCCAAAGTTTGGTATTTAGTGATATAGAAGGATAGTTGGACCCTTCGGAGCATATAGAAATCATGATCTTCAGTTATAGTTTATTATTTTATACACATTAGGCATTATTTGTATATGAGGCCATGTATTGTATTTGTTGTATCATTTTGCATGGAGATGATGTATTCTAATTTTATTATTATATAAGTTTCATGCCCATATCATGGCTTGTACAGAATGTATCTCATGTTTTATATGTTGGTAGAATGTATATTACTATTCCATTATGAGATTATACTGATATATCATGTAACACAGTTTTTTTTATAAATTTAACTCAATGGTTTTTTTCACTTATAGTGTTTGGAACCATATATGGTCGTACAACATTGATTTAGAGTATCATAAATAGCGAGTTCTTATTACGGGTATTAGAGCTTAATTTACCTGATTAGGTAATAAATGGGTTGGGTTAGAATACAATATGTTCTAGAAGTACTTGAATGGACAGATAGAGCCATGTGTAGATACAGTTCCTCGAGTAGTGCCATATAGACACTTGAGGAAGCAATGTATACATAGAGGGTGAGGTCGCTTAAGAGTTAAATACTCTATGATGGATAGAATGTTGGGGGAAATATTTGTGTTTTGTCATATTTTTATTATATAGTATATTCACGCATCTACTACATATCTCGAGTTACTCTTAGTTGTTGCTAATAGTCTTCCATGATATGTAGCAATATAGAGTCATAGGGATATGTGCATGTATGACAATGAGAAACATTAAAGTTGGCAGATTAACTGTTGTACCCTCTACACCAAGAGTTGGCTTTGTAAAGTCAAGTAAAAAGCATCCCGAGTCCTGATAGTTGGCCTGTTGTGGGGTGGAGTCTTTTGGTTGTACCCAGGTTTTCCTGAGAACCTATGCTTATATCCTTAGACATTGAGGCTTAGGAAGGATGCGAAAAGGGGAGAGTGTCAAAAGGACTTTGTGCGAGGCTCAAATTGGTGGGACTTTATAAAAAAGGAACCGACATAATATCGAATCCTGCTAGGGATCAACCAATTTTAGTTGGGTTTGATCTAAGGTAAAGTTAAATAATATTGACTTTAGTCCAATGAGAGTTATAGTTGTTCTAAACTTTTATCAATTGCACTATCATCAGGGATGTGGGAAAGGGCAACACATACGCCGTTAATCAGGATATTAGACGATTTGAGTAAACACCAATGAAGAGTTAGCAATATATGTAGATTCATGTGACTGGTGGCTTGGAGTCATTCAATCACAAGTGAAGAAGAGTTATTGCTCATAAGAGCAAGAAACCTAAGGCACATGGATGAAGAAGTTCGGTTTGAGATGTAGAATTGGTTGCTAGTGTGTAAATATTGGAGGTGTTAACCCCTTTGGAAGGATTCATTCTACTCATCACTTATGGGATCGTTAGGAGTATCTCTTATCGTAGAAGGATTTCCACTAACGATACTTAAGACAATTCAAATTTCTTGCTTCCCATGACTTTGGCATTTTCCTTTACTGGGGGAATTCAAAGTCATAAATACACTTAGCTTAGGCATGCTACATTAGGTTTTGAGTTCATTTGGTGATTGAGGTTGGATAATAGCTAACTAAGATTCTCCATCTCGATAGGAACCAAAAGTGCTAGCATACTTTAAAAGGAGATAATGTGAGTTTAGCTCAAGGGTTAAAGTAAAGTGACCAAGTGATAACAAAATTAGTATGGTAGCATTCAAGGAGGTGTTAGGATATGTAGTTTGTGCACCGGAGTCGTGATAGTTAGTTTTGATATAGACTCATAAGAGCATTTCAAACTAGGTTGGTCATCCATTTGAAGGTCGTTTTGATTTCTAGGCTTTAGGTTGAGTTGACCCTAGAGTACCACCATTCATTATTGGTGCATGAGTACCTGTGTTAAGGGGAGTTGGTCGATGAAGGATAAATTGGGATTAAGTTCTAAATAAGATTTTTGAGTCGCTCAATAGGAGTAACAAGTGAGCCAGTGACTTATGGATAGATAGATAGAGTCATATTTATATCATAGGGTTTGGCCTCAAGTGTCGGATCATGAATTATGGGACTATTTGAATTGTGCCTAGAAAACATCGTATTGCTGCATATAGGACTCTAATTTTAGTGCTACATAGTTCCTAAGAGCTGTTGCATAAGAGTCAGTGGTCTGCCCTTATGATGCATTCATATGACGATAACATCCAAAGGTAGAACTTGCTAAATAGGATTTGCTAAAAACTAAAATTATTTAAGCTTTGGCATGGTGCAAAAGAGGACTCCTCGATTTGTTTTGTGTTGAATTAGATAATCTTCTAAGTGGCGATCTAATGCTTGGTCAGACAAGCGGTGTGGTGCACTTATTAAATCATCCTTGTTATCTTTGCATAGTCGGGTTAAGTTCAAACCCGATCAAGTCCTATGTGTTTTTTGTAAATAAATTTGATAGGTTAGTGATTTGTTAAACTTCCTTATTGGAAGAATGGTTTCAATTTAGTAGGATAAGTGTGGTGGATAGAGATTGTTGAATTTATCTGATAGGCATAAGAATTGGTAATATAAAGTATCGAGTCAAATTACCTTTCCAACAACGGGCATGCTTCTTTTACATGTATCTCACATAGGGACATATGCGATGTTGTGAGAATAAATGGACTCACTAATGATTAAGCAGAGTGGTTTGTTGTGAGGCTTGTTCATTGTTTGTTAGTTTGCTATTGTGGCTTGTTTGTCTACTTGTTCGTTGATTGTTGTTTTGTTATTTTGGCTTGTATGTCTACTTGTTGTTTGGTTATTGTTGCCAGTTTGTTTGCTAGTGGTTTTGTTGTTGCGTGTTTATTTGATTATTGTTTAATAGTTTTTGTTCTTCTGTTGTTGTGGTTTCTAGTTGAGTATTTGATTTTATTTGAGATATGTACCGATGAATAAGTTGATGAAAGAGAACACATGTGCATAGGTGGTTTGTTTGATAGAAGCTAAAAACATGTATTTGTAAAGTTTAAGCATTAAATTGATTAATAACTTGAAATTGTTTCGTAAATCTTGTATATGACATGTTAAGGAGGATAAGTTCACTTAGTAATTTTAAAACAAATTGAAAATCGTTTGTAAAATTAGTAAACAAAGAGTATTTTTAAATGAACTAGATTTGTCTTGAAATGATCTGAGATAAGAATGAGGTATAAATATGTATCTTCAAAGTGAGTTATTTTTGGGATATTATGAACTGTTTCATTTAGGTAAAGATGATTTATTTGTGAAAGAAGGATATTTTTTAGAAGCATTGAAAGTGGTTTTGTTTTTTTATGTCATATATACGTGTTGGTATATTCATGAACATGGATTAGTTAATGCATAAAAGATGAATCATGTTATTTGATTTTGAAAATGTGAAAGGAACTCTGAAAATTACATATAAATACTGGACAATTTTGTAAATTGAAACCAGGAAGAATACGTTTTTGATACATATACAAAGTTCAAAGTGTTTATAAATAAATATGGAGAATAATATTTATTTTGATGCACACTAAAAGGCTTCATTTAAGAAATTCAGAGGTTTTTTAAGCATACTATATTCACATATATGTACTTTTGAGAATGTATTACGAGAATGACTAGGTATGCTTCTGCGGATGATGATAGTTGTATGAAATGTATATACATCATATACATGTTTGGCAGTGTGCCTTTATGGAAGTAAATAGTTAAACTAACATAGGGTAATCATGTTCAAATGAAGTACTTTTACTACATGTGTTGTATGCTAAAATTCTGATTGAATGCTCGTATGAACTTTTATGCTTGTAAATAATGTATAAGGCATACTCACAATACTACATTTTGAGTAAATGCTAAGAAATCGAAAGTAATGGCACGACTGCATAGAAAGCTTGCATGCTTTAAATTGCATCTAAATGGTAGGTTGCTTGGTAATAATTTTCATAAGGAGGTATGCATGATAAATATGGTAAAAATTATGATGTGAATTGGATATATGTTGTTGGGTGTAACATATATATTTGTTTATGCCATATATTACAAAATGAGGAGTGCGGGAAAGCATACATACAAAAGTGATGTTGTTGAATTTCTCCATTGCCAAAGGTTGATTTATTAGGGATTAAAGCATTTAAGCTTAACGTGTTAGTATATGACTCATCTTACATGTGTACTAGTGATTTGTTGCTTGGTTATTTATGGATATGCAAGATATGGTAGCATAAGACCAATTGTTTGATGTTATATTAGTTGCTTGAAAGCTAGTGTTGATAGAGGTTGTTGTTGGCTTACGTTCGTAAGTGCTCAGGTTGTGTTGCTTCATCTATCAAATTTAGGGGATGAAATTCTTAAGTGAGGGAGAATGTAGCGGTCCGTATTTTTAAATTTTTAGATGTTTAGTAATTATTTTAAATATTAATTAATTCAAATCAAATGTCCAAAAAACAAAATTTTGAAGATGGATGAATTAGGACTCGATAACTCTTTCATTATGTCCAGAATATTCGTTCAGGGTAGTTTTGAGTATAAATATCGAATGGTTTGATGTTACATCATTTATGGGATTCATTTGTAGGTACATGTATTATATGGATAAACGTGCACAACCGGGCCCAATGAAATGCTGATTGACAACTCATATTTTTGGAAAAAGGAGAACAATAAACTTATTTAAACATTCTTATTATTCGTTATTTCCTTGAATATGGTGCTCAACCTATAGGAACTGTTCATGATATTTTAAGAAATGTAGAATTTTTTAAAAGAATTCATAGAATAAATAAAATAAAAAAGTATAAATGGAAGGTAACCAGTATAAATTTGTGTGGTAATTATTCACTCACGATACAAATTATACAAAGTATTTATTGAATCATATGATTTGATGGACAGTACCATTACAAGATGTGCGTAAATGTCATCCCAGACTCTATCACGAATGGTGCCATAATGTATAAGACCATGAAGAGAAAAATGAGATGAAGAGCGACGTTGAAGAACCATTACAATAGAACACTCCAATAAGTCATATAAGAAAGAAATGTCAAAGAAATTTTGATTTATTTTGATTTAGTATTAAGCACAACAAAATGGAATCTTCTCCTCTTTAAGATAAATATCTTCATTATAAAGACCACTCTTCAACTTCGGGGACCATAAAATATAGCAACTTCCTCTTTTCGCACCTCTATTTCTTTTCAACCTCTCTCCAAAAAGCTTGTCATGACTAGAGGAACATCGGGGTGCAGACCTAGGCAGAGCTGGTGGTAGTGGAAGGTTTCGGGTCAAGGTTAGAATTAATTAGGGTTCGGTCTTGGCTCGGAGGAGGCGCTATATGCTGAGATAGTCAGAGGGATGGCGACATCAGGTTCCTCCAATAGTAGCAGAGTTGGTGGTGACATTCGAGAGAAGGGAGTCAGATGTTAGTTTGTTAGAGTCGAGGATTTATGGGTTGGTGCCTAGACATGATGAGGTCGGGTGCGTCGAACTTGACTCGATGGGGGAGGGGAAATAATGGTGGTGTCGGAGGCAGAAAAGTTTGTCAAAGCGACGACGACAGTGAAAGTCAAGTTCAACGGCTTTATGCGAGCGAGAATTCACAGTTGGAGAATATGATTATATGGGTAATTGAATTAATTGTTGATTAATTAAATTAATTAGTTAATTAATTTGTATAATTCAAATTTTTATAAATTCATCTCTTTTGCAAACAAGGTCCAATTGAGATGCAGTTTTTGCTACTGCGAAAATACTGAGATTTTATATGATATGGCATAAATTTTGTTGTGGTTTGGGCTATTGAGGAATATGGATATGGAGATTGGTAACAATTCTTTATATTTTACATATATGTGTATAAGTCCTATATTAACCTACATTATATTGTAAGACCATGATTGTAACAACCAATTTTTTTTGGTCATTTGAGTTTTAAACGTTTAATTAATTTTAAACATTTACATAATTGGATTTTGGAATTTAATAACTTATAATTCAAATAAAAAATGATATTTAAACTTGTGAAATTATCATTTCGGGGCACTGTCTCGAATTTTGACGAAATTAGTGCCATTGGATTCGAAATAATAAGTTGCTGTACGCCGTCGAGTTTCGTAACGATCAGACATACTGTATGGTCGTACGAGCTCGAAACGCTTAGCAAATTAATTTAAATATAATTGGATTTAAAAAGCTAATCTTCGTATACTTTGGAATTGGATCTTAAAAATAGTTCCATTGTGTTTGGAATAAGGGTATTTAGTATAAAATGCCAATCGACACGCTTCAATGGGAGTTCGAGATTTTTGGGTAAGTTATGTTGAATAATTTAAAATAAAATAAAATATATACCCTATATTGCTCGCCCATATCCAGTCAATCCAAACCCCATACCCACATTATTAGCCCATGCCTTGTGTGCAACCCATTCCTTCTCTCCTCCTATAAAGATTTGCTTGGAAACAAAAAAAATAAAAGTTTTTCCAAAATTCAAAAATCAAAATCTAGTGATTTACTAAAGGATAAATTAAATCGATTATTCCATTGAGGTTATAGGCTTGAGATCTTTATTCCCTGACCATCTTGTGGCATGCATTCATATGTTTGGGGTTCGATAGTTGTGAGTCAAAACTAAGGTTTTTTGAAGTTCAGGATTTATGTGACGATAGGTTGCAACGTTGATGTCATCGAGTTTCTCGTGACGAATAACATGTTTTCCCTCAATTTCATGAACTTCAGTCGAGGATTGTGAAACGTGTCATTACAGGGTTGGCAGCCTCGGCTGAACTATCGCATTTTTCTTTGGGTTGTCATATCTTGCTTGGTGGTGTGCATTGTGTAGAGGAGAAGAAGAGAAGTCCATCGAAGATGACGTCGTCGGATTTCGTCAAGTGTTTCTCCGCGTCATTGGATTTTCATGCACGTTTTTGGGCGTGAGTGCACAAGCTTCAGGCGACATTGTTTGAATATTGGGGAAGAATGGACTTAGGTTAATTTGGTGATTGAGTGTTAATTATGATAATTAATTTATAATTACAGTGTGAAACTTATAAATTTTATATTTTGCTCATCCGAGGTCCAATCGAGTGTTGTTTATTGCGTTGCACTCGTATGGACATTATCTTTTCGATGTAATTGGATTGGTTGGATTTGGTGCTAGTGAAAATTTGGGCTATAATCAAACGTTCGTTTAATTTTAGTCTAAATCGGAACGCTTCGGCGTAAACTGAAATCAATGTGAGTTTTAGTCACATTCAATTTTACTATAGCATATCTATGATGCTATAAACTATTATTGATTACTTGGATGTTAGTTAAATTGTTTGACTGATAGTTTGGATGAATTTCCATTTGAAAAATGGATGACATATTAACTTGATTGCTATGAACCCATTGGATTATATATATTATCTGTAATCCTTGTTTTGCAAGGAAAATTGGTGCAGGGACCCTGAGGGATTTCTTGCCAATAATTATTTATTTACATCTTTATGCTGTTATATTGATGTTTAATTGAAAATAAATTTTGATATTCCATTTAAATGTTTAAATATCATTATAGCGATTTTCGTATATCATCGTTTATTGACTATCATCCCTAAAACCATGTCGTATGTGTTTTGAACTTGAGCTTGTGTTTTCACTAAACAAAATTTTAAAATTCATTAATCATATTAATTAATGATATTTTAAATAATAATATTTAAATTTAAATGACTTAATTACTTTGATTAATGATGTTTTGGAATATGTTAGTCTATTTGATTAATGAGATTTGAATTTAAATAAATTTTTTTAATTAATGATTTTAATTAATGATTGTTTTTTATTTAATTAATTGTTTTAACTAGTGCTATTTGAAATTTACATAACCATTTTAATTAATGATGTTTTATACTTAATTTATCATTTTCACTAGTAATGTTTGAATTGAACTAATCAAATTAATATATGATTATTTGATCTTAATTAATTATTTTTAATTATTGATATTTAAAATTTATTTATCATTTTAATTAATGATGTTTGAGATTAATTATTCATTTTAATTAATGATTATTTGAATTTAAGAAACCTTTTAATTAATGATATTTAAAGTAGGCTAATTTAATAAAAGTGATTAAAGTGAATTGACTAATTTGATGAAAGTGTTTTAAAATTAATAAACTAATTCAGTAAAGGTTTAAAGTTAATTTACTGATGATATAAAAATGTTTGGAAATAAGTAACTATTTTATTAAAGATAATCGATTTGTTTATTTAAAAGAGATTATAATTATGATTAATTATCTTTTGGGATAATTAATATTGTTTTAAATTTATAAGGTATTTAAATTGTTTTATTTTTTTGGGATAATGAATATTATTTTAAATTTACAAATGATGGTTTTAAATGAGAAAGACCCTTAGAAGGAATTATTTATAAATAAAGCTAAGTATGAATTGTTTGGGTTATAATAAACAATGTTTTGATGACATTTGTTTTTGATCCTTTTTTTATACACTTACTATTATAGAATTTGCATTTTAAAAGAACAATTTAAAAGGTATTTCTTGAAGTGTTTTACCAATTCTATAATATGGAAATCAAGCACAAGTTTAGTTTTTAAAAGTAAAGTTCGATTTTTTTTATGAAAAAGTAGTTTCGAAATTGATATTGCTTATTTGGAAATGATTTTTTCAGCTTTTAACGCTAAACATTGAGGCTTGGACTCGTTTCTATCTTGAAGGTTAAAAATATCACCAAGGCGATGTCTTGAGCTATCGCTATCTCAACGTGCCTGGTTTTATTTTCGGTCGAGGGATAGCAGTTGTTCAGAATCAACAAGCAGTGTTAAATATATGATATTTAATTTTCATATACGATCATTTTAATTATCCTCGATAGTCGATTTATTAATAATCGAATTTAGATTTCTTCGTGGTGTATCGTCGCCTTAAAACCGATTTGCTACTCTTTGAGCTTTGCTATCCTTTATCGGAAATGACTAAACCAAAGCGTGTGTTTTTGGGGATCAAGTTATGTGAGGTTGCTCCTATTAGGTATTTTCACATCTCATCTAGATTTTGGTGTACCTTCACCTTAAAACGGTTATGTTTTAAATATGAAATATTTGGATCCTCGGTAAGGTTTGGTGGGGTCCGGCTTGGAGTTTTCATGTTTTTCAAGTATATTTATAGAGGTATACTTCTTTTAAGGGGAATGCACCCTCCTCGCCATTTGTTGGAAATTTTCTTTCCTTATTTGATTCGAATCTTTGAATATGATTTTCTTTAATTGCAATGGGAAGAGTCAACCACTCCTCACGGCGCTTAATTATTGGTTTTGTTCATTCTATCAAGTTTGGACGGTTATCTTATTTATCCATTATGTCCAGTTTGGATTCTGCTTGGATTATTTCCATTCCCTCAAGTCTAATTTTAATAATATTTATGTCCATTCTTATTTGGATTTGTTTCCTATTGTTTATCTATACTCTTTCCTGTATGGATGTTATTCTTTTGAAGTAAAAACACATTCCGCGTTAGCGGCGTGGTCTCATAGAACTTTTACATATCACCATTATTTGAGTTTTCTCCCGCTGGTATTTGTAGACTGATCCGGGTGTTATTTTATTAATACTAGGGTCTGATCGAGTATTTTCCTAGGTTGGCTTTGGTGTTATGGAGGTTTTGGAGAGAAGCTATAGGTTTACCTATCGTAGTGTTTTATTTTCTGCTGTATCACATAATATCCATATCAGCAATTGTAAAGTCAAGATTTTATAATTGTCCAGCTGATATGGTTTGTTTTAAACCCTGATATACTATTTATTTTTGGTGTGATAGTTTTTACTGTCCTTTTTATATTATATGCTATCGATTCCGCTGTGAGATTCTGATTTTCTCTGTTCTTTTCTTTTTATTTACCCTAACAATCTGCCATTTTGTCGACTGGATATTCAATATTTGAACACAATGGTAGTATTCGGTGTCGACTTTCGATGGTCAAAAAGATGGGTCGTTATAATGATGATGCAAAATGATATGTAATACACAAATATATGTTTAGGTTTGGTATGTATCAATTTGACATAGGCTGGTTATTTGGGATCCTAGGTGGATGTCAAATGCATGATTTGGACATATGCGTTTATTCTCCTATATTGTTGATTGCTTGAATTGTTTCTAATAAATCATGCAAGAATTGTTGCTGATATTAAGATGATGGATATTTATTTGGTTGTTTTTTACCAAAGTGTATGTATATTTGCACGATACATGTGTATTGGTATCATATGGTTGGGTTGGTTATACATACTCAAACACACATGTATACAGTTGATGTGATTTATATATTTTTGTTGATACGCGGTTTAAGTGGTTTACTGTAAAAACCCTATTTTTAGTACACATTATGTAACACCCCATAATTTAATAAATAAATAAATAATTATGATGTTAAGAAGCGCGATAATGCAGAAACAGTAAATACACATATAATGTTTTATTTATTTATCAAGCTTGAATGAATCAAGTGACACTAGGAAATTCCTAGTTGAAAATCTAATTTAATAAGAATTAAATGCCATAGTTAGTGCTAACAAACTTATAAGAAAATGGAATAGTGGGCTAACAACCCAAATTATTCTTTTGAAGTAAAGATAACCACCTCTTGCTTTCCATTTTCTTTTACATTCAAAACTTAAAACAAAAGCTTGAGCTCTTTAACTGTATCCGCGACCTAACAATAAGTGGAAGAAAAGAAAAGATTAAAGCTAAGGGAACTAAATACTTTATTAGCTAAAAGTATAAGTGAGTAATATATTTCCTAATCTTTTATCCTTTGTTTTCCTCACGGTCGTATGATAATTTGGGTATTCCAATGATTTTAACTATTTAACTTGTATCAGGAATTAAATACAGTGGTAGGAGTATCATGTTAAAAAGCAATTTGATTAATGCAATTTATCCTTGGGTAGATAAATGGTTATAAATTAATTAAGATCTATATATAGGGAGAATAGGTTAATTATGAGGAAAACTATACACGATCAATCTAATATAGAAATACTAGAAACAAATTAGGCAGTTTCCGAGGGAAAATTTAGTCTAGCGGAAGGGTTAGGATAAGGAACCAGAGGGTAAATAGGTGATGACCGAAAGGTTATTTAATTAAAGAATTTAATTAATTATTGGATTTAAACCAGACCCACATTTTGTGCTGAACGTGTCAGATGACAATCAGAAAAGGCTAAGTCAAATAAATCAAAAGTTTGCATAAGGAAATTTAGTGGCAGAGGTGTAGGAATGTTTCCAACGTATACAAAGATCAAGCGCAAAGGAGGTAGAGCCGAACCAAAATGTTAATAGAACCGAAATCTTAAGTATAAAGGATTAAGTGGAAAAACTAAGATAAGCAAGGTTTGTGGTTATGGTTAGAAAACAAAAGATATTTACCAAGGACCGAAGGCGGTCAACGGTTAATGTGAAATTATAAGTAAAGGAGTTTATTTCATATGAATTAAAGAGTTAACTTCACAATTCACTGAAACTAAACTATACCAGGCTTGCCAAGACAAAAGGAGAACATTGAGTGCTAAGAGTAGTGTAACTCTTGAAAAAAATGTGTTAACCGAAACTGGTAACTACGGAGATAATTAAGGCAAAATAAGGCTTAAGATAACCAAGATAAAAACCCGAGACATTGACGACAGTAGTACAATAAACATTAATAATCACATTGTGATTAGTTTAATGTTGGCTTAATGACTGACTAAGTAAAAAAGCCTAATAGTGGATGGTTAGATAGTAGATTCGATGAAAGAAGTAAGACCTATGTTGCATCCACAATCGAAATCGAAGAAGTAAGGCTTTTGTGGCACCCACAACCGAAAGTGAAGGAGTAAGGACTGCGTGGCATTCGATGTAGAAAAGCAATTGCTGTAAGGCCAAAATTGACAATCAAGAGAATAGTAGATACATATAGGTGGAAGTCTAGAAGCCGAAAGGTGTAAGGCCTGTATGGCAACTAAAATCGAAAGTGAAATAAATATAAGGCATATATGGCAACTTATGTACGAAGGCGATGGTGTAAGGCCTAGGTGGTGACCAAGAACAATGAGGAGTAAGGCTTTAGTGGCAGCTAGGAAACTGTGCAATTAATGCATATAGTATTTAGGCATAAGGCATTAGTGGCAGTCGAATGGTAGAATTTTAATGATATATATGTCTACCGCAAAAGTACATAAAGCCCTAAGACTAGACAAGGGTAGGGTATTTCGGTATAATGGACCATTGTAGTTTTCTCTTTGACATAAACCGAGGGATGCTTTCGGTTGCGATATCACAGTAGTGTTTAAACTTGATAATGATCTTACAATTAAACTCCATATACATTATGATATTATTGCTTTGGAAAGTGAGGATATAACCCATTCCGCATATAGGCATCATGGTATCACTATCTCATATGCTTTGGGGGTAATATGTTACTCACACCAGACTTTATGTCCGACTCATGTATTTATTCTTGTTTTCCTTATAGGCACATGGGTATACATTCGAGTAGATTGAGTTTAAGGGTCTAGGTAGGTTGCTTTTAAGGATAGCCAAATAATGCTAGCCAAAGACGAAGCATGAGGCTTGGGTGTTATATTTACGTTCATTTTCATTATATCTAGCATTTGTGTCTGCATCATCATCATATGGAGGACACAATAGCTATACATTGTACTATATTTTTGACTTTGCATGGGCGTGACTATGGGATGTAGGAATAATCGTTAAGCTAAATCAATGAAGATGTGTTTCATTTTGCATAGCTGCTATGTTTACTTAAGACGTTATAATATAACTGATCACATTTCTGTCGCCAAAAGATGATTCCAAGGTGAGAGCAGCTCATTGGGTTTCCATCATTGGGTTTCAGAATAAGGGTTGTTAACATTATTTTGAAATTTGATTAAATAGAACTAAATAATACTACGGGGAAATGGAATAAGTATAGAGATTAGCTATAATAATTTATTACAAATTTTAAATTGATAATGGAGTAATGACATTTTATATAGAGAATGTCAGTAAGATTTTTCTCTTTCACAACACTAATTTAGATACGAAGTAATTACGACGTTGAATGCTTTTGTAACTAAGAATTAACAAATTTTAAGTAGTATTAATGTTGCCTTAAAAGAAGTAATTATGTTGCTTGAGCTTACACGATTAGGTAAGTGCACTTCAACTGTTTTTTAAATGTCAGCTTTAATTTAACTGTCAATAAGATCATACCCAAACAAAATTTAACATAGAAAACAAGGAAATAAATGCGGAAAAGTAAAAAACGTGAAGATTTACATGTTTGAGTGTTAGTGAATCCTAGGTTGATGTGTCAATTCTTTCTTAGTACATGCTACTTGGGATTTAATGGTAGATAACACCATTTTTATTTTCTATAATCCAGAGAGAATAAAATGCGATCCTTTTTCTTACAATACCTTCCTTTTTATAGCAAATATGATATCATGTGGATTGCTAACATCATAACCTTGTATTCTTCCTTTGCCATTAGATTTTGCCACGTGCCACTCACCTGAGAGCCTTATTTAACATGAACATATTGCTGATGTGGATATAGGTAGGAGAAAATACTTTAGATGGTAGGAAATTTCTTTAAGCGGGAAGATTTGGATTTTGGTGGTAACTTTGAATTTTGAAATATTATTCTCAAAGATGTGGCGATAACCTGTCCTTTGGAGGGTTAACAATAGTGCAATATGCTAGCGTTTGAGATAAACTTGCGCGGTTCACATTTGACCTTGCTATGTTATGTGCACAGCTTTACAGAAGTGCGGTTAATACATTTTTATCCATGTTGTAGTTGGGATATGTTATCATAGCCTGGCTTAATTATTTCAGCGTAGTCGTATGCAGAAAAATATTAGCGTGGGATATGGTGATGCTTGACTTGGTTGTGGTGGCAAGTATGTTTGCCCATATAGCGTAAGCATAGCTTGTCTGAATTGTGAGGTGAGGCTTGTGTTAATTTGCTGCGTATGATACTTGTGACTAAGCTGCTTTACAAAGGCATGATTTCAGGCAAGGTTCAAAATTCCGTTTTCCGTTTCCGTTCCGGCCATTGGTAATTTTAAAATTTCCGGTTCCGTTTCGGAAATTCCGAAATTTCCGCTTTAATTCCGGTTTTCTAGTTCCGGTACTTTTTTGCTTTAATTTGCTATATATGCTAATAAATATCCAATACTGTAATAAATTTCTAGTACATTTTTTACATTACATATACAATACACACTTTAATTAAAAATCCAGTGTGTACGATTCTGTATTTTTCATTTGAGATTTTAAAACTTTGATTAATTTTGAAAATTTTGAATTTTTTATTATGATTCGATGTAAATTAACAAAAGTATAACAACTTTTTATGAAACTATATGATTTCTTCTCCATTTATTTTTTGTCCTCATTAATTTGTTTTCTTTTTTTAATTATAATATATTTATTGTATTTATTTAATTTTTTATAAGTTTTTTTCAATATTTGAAAATCAAATCCGGAATTTAGACCGGAACCGGAATTTTGACCGGATTCCGTTCCGGTTATGAGCGGAACCGGAACGGAATCACCGGAATAACCGGAATTCCGCCGGAATTTCGAACCATGATTTCAGGACATTATGCATAACTTCTGTTTTGACAATGGCAGCACAATTTGCCTGGAAGGTGGCAGCGCGGTTTATTTGAAAGGTGGTGGCCCAGTTTGGCTTTATAATGCCGGCAAGTTTTTGCCCAATCATGGTGGTGCAATCTTGCTCATGATACTTGTAGAGTTACTGGTATGTTTTGGGTCATACCAACCTTCTATTGATGATAGTGAAGCTTGTTTTTGTGGGCAGTGTCGTTCTTTGTTATATCTTTGCTTTACACTTGCTAATGCTGATTATTGTGTGTATATTTATAGGAAGCACAGTTAGGGGCAAGAACTTTTCTAGGCATCACCTGCTGTATTGTGGGAAGTACGCAGTTCCTTTCTAATATGAAAAACGATCCGTTTATTTCCCTTACTGTCCTAGGGTTGTTATTTGATTTCGATCATTCGCTTGAACCTGCACTCAACATGTAATGGGAGTAAAAAGTGGGCGTAACGCTTACCCCAAGTCTGCACTGATGCATGTCGAAATAGACTTATTAATTCACATCTATTTTTTTAAAATAGTCTTATCAATCGTCATTCGCATTTAATGTTTCTTACATATGGTATGATGGGGTTTACTTTTCTAAGCATTGTCAGATGTTTCGTGATTTTAGAAAATCTACCTTGTTTTTTATGAACGGTTTTCATGATTATTAATATTTGATGGTTACCCTTTTTCATATCATTTGAATCGTACGAATATGATCATCTTTAGAAGTCTATATATTCCCTAATTCGTTATTCCTTTCCCCTTTTTACCTGGTCTTGAATTTCGTTTTACACTATAGTCATCTTTAAGACTTGTCTCTGTTCTTTCATTGTTATTTAATCGTTTCTTGGAAAATATAGTCCATCTCTTGTGAGCAAATCTCCCATCCCTTATATGTGTGTGTGAGCGAAACTTCTTCTTCTTCTTCTATATATATATATATATATATATATATATATATATATATATATAGATCGGCTAAATGATTATGCTAATTTTGTGGGTTTATTATTTCATCGGTCTGATGAATTTTTTGATGTATCCATTTTCATTTCCTTTCATTTATTGTTTGCGATCTTAATTAGTCGTGGTATACAAATTTCGTATTTAGTTGATTATGGACGTTGATGATCCCCTTTATTCTTCCGACAAGAATCTCTTTCTTTCTATGATCTGATATCAACCATTTGTGATGATAGTATGGCCAAGTTTATTCTAACCTACTTTAGGATCATTGACCATGATTTTAGGATTCCACTCCTTCTGGGTGCATAAATCTACTCCACAAAAGGTTATATTTTCTGGACCTTGAAGCACATTAGGTACGGTCTTATTGGCTTCTTCACCCACTTATCAAGGAGTAGCTGGACACCATGGGGATTTCTCTTATACAACTTTCCCCTATTTCGTATTTCCTTCTGACCTGTACATTCATACTTTATGGCTAGCATCTTGATTCTCCTCTTCCTATGGTGAGCTTGTTTTCCTTTACTCTGTTCGTAAGAGTGGCTCCTCAAACTGTAATGGTTTCTATTATGTCCAACCTACAAACTCTCTTTTTACTATTTCTTCTGGTAAGGCCCAAAGGTGGGCTAATCAGGTTTTCTACATTTCTAATTTGAATGGTTTCATTCCTTCCTTCTAACGGCGCCCTTATTGTTTATTTTACTTAAAATTTGTCTTTTAGACTTACACCGCACTTATCCATTAGTCGGTTACTCCAATGTTTTCAAAAATGAGAGGGAATTATTTTTTGCTCGAAGAGAGGCCGCATTTACGCTTGGCGAGGATGTTCGAAAAGGCTCGTACCTCTTTGATGAACCCTTGTTGTGTAAATACAACTTCTTACACGCTCATCATCGCTTTTTGCATTCCATCTTTATTTATGTTTCTAACCCTATTGCACCAATGGGTATACGTCCTGTTAAGTTCATTTTTCTTAATTGATCGATGATTATATGCTTATGTTTTAACTACATTCTGCCTTAACTTACTTGGTTGTTTATGAACTGCGTAGGCATAATGTCGTACAGACTCGATCCTTTTGCTAGGAAAAACATTAAGAAAAAATAAAGAGAGCAAGAAGCCTGGCGGTGATCCTACTGTGCTAGGGAATGCCTCTAAGAAGTTAGGGAATGATGACCCATCTCGTCACGCTGCTACACTTACTACTGCCATTTAAGTGAGCCCATCTCATATGCCCTTCCTTCTCGCTTCATGCTCTTTCTAGAGGCGGGTCCTATTGCTAACTTTGCAAAGCAGATGGGGTATCTTGTCATAGATGATTTTATTACCCTTCCACCTTCCTCATTACCTTACTTCGTTCTACCCACTAGGGAATTTATTTGAGTTACTTGTGTTATGATTTGAGATAATCTTTGTGTGTTGTGGCATTTCTATCCCTCTTTGTTTCATTTTTGTAGAGGCTTGCGATGACTTTGGAAGTTAACAAGCACATCGTGGCATCTGAAACCGCGCAACACTTGAAAATGGAATTTTTTACCTGAAAGTTAAACAGGATAAGCTTGGACTAGACCTTGAGGCATTCCAACAAAAGAGAAGCTATATGCAAAATGAAAGTAGAGGAGACCGAGGAGAAAATCAAAGTAGTGGGGAAGAAAACTGAGCATAAGGTATATGCGTTAGATAAGGGGTTATGTAGCATACTGGAAACAGCCGAAAAAACTGGTTACAACGTTCTCTATGTGATTTATGTGCAGGTGAAGAGGCAGTTCTTTGTCGAGCATCTTAACGATGCAGATGCAAAAGTGAGCCTAGACTTCTTGGGGTTGTCAATCATACCAAAAAATGCCAGGACTATTGTCGTGCAGAATGGGCTAAAAGATCGCCAAGCAGACCTTGCCTCTCCATCAGTTTCTGTTCATAACTCCTTGATTAGTCCACCCCAGATTAGGTTGCAACTTATGTGCTTCAATCGGGTTCTATGCAAGTTTCTAACATCGAAATAAATGGATCTGCTCCCCGCAAAGTAAACCCTTGACCTTTAGAATAGTTTTTAGGGTTTTATTTGGTAAAGTGTATTAAATTTAGATAGTTATGATTTTGAAGTGCTGTTTTGGAGGGGGAAGTTTGGAAACTAGTATATATGATTAGGCTTTGTGTATGAACTCACTTTAGCCCTTTAATATTATGTTTTCATCGTTCATGTTCTTTGCTGATTGCACATAATGAAATTTTCACCATTATATGCATATATTTTATTTTTAGGCAAAAAATATAAACCTTAACAAGCACCCCTCTTCATCTTCACACAAGGGAAATATTTTTATTGAATGTTTGACGAAAACCGTTAATTTCTTGGAGGCACATACTAAGAGATTTACAATAAATACTATAATATTTTGTAAGTGAGAGAAGGAATTGGGCAACTCGTTTTCATCGTCAAAGGAGGAAACATAGGGGGTTTTAGGCAAATATTGTACAAGTGGTTCAGGAGAGAGAACCGCCGAGTGATTTCACACTGTGCTGATGGGGTCCTACTATTAGAGATGAATCACTTCCATTTGACCATCCTCATTTATGATGGTTTGAGTATTAACTTAGTCGTAGGAAGTAATAGTGTATATGATGTGTTTTGCATGATGCTGTATATTTAATAAAATTATTTTTGTTCGTTCACTCATTCTTAGTTTTACTTACCATTTGATTATTTATATTTATTTGACCATTTTTTAATGCTTCTTGGCTCTCCCTAACCCGATGGCAGATCACCATGTTTCAGCTAGCACTCCTGAATTTTATGAGGATATGGGTGATGAGTTGGAAATTGCTGATGATGACCAAAGAGTTAAGAATTTCTCACATAAGCTTCAAGAGGTCAAAGAAGCTTTATCACGTCTGCACAATTGCATATCCACATATTACAGTGATTTAGCAATGGTAAAGAAGAGAATACAGGAATGAGGGAGGATTTAGAAATTGCACAAGCCTGTACAGTTGAGTTAGAGAAACTTTTGAAAGAAGCGGAGCGTATTTATACTACTACTTGTAAGAATGAGATCAAGAAGCTTAATAGTGCCATTAAAGAGCTGTCTCAGCAAATAGCCGTGCAACTTGACAAAGAAGAAAATTCTCCTACTAATACAACTTCTTCTAGGGTATCCCTCCTGGTGTAGTTCCTTGACCTCCGACTAGCTTGGATAGCAAAGTAGCTTCCGAATGAAAAACGAATGTGGTAAATGTAAGTTGTCTGCATTCTACGTCGTGATAATAAATAAATTTTACTTTATTAATTCAATTTAATAATCTTTTAATAAATTGAATTAAATTAGTAAATTGATTGTAGAGAATATATGAAAATAAAATAAAAGGCTTGCTGAATATAAGATATTTTTAAGGGGGAATTATTTTAAAGTACAAAAATTTCTATATTTTTTGCCTTAAGGACACGACCTCAATATTTTTACCACAAGGACAAACATTTTTCTAAAAATTATTCATAAGGACAAATATTTTTCAAAATTATTCATAAGGATAACAAAACTGATACCGAGCTAAAAACTGATACCTAAAAACTGATACCGATAACTACAAACTGATACCTAAAAACTGCTACTAATAACTAATAACTGATACCTACAGAAAGTTGTCCTTCAGGATAAAATATTGAAGGTCCGTCCTTGAGGCTAAAAAGCTGTGAAATTTTGTCTTTGACAATAATTTCCTGTATTTTTAAAGTGTTAATAAATTTTTATGTAATTGAAATAGTTGAAAAAATTAAATTTATTGTACATTAATACAATGAAAATTAAAAAGAAATAAACTAGTATTGAATTGATCAATTGTCTAATTATCGAAATATAATTTGCAGAATGAAGTGTAAATCAATTCAAACTAGATTGAAATTTATTCATAAACAAATAAAGAAGTTATTAAAAGAAAAGAAAGAGAAATGATTAATTTAAAACTAAAGTGAATTAGAATTTATGGCCTAAACCAAATCAAGACCTCTCAAACTTATCCTTTTCTTCCTTTCTCTATAAATTCCTTTACATGAATATAACACGCAACCCCTTATTATTTTCAGCCATACATTCCAAATTAAAATCACTTATCCCAAATAAGAAATCACTCATAGGAAAAAAATGACCGTGCCTTGGTGAAGTAGCGAACGCCATAAGGAGGAAGACGAGGCTGCGCCATGAAGGAGGAATGCGAACGGGCTAGAGATGAGACGTGGTGTTTCAATCGTGACTTAGGGTTGGAAAGTCGACCCAGGTGTGGTGGCGCATGGTGTTTTGGTGGATCACGGTGGCTGGCGACAAAGTGCTCGAACACGCAACGAGGTGCAGGTTCACATTCGCATGGGTTTGGTAATGGATGACACTTGTTAGAGTGATAGTGGCTGTTGGAGTAGGCATGTGGTTCAAGTGATAAGATAATGGCGTAGTCGAAGAGAAGTGCACTGATTTGGTTAAACGAGCATCAATTTAGTGAGTATTATTCTAACAAATATATTTTAATTCTTTTGCAAGTTATCTATATTTATTTGCCCCGGCAATCGATTGCATAGCTTGGTTGAATAATTTGTGATTGTTGTTGTTTGGATAGTTGGGTGTATTGGTTGATACTGTGTTAGTTAGAAGTATCAAACTGCAAAAGGAACATTGTCCGTTGGTAAATTGAACTATATATATATATATATATATATATGTATGTATGTATATGTATGTATGTATGTATGTATGTATATTGATGAGCGTAATTTATAAATGATTGGACTTCGATGAAACTCTGCTCGGGTCATGCAATAAATCTATAAGTGTTGATTGGTTGATAAATATTTATACAGAAATTTTACTCCATAATTTATATATTTAGATATTTATATATTTTTGTATTTTAGAAAGATGTTTGAAATGTTTTTTAAAAATTTATTTATGGGTTGTGAAATTTTATTAAAAGTAATTTATAAATAATTTACTAAATTTTATTCAATAAGCTATTTATATACTTACAAAATTAATTTGAATTATACATTTAAATATAGTTTTCTTTTGGTTATAAAGCTCTTTTTAAAATCAATATTATAATATATTATAAGCTTGTCATTTTTTGAAGAAAAATTATGATAAATTGCTATTTTATAAAATACATTATTATCTTTATAAATTATATTTGATTTTTAAATTGATTTTGAATGTTTCAAATATATAGTGAAAATTTTGAATTATATTTAATGGTTTTAAATAAATATTATTTATTTTGTAATTTACAAATTTATTTTGAAATAGTATTTTATTATAGAAAATTATGAAATGAATTTATAGCAATATTGGGTGATTTCAATATGAGTTATTTGATATGTTGAGTATACAGTGAAGGATTTTGAATTATATATTTTAGTTTGAATGAAACGAAATTATTTTGGAAGTTTATAAATTTTTTTAAAGTATTATTTAGTTATAGAAAGTTATGAAATAACTTCTATGATTATTTTTGATTTGTAAAGTGTTTTGGATTTTTTGGAAAATATGTAAAAAAAAAGGGGGGTTAGAAGTGAATTATAGTATTTTTATATTAAATTGGGATTAAATAAACAGAGTAAATATATTATTTAATATATATTAATGTTTAAAAGGTTTTTACTATTTTTTGAATATAAAATTAATTTAAGGAATTTTATTATAACTTTGTAAATATAAACTTTTTTCTAAATTTATATTTGAATGTTTTCTATCCTATTCAATGAGGAATTGAATAAATAAAGTTATAATACCGTTTGAAATGGGGCATTCGGTAATATTTCTTCAGTTATTCTTTGGACTCATTATATAAAATACCGAAGAAGCGTGTGATCACTATATAAATGGACTAGTAACACGGGATGGTATGAGACACCGTTTTGTTATTTATTCGGTTATCCTTTTGCTCGTGGATGGCACTCAATTGGGGATTCATTATGTAAGATGGACGCACTATAGTGAATCACATATTTAGCTTTCTATTGGCATATATCATGCTGTGTGTCAGCACGAGTATGTAGCTGTGTATCAGATATTATATTATGGTATTTGTATATTCACGGTCTGACATCCTTTATAATATGGTAGTTGAAACATATTGGCTAGTATTCGTCCTAGTGGCCTGACCGTGGTGGTCGTGCATCAGATCGGTGACACCCATAGTCGTGTGTCAGCAATGTATAGCTTATACGTGTCACCTAGGCAAACAGTCTGTTACCATTTGGGGGAATGTGTAGGGTCATGACCATAATCATGCAATGTTTTTATGACATGTGATGGGTAGGAGTCACGATGGTCGTCGAGGTAACGAAGACTGTATAGTGGAATAAGTGTGTCATGTTTGCCGATCATGTGTAGTCTCCTAGTGCACGGGTGTTCGACAATCTCCCGCCTGGCTCTGGTGTGTGTTATATATACATACATACATACATACATATATATATATATATATATATATATATTCAAGGCAATGAGCTATGATTGTACCTGTGACTATGTCTATAGTATGATCAATCCATGTATCCTTCTCAGGCATGTGTTGACGAATGTCTTTATCATTGGTGTGTATTGCCAATTACTATTCATTGATATGTATTGCCTATTTATTTTTGGTGTTGTCTATTTATCTTACTCTGGCATGTGTCATCGATTATTCTTTGTAGACATGTGTCGCCAATTATATCCTTCATTATCATATGTCTCCATTACTGTGATTTTGTTTATGGATAATTATTTGTATTAATGTGGAGGATATTTTATTATAGAGGTTGAGCGATATATTTAGGCTAAGCTACGTGTAGCCTGATTATACATGGTGAAATCTATTTTATAGATGTCTTCTAGTTTTAGATGATAATTTATGGATATAGATGGTTCACCCATCTGATGTTGTTTCATGATTTCTGATTTGATGAATTTTATATGAGTGAAGGCATCTTTAAGTTGGATTTTGTAGTATTCTATAAGAAATTTGGAGTTGTTTGAGATAACATTATTATATCTACACCCATCATATACTATGTTTTATATATTTATTGCCTTTGGATTTAGATATAGTTTGGCCCCATTATTATTTATATAATACATGGGTCAGTCCAAGACATTTCAGATATAGGGACAATGAGACCAACTTGTAATTATTGGGTATGGTGGAGTTTAGTTATACAGTTTAGTAGCATGTTATTATGCATGAAGTATTCATGAACGTATATCATCATTATATGCATTGGATACATTTTTTATATTGTATATTATGTATTATGCTGCGATTGACTCTGTGATCTCTAATATTTCTTTATATTATGTATTGTTCTATCCTAGAGGCACATGTATTTATTGCTTTGTGTTGATACTATATACGTACTGGTGAGTTATTTATTCAATGTTTAAATACGTACCTATGTACCCCATATAGCCTCATTCTTCGTATTATCTGATAGTATAACCTAGTAATATTCTTAGATAGTATGAGTATAAAGGTAGGGGTGTTTTAGTAAACTACAACCAATTTAAATTTATTGAATTTAAGGTTACTTATGAGAAAAGATTGGAATGCTCCAAGAGAGAAGTGAAAGAGTAGGGGCATTCAATTAAATATAAGTTATTTGACTCCTTTTTCAAAAAATCAAGAAAACAAAAGCTGAAAATTCGGATGAGCTAAATCAGGTGCGATGTGATGTTATTGAATGCATGATGAGCTTGAACACCAAGTCTCTAATTTGACTCCACCATCGCTATTTATTCTCTTTCTACTTCATGTCCTCACTTTTCTATGCCTGTAGTATCTAGTTCTATTTAGCTTACCTTGGCTGAGAAGCTCTACCAAAGAAGATTAGATGTGCTGTTGCTGACGTGGCAATGTTACATGCATCCGACATCTTTAATCATTTTTCACCTGAACTTAATTTGTGTTTTTTATATAACTGTGATGGCTCTGTTGCGACGACATAGGATAGGGATAATCCTAGGGTTGATGCCAATTATGATCTAAGATCCTAAGTTGCTGATGCACCTCTGCGCTCTTTTACGGTTATAACTTAGATTTTCCATTTTTTTGCAAGTTTAAGGCATTAGGAAGAATTTAGGAAATGCTCTATCTTTGCAACTCAACCCTTACATAGGAGGAAGATGCTATTTGCAGAGGATTCAGAGTTTGACTTGAAACTGCATAGTAGTAGTTTGTTCGAGGTTTGTAAGGTTTATGTACCCGTCGTATTTGTGTAATAAACATACATGTGTAGCACTTTTGTGATGAAATTGTGAATAAACTAAGTAAAAATTTATAAGTTGTGTATTTATCTCTTGAGCTTTACGCAGATCCTTATCTTGTATCTTTGGTTTAGTTTTATGCCTTCCATTGCATGTTATGCTTCTTTTTCCATAATTTATCTCTATGTGAGATATTTATTGTATTTAGTTCAGTTTTTTTAAACATGCTTATTGAACTTTATTTTAGTGTTTTTCTTTAAACATGTGCTTGGAACGGTCTGCTCCATTTATGGTGCAGACTAGCTTCGAAATGTATTTGACTATGAAGTTGGGTGTATGCTTACAACATTTTTAATTCATGCACATGGTTTTTTATACTGGTACAAGCCATCTATTATCCCTATATCTGGTGCTGTATAGGCTGAAAGGCCAAGCTATGTATAATAATCCACCTTTTCGACCCTCAAAATTCGACATTATTACATCCACATTATTCACATGCCAAACATCCAAGTGCCGGAAAGATAAATTGTTGGAGGAAAAGAAATAAAAGGTAGAACTGAATCTCACATCCTGATGAGTAACATATAATATATAATAGCTCTTTACAAAAGAAAACTGTATCATACATACATCAATCAAAGTAAACTAGACTATTATCAGTCTGGATAGTTTCAACAAATTATCCACATAATTGCTGATTAGTACAAAAGAACAAATGTAGCAGAAATAAAATATATGTGATTATGTCTTGAAGGCATCTTGCTTGTCTCCTGAATCTCTAAAGCATCCAAATTAAATCTGAAAATATGCTATGGCTAACCTGAGCATTATAAGAAAATAACATTCGGATCAGTCTAGTAACCAGCATGAGAAACGCATATCATATGAATTTTAATGTTATAAAACCTTTCAAAATAAAGGTATCTCGTAAGACCACGCTGCACATAAATACGAACCGGTTTTTACCTTATGATAACCAGACTATTTCATAAGAAATCTTGTGATATTATAATAATGTCTAGGGTTTAAAATAAATATATAACATAGATGGACGATTGCATCCCATGTTCCAACATATTTTGGCACAACTAAGTCCGTAAGGTACTTATTGGAGTACTATATGACAGTATACCTCTAGAAAAATATATCGAGGGCCTCACATGGACCCCCTACAAATCAGGACCGGCCTGCTCCTTATTGGATAAGACTGAATATGTCATCATTTCGGTTGTCGACCAACAACCGTATTGAGCCACTAGCATGGATAAATTGGCCAATATCAATCCAGATTGGGTGATGACCATACCCTAATGGCAATGAACCATATAGCCCTGAAGCATATCCCATGTGTTAGTCATTACCGGTTGTGAGGCTCAAGGCTACGCTTTACCTTTTATATAGCAATCCCGCTTAAAATGCTAACACTGCCCTATGAGCAACAATGCGATGCCAACATTCATCCATTCAAGTTGTTGAGGATATGAACAAACCTAAGGCACTACTTGTAACGACGCATAATTTTCGATAATTAAAAATTGTAAATTTAATAAGGTTTTGTGATTCAATGTGGGAAGAAATGAAATTTGTGATTACAAAAAAATGGGAATGTAATTGGATTAAAAGGGTAATAGGATTAATTTAAGGTAATTCACAATTGCTTCGAATGTAATTCTATTTAGTTGAAGTAATTAAAAAGTTATAATGAGTTATAGATGGAAAATTTATTATATTAGTGATGTGTATAAATTGATCATTGGATTTAAAGGGAAACTGATAATGTAAAAGGCGTAAATTTATGAAATAAGGTGTAATTAATTTTAATTGATAATAGTAGAGTTGTATAAGTTGTTGCAACAATTGGTGGTAAATAATAAACTTACAAATGTTATTAAATGTAGAAATGGTGACAATTGTTATTTGTTACCAATTTAATTAATCAATTACAAATAAATGTAAAAAAAAATATTACATTAGTTTGAAATGTAATAATGTAAATTTAAGTTAATTATTAAATATTTTAATGATTGTCCAATCAATTGAAATTATTTAAATGTTATACTTAGTTATAATTTGAATATAAGTAAAGAAATGTAAATGTTCTATAAATTAATGAACTAGTATATAACAAACGGTAATTGAATAAAATCAGTGTTTGTCAGAAATTGTAACATTTGTTTGTAAATAATGAACTTATAAGTGATTAAAAGTTAACGGTAACAATTATTATATGTTACCTACACTACAACAAAAATGCCCTATTACAACGCCCTTTTTACAACGGGCATTTGCTGCCCGTTGTAATAGAAGGCTATTACAACGGTCGATTCAGGACCGTTGTAATAGATGCCCCTTTTTACAACGGGCATTTGCTGCCCGTTGTAATAGATAGCTATTACAACGGTCCATTCAGGACCGTTGTAATATATGCCCTATACAACACTCTTTTTACAACGGTCCATTCAGGACCGTTGTAATAGATGCCCCCTTTTACAACGGGCATTTGCTGCCCGTTGTAATAGATCTCTATTACAACGGTCCATTCAGGACCGTTGTAATATATTTATTAATTACACTTAATATTTAATTATTATAATTAATATTCAATTATTTAGTAATTACATTTAATATTCAGTATTTAATATTCAATATTAGATAATTAAATTAGTAAAATTCTAAACTAAATTCATAAACACATTTGAAATTTTCATAAAATTCAAGAATTAAAAAGTAAAATTTTAAGATAACTTAAAATTTTAGAAAGTTTCCAAAATCTTAGAATATTTAATATTTCAAAGAATTTAAAATTTGAAAATTTTGTAAAATAAACTTAAAAACATTTGTAAAATTTATAAACAAAAATTTGAAATTTTCATAAAATTATAAAATAAAGAGATTAAAATTTTATAAAATATTTAAAATTTCAAAATATTAAAATAATTCAGAATTTGAGAATTATAAATTTTACTGTAAAATTTTTAGAAACTAATGCCCCTTTTAGTTTCAAATGCATTAGTAATTACATTTAATATTCAGTATTTTACTGTAATATTTTTAACTAAACCCCTTTTTATTTTTTAACACCCTTAACCCTTTTCTCCTTAACAAATCCGACCGGCCCTTCTATCTCTTTGTAGACCCGATCCCTTTTTATAATTCTTGAGTAAAAGAAAATGGCGGCCGTTGTTTTCTTCTTTCTGAAATTAGGGCTTGAAAAATTGGGGACTTCGTTCCTTTCTCTGATCCAAAATTAGGGCTTTGCGAAGCGCCTACTGTTGTTCGATCGCGTGGATAATCGTGAGTTGCTTCGATCGATTGTTTCCTTGTATCTTACTACGGCTGCTTCGATGGAGTTCGTGTTCGAATTTGGTATGTTCTTTTTATTGCTTGCAATTGCCTGATTTCTGTATTGCGAACTCCTTGATCTATGCCGATGATGATAGTTTGGTTTTTATAGGGTTCGATCCCCTGAGTTTTCGTTCGTATATTCGTGTTTGAATTTGTCAATGGAATTGCTCTGGCCGCTGGTTTTCGTTTTGATGCTTGAGATATTCTTGACTTGTTCATAAACGTATATACTTGATTTCTTGGTTTGCACGGTTTTGTATTATTTCGTGATTGCCTAGGCTTGAATTTACTGCTCCGTGAATTTCTTGTTTTGACTTGTTCAAGTCACGGCTTCGATCATTATCATCACCTGACTTCGGTTTTAAAATACTCGGCTTTGACAACGATATTGAACTCCCCTGTGACTTTATTTGATTCTGAACATCACCTGATTCTGAGCATTGAATATCATGCTTTCTGGTCTGAAGCTTGGTTACTTGTTCATGTTACAGTGACCAATTTTTGTTTTTGCCTTGAGTATTGTTATTTACTTGACCAGTTGTTCATTTGAACTTATTTGAGACCTGATTGCTTTGAACTTGATCATGTTGACTTCTCTTGAGTCTGTTTACATGTGCACTTGTCTGCATTGTTGCTTGGTCGACACTTGCATCACTCTGGTTGCATGTGAGGTTGACCATATATGTTGAAACTTGTAAACCTTGGAGTTATGTTTATGGCGTTGCATACTTGGCAAGAAAATTATATTGGTTTCATCCCTTATATTTGCCCAGTGCTTCGGAAATACCCATGTTGAAAATTATACTGGTTTGATCAACTATATAATTACCCATGTTTCTAGATGTCAAACAGTTGAACACTCGTAACATGTCCTTGTGTTCATTTTTTGTGAAATGTAGAACCTAGTGACCATGTTCAATTGACGAACCTATATGTTGCTCGTGTTGGAACAGACAAGGTATGAATACATACATAGCTTTAAATTATTCCTACACCAATTATTTTAACGTGCATTTACTTATATGAGCTGGATCAGATTTATTTTTTAGTTAAATTTAGGTGACCATTGATGTTGCTAGTCCTGAAGCATGTGTTTTTGAAAAGGTTAAACACTTGTGAAGTTTATTTTAGGCTGTTTGAAAAAAATTCATACAACTATTTTAAACATAGAAGGTATTGATAATTTTGTCATCTGCATGTTTGACAAAATTTCTGTTCTGTTTCTTTTCCCAGCATTTTTTGTTTGTTTGTTTTTCTGTCCTTTTTTTAATATGACTACTAATTTTCATTGATGTAATGCGCATAAATTGATGAGTTGATGCAATTGGGCTGAAACATGAATAGGCACAACATGATTACACTGAAACTACTAATTTTCATTGATGTAGCCGCAGTAAGATACTTGTTACTGTGTCATCTTCACTTGCATTGCTGTGCCACTGATTTGATTTGTCGAAGCTTTGCATTCTTCATGTTGCCTTGTGTTGAACCCAGTTTTAAAACTCGGGTTTGACCTTATGCTCGTGTCGTGATTTTAAATATATTGCACGTGAGTTGAACCCGGCTTTGCATTTGGGTTTGACCTGTGCTCACTTGTCCCTGTAGCATTATCAAGTGTATATCGGTGTGCACGGCCTTGTGGCATATACAGTGATACACTGTGTATGTCACAAGTTGTTCGTGTATGATGAATTCAAATTTAAATGATGACGAACAACCCAAATAACTGAGGCAAATATTCTTTTCAAAAAATTCACATTTTATTTTATATTGCAAAAATATTTCTTTTTCAATTTTACTGCGTTAGTAAATATTTTTGCAGATTGCTCAGATGCTGGATTCTAACTGGAAAGAAGTTGAAGATAACAATACGAGTGTGAGTGATATGTAGTGAGGTTCTGAATGTAAAATAGTGATGTAATGAAATTTGTATCAAAATTGTATAGTGAATAGTGAGAGTTTGAATTTGTACTATTTAAAAATTGTAATAAATATTTGTTTGAATAAAATATTCGTTTGAATTCAAAATCTGTGCTGTAATTTTTTTTTAAAATTTGCATTTATTTTGCAACGGTCAGAAACCGTTGCAATATCATGTATTACAACGGGCATTGCCCGTTGTAAAAATATGTATTACAACGGGCATTGCCCGTTGTAAAATATGGTCGACCTATTACAACTAGGCCTAATACAACGGGCGCATGCCCGTTGCGAAATGCATATTACAACGGGCATTGCCCGTTGTAAAATGCCTGTTTTGTTGTAGTGCTATTTATTTAGTTTATTAAATTAAATTGGAAACCAACTGAAATTAAATGAAATTAAATGTTACGTTAATAGAAATTAAGATGAAATTGGGAAATATTAACGTACTAAGATATAAACCAATGTTAATTATACCCATAAGATGATAATTGATTGAATAACAAGATTGGCAATCAAATAAATGGATTTATTGAAATTTAAATTTATAATTACTGAATTATTTGAAATTGAATTTAAATATTGTAATTTGTGCAATATTGAATTTTGGATTGATACGGAATTTTTTTTAGAAGATTATAAAGTACTAAGTAATCTAAAATGATAGAAACTGTAAATTTTTGAATTTGAATTGAAAAAGTGATTTAATTAATTTAATATTAATTTATTTAATTAACATGAAAATAGCCATTTTGGCCACTAACCCGGATTTTAACAAAACCAGTTCATCGGATCCGTAACGGTGAATTTTTATAGGATTTCAAGTTTTGTAGCAATCGGAATTGTCGTTCGATCGTACGGACTCGAAATGCCTAGAAATCAATTCAATTGAAATCAATTTGAAATAAGCTGATTTTTACATAACTTCTTCATACGATAGAATTTGGACTTGAAACATGTTCCTTTGAGTTTAAAATTATCAAAAACATCAATTTTGATATTTGGGATGACCCATTTTCGTTTCATAGACAGAACGGGCTTTACGGGTCATTTATCGTTCAACTTGCAAATCGATCTTGTCCATCCATTTCTATTTTTGATCTGCCTATAAATAGCCAGTTATAAACCTTAGCTGTTTCTTATTCCATTTGTCTGCACGTACAACTTTATTTTGTTCACTTCTCTTTCCAATGGTAAACAAACCAAAACCGAATTCCCAATTCAATTTCAAATCAAATTTAATTCCAAAATCAAACTACTCAAAATATATCAAAGTATATATCTTTCCGAAGTTGTCGACGAGCGTAATACACTGATGTGAATCTTTTTTGTCATCGAATCCCCATTTGTCCAGAAATTGAGGATGAATCTCGGCCATTCAATGGTGTTTGATGAGCGTCGACAGATAGTCGAATCAAGGTTACCGTTGTATGGAGAATTGCGAGTGCAACTTATCAGTGCAGTTTGTTTGGTCGTTTAGTGGTTCGATCGTGGTGATTAATTCTATTAGGGTTTGTTCACTCGGCGGCGGCGGGGGGTTTTCACGTGTCGATCGGCGATAGAAGGAGTCGCCGATGGTGGAGGCGGCCAGGCGATGTACGAGAGGTGGTGGTGGGTCATTCGACGGCGTCTCGGTAGTGTCTCATGGTCAATAGATGGTGGCGGCTTCATGTTTTGCACGATCGAACAGTAGCCGTGCGTAGGGGTCTGAGAGGAGCATGATGTGTTGACGTGTAAAGGTTTAATTAATTAATTTTATTTAATTTAATTTGTAATCGTAGAACTTCTAACTTATATAACTTCCACAAACGAGGTCCAATTTACATGCAGTTTGTTTCATTGGCATCGTATTGAAATTATGGTCATTTTGATGTATATTTGGGCGCATTCTGAGACCGTTCAAAATTTGGGCTTAAATTTAGATTTTAATTCGATTTAAAATCGAAGGTAAGTGTTTTGACCCACTCACAACTACTACATGTTCTTATGTTAGTTAAATTAAATTTGTAATGTGATTGGAAATTTAATGATTAATATTTGGATATTTGATTTGTCATTCTAGTCAATGTTGACTTTATTGCATTTAATTATCGTTTAATTTAATATTGATATAAATCCTAAATTTAATACCTGTTATTTATCATCAATTACCTATTGATGTTTATTGATTGATTTGGATGATGATTTTGATGGATGTTTGATTGTTGATATTGGATGACTGGATGTTGTATTTTTATATTGTTATAACACAGCAAGTTCCCTTTGGGTTGATATGATCCATACCCGAATGATCTATAGATAAGGAAAAAATCATTATAGGTTGAAATGATAGACTCGAGCGATTTTATGGATGTTTATTTAATTCGTAATTGCAGTTCGAAATGATATATAATCGTAAAATTTAAATTGCGGATTGAAATGATAAATATCTGTATCACTTGACCCTAGGGTAGAAAATTATATATGGACACTGGATTGGTTAAATTAAATGATTTTTGAATCTTTGAAATTTTGAATTCAGCCATTGGCATTTTGAAATAGAAATTAATTTATATAACTGAATTATTTTCGAAAATACAATTGTTAAAAATGTGAAATTGGGAATTGGCTTAATGAATAGCTCAAAGAATTTAAATTTGAATTTCAAAGTTAAAATGTCAAATATAAATGGATTTATTAGAATTGGGTTATTGAAATTTTTGGATATAACTTGGAAATCTACTTAAACCAGTTTAAACTATTTTAATTAAGTTAACTATTTTGATCAATTTAAACTATTTTAATTTATATTAATCTATTACAACCGATTTAATCCAATTTAACCAATTTTTCCTATTTTAAAACGAATCAAATTTATTTAACCTATTTTAAATCCATTTAATATAATTTAAATCTATTTTTAATCTATTTTAAATTTATTTAATCCATTCCAAAACCTATTTAAGATAAATTAAACCCATTTAATCTATTTTAAATCTATTTATATAATTATAAAAATCTAATTAAATCAAATTTAAATCTATTTTAACTATTTTACTATTTAAACTATTTTAATTCTATTTAATCTATATTAAAACTATATAAACTATTTATATTTACCTAAACTATTTTCTAAAATTTCAGAACGTGTAAAGTTAAAGTATTCATATTCAAAATCCTTGATTTAAAGCGAATATGGTTAAATGTTGTAATAACCTAAGTTGAGAATAAAATGACATATTTGAGTGAATAAGATGATTTTGAAATGAGGATTTAATTAACCTATCTTATCGATAAATTTAAAAGTGAATATGATTTGAAAGTGAATATGATTTTGAAAGGGATACAATTTGCAATTGAATATGATATTTTGATATAAATTGTACATTGACTTTTGACATGTAGAAGAATCATCTGGTGTGAAATAACGTTTGGTTGTTAAAGGGACCAGGATCAAATATTGTCATACTCTATGCTAATACCAAAAACCACTTTAACAACTGTGTACGTGGTGGAGATTCCAAAAATGAAGTAGGATGCTTTGGCGAACGATTTCTGTATAAGGTATGACGTGACCTGACTCTCATGAATCGGCTTAAATGTGACTAGAACATGAGCTAACTGGGCCAAGTAAGGTCATTCCTCCGATCAGACATGCTTCTTCGATACCATATTATGACTTTGTGATGATTTGGTGGCCACCCCTTGATTTTGATTATGCGAGTGTGTTCCGAGATGGCCGGTAGTAGCCATTATGCGTTACCACCAGCCCGGTCGTGCAATTGGTAAATCTACCCTGGCATTGCCACGAGTGCCATGTTTACATTCCCTAGAGCGCATTCTACGAGTTTGTTTTGTACCGTACCTATGGAGTGTCCTCTGGGTAAACCACCGGTTTGGTGGAGCTTACGGCATGTATAGACTACGGGAATATATAAAATATGTTAAGGAGGATATGAATAACGCTTTAATGCTATTTTAATACATTTACTTTACTATAGACACTATTATAATAGCATATTGTACTACATAGTAAATAGTTTAACGGATCCTTAGGAGATGGTAATCCTAAACATCTCCTAAGTTATTACACTCACGTTAGACACTGGATAGGAGATGTCAAACCACTTAAACATCTCTGACGCCGTCACACTTATATTTACCGTTGATTCAACTTACATAAGATCTTTTAGTTTCGACTCGAGTGTTTTTTCTTTTCAATTCGCTCAGTTCATCATGAGCATTTCATGGTTGAAGACCTCGTTTTTGAAGGACGAAGACGAAGATTTGTGCTATTGTTATTATGATATGTATTCCACCGCATCATGTTGTTCCACTGCATTCCTTTATTTATTTCTGTTTTATGTAACTCTGATTCTGTACTACATAAGAATAATCAAATTTATTTGTAAATAGCTTCATGAATGTTATTTGATTATTATATTTTGTCATTCCGTTGCGAGATTTTGTATTTGTTTTATTATTTCTCTTTTTCTTATTTACCACATAACATTCTGCCCCTTTGTATGGTTGGAATCGGCACATGTGTCTGATTTATTGATTTAAACCGTAAAAAAGGTAGGCCATTACAGTTGGTATCAGAGCTTTGGTTTAGCGATAACCTCAGCTTTGTGGGGTCCGACTCATATAGAATAGGGTAGTAATACCTTAGAATGAGTCACTGAGTGTATATATATGAGAGAGTGTATTTTTAGTGCTATAAAAGGTTTTGTATTGTGTTAATTTGTTCTTTTTTGTATTTATAAATTCAGATTAGTACATAGGACGTTAGGGCATCGATAAGAATTTCTAAACACTTAATATGACAGACCGACACGATACTGTTTTGAAATATAGGTAAATGAAATAATATTTTCTATTATGTATTTTGTATATAAAATAGTAAATTTTATAAATGACATAGTTGGATGTAATATGTTGTTTGTTAGTTAGAGAAATTTTATAAATATTGAGTGAAAAATAGGATTTACAAATAAAGTAAATATAAATTGGATGTTTAGAAATGAAGTTCCGGGATTTCTAAAATATTCTTTCGAAAGATTTTGGAATATAATATTAGTAGTATTTAGAAGTATTTTCTGATATAAATATTTCAAGATGATTTGAAAGAAATTTTTTAAATCTTTTTTAAGGGAAATAATATATGTACTTTCCTCTTTGTCGCTGGAAAATAATTTCGGTGATGAGTGCACGCATCATCGACATCCATTTTGAGTTTCAAAGTGGTAAGACCGTTGTAGTAGTTTTACTGCACATTTTTTTGATAAATAAATCTTGATTTTGAATCCCTAATATGATTTGATCTATAAAGGATCTATATATATATATATATTATTTTCCAAATTACTGAAATGAATCCGGGATCTAGTTCTTAAAACTTTTTGATAATTAATAGCTTTCAATTATTGCAATAAATAAAATCTTTTTTTTTTGCAAGGCAAGCGGGGTTAACTGGTCCCCTACCATTTTATTGAATATAAGAAAAACGTAACTATGAACAAGCTCATAGTTACAAAATAAAACAGAGAACAAATACAGGGCCAAGAGAAACAAAGAAAAACCAAAAAAACAATGAAGGTCAGGACACAGAGAAAAATAGAGAGGAGAAAAAGGAAAAAAAAAACAAAAATGATCAATCCAAAGCATCAGCCAATAAAGAACTGAAAGCAAAATTGCTTTCCTTCATACGATGATAGTTGTCTTAAGCACTTCCCATAATTGCTGTATACTTCTAACCTTGTTTTCAAAAATTCTCAAGTTTCTTTCCTCCCAAACAATGTTCAGATACTTCTTAAGAAAGAAAAAGAAAACAGTTCTTCTTTCCTTCCTCCACCTAGTTGATTTGCAAATCAGATCCCATTCTACTTCTGATATGCCATGCCTATGATCATCAGCAATTCTTGTAACCAAATTCTTCCATAGACCAAGTAATTCATTGCATTCAAAGTACAGATGTGACACTGACTCAATCTGCAGCTTGTAGTAAACACAAAGGGGATCTATGTTCATGCCATAACTCAACATTTTTTTCCTTAGTTAACAGTGCATTCATGATCACCTTCCACAACATCAGATTGTCCCTAGCAGGAGAGGATTTGGACCATATTACTTTGTGCCAAACTGAAGTAGAACTGCCAGTCACATTATAAAGAAGATCATATGCAACAGATATAGAATGTTGTTTCCCCTTCCACAAAACTTCATCTTTTTCAGCTAAACCATATTGATGAGTTTGGTATAAATTCCAAAAAGCCCTTATTTCCTGATTACTAGTATAAGGGAGCAACAGCTTGCCCTCATTCAAGTAGTCAGTTGCATTAGCAAGTGTACCTACGCCTGCCTGTTCAATCTGATGGGGAGAGAAGACATTGACAAGAATCAAGCCTTTATCCATCCATGGTTCATTCCAAAACTTGATACTACTGTTAAAAGTGAGATCATACTTAATGTACCGAGTGAATTCAGATCTCAACCCTATAAACACCTCCAAGTCCAGCTGCAACTCTGAGGAACTGGCATTGTCCAGAAATTCCTACTACCTACTTTCTGGTCCATTCAACCCATAAAGAATCAGCACCAATGAGTAAGGAGTTTATGTGAGCACTGATAGCTGCTTTGTTCCATTTATTCAAGCAGATGATACCAAGACCTCCTTTCTTTTTAGGAAGTTCCATTTTAGCAAAAGAACATGGAATGAGTTTTTTTGAAAGAACAGAGCCAGTCCAAAGAATCTAAGCATTGCAGTTCTAACCATGTTCGCCAGTTTTTTTGGAAGAATAAAAACTCTAGACCAATACACCATCATAGAGGTGATAACAGACTTGATAAGAACAAGTCTTCTAGCTTGAGAGAGAAACCTATTAGCCCATGTGTTCATTAAATTACAGATTTTAGAATACAAGGGCAGGCAGTGTCTAGTGGTGATTCTTGAAGTACAAAGAGGAATACCCAGATAATTCATGCTATTTTCCATCAGTTGCAACCCAGAGATACCGGTAATTCTATTAGCTTCCTCAGTGGATATTCTTGAGGTGATAATATGAGATTTATTGGCATTTAATTTCAACCAAGTCATGAGGTAGAAATAATCAAGGGTTATTTTAATATTTTCAATTGATTTTTGATCTGGCTTTGTGAAGATATGTCATCAGCAAATAACAGTGATGTGATTTGGAGGGGTTTACATTTTGAGTGGAACAATATGTCACTTTGCATATATTTGGTAGACAGCATTCTAGTAAGCACTTCCATTACTAAAATGAAAATATATGAAGAGATAGGATCCCCTTGTCTGATCCCCTGTTTGCTGTTGAAAAACCCAGGTCTAAAGCCATTATACTTTAAAGAGAATGTAGGAGTTGAGATACAACTGTATATCCAAGCCACATAAACTTTGGGAAATTTCATCAGGGCCATAATTCTAACTATAGAAGTCCAGTGAACACTATCATAGGCTTTCATCAAATCCACCTTAAGCATAGCATTTTTGGGAGCATGAGTTCGACCATAGCCATTTAATAATTCATGAGATAACAATATAAATAAAATCTTGACTATATTAATAACTGGAAACTTCTAAAATGAGGAAAATAAGAAATTGGAAGCTAGATAATTAATGAAATATATATATATATATATATACATACATATACATATATATATATGTGTGTGTGTGTGTGTGTGTGCGTGTAAATCAAAGGATAGGGAAATTAAGAAATGTAACTATTAAACATTTTGTTAGCTTAAATAAATAAGAGAAACTTGTGTAACATTTAATTACATTCTAAAAGACATAATGTATAACTTACCAAATATTAAAATTTGAAATGTTTAATAAGAATATGTAATAGAATATTATACAAGTAAACTTAGGAAACGAAGTACTTAATGGAATTATGCTTATAAGTAAAGAATTAAGTGTATAAAAATGATACGAACTTAAGTTAATAATTTGAAAATGTTAGTAGTTATAACATTTGTGTGTAAATAACAAACTTATGCACTAATGAATATTAATATCCAATGGAAATCAAGTATATAAATTGATAAATGTGAACTAGACCGTAATAAAATGTATGTAATACTTGAATAATGAATTCATTGGTTATTATAAACAATTGAATGGAAATGACTTATGTAAGAAATGAATGTAAAGTACTAAAAAGAAATTGTCATTATATGAATAAATGAAGAAGAAAAATGAATGAATTTTATAAATAATGAATGAATTTAAATGAAAATAATTATTGAATGAATGAATGTGAATTTATTTACAAAGAAACCTAATCGTAATTTAAGAATTGATTTACATATGTTTAAATAATTCTGTATGTGTACATATGTAAGAAAAATGTAAATAACACATGTAAACAAATGAATGTAAATAAATGGAATTAAGTATTATATGAGCGAATGGAAGTTGAATTTTTGTAAGAAATAAATGTAAATTAAAGAAAATAATCATGCTATGAACGAGAATTAAGAAAAATAAATGTTGTGAAAGAAAATTTATAAGAATATCTTAAATAATACTTGGATATCATCGTGTGTTTTGACTTATGAATGTTTAGGAGGTGATACTTTAAATTGTTTAGGATGTATGAATAATCTGTTGAGATTTATTTAAGACTGTTGAGTAGATCGTATACTTGTAGTTTAGTTGTCATTCTATGCGATTAAAAGTGTCGAAACCCGAACAAACCATTTGTTTTACTTGATATGGATGAATGGTTAATTACTTTGGTTGCATGTGCCGACCGTATGCATTTGTTTGTAAATGAATATTGTTATGTTGTATTGATTTTTTTTGTTATTAGTTGAAAACAACTCAAATATTTCTCTATAATATAATTATTAATATCTTTGTGTTATATAATTGAAATATAGGTTATGAAAGCAATTGCTACTGCTTTTGGTTTTATAAAATAAGCATTGTTTGCCCAGCAAATAAGTATGTTCTCGGATTTCAGATTTTTAGCGATATTATATTGTTTTTACATGGTTTGGAATATATTATTTTGAAAATTATTTGATATATATTTTTATTATTTATATTATTATTTCTCCAGATCTCTTCGTACAAAGGAGACTCTACCGATATTTTCCGTAAATTTTGGACTTAAATTTTTTTTTGTGAAATGTTTTCCAAACTTTTGTTAACTTGAATATAAAGGATTTAAGTGTTATAAATTGATATTTTTTTTTTAATTTTGTAAATTTATTTGTTATAAATTTAATATTTTGAATAAGATATATTGATAACTTGATTCCTTCTTTTCTCTTTTTTTTCCTTTTCGAGGACGAAAAGTTTTGAGTAGGAGAGAGTGTAACGACCCGTACTTTTCGATAATTAAAAATTATAAATTTAATAAGGTTTTATGATTCAATGTTGGAAGAAACGAAATTTTGTGATTACAAAAAAAAGGGAATGTAATTGGATTAAAAAGGTAACAGGATTAATTTAAGGTAATTCACAATTGCTTTATATGTAATTCTAACTAATTGAAATAATTAAAAAGTTATAATTAGTTATAGATGGAAAATTTATTATATTAATGATGCATATAAATTGATCATTGGATTTAAAGGGAAACCGATAATGTAAAAGGTGTAATTTATGAAATAAGGTGTAATTAATTTTAAATGATAACAGCAGAGTTGTATAAGTTGTTGTAACAATTGGTGGTAAATAATAAACTTACAAATGTTATTAAATGTAGAAATGGTGACAATTTTTATTTATTACTAATTTAATTAATCAATTACAAATCAATGTAAATAAATGTTACATTAGTGTGAGTTAAGATAATAACTAGAGTGAAATGTAATAATGTAAATTTATGTTAATTATTAAATATTTTAACGATAGTCAAATCAATTGAAATTATTTAAATGTTATACTTGGTTATAATTTGAATATAAGTAAAAAAAATGTAAACGTTGTATAAATTAATGAACTAGTATATAACAAACGGTAATTGAATAAGATTAGTGTTGTGAAAACCAGATTTTCAGGCATCAGATAATTGAATAATTATCTGATTTAACTATTGAAATTACTAATTTATAAATTGAACAAATAAAATGTAATGTTTTAAACATAGTTATAATTAGATTAATAAATTTTAAATAGAATTATTAATTACAAAGTGAATATGGGATTGTTTAATATATATATATATATATATATATATATATATATATATATATATATATATATATATATATATATTTGTTTGAGTTGATTTTTAATTGGATTTTAAATTGAATTTGAATTTGAATTTAGATTTAAATTTGAAAACTTAAAAGATATGTATATTAAATATATTTTGGATTTAAAAATATATTATATGATTTTAATTAGAATATAATAGGTTTTATATTATTTTCTTTAAAAGATTTAAAAAAAGATATATTAAACTAGTATAATCATTTTTAAGAGTATAATTGGAATTTTTATCATTTTCTTTTTAAATTTTATTTTGGTGAATAAAAGAGGTAGTTTAAATATTAATACACTTAAGATATTTTTTAAGTATAAAACTAAATTTTAATGTAATATAAATATAATATAAATATATATAAAAAGATATATAACATACTAATACAACATAAAAGACACATGTAAACTAATTCTTCATGCTTTATAACATGCGCAAAAAATTTATAAAATGTAATTACGAGCGTAAATAATTTCAACAACTGTCATCTTTATATTTTCATTTCCTTTAAATTTTTAATAAATCATAAATTAATCTATATAAACATCAATCTTCTTTCTTCACTTCATTTTGCTGTCTTCTCATTTCAAAAGTAAGAAAAGCTTAAAAACTAAAACCTGTAAACATTTATCCTCAACCTGGTAAACACTTCAACAAAGCAAGAAAACCTGAAGCAAATGAAAGTTTCAAAGCATTTTTCTTCTACAAACGCAAGTTTTCAGAGATAAAAAACAACTTGAGTTTATAGTTAAAAAGTTCAAGCATTTAGCAAATTTCAGTCTTCAAGAGATCATAGCTTCCAGTTTTCAAATCAAGGAAGACTGCTCCTTTGTTGTCCTCAAAAGCAAGTTAGTAAACATATATTTTAAAAAGCTTAAGTAGATCTAAATCTGTGCATGTGATTTTCGATTTAGATTTATGTGTTGCATGTGTGTATATAAGTATGAATATCTGAATATATGTTTGAATTTGATCTGTGCATGTTGTTGTGCACTGTTCTTCTCTGTTTCCAAAAGAACAGAGTTAAAAAAACAATTCAAAAATTCTTATCCAATTACTATTTGGTTTTAAGTTTCAAACAAATCAAGTTCGTGCTAGTATAATTTAAGCTTTAAAAACATGTTTAAGGAATTTAAGTTGGGAAATCTTTTGAATTTGAGTAAAGACGGTGATTTTTTTTTAAAATGTTAAAAATCAAACTGTGTATTTTGTAGATTCAAGCATGCTGCTTGAATCGATTATGAAGAACTTGATTTTAAAAAGAAAAATCACGAATTTTCGGTGGTTTTTGGAGTTGCATTTTGGTGATGACCAGAAAAGTGCTCTTAAGCAAAATCAGGCGACTGGTGTTTTCTGGTGATCGGGGTCTTCACTGAGGAGGGTCGGAATGTAGGAGGACATGGCAAAAATGCCAAGTAGGCTTATCTTCACCTGTGGCGTCGTAGATCGACCGATTTTTTTAAACCCTAATTTTGGGTTGAGGTCGGAAATGAGATGGCTGTGTCATCTTAGGCGCATCGAGTGGCTTCAGACCAAGTGTGTTGGGGGCGTGGAGGTCTGGCGAGGCTGAGGTCAGAATTCTACGACCTCTGGTGGTCGGCAATAGGAGTTCGAGGCGAATTCAGGCAAGGTGGTGGTTTTTGGAAGTGTTTGAGTTGCCTCGATTTTGATATTGAGCATGTGGGGATGTTTGGGTGATCGGGATTCGTTGTTGAGGCGACCGTCGGTATGTGAGTGGTGTTGGCAGTGAGCGACGTCGTCGCAACCACTTATGCAGGTGCACCAGTGATCAATGTGTCAGGGTGGTTGGGATAAGTAGTGGTCTCGAAGATACCCTCGGGTATTTGGGAAGAAGACTCGGATTAAAACACGGGTCGTATTTCGTGATGTTTTAGTTGTTTTCAGTTTTATTTTTTTTTCAAACTAAGTTTTTTAGAAATAATGCAAGGATAAGAAGAACCCGAGTTGGCACTCGAGTCAGGAACGGGTTAAACCTGAAGTATACGTGAAGTGTTTAAAAAGCTTTGAAAGCTAGTTTTAAATTTAAAGTTAAATTTGGTTTAAACTATTTAATGATAAATGTTTTTTAAAAAAACTATTTTGATTCAAAAGTTTTATGCTTTAATTTGAGAAAGGTTTAAGTATAAAAAACTAAAATTTTAAAGGTAATTAAGTATAAATTAAAAAGATGAATTTTTTTTTTAAAAACATATATTAATTTTAGGTAATTAATGGTAATTGTTTTATCTTGAAAGTTAGTTTATTTTTTATGATTAAAGATTACTTAAATCAATAAAGTAACTAAAGTTAAATTAATTAACAATGTAGGGTTAATTAATTTATAAAGGTTTAAGGATTAATTAATTGTTAATTAAGAATTAGTTAGGGTTAAGTATAATTACTTAATGTAATTAATGAAGTGTAATTACTTGGTGAACTAATTAATGGATAATTACGAGCTGTAATTAATTAATGAGTAATTACTTGATGGAAAGTAATTAAAGAATAATTACTTAGTGGATGTAATTAAGTGTAAATTACTCGATGTAATTAATTAAAGGATTTATTAATTAAGAGGTTAATTAACGTAAGTAATTAAGAATAGTTAATTACTGAATGTGATTAACCAAGGTTGATTAATGAATGTGGTAAATTAATTAAAGGCTAATTGCTGAATGTAATTAGAGTGGATAATTAGGGGATGATTAATTAATGGTTTGTAATTAATTATTGTTAAGTAAGCAAGATTAAAAGCAATTAAAATAATTAATTTGATCTAATTAGGAATGGGTGACTAATTAATCTTGCTTATGAATGATTGGTTGATATTTCTGATATGAAATTTTGTGATATGATATGTTTGTATTGAATAGTGATTATGTGGTTATCTGTCGATGATGAATTGCTATATAAAAAGTGACATCTTGTATTTAAAGGTTGAATTGTGTTTCACTTGAATAACGTGGGTTAAGATGGCACTGAATACGAATTGACCGGAGTCGGGTATTAGTAAACACCCAAAACTACTTCGATTTGTAATCTATAAAAATTCTGTACAGTTTTGATATGTGAAATCAATAGGATGGAATGGAATGATTTAAGTGAATTGGACCATTTAATCTAAGTTTTGGTACTTAGAGATTGATGTGTGTGATAAGCGTTGTCTATACCCAACTTGTGAATTTGTAAAATTGATACGAGTTACCCTGGGTTTATGTAAGTTTTATGATGTTGTATTCCATGTTAGATGGATTTATTCACGCTGATTTCCAGCCTGACCCGGGTGTTACTTTGATGTAATGCTCAGATCAGAACAAGTATTACATATTTCCAGGTAAGGACGTTCTGGAGCTCAGGAGGCAAGCTGGAAGGCAGGAACGTATGGAGTGTAACCTGTTGGGTATTATTGATTTGCATCTAGAACATATTGCTTTTACTATCCAGTGTTTGTTAAAATGTTGTAACTCTGATGTATTAAAATGTAATTCGACCAGTACAGCTTTCCTTTGTATAATTGTTATAATTTGATATTATATTTTGATCCGCTGCGAATGTGAGTATCTGAGTTTTGATGTCTCTATTTCTTCTTTTCCTTCTATCTCTTTTCTTCTTTTCCTAACTATTTGGAATTTTCGGGATTGAAATTTTTGGGTCATTACATTTGGTATCAAAGCCGAAGGTTAAGCGAGAATCTTGGCTCTGGTGGGTTTACTCATAAAGGTTAGGGTCAATGGTACCGTAAAATGAGTTGTGAGAGTGTATATATGTATATATGAGAGCGTACTTATTATTTTCTTATATAATGATTTTAAATGGTTTTAGAAATAAATGATTTTCATAAGAGTTTATATATAGAGTAAATAATTGTCCAATTATTATACAAAGAAATTGGTTATTGGACATCAAAATTGAATAAGAATTAAGTGATATATATATATCAAAATGGGAATTGAATACAATGAATTATACAAATAAGATAGATTAGTATTGGGTTCAAACCAGAATATGGAAGGGATGTTGTGTTTAATGATGGGATGATGTTTTCTACTAAACATTGATAAAGCAAAATAAAAAAATTAGGGAAGAAAACTTTTAGTTAAGTATAACATATAAATTGAAGGGGGTTTTAAATTGTGAAATTTTGAATCCTAAGTCTAGGAACATGAGATATTGTTTTCAAAATGTTAAAAGAAATGATATTATTCAGACTATTTTGACTGTGATCTTATTTTAAAATAAGAAATGTTTGGAAAATTTTAAAGGAATTTGTTTTGAATTTAAAACCAAGGGTGGTTTAAAAATTAAAGAAACTTGGTGTGCAAAGGAAATAAATATTTATATCTGAAATAAACTCCAAGGTTGAGTTTTGAATTTTCCTTGGAATGTGATATAGAAACCCAAAGTGAAGAAAGTTTTTAAACTTAAGCGGGAAGATTATTAATATGAAGTTTAAAATTTGAATGGAAATTCAAACTGAGTAAAGCTGTCTAGATTAAATTGAAGTTCTGGGAAAATTAAATAAGTTTAGAACAGACAACCTGAATTGGAAATTTCAAAATGAAATTGAGATTTAACTTGGGAAGTTAAATGGTAGATTTGAATTGGGAATTTGTGTGATCTCAAAATGGGTCTGAGATCTGAAAATTGGAAATGGATGGATGTTTAAAAATAATTTAGATAATAATATCCTATTGTTATTACTAATCTTTAAACTGTGAATTGGATTTATTTAAATGAATGAAGAAATGTAGTGTGGTAATATATCCATTAGTGAAAAAGGGAATTAAACTTTAATTTGAAATTAAGGACATGGAATCACTTTGAACTTAAGATTTGAATTGAATTTGTAAATTAAATTTGTTTAAGAATTGGTTTCAAAGATGGAAGATAAAAATGGGTAATAAATTGAAATATGAAGATTAAAGTGTTTTGAACCCTTATTTGAACTTTGAAAATAAGTTAAGTAAAGTCAATTTAAAATAAAATTTTGAAATTTGGACTTAGAATTAAATTGTTTGAAGACTTTAAATAAAGTTAATTTGGCTTAAGAGGTTAAACCAACATTAGAAATTTAACTCTAATTTATATAATTCAAGATGATTTAGGATGGGATTGAATTTGAAATTAGTTCGAATTTAAATTTATTCAAATAATTTGGATTTGTGATTGAAGTTGAATAGATTTAAAATTCAATTGGAATTTGATTTGAATTTGGAAAGAAATTGAGATTAATTCAACTTGAATTGGGGTTAAATCAATTTCAATGGAAATTGAAGTTATTTAAATTGGAATTGAGTCAATTTAAATGGAAGTGGAAATTTAAATTGAATTGATAGAATGGAGATTGGGAATTGAACAGTTTGGCTCTGGACTATTTTCAAAATAAATTGTGTTAATATAAACCTATTTTTTTCCAAGCTATTTATATATACAACCTTTCTTTTTAAACCCCAAACTATTTTATACTTATTTATAATTATTTTTGAAACTATTTAACTATTTTACAACTGTTTTATAAACTAATTACTGTTTTTCAACTATTTTATAACTAATTACTGTTTATAACTATTTTACAATTATTTATAACCACTTAACTATTTTACATCTATTTTACAGACTAATAATTATTTTTCAACTACTTATCTATTTGTAACTCTTCATGCTATTTTCTAAATTTACGCTGGACAGAGTTCAAACTGTTTATGATTAAATATCCATTTGAGATAAGAATTGAGGTGATGATCCAAATGAGGATTTAAGAAATTGTGAGTAAGTGAATGAAAATCAAAGTGAAGGTGAATAGAAAGAGAATTGATTTTGCTAATAATCAATAGAGATAAATACGTACGATGTACATATATTATTCTATTCGCATAGTGATTTGATCCAGATTCGAGCACAGAATTTCGAGATAGTTATATCGATCCGAGTTGGGATCTTTCATTCGATTTTCGACGGCGAAATTGGATATGGATTGTCGATTGGTTCCGATATTCTCTATCATAGTTGTGGCTATGCAAAGAGAATGACGGTTTCTGATCAAGAAACCAGATCTGAGTCCGCACTAGGAAGTCGGGTGGACGATACTAGTTCGGAAGTGAAATTGTGTGATCGAGTGAGCGATCAGATCGATACAACATACAGATGATATGTGTACATCGTATGGGTTTGAATGAAATTGATATTGAAATTTGTGGATAAGAACTGTAAAATGGTTTTTGAAATGAAAGTAATATGGTTAATAACTTTATAAAAGAATAATCAAATTTGAATATTTGATTTGGCATAAACAAAGTTATGTATCTTTATTATATATATGATAAAACTCCCCTTGTTGAATCTTTTGCCAGAAGAAAAGGGTTTTTGAAAAGTATTTGAAGTATAAAAAGGGAATTTATACAAGTGTGAAATGATCCAAAGATTTTCAAAGTTATATATATCTTATATATATACAAAGGATCTTATGAGAATGATTTTGGGAAAAGATTTTGGAACCTATGGATTTTGGAAAGGCTTTTGATTTTTAGAGAAAAATCAATTTTGAAAATTTGGAAAGCCTAGTTGAGAATTATCGATTTTGTGAAAAGGAGACTTATATGGGATTCATACTAGGTGTATGATTTGGAAGATACTATATGTATGGTATAAAGTATTTTGAAAATGGATCTAGAGAAAAAGGCACTCCCTTGAAATGAACTTCTCAGGAGTGCCATAGGGTGGTGCTGTCTTAAACCCTAAAAGGAGGCTCTAAAGTTGATCCTGTGAGGAAGTCTGGACAAACTGAAGTTCCTGAGGATTTTGTGTAGTGTGTAGCGAAAATCGAGGGCGCTGATGCCTACAGAGACATTTGAGTTATACTGTGACGACAGTGTAACTCGATATCACTGCGATCTACTACAGACCATAGTGAAAGTCGTGTGTGCTGCTGAGAGCCAACAGTCTACGTTTGATTTTACATCGGTAGACTAAGACCTATAGTGACATAGCGAAAGTCGAGAGGCCATGAGAGCCTAAGGCTGCATTGGGATTTGACTGATGTAGTCTGCGACCTATGTGGGAGTGGTGAAGTTTCATTTGACAGCGAAAATTGAGGGCGCTGATGCCTACAGTTACATGGACTTTTGTTGTAATGGCAATGTAACCCAGGATGTAACTACGATCTATGGTGGGTTCCATGGCGTAATCGAGGGGCATGGAGTGCCTACAATTACATGGACTTTTGCTGTGATGGCAACGTAACCCAGGATGTAACTGGGACCATGGATGGAGGTGATGATTTCCAAAGCATTTTCACCAAAGAAGTTTCCTCGATTTCAAAAATGTTTTCTATATTTTTAGTAAAATTATTTTCCAAGTATTTTCACTTGGTGTTGGAAACGGGTCTGCTAAGCACTTATGGATTTTCAGTCTTACGCCTGATCAACGTATGACCGAATTTCTGTGAGAAAAAGGATGGACTGGTTGAGACATCGAGTTATAAAAGTATCTTTATAAAACTATTCTATAATATTTTAAAATGTTTTAAAATTTATCAAAGAATAATTTTTTTGATAATAAGCATTTTAATATATTCTGGCTTCGTTCCTTTTCGAGGACGAAAAGATTTAAAGGGGGGAGGAATGTGATAAACCGGATTTTCGGGCATCAGATAATTGAATGCTTATCTGATATAGCTATTGAAATTACTAATTTATAAATTGAACAAATAAAATGTGATGTTATAAATATAGTTATAAATAGATAAATAAATTTTAAATAGAATTATTAATTACAAATTGAATATGGGATTGTTTGATATACACACACACACACGTGTGTGTGTGTGTTTGAGTTGATTTTTAATTGGATTTTAAATTGATTTGAATTTGGATTTAAATTTGAAAAATTAAAAGATATGTATATTAAATATAATGTGGATATAAATAGATATTATATGACTTTATTTAAAATATAATAGGTTTTATATTATTTTCTTTAAAAGATTTTAAAAAAAGATATATTAAACTAGTATAATCATTTCAAAGAGTATAATTGGAATTTTTATCATTTTCTTTTTAAATTGTATATTGGTGCATAAAAGAGGTAGTTTAAATATTAATACACTTAAGATACTTTTTAAGTATAAAACTAAATTTTAATGTAATATATATATATATATATATATATATATATAAAGATATATAACATATTAATACAACAAAAAAGACACATGTAAACTAATTCTTCATGCTTTATAACTTGTGAAAACAAATTATAAAATGTAATTACAAGTGCAAATAATTTCAACAAGTGTCATCTTTATATTTTCATTTTCTTTAAATTTTTAATAAATCACAAACTAATCTATATAAACATCAATCTCCTTTCTTCAATTCTTTTTGCTATCTTCTCATTTCAAAAGTAAGAAAAGCTTAAAAACTAAAGCCTGTAAACATTTATCCTCAACCTGCAGACACTTTAACAAAGCAAGAAAACCTGAAGCAAATCAAAGTTTCAAAGCATTTTTCTTCTACAAATGCAAGTTTTCAGAGATCAAAAGCAACATGAATTTATAGTTAAACAAGTTCAAGCATTTAATAAATTTCAGTCTTCAAGAGATCATAGTTTCCAGTTTTCAAATCAAGGAAGCCTGCTCCTCTGTCGCCCTCAAAAGCAAGTGAGTAAACATATATTTTAAAAAGCTTAAGTAGATCTAAATCTGTGCATGTGATTTTCGATTTAGATTTATGTGTTGCATGTGTATATATAAGTATGAGTCTCTGAATATATGTTTGAATTTGATCTATGCATGTTGTTGTGCACTGTTCTTCTCTGTTTAGTACACTGTTCTTCTCTGTTTACAAAAGAATAGAGTTTTAAAAAAACAATTCAAAAATTCAAAACTTCTTATCCAATTACTATCTGGTTTTAAGTTTCAAACAAATCAAGTTTGTGTAAGTATAATTTAAGCTTTAAAAACATGTTTAAGGAATTTAAGTTGGGAAATCTTTTGAATTTGAGTAAAGACGGTAATTTTTTTTTAAAAATGTTAAAATTCAAACTATATATTTTGTAGATTCAAGCATGCGGCTTGGATCGACTCTGAAGAACTTGATTTTAAAAAAAAAATCACGAATTTTCGTTGGGTTTTGGGGTTGCATTTTGGTGATGACCAAAGAAGTGCTTTTGAGCAAAATCAGGCGACTGTGTGTTTTCTGCTGATCGGGGTCTTCACTAAGGAGGGTCGGGATGTAGGAGGACTTGGCAAAAATGCCAAGTAGGTTTATCTTCACCTGTTGCATCGTAGATCGACTAATTTTGTTTTAAACCCTAATTTTGGGTTGAGGTCGGAAATGAGATGACTATGTCATCTCAGGCGCATCGAGTGGCTTCGGAACAAGTGTGTTGGGGGCGTGGAAGTCTGGTGAGGCTGAGGTCAGAATTCTACGACCTCTGGTGGTCGGCGATAGGAGTTCGAGGCGAATTTAGGCGAGGTGGTGGTTCCTGGAAGTGTTTGAGTTGCCTTGATTTCGATATTGAGCATGTAGGGATGTCTGGGTGATCGGGATTTGTTATTGAGGCGACCGTCGATATGTGAGTGGTGTCGGCAGTGAACGACGTCGTCTCAACCACTTGTGCAGGTGCACTAGTGATCAATATGTTATGGTGTTAGGATGAGTAGTTGTCTCGAATATACCCTCGGGTATTTGGGAAGAAGACTCGAGTTAAAACACGGGTCGTATTCGTGATGTTTTAGTTGTTTTCGGTTTTAAATTTTTTTAAACTAAGTTTTTTAAAAATAATGGAAGAAGAAGAAGGAACCCGAGTTGGCACTCGAGTCAGGAACGGGTTAAACCCGAAGTAAATGTGAAGTGTTTAAAAAGCTTTTGAAAGCTAGTTTTAAATTAAAATTAAAATTTGGTTTAAACTATTTGATGATAAATGTTTTTTTTTAAAAAAAACTATTTTTATTTAAAAGTTTTTTGCTTCAATTTAAGAAAAGTTTAAGTATATAAAAACTAAAATTTTAAAGGTAATTAAGTATAAATTAAAAAGATGAAATGTTTTTTTAAAACATGTATTAATTTTAGGTAATTAATGGTAATTGTTTTATCTTGAAAGTTAGTTTAGTTTTTCTGATTAAAGATTACTTAAATCAATAAGGTAATTAAAGTTAAATTAATTAACAATGTAGGATTAATTAATTTATAAAGGTTTAAGGATTAATTAATTGTTAATTAAGAATTAGTTAAGGTTAAGTATAATTACTTAATGTAATTAATGAAGTGTAATTACTTAGTGAAGTAATTAATGGATAATTACAGGCTGTAATTAATTAATGGGTAATTATTTAGTGAAGTTATTAAGTGCAAATTACTCAGTGGAAGTAATTAAGTGTAAATTACTCAGTGTAATTAACTAAAGGATTTCTTAATTAAGAGGTTAATTAATGTAAGTAATTAAGAATAATTAATTACTGAATGTGATTAATCAAGGTTGACTAAAGAATGTGGTAAATTAATTAAAGGCTAATTACATGTAATTAGAGAGGATAATTAGGGGATGATTAATTATGGTTTGTAATTAATCATTGTTAAGTAAGCAAGATTAAAAGTGATTAAAATAAGTAATTTGATTTAATTAGGAATGGGTGACTAATTAATCTTGCTTATGAATGATTGGTTGATATTTCTGATAAGAAATATTTGTGATATGATATGTTTATCTTGAACAGTGATTAGTGGTTCTTTCGATGATGAATTGCTGTGTAAAAAGTGACATCTTGTATTTAAAGGTTGAATTGTGTTTCACTTGAATAACGTGGGTTAAGATGGTATTGAATTCGAAGAGACCAGAGTCGGGTATTAGTAAATACCCGAAACCGCTTCGATTTGTAATCTATAAAAATTCTATACAGATTTGATATGTGAAATCAATAGGCTGGAATGGAATGATTTAAGAGAATTGGACCATTTAATCTAAGTTTTGGTATTTAGAAATAGTTGTTTGTAATAAGTGTTGTCTATACCCAACTTGTGAATTTGTAAAATTGATACGAGTTGCCCCGGGTTTATGTAAGTTTTATGCCGTTGTATTCCATGTTAGATGGGTTTATTCACGCTGGTTTCCAGCCTGACCCGGGTGTTACTTTGATGTAATGCTCGGGTCAGACCAAGTATTACAGATTACCAAGTAAGATGTTCTGGAGCTTAGGAGGCGAGCTGGAAGACAGGAACGTATGGAGTGTAACCCGTTGGGTATTATTGATTTGTATCTGGAACATGTTGCTTTTACTGTCCATTGTTTGCGAAAATGTTGTAACTCTGATGTATTAAAGTGTAATTTGACAAGTACAGCTTTCCTTTGTATAACTGTTATAATTCGAAACTATATTTTGATCCGCTGCGAATGTGAGTATATGAGTTTTGGTGTTTCTGCTTCTTCTTTTCCTTCTATCTCTTTTCTTCTTTACCTAACTTCTGGAATTTTCGGAATCGAAATTTCCGGACCATTACAAGTGTTATGTCAGAAATTGTAACATTTGTTTGTAAATAATGAACTTATAAGTGATTAAAAGTTAATGGAAATAATTATTATATGTTACCTATTTATTTGGTCTATCAAATTAAATTGGAAACCAATTGTAATTAAATGAAATCAAATATTACATTAACATAAATTAAGATGAAATCGAGGAATATTAATGTACTAAGATATAAACCAATGTTAATTATACCCATAAGATGATAATTGATGGAATAACAAGATTGACAATCAGATAAATGGATTTATAAAACTTTAAATTTATAATTACTGAATTATTTAAAATTGAATTTAAATACTATAATTTATGCAATATTGACTTTTGAATTGATATGGAAATTTGTTTTAAAAGATTATAAAGCACTAAGTAACCTAAAATGATAGAAATTGTAAAATTTTGAATTTGAATTGAAAAAGCAATTTAATTTATTTATTTAATTAACATGAAAATAGCCATTTTGTCCACTAACCGGGATTTCGACGAAACCAATTTTATCGGATCCGTAATGGTGAATTTTTGTAGGATTTCAAGTTTTGTAGCGATCAGACTTATCGTTCAATCATACGGACTCGAAATGCCTAGACATTAATTCAAGTGAAATCAATTTGAAATAAGTTGATTTTAACATAACTTCTTCATATGATAGAATGTGGAATTGAAAAATGTCCCATTGAGTTTGAAATTATCAAAAACATCAATTTTGATATATGGGATGACCCATTTTCGTTTCGGAGACAGAAAGTGCTTTTCGGGTCGTTTATCGTTCAACTTGCAAGTCAATCTTGTCCATCCATTTCGGTTTTTGATCTGCCTATAAATAGCCTATTATAAACCCCAGCTATTTCTTATTCCAATTGTCTATACGTACAATTTCATTCTGTCCACTTCTCTTTCCTATGGTAGACAAACCAAAATCGAATTTCCAATTCAATTTCAAATCAAATTTAATTCTGAAGTCAAACTCCTCAAAGTATATCAAATTATAATCTTTTCGAAGCTCTCGACGAGCGTAATTCACTGGTGTGATTCTTTTGTCATCGAATTATCGTTTGTCCAGAAATTGAGGATGAATCTTGGCCATTCATTGGTGTTTGATGAGCATCAACAGATTGTCGAATCAAGGTTACCGTTGCATGAAGATTGGCGAATGCAACTCATCAGTGCAGTTTGTTTGGTCCTTTAGTGGTTGGATCGCGGTGATTAATTCGATTAGAGTTTGTTCACTTGGCGGTGGCTAGGGGGTTTTCACGTGTCGATCGGTGATGGAACGAGTCGCCATTGGTGTAGGCGGCCAGGCGAAGCACGAGTGGTGGTGGTGGGTCATCCTGCGGCGTCTCGGTTGTGTCTCATGGTCAATAGATGGTGGCAGCTTCGTGTTTTGCACGATCGAACTGTAGCTGTGCATAGGGTTCTGAGAGGAGCATGTTGTGTTGACGTGTAAAGGTTTAATTTGTTAATTTAATTTAATTTAATTTGTAATCGTGGTACTCCTAACTTATATAACTTTCACATACGTGGTCCAATTTATGCATGATTTGTTTCGTTGGGATCGTATTGAAATTCCAAACATTTTGATGCTGGTTTGGACGAATTATGAGACCGTTTAAATTTTGGGCTCAAATTTGTATTTTAATTCGATTTAAAATCGAAGGTGGGTGTTTTGACCCACTCACAACTACTAAGTGTTCTTATGTTAGTTAAATTAAATTTATGATGTGACTGAAAATTTATTGATCGATGTTTGGTATATTTAATTTGTCATTCTAGTCAATGTTGACTTTTATTGAATTTAATTATTTTTTAATTTAATATTGAATTTAAATCCTAAATTTAATATCTGCTATTTATTGATTGATTTGGATGATGATTTTGATGGTTGTTTGATTGTTGATATTGGATGACTGGATGTTGTATTTTTATATTGTTTTAACCCTGCAAGTTCCCTATAAGCTGAATTGATATTTACCCGAACGATCTATAAGTTAGGGAAAAATCATTATAGGTTGAAATGGTAGCCTCGAGCGATTTTATGGATGTTTATTTAATTCAGGATTGTGGTTTGAAATAATTTATAACCGTAAAAATTTAAATTATGGTTTGAAATGATAAATATCTGTATCACTTGACCCTAGGATAGAAAATTATATACGGACACTGGATTGATTAAATTAAATGATTTTTGAATCTTTGAAATTTTAATTCAGTCAATTGGCATTTTGAAATAGAAATTGATTTATATAACTGAATAATTTTTGAAAACCCAGGTGTTAAAATTGTGAAATTGGGAATTGGCTTAATGACAATTCAAAGTTAAAATTTTAAATATAAATGGATTTATTAGAATTATGTAACGCCCCTCCTTTTCGTAGGGTTTAAATTGACGATTAACCATACACGTCAGACTTAAACCACATAGAAGGGCGGATTGTTATGGGGTAAATAAGAAAAAGCAGAGGAAGAAAAAAAACAAAATAGAATCTTGCAGTCGAACGATAAAATAAAATAATCAAATATACTGTTCATGAAGCTGTTTACAAAATATTTGATTATATTTATACAATGCATATCGGAGTTACACATACCAGAGAAAACAACTAATAATGTAGCGGAACAAATGTGACGCACTGGACTAATATATAATAAATAGTAGTTATAAAATCTTCGTTTTCGTCCTTCAGAAATAAAGTCTTTAAATCCTGAAATGCTCAGGCTGACCCGAGTGAATTGAAAAGACAAAACACTCGAGTCAGAATTAAAATATCTTATGAGAGTTAAATCAACAGAAATAAATATGAGCGCAGTAACTTAAGAGATGCTCGGAATTCCCATCTCCTAAGGATCCGTTAAACTATTTACTATGTAGTAATGTTTCGCTATTATAATAATGTCTATAGTAAAATAAACTTACTTTTAAATAACGTTAAGGAGTGACCCAATATTCCCCTTAACACGTAATAGTCCCAGTAGTCCATCCAATATCATAGTCCTTCCTGATCGGGAAGCCACCAGAGGACACCACACGGGCTACGGGAGAAAACCAAACTCGTACAAGACGCGCTAGGATAGGTGACATGGCATAACTAGGCAATGCCAGGGTAGATATACCAATTACGCTTCCGGGTCGGTGGTAACGCGTAGCAGCTACTACCGCCCACCTCGAGCCACACCCCCATATCAAAATCAAAGTGGCCACCGAATCAGTCCAAAGTCAAAGTATAATATTCAAGGGATGTGTCCGATAAAAGGGGTTACCTTCTTAACCCATCAATCGCTCCTGTTTTAGCCACCTTATGCCAACTCATGAGAGTCGAGTCCACGTATTTACCTCAAAGCAAACGTCGCCACCATCCTACTTCATTCTGGAATCTCCACCACGTACACGGTTGTTAAAGTGGTTTTCGGAGTTGGCAGAGTGTATGACAACTTCCGATCCCGGTCTCTTCAACAACCAAACGTTATTATAACACCGCGGTCATTTCAAAATAATTATACTTCAAAACCAGGATATAATATTCATTTTAAAACCATATAAATACGATATCATTTTCGTTTAAAACCAAATCAATATGATATCATTTATAAAACCCAAATCAATATAATATCATTTTTATTTCAAATGTACCCTTTTTCCAAATTCATAGCATTTTCAAATCATAATACCTTAAAACCCAAAATTTTGAAACATAACTTCCAATACTTAAATGGTTTAATATTAAATTACTTTAATAATAAAATAGCTTTTTAAATTTCACAAATAAATTCCAAATACCGATTTGAACCTCCATTTAAACCACTTCAATTTCCATATAATTCAAAGCTTTACATATTATACCATTTCAAAACTAATTCTTTGATAATTCCACATATATCAAATTTAATTCCTATTCTTTAGATTTGAAATGTCTACTTAATAAATCCAATGTAATTTAAGTAAAACTTTTAACTTCAACAGCTAGATATCCTTTTAATTTATTTAACTTGATATATTCATTTAAATTAACTTGATATTCATTTAAATCACACAAAAATCAAGTTATAACAATCATACCCTTTAAAATTTCTAAATTTTATTAAATTCCAAATAAATTCCACATTTATCTTCCAACCTTATTCTCATTTAAGTCATTATAAACTCCAGAAATTTAACTTAAACAAATGCATAATCATATTTTATCGTAATAAAATCAAACTTAATTATTGACTTCTTTTATAATTTAAATCAATTTTATACATAGCTTAAAACACAGAATTTAACTATATATAAAATAACATTTATAAAATCCAAATCACTATCTCATAAAACCATATATTTCTTTACAAAACCATAGCAAATCATTACAAAATATTTTTATATATAGACCATGGTGTCTGTATATAATTTCTACCCTATGGTCAAGTGATACAGATATTTATCATTTCAATCCGTAATTTAAAATAAAAATACGGTTATATATCATTTCAAATCGCAATCTCAAATAAAATAAAGTGCATGACAAACTTGCAGTTTAAAACAATATGAAATACAACATTCATTCATCCAATAACAATCATCAACCATTTATTACAATCATCATCAAATTTAAACAATAACATCAATATAGAGCATATAATAAATAACGGGTAATTACTGACAGTTATATCCAATAATAAATTAAACAATCTATCTAACTGGCAGTTTATATGCAATAATAAATTAAATAACAGTTTAATTTAAATAAATGCAATTTACCGAGATGATGATTTAAAAATATACAAACAGTCATAAATAAATTCAAATCACAACATAAATTAAATTTAACGAACATAAGAAATTTTAGAAGTTGTAAGTGGGTTAAAACACTCACCTTTTGAATTTAAATTGAATTTAAATCCAATTTAAACCCAAAAATCAAACAGCCTCAGAATCTGACCAAACCAGCGCCAAAATGTCAGAAATTTAATTTCGATCCCAATGTAAGAAACCACACATAATTTCGACCTCGTATGTAAAAGTTATACAAATTAGAAGTTGTACAGTTTTAAATTTAAAATAAATAAAATAATCTCCAAACTTTACACGTCACCTCACTGCAATCCTCACGCGCAAACCACTCCAGCTTGCTCATGCAAAACGAACCCCGTTCGAACCCATATACTTGTGCACATCGCTGCCAAAAACTACCTTCATGCAAGATGATTCTCTGATCGGTCATCGCCAGTAGCATCGCCTCCCTCCCCTCTCCACACGCACACCACGCGGTGAGATTCGGTGCCTCTAAATCACCTCAGGCCGAGCACGACAACCAAACCCTAAATGCCCCAGTTTGGCGAATCTAGGCGCCGTCGATTCAAAGTAAACCAATGGATCAGTGGCTCTAGGTCCCCTCTACGCTCTCAAGCTTCCTGATCTAGGAAACAATGACGATCTACCGTTGATCAAGCATATGGCCTACAAACGGCCGAGGTTCATTCTGAAATTCTAGATAAACGATGATTCAAAACCAAAAACGAACTGCAGATCTGAGATGCGTACATCGAGAACTTCGATATATAATTTTTCTGAATTTCTCTGAGGATTTTGAATTTTTCACTTTGGATTTGAATTTGATTTGTGTTTAGATCTAGAATTTGTTTGTCTGCCATTGAGGAGGAGAGATAGTTGAAATGTTCGTAGAGACAAATGATAAATAGATAGGCTAGGGTTTATAGCAGGGTATTTATAGACAAGGCTGAAATAGAATGGATCAGATTGATAAACGCGCTGAACAATGAATGGCTTAAAAAGCCCGTTCTAACTCCAGAGTGAAATTGGGTCAACCCATATATCAAAATAGATGTTTTAAAATATTTTAAATGCAATGGAAAAGGTTTCAAGTCCAAATTCCATAAGTTATGCTCAAATCAATGTTTTTCAAATTGATTTCAATTGATTTCAATTTCAATGATTTCAAGGCGTTTCGAGTCCATACGATCAAATGACAAGTCCGATCGTTAGAAACTTGAAATCCTACAATAATTCCGTTACGGATCCAATGAATTCTGAGTCAGTCAGTGGCCAAAATGGCTATTTTCTAGTTAATTAAATAAATTTATAATTAATTAATTAAATCCAATTTTTAAATTTCAATTCTATAATTAATTTTTTTTATCACTTTTATATTTCTTAATCATTATACAGATTTAAACAAATTTAGATGTCACTTATATGTTCATTTAATCATCAATTTCAGCGTTAAAATACAATTTCGTTAAATTTAGAAATTATAAATTAAATTTTCAAAATTTCCTCGTCTTGTATTACTTTAGTAATTTATGATCCCTTAAAACCAATTCCCATATCAAATTAAAGTAAATTAATTCACCAATTATAACATTTATTTCGTTTACTTAAAATAATCCCTTTATTTTAAATTGAATCCAATTAATTCTAATAAATTCCAATTAAACTGATTAGATTCAATTCCAACCCTTTAATTGAGTCTATTATTACTTTGTAACACAGTTAACACTTATCTCACATTACATACCATTTATATATTCAAATTTCCAACTTCCCTCTACATTAACTATTATTCCCAAATATATTGAAGTTGTCAAATATATACATTTGTTATAATTAGAACCTCAATTAATTTATTCAATAGGTTTCATTCCTTTATATTATCTTATGAATAAAATATGCATTTTCGTTGCTCTATTACATTTACACTTTACAATTACAGTTCTTACCCATTTTAAGGAGGCATTTATTTTCATTTAAATGTAATTGTTTTCCAGCTAATTTGGTAGACTAGATATATTCTGGTAATTTATGATGGTTGTTACCATAGCCTTAACATTTCACTTAGGCTTAGTATTTCAATTATTTATTATAATTACATTGTATGAATTCATTTTATTACCATAAATCATACATTGATTCATATATTCATACAATACTTACCTTTATTTACTTATAATAAAATCTCATTCCCAAATGTAACAATTACAACAAATTAATAGGACAATTAAATAGTAACTTACGACTGTTACTATTTCTTTGATTCATTAACTACAATTAATATCCTCAATAAATTTATTTACTTGGTCTCATGCTTTCTATTACACCAATTACTACCTTATAAATAAATTTTGTGTTTCCTTTTTAAAATTTACATTCACACTTTCCGTTATTATATTAATTATCATTAAAGTACATTTAATTATCTCTATTTGTAATTGGTGAATTAATTGGTAACAACCATTTGTCACCATTTTACCTTTTATAATACTTGTATGTTCATTCTTCCCAACCAATTGCCATCTATTATATTATAACTTTACAATTTTAATAAATTCATTAATTGTCATTTCATTCAACCTATTAATTTATTAACCTAAATTAGCACGGTTACGTTTTAATTTACTTATTGCTTACAATAAGTGCTACCATTAGTTCATACACTAATTTATTCCATTTTCATTCCTTATACATTATTTTATCAGTAAGCCAACATTTCAAATTATTAATTTACCTTTTATATCCTATTATAAACTAATGCACACATTAATTAAGATTTTAAATCAAATTAATCACTTCATCTTGGTAACATTCTTTTATTACAATAAGAATATAATTAACATTTACATTGTTTCACTTATTGGAATTACATCCAAGTTATTAACAATTAACTTACATTTATACTGTTACATTCAAGTTATTAAAAATTAATTTACCAATCTTATCCAAGTTATTATTTCCATTAAAAATTCACTAAATTTTTATTTCCTTCAACATTAAGTTACCAAAATCTTCTTAAATTAAGAAATTTAATTACCGAATTTTACGGGTCGCTACAAATTAGGTTATTGAAATGTTTGGATATAACTTGGAAATCTATTTAAACAAGTTTAAACTATTTTAATTAAATTAACTATTTTAATCAATTTAAACTATTTTAATTTATATTAATCTATTACAACCTATTTAATCCAATTTAACCTATTTTAAAACAAATAAAATTTATTTAATCTATTTTAAATCCATTTAATATAATTTAAATCTATTCTAAATTTATTTAATCCATTTAAAAATCTATTTAAGATAAATTAAACCCATTTAATCTATTTTAAATCTATACAGATCATTTAAAAAATCCAATTAAATCATATTTAAATCTATTTTTAACTATTTTACAATTTAAACTATTTTAATTCTATTTAATCTATTTTAAAACTATATAAACTAATTATATTTACCTAAACTATTTTCTAAAATTTCAGACCGTGTAAAGTTGAAGTATTCATATTCAAAATCCTTGATTTTAAAGCGAATATGGTTAAATGATATAATAACCTAAGTTGAGAATAAAATTACATATTTGAGTGAATAAGATGATTTTGAAACATGATTCAACTAACCTATCTTATCGATAAATTCAGAAGTGAATATGATTTTGAAAGTGAATATGATTTGAAAGTGAATATAGTTTTGAAAGTGAATATGATTTAGAAAGGGATATAATTTGCAATTGAATATGACATTTTTGATATAAATTGTAAATTGACTTTTGAAATGTAGAAGAACCATCCGGTGTGAAATAAGCATTCGGTTGTTAAAGAGACTGGGATCAAATATTGTCATACTCTCTATCAATACCAAAAACCACTTTGACAACTGTGTACGTGGTGGAGATTCCAGAAATGAAGTAGGATGGTTTGGCGAATGATTTCTGTATAAGGTATGACATGACCTGACTCTCGTGAGTCATCTTAGATGTGACTAAAACATGATCTATACTTGGGGAAAGTGAGGTTATTCCTCCGATCGGACATGCTTCTTTGATACCATATTATGACTTTGTGATGATTTGGTGGCCACCCATTGATTTTGATTATGCGAGTGTGTTCCGAGGTGGGCGGTAGTAGCTGCTATGCATTACCACCAGCCCGATTTTGCAATTGGTAAATATACCCTGGCATTGCCTCGAGTGCCCTGTTTACATGCCATAGACCACCTTCTACGAGTTTGTTTTGTACCTTACCTATGGGGTGTCCTTTGGGTAAACCACCGGTTTGGTGGAGCTTACGGCATTGTATAGACTAAGCGAACATATAAAATGTATTAAAGGGGATATGAGTAACACCTTAACGCTATTTTAATACATTTACTTTACTATAGACACTATTATAATAGCGTACTGTACCACATAGTAAATAGTCTAACGGATCCTTAAGAGATGGTAATCCTAAACATCTCCTAAGTTATTGCACTCATGTTAGACACTAGGTAGGAGATATCAAACCCTGTAAACATATCTGACGCCGTTACACTCATATTTACCGTTGATTCAACTTGCATAAGATCTTTTAGTTCCGACTCGAGTGTTTTCTCTTTTCAATTCGCTCAAGCCAGCCTGAGCATTTCATGGTTGAAGACCTCATTTCTAGAGGATGAAGACGAAGATTTGTGTTATTATTATTATGTTATGTATTCCACCACATCATGTTGTTCCGCTGCATTCCTTTATTTATTTCTATTTTATGTAACTCTCATTCTGTACTGCATAAGAATAATCAAATTTATTTGTAAAAAGCTTCATGAACCGTTACTTGATTATTATATTTTGTCATTATGCTTTGTGATTCTGCATTTGTTTTATTCTTTCTCTTTTTCTTATTTACCCCATAACAATCTGCCCCTTTGTATGGTTTGGAATCGGCATGTGTGTCCGATTTGTCGATTTAAACCGTCCAAAATGGCAGGTCGTTACACTACTTCTAAGACATCCTCAAGATTAGTAGCAAGTGGCCCTTGCACTTCAAATAAATTCGTCATCGATTTCATTATCTTCAAGATGTCTTCAATTCGATAGTTTACGCCAATTCGAAGTGTTTTTCGAATAATATATCCTACCTCGATCGCTCTGAATCGACAACGATGGTTTCAAAATTGGCCAACATTTGATAGTCGGTTATTTAACTATTAATTAAGCAAAAAATCAAATCAGATATTTAATTTCACATGGAAACCAAGCACAGTTAAGCACATAAGAAACCACTAAGCCTCTTTAATTAATCTTTCATCAATTATAATCACTTTATGAATCCTTGTATTAAAATACTTTTACAGAAACATATTCATGAACCCTATCTACTTTTTTCAATGCTTGCAAAATTTTATATACTTATCTTAGCTTTACAAGTGAACTCGCAAAACATTTCAATTTCAATACTTGGAAACTTTTCCGTATATTTATATCAACAGTATAAGTATATCGACAAAACACAACATTTCCAGTACTTAGGAATTGTACCCCTATACTTATCTAAACGGTATAAGTATATTCACAAATCGTAAGGGAGATTTCATTTCCAAAACCAGACTTAATTGGGTTAAAAAAATGCTATTTAAAGCATTGACAAAAATAAACCCAAAATACTTTGTGTAAGTAAATGGATTGTATAGAAGCTAGATTAAATATACTGACCACCAATTTTCGATTTTAAATAGTACTATCCCTCGATTAACGGTGAAATTGAACAAGTTAGAAAACTATCCTTGCCTCGATATATAGTCTTAATTCTCAAGATAGAAACAGTTTCCATACCTTGGAATTTGGTGTTGGGTATGAAAAGAATACTTTCCATACCACCATAATTTAAAATGATTATTTACATAAATCAATTCTCATTTTCTTTTATAAAATCCTATTTTATAAATTTCTTTTTTATTTACAAACTCCTTTTATAAATCTCTTTATAAACTTCTTTTATAAATCACCTTTATAAAATACCATTTATATATTCCTCTATAAAACTCATTTCTATTTATAAAACTCCTTTTATAAATTTAATAAAACGATCATTTCATATATCACTATAAATCACAAATGTGATTGCTTATTCCAGTCTATCAAAATAACAACATCTCCACCTTTTTATAAGATATTCTTTGTAAATCTGTTCTTTTATTTGTAAAATACCATTTATAAATCTATCCTTTTATTTATAAAATAATATTTATAAATCCATCCTTTTATTCAATATTTTACATAAAATGTTTCGCAAATATATAATTCCAAAATATTTCTATTTTATTTTAAAACAGAATCATGTGATTATAAAACAGATAAATTCCCCTTTATTTACTTTAAAAAAACTTTCATTATTAGATTACCTTTTCGTGAAACAAATATTTCCCGAAATTCTTTTTAAACATTTCGAAATTTTTAGGAAAGACTAATAAAAAAGTTAAAGTAAAATAGAGGAGTTCAAAACACATTTTAAATAAAATATCATAGAAAATTCAAAAGTTAGATTTAAAATCATTCTGCAAATCAAACCTTTTTCAAATCAAGACAACGAACTATAGTATTTCAAAATATTAAAATGCGGCTGAGGGCAACCATAGCACGTAGCCAATACTATTATTACCTTTATAACTAAAAGGTTCAACTTTTAACATATATTAATGTCACATCCAATATAGCCAAACTACTGCACTTTTGGCATTTAACGCTTTATATAACAAGTGTGTAACCGAAATTAAAATCAATAATAACGAGAAATCCGAATTTCTCTACAAAATTCCATATATTTCATTTCATATGTCATTCACTTTTCAAAGCAGAAATTCAACCAAACTGAACCAGTAAACCATTCAAACACAATTTTTTTATATCTACTATATATCATATAGTATTCAATTAGAGGAGAGTTAACTTACCGAAATTTTAGCAAAGCTTAAGTATTCCGTTTTGATCTAAAATCAAACGACATTCGATTTTATCTCTATTACTACCAAAAATCACTTCAACTCTGTCAAAGCCCAAAAAATTATAAAGGAGAGCTTCATGAAGAACAATAGTGATAGCAGGCCTTTTGAAAGAGTCGAAGGGATACTTCTGCAAATATTAAATGAATTATGGGCTTCTGAGGTGGTCGAAAGAGGTCGAGACTACCCTTCTGCTTCAGTTGATACCTTCTGTAAGAGATGAAAGTAAGGGCTTCCTTTAACATTAGCCCTTCCTCATATATCAAACCATTCGAAACGATTGGTTCTGCTACTGCCTACCTTCCTCGGGAGAAGATTCTACCGAAACTTCCCTTTCAAAAACATTTTTTTTGGAAAAGACTAGCCTTTCGAATTGGTTGAAACCTTCCATAAGTATTAGGGAGATTTCACTATGTCAGTATTGCTTCTGCAAGTGTCAAAAGATGGAATTTCACATTAATCAAGAAGATTGCCTATGAAAGTATTGCAACCAACCAAGTAGATGCTTTCGAAGTAGTTGACCCTTATTTGGGGGTCACATCATCATTTACCATTCCATCCTCAATGAATGCTTCCACAACCATCAGAATAAAAGCTTTCGAAAGCATCATCACCTTTCATAGGTATTGTTTATATGCCTACAGCATATGTTGGGACACCCTTTTGTGCTTATCCAAGACATCTACAACAACATAAGTACTACTTCTATGCCTACCAATGGAGTTGAAGGTTTCCAGATCTTATGTAAAAGCAACATTAGAGAGGCACTTAGGAGTCAACATCGGTGGAAGGTCATAATGGCATCCTTTTGACTGAGTCGAAAGGAAGAATGCGAAAGGGTTCAGCTCGTGCCTATAAATAAGACCCTAGGGGTGCTGTTTGAGGGATCTGAATTCATTGCTTCCATGCTTGTACTTTTCTTGAGTCTATAAACCCTAATTTATAAATCAATTTGGGGATTTCACTTTATTTTAATACCTAAGCCCTTGTATTCGTAAAAAATATCAATAAAGTAAATACATGGCACTTATGAATGCATGGAGTATGATTTGCTGCTTATATGTGATTTCCTCTATGGAACACACATATCTATACCTTTCGAAGGAGTTCCTTTCGAAGGAATAAGATCCTTTCGACTCAATTGATACTTTTTGTACCGATTAGGTTATGATCTTAGATTACTTCAACTAATTGGAAAGGGGTTTTGAAGAGGTCATTCACTCCTCTAACCTTACTTTGGGGTGTTGGAAAGATTTCTTGTTAACATTTTTAGCATTAGAAGGAGGGATCGAACCTCCGACCTCATCGAATTACCAACACCAACTTTCCCCACCTCAAGCTATTCTACACATATCCTTGGCCAATATGATGAACCATGAATGGAAAAGGTCACAATAAGGGTCTTCAGAACCACAAGTAGCAAGGTTAACTCATCAAATCAGTAATGACTCCCGAAGTTATCAAGAGTAAGCGCTTAGGATGGAAGCACTAAGGATTGTAAATGATAAAAAGAAAGCAGATTTATACAATTTCGATAATTGAAGCATCAAACCATTTCATGTTAGACCAACACCCATCTTTTCTTTAGGGGAAACAAGATCTAGGGGTGATATTTGTTTGTCCAGATAAAGAAGTTCAATCAATTCTACGCTAAAGGAACTATATTTGAAAAGGGGATGATGGTCGATTACTACACATTTGCTCAGAAATGGCATTGAGCAACAAGTGGACCATTACCTCCATATGAGCTTCGAAAGATTCTTAAAAAGAAATTGGTAATTGAGAGTAAAGCCCCTGAATCAAGCAACAAAAGATATCGAAATCAACCTCAAAAGACAAGTTTCAAATCAAGACACCCTAAAGAATGGAACTTGACCACATCAATCGAGAACATCTACTTACTAACAAAAGAGGAACTTAATTATTGGCCTTCTAAAAGAAAGATCCCAAGTACGAAAGAAATCTAAGAGGACCTTGCTACCATTACCATATGATGAATGGACACAAACCCATCAATGCAGTGCTCTTGAATGGATGATCATCAAAATATTCAAATAAAGGAAATATCGATAGATTTGTAAAGAAATCCTAGATGAATTCAATAAGACTCATTCGAATAAGAAAATCAACATGGTTGGAAGTAAGATTCTCCTTAATTGGAAATTACCTTAAACGGTCAAAAGCTTTTGTCTGTGCCAAGATAGCCAAGTCAAAGCACCTCTTGAAGAGAGGTCAGAGTAATCCTTTATCCGTGCCACACCATGTTCAGGTTAAAATATCTATAAGCCCTCGATCGCATTATCCTATGGCCAGATCAAGGTGCCTTTGGAGGCGGGACAGAGTAAGCCCTTGAACGCACCACGCTATGTCCAGTTCAAGGCACCGACCAGCCTTCAATCTAGCCTATAAGACTTGGTTGGAGCACCACCTAGAGAGAGGACGGAGTAAGCCCTTGATCCCGCCATGCCATGGCTTGATCAAAGCATTAGATAAGCCTTCAGTCCTGCCTATAAGGCCTGGCTGGAGCGCCTCCTAGAGGGAGGTTGGGTAAGTCCATGGGTCATGCTTGCGGATAAGCTAACCAAGCGCACCAAACAACAACGGACTAAGACGTCCAAGCCCATGGAGTGGCACACTGACCATTAAAAATATACAAAGCCTAAAGGACCATGCATATCGAAAGAATCAGATACCTGGAACCAAAGAGGTAACAGAAAGCAAAAGATTCGAACAATCAAAGCCCAAAGAGTAGTGCAGAACAAAAGGCTCAGATAAGAATTTATGAACTTCTATTATTTGAATAATGATTTCTAAACTTTCCTTCTTATTGCCAAAGATGGATTTCTAATCTTATTTCCGAATGATAATTCATGGATTAAATTTATTGTTAGATATGAATTTGTGGCCGTCGGAGCCAGGAGATGACTTCTGAACTTCTCTTATCAATACCCGAATCTGGGTTTTGGGTCTTCTATTATGAATTCATTATCTTCCACTATATTTAGAAGATAATTTCTGGATGTCACTTATCAATACCTAAATCTGGTATTCAGGTCTTCTACTATTGATTTCTAGACTTCACTCATTAATGCCCAAATCTGGGTTTTGACTCTTCTATTATATGGATCTCTGGTCTTCTACTAACTTCCAGATGATGATTTATGGATCTCTCTTACTAATACCCTAATCTAGGTCTTGCATCTTCCACCATTTACTTTTCGACTATAGTTATCAATACTCGAAATTGGACTTCAGGTCTTCTATTACTTCCAAATAACTATTTATGAACACCTATTATTTCTCCCCTAATGAGGATTCCTAGTCTTCTATGACTTATTTCGAGATGATGATTTCTAGGCTTTTATTATAATTAGAGAATTGTTCTTGGTCTTATATTAGTTATTTCTGGAAGAAGATTTCTAAACTTCTATTATTAATGCTAGATTTGGATTCCTAGCCCTCTATTATTAATTCCATAGTTAGATTTTTGGTCTTCTATTAATATAACCAGAGTCGAATTTCTGGTCTTCTCTCATCATTACCAAAGATGGATCTCAGGACTTCTATTATTGTTAGACAAGAATTTATAGTCTTTTAATCATTTCCAACTGTGGATTTCTCATCGCTTATTATCTTTAGATTAGGATGTATTAATTTCCATTATTCTTAGATTTAGATTTAGATTTCTAAAATTCTATTATCAGGAATTCTAATACTATCTCCGATAATATGGACAAACTACTGAACATATTCTTACATAAATCTCAAATTAATGATAAGAAATATTGTCCACTTGTACTTTGTAGGTAAATAAGATTGATAAGGAAGACCAAATGATTCAACAAATAAAAAAACTGTAACCAAAGTTATTAAGAAGCGGATTCAGAAATAGCAGTACAAGCACACATAAGGGCTACAAGCCTGGTGATATTTATATAATCTAAAAATAATTTACAAAGTACATTATAAAATACATTAAGATATTGGTACCAAAATATCAAAAACAAGTGTGTGCCTCAAAGGTATTGTGCAATCTTATCTAGATACTTAGAAGTTAAGGGATCAATAGTGTGGCGTATTGCTACACGAAGAGTTTCTTTAAGTCGCTTTTTTTTCTTCCTAATCACGTCAGCATCATCGATAGACTCGATACAAGTACTCAGAGCATGATTGAAAGCGTTGTTTGCGCCTCTAAAGGTCTTGTTCTGTCTTTCCAATTCGGCAATATGTTTTTGAAGAAGATATCTTTCATGTTCAAGTTTTTGAATTTTGGTTGCATACTCATTGATGTGTTGTGAGTATCTTCTTTTTTGTTGATTGTCAAAATATTTCATCATTTCAAATTTGACTTTTCTACACCATTCGCTCACCACTTTTTCATCCAAACCCGGAGGAGGGTTTGTTGTAGCGGGGAATTTTTGAATGGCTAAGGAACAAGACCTTGTTGATTTCCCAACAGTTGGGGTGATTAGAGAAATGGGTAAATTAACATTTGAAATATCACCTCCCATGATAAATTCCAAAGATTTACACTGTGTTTGACTATCCTTTTGTTTTATTTCCAAATCACTTACCTATTGGTGAAGCTTGGACATCTTATTATCGAAGTCGATCGAAGGATTTGATTTAATATGATGTTTCAATTGAGAAACCATCTCATCTTTCTTCTTAGTGTCCGCTCCTAGACTAGTAATTTGGTTGTTATGGCCTCTGATGATATCCTTATGAAGCAAAATTTTTCTATGTCATTCCAACGCTTGAGTATTGATTTGGAGTTTGGTAGACAAAGGATCTTTAGATAAGCTCCTCTTTTCAAGATCTGCAATCAATCTATACTAATGACTAGTGAAACAAGAAGAAGGATCCGACGAAAGTGACGTAGTCATTAACTGCGTTTCCTATTCAAACAAATGAAAGAGAAATTAATGCCTAAAGAGAAATTTTCTTTTACTACAATAGTAGCGGTTATAAATCAAGAAGAAATAAGATAAAGGGTACAACATCATTGTTATAACCAAGTTCTCTCTTTTCCCTATCATACTTAATGTCTAGAAACAACATTTTTAACTTTGTCTATAGAGTTAGCCGAAAGAGAAATTGTTGATTCAAAAGTGGCATTAAATCCTTCTAAGGTAACAGTTGGAGGGCATTTGCTATAATCCCATTCTCTGTTTGGGGGACTATTTCGACCATATATTAGTTTGTATGATATGTCCAAATTTCATTAAGTAGCTTTTCCTTTTCCTTGCCTAAAAAATAAAAGTGGAGTCGGGGATGTTTCATGTAAACTCCTGTAAATCTCTAAGAAAGCAATATCTAGCCAAGCTTGAGGATTTCAAGAGCGAGGACTTTTCTAAGTAGTCTCTTCTAAACTTGACAAATTTTTGTAAGTAATCCCTAGTAATAGGGCTGCTTGAGAGATGTTTACTCCGTGCTAACAAAATAAAATAAAACTAAGGATAAAAATACTGAAACGGTAAGGTCCACAGATAAGTATAATTGTATGATTATAAATTTTTTTCTGATTCATACAATATTGGTCTTTTAAATATTTTATAAATGAACTTATACTTATTATATTTGATTTCTTCTAGAGCAATGTGCGAGGAATTGAGTAGACCCGTAGTAAGTTCTAGCAAGTCCCCGGGTGGGGATCAGATCTGTGTTCGTCAAAGTATCTCTTATGTAGGCATCTAAGTAGGCCCCTATTGAAATCACCTAATATGAGTAATCCATAATTAGATGTCTGCAATAAGCTGTATACAAGAATTATACCAAGATATCTCCTTAGATTAACATCCAAAAGAGTATCATCATTTCTTTATTTTCCTCCAAGAGCTTGTCAGAGCAAAGACGTACTGCATTCAGTCGAGGGGCCGCTTCCTTGTCTTTAAAAGACATTAACTCCGTAAAGGTTTTATTAAGCTTATAGTACTAATCAGATAGTGCATTGTATTCTTTTAACTATTTATCTGGCTCCTTAATAGGCCATTTATCTCCGCCTATTTGTTTTCAAGCTTTGTCTTATAAAGGTGTATGTTTTTATTCCTTATCTAAAATGGTAAGCTATTAGCTAGGGTTATCTTGAAAATGAGAGCTGTTTTGATCAAGAATCCCATACCCAAGAAATCGAAATCGAGGTCTATAGAGTTTGCTTCTTCTCGTTTTGTCCGACACAAAAGTTAGCATCTTTTTTAAGGATCAGAGGAGTCGAGGAATTCAGTCTAATCCACTTTATGGACAGTAGGATCAGGGTTAACTTTTCTTGATCCATCTTCACTATCTGGAGCCCTAGAAGTGCCACCGCTATCCCCTCTAGAAGTATCATCGTGATCGCTCTCTTTGTATCTAGCACCCTAATTTTATCATCATCATCATGGTTATCATCATTATTATCATTGTTGTTGTCATCTTCATCAACGGCGACTTCATCACCATTTGTCTTCCTCTCGTCTGGGTCAGAATCCTCTTCCATATGAGGAACTTAGAAAAATAGAAGCTGAGTGGCATTAATTTCCTCTCTATCAAGAACCTCAATCCCATACTCTATTTTCTTAATCCTAGCCATAAATCTTTCAATTAGCACAGGGTCAAGAGAAGGAAAATTTAAATATGGGCACTTCTCTATATTATCGAAATAGGCTATCAGAAGTGCATTCTCATAAGAATTTACAATAATATCATTCAAAGAAGTGTTTAAAAATTAAGACACTTTTTGCTTAGCCTCAGAAATAGTGTTGATAGCTTTGGATAAAGAATCATTTTTTTCTCTAACCTCTTTTTAGGAGAAGTAAACTCCTTCTTAAGTGAAATATGTCTAGCATTAAACTTTGTTTTTTCATTATCGGACTCTTTCAAAGTCATTTTTGAAGCCAAAACTTCATCTGCTAAAATCTGATTAGCCTTCCTTTCCTCAAAAATTATAGACTCTATCTCATCAAGAGAAGAACTCAACCTTTCTTGTTCCCTTACTGCGTTATCCTTGGCAGTAGTGAGGGTAGTAATTTGATTGTTTAATGTCGATACTTCTTCCCTGAACTTTGATGTTTCAGTAGAGGGCTTAGAAACATTTTCCTGAAGAGAATACCAGCTTTTGGTGATCTAAGAGGAAAAGTAAGACATGAATCAGGATTCAGTACAAAAAATAGTAATAAGAAAATCAAGCATTAAAGAATATACCTGAAGTTGTTCAATAAGAGACCGACAATGACTCGATGAATCCAGTATAGAGGTGGGTGGCTAAATAGTAGAAAACGATGGAGAGTGCATAATCGACTGCACAGCATTCTCAAATTCAGTAGGAGGCACTGGTGACGAGGGTCTTAAGGGATTCAAATCTTAAGAAGAAGTTAAATTGCGTAGATCCTTCTGCATTTGATCAATAACGTTGGGAGAGTCAGATACAACAATATGAAATATAAATCATCCCTCGATGGAACTATTTTAGTTTGATCAGCAGTTGTAAAATGTAAGACATCCATAGAAGAAGTGGGACCAGGGTTAAGACCCCCTAAAGCCTTGTCAACACCAACAAATTCACCCTCTTTCGGGGTAAGAGAAGACTGATTATCAATAGTCTTGGCTTTCTCGGGAGCAGAGTTTGTGGCGGTCACTCCTCTTAATTTCCTTTTTATAATTATTCTAGACCTAGCAATAGCTTGTGTCAGAGACAAAGCATTAGATTCTGAAGACTAAGGGGGCGGATCATTTGTAATTAGTTCAGCTTGAGGAGCGGCTATTGAAAACAAAAGGCATAGATTAGCAAAACAATTTGAGAAATAACATGACAACAAATTATAAACAATACACTTAAGTTTACCAGGTAGATTTGGACAAACTGGGGACAAGGATGAAATTTTTTCAGGGTCATCCAAAGATAAGAAGCCTATGCTTTATGAAGTATGTTAGACAAGAGGAGGTTGTCCAAGAATCTTTTACCCTTCTGGTATGAGGGAATGTTTTCGGAGGTTGCTAGGAGTCATCAATGTAAGTCTCTACCCAATACGGTTCGAAACAGCAGCCATCAACTTTACGGTTCTCTTGCCTTCATCGTCAAGAAACTTAGGAGGAGGGCTTAATAAGAAAACATTATTTAGAAAAAGAAAACAAGTTAGTAGAAATAAGGGCAATGGTCTACTTATGAGGAGAAGAAAAGGTTCCACTAATATTTGGAAAGCATTTGACGTGGAAGAAATGTGTTTCCCAATCCTTAAATCTGTTTATTCCCTCTGAAACCAACTTTTTGGAGGGATTAGTTCGGCTGTCCAAATTACTGATTTTGACAAGGTGTGCTAAATAGTTAATAACTTCAGCACTCAGAGAAAGAATCACCAACTCTAGGGCCATAAGCTCTAAAGAGACAAGGTATGTGTATACATTGGGTGATAGATGAATAGAAGCGATGCCGAGATGATTTAAGAATCTCAATAAGAACTCTGGAAATGGGATGAAACCCCCATGCCAAATATGGATGGTGGTATAACCAAAGTATCCCTCAGAGGATTTTGAATTGTGTCGTTTTCACTGGGAGTGATAGCTTCAACCCCTGTAATCCTAAAATCATTGAGGATCACATCTACTTTATCTTGATAAGTTATGAGAAGTGCCTTGAAACTACTTCCAACTTTTCTAGAGAATATTATAATTCCGAAACAATATCCTTGTCAGATTTCTTAAAGGTTCTTTTAATACTCATGATCCTGCCGGTGATATAATTTTGTCAAAGTTATGATTTAATCAACTACTAATAACATTCGAAGGTGTTGAAAGCCTATTACAACGGCTTGAGTACCCGTCGTAGTACTTGGTTCCATGCCTTTGGAAGAGTAAAAGCTAATTAGAACTATCTGAATCATTGAGCTTTTGACAGTGTCGAAACCATTATCAACATCCCTCATTTTATGACATACATTCACCTGGCCTTGCCCTTCGACAACGTCGAAGCCTACAAATTGTACTCTATTGTATAATAAGTGTAGCTAACCACATAATATCTATTTGAAAATATACATTGTCAAAATGCCATGCTCTAATTAAGTTGAAAGACTTGAAATAAAGTGACACTAAAAAAGACATTGAGATGTTTCGACAATGTTTGTGTTGGAAAAGTGATAATAGCTACATTCCTATTATTTGTTGTGGGTTTCGAATAAGTTGAAAAGGCATAATAGTGTTTCGAAAGTGTCAACACTAAATTGAGATAATGCAAACAGCTGTGCTTATCTCAATCTTGGGGTTTCGACGATGACATAAAGTATATGTTTCTTAACTTAGTCTACATGAGGGTCATTAATTTTTTAACTCTCCGTATATTTCAAGATAAATTAAAATTGGGCACAATGGGTTTTGAACTTGAATCCGCACTCAACAGCGAAAAATAACCCTAAATTAGGCAAATTCACGTTCGAACCTGAATTGATGCCATGGATTAATCAAAATCAACATGAAATTCGAATCTAGGATTATCTTACACGGTTGATTAACTCAAATCATTTTCAAAATTCCAAACTGTAACACAAACTTAAACCTTAGAAATTTGAATTTAAACTAAAACTAGATTCTAGTTTGAAATCATAAATACTCACCTCAAATCTAAGAATTTCGCCTTTCAAATTTTGAGATTGATGGAAATTTGAAGAATATAATTCTTGCTTTTGAAATTTTCAATTACAGGTGAGGAGAAATGTAACGACCCGCAAATCCATACCCTTGAGTCGACACTATTCTACATCAATCAACTCAAGTCGCACAGAAATACGTACCATTTGGGTTAATGGAGAAGGGGTAGAAGAAGAAAATAGAAAACAACATTAGAATCTAACCATCGCAGCGGAATAAAATATAATAGATAATAAATGATCTTTACACAAAAACAAATATATCTGTTTATATATTACATCATCAGAGTACATTAATCACAGCTCAACATCAATAACATACATCTGGATATACAGCTAATCCCCACAGCGGAATATATATAAAACAAGTACGAAAATATGCATCGTCATCCAGCTCGTCCCCTGAGCTCCACAGCATCAAAATCCTGTATCCTATAATACTCGGTTTGACCCAAGCATTACAGCTAAATAACACCCGAGTCAGTCTGGAATACCAGCGTGAGAAAATCACACTCAATTGATTATTAGAGTTTCAAAAATCCTTTGAAAACAAAAGCATCTTGTAAGACCATGCCACAAATAAACATGTCGGGTTTTTACCTTACGATAGCTAAAACAATTTTTATAGAAATCCTCTGATATTATAATAGGGTCTATATACAAATACTTAAAAAATAGCCGAAATTGTTACATCTATTAAATTCCAGCTACTAGCCATAGGGTGGGTAATACAAACAAAACTCATACAAGGCGCGTAGGGAGAATGAATTTCCAACTAATGACTAGGCACTGGGGTACCACCTATCACAGTACGTGGCCTAGATCACGGTACCAAGGAGTACGCCCGCTCCTCTGCAACACAAGACCGGGATTACCCCTTACTGGATAATCCCGAGTGAGATCACCCCGCAGTTGGGATCAACAACCGCCCACTAAGACGAAATAAAAATGGACTTCTAGACAGGGATGACCTCACCCTGCTTGGGTGCTACCCACCTAGCCTTTCTACATTACCCCTGATTTTCAGTCATTCCCGGTTGATGAGGCTTGAGGCTAAGCGTTACCCTTTTAGAACATATCCCTTAGAATGCCCATCGTCCACCTGACGATGTTTCGAAAGCATTCATCCATACAAGTCCGTCTCGAGTTCAAACGGAACCGAAGGCACTATTCCTTCTACATCCATTTTGGAAATATCCTCAGGATTAGTAGCGACTAGCCCTTGCACTTCACTGCTCCATCTTCGAATCCAAAATCGTTCTCCGCGAAACGTACAAACCGGATCGAAGTGGTTTTCGAGAAATAAATTCCGATCCTGGTCTCTTCGAAATGATCAACGCATTTGGCCAATATTGATAGTCGGTTATTTAACTATCAATTAATATTCACAACATTCATCACACAATAAATAATTTTTCCAAATTATTTATTTACCTCAAAATATCTTCGCAAGATATATTTCTATTTTCAACCCTTTTGAAAATAGTTTCCAAAGAATCTTCCTTTTTTAGAATAAACTTTCCCAAATATTTTCTATCTCCACTGAAATCACCAAGCACAAAACTAGATTTTTTTTTAAAATAATTTAAAACACTTTATTTGAAATATACTTTAAAACATTTAAGTTTAAACTACATCAATAATTTGTTAAAAAAACATACTATATGAATATTTGAAAATAAGGTTACTTTATAAATATAAAACTAGATTTTCACTTTTAAAAACAAAATACTAAGTCACTCTTTAAATGATTACTGCTATAATAGATTAAAAGAAAACACTTACTTTAGAATTTAAATATTTAGAAATAATAAATTTTCCAAAACTTTCTTTTTTAAAAAACTTCAAAACTTTTAACTTATATTTAAAAATTTACTTTGAAAACGTACTTGGTTATTCAGGGAGAATTTCCAACCTCAATCACTTAAATCAATTTTCCAAATTGATTCCCAATTTATTCCATTTGAAATAAATTTCTTTACTTACTCAGTTCATTTCAAAATTCATTAATTATGGACTTTATTGTTAATGTTGTTATTTTCCGTTTGATTTTAAATCTTTTAACTGAAATATACAAATTTCAATTTTTCCCAATTTATTCTTTATTCTTTTCAATAATTTAAATCTTAAATTTTAAATAAATGTTTTGTTCTTTTAAAATAATAACACTGAAGTTTAAAATTCATTAATCTTCTGATTATTCAAAATTTCCCTTTCTATACTCAAGATTTATTTATTAGAATTTTAAATTCACTTTATTTCTTTCCCAATTCATTCTTAAATTTATTCAAATTTCTATAATTATTTTACTTACAAATTCACTTCTTTTATTTGCTTTCCAAAATCCAATTTATAGTTTTTTTAGTAATTCATTTTACCCAATTATATACAATCGAACCATAGCATTCAATATTCCAATATAACTCATTATAGAGTATCAATATCCACAACAGAGAATATTAAATAATTTAAATAAATGTTGAGGGACCCAGTTGGATCCCTCCAACCTATTTCCCTGCATCCACAGACGTTAGCACAACATAAAATACCAATTCCAAAATATACCATACCATAGCTTAACAATCAATTTAACCATTCAAACAATTATTTACATTTAATCATTTAAATTTTAGTTTAAATTTAAATTTAACCGAGTGAGATTAACTCACCTTTGATTTTTGTTTTGCAATCCGATCCAACCCGGCTTGCTTCTATCAGATTTTGACCTTGTATAACAACCATACGATTTATTACACTTTGAAATAACTTGAAAATTTTATTTCCATTTTATAAATTTTCTTTAAGTGACTAAGAACAAATTAATTTCCATAATTCATTATTTACAAAATTTCACTAGTAAATGGAAATAGGTATATATGTGTATTTATTAATATTTTAACTTATCAAACAATTTATTACCATTAAATAAATAAATCAACTAATAATTAAATTTTACAAATTTCTTTAATTTCCTTTTGAAATTACAAAAAAATACCGATAACATAACCCATACAGATTTTAAATCTAGTTTTTATAAAATTTTATAACATTTTAAAATCATATATATATTTTTAAACAAGTTCATTTCCTTTAGAATTAAACTACAAATCTACCCTAATTCATTATTTAAAATAACTAGCAAGTTAAAAAAGTGTGTATATATATATATATCTATATTATTATTATTTCCTTTTATTCAAAATTCAATCTGTATATGTATTTCTGCATAAACATATATTCATTCAATTTCAAATAAAAATCTCTTTTATGTATATATTTAAAACAGAAATAGTTTTAATCCTGAAATATTTTAAAATTTACTTTGAATTTATAAACCAATACCTTACTGCTCGATGTTTCCGTCACCTTCGTCTGCCCTACCATCCAAAACCAACCCTAGTTCAAACATCCCTAGCTAGCTCTCGACCACACGTGCACTCTCCATCACTCTTTCTACCCTGCTCGAGCCTCAGACGCCGCCTCCCAAGCCTCAATCACCACCGCGTCACCCGAACTTTGATTTTTCCTTCGCGTGAACGAGCGCGCCTCCCTCGCGACTTTGCCTTCCCATCCCAATCGCCATCCCCTCCACCGATTGAACTCCCAAAGCCACAGCGAACCCTGCCTCCTATTGCCGTCCTCACCTAGCAACGTCGCTCGCGAACATCCCTAGATAGAACGAACCCCTTCTACTAGCCGAACTCGAGAGCCAAATCGAATTCGACTTCGATTTAGGCTGCGTCACCATTTTTTTTAGGTGAGCAAAATAGATTCGTTCGAATTCGAAAAGAGGGGAAAAGGAGGCTTGGTTCGATTGATTCGATTTTCAATTTGCTTGCCATTTGCCTATTTTTATTCTTTTTATTTTCACTGAGGATCGGCCATTATTGATTTTGAACGAAGTGATTTCTCCTTCTTTTTTTAGATTTGAAAAGAATGGTTCGGCTGATATAAAGTTGATGCAGGAGATGTCTGTGTGCTGTTGTTAAAAGAGGGGACATAGATATGAAAGGAAGTCGGCTGAATAAATAAAAGGGAAGCTTTTTTAAGAAGGCACCGATGACATTGATTTGATCAATTGAGGTTTTATTTAATCTTCAAAGTGTTTACTTATCGTACGCTCACACAACAACTCCGATCAATACGAAATTTGAAATCCAATAATAATTCAATATTACGGACCCTATGGAACTGGTTTCGTCGAATTCCGAGACCGTGCCTCGGAAGGCTATTTTTAAATTCAATTTAAATGATACAAATTTCAAAACTGAACAAATCAGTGTTAAATTCAATTTTACAACTTCTATTATCCTCAGTATTATCAGTATAACTTTTATAAGCCTTCAAATTATTTTTAAGAGGCTTAAAACTCCATATTCAACAATTTATCCATCTTCAAATTATTTAATTTAATAATTTAATCATCAAATAAATTGTGATATTCGTAATTCAAGTTAAAATTACTCTATTGAATACTTAAAATCAATTAAATATTCCGATTCAAATATTTAAAAATTCCGGGTCATCACATTCCTCCCCCCTTAAATGAATTTCGCCCCGGAAATTGCTAGTTAGGAAGAATGGTGCAATACCCGTTTACCTATCCCTAAAACCAAACAATTCAACATCTTACCCACGACCTTCTTATAAAAGACCTGTTATCTTTCTTACTAACTTCCCAAACTTTTTCTTAGTTCCCAAACAACTTTACTTATTCAACTATTCAAATTATAATTCAAAACCAAGTTTAAAATTTTCAAAATTTCTCAAAATTTTTCCAAATCTCTAAATTTTCGAAATTTTTTGCCAGCGTCTTCTTTGCGCGGCTAGCTCGGTACAGCTACAAAAGGCCTCCACGGCTCCCAAATTCCAAAAGAAAACAAAACGCCAAGTGGCTAGATCCAAAAATCCAATCAAATTTCATACCCAAATTTAAGTGCATACCTTTTTGTCGGGCAATTGAAATTTATCCTTTGAAATCAAAACCAATTCTCCTTTCCCTTCTAATACCTGCATTTCTTACTTAGCAATAATATCCGATCACAACATTCCCAAAACATTTTATCGACTTCCTCACAAAATGTCAATATCTATTCATTCAAATATTAACTTAGATTATATTTGCAGTATCAATTTTTCACTTAAGAATTCACCATTCCTTTCTTAAGTTAGTATAAGCATTTTATATGCTTCTTATATTTATTTCCACCTTACCACTTTAGTTTATATCTAATTCTATTCAAACTGATTCTTTCATTACCATAAGAATTCAATTTATTTTCAACTCTAAATATTGAATTTTATTTTTCATTTATACCGATTCATGTCGTTATTTTAAATTAGTTTCATTCACTAATTTATTTCAATTTCCAATTTGAAAACGTTTTGTCGTCAACAAATTTTTTTCCAAAAATTTTCAAAAATTTTCTAACTCCCAAAATTTCCGAATTTTTTTAGCAGAGTCTCCTTTGTACGGAGGCGCTTTTGCAATTTGACAAAATATATAAATATATATACATTGACCCACTTGGTCGGAAAAACAAAAAATAGTTCATAGTTTCTATCTTTATTGCATAAGCGTACCTTATTTAGCATTTATTAGCAAGCGGCTTATTATTTTAGCATTTTGCGCAATCAAATCCAGCACAACGACTTCCCTGGACCTATACTTACTCAACTAAAACATGTAAGTGCCATATATATGAAGTTTAACAATATTTTACTTATTTTCAATAGTTAAACACATGAATTTTAAAGGAAGTGCACACCAAACACTATTCCGTAAGCAATTTATATAGTTTTCATACTAATTCAACTGTTTTCAATTAATTTATAAACTATTTTCATTAAATTTTGAATGGTTTTCAATCCATTCATATACAACTTCATCAATTGGAATGGTTTAAAACTCAATCGCTTACATTTAATTTATTTTTAAGCAAACCGAAGTCATATTTAATTCAATTGCTCTCAAAATCAATTTATTTTACTCCTATCAATTCATAGAATTTTAATTACTTCCATTTACATCAAATGACAATTTATGCTATGCAATTTAACGAGATCTATGTGAATAAATAAGTACTCATGTTTTATAACCAATTTAAATTGATTTCAACTCAATTTATACTTAATCCTATTCCATTTTTAAATTTATTCACAATCCATATATTCTCATTTTCATTGCATTTAAATTTGAATCCATTCACTTGCATTTCATTTTCTTAACCAAACTAGTTCCATTCAAAACCACTTGATCTAGCTCAACACATTCTTTTTATAATAAGTTCTACTTCCATCTTTCATTTGATTCTTATTTATTCTATCCATTTGTTTATTCAATATAATTAGTTTTTCCATTTCCTTACTCAATTCATCCGAAATTATTTTATTAATAACAAGGCCATTTCCAATGTATTTCTACTTATTTGGATTTTATTTGCAATTCATACCATTACTATTTAATCCAAAAAAAATTTCGACACATTTCCAATTATATTAAATCTGTTAACACTTCAAGTGAAATTTTAATTTATAACTCAAGTTCTGAATCCACTATCCATTTTCAATTTACCACCCAATTTCATGAACTCACAATTCAATTACATTTACTTCACCAACAATTTAAGTCGAATTTAATTTATAACTTGAGTTTTATTTCTAAACTTCATCATAAACTCACAATACAGCTTCTATTTAACTACATTAGGTTTCCACTACATATTTCATTAACTAATTTATTATCAAATTAGTTCTTCCCTATTTATAGTTCAATACTTGATTTTTAATCTCAAAATCTCTTCATTAAATTTTCTTAAGTTCAAATTTAGTTCATAATTCAAATTTGGATTTTCATTTTATTTTTCAAATCATCAAACAATATTTATTTTGGGTTTTCCTATTCCACTTTTAAATTTTATAAGTCACAACTTATTATTTACACAATCTCATTCGTTCTAGGCTTGAACATAGTCTTTCTTTATTTTTAACTCAAGCCTTATGCTTATTTATAACCCAAGCATATTTTATTCCATGCATTTTTAATTCTTTTATATGTTATTCTGATTTATTTATTTCAATCTAATCCTTATCCAACTTATTTTCCATTATTCGGGTATGAATCTAATTCCATTCCAATAACTCAATTGAATTTTTATTCCAATTCAATTTTATTTTTATTCAGATTTATTTAACTCAATTCGATTTTCAACTTAGTTCGAATACAACTGGATATTATTTTCAGCCTATTTAGTTAATTTCAATCCAGTTAAATTTTTATTTCCCAATCCAAGTTAATTTCATTTTTAACATTCCACTTTAAATTTAAATTCCAACATTCAAAGCTTATGTTTCCTTCCTGATTTAAAAATCATCTCAATTTATAAGCTTACAACCTATCTCATCAGGATTTTCAAACACCCGGCTTCTGGTTTCAAATCATTTTGAAATCTCCAACATTTCAAAATCACACTTCTCAAAATTTTAAGCCAATCTTGATTTTATCCCCAACAAATTTCCTTTGAAATTTACAAAAGCAACTAGCTTTTCTGAACAAATCAATTTTTTACAGCAATCCGTCACTTAGAAATTCGAAAATGAATACTGATGATGCGGCCGTCATCATCAGAATTATTTTCCAGTGATCCAAGTGATTTCAATGCTATATCACTTTCAAAATCCCTTTAAAACAATTTCCTTTCAGAAATACCTCCAAAAAAATAATGCTATCATTTATCTTCAAAACACTTCGACAAACACTTCCAAAATCTTTGGGATTTTAAATTTCCAAATCCTGCTTAAATCAATTTTAACCATAATTCATTAATACAAATTTCCATTTGTTCATATTTCAATTTATAAATCATGTTTATAATTCATATTTATAAATTTCATTTCATAATTGAATTTATCTCCTTAATCTTTGGTTATATTTACAATTTCTAGTTAAATTTCCACTCAATAATGATAATAATTTAACATTATTTTTTCCTAACATCCAAGCAACCATATATTAGCTAAAATAGTTTACAAAAACTTTTCTTTATATCAAAAAATATATATTTTTGGGTAACATTATTTCATTTACCCACATTTAAAACAATACTATGTCAAACTGTTCTATTCAAGTGTTTACAAACCCCTTCAATACAGTTGTGCAGACTGTGCCGATGAAGGTTCATATGCCACTCAATAAACCAATCAACACAATATTAAAACAATTTATATTCACTAACAAATACGCGCTCATATCTATTAATACGCTCAAACTCATTTTAGATTACTATGGACTCTAATTTAAATGAGTAATCCCACCAGAGCCAAGGTTATCACCAACCTATGCTCTGATACCAAGTGTAATGACCCGCAATTCCATACCCCTTAAGTCGACATTATTCTACATCAATCAACTCAAGTTGCACAGAAATACGAACCATTTGGGTTAAAGAAGAAGAGGTAGAAGAAGATAATAAAAAATAACATCAGAATCTAACCATCGCAGCGGAATAAAATATAATATATAATAAATTATCTTTACACAAAAAAAATACCTGTTTATATATTACATTATCAAAGTACATCAATCACAGCTCAACATCAATAACATACATCTGGATATACAGCTAATCCCCACAGCGAAATATATATATAAAACAAGTACGAAAATACGCATCGTCATCTAGTTCGTCCCCTGAGTTCCACAACATCAAAATCCTATATCCTATAATACTCGGTCTGACCCAAGCATTACAGTTAAATAACACCCGAGTCAGCCTGGAATACCAGCGTGAGAAAATCACACTCAATGGAATATTAAAGTTTCAAAAATCCTTTTAAAACAAAAGCATCTCGTAAGACCACGCCACAAATAAACATGTCGGGTTTTTACCTTACGATAGCTAAAACAATTTTTATAGAAATCCTCTGATATTATAATAGGGTCTATATACAAATACTTAAAAAATAGCCGAAATTGTTGCATCTATTAAATTCTAGCTACTAGCCATAGAGTGGGTAATACAAACAAAACTTCGATTTTTTTTTTTGCAATCCGATCCAACCCGGCTTGCTTCTATCAGATTTTGACCTTGTATAACAACCATACGATTTATTACACTTTGAAATAACTTGAACAATTTATTTCCATTTTATAAATTTTCTTTAAGTGACTAAGAACAAATTAATTTCCATAATTCATTATTTAAAAAATTTCACTAGTAAATGGAAATAGGTATAAGTGTATTTATTAATATTTTAACTTATCAAACAATTTATTACCATTAAATAAATAAATCAACTAATAATGAAATTGTACAAATTTCTTTAATTTCCTTTTGAAATTACAAAAAAATACCGATAGCATAACCCATGCAGATTTTAAATCTATTTTTTATAAAATTCTATAACATTTTAAAATCATATATATATTTTTAAACAAGTTCATTTCCTTTAGAATTAAACTACAAATCTACCCTGATTCATTATTTAAAATAACTAGCAAGTTAAAAATGTATATATATCTATATTGTTATTATTTCCTTTTATTCAAAATTCAATCTGTATATATATTTCTGCATAAACATATATTCATTTAATTTCAAATAAAAATCTCTTTCATGTATATATTTAAAACAGAAATAGTTTTATTCCTGATATATTTTATAATTTACTTTGAATTTATAAAACAATACCTTACTGCTCGATGTTGTCGTCACCATCGTTTGCCCTACCATCCAAAACCAACCCTAGTTCAAACATCCCTAGCTTGCTCTCGGCCACACATGCACTTTCCATCACTCTTTCTACCCTGCTTGAGCCTCACACGCCGCCGTCCAAGCCTCAATCACCACTGCGTCACCCGAACTTCGATTTTTCCTTCGCGTGAACGAGCGCGCCTCCCTTGCGACTTTGCCTTCCCATCCCAATCGCCATCCTCTCCGTCGATTGAACTCCCAAAGCCAAAGCAAACCCTGCCTCCTATCGCTGTCCTCACCTCACGACGTCGCTCGCGAACATCCCTAGATAGGACGAACCCCCTCTACTAGCCGAACTCGAGAGCCAAATCGAATTCGACTTCGATTTAGGATGCGTCACCATTTTTTTAGGCGAACGAAATAGATTCGTTCAAATTCGAAAAGAGGGGAAAAGGAGGCTCAGTTCGATTGATTCAATTTTCAATTTGCTTGCCGTTTGCCTACTTTTATTCTTTTTATTTTCACCGAGGATCGGCCATTATTGATGTTGAACGAAGTGATTTCTCCTTCTTTTTTTTAGATTTGAAAAGAATTGTTCGGCTGATATAAAGTTGATGCAGGAGATGTTTGCGTGCTGTTGTTAAAAGAGGGACACGAATATGAAAGGAAGTCGGCTGAATAAATAAAAGGGAAGCGTGTTTAAGAAGGCACCGATGACATTGATTTGATCAATTGAGGTTTTATTTAATCTTCAACATGTTTACTTATCGTATGCTCAAACAACAACTCCAATCAATACAAAATTTGAAATCCGATAATAATTCAATATTACGGACCCAATGGAACTGGTTTCGTCGAATTCTGAGATCGTGCCTCGGAAGGCTATTTTTAAATTCAATTTAAACGATACAAATTTCAAAACTGAACAAATCAGTGTTAAATTCAATTTTACAACTTCTATTATCCTCGGTATTATCAATATAACTTTTATAAGCCTTCAAAATATTTTTAAGAGGCTTAAAACTCCAGATTCAACAATTTATCCATCTTCAAATTATTTAATTTAATAATTTAATCATCAAATAAATTGTGATATTCTTAATTCAAGTTAAAATCACTCTATTGAATATTTAAAATCAATTAAATATTCCGATTTCAAATACTTAAAAATTTCGGGTCGTCACAAGAAAGGAAAAAGAGGAGTGCAATTTATAAGCTGAATGGATGGAGGACGACCATCCGATCGGATTCAAATAAACAATCGAGATCAGCTCAGGAATACCGATAGGTGGAAAATTTTGTGTCAAAGTAATGGAACGTGCCGTATCATAATAGTTGACTTGAAAATTCAAGAGCATCCATTCTTCGGAGGGGGAGTAGGCAAATGTTACTTCCAAAAACACCTCAACCCTGTCGAATCCCAAAATATTATGAAGGAGAGCTTCATGAAGAACAATAGTGATAGCAAGGCCTTTCGAAAGAGTCAAAGGGATGCTTTGCTGGTATTAAATGAATAATGGGCTTTTGAGGGGGTCAAAAGGGTCAAGACTGCCCGTCCGCTTTAGTAGATACCTTCAGCAAGAGATGAAAGTAAGGGCTTTCTTTGACATTACCCCTTCCGCATATATCAAACTTTTCGAAACGATTGGTTCCACTACTGTCTACCTTCTGCTCGAAAAGATTTTACCAAAACTTCCCTTTCAAAAACACGGTTTTGAAAAGACTAGCCTTTTGAATCGGTTGAACCCTTCCACAAGTATTAGGGAGATTTCACATATTCAATATTGCTTCCGCAAGCATCAAAAGATGGACTTTCGCATTAATCAAAGGGATTGCCTACGAAAGCTACCTTCGGTAGCCAACCAAGTAGATGCTTTCGAAGCAGTTGATCATTTGGCGGGGGTCACATCATCTTTTACCATTCCATCCTCAATGAATGCTTCCACAACCATTAGAATAAAAGCTTTCGAAAGCTTCATCACCTCTCACAAATAATGTTTATATACCATCTGCATAAGTTGGGACACCCTTTCGTGCTTATCTAAGACATCTATAGCAACATAAGTACTACTTCTATACCTACCAATGGAGTCAAAGGACTCCAGATCTTATGCGAAATCAACCATAGAGAGGCATTTAGGGGTCAGCAGTGGTGGAAGGTCACAAAGGCATCTTTTCGACTAAGTTGAAAGGATGGATGAAAAATGGTCCAGTCTGCGCCTATAAATAAGAACTAGGGGTGCTTTTTGAGGGATCTGAATTCATTGCTTCCATGCTTGTAAATTTCTTGAGTTTGTAAACCCTAATTTCTGAATCAAATTGGGGATTTCACTTAATTGTAATATTTAAGCCCTAGTATTCATAAAAATTATAAATAAAGTAAATACATGGCACTTATGAATGCATGGAGTTCGATTCGCTGCTCATATGTGGTTTCATCAATGGAATGCGCACACCTATACCTTCCGAAGGGGTTCCTTTCGAAGGAATAGGACCCTTTCAACTCAGTTATTGTTCCCACTAGGTTATAACCTTAGATTACTCCAATTAATTCGAAAGGGGTTTCGAAGGGACCATTAGCTCCTCTAACCTTGCTTTATGGTGTAGAAAAGATTTCTTATTGCAAGCTAAAAATTCCACTTGCTCTAAACTTGAATTCCAATGAATAGATATCACTCCTACGAGTGCAACACAAATGACATGTCACGATTGGACCATCTCTGAGACAGTTATTGAATTTATAAGATTTTGAAATAACAAAACCATCAAATTCACTAATTACAAATTTAATTCACTACTCCATAACCTAATCCTTCCCCCCCCCCGGCCCTAATCCTTCCCCTGCACATGAATGAGGTGCACAGAACGAAAAACATGCACGCCTTACCCTCCCCACCGCCTCGGTCGATGAAATCAAAACCGCTCATGCGAATAGACTCTACACCAAAATCTCTGTCTCCCCGACCTATCGATATTCCACTCAAACGCCTCCTAGAGAAAGCGACTGTTTTGAACCTCCAGTCGACCCCGTCAGGTTTCTCTTACCAAATCAATGTCGAGCTGCACCATTTTCTAGCCATCGATTCCCCATCACACCACAAACATAAATCCAAACTCGAATCCCTCCAACTACACCAAGATTTTGCTTAAATTGAAACCGTAATTGCCTACTGCCTTATGTCCGAAATGTCAATCATCATTATCCACCATCACATGCCATCAACCTACGTGGATTTGAAGATCTTACCATTACAAAATCAAAGAATCCAACTTTATAATTTTTCATTGAGTATTTGATTTGATTATTAATTTTGAAAAGTGGATGCTTACTTTTTTTTAAAAGAAGTGATAAAAAGAAAAGTAAAAGAGAAAAAATCAAGTGGGTTAAAAAAAACTAAATGTTGGAGTTAGTTTTATTCTGCCATTTCTGGCATCTCGCTACATAGAATTTCTTTCGCGTATGAACCACGAATGATAAAAAATATGGCCAAGCATAAAAATATGACATGATCTTAAAAAACAATAAAATACACTTGTTATCTTATTCTGAAAAATTCCAAAAATACCATCGTTTACCGAAAAATACGTTGAACGAAAATTTAAATATTTTCCAAATTAAAAATTATGGAAAAATCATATAAATTAAATAAAAAATGGTACAATAAAAATCGATTCGTTTTATTAAAAATTGATTTTCTCATTGTTCACTAAAATCGAATAAAATATGAAGATTTAAATAAATTAAATGTTCCTATTCAAAGCTTTAAAAATTACAGGTCGTTACATTCTTTCCCCTTAAAAAGAATTTTATCCTCAAAATTCCCAAAAGAAGAAAAATTTATTCAAACCCTTAGCTTTGAAAATCAATTACTTTTCAAATCTCTTAGTTAAATTTCGGCATCACTTTTTCGTGCGACTCGATCTACAAAAACTTCAGCACGCCACAACTGGCCCTAATCAACAAAGGAAACCAAAGCCCAAAAGTGGTTTCCAATATTTAGGGCATAAAACCATCAAAAACAATACATACATATGATATATCTTATAGAATGTGTATGACACATAGCAAACACACCTGTTAAGCAATAAACGCTACCTATTTGGCGAGCAATCAAACTCCACTCATGAAACCAAAAGCAACTAGCAAATCTTTGCTTCTATAAACTTGTGTTTCACTTACAAATGCCATAAACTATATAATTTGCATTTTGTAATTTCAGAAGCATATAATTATATTAAAGCTCGTATGATGTACATAAGTCATCTGTACGTAATATCAAATCCGATCACCTGCTCGATTACACAAAATTCACTTCCAGGCTAATATCGCTCACTCGACTTCTCTAGTGTGGACTCTAATCAGGTTCCTTGAGTAGAACCTGTTACCACGATTTCTTGTCAACACCCCAAAGATATTCCAAGGAGAATGGATAGACCTGTTTGAATGAAGGGTGTGATACCCTTTAGAATTTCCTTTAAATTTAGCTTTACTTGTTGATGATTCTTGGGTTGGACCTTTCGACGTCGTCGAAAGGTTTATTTTTTGAGTTAGGTAACCATTCGTCTTAATTGAACCTGTATGAGGTCTCCTGCAAAAGTTTTCCTTTTGGTTAGGTTGAAATTCTACGAATTATTCCTTTAAAGGTTGGTTTTGGCCTTGTTGAAAGGTTAAAATAATGGCCTTCCTTGTCTTCAAGTTGAGCCTGATTTACTTATGGTGGATATATAGTAGCTTCTGACCTTGTCAAAAGGTTAGATTACTTATATGGAGAAGATTTCATCATTGTCGAAAGGTATGGGAACGGTATCTTTTGGATTAAGCCTTATAAGTCCAAGTATCTATATTTAAAGAATAGACTTTGACCTTGTCAAAATGTTAAACCACTTGGATTATAGCTTCGAAAGGTACAGGTGTTGTTAAAGTATAAAGAACCACCAACCTAGTGGGAACCACTTCGATTAAGAAGTTATAAGACTAGAATGAGAGAAATCAGATCCCCAAAACTGGGCCCCTCGGGTCTTATTCATAGATGCAGGCGGCTCCCTTTCGACTCCATGCTTTCGTTTGAGTTGAAAGGTTACCTTTTATATGTAGCTGTAAACCTTTCAACTTTGTCGAGAGGTTCACCCTTCATATTCCATTATGAAACTTTCTTCATTGTCGAAGGGTCTGCTCTTCTTTATGCCTTCATGAACCTTTGGACTTTGTTGAAAGGGTTGCCTTCTATATGCTATTGTGAACCCTTCGACCTTGTCGTAAGGTTGCTCTTTCACTTGATTGTTGTGAACCCTACGACCTTATCGGAAGGTTGCTCTTCACTTGATTGTTGACGAGAGTTGTGCCTCCCTTCAATGTTTTCAAAAGGTTGCCTTTCATTCTTTGTTGACTTATGAGTGCTGCTTTCTTCATAAACCTTTCGACGTTGTCGAAAGGTATCCTGGACGTGTTTCAACAGGTTCGAAAGGCTTGCTACGCTTTCAAAAAGGTCATTATGGAGTTGCTCGCACTTGCTTTGACTTCTTCATCTTCTTCGAAAGATAAGAACTCCTTGGACACTGAGTAACGGAACCTTTCGACCCCTTTGAAAGGTTTGGGACTATTAAACTTTGGTGACTGCATCCCTTCGACTCCTTGAAAATATTTGGGTTGTGCGTCTTTTCCTTTGTCTTTGTTGAAAGACCTTTCGACTTAGTCGAAAGGTTGATTTTTAGTGTAACATTTGCCTCCCCCCTTTTGAAGGGATGCTCATTACATTCCTAGTCATTTTTGTCGAAAGCTATAAAACTTCCCGCCTTTAGGCCTTCCCATGTTAATTTAGGACGCTTATTTAAATCTGATCCAACAGGTTAAAATTTGGGCGACTTTTCTTATATAGTATGCTTCTTCTCCTTCTTCCTTTTTAACCTGAAATCAAAATTATTGCGTACTAGTAAAAGAATTCTCCAAAACTTCTAGAATTTTCTTCATACAACAAGGTAATTTCTCATATTTGATTCATAATTCTTAGATTAATCTATGCTCTTATCAACTTTCAATCAATTTTCCAGTTTTCAAACCCTAAAGTTGAAATTCAATTTTAGCTTGTTTTTTGAAAAATTTCCTCCTAAATCAATTTTAAAACCAACAAAATTCATACTTGGCTTTAGATTTTGAGGTTGGTGGTGATTGTTGTTGGAAGTTCCCTTATCAAGTTTAGCTTTTAACCTAAAACGTTCGATTTTTTCTTTTCATTTTTACCTGGGTTTTTGATTCATTGAAAACCTTAATTCTTCTTTTGAAATCGGGTTGATCCGATTTCAGTTTAAATCTATTTTGTTAATTGGTTAGATTTATTTGTCCTTCGAGAAAAATTCCAAAACCGCATTTATAATTGGGTTTAGGTTTGTTAAACCCGATATGATAACCTGGAATCCCCTGTGTACAAATTAGCGGCACAAAATAACTATTCTACCCCTTTCTAAGAGATTGAGATTGCAAAATGGATTTGCCCTCTTTGTACCTTTCGATGGGATCGAAAGGTTTTGTGATGCTAACTTAACCATTGTTTTCGAATGGTTAGGCAATTAAATGGTGTAACCTTTCGACAACGAGCTCTTGACAAGGTTGAAGAATTTTAAACCTTTCGATTACTAGCTTTCGACAAGGTTGAAATTCTTCAACCTTAGAGTTGTCTCTGCCCATCTTTGTTGGAAAGTTTAAAGTACACATGAGTTAAACCTGAAACCTTTCAACTTTAATGGGTAGAACGTCTTTTAACAACATTGACCGGACCTTTCGACAACATCAACAATATCAATATTTTTAACTTAGGGATTTTAAGGTTTTGGTTTCAAACATGGCGAAAGGTCTTGCCACTTGACTTTGTGTTACACTTAAAGTATATCCATGTTTCCATAGAGCTTTCAACATTGTCGAAAGGTGATCAATGGGTTAATATTTCATCTCTTCCTTTCGACTTTGTCGATAACTTAAAGGATTCATATTACTATTTGTTTTCTTTCTAGGTTTTTCAATAATGTTGAAGTATGATGGTAAAGGTTGATGTGATTGTCCTTCCAACATTGTCGAAAGCTTGAATTGCTAACCTTCCGACATTGCCGAAAGCATGATCTGTAAACCTTTCAACTTTTTCGAAAGCTTTTATTACAAACCATTCGACTTTGTCGAAAGCTTTTACTATAAACCTTTCGACTTTGTCGAAAGGTTAAACTATCAAGTTTTTTGACTTAAAACTTTTCACACCATTCTTAAAACTTTGTGTATGTTTTTACATTTAAGCTATCTAAGTAAACTTATTTGCTTTTGGATTCTTGATTGCTTTCTAAACTCATAAATAAATAAGAGATTTAACTAAAACGTTTTCACCTAGTAAAATCATGAACTCTCCAAAGGTTGAAGCCAATTCTAAGCACTCCTATATCGAAACTCAAAGCGAAGTTAATGTTATTTTCAAAGACTTCGGCATCAATGGGATCGAAGCCATCCCTCCTCAACCAATTGATACCATTAACAACCTTCCATAAGGGTATTTGCTTACATGGCCATCCACATATGGCACTGTGGATTTCTTCCATTCCCCAAGTTCCTGCTTTCCTACTTGTCTCACGTTGGAGTTGCTCCAATACAACTATCTCCAAATGTTTACACACATTTTCTATCCTTGGAAATGCTGGCATTGGAATCTAGACTTCCTTTGCTCAATGTAGAAGTTCTAAACTCCTTGACCAAGTTGGAATGGTTAAGAAATCTTAACAAGCAATCTTAAAAAGCAGATCTATAGAGTCAATGTGTATAAGAAGCTGATATCAGATGGCATCAATAAGTTTAAGGATTGAGAAAATCAATTTTTCTTTGTCTAGTGCTTTACAGATGTTCATGAGACATTGGCCTCCCTCCCTAAGTCTATTTTAATGTTTTCATTGCTTTTCTCTACTGTTTTCTGTTAACTAATCTTTGACTTTTACAAATCTTCCAAGAAACTTAGTAAAGCAGATAAGAAGATCATTGAATCTTTAACTGCCGCTTTAGAACAAATTGGGAGCAGGTTAACGCTCCTAACCTCTTCAAATTTAAGGAAACATTCTCTACTACTGCCTGGCCAAAGGATTCTAGGCACCTCGCCCACTATTATGCATATTTCTCATGGCAAGGGTTTCTTTTCCTTAGGCGATGCTACATATTTTACTTCGATATCTCCATCTACTAACACTTCAGGTATATTATTAGCTTAATGTTTTCCTCTTTGTCTCTGGAACTTTAAAATTACTTTGATTGATTTTGTATCTTCTTGAAATTATTTTAGCTTCCTCGAAGGCCATTGTATCTTGAAGTGATGCTGTCCCTCCCCTATCATCTTTGGAGGTGAGATCAGTTTTGGATTCCTTTGCTAGATCTAAAAGATCTCTCATTAGAAAATTGACGGTGCCTTCTAAAGACGCTCCTCCAAAGAAAATGGAAAAAATTATTGATGTGGAGGAGAAAGAAAAACGCATATCTCCAGAGAAAGTTTCGAAGAGCCCTCCTGTTGAAGTCTCTGAAGATAGAGCGGAGCAAACTCCACCTTCTCCGGCACCCTTTCCTCATATTACTTTCACTGACTCTCCAATTGCACTTGCGCAAATGCAGCTTGCTCTAATGCCAACTCCTTCTAAGACGCAAGTTCCTCGGAAGTAGTCATCTTCTGCTCCTTCGTCGACTAGTTTTGATGAACTTATTGAGCTTATCCTTCATTCAAAATCTTTCATCTTCTTCTCCGCCCCCATTTAGTTCAGATTTAGAAAAAAAAATCATCGCTTTCTTGTGGAGGAACAACTTTTGGTAAGCTCTCACCCAATTAACCCCATCATTACTAGATATTTCTAATCGCAAACTTGCGTTTCTCTTATTTTTGTTGTAGATTTCCAAGAACTAGATTTCTTTAAATGAACATGTCTCCAGGCTCTATACTAGATCCTCCAAGCTATAGGAGGAAAATGCTGAACTCAAAAATCAACTATCTTCTTTGACTGCCACTCAAAATGACACCTCCTCTGAGTTGGAGTGAGTCAAGGCTTCCCTTGCTAGGGCTGAAGTCGATCTAGAAGCGGAGAGGCAAGCTCATCAACTTACCTCCAATGGAATTCGCAATGAAGCTAGCTCTAAAAGACTCGAAAGATGAGGAAGCTCACTTAGTTTCCAAGAATACTCTGATGAAAAACAAATTCAAAAAGACTAGAGTTTTGCTCAAACTAGCTGTCCAAACTCTTTCCGAAGTCAAAAAGCAAGCTTCTGAGTTTTCTGAATCCACCCTAGGGTCCATGATGCTGAAAAATATGAAAATGCCATCATGCTTGCCTATGCCGAAAATCAAGAGAAATGTCTTGACTTTGGCTTCCCCACTCTCAATCGAGCTTTAGCCGAAAGAGTTATGGACAAAATCAACCAAATTAGGCAAGGTACCTAGCCTATAGGTGAGCAGGAGATGCCCAATATATCGAAAGCTCTTTCTTTCGATATTCCCTCCTTTAACATTGAATCTGATTTCGAAGAGGTGGGCGATAAAAATAATGATCCCGAGAAGATAGATGATGATGATGAAATCGATTGAAACAGCAACACTAATGATGATAATGATGATAACCCCTTCGGAGGTCAAGACCTCAGCGGAGACAAAGGGAGGCCTTTCGATTTTTCAGGGATGGGCAAAGGTGATCAAAACAAAGCTCCCGAGAAAGAAAATCCCCTTCAAATGATATGTCACCCACTTCCCTCTGGCCTTCTGCTGCTCCGGAAGACGAGTCTACTCTTGCCCAAACTGAGGGTCCTACGGAGAAAGAGTAGGTTTCTGAGACTTCAATCCCTGTCTCTCAGTTATGGAATTCTCTATTTAAATTTCTTTCACTTTGAAGATAATAGTTTGTGATAAATCATTTGTCGTAGATAAAGGTGAAGTCAAATTTTCTCTATAGAACAAAACTTGAGAGCAAGCAGGCGAAAATTAACAAGTTATATAGGGAGTTAGACAAATTGATAAAGGAGCACAATGCCTTATCTAAGAAATATCATAATCTGGACAAGAGTATCTCTGCACTAGCATTTTTAAATATCAGAGGGCTACTACTTTACTAAAGAGAGCGTGCCTCCGATACAACACTCTTTTGAAGGAGAATAGAGAGTTAATAACTCTATTCTGGATGGTGATTGAAGAAAGAGATATTTTAATTAACTTCTCGTATAAAGCATATTGTAGACACTCTATCATAGATTTTTCTTACTTAGGCGAATTTAGGGGTTTACTTAGATGTTTTCATAAAAAATACTTAGATGAATTCGAATCTGACCCGCATCCTAGAGAATGCTCGAATTTACTGCGGGTTAAATTGATTCCTCAAGATCTTCCCCCTGAAAAGCTTAAATACTATTAGGATAAATTTGTTTCTGAATTTTTCTCTAATATATATTTTGTATGCACCAGATGAATGATTGTAAATATGTAACAACAAATTGATTTATAAGTACATGTTTTGGTTCTGTTTTCTATGCTTAGTTTCTTTTTACTGTACTATTTTAGAATATCAATTCTTCATGTCAAGTCGTCCCTAGAGACCACTTAAATCAATACGTTAAATTGAGAAGGTTTTACTCTGAGAATGCATCAATTTTAAAGACTTCAAAGTTAGCGAGATACCGTTTCCTTCCAGATTTACAAAAAATGTAGTTGGAATACCCTCGCCTCCATTTCACTTCCTTGGCAATAAGAAGGAAACTTTCCTTAAAAAGATCAAAAAAATTCACTCTAAACTAATTTGTGGTCGTGATAGTCCCCCAATAGTGAAATGGGACTATAGCTAATGCCCGCCGGTCATTACCCTGGAAGGAGTTTCTATGCCTTTTGATTCGACGGTTAAGTTTTCAACTAAATCTCTTGATAAAGTTAAAAAGGCGATTTCTAAACTATAAATGTAATCAAATTGCATGTTGTATTCTTTAACTTTGTTGCTACTTTAGTTGTAATCTGTTACTATAATAGTAAAGATACCTTTTATCTCTATCTTGATTTTAATTTCACTCCTTTTGTTTAAATAGGAGCTACGATTGTCAACAACTTTCCTTCCTTATAATTTATTGTCCTTTGTTGATGCTCTTAAAGAGAATTTGTTGCAAAGAAGTGGAGCGATCGTTCCCAGTGGTGACATTTTACTGAATTGTTTTGGCGGTAATATTGAGGCTGTGAAATAGCACAAAAGAAATGTTATTCAAAAAACCATCACCAGTGGTCAAAAAGCCTACATTGCCTATCTCGAGTCTGATATTAAGAAGAAAGATGAGATGATCACTATGCTCAAACGTCAAGTGAAGACTAATCGCACAGTTGATTTTGATAAGAAAATGTCCTTATTCAATAAATTAATAATTTGCAATTAAAGTTAAAAGATAGCCAGGCATAGTGTGCCTCATTAGAGTTCATTTTAGGCAATAAGAATTCAAAGATTAATCCTCCAATTCCTAAAGTAATCCCTCCTACGGTCAAACCTATTAGGTCAAAGCTTCTCGCAGCTCAGAACTTCCCTACTATGCTTAATCCTTCCCCAGGTTTAGATGATAATGTAGTAGAGAATTGATGTTGAAGGGTAAAGTTAGAAATAGAAAAATATTTTGATGAGCAGTAGAAAGTGAAGTACTCTCAAACCATAAATGATTATGGTGCCAAAAACCAGAAGCTGGAGCATGATAATTACTTGCTCGTCAAGCGTGTTGCAGAGTTAGAAAGAGAGAATAAAACAGTCAGGGCTGCGAATAGAGCTTTTAATCGTGCCTTAAAGATTAACATTGATGCAATTATTGATGAACCAAATAAGGAGAAAAGAAAAGAAGCTTAAGGAAGTCCTCCATGTAGTAATCAATCATGTTGTAGACCCTTAAGTGGCGGAGACTCTTAATAAAGCAGCTCAAGATTTTAATTTATTTATGTATATAATTTTGTTGCTTGTAAATGATTACACATATAGTGTAGTCTTAGTACCACTTATGATGTATCATTTTGTATTGTACTGGGGATGTATCGGGGTGTGTGTGTGTGTGTGTTTGTTGTTCTGTGATGTATTGTATATTTTGTTCTGATAGATCCGTTAACCACTGTATTTTTATATTAATAATTTATTGAATATGTCGATCCACTTGAGAAAGGAAAAAAAATAGAGCATTAAATCGACATATATTGTTAAAGACAAAGCTATAGATGGTCGCTCCTAACCAGCCATATTCTCCGCATTAGCAGACAGCACTACCCAGTAATACTTTTTGTTAATATGGGTCTCGGGGCGGGACATCACAGCTTGGTAATTTAAGCAAATCACATAAAATTTATAAATATCACCTGATTTGTGATCCTCTTTTGTAATGTCACTTTTTGGAATGCCTTTAAATTGCTCATTTAGCATATTTTGTGCTTGCTAACCATTTTGCTATTCCTAACATTATGACTTCCCTAAGGAACATCTAACAAACAATATTTCTAATTGTTAGCTTTATATTGACATGTTTGTCTATGTTTGTCCTTTACTTAGATTTAACAAATCTTTTTTCTAAATGTATGGAAAGTAATTCATTCTAAATGCTAAGATCTCATCTTGAATCATGATGAGAGCTGATCTGGAATTTAACACTTTCTACATGTTTGGAATTCCCAAAACTTGTTAGTTGTAAGTTTCGCCTTATCATTGGGAACACAAATATCAGAATAAAATTTTCATTTAATAAAGAACCTAATTCAGAGATCAATATCTGACATTTTGAGGTAGTAACTCTCTCACTCATTCCTTAGCATTTTAGGATTTGAAAAAATTAGAAACTCGAAGCTCCCGTTCGGAGACTTCTAATTGCGATCTCCATGATAATATTCTTTGGCTCAGATTCGAGCATTTGAGTTGAATTGAAATCCGAGAACCTTGTACCAAAATTAAGGTTTAAATAAACAATAGTCTTGATACGCAGATTCAGGTATGATAAAGTAGTGATTGATAATGACTTGAAACCCAGATTCGGGTGTTAGATGATGAAATCTATATATGAAAGACTCGAAACCCCAATTCAGGTATTGATAGCTGATGTTTAGAAATAAGAATCCCGAAATCCATATTCGAGTATTAAATTTTGAAATTAATTTATGAGAATCTTGAAGCCCAGATTTGGGCATTAACATATGACATCAAGAAAGTTTCGAAACCCAGATTTGGGTAATAATCAATGGAGATTCATATCACTCCTTTGCTTTTGTCATTTTCGTCATATAAGAACCCTTTAGGTTTCGCATAGAAATAATTTGATTAGCTGCCTCTTAAGCTTGATGTCATAGTCCATAATTAAATAAGCCGCCTTTATGTGAGTTAGGACATCTTAGTTCTTAATTGATTGTGCCTCCTCTCGGGCTTGAAATCTTAGTCCATTATTGATTGAGCCCCTTCTTGGGTTTGGAGGTTTTAGTCCATTATTACTGGGACCTCCTTTTAGGTCCCGGACGTCTTAATGCAGTATTGAATGAGGCTCACTTGGGCATGGACATCTTAGTCCATTATTTGATGAGCCACTTCTTGGGCATGAACATCTTAGCCCATTGTCCGGTGCTCTTGGTTAGCTCAGCTTAGAGGCTGGAACAAAGGACTGACCCGACCTCCCTCCAGGAGGCGCCCTGCCCCTTTGCGGCGTAGACATGGGCTTGTTCGCTACTTTACTCTGGCCATCTTAGGCACGGATAGAGGCTTACTCCATCCTTCCTCCAGAAGGTGCCTTAACCTGGCTATAGTATGGTGTAGATAAGGGCTTTTTCGGTGCTCTACCCTGGCCATCTTAGGCGTAGATAGAGGCTTACTCCGTTCTCCGTCCAAAAGGCGCTCTACCCTGGCCATCTCGGCGCGAACAGAGGCTTTTCTACCATCTTAGGTAGACTACCATCTTAGGTAGTATCCAAATTTGAGGAGCATTTCCCTCCCAACCATGAGACTTTCTCTTTACAGAAAGTTAATCTTTATTAATCTTTTCTCAAGTTCTTTTTACAAATTCACTATTCTTTCCTTGTCTAACGAAATTGATGATCATCCCCTCCAAGGCTTTGCAATGGTTTGTTTCATGACCATTCATCATATGATAGTGGTAGAAGGATCCTTCATATTCCTTTCATGTTTTGGCTTTTTCTTTCGTGATGGCCAATAGTTAAGTTCATTTGTTGTAAGCAAGTACACGTTTTCCATTGATGTGGTTAAGCTGCATCCTTTTGGAAGTCTAGATTTGAAACTTGATTCTTGAGGATGATTCTTTTGCCTTTTATTTTTTAGCCTTCTAATTTTATGCTCTTCAATTATCTTTCTTTTTTCTACCCTTTGAATCTCTTTGGTTGGAAGTCCTCTTGTTACTATTGGTTTCCATTTGTGTGCAAAGGCGTTGTAATCATTCATTACCTCTTTCCTGAAGATTGTGCCCTTGGAATAATGTTGAATTGTTCTTCTCATTTAACTAAAGATATTTTCACTTCCATTTATTCTCTTTCCAAATGCAAAGATTGGAGTAGGGCCTACATGAAAAGGATTTAGACTCTAATTCAAAAAATTCTGCTTTCTTTTTGTTTATATTCCTTAAGGCTTCAGGCCTTGGTCTTTGCTCTTCATCTTGATTGGAGTTTTTGATGGCTACTTGGGAGAATCTTGTGAAGCGTAGTTCAAAAGACCCTTGTTCATATCTTTTAAATTTTCTAGCCAAAATCAAACCAAAGTGGACAGCTTGATGTAGAATTAATCCAAAGGGGGGGGGGTTAGAGAATAGTAGTGTTAGGGAGTTAACAAAGTCAGAGGTTCAAGCCCTCCTTCTAGCGCAAAAAATGTTAACAAGATTTCTTGTCAACACCCCAAAGATATTCCAAGGAGAATGGATAGACTTGTTTGAATGAAGGGTGTGATACCCTTTAGAATTTCCTATAAATTTAGCTTTACTTGTTGATGATTCTTGGGTTGGACCTTTCGACGTCGTCGAAAGGTTTGGTCTTTGAGTTAAGTAACGTTTCGTCTTAGTGGAACTTGTATGAGGTCTCTTGCATAAGTTTTTCTTTTGGTTAGGTTGAAATTTTATGGGTTTATTCCTTTAAAGGTTGGTTTTGACCTTGTCGAAAGGTTAAGGTAATGGCCTTCCTTAGGTTCAAGTTGAGTGTGATTTACTTATAGTAGATATGTAGTAGCTTATGACCTTGTCAAAAGGTTTGATTACTTATATGAAGAAGATTTCATCATTGTTGAAAGGTATGGGAATGGTATCTTTTGGATTAAGCCTTATAAGTACCAGTATCTATATTTAAGTAACAGACTTTGACCTTGTCAAAAGGTTAAACCACTTGGATTATTGCTTCGGAAGGTACAGGTGTTATTAAAGTATAAAGAACTGCCAACCTAGTCGAAAGGTTTTAACCGTTGAGTCAATGATTTCAGAAGGTTTCTGTGAATATTGAAGCAATTAAGTTGTCAGCCTTGTCGAAGGGTACAAATTGTAGAGTTGTAGGCTTCGAATGGTTGCAGTAGTTATTTGTACAGGAGTGTTGTCAACCTTGTCAACAAGAACCTTTCGATGAGGTTGAACCTGAAAATAGGGGTTAATCCAACAAAGATTTAAGTAAACAGTAAAGTAACTAACAAGGTTTAGGACTTCCCTCTTTTTCCAAGAAAAAACTTTATTTTATTAAATTCCCCAAATCAATACCCAATTAGGGTTACAATGCTTTGATTAAGAAGTTACAGGATTAGAACGAGAGAAATCAGATCCCCAAAACTGGACCTCTTTGATCTTATTTATAGAAGCAGGCACCCTTTCGACTCCATGCTTTCGTCTAAATTTAAATGTTACCCTTTTATATGAAGATGTAAACCTTTCAACTTTGTCGAGAGCTTCGCACTTCATATGCTATTATGGACCTTTCTTCATTGTCGAAGGGTCTGCTCTTCTTTGTGCCTTCATGAACCTTTTGACTTTGTTGAAGGGTTTGCCTTCTATATGCTATTGTGAACCCTTTGACCTTGTCAGAAGGTTGCTCTTTCACTTGATTATTGTGAACCCTTCGACCTTGTCGAAAGGTTGCTCTTAATTGATTGTTGTGAACCCTTCGACCTTGTTGGAAGGTTTTTATTCACTTGATTGTTGACGAGAGCTGTGCTTTCCTTCAATGTTGTCAAAAGGTTGTCTTTCATTCTTTGCTGATTTGTGAGTGCAGCTTTCTTCATTAACCTTTCGACATTGTCGAAAGGTATCCTGGATGTGTTTCAATCGGTTCTAAAGGCTTGCTATGCTTTCGAAAAGGTCATTGTGGAGTTGCTCGCACTTGCTTTGACTTCTTAATCTTCTTCGAAAGGTAAGAACTACTTGGATACTAAGAGATGGAATCTTTCGACCCCTTGGAAAGGTTTGGATGGTCTGATGACTGCATCCCTTCAACTCGTTGGAAAGGTTTGGGCTGTGCTTCTTTTCCTTTGACTTTATTGAAAGACCTTTCGACTTAGTTGAAAAGTTGATTTTTAGTGTAATGGAAACCTCCACTCTCCTAGCACAACCATATATAATAGAAAACTTCAAAATTAAATCAAAAATCGGTATCAAGCGTTCACCGTCAAGAATTGAGTGATAAATCCTTGTTTGGATCAGTGTGAATCACCCCAAAATCATATACTCGAATCTGCATCAAAAACAGTTATGCAAATAAAATGATTTACATAAAAACTTACATATTTTTTCCATTAGTTTCTTAACTACATCAATTTCTCATCATTTTAAACCACATTTATTATCGCTTATGGTTTATTTCCTTAATACTAAATCATTTAAATTTATAACCATTTTATAAACTTTTCTTAAATTTATAAACTTTCCATTACTCAAGTTCATATTCGTACAATACTCTTCTATATCCTAAGAGTACGTATACAATACCAATTTTTTTTTTAATAAGGATGTTCAACAAATTTAAAACTTTTTTTAACTTATTAACTTCTCATATGTATAAGTTACAAAAACTTATTTCTTATAGTTCCACAAAACACTTAGCTTCCGGTTCTCAATTAATTTGGAAGTTTCCGACTATCCAAAATGGCCAAAAATTCCATTTCATTTCAACAAATGAAAACTACCAAACAACATATTATAATGAGATACACAAAAGAAATTACCCTAATGCATAGGATACATGTGGTCATATAATGATCTTAACTAAAAACGTCAAAATTAACACCCGCATACTATTTCACATCATTTTGAAATAATAATATATACTTATAACATAGTATACCAAGTCATACTTTTGGAATTTTTAAAGCAAGAGTTGTTTTACCAAAACAACTCTATAGAAAATTACTATGGTAGCATTCTCTCACCTAGAAACTCAAAAATAAACGCCGATGTTGCTACAATAATCACCAGAATTATTTTCTAATAACAGAAGTGAGTTCAATGCTTTCTATCTTCTTTAAAATCCCTTTAAAATATTTATATACATAAATACTCTCAAATAATACGATTATTTTTCCCAAAACTTAGAAAAATAATCTCCAAAAACACTAGAATTTAAGTTCTCAAATTCTCAATTATAAAACTTTTTAATTTATTAAACATATTTATAAACCACACTTATATAATTTCACATTCTTATATAAAATCATTTCATAAATGTATATCTTTGTTTAAATTATATTAATTTTTTTTTATTACAATCAAATTTTAACCCAATCCTATCACCAAATGCCTTATAGTCAAATCATGAAACTGAATTCACAAGATTTTCATCTTTAATTTAAATAAAACAAATAAATGCTTATAAACTGATCGAGCACAACTAATCAAACAATAACTGATAAAAAATGAATATTATCATCTTCTAATAAACAAATACATCATAAATAACTATATCAATTTCTAACAATTATTCTTTTGTATATAAAATATAATAGGTAAAATTATTTCATTCACTAACTTCAAAACAATACCGTATCGGTTTGGTTTGCTTGTTCAAGTGTTTAGAAACCTCTATTGATACTGTGGCATCCTACGTATCGACCAGATTTCATAAGCCACTCAATGGATAAATCAATGCAACATAAAACACTTTTATAGCACTAACAAATATACACTCTCATATATACACACACAACTCATTTTAGGGTATTACTAACCCTATCTCTAATGAGTTTACCCCACCAAAGCTTACGTGTTTGCACAATCTAAGCTCTACTACCATGTTGTAACGATCCACCTTTTCGACCTTCAGAATTGACCCTAATACGTTCATGGTATTCACTTGCTAAAAAGCCAGAATAGAATCTTACATCGTGACAAGTAACATATAATATACAATAGATCTTTACAAAATAAAAAAATAATATACATACATCAGAGTAAACTAACCGATCATCAGCTTGGACAGTTATAACAACCTTTCCTCACAAATGCTGATAAATATAAAATGACAAATGTAGAGGAAATTATATATACATGAATATGTCTTAAAGGCATCCAGCTCATCTCCTAAAACCCTAAAGCATCCAAAATAAATCTAGAAATATACTTGAGCCGATCCCGAGCATTATAAGAAAATAACGCCCGGATCAGTCAGGTAAACCAGTATGAGAAGCACACATCATATGGATTTTAATGTTATAAAACCATTCAAAATAAAGGTATCTCGTAAGACCACACCGTATATAAACACGGATGGGTTTTTACCTTATGATAACCAAACCATTTCATAAGAAATCTTATGATATTATAATAATGTCTAGGGTTTAAAATAAATATATAACATAGTTGGAATGCTCGCATCTCATGTTCCAACATATTTGGACACGACTAAGTCCATAAGGCACTTATAGGAGAGTGGATTCCATACAATGACAAGGCTACCAGGGTGTCGCATGCCACATTACATCTCTAGAAAAATATGTCGAGGGCATCACATGGACTCCATACAAATTAGGACCGGCCTACCCCTTACTAGATAGTACCAAATATGTCATCATCCCGTTTGTCAGCCAGCAACCATACCGAGTCACTAGCATACATAAGTGGGTCAATATCGATCTAGATCGGGTGATGACCATACCCTAATGGTAGTGAACCACATAGCCTTGAAGCATATCCCTTGTTTTAGTCATTACCAGCCGAAGGCTTGAGGTTGCGTTTCACCTTTTAGATAGCAATCCCACTTGGAATGCTAACAGTGCCCTTCGAGCAACAATGCAATGCCAGCAGGCACTACTTCCACTACATCCTCAGGATTAGTAGCAAGCAAACTTTGCACTTCAAAGAACTCCTTTTTCGATTCCATCATCTTCAAGATGTCTTCAGTTCGAACGCTTATCCTGGTTCGAAGTGGTTTCGGATAATATATCTAATCCTCGTCTCTCCGAACCAACAACGATAGCTTCAAAACTGGCCTTTGATAGTCAGTTATTTAACTATCAATTGAACAAATAATCAAATAATATATTTAATCTCACATGGAAACCAAGCATGTCTAAGTACATAAGCAACCACTAAGCCTCTTTAATTAATTCTTTCACTAATTAAAACCACTTTATAAATCCTTATATTAAAATACTCTTATAGAGATATTTTCACAAACCCTCACTACTCTTTTCAATACTTGAAATTTTTTGATATGCTTATCTCAACGTATAAGTATACTCACTGAACATTTCAATTTCAACACGTATAAAATTTTCCATATATACTTATATCAACAATATGTATATTCACAAAACACTAAATTTCCAATACTTAGGAAATGTACCTATGTACTTATCTCAATGGTATAAGTATATTCGCAAATCTTAAGGCATGTTTCATTTCAAAAATCAGACTTTATTGGGTTAAAACAAATATCATTTAAAATTTTGATAACAATAAACTCAAAACACTTTTGTTGGAAGTAAAAGGATCGTATAGAAATTAGACCAAATATACTTACCACCACTTTCGATTTGAAATGGTACTCTCCCACGATAAACAAAGAAATCAGGCAACTAAGAAAACTATTCTTGCCTCGATACATATTCTTAAGTCTTAAGATGGAGACAAGTTTCCATACCTTAAAATTTGGTGTTTAAGTATAATAAAAATACTTTCCATACCATCATAATTTTAAAATGGTCGTTTACAAAAATCAAATGCCATTTTCTTTTATAAATTTCCATTTTATATTTCTCTTTTATATTTACAAACTCCTTTTATAAATCTCCTTATTAAACTTCTTTTATGAATCACCTTTATAAAATATCATTTATAAATTCCTTTACAAAATTTCTTTCTATTTATAAAACTCCTTTATAAATCTCCAGTTATTATTATAAAACTCCTTTTTAAACCTCATAAAATGACCGTTCCATACATCATAATAAATTCACAAATGTGATTAATTATCCCAATTTATAAAAATGACAACATTCCCCCCATTAATAAAATATCCTTCATAAATTTATTCTTTTATTTATAAAATACCATTTAAAAGTCTATCCTTTTATTTATAAAATAATATTTATTCTACTGTTTTATTCAATATTTTATATAAAACGGTTCATAAATATTTATCCCGAAATATTCCATTTTCTTTTGAAACAGAATCACTTTATTATAAAATAGATAAATTCCCCTTTATTTACTTTAGAACAAACTTTCATTATTATATTAACCATTTTGTAAAACAAATATTTCCCAAAATTCTTTTTAAACATTTCAGAATAACTTAGAAAATACTAATCAAAAGGTTGAAGTAAAATAGAGTAGTTCAAAATACATTTTAAATAAAATGGCACAGAAAATTCAAAAGTCAGATTAAAAATCATTCTTCAAATCAAACCATTTTTCAAATAAAAACAACAAACCATAGTATTTCAAAATACTAAAATGAGGCCCAGGGCTACCATAGCACTTAACCAATATACTATTACCTTTATCACTAAAAGGTTCAACTTTTAACATATATCAATGTTACATCCAATATGGTCAAACTACTACACTTTTAGCATTTAACGGTTTACATAACAAGTATATAACCGAAATTAAAATCAATAATAACGAGAAATCTGGATTCCTCTACAAAATTCCATGTATTTTATTTCATATGCCATTCGCTTTTCAAAGTGGAAATTCAACCAAACCAAACTAATAAACCATTCAAACACAAAAACAATAATTATATCTACTATATACCATATAGTATTCAATTAGAGTAGAGTTAACTAACCCAAATTTTAGCGGAGCTTAAGTATTCTGGTTCGATCTACTATTAGCCAAAAATTCCATTTTCTCCAAACTCGACAAAACCAATTCTAGGGCACATATATTGCTTCTACGAGCGCAACGCAAAAGATCACGTCTCGATTCGACCTAATATGAGAGAGAGTTATTGGATTCATAAGATTTTGAAACAATTAAACCATTAAATTCACCGATTAAATCCATACCCTAATCCTTCTCCTCCCTCTCTAATCCTTCTTCTGTACACGAATGAGTACATAGACCTAAAGATGTGCACGCATTTCCCCTTCCCCACCGCCTCGCTCGACGAAATCAAAATCTGCTTATGTCAACATTCTCCGCATCGAAATTTCCATCTCCCTAACCCATCGATTTTCCACTCGGTCTCCTTTTAGAGAAAGCGACTGTTTCGAACCTGCCTTTGACCCCATCAGGTCGCGACTCCCAAGTCAACGTCAAGCCCTACCATTTCCTGGCCGCCGACTCCCCATCGCACCACAAACAAAAATCCAAACTCAAACCATTCGAGCTCTGCCTAGATTCTGCTTAAATCAAAACCTTACTTACCTAATACCGTATGCCCATACTTTCAATCATCACTATCCACCACTACACATCACCAAACTACATGGATTTGATGATCTTTCCACTACGAACTCAAAGAATCCAACTTTATAATTTTTCGTTGATTATTTGAATTGATTATGAATTTTGAAAAGTGGATGCTTACTTTCTTTTGTTTACAGGAAGTGACAAAAAGAAAAGTTAAAGAGGAATAGAAAATCCAAGTGGGTTGAAAAATCTAAAAGTTAATGTTAGTTATATTTTACAATTTTCGACATCTCGCTATCCAGAACTCAGTTCGTGTATGAACCGCAAATAATAGAAGAAAAAACGATTATACACAAAATTACAACATGATCTCAAAATGACAATAAAATATACTAGTTATCGTATTCTTTAAAATTTTAAATACCATCATTTGCCGAAAAATACGTCAAACGATAATTTAAATATTTTTCAGATAAAAAATTATGGAAAAATCGTATAAATTAAATTAAAAATACTACAATAAAAATTGAGTCGTTTTATTAAAAATTGATTTTTGTATTATTTGTTAAACTCGAATCAAATCTGAATATTTAAATATATTAAATATTTTTATTTGAAACGATAAAAATTTTAGGTCGTTACACTATGTATTATAACTTGAATTTCATGTGTAAGAAATTAACATTGACATATATCTTTTTATACTAGTTTGGCCCATCTGATATCCTTACATCCAGTTTATCAACTTATCAATCTTTCATAACTAAAACTTTATGCATTACATGTTGCTACAAAAGAACTATTAAACAATGTATGATCAAAGGTGCTCTGAATTCCATGTTCATGAAATGAGATTTCCATATGGCCTGGATAGGCTATATGTGCCATTTGCAAGTGTCTCTACTAGTAGATATCCTTCCCAATTAGTTCATAGTGCATCGACGGTTGGGTCCTTTATGTTATCCATCATTTTACTTAAGAATCAATCCACCTTGTGGGACTTTCTATCTTTGAGCCTTAAGTTGTAACTTTTTTCCATCCTCTATTGATAAACTATAGACTTAATCGCTGCTTCATCCCTTCTTTCTTGTATGAAGTCAAATGCAACTTTTATAAGGTGTAGATTTTGTTTGATTAGACAAGATAAACATCAAGGTGATGGAACATCTACTTTGACTTGGTACATAACTTCACAACTATACATTAAGGAGAATGGGATATGTCCAGTAGGCGATCTAGTGGATTTTCTATATGCCCATAGGACTAGTGGTAATTCTTTCTGCCTATTTCCCTCTAGCTTTTGTGAGCCTTTTCTTAAGTAGTTTTTTTATCGGCTAATTTTCTCATTCAACCCGACCATTTTCCTGAGGGTGGGCTATTGAAGAGAAGCTATCAACTATGCCATTTTTATCATAAAGATTGGCAAATTCCTTACTTTCAAACTACATACCATTGTTAGAGATTATTTTATATGGGATTCCTAATTTATGTGGTATTCCTAACTCAGTAATGAAATTTCTAACTATGAAGGTAACTATTTTCTTTGATGTTATGGTTGTAGCGGCTCGGCTTCTACCCACTTGGTGAAGTAATCTATTGCGACAACTACATACCATGTCCCCTTTAAACATTGGAAGAGGCCTTATTACATCAATGCACCATATGTCAAATGGCTAAAGGCTAGTTATGAGAATAAGTTTTTGTGATGGCAGTCTTGGTATACTAGTGAATCTTTGGCATCTACCACACATGTGGACTAATTCTTGTGCATTATGTAGTGTATTTGGCTAGTACTTACCTCGTCGTTTAGTTTTCTTAGCTAGCTTTGCTCCTCCTGGGTGTTCTCCATGATATTCCTTATGAACTTCCCTCATGGCTCTTGCTTCCGCTTCTTTGTTAATACATCTAAGATAACGGTTGAGTATCCCTTTCTTGCAAAGTTTTCCATCAAATAATATGAAGTAGAGGACCCGATATCTAATTTCCTTGCTATATTCTTTTCTACCGTTAATGTCCTTTTAGCAAGAACTACTTGATGGGGGTTATCCAAGATTTCGCATCATCTTGTTGTATCGATGGCATAATTCGGTTATCCTAGGTTGTACTTAACCCCATATGATTTTTCATAGTTTGATCTACTATACACTGGGCTCGTGTTTGCATTAAGACTTGAGTTGCGTTTGAAATGCTAGGCTCGACCAAATATCCTATAGGAATCGCCTTCATTTCCTGTGCCACCTTAGCACATTCAAGCATAGCTAAAGAGTCTATAGAAGAATTCTTTTCCCTAGGAGTTTTTTCTATACCAGAATATTCAAATTGAGCTAATAGTTTTTGGAAAGCTTTATATAATTGGCTAAGGTTGGTTCTTTGAATTGATAATTACCCTGCACTCGAATTACAATAATTTAGGAATAACTATGAACTTTAATATGTGTTACCTTCATTACTTGCACCATTTTGAGCTCGGCAATGAGTGCTTCATACTCTATTACATTGTTTGTTGCTTTGAATCCAAGTTGAATTATGTCGTACAATTTCTACTGATTTAAAGTAACAAGTATGTACCCAATGCCTACATCATGTTTGTTTGATGCTCCACCAACATATATTGCCCAAAATGTGGAGGTTATATTGCTTCTTCAATTTATTATTCTTCCTGGTGCAGTTAATTCTACTCTAAATTAAGCTAAGGCTTAGCCTTTGATTGCATTCCGTGCATAGTAGGATATGTCATATTGGCCAAGTTTGATAGCCCATTATAATAGGCGGCCTGACATTTTCAATTTTTGTAGTATTTGCTTTTCCAGTCTCTCTGTTAGCACTTAGATGGGATGTGCTTAGAAACAATGATGCAACTTCCTTGTCATAAGAAACAATTATAGGGTAATTTTTCAGTCAAAAGTAAATCAACTCTGCTCCAAGCAAATGTTTTCTTGTGAGCTATATTGGTCATTGCACTCCTGTATCTTCTCAGACTTAGTCGCACTTATGGATTTATTAGTTACAGCTAAATACACAAACAAATCCTCACCTAGGAATGGTTTTGATGGTATAGGCAGATTGGCTTAGTGAGCCTTCAATGTTTGCACTACAAGAAAACTGCGGTTTACCTACGCCCAAATGGCATAGGTGGGGCGTAGGTAAATGCATTAACTACGTAACCCCTACGCCAATTTTGGCGTGGGTAAAACTTGCGTAGCTAATAAAATACTACGCTTTACCTACGCCATCCGTTGGGTTGTTTCCTACGCCTTTCGTACGCCATAATTTTCCTACGCCTTTCCTACGCCATGGTGTACCTACGGTTTTGTTACGACATTTTTACTTCTTTAAGCACTCACGTCTTTCCTACGTCATTCGTTTACCTACATCTTCCCTACGCCCAGTTTTCCTACGCTTTCCCTACGTCATTCTCACATATTACGTTTTCTACGTTTTTTCTACGTCATTCATTTATCCATGGTTTACCTACGCCTGTGTTTTTAATGTTTTTCCTACGCCATGCACACGACTTTTTGCTGCATTAATATTTCATTTACCCACGTCCTCCCTACACCTTTCCTTCGTCTTTTCTGAAGCAATTTTTATATATTACTATTCTATTTCATTTCACCACATTAAATAAAAAATAAAATCAACTTATTTTGTATATATACACATTCCAACAAAAAGATTAACATCAAACCATTCATCTTTAATTCAAAAAACAAATATCTCATTCATATTACAAAGTCAAACAATATTAATCAAGTTCCAATGTGTTAAAATAATATGATAATATGTTCATGATAATGACATCATACAGATACCATTAAAAAGTTTTCGATACCCTCATCCCTCACGACGATCATTCGGCTCTTCATCAAATCGCTGTCGAAGCATCTCGGTGAGTTGTTCATACTGCATCTTCAGCATTTGAATCTCCCCTTCTTGACGCTCCATCTTTTCCTCTAGTTTGGCTCTAGTCTGTGCTTCTCCCTTATTGATGCTATAAGTGGCGTCTTTGTATTTCTGCATTTTATCAAATATTGCATCAATTTCTGCATTTTAAACTAATTAAAATAATGTTTTGTTGAAAGTTTAAATACTTACTCCAGAGATATTGCCATAATATGGCCTACGGTCCTTTCTTTTAGCTATAGCACCGGTAAGCTTGTCGAATACTTCTTCCTCGACTTCATACGAAATTACTGTGCCCTGACTTTTCAATTCTTCAATTTTAGCTTGATATTGTGCATGCATTTGTGATTTTCCAAATACAAGAACAAAAAAATAAATACATGCTCAACTGTGCAGTTTCAGAAATCATGAGAAGAATAAATTTAACGATGTATCAAATTTAAGTATGACACATATACAAACACACGCATTTACACACATTTGCAGAGATATAAAATTAAGAAACTCATGCAAAATAAGAAAATCGCTAGCTTCTGCTTGTTTTTCATTTACCAATCTAATTAGTACAACTACTTCTCTGTACAATGCTAAATTACGGATATTTTGTCAAGATCATTGTATCATATGAAAGCAGTGGATCGTTCTATGTATAGTTTCTATACAGATGTAACTCTGTTTGATTTGATTATGTAAATTTGTTTTAATCCTTCAACTGTGCTTTTGGGTCATCATAATAGCTACTGTTTTTGTGCCCAAAATTGACTCGATTCTAAATCTTGGTTCACTAATGATACTTTACAATGACAAATTAATCTTTGCAATTCACGATGCATTTCTGTGCACATCTTTCCACTACCTTACTTCGACCACCCACACTTCTACAGTGTCATCATTCAAAACCCAAATCCCCTACATCCGACTTACCACAAAAAAAACTGCCTGCATATCAAACTGACAGTGCCACTCCACACTTACCATCATCAACTCTACTATACTCCACATTGAAACAATCCAGTAACCACTGCTACCTGACTGCATCATCACTGTCAACTGCCTGTACAACATCACAACACCAACTACACTTCTACTTATCAAAACAGTGCATACTACTGCTATCTCCATTTCATTTCCAATTTACATTTACAATTTTCAATTACATTTAGGAAACTGCAAATTCCATCTTCTCTGTTGACCCTCCAACAGCCGGCCCTCCTGCCTTCACTTCCCTATGCAACTGTGCACTATTACATCACATTACACACTTCTGTGCAGCAAACAGATAACCCTCCTCCCTTAAAAACCTGCCAAGACATCACTTGTACCTCTGCTCTGCCACTAACTGTCACTGCTGCAACAGCTCCCTGTCAACCTCTGCCTGCAATCCCGTTCCCTATCACCAGCCAAACAAATCACTGCTCCAACATTTACCACGCTCTGCCTTCAGTCCGTATTCATACTTCAGTCATCAATACATTGTGCCAACTTCCTCCTCTTCATAAACTCTGTCATCACCATCACTGTTCCAACTCACCAAACTCCTCGACACACTAGCTACTTGCAATCTCACTGCAAACCATTCCACCACCTCCTCTGGCCGACTTTTGCCATCAGTCATACTACCAAACATATACCACCAATAACCATACTATCTGCTACACACCTGACCATAAACTTCACCACATAACCATAGTCATCACCCCATCACATTGCCTGCATCACATTGCCTTGCTCCTCTATTCACTGCTTGCATATAAACTGACTTCATCACCACTTCCATAACTTACAACGCCATACTGCCCTGATAAAACCACTTCCTTTTCCTAATACCCCCTCTGCACAACCACTTCCCTGTAAACAAACCTGTGCCCGTACCTCCTCTGCAAAACAAACATCAACACCTGTTCACATTCATTTCACTGGCACACTACTATTACTTACCACAGCCTTCACTCAACATCACCTACTATGGACTTTACTTCTTGTACATTCATAGTAGTGCACTACAATAACAACTGCACACATCCTACCATACCAAACCTTTGCATATAACTGTACCTACTCCCCCTGTCCCCCTCCTTTACACGGTCACCACAAACCAAAAACATAATCAAACCTGCACATAATTTCTTTACTAACCTGCACTGCTTTGCATTACATATTGCAAACTGTGCTATCATCTTAAACCATCCTGCACATAAGAATAACCCGCAAGTTCCACAAACCGTGCACTTTAACAAACTATGCACTTCAACTAAACTGCAGAAACTGACTTTATCCTCTATCAACTTTTCAAATATATCACCATCTAGTCTCATTCATCTAATGTTCACTAACTACAGAAACTAAATGATACAAGCTTTGCAATCAATAATAACAATATTGTAGCACACAACCAATGAAGATTAGTAGCTGAATAACATATCCATCTTCCTAAACAAAAAACCTATGATCCAACTTATATTGATTAAATGAGCCATAGTATTAACGGTCACGGTTAGCTTCCAGGATTTAATATTTTTGCAGATGGCAACTTCATACCTATTTTATTGCTTATCGGCAACATCTTACTGTGCTCAACTATGGCCTTTTACTAAAATAATTACTAGCCTCTGATTACTTATCTCATCTTTCCCACATGCATGCAACTTTTTTACCTTTTTTTTATCTTACAATGTTTTTCACTTTTCTTTTTAACTTTTAGCAGACATGTTTGAACAATAATTTTAGCAGACATGTTAGCATATATTAAACTATTAACCAGTTATTAAAACCAAGCTATACGAATCACTTACTGCAAATTCCATCAATGCTTCATCAATCCATCCACTAGTGGCAGATCTGCTGTCCGAAGTGACCTTGTGAGTTTCATCAATCCATACGTAATAATTTGGCATAAAAGCATAATTATGCAAGTGAAAAGTTATAGTTTCGTAATCTTGAAGTTTCATGCAATGGAATTTCTTACATAGGCATCGAATTTCTTTCATCGTTGTTTTATTACAAGACGCCACTTTTAGAAATGCTTCCACGCCGTTTCTAAAATGCGATGATATTGATCCTCTTTTCCATCCAGGATCATACATCCAAGTTCGAACTTTCATATAATCCATCTTTTACTGCATAATTAGAAATAAATTAAATTATATTTAATTTTAGGAAATTAATCAGTAATTGAAAAAGCATGTGCAAAATAACTACAAAAGGTTTTGTTGTTATACTGAATTTTGCAAAATTTGACTTCTAATTATTTTGATGGATAACGTTAAGAATACTTGCACCACAACTTTCCATTGTCAAAAAAAACTTTCCACTGTCTTGCTAGCCACAACAATCCACCAACATTCATCTACTACCTCTATCTCTATTCTACCACCATCCCCGATCGCCCGTTCAACCTTGCCTTATACATACTCAAAGTTGCACTTGCCTGTTCATTTCGCTGCCACCATACCACGCAACCACTCCATCTCCTACCATACATCACTGGCCACCAGTGTTTCACACCTTCAAACTGATACCATTCTCACTGCTACATCAAATACCTCTCCCTGCAACAACATCTTCATCACCTCACCCAACATTCAATTCAACTTCTGCACTAGTACACATCACTGACATCACGCAAGCTCTCATATCTGCCTCCATTCAGATCAACCGCAGACAGCACCACTTGACAAGCCTGACCATACACATACATCTACTTCTTCATCGAACTGCAGCACCACACACACTTCATACTCAATCCACTCTCAAACTCAATCCTCTCACCACAAAACACACTGCATTAAAACTCAAGCCTTCTCTTCTAATCATATCATCACAGCCTGAAGCCATTGCTGTCGACTAAACATCAACCCACAAACTTCCTACATCATCTACAACCCGCCACAGTAAGCAATTCCGTCACCATACTTCACTCTTTTCCTTGCCAATGGTCTACTACTCAACATCAACCTGCCCAAATCACTTTTCGACCATAAACAACTCATCTCCACCATCAAAAGCCAAGAACGTCCAACCACAACCAAGTTTCAGAGCCTGACAATTGCCTCACCCAAAGCAGCAGTTGACACCGTGAACCCATACTTCAACGCGAAATCGAACAATCGAACAACAACCAAACTTTGACCAATCGAAATCCACCATCCTTCACCGCCCCATCACATCTTTCCACCACTCCGAAAGTACAAACAACCCAGAAACATCGTCGACCAACTTCATCACCACGCGACATTCCTCATACTCAAAATCGCCTTCGAACAACCATCAACTCAAATTTGACATCGCAAACTTCGATCCATTGCAACATCGTAAATTTCGATCCATCGCAACACGGAAAGTACAAAGTACAAACAACAATCACTGCTTAGGTAACCGCTCAGAAACAAATTTCGATCCATCGCAAATTTTCAAGATTTAAACTGAACAGTCCCATCACCGTTACAATACTAATACAAAAAATAACCAAAAAAGATGAAGAAAGGGACAAGGAGAAATTTTCTGAATTAGGTAAAGAGAAGACGAGCAATGTTATTTACCTGAAATTTTAGAGAAGACGAGCAATGTTATTTACCTGAAATTTTAGCGTCCAAATTGAACCACTACTGTAGAATTAGGTTTTCTTTCCGTTGAAAAGCTGAAGTAAGGTAGGAGAATGGAAGCGATGATTAATGTAAAAAATAAAAAGTATTTCCGTGCAATGCAAGCGTAGGGACGGCGCGAGAAATTTCATACGTCTTTCCTACGCCATTGTGAAATTATATAAAATTAACACAGGCGTGGAAATGACGTAGGAGACATCTACGCCTTTTCTACAGTACCATTTTAGTGTAGGCGATTTCCTACATCTTACCTAAGCCTAGATTTTTTTTCTACGTGTTGAAGTTGGTGTAGGAAAAGCGTAGGAAATTTTCTTACGTCTACCCTACGTCTTTACCTCTTTCTACCAATTTCATACGCCTATCCTACGCCCCGCCTTTTGGCGTAGGAAAAACGTTGGAAACTTTGCGTAGGAAACTGCAGTATTTTCTAGTAGTGTTGGAACGTGGCTTTGCATTCTTCTGTCCATTCAAAGTTTTCCCCTTTCTTAACTTAATCAAAGAATGGGACACACTTGTTAGTAGCTTTAGAAACAAACATGCTCAGGGCGGCTACTTTCTCATTAATGCTCATGACATCTTTAGGTTTTTTTGAGATCTCCATTTTTATGATAGCGTCAATCTTCTCGGGGTTTGCTCCGGATTCTTTTGCTTTTTAGGGGTTGTAAAGATCTCTTCAAGATCCTATACATAGTTGTAGGCTACTTTTGACTTTACAAACATATCATTGGCATTGACTTCGAAATTTTACCCAGTCTTATCTAAAAACATCATATTGATCAGCCTTTGATATTTCTTGTGTTCTTTAGCCAAAATGGCATCACCTTATAGCGGTATAGCCCCTCGCCCATATAAGTTGTGTATTCTTGGACTATTTTAACATAACTATCTAGTTGTAACTCAAATAAGCATCCATCAATGTAAGCTGTTCATGACTACTAGTTGCATGAATTAGCGGGTCAATTCTAGGTAGTGGAAACTATCATTAGGACATGCTTTGTTAAAGTTTGTGACGACTATGCTGGTTATGCACTTCCCGTTAGGCTTCGTAACCAAAATTGGATTTGTTATCCACTTTATGTAATATACCTCCTTGATGAAATTATTTTCCTTTAGCTTCTTGACTTCCTAATGCAAAGCATTATATCTTTCTTGATCCAAGGTGCACCATTTTTTCCTTATTTGAGGTGCACCTGGGTCAACATTGATGGCATGATAGATGATGGTTGGATCGACCCCTATCATATATGAATGAGTCTAAGCAAATACATCAATAGACCATTTTGGAAAATTTGTCAATTCCGAATACTGTTCATTTTTTAAATTCTTTCTAATCTTCACCAGCTTAGTAGGTTTCGAATGGTTAATTTGAACATCTTCGAAATCATTCACTGGCTTTAGGTCTATTATTTCTCCCCTAGTTTAAGATCTGCTTCATCTTCTATCTCACATGGCTTTGATGAAGTGGTGCTTTCTTGATTCTAAGGGACGTCAGAGAAACGCTATGTATATAATTCACCTATAATTATTATGTGTAGATAGTCTTTTTTTGCTTCTTCCTTGTAAATACAATGATGTAAATTGACCTACATCCATATTTATGTTTATATTGAGTACCGATGCTATTCTTTGAACTGTCTTATAATTTATTGCATTATATTACAAAAATTAGAGGAGACAATATAACTTTAAATAATTTTAGTGCTAGAACTTAGATTTACATTGTATAGTTCCCTAGCTAATAATTGTTCCCTTACACTACTTACTCCTACTGGTACTCTTACTGGGGTATGAAATTTCATAAGCAAATCCTTTTAAGAAATAATAACCGCTAGAGCTATTAGCATAAGTCTTCCAATGAAAGCATCGTATGGAGATTGTTGGTATATTATTGGGAAGCTTGCATAAAAGGATTTATGTAGTGGCACAACTCCTACTGTGACAAGAATTCTAGCCACACCTATAGGTATAGTTGTAGTGTTATTGAAGTTTTTTAGTGGTTCAGGATAGGCTTCAGTACTTCAGGAGGAAGCTTCATCTTACCGTACGTAGATATAAAGATGACATTTACTAAGCTTCTTGAGTCTGCAAAGACTTCTTCATGGTGCAGCTGGAGATTTGCACGGTTATCACTATAGAGCATTGATGCTGGAAAGTAACTCCAGCTGAGTCTGCAAAAGTAAAAGTAATATTTGGAGTTGGTTTCTGCTTAATACGATAAACGGTCCAGTGTTTGTTCGAGCTTTCTGGATATATATTTCTTGTCTTTTTTTATTATTCATGCAAGATGAGGTCCTCTATGGGTGGGGGCGATGATGGTGCTAGGATTTTTGCTAAATCAACATGTGGATCTGGTGACCGATTTTGCTAGGGGATCACTACACTATCTTTTTGGAAGATGTCTAGGTAACCCTTTTAGATTAGCCTTTCAGTTTTTTTTTTTTCAGATGACGGTAGTTTTCGGTGTGATGGTCATTTACCCTATGAAATTGTTTACCCTACGAAATCCACAATAAGCATGACCTTTGGTTTCTTCTAACTTATTATTTCCCATGTTTCGGACGTTGTATGCCAGCACAGTCTCTATCATTACATAGATCTGCCTTGGGTTGTGTGTGAGGGGCCTTTTATTTTGAAATTAAATTATCTTTATCTCTTAGCACGGTGATTATAATTTCCTGCCCCTTACTTTCAATCGTTATGTGTTTGGAACTGCCCACTCCAATTAGATGCTTTCAGCTTCTCTGACCTCCTTCATTCGGATATACCCATTGACACTCTTATATAAGGCTTTTAGACTCCTACATGGTTTCCTTTCATTTTATCCCATATATTAGTATTCATTTTAATCCCAGCATAGGCCGCCGTAAGCAGAGTTTCTTCACTAGTTACCTCAATCCTCATAGCTCCTGACCAAAAAATACTTGATAAAACTTCATAGGCTTTTCATCGTCTTTTTGTTTGACGTAGGAATGTATTGGAATTTGGGAGGACTTCTCTCCCTAAGTTGAACTGCTTGTTGAAATCTGTTGAAATTTGTGCCCAAGAGTGGATCTCTCAAGGCATGTACCTCCTGAACCACAAAGAAGCTACTTGAGCAAGGTATAATGTAACGCCCTGGCTTAAAGCGACCAAATTATTAGAGAGAGTTTACAGCCGGATAGCTCGGATCAAAGTGCATGGAAGGAGCGATCTCTTATATACACTACTTTGGGTCAACACAAGTACATTTCAATACATGAAATAAATTAAGAATAGTATGCATTTCATTTCAACGTAGGGTAATGTACATGAGTTCTAAATTGAATAACTTATATTTTAGGAACATATATAAACAAATGAGATAAGTATTGGTATCATAGCGGAAATGGTAACATATTTATATATCTCAAAATAGGTCAGATACGTGAACCAATCAAAATACATCACTTTAAACTCGACATACTATTACAATCAAAAAGCTACATACTACAAAAATCCATGTAGCACTCTTGCAACAACCAACCTTAATACAAGCTCAACTCCATCATTTTTCTAGGTGAATCACACACTGCTGCAGGTCTCAACTTTCAAACAATGGTTTCTAAACCCAAACTTATTAGTACTCCAAACTTAATATAATTTCCTATGGACTGCTCAATAAATAAAATAGATTGACGTCCATAAATAGCTATCCTGAAAACACATCTTCATCTGACCCGAGGCGTTGTCATATACATAACAAACCTTGAGTCACTCTAGAAATCTAACAATGAGTATAAAAAATCATAAACAATAAATGTGCTATGTCGGGTTTAAAGGTGACATTTTCGGACACACGGATGTCTCTCACACTATCTTAAATCCCACCCATAGGTTTTAACACAAATGTCACGGCTGTATTCACTATGACTCACAACTGTAGCTCTAGTCAAATGGGATATCATAATATATCCATATTATATGAGTTGATTTTTATTACATAAGTATAAAACATTATTTCAAATCAACCATTTTACGAGGTTGGTATTTTTTTTAGTTTTAGTTATGAGAAGGCTATACTAGCTTCTCATCTGTGAGTGCCTAGGATTTCATGTTGATAAATCTTTTTAGTAGGTGTACCCTTTACATAGATTGTCTGCCTCGGCAAGTCATCACGGTCTTTTTCACCTGTATATTTCTGATCTGTTGAGTGGCCCTACAAAATCCCTTTGTGGCTAACCCCATTGGAATCTGAAGACATGATGAATTTTACTAGTGTTATAACCCATTTTATCATATCTCCATCTGGTGGTGCTATTTCCTTTTGTTTGCTACTTCTTCGAAAATCTTTAATCACTTCATTTGTCCTGGCAACGGATTGTTTGGGTACTGTGATAGAGGACAAGGTCATTATGATTCGGGTTGCAATCCTCAAATTAGTCTACTAGGATTCATACCAGTAATCTAATAGTCAATACCCCGTACCATTCTCATCAAATGTTAAATTTATTGCTTTTCAAAACATTTTACCTTGATAGTGCAAAACACACATCATGATCCTATAATTGCATTGGTAAAATCAAACAAATATTCAAAATCCCCTAAAATTCAATCAAAGCACATAATTCATCCATTTAACTTGCATTCTAATCATACTTGGCAACTTATTATATACTTGAGCTATTTTTTCAAATCCAAGTCTTACTTAACATATCCAAATTCAAATCAAATAAGTTTTCAATTCACTTATCTTAACACGAGTCCACTAGCATAACACGGGTAATCAAACAATCAATAACATGAATCAAACTCAAACAAACTCTTTATTTACCTAACTTAAACTCATACTTCATATATTTATAAAATATACTCGTATCTTCCCAAATATATAAATATATACTTGGTTTTTCTTTCTTTAAAATCAAACTATAATGCTTTTAAATTTAACCAAGAAATAGTTAACACCATTTGGTATTTAAATCAAAGTCGTATATTTGTTTTTATATAATAACTGAATTTCAAATTCATTTATCAAATACTTTCAATATTATTTCGAATAATTCTCTAAAATTCCTTTTATAGAGAAGCTTGTATAATTAAACCATTTATCCTATATGGTTTAAATTCGAATTCGAACTATTTCCAAATAGTTCAACTCCATTTCGTAAAAGCTCTTCCAGTTTAAAATACATAAAACTTCATATAACTCCAGCCAAAATCATTTGAAATTATTTTAAATAAATTTCTTGATTTATTTCAATTCAAATCAAAATTATAATTGAATAATTCAAAATTAACCTTTATATATATATATATATATCATCTAAAAATGTTCCAAATATAATTTCTCGACTCTTTAAGACAAGAAACAAGTATTTTTATCAATATTTTCCTTATTTGAAAATACTTAACATTTGAATTTAATTTAAATAATCTAAATTACTTTGAAATTCTCTAATTTAATATTTTTAAGTTACCTTAAACATCCATAGTTATTCGTAAAACTTAAAATTTAAAATTTTAAAACATCGAATTTAAAATTAATTATAAATCTTCTGGTCATATTCCAGAAATCAAGCTTTCAACATACAATATGTTAAAAACACTTTGAAAATTATTCCAAATTTTGAATCCTACTACAAAGGTGATACCAAGTGTGTGTTAAGTATAAAATAGATTCAATTCATCGTTGTGGAATCAAATAATCAATAGAGGAAGAGGAAATGAAGCTGGTGCAAATTGGGGAAGTTCTAAAAACTTAAAATCTTGTTTACGATATATTAAAACTTCAATTATCATTTCAATGCATTAGATCAAACCATGGTATTACACTTTGTGTATGACGTGTAATTCAACTCAATATCTTTATAAACATGCTAAAAAATCAAAGAAAGAAGATGAGAAAAAGAAAATATGCATATTGGCAAAGTTCTGGGCTTATTACCCACTTATGCGATATAACCAATCGACCGCCAGTATTTTGAGCTGTCGACCAGCTATAACGAATTTATGGGTAACAAGCTTAGAACTTCGTCATCTCGATCGCCATTTGTTGGTGAACGAAGGTGGACCTTGACATGATTTCAGGTTTAGGTTTTAATGAGCTATCTAACTAAGTTGTCACTTTGGTTTAATCATGAACAAAGATCAAATGATGAGCTAATAGGTGATGTGTAGTGTTTATTAACATATATGATTACTACAAAAAGATATCGATACAAATAGCGAGTCAATTCAAGATATATTCACATTAATATATAAGTAACGAAGAGCTATACACATTTAAAAAAAATAAGGTTATACTTACCTTGTTGATTAATTTTGCTGAAGATGTTAAAAGCTGACGATGAAAGTAAAGAAGAAAATAGTGGTATTGATCTCAATAGTATGGTATACCGGAGGTAGGTATGAGATGTTAGGGTATACATAGGTTCGACTTAAGGTTACTTAGGTTTTATAATTTATATAAATTAAAATATAATAATTATAAGGATAAGGATAAAAAGCGAAGTCCAATAAGAATTTAAGTTCATATTTAAATAAACTTGAACCCCTAACCGTCTTATAACCCGAACAGCCTATATATCTCCGTTTAGGCATTTTTTCCAAATATTATTTATTCTTTTAATGATTTTCCTTTTGAAAAATATTACTTTCCAATTTCAACAATTACAAAATTATTGTTTTATTTTACAAAAAATTCAAACTTTCATAGATATAATTTATTTTTCCAATAAAACGATTCTACTTTTGGATTTTTAAAACATAATTCATATTCCAAATTTGAATTTTAAATCATTATTCTTCAAATAAATGCCAAAATTATTTTTATTGAAATTAAAGTCAATAAGATTCCTAAAATAAAGCCCATTTCTAAGTTCTTAGTCTTTAAACAAGGTAAAATTAATTTTCCATAATTCAAATCAATTTGAAATTCAAATTTCTTTAATTCAAAACACACTTTATTTTAATTACTCAAATAACGGGATGTTACATATTCTAGGATTAACTTACATCGGGCCAGTTTTCCTACTTTCAATATGCCCATATAATATCAAATGTGTAATTGTTTAGGGTAGATGACCAGCCGTATTTCTCGATCATAGTAGCCTTGAAAATATTGGGAAAATTCAAATCAGTTATTGCTTCATTAAATGAAGAATAGTTCTCCTCCCTTCTTCCTCGTTGGTTGTTTTGTTGGTATAGCTTCACTAACTATTCTATGTGAGCCTTAAGCTTTCGTATCTCCTTGTCCTGAGCACTTACTGTTTGCACCAAAAATGGTCACAAACCCCAGTATCGCAAAAGCACCAGTATATGAATAAAAATCAGCAATATTCAAACACAAATCTTAGATCTAAGCAATATCAAGCACAACAATTCAGAAATAACGATCAAAAACACAGGATTTATAGTGGTTCGGCGATCTTGCCTACGTCCACTCTGAAGTTTATGACTTTATTGATTCTTTTGAAGATTACAATCCGTTACATCAGATTACAGTAAGTTATAACTCTGTTGTTAGAATACAATGGTGATAGAAAGATGTAGAATTGAATCCGACAGAGTCTAAACGTCGAATGGCCAAAAAGATCCCTCTTCTGTAGTCTTCAAAGGGCTATTTATAGGCGTAGGAGGCTGAGATCGTGCTCAAACTTCGGGAGACTTTCTCTGGCACGTGAGTGGGCCCACGCAACCGACCCCACCAAGTTCGAATCGATCTGTGATCGGTATGAAACGATTTCGTATCCGTCAAAAATTGATCCAATCGAGCTGAAACTTAGCAGGAACAATCTTTACCTTCTGTGGAAGATGCTGTGAAAATTTCGTAGCATTTGGATCAGCGGTTTAGGAGATATGATTGATGAAAGATTGTGCGTTTCGTACGCTGTCGAGTTTGAATCCATGGTTTCGTATCCATCTGTTCGACTCCATCAAGGCAGGTGACAACGCAGCGACGTGGCGCGCATATCTCGCATCGATCCACCTTTTTCTCCGAGTTGACCGCGTCTTATCCATAAGTTTCGCCTCGTTTGTATCGAGTGCCGTTACATAGTTTGGATCAGTCAACTACATGTGCCTCGTATTAATTTGCATTTGCCTAATTCATATCGAGATGGGTGGCTTAGTTCGTATCGATGGTGATTTGGTATCGATATTTGTGATGGATACGAGCTAAAGCTCCCTGATGGATTCGAATGAACGCCTCCTTCATGGATGTGAACTAGGCATTGGTCGATCGATACGAAGTGCGTTACAGGTTGATGGATGCAGAATTGATCGATACGAAATAGTTACTTGGGTGCGAAATTGATCGATACGAAGTGGGGCCTATCGATGGATGCGAAGTGGGATGGCCTTATCGGTGCGAAGACGATCGATGTGAAATGGATGGATACAAAAATGCAGCCGTCCTGACCGATGTGATGTCGATGGATTCGAACCGATGCAAGATGGTGGATACGAGCTACATCGATACGAATCGGTGTGCCCTGATGGATACGAAAATATGGTTTTTGCCTTCAATTTGCATCGATCATAACTTGAGCATACGAACTCAGATTGACTTGAAATTTGGAGTGCTGGCTTTAATGACTTTTCTTGCCGTGTCCTATCAATTGTAGCCTGATCCGGGCTTGGAAAAAATTCATCGATATCCATTGCGAAGCTATGTATAACCAATCTTTGAGACGAGCTGTCTTTCGTTTCCGATAGAACTTTTGGTATCACGGCCTTGCCAAAAGGTGAGATAACACTTACTTATGTTGAGCCACCAAGGATGATAGAGATGGGCTCATCGTTTTTCTATGTAAACAACTGCTCTGCCAGTAGCAATGGGTATATGTTTGTAGGTTTATTTTTGATGTTAGGATTGATTTGTGATGTTTTTTGGATTTTATTCCCATGTCCACTAAATTAGCCTCACCATTCTCATTAATAAGATTTCCGTATTTTTTCAACACCCATGTAGTTTGCACTATAAGGAACGTTGATGGTGAGCTGTAGAACTATGGAAGGTGGCTGCTTTAGGAGGGTATTGTGCTACTAGCTTCTCAATCACTGTCATCTTATTATTAATTGAGGTTGAAAATACGTTGAGGGCTTCAAGTATGTGTCATTGCTAATTTTTTATGGTGCCTATCAGTTTGGATGAGGAGTTGAGGTGTTTGCTACTAGTTTGATCAACTTAGCGTTCCATTTCTACTAGTGGAGGGGTAGAGGAATTGGTAGGCTATATTTTTTAGAAATAGAGGTGTGGTGTTTTTAGGTAGGAGGAAGTTTTATGGAAAAGTTAATTTGCTGAGGGCACCGAGTGTTCTCACAGCACCAATTTAGATATGAACTAGTTACTGCATTGACTACTTCCGTATTTAAGAATTAGAAAATTTCAATAGTATTATTGTTGCCTAAAAAGAAGTAATTATGTCGCTTGAGCTTACATAATTAAGTAGGTGCACTTCAACTGTTTGTTAAAATGTCAACTTCGATTAAACTATTAATATAATCAAACCCAAACAAAATCTAACATAAAAGACAAGGAAATAAACGCAGAAAAGTAAAATATATAAAGATTTACGTGTTTTGTATGTTTAGTAATCATACGTCGATGGGTCAATTCTTCTTTCCTTTAATTCTTTCTTAGTACAAGATTTTTGGAACTTAATGGGAGAGTGCCATTTTGATAGTCTATAATTCAAAGAGAATAAATGTGATTCTCTTTCTTGCCATAGTACCTTCCTTTTTAAAGCAAATATCATATCATGTGGATTGCTAACATCATAACCTCGAATTATTCCTTTATCATTAGATTTTGTCATGTGTCATTCAGTTGAGAGCCTTATTTAACATGTAGGGATTACTGATGAGAATATATGCAAGATAAAATATTTTAGAGGAAAGGAATTTACTTTAGGTGGGAAGATTTGGATTTTGGTGGCCACTATAAATTTTGAATATTATGCTTATAGATGTGGTGGTAAGTTGTCCTTTAATGGTTGGCATTAGCGCAATATGCAAGCGTTTGAGATAAACTTGTTCTATGCATATTTGACCCTACGATGTTACATGAGTAGCTTCGAACAGTGTGGTTAATATATTTTTCTCCATGTTATAGTTAGAATATTTTGTCATAATTTGCTTTAGTTGTTTTAGCATAGTTCATTGGTAGCAACAAATTTGATGTAGGATGTGGAGACTTTTGACATGGTCATATTAGTAAATATTTTTACCACTCGAAGTGTCAACGCAGCTTGTCTAACTTGTAAGGTAGGGCTTGAGTTTATTTTCTATGTATGACACTTATGACTAATCTGCTTTATGAAGGGACAATTATAAGATATTATGCCTAATTAGTGTTTTGACTATGGTGGCGTAATTTGCCTGGAAGGTAGTGGTGCAATTTCTCTGAAAGGTGGAGGCACAATTTAGCTTTATAACGGTGGAACAGTTTTGCATTAACATGATATCGCAATCTTCTCATGATACTTGTGGCTTTGCTTATATGTTTTGGGTCTGGCTAGCCTTTTTCTAATGATAATGTTGTTTGTTTTGTTAGGCAGTATCATAGTTTTTTTTTAACTTTACTTTGAACTTTGTAGTGTCGATTATCATGTATAGATTTAAAGGATAGGCAGTTCTGGATTTTTTTTTGGGCATCGCCTATTGTACTGGAGATGTATGCAGTTCCTTTCTAATGTAAAAAGTGCCTCGTTTATTTCTCTTACTGCACTGGGCTGTCCCTTGATTTAGTTCATTTAAACCCACACTCAATGTATAATAGGAGCAAAAAATAGGTGTAACAGAAAGAAATAAATGTTTTAACTGAATTAGAAGTGAGAATAATGTAAAATTAGTTAAGGCCAATTATTAGACCCTTAATTCTTATCTCACTCCCTATTATTATCTCGTTCACCCAACATAACAAAGGAAAATAGGAAGAAAAGAAACTCCGTTAAAATCATCCAACCGAAAGAAAGAAGGAAAAGCTTAAGGAAGAGGGTTAAGGTGCTAAAACTCTCATATATGAAGTAATCAAGGTTTATAATATTATCATCCCTAAGTCGATGTGTTTATTGTTGGATTTGACGCAAACCAAAAAAATTTGAAGTTAAAACAAGGTTTGGTTGAGGTATTCGTCTAAATAGCCATATGAATATTATATTTGAAGGAATGAAGTAAAATGTTTAATTTTCAGATCGAAAAACAATGTTAATGACCTCCAAGTGAAATAAAAGATTTATATGTTTTTTATAACATTAAAGTGGAGACGAGTTTTAATTTCCTAATTTTCTAAATTAATATGAATATTTTATGAATTTTCTAAGTTGGAAAAAGGTGTAATTTCAAGTTTTAATTATTTAAAATATTTAAAATAGTGATTTTGTCTAAATTTTTATATATGGTATAAAATGGAAACTTTTGACTTTTATGAATTTCCTCGGTTTTCTCATGTATTCCCGACTTAATATGAATTCATTGGTGAAGGGAAAATTTGAGATAAATGGTAATTAAATTGATTAATTAAGAAATTAATCAATGTTTTGAATGAAAGAGAAAGTTTTTTTTGAATTTTTTTTGAAAAGAACTCTATAAAGTTATTGATAAACAAATGGGAATTTGCTATATGAAAAGAGTTGGTGAAAAGTTAAGAGGAAATAAATCAGTTTTCCAGTTAATTACCAAACTATCATTTTTAGACATGACAAATATGGTATAGATATGTGATAGCCCTTTTGTAGAGCCACAATAGCACGTAGTTTAATATATTATCACTTGTTTTATACATATATTAGCTATATTTTAAGATGTGCGATAATACTAAAGCTAAATATGCAATATCTTTAGACATGCGATAACTACAGACATGTGATCGTTACACACATGCGATAGTTATATACATGTGATAACTTTATACATATGATATCTATAGACATGAGATAGCTTTAAATCTTCTACAACTTTAAGCTTGCGATGGCTTTGACTTGCGATGATTATTCATGCGATAGCTCACTTTAGAGATGTGATAGCTACATGTGCGATAGCTTCATTCGAGATGCATAATAGGCATATATTACATGATCGATAGCACATTGTTAATTGTTGGGTTGGGCTTTTCCTAATAACAAAGATGGGTTATAAATTTATAAACTTGAAAAATATTTTCAAGAAAGGAAAAAGGAAATATTATTTAAAAATTAATTGAGTTTATATGAAATAAAATACGTACTTGCTAATCTATGACTTGTGTGTAGACGGCTATCATGAAAACGTATTTATACTAGTTAATGATAAATTTTATGTTCAGTCATATATCCTGATGATTAAGTTATTGCCTATGTAAATGGTTGATGTGCCCACTTGTGTAAACCATCTAATAATAATGACATTGGGATTGGGAATTGATGACCATGTGGGGTTATTCCATCCATGGGAATGGTCGAGCTAAACTCCTTTGTAAGTAGAAGTACATCTAGGAGATCAGGAAGATCAAACCGTTTTTGGATGCTAGATGTGTTGAACTAATCAAAATAAATGACTTGTTCGATCATTAGAAAGCCATATTAAGTTGTGTAAACTAGTGTCAGGGTTGTGCCTTCTATTGTAATCGATTAAGCCCCTCGGTTATTAATGTCAACAATTCAAATGAGAAGGATTTGTCAACCTCGAGGCTAAAATTTTGTGTATGCATCTAAGAATCGAATCGGGATACTCATTATTATTTTCTTTTGTCATGAGGACATCTTAGTAGCATTATGGGAATGAAAGCCGTTGTAAATTTTCTTTTTTCATGTGAGTATCTTGTTACTCTTGTGGAAATTGAAGCTTTTGGATTCATTTGGATTTATCATAAGTCAGCCATATAGGTTTTTAGTTGGCGTATAAAAACTAAAAGGTTTATAATGACCCTAGGAAAACTATGTCGATGCACTCACAGTAAATGGGATGGGTAGGCGTAGGGAATGTATAGACCTTAAACCCTACTGAATACTGTCCATTTCAGTTATGATCCATTTTGTATGATGATTGATGCTATATTTTAACCATTTACTGTTGTAGGTGGATAAGAAAAGCATAATGCGTCAGGTTATCTAGTCTTATCCAATGGATGCTATATTTGATGTTTGATTGTAAGATACTTATAAGAGAAAAAACCTTTCTACTCAATAGATTTGTCTCACGATATATTAGTTTTAATTTAGGATGGACTAATATTAATTATACTGGTCTTTTTGACCGACTCAAAGCTTTTGATTTCTCCCTAAACTCTTAGATACTCATTTGAGTACGTCGAGAATATGGCTTTTAGGTTTAGATGAATAAAGATTCCGGAGACATACAAGAGGCAAGCTTATACTGGTCTTAGTTTATTCTACTGTGTAGTATAACTGCTTTTGTTGTACGTAAAGACGGTTTTCTTAAGATTTGGTAGTTATGACTTGATCGTTCAAGAGGGCATCATCATATGCCATTCTTGAAGTTAGTGTTTTAATTTATTATATTTTGTCTAGATTTTGTAATCATGTGGTTAGGTAATGAATAAGTGATGATTGAATGAATTTTTTTTTCATTCAATCATCACTTATTCATTACCTAACCACATGATTACAAAATGTAGACAAAATATAATAAATTAAAACACTAACTTCAAGAATGGCATATGATGATGCCCTCTTGAATGATCAAGTCATAACTACCAAATCTTAAGAAAACCGTCTTTACGTACAACAAAAGCAGTTATACTACACAGTAGAATAAACTAAGACCAAGATGTTAATGATACAATAATTTATTTCATTTTTTTGCTGGAAAATAACATTAACAATGACTACAACATCATTAACGCCTATTTTGGGGTCTCAAAATAGGATATATTATAACTTGATATTAGTGAATAGACTATTTAAAACTTAATAAGAATTTCGAAGAAATATAGCCTAGTGGAATTAGAAAGAATAAGATTGGGGAATGAGATAATGCTATAGAAATGTACCTATTAATATACATACATAGTCCTTTCCATGTATTGTCTTTTCTTCTGAATATCATGAAGACTTATATGCAGACTACAAGAAAACAAGTTATAGACACTAGAAGTGGAAGACTAAATTTGGGAGGCGGAGATACCACGACAAATGGAAAATGTTCGGTCTAATACAAGAGGAAGCGCTAATAGAAAACCAATGCTAATGTGAACATGGGTGCCGGAGCGATGCTGATGGATATGGGGACGAGGTATTAGTGCTTTGTAAACTTGATGTAAGCTAGAGCAACGACTGGGATGACTAGTGAAAACATTGGAATTATTATAGGCGGCAACGTGGGATCTACCATACCTAAAGTGGTTGCTTGCAATAACTTTGCAATGTCAAGTAAAGATTACATCAATTTGGATGGAAAGACATTTATGGGTATACAAAATGCTGTCAATTTGGAAGATTAGCTTATCCATTGTGAAATAATCTTTTTCGATTTGGGTTTAACTGACTAATAGAAGTAGGGTTAGCTTCTAGGTAATTGAAAAGCATCACTTTGTATTGGCGGAATAGTATGACTATGGACACATTGGAGGAAGATCTTACATAGTTTGAATTCAAGGGAATGTTTAGGGAACAGTTCTTTCATGAAGTAGCAATATTTACTCTGTCCATGAAGTTTGTGGAATTGGAACAAGGCGATATGTCATTCTTGGAGTATGCGACCAAGTTTAATGAACTCGTGAGGCATGGGAAAGCTGTCACTAACACTTTGCTCAAGAAGAATGAGAAGTTTAACTAGAGGTTAAAGCCAGATATAGGTAGTACAACTATGCCATACATTAGAGATTCATATAATGTTATTGTAGGTAAGGCTTTGAGAAATGAGGTATATCTTACATCGAAAAGGAAAAATAAGTCTGTGGTAGAGGCAAATAAGTCCATAGGTTTTCAATGCAAGAAGAGGAAATTCTTTTGTGTGAAGGGAAAGAAGGGATCTTGAAAGGGTGGAGTTTCCATGAAAGGAAAAGATAACTTGTTATAATGTGAGAAACGGTGCATTTTTCCCATGGTGTCGTGTTGGGGCAAGAAGAAGGTCGTTGATTAAAAAGGGAGTAAGATGTTATCATTGCAAAAGCTAGGGCAGTTTAAGAGAGAATGTCCTAAGTAAGTCAAAGATGAGAAGGGAAAGGTTTATACTCTGGGACCTAAAGCTAAGATGCCAAGCCTTCAATTGCTCTTGCATGACACTGGAGGCTGATCGGAAGAGCATTCTCCAGTCTTTCTTACCTTAGAGTTCTTTGATTTCAGAGGAACTTTTGGTGTCATGGAACTAGTTTTTAGGGCTTCGAAATTTTTTGGGGTGAAAGTAAATGAAATGGATGTATATGGAAGTTGATTAAAACTTAACATGTATGGAGTTAATAAGGTAGTTGGTTCAAAATTCAAAAGTGTATTAAAAACAGTTTTGAAAGACGTTAGACGTCTGAATGGTCTGTTTAGACATCTGAACATATCTCAGACATCTAATTAGACTAGTCAGATGTCCAACTTCTGATTTTCGAAAAAAACATAGGTAAGCACTAGAAAATTAAAAAAATTCATCGTGTAAATATAAGAATACATATATCTGATATATATATATAATATTGCTATTTCATTGATTAATTGGCCTTGTCTAGTCAGGATAACTGGAGGGAGTAGTTGGATCAGATTCATATAGTGGTAATCTCTATGGATTATATACTTCCAAGGGTCTAGAATTTACTGAATGATTACTGCTAAAACTATTCTTTGTTTGAGTATTTCCATAGAATGCTAATAACATCCATTTAATGATATTCAACTTTTCACTTTATCATTGTTGTTTTGACCTAATCCTTCTTTGCTCCAAAATAATATCATCATGTTGACGTTTTAATTTGCGTTGCATATTTTAAATTTTATCATATTTTTATTATGCCTAATAAGTATTCGTCTAAGGTGATTGCAACTTTAACTCTCTTTCTTTTAAGAGATTAATCACCTGATTCTTCCAAGGACGAAGATGGGGAAGTTATGGGAATTAAAGAAGATAAACTTTGCTTATATGCCATTTTGCAGAGTATGTTGAACTGTAAAAGTTTGACTATAAATAAGATTATAGATTAGATAAATATAGCTTCTTTCTAAAGATTGCATGTAGTAAATTTATAATTAATTAAAGCCAATTAATAGATAAACTATTTACTTTAAGCTTATTTAAAGAATTTCATTTTGTGGATAAACTCCTAATCTTCTTCTTAAATTTATAAAATATTTTCAGCAGTCGCTTAGTGAAAATATCAGCTACTTGATTTTTTGAATTGCAACTCTAGTTTAACTAAATTTTTCTCAACACCGTCGCATAAAAAATAACATCGGCTATCTTTATATCTTGTAAGAGAATGATTAATAGGTTTTTTTATAAATTAATAGTGCTTGTATTGTCATAATATATTAGTGAGTTTTTTAAGAGAAACGCCAAGATCCTGATGCGTTGTGCATATATAAGTCTTGTGCGTATGCCAAAGCCGTAGAAATATATTTTGCTTCGCATGTGCTTTTTACAAAACCTACCAGAGATTGACCAATAAAGTGATATGTGCCACTTGTACTTTTTTTGATTTATTTTACATCCACCAAAATCTAAATCACTAATGACACGAGTTTAAAAGGGCATGCTTTTAGATAGAAAAATCTGTAATCTCTTATAGTAGTTAAGTAATGCAGAATTTGTTTTACCGCTCGTAAGTGAACTTCTTTGGAAATTGCTTGGAATCATACACACAAAATTACGCTCATCATTATGTCGGGTCCGCTAGTAGTTAAATATAATAGTGAATCGACCATACTTCTATATAATTTTTGATTGATTTCTTTACCATTTTCATCTTTTTCAAGATGAAGACTAGTGCTCATCGTCATTGGCTTTCTAGAAAAATCTATCCATTCCAAATCTCTTTAATAAATTGTTGCAATATTTTGCTAGATAATTGAATATTCCATCATTTATTTGTTTAATTTAAAACCCAAGAAAATAGTTTAACTCACTTATATGTGACATTTTAAATTCCTATTTCATACTTCTTAAAAATTCATTACGTAAAGTTTCATTTGTAAAACCAAAAATAATATATTCTATACATATTTGTGCTACTTAAATATCATCATCTTGCTTTGTAATAAATAAAGTAGAATCGACTTTAAGAATTTTAAAATTAGATTCCAAAAGATAAATTTTCAATCGATCGTACCAAGCATGTGGTGCATGTTTAAAATCGTAAAGTGCTTTCTTAAGCTTAAAAACATGATATGGATATTTTTTGTGTTCAAAAAGCGGTGGTTGCTCTACAAACCCGCTTTCTTTTGTAAATCCTTTCACATCCATTTGAAAGTTTAATATTATGATGACACATAAAGGTTAAAAGAATTCTAGTAGCATCTAATCTAGCAACCGGGGCAAAGTTTCTTCATAATCTATTCCTTCTTCTTGATCATACCCTTGAGTTACTAATCTAGCTTTATTCGTATTATGTCACCATTTCCATTTACATTATTTTTAAATACCTAATTACCGATTATAGTTTGATCATTTGGTCTTGGAACCAAATCCAAACGTTATTCCATTCGAAATGATTTAGTTCTTCTTGCATGACTAAAATCGAAAAATCATCTTTGGATGCTTCTTTAATATTATTCGGTTCTGTTATTAGATATAAATGCAACATGTTCCATTTATTTACTTGATTTCTTGTTCTTACTCTAGTGTTAATTTCATCTATTACATTATTGAGTGGATGGTCTCTTAGTATATGAGGGGATAATTTTAGAGAATTGTCAACATTTTTATTGTTATCCCACCCTTCGGTCAAGGCTGAAATATCAACAAATTGGCATGAAAGAATGGATATCAGGATTGGAGATCGATTGGAAAGAAGGCTGCGATCGATGTCGTTAAAATTTGAACGACTCTGATCAAAACGGAATCGATTGGGAATGACGATCAAGGCTTGGAGTGCCTACGTTTCAAATTTCAAGTCAAACGGAGTTCATTTGCTCAAGGAATTGATGGATGTGTGCACAAGGAGATATCATTCAAATCGATGAGTTCATATCGGTTCGGCATAGGTACGAACGTGTCATTCATATCGATCAACATGGATACGAACTGTAAGTACGTATCAATAGGGTAGGAAGGCAAAATGGATTTTGAATCGATGGCAGTGGATTGGGGTTGGATGGATGGATGCTTGATGGTTTGTTCGGCTCAATCAATTCGTATCGGTCGGGATGGAATGTAAGAGCTTACTTCGAATTGGTGGACTTCGCATCGATGCAGTGCGTATTGATTGGATGGATGCATGGGTTTACTTCGTATCGATCGTTACTAGATCGATACAAAAGGGAAGCAATAGCTTCAGGACTCTGATTGGACATTTCGTATCGATCACTTGTGGATCGATGTGAACAGGTTAGGTTTTGTGGATGCGAAGACACGAACAGGTGGATGGAGAGCCAAACAATGAATTGGATACGAACTTACCGATGCGAAGCTATGGACACGAATGCATGAAGCATTGATGCGAATCAAGGATGTGCACGGTTCGAGGGAAGAAATGTTCAACACGGCATGGGAAGTGGATCGAGCTTTGCAGATAGGGCCATGTCATCGACAAGCACGTGCATGGTATCGATATGATTAAGTATCGATACGAAACTGGTCGATACGAACGAAATACCACACGAACAATACATTTCGTATCGATCATATCTTGAGATTTACAAGTCCAAATGCTATGAAATTTTCACAGGAGCTTACGTACAAGCTAAAGAAGGTTCATGCCAAATTTCGACTGCATTGGACAAAATCTTGATCGATATGAATTACGTTCGTATCGATCACGGAACGAGCCGAAACTTCATGGGATCAATCGCGTGGGCCTACTCACGTGCCAAAAGAAATCTTCTGAGATCTGAGCAAGATATCAGCCTCCAACACCTATAAATAGAGCCCCATGGCCTACAGAAAAAGGATCTTTTTGCGATCCGACATCCAGACTCTGCCGAAAACATTTTTGTGCAATTAAGCTACTGTTATATTCAAATTTCTTGATTGTAATCCACTGTAATCAACTATAATCCGCGAAGAAAGTGAATAAAAGAATAAATTTTGAAGTGGACGTAGGCCGGAGATAACCGAACCACTATAAATCTTGCGTATCTATCTATTTCTTTCCGTTTGAAGTTTATTATTCATAATTTATCATTCTCTACATTACCTAGATCTGTGACTTGTGATCTTATACTAATGATCTGTGTTCATACACTGGTGCTTTCACGATATTTGGGGTTTGTGATCAATTTTGGCACAAATACTTTGGTGCTTTCACTAAGAGCAACTAGCACCCGCTATACCAGATTTGGAGGTCGGATTTGAAGGCTTAAGGGTTCAAATCTATAGAGCTATGACAAGGCAATCAAGTAACAAAGAGCCGAGAGAAGTCAGCATGAAGGAAGCCAAGAGGCATCATCAAGGGATAATCAGACTTCAACTTTCATCACCAGAGACGAGATGAAGATGATGATGTCAGCTATGCATGAAGTGTTTCTGAAAAGGCAGGAGGAGATGATGCAGAACCTCCTTAGACAGTTTGGGCAAGTAGGACAGCTGGAGCTTGAGGAGTTTAGATCCATGGAGCTGGAGCAGAAAGAACCAACAGGCAATCAAATGGATCATCTCAGTAAGGCGCAACCCCTAATCAGCATACAATTGCTAATCTAGATGGATCCAAGCTTAGGGGCACACTACCTGGAAATGATGGACCAATTCATAGAGGAATTCTAGGTGACTCCACACAACAAGATGCTGACAGGAATGTAGGGGAACGTGACGAAGAGTATGTGTCGGAATTCCCTCGAGGACTCAGGGGCAACCCTTGACGGACAATGCTGGATTGGCTGAGATTATCAGATGAACTATGTGCGGAGGATTGACAAACAAAGATCTAAAAGGAGTAAACAGGAGTCCGTTTACTCGTGAAATAAGAATGGCCCGGAACCCCCCAAAGTTCAAGCTACCTATGGTAGAGGTATACAATGGCAAGGTAGACCCAACTGATCACTTGATGAGATACACAAGAAACATGGAAGTGCAGGGGGCATCGGAGGAAGTTATGGCCTGATGTTTCCCTCTTTACTTGACAGACATAGCTGCTATGTCGTTCAGACAGCTGGAAGAAGGATTTATCAGGACATGGATAGAATTGGTGGACAAGTTTCTGAAATAGTTTCGGGTTCATATTAAAAGGCCAAAGAACGTAATGACGCTAACCTCGGTAAAGCAAAGGATAGATGAATCGCTCAGAGCTTTCTTAACTTGGTTCAATACAGTGGTTGCTTCGGTGGGTCGGCCAGATCCATCGATGGTTTTAATGGTAGCAGTATCAGGAGTCAGAGAGAATTCATATTTCAAAGTGTCTTTAATACGGGACCCACAAATGGATCTAGGGAAATTCTTTCACGAAGCTGGGAGATTCCTTCGGCGGGAAGATGCATGTTCAGATATGAAATTAAAGGAGGTGAATGCGGATAAGGACAGAAGGCCATCCAGTAGAAGCTTGAACAAAGATACAGAAAAAGGAAGCTGGACAACGAATCTGGAAAAGCTAAGAAGCGGTGGAGAGAGCCAAAATTCTCCACCTACATAGGATTAAATGGGACGTTAGAGCGGATGTTCAAGGAAACCCGGAATCGCCTTCCCTACCGAAAGCCGGCAAAGAGAGAACCATCGGAACGTGAAGGGGCATCGGAAAGGCACTGTCTATTCCATGATTTGGACGGACATGATACCAACAGCTACAGGCATTTAAAGGATATAATCTAGGAGCATGCAAGGAATGGCCAGTTACGACAATACATCGAAGCTTGGAATGCGGTGGTGGAACATGAGCACCCACCGTCTACCTCAAACAATGATGGTGCGAGGCCTAGGAGTGATGGTCGATTGGTTATCAATTGACTGGGATGATATGAAGTAAGTAGCAAACTTTAGGGAAACGGCCAAGTCATTTACTCATGTACAGGGACGGAGATGACTCCTAGGCATGCTCTGAATGATGATAAACCACGACGCTATGATTTATGAATCCGTTTCTTCTTTTGGTTCGAAAATTTGCCTTTTCATGTTTGGTTTTGGAGTTTGGTTTGAACTCCTGGTTTTGTTTGTCTTCTGGTTTGGACTTATGTTTGGATGATTGTTTTCATGTTTGGATGTAGGTTTTGATTTCGGATGTGGATTTTTGGTTTTACAATTTGATTTGGATTTTGGATTGGATTTTTATCTAGTTTTTGAGTAAATGGTCGCCGGTATGGATTATGCCTGGCAAGGTGTGATAACCCAGATTTTGGACATCTGATAAGTGGATAATTAAGTGGTTTATTCAGTTGAACAGATATAATTCTGATATCTGGAAATATAAATAAATTTGAATGATAAATATTGAAATATAAATATCTAGAAATAATAAATTTTACAGTAAATTAATATATATAATCGATATATTCAAAATTCCACAATGTTGGAAATCTTAAATGTATACATATATAAATTCATTATGAAATAGTAAACATATTAATATAATTCAAACAATTTAAATTGTGATAATAGCCTTTATTTATTGTTTAAAAATTGGCAAAATTTGATATTTTCAAACAATAATAATAATGTGTTGTTTATATATGTGTATATATATATATATATAAATAGAATTATCATTTACAAATTGAATTTGTATTTGTTTATATATATATATATATTTGAATTGATCTTAAATTTGATTTTTAAATTTGATTTTGAATTTGGATTTAAATTTGAAATTTAAAAGATATATATCTTAACTACATTTTGGATTTTTAAAATATATTATATATGATTTATTTAGGATATAATTAGTTTTTATTTTATTTTCTTTAAAGAATTTTATTTATATATTTAGAAAAATATTTATTAATTAGTAAATAAATTCAAAAGATTTTTATTAACATTTTAAAATACATAAAAGACAAGTGTTAAGATTTTAACACACAAATTAACAAATGTAAGTCATTAAGCATAGAAATAGACAAGTATAACAATTATAATATACATTTGAACAAGTGTCATTTATTTTAATTGTTTCTAATAAAAAGAAAATGAGATTATATAATATCTTTACTATCCTCTCTATCATTTTCTTCCACCTTTACATTTCAAACTAAGACCTAGAAAGAAACTAAAAACCAGAAAATATTCTTTAAGTTCCGGTTGAAAATCAAACTGCAAAAACTAAATCAAAGCAAGCATATCAACTCAGTAAAAACAAATCTAAAGACCCGAAACCTGAAGCAAATCAAATGATCAAAGCAGATTCAACTCAAACCATAAAATCAGATCAATTCAAGATTTACATCAAGTAAATCAAACAAGCTTCCGTTTTGGACAAAGACAGTTTAGATCAAAGTTCTTTCCTCTGTTTTCTTCAAGCTATATAAAGGTGAGTAAACAAGCTTTTAATCTGTTTTAAGTCTTGTTTCATGCAGTGATCTTGAAGTAAATTAGTGATTTCATGATTGTTTAATATGATCATTTGTGTGTGTATATATGAATATATTGGAATGCTCATCTGTTGTTGCTCTGTTCTTATGTTTCAGGCTTAGAACTTTGTTAAAAATTTATGTCTCTTCCCTAAAATCTTTTAAAACTTAGGAATATAAACAAATCTTGTTCGTAATAACAAGATGTCTGATATAAAAAATCTACAGATAAGAATTGAAGTTAGTTTTAATAATAAGAAGAAGTACAGTAGAATTCGGGTACATGTCAAAATCTCAACCATAATAAATATTGGTTTCAGGTATATAAGCAATTTCATTTTCGAAAACTAGGATTTTAAAGATTTAAATCATGATTTTTAAGTTTGTAAATTTTGTGATATTGCCTGGGATCGAAATTTGGGTTTTCGAGCAATTTATGTTGATCGGGATATTTTGGGAACTCGTGTTCATGGCAGAAGCTAGTCTGAAGGAAGGCGACATCGGAAAAAATGGTTGCAAGATTTTACGACCATCGAGGTGTCGGTAAGGGATCAATCTAGGGTTTAAGTTGAGTTTTGGGTCGTGGGTAGTTTCGAAGAAATTATGGCGTCGACATCGTGTCGAGTTGAGTCGGAGTTGTGGGGAAATGAGGGTGGAGGTCAGGCGAAGGTTTTGGCAAGAGGACTGGAAATCCATTGGTTGGAGATGGCGATGCAGGGTGAACTTTGGCAATGGGTCCTAGAGCCTATTTGGTTCGTTCGTTCGATTTTGTACTTTCGTGATGTTTTGACAAATCTTTGTGGTGGGTCGACTCAAGGAGAGGTGGTCGATGTGTCAATGGTCGGAGCGAGATTCGAAGCTCGCCAGGTGAAGTGTGCACGTGCATGCGTGCTACTTGTATCAGAAGGATGCCGGGGTTTTAGACATCGGAGAAGAAGGATCATACTTCGGGTAGGATGGTGCTTTGCGCGATGTTGTTCTCGAATTGTTGATTTATAAGAGAATCACGGGTTTGGCACGAGTAAAGGTAGATCCGGCTCGGGTTTTTTGGTTATGGTTTTGAAGCTATGACAAAGATAGGGTAAATCAATTTTTTTTTTGAAATCAAAGAAATCTTGTTAAACCAGTTTTAAATAGGCATATATAAAAAAAAAGTTACAAGGTTTAAATGTTAAATTCAAATATTTTAAAACGTTTGTTCAAAATAATTATATTAGGTTAATTGGTTAAATAAATCTCTAAAGCTTGTAATATAATTAGTGATGTAATTAAGTAATTAATTAAGATAATAGTTTATCTTAAATTAATGAAAGTTGATTAATATGTAATTAATCAAAGTGATTGATTAATTGTAACAAATTAATATAAGTAATTAAAGATTAATAATTTAAGAAATTATTACTTAATAAAAGTGATTAAATGATTAATTACTTAAAAGGATAAAAAAATTATGTGGATTATTAATTAAAGATTAATTAATTAATTGATGAAAGTAATTGAAGTTAATCAATCGAGGGTGACTTATTAAGGAAGATAATTAAAAGATGATTAATTATTTAGAGTAAATCACTTAATGAAATTAATTAATGACAATTACTTAATGAAGGAATTATAGAATAATTACTTAATGTCATTAATGAAGGTGGGTAATTAATGGACAGTTACTAAATGTGATTTATTAAAGGATAATTACTTGATGTAAGTAATTAAAGGGAAATTACTTAATGAAGTAATTAAGGATAAATTACTTAAAGTAAGTAATTAAAGGATTGATTAATTAAGGAAATTAATTAAGGGTTGGTTAATTAATGAGTGTGATTAATTAAAGGATAATTAACCAATGCAAGTGATTATAAGATAATTAATTTGAGTAATTAATTAATGATACTTACTGTAAATGGTTAAGGATAATTAATTTATGAAATTAATTAAACGCTAATTACTTAATGTAATTAAAGTATAATTAATCAAGGATGATTAATTAAGATGGATAATTATTGGTGATTAATTAATTAGTTTGTAATTAAGTAATAAGCAGGATTTAAAAGTAATTAAAGTAATTAATTTAATTCGTTTGTGGTTAATTAAATTGATTAGAGACGGTGTGGTTAATTAATCTTGCTTATGAATGATTGAATGATATTGTATGCCTTAGATTGGTTGATATCTCTGGTATGTGATGTGTGATGTTATGTGATATAATATGTTGGGTTAAAACAGTGACATCCTGTATTTAAAGTTTGAATTGTATTTCATTTGAATAACTTGGGTTAAGATGGCATGGGATTCAAAGAGACCGGGATCGGGTATCAGTAAATACCTAAAACCACTTCGATTCTTTATAAATTTGAGTTTAGAAGAAAACAGGCAGGAATGAAATAAGTTAAGTATCATGGATATTTAAACAGGATAATGATTCTTGGATATTGTTTCGATATAAATGATTGTCTTAAATCAGAATAGAACTCGTAGAAAAGTATGAGTTACCCGAGTAATTCACTGGAGTTATATAGCTTGGTATTTCACATTATATGGGTTTACTCACGCTGGTTTCTAGCCTGACCCGGGTGTTACTTTGATGTAATGCTTGGGTCAGACCGAGTATTACAGATTTTCAGGTAATGATGTTCTGGAGTTCAGGACGCGAGCTGGATGGCAGGAACATATGGAGTATAACCCGCTGAGTATTATTGATTTGTATCTAGAACATGTTACTTTAATTATTCAGTGTTTGTGAAAATGTTGTAACTCTGATCTATTGATGTAAATTAACTGATACAGTTTTCCTTTGTAAAATGCTATTTTATTTGATATTATATTTTGATCCGCTGCGAATGTGAGAATCTATGTTTTGGTGTTTCTGTTTCTTCTTCTTCTTTTCTCTTTTCTTTTTTTCTTAATTATTTGGAAATTTCGGGTCATCACATTTGGTATCAGAGCCAGGTTAAGCGAGAACCTTGGCTCTGGTGGGTTTACTCATTATGGATAGGGTCAGTGGTACCCTAGAATGAGTTGAGTGTATGTGTGTGTGTGTATGAGAGCGTAGTTATTATTTTCTTATGTAAAGGTTTTAAAAATGGTTTTAATGAATGGTTTATAAAAGCTTATATTTTATATATAAAGCAATAATTGGTTGTTGGATATTGAAATTGAATAAGAATTAAGTGATATATATATATATATATATAAATGGGAATTGAATAGATTGAACTATACAAATAAGATGAATTAAAATTGGTTTCAAACCAAAATATAAATGGTTATTGATGGGATTATTGTTTTCCAATAAACAATGATAAAGCAAAATGAAAAGTTTTAGGGGAGTAACAATTTAGATAAAATTGACTTATTAATGGAAAAAGATTTAAATTGTGAAGTTTTAAGTCCAGAAAAGAATTTGGAATTGTTTCAAAGTGTTAAAGGAAATAATAAATAATATTATTCAGACTATTTTGAATACAGTCTTATTTTAAAATAAGAAGTTGTTCGAAAACTTTAAAAGAATTTGTTTTTGAAGTAAAACCAAGGGTGGTTTAAATTTTAAAATTGGCTTGGTGGATCATGAAGTAACAATGTATATATGTGTGGATATACAATAAACTCTAAAGTGTTGAGTTCTGATTTTCCCTGAAGTGTGATGTAAAAACCCAAAGTAAAATAAGTTTTTGAACTTTTAAGTGATAGAAATTTGAAATTTGAAATGGAGAATTCAAATTTTGAGTGAGATTAATGGGATTAAATTGAATTTAACGTAGAAAAGTTAAATAAGTTTGAATGAACAACCTGATTTGGAAACTTGAAGATGAAATTGAGTTTTAACTTGGAAAGTTAAATGGTCGATTTGAATGGGAAGTTTGTGTGATCTCAAAATGGGTTTGAGATCCGGAAATTCAAAATGGATGGATGTTTTAAATAATTTGGATGATATCATCCTATTATAATTAATAATCTTTGAACTGTGAATTGGATTTGTCTAAATAAATGAAGAAATGGATTGTGGCAATATATCCATTATCGAGATAAAAGGGAAATTAAACTTTAATTTGAAACTAAGGAAATGGAATCGGTTTCAAGGTTGAAAGATAAAACTGTTTTGAACTCTTATTTGAACTTTGAAATAAGTTAAGTAAAGATAATTTAAAATGGAATTTTGAAATTTGGACTCGGAATTAAATTGTTTAAAGATCTAGATTATTGATTTAAAAAAATAAAGGTTAATTTGATTTAAGAGGTTAAATCAACATTTACAATTTAACTCGAATTTATATAATTTGAGATTTAAATTTCACTAGTTCAAATTGAATTTGGTTTGAATTAATTAGAACTGTGATTGAAGATGGATAAGTTTAAAATTCAAATGGAAAATTTGAATTGGATTAATTTGAAATGAAATTGAAATTGAATGAGTTCAAATTCAAATGGGAAGTTGATTTGAATTTGGGATGGGTACGGAAGTTAATTTAATTTGAATTGATATTGAAAGTTAATTGGAAATTGGCAATTGATTTGAATTGGAGATTGGAAATTGAACAATTAGGCTCTGGACTATTTTTAAAATAAATTGTTTTAATGTAAACTTTCTTAAATCTATTTTTCCAAAGCTACTTACCATATACAATCTTTCTTTTAAAAGCCAAACTATTTTATACTTATTTTATAATTACTTTTGTAACTATTTAATTATTTTACAACTGTTTTATAAACTAATTACTATTTTTCAACTACCTTATAACTAATTACTTTTTTACAACTATTTTGCAATTATATTACTATTTTATAACTATTTATCTATTTTATAACTACTTAACTATTTTACAGCTATTTTACAAACTAGTAATTATTTTTTAACTATTTATCTATTTTAAACTTTTCAAGCTATTTTCTAAATTTAAGTCGGACAGAGTTCAAGCTGTTTATGATTTATTACCAGTTGGGATAAGAATTGAAGTGATAATCCAAATGAGGATTGAAGCAACCGTGAATAAGTGAATAGAATCATAAATGAATGTGAATAGAAAGGGAATTGATTCAGCCAATGGTCATAAATATGTAGGATGTACATATATTTTTCTATTCGTATAATGATTTGATCCAGATTGGAGCACAGAATTTCGAGATAGTATATCGATCCGAGTCGGGATTTTCCATTCGATTTCTGACGGCGAACCTGGATATGGATTTTTGATTAATTTTGGAAATTCTCTATCATAGTTATGGCTATGCAAGGACAATGACGGTTTCTGAACAAGAAACCAGATTTGAGTCCGCACTGGGAAGTTGGGTGGACGATACTAGTTTGGAAGAGAAATTGTGTGATCGAGTGAGCGATCAGATTGATATTGCGTACGGATGATATGTGTACATCGTACGGGTTTGAATGAAATTGATATTGAAAATTTATAGATTAGAAATGTAAAATGATTTTTGAAGTAGAAAGTATATTTTGTGAGATATATGATAAAATAAAGTGGAAATTGAATATTTCTATCGTAGAATTTACTTTATGGAAGTAAGTAATATGGTAGGTGACTTAATAAAGTGATCAAGTTTGAATATTGATTTGGAATAAATAAAGTTATATATCTTTGTTATATAAGATAAATCTCCCCTTGTTGAATCAATTGCTGGAAGAAAAGGGTTTTTAAAAGTATTTGAAGTATAAAAAGGGAATTTATACAAGTATGAAGTGATCCAAATGTTTTCAAAGTAATATATATATATATATATATATATATATATATATATAAATACACACGAAGGATCTTATGAGAATGATTCCGGAAAAAGGTTTCTGGAACCTTTGGATTTGGAAAGGCTTTTGATTTTTGGAAAAAATCAATTTTGGAAATTTGGAAAGCGTAGTTTGAGAATTATCTATTTTGGAATAATCAATTTTGAGAAAGGAGATTTATATGAGATTCATACTAGGTGTATGATTTGGAAGATACTATATGTGTATAGTATAAAATGTTTTGAAAATAGCTCTGGAGAAAAAGGCGCTCCCTTGAATTGAACTTCTTAGGTGTATCATAGGTTGGTACTGCTTTGAGCCCTAAGGGGGGGTCCCAAAGTGGATCCTGTGAGGAAGTCCGGACAAACTGAAGTTCCTGAAGATTATTGGGTAGCAAAAGTCGAGGACGTTGATGCCTATAGAGGCATTTGGGTTATGTTGCGACGACAGAGTAACTCGATGTCGCTGCGATCTACTGTGGACCATAGCGGAAATCGTATGGAGGTGGGTGTCAACGTTCTACGCTTGATCTTGCCGGAAAGGCAACGTAACATCAGTAGATTGCGATCTATGGTCGAGTGGAGTGGAGAAGTTTCATTTATTTGACAGCGGAATTTGAGGGCGCTGATGCCTACCATTATATGGGCTTTTGCTGTGATTGCAACGTAACCCCAGATATAGTTGCGATCTATAGCGGGTTCCATGGTGTAATCGAGGGGCGTGGAGTGCCTACAGTTATCTATGGATTTTATCGAGATGGCAACGTAACCATTGGGTTAACTACAACCGCGGATGGGGGTGATGATTTCCAAAGCATTCACAACAAAGATGTTTCCTCGATTTCAAAAATGTTTTCTATATTTTCAGTAAAATTATTTTCTAAGTATTTCACTGGGTGTTGAAAACGGGTTTATCGAGTATTTATAGATTTTCAGTCTTACGCCTGATCAACGTATGATCGAATTTCTGTAAGAACAAGGATGGACTGGTTGAGACATCGAGTTATAAAAGTATCTTTATAAAAACTATTTTATAATAATATAAAGTGTTTTAAAATTTATCAAAGAGTAAATTTTCTGATAATAATCATTTTAATAAATTCTAGTTTCGTTCCTTTTCGAGGACGAAAAGATTCTAAAGTGGGTGAAATGTGATAACCCAGATTTTGGACATCTGATAAGTGGATAATTGACTGGTTTATTCAGTTGAACAGATAAAATTCTGATATCTGCAAATATAAATAAATTTGAATAATAAATATTTAAATATAAGTATCTAGAAGTAATAAATTTTACAGAATTAATATATATATAATAAATATATTCAAAATTCCATAATGTTGGAAATCTTAAATGTATACATATATAAATTCATTGTGAAATAGTAAACATATTAATATAATTCAAACAATTTAAATTGTGATATTCTCCTTTATTTATTATTTAAAAATTAGCAAAATTTGATATTTTCAAACAATAATAACGTGTTGTTTATATATATAGATATAAATAGATTTTAAACAGAATTATCATTTACAAATTGAATTTGTGTTTATATATATATATATACATATATATTTGAGTCGATCTTAAATTTGATTTTTAAATTTGAATTTGAATTTGAATTTGAAATTGAAATTTCAAGGATATGTATCTTAATAATATTTTGGATTTTCAAAATATATTATATATGATTTATTTAGGATATAATTAGTTTTTATTTTATTTTCTTTAAATAATTTTATTTATATACTTAGAAAAGTATTTATTAATTAGTAAATAAATTCAAAAGCTTTATATTAATATTTAAGAATAAATAAAAATACATAAAAGACAAGTGTTAAGATCTTAACACACAAATTAACAAATGTAAATCATTAAGCATAGAAATAAACAAGTGTAACAATCATAATATACATTTGAACATGTTTCATTTATTTTAATTATTTCTATTAAAAAGAACATGAGATTATTTAATATCTTTATTATCCTCTCTACCATTTTCTTTCACCTTCACATTTCAAAACTAAAACATGGAAAGAAACTAAACACCAGAAAATATTCTTTAAGTTCCAGTTGAAAATCAAATTGCAAAAACTAAATCAAAGCAAGCAGATCAACTCAGTAAAAAAAAATCTTAAGACCCGAACCTGAAGCAAATCAAATGATCAAAGCAAATTCAACTCAAACCATAAAATCAGATCAATTCAACATTTAACATCAAGTAAATCAAAGAAGCTTCAGTTTTGGACAAAGCTAGTTCAGATCAAAGTTCTTTCCTCTGTTTTCTGTTCAAGCAAATTAAAGGTGAGTAAACAAGCTTTTATTCCGTTTTAAGTCTTGTTTCATGTAGTTATCTTGAAGTAAATTAGTAATTTCGTGATTGTTTAATATGATCATTTGTGTGTGTGTGTGTGTGTGTATATATATATATATATATATGAATATATTGGAATGCTTGTTTGCTGTTGCTCTGTTCTTATGCTTCAGGTTATAGAACTTTGTTAAAAATTTATATCTCTTCCCTCAACTCTTTTTAGACTTAGGAATATAAATAAATGTTGTTCGTAATAACAAGATGTCTGATCTAAAATATCTACAGATAAGAATTGGAGTTAGTTTTAACAATAAGAAGAGGTAAAGTAGAATTCTAGTACATGTTAAAATCTCAACCGTAATAAATATTAGTTTCAGGTATATAAGCAATTTCGTTTTCGAGAACTAGGATTTTTAAGATTTAAATCATGAATTTTAAGTTTGTAAATTGTGTGATATTGCTTGGGATCAGAATTTGGGTTTTCGAGCGATTTCTGTTGGTTGGGATATTTTGGGAACTCGTGTTCATGGAAGAAGCTAGTCTGGAGGAAGGCGACGTTGGCAAAAATGGTCGCAAGATTTTACGACCATCGAGGTGTCGGCAAGGGATCAATCTAGGGTTTAAGTTGAGTTTTGGGTCGTGGGTAGTTTCGAAGCAATTACGGCGTCGACTTCGTGTCGAATTGAGTCGGAGTTGTGGGGAAATAAGGATGGAGGTCAGGCAAAGGTTCTGGCAAGAGGACCGAGACTCCGGTGGTCGGAGGTGGCGATGCGGGGTGAACTTTGGCAATGGGTCCTGAAGCCTATTTGGTTCGTTCATTTGATTTTGTACTTTCTTGATGGTTTGACAAATCTGTGTGGCGGGTCTACTCAGGGAGAGGTAGTCGATGTGTCGATGGTCGGAGCGAGGTTCGAAGACGACCAGGTGAACTGTGCACGTGCACGCATACTTGTATCTGAAGGATGCTGGGGTTTTGGGCATCAGAGAAGAAGGATCATACTTTGGGTAAGATGGTGCTTTGCGCGATGTAGTTCTCGAATTGTTGATTTAGAAGAGAAGCACGGGTTTGGCACGAGTAAAGATAGATCTGGCTCGGGTTTCTTTGTTATGGTTTTGAAGCTATAACAAAGATAGGGTAAATCAAGTTTTTTTTAAATCAAAGAAATCTTGTTAAACAGTTTTAAATAGGTATATATAAAAAAAGGCTTCAAGGTTTAAATGTTAAAGTCAAATGTTTTAAAATGTTTTTTTAAAATAATTATATTAGGTTGATTGTTTAAATAAATCTCTAGAGCTTTTAATATAATTTAATGATGTAATTAAGTAATTAATTAAGATAATAGTTTATCTCAAATTAATGAAAGTTGATTAATATGTAATTAATCAAAGTGATTGATTAATTATAAGAAATTAGTATAAGTAATTAAAGATTAATAATTTAAGAAATTATTACTTAATAAAAGAGATTAAATGATTAATTACTTAAAAGGATTAAATTTTTATGTGGATTATTAATTAAAGATTAATTAATTAATTAAGGAAAGTAATTAGATTTAATTAATCAAGGATGATTTATTAAGGAAGACAATTAAAAGATGATTAATTATCTAGAGTAAATCACTTAATGAAATTAATTAATGACAATTAATTAATGACAATCACTTAATGAAGTAATTATAGAATAACTACTTAATGTCACTAATTAAGGTGGGTAATTAATAGACAATTACTAAATGTGATTTATTAAAGGATAATTACTTGATGTAAGTAATTAAAGGGAAATTACTTAATGAAGTAATTAAGGATAAATTACTTAAAGTAAGTAATTAAAGGATTTACTAATTAAGGAAATTAATTAAGGAAATGTTAATTAATGAGTGAGATTAATTAAAGGATAATTAATCAATGTAAGTGATTATAAGATAATTAATTTGAGTAATTAACTAAGGATACTTACTATAAATGGTTAAGGATAGTTAATTTATGAAATTAATTAAAGGGTAATTACTTAATGTAATTAAAGTACAATTAATCAAGGATGATTAGTTAAGATGGATAATTATTGGTTGATTAATTAATTGGTTTGTAATTAATTAATAAGCAGGATTTAAAAGTAACTAAAGTAATTAGTTTAATTCATTTGTGGTTAATTAAATTAATTAGAGATGGTGTTGTTGATTAATCTTGCTTATGAATGATTAAATGATATTGTATGCCTTAGATTAGTTGATATCTCTGGTATGTGATGTGTGATGCTATGCGATACAATATGTTGGGTTAAAACAGTGACATCCTGTATTTAAAGTTTGAATTGTATTTCATTTGAATAACTTGGGTTAAGATGACATGGGATTCAAAGAGACCGGGGTCGGGTATCAGTAAATACCCAAAACCACATCGATTCTTTATGATTTCGAGTTTAGAAGCAAACAGGCTGGAATGAAATAAGTTAAGTATCATGGATATTTAAACAGGATAATGATTCTTGGATATTGTTTTGAGATAAATGATTGTCTTAAATCAGAATAGAACTCGTAGAAAAGTACGAGTTACCCTAGTAATTCACTGGAGTTATATAGCTTGGTATTTCACATTATATGGGTTTACTCACGCTGGTTTCTAGCCTGACCCGGGTGTTACTTTGATTTAATGCTCGGGTCAGACCGAGTATTACAGATTTTCAGGTAAGGACGTTCTAGAGCTCAAGAGGTGAGCTGGATGGTAGGAACGTATGGAGTGTAACCCGCTGAATATTATTGATTTGTGTCTGGAACATGTTGCTTTAACTGTTCAGTGTTTGTGAAAACATTGTAACTCCGATGTATTGATGTAAATTAACTGATATAGTTTTCCTTTGTAAACTGCTATTTTATTTGATATTATATTTTAATCCACTGTGAATGTGAGAATCTATGTTTTGGTGTTTCTGTTTCTTCTTCTTCTTCTTCTATTTCTTTTCTTTTTTTCCTAACTATTTGGAATTTTCGAGATCGGAAATTCCGAGTCGTCACAAAAGGGGCAAGTCTCTTCGTCCGAGCGCGACAAATTGGCTTATTCAGGTCATCGAGTATGGACTATGCTCGACAAGGGTCCGAAGCGACCAGGATTTGATTTAGGACTTAAGCCATAACATTATTCAGCGTTCAGGGACACCGGACCACGGTCGTCAGGTGTGGATTGCGCTTGGCAAGAACCCAGAGAGGTTACAGATATGAATATCGGCTATGAACGGCAAAGGACTTTGATATCGACTCGGAGAGGTCCTGGATTCGTTCATTGGTTATTGGATAAGGATGGATTAGGACTTGGTCATCGGGTTCGAATGGATATGGAATGGGCTAAGGCTGTGGTTACTGGATTCGGAATTGGACATCGACTCGAAGCAGCCAAGAATGAGGCACTTGGATGGTATGGCTATAGAAGGGATATGGACTTCGGATATCGGATTCGGAACTATTCAAAACAACCTTATTATCATAAGGCATGTTTTGGAGGGCAAATGTTATCCCACCCTTCGGTCAAGGCTGGAATATCAACAAATTGGCAAGAAAGAATGGATATCAGGGTTGGATATCGATTGGAAACAAGGCTGTGTTCGATGTCGTTAAAATTTGGCCAAGCTTCGATCAAGACGGAAATGGTTGGGAGTGACGATCAAGGCTAGGAGAGGCTACATTTCAAATTTCAAGTCAAATGGAGTTCGTTTGCTCAAGAAATTGATGGATGTGTGCGCAAGGAGTATCATTCGAATCGATGATTTCGTATCGATTCGACATAGGTACAAACTTGTTATTCGTATCGATCAACATAGATACGAACAGTACGTTCTTATCGATCAGGTAGGAAGGCTAATTGATTTCTACTCTATGGCAGTGGATCGGGGTTGGATGGATGGATGCTTGATGGCTTGTTCGACTCAATCATTTCGTATTGGTCAAGATGGAATGTAAGAGCTTACTTCGAATCGATGAACTTCGCATCGATGCAGTGCGTACTGATTGGATGGATGCATGGGTTTACTTCATATCGATCATTACTGGATCAATGCAAAAGGGAAGCAATTGGTTCAGGACTCTGATTGGACATTTCGTATCGATCACTTGTGGATCAATGCTAAGAGGGTCGGGTTTGTGGATGCGAAGACACGAACAGGTGGAAGGAGATCCAAACGGTGAATTAGATATGAACGTGCCGATGCGAAGCTATGGACACGAAGCATGGATGCGAACAAATGCACGATTCGAGGGATCAAACATTCAACACGGCGCGGGAAGTGGATCGAGACTTAAAGATAGGGCCACGTCATCGACAAGCACGTGCATGGTATCGATACGATTAAGTATCGATACGATTAAGTATCGATACGAAATTAATCGATATGAACGAAATACCACATGAACACGACATTTTGTATCGATCATATCTTGAGATTTACAAGTCCAAATACTACGAAATTTTCACGGGAGCTTACGTACAAGCTAAAGAAGGTTAATGCCAAATTTCGACTCCATTGGAAAAAATCTTGATCGATACGAATTATGTTCGTATCGATCACGGATCGAGCCAAAACTTCATGAGATCGATCGCATGGGCCCACTCACGTGCCAGAAGAAATCTCCCGAGATCTGAGTGAGATATTAGCCTCCAACACCTATAAATAGAGCCCAGGGCCTACAGAAAAAGCATCTTTTTGTGATCCGACGTCCAAATTCTGCCGGAAACATTTTTATGCTATTAAGCTACTGTTGTATTCGAATTTCTTTATTGTAATCTGCTGTAATCAACTGTAATCAGCGAAGAAAGTGGAAAAAGACTAACTTTTGGAGTGGACGTAGGCTGAAGATAGTCGGACCACTACAAATCTTGCGTATTTGTCTATTTCTTTCCGTTTGAAGCTTATTATTCATCATTTATCATCATTTATCATTCTCTACATTACCTAGATGTATTACTTGTGATCATATACTATTGATCTGTGTTCATACACTGGTGCTTTCGTGATATTTGAGGTTTGTGACCAATTTCGGCACAAACATTCATTTGGAGGGGGATTTTTAAACTAGTTGGTTGGTTTATTGAGAAAACTTCATCTTCATGATTACTTACCGTATAATTTTTGTCAAAAAATACGTGCAGTAGTGCTTCTTCTAAGTGTTTGATTTTTTTATTAAATATTCTATAAGCTTTACTTCTTTTCGAATATCCTACAAAAATACCTTCATCAACTTTCGGGTGAAATTTTCCTTAATTATCTTTTATATTTAATATAAAATGTTTTGAACAAAAAATTCTAAAATATGACACGTTTTGGTTTCTACCATTAAATAATTCATATGGTGTATGTTTAGTTAATGGTCTTATAGAAACAAGATTTAGAACATAACAAGTCGTGGTCACAGTTTCAGCCCAAAAATTCTTTGGTAATTGGCCACTACTTAATATTGTTCTTGCACATTCTTGTTGTGTTCTATTTTTCGGTTCTATAGCACTATTTTGTCGAGGTGTTCAAGGAAAAAAAATATGTTACAATTATCTTTTTCAAAAAAAATTGTATTTCCTTTGTCACAAAGTTGACTAGCTTAGTAAATTATGGTCCAAACTTTCCACTCGTAGGACATTTGTGGTTAAAGGAAAATTAGATATAACCTCATCACAGACGTCTCCGATGATAATGACATACCCTATTTATCTCTAAATGTGATGGTGCCTCCCTTATTGTATCTGATATTTTTAACCATTTATAAATTTTCCACCATTTAGTTAGAACATCGGCTGTTAAGAATCCATTTCCCCTTTTTCTTGTCGAGTAACTACAAAAATACGAATTCGATTGGCACCGATTTCCTACATTAAGGTCCAAAAAGTTAGATCTTAGGAAACCATACCTAAGTTGGTTTGTTTTCCCTTTAAAAATGAAATCATCATTATTATGAACATTATTCAAGAAATCCTTTATATACTTATTTTTAAAGTTGTTATCACTAGACTTTGGTATCCATATTTGAATTGTATTTATTTTGGACTTTAAAAAGGTTTTCAACATATTTTCCTTTTACAAATATAGTATTTAGAGAACTATTTTTTAGAAGATTTTGTTTTTAGGTCACCATTAAATCGTAATCCAGTTTTACTAGAAGATTATTTTGAAAACTTTACTGTTTTTGATAAATTTTCTCTTCTTTCATTAAAATTGGAAACGTTTAAAGCGAGTTTTTCAAAATTACTTTAAGATATTCAATTTCATTGCTAAGAGGTTTTTTGGAAAAACATAATTCACAATTTTCTTTAGCCAACTTGACATTCTTATTTTATACAATCGAAGTTCGTCGTTCAATACAGTAATTTGAGAAGTCGGGTTTTGACAAACATCTTGAGACTTTTGTAGTTCTTCTAAAATAATATTTTCTTCTTTAGCATATCAATCTCTAATTCAGCTCTATTAAGTTTTCCAAAAATTTCTTTTTTATTTTCTTGAGTAATTTTAGTTTTTCCAGAATTTCTAAATTTATTTCAAATAAGTCATCATATGGAATATGGAAACTTACGTCACTATTTGTTTCCATGAAGCATAAGTTGGCTAGCTCAATATCACTCCCACCATATGACAAAGATGAAGATGAATCTGAATCTTCCTAGGCCACTTGAAAAGCCTACTTTTTCTTCTTAAATTGTTTAGCATTCTTATTTTTGAAATTTTGTTTTTCTTTTTGAAGATTTAGGCAGTCTCTTATGATGTGACCGGTTCTATTGCATTTATAGCATTTTAAGGAGGATGAGTTGTTGTTGCTTTTGCTAAATTGTTTGTTCTTACCATATTTAAAATTAATAAAAAAAATTGTAAGAAAAACAAAATCATATTCCTGAATATCGGAGTCATCTTCGTCTTAACACGCTATGGTTTTCCGTTCTTACGCTTGTTTCTTTTTTTCTTACAAATTAACTTTGTGGGACATAAGTCAACTATTCCAGTTTGAGTGTTGAGAGATCATTGGTCTGTTTAATAACCAATACTTTCTCTCCTACTCATCTGTTAAAGAGCTGAATATTTTTTATACTATATCAAAATACGAATATTTTTCGCCTAATGCTATTAGAGCATGAGTGATGTCTTGCAACCTTGAATACATACCAGCAATGGTTTCATTTGGTTTCATTCTAAAGTTTGAACATTGATTCTTTAGCATAGAAATTTTGCTTTGCTTAACCTAATTTGTCCCTTCATGAGTAATTTGCATAGTGCACCATATCTCATATGCAGTTTTGCTTACATTAACTCTATTAAATTCATTTTTATCTAATGAATAAAATAATATGTTCACGGCTTTAACATTTTTAGTAGCATCGGTTTTTTGAGGAACGGTCCAAGTACTATATTCAGTAGTAGGTGTAGTATCTTCTACTTGAATAATATTCCATATTTCATAACCACTCGCTTGCATATACATACATACATACAAACATACATACATACATATATACATATATACATACATACATACATACATACATATATATATATATATATATATATATATATGTACACACGTGTACTTTGGCACATGCGATGTACGTGCAAATGAAAAATAGGTATTAATAAATACCTTTTGTAAGATTTTTGGATCTTTCAATGTGACTTTGAAGTATACGTAATGGTTTATGCTTGTACATATACAAAGGCATAAATCAAGTATTTATTGATATAAGAAAGAGACTAAGTAAATTTTAGGAAATATAAACATGGCAAAGAAAGTATTGACTGCTGATATGGAGAAATGAAACAAACAAAAAAATTAGCACTTCTTCTAGTTTGGAAACTTGAAACCTTGCACCATCCTTCTTACCAAATTCACAATCATATCAAATCAATGAATTTAAAAGTGAATTTCAGAACGAATAGAGTAGAGGAAAATTTCCATAACAACAAAATCCATATAAAAGTTCAATGTGAGAACTCAACTTAATCATATATTAAGCGTTCAAAATATAAGTGATTTTTCTTCACATACTATATTTTTAACTAACAACATCTATTAATTAATTCAGTATGGTACTGATTTAAAACGATCACGTTGAGAAATGACTATGTTTTGTATCAATAATAACGTCTATAGGAATTATGGATGCATAATTTACATGGTTGAGTAATGAGGTAGAAAGTAAAAATACCAAGGGAATAAAACATAGAATATTTTTTTAAAAAATAAGAAATGATAGGTAATGCGATATTAATGAATCAAAAACCAACACTTGTTTAATATCCTGTACAGGAAATGCAATGAAATTGATAACTACAAGCATGAGAGAACAGTAACATATTCAAACTATTTTCAACAAAATACAACTCTACTGCCAAAAATATCACCCTACTCATAATTATCACCCAATTTGTTAGAGGCTGATATGAATTAGTAAAAGCATGAGGCAAGGAAGGCATAATAATAGCATAGCACTTGGATTATTTTAATGTTAGGCATCAGAATAGGACAAAGCTTTTTGAATTGTTATTGAACGAGCAGTCTATATATAATTCTGTACCTATTGAATAATGAATGCAATAAAAAGATAAAGCTTCTGCTATAAACTTTTCATGGTATCAGAGCATCGAACCTGGTGATTTATTTTTTTGGGGAAAGTAACTCTTTTCAATGGGAGGGAACAACCAGAACACGACATCCAAATTCGACAATCCCAATCACTCTTTGTATCTGCATCATTCAGATCAGCCTGGCTTGGTTCTTGTTCCACAAATTCTTACCGAAGAAAACTATAGCACATGGAGTCACTCCATGACTATGGCTTAACAGTCAAAAACAAGTATACTTTTGTTGATGGATCTATGGAGGGACCAAAAGAAGATGCAGGCAACGAGTTACAATAGTGGATTCGTTGTGATAACCTTGTCAAGACATTGATATTAAGCTCGCTTTCCAAAGAAATTGCTGCCAGTGTGTTCTATTGTGTTGGAGCAAGGCCAGTTTGGAATGAACCGCGAGAATGCTTTTTGTAGGTAAACAGTGTCTAGTTATTTCATATTGAAAATGAGATACATGACTGTATTCAGGGAACAATGTCTATCAGTACATATTTTACCAAACTCAAGGGATTACAGGATGAAAGGGTCATTCTTTTTCCCATTTCAACATGCACTTGCGCAACCAAAAAGGATGAATTATCTTATCGAGAAACACAAAAGACAATTAAGTTTCTCATGGGATTAACAGAATCTTTTGTAGCCATACGAGGACAAATATTAACAATGGATTCATTTCCAAATGCTAGTAAAGCTTATTCTCTTGTTCTTGCGCATGAACGACAATGAGATGTGTCAGCTGGAAGAAACACAAATCAGCCTAAAATAGCAGCATTTGCAGTTAGGAATCAATATAAGAGAGCAGGTGATAAATGTGAAAAATGTGGTAAAGAAGGACATTACACAGAGAACTGCAGAGCATATTTAAGATGTACATTTTGTAAGCTGAAAGGGCACACAATTGAATGTTGCCGAAAGCTCAAGAAGGAAGAGTCAGCCCAACCATCGACAAAGCAGAGTAATCAATTTAATGCTCCATAACAAACTGAAAAGAATGAGATATCTAGTTAACTACCTTTCACTCAAGAGCAATGTCAACAAATTCTGTAGTTGCTCAACAACAGTAAATCCTCCATGGCAAATCATGTTGGCAATTCAACAAATCATGATGAACTTTCAGGAAAAAGTCTTTGTTGTTCGACAAGAGGTAAGAAAGCCACATGGATTCTTGATAGTGTAGCAACTGATCATATTGTCTGCAGCCCTGAATTACTCACAACTGCAACACTGATTAGAAATAAAACAGTAGAACTACCAGATGGATCTGTTGCTAATGTTACACACATTGGCCAAGTTGTCTTTTCGTCTAGTTTGATTCTTAAAAATGTTTTATGTGTTCAAGATTTTCAATTAAACCTCATTTCCATAACAAAGCTTACTACCTACTCTCCTTGTACTGTCACGTTCCTCACTAACTCTTGTGTAAACATGACATACGTTCGGGGAAGATGATTGAGACGAGAACTGAACGGGAGGGGTTCTACTGTCTTGATGAAGCAAATACATCCTCATGCAACTCAATCGTCTCACCGTCCTCTAATCTTTGGCATCAGCATCTCGGGCTTCCTTCAAATAAAGTGTTTGTTTTATTTTCCTATTTAGATAATAATAAAGTCTGCAATAAAGATAATTGTTTTGTATGTCCTTTAGCAAAACAAACCAAATTACCATTTTCTTTGAGTAAAATTTCCAGTCAAACACATTTTGAAAAATTACATGTTGATATTTAGGGTGGTTACCGTGTTGAATCAATTTCTGGTGCTAGATATTTTCTTACCATAGTTGATGACTTTACGAGATGCACATGGGTTTACCTGATGCGTCATAAGTCTAAAACTCAAACACATTTAATTAATTTCATTAATATTGTCGAAACTTAATTCTCTTGCAAAGTAAAAGTTGTTCGCAGTGATAATGGTTGTGAGTTTGCACTCACAGAATATTACAATGCAAAAGGGATCGTTCACCATACTAGTTTTGTATACACTCCACAACAAAAACAGTGTTGTCGAAAGAAAACATAGACATTTGATAAACATGGCACGGACACTTCTTTTCCAAGCTCATCTTCCTAAATAATTTTGGGCGGATGCTATCCTAACATATACATATCTTATAAACTGCATGCCAACACCAATCTTGCAAGGAAAAAGGCCTTATGAGAAGCTCTTCAATTCGAAACCTAATTACTCGCATTTACGGGTGTTTAGATGTTTGTGTTTTGCTTCAACTCATGCCCAAAGCCATCCAAATTTGATAAGCGTGCAACACGATGTATTTTTCTTGGTTATTCTTACGGTAAAAAGGGATATCGTGTACATGATCTTGAGCTTTGCAAAGTTTTTGTGTCTCGTGATGTTATTTTCTTTGAAAACGAATTTCCTTTCAAAAATACTCCTCCTATCATAGAAAATTCTATCGCATTTCCTTATAATGATTCTGTTATCTATGATGATCCCACAATATCACAAAACAATGAGTCATTTGTCATTACAACACCACAAAATAATGAAATGGTTAACAACCCTGCACCAAACAGCCCTACACCTGTCATGGTGCGTCATATTCAACTAGACCAACAAACAACCTTCTTTTCTTCAAAATTATCATGTAGAATCATCCCTCCCGTCTCGTCCTGGATCATCATCTAACTTGAGCATGGTTACCACATCTGGTATGGCACATAGTCTCTCTAACGTACTTTCTTATGATAGATTATCCACCCCTCATAAAACATTTACCACTTCCTTAATCACTACAAAGGAACCGACTAGTTCTTCGCAGGCCACGAAAGATCCTTTATGGCGCATAGCTATGCAAAGTGAGATCCAAGCTCTTCAAGCAAATAACACATGGACACTAATGCCACTTCCACCTGGAAAGAAATCCATAGGCTGTAAATGGGTGTACAAGATAAAGCTCAAATCTGATGGAAGCATAGAGCGTTACAAAGCTCGTTTAGTCGCCAAAGGGTATAGTCAGATTGAAGGACTTGATTATAGAGAGACATTTGCCCCAGTTGCAAAGCTAGTCACTGTGCGTATTGTACTTAGCATTGGATTAATCCATGGATGGTATCTTCACCAACTTGACATCAACAATGCATTTTTATATGGCGATCTTAATGAAGATGTGTACATGTCACTACCTCCCGGATTCGGACGAAAGGGGGAGACTCGAGTATGCAAACTAAATAAGTCATTATATGGTTTGAAACAATCTTCGAGACAATGGTTTTTGAAATTTTCTTCGGCTCTTTAAAGTGCTAGTTTTCAACAATCAAAGACAGACTACTCATTATTCCTCCGATCTCAAAATGGCAGTTTCATAGCAATTCTTGTATATGTTGATGATGTGATCTTAGCAGGAAACAACGTGCAAGAAATTCAGGATTTGAAGAAGTTTTTATCTAAGCTATTCAAACTTAAGGATCTGGGACAACTTAAATACTTCTTAGGATTCGAAGTGGCAAGGTCTACAAAAGGCATTTTTATATCTCAAAGAAAATATGCGTTGGAGATACTAGAAGATACTGGATTTTAGGCGCTAACCTGCAAGGTTTCCTATGGATCAGAACCTGTCTCTTACACGATCCGATGGAGATCTTTTGACTGACCCTTCAATGTATAGACGCCTTGTGGGGGGATTGATATATTTAACTATTATCAGACCAGACTTGGTATATCAGGTTCATGTCTTAAGTCAGTTTATGGACAAACCCCGTGTACCACATCTTAAGGCAGCACATAAAGTTCTTAGGTACATAAAGCAAACACCAGGACAAGGTATTATACTGCCCTCTACAGACACATTTCAATTAAAGGCTTTTTGTGATGCAGAATGGGCACGTTCCAAAGACACCAGAAGATCCGTGATAGGTTACTGCATATTTCTAGGACAGTCACCCATTTCTTGGAAAACAAAGAAGCAAACTACTGTGGCTAAATCAACAACCGAGGCTAAGTACCGTTCTATGGCTGCTACTTGTTGTGAAATATCTTGGTTAAAGAACATTTTAAAAGACTTAGAAGTGAATCATCCTCAACCTGCTGTGTTGTTTTGTGATAACCAAGCCACTTTACACATAGCTTCAAATCCAGTCTTTCATGAACGAACGAAACACATCGAAATCGATTGTCATTTAGTCCGTGAGAAAATTCAAAAAGGTTTGATCAAAACAGCGCATGTGAGAACAAATGATCAAATTGCAGACCTGTTTACTAAACCGTTAAGTTTGCAATAGTTTGAAACTTTACTTGGCAAGTTGGGTGTCATTAATATACATTCCAACTTGAGGGGAAGTGTTAGAGGCTGATATGAATTAGTAAAAGCATGAGGCCAGGAAGGCATAATAATAGAATAGCACTTGGATTATTATAATGTTAGGCATCAGAATAGGACAAAGCTTTTTGAATTGTTATTGAACCAGCAGTCTATATATAATTCTGTACCTAGTAATGAATGTAATAAAAAGATAAAGCTTCTGCTATAAACTTTTCACAATTCCAGTTTTGCACCTTTCCTTTGCGCAATTTGAGGAATTCAACGAATGCGGACATGGTAGTGATAAACAATTAGTTTTTTGCCGATGGTTTTGCTTACAGATGAATGGTAATTGCATTATAACATAATTAATATAGATGGCGCTTGCTTCATGCGTAAAATGACTAGTTAATTCAAACATAAAATATAACTTTACATGAAATGAAATTTGTTTCTAAGTTATTTAAGTATTTACAGATGTTAAAGTCAGTCAATTTGTTGGAGATGAATAAGTCGATAAAATAAACGAAAGAATATAGAATCTCATGTAAAAAATATATATTCCGTCAAATTCTTTTCAGATTAATACAACAACGAACAAAATGGGTAAGAAAAATACCAGTAAATAGCTGAACTCCACATTTTATTCTGCATGCTTATTCTTAGAAATGGTTTTCCATATTGGAAATTTGGTGCCAGGAGGTAAATCTTGTTAAAGGGCTCTGTTGGGATATTAAGATTTGAGGTCTGGTACATTAATAATCTTCGAAAGATGAGAAGTCAACCTAATATCGATAACATCTTTTTAGTTTTGAAAACTGTTAAAACTAGGAACAATATGCTTGTCAGACAGTAAAAAAATGAAGACTTGCTTCATAGAGTTACGTGGAATGTTCGTGATATGTTATATAACTGTGGGCTCCATCCATTCAATGTTTAACGATGAGCATTTTCTCGCGAATATCAAAGCTTTTGCGTATCAATTTAATTGAATAATGCCATAAACTCATCCTCATTTTAGAAAAAAACAGGCGTTATGGCATAATTTGCATTGAAAATCAAAAGGCATGAAATGTCATAATATACAATCAGTAAGTGGTGTTATATTATAAGTAGAACATTAATAGAATTATTATTCATGTAACCGTTTGTTTTAGTGATTCCTAAATCAAACATGTAATCTGAAATTACTTCATGTCATGGAGTCTTCATTTTATATTAATGTAATATAGAAGATGTATTGTTTGAAACCATCATAAATTATCTTTAACGGTTTGCCAAATTCAACAATAAAATGATGAAAATGTCAAGCATTATTTTTCATAGTATATACCATCGAAGATTAATATCAGTTGCCATCAATAATTTCTAAGACATCATGTAGGAGAATTCTAGTGCTGAAATTTTGGTATATGGTAAAACCAAAGTTAGGTAAACTCAATGAAGCTTATTTTATTAACAACAAGATAATATGATATATAATTGATATTGATCCTAAAAGACTTTCTTTTTTAGTAAATGTATAATTTGAAATTTATACCAACTACAAATAAAGCCACCTAGTTAGATGACATGTCAAATGTACATAACTTAATGGTAGAATACAAAAATGGATTGTTTTACTTCAAAGAAAGAGTCTTAAACTTATCACAGTAGATAATATTCAAGTTTGAAATGTTGATAGAAATAAAACAGTAAAACCATCGCTTTATTTTAGATAAATTTAATTTGCGCACCCATTTAATTCACTGTACCCAAATGTTGAAACTTACGCACATGATAGTGTAGAAAGTTGGCAAACCCTTGACAATCAAAATGTGTTGTATTTCCTAACAGTCATGCATTAACACTGCAACTTAGTGGATAGTCAACTGTGATTTTATACATTAGTAACATAATTTTGGATATAATCTTATGTCAACTGGATCACATGATGGGAAACAATAGAAAAAAAATAAGCTGCCAATGTAAGAAGAGTTTAAGATGGTATTAGTTACCATTATCTCCTAATCCAGTTAACTATTGTTTTAGATTCCGGTGATGTGGAAATGATCTAAATGATATAGTGGTTACAAATAAGATAATTTCACCTAAACTCTAGTCTGTCTAAACCTGACATTTGTTTAATATTGACTTCTAATAAATAATCATAAAGATATGTCATTCTCCAAAAAAAAAACCATATTCCTTGTTGAGTAAAGTTTGGACACACTAAATTAGTGAATGATTCAACTTCATTGAGTTATGACTTTAAAAAAAATTCTCAATGTTTTTTAAGCTTTATAGGGTGAATTTACAGACCAACGTATTTCAAAGCAAATTTCAAGTTTATTAAAACAATATTTTAACTATATGGGAACTTTAACCAATATAGTATTCGTGTGTTATGAAATTATAATTTGCTTTAAGGTCAGACCACAATTGCAAGAAAATAAAACACATGCATCGTTTGTTCCACAATCATAATGCATTAGTCACTGATATACGTGGAAAACATAATAAGCTTCCTATAGGCTAAAGGACACATCCGATGAGAAACATTAAAGTTAAATCATATACATGGGGGTGTATAGGGGTATAAGCTAAATAAAAATTAGTATGTGATATTTATAGTTAAAACCGCTGCCCACCTTGATATGAACTAACTTAATGATGCCACCATTTCAGGTTAGAAATAAAATGGGAATTCCAAGGCTTTAACAGTAGACAAATCAAGAGTGGTTATCCTCAAGAACGGGGATGATCTATATCAAGAACTTCTACAAACTATGATTGAAAATTCTTATCCTTGGGTATTAAAATATATGAATTAATGAGAGCATAGGCACTAAATATGATTATGCCTCATATTGAGACAAGAGACATGTTGGAGTCATGTTAATCTTTTTGTCTAAAGTATCCAATATATTTGTTTATTATTATGTAAGACAGAGAAAGTACTTTAAGTGTAGCACATTACCTAGTCCTAGATCAAGTATGATGTATAGATTTCCATCGTAGTGGATCTAACTCCATGGCGATCCTCTTATCAGTCCTACTATTTTATAATAGAACCTTTCGATAACAAACATATCACAGTAGCATAGTGTAAATATACATAATATATATTAGTTCTCAATTGAAAACTTAACCATGATAAGTACCTATACAAACTATAATATGATAATGAACGCATATGATTTAGCTAGAGGATGCGATTTCCATTAGAATTGCACACAAGCTTTCAACATTCGTAGTCCGCAACATCTTCTAGGAGAATGATGAAGTTGATTTTCAATATAGTACAAAATGATTTTGCTAGATCTACATGCAAAGCTGTAGCAATAACACCTATAGAGAATGACATGCTATTTCATTTGTGCATAATAATTAGAATCAAGGCATTAAACTTTTAATATTATGCTACTTTTAGTTATACTAAATTGGAAAAGGGGGAATTAATTTAAAGCACAAAAATTTGTATATTTTTAGCCACAAGGACACGACCTCAACATTTTTACCATAAGGACAAACATTCTCCCAAAATTATTCAAAAGGACAAAGGTTTCTTTCAAATCTGCTACCTAACTAAAAACTACTACCTAAAAGCTGCTACCGATACGTAAAAACTGATACCTAAAACTGCTATCAATAACTAAAAACTAACACCTAAATAAAGTTGTCCTTCAGGCAAAAATACTAAAAATCTGTCCTTGTAGCTAAAATGTCGAAAATTTTTGTCCTCGACAATAATTTCCTGATTGTGGAAAAGGCCTCTTCTGCGATAACAATTTATTTCCTATATATTTGCTTTGTTTTGGCCTTAATGGTCAGCTGCTTTGTATTTTCATGATTTCTCATTTAGAATTCTAAATAGTAAATGCTATTAAATTTACTCCATATAATATGTTTAAATGCCTTCTAATTTATTTGTAGAAGTTCCAAATTTATAGCTTTAAAAAGCTTAATAGACCATTTTTAAAATATAATTTCTATTTAAAATAGATTTGTATTAAATAAATATTCTTCCCATTACTTTTAGAAAAATAAGAATTTATCATAAATTTTATTAGAATCACTTTCAGATTTTTAAATGTATTTTTTTATTAATAATTCAACCCATTTTAAAATTAAATTGTATTTATTTGAAATCATAAATTAAATTTAAGTGTAAAAACTAATGGAAATAATTAAACTTGATGATTAATTAATCAAAAAAAATTATGCGAAAGTATAACCATAAAATGAATTTTAGTTATTTTTATAAATTGAAAAAATTGTAAATTAAAATAAATAAATTAAAACATCGTTGCCTCTAGCTAATTATAGCCCCAAAAGATTCGAGTGGTAAGGTCGCTACCAGCTACACGTTTTCCTAGAGCAATTTGACACCTGATCGCATTTCCAGTTGAACCCATAAATTTCTATTGATCTGGAATGACTTCTGTCAATCCCAGATCATCCACATGGCATGCGTACATAATATTTCGAAGCATAATGATGACAGTACAAATGAACAACATCTGCTTCTTATTATAAGCATTTTCAACATCAAGTAGTAATTTTTTCACTGTAAATCACAAACATACAATTTCAAGCAATTCAAACAATGTATAATTGACATGCAATAATTATTTAGATATAAATGTGAGTATTGAACTCACCCTGCAATAAATAACAAGCAATTTTATTTTAAAAAACCACTCCAAATTTGCAATGCTTCTCTTCTATTTGGCTCAAAGTGACTAAAATATTACTGATCTGAACTTGCAATTCTCAAATTCATTCAAACTGGAATTTATCATTCTTATGGATGTAGATTGTACTAAAAAACATACTTTTTAAGTATTGAAATTTATAGGATTTTCTTTGGATTTTATTTGAATTAAACTGACCTAGTTTATAATTGGAGAAGGAAAAAGGGAATTTTAGACGCTTCTTCTTTCTTACAGTAGATAATGAATGTACTAAATCACAAGGAGGAGAGAAACGAATTTTCTCTACGTTATATTGGGCCTATTTGGTTGACAAATGTGACCTGAAATCTAGATTCAATTAATTAAATTACTTTTTCCTTTTCTTTTTTCTTTAAATTAATGTTCAAAAAGCTATTCAAAATAATATAATTCAACTGGACAATTTAGATTCATTTTCTCATATGAAAATAATCATTTTGAACAAATTGTGATGTTTTAAAAGGTAATATTCTATTTTATTTCAATAAAAAAGAATTTATAGAATAAATCCATAAATGACATATATTAAACTTTAAATTACCAAATCTAGCATAAAATTAATTTTTAGTCTTCCAGAACCATTAACACTATAAAATTTTAACTTTAGAGTTTTAAATTCATTTTTCTATCCATTATTTTTATTTGTACAAGTTCTAACATTTTACAAAATTATCATTTCGTTTAATTTCCTTTAAAATAAATCAACTCCAATATTGTCAAAATAAGTCAAATTAAATTTTAAATTCCTTATCACATTTTTAACTCCAAAAAAACATTAAATTAAACAATCCATTTTCTAACTTTTTTCCGGTCCCAATTTGCAATGGTTATATTGGTTACAAATTACTAAGGGTTATTATCGTCCTTAGCAGTTACGGCACTTATTATCGTGACAAACAATGGGTAATACTGTAATCACATCAAACTACGGTGGATGGCATAGTATTTTTATCTTCAACCCTAATTTTAATGCTTTCCCACGATTTCCTTCATCCAACCACACTCCGCTGCATTGCCACTCCCAACCCATTTAAACTTTCTTCACCAAGCTACAAGGGATGATGCCGTCGATCATTGGACATAGTCCGGTCAGATCCCAATTCACAAACAGCGGCTTCCTTTTCTTCAAAAATTGGCGCCCAAATTGACTTCTTTCTTCAGCAATTAAAAAATCGCAATTCTCCTTCCTACTTAAATAAAATTACATTAATTTTGTTCCAATAAAAGAAAAAATATTTGTAAGCACGCATCAGATCGGGGATGCTCGCCCTACTGCTTGCACTAATTAGATAGGATGTTTCCTAGAATGTTGATCCAGCTTCGACAACTTGCCGATTGCGTGCCTGGTTAATTTCGTCAGTTTGATTTCTGTTAGTGAACAAAGCCTGATAATGTCTAAGATGAAGTCATAATGATGCTGTGAGTATTCTTGGATATGAGACCTCATGTTCTTGTATGTAGAAGTGCTCACTACATCACTGCTTAGAAGCTTGAAAAGCTTGCGTCCAGATCGGGAAATGATGCCCAAAGTGGAAAAAATGCCTGCTTGGAACTACAATTTGTCTTGTGATGCTAGATCGATGATGCTGTGTGTTTTCTGCCTCGTGATGATAATTGAGTTGATGAGGGATGCTAGCAGATTTTTTTTGGTTGATTCTTATTTCACGTTGTAGTCGATGCTTGCAGCTTTAATCTAATGTGAGCACTGATCAATATTGGATTGGAGTTAATCTTTATGAATGAAAGGAAGATGGTCGGATTCAGTGTGATGATGCATGTTGAAAATTAAGATTGTTTTTCATTATTTTCATGTATGTATGTTCTACACTTACATGTAATTGTGTTAGTGTTCGTACGGTTAAAGACATGAATATTGATGTCGTTTCCCTTTTGAAAATAATCGGGTTACATTACATGGCACTATAAGACAATAGAAAAAGGATTACGCCTATGCCTGAGGTCCGTAACCTAGGAAGAAGCCAACAATAAGCTTATCTAGAAGTTCTTCGTTTGGTTAATCCGAATAATACAACTTAAAGGGGAGGTAAACGATAATTCATAAAAGTAGATTAATTATATTCACTTAAAACATATCATGCATTTATCAAACATCATACATCTAGTTCATAGTTTACATAACAAACAATCTGTTAATTTATGAATTCTTCTATAATTTAACAACAAAGAATCTGTTGAAAAGTAGGAATAAAAGCTCTTGCTTATCAAATGTTCTATGGTTGCCAAAGGGAGCCCTAAATTCAATTTTATTACTGATATGAATGTGTTCAGAAAAGGGTTAAATAGTCTAATATTGGAGAGATCAAAAACATTTAGAGCTACAGGCGGTCTATATACTTAATGGTTTGGATGCACTCGACCAACTTGGAGTGGGAGAAAAGTTGCGCACGAAATGTGTACCCATAATAGAGCATGTGCATTTCTAGAGTAGGAAGACACTTTATTTTAATTTTTTTCTAGAAAATAAAATGAACACATTAAAAAAGTTGCCGCTTAATGTTATCTAAGACTTTGATAAGCAAATAGTTGAAGATTTATAGTTTGTGGTTTAATTAAAATCCAGATACATGAAGAGTCAATGTTTAAGGAAAGAAAAGAAGGGATACCAACACTACAAGAACGGCAACAGTTAGCGACGGCTTTTAGCCGTCGCCGGCCGTCGCCAGCCGTCGCTGGCCGACGCTAAAAGCCGTCGCCCAATAGTGTAGCGACGGCTTTAGCGACGGCTCCATCACCAAAATAGCGACGGCTAGCGACTGCAAATGTGCCACGTGGAAATTTTTCCAACGTCTAAATGCCGTCGCTAGTCGTAGCTCGCCGTCGCTAACCTGTGTAATTTGGCCGTCGCTAGCCGTCGCTAATCTGTGCAATTTGGCCGTCGCTAGCCGTCGCAAAACTGGGTAAATTTTCATTGCATATGCACAGCCCATATACACCTCAACCAATCTGAACCAAACCACTATACACTATAGTCATCAAGTATAACCATCATATATCCATCATATAACATAACTATACATTCAAACAATATAAAATCCAACCAAATCTCATTTTCAAATCCAATAATCGGAATATGTAAATAGTAAACCGAAATTTCTACATAATATCCCGACATATATATACATAATATCCAACCAAATCCATCAACTAGAAGTCATCAAAATATATGTACATAATATCCTAAAATATATATACACCATACCAACCAAAATGTGTATATACCAAACTATCAGCAAACAAACATACCTACTCCTCGCCATCGCTGCCGTCCTCTCCAGGCATCCTCCCATGCTGTTGCAAATAGGCCGCAATCCGCTCATCCAGCTGTTGCTCAAAGAAACTCTTCCTCCAATCATTTATTTCTTCAACTGTCGCCCTCAACTGAGCAATCTCCGCCTCTTGCTGCAACCTCCTATATGCACTCTGCATTTTCATGGCCTATAAAATAATTCATAATTATTTATATATTAGCATATATATAATATTATTAAAATTGTTAAACTTATATATTAGTACATGTCAAAATTTACCTCCACATTTCCATAGCTATACCGTCGACTGGTCCGAGAAGGCGGGTCAATAATAGCATCCCAAATATGGTTCTCCTCCTCTAACGTAAGTTCTTCCCGACCAGTGGACTGTGCTACACGAGCCCGCTCTGCTTCGTACCTCTCCTGCGATTACAAACAATTGTTTTACACGATAAAAACCGAATTTCAAAATTTTGAAAATACAATAAGACAAAATATTGTTATTAACAGTAAATTAATTTACCATTACGGATTGTGATTTGTCATCCGTCCGCTCGTACGAAACATTGCCCTCTTCGTCGGTCCTCTCCACGGCATGCGTGACCTTGAACAGCTCGGCCATAGTGGGCTCGCGGTTGTATCTTGCGGCCTGAAAATATATAAATATTATTGCTAATCTGATTATAAAATATTGTAATAAAATGTAAACACGGTTTATAAATTTAATTACCAGCTCTCTCTTATGCTCTTGAAAGGATTTGGAGCCACCACGGTGCAATGCAGGATTTTTATTACCGTTTGCCCGGTTCCGCGCAGATAGCTCTTACAAATTAAGATAAATTATCACGTATATATCTTACGAGATTTATATTAGATTTAAATAACAAAGCAAACATATATTACTTACTTTTACTGCCGGACTGTCCCAAAGCTGAAGAAAATCATTCCATACACCCTCGCCCATCCAGTTTGGCTTTTTCCCTGAATTTTTGGCCTTGGACAGTGTATCCCTGTAATTTTTTCTCATTCGTTTGTTTCAGTGATTTAAACCAAGTCTGACATTACGACTTTCCGCAGCAAATGCGGGATAAGTCTTATCGAAATGTTTCCATGCTTCACCGTCGGATGGATGTATCAAAGTTTCTTCTTCCGCTGTTCTCACACTATGCCATCGCATGTGACAGGCCGTAGCAGAAGACGCATATAATCTTTGAAGTCTGGGAGTGATGGGTAAATAATGCATTCTTTTGTACGGGACTTCTTTCCCTTTCTTCTTTCTTGATTTGTATCTTTCTTCGTTACATATTTTGCATTTTCTGAGGTCGACATCGTCTTTCCAATACAACATGCAACCTTTCACACATGCATTTATCTTCTCGTACGGTAGACCGAATGCAGACATCAATTTTTTTACTTTATAATGACTATCGCACATCAGATTGTTGGGTGGCATGTGTCGTTTTGCAGCTTGTACAACTGCTGTAAATGCAGCTTCTGTAAGGTTGAATTTTGATTTCATAGTTATGTATTCGGCGGTTACTGAAAGTTCGGTTCCGCTTTTACATCCATCCCACAACGGCCTCTTAGCAGAATCCAACAAATCGTATATTTTTTTAGCTCCCGCAGTCGGTTCTTCTTCGACATTTTCGTCTTCAACGACAGCTTCCGTTGTAGGAAACATTGATCGTGCTGCATCATCCACCATATTTTCTATTGGATTCGTCATCATATTACCGTCCTCTAAAATTTCAGTATTAGGTGTAGGTTCAACAAGTTCTCCATGACGATCCCAGAAATAATAATCAGGCACGAAACCATATTGATACAAATGTACTTCAACTATATCCGGTTTCCAATGCTTCAAATGTTGACACTTACTACACGGGCAACGAATTTCTGTATAGTTTCGGTTATTAGATTTAGCAAATCTAATAAATTCCTGTACACCGTTGCAGAAATGTTCCTTTATTAATGCTTTCTTTCCAGTTCTGACTTCATACATCCACGTACGGTCGAGAAAATAATTGAACATTTTTCCTGATTTGAAAATGTATGTTAGACAATTTAAATGATTAATTTACAACCATTCTCCATTGTAAAAAGTTCATCGTTCCAGAAAAATCAAAATATAAACTTCACTTTATTTTTTATTTTTGGGTATTTTGATTTTCGCTTCGGTGGTCAGTCATCCTACTTCCCATTACAAACACAATAATGTAATTACATTTTATAAATCATTTCAGATTAAACGGTTCAACAAAATTTCAGCAGCACTTCCCTTATATTCCCTGTATCGTACACAAATGCGTGTACACAGGGAACGTAAAGGAAGTGTCGTCGAAATTTTGTAACCGTTTAAAATGAATTGATTTATAATATGTAATTACTTTATTGTGTTTGTAACTTGTCTAATACAGGGACAAATCCGACAAATATTGTATCAGATGAATATAAATGTCCGTTCCGTTACAAAACGAACATCCATATAACGATCATATACAACACTTGCCAGACGGCGCCAAAGACAATCTAAGGGATAAAGAAATTTCTTTAAATTTTATCAAATATTATTGTTCTTTTCAAATTTTGACAATGTTTCAACTATTTATATTTTATTCCAAAAATTTGTGTATTTAAATTTTAGTTCAACATTCAATTAACAATTTTACTTCAATATTAATTTCTTTATTTTTTTTTAACGACGTAGATTTTATGTGACTATTTGTTGTTGTTATATTCATTTCTTAATTTCTTTACAAAATCGATTTTAGTACAATAGCAGTTGTTTTTAAAGTCGTTTCCTAATTTTTTTCAAATAAATTATATATTTGCAGAATTTATAATGTTCTCGTATTCATTTTTTAATTTTTTGTACAAACTTTATTTTTTACAATATATACAACCTTTTGCATTTTGTCCGTCGCTAGCCATCGCGATTCATCGCTAAAATTATCAAAATGGCAATCGCTAATCGTCGCTGGCCGTCGCTCAATCAACAGGGTAAATAAAACAATTATCAATAAATATAATTAGAAAACAGCAAATTCTAATTATCTAATAGATAATTAGAAAACAATAAAAAACTAATTATTAAATAAAAATTTGTCAATTTAAATTTACTTAACAACTTAAATTTGTAATTTATCAATTTCATAAACTATAAAATACTTTCATGTAAATTTATCAATAACCAAGTTAATCATTAATATACACTATTTTTTCACCTAAAACAACTAACCATGTTAATTGCCAACACTAATTATCTACATCAACCATTTATTCAACTTCATCATGATGAAATAATTAATATGTACTTAATTCAAGTTCATGATAATAAACTAATTAATCTGCCAAATCAACATACAACACTACTAATACCTAATTTAACAACACTACTAATACTCAAATTAACAACATATCTAAATTGTACAACAAATCATAATTGAATTAGGGTTTAAACTAAACCTAAAAACATCAAATTTACATTCAAACAAGAGATTAGGAGCATACCGACACAAATTTGGGTGATTTGTAGGCTTTGAAGGGTTGGGCGCCGGCTGGGGTGACGGGGGGCGACGGAGTTGGGGAAGGAGGGAAAATTTCGGGAAGGAGGAGAATGAAATCTGTGCTCTCGGCCAGGACCTGTATATTCCGATTTGCGACGGCTAGCGACGGCCGCTTCTTTTAGTCGTCGCCCCACTTCGTCGCTAATCGAAGCCTTTCTTGTAGTGCAATTAGGTACATACATTATATATGTATATACATACATACATACATACATATATATATATATAGATACATACATATGTATATATACATACACACATACATATATACATTATATATACTCCAACATTAGATATAACAAAATTAACAGATTACAATAATATATATGTATAACGAAATTAACAGATTATGATATAACAGAGAGTTCGTACAAATCTTATGAACCCTGAATTTTCAGATTATGGTATAAGGGAATTAGAGGTAGCATTTGAGGGTACAATTCTTGAATATCTACTATGTAGAAAAGAGCTCAATTGACATTGTTATTAATATCATCGTACTACAGCCCAGACTTGCGAGCATTCCTTTTGCGGAGTACTGAATAGAAATTTCTATAGGTCGATCTTGCACGTTCAGTTATGAGCTTTGCTAATACATCAGGTGCAACTCTCTTCACTTCTATAATACAGTGACATATATACAAGATAGGTAGGCCATACGCAATTGTAAGAAGCAAACTACTACCTATATGTTTAATATTGCCATGCAGTTTGAAGCTGAAAAGTGGTGGCAAGAACATCCCATTGGGTAGCCGAGTATTTGGATCTCGAAGCTTATTGAAAAATGGGTAAATTAGTTTATGATAATACAAATCTTTTTTTAGTTTGATGAGTATCATAGAGAGCCAACCTCTTGGGAGGTGTATGTTAGGACTCATAGGCTCGGGTTAGGCGATGGCTTGACAACCAATCAATAGGTTGATAATGCTTCAGCTCAACTTTCAGTAAGTCCTTTGTATAATTGAAAATTTAATTTATATAAAAATATATAAAAGTTCTAATAAATATGAAAAATACATTTTAGGAAAAGTATCAAGCTAAAATAGATGGCTTGCATGGTCAAAACTTTGAAATAACATATCATAACGATGAAGTTTTTAATGCTCTTAGCATTTAAAGATGATGTGATTGTTAAGAATTTTTCGGGATCACTACACACTTAGATTTAGAAGAGAAAGTAGTGAAGAAAGCAAACAAAATTAATTCCCCCAAAATCAAAATTTTTTATTGCTTCAACCAAGAAAATACAAAAGAGACTTAAAATTGAGAAGAAATCTCAATCCCAAACACCCGACAAAATACACTTTTTCCCACACACCATATGAACCCTAAACCTGTCTATTTATAATAGACTAGATAAAATATCTTATTTCAGAAGCTATTGAATACTTTTATGAATCTTTCTCAGGTAGATAATTTGTTGCCTTCTTTAATGCAATAAAAGATGCAACCAATCTCTCTACCAAATACGCAAAATCTCTAAAAGATGCAATTAATCACATTCTAAAATCTACCAGATTTATAAAATAGGCAATAAATTTGAGTCATAATTTCACATAGACTAAAATGTCTCTAAGATCTACTTATATATAAAATATTGTACCACCAAAATCTAACAATCTCCACCTTGATACAATATTCCATAAATATTATCCAAGCTCCTCCTAAAACCTCAAATTCCAAACAATATATCCATGGACACAAATATCTCCACCACAAAGCTAGATCTCTCTCCAAACTATTCATGCCCACTAATCGAACATGCACATTATCAACAGGTCAGAATTGCCTGTAATACCACAAAGACATCCAAGTAGGCTTTGTGATTTTCCGTTGTTGGCTCCACCTTGATTCAGACAGATTTGTCTCTTCAACTTTACTTGTATAAGAATTTGCAATCTTTAAGGTTTTTCCAAGCAATGAATAAATATTATTATTTTTCCTCTTTACGCGCAGCACCTCCCTATTTACCCTTCCAAACCCTAGTTACTCCACCGCGAGTTAAGAAGTTACAACATTTCCCTTCCAGCTGTCCAACAGAGACAAGATTCCTTTTAATTTCTGGGATATACCTAACCCCTGTAAGCGTCACCAACCTTCCAGTATCCTTCTTCAACATGACATAACCTGTGTCTTGAGCTTGTAGATCTCCACCATTAGCGGACTCCACCTGCATGCTTCCTCCTTATAATCAGTGAATGCTTTCCTTTGATTGCAAATGTGGAAACATGCACCAGAATCAAACACACATTCTCCTTCCATACTCATATCAACACAAAGAACATCATTGCTAATGCCAAAGTTTACCTCCTCATCACGGTCTAGCTCTAGTTTATTTTTGCTTTCTTCTTGAGTTTTCATCCTCTCTTTATCCTCTCTTAATTTATTGCAAAATTTCAGCTGATGACCTGCTTTTTCACAGTAATAGAAAATGAAATCTCGATTCGTATTTGGCTTGAATGAGCGTCTTTCTCTCTTTGCAAAGCGGACCTCTGCTAATGAATTTGTATTTTCCTTTTCTTCAGTGGTCTTTCCTTTCGATGAATTTACCCTTCGCATCTCCTCATTAAGAAGGCTGCTAACCATAGTCTCTATGGAAATAACACCACTAGAATTTGAATTGATCAACGCGACTACAAGAGTTTTCCAACTTTCAGGCAATGAGCTCATTAATATTAAAGCTTGAGTTTCATCATCGACTTTGAAGCTTATCTCGCATATTGGTTCACAATTGCTTGAAAGCTGTTGAGATGTTCGCTAATCGATTCGCCTTCCTTTAGTTTTAGATTGACCAACTTTCTCATCAGGAATGCCTTATTCACCACAGAATTTTTTGCATAAATTCCTTCCAATTTCTTCCATATGCCAAAAGCAGAAGTTTCACAAGCAACGATATGAAACATAGAATTCTCCATAAAACACCGAATTGCTGCAGCTGCTTTCCTATCCAAATTTCCCACTTTGCCTCAGTTATTTCATTTGGTTTTTCCCCTTTGTTTTCCAAGGGTTGATGAAGATTATTAAGATAGAGATAATCTTCCATCTTTGCCTACCATAACCCCCAGTTCCTTCCATTAAGTTTTTCAACATTTATCTTCTCCATAGCCAAAACTCTTCCAAAAATTTGTGTAGCTGGCTCCGATACCAAATGCTAATAATTTTCCGGAATCACTACACAATTAGATTTAGAAGAGAAAGTAGTGAAGAAAGAAATAAAATTAATTCCCTCAAAAAAAAGCTTTTATCGATTCAACCAAGAAAATACAAAAGAAACTTAAAATTGAGAAGAAATCTCAATCCCAAACACCGAACAAAATATACTTTTTTCCACACACCATATGAACCCTAGACCTGTCTATTTATAATAGACTTGATAAAATATCTTATTTCAGAAGCTATTGAATACCTTCATGAATCTCTCTCAGGTAGATAATTTTTTGTCTTCTTTAATGCAATAAAAGAGGCAACCAATCTCTCTACCAAATATGCAAAATCTCTAAAAGATGCAATTAATCACATTCCAAAATCTACCAGATTTATAAAATAGGCAATAAATTTTAGTCATAATTCCACATAGACTCAAATATCTCCAAGATCTACTTATATATGAAATATTGTACCACCAAAATCTAATAGGGATCATAGGCATAACTACCATAATGCTCCCAAGACAATTATCTGAAACTTTGTTAACTATGTTTTTAAACTCACAAATTACAATGTGATATTTTTTTAGTTAGACCTAGTTGACCTGCTTGAAAACTTGGATTGTTTCTATCATTTGACTGTTAATTCCTTAGAGATCTTACAAAGTTCAAATAGTTTGTTTTACCTAGCTAGCATATAAGAGAGTTTAAAAAATAGCTTGAAATAAGTAATATAATCTGAATGATTATAATGATGAATAATATAACAAAAGACTGGAGTAAAATTGGTTATAATGATGAATAATATAATCCATGCGTTCGTTTGATTTTGACGATGACAAATCCCCTTCATTTGTACCATTTTGCAGTTGATTGCCATATAATTTTGTTCTTGCTACATTAAATAAATTCTGTAGAGCACATAAATGGTCAAGGATTTTTATCCGTATAAGCTGCTTTTCTAAACTTTCAGCGTTTGTGCTTTATTTTTTTTCTTTTTCTTGGAAAATTAATACTAGGGAAATTTGACAATGCATCTGTAAAAAAATTAGAAAAAATAAAGTAGAAAATGATTGATTTACGTAATTTCTTTTCATAAGGGTCTAAATTTGCAATATGTTTTGTCTAAATTGGTGATAAGATCCAAAGATCAAATATTGAAGTTAGCTTCTGTAACAACCCTTGATTTTTGCCTATATATTTTAAATTTGACTTTATTTTATTTATTTTTATTTTTTTTAAATTTATTTTATTTCCAATATTTCATTTTTAAATATAAATGCTGATTATTAAGTGATCTATAGTTCAAATAGTATAAATTGGACATTTTACTAAAAAGTGAATTTCTACTCAAACTGTTCAAACTTTGACTTTTAAAATTCAAATTTAAATTATTTTAAATCTTAAATTTTATTATGAAAATAGATGTAATAACTGAACACTGCTTTTCGTTTCGTTGGAAATGGACTTAAACTGTGAAAGTTATGTATATTTCAATATTGAGTGCAATTTGTTTATTCTGCAATTTTGTTATTTTAAATTTTATAAATTATATTTTCTTTGTCATATTTTATTTTAATATGTATTAATATGTTATTTTATGTATATTTTTGTCTTTTAATATTTTTAAAGCGAGGTAGGAATTTTTCTAGAGTTAGTAGTATTTTTCTTGTAATTTCCATGCCGAGTTTTCAATTTTTAAACATTTTCTTTAGTTCTTTTTCAATTTTTCTCCAATTTAATTATTTGTTTTATTATAGAAATGATAAATAAATTATTTTATTTCAAATTTTCACTTCATAATATTTTTAAAATGAAGTGGACATTTTTCTAAGACTAGTAGTGATTTATTTGTAATTTCTGGACACTGTTTTGTATTTTTACGTAATTTCTTTCATTCTTTTATATTTTCTTTAAAATTATTTTTTTTTCTTATATTTTCACTTGGTTTCAGTTTTTAAAAGTATTTGCTGATTTATTATTGTTTTTATTTGATCTTTAGAAAATGGAAACGTGAAGAGTTTAAGGCATTTCATTTCTAGACGTTTCATTGTCCAAAAACGTTTCAAATGCCATAACCATCTCATTTATTCATTTTGGCTGCCCATTTTCAGTTTTATGTCCGAGATCCTATTTCTCACTCAAGAAACCATTCTTTCATTTTATCATGGCTTCAAACATTTTGGGTAATGTCTTCCTCTTATTTTCTTCATTTTATTCCTATTTTCTTACGTATTTTTGCCTTGTTCTCTCCACTATTTTTCTCGGCCTCCACTCCATTGCCATGGCCACCACCTCCTACATCTCTTCTCTGTCATCATCACCACCTACTCCTCAGATATGAGCCATGGTCGAACCCACCATGATGCTAAAATCCAAAAAAATACAACATATGCATTGAAAACAGAGGTGGTGGTGGAAAAAGAGGCGGTGAAGCAACAAGGCTCAAACTAGCATGTTTTCAAGGCATAGGTTGTATTTTTTTGGATTTTAGCATCATGGTGGGTTCGACCATGGTTCAGATCTGAGGAGTAGGTGGTGATGACGACAGAGAAGAGGTGTAGGTGGTGGTGGCCATGGCTATGGAGTGGAGGCCGAGCAAAAGAGTGGAGAGAACAAGGCAAAAATACATAAGAAAATAGGAAGAAAATAATAGGAAGACATTACCCAAAATGTTTGAAGCCATGAATAAAATGAAAGAATGGTTTCTTGAGTGAGAAATAGGATGAAAGTCACTGCCAGAAAACTGAAAATGGGCATCCAAAATGAATAAATGAGATTGTTATGGCATTTGAAACGTTTTTGGACAATGAAACGTCTAGAAATGAAACGCCTTAAACTCTTCACGTTTTCATTTTTCTAAAGATTGAATAAAAACTAAAATAAATCAGAAAACACTTTTAAAAACCGAAACCAAGTGAAAATATAAGAAAAAAAATTAATTTTAAAGAAAATATAAAAGAATGAAAGAAATTACTTAAAAATACAAAACAGTGTCCAGAAATTACAAATAAATCACCACTAGTCTTGGAAAAATGTCCACTTCATTTTAAAAATATTATGAAGTGAAAATTTGAAATAAAATAATTTATTTATCATTTCTAAAATAAAATAAATAATTAAATTGGAGAAAAATAGAAAAAGAACTAAAGAAAATGTTTAAAAATTGAAAACAGGGCATGGAAATTACAAGAAAAATACTACTAACTCTAGAAAAATTCCTACCTCACTTTAAAAATATTAAAAGAAAAAAAATATACATAAAATAAAAAATTAATACATATTAAAATAAAATATGACAAAGAAAATATAATTTATAAAATTTAAAATAACAAAATTGCAGAATAAACAAATTACACTCAATATTGAAATATACATAACTTTCAAAGTTTAAGTCCGTTTCCAATGAAACGAAAAGCAGTGTTCAAGTTATTACATCTATTTTCATAATAAAAGATAAAATTTAAGATTTAAAATAATTTAAATTTGAATTTTGAAAGTCAAAGTTTGAACAGTTTGAGTAGAAACTCACTTTTTAGTAAAATGTCCAATTTATACTATTTGAACTATAGATCACTTAATAATCAACATTTATATTTAAAAATGAAATATTTGAAATAAAATAAATTTTAAAAAAAGTCAAATTTAAAATATATAGGCAAAAATCCAGGGTTGTTACACTCTCTCCCCCTCAAAACTTTTCGTCCCCGAAAAGGATCGAGGTACGGGAAAGCACAGAAAAGATAAAAATGAAATAAGATTAAGACAAGGTGACCAGAAGATTGAGATTATACCTTATAATTGTTGTTATAGGTAAGTTTAACAAGGTTGAGATGATCTTTCCAAGATTCTCCAAAATCAGAATCACAAGCACGCAAAAATAGATTCAAAATGAGTACCAAAGATTATCAAAGATTATAGAAAGATTTCTAAACAGAAAGATTATAGAAAGATGCCTATACCAGTCTATAGCAAGATAAGGATGATAAGGACAACCAAAATATAGTTTGAAAAACAAAATATGGAAATAAATTTGAAAGCTTGGAAATTTCAACTTAAATAGAGAATAAATCTTTACACAAGTTAAATAAATCTTAACTATCCCAAATTTCATTATCTTATTATCCAATCATCTTAAATTGACAATTTTTTAAAACCATGAGTTTGAGAAATAATCATTTATTACACTCATAATGTACTTAATACATTTTATTCTTCTTTATTCCTAATTAAAATTAAAATCATTCCTCTCAATATATTTATCACTCATGTTAAATATACTTACACTTATTATAACTGCGCTTTCTTTTATTCTTAGTTCTTTTAACATTATTTTATTGTAAGTTATTCAATTACCCTTTATTATATTTACCTCTGTTAATCATTTTATAATTAAAATTTAAGTGTATAACATTTATTATAACCACTCAAATTTTATTTATAAAATCTTTTATATTGTATATTATCCAATTACATTGTTAACTTCTGAAATTAAGATAAGTTATATTTGAATGCAATTGTATTATAAAAATAAAACTTTCCAATTAAATCATTTCATCCTTGAATATTCATCCAAAATTTTGATTTTCTTTTTATAATTGAGTTTAAGAATTAAATTTTCGATTTCTTCAAACCATTTAGAGATAAATAAATGTATGTACATAACTTATCAAATCAAATTTTAAATCATATGTCTATATATATTATAAATCAAGTCATATTTTAGAAATTCAAATCAATTTGATTTCCCAAAACAAAGCTGTAGCAAGACTACAGGGCGGTCTCTTCATTTCGAAACTCGAAAATGAATGTCGATGATGCCGCGGTCATCACCGAAGTTATTTTCCAGCGACAAAGAAAAGAGCACTAATTTTTTTTAACTTTTTAAATTCTTTGAAAACAAATTTATATTCAAAAATACTTTAAATAATATACCCTTTTAAAACTTTAAACATAAGGTTTGAAACCATCGGAAATTAAATTCTCAAATTTCTTGTTCTAAATTCATTTCAGTTCCCAAATCAATTTATAAACAACTATTTATAAATTCATTTATAGAACAATAAATGATAAATCAAGTATTATCACTTCAAATAATCAATTTAAATCAGTTTATTAAGTTCCATAAATTTACTTATATATCAAAATTTATTTCATTAACCAAATTTTAAAATAATATTGTGTCAGTTTGTTCTGTCAAAGTGTTTTGGAAATCTTATCGATAGCGTTGATCAGAAGAATCGATCAGAAACCCAACTCAACATCAACAACTCAAACAACACAATATATAAACAAAACATAGATTTACAAGTACAATTCAAAATGTTTGAAGATAGGTTGGAAACAAAAGACAAGATGATTAAATAACAAAATAGGGAGGTGGATAAGCTTAAATAAATCACGGGCAACCTTAACCGGGTCAACCGTGACTTAAAGAATAAGATCAATGTGGATTTTTCTGGGGTAAATCTACATTCTATTTCAAGAGTTAGAGTTTTGGATAACAAAAGATATTAGCATCTAAACCAAGGATAGATATAAATCTCTGGTGAATCGATGCTAATTGTAAAGGAGTTTCACCCTTTTTACAATTCAATTTTTTTTGAGATTTGGCGGGACTGCCAACTCATTATAAAGATCATTTTAAAGTGGAGTTATGGGATACTCCAAAATCAAAAGAAGATGAATAGTGAAGGACATGAATGGATATTGGAACCGTAGGGAACGTTCCAAAATTCAAAGGAAACCGAATTGAAGAAGAAGGAATTCAAGCTCGAACGAAAGTGATTCTGAAATTAAATCTACTCTATATACTGAGTATTGTCTAAAACCAGAGCTCTGATACCAACTGTAACGACGCGGTATTTTGAGCAATTCAATTCCGGCATGAGTGTCTACCTATACACTTTTAATGGATGTGAATGGTTGAAAATATCGGGTCGTTACAGCTTCCATCATGGACTCAATCTTAATCTTGACCATCTAAAACATACATTGCAACATGATTTCAACTGTTGTGGTAACAAGTTTTGAGAGCATGTAACCCTTAGGAAATATACTTGTAGAATATACTTAAATGTTAACGAATGTTTCAAATAGGGTAGTCTGACACATATACACATAGGTAAAACCACTATATAAGTGGTTCATTTTCCACAAATACACACAAGCCAAAGGTAAGAAAAATGGATCACGTTGATTGTGAACTTACACTCTATAGAGCCTCTAGCATTTTCTGCAATGTTGTTGAAATCCGATCTGCACATCCCTATGTGTGGGCAACATATGAGTTTGGCCAACACCTTTTAACAAAGGAATCCCTTATTGTAACATGCGACCAAACTCATATGTATACCACTCCACTTCCATTATTTTTCACAATGTGGGATTATTCTTCCTTTTAATATGCGCACATTACCCACATAATGCGATACACCCGAACAGATCTCCACCTTGGCTCGCATCCATATACGCGTCATCCAACACGCCAACAACGATGCCTGCACCACACTGAGACTCTGCTCCCACCAGATCTCCACCTTGGCTCGCATCCATATATATACATCTTCTAATATGCTAACAATGATGCCTGCACCACATTGAGACTCTGCTCCCAACAGATCACCTTGGCTCGCATCCATACATACGCGCCTTCCAATACGCCAACAATGATGCTTGCACCACATTGAGACTCTGCTCCCAACAGATCCCCACCTTGGCTCGCATCCATATATGTGTCTTCCAATATTCCAACAATGATGCCTGCACCATATAGAGACTCTACTTCCGTGTCATTCTAGCAGATCCAACGTACCATGATCTAGCTCTACCTTAAGTCTAACTACTTAAGCCTACACTGCTAGCCACCATGATTTACAGATCTCTTGGTCATTGTCCATTTTCCCATGCGTTACCATCGGCTCCGGTACCATGTTGAAATCCGATCTGTACATCCCTACGTGGGGGCAACATATGAGTTTGGCCAACACATTTCAACAAAAAGAATTCCTTGTTGTTACATGCGACCGAAATCATATATATACCACTCCACTTCCCTTGTAACCACCCAAATTCCAGTTGTTTGCGCAAAAAATGGGCAAACACCCCAAAGTCGTACGATTTAGTTGATTATATGCAAATATGTAAAAAGCAGGGACTAAACTGTAAAAGACACACAGATTTATAGTGGTTCGGCCAGAACGTGCCTACGTCCACTTTATATGTTATTCTCCTTTTCTCTTCAGATTACAAGTACAAAACTTTGTATACAAGTATATGAAAGTTGTTTGAAAGTTCCTTCCGTGCTTGAGCTCTCAAACTTGTCTGCCATTGTTGTACCCCTGCCCCTCTATTTATAGAGTGAGGCTAGGGGCAGGGGTCTTGGAGGTATATAGCTGCTGGTGGTCCTGGGCTGGAGCAATCTGGCCTGGCAGTTTGGTTCGGTTTCCCTTGGTTCGGTGGTATGAGAGGAGTAGACCGGTGGAGCTTCGGTTCGGTGGTAGGAGCATGGTGATGGACCGGTGTGGCTTCGGTTCGGTGGTAGGAGTGTGATGGGCCGGTGGAGGTTGGTCCGGTGATGGATGCTTGGAGAGTCGGTCCGGTTGTCACCTGGTTCGGCATGAGTTGGTTCGGTGGATGCCTGTTCGGTGAGGCCTTGGACCGATGGAGTTTGGACCGGCAGAGCGTTGGTCCGGTGGTGAGTGGACGTGGGTCGGTTTGGCATCACTGCACTTGGGGGTTTGGTTCGACAGCACTGCCCTTGGGAGCTTGGTTCGGCTAGGATTTGTTTCTGCCGAATGAACTTGTGCTTTAAATGCCGAATGACTTTGTTGTTACCAGAGTACCGAATGGCTTACGTGACGAATGTGGTTCCGCCGAACGGACTCTCGCATGGCTTCACCGAATGGACTTTTATATTTGAACCTTGAGTGAAATCCCTGACTTATGTACGCTTGCTTGCTTCTTCTTGGTTTGGTCGTGGTGGAAATGCACACAACATTGATATTCCAGTTTTGACCAAAAAATGGGATAACACCAGTGGGTCTAGATTTTTCGCAAAAAAGCTAAAACTCAAGCCCGTTGAAGCCCGAGTTGGGTATATGGTACCCTGCAAATAGGCAAATACAAATATATTAGAGCTCAATTAAATATCTCGCTGTGGAATTGGCTAAAATATAATAGTAGGTAAATACTCACCAATATAACAACACCTTCTAAACAAGTGTCTTAAAGCTGGAAAGTCTCTACCATCTGCCAAACATGTAGGATGTTATGTGGAGGGGGTCAGAAATAAAGTTCTGGTGAATGGATAAATATACACTTCTAAGCTTAATTATACATATACATTTTTCTTTAAATTTACTATTATATTAGGTTCATTAGGCTTACAATACTCTCGCCTCTATGCATGAATCATACCCATCTACTCCTTAGTAGATTAAAACCTGATAACTGATATATATATACATACATACATACATACATATATAGCTATATGCCCAATGACCATATTGGTCCTAGGTACTATCCATAGTACCTACCGTATCATCCTAATATATATATATATATATATATATCAGTTATTAGGTTCTGATGTCGTGGTTCCATGTAGCTAAGTAGTAGATGGGTTTTATATGTAGCTAAGGAGTAGATGGGTTTTATATGCTAGGTACTATCGATGGAGGGGGGGGGGTCCTACCGTATCCTTCTAATATAGCTACATATATATCAGTTATCAGTTTATGGTTCCATGGCATTCTGTGACTACATCTATAAAGGACCACCGCATGAGGCCTACAATATAGATGTTCCGTCGTTTACCATGAAAACGTAAAACTATGTCAACATTAGTCTATATTAATGCTCGGACATCCACAATGTACCACACAGTGCGTACCTTGAGGACTATAAGTAATCATTCTGCCTACTCCCTGAATCCCGCCAACAAGGCCTACCTTGTATGGAACTCAGCTGCGGATTTTCTATATCTATAAAGGAAAGCTTCATTAGGACTATAATACAAATATTCTACTTGGTCTGTCTCTTTTCTCATCATGGCTATGGCCCCAAGAAGCCACCCCACAACTAATCAAAAGACCTCCAAAGAGTTAATTGGCCACGCCCTACTGCAAACAATCTAACATCCAATTGGCGATGTCCCTCATCCAATGTCTTGATAGTGAAAGTACTATTGGACTGTTGGTTTCCCTCTAGTCTTTCCCGAACTCGCTCTTGGTTTTGATGCTGGCCGATATCCACATGCGACTATCCTTTTGGGTCATGCCCACTAACTTTACTTGCAAGTACTAGGATATACGAATATCCTACTTCAAACACCAACCCCTTCTGACTGGCTACAATGGTCCTGCCATGTAAAAAACAATCAAGACATACTCTTTTGATGGAAAACCTACTGATCTGCCTTTAGAGAAGCGCATCATTACGCCTACACCAAAGGGCCATCCCAGAGTATCCACGCGTTCCGTTGAAGTCTCTACTAGCCCAAAATAACCAAGTTGGACATGCTACTTCTATGCTGAAATCTATGATAAACTTCTTCGTTAGGCTCTTCATCCTTTGGGATCCTCCAAACGCATTTTACTCTTTTATTAGACCTTAAGTCTAATCTTTTATTTTGTGTTTAGCTTACTTTTCTTATTCTATTGGCTACTTATTTACCCTAATTAGCATAATCTTGTCCTAGCCTCAACTAAATGTTATGAGAGCATCAATTCCTGACTGAAAGGGAATGCTATTGGTATGGGCCACTTCTATTATCTTGCTTATTTACTCAATTTAAGTCTTAAGTTAATTTAAATAAGCCATTTCTATTATTTCTGCTCTATTTGCTTATTATCTTAATTTAAGTCTTACATAAGCCTTTCCGTTCTTTCTACTTAATTATAATCTATGCTGTAATTTTACTTGTGATTGTCACTTTTATTTTCTTTTATAATCTGTATATAATTACAGGTGTCTCTTTTCTATTCTAGTTTGTCTTTTTTTATTATAATATCGAATTCTCTTTAATTCTCTTATATTATATAATTTACTTATCATAATAACTATCTTATTTTATTGTCTGCGCAGTAAATTCAGATCTAGGTTCATTACCGTTTATAACTTCTAATTTTATTCAATAATTAACTCAATTCCTTCAATTCTTTAATTTATTTTATTCTATTCTAGGAAGTAGTTCTATTATATTTGGTTGGATATGAAAAATGTACTAAAAATCTATTTCCATATTTTAATACTAAATTAAACAATAAGTCATAACTGCGGGATATTTCTTTTATTTTATTTTTTACTGTTTGGATAGCGTAAAATACAGCGATTTCTTTATTTTACACTAATTCCCCTTTTCTTTCTTTTATTATTTGTGACGACCCGGATTTTCGAACAAGTTAAAATTGCCAAAATCCGTCCGTTCTAAGACTACTAATGAAAATTACTAACTAAATACAACATATTTGATAATTATTCAACATTACTAAATGTATAGGATAAAATTTAAATTTTACAAGTTATCCGAGTAATCAAATTAATCTACTAGGTACGCTTATATACAAACCAAATACAAATAAATCTAACGCTACACAACTCTAATAAGAGAGACAACAATAGCCATTCCTGCTAACTCAATAAACATGTCAAATGCGGAATAAAATAGTAAGCAGGAAAAATACAATAACACAAGATAAACAACAGCCATTAACAAATAAACATGAAAGGGTTATACCGTTTTAGGGGCTGCATTACTACCTTGTGACTGCCTACGTACCCTATCTAATTGGGTACCCAATTAGATACAGGGTCAAGCCAACGTAGTTCTCCTACCGCAAATAGGACTCATGGGGCCTACGATGCAACAAACAAATACGCAATTCCCAAAACTACCCACATAGTCCTAATCTTTAAATTTAGATTTTCAAATCTAATCATCTTTAGGGAAATTATCTCTTTGGACTTTATTCTCGAATTATTATTTCAAAACTTTTGAAATATATATATATCCTTTATATTCAAATTATACTTTGCTTCAGGATCTTAAATCAAATCATTTTTCAAAAGTTTATTTGGAAAACCCAAATACTATAATAAAACATATCAAACCATATGCAACCAGATCGGGAGGTTTCTCTCAATAACAAGGCAATTGGGTCCCAACCTTAATACAATCGATAAATAAGTATAACCCTCTATTCTAAGAGCGGATTATACCAAAAACAGATGCCCACCTTTTTAGTTACGGGTCACCCGAATCATTGGTAACATAACAAATCATTTTATATCCCGAAGCGATAAATCATTTCACACTAATACTCACAAGTACTTTCAAATCTATAATAATTTTCATTTTCCAAATCTGTTCAAAAATCATCTTAAAACCATCAGGTTTAATCCTCGAAATTCTTTCCGTTTTATAAAACACTTTTATAAAACCATTCATTATATAAATAATTTTTATATAATATAACTTCAAAATATTCAATACCAAACATTTCTATTTCTTTGAAAGGGAAAACTTTTCATAACAAATCCATTTGAAAACCAATTTTCAAAACAATTCATTAAATTGAAGTGAACCAAATATTACCGCTAAACATCTTATAGTCAAATTGTGAAATAAATCACAAGGTGTTAGCCTACAATTATTTTCTACCCAGCCCATGCATATGGATAATAAATTACCCATAAACTGGTCGAGCAAAGTCAACAATCAATAATAATAATACGTGCTCATAAACTGGTCAAGCCTAATTCAAACATTCAATCAATGAAATAAACGCAATAATAAATGATAAATAATGCTCCATTCTATCAAATATTTATAACACTTTAATGGTTTGATATTTATTTTAGAGCATCCGGGCTTTCTCTTCGACTTGTTTCGTCCCTCGCCCAAGTCTCCTTGGATCTCATAGACGAAACACATGTACTAGTCGTTTTCGCATACCCCATTCAATATTTAGCTTATAAATTTTAAATTACTTAATTAATCATCCAAACATAATATCAAGCAAGGAAATAAAACCATTGTTCTAGGAAACAAAGTAAACATTTAACAAGGGTTATCAAACAACTTAACACTTAAAGTTCTTTTAACATAGAAATGGTTTTAATGAACATAAAATAAGAAATAACATACTTTGGATTCCACTCCGTCAAACTTTAAGGCAAGAAACTTAAGATCTAACGCATACTTCCTACCATGCTTCGAAACCAAATAAATATAAGCTCGAATCCTCCTTCCTAGTGCTTGACCAACGCTTGAGATGGAAGTTGGCCGAAAGTATAAAGAAAAAGTGGTGGAGCTCTGAACTTGAATTCTCAAAATTAGACCTGAAAAATAGGTCATATTCTCTCTTGTTTTTGACTCTTTTACTCTCAAAATTTGAAAAACTTGTTAACTGAAAAATTGTTGCAAATTCTTTTCTCTTGAATTTAAAAAAAGTCCATTTGAATCCAAGTTGTTTTGAGAGAGATATGATAAAATGAAGAAGAGGTATTATCGGATTGACAAAAATAAAGCCCAAAAATACACTTCAAATGATTAAGTCTCAGGCATAGGAAACCTCAAAACTAAAAAAAGTAATCAGCATAAAAGTTGTAGCCACTGCAATTTCATATGGTTTGCAAAAAATAACTCCTTTGTTTGGATCAGTTATGATCAAAACAAAATATCTTATTCTCTGGCTTAAAAACTAGGCCAGAAAATGTACTTGAAAGAAGTGGATTTTTGACATGATTATCTTCATAATAAAACAAAGTGGTAAAAATGAAAGTTGTAGCCACTGGAAAAATACATGATTTAAAGAATTTTTTTTACAATTTATTCTGTTTTGAAGAAGTTATGGCCAAGAAAAAAGAGGTAAAATGTGGAATAAAGAGGAGTTTGATTTGAAGAGAATGGACATTGATTTCTTTTGAATATTTTATAAATATTTTGACATTATTTCTTTTTAGTTTTTTATATGGCATGGAAGCCATTAAAGAGAAGAGGAAGAAGATAAAGAAGCTTGAGAAAAGAAGAAGAAGAAAATGTGAATGAAGATGAAGAAGGAGGTGGATATTTATAGAAAAAGAAAGAAAGTGATAATTTACCAAAATAACTTCTTACCAAATTACCAAACTAACCTTACTTCAACATAAAGCAATCTCCACTTTTTCAAAACTTAACATCATCCTTTCACTTCTTAATTTATGTCTTAGTCACTTAAAAATTAAGTAAAGAATATCATTATTATGTTGGCTTTGATTTGATGTGATTTGATGTTTACTTTTTCTTACTTTTGTTAATTCTTACTTACTTTTACTAATTACTTCTAGAAGTTTTCTAATCATATTTTGTAAAAGTAAACATGTTAGAAAATTAACTAATACTTACTCTATTTGAATATATGTTCCTATATAAGAAAACAAAGGTGCGATGACGTTGCGACAACTTTTAATGGACAAAACGTCGTTTTTCGGCAAAGCATTTTACGGTCACATTTTGACGTTTTAGTTAAACTATTTATTTATTTAAACCAAATTTAAAAATAAATTTGTATAATGCTATTTAAAAATATAAACACTCATAAATTAATTAAGGTAATTTATTTAACCATTGAAACATACTTTTCTAAAATCAGCATTTTGTCACTTTTGTCGATATAGACAAATGTTACTATTTTTATGTTTGTTTCTACTTCCAAATCCTATCGAATATTATTTAAATCATAAAACCTTTTATATATTATATTTAAAATCATTCTAAATAATATATTTTAAAGCGGTCAAAATCTGGATCATTACATTCTCCCATACTTAAAAGAATTTCGTCCTCGAAATTACAAGGATGAAAAAATATAACGAAAAAACAACAATTAACGTAAGTTATGCACACCAAAAATAGTAGTATCACCCATAACCTCGGTCGGAGGCACGATGCCTTATCCTATCCATTTTATTTATCAAATTAAGGTAGTTTCATTTTTAAAATTCCTAGGTTGATATACTAACCATAGATGAATTTTACTTAGGCACCTAACCTAAGCTCTGATACCACGTGTGACGACCTGGATTTTCGAACCAGTTGAAATTGCCAAAAAATCCGTCCGTTCTAAGACTACTAATGAAAACTACTAACTAAATACACCATATTTGATAATTATTCAACATTACTAAATGTATAGGATAAAATTTAAATTTTACAAGTTATTAGAGTAATCAAACTAATCTACTAGGTACGCTTATATACAAACCAAATACAAATAAATCTAATGCTGCACAACTGTAATAAGAGAGACAGCAATAGCCATTCCTGCTAACTCAATAAACATGTCAATTGCGGAATAAAATAGTAAGCAGGAAAAATACAATAACACGAGATAAACAACAACCATTAACAAATAAATATGGAAGGGTTATATCATTTTAGGGGCTGCATCACTACCACTTGTGACTGTCTACGTGCCCCTATCTAATTGGGTACCAATTAGATATAGGATCAAGCCAACATAGTTCTCCTACCGCAAATAGGACTCATGGGGCCTACGATGCAACAAACAAATATGCAATTCCCAAAACTACCCACTTAGGCCTAATCTTTAAAATTTAGATTTTCAAATCTAATCATCTTTACGGAAATTATCTCTTTGGACTTTATTCTTGAATTATTATTTCAAAACTTTTGAAATATATATATATATATATCCTTTATATTCAAATTATACTTTACTTCGGGATCTTAAATCAAATCACTTTTGAAAAGTTTATTTGGAAATCCCAAATACTGTAGTAAAACATATCAAACCATATGCAACCAGATCGGGAGATTTCTCCCAATAATAAGGCAACTGGATCCCAGCCTTAATGCAATCGATAAATAAGTATATCCCTCTATTCTAAGAGCGGACTATACCAAAAACATATGCCCACCTTTTTAGTTACGGGTTACCCGAATCATTGGTAACATAACAAATCATTTTATATCCCGAAGCGATAAATCATTTCACACTAATACTCACAAGTACTTTCAAATCTATATTAATTTTCATTTCCCAAATCTGTTCGAAAATCATCTTAAAACCATCGGGTTTAGTTCTCGAAATTCTTTCCATTTTATAAAACACTTTTATAAGACCATTCATTATATAAATCACTTTTATATAATATAACTTCAAAATATTCATTACCAAACATTTCTATTTCTTTGAAAGGGAAAACTTTTCATAACAATTCCATTTGAAAACCAATTTTCAAAACAATTCATTAAATTGAAGTGAACCAAATATTACCGCTAAACACCTTATAGTCAAATTGTGAAATAAATCACAAGGTGTTAGCCTACAATTATTTTCTATCCAGCCCATGCATATGGATAATAAATTGCTCATAAACTGGTCGAGCAAAGTCAACAATCAATAATAATAATCAGTGCTCATAAACTGGTCGGGCCTAATTCAAACATTCAATCAATGAAATAAACGCAATAATAAATGATAAACAATGCTTCATTCTATCAAATATTTATAACATTTTAATGGTTTGATATTTATTTTAGAGCATCCGGGCTTTCCCTTCGACATGTTTCGTCCCTCGCCCAAGTTTCCTTGGATCTCACAGACGAAACACATGTACTAGTCGTTTCCGCATACCCCATTCAATATTTAACTTCTAAATTTTAAATTACTTAATTAATCATCCAAACATAATATCAAGCAAGGAAATCAAACCATTGTTCTAGGAAACAAAGTAAATCAGCATTTAACAAGGATTTTCAAACAACTTAGCACTTAAATTTCTTTTAACAAAGCAATGGTTTTATGAGCATAAAATAAGAAATAACTTACTTTGGATTCCACTCCATCAAACTTTAAGGCAAGGAACTTAAGATCTAACGCGTACTTCCTACCATGCTTGGGAACCAAATGAATATAAGCTCGAATTCCTCCTTCCTTGTGCTTGACCAACGCTTGAGATGGAAGTTGATCGAAAGTATAAAGAAGAAGCGGTGGAGCTTTGAACTTGAATTCTCAAAATTAGACCCGAAAAATAGGTCATATTCTCTCTTATTTTTGACTCTTTTACTATTAAAATTTGATAAACTTGTTAACTGAAAAATTGTTGCAAATTCTTTTCTCCTGAATTTAAAAAAAATAACCATTTGAATCCAAGTTGTTTTTAGAGAGATATGATAAAATGAAGAAGAGGTATTATCGGATTGACAAAAATGAAGCCTGAAAATACACTTCGAATAATTGAGTTTCAGGTATAACAAACCTCAAAACAAGAAAAAGAGATCAACATTAGAGTTGTAGCCACTGGAATTTCATATGCTTTGGAAAAAAGAATTTCTTAGTTTGGATCAGTTATGATCAAGTTACGATCAAAACAAAATATCTTATTCTCTGGCTTAAAAACTGGGCCAGAAAATGCACTTGAAAGAAGTGGATTTTTGACATGATTATCTTCATAACAAAACAAAGTGGTCAACATGAAAGTGGTAGGCACTGGAAAAATACATGATTTAAAAACAAGAAATTTATAATTTGATTCTGTTTTGAAGAAGTTATGACCGAGAGAAGAAGAGGTAAAATATGGAGAAAAGAGGAGTTTGATTTAAAGAGAATGGACATTGATTTCTTTTGAATATTTTATAAATATTTTGACATTATTTCTTTTTAATTTTTTATATGGCATGGAAGCCATTAAAGAGAAGAGAAAGAAGATGAAGAAGCTTGAGAAAAGAAGAAGAAGAAAATGTGAATGAAGGTGAAGAAGGATGTGGATATTTATAGAAAAAGAAAGAAAGTGGTAATTTACCAAAATAACCTCTTACCAAATTACCAAACTAACCTTACTTCAACCTAAAACAATCTCCACTTTTTCAAAACTTAACATTTGTTTCACCCTTACTTTATGTCTTAGTCACTTAAAAATTAAGTAAAGAATATCATAATTATGTTGGCTTTGATTTGATGTGATTTGATGTTTACTTTTTCTTACTTTTGTTAATTCTTACTTACTTTTACTAATGACTTCTAGAAGTTTTCTAATCTTATTTAGTAAAAGTAAACATGTTAGGGAATTAATTAATACGTACGCTATATGAATATATGTTCCTATATAAGAAAACAAAGGTGCGATGACGTTGCGACGACTTTTAATCGACAAAATATCGTTTTTCGACAAAGCGTTTTACGGTCACATTTTAACGTTTTAGTTAAAATATTTATTTATGTAAACCAAATTTAAAAATAAATTTTTATAATGCTATTTAAAAATATAAACACTCATAAATTAATTAAGATAATTTATTTAACTATTGAAACATACTTTTCTAAAATCAGCATTTTGTCACTTTTGTCGATATAGGCAAATGTTACTATTTTTATGTTTGTTTCTACTTCCAAATCCTATCGAATATTATTTAAATCATAAAACCTTTTATATTTTATATTTAAAATCACTCTAAATAATATATTTTAAAGCGGTCAAATTCTGGGTCGTTACATTCTTACAGTTATGTTTATCGTTATCTTTTTAAATATTGAACTATAGAAATGTATCCTATTTTCTAAACCAACCAATTAATCTTTCACTTGCTCCCAAATTAATTTATTAGATTTTTCTCTAATTTATTACTCCCGTTTTAGCATAATTTATTGCAAAATTCTTATTTTTCTTGCTTTATTCCAGCTTTTCTTATTTTACATCTAATTTCCTAAAATATAGTAATTTCTCATTTTAATCCATAACCACGAATTCTCTTTTTTTAACTATATCATTCGCCTAAAAAGAGAAAAAATGCTAGCATTTAGGCTAAATTTTAACTTTAAAATAAATGTAAATAACTGCAAATTTATTATAGTTTCAGCATAACTAATTGACAGAATTAATTACTGAAATATCGAATAAAATTGTTTAATGGGAATCTAATGATAATATATTATAAATTTAAAAGATATATAATTAAATCAACTCACATGTCGTTCTTAGCTTCAATCTCCATCCATTTTAGTTTGCTATGGTTTTCTCTGCTTTTTTCCTTTTTCTTTCGTTGTAAATTCTCTAATTTATTACGCAATTCTCTGATTTGCTCGTATGTATTTTCTTGCTTAATTTTTTTAGTTTAGGGAAAGATTTGATTGATAGAGAAGAAAGGAAGAGGGAGAAGAGAAGTGGAGTTTTCTGTGAATGATAGTAGTTGATTGGGATAAAATAATTTGGGCTAGGGTCAAGTTACGTTCAATTTATAGGCGTAGTAAAACTATGAACCATCCGATTAACCCTAAAAACAATTCTCACCATCATTGATTTGTTTACATTTGCTTATAACGTATATTTCTCCAATGTTATTCATTTATTTCTTTGTTATACGACCCTATTAATTCACGTTTCCTTCTAAATAAGATTCTCTCATTAATTATCCATTTAATTAGATCATACATATTTATATGTATATCCTATATTAATTATTCTTGTATGTTATAATTTCTTACCTATTTGAACACATCAATTAATATCTCTATTAATTGAATGCATATAAAAGCTATACTTTTTAATTTATTCTTATTAACTTACCTTCATCATAAATAAAATTACTCCATTTGATGTTTGTACGCATTCCAATTCTTGTTTTTCTTTTTAACTTGGAAACAAATAGTCATATAACTGGAGTTTTCTTCTAATTAATTAATTTACATCAATAGCCATTGTAACAATGACATATTCTTTGATTAATTGACACCCTTCATAAAACACCAAACTGATTGCCAATTAATTAATTAACACATTTTCCCATCTTAATCGATATCCAAATTAATTCCTATAAGTTTCCCAATTAATTGCCTAATTAATTGGTATATAGTTTCCCCTCTTTTATTAGTTGATGCTTACTTAATATCTTTAATTAATTGATTGCATCAATTATAAATTAATATATGTATGTTATTATTTAATTTATTCCCTACGTACCTTTTTTCCCCTTACATCCAATTCTCTTAATAATTTAAATTCATTACAAACATAATAAATTTGTTACTAATTTTATAAATATCCTATGAATTAAATGCAAATGTTTATAATTTATAAAATTTTCATGTGACCAATTAATGTAAATTAATTTGCTCCAATAGCTGATTTTATTACATTGCCTGCTGATGTTAATTAATTAACTTTAATTACTGATATCCATTAATTTTCTTTATGATGGCAAAGTAAATTAATTACCCTTTTGACGTGCATCTATTTTAAAATCCAAATGCACGTCATTTTTGAAATTTCATACGCATATATATTTATTTATAACAAATATATTTACCTACATTTACATGTATAATTATTTCTCAATATAAAACTTGGAACATCAATAACGTTTTCATACAAACTCCGTTCGAGACATATTATATATGTAAATTGATCAAAAAATCGCCACAAACACAATGGTATAAGTTTCGAGGCCATATTCTGACAAATACAAAGAAAATTCATTATCCATCGTTTTTCAATTATTTAATTATATAAAAATGCAGGGTGTAACATTCTCCCACCCTTTAGAAAATTTCATCCTCGAAATTCGATAAGAGTAAAATTACGTAGTTCCTCGCATCAATCACATCCATTTATGTACATCCAATTTTTCGATCATCCGTGCTCTTGTGCAAAAGTGTTATTCAATATAAAATATTTGCGTGTACATGAATTTCTAAGTGGTACTTTAAAAAATTATCTTTAAAACATGATGCACACATCCTAATATACTTGCAATTTCTACATGAATGCAATCTTTTGAAAATTTAAAACACTTTTCATCCAATTTTTCCCACATTCCTATCGAATAGGAGCATAGTTCAACAAATTTTACGGCTAAAACAACCATACAACTTTCAATTTTCAAATTTTAGAAAATTCTAATTCTCCAAATTCGATTTCTTATGTTATAAAGAAGGTGGACAATGAAAAATCTCACATTTCTCGTTTTACTTTTGTATGTCTTTTTCTCTGTCCTTGGAACTTATGCCACTATCATACAAAAACCTTTATTTTCTTTCCCAAGCACATTTTGCATTAGAAAATTTTCTTTTCAATTCTTTTCATTTACAATTCTCATTTCTTTTAGTAGTCGTCTTTAGTTGCTTTCTTTAAATTTGCTGTTTTTCTTTTAGTTGCACACTTTTATTTTCTTATTGTATTGGTCACTTATTTGCAGCTCCAACATACCCAAGCAATATTTCTAGGCTCTACAATGCTTTACACACTCTACAGGAATTCCCTATTACTCTTTAAAAATAATTCTTGATATCTTCTTCATAGCCTCAAACATATCCTGTCTTACCTAGGTACTTATCCTCATCTACTCCAAATTTTAAAATTTGGTTTGGCTTTTATTTTATTTTTTTCTTTTCACTTTTCAAAGTTTCAAAAGTTTGCCTATCTATTTATTTATTTTCAAATGTCAATTCCCAAGATTCTAACCTTCAATTCCATGGTATAAGACCTAGAAGCAACTTTAATTATATACTAACAGGAACTGAAATGTGTCATACATAACTTTATCATTTGTCCATTATATTATACATCATTTGACCATCTGTTATATTTAAATTATATGGATACATTGTACAACTTAAATTAACCTAACTTTAGAAATTAATTAGGATTTTCCTTTTTGGTGCATGTCATTTTTTTGATTTATGTATGATTGTGTGTTCTATGTGCTTAACTTTTCTTATGTTATATATGTTTAAGGGTACAATTTATTTCAATGCACTTATGTTATATGTCTCCCCTATGTTACTTTAAAAGTTCAAGTAAGTTGTTCAGTCTTTGAACTGTACCAAAAATGTTTATTCATGAAATCATTTTAACATAAATGCATGCATGTCTAAAAATTTCACATACATTACTCTTCTGTACAAAGGTTTTTTATTTAATTCTACATAAAGTATATTTTGAGCATTGAGGTTATTGAATGGATATTAATTTTCTATCTAACTAATATCATATAAAACTATTTGCATCAACAGAATAATAAGAGCATGTTATGAAAAATATTATGTATGATTTGTTTATGTATAAGGGTAATTTTTTAAATGAAAGAGTAATCGTTATGATGAGAAGTACACTCGTAATTTTATTATTGTAAATTTATTATTGTAAAACTCATCAACAAATCTGATGGTAAATGATATAAAATTTGTTTAAATAACAATCATCAGACTGATGCTAAGTCAAATGGGAAGTTCATGCTAATTAATACACAATACACTATATATTATTCAATCTTAAAGCAAATAGAGCCTAACTTAAATGTAACAAAATGATGCTTATATGCTCTGTTATTGCATAGGAATAGGTCTGAAGTATATTTGGACAGATAAAAACATGTCCTGTATGGATTTAACCGACAAATTATGAAGGAGCTCATTTGAAGTATGCATCCTAAGTGTAACACATCTGAAGCAATGTAGGATTAAGTATCAAATTGCAGCTCAATTCAGCAAAACATAATACTGGATGGGTTTAAATGATATAGCTGAAGTAATTGAGGCTCTACATTTACATCTGACACGTGCATTTCCAGACCGCACATTACCCTAGAGGCATGCAATAGGATTAAGTACAAGCAGGCTGAAATGAAGGTCTAAGTATTTGGATGCCATGATGAACCAAGAGCTGAGGCATATCGTTGTTGCATGTATAACCGTTTATGCATATAAAGCTCTACAACTGCATAGTATCTGGCCAGAATTTGCATCACAAACTAATGCGGTAACATAAGAAAAACCGCACATTATACTTTGGAACATAAAATTATAGTGTGCCAATGCTTTATCGTGGACGTGTAAGGTGAGTTCTATTTCTGTTCTTCGATTTTATTTATATTTTTATCATTCATTGTAAAGGCAGTTTTTTCCTTAGAAACTAGCTTGAGTATTTAATATATCATTAAAATAGTATACTTTTCGAACAATATTTGTTTCATTTTCTGATAATCGGTAATTGTTTACATAATTTCAATGCTATAAACAACCTTTTCACTTTCAAATTTATATGCATTAGTGCTAGATTACTGGCTTGGAAAGATTAACATTAGATTATATTTTTTTGCAAATGGGGAAAATTTATTTGGGTAAAGCATGTTCTCAATCCAGATGAGCCACTTTTTGATGTGCTTCAAAATGGTCATTATACATTTTCCTAGTGAGTTGATGGAGGTTTTGTAGTTTGGCTAGAGTATCGTATGCGTTTTTTGTAAGCTTCTAGACATTTTGTAGTAGTAAAATTCGAATTTGTCATACAATGAACTTTATAGAATTTGATATAAAGTATTTAGTATGTTTGATGTTTGTTTTGAAATTTGGTGATACACTGGTTTTAGAAATTTGATTGTATATTTGTTATTTCTATAAATTTGAATTTATATTGTTGAATGAAATAATGTGTAGCAGACTATAGGAGTACTATAAGATGCTAAATGAGATATGGTTCGGCTGTACCAAATCAGCACTTATAACCATTGGGAATTTTGATATTTAGCTATGTGTATAAGGAATTTCCAACGGTCATAACTGTTGAAAGTTTTATATTCTAGTTTTTTTTCAATGATTATAATAGTTGGCAAAATCCACATTCCTAACAATAATAACCGTTGGGAATTATGTTACTAAAATAAGAAATTTCGAATGATTATAACCATTGGGAATTTCCTATTTTAATAACATAATTCCCAATAATTATATCCGTCGGGAAAGAACAAAATTCTCAATGGTAATAAATGTTGGGAAATATGAAAATTTTCGATGGTTATAAAAGGAATTTTCCAACAATTATTACCCTTGGGATTTATGTTACAAAATTTGTCACGTACCTATTTGCAACGGTTATAACTGTTACAAATTTCATTTGCAATGGTTATAGTTGTATGCTTATTAGACTCTCATATGGTATATTTATTAATTGTTTTAAACATTTTATATCATCTTCCTACCTTGACATGAGACGATTATTTGATATGTTGTGTGCTAGTCCGATTTAGCAGGTTAGCTATGTGCTCGCCTAACCCTAATGACGTGTTATGTGCTCTTTTAGGTCATTATGTAGAACCTTTATGGATATATATATATACACATTCTTGATTGATTATCCATGAATAATCTAGCTATTGGGACTAGTTGTGCTACCGTTGTCTTTGTGTTGAGGTATGCACAAATTGAGTCTAGAAATACCTTGTGCTATCTAGCCTGTATGATATATTATGTGTTATCCTAGCTATAGATGTTGTGTACTTACTTGAGCAACGATTACATGCGATTAGTGTGAGACCATTATAAAGTGTATACATATGTCTTTTCTTTGCTTATATATGACCAATACATATAAGATTTATGGTGATTTTTTATATGCATGGTGTGTTTGAGATGTTTTAGATATGTGATATTAGGTAAACTAGTTGTGGAAAATTATATTGTTTATGGCTTACAACATGACATCTTATCTTGTTATGGTACCTTATCTCACCTTAGGCATAGTTTGACCTGTTTATTATTTTCACAATAGTCAGGTTAGTCCGAGACATTTCAAGTACAAGGACTCACTTACCAGTCATGATGTTTTAGGTACGCCCTTAATTCTATTTGGGCTATGCTATATCTTCGTAAAGATATTCTTTAATCATATGATTATGAATCATATAGTACATGTGAATTGTATCTCAAATGATTAGTAGCAAAGCACCAATTCAATAGGAGCGACAAAGGAGTTAACAAACTCTTCGGATTGATAGATATAGATGTCTGTCATGAAAGGTCTAATTATACTGAAAGTGGATCCACTCACTTTATTAAATTCACCAATGATATTTCTTAGACATAAACATATGTATTTGATACACAAGTTAGATATTTATGGTAAATTCATAGAATATAAAATGAAAGTAGAAATATTACATTCAAAAGAAGTAAAACAATTTGATTTGATTGAATAGGCGAGCGACTTGGATAAGAATTCCAAGAGAAACTAAGAGAGAATATGATTCACTCTCAAAGTCGCTTATCCTTATGCTACATAATGATGTATCAATAAGAAGTAATTAGATTTATTGGACAAAGTGCGATTGATATTGAGTTAAGCCAATTTAATTCTTTCTATAAAGATATCGTTGCTCGAATTTCTTGCAAGCATGGAATGGCTTGACCTACACCATCTAACCACCCATTTGATTGCAGCATTATGCAGCTTGCTTTGTCACTTTATCTATATACATCAATAGCCTAACATTTTGGTTTGCCCACGTTGCATGATATGCACCCAACTCAAAAAGCAAGGCTTTATGACGATTGCCCTACACCTTCATGCTCAAATAATCGAATAGTGTAATGCTGAAGCATCCAACCAATGTAGGACGATTGTTAAGGAAAAGAAAAGAGTTAAAGAAGACAAAAGGAAGAGAAGGAAAGAGAAAGAATACATCAAACAGTCACCAAACCTGTCGTATATCTCATAGCATATCAAATAAAGTATAATAATCATCAAAGATATAAAACAGGCGAGATAGTAAAACTGCAAGAATCATAAAATTAGAGTATACAAGCTCATACTATTATACAAACCAGTAATAGAGTTTATATAACCGATAAATAAACTCAACTCATAAGCTATCTCTAATAATAGTATGTCAAACACCGTCAAGGCTCCACAGTGTCACATGTCAGAATATGCAATGATAAGTCCAATATATAAGTATGAGAAAGCATCGCCTCCTGCTAGTCCATCTATCGAACTCCATGTTTCATATACACATGTTATCTAGTCTATTCATTTAAGAATACCCGAGGTAATTAGAAGCAAAACATAAAACCTTGAGTCAGACAATAGTTTGGCATAAGTGATAAACAATCTCAAAATACTATAAAAGTCAACATAGTATATGAAACAGAGGGTATTTAGAATCATACCCAGACACATCCCTTTATCCAAAGAGTTAGCACATAGCATATGATACATGCTATTCTATAATATTCATCATAGGTGTACTATACGTCAAAGTACTAAAGGGGCATCTAGGTATCTACATTAAGGATAACAACATCATGTGACATCTGAAGTGATAACTAAAGCAAACATAGCATACATCATCCATCCACACTTGACTCACTCAGTGCATTGGATACATCATAACTCAAATGGCTATCATGGTCAAGGACTACTTAATGTTCCGGTTCCTCGGTACTTAAATCCATGCTACTTAGTAGGCCAGAAATCTAGATTACCTGTCATGGCTGATCTGGAGTAACGATCGCCTTCCATGGAGATTAGAGCCCATCATGGAGATCAGAGCCCGTCATGGCTCAAATAGGTACCATATATTACTCCTTGCTTTACGAGTACTCTCTGAACCTTTGAGTAACATTGATCCCTTTGCACACGTCATCAATAGCAGAGCTCATCCTGAAACCATCTCTACGACTTCCGTCATTATGTCACTACGGTCGGGAATTACTCTAAACAGCCATCATTAGTCATAGAATATCATCATAAGTCCCATGACCTTCCTCCAGTAGTATCCCTTAATATGACTCATAGTCTGCTATTCTACATCTCGAAGTATAGTTATCCATCATCGAAGTCATCACTTCCCATCACGAGTCATTATCACTGTAACGACGCAGAATTATCGACTATTGAAAATCGACACTAATACATCCTCGGTATTCACGTGTCGTAAATCCAAATGCCGGAAAGCCCGAACGTTAGGGGTGAAAAAGAAAAGAAGATAGAATGAAACAGAAAATAGAATCTCACACGAATGGAATAACATATATTATTTTAATATATAATCTTTACAGTGGAAAATTTTGAATATAATATCAGATTCTAATCTGGATTTAGCCTGGACAATTATAAACCCTCTGTTCTTATAAATGTAAAAACAAATGCAATAGATGCAGCAAATAATAGAATATGCCCATGCGTAAATGAAGATCTCCAGCTCTCCTTCAGAAACTCCTAGTGTCTTCAACTAAACCTGAAACGACTCAAATCCGACACAAGTATTAAAATTGCCCTGATCAGCCTTGATAAACCAGTGTGAGACACTCGAAATTTTAAATGTATAGACCATGTTGATGTCAATCAAAACCTTCGAAAAGAAGGGTATCTCATAAGACCTTGTCCATACATAAATACAGATGGGTTTATATCTTATGATAAGGAAAATACTTATACCGAAAACACTTTGTTATTATCTTTAATGACATTGGTTTTGAAAACAAGTTCCAAGTAAATATATATAAAACAAGTATCAATAACCGGACTAAGTCTATGGTAATATATATAGACTAGGTCAAACGAAATATACCTGGATGGAATATATGATACAAAAGGGGTAGCTGAAATGTTTGCAATGCATTACAGCTCGTTTGGGACTACAATCAAAACTATAAAGCTCGTATTGGGATTGGATTTCCAACATGATATGGAATTAGTGGCCTTTTTTGTAGTGTATTGGTTGCAACAATCATATATTCAATGGCTACACATCCAAGGACTCAGACGCCACTATATCATGCTATCAACAACTGATGGCAATCGATATCAATGGCTACTTATCCAAGGACTCAGACGCTACTTATTCCACCCATAGAAGGCTGTAGCCTTTTTTGCATTTCATCTGATAGCCCATAATTATGTCTTGCAGACCACATAGTATCCCGTATCATTATCGGGTTGTGAGGCTAGAGAAGCTACACTCTTCTTTTCATAAAGTCATGCTTTATTTTTTTTACAAAGCTACGCTTTATTCTTCCACAAAGCACATTTCACTTCGAACGTCGCATTGCCATTTCCGTTTATCACTAATTGACTTCCACAAAAATACAGCCTCCGAGCTCGTATGTCATATAGAAGGGTGCTAAGAAAATAGGAGTTGCCTTCTATTCCACCAACAGATGTACATTTGTAAAAATCAACGTTCGTGACTTAGAAATGCAATGTCATACACTCATCTATACAAGTTCGTTCTAGGACTGAACGAAACTGAAGGTACTCCTCCTACCACATCTTTAGGAATCACCCATAGGATCAGTAATGAGTAATTCTTGCAATTAGAAGATTTCAAAACATGACAGGACCATTGCTATAATAAATATCTCTATATTGGGAGCGCCCCAGAGAATGTCAACAAGAAGTCCTTCGGCTATGAAGATGTTCGGTCTTCAATAATCATCATTTTAACCATGTCTTTATTGTCAATATGTCTTCATTTTCGAATGTATACATTGGTTTGAAGTGGTTTTCGGATAGAAGTTACCCAAATCCGATTGCAATTCCTTTGAACTAATCATCGATAAAAAGATATCACATATATAGGTGTTCGTCAAGCAACATCTAATCAATTAATCTTTTTATTCTAATTTAAATTGCTCTTAGAGATAGATTAAATTATTCCTTTATCTTTTTTAGAGTATATGGAATCATTAAACCTCATTTTATCACATACTTTGGTTTATTAAAATCTTTTAAACTTTGGAATAACTCTAAATCAGTTCACCCTTTTACTTAGAAAATATTTCCAAATCATTTATTAAATCTTAATAAAAGATTTCTTATTTCCAAAATATAACTTTTAAAGGGGTCAAAAATGGTGTAATTTAAGAAATGGTTTACTGCAAACCCAAAAAATTAATTTCAAGTATAGGAACTAAAATAATTCCAAATTATTTACTTAAATCTCATATTGGAAAAAAAAAATTTAGAGCACCCGGGTTTCCATTCGATCTATTCCACCCCGCGCCTGTAAAGAAAAAATGGAGGCCAGGTAAGCTCAGGGCACTGGTTGCTCCATTCTTAACCTTAGTTGCACATCTCATTTTACCTTTCAAGATCTTACAGGCGGGACAACGTACTAGTCGCTTAGCCGTTTCCGCATACTCCTTTCATTTTTAGAAATGATTTACAAAACTTCCAAATAATTATTTAAAACATTTATTTATCCTTTTAAAAACCATTTATAAAAAATGTGAAAAGGAATGGCTAAGTTTAAAATCATATTTCACAAGTTATTTAAAACTGCTGCAAAAAGTGCTGCGAATAGTGATTTAAAAACTTATTTGATAACACAACTTTTCTTTCGTTTGGAAATTTATTTGTATAACTCAAATTTCTTTTAAATCATTTCATAAGATTTATAAAATTTATTTCATATTTTTAAAGAATTAAAAACGTCTGTTTCAAACAATTTTTTACATTGATCATTAAGCGACCAAAACAGGATTTTCCTAAAAATTTGTTTTGGACTTAACTCAAACTCAGTCAAACAAAACCTTGATTTTCCTTTCTGATTTGAAAAATATGGTTACAAGGATCTATAAATTTCTTATTTCAAAAAATTTTGACTTAGTTTTCATCCTACACGTTGAAAGTTACGGGTCGAATATTACGAACTTCCACTAGGCGACGAGCTCGATTTTGACCATTTAGTGAACTGCTCCGAAACTTATCTGAAACGCTTAAAATATGTTTTGAAACCATATTAAAACTATTTTTACTTATTTAAAATAATATTTTATTTTTTTAATCATTAAAGAGGCTAAACAACTTCATACACTTTTCATTTGGGTTTATTAACCAACTATGGTTAATTTACTAACCATTATCTAACTTGAGTATTATTTTCACATCAATTGGTTATAGAATTTCACAACCAAGTTATCAACCATCTTAACATCCATAAAAGAAACCAAATTATCATCCAAGTTAACAAACATATAATCATCCAACATATTTAAACTTTCACATCATTATTCTTGAAATATTTTTAGAGATTAATTAGTAAAATGTGAGTACTCACCATAACCAACACACATCTTCCTACCAACATTCAAATCACCATAACACTTCATCCAAATCTTTACTAAACTTCATCTTAACATCACAAACAACTCCATTTCTCTTTCTGGTGCTCAACCACCACCCAAAAATGGTCAATGCTCACGACTCTTGCCTCCATCACCTCCAATGCTTTTGACCATAATCCTTCCCTTTGCCATGCTCTCGGCCAAGCCCTTTCTTCCACCATGCTCTCAACCTAGAGTGGATCTAATGGTGGTCGTGGGTGTACGAAGTGTAGAGGAGGTTTTTGCACTAATTGGAAAGGAGTTTCTATATTATATATTTACATATTTATTTTTCTATATTTTTCTCCATTATTTTATTAAGTGGGAAGCCATTGAAAAGCTTGGGAAAGAAGAGGAAGAAGATGAAGAAATGAATGAATGAAGAAGTTAAATGGTGCATGTATTTATAGAAAAAGTAAGAAGTGGTGATTTACCAAATTAAACCCTTACTAAATTATCAAAATGCCCTTAGATAATTTTTTAAAACTTCACATCACCAAAAGCACACTTACCATCTCATTAATGCATTTCAAATCCTTATCTAAATTAATGTACAAATGTCTTAATCAAGTTGCTAAAATATCAAATCAAATCCAAAAATATCACTTTATTTCATTTAGTTCATTAATATGTGTCAAATCCTCATCAAATCTTGCTTTATGTCTTTTCAAATATTTAAATATATGTCACATCAAATATATTTTTATAATGGTGATTAGATTTTTGCTATTGCATTAATTATACTTTACATAAAGCATGAATTGACATTATTTGATGTTTTCTTTTTTCTTAAATATCTTCCTTAATTACTTTTATTAATTATATTCTAGAATCTTCTAATAATACTTATTAAAAGTAAATTTGTTTAGTTAAAAATGTGTACATATGTGTTAAAACATGTTAACAAAGGTGCATCAACATTGTGACAACTTATATTGAACAAAACGTTGATTTTCGATAAAGAGATTTACCATCACATTTTGACGTTTTTGTTAAACTTCGTATATTTGTAAACAAAAGTAAAAAATAAATTTATTATTCTTATTTATTACACAAAGCATTATTAAGTTTGAAAATTCTATATTTTGAATATTCAAAGTTAATTAAATATTCCATTTAAAAGTTATAAAATTGCAGGTCGTTACATACTTCCCTCGGCCCTTAAAAGAGTTTCGTCCCCAAAATTAAACCAAAACCCAATAATACTTACTCAAAATAATATTTAAACTAAATTCCATATGATATATACAGATCATTCATACACGATATTTGATTCGATCTTTATTTGAATCCACTACTTTGCTTTCGAACTAATATTGATCCTCCGATCCTCTACTACTGACTTTGAACAGGCTCTTTGATCAGAAACCTTCGTCTCCCTTACATAGCTCTCAACTATGATAGAAAACTTAAGTAACCAACCATAAACCCTTATCAATGTTCATCGTCAACAATCGAGTGATAATTCCTTTTTTGGATTGGTGTAAACATCTCAAAGTTCCATATTTGAATCTTAGAAATTATATGATGAAATGATCTACGTACCTCATATATACTTATTAACATTTAAAAATCTAAATGAAAACTTTTTATAAAACTTTTATCTTTCAAAAATGCTTCTTTATATATAATCACTCTAAATATTTATTTTCAAATATTTTCCTTAAAGGAAAACATTTCATCTAAAGGAATCATTTAGTTTTTAATATAATTTACCTTTTATTTTAAAAAATTACAATTAACTTCTCTCGTTATTATATATTCCTTTTTAGCCAACCTTGATTCTAATTTATTAAATAATAATTCAAAATTATCCTTTTAACTTAAGGAAAATCATATACACCGAGTAACTCCAAAGTAATATCAAGAAACTGGGTACTACTAATAGTATTCTATATCCCCTTAACAAGAAGGGTAATAATTAAGAGAAGTGTATACCATCCGAACTTATCTCTTACCCATTTTTAGTTATTTTCGAGCCACTCAAACTAGTTATCATTTAAGACTTTCTTACTTTTCAAATTTCTTATTTGAAAGTTCTTTTCAAAAATCCATTAGAGATTATTTTGTTTATAAAAACCACTTTAAAAATTCCTTTCATAAAATCATCTTATATTAACTTACTTTCTTTTAAAATTTCATAATTCTTTTCCAAAATACCCAAAAATTTTGTTTCTCAAAATTTATGTAACGTATCTTTCATATCAATCATTTTCAAAAAAAATTATGTAAAATTCATTTTTATACTACCTGCCTATTTGATTATCTTATATAAATTCATTAACTTGACCTCATTTTATTATTAAACATCTTGTAGTTAAATCGTGAAACTTGATTCACAAGATGTTCGTTCAATCAACAAATGGTAATAACTGAATATTATTATTCCCTTAACCATAAACTGACACACATAAATATCTATATCTTTCAAAAGATATTCCTTTATACTTAAAATATAATACTTTTAATTTTCAAAAGATTAGGATAGGACTTTTTAAAATTGCTTTTTATTAAACATATATCTTTTACACTTAAAACAGAATATATCACCCCTAAAAGATTTTTCTTTCTTCCTTTTCTTTGCTTTCCTTTTATTCTTTTCTTTTACTTTACTTTCCTATCCTTACATGGAATTGCATAATGCCCTTCTTTACCGCATCTATAGCAGAAAATGCCGATAGAAGATCCTAGTTTTAATTTCTCTTCCCCTCCTTTTGTGCACGTATTCTTCGTGCTTGCTTTCGATTAGCCCATAGCTCATCACCCGACATATAATAAGACATCTTTACCTAAATGATACACTAAGTTATTATCAGAGGTTTCATACCATTAATTTCTTGACTTATCCAAATTACTTGATTCATACTTGTTTAGGTTTGAACATGCCTTGATTACACAATGATAAGGAGAATAATTTACCATGTGTTTGATACCATTCGCCCAAGCAAACATATGATCAGTATTTAGAAGATTATTCCCACCATCACCAAACATATCAAGACCTTATTCTTGGAACTTTCCAAAGGAATAACATCTTATAAATTTTCCTAATCACACTGATATATATACTTTTGTAGATATAAAATATACTTCTTTTAAAATGGTGTGTCGATTCGCTTTGTTTAAATATTTAGGAATCTCCATCGAATACATGTGGCCATAACATATCGACCAAAATTCATAGATCACTCATCAGACCAATCAATACGACACATTTGCATATCAAACAACAAATACGCGTTCATATATAAATATTACTCTCAAATTCATTCTATGGTTTTACTAACCCTATCTCTAATGACTTACTCATTCTAGGGTATGATTAACCCTATCTATAATGAGTTTTACCCCACCAAATTCTAGGTGTTCGCTCAACCTAAGCTTTGATGCCAAATTTAACAACCAGGGATTTTCGACCCTCGAAAATCGACACTACTACATCCGTGGTATTCACAAGTCGTAAATCCAAGTGTCAAAATGCCCAAACGTTAGGGGTGAAAAAGAAAAGAAGATAGAATAAAACAGAAAATAGAATCTCACATGAATGGAATAAGATATACTATTTCAATATATAATCCTTGCAGCAGAAAATTTTGAATATAATATCATAGTCTAACCTTAATTTAGCCTGGATAGTTATAAACCCTTTGTCCTTATAAATGTAAAAACAAATGCAATAGATGCAGTGGATAATAGGATATGTCCATGCGTAAATGAATATCTTCAGCTCTCCTCAGGAAACTCCAAGCGTCTTCAAACAAACCTAAAACTACTCGGACATGACCTGAGTATTAAAAACACTTGGATTAGGCTTAATAAACCAGTGTGAGACATTCGAAATTTTAAACGTATAGATCATGATGATGTCAATCAAAACCTTTGGAAAGAAGAGTATCTTATAAGACCTCCTCTACACATAAATACGAATGAATTTTTATCTTATGATAATCAAAATAATTTATATTGAAAACACTGTGATACTATCTTTAATGACATTGGTTTTGAAAACTTTTTCCAAGTAAATATGTGTAAAACAAGTATCACTACCTGGACTAAGTCTATGATAATATATCCGGAATAGGTCAAACGGAATATACCTGGACGGAATATATGATACAAAAGGGGTAGCTGAAATGTTTGCAAAGCATTACAGCTAGTTTGGAAACCGTAAAGCTCGTATTGGGATTGGATTCCCAACATGACAGGGAACTAGTGGATTTTTTGCGGTGTTTTGATTGCAACAACCATATATCCAATGGCAACACATCCAATGACTCAGACGCAACAATACCATGTTGTCAACAACCAACGGAAATCTATATCAATGGCTACTCATCCAAGGCTCAGACGCCACTTATTCTACCTATGGTAGGTTGTAGCCTTTTCCACATTTCATCTGATAGCCCGTAATTTTTCGTTACAGACCACATAGTATCCCATATCATTATCGGCTTGTGAGGCTAGCGAGGCCACGCTTTTCTTTTCATAAAGCCATGCTTTGTTTTTTTACAACGCTACACTTTATTCTTCAACAAAGCACATTCCAATTAGAAGGGCACATTGCCATTTCTGTTTATCACTAATTGACTTCCACAAAAGTATAATCTCTAAGCTCGTTTGTCTCAGAGAAGGGTGTTAAACTAATAGGAGTTGCCTCCTATGCCAGGAACAGATGTACGTTTGTAAAAGTCAACGTTCATGACTTACAAATGAAATGTTAGACACTCATCTATACAAGTTTGTTCTAGGATAGAATGGAACTAAAGGCACTCCTCTTACCACATCTTTAGGAATCACCCATAGGATCAGTAGTGAGTAGTCCTTACAATCCGAAGATTTCAAAACACGACAGGACCCCCACTATAACAAATATCTCTATATTGGGAGCGACACAGAGAATATCAACAAGCAGTCCTTCCGCTATGAAGATCTTCGGTATTCAATAATCATCATTTTCAACATGTCTCCATCATCAACTTGTCTTCTTTTCGGACATATACATTGGTTCGAAGTTGTTTCCAAATAGGAGTTACCCAAATCCGATCCCGGTTGCTTCAAAACAACCATTGATAAAAAGATATCTAGTATACAGGTGTTTGTCAAAAAATATCCAATCAATTAATCTTTTTTTTTTTAAATTTAAATTGCTCTTAGTGATAGATTAAATTATTCCTTTATCTTTTTTCAGAGTAATGGAATCATTAAGCCTCATTTTATCACATACTTTGGTTAACTAAAACTTTTTAAACTTTGGAATAATTCTAAATCAGTTCACCGTTTTTTAGTTAGGAAAACATTTCCAAATCATTTATTAAATCTTAATCTAAGATTTCTTATTTCCAAAGTATAACTTTTAAATGGATCCAGAACGATGTTATTTAAGACATGGTTTACTGCAAACCCAAAACAATTAATTTCAAGTATAGGACTTAAAATAATTCCAAATCATTTATTTAAATCTCTTATTGGAAAATCTTATTCTAGACATCCGAGCTTTCCCTTCGATCTGTTCCACCCCTCGCCTACAAAGAAAAAAAAAGGCCAAGTAAGTTAAGGACACTTGTTGCTCCATCCCTAACCTTAGTTACACACCTTGTTTTACCTTTCTAGGTCTCACGGGCGGGACAAATTTACTAGTTGTTTTTGCATACGATTTTCATTTTTAGAAATGATTTATAAAACTTCCAAATCATTACTTAAAACACTTATATATTCTTTTAAAACCATTTATAAAGAAATGAAAAGGAATGGTAAAGTAAATCATATTTCATAAGTTATTTAAAACTACTGCAAAAAGTTCCACGAATAGTGCTTTAAAGGCTTACTTGATAAAAATAACTTTTCTATCATTTAGAAATTTATATATGTAACTCAAATCTCTTTTAAAACATTTTAAAATATTTATAAAATTTAATTTCATATTTTAAAGAATTAAAAAAGACCGTTTCAAACAATTTCTTACTTTGGTCGTTAAGCGACCAAAACTGTATTTTTCTGAAAACTTGTTCTAAACATAACTCAAACTCTATTCAAAAAAATCTTTATTTTCCTTTTTGATTTGAAAATTATGGTTACAAGGATCTATAAATTTCTTATTTCATAGATTTTTGACTTAGTTTTCATTCTATACGTTGATTTAAAGTTACAGGTCGAATATTACGAACTGTCGCTACGCGACGAGCTCGATTTTGACCATTTGGTGAATTGTTATGAAACATTTCGAAAATGTCTTGAAACCATATTAAATCTATTTTAACTTATTTAAAAAAAATATTTTTTTAATCTTTAAAGAGGCTAAACAACTTCAACACATTTCATTTGGGTTTATTAACTAACTATGGTTAGTTTACTAACCATTACCTAACTTGGGTATTATTTTCACATCAATTGGTTATTGAATTTCACAACCAAGCTATCAACCATCTTAAGATCCATAAAAGCAACCACATTATCATCCAAGTTAATAAGCATATAATTATCCAACATGTTTAAACTTTCACATCAGTATTCTTGAAATATTTTTAGAGATTAATTAGTAAAATGTGAGTACTCACCATAACCAACCCAAATCTTCCTACCAACATTCAAATCACCACAACACTTCATCCAAATCATTACTAAACTTCATCTTAACATCACCAAACAACTCCACTTCTCTTTCAGGTGCTCGACCACTACCTAAAAATGCTCGGCCCTTGCCTCCATCACCTCCAATGCTCTCAGCCATAGCCCTTCCCTTTGCCATGCTCTCAGCCAAGCCCTTTCCTCCACCATTATCTCGATGTAGGATGGATCTAATGTTGGCCGTGGGTGTATGAAGTGTAGAGGAGGCGTTTGCATTAATTTTGGAGAGGAGTTTCTATAGTATATATTTACATATTTATTTTTCTATATTTTTATCCATTATTTATTAAGAGGGAAGCCATTGAAAAGCTTGAGAAAGAAGAGGAAGAAGATGAAAAAAATGAATGAATGAAGAAGTGAAATGGTGCAAGTATTTATAGAAAAAGTAAGAAGTGGCAATTTACCAAATAAATCCCTTATTAAATTACCAAATTTCCTTTGGGTATTTTTTAAAAAATTCACATCAGTAAAAGCACACTTACCATCTCAAATAACGCATTTCAAATCCTTATCTAAATTTATGTGCAATTGTCTTAGTAAAGTTGCCAAAATATCAAATCAAATCCAAAAATATCACTTTATTTCATTTCGTTCATTAATACGCGTCAAATCCACAACAAATCTTGCTTTATATCTTTTCAAATACTTAAACATATGTCACATCATATCTTTTTTTATAATGGTGATTAGATGTTTGCTTTTCCATTACTTATCCTTTAAGTAAAGCATGAATCGATATGATTTGATGTTTTCTTTTTTTTTTAAAAATATCTTCCTTGATTAATTTTATTAATTATATTCTAGAATCATCTAATGATAGGCCTACTTGACCTATATGAATTGTTGTATTCTGGATCGATACGACTTGCATCTCTGGTGACCGATCCACGTCTTACCCTGACGGATATGAAAATTTTGATCAATCGAACATTTAACTCCGGCGAGCTTCAATTTAGCATAATTGGACTTTACTGTTGGACAACATATTTGATATCCTTCGAAGCTCATCGATGAAACTGTAACTTAAATGAACCAAATGAACTTCAATCTTGTATCAGTGGATAAAGTCTGGATGGCATGGTTGTGACGGTCAGCGATGACGGTCACTCCGGTTGAATTTCGAAGTCTCGTTGTTTGAATATTTTCTCAAATACTGTATAATTTTTCAAGTAATTTGTAGCACTGCACAACACATTCACATACTTCACACTTGGGGATGCACGGGCTTATTATCGTCGAATGATGATTTCTCATAAGTTAGTTAGTTATGGAACCTTCAAGCTCACAACAGCAGGAAATTAAAAGTTCATTCCCCACAATAATCGAGATACCGGCCATCACGGCCGAAGTCATAGACCCAACTTCGGATGAGCTACCCGACGCCTCATTCATTGGTAATCCGCCAGACTCTGTATCGTCCAACGTTTTTAAAGACATGTTGGGATGAATATGTTTAAGGCATGGCCTGTCACTAGACGATGTGCTATTACTGGGACCGAATGATAGACCGCACTATCCACCGAAAGGGTTTATCGCATTCAATCGCCATGCATGCGCAGCTGGAATACTTCCCCCATTCAACCAATACATTAGAGAAGTGTTATCTTTTCTTAGAATCGCTCCATCTCAACTACACCCCAATGGATATGCTCCGTTGAATAGATTATTTATCGTATTTATGGAGCATTTCTTTCAACCCCCAACACTGATCGAGATTAGATATTTATTCAACATCAAGAGCCGAGGAGATAGCCCTTCTTTTATAGTCTTGGAAGAGGTCAGAAATTGTCAAGTAGTAACGGTGTCTTGGACCAGGTTAAGTTACTTCAAAACGGAATGGTTTTATGTTCGATGCCCCTCAGGATTTGCCAGTCGATGGTTATTCAGACGTAAGTACCGCAGTCTTTTCAAGTAGCTAATAAGATGATCATAACTAATGCCAAACTTATATCTCTTTTTCCTTTATAGCTGTGATTCCGCGACTCGAGGGCACTCATTTCAAAGAGATAGTTCGGGTTCTTCAAGAAATTTCGAGTGCAGAGAGGGATATCGACTCGGTTCTGACAGATAGAAACTTGAGAATCATTGGATTGATCGAGTGTAGCCAAATTATAAGGATTGAAGGAACGCTAAGGGCTGTCTCAAAGAAATGAGTAAAGCGTAAGACGTCTGGAGTTGTTATAACTGAGAAGGTTGATCGAGAAAGAACGCCTAGCGATGATGAACTTATGGTTGGGCCTTCTGATTCCTATCAGGTTTCCGAAAGAAAGAAAAGGCATGGAAGCTGCTTTCAAACACTTTAAATCTGAGAGACGAAAATCTATGGTCGTATCTTTGCCCGTTCGTAGGATTAAAATTTCAAAGGGTCCTCCTTCGCTGGTGGGAGACCTCTTCGAAGGGCTTGTCGATATTACAATCCCAAATTATATGTCACTCCAGGATGACACCTGGTTAGATGAGCTTCAATGCACTTTAGATTTAAGCGAATCTTTGCCCATGAGCATGGCCGACATTTTCGATTGGTCGGGGAGTTGCACATACATATACACTTCATGGCAGCACACAATTTCCAGCCATAAGTTGCTTACTTTGGATGATTATTAACTATGTTCTTCTTTTACTTTGCGGATACAATGTCCGCCGAGGCTTGGTATTAAGGAGTCTTTGAAAAGCTCGTTAATCTTCAACATATTACGAGTCGCATAGAAGAGAGGCAGATAGGGACTATGACCGTGGATACTCCAGTCAGGAGCGACACGACAGAGATAGGGATTACGGAAACCGTTCCCAATCTATTTCTCCCCCTCCTAGAAACCCTACACAGTCTTCTATTTATGCCTCATATCATCCGGAAACTTTAAGGCACAGTCTGTCTTCTCACGTTTCAAGGCGTGAAACTCACCATCATATAACTGAAATAGTGGCCTCCAGAATTGCAGAGCAGGTCTTCACCGAGCCTGTAGGGGAAGGAGCGATTAAACTTGCCCAATTGAAGAAGGATTTTCCAGATATCTGCTTCGATGGTTATATTTTCCCCCCGCACTTAAAGAGAATTCCAACGGAGGCTGAGAACACAATGCACGATTACATCCATGACATTTACACTTAATACAAGGAATAGGGAAAAGCCACGAAGAAAGCATTGAAACTGGCCTTTGAGCGTGCGGCTACCATTGAAAAGTTAGAGAATGAGCTCGCTCAGAAGGACCGTATTATCCAGATGCTTAATACCGAAGCTGAGTCCTCCCGAAAGTAAGAGATGAAGGCCATTCAAACAGCCGACAAGGCTAATTCGGCCATGGAGAGGATGAGGCAGGCACACTATGCTTTGGCGGAAGAGATGGGCCATCGGAACACCACCGTTACTGCCGAACGGGATGTGGCCTTCAAAGAACTCAATGAGCTTAAGGCCAAATTCTCCGAAATTGCCAAGGATAGGGATGATGCGAATGACACGGCCCAGGAGGCATGTGAGCTGGCCGTAGTGCTCCAAGCTGAACGGGATGCGGCAGTGGCTAAGGTTCATGTGGTGGAATCTAAGGTTGAGGAGAAGGTCCGGATGGCGGAGTCCAGGCTAGAGGCTAATGTATAAGATCTTCTCGTCACCTACAACGCTAACATGCTGAAAAATAGAAATTTGGCCTGGCTCGAAAACTATTCAACACATCTCTATAACTCCTGGGGCCAATTGGTCCAGGAGGAGAAGGCAGTGCATCTGGGCGAATCATTCGATGAATTTGAGCTCGAGAATCATATGCTGATTGAGGATGAAAGGAAGATTCCCCATTAGTCGATGATTTATCACGAAAAGAAGAAGCTCGGTGCCCAACGCTTGGAAATAGGGGAAGGTTCAAGTGTAGAGCATCATGATAAGAGTCTGGATATTGCCGTGCCAACTCAATCTGATCCTGCACCAGCGGCTGAACCCCAATCTGTCCCTGCTTATGATCCGGAGTAGCCATAGCTATCTCCTGCTAAAAAGCACACTTCTACAGCTGCTCAACCGTCCACCAGCCTAACAAAGGAAGCTACTCTGAACATTCTTCACACATGTCCAAAATAAAAGGCTTAATCTGAAGCGCTTGCTAACAGTCTCTCGTCTTCTTTGTCCAATGACTGGAGTTACGCTAACTGTGCCTCCTGCAACTCAAGAATTGCATCAAGCGCCAGAGGCCAACATTATCGAGGCGACCACCACAACAGCGACTACGCCGATCGATGGAGCACAAGGGGCACACTTTCCTTTGATGAGCAGATGATGGATGAACTCCTCAGTCCCCACAGTGACCCTTTTGCTGACTTACCGTTTGTCATAAGTGGACTCGTGCCTGCGATTGGTTCTTCAATGCAGACCACCGATGCCCCCGGCGAGGCCCACTTAATTCGCGAAGAAGCAATATTGGTTGAAATCATTGCAGAAATGAAGGCAGCGAATCGCGGTGGCAGTTTTGGGGGTGGAATGGCGGCACCCGGCCTGGCCCTGCTGAGAATGATATCACCTGGAGGTACAATTGTTGACACTAGTGTGCCCATTCCGCCCCCTGCAGTAGATCCGTGTAACCATCCTGGATTTTGACTAAATTAAATTGGGAATTAATTTAATTTTTGAATAAAATTTCAAAACTGATCGGTAAATAGATTCGAGTTTCTCCAAATTTAAATTTAATATGTGTTAATTCATTTGAAATTAAATCTTATATATATGTGACCTAAGTAGAAAAATAAATATATAAGGAAATGTGTATGTAAGGCAATTTAAATACTTAAGTTAGAAATATAATTATACACATAAGATAAATTACAAAATATGAAGTAAACAAATTTGTTAAATTATAACAACTTAATAAAAATAGAACTTCATTAAATTTCAAATTAACAAGACCAAAACAAAATTCAACATAAGACATATATATAAGACAAAAGAAGAAATACAAACAAAATAAAATTCATATCTATAAGCAATGCAAAAGAAACAAATCATTCAAAACAAAAGAGGTAAGCATAAAGAAGACAATAACCATATATTAAACTAAAGCAAAGGACTCTAGCAATTAATGTTTGCATTTCTAAGAACATACCCTATCTCTTCAGCTCCATATAGAAAAAGTGCCTATTGTACAAACAAACATAAATAATATACCCTGCTGTACAAAGATGATATCAACCTGTAAAATAAATGCAAAGCTGAGAACAAAGTAAATGTAAAATATCTATGAAAGTACTTGCAATAGGAAGTGAAAAACAAATGGATAGTATAAGCTTATAAAAAGGACTCAAGCATTTAATACAAGCATCTTCAGCCATGTCCTTAGTACAAACAACATCACCCTGTACAGAAATATTGTGAACCCTGTGTAGGATCTAGATTAACCCTAGAGGGGGGGGGTGAATAGGGTTATAGCAAATTTTCTCGATTTAAACACAGAAATAAACTGTAGAAATAAATATGCTGAAAAGTAAATCACACACAAAATTTACCCAGCTTCGGCAACCCCTGCCTACTGCTGCATTCACAGATTTCTATTAGAATTAAACAGTATCACGCTTACAACAACTCTACTAGACTCGCAGACCCTTTTGCTCCCGCTCACAAACACTCTACTAGACTCGCACACCCTGCTCCCGCCTATAGAGTTTCGCTCACTCGCAAACACTGCTCCCGCCTATCGAGCTTTGCAAACTCGCACTCCCTGCTCACTGAACTAATTCTAAATAGACAATCTGACACTACCTAATCCCTAGGTGGTGATTTACAAATTCTTTGATTCAAAAAGAAAACAATTTAAACAGTAATTAAAATAAACAACCCTATTTAATTTAAACCCTAAATAAAAACAAAACCCCTTTTTTAAACAATTATAATAAAAGCCTTTTATAATTAACAGGGCCGGTCCCTATTCACTTTTCAACCCGTTGCTTTTTATCTTCTTTATTTGTTTATTCTTCGGCTGGTGAAAATAAATGGCGGCTCCTCTCGCAAAATTTAGGGCTTGAGTCTTTTGATCAAATTAGGGCTTTTGATGCACGGTTGATCGGCCGACTCCTTGTAGCTTGCTTCGGTTGCTTCTCTGATATTCAACTGTCGCTCGTTCGCAGCTACTTGATCGAGTTCGTTGTTTATGATTTTCTGGTATGTGTTGTTTCCTTTTTCTTGGTCGAACTCGATGATTTGATTGCCGATGATGATTAGGGTTTTATATGCGTTCGAGTTCCTGGATTTTCGTTCGTCCAAATATTTTTGATTTCGTCAAAAATTCTTCTCGGCCACTTGATTTAAATTGAACGTTTGATGATTGATTCTGACTAGTTCATAATCGTATATTTCATTGCTTGATGGTTACGATTTTGATTTATTTCGTGATCATCACGTTGTTGACTACGGCTTCTTGATTGCTACAGCTTCGGCCTTGACTTGTTCATAATTGAATATATTTGTTGCTTGGTTGAGGTCTCTGACTTTGACTTCGACAACCACGGCTTTGACTTGTTGACACCCTGACCATTTCATACCTGTACATTCTCGGCTTCAGTATGCTTTGATTTTCTGGCTTGATGATTATATCCACTTGCTGTGTATTGCTTCACTGCATAGTATATTTGTGTAGTTGGTTCAGTTGCATTTGTCCATTTCCTTACTGTTGCTGTGCACTTCTGTTTTCACTGTCCATATATGTACATTTGTTGTAGCCGTGGTCTTTGCGTTGCATATAAACTTGGTTAGCTTGTATAACTGAGCTGCTATTGATCTGGTTCACTTTGATCTTCTTATCTTGATGCTGCAGCTTGGTCTTTGTTGCATTCATGTTGCTCCCCTGACCTTGTATCACTTGATGTCTTGAGCTTGCATGCTTCATTCATTTGTATAGTTCTTGACCATTATCACTGTTGACTGCTGACTTCATTTGGTTGTTGCATTTATGAATTTCATTTTATAATCTGTAGCATGGCACTGTGACTCGAGTTTTCACTGTCATGTTGTTTGCAGCTGTGCTTCAGTTGGCACTGTTTACTTGATGCTGCATCACTTATAGCTTTGATCATGTTTCTGTCATGTTTGAACATAGTTGCATTATGTTGGCCGAGCTTTGATCAGTTGCATTGTTCATGTCATGTTGTTTATGTGCATGCTTTGTACTTCAGGTTGGTCACTTGATTCACATGTGCACTGCCTGTTTGAAATTGTAGCATGTCACTGAGTTTGTTGTGCATTGGTCATTGCACTGTGTTCATATCATAATTTGACATATAATTTTCTTCTTGCATTCTTTGATGGTTCATTGGTTGAAATCTGTAGCATCTTGATCAACTTGATGCTGTAGCTTGCTGTGTCGATCTTCCTTGCTACCTGGTTGACACTTGCACTGATATTCATTTGAGTTGTGCATCATGTATTTGTTGCAGTCCATGTTGTAGCAGTATTATCTCGAGCTCGACAGTGTTGTTTTCTTGCTTTGATGCATTCACATGTTATGTTCATGTTGGCACTAGTTTTTGGGTCTGTTCCATGAGTCTTGGTCTGCACTTTCACTGTTGTGTCTGGTTCCATTTTCCCTGTTGAGTCTTTGGTGATGCTGCACTTGTGAACTTTGTGGTTGTACTTCATGTTGTATTCATGCAGCTTGTTTTCAATGTTGCATTTGAACTGGCTGTTGTCTTTGTGTACACTACTGCCTTGAAATTGATTCTCTTCATGTTGTTGTGTGGACATTTGTGCTTTGCCCCATTCACTGTTGCTGTTTGGTCATTTTGTACTTCTCTTATGTACACTTGCACCTGTACTTTGACACTTGCATGTTTCTGGTGCATTGTATATTTTCACTGATTTGCACATTTGCTTGACCTGTCTGGTCTCTGATCATTGCTTGGTCATCTTGGTGGCTTGAGCATTTGGTCTGTGTTACATTGTTCCATGTGTCTTGCCTTTGACTGTTTGCAACTTGACATTGTTGTACACTTGCTCTTGTTGGCTGCGCATACGAGTTGGCGAGGCAGTGCACACGTGTATGAATGTACACGTGTGTATTGCAGCCACTTATGGTTACCTGTCCCTGTAATATCTATCAAGTGTATATATCGGTGTGCACGGCCTTGTGGCATATACAGTAATACACTGTGTATGTCACAAGCTGTTCGTGTATGATGAATTCAAATTTAAATGATGACGAACAACCCAAATAACTGAGGCAAATATTATTTTCAAAAAAACATATTTTATTTTTGAATTGCAAAAATATTTCTTTTTCAATTTTACTGCGTTAGTTTATATTTTTGCAGATTGCTCAGATGCTGGATTCAAACCGGAATGCAGTTGAAGACAAAATACGAGTGTGAGTGATATGTAGTGAGGTTATCAATGTAAAAATATTTGTGATGTAATCGTGATGTAATCAGAAATGTATATGTATAGTGAGAGCATGAATTTGTACTATTCAAGTTTGTAATAAATATTCGTTTGAATAAAATATTCGTTTGAATTCAAAAACTGTGTAACTTGTTCTGTTTGAATTCAAATTCAAATTCTGTGTAATTTATTTTATTCAACAGATATTTATCTAACCAAATACATACTATACAAAATATTTGTTTGAATAAAATTTCTGTTTGAATTCAAAATCTGTTTAACTTGTTTTGTTTGAATTCAAATTCAAATTCTGTGAAATTTAATTTTATTCAACAAATATTTATTTAAACTATGAAAAATAAAATAGTACATTACCAAATACATTTATATGAATGTATATATGTTTATTATCATCAAACAAAAAATCATATAGCGCAAAGCGCATATTCAACAATCTCCCCCTTTTGATGATAACAAACATATATTTAAGATTTTGAATATATTAAATGTATTTGATAATTTCATTTGCTCCCCCTATTTGAATGCTTCCTTTATATGTGAAACTCCCCCTACATATATGGCTCCCCCTACATATATGCATACAAATAAAAATATGTAAATGAGCCTATATGCAAATTGAAAGTTATTTGACCTTTGCTTGATTCTATTTGACAAAATCTTAACTTTTCTCTTCCCCTTTTGTTATCAGCAAAAGAATAACAGTGTTATAAAAATAGGGATGAAGTGATAGACATGAATCAAACATTTAACTCAATTAAATATAAATATCAAATTTCAATAAAACTCAAACAAAAATCATAATTACCCTTGTCAAGCGCATATTCCACTTTCAGAAGTGATGGAGATAGAATCATCAAAAATTCATATAGATATGTCTATTTGTGGTATATTTATTTCAGGAAATTTGAATATCTACTAACCATGCATAACTGTTAGGACTTTTAAATGAGATTAGTAGTATTCACAATTTAAAAAAAAAAAAATGAAATCAAGTATCTTCTAACCACGCATGACCGTGAGGACTTTTAAATGGGATTAGAATCAACTTGTCTATTAAATCAATTATTTTTAATATGCGTTCCATACATGCATAACCGTGAGGACTTTTAAATGAGCATGGAAGCACATAATCAAAAATCCAAGTAATTCACCCATGCATAACCGTGAGGACTTTTAAATGAGAGTGAATACTTTGGATATTTATTTTTATTGAAGAATATAATAAATTGAAGCACAGATAATTTCCTTTATGAATCTGAAGATAAAACAAATTGAAGAACGAATAATTTCCTTTGTAAACTACCACAAATTTACATACTATATATGATTTTGATGAGTGATGGTCGATAGAAAGATGATAGAAATAGAAATGATCATGGAATTTTTGCCCAACAAAAAGTTTTTATAACTTTTGTTATGAAATTCTAAAGAAATTTTTCTAAATATATTGTCTTGAGTAATGTATGACAAATATCGACACTCATCACTTTTTCAATCACTATTGATCTTTTCGATAATCATTAGGGAGTTAGATTAGTCAAAATAGTCATTTAAAATCAAATCCAAAAATTATAAAATTAATTTTTCAAAAATGACTAATCTGTAAATATGGTCAAACATGATTTTCTCGAGGGGGTTTTATAAGAAAATTTTCTGCTATTTGAAAATTATGCAGATATTTTCTTTGAAAAACGATGCAGCAAATGAATGTTTCAAAAATTAATCACGTTACACTAATAATTTTTCTATCAACTATATTACCAGTGTAATCTGCATCTGAATTTAAATTTCACTCAATATTCACTCGTTGAATGTCAAAGACCAGATTATGAAATTTCAACAAATTATCTCATAATTGTTTTCAACAATTTTTAAATGAAATTTGAAATGAAGCCATGTTATCACTCAAACAAATATCATAGTGTTAATTTCAGAAACCTTAGGATAAACAGTTATATTCATGAGTAATCAACAGTCAATCAACATCATTATTCTTTAAACAAATTCTTGAAGTTTCAACAATTTCTCAAAAAAAACTTTTTAACATTTTTCACATGAAATTTGAAATCGTGCAAATTTACAAGCAGTGACAAAAATGTCAAAACCAATATATCTACGTGTAGCATGAGTAATCAAATACCATCATTTGACCGAACAAATTTATATGGATTAGTTCAATGTTGAAAAACTGATTGGTCATCATTTAAGCACAAATCAATGTCATAAATAAAAACAAGTCAAAAATTTCTTAAAAATCTTTTTACAATTTTTAAATAGAATTCATTAGGATTTTAAGTTGAAGCCATGTAAATAGAAGAAATCGTGAATATAGATTTAGCCAAAAATATTATCGTCAATCAATAAAAGCACCATCAGCAATCCAAATTAATCGATATAAAGTATTTCAAGGATTGTAGTGTTTTTGGCATAAAAGCATAATTGGCCAACAATTTTGAAAAAATCAGAATCAAAATCATCATCTTTTATTCATCTCAATATTGGCTGAATTAATTCAAAATACGGTGCAGATTATCACAATTAATATATCGTTTAAAACATACCATACCTGTTTTACCTTTACGATATTTTTCGTTGTTGTCCGTTGTGATTCTGTCACGTTTGAACTAGGCTAAGGAACTTTGCTTTGTCGCCCGTTGTGTTTCTGGAACAGCCAAAATCCAGAGAACACTATTGTTGTTCCTTAGCCTGCCACCACACCTACACGATAAAAGATTTATGTGACCTATTTGTTTTTATAGGTCCATTGTTGTTAGTGGCAGAATATGAAAAATATGTTTTTGGAGACTCAAAACTATTTATACATGTTCCTTTTGGCACCCAAATTTGTTTGACTTTCAAAGATTTTATATTTGTGCCTTTTGGAACCCAAATTGGTATAGTTTTCACGTGTTTGGGTCTATACCAACAATTATTTCGATTATGTCCAAATTCTCTACAAAACGTGCTCATTAAATTGACTTGATTAAATTTTGTGTTCCTATGACTATGATTTTCAACCTGATTTCCAATTATTTCAGATCGAGCAGCACTTTTACCTTTATCATCATCTTGTGATTTTCCAAAACCTAGTCCTTTTCTATTGTTAGCAAAAATTTGATTTCCCAATAGCATGTTGAAAGATTTTTCGCCTCTTGAAAAGTTATTCAAAGATTTCTCAAGATTTTGGACTTTGGTTTTTAATGTTGTATTTTCAGCGACAAGTGAGGTGCATCGATTTATAAAGTCCTTTTTTCTAGTGTCAATGTTTTCTTTAAGACTCAAGTTTTCTTTTTCAAGATTCTCATAGTTATTCCTAATTTTTGATAGTTCCGAATCTAAAATTTTACATTGGTTACATTCTAGGTTTTGAATATTTTCAAGTTCAGTTTTTAACCTAAAATTTTCACGAGCAAATTCTCTCCTATCAGATTTCAGTTTTTCAATTTTAGATTCAAGAGTATCCACTACCTTAGTAAGATCAGAACACATAAAAACAAGTTCTTTATAAGAAAACTCACCTGCCTCACTAGATTCGTCGGAGGTTGCTTCTGATTCTGATTTTGCCATGCAACACAAGTTAGCCTCCTCTGGGCTGCTATCCGAAGCTTCCTCTCCTTCTTCATCATCCCAAGTCGCTGCAAATACCTTCTTCGCCTTTTTCTTTTCTTTGTTGTTTTTGAGAAGTGGGCATTTTGGTTTGATGTGGCCAGGCTTGTTGCAGTTATAACATATCAGTTCATTATCAGAATTTTCGGAATCTTTTGACCTATTGCCCTTTGTTTTCTTCTTGCGTGGCTTGAATCTAGACCATCTTCTAAGATTATTGACAGCCATTGCAAGCTCTTCAGTTGGATCTTCTTCATCGCTTTCTACTTTACTTTTTAAGGCAATCATCTTCTTCTTTGGTTCGGAGTTGTTGCGTTCTTCCTTTGCTTTTAACTCAAGCTCATATGTCATCAAGTTGCCAATCAACTCCTCCATGCTTAGTTTGCTCAGATCTTTTGATTCTTGGATTGCTATGACTTTTGCCTCAAAGTTCATTGGTAAAACTCGTAGTATGTTCCGCACAAGCTCTACCTCAGTGAATACCTTCCCAAGTGCTCTAGCACTGTATACCAAGGTTGAAAAGCGTCCAAACATATCCTTTATGCTCTCGCCTTTGTCCATCACAAAATTTTCGTATTCATTGCTGAATAGGGCTAGCCGAGACTCCTTGACTTGAGAAGTTCCTTCGTGTGTCACCTCCAGAGTATGCCATATTTCCTGTGCTGTTGTACAATGAGAAATTCTATTAAATTCATTTTTATCAAGAGCACATATCAAAGCATTCATGGCTTTAGCATTTGTCGTTTTCAATCTCTTGTCGTTGGCATCCCACCTATCCTTAGGTTTAGGAATCTCAGTATCACCAACGATTATAGTGGGAGGTTTATAGCCAGTTTCAATAATATCCCAAACATCATAATCAACAGAACTAAGATAGAAACCCATCCTAACTTTCCAATAAGCATAATCGTTCCCGTTAAACATGGGTGGCCTAGCAATAGATTGCCCCTCAGAAAAAGCATTATTTTGTAGACTCATGACTCTAGAGTTAAATAAAAAATATACCGGGCTCTGATACCACTTGTAGGATCTAGATTAACCCTAGAGGGGGGGGGGGTGAACAGGGTTATAGCAAATTTTCTCGATTTAAACACAGAAATAAACTGCAGAAATAAATATGCTGAAAAGTAAATCACACACAAAATTTACCCAGCTTCGGCAACCCCTGCCTACTGCTGCATTCACAGATTTCTATTAGAATTAAACAGTATCACGCTTACAACAACTCTACTAGACTCGCAGACCCTTTTGCTCCCGCTCACAAACACTCTACTAGACTCGCACACCCTGCTCCCGCCTATAGAGTTTCGCTCACTCGCAAACGCCGCTCCCGCCTATCGAGCTTTGCAAACTCGCACTCCCTGCTCACTGAACTAATTCTAAATAGACAATCTGACACTACCTAATCCCTAGGTGGTGATTTACAAATTCTTTGACTCAAAAAGAAAACAATTTAAACAGTAATTAAAATAAACAACCCTATTTAATTTAAACCCTAAATAAAAACAAAACCCCTTTTTTAAACAATTATAATAAAAGCCTTTTATAATTAACAGGGCCGGTCCCTATTCACTTTTCAACCCGTTGATTTTTATCTTCTTTATTTGTTTATTCTTCGGCTGGTGAAAATAAATGGCGGCTCCTCTCGCAAAATTTAGGGCTTGAGTCTTTTGATCAAATTAGGGCTTTTGATGCACGGTTGATCGGCCGACTCCTTGTAGCTTGCTTCGGTTGCTTCTCTGATATTCAACTGTCGCTCGTTCGCAGCTACTTGATCGAGTTCGTTGTTTATGATTTTCTGGTATGTGTTGTTTCCTTTTTCTTTTCTGGTTTTTCTTGGTCGAACTCGATGATTTGATTGCCGATGATGATTAGGGTTTTATATGCGTTCGAGTTCCTGGATTTTCGTTCGTCCAAATATTTTTGATTTCGTCAAAAATTCTTCTCGGCCACTTGATTTAAATTGAACGTTTGATGATTGATTCTGACTAGTTCATAATCGTATATTTCATTGCTTGATGGTTACGATTTTGATTTATTTCGTGATCATCACGTTGTTGACTACGGCTTCTTGATTGCTACAACTTCGGCCTTGACTTGTTCATAATTGAATATATTTGTTGCTTGGTTGAGGTCTCTGACTTTGACTTCGACAACCACGGCTTTGACTTGTTGACACCCTGACCATTTCATACCTGTACATTCTCGGCTTCAGTATGCTTTGATTTTCTGGCTTGATGATTATATCCACTTGCTGTGTATTGCTTCACTGCATAGTATATTTGTGTAGTTGGTTCAGTTGCATTTGTCCATTTCCTTACTGTTGCTGTGCACTTCTGTTTTCACTGTCCATATATGTACATTTGTTGTAGCCGTGGTCTTTGCATTGCATATAAACTTGGTTAGCTTGTATAACTGAGCTGCTATTGATCTGGTTCACTTTGATCTTCTTATCTTGATGCTGCAGCTTGGTCTTTGTTGCATTCATGTTGCTCCCCTGACCTTGTATCACTTGATGTCTTGAGCTTGCATGCTTCATTCATTTGTATAGTTCTTGACCATTATCACTGTTGACTGCTGACTTCATTTGGTTGTTGCATTTATGAATTTCATTTTATAATCTGTAGCATGGCACTGTGACTCGAGTTTTCACTGTCATGTTGTTTGCAGCTGTGCTTCAGTTGGCACTGTTTACTTGATGCTGCATCACTTATAGCTTTGATCATGTTTCTGTCATGTTTGAACATAGTTGCATTATGTTGGCCGAGCTTTGATCAGTTGCATTGTTCATGTCATGTTGTTTATGTGCATGCTTTGTACTTCAGGTTGGTCACTTGATTCACATGTGCACTGCCTGTTTGAAATTGTAGCATGTCACTGAGTTTGTTGTGCATTGGTCATTGCACTGTGTTCATATCATAATTTGACATATAATTTTCTTCTTGCATTCTTTGATGGTTCATTGGTTGAAATCTGTAGCATCTTGATCAACTTGATGCTGTAGCTTGCTGTGTTGATCTTCCTCGCTACCTGGTTGACACTTGCACTGATATTCATTTGAGTTGTGCATCATGTATTTGTTGCAGTCCATGTTGTAGCAGTATTATCTCGAGCTCGACAGTGTTGTTTTCTTGCTTTGATGCATTCACATGTTATGTTCATGTTGGCACTAGTTTTTGGGTCTGTTCCATGAGTCTTGGTCTGCACTTTCACTGTTGTGTCTGGTTCCATTTTCCCTGTTGAGTCTTTGGTGATGCTGCACTTGTGAACTTTGTGGTTGTACTTCATGTTGTATTCATGCAGCTTGTTTTCAATGTTGCATTTGAACTGGCTGTTGTCTTTGTGTACACTACTGCCTTGAAATTGATTCTCTTCATGTTGTTGTGTGAACATTTGTGCTTTGCCCCATTCACTGTTGCTGTTTGGTCATTTTGTACTTCTCTTATGTACACTTGCACCTGTACTTTGACACTTGCATGTTTCTGGTGCATTGTATATTTTCACTGATTTGCACATTTGCTTGACCTGTCTGGTCTCTGATCATTGCTTGGTCATCTTGGTGGCTTGAGCATTTGGTCTGTGTTACATTGTTCCATGTGTCTTGCCTTTGACTGTTTGCAACTTGACACTGTTGTACACTTGCTCTTGTTGGCTGCGCATACGAGTTGGCGAGGCAGTGCACACGTGTATGAATGTACACGTGTGTATTGCAGCGACTTATGGTTACCTGTCCCTGTAATATCTATCAAGTGTATATATCGGTGTGCACGGCCTTGTGGCATATACAGTAATACACTGTGTATGTCACAAGTTGTTCGTGTATGATGAATTCAAATTTAAATGATGACGAACAACCCAAATAACTGAGGCAAATATTATTTTCAAAAAAACATATTTTATTTTTGAATTGCAAAAATATTTCTTTTTCAATTTTACTGCGTTAATTTATATTTTTGCAGATTGCTCAGATGCTGGATTCAAACCGGAATGCAGTTGAAGACAAAATACGAGTGTGAGTGATATGTAGTGAGGTTATCAATGTAAAAATATTTGTGATGTAATCGTGATGTAATCAGAAATGTATATGTATAGTGAGAGCATGAATTTGTACTATTCAAGTTTGTAATAAATATTCGTTTGAATAAAATATTCGTTTGAATTCAAAAACTGTGTAACTTGTTCTGTTTGAATTCAAATTCAAATTCTGTGTAATTTATTTTATTCAACAGATATTTATCTAACCAAATACATACTATACAAAATATTTGTTTGAATAAAATTTCTGTTTGAATTCAAAATCTGTTTAACTTGTTTTGTTTGAATTCAAATTCAAATTCTGTGAAATTTAATTTTATTCAACAAATATTTATTTAAACTATGAAAAATAAAATAGTACATTACCAAATACATTTATATGAATGTATATATGTTTATTATCATCAAACAAAAAATCATATAGCGCAAAGCGCATATTCAACACCCTGTAAGCTGTTCTTTTCTATATAACACTCTTATCATCTGTTCGTCCATTTTCAAGCTGAGTAAACACCATTTCAAAACTTCAACATAAATTACAATATATATCAATACAAATCTCAAGCCAGAGAATCAAAAGAAGATTTTAGCTTCCAGTTTCAAAGACTGTTTCAAAAGAAAAAGAAGGCTCTGTCATTTCTAAAACAAAAATGTGGAAGGTGAGTAACTCCACCTTTAAAAATTTAAAGTATAAATTAGTTTGAATGTTATTGCTGTGATAAGTATGTCAAATATATATATATATATATATATATATATATGAATTTTTCTGAGAATATCTGAGTAATGGATGTGCAAAGCTGTTTCCAGTGATGTCTTGCTCTCTGTTCAAGCTTTAGTTTAAGTTGAAAATCATTTCTTTTTGATCAAGGCGTGATTTGGACTTAAGTTTTAAACAAAACTTGGTTGTTATATCATAAACTTTAAATTAATATCTCACTAAAGTCAAAATAAATTAGTATTAATCCTGGAAATCAAGATATATGAACCAAACTTCAAATAAGTCAAAATTTAAATTTCTTAATTTACGAATTCAGGTATGTAATTTGAATTCGTATACTTAAACAAGAATTTTAAAGCTGAAATCAAAAAATTTAGATCAAGGATTTAAGAGCAGTTTGGGTTTGAGCGTATTGGGCATTTTAGGTCGCCATGGGTGATCTCATTGATTGGAGGAGTCGAGTTTCCTCCTGGAGGTGGAGGAGTGACCAGGGGTTCACGGAAAAATGGCGCGGTGGTGGTCAGACCACGGCGGCGGCGGCGAACGTTTAATATTTTTAAACCTAGTTTTGTAAGGTCGAAAACTTTTGATTCTTTCGTCCTATAGGATGCATCGAGTTCGATGTGTCTTTGGGAGATAGTAGAGCGGAGGACGACGATTAGATTGCCGGAGTTGTAGGAATTCTTGTGGCCGAGGTTGGGTGAACGGCGAGTTTTCCAGGTTTGGGGATGATGGGTGATAGTTCGTTTCCAGGTTTGGTTCGACCTCTCGATTTTGATTTCGGGATGAAGATGAATTTTCGATGCTTGAGAGAGGGTGCTTGGGCTTGGGTAATGGATGATGGGGGAAGATCATCGATGATGATCGGCAACGAACATTGTCATCGTGCATATGCACGGTGCATTGTTGTACCTGAAAAATTTAGTTTGAAGCAGCAGGATGAGTTGCTCGAGTTATTTAGCAATTTTGCTCGAAGTATTTTGCCGTTTTGTTCGAGGCAGTGGGAAGCTTAACTCGAAGTCAGTTTGCTTGGCTCGTGTAAGTTATTTTGTTTTAGGTTTCTGCTTAAACCTGACTGTGTGAGCTTTTTTTTTTCAAATTTAAACTGAATTTAAAAAGTATAAAAGTTTTAGAACAAAGGTTTACAACAAGTATAAAATCTGAATTCAAAAATGAATTTTAATTCCAGTTTTATAAATAAATTTTATAAAAAATGAAATGTTTTGATAACTTTAAGTTGTTAAAGTATGTTATTAAGTGATTAAAGATTATAAACAGAATTTAACTTGGGGAAATGGGTAGGTAATCTCCAGTGTTGCTCGAGTAAAACCGGAGGCATTCTCTGGTTGGTTTTCAAAATGACAAAATTAAAATAAAAAAAATGGGTTAGGCAAATTTTTCTGTAAAACAACTTTTAGTATGATTGAATTAATTTAATGTTAAGTTAAGATTTTATTACAAGTAAAATTATTTGAGGAAAATGCTTAACAATGCTTTCTAAAATCTTAATTTCTGTTTTGATTAAGTAATTAACCTAAGTTAAGTATTTAATGTAATTAACATTACAATTTTCAAATTAGTAGTAATTTGTTTAAGGAAGTTCTTAAATGTTAATTAAGATAATTTTTATTATTGATTAATTATTTTTAAAGTAATTAAGAATGATTAATTCATAAAGGTAATTAAAGATTGGTTAATTTACCTGTAATTGTAATTAATTAAGGGTTTATCGATTTGTAATTAATTAATTGGTAAATTAATAATTAAACGCTTAATTTATTTGTAATTAAGAATTGTTAATGAAAATTAATTACAAAGGTGATAAATTAAAGAATAATTAAATAATTAAAGGTTAATTATTTAAAAATTTAAGGTTTGATTAATTTAATAAATAAATGATTTAAAGGACAATTAACAAATGATTTGGAATTGATTGATGTTAATTAACCAGATTGATGACCCATCTGATTACCCATCTGATTTAAAATAATCAGATAATTAATTGAGTTTACTTATGGATGTTTGTATCCTGTTGATTGTTGAATTGTTTGATATCCCTGATATGTAATGCTTTATAATATATCCTGATTTGTATCGTGATCTGTGATATATTATCTGGGATGAATGTAACTAATTATCTGTGATATATATATCTGTGTATGAGAGATAACCGTTATGGTTATACCGCTTATCAAATATATTGCTGTATTTGAATCTGTGCTAATTGATGATGTTATTGCATTATTGTGTGTAAAACCCCTGGACTACACCCTACACACACAAATATGGATTTTACGAGGAAATCGGTTAAGTCACATATTTTTAACAATTTTAAATAAATTGAATTCTGGAATCAAAAAAAAAAGTTTTGGAATTGGAATTGAGAACTTTGAAAATGATCTTTCCAAAAATTAAAGTTATTTTTAAATTACCTAATAAACTTGAAATTCAAATCACTTGATTTAAAATTGAATTCAATTTTTGAAATTGAATTCAATAACTTGGAAATTTTAGTCTAAAGCATTATACAAGTCATAATGGATGTTATATGGGTCTTTGACCATTTAAAAAATATGATTTTGGAAATTTGGATTGAAATCCAAATTTTATACTTGAATAACTTTAACTTATGAAAATGGTAATTAGTTTTTCCCAAACCAGAAACTAGTTGTTTTCAATATTAATAGTTTTGAAATCGAAGGAAGTTTTCAAAAAGTGTATCTTTTATTTTAAAAGATTTGAAATGGGGGTTGTTTGAAAGTTATAAATGGATTTTTTGGCTTAATAATTGGATAAGTTAATCCAATTCAAAATGGAATTGTCTTGTAAAGCCGTGAATGAATCTTTATGAAATTGGTGAACTCTGGGAACTGAATCTTTTTATTTTAAAGATTTGAAAATGGTAATTTGTTTTAACAATTCGAATGAAAGGTTTTGGGCTTTAAGCTGTGATTTAACCGAGACCCCAGTATCCATATGATTTTTAATATTGCGATCGTTATTCGGTTTAGCCACGGAAGGACCTTTGTGTCATATAACCCATTCCGAATAATGATACGTCGTTATGGGTAGCATTTGAAGACCAATGGTGAAGACCGAGTATTTTCGAGAATGAAAGGATAACCCGTTGATTGTCTCTGCACTGAGTCGCGCCGGTAGAGATTCCCTAAGTGATGGGAAGTCCGATCGGGATTGTGAATACCTTGATTGCAAGGACTTCTTCGGAAGTTCCTTCGGTTCTGTTCGAACCCGGAACAGACTTGTATGGATTGTGTGTTTGACATTACATTTTGAGATATAAAGAAAATTTCTTTCAAAAATATTTTTGTTGGTGGTGGAGAATTTATTCTTTTTGCTTAACACCCTTCTCTGAGACGTACGAGCTCAGAGGTTATGTAGTTGAAGGTTATCAGTGATATACTCCCAACGTGGTAATGTGGCATGCTGAGTGCTGCTGATCATTTGTTGATCAAAGCGTGGCTTTTATGGAAAGCGTAGCTTTGTGGACGAGACATGGTCGATCCTTACAACCCGGTAATGGTCAAATCAGGAAGAATGCAACAAGGTTATTTGGGGATAGCACCCCCTGAGGGTATGTTCATTTCCTTCTGGATAGAAGTGGTATCATGGTATGGATCCCAGATACTTAACTTATGTGGATATCGCAGATATATATATATATATATATTATACTTTGTGATTCTTGTTGGGGCCCCGGATAAAGGTTGGTTACAGCCGGGGGATGGCATACTCGTGTCAGTAGTTACCTAGTTAGGGGTAACCCGGCCTTGTGTTGGCAGAGATCCGGTTAGGTTCTCGAGGCGTCCCTCCAGAGGCGTACCCATGTTGGAATGGGAAGTTCCTTAGCCTGACCATTTGTTAGAAATCCAAAGAAACAATACGCACCTTGTACGGTTTTAGTTGTAGAACCTTCCATTTACTTATGGTGGTGCCCCACTGTTTAGATGGTGGCTATAGTAGGCATAGTTCGAAATGTCTATGTTGGCTAAGATTTATATTATACCTTCGAAATATTTTTCTTACACTTTGCACTTATAGTAATAATATCAAAAAAATTTGCGTATCAAGCATGTTTAACCGTCATAAGGAGAAATCTCCTTCGATTCTGCATTTTCATTGTGTGTGTGTGCGGGAGACCTTATGGTAGTTTCATTTTCCAAAAGCATTGCGTATCTATTTTAAAATATTTCTTTGTTTATTTTTAAAGACAAGCTGTTTTTGTTACTCATACCAGTCCCACGACTGACCTGGAGTTTTATTGTTTCTTGCCTAAATTCTGGGTGCTCACTTTTTTTCACACGGGAAGTTTAGAGTTGGGTTTTTCAGATAGTCAGGTTTAGTAGGTTATCTGGAGCTAGTTCAGTCAAGTGTTATAGTCATTGGGAGTTCGAGCTACTGTAGGAGTTCTTCCTTGAAGACCATCTTACAGTTATTTGTTCCGCTGCTGGTGTTATCTATTTTTCTTTTCCGTTGCTATTTTATTGTATCATATCTTTGATGTATATTGTTATCTATTGTATCATCTGTTGTATCAGATATTGTATCAATGTTGTATATCAATGTATTATTATTTTTCTTCCGTTGTGTTGTTATACTTAATTGTGTTATAAGCTTCGACGACTCGGATTTGACGTTTGAATCTGCGGCATTTGAATACGAGTGTCGTATTCGGTGCTAATTTTCGAAGGTCGAGTCAGGATCGTTATAATTAGTATCAGAGCTGAGGGTTAAAAACTTTAGCTCAGGAGTATAACACATTAAGTAGCTCATTAGAGATAGGGTGAAGTATACCCTAGAATGAGTATCCCTAAGATATCTGTCGGTATGCCTCAGTAAATTCTCATACTATCCACTGATAGTGAGTATGAGTGCAAGAAGAGAACGAGATAGGGGATAGGGGAATACGACTATAAGTGGTCAATACCCTGTAACAACAAGGAAACGATTTTTTCTCTATCAATCTCTTTTGTTCAGCATTTTTCTCAATTCTTCGATAGTTTCTGGTGGATCCAGGAAATAATTTGATATATTTGAATGAGACATAAACTCCAAATGGTCAGAATTATTGTTTGGATGTAATTGATTGTTTATGTTCCTATGGTTGATAGGTATACTTTGGTTTTTAAACTAAAAGTTTTGAAATTGTATCCATATATCTATCTAATGTTTGGGGTCTGATATATGCTATGAATGGTTAGTGTCCCTTCAAACTAATCAGTGCCTTGCATATTTCGTAGATCTGGATGACCCGAGTATATTGTGAAAAACTTAATAGATTCTTTCTTGTATCTATTGTTGATATTCTGATTTAGTAAGCCAAATGCAGAATAGATATTCAGTTTGATTTGATGAATCATTTTTCATCTATCCTTGGATTTTAATTTTGATTGTAGAGAACCCATAGCATCAGCCGAGGCGGAGCAACGTAAAAGGCCAGAAGAGTTGGAGATTATGGTTCGGCTAGTCAGATTCATGAGTCATCTATGGATGAGGAAGTACCAAAAAAACCCGAAGAGGTATTCGACGATGAAGAGGAATTCGAGGTCAAGGAAGGACTCGAAGAGGACGAGGAATAGTTTGAGGACGAAGAAGAATTTGAAGATGAGGAATATTATGTAGAGTTAGAAGATGATGAAGCAATTATTTGGTATTTAGATGATGCCATTGAGGAGCTAGATGGTGGAGGTTTTATCCCTGTAGTACCTGATCCAGTGGAAGATTCAGAATCAGGCAGTGAGGCGGAGATCAGGGAATTGTCAAGGCCTGAAAGGGAAAGCTCTGATAGTGAGGATCTGTAGATGATTAGGATGTTTCCTTTTTGGGTAATGTATGCTTTATATATGTGTTTTGACTCAGAATGTCATGAATGCAAGAGGTATGTATATGTATGGTTTGATGAATGACTATAACATCTGTATGAATGCCCTTAGTAACACTTAATATAAAGTGTATTTTGATTTAACTGTAAGAATCTATGTGTTTACCGGTATAATTGAGCTGTTATTGATCTATTTTGTGTGAGTACTAGAACTGGCAAATTTCGTGGACGAAATTTCTTAAGGAGGGGAACCTTTAACGATCCCGGATTTTGACTAAATTAAATTGGGAATCAATTTAATTTTTGAATAAAATTTCAAAATTAATCGGTAAATAGATTCGAGTTTCTCCGAATTTAAATTTAATATGTGTTAATTCATTTGAAATTAAATCTTATATATATGTGTGACCTAAGTAGGAAAATAAATATATAAGGAAATGTGTATGTAAGGCAATTTAAATACTTAAGTTAGAAATATAATTATACACATAAGATAAATTACAAAATATGAAGTAAACAAATTTGTTAAATTATAACAACTTAATAAAAATAGAACTTCATTAAATTTCAAATTAACAAAACCAAAGCAAAATTCAACATAAGACATATATATATATATATATATATATATATATAAGACAAAAAGAAGAAATACAAATAAAATAAAATTCATATGTATAAGCAATGAAAAGAAACAAATCATTCGAAACAAAAAAGATAAGCATAAAAAAGACAATAACCATATATTCAACTAAAGCAAAGGACTCTAGCAATTAATGTTTGCATTTCTAAGAACATACCCTATCTCTTCAACTCCATATAGAAAAGTGCCTATTGTACAAACAAACATAAATAATATACCCTGCTGTACAAAGATGATATCAACCTGTAAAATAAATGCAAAGCTGAGAACAAAGTAAATGTAAAATATCTATGAAAGTACTTGCAATAGGAAGTGAAAAACAAATGGATAATATAAGCTTATAAAAAGGACTTAAGCATTTAATACAAGCATCTTCAGCCATGTCCTTAGTACAAACAACATCACCCTGTACAAAAATATTGTAAACCCTGTAAGCTGTTCTTTTCTATATAACACTCTTATCATCAGTTCGTCCATTTTCAAGCTGAGTAAACACCATTTCAAAACTTCAACATAAATTACAATATATATCAATACAAATCTCAAGCCAGAGAATCAAAAGAAGATTTTAGCTTCCAGTTTCAAAGACTATTTCAAAAGAAAAAGAAGGCTCTGTTATTTCTAAAACAAAAATGTGGAAGGTGAGTAACTCCACCTTTAAAATTTTAAAGTATAAATTAGTTTGAATGTTATTGCTGTGATAAGTATGTCAAAATATATATATATATATATGAATTTTTCTGAGAATATCTTAGTAATGGATGTGCAAAGTTGTTTCCATTGATGTCTTGCTCTCTGTTCAAGCTTCAGTTTAAGTTGAAAATCATTTCTTTTTGATCAAGGCGTGATTTGGACTTAAGTTTTAAACAAAACTTGGTTGTTATATCATAAACTTTAAATTAATATCTCATTTAAGTCAAAATAAATTAGTATTATTCCTGGAAATCAAGATATATGAACCAAACTTCAAATAAGTCAAAATTTAAATTTCTTAATTTACGAATTCAGGTATGTAATTTGAATTCGTATACTTAAACAAGAATTTTAAAGCTGAAATCAAAATTTTTAGATCAAGGATTTAAGAGCAGTTTGGGTTTGAGCATATTGGGCATTTTAGGTCGCCGTGGGTGATCTCATTGATTGGAGGAGTCGAGTTTCCTTCTGGAGGTGGAGGATTGACCAGGGGTTCACGAAAAAATGGCGCGGTGGTGGTCAGACCACGGCGGCGGCGAACGTTTAATATTTTTAAACCTACTTTTGTAAGGTCGAAAACTTTTGATTCGTTCGTCCTATAGGATGCATCGAGTTCGACGTGTGTTTAGGAGATAGTAGAGGGGAGGACGACGATTAGATTACCGGAGTTGCAGGAATTCTTTTGGCCGAGGTTGGGTGAACGACGAGTTTTCCAGGTTTGGGGGTGATGGGTGATAATTTGTTTCCAGGTTTGGTTCGACCTCTCGATTTTGATTTCGGGATGAAGATGAAGTTTCGATGCTTGCGAGAGGGTGCTTAGGTAATGGATGATGGGGGATGGTCATCGATGATGATCGTCGACGAACATTGTCACCGTGCATATGCACGGTGCATTGTTGTACGTGGAAAATTTAGTTTGAAGCAGCAGGAAGAGTTGCTCAAGTTATTTAGCAATTTTGTTCGAAGTATTTTGCTGTTTTGCTCGAGGCAGTGGGAAGCTTGACTCGAAGTCAGTTTGCTTGGCTCGTGTAAGTTATTTTGTTTCAGGTTTTTGCTTAAACCTGACGGTGTTAACTTTTTTTTTCAAATTTAAACTGAATTTAAAAAGTGTAAAAGTTTTAGAACAAAGGTTTACAAAAAGTATAAAATCTGAATTCAAATATGAATTTGAATTCCAGTTTTTATAAATAAATTTTATAAAAAATAAAATGTTTTAATAACTTTAAGTTGTTAAAGTATGTTATTAAGAGATTAAAGATTTTAAACAGAATTTAAATCAGGGAAATGGGTAGGTAATCTCGAGTGTTCCTCGAGTAAAACCCGAAGAATATTCTCGGGTTGGTTTTCAAAATGACAAAATTAAAAAAAATGGGTTAGGCAAATTTTTCTGTAAAACAACTTTTAGTATAATTGACTTAATTTAATGTTAAGTAAGATTTTATTACAAGTAAAATTATTTGAGGAAAATGCTTAACAATGCTTTCTAAAATCTTAATTTCTGTTTTGATTTAGTAATTAACCCAAGTTAAGTATTTAATGTAATTAACATTACAGTTTTCAAATTAGTAGTAATTTGTTTAAGGAAGTTTTTAAATGTTAATTAAGATAATTTTTATTATTGATTAATTATTTTTAAAGTAATTAAGAATGATTAATTCATAAAGGTAAGTAAAGATTGGTTAATTTATATGTAATTGTAATTAATTAAGGGTTTATCGATTTGTAATTAATTAATTGGTAAATTAATAATTAAACGCTCAATTTATTTGTAATTAAGAATTGTTAATGAAAATTAATTACAAAGTTGATTAATTAAAGAGAATAATTAAAGGTTAATTATTTAAAAATTTAAGGTCGATTAATTTAATTAATAAATGAATTAAAGGACAATTAATCAAATGATTTGGAATTGATTAATGTTAATTAGCCAGATTGATGACCCATGTGATTACCCATCTGATTTAAAATAATCAGATAATTAATTGAGTTTACTTATGGATGTTTGTATCCTATTGATTGTTGAATTGTTTGATATCCCTGATATGTAATGCTTTATAATATATCCTGATTTGTATCGTGATTTGTGATTTATTTATCTGGGATGAATGTAATTAATTATCTATGATATATATATATCTGTGTATGAGAGATAAGCGTTATGGTTATACCGCTTATCAGATATATTTCTATGTTTGAATCTGTGCTAATTGATGATGTTATTTCACTATTGTGTGTAAAACCCCTGGACTACACCCTACACACACAAATATGGATTTCACGAAGAAATCGGTTAAGTCACGGATTTTTAATAATCTTAAATAAATTGAATTCTGGAATAAAAAAATAGTTTTGGAATTGGAATTGAGAATTTTTGAAAATGAATTTCCAAAAATAAAAGTTATTTTTAAATAACTTAATAAACTTGAAATTCAAATCACTTGATTTAAAATTGAGTTCAATTTTTGAAATTATATTCAGTAACTTGGAAATTTTAGTCTAAAACATTATACAAGTCATAATGGATGTTATATGGGTCTTTAACCATTTAAAAAATATGATTTTGGAAATTTGGATTGAAATCCAAATTTTATATTTGAATAACTTTAACTTATGAAAATGGTAATTAGTTTTTCCCAAAACAGAAACTAGTTGTTTTCAATAATAATAGTTTTGAAATCGAAGGAAGTTTTCAAAAAGTGTATCTTTTATTTTAAAAGATTTGAAATGGGCGTTGTTTGAAAGTTATAAATGGACTTTTTGGCTTAATAATTTGATAAGTTAATCCAATTCAAAATGGAATTGTCTTGTAAAGCCGTGAATGAATCTTTGTGAAATTGGTGAACTTTGGGAACTGAATCTTTTTATTCTAAAGATTTGAAAATGGTAATTTGTTTTAACCATTCGAATGAAAGTTTTGGGCTTTAAGCTGTGATTTAACTGAGACCCCAGTATCCATATGATTTTTAATATTGCGCTCGTTATTCGGTTTAGCCGGGGGAGGACCTTTGTGTCATATAACCCATTACGAATAATGATACGTCGTTATGGATAGCATTTGAAGACGGTGGTGAAGACCGAGTATTTTCGAGAATGAAAGGATAACCCGTCGATTGTCTCTGCACTGAGTCGCGCCGGTATAGAGATTCCCTAAGTGATGGGAAGTCCGATCGGGATTGTGAATACTCGGACTGCAAGGACTTCTTCGGAAGTGCCTTCGGTTCTGTTCGAACCTGGAACAGACTTGTATGGATTGTGTGTCTGACATTACATTTTGAGATATAAAGCAGATTTCTTTCAAATACATTTCTGTTGGTGGCGGAGAATTTATTCTTTTAGCTTAACACCCTTCTTTGAGATGTACGAGCTCAGAGGTTTTGTAGTTGAAGGTTATCAGCGATATACTCCCAACTTGGTAAAGTGGCACGCTGAGTGCTGCTGATCATTTATTGATCAAAGCGTGGCTTTTGTGAAAAGCGTGGCTTTTGTGAAAAGCGTAGCTTTGTGGACGAGACTTCGTCGAACCTCACAACCCGGTATGGTCAAAACACGAAGAATGTAGCAAGGTTATTTGGGGATAGCGCCCCCTGAGGGTATGTTCATTTCCTTCTGGATAGAAGTGGTATCATGGTATGAAGCCCAGATACTTAACTTACGTGGATATCACACACACACACACAAATATATATATATATATATATATATATATAAAACTTTGTGATTGTTGTTGGGGCCCCGGATAAGGTTGGTTACAACCGGGGGATGGCATACTCGTGTCAGTAGTTACCTAGTTAGGGGTAACCCGGCCTTGTGTTGGCAGAGATCTGGTTAGGTTCTCAGGGCGTCCCTCCAGAGGCGTACCCTTGTGGAAATGGGAAGTTCCTTGGCCTGACCATTTATTGGAAATCCAAAGAAACAATACGCACCTTGTACGGTTTTAGTTGTAGAACCTGCCATTTACTTATGGTGGCGCCCTACAGTTTAGATGGTAGCTATAGTAGGCATAGTTCGAAATGTCTATGTTGGCTAAGATTTAATTATACCTTCAAAATATTTTTCTTCACTCTGCACTTATAGTAATAATATCAAAGAAATTTGCGTATCAAGCATGTTTAACTATCATAAGGATAAATCTCCTCCGATTCTGCGTTTGCATTGTGTGTGTGTGCGGGAGGCCTTGTGGTAGTTTCATTTTCCAAAAGCATTGCGTATCTATTTTAAAATGTTTCTTTTTTTGTTTTTAAAGATAAGCTGTTTTTTGTTACTCATACTAGTCCCACGACTGACCTGGAGTTTATTGTTTCTTTCCTAAACTCTGGGTGCTCATTATTTTCCACAGGGCAGTTTAGAGTTGGGTTTTTCAGATAGTAAAGTTTAGTAGGTTATCTGGAGCTAGTTCAGTCAAGTGTTATAGTCATTGCGAGTTCGAGCTACTGTTGGAGTTCTTCCTTGAAGACCATCTTAGAGTTATTTGTTCCGTTGCTGGTGTTATCTATTTTTCTTTTCCGCTGCTATTTTATTGTATCATATCTCTGATGTATATTGATATCTATTGTATCATCTATTGTATCAGATATTGTATCAATGCTGTATATCAATGTATTATTCTTTTTCTTCCGCTGCTATTTGTTATACTTAATTGTGTTATAAGCTTCGATGACTCGGATTTGACGTTTGAATCTGCGGCATTTGAATATGAGTGTCGTATTCGGTGCCGATTTTCGAAGGTCGAGTCAGGATCGTTATAATCCGACCCCTCCGACTCCACTTGTAGAAAGTATCCCCATACACTCGAGTTCGGAGCAGGACATTGAGATCATGCCCTCGCCTGGAGACCGTCTACCAAAAGGCAAGAGCTCAAAGCGAAAAATCATTAGCAACTCTAGTGGGTCCACACTAAAGAGGAAGCCGAAAAAGAAAAAGGTGTAGATAGGCCTCTTCGGCACATTTTTTGGTAGATAAATTTTTTTTTGCTTTCCTTTCATAGGTTGTGTATAGATGCAGGTTCAGGCCCCTTTAGTAGGAATTTTGAAAATAGCTTGTACACGAACTTCTTTCACAGTTAGTTGAAATGAAATTTTTCTTTGACTTCAACTCTATTACTGTCTCTTATGCTTATGTCTTCCAATATTTGAATTTCAATCCAGTGTACTTACGGAGTTTCAACCTTTGAGTCGATTTTTTTATTCGCCAAGTCCAAAAATCACAAACACGAGTCATGATCAAGGATTACATTGAACTTTGATATTGCACTGCTTCAGTCGATGGTTGAAACTTAAGCTCTGCCTCCGGTTTCGGGGATGAGTTGAAAAGATTGGCCAGAAATTGCATTTCACCTTTGTTATTTTGAGTATAACATCGTCGAATCGATGCTAAAACAAGTGAGAGTCGAGTGGTCAAATCACACTCGCTCACTTAATAATGATCACGTCCACACTCCGGGGACCTGCATTCGTATGTTGGCGGTCGATCATGCCTTTTTAATTTTTAAGTATGTGTCCATGCTCCGGGGACTTAAGTTACCTTGCGAGTAGTCAATCACACTCGAGTTATGTTTATACTCTGACTACACTCTAGGGATTCAGAGTTATTTATGTCGACTCCCTAGTTTGCAATCTGGGAATCCGAGGACAGTCGACATTTGTACTCTTGTTCGCACTATGGGAACTCGAAGTTAGTGTTTATACTCCAATTCGCACTCTGGAAACTTGGAGTCGATGTTTATACTCCAATTCGCGCTCTGGGAATTTGGAGTTGATGTTTATACTCCAATTCATGCACTGGGAATTTAGAGTTGATGTTTATACTCCAATTCACGCCCTGGGAATTTAGAGTTGATGTTTATACTCCAATTCACGCTCAGGGAATTTGAGTTGAAGTTTATACTCCAATTCATGCTCTGGGAATTTGGAGTTGATGTTTATATCCCAATTTGCACTCTGGCAATTTAGAGTTGGCCCATAGATGGTCAGTCTCATCTGTTTAGGCTTTTAGGATTTCGTTCGCAATCCGAGAATGATGGGTTTATCAGGATCGTAGATGGTCGGTTCACATCCACCCCGAGTTGACAAGTGAGGTAATTAGATGGACTGATCCAACCTCCTCAAACTTGGTTAGGATACGGTGGAAGTCGTTAGGTGGACGGGTCCACCATCTTCAAAACCATATTTATGAGTTTATACTCCATCTAGCACTCTGGGAGACTGGAGTTAGTTGGAGGATTGTCTTGTAGCAATCTTTTGTCTTTAGCATAATGGCTTGCCTCTGAGCTCGGGTTTCACTTAGTGAGTGGTCGGTCGTATTATAGTCACTCCCTATTTGAATAAATTCCACCATACGATGGAGCTTAGCTCTTCGTGCATCATGATGGTTGTATGTCATATTCAATAAATCACAGCTCTGGGTCGAAGAGATGGCATTTTACTGCTGAAATGAGAAAATACGGCAAAGTCAGTTGCCTTATTACAAATTCAAATTTCGAAATGCAAAACCAAATTGCAAAAGACTAATAGACTAAATAAATAAAGCCTGTTATGTGTAGCAGTGACTAAGATCCTCGCCGTTTCAGGCTCTTGACAAAGTAGGACCGCCACTAACATCATTTATCACTAGCCTCCCGTCGGTACGAGCGGGTTTCTCTTGTCTTGCCCGATTGGGCGTATCTTTCTGATTCGATGGCCCCGCACCTCGAGACTGCGGCGCCCGCACAAACTGTTCCAACTTCCTTTCTCTAATCAACTTCTCAACGAAATCTTGCAAATGACGACATTCATTTGTATTGTGGCCATAGCTTTCGTGAAACCTACAAAATTTTCCGTCTGGATTTTCCTCTTCGATGATGGTGTTGGGGCAGGTTTCTTATATTGAATGGTATTACAAGTTTGTGAATACACATTCTCCAGCGATGTATTCAAAGAAGTGTAATATAACGACCCGGAAATTTTGATCCCGAAATTTCCAAATAGTTAGTGAAAAGAAGAAAGATAGAAGAAAAAGAAACAGAAACAAGACACAGAAACCTCACATTCGCGGCGGATAAAATATAATATCACATAATAACAGTTTACAAGAAGAACTGTATTCTGTACATTTACATTTTCATATATCAAAGTTATACATATACATAAACACTGGATAAAACAATCATATCCAGATACTACAATATCATAGAGTAAACTCTCCATACGACCCTGCCATCCAGCTCGCCTCCTGAACTCCAAAACGTCCTTACCTGAAAATCTGTAATACTCGGTCTGACCCGAGCATTACATCAAAGTAACACCCGGGTCAGGCTGGAAACCAGCGTGAGTAAGCCCATCTAACAGGAAATACAAAAGAAATCAACCTATATAAACCCGGGGTAACTTATATCAATCTACACTTCACAAGTTATTATACCTCAACCATTTCACTCATCAATTTCCAAATCATCATCCTTGATTAAATCTTAATCAAACAATTAATTCTTAATTACTCTTATTATTCATATTAATTAATGAACCTCAATTAATTACTTCCATTAATTAATTAACTATAATTAATTACATTATTTCTTAATTAATCAACTTAATTAAATATAAATAGTAATTAATTATTCTTAATCACTTCTTAATTATTTTTAATTACTTTAACAAATTCTTTGATTTACTATACCAAGTAATAAGCCTTTAATTTCCTTAACAAGTAATTACCCATTTTAAATTACTTCCAAATCAGTAATTTAGCTTATCTTAATTACCCCTGTAATTCATCAATTACTTACCTTAAGTAACTAGCCTTATCAAAACTTATTAAGTAAACATACTTAATCATTTATCAAGTGATTTCTTTAATTAATTTAACAAATTAATTAACTTACTTAACCAAACTCATCTCATAAATCAAAATTGAGTAAGTCATTCCTTAATTACTCTTTAACCAAATAAATCTTCGATTAACAGATTAATTAACCTTCAACTATTAATTAATAAACCTTAATAATTAATCAATTCTTTAATACAAAGTAATCAATCACTAATTACTTTTATAATTAATTAATTAATACTTAAATAATCCAATTAATCATCTCTTAATCATTAATTAATAAACTTAATTATTAATTAATAAACTTAATTACAAATTAATTAATCCATAATTATAATTAATCAAACCTTAATTATAATTAATTAACCTTCAATGATAGTTAATTAATTCTTAATTAACTTGAATTATAGATTAATAACTTCTTAATTATAAATTAAGAAACCAAATTAAAACTTAATTATTCAATAAAACCTTTATTAAGTATTAATTAATTACTATTTTAATTAACCCTTAATTACTTAATTAATAAGTAATTACAATTTAATTAATCATTAGTCATTAATCAAATCATCATAATTATTAGTTAATTAATTATACTTAGTTAATTACTTAATTAATTCTTTTTAAAATAATTAATTAAATTAATTAACTAATCCTGAAATTCTTAATCAACCCAATTAACTACAAATCATTAACACTTAATTATTGTTTAAGATAAAACATTATCTTTAATTATCTTTGAAAACATTTTATCTTAACAATTAACTTAACTTAATTAACTTTTAATTAAGTTTAAAATATTAATTACTTACCTCTAATTATCAATTAACAAAACTTAATTTAAAGTTAATAAATCACTTTGAAACTTTAATTGTTAATTCTATAAATCATTAATTATTTATTAATCCAATTAATAAATCAATCTTTAATTATTATATTTATTATCAAACTTATACTAAGTTTTAAGATAAATCAATTCCTTATCAATCTCTTTTATATTTCCAAATTAAGTTTGAAAATAACTTTAAGAATTTAACTTAAACCATTCAAAACAAATTATACAGATTAATTTGTACAAACAATTCATTTCAAACAAATGAATTTCAAGAATTATTTAAAAATTTAAAACTTACTTTATTTAAATCTTAAAAACAGGTTAACACTTCACTTTAGATCTAGCCCATGTGTACTGGAACCAACAAGTCAATCATCTTTCTCTTCAAAACTGTTAAATTCAACAGTTAAACCAAGCTTGTAAAAAAAATCCCGTAAACATCTCGAAGCAAAACCGAAAATCTCACGTGTACCTCCCCCAGTCATCTCCCTTATTACCCGAGACCTACTTCGAGAAACAAACGAAGAAACCCAAAACCAACTACAACCCACTGATACAATCAACTCCTGTGCACATGCTCCGGCCAACGTCGACCTCATCGACACGTCACTCAACAACCCTACATGCATCTACGTTCAACCAAACTTCGATTCATGCCTCGATTCAAAATCGAGTACCACTGTCGAACAATACCCTAAACATCATCAGGAAATCCACCTGAACCCACACCACCGATCAACGTTAATCCCTACAACTCCGGCCATGAGTTGCTGACTCACCGCGCATCATTTCCCCAAATTCCCTTCAAGCTCGATGCAGTGAAGAAGATGCAGTAACCAATTCCAAAGTTTAAAACAGAACTAGGTTTAATTTCAAATCCAAGCAAATTCAAATTTCACTGTGTTTTATAAATTCTTCAACTATTTTTGCTATACTCTCTGATGTCTCACCTAACTCCATCATCCATCTCGAGTCACTCAAATGTATAGATTCAACAGAATTTACCAAAACCCATTTCCAGATAAAACCCCAATTTCACATTCAATACCCCATTGAAAATTTTGACTTTTGTTTTAAAACTCATAATTTTTAAAGGTGATTCAAAATGTATATTCCAATCAACATAAATTAACATTTGATTTCAATATTTGGTATAAATTTTCTACTGCATTATTTGTTTCCAAAGGAAACTTCAAACCAGAACATAGCTTTATCCCTCTTCTTAGTTTATACTAATTTTAACTTATTTTGCTTAAAACCAAATTCTAACTGTTATTTAATTTGAAAGATAATTTGAAGATTTGGTTTAAACTCCAACTTTACAGAGAGAAGAAGGGAAGCAACATATACAGTTTCCAAATATATCTAACCCATTGCTTAATCATATCTACAGAGGCAAACTACTATGCACATAAAACAATCACCATTTCAAAATCATGCAACAGAAAATTTTCTCTTAAATTTTTAAATAATTTTGTTTACTCACCATAGATTAAATATCAGTTCACAGTTCTATGAATCAGTAGGACTTTTAACCTTAAAAAGTTAAGTGAACTCACCTGACAGTTTGGTTTTTAACATAACCCAAATGTTCCTCTGTTCTATATTTCTTTTCCAGACAATAATTTCATTTTTAATCTTAAAATATTTTCTTAGCATGGTTTGATCTTATACCAACATATTTAGTTAAATATCTAGTTCTAACAATGATTTGAACAAGAGAAATTAGAATTGTTATCAAAGTTTATACTCTGTATATTTAAACAGAGTTGAGTTTGACATATTCACATATTCACACAGATTTTCATTCAAATTCATTCAATTCAACTGCATGCATCCAGGTTAAAAATTAAAATAAGTGGAGTTTACTCACCATTTGAAAAAACAGATAAGGCAGTAGCATGAAAATCTGGAATTTTGTTCTAGGTCTGCAATAGTGCTATTTGATTTCTTTTTTCCAGGACTGGAACCCCTTTTCTTTTTTTTTAAAAAGAAACAGCTATTGACTTGATTTGAAAATGTTTTGTTTTCCCTGAGCTTGCTTCAGGCTTGCATGCTTCTGTTTATATTTCAGATTTGAAAAGAAGATGATTGCAAGCTTTATTCCAGGTTGAAGAAAAACTTGCAGGCTTAAGTTTGATTCTTGAAAATGATTTGCAGGCCATACAATTTGACAAATTTCTGGTTTATGGAAGCATTTGATTACTGATTTTTTTTAGAAACGTTTCAGGTTGCAGTTTTCTTGTATTAGAATTGAAGAATAGGAAAAGAGAATAGAAAAGAAGGAGTGCATGTTTTATATAGGATGAATTAGGTTTATTAAAATAAAAGAAAACTAATCTTAAAAGATGACACTTGTTAAAAAAAAACTTCCATTTGTCATTTACTTTAACTTACTAATTAACACTTGTTAGAGTTAAGCCTATTTGATTTACACTTGTTCTTTGAGTAATAAATATTTATTTTAAATGTTTAAATGAAAGTTTTTATATTAATTTACAATTTTATAAATGTTTATCTAAATACATTCATTTGAATTTTCTTTTTAAAGAAAATAAAACCTATATATATATGTGAAAGCTTATACAAATGTTTTAAACCCAATATTTTTTTATGTCTATCTTTTGAATTTCAAATTTAAATTTAAATCCTTATTCAAAATTCACTCACAATATATGTTTATCCTTTGAATTCCAATATTCTAATCAAATTCAAATCCAATTTAAAATTTAATTTCAACTCAAATATAAATATTTAAACAAAACACAAATTCAAATTGGTAAACATATATTTACTTAAAATCTATTTATATAAAAATAACACATTATTATTATTGTTTTAAAAACAATTAATTCATCAATATTAAATAATTGTAAAGGAGATTATCACATTTATTTGTTCAATATTTTTAGGAGTCAGATTAGATACTATTCAATTATCTAATGCTTGAAAATCAAGGTTATCACATGTAACTATCAAACATAGGATTTTTTCATTGTGGGCCACGATTCTGATCTCATTTTCTATTTTGATTCACATTCTCCCACTGCTAATTTTTTTAATTTTGTATATTCAACTAAACTCTCCCGGAACTCTCCCCAGACTGTTTAACTGCAACATTACTTCAGATCCCTTCCATGTTCGTCCCTACGTCATCTTGCTTCCTAAACTGTTTCGCATCCACCCTTCTCAAGAATTGGGCTTCCCTGAAATAGAAACGGTCCAATGACGCAGGTGGTTTTCCGTCCAACCATTTGCCGAATACAGAATCGGGATTAATCCTCTTAGTCAATGCCATGAGAATGGAGTTATCATTTGGGTTGCTGATGTCAGCACAAGCAACATGGAATCTTTCTAAATAACGCTGAAGTGTCTCTCCAGGAGCTTAAGTGACACTAGATAGAGTGTTAACGTCCTTTGGTCCTGCGACGTGTATGTGGAATTGTTCTACAAACTTAGTGGCCAATTGGTCGAAGTAAGAAATGGATCAAGGTGGCAATCGTGTGAACCACATAGTAGGGATGCCACCCAGGGAGATCAAAAAGCTTTGGCATTTTACTACATCATCAGCTCTGGCAAAACTCATCGACCATTCATACTTTAGGATATGTTGATTGGGATCGGAATTTCCTTCATAAACTGGTAAAGTTGGCATCCTGAATCGTCGAGGAGGTTCAACATAAAGTATTTCATCAGTAAAGGGAGTGTGACTCCGGGAGATTCTCGAGTCGTCATTTGTGAGGCCTTAGATCTCTCGAATCATTTGATGGATCATTACAGGAATGTCCGGCATCTGGACATTCTGTGCACATTAAGCCAAGGTGTGGTCGGGTTCCACATTGCAAGGTTGGACCGGTCGCTATCGACGGTCTGTATCTCGCCTCCTTGGCTCGATGTCTTTTGAAACATAGGGTTCGGGGGTATGTCCATGCTGACGATGGTTCAGATCTGATTGATTCCGGGCATTAAACCCTGGTTCAACAGTGGCAGTGATAGCACGGATGTCTGTGGTATAATGAAGAGTAGTACCTCCCCGAGAGGAGGGTCCAGCCTGGTCGCTGGTTGACGGGCCAACTTTGGGCTGCCCAATGTTCAGTGCAGGTTGATGTCTAGTAGCTTGAGTGTAACTTCCGTCTAACCGTGGATGCGTAGATCGGTGATGATAGTCGGATGAGGCAGACCTCTCGGTGGAGGAATGAGAAACATGATCTCTTCTGGATCTTCTATGCCTTTGGCAATTCAGCCGATTGGTCAACTCTGCGTTGGAACGCAGCTATTCAGTCAGGTGTTGCCGACTCTAGGTCAACTCTTGAAGTAGCATCTGAAACTCTTATCTGGTAACCAGGCCTGACGGGTCTGAAGGTCCGGCAGCATTCTGGTTGGATGGAGGCAATTGTACGGGATTTTGTCTATCCCATCCTTCTTGATCTACAGCTGTGGAGGCGGTCCTTGTGCTAACCATGGTAGATAATGAAGTCCTTTCCTAAATTTTATGAAAATCTGAATTAGTTGGAAGGATTCTGAAATTGAGATCTGGATCTTCCTCTTGGATTTGTGCAATCCGGTATCGATAGTGGAACCAAAGAGTAGGAGAAAAACTATGTTTTCTCAATGAAAGCACCAATCCCATGGTTTTTCAGAGAATTCATCATTATGGCTTTGCAATAGTAAAAGTAAACTTATTTGGTTTAAAATGTGTACATATGTGTTAAAACATGTTAACAAAGGTGCAACAACGTTGCGATAACTTATATCGAACAAAACGCTGATTTCAACAAAATGTATTAGAGTCACATTTTGACGATTTTGTTAAATTTTATATATTGTAAACCAAACAAAAAAATAAGTTCATTATTATTATTTATTACACAAATCATGATTATTAAGTTTGAAACTTCTATATTTGAATACTTAAAGTTAATTAAGTATTCCATTTAAAAGTTATAAAATTGCGGGTCCTTACATACTTTCCCCCTAAAAAGAATTTTGTCCCCGAAATTAAATCAAAACCCCAAAACCGAAAATACTTACTCAAAATAATCTTTAATCTCAATCCTGTATGACATACAAAGATCATCCATACGCAATATCCGACTCGATCTTTATTGCAATCCACAACTTTTTTTCCGCACTAGTATTGATCCCCCGATCCTCTAATGCGGACTTTGATCAGGCTCTTTGATCAGAAACCATCGTTTCACTTACATAGCCCTTATCTTTGATAGAAAACTTGAGCACCCAACCATAAATCTTCATTAATGTTCGTCATCAAGAATCGAGTGATAAATCCTTTTTTGGATTGGTGTAAACACCTCGAAGTTCCATATTTGAATCTTGGAGAAAAGTGTATGATGAAATGATCTACGTACCTCATATGTACTCACTAACATTTAAAAATCTTTATGAAAACTTTTCATAAAACTTTTGTCTTTAAGATATGCTTCTTTATATGTAATCACTCTTAATACTTATTTTCAAATATTTTCCTTAAAGGAAAACATTTCATCCAAAGGAATCATTTCAATTTTTAACATAATTTACTTTTTATTTTCCAAAACTACAATTAACTTCTCCCATTATAAATTTTAACCAACCTTGATATTAATTGTTCGAATACTAATTCAAAATTATCCTTTAAACTAAAAGAAAATCATATAGATCGAGTAACTCCAAAATAATACCAAGTTACTGGGTACTACTAATAGTATTCCATATTCCCTTAACAAGAAGGGTAATATTTAAGAGGAGTGTTCACCATCCAACATATCTCTTGCCCATTTTTGGTTATTTTCGAGCCATTCAAAATAGTTATCATTTAAGACTTTCTTAATTTTCAAATTTCTTATTTGAAAGTTCTTTTCAAAAACACATTAGAGATTATTTTGTTTATAAAACCCATTTTACAAATTCCTTTCATAAAATCATCTTATATTAACTTACTTCCTTTTAAAATTTCATAATTCTTTTCCAAAACACCCAAAATTTTAGTTTCTCAAAATTTATATTACATGTCTTTTATATCAATCATTTTCAAATTTAAATTTTTGTAACATACATTTCTATACTACGTGCTTATTTTATTATCTTATATAAATTCATTAACCTTAACCTCATATTATTATCAAACATATTATAGTTAAATCGTGAAACTTAATTCACAAGATGTTCGTTCAATGAACAAATGGTAATAACCGAATATTATTATTCCATTAACCATAAACTGACACACATAAATATCTATATCTTTCAAAAGATATTCCTTTATACATAAAATATAATCCTTTTAAATTTTCAAAAGATTAGGATATGAGTTTGTAAAATTCCTTTTTATTAAACATTTATCTTTTACACTTGAAACAGAATATATAAACCCTAAAGGATTTTTCTTTCTTCTTTTTCTTTGCTTTCCTTTTCTTCTTTTCCTTTATTTTCCTATCCTTACACAGAACTGCATAATGCCCTTCTTTACCACAACTGTAACAGAAAATGTCGATTGAAGATCCTAGTTTTAATTTCTCTTCTCCTTCTTTTTGTGCACATATTCTTCGTGTAAGCTTTGGATTAACCTATAACTCATCACTTGGCATAATAACAAGACATCTTTACCTCAATGATATACTAAATTATTATCAAAGGTATCATACCATTAATTTCTTGACTTATCCAAATTAATTGATTCATAATTGTTCAGATTTGAACTTGCCTTGATTGTACTATGATAAGTAGAATAATTTACCAAGCATTCGATACCATTCGCCTAAGGCAACATATGATCGACACTTAGAAGATTATTCCCTGCATTTCGACCCTCAAAAATCAACACTAATACATCCTCAGTATTCATATGTTTTCAATCCAAGTGCCGGAAAGCCTAAACATTGGAGGTGAAAAAGAAAAGAAAATAGAATAAAATAGAAAATAGAATCTCGCACGAACGAAATAATATATATTATTTCAATATATAACCTTTACAGCAGAAAAGTTTGAATATAATATCAAAGTATAACCTGGATTTAGCCTGGACAGTTATAAACCCCCTGTCCTTATAAACGTAAAAAAATGCAATAGATGCATCGGATAATAGAATATGTCCATGTGTAAATAAAGATCTCCGGCTCTCCTTTGGAAACTCCAAGCGACTTCAAATAAACCTGAAACTACTCGGATCTAACCCGAGTATTAATAATACCCAGATTAGGCTTAATAAACCAGGGTGAGACATTAGTAATTTTAAATGTACAGATCGTGCTGATATCTATCAAAACCTTTGGAAAGAAGGGTATCTCATAAGACCTCGTCCACATATATATACGGATGGGTTTTTATCTTTTGATAACCAAAAAACTTTATACTGAAAACACATTAATACTATCTTTAATGACATTGTTTTCGAAGACATTTTCCAAGTAAATATATATAAAACAAGTATCAATACCCGGACTAAGTCTATGGTAATATATCTAGATTAGGTGAAATGAAATATACCTGGATGGAATATATAATAAAAAAGGGGTAGCTGAAATGTTACCAAAGCATTACAGCTAGTTTCGGACTATAATAAAAACCGTAAAGCTCATATTGGGATTGGATTTCAAACATGTCAAGGAACTTGTGGCCCTTTTTTGGTTGCAACAAACATATATCCAATGGCTATACATCCAAGGACTCAGATGCCATTATATCAAGCTGTAAAAAAGTGATGGGAATCGATACGAATGGCTACTCATCTAAGGATTCAGACGCTACTTATTCTACCCATGGAAGGCTGTAGCCTTTTCTGCATTTCATCTGATAGCCCGTAATTGTATCTTATAGACCATATCGTATCCCGTATCATTATCGGGATGTGAGGCTCGAGAGGCTACACTCTTCTTTTCATAAAGCCATGCTTTGTTTTTTTACAAAGCTACGCTTTATTCTTCTAAAAAGCATATTCCACTTAGAATGCTACATTGCCATTTCCGTTTATCACTAACTGACTTTCAAAAAATACAACCTTCAAGTTCGTATGCCTCAGAGAAGGGTGTTAAGCTAATAGAAGTTGCCTTCTATGCCACCAATAGATGTACATTCGTAAAAATCAACATTCGTGACTTAAAAATGCAAGTCAGACACCCATCCATATAAGTTTGTTCTAGGGCTAAATGAAACCGAAGGCACTCCTCCTACCATATCTTTAGAAATCACCCCTAGGATTAGTAGCGAGTAGTCCTTTCAATTTGAAGATTTCAAAACACGACATGACCAATGCTATAATAATATCACTTTAATGGGAGCGACCCAGAGAATGTCAACAAGCATCCCTTCCGCTATGAAGATCTTTGTTCTTCAATAGTCATCACTTTCAACATGTCTTCATCATAATATGTCTTCATTTCCGAACGTATTCATTGGTTTTAATTGGTTTTCGGATAGGAGTTACCCAAATCCGACCCTGGTTCCTTCGAACCAATCATCGATAAAAAAGATATCAGGTATATAGGTGTTTGTCAAACAACATCCAATCAATTAATATTTTTATTCAAATTTAAATTTCTCTTAGAGATAGATTAAATTATTCCTTTATCTTTTTCTGAGTATATGGAATCATTAAGCCTTATTTTATCAAATACTTTGGTTAGTAAAACCTTTTAAACTTTAAAATAATTCTAAATCATTCCACCCTTTTACTTAGGAAAGCATTTCCAAATCATTTATTAAATCTTAATCAAAGATTTCTTATTTCCAAAATATAATTTTTAAATGGGTCAAAAACGATGTTATTAAGACATGGTTTACTACAAATCCAAAACAATTAATTTCAAATATTAGAATTAAAATAATTCCAAATCATTTATTTAAATCTTATGTTGGAAAACATTATTTTGGAGAACCCGGGCTTTCCTTTCGATCTGTTCCATCTCTCTCTTACAAGGAGAAAACGTAGGCCCAGTAAGTTCAGGGCACTGGTTGCTCCATCCTTAACCTTAGAAACACACCTCGTTTTACCTTTCTAGATTTCACATGCAGGGTAAATGTACTAGTTGTTTCCACATACTCCTTTCAATTTTAAAAATGATTTATAAAACTTCCAAATTATTGTTTAAAACACTGATTTATTCTTTTAAATAGTATTTGTAAAAGATATGAATATGAATGGTTAAGTTTAAAATCATATTTCACAAGTTACTTAAAAGTGCTGCAAAAAGTGCTGTGAATAGTGCTTTAAAGGCTTATATGATAAAAATAACTTTTCTATCATTTAGAAATTGATTTATATAACTCAAATCTCTTTTAAAATATTTTTAAAGATTTATAAAATTTATTTCATATTTTTAAAGAATTAAAAACGATTGTTTTAAACAATTTCTTACATTGGTCGTTAAGCGACCAAAACTGGATTTTTCTAAAAAAAATTTGGACATAACTCAAACTCTATCAAATGAAAATTTGATTTTCCTTTTTCATTTGAAAACTATGGTTACAAGGATCAGTAAATTTCTTATTTAAAAGATTTGACTTAGTTTTCACCCTACATGTTGATTTAAAGTTATAGGTCAAATATTACTAACTGCCGCTACATGGCGAGCTCGATTTTGACCATTTGGTGAATTGTTCAGAAACACTTCAAATATGTCTTGAAACCATATTAAAAGTATTTTAACTTATTTAAATAATATTTTATTTTTTAATTATTAAAGAGGCAAAATAACTTCATAAGCTTTTCATTTGGGTTTATTGACTAACCATGGTTAGTTTACTAATCATTAGCTAACTTGAGTATTATTTTCAAATCAAATGTTCATAGAATTTCACAACCAATTTATCGATCATCTTAACATCCATAAAATCAACCACATTATCATCCAAGTTAATAAATATATAATCATCCAACATGTTTAAAATTTCACATCATTATTCTTGAAATATTTTTAGAGATTAATGAGTAAAATGTGAGTACTCACCATAAACAAACCAAATCTTCCTACGAACATTCAAATCACCATAACACTTCATCTAAATCATTACTAAAATTCATCTTAACATCACTAAAAAACTTCAATTCTTTTTCAAGTGCTCGACCACCACCCAAAAATGCTCGGCCCTTGCCTCCATTACCTCCAATGCTTCCGGCCATAACCCTTCCCTTTGCCATACTCTTGGCCAAGCCTTTTCCTCCACCTTGCTCTCGACCTAGGGTGGATCTAATGGTGGCCATGGGTGTATGAAGTGTAGATGAGGTGTTTACACTAATTTTGGAGAGGAGTTTCTACAATATATATTTTCATAATTATTTTTATTTATTTTTCTATATTTTTCTTAATTATTTTATTAAGAGAGAAGCCATTGAAAAGCTTGAGAAAGAAGAGGAAGAAGATGAAGAAATGAATGAATGAAGAAGTGAAATGGTGCATGTATTTGTAGGAAAAGTTAGAAGTAGTGATTTACCAAATTAACCCCGTACTAAATTACCAAAATGCCCTTGGATATTCTTTTAATACTTCAAATCACAAAACGCGAACTTACTATCTCATTAATGCATTTCAAATTATTATCTAAATTTATGTGCAAATGTATTAATCAAGTTGCCAAAATATCAAATAAAATCCAAAAACATCGCTATATTTCTTTCGTTCATTAATACGCGTCAAATCCAAACAAAATCCTACTTTATGTCTTTTCAAATATTTAAATATATATCACATCATATCTTTTTTTATAATGGTGATTAGATGTTTGCTTTTTCATTACTTATCCTTTAAGTAAAGCATGAATCAACATGATTTGATGCTTGTTTTTTCAAAATGTCTTCCTTTATTATTGCTATTAATTATAGTATAGAATCTACTAATGATACTTAGTAAAAGTAAAATTGTTTAGTTAAAAATGTGAACAAATGTGTTAAAATATGTTAACAAAGGTGCAACAACGTTGTGACAACTTATACTAAACAAAATGTTGATTTTCGACAAAATGTTTTACGGTCACATATTGACGTTTTGGTTAAACTTCATATATTTGTAAATAAAATAAAATATAAGTTTATCATTCTTATTTATTACATAAAACATGATTATTAAGTTTGAAAATTCTATATATGATTATTTAAAGTTAATTAAATATTCCATTTAAAAGTTGTAAAATTGTGGATTGTTGTAATCACCAAGTCCCAAAGTCATTGCGTTGAGGCGTCACATCCTTGATTCATCGATGAAACGTAATGTTAAAGATTCATAACATCAAAATCAAATGCCGAATGAATGAATGTACCACCACATCATGCTCCTCGAAGCCTCTTCATCGTCCACATCAAAATTGGCCAATTCGGGCATCGTCAATAGTGGTGGGTACCATCCACTCTAGAGTTATCGATAACGACCTCTTTGGTCATGCACCTAAACAAAAGTGGTTAAGTACAAACCAAATAAAAACGTCCAGCATCCACCCTGAAGTCCAAAGTACATACCCAAGTCCATCATCTTACGTCTTCATATTGGTCATATGCTTGATACTCTATGTAGAAATTCTATTATGGGATATTTCCTAACAATATATCGCCTTCGATCGGCATTTTCAGTCAAATTAATTAAACAAGCATACATGCAATAAGCATACATACATACATGTATCATAGCATACATACAACATATATATATATATCATGTCCATATTAACCAATATGGGGATTTATATCCAAAGTAGACTAAACCTAGAAATTTCCTAAAAGTAGCACGTCAATAAGAAAAGTGTTATATTCTATTTAAATGCATTTTCAAACTCTTTCGAAATCCTTTATAAAATAAAATATAGGTTTAAGTATATTGAAAATCATGTTTTAAAGTTAGAAATAATTTCAAAATGCTACTGTTGTAGTACGGTGAGAGAAAATATTACTCAGCTTCACAAAAGCTGACTAATCCAATGTCAAATCGTAGAGCTCTCCATCATGAGGGTAACGCAAGAAACCATGTCCAAATCGAATCTCATATGCAAAATATATGAATTTCATAAGAAACAAGGTTAAATAAATAAATAATTCACTAATTAAGTTGTTGATTACCTAATCCACTTTCATAATTATCTTCCCCAAATTATCTTCTCCCCAAATTGCCTGTGCATGAACCCAACCTTAACCATACACGCACGCCATGACATGGAGCTCCTCTCCACAAAATCGAATGCTGTCTTCGCCAGCGAACTCCTCTACACACATTCGATGAAATTGATCTAACTTGTCGCACTCAGCTCCTCCACTAAAATGCGACAGCAAGCCCCTCTCTCTCAACCATATTGGTTGCGTTCCACTACGGTTAATCAAAGGCTTTAATTTTTTTGGAAAAATAGATGTTGGCAAGGGAAAAGCAATGGCGATCTCTGTTTGGCCTATCTCCGCCTCTAACCCCTGCAAAAGGCAACCCTAGATCGTTGGCTATGAATGACCTCCACTCCGACCACCATCGCATACCACTTTATCACCACCATCACGAAGCACTCCTCCATACGATCTCAATGAACCTAGTTTTGTGATTTATCATTATGTAAATCTCTCGATTTACTTCTTGGAAGGATTTAGAGAAGTGGAGCCCATTACAAGACAATGGAGTAGTCAACGAGTAGAGTGGGAGAAAGGGTTTAGGTGAGGGCTTGTATTAAATAATATATTATATTATTTATTTGAACTCAAATGAGTCGTCATACGTTTGGAGTTTATAAGATCAAAAGGCGCAACCAATTGCAACGAAACTCGTCGGTGTACATCACCTCATTTTTCTGGTCCCAAGGCTATAAGTTTTGTCGTTATCCGAGACAACGCTCCAAGATGATAACTTCGTATATTTCAAGATCGTTTTGACCTTCGGATCGTCTGATCTCTAAATATGCTGATGCTTATACTCATTTTAATTTTATACATCTATCCGACCCCAATGGAAAAACGCTCCAAGATTCGACCGTATGCGAAAAATCGTATTTTTATGACCTTCAACTAATTAACGATTCAATATTTAAATCATTTATTTAAATATTCTATCATTAAAAATAGGGGTTGTTATAGGCTTCTTCAACAAATAACACACCCATTAGTGTCACATGCACAAGCCAAGCAACGCCTACATAGATACCAACATGAGACAAGGACAAATCCCCGCTTGTCCATGAAGCACTCTTTAGTATTTAACTATTTCAACCACCAACGTAACGGTCGGTTAAGCACCTCGACAAAAATGGACAATAGACCAACATGAAGCCTCCCTCTCGAAAGTTGAGTGGCCCGGCTAACGATCCACTCCCCAGCAAAGACCCACACTCGATCGATCGCCTACACCTTCTGAAGCCTTCTTGTCTTGTTTTGGCATTTTTAGCCATAGATGCCTAACCCCCTCTACAAAAAAAGCTCCGCTTTAATAAAAATAACTCAAATAGTGTCATTTATCTAACAAAAATGCTAATGTGCGTTACCAATTAACGTCCTTTGCTTCCACCAAAACACTTCTACAGCAATCACTTCCTTGACCTGTGCCACCCATCCATGCATAAAGCATGCCCTAAGTATGGTCCACCAGTCGGCATCATCTACCCTAAAAAAATCCAACTAGCATCCTTATTGGCTTGTGCATCAACCAATTAACCACATCAATGGCCTAAGCAACTTTTGGACCTTAACAACACAATCTCAATCATCCAATATTTATTCTAGTAGTTATAAATACATGAAGACATTAATTTCACAAAGGTTGAAAAAGCGAAGCTCTCAAGCATTGTAATTTCTTATTAGTGCTTATTGTAATCGCATCTATTTTAAGAGAAACAAAATAATAAGAGATCCTTTATAGTGGACATAGATCAATATTTATCGTATCACATTATATTGTGTGTCTTTATTTATTTTTGCAAATATTATCTCCTCATTTGCCATTTTCCATTTTTCAAATCAATGTATTAGTAAGCAACCTTTTCCAATATCACCTCTTAATCATAATTTAAAGATTGTTTAAATTTTTACTCCAAATTTTGGCGCTAGAAGTAGGGCTCCCTAAAAGGCAGTCTTTTTTTCCATTATTCTTCTCTAAAAACTCCTTTCACGATTCAAACCATGCAAATCTTGGTGATAATAATGTTGAAAACTCCAATGGTCGCATACCAATGGAGCTACTAGAGCTAATGTTGTTTGTCCTATTCTTGGGTTGAGCAACGATATTTGGCTCAGCATGATCAATGGCTTGACCAGCATAGGCCAACATTCTCATGATGAGACTAACCTAGGAGTTAGAGTGGACACTTAAACAACTATAAACTTCAAACTAATAGTCCCCTAATTGTTGACCGAACCCCTGTCCATCCTGCTATTCCTAGAGCCTACAACATAATGCATGATGCTTATGAGAGGTTTGTGTTGGAAACCTTAGAAGGTTGTGCTTCCATCCACAATAGCAATGTGCATGCCGCCTTTAAGCGGGAAAAATCCCACTCTATCCAAGAAACTGAACCGATAGTATACCAAGGGTACCATGCCGATTGTCTTTCCTCTTAAGTGGAGAGATTGTTCAAGTTTCAACTCCTTTGAGCAACAGATGAGGTACCCAACCTATGTTTAACTATCTAAATGGTAGAGGGCGTGGTAGAAATTCAGAACCTAAAGAACTATAGGTACACTCCCAACACCAACGAGAGGTACCTTTGCGAAGTTCGTACGAAAGTCGACCCTATCTGCGTAGATCACCCTTGGTTATCAAAAGTAAATTTCCTAAACTAACCAGGCGTCAATGATCCCTTCGCCATTCTACCACTACATGCCCCCTATGCCTGATAGATGATGGAGGACTCCCCTTTGAAAAAAGAACCAGCACAAATCGCAACATGCGAAGCAACATGTGAAGGATTGTCTCTAAGAAGAAATTGTTGCCCTGCGCTAATAAATGCACAAAATCCAAACTAGGAACGTAGGTAGCAAGGATCTATTAAACAATGAGATTGGAGCCCCTTCTGCAAAGAAAATCTTAGCACTTACATCCACCTGAGTTATGATATGCCTTCCATGGACAAGTACGATTGGAGCACTAACCCGTCTGGCCATATCACCGCCTTAAACGAAATAACCTAGGCCAACTAGCTCTTTGTCCATGCAAAGTGCCTTTTTTCTCCACCTGATTGGGTTGTGTTGAATATGCAAGTATATGACTTTTGTGTGACGATAATAAACATATATATGTATATTCATTTAAATGTATTTGATATTATGCTAATTTATTTTTACATAACTAAATAAATATTTGCTGGATAAAATAAATAATACAGAATTTAAATTCAAATAGATTTTTATTCAAAAAAATATTTTATTACAATTTTGAAGTACATATCTGAGCTCTCACTATATATATACAATTTCAATTACAATACAAATTTGACTACATCACAATACATTTCAATTTACATAACTATCCCCACTACATATCGCTCATTCACTCGCATTAGTCTTCAACTCTATTCCAGATTGAATCCATCATCTGAGTTATCTGCACAACAAACACTGACACCGTAAAATTGAAAAAGAAATATTTGTTCTGTGTAAAATAAAATGTGTGTTTTGAAAATATTATTTGCCTCAGTTATTTTGGCTGTTTGTCATCATTTAATTTTGAATTCGTCATACACAAACAATTTGTGACATGCACAGTGTATCATTGTACATACCATAAGGCCGTGCACACCGATATACACTTGATAAAATTATAGGGACAGGTGAGTGTATGAATATGCGCTTATATGTTTCTGTTTGATGATAATAAACATATATATTCATTTAAATGTATTTGTTAATGTACTATTTTATTTTTCATAGATTAAATAAATATATGTTGAATAAAATAAATTACACAGAATTTGAATGGAATTTGAATTCAAACAGAAATTTTATTCAAACAAATATTTATTACAATCTTGAATAGAACAAATTCAAGCTCTCACTATACATATACATTTTTCAATTACATCACAATTGTTTTTACATTAATGACCTCACTACATATCACTCACACTCGTATTCTGTCTTCAACTGCATTCCAGTTTAAATCCAGCATCTGAGCAATCTGCCAAAGTATTCACTAACGCAGTAAAATTGAAAAAGAAATATTTTTGCAATATAAAATAAAATATGGTTTTTGAAAATAATATTTGCCTCAGTTATTTGGGTTGTTCGCCATCATTCACATTTGAATTCATCATACACGAACAATGTGACATGCACAGTGTATCACTGTACATGCCACAAGGCCGTGCACATCGATATACACTTGATAGATTTACAGGGACAGGTGAGCACATGTCAAACCCAAATGAAAAGCCGGGTTCAACTCACGTGCAATATATTTAAAATCACGACACGAGCACAAGGTCAAACCCGAGTTTTTGAAACTGGATTCAACTCAAGTGAAATTTCAAAAATCAACATGAATGCAACAAAGACCAAGCTGCAGCATACTAGAGGTGCAGACAACTTAAATGAACACAATGCACAAAGGCATAGCAACTACAACAAAGACCAAGTCAAAGTCCAGTGATGTAAATAGTGAAGAACATGGATGTCAAAGGCAATACACAAGTGACAGTGCACTAATAACCAGAAACTCAAGATCACACAAGCAAATGTCCAAACAACAACTCAACAGCACATGACTGCAACATAAAGCATGTCGAGCTCAATACAATCTAGTATGCAAAATGGAGAATATACAAGTGCAGACCAAACAGAAGACAAGTGCACAACAAACCCAAATGACCAGACTCAAGTAAAGTACATCAAGTATGATCAAGTCCAAATGCATCAGGTATAAAGCTCAAGTTCAATTCCAAAAGCAATGAACAGAAACATACACTGGGCAGAGACAAAACAAGTTCAGCTACTCAAGTGAAACACAGTGGAAACCACAAGTATACAACAACAAGCAGTAGTGTGCAAGTGCATATATGACAGCAACATGTACATATGGGGAAATGCATAGGTCAGAAACAATACAGCAATGATCACAAATGGAACACAAGTCAGTGGCAAGCTTCAAACACCCACATATATGAAGTACACAAGTACAAGATCAACACAACAATATGTTAAAAACATATGATCCAGCAAAGGCCAAAGTTTAACAAAGGCAAACACACCAGTATGTAGTGATACAAATGCAACAACCAAAGTCAAAAGCCGAGCAACAGAATCAATTATGCAATAGTGAATAAAAATGAAACATACAAAATGCTCAAGTGAAGTTCATGTTAAACCGACCAAAGAAGATGGCCAGAGACGAAGACTACAAGATGAACGAAGTTCAACAAGTACAGAGAAATTCACAGTGAAGACGAAATCATGGAAGGGCCAGAGAATTCGAATTCATGACAGTGTACAATAAAAAAAAAATCAAAAACGTATCTTTGAAATAGTCAAAGAAAATTAAAAAGGGAAAGTTTTTGCCGTGTGACACAAGAAGGATCGAACGCTCTCAAGTTAAAGCCGTGAGCATCAAGGTTGAAAATATATCAGGAAAGTCGTGCGCATTAGGAAAGCAGAAATTTGGAAAGTGTCGAATTGATACGAACAAAATCAAGTGTCACGAATTCATATAAATACCACACCCAAAAGATCATCATAGGCTTCGAGTTCAATTGAAGCAAGCAATTAAACCAGCAATGAAAAAGAATACATACCAATCTATCGAACTCGATCAAAGGAGCAGCTGCAATCTCGAAGTTCACCAGAATCGATCATCAGAGAACGAGCGAGCAAAAGCAATGCAAACCAGAATCGATCATCAAAGAACGAGCGCGAGCAAGAGCAACACAAATCAGATCGAACAAAGCCCTAAATTTCACAGAAGAACGAAGCCCTAATTTCAGAAAGAAGAGAGAGGCCGTCATTTTTCATCACAAGCCAAAAGAAAGGGGATTGAGTTAAAGAAATAATGGGCCGGCCTTTATTCTAATTAAAGGGGCTTTAGTTATTTTATTTAGGGTTTTATTAAAGGGGGTTTTTTATTTTTTTTATTTGAGCAAAAATTATGGAGTCAAGTTTTTATTTTAATTTTTGCTCCTGCTTTTATTTTTGAAGTCTGTCTTTCTTTTCGAGTCAAAGAATTGGTAAATCACCACCTAGGTTGTAGGTAGTGTCAGATTGTCTAGTTAGAATTAGTTCAGTGAGCAGGGTGTGCGAGTTTGCAAAGCTCTATAGGCGGGAGCAGAGTTTGCGAGTTTGCAAAGGTCTATAGGCGGAGCAGGGGGTGCGAGTCTAGTAGAGTGTTTATGAGCGGGAGCAAGGGTTTACGAGTCTGTTAGAGTGTTTGTAAGCGGGATACTGTTTAATTATAATAGAAATCTGGGAATGCAGCAGTAGGCAGGGGGTGCCGAAGCTGGGTAAATTTTGTGTGTGATTTACTTTTCAGCATATTTATTTCTGCAGTTTATTTCTGTGTTCAAATCGAGAAAATTTGCTATATCCCTATTCACCCCCCCCTCTAGGGTTAATCTAGATCCTACAAGTGGTATCAAAGCATGATATTTTTCTTTAACTCTAGAGTCATGAATCCAACAAATAATACTTTTGTTGAGGGTCGTTCCAATATTATTCCTTCTATTTTCGATGGAACAGATTTTTTGAACTGAAATTGAAAATGGAATTTTATTTAAAATCTGTTAATATTAAATGTTGGGATATTATTGAAAATGGGTGTGATATGACAAATAAGGAAATTATATCGATTAATTCTCTTGCTATGCATATATTATATTCTCAAATTAATCGTGATAATTTTTATTTCGTCTCTCATTGTGAAAATGCACAGAAAATCTGGAATACTTTCGATGCAATATATGGAGCAAAAGTCAACAGCAATGAGATGTCCTCCACAACCAACTCAGTTAAAGAAATGTGCTTAACAGGAGTGGTAAATAGTAGTTGTGATGAGGATGATGATGATGGAGCAGCCGAGCTGGCATTACTAATGAAGAAATTCAAAGGAAGGAACCGCAAATACGGAAATCCAGCTCTAAATCAAAAATTAAAAAACAGAGAGCACAATATGAAGCCAAGCGAGGCATCAAAACTCACTCACTCTGAATTACTTATTTATTTCCACGAAGTGAATGGCTGTTTTGAACGACTTAGCGAGAAGTATGCCAAACTTGAATCACAAAAAGATACTTTGGTAGAATTAAATGAACAACTCGAAAAATTAGTTAAAACCTATCAAAGTAAGATCCCTAAGTGTGATAAGTGTCCAACATTCGAAAAGGAAATTAAAAAATCAGAAATCAATATAAAATCACTTGAAAATGAAATTCTGATTTTAAAAGAGAATGAAAATACTAGGAGAGAGAATTCTATTAAAAAGTGCACACAATTGATAAATGAAAATGAATCTCTCAAAACACAAGTCCAACAATTGTCAATGACTTTAGATAAATTCTCAAATAGTGAAAAATCGTTGAATATGCTATTAGGAAAGCAAACTGTTAATACGGTTAGACAAAACCTTGGATATAATAAATCTGAAAATGTTGAAAGCAAGATTAATCAAGAAAATTCAGTGTGCACAATTTGTAGAAAATTTGGACACAATCAAAATAATTGTTGGTATAGACCCAAACACATGAAAACTATATCAATTTGGGTTCCAAAAGGCACAAATATAAAATCTCTCAAAGTTAAACAAATTTGGGTGCCGAAGGGAGCAATTATAAATAGTTTTGGGTCTACACAAAATTATTTTTCAAAATATTCTACCACTAACAATCATGGACCTATAAAAACAAATAGGTCACATAAATCTTTTCCCATGTAGGTATGGTGGCAGGCTAAGGAACAACAACAGTGTTCTCTGGATTTTGGCTGTTCCAGAAACACAACGGGCAACAAAGCAAAGTTCCTTAGCCTAGTACAAAGGTGATAGAATCACAATGGGCAACCATGAAAAATTATCGAAGAGGTAAAACAGGTGAAGGTATATTAAATGTGATATTCTGCACCGTACTCTGAATTAAATCAGCCAATATTGAGATATTGTAAAGATGATGATTTCGATTCTGACTTGTTCAACATAGTTGTCCAATTACATTTATGCCAAAAACACTATTCTTTGAATTACTTCATGCATATACGTTTGGATTAAACATAGTGTTTTGTTGGATGACAATATTTTTGGCTAACTCTATATTCACGGTTTTCTGATTATTTACATGGCTTCAATCCATATTCAAGAGAATGTCATACTGTTAAAAATTGAGTTTGAATTTTTTTTTGTGCACTCTTCATGGTCTGGTCTATCAAATTTAGTTAGTGATATTTTGGAGTGAAAAAGAAATTCAGATGCAGATTACACTGGTAATATAGTTGACAATAAAATACTAGTGGAACGTGATTAATTTTTGAAACATTCATTTGCTACATCGTTTTTCAAAGAAAATATCTGCATATTGTTCACTTGAAATAAATTTCAAATAGCAGATTTTTTTTTCTCACATAACCCCTTCGAGAAAATCATTTTTGACCATATTTTCAGATTAGTCATTTTTATTTGATTTTAAATGACAAATTTTGACTAATCCGACTCCCTGCTAATTATCAAAAAGATAAATAGTGATTGAAAAGGTGATAAGTGTTGATATTTGACATACATTGCTCAAAACAGCATATTTTGAAAATTTCTTTAGGAATTCAAACAAGAGTTATAAAACTTTTTGTTGGGTAAAGATTCCATGACCATTCATATATCTATCATATTTATATCAACCATTGTTTATCAAATCTTAAATATAGTTTGTCGATATGTGGTACTATAATCAGGGATCATTTGTTTTTCATTTCATATTTTTTTGTAAAAATAAATAAATATCCAAAGTATTCACTCTCATTTTAAAGTCCTCATGGTTATACATGGGTGAATTACTTGGATTTTTGATTATGTGCTTCCATGCTCATTTAAAAGTCCTTACGGTTATGCATGTATGGAACGCATATCAAATTTAATTGATTAAATAGACAAGTTGATTCTAATCCCATTTAAAAGTCCTCACGGTTATGCGTGATTAGAAGATACTTGAATTCATTTCTAAAATTAAATTGGAATACTACTAATCTCATTTAAAAGTCCTAACGGTTATGCATGATTAGTAGATATTCAAATTCCTGATATAAATGTACCACAAGTTGATACAATTGTATGATTTTATATTAGAACATCATTTCCATTCTTTCTAAAAGTGGAATATGCGCCTAACAAGGGTAGTTATGATTTTTGTTTGATTTTTATTGAAGTTTAATATTTATATTCAATTTGAGTTTAATGTTGGATTAATATTGATCACTTTATCTCTCTTTTTCTCTAACACTATTATTCTTTTGCTGATAACAAAAGGGGGAGAGAAAAGTTAAGATTTTGTCAAATAGAATCAAGCAAAGGTCAAATAATTTTCCATTTGCATCTAGGCTTATTTGAATATTTCTATTTGCATGCATATATGTAGGGGGAGCATCATGTAGAGAGGAAGCATTTAAATAGGGGGAGCAATTAGAGTATATCATTGATCAAATACATTTAACATGGTCAAAATCTTAAATATATGTTTGTTATCATCAAAAGGGGGAGATTGTATGAATATGCGCTTATATGTTTTTGTTTGATGATAATAAACATATATATTCATTTAAATGTATTTGTTAATGTACTATTTTATTTTCATAGATTAAATAAATATTTGTTGAATAAAATAAATTACACAGAATTTGAATGGAATTTGAATTCAAACAGAAATTTTATTCAAACAAATATTTATTACAATCTTGAATAGTACAAATTCAAGACCTCACTATACATATACATTTTTCAATTACATCACAATTGTTTTTACATTAATGACCTCACTACATATCACTCACACTCGTATTCTGTCTTCAACTGCATTCCAGTTTGAATCCAGCATCTGGGCAATCTGCCAAAGTATTCACTAACGCAGTAAAATTGAAAAAGAAATATTTTTGCAATATAAAATAAAATATGGTTTTTGAAAAAAATATTTGCCTCAGTTATTTGGGTTGTTCGCCATCATTCACATTTGAATTCATCATACACGAACAATGTGACATGCACAGTGTATCACTGTACATGCCACAAGGCCGTGCACATCGATATACACTTGATAGATTTATAGGGACAGGTGAGCACATGTCAAACCCAAATGAAAAGCCGGGTTCAACTCACGTGCAATATATTTAAAATCACGACACGAGCACAAGGTCAAACCCGAGTTTTTGAAACTGGATTCAACTCAAGTGAAATTTCAAAAATCAACATGAATGCAACAAAGACCAAGCTGCAGCATACTAGAGGTGTAGACAACTCAAATGAACACAATGCACAATGGCATAGCAACTACAACAAAGACCAAGTCAAAGTCCAGTGATGTAAACAGTGAAGAACATGGATGTCAAAGGCAATACACAAGTGTCAGTGCACTAATAACCAGAAACTCAAGATCACACAAGCAAATGTCTAAACAACAACTCAACAGCACATGACTGCAACATAAAGCATGTCGAGCTCAATACAATCTAGTATGCAAAATGGAGAATATACAAGGGTAGACCAAACAGAAGACAAGTGCACACACTACGCCACAAATGGCCTTCTGCAACACAAAAAAAATGTTGGCTCAAGCCCGAAAAATGTTGCCATAGGTCTATGGCAACACTTTTAGGGTGATGCAATTTTTGCCGTTGCCTTAGACCTCAAAGGCAACATTTTGACTATCTAAGGCAACATAAGTAATATTGTTGCAATAGAACCCTATTTGGGTCTATGGCAACACCCATAGGTATCTGTAGCAACATTCCAAAAATGTTGTTATAAATATTAACTTTCTGAAGTTGTGGGGCCCACATCTTGTGGGGCCCACAATGTGGGACCCACGACCCAACTGGGCCCATCCCTATGGCAACACCTTGAATGACTATTGCAACATTATTTTAAGCAACATTTATAACCCGGTGGCAACACTATTATGAAGCTACTGCAACACTATTCTGAAGCTAGTACAACACTATTCTAAAGCTACTGCAATACTATACTGAAGAGACACTAAGAGCATATGGAACAGTACAATATCACATAGAACACTTGCATAATACACAATACAATATCACATAAAACACTTGCATAATACACAGCATAATACACGGTACATAAAACAATTCATACAGCAGTACACATCACAATTCATGTGAGTTACCCCAAAGTCAGACTATCAGTCTCACTGGACATGATTGTGGAACTTAGATCATCTACATTGATGTTATCTAAAATTTACCCTTAGGAGCTTCTTTATGACATAACAGCACCGCTCCTGATGTTCCTCTTCTTAATAAGATTTTGCGTTCTGTCGCTCATCCACTCAGATAAGTCCAGCCAACCAAACAATAATGTAACTTAATCAAACAATGTCACCTGCTGTTACAAATAATAATGAAAGTCTTTAACGAACAATAATTCTAGTGGAAAATCTTGACTAAATTTATCACCAAGTGCGTCAATTAAGCATATATGCAATCAAGACACTCTTATTCCAACATTTATTGAGACAACATATTGCAAAAGAAGTTTTAGAAATGTACTGGAGTTGAAGCATTTATAAATTATAGATGTTATTTCTAATTCTATATTTAAAACCCAAGTTGAAGCATTTATTAATTAAAAAAATTCTATGAAGTATAATACTTCAAAGACCAAATTGGATTGCTTACTGAAATAATCAGGTATATAACATAAAGGAAATAACTTGCTGAAAATAACTAAATAATATTATTAGTTACCTTTGCGTGATGAGAATTTAGGTTACCTTTGCGCCATCACATCATGAGCCGGAGTCCCACACGTAGGGTGAAGCAACACATCCAGCCCAGTAAAGGCGCTTAACCAAAGTCCACAATCTTCAGATTACCTATGATATTGATAAGGCAAGAGTTAAATAGCATAAAATTTAGGAATCTTCCCAATTTTTATGCTATTCAACTATGCCTCATCAATATCATTTAGACCTTATACCATAGTGACAACATCTATGATTGATGTAAACGCACCTATGTTAAAACTTATAATTCAGATTTTACCAAATTGGGATTATTTGTTGTAAACGCACCTGTGTTAACATCTATATTCATTCACCAAAAATATCATAGGCTCAGTCTTCACAGTCCAAGCCACTTGAGCACAGCAAACACACAATAGAAAAAAACATATTTTTTATTACTCAACTGTATAGTAAACTGAATAACAATGTAAAGATTTTTGATGTTAGTATACATATTTTTTAACAATAGTGCAATTGTACAATAGTGATATAATAAAAAACAAGATGGGTTTTATAACAAGTTTTCAAACAAAATGGTGTGTTAGAACTATTTTTTATCATCTTAACAAGTGTTTTGAGAAATAAATCAAACAGCAGTAGATAAAACTTTATCATTCAATTCATCAGTTATCTTTACTTTTAGTGGAAATATTTGACGGAAAACAACAGAGTATTCATACTTGTAAACTAGTCCTTCATTTTTGACAATGTTACACATGCAACCTTCTTTTGTTACCGTATCAGCTGTAGTGGACAAATGATTCATGGCCAAAGATATGGGTTTCAAAAACACAGCCGGCCTACAAAAGCACCAAGCAGTAGCACATGGTAATCCTAGATTTAAAACCATGATAGTAATCAACAAATTTTGATTTTCATAAACATTAAAATAAGCTTACAACAAATCCTCGTAGGACATAGTTGCTGTAATAGCTTGGTAAGTACAGTCCAGTAACACGTCTCCACCAGTTGAACCTATGATTAGACATAAAAAGAAAAAAACATATACGTTAAACAATGTTAATAATGCTAATTAAAAAAAGATAATAAAACGACTAAATATGATGCAAGAACAGTGTTATATAGATTCTTCATAACTCATACCATGAAGACTAATGTACATCCCATCGTGACTAGGGATAGAGCAACTTCTTGTATCTTTATAAGTAATGCAAATGAAAGACCATTACAAATTAATAAATAATCAATACATGTATAGGTCATGCTCTTTACATGGGCAAGCATAAATATATGATAAACCATACTAGAAGAAGATGTAAACCACATAGCCTGAAAAATTCGTGTAATTAAATTACCATACTGTTGCGGGTTTTTCAGGAGACTGAATCCTTTGTTAGCATTCATCTCCCGTATAATCCCGGATCATCGAAAAGACATGAAGCTCCCAGTTCATCTTTTAGGGTGGAGCTGCAGGTGGTTTGTGAACATTTTTACATTGCTTCTGTTCGTACACAAGATTTGGGGTGATCATATTGGAGAAGCCTTTGGTTTCGGGTTTATTTGTGAACATTTTTACATTGCTTCTGTTCGTACATGAAATCAGGCAAGGCACAAACTGTGAATATTATTCAATCACAATGAAATCATTAAATAACATTTAAATTCTTTCTTTTGAAATAATATCCGAATTACTTAATCAATAACTCACAATTCAGCACCTTATAGCAAATAAAATTAAAAGGAGAAATAGGAACAACAAAAGTAGGGAATGAAAATACCTTAGAGAAGTTAGTACGATTTCTAGGCAAAATCGAATCGCGATTCTTCGTTCCAAGTTCGAGCTTCCAGACATCACGTTTCTGTTCGAAATTCCTTCCAGGCAAAATCGATTTCGAGCTTTGAATTCGTGAAACCCAGCTTGCAATCGAATCAGTTGAGGAGGAGACTACATCGAGCGGTGGAGGAAAAGAGTCTGACTTGCGGTGGAGGGTGATTTGCGAAGGAGGATGACTTGCGGTGGAGCACTGGAGCGAGCCGGAGCCTGGATCGAAGCGAAATCGGGAACCCCCAAATCGAAGCCCTAACCGAAATCGACAGAGAAGAATGAAAATAAAAAGTTACTTGCGGAGACTTTTTTTCTTCGCGGCTCTAAAAGATGAAGGAGGGGTGTTCTTCGGATTGATGAGATGTCACGTTCTCCAACGTAGGATTTGCCTTGGTAGATGGACGTGGATCGATGCGAAGGATATGCAAAGGTCTGCTATAGCAACACTATAAAAAAATGTTGCATCAATTACACTTGTTTAGCTAGAGTAACACATTTTTATGGCTAAGGCAACATCAAAAATTCAACGTTGCAGTAGGACCAAAATTGTATAGCTATCGCAACATTTTACCTGGCAACACCTTGCAAAAATGTTGCAGAAGGCCATCTATGGCGTAGTGACAACAAACCCAAATGACCCGACTCAAGTAAAGTACATCAAGTATGATCAAGTCCAAATGCATCAGGTACAAAGCTCAAGTTCAATTCCAAAAGCAATGAACAGAAACATCAACTGGCCAGAGACAAAACAAGTTCAGCTACTCAAATGAAACACAGTGGCAACCACAAGTATACAACAACAAGCAGCAGTGTGCAAGTGCATATATGACAGCAACATGTACACATGGGGAAATGCATAGGTCAGAAACAATACAGCAATGATCACAAATGGAATACAAGTCAGTGGCAAGCTTCAAACACCCACATATATGAAGTACACAAGTACAAGATCAACACAGTAATATGTTAAAAACATATGATCCAGCAAAGGCCAAAGTTTAACAAAGGCAAACACACCAGTATGTAGTGATACAAATGCAACAACCAAAGTCAAGAGCCGACCAACAGAATCAATTATGCAACAGTGAATAAAAATGAAACATACAAAATGCTCAAGTGAAGTTCATGTTAAACCGACCAAAGAAGATGGCCAGAGACGAAGACTACAAGATGAACGAAGTTCAACAAGTACAGAGAAATTCACAGTGAAGACGAAATCATGGAAGGGCCAGAGAATTCGAATTCATGACAGTGTACAATAAAAAAAAAATCAAAAAGGTATCTTTGAAATAGTCAAAGAAAATTAAAAAGGGAAAGTTTTTGCCGTGTGACACAAGAAGGATCGAATGCTCTCAAGTTAAAGTCGTGAGCATCAAGGTTGAAAATATATCAGAAAAGTCGTGCGCATCAGGAAAGCAGAAATTTGGAAAGTATCGAATTGATACGAACAAAATCAAGTGTCGCGAATTCATATAAATACCACACCCAAAAGATCATCATAGGCATCGAGTTCAACTGAAGCAAGCAATTAAACCAGCAACGAAAAAGAATACATACCAATCTATCGAACTCGATCAAAGGAGCAGCTGCAATCTCGAAGTTCACCAGAATCGATCATCAGAGAACGAGCGAGCAAAAGCAACGCAAACCAGAATCGATCATCAAGAACGAGCGCGAGCAAGAGCAGCACAAATCAGATCGAACAAAGCCCCAAATTTCATAGAAGAACGAAGCCCTAATTTCAGAAAGAAGTGAGAGGCCGTCATTTTCCTTCATAAGCCAAAAGAAAGGGGATTGGTTTAAAGAAATAATGGGCCGGCCTTTATTCTAATTAAAGGGGCTTTAGTTATTTTATTTAGGGTTTTATTAAAGGGGGTTTTTTATTTTTATTTTATTTGAGCAAAAATTATGGAGTCAAGTTTGTATTTAAATTTTTGCTCTTGCTTTTATTTTTGAAGTCTGTTTTTCTTTTCGAATCAAAGAATTGGTAAATCACCACCTAGGTTGTAGGTAGTGTCAGATTGTCTAGTTAGAATTAGTTCAGTGAGCAGGGTGTGCGAGTTTGCAAAGCTCTATAGGCGGGAGCAGAGTTTGCGAGTTTGCAAAGCTATGTAGGCGGAGCAGGGGGTGCGAGTCTAGTAGAGTGTTTGTGAGCGGGAGCAAGGGTTTGCGAGTCTGTTAGAGTGTTTGTAAGCGGGATACTGTTTAATTCTAATAGAAATCTGGGAATGCAGCAGTAGGCAGGGGGTGCAGAAGCTGGGTAAATTTTGTGTGTGATTTACTTTTCAGCATATTTATTTCTGCAGTTTATTTCTGTGTTCGAATCGAGAAAATTTGCTATAACCCTATTCACCCCCCCTCTAGGGTTAATCTAGATCCTACAATGAGCACAAGGTCAAATCCAATCAAAAGCCAGGTTCAACTCAAGTTAAATACAAATAAAGTCACGATATTAGCACAAGGTCAAACTCGAGCTATAAGCTGGATTCAACACAGGTGCAATCTAAATGTACAAATTCAAATTATTACAAGTTTCAAATCAATAATCAATACAAACTCAAGTATGCACGAGCAAGCTTCATAAGTGCAGTCTGCACAATCAAATTGCAACAACAAATGGATATACACAAGATTCCAAACAGTGACAATAAGGGATGCAGCAGTGAAACAAGATCAGGTACAAGCATAGTGAATGCAATAAACTAGTCAGGCAAGCGAAAGTGAAGACAAAGCAAGTCTGGCAATATCGAAGCATATGCACAACTAGACCGACTATTTTTACAAGGAAGTTTTTCAAATCAATGTGCATCAAGCCAGAGAAGGCTGCATAAAGACCACTGACATATATGGTATGGATAAAAAGAGTTCATATGTATTGGCTCGAAGTAACATGTATACAACACAATGCAAACAAGAAATGAGTCAAAGCAATGCAATGACCAGAATAAACTTCAAATGGATATATACAATGCACACTATAGGATGCATGAAAAATTCCAAAATCATCAACACAGTGAAGTACAACATCAAGACAAAAATGTGCACATGAAGTTCAAATTGAAGCCATAATGAAATTGCACTAATCCAAACAACATAAACAATATGATGTGGGTCGAATCAGTAAACAACTTATATACACTACGGCAATGAGCAGTCGAGAACAAGTTCCAATAGTAAAATGCTTCGACCAGACTTATATATGAATGACCAGATATGTAACCAAACTACAAGTAACATTAAGCAATGAACACAACAACTCGAACTAGACTAAACGAAATTGAACTCATGTGGCAGTGCAACGAAGAAACATGTATATATGCAGTAACAAAAAGACACGTCGAATATTCATATTGAAGCCTGCAAGCATTTCAAACTCGAAGCAATACTCATGTGTAAACTTCAAGTGAAAACAGAATGTTCGAATGTTCAGATTCAAGAAAATGACCAGAAGCAATTTCGAGCAGACTACATGTTCATTTTATTTTTTTTATTGTTTACACACATTATATATGTATGGAGACATCAAATGAATTGATCAGAAGTGTACATATATACATATGTATATGCAACTATAAGCGACGGGATGAACAAAGTCAAATGCCAAAGAATCAAGTTGTGGGTCTGTAATAGGGCAACTTGGTAACTAGCAGGTGATGCACGGATTAAACGGGTCCACATAACCAAAGTGCCGATGTCACAAAAACAAATTCAAATGCTAAAAAGAATGGAGCCAAAATCAAAGCCATGATGACCAAGAAATGAAATTCACGGACAGCTAAAATCAAAGCCGTGGTAAGCAAGCACATTAGAAAATTTAAAGAAGTTAGAAAACATCACAAGCATTCAAGTTAAATCAAATGGTCGAGAAAAATTATCAGACGATATTATACGAATGAAAATAAAGGGGTTCTAACCCTATAGATAACCCATATCATCATTGGTAGAAAAAGTCTTCATTTGAGTTAAAAACAACATCACAGAGCAGCATAGTTTGAAATCAATAACTCGAATCACAATCGACTTCAAGCAATTAACCAGGAAAGCAAAAGGAAAATCACACACTGGATTCAAGTCAATTCGTACTTGATTCGTTGAAGCAGCCGTGTGCAAATCAAAGAAAAAATCGATCAACAAAGCAAGGGAAAGAAATCATCCATTCAATCATCAACAGAAGTCGGCTGCTTCAATAAATTGAAGCCCTAATTTTTGAAGGAAGAGGAATGAACGAGAAACGAGACTGCCATTATCACAAAAGCAAAGGAATAGGCCGAATAATATAAAAGAAAAAAGGGGTCGGCAATTGTTTCAATGATAATTTTATTGGGCCGATCTTAAATGTTTTGGGCTTTATTTTTAAATTAGGGTTTTATTTTAAAAAAGAAATTTAATTCGTATTTTCTCTTTTAATCATTTTTTATTTTCTAGTCGTGTGACTAGGGGACGAACTACGGTGGTGTAGTTCGAGAATTCGTAACTCAATGGCTAAGTTGTGGCAGGGTTTTCAGCGTAGAGTTAGGTAGTCGATAGCGGGTGTCGTGAGTTTACATGTGTAAGCGTCTGACTATTTAATTTCTAGTAGAAACCTTAGGGTAGCACGTAGGCAGGGTTTTGCCGAAGCTGGGTAAATCTGTGTTGTTCTTTTTCTGTTTTCTATTATTCTGCTATTATCTGTGCTGCTATTATTCTGCTATTTTTGTGTTGCAATTATTTTATATGCTTCCACATTAAATTTTTGTAATTGATAGTATCACCCTATTCACCCTCCTCCAGGGTGAAATCTATCCTACAAGTGGTATTAAAGCTAGGAATAGAAGTGAATTTTATTTTAAAAATTCAATTTTTCATAATTCAATTTTTCATAAATCAATTTTTGTTTTAAAAATTTGTATTTTAAAAAATGGCTTCTTATAATAATGCTATTGCTAAGGGTCTGTCCATAGTTAGACCACCAATGTTCAATGGTGAATATGCTTACTAGAGAAATAGAATGAATTTTTTTTCTAAAAACCACTGATGCTTGGAATATTGTTGAGACAGGTTATAGAGCACCAACTATAGTGGTAAATAATCAAGAAATAGATAAACTAACGGATCTATGGATAGGTCTAGAAAATAGACTACAGAATGCTAATGCTAAAGCTAATGAATTTTATTATTTGTTCATTGGATCAAATTGAATTTAATCGTGCCTCATATTGTCTAACTGCACAGGAAATATGACACACACTAGAAGTGACGCACGAAGGAACATCTCAAGTCAAGGAATCTCGCTTTGCCATGCTGAGTAGCGAATACGAGAATTTCACAATGCCAAGGAAGAAAATGTCAAGGAGATGTACGGATGACTTTCCAATATCGTATACAAATCAAAAGCTCTTGGAAAATCATACACAGAATTGGAAATAGTCCGAAAAATCCTCAGAGTTCTTCCACGGAATTTTGAAGCTAAAGTCACTGCCATTCAAGAATCAAAAGATTTGAAACAAATCAAAGTTGAAGAACTCAACGGAAATCTCACCACTTATGAGCTAGAAATGAAATTCAAGGAAGAGCGTGAAGGAGGTAATACTCAAAAGAGATCAATAGCTCTCAAAGGAACAACTGAAAATGAAGATGACGACGACGATGATAGTATAGTAGAACTGGCTCTATTAATAAAGAAATTCAAAAGGTGGAATCACAAATACAGAAATCCAGCTTTAAATCAACAATTGAAAAGCAAGATAGTCAAATCACTAGACAACTCAGAAGAACGGGAGATCATCTATCACAACTATAATAAACCTGGTCATACCATGCCAATTGCCCACAAAATCAATTCAGCCAAGAAAAGAAATCGAAAAGGAGAAGTTTTGCAGCCACTTGGGATGAAACAGATGAAGATGATAAAAGCACTGGCAGTGAGAGTGAAAAAGAAGATATGTGCCTTCGAGGTGTTATAACTGACAGTGATAGTGATGACGAGCCAAGCGAGGTATCAAAACTTACTCGCTCTGAATTACTTATATATTTCCACGAAGTTAATGGTTGTTTCGAACTATTTCGGGAGAAATACACTAAAATTGAATCATAAAGAGATACTTGATAGATTTAAATAAACAACTTGACCAATTGGTTAAAAGCTATCAAAACAAGAGCCCTAAGTGTGATAAGTGTCCATCATTAGAAGAAGAAATTAAAAAATCAAAAATTAAAATTAAATCGCTTGAAAATGAAATTCTGATTTTGAAAGAAAGTGAAAATACTATGAGAGAAAATCATATTAAAAAGTGCACACAATTGACAAATGAAAATGACTCTCTCAAAACACAAGTCCAACAACTGTCTACGACTTTAGGAAAATTTTCAAAAAGTGAAAGATCGTTAAATATGCTATTAGGGAAACAAACTGTAAATATAGTTGGACAAGGACTTGAGTATAATCAATCAGAACGTGATAGAAATGAGATTAATCAAATCAATCCAAAGTGCACAGTATGTGGAAAAACTGGACACAATCAGAATATTTGTTGGTGTAGACCTAAACACGTAAAACTGTTCCAATTTGGATTCCAAAAGGCACAAATATAAAATCGCTTAAAGTTAAACAAATCTAGGTGCCCAAAGAAATAAATACAAATAGCTTTGGGTCTACTCAAACATATTTTTCAAAATCATTTACCACTAACAACTTAGACCTATAAAAACAGATAGGTCATAAAAATCTTTTATCGTGTAAGTGTGGTGGTAGGCTAAGGAACAACAATAGTGTTATCTGGATTCTGGCTGTTCCAGAAACACAACGAGCGTCAAATCAAAGTTCCTTAGCCTAGTATAAAGGTGACAGAGTCATAATGGACAACAATAAATATTATCTGTAAAGGTAAAATAGGTTACTGTGTATTCATCTTGAATGATTTATTGAAATTGAAAATCTGCACCATAATCTGAATTAAATCAGCCGGTTATGTTATAATGAAATAAATGTTGATTTTCATTTTAAAAATGATGATATTGATTCTGACTTTTTCAAAATTGTTGGCCAATTATATTTTTATGCCGAAAGTACCATAAGTATTTCTAGAGACTTTGAATTAGATCATAAAGATTTGTTTGGATTAATGATGGTGTTTTTATGATTACTCTTGATATACGTGGATATATTTACTCGATCTGTACTATGTTTACTATTTATTTGCACGGCTTCAATTCATGTTCATTTAAAAACTGTTAAAAACGATTTTAAGATATTTTGTTGCACACTTCACCGTTTGGTCTGTGACATAATAATCTTGAGTCAAAGAAAAATTCGGATGTGGATAACACTGGTAATCTAGTTGATAGAAAATTTACTAGTGGAACGTGATTTATGTTGAGACATTTATTAGTTGCATCGCATTTTTTCAAAGAAAATATCTGTATATTTTTCATTTCAAATAATTTTCAAATAGCATACATTTTTCTTATAAAACCCCTTCTAGAAGATCATTTTTGTTGACCTTGGTTCAGATTAGTCAGTTTGGAAAGTTCGATTTTATAAAAAAAAATTGGATTTGATTGCATTAACTAATCTGACTCCCTACTGATTATCAAAAGGATAAATAATGATTGAAAAAAGTGATGATATTAATCATATATTATAATTTAAGATAGTATATTTAGTAAATTTCTTTAGAAATTTAAACAAGATTTATAATAGCTTTTGATGGGTAAAAATTCAATGACCATCTCTATTTCTATCATATTTCTAACGACCATCACTCATCAAAATCCAATGTAGTATGTCAATATGTGGTATTTTAAATGAGAAATCATTTGTTTTTTCACTTTATTATATTTTAGCAAATAAAAACATCCAAAGTGTTCATTCTCATTTAAAAAGTCCTCACGGTTATGCATGGGTGAATTACTTAGAATTTTTGATTATGTGCTCCATTCTCATTTAAAGGTCCTCATGGCTATGCATATATGGAACACATATCAAAATTGATTGATTAAATAGACAAGTTGATTCTAATCCTATTTAAAAGTCCTCACAGTTATGCGTAGTCAGATGATAATTGAATACATTTATTTTTTTCTAATCTCACTTAAAAGTCCTAACTGTTAAGCATGGTTAGTAGATATTCAAATTCCCGATATAAATATACCCCAAATAGACACAACTATATGGTTTTGCATCATATCTATCATTCAAAGGTGGAATATGCGCCTAACCGAGTATTTATGATTTTTGTTTGATTTTTTTATTGAAATTTAATATTTATACCAGATTGAGTATTAATATTGTATTAATGTCTATCACTTTATCTCTATTTTTCTAACACTATTACTCTTTTGTTGATTACAAAAGGGGGAGAGAAAAGTAAAGATTTTGGCAAATAAAAGTCAAATATTTTATTTTATATTTTCTATTTGCATCTAGGTTCATTTGCATATTTTTGTTTATTTTCATGTATATATGAAGGGGAAGCTTTGTGTAGAGAGGGAGCATTCAAATAAGGGGAGCAAATTAAATGATCAAATACATTTAACAAACTCAAAATCCTAAATATATGTTTGTTAACATCAAAAGGGGCAGGTTGTTGAATATGCGAGTATATGACTTTTGTTTGATGATAATAAACATATAAATATATATTCATTTAATTATATTTGTTATTGTAATATTTTATTTTCACCTAACTAAATAAATATTTGTTGAAAAATAAATAACACGGAATTTAAATTCAAATAGATATTTTATTCAAACAAATATTTTATTACAATTTTGAATAGTACAAATCTGAGCACTCACTATATTTATATACACATACAATTTTCAGTTACAACACATATTTGACTACATCAAAATACATTTTAATTTACGCAACTATCCTCACTACATATCGCTCATTAACACGTATTAATCTTCAACTTTATTCCAGATTGAATTTAGTATCTGAGTTATCTGCATAATAACACCGACGTAGTAAAATTGAAAAAGAAATATTTGTTCTGTGTAAAATAAAATGTGTGTTTTGAAAATATATTTTGCCTCAGTTATTTGGGTTGTTCATTCTCATTTAATTTTGAATTCATCATACACGCACAGTTTGTGACATGCGTAGTGTATCACTTTACATCACTGTACATGCCATAAGGCCGTGTACACCGATATACAGTTGATAAAATTACAAGGACAGGTGAGCACAAGCTCAAACCCAATCAAAAGCCGGGTTCAACTCAAGTGAAATACAAATAAATTCATGATATTAGCACAAGGTCAAACCTGAGCTATAAGCTGGATTCAATACAAGTGCAATCAAAATGTACAAATTCAAATTATCACAAGTTTCAAGTCAATAATCAATACAAACTCAAGTATGCACGAGCAACCTTCATAAGTGCAGTCTGCATAATAAAACTGCAACAACCAATGGGACTACATAAGACTCAAGATAGTGACAATAAGGGATGCACCAGTGAAACAAGATCAGGTACAAGCATGGTGAATGCAATAAACTGGTCAGGCAAGCAAAAGTGAAGACAAAGCAAGCCTGGCAACATGGAAGCATATGCACAACCAGCTCGACTATTTTACAAGGGAGTTTTTCAAATCAATGTACATCAAGCCAAAGAAGGATGCACAAAGACCACAGACATATATGGTATGGATAAAAAGATTTCATATGTGCTGGCTCGAAGTAATATGTGTACAACACAATGCAAACCAAAAATGAGTCAAAGCAATACAATGACCAGAATAAATTTCAAATAGAAATACACAATGCACACTAGAGGATGCAAGAAAAATCCAAAATCATCAACACAGTGAAGTACAACATCAAGACACAAATGTACACATGAAGTTCAAAGTGAAGCCATAGTGAAACTGCACTAATCCAGACAACATAACAATATGATGTGGGTCAAATCAGTAAACAACTTATATACACTACGACAATGCACAGTCGAGAATAAGTTCAAACAGTAAAATGCTTCGACCAAACTTATATATGAACGACCAGATATGTAACCAAACTACAAGCAAAACAATGGCCAGAACATTAAGTAATGAACACAGGAGTTCGAACTAGACTAAATGAATGTGAACTCATGTAGGCAGTGCAACCAAGAAACATGTATATATGCAGTGACACACAAGCACGTCGAACAATGCATATTGCAACCTGCATGCATTTCAAACTCGAAGCAATACTCACGTGTGAACTTCAAGTGAAAACAGAATTCTCGAGTGTTCAGATTCAAGAAAATGACCAAAGGCAAATACAAGCAGATTACATGATCATTTTATTTTTTATTGTTTACACACATTATATATGTATGGGGACATCAAATGAATTGATTAGAAGCATACATATATACATACGTATATGCAACTACATGTGACAGGATGAACAAAGTCCAATGCCAAAGAATCAAGCCATGGGTCAATAACAAGGCAACTTGGTAACTAGCGGGTGATTCATGGATTAAATGAGTCCATATAATCAAAGTGTTGAAGTCATAAAAACAAATTCAAATGCCAAAAAGAACGGAGCCAAAATCAAAACCATGATGACCAAGAAAAGAAATTCACGGAGCAGCTAAAATCGAAGCCGTGGTAAGCAAGCACATCAGAAAATTTGAAGAACTCATAAAATATCACAAGCATTCAAGTTAAATCAAATGGCTCAGAAAAATTATCAGACGATATTATTTGAACGAAAATCAAGGGGTTCAAACCCTATATATAGCCCATATCATCATCGACGGAAAAGTGTGCATTCGAGTTAAAATAACATCACAGAGGTGCAATGTTTCAAATCAATAACTCGAATCACAATCGAGTTCATGCAATTAACCAGGAAAGCAAAAGGAAAATACATACCAGATTCAAGTCAGTTCGAACTCGATTCGTCGAAGCAACCGTGTGCAAACTGAAGAAAAAATCGATCAACAAAGCAAGGGACAAGAAATAATCTATTCAATTGATTAACAGAAGTCGGCAGCTTCAATAAATTAAAGCCCTAATTTTTGAAGGAAGAGGATCGAATGAGAAACGAGGCTACCATTATCATAAACGCAAAGGAACGGGTCGAATAATATGAAAAAATGGGGCCGACAATTGTTTAAATGATAATTTTATAGGGCCGATATTAAGTGTTTTGGGCTTTAATTTTTAAACTAGGGTTTTTTTTAAATTGTTTTAAAAAATTTATTTTCTCTTTTAATCGTTTGTAATTTTCTAGTCGTGTGATTAGGGGACGAACTACGGTGGTGTAGTTCGAGAATTTGCAACTCAGTGGCTGAGCTGTAGCAAGGTTTTGAGTGTAGAGTTAGGTTAGTCGATAGCGGGTGTCGCGAGTTTACGTGTGTAAGCGCCTGACTACATAATTTCTAGTAGAAACCTTGGGGACAACACATAGGTAAGGTTTTTCCGAAGCTGGGTAAATCTGTATTCTTTTTCTCTTTTCTATTATTCTGCCGTTATCTGTTCTGCTATTATTCTGCTATTTCTGTGTTGCAATTATTTTACATACTTCCATATTAAATTTTTATAATTGATAGTATCACTCTATTCACCCCCCTTAGGGTGAAATCGATCCTACAGACTGGCCTCACGCTAGTTCCTTTATTTGCAAACTAGCAGTTCCAAAATTTAGCCAAGTTGTGCTCTGACTTCAAAGCTTTCTTCTTTGCATCAAAAACCGGAGTCATAATAGCAAGCGAGCTATGAAGTTCGGTCGAGTCCCTCTAATCATATGGAAATTGCTTCGATAAAGAATTAACCCATGTCAGGGGGGTTGATAAGAATAGCTTGGTAGTCTCCCAATGTTCAGGGGTAACTGATCCTAGATATGGAAGGAATTATAGAAACAACCCGCTTCATCCTTGATAGTTTTTCTTCAAAGGTTGAACGACATAATGAGGGTTGAAGGGGCTAATATATTTGGCAGGGATGAGGAGAGCGAGCCCAAGGAAAGAAATCACAGGAAGAATGGTCAACATCAAAATACCATAAAGCGTATTGAAGATGGTTCTCAGTTCAAGCCCAAATACATGAATTATGCAACTTTAAATCGCGGTTTGGAAATAATCATTTTGGCCACGCGAGACCCTATACCATTCAAATGATCTGCTTCCTCTTATTTTGGGCAAAGGATGAGTCTAGGGGTAACTGAAAATACTATGAATCTTGTTATTCAATGGCCACTACATCAATGAGTGTCGACATCTTTAAGATGAAATAGTATGGCTGATCCTTGAAAGCATATTGATGTACTATGTGAGGATGTAGTAGAATGAAACAAGGCCTGACAAAATACATTTGTCAAACCATAGAGGGCACACGACAATTTTACAATAATCAGCATAAAGATGCTATCAATTTATGGTGGCCCATACATGGGCAATAGCAATCGGGGGGCACAAGCCCAATACATAAGAGATCTCACCTCCAGTGATCAAGTATATTCGATAGACCTTAGGGCCCCAAAGATTCTATGGGTTAAAGGAGAGGTAGAAGTATTGCCTTTATCGCTGAAGATAAAGTAGGAGTTAGCTTTGCCCATCATGACCCCATGACCATATCAATTAACGTCGCCAATGCATCGATTTTTCAAAGATGGAGGCAGCTCTGTTAATGTGATGTTCAAGGAAATTTTTGACAAGATGAAGCTCCCTACTTCTAGCCTTACTCCTTGTACAATGCCTATCTATAGGTTCGAGGGTGTTGACATAATACCCCTCGAGACAACTTGACACATTATTACTTTCAGCCAAGAACCTCTTGCAGCCAAGATTCATGTAAATTTTATTATGGTGGACTTCTCGTCTGCATATAATCTTTTAATAAGTAGAGAGATGGTGGACCTGGATGTAATCGTAGACTACCAATGGCTAAGAATAAAGTTCCCAGCTAACGAAGAAATAGGGTGTGCCTGTAGCAACCAATAGCCAGCCAGGGATGACTACAACATATCACTAAAACAAGCAAAAAACGGAGTACTCATTTGCAACTAGAGCTAGCAACGCTCAATGGTGACATAATTGAGAGAATGTAAGATTCGTTCAAAGCTCCTGTTTGTGTTAAGGTCACCCGAACCCTTGAAGTTGAAGCATCTACAACAACCACCATCCTCAAGATAACACACGAGCTGCTTATCACTACCGTTCATGCTAGGGCCCAAGCAGCATGGCTGATGGGGACCATCTTTCCTTAGCCAACCCAAATAAGATAAGACAGCTCATGTCAACATGGAATGTGACGACCCAGAAATTTTAGACATTTGAAATGGGAATATTTAATTAATTTTAAATATTCGAAAGTTAATTTTTAACTTGAATTTCAAATGTCAATATTTATTGGATAATTAAATATTGAATTTGATTATCAGAATTGGGTAAATTATTGAATCTGGAATTTTAAACCAGTTAAAAATAATTTGAAGGCTTGTAAAATTTATATTAATAATACTAAGGATAATAGAAGTTGTAAAATTGAAATTAACAGTGGTTTGTTCAGTTCTAAAATTTTATATCGTTTAAATTGAAATTAAAAATAGCCTTTCGAGGCAGTCTCGGAATTCGACGAAACCAGTTCCATTGGATGCGTAATATCGAATTATTATCGGATTTCAAATTTCGTCGTAATTGGAGGTGTTGTGTGAACGTATGTTATAAAAACGTGTTAGAAACTTCATCGAGACAATTTACAATTTAAATAACTTTTATATATATATTTGATTGATTACTTTTAACATCAGCCACCCTAATTTGTCTTTGCCATCCTATCATCTGACCACAGCCGACCTAGCTTGTCCCAGATCAATCGCGTCGCCCTCTTTAAAATATACTTTCAGCCGCGTTTTTGTTTAGAAAAGTGAAAAGGGTTGCCTCGTTTATAATCGATCACTTATTTCTTCCTCTTTAAAAAAAAAAAAAAAATTTTCAATTATGGCCGAAATAGATTCTTCCCCTTCTCGTTCGAATACTCGAATCCTCCCTCACATAACCTAAATCGAGATCTTCAGAGCAAATAAAGAAAAATGGAGACACGATTTCAATTAACCGATATCGAGCCTCTGACAACCTCGTTCCCCTTTATCTTCGCGTTTGGTCGATTCGATGGAATCTGGTTCGAATCGGTGGGGCAAGGGGACGCGCGACCCCACGCGTGCGCGAGGAGATTGGGTTGGGGGACGCCGTTCACCTTATAGCTGGTGTTTCGATTCAAGCGTCAGGGGTAGTCGCAGATGGTGGAGGGACGTGTCGAAGTCGAGTTCGATGCTTCGTGATGGAGCGCGATAGTCTTCATTTGTTCCAGAGCGATGTGATGGCTGATGAGTTCGTGTCGTAGCGAAGCTGGGCCGCGATTTATGGTTACTGGGCAACTCGTGATGGGGGTTCCGGTACGTCGATGAGAGGATGGTCGATTGTTGGATGGGGCGTTCTGGTTTTCGGCAGTGAGGTAATATTTAGTTGTTTTGTTTAAAAATAATAGTATGTATATATATATATATAAATAATATATACATACTGTTCAGCTTTGAAAATATGAATAACAATAATTTGGATATGTGTATATACACTATGAAAATAAAGTTATAATTTTGATCAGGAAAATATATTTTAGGGCAATCGGTTAAAGGTTTAAAAGTATATATGGAGAAGTTATTTTTTTTTTTTAAAAGTAAAATAATTTGGTTTGTTAAGTAGTTGTTTTAAATATCAAGTCAATCTTGATTTAATTTTCACATAGGTAAAACAGAAATTTTTATAGATTTTGGAAACAAATATAAGAATTTATATAAATAATGGGTTTTAGAAATTTACTTGTTTATTTATTTTATTTTAGTTACTAAGGAATTTTTTTTAAAGGAGATTATTGGTTCAAAATAAATTATCGACTAATTACATTTTATGAATGGTAATTAAGGGTTCGTTTTATATTTCGAATATTAAATGAAATCGTAAATTGTTTATTCAAGGTCTAAAATTAAGAAACAAGCCGAAATGGAGCTGGAATGGAATAGACTGCAAATTAAGATCAAAGGTGAGCTAATCTCACTCAGTAAATTTTTATTTAAATTTAAATAGTTAAATTTAAATAATTGATTGAATGCTTGTTTGGATTGATTGGATAGTATATATATAGTATATATACCAATATATATATATTGGAATATGTATATATTGGAGTTGTTGATTTCCCGCACTTTATAGCGGATAAGACCCTATGCGCCGCATAATAGCGGATAATATTATTTAATCCCATATACCGCGATATTCCACCTCGAAGTGGAATTGGTATTGTGCTAACATTTGTGGATGCAGGGAAACAGGTTGGAGGGATCCAACTGGATTCCTCAAATTTATTAGATTATTTAATATTCTGTGTGATGAATATTTGATATCCTGTGATTGTTTTATGGATAACTGGAATATTGGATAGTATGGTTGGATGGAATAACTCAGTATAAAGAGTTACCAAAATCTATAGAATTGGATTTTTGAAAGGTAATAAAAGAGTAAAATTTTAAGTAAATAATTCTAGTAAATTGGAATAAATTGAATAATGAAGTGAAAATAAAATAAAATAGAGTGATTTATAAACTCTAACAAAATATGGAATATGAGGAAATTGAATTAACAAAGGAATAATAAATTCTGGAACTTAAGTGAATAAAAGTCATTATTTTAAATGTAAGGATTAAATTTAAAGGTAAAGAAAGGAAATTGAGGAATCTGAATTTGGTATTTTTTTCAGTTTAAAGATTTTAAAACATAAATTGGAAATTAAATCTAAAGTTTAATAAATTTTGAAATAAATGAAGTAAGAGAATTTATTTCCTGGTAAAGTAAATAGAAATCAATTGTAAAATTGATTTAGGTGTTGAAATTTAAATTTAAAGTGAAGAGAGATTTTGGGACTTTATGACTGGGTTATAAAGTGAAATAAAATGTCGGTGGATATTTTATAAATTCAAGGAAGGAATTTATTAAAGGAATGGGTATTTGTTTAAAAATAAATGGTGATTTATTTTTAAGAAATGGGAAACAGAAGAGGATTTCCCTGGATAGCCAAGTATGGTTTTCAAAAATATTTAAAGTTTTTAAAATCGTTTTAAAAAAAGCAGGTTTTGGAAAGTTTATTATTTCTAAATCTAAATTTTTAAAGCAAGTATATTTTTCTAAATCTATTATTGAAATAACTATATAAAGTAACTTGGTATTGAGTTTAAAAGAGGAAATTTAGTTTATATTTTATAAATTGTCTTATACAAAATATTTTGTTAGTATATTTATTTTAATAAAATATTTAAGTTATAATTTTAAAAGTTATAAGTATATTTTAAAAAAAAATGTTTTTAAAATTATTTAAACTTAAGTGTTTGTACTTGGCGTTCCAATGGAAATAATAATTGGGAATGTACCCTGGGAAGGGAAAACGGGTTTTGAAACTGTTTTCAAAAGGGGTTGAAATTGGAAATATATATCTCGGGAAGATATTTTGAGATTAATAAATAATTTGGAAAATTATTTATTGGTTGATGGATGTTTGTGAATATTAATTGATAGTTAAATAACCGACTATCAATATTGGCCAAATGCGCTGATCGTTTCGAAGAGACCGGGATCGAGATTTATTTCTCGAAAACCACTTCGATCCGGTTTATACGTTTTCGTGGAAAAACGAGTTTGGATGCGAAGATGGAGCAGTGAAGTGCAAGGGCTAGTCGCTACTAATCCTGAGGATATTTCCAAAATGGATGTAGTAGGAATAGTGCCTTCGGTTCCGCTCGAACCCGGGACGGACTTGTATGGACGAATGCTTGCGAAACATCGTCAGGTGGGCGATGGGCATTCTAAGTGAAACGTTCTAAAGGTAACGCTTAGCCTCAAGCCTCATCAAATGGGAATGACTGAAAATCAGGGGATATGCAGCAAGGTTAGGTGGGTAGCACCCAAGCAGGGTGAGGTCATTCCAGTCTAGATGTCCCTTTTTATTTTTCGGCTTAGTGGTGCGGTTGCTGATCCCAACCGCGGGGTGATCTCACTCGGGACTGTCCAGTAAGGGATGGTTCCGGCCTTGTGTTGCAGGGGATGAAGGGAGTAATCCTCGGTACGGTGATCTAGGCCCCGTACTGTGACAGGTGGTACCCCAGTGCCTAGTCATTAGTTGGAAATCCATTCTCCCTACGAGCCTTGTACGAGTTTTGTTTGTATTACCCACTTTTGTGGCTAGTAGCTGGAATTTAATAATGTAACAATTTCGGCTATTTTATAAGTACTTGTGTATAGACCCTATTATAATATCAGAGGATTTCTATAAAAATTGTTTTAGCTATCGTAAGGTAAAAACCCGACATGTTTATTTGTGGCGTGGTCTTACGAGATGCTTTTGTTTTCAAAGGATTTTTGAAACTTTAATAATAAATTGGGTGTGATTTTCTCACGCTGGTAATCCAGACTGACTCGGGTGTTATTTAACTGTAATGCTCGGGTCAGACCGAGTATTATAGGATACAGGATTTGATGCTGTGGAGCTCAGGAGACGAGCTGGATGACGAAACGTTCTCTCGTACTTGTATATTTATATACGTATTCCGCTGTGTTGAGTTGTTGTGTACCCATTGTATGATATTGATGTTGAGTTGTGACTGATGTATTCGGATGATGTAATGTATGTAAACAGATATATTTGATTTTGAGTAAAGATTATTTACTATCTATTATATTTTATTCTGCTGCGATGGTTAGATTCTGATGTTGATTTTGTTTTCTCTTCTTCTACCTCTTTTCTTAAACCCAAATGGTTCGTATTTCTGTGCAACTTGAGTTAATTGTTGTAGAATAGTGTTGACTCTAGGGGTACGGATTTGCGGGTCGTTACACTTGGTATCAGAGCTCAGGTTGGCGACAACCTAGGCTTTGGTGGGAATTACTCAAGTAGAGACCGTAGTACTCTATAATGAGTTTGAGTGTATTAATAGATATGAGCGCGTAATTGTTAGTGAATATAAAATGATTTTTATATTGTGTCGATTGGTTTATTGAGTGGTTTATGGATTCTGGTCAATACGAGTAATTAACGTTATTGATAGGGGTCTCTAAACACTCGAATAGAACAATTCGACACAGTATTGTTTTAAAATAGGGTAAATGAAATAGTTTTACCCAAATTATTTTGTATATGAAAGAAATAATTTTCAGAAATTATTATAGTATTTGGATGCTTGATTGTTAAGGAAGGATAATATTAAATTATTATCATTAAAGAGAAATTGAATAAGCAATTGGAAACTTATAACCAAAGTTGAAGAATAAATTTATATAACAAATGGAATTTGAAAATATAAAATATAAATGAAGTGTATAAATTGAAATAAATTAAGATTTCCAGAGTAATGTTGGAATATAAAAATTGGATGGATTTAAACTTTGGAATTTTGGGAAGTTAAAATTCCTTTGGGATTGGAAGTGGTTTTAAATAAAACAAAGGGATTTAGAGAAATAATGGTATTATTTCAAAAATATTTTTGAGTTGAATTTGAAATCTTGAGAGATTTGGAAATTTGAAATATTTGGAATGTTTTAAAGAGATAAAAGCATTTAATTTTCTTTCGGTCGCTGGAAAATAACTTCGGTGATGACTGCAGCATCATCGATGTTCATTTTCGAGCTTCTAAAAGAGAGAATGCTACCAAATTGTTTTAAAATGGAATTGGCTGTGAATTGGGTTTGATTTTGAAATTCAAAGAGATAATTGAGTTTGCCAAAAGATTTAGGGATGTAGTTGATATCAAAGTGGTTTTGAAATTTTGGGAATCGTTTAAAAACTCTGGAATCTTATGTAAAAATGTTTATGGAATAATAAAAATATACCTGGCTAAATAAAATGTATAATCTAGAAGTAAAGTGTAAAAAAATGTGAATTAGATTGATTGTAAATAGATGAAACTTGAATATAAATAAATTGTGACTTATAAAAATTTAGAAGTGGTATAAAAAAAAAAGTAGAAATAAAATAGTTTGAAATCTGGAAAGTGAATGGAGATCCAAAACTTAACTTATAAAATAAATAGGTTGAACTCCAGTAAAATAGATAAAGAAATTTTGAAATAAAAGTCAAATATTGATTTAATGTATGTTGAATATCAAATTTTGTGGTGACAAATGTTGAGTTTGTAAATGAATTATGGGATGAATATTCGATGTAAATAATATGGAATGTTCCAAGATTAATTAATGGAATATGGAAATGGAACTCGAATTGTTTAAATAAAAATTTGAGTTGCAGATAAATGATAAAATTTGAAAGAGATGTTGAGTTATTAATAGAAATTCAACTTGAAGTTGTAAGTGAATTAAATTTGAATTGAAGTTGAATGGAATTGAATTAATATAAAAATGATTTGTATTGCCAATAAAAATCCAAGTAGGGATAAATTGGAAATGGCCTCATTATAAAGTGAAAGGAATTCCGAAATAAATTATTGAATGTGAATTAGAATTCATATTGATTCAATGAAATATACTAATTTAATTTAAGCGAATGGAGCTAACAATGGAATTGGAAATGAGCTCGAGTAACATATAAATTCAACTTAGACCAACGATGAATTAAAAATAATTGGGAGTGTCGTCCAACAAAATGAAATTGGGTTATAACAGTGATGGTTGAAATTTGTGAATCAATTCCAAGTAGGTTGAAATAGAATGGAAAAGACCTTGTTATTAATAAAATCAAAATTCTATGAATGAATAGAAATTGACTAAAAATTTATTTTTGAAATCGGTTGAATTATAAATGGTTTATAATAAAACCTGTTTGGTAAGTGGAATGAAATTAGTAATTAAGTTGAGTAACTCAAGTTATATTAACAAGAGCTTGGCTTCGAATAAAATGGGAATTCATTGAATAAAATTTTATGAGTTGATAGAAGTGAAATAAAATTTATTTTGAATCACTTGGAATAAAAATAAACTCGTTTGGATTCAAATGAATTGGAAGTAGGCAATGAAGTGTAAATCATTTAATTGGAATGTAAAATGAATTAAATGAAATGGTATTGGAATGGATTGGAAGCATTCAAAATAAATGTCAAAATGTTTCACATGTGCTTGTGGAAGTATATGATATGCATCGTTTATGAAACCCATGTTTTAATTATTTATATTTAAGTGAAATGCTATAAATTTGTGTAATTGTCACTTACATATTTATATTGAGTAAGTACAGGTTCAGGGAAGCCGTTTGGCTGGTTTGATTGCGCAATTTGCTAAAATAAATCGCCGCTTGCTTAAAAATGCTAAAATAAGGTACGCCTACGCAATACAAATAGGAAATATGAACTATTTTTCTATTTTCCGACCGTGTGGGTCGATGTATATTGATTTCCGGCCTAAGGCCGATGTATATATGTTTTTGTACATCCTGCGATATCGCAGAAGTCCCTCCGTACAAAGGAGACTCTGCCAAAAATTTTCCGTAAATTTTGGGAGTTAGAAATTTTTTGAAATTCTCGAAAATTTTCATTAATGGCAAATGATCTAAATTTGCTAAGCAAATAAAATTGAAATTGGATATTGAAATCTAATTGGAATGTAAATGTAAAGAGAATGAAATTGAAGAAACTAAAGAAGTAAAGTTTGCAAATAAACTTTAATTTGAGATTTAAATTAATTGGTAAGTGCAACTAATACAATATTCAAAGTGGAAACCAAAATTTAAACTTAAATGAAATTGTAAAGGCAAAGAGAATGGTAATGGAAATTAACTGAAGGTTAAAGTGATAGCTGGGAATGTTAATAAAAAGAGAATTGGTGTAGCTAAAAATAAATTGGGCTAATTACGTAAGGTGTACGTATATTATTTATTCGCATAGCTATATTGATCCAGAATTCGAGCACAGATTTTCGAGATAGTTATATCGATCCGAGTTAGGATTTTTCACTCGATTTTCGACGGCGAACCTGGATATGGATTGTTGATTGATTCTGGAAATTCTCTATCATAGTTATGACTATGCAAGGAGAATGACGGTTTCTGATCAAGAAACCAGATCTGAGTCCGCACTAGGAAGTCGGGTGGACGATACTAGTTCGGAAATGAAATTGTGTGATCGAGTGAGCGATCGAATTTGGTATTGCGTACGAATGGTATATGTGCATCGTACGGACTTAAATGAATAAATATTGAAATTTGTAAATGTTTTTGAATGTTGTGATGGATATTGTTGCTTAGTTGGATATACAGGTGTATAAAAGCAATGGATAAATAAAGATTTTGGATTTTAGAAGATTAAAATTAATGGCCCGACAAAAAGGTATGTATTTGAATTTCTATATGAAATTTGATTGGGTTTTTGGATTGAGCCACTTGGCTTTTGTTTTCTTTTTGGATTTGGGAGGTCGTAGAGCCATTTTTGTAGTAGTACCGAGCTAGCCGCGCAAAGGAGACGCTGGCGAAATTTTTCGAAAATTTAGGAAGTTGGAAAATTTTGAGAAAATTTTGGATAACTTAAAATTTGAATTTAAGTTTAAATTTGAATTGATAAGTAGGTGATAATGGTTGGGACTTATGGGTAAGTTTGAAAGGTTAGGAAAAAAGGTTAGTGGGTCTATGATAAAAGATTTATTGGGTAAGCTGTTGAAAACTGTTTGGGTTTGAGGAAATAGTTAATGGGTTATGGATCAGTCTTCCAACTAGTAATTTCGGGGACGAAATTCTTTTAAGGGGGGAGGAATGTGACGACCCAGAAATTTTAGACATTTGAAATGGGAATATTTAATTAATTTTAAATATTCGAAAGTTAATTTTTAACTTGAATTTCAAATGTCAATATTTATTGGATAATTAAATATTGAATTTGATTATCAGAATTGGGTAAATTATTGAATCTGGAATTTTAAACCAGTTAAAAATAATTTGAAGGCTTGTAAAATTTATATTAATAATACTAAGGATAATAGAAGTTGTAAAATTGAAATTAACAGTGGTTTGTTCAGTTCTAAAATTTTATATCGTTTAAATTGAAATTAAAAATAGCCTTTCGAGGCACAGTCTCGGAATTCGACGAAACCAGTTCCATTGGATCCGTAATATCGAATTATTATCGGATTTCAAATTTCGTCGTAATTGGAGGTGTTGTGTGAACGTATGTTATAAAAACGTGTTAGAAACTTCATCGAGACAATTTACAATTTAAATAACTTTTATTTATATATTTGATTGATTACTTTTAACATCAGCCACCCTAATTTGTCTTTGCCATCCTATCATCTGACCACAGCCGACCTAGCTTGTCCCAGATCAATCGCGTCGCCCTCTTTAAAATATACTTTCAGCCGCGTTTTTGTTTAGAAAAGTGAAAAGGGTTGCCTCGTTTATAACCGATCACTTATTTCTTCCTCTTTAAAAAAAAAAAAATTTCAATTATGGCCGAAATAGATTCTTCCCCTTCTCGTTCGAATACTCGAATCCTCCCTCACATAACCTAAATCGAGATCTTCAGAGCAAATAAAGAAAAATGGAGACACGGTTTCAATTAACCGATATCGAGCCTCTGACAACCTCGTTCCCCTTTATCTTCGTGTTTGGTCGATTCGATGGAATCTCGTTCGAATCGGTGGGGCAAGGGGACGCGCGACCCCACGCGTGCGCGAGGAGATTGGGTTGGGGGACGCCGTTCACCTTATAGCTGGTGTTTCGATTCAAGCGTCAGGGGTAGTCGCAGATGGTGGAGGGACGTGTCGAAGTCGAGTTCGATGCTTCGTGATGGAGCGCGATAGTCTTCATTTGTTCCAGAGCGATGTGATGGCTGATGAGTTCGTGTCGTAGCGAAGCTGGGCCGCGATTTATGGTTACTGGGCAACTCGTGATGGGGGTTTCGGTACGTCGATGAGAGGATGGTCGATTGTTGGATGGGGCGTTCTGGTTTTCGGCAGTGAGGTAATATTTAGTTGTTTTGTTTAAAAATAATAATATGTATATATATATATATAAATAATATACACATACTGTTCAGCTTTGAAAATATGAATAACAATAATTTGGATATGTGTATATACACTATGAAAATAAAGTTATAATTTTGATCAGGAAAATATATTTTAGGGCAATCGGTTAAAGGTTTAAAAGTATATATGGAGAAGTTATTTTTTTTTTAAAAGTAAAATAATTTGGTTTGTTAAGTAGTTGTTTTAAATATCAAGTCAATCTTGATTTAATTTTCATATAGGTAAAACAGAAATTTTTATAGATTTTGGAAACAAATATAAGAATTTATATAAATAATGGGTTTTAGAAATTTACTTGTTTATTTATTTTATTTTAGTTACTAAGGAATTTTTTTTAAAGGAGATTATTGGTTCAAAATAAATTATCGACTAATTACATTTTATGAATGGTAATTAAGGGTTCGTTTTATATTTCGAATATTAAATGAAATCGTAAATTGTTTATTCAAGGTCTAAAATTAAGAAACAAGCCGAAATGGAGCTGGAATGGAATAGACTGCAAATTAAGATCAAAGGTGAGTTAATCTCACTCAGTAAATTTTTATTTAAATTTAAATAGTTAAATTTAAATAATTGATTGAATGCTTGTTTGGATTGATTGGATAGTATATATATAGTATATATACCAATATATATATATTGGAATATGTATATATTGGAGTTGTTGATTTCCCGCACTTTATAGCGGATGAGACCCTATGCGCCGCATAATAGCGGATAATATTATTTAATCCCATATACCGCGATATTCCACCTCGAAGTGGAATTGGTATTGTGCTAACATTTGTGGATGCAGGGAAACAGGTTGGAGGGATCCAACTGGATTCCTCAAATTTATTAGATTATTTAATATTCTGTGTGATGAATATTTGATATCCTGTGATTGTTTTATGGATAACTGGAATATTGGATAGTATGGTTGGATGGAATAACTCAGTATAAAGAGTTACCAAAATCTATAGAATTGGATTTTTGAAAGGTAATAAGAGTAAAATTTTAAGTAAATAATTCTAGTAAATTGGAATAAATTGAATAATGAAGTGAAAATAAAATAAAATAGAGTGATTTATAAACTCTAACAAAATATGGAATATGAGGAAATTGAATTAACAAAGGAATAATAAATTCTGGAACTTAAGTGAATAAAAGTCATTATTTTAAATGTAAGGATTAAATTTAAAGGTAAAGAAAGGAAATTGAGGAATCTGAATTTGGTATTTTTTTTCAGTTTAAAGATTTTAAAACATAAATTGGAAATTAAATCTAAAGTTTAATAAATTTTGAAATAAATGAAGTAAGAGAATTTATTTCCTGGTAAAGTAAATAGAAATCAATTGTAAAATTGATTTAGGTGTTGAAATTTAAATTTAAAGTGAAGAGAGATTTTGGGACTTTATGACTGGGTTATAAAGTGAAATAAAATGTCGGTGGATATTTTATAAATTCAAGGAAGGAATTTATTAAAGGAATGGGTATTTGTTTAAAAATAAATGGTGATTTATTTTTAAGAAATGGGAAACAGAAGAGGATTTCCCTGGATAGCCAAGTATGGTTTTCAAAAATATTTAAAGTTTTTAAAATCGTTTTAAAAAAAGCAGGTTTTGGAAAGTTTATTATTTCTAAATCTAAATTTTTAAAGCAAGTATATTTTTCTAAATCTATTATTGAAATAACTATATAAAGTAACTTGGTATTGAGTTTAAAAGAGGAAATTTAGTTTATATTTTATAAATTGTCTTATACAAAATATTTTGTTAGTATATTTATTTTAATAAAATATTTAAGTTATAATTTTAAAAGTTATAAGTATATTTTAAAAAAAAAATGTTTTTAAAATTATTTAAACTTAAGTGTTTGTACTTGGCGTTCCAATGGAAATAATAATTGGGAATGTACCCTGGGAAGGGAAAACGGGTTTTGAAACTGTTTTCAAAAGGGGTTGAAATTGGAAATATATATCTCGGGAAGATATTTTGAGATTAATAAATAATTTGGAAAATTATTTATTGGTTGATGGATGTTTGTGAATATTAATTGATAGTTAAATAACCGACTATCAATATTGGCCAAATGCGCTGATCGTTTCGAAGAGACCGGGATCGAGATTTATTTCTCGAAAACCACTTCGATCCGGTTTATACGTTTTCGTGGAAAAACGAGTTTGGATGCGAAGATGGAGCAGTGAAGTGCAAGGGCTAGTCGCTACTAATCCTGAGGATATTTCCAAAATGGATGTAGTAGGAATAGTGCCTTCGGTTCCGCTCGAACCCGGGACGGACTTGTATGGACGAATGCTTGCGAAACATCGTCAGGTGGGCGATGGGCATTCTAAGTGAAACATTCTAAAGGTAACGCTTAGCCTCAAGCCTCATCAAATGGGAATGACTGAAAATCAGGGGATATGCAGCAAGGTTAGGTGGGTAGCACCCAAGCAGGGTGAGGTCATTCCAGTCTAGATGTCCCTTTTTATTTTTCGGCTTAGTGGTGCGGTTGCTGATCCCAACCGCGGGGTGATCTCACTCGGGACTGTCCAGTAAGGGATGGTTCCGGCCTTGTGTTGCAGGGGATGAAGGGAGTAATCCTCGGTACGGTGATCTAGGCCCCGTACTGTGACAGGTGGTACCCCAGTGCCTAGTCATTAGTTGGAAATCCATTCTCCCTACGAGCCTTGTACGAGTTTTGTTTGTATTACCCACTTTTGTGGCTAGTAGCTGGAATTTAATAATGTAACAATTTCGGCTATTTTATAAGTACTTGTGTATAGACCCTATTATAATATCAGAGGATTTCTATAAAAATTGTTTTAGCTATCGTAAGGTAAAAACCCGACATGTTTATTTGTGGCGTGGTCTTACGAGATGCTTTTGTTTTCAAAGGATTTTTGAAACTTTAATAATAAATTGGGTGTGATTTTCTCACGCTGGTAATCCAGACTGACTCGGGTGTTATTTAACTGTAATGCTCGGGTCAGACCGAGTATTATAGGATACAGGATTTGATGCTGTGGAGCTCAGGAGACGAGCTGGATGACGAAACGTTCTCTCGTACTTGTATATTTATATACGTATTCCGCTGTGTTGAGTTGTTGTGTACCCATTGTATGATATTGATGTTGAGTTGTGACTGATGTATTCGGATGATGTAATGTATGTACACAGATATATTTGATTTTGTGTAAAGATTATTTACTATCTATTATATTTTATTCTGCTGCGATGGTTAGATTCTGATGTTGATTTTGTTTTCTCTTCTTCTACCTCTTTTCTTAAACCCAAATGGTTCGTATTTCTGTGCAACTTGAGTTAATTGTTGTAGAATAGTGTTGACTCTAGGGGTACGTATTTGCGGGTCGTTACATGGAATGAGCCAGTTCACCCCCATTGGTATATGGGAGCAAAAGTCATAACTACTCCTTTCCTCTAAATGCTAGTGAACTCATCTATGAGACCTGGGGCAACCAATGTTCTATGGTTCATGCATGGATGTCTGTTCGGCCGAGGACGTTATGGAGTTCATGATATGTGTGTTGGACCAGCATGACCGAAAAGAGAGCGCGGAGGATAACAACGATGACCTCCTCGACCCTAGTATAGAATACTCAAACTCGGGACGGTGGGTTAGCAACTTTGCATGAGGCAACATCAATTGAAAACAACAACCGCGGCAAGGTGATCCAAGTAGTTAGAGAACTAAGTTAGAAAGTGAGGAATGAGCTAATATGTCATCTAAGGAAAAAAAGATGTGTTTGCCTAGGTCATTTCGACATGATCGGCATAGATCCCTCAATTATCTTCCACACCCTCAGCATTGACCCAACGGCTTACCCGGTTTGACAAAAGAGGTGATCCTCCGATCCTCATTGGTATAGGGTACTCAAAGAGGAAGTAGAAAAGGTGTTCGAAAATGGGTTCATCTGTGAAGCTACATATCTTGTCTGGGTAGCAAACCCATTATTGGTTTAAAAGCTAAGTAGGGCCTAGAGGACTTGTATTAATTTCTCAGATCTTAACAAGGCTTACTCGAACAACAATTTCCACTGCCCCGCATTGATAAACTTACAGATACGACTAGTGGACATATGCTACACACATTTACGGATGCTAAATACGAGTATAACTAGATTTCTATGCAAGGGCCAGACCAAAAACATACCTCCTTCATTACAAATGAAACCTCTGCTACTACAGGGTCATGCCGTTTGGCCTTCGCAATGCGAGTGCAACATATCTATGGCTCTAAACAGAATATACGCCTAATCAAAAAGCCGATCCATAAAAGTCTATGTGGACAACATGCTGATGAAATTTAATAACTTGAAGTCATGTAAAGAAACTGGCCAAGATCATCAGTATCCTCTACAAATATAACATGATGTTTAACCCCAAGAAATGTTTCTTTACCTTTCGATCTGGAATGTTCCTTATTTTGATGGTGAGAACCAAGGACAATGAGGCCAACCCTGACAAAATCAAGGAAATTAAAGGTATGCAGATACCTCACACAGTGAGGCAGTTGGGGAGTTTGAAAGGAATGATTGGGACATTAAGTCGTTCCATGTCAAAGGCAATTGATGGGTGCGTTCCCTTTTTTGACCTCACAAAAAGGGAAAGTCCTTTATCTGGAGTAAAGACCGCACTAAGCCCTTCTAAGGCTTAAAGCATAATTTTGCCTCACTCCCATGCTTTGCAAGCCAATAAGGAGGGAAGATTTACATTTGTACCTCGCAATAATTGACCACGTGATCGGTGCTACCTTGATTCGTGAAGAGAAGAAAGTCTAGTAGCCAATCTTCTATGTAAGAAAAAGGTTCTTGGGCCGAAGATAATATTCCAAGCTAGAAAAGCAAGCTAATGCCTCTGATAGTATCCGAATAACTACGACTATATTTCCAAGCTCACACCATTAAGGTCCTCACATACCAGCCATTGAAGCAAATACTAAGCTGACCTAATAAAGCAGGTCAACTCTTAAAGTGCTCTGTAAAGCTCGGGCAACACCATATCACATTCCACCCCACACTTCAATCAAAGGCCAAACAATGGCCGACTTCATAGCAAAATGTTCAAACCCAAATAGCGGTGATGAAGAAATAACAACCAATCCATAGGCATGGCGACTTTTTGGTAATGGCACATCTAAGAGAAAGGGGTCAGGGCTGGTATGGCCCTAGTCACGCTAAATGGAAAATAACCATGTTTTATAATTTACTTTAGCTTCAAGTCCACAAATAATGGAGCGGAGTATAAAGTCGTCCTGACCGGTCTTAGGATGGCTACAGAGTTGCGGATACGATCCTTGCATGTGTTTAGTGAATCTTTGATGTTTTCAACCAGATCGGTGAATGTTTCCAAGATAAAAGCAAAACATTAGTCGTATATGTTGCCGAAGCAATCAAAATAATCAGCACCTGCATAGACTTCAAGCTTGAGAAAATCCTCCACGAGAAGAATGCCAAAGCCGACAAGCTGGCTAAGGTAGCAAGCAATCTAGAAGAAAGCACCTTTAGGTCCCATTAGAAGTGTGAATCATCCCCTGCTTGAATTAAGGTCAACCGCCATGGAGATTGATGTGGTCCAAATTGATGCTCGGATAACCTTGCTGATGAAGTATCTTATGAGTAGAGAATTTGCTATGGATAATATGTAAGCCTGTAAAATTCGTTATCGCATGCCCCACTATATAATCATGGATGGAAAGCTCTACCAATGGGGACACTCAATTCCTCTTTAATGTTACATAATGGATGAGGAAATTAGTCTGATATTAGAAGTGTTGCATGAAGGCTTTTGTGGAGATCATGTCGAGGGGCAAAGCCTGGACAAAAAGGCTACATGCCAAGGCTACCACTAGTCCACTATGATCAATAATATAATGAAATATGTTAGGAAGTATGATCAGTATTAGCAGTACACCAAGATACCAATAGCGTCTCCAAATCCCTTAACTTCCATGACAGCCCATGGCCATTTACTCTTGGGGTGACCTAATGGAAAAGCTCCCTAATGCTAAAGGTGGATACAATCATTCCATAGTCCTCATCGATTCATTCACAAAGCAGGTTTAGGTGGACGCTCTTATTAAGTTCATCATGCTAAAAATCCAAAACATTATGATCAAGAATATCGTCTACCACTTCTTATCTCTAAAGAAGATCATAATGGCATGACATGTAGTTCGAAAGAGGGTTGTTCTATGGGTTCTACAAGTATAGAGAAGTGATTCTCCTTAGTCTTTCACTAACAAACAAATGAGTTGGTTGAGGACATGAAAAAAGCCATTTAATCAACGTTTAAAAAGCGCCTCGCCTAGAAAAAAGGGAATTAGATTGAAGACCATCTGCTCGAGCTCTGGTTATATAGAACCTCGAGCTACACATTAATCAGACACTCACTATTCTTTTAACTTACGGGTACGAAACTATAACACCCCCACCTCTATACCCGTACTACCTAAGAGTATTACATAGTAATACTATCAGATAATATAGAGAATGAGGCGATATGGGGTACACACATGAATATTCTCTTGGACTAACATCAGTATATATTTAACCAGCAAATAAATAACTTATCTATATGTACATGATCTCAGTACAAAATAATAAATAATTATGCTTCCATGATAGAATAATATATATATATATATATATATATATATATATATATATATATATATATAACAAGGAGAACACAGTGTCAAAACATGGCGATAATATATATTGAAATGTATACATAAGTCCAAGTTATACATCAGATATACAAAATTATGCAAACATCAAATACAAGAGTGCAAATACAACATAATAGTATACAATGTGTGTATATAATGAAATCCTATTCTCCATCTATGCCAACATCCATAAATTGGTCATCTCGTCCTTGAACCTAAAATATTTCGAACGGACCAGAGTATTATAAATAACACACAGGTCGAACTATGTCCATAATGGTAGGGGTAATATAGCATATGGTATAATATACAAAGAATATAATAGTGATAGCATAATGATCTTAAAAGGTCTCGAAACAACATCCATAAGAAACTCATCTTGAAAAGCATCATCACCAATATAAATAAAATAAGTAGAAAACTAGAAAATCATATCCAATAGGTAAATTATTCATATCTAGAAATCATCAATAAAAACCAGAGGTAATCAATAGCAAGTTATGCTCAAGTAAAGTTAAGAAATGGCGAAAAATGCCTATAATATCTATCAATCTCATATTATAAAATATTATCATCAAATCACTAAAATTAATAAGAAAATTTTAAACTATCTCATAATAATGCCCAAATAAAATCAATAATAAGTAGGCCATCTACCAAAGAAGAATACAGGGTTGACCATACTCTGGACATAGTCTTGGGTATAATCTCATCTCGTATATGCCTATCTACCACATGAAAACCAAAACCAGATGGTAGACTGATGGTTGTATGCCCACTCTAGGAAACTATGCCCACTCTAGGAAACCAAGGTCTACTAGCTATATACTGTGTAGCCGGATCTATTTCGATAGCCTTAGTTACCTCGATGGACATTGTGACACATATCCACCAATGTGTAGCCTCGATCACGACCATACTATGCCTCTATAGGTAATAGACTACTGGCCTAAGCGACACAAGGGGCAATGGGAACCTATCCATCTACTATGATGTGCATTCGATATAATGATAACAACGGTGTAGCGGATCTACGGCGTGACACATGATAAGACCGCCTTGGTGGATACTGGCCAATCTGATTTACTCTTAAACCATGAAAGGAAGTTGGACAAAGGTACAGACACAATAGTATATATACAATAGACATCACACAAATCTACCTATAAGTCACTACGCGACTATCAAATACTCAACGCGAAGAGTACCACATAGAATATACCCCATATATTGAGTGTCATCTATGAGCTGATGAATAAACAAATTTATATCACAACAACTTCCTACACCATCGCGTGTTCCTAGTCTGTTTACTCAGTGCTCACACATCATACCCGCCCTTCTTTATTTTATATAACAAGTCCAAAGAATAACTAGAGAAGTGTTATCAAATGTCGCATACCAAACAGTATCACTAATCCTTTATTCAGATTTCCGGTGGCATAGAATAAATATCAATAAATTAAATAGAAAGATGTCATCACTGTATCATTTTAAAATTGTTTGCACCAAAAGTTGGCACAAACACCCAATAGATTAAATGCAGAAAAATAAATTGAAGAAAACAGAATTAAAACAGAGGAAACGAGAATAAAACAAATAAAAATGATAATAAACAGATTTATAGTAGTTCGACGTCGAATGCCAACGTCCACTATGATTAAATAGCTTTAATAAACACTTGAATTTCTGAGTACAAGAGTGATCAAATCGAAATCTATAATTATAATGCACTACAAAGAAAACAACTGCATTAAGATCCCCCAAATGAGCTATGAACGCTATATTTATAGGCGTAGATGACTGGATATCTTCCTGAAAATTCATTGGTTGAATATCCAGATAAAAATGAGGTTACTTAAAAAATCTCAAGGCCTGATTCCCCATGTAGAGTGACTGGCCCAGATCGGTCAAGATTCCCACATGACATGTTGCGGTCGGTAGGGAGGGTCCTCCTCCATGTTGGCTTCATGTTTGCAAAGTTGTTTGCATAGTTGTCTTCAATTTTTTAGAGATATCGATTGATCCTTATTGAGTTGAACTGCCGATTCAAGCTGTTCATAGCAACAGTGATCCAGCATGAACCCCTACTCAAGGGAAGCACTAATCCATACTTAGAATGTTTCGTAGAGTCTATCTCCTTGTTTCACTTGATCGTTACTTCATACAATTGTCTATACTTGATCTTTGTTCTTTGTGACCACCTCTCCTGGCTGCTTGGCTTACCTATCGTCGACTCTGACTTGCCCAACTAATCAGGATATTTTCGAATCAAAAGGCCGGATAACACTTTCCCCCTTAAAGTATGTCTTCTTTTGAACATGACTTGCTTTGCATCGAAGCAAGTTAGAATCCCTGGGGAAGGATTCCATTTAGTTTCCTGAACAGCTGTTATCCTTATTTGTACCAAAAATGGGTACAACACTCGTCGGGAGTATTTCAAGAGATAAAAGTGAAGAATAAAAATGTAAAACGAGGATTATCTGACAAACACTCCATTAACATATATGAAAACGCGCAATTTAGAGTGGTTCGATGTGTTGCCACTATGAAGTTTGATGACTTTATTGATGTTCAATTGATGATTACAACTGATTACAATGGACTATAGCGAATTACAGTTCTGAAATTCGAGCACAACAGCAGCCATGGAGTGCAAAGTTGAATTCGGCAGAGTCTGGATGTTCGAGAGCCAAAAAGATCCTTTTTCTGTAGGCCCTGGGGCTCTATTTATAGGTGTAGGATGCAAATATCTCGCTCAGATCTCGGAAGACTTCTTCAGCCATATGGTGGGCCCACGCGATCGATCCCATGAAGTTTCGGCTCAATCTGTGATTGGTACGAATGAATTTCATATCGATCAGAATTTGACCCAATCGAGTTAAAACTTGGCATAAACCTTCCTTAGGTCATACGTAAGCTTCTATAAAAATTTCATAGCATTTGGACTTGTGGATTGTGAGATAAGATCGATGCAATCTTGTGTTTGGTAGACTGTTTGGTTCGAATCGATGAATTCGAATCGATTATTGCAAATTGATCAATGCACGTTCCCAGGAGATGACGTGGCGCATGATTTCTGGATCGATCCGCTCTTGGCGCCAAGTTGATCGAGTCATTCCAAAGCTTTCGCCTCGTTCGTATCGAAGACCGTTACCTCTCTCGAAGGAAGTAGTACAGCTCGTATCGATAGAAATGACCTCATTCATATCGAGTGTGTAATTTAGTTCGACTCGATACATTGCAGCCTAGTTTATATCAATGATATTACGTTGTTCGTATCGGTCGAATGTACCTTATATCGCATCGTCCTTTGGCGTGCCACTTCGTATCGAGAAGGAGTGTTGGTTTCGTATCAATCTGTGGCCGATCGATACGAAATGAGTATAACTTGATTGATATGAAATGAACATGGATGCTACGAACAATGAAAACGAAGCAAACGATGTGAGGACCATTCGATGGATGCGAACTCCTGTAACTTGATCAATGTGAACAAGGCTGTTGAGTGGATGGATTTGAAGAACGCAGTTTCCCTGATTGATACGATGCTGCATGCTCCTGATGGATTCAAACAAAGTTCTTCACCTGATGGATACGAAACGGAGCTTGCTCACAAATGGATTCAAGATATGATCGATTTGAACTAAGGCTTAATGATGGATATGAAGTGAGGTTATTTCCTTTGATTTTCATTGATCATAAATTGAGCATACGAACTCGGATTGACTTGAAACTTGGAACGTTGGCTTTCACAGCTTTGTTTGTCATGTCACATCAGTTGTAGCTCGATCTGGACTCGGAAAAAATCCATCAACATCCATAGTGAACCTGTGCGTACTCGACCTTTGGGTTGAGCGATCCTTAGTTCTCAGTCAATTTCTTGATATCTCGGCCGTGCCAAAAGACGGGATAACATTTGCCTCCCAAAGTATGTCTTATGTGAACATAACATGCTTTGAAAAACTACAACCTTCATTCTTAATAGTCCAATCTGACTTGTTAAGCAATTATTGTTTTCCTAATGGAAGTTGTAATCTTTGACCAATCCATAGAGTCATAAACTATGAACCGTAAACTGCCAACTGTTGTACTATGTGTCGTTGTAACTGATTGCCTTATGATATTGATCAGCCATTTGTAGTTGTAATTGTTCATCAGGTGAGCATTCAACCTGTGAATTTTGAAAATTGAAAGTTAGTCTGACATATATGTGCATATGTTAACCTGACTCCCGTTAACGCTCGCATGTTTACAAGTCGTTGTCAGTTTCCTCGCATCGAATTCCATATCGATCCTCTCCTAAATTGATGTGAAATTCGAGTTGCAACTACATTTGACTATTGTTTTGGAACGTCCCCACGTAACGACTCTCTTCTGGATTGATGTAAAAGGTCGGAAAATCGCTCTCGTATCGACGGAAACCGAAGTGATGGATACGAAATAAACATAATGCATTGATGGAGAGCACCTGGCTGCGAACCCTCTGTGATTTCTAAATGATGGATATGAAGTTGTAATTTGTATCGATAGACTAATGAAGGATGCAAATAGAGCGATCGGTCCTCTGTGCACTATTCGCATCGATAGATGTAAATCTCTAATGCGTCGCATGTTGATGGATACGAACTAAGCATTTCGTATCGAGGGAGTCAGATGGCTCGTGTTCACTCTGGCTGTTCTCTTTGTATCGACGAAGCTTAAGTTGAGGGATACAAATAGTCAATTCGTATCGGTCCGATGGTAGACCTGTTGTAACCGGTCATTTTTGACTGGGAGGTGAATGGTCGTTTTTTAGTATAAATGGGCTCAGTACTTCGCCATTCTTCACTTTTATGTTTCCATCCATCATTGTCTTCATATCACTCTGAAAAAGAAGAACTCATAACTGCCTTCGCTTACCAACCGAATCGAGCCTTCAGATCTCCAAACCAAACATCAATTCTAGGTAGTTTAATCACGAATCCTTACTAAAATCGATGAGACACGAAATCTCTTGCCAATCCAGCCACTTCCATGGCCAATCCTGATGACGTGACGGGCGTAGATGGTAGAAACGAGGTTGAGGGCTGGAGTTTGATCCCCGTAAAGTTTTGGAGAAGACGAAGCATAGGGATACGAAGGAATCGTCATGGGAACGACTAGGATTTGCTTTCGCATCGATGATGGAGTGCCGATGGCCTATTTCGAATTAATCCGAACAATTGGTCTTCGAACTAGTTAGGTGGAGGTCTTCGTTTCTCGTATCGATGGATTGGAGAAAAAGGTGCTTAACTTTGCATCGGTCGTATTGTGATGTTTCGTATCGATCTGCACTTTTTGATTTCGCATTGATAGAGGGCTCTCAAACTTCATATTGAGAATCTCTGGACATTGACCGATATGATGTTAACAGCCTTAGACCGATACAAAGGTTGTGGTTACGGATCGATACGATAGTGATGATTCCAGATCGATACGAAATTTCTGGACATGGATCGATACGAAGCCAACAATTCCAAATCAATATGATCTCCAATCCAAACCGATCGATGCTAGGTTAACGAATCCCAATCGATATGATCTCCAATCCAAACCGATCGATGCAAGGTTAACGGATCCCATTCGATATGAAATCATGGCTCTCCTGAAACGATCCAAGTCTGAATTTTTGATGGATCTATAATCTTTAAACATTCGAACATTTGACTCCAACGAGCTTCATTCTTGCATATTTGTTCATAACTGTTGAACGACGTATTTGACTAACCTTCGAAGCTCGTCAATGGAACTGTGACTTAAAGAACTTATAACAAACTTCAACTTAAATTGATCGATAATGTCTAGATGGCACGGTTGTGACGGTCAGCGATGACGGTCACTCCAGCTGAATTTCGAAGTCTCGTCGTCTGCATGCTTATTCATACTTTGTATAACTTTTCAAGCAATTTGTAGCACTGCACTGCACAACACATTCACACACTTCACATTGGGGGATGCACAGACTTATTATGTCTATGATGATTTCTCATAAGTTAGTTAGTTATGGAACCTTCAAGCTCACAACAACAGGAAGTTCAGAGTTCGTTCCCTCCAACAATCGAGATACTGGCCATCGTGGCCGAAGTTATAGATTCGGCTCTGGATGAGCTACCAGGTGCTGTTTTCATCTACACTCTACCAGATTTTGTACCATCCAATGTTTCTGAAGACATGTTAGGACGGATATGCTTAAGGCATGGTTTGTCGTTGGACAATGTGCTGCTGCCGGGTCCGAATGATAGACCGCATTATCCATCGGAAGGGTTCACCGCATTCAATCGCCATGCGTTCATAGCAGGAACGCTTCCCCTATTCAACCAATACAATAGGGAAGTGTTATCTTTTTTAGGGATCGCTTCATCTCAACTACACCCCAATGGATACGCTCTGTTGAACACTTATTCGTCGTATTTATGGAGCATCTCTTTCGACCCTCGGTACCAATCGAGATTAGATATTTATTCAACATCAAGAGCCGGGGAGATAGCCCTTCTTTTACATTCCTGGAAGCGGTCAGAAACTGTCAAGTAGTAATAGGGTCTTGGACCAGGTTGATCTACTTCAAAACGGAAAGGTTCTACATCCAATGTCCCTCGGGGTTTGCCAACCGATGGTTCGTCGGACGTAAGTGCTGCGACTCTTTCTAGTAATTAACAAGACAATTATAATCAATATCAAACTAATACTTCATTTTCCTTTACAGTGGCAATTCCACGATCCGAAGGTGTGCATTTCAAAGAAATGGTATGGGCTTTTTAAGAAGTTTCGAGTGAAGAGAGGGATATTATTTCAGTTTTGACAGATAGGAATTTGAGAATTGTTGGATTGATTGAGCGAAACCAAAGCATAAGGCTTGAAGGAAGTTAAGGGGTGTCTCAAAGAAATGAGCAAAGCATAAAATGCATGGGGTTGTTATAACCTAGGGGGTTGATCCAGAAAGAACGCCCACTGACGATGAACTTGTGGTTGGGCCTTCTGATGTCTTTGAGGGTTCCGAAGGGAAGAGAAAAGGCAGCCGCCTTCAAACATTTTAAATCTGATAGACGGAAATTTGTGGTTGTGTCTTTATCTGTTCCCTGGACTAATATTTTGGACGCTCCTCCCTCACAGGTGGAAAACCTCTTCGAAGAGATCGCCGATATTCCCATCCCGGATTACGTGTCACTCTAGGATGACGTCGGGTTGGATGAGCTCTAGCATGCTTTAGACTTAAGCGAGTCTCTTCCCACTAGCATGGCCGACAATTCCAGTTGGTCGGGGGGTTGCACATACATACACACTTCACGACACTACATAATTCTTGACCGTAATTTGCTTACTTTACTTACTTTCGGAGGCTTAATGTTAAGGAGTCTTCAAAAAGCTCGCCAATCTTCTACATATTATGAGTCGCGCAGGAGAGAGTTAGATAGGGATTGCGACCACGGATACTCTAGTTAGGAGCGACACGACAGAGATAAGCAGTACAGACACCGATCCCGATCTCACTCTCTCCCTCTTAGAGACCCTACTCAGCCTCCCATTTACACCTCACGTCCTCCAGAAACTTAATGGATCAAGCCGTCTTCTCATGTTTCAAGGCCTGAAAGTAATCACCATAGAACTGAAATAGCGGCTCCCATAATTGCAGAGCAGGTCCTTACCGAGCCTTTGGGGGAAGGAGCAATTAAACTTGCTCAAATGAAGAAGGATTTTCTAGACATTTGCTTTGATGGTTACATTTTCCCCCACACTTGAAGAGAATTTCAACAGTGGCTGAGAACACGATGCATGATTACATTCATGACATTTACTTTTAGTACAAGGAGTAGGAGAAGGCCGCAAAAAAAGCGTCGAAGGTGGCCTTTAAGCGAGCAACTGTGATTGAGAAGTTGGAGAAGGAGCTTGGTCAGAAGGACCGGATCATCTAGATGCTCAATACTGAAGCCGAGTCCTCTTGAAAATCAGAAATGGAGGTTAAAAAGGCCTCAGCCATGGAGAGGATGAGGCAATCACACTACGCCCTGGTGGAGGAAATGGGCCATAGGAACACTACCATCACTACCGAGCGAGATGCGGCCCTCAAAGAGCTTAATGAGCTTAAGTCCAAACTTTCTAAAATCATTAAAGAGATGGATGCTTCTAACACCTCAGCACAGGAGGCATGTGATCAAGCCATTGTGCTTCAGGGAAAGCGGGATGCGGTTGCGGAAAAGGTCCACGCAGTAGAGGCTGAGGTTGAGGAGAAAGTTCGGATGGAGGAATCCAAGTTAGAGGCTGATACAGAAGACCTTCTCGTCACCTATAATGTTAATGTGCTGAAACATAGAAATTTGGCCTGGCTCGAGAACTATTCTACACATCTTTATAACGCCTAGAGCCAGTTGGTGGAGGAGGAGAAGGCATTGCATCTGGGTGGATCATTCGACGAGTTAGAGCTCGTGACTCGCATGCTGGCTGAGGATGAAAGGAAGATTCTTCACGAGTCAATGATCTCACATGAAAGGGAGAAGCTCAGCACCCAACACCAGGAGATTGGGGAAGGCTCAGGTGTCGAGCATCACACTACGAACCTTGGTATTACTACTCCACCTACATCTAAGTCTATACCAACAGTTGAGCCCCAATCTGTCCCTGCTTATAACCAGAACTGCCGCAGCTATTCCCTATTACAGAGTATACCTCCGAAGCCGCTCAGCCATTCGTGAGCCAAACTGAGGAAGTTACTTTGAAAAAATATCATGTGTGTTCAAAATAAGGAATTTGTCTTGAAGTGTTTGCTAAAATTTCTCTTCTTCTTTGTCTAGTGATTGGATTACACAGGTAGCGCCTTCTGCAACCCAAGAATCACACCAAGTGCAGGAGGCCATTATTACTGAAGTGACTACCACGATAACGACTGCGCCAATCGATGGAACGCATGGGGCCTCACTTTCTTTTGACGAGTAGATGATGAATGAGCTCCTTGGTCGACACAGTGACCCTTTTGCGGACATACCATTTGTCATAAGTGGACTCGCACCCGCCTCTGGCTTTTCAACGCAAACCACCGTTGCCTCTAGTGAAGCTCAATCGATTTACAAAGAAGAAATCTTGGTAGAAATCAATGCCGAAATGGATACAACGACACATGGTGGTACTTCTGGAGGTGGAATGGCAGCGCATGGCCTAGCGCCTCAAAGAATGATATCACTTAGTGGTACAATCGTTGATACCAGTATGCCTATTCCACCCCCCGTAGTAGATACGACTCCTTTGACTCCACCTGCAGAAAGCACTTCCATACAGTCGAGCTCGGAGGAGGAAGTTGAGATCATGCTCCCGCCTAGAGACCGTCCGCCAAAAGGCAAGAATTCAAAGCGGAAAATCATTAGCGGCTCCAGCTGATCTACGTCGAAGAAGAAGCCGAGGAAGAAGAAAGAGTAGACAGGCCTCTTCGGCGCATTTTTTGGTAGATAGGAGTTTGTTTTTGCTTTCCTTTCGTAGACCATGTATAGATGCGAGTTCTGCCCCCGCTAGTAGGAATTTTGAAAAACTTGTACATGAACTTCTTTTACAGTTAGTTGAAATGAAATTTTGTTTTTGGATTTGACTTTATTACTACCGTTTATGCTTAAGTGTTCCAGTATTTGAATTTTAGTCCAGTGCATTTGAAAGTTTTAACCGTTGAGTCCAATTTGTTTTCATTTGCTAAGTCCAGAAGTCACAAACCCGAGTCATAACTAGAGATTATGTTGAACATTGATATTGCACTACTTCATTTGATGGTTGACACTTAAGCCCTACCCTCAGTTTCGAGGATAAGTTGTAAAGATCGGCTAGCGACTGCATTTTGTCTTCATTTCAACGAGCTTAACATCGTCGAATCGACGTTATCACCGGCGTGAGTCGAGTGGTAGAATCCTACTTGCTCAGTTGATAATGATCACATCCGCTTTCCGGGGATTTGTATTTTAACTTTGGCGGTCGATCATGCCTGTTTAAGTTTCAAGAATGTGTCCATGCTCTGGGGGCTTAGGTTAGCTTATGAGTGGTCGTTCGCACTCAAGTTGTGTTTATACTCTGACCGCACTCTAGGTGCTCAGAGTAATTTGCGATCGATAATCTGGTTTTCCCTCTAGGAATCCGGAGATTATCAACGTTTGTAATCCAGTTCGCACTCAGAGAACTTGGATTTGGTGTTTATACTCCTACTCGTAATCTGGAAATTCGGAGTAGGTGTTTACACACTGGTTCGCACTCTGGGAACATAGAGTTGATGTTTATACTCCAATTCGCACTCTGAGAATTTAGAGTTGGCCAACAGATGGTCAGTCACATCTGTTTGGGCTTTTAGAATTTCGTTCGCACTTCGGGAATGATGAATTTATCAAGATCATGGATGGTCGATTCACATTCACCACGAGTTAACAAGTGAGGCCATTAGATGGACGGATTCATCCTCCTCGAACTTGGTTAGGATACGGTCAAAGTTGTTAGGTGGACGGCCCCACCCTCTTCAGAGCCGCATTTGTGAGTTTATACTCCAACTCGCACTCTAGGAGTTTGGAATTGACTAAAAGACTGTCGAGTATCAATCCTTTTTTGACTTTAGTGTAATGACTTGCCTCGGAGCTTGGGTTTCACTTAGCGAGTGACTGGTCGTATCACAGTCACTCCCTATTTGAATAAATTCCACCGTATGATGGAATTTAGGTCCCCATGCATCGTTATGTTGTACGTCACATTCAATAAATCACAGCTCTAGCTCGAAGAGATGGCATATTATTGCTGAAATGAGAAAATACGGCAAAGTCAGTTGCCTTATTACAAATTCACATTTCGAAATGCAAAAACAAATTGAAAATGAAAAATAGACTAAATAAATAAAGCCTGTCATGCGTAGTAGCAACGGAGACTCTCGCTGTTCCAGGCTCTCGGCAAAATAAAACTGTCAACGGTCGATAACTTAAACGTGCCATCTCCGAGCTTTCTTTCAATCACATACGGTCCTTCCCAAGTTGGTTTCATGTGCGAAGGAACTGGATTGATTCTCTTGAGGACGAGATCGCCAAGTTCAAAGGTTCGTGGTTGGACCTTGCAATTGAATAATTAGGCGACTCGACTTCGATATGTGGCTGCCTTCAAATCAGCCAATTTACGCTTCTCATCTAACAAATCCAAGGATTCAGCAAGTAATATGGCATTTGTCTTTGGATCATAGTAAGTCACACGATGAGAAGGTACTTCCACCTCGACTGGGATAACAGCTTCTGAACCATAGGATAGAGAAAATGGAGTGTGTCCGGTAGTAGACTTGTGGGTTGTTCGGTAAGCCCATAAAGCCATACTGACTTGTTTTGTTTATACTCTTATCTGCACCCTGGGGATCAGAGTTAGTATATGGGTGGTTTACCACACCCGTTTGATATTCATAATCTAGCCCACACTTTATGGATTGAAGTTGTCTTGGGAAAACATCGAATTGCACTAACTTAACTAATTCCCAGGTGTTCCATCAATTTTAGGTTCTGTCAATTTTATAACCACTGCTCGTAAGTCTAGGGAAAAAGTTAACGAGTGGTCAGTTGTACCACAACTACTTTTACCTTACATTCTACCCATCGAATCAGGAGATGGAGTTTGTTAATGGATGGTCGAGTTAAACCCGCTCTCTGTTTTATATTCAACCAATCGGATTGCAGGCGGGAGTTAATGGATGAACAGTCAAGTCACGTTCATTTTGTTTAATTCGAATATGGACCCGAGTACTTAGGTGGCACCAAAATTTAGGCACTTATTTTTTTATTTTATGCATATATGAATGTAAGTTGGTCGTATATCACAACTATTATATTATGCATAAACAATTTACATATATAGAAGGAACTTCATTTTCATTGCAAACTAAAAATGAAGCGACAGAATCAGTCTTATTACATGGCTTTAAATTCAATTGCAAAATAAATTCTCTATGAAATACAAGTAAATGAAAAAAAACTAAGAGCAATAGCATCTTAAATGCTCACTATTCCATGCTTTAGGATATGTGATGTCATCGACAGTCGTTAGCTTAAAAGTTTCGTCTCAACTTTCTGATTGATGACAGACGGTCCTTCCCATCTTCGACCCATGGTTGTGGGGGTAGGAAAAATCCATTTTAGGAAAAGATTGCCAATTTCAAAGGTCCTAGGCCGGACTTTAAAATTATTATCCCCGGCGATTCGATGTCGATGTGCTTCTCATCAACCATGTCTAGAGATTCCAAAAGATCTTTGTTAGTTTTTAAGGTTATAGTAAGTCTCGATGAGAATGGACTTCAACTTCTATAGAAATCACGGCTTCGGAACTTTAAACAAGGATGATTGGAGTATAGCCAGTTCCGAACATATGGATGGTTTTATATGCCTATAATGCCGATGGGAGTTTTCCAACCCATTTGCCTCTAGCCTTTTCCAAATGCTTCTTCATAATGGACTTTATGATTTTGTTGACAGTTTCAACTTGTCCATTAGCTTGAAGGTGAGCGATTGCTGTAAATCTTTTCATGATATGATGCGATGATAGAAGTTTTAAATTATGCACTATCGAATTAGGTCCCATTGTCAGTTACGATCGTTCGGGGGAGAATAAAATGACAGATGATGTTTCAAACAAAAAAATTGGTTATTTTCTTCGTAATGATTACGGCCAAAGGTTCGGCTTCAGCCTATTTAGTGAACTAATCAACTACTACAATAACATATTTGCACCATCTTTGGAAATCAACAAGGGGCCGATGATGTCAATACCCCAAGTAGCAAATGGCCATAACTAGCCATCTGAGTCATTTACTTTGGCGGGGCTCTAGGAATTTTTGCAAACATCTACCACTTGTCAAATCATCTAGCATAATCAGCTGCATCTCGATTGATAGTCGGCCAGAAATAACCATAGCGGAGTATCTTCTTCACCGAGGTTTGCCCTCCGATGCAATCGCCACATTCTCCTTCATGGACTTCTCTTAATACTCACTTGATTTCATCGTTGGCGATACACTAAAGTAGAGGGATGGAGAAACCTTTCATGTACATGACTCCTTCTTGAAGGATGTATCATGACGCTTTATGAAGGATCTATCATTTTTCATTCCTTCATTCGGGAAGCATTCCCCTTTGCAGATAATCCTTAATCAGAGTCATCCACGACACCTTCTCAGTCTCCTTTCTAAGACCTAATTAATCTCCATCTGGTCAATGCTTGGAGTGTTGAGTACTTCAACTAGAACTAAGTCTATTTGTTGTGCATCCTTAGAACAGGCCAGCTCGGCCAGTGAGTCGGCTTTCTCATTATGTTCTCTGGGGATGTCTGTAATGGTGTGATGTCTGAATCGACTAGTAGCTCTTAGACCCGGTTCAGGTAAGGAACAAGTCGTGCTCGTTTGACCTGATATTATCCTATGACTTGACACGCTACTAACTGGGAATCATAGAAAATTTGCAAAGCTTTTACTCCCACCTCTCTAGCCAGTTTAAGCTAAGCGATCAAGGCTTCATATTCAGCTTCATTATTCGTTAAAAGGAAGTCAACTTACAGGGCATAAAGGATGGAGCATTTCTCAACAGTTACTATTATGACTCGGGTGGTAGAAAATTGAGGACGCTCCATCTGCATACATATTCCATTAGATGGTAAGTTCTTCAGTACTCTCTGGAGAATCATCGATGTGGTCGTTTCATCATCACGACTTCGTGAGCATATCATCACGTATACTTCCATTAGTCACCAGATCTGGTCTTTGAACATCCAGTTGATTGTCTTTGGTAAGTTGCTCCAGCGTTTTTTAGTCCAAAAGGCATTACAACATAGTAGTATAATCCCAGGTAAGTAATGAAGTGGTGCGTTCCTAGTCTAGGATGTGCATCAGGATCTAATTGTACCTGGAATCCATATCCATGAATTAAAGCAGTTCATTTCTAGTGGTGGAGTCTACTAGCTGTCGATCCTCGGAGGTGGAAAGCTGCCATTCGGGCATGCCTTGTTTAGGTCTAAGTAATCGACGTACATCCGCCACTTCCCATTAGCCTTTCTCACAAGAACTAGATTGGATACCCATTTCGGGTAGAGGGCATTGTGGGTAAACTCATTGTTTTTAATCTTGTCCACCTCCTCTTCGAGTTCAGCAAATCTCTCCAGAGCCATGTCGCATCATTTTTGTTTCACCAAGACATGTCTAGGTTTGATATTCAATGCATGGTTCACGATAATCGACGAGTTCCCACACATGTCAGAATGAGTCTAAGCGAACACATTAAGATTCTCTCAAAGAAAGTTAGCTAATTCCTTCATCATCATTGCACCGAGCTATGGTCTAATCTTTAGGACCCATGATTGGTCGTCGTGGCTGACTATAATGCCAATCATTAGCTCAGTAGGTACAACCTTGGTTTCTTTGGGCTCTTCTTCTTTATTTCTCAGATCTATATCTTTATAGAACTGACTATGGTACCCGAGCCAAGGATTAGACGTTGATGTCTAAGCTTCATTGGCTTTGAAGCAGAGAGGCTTCTCCACATCCTTTCCTTTCTCCCTTCGTTGAGTGTCTCTCAACTTAGCCACATTACAGATACTCTAATCATCTAATATCTATGGATAATTTCCACACCATTATCTTTCGAGAATTTGAGGGTTAGACACTAAAGGGTGATTGTTGCCTTGAATCAGCAAGGACCGGTCAGCCCAGAAATGCAATATACGGAGAGTTAACATCCATTTCAAAAAACAACAGCACTTGCACTTTCTTTCGGCTAACATCTCATAACTCCACTGGTAGCCCGACATAGCCCGCCGCTTCAGGTGCAATACATTAAAGCCATGAATACAGATTTTGCACGGTTTTAGATCTTGGGCTTCCAGTAAAATCTGGTCGTATGCCTTCTTGAAAATGATGTTCACAAAACTTTCATAATCAATCAAAATATTTCTCACTATGGCAGGGCCGATCATGGCCGAGATCACCATTGGGTTGCCTGTAGTGGACGCCACCTTGTCCACATCTCTACTCTAAAACCTGGTATCATCTGCCATAGTTCGCTGCTGCTTTCCTAGAGTACTGTCCTCCGTGTTCGAACAACATTTAAGATCAACATGTCTGATAGTATCCATGCAACACTCCATCTCATTCCAGCTTTAATCGGACGGATGTGGTCCTCCAATAATGGTGTTAATATCTAATCTTATCGCTATCTATTAAGGTTCCTCAGCATTGGGTGGAGCTTGTCCTCGATTGGGGTCGGATGTCTCCTACCCTCCATCCTACAAGGCATTAACAAATCAGGCTTTCCTGTTAATCAATTACCAAAATTGGGGTCGACTCCCCTAGTCAATGCTATGAGTACTACATCATCATTTAGATTATTAACTTCTATAATAGCTGTAATAAACATTTCCAAAAAATCTTTCAGTGACTCCATCGGTACTCCGACCAAGCTGGGAGTGACATTGCATCCTTGGGGTGAGTTGTGTGTATGCAGAACTACTCTAGAACTTCTTTGCGAATTCATCAAATGAAGAGATTGACCATGGTGGTAGCTTGGGGAACCACATGGTCTCATCATCTTCCAAATAAATAGGGAAACACCTGCACTTGACGTTATCAACGGCTCCGGTGGAGTCCATGTGCCAATCATCTTCAAGAGATGCTGTCTGGGGTCGGTATTTCCTATATAGGCACGCGTCATAAGCATATGAAACCTTCACGGATATTCTGCATGTAGAACATTGTCGGTAAATGGAGTATGACTTCTGTAGAGTCCTCAATCATCGTTGGTGAAGCCATGACTTTCTTTCACTATCTGCCTCATCATGGCTGTTAAGTCCAGTGTTTGGAAGGTTGGTGCCAGGCGGTAGTTGTGCTCCACCTCATGTGAATGACTCGACCCATTCCACCGGGCAGTACCATGTTGCCTTGGCTCCTCTTCCTCTTAATCTATTTCTTGAGTTCCATTTCTATCATCGTCTCTCAGCTGTGGTTCAACCACATTCGCCTGAGCTCAAGCACTTTGATTGATCGTGGCACCTTTAGAGTAAGCTCCTCCACCTGCATATCGATCCCCCTTGATTAGAAGTATCTATGTCGATTCCCTTAGGGAGTTCGATACCAATCGGTGCCGATTTCCTTATCCTGTCCTGATGTTCCAACCACATGTGCATCCATTTTATGGCATCTATTTTTCTGATAGTCGTCATATGAGGAGGAGTTTCCCAGTCTTGAATACAGAGTAGGCTTCCTCCTTGTCTTTCTACGCTGGTCTTTTAGCTGGTTCATCAGGTTGATATTAGCCTACATTAGCTAGTTGAACTGCTGGCGACTATCCAAACAGTTCCTTCACCAGGACTTCAAAATCAGCTCTAGTGATATATTAAACTGGATCTAGGCATCGGCAGCCACCGGTTGAGTTTTGATCAACTTGTTGAGCACTAGCATCATTATTTCCTTTAATAGCATGAGAAGTAGTAGACTTTCCTCTGTTCATGGCTAATTGCTTCCTTTTAAATCTTCTTTAAATCCGAGTAGAAATGGAAACTTATCGGTATAAATCTGGATCTACACGGATATGAGAATCCACTAGTAGATGATGAGATCTAATCAGACTGCGTTCAATTCTTAATGAAATCACTAAAATGTTTGCATAAAAAGTTGGCACAAACACCCAATTGACTAAATATAGAGAAATAAAGTGAATAAAACAAAATTAAAATAGAGGAATCGAGCATAAAACAAATAAAAAACAATAACAAACATATTTATAATGGTTTGGAACTGAATTCCTACGTCTACTTGATAAAATAGCTTTATTAAATGCTTGAATTTCTAAGTATAAAAGGGATCAAATCAGATCGGATTAGATCGAAATCCATAATTACAATGGAGTAGAAAGAAAACAATAACATTAAGATCCTCTCAAATAAACTATGAACCCTATATTTATAGGCGTAGACAACCGAATGTCTTCCTAAACATACGCTGGCAGAATCTCCAGATGTAGACGAGGTCAGTCAAAAAATCTCGGGGCCCAGTCCCCATGTAGAGTGATCAGCCCTGATCGGTCAAAATGCCTACGTGGCATGTTGCGATCGATATGGTCATTCCCGCTATATGTTGGCTTCATATTTCCAAAGTTGTTTGCATAGTTGCTTTCATGTTTTTAGAGGTATCGATTAATCCCCATTGAGTTTACCTGTTGATTCAAGCTGTTGATGGCCATAGTGATCCAATCTGATCTCTTGCCTAAGGGAAGCACTAATCCATACTTAGAATGTTCCATAGAGCCTATCTCTTGGTTTTGCTTGATTGTTACTTCATACTATTGTCTATACTTGATCTCTGGTCTCTCTGATCACCTCTCCGAGCTACTTGCCTTACCTACTATCGAGTCTGACTTGTCCAACTATTTTGAATATAGCCGGGTTAAAATGCCAGATAACAAAATATATCAAAAATCCATTTCAACGGTGAATCATTCATAGTAAGTAACTCAATGTGAAAGGAACAAGAAATAATAATATACAAAATATTACTTAAACTAATATAAATATAATAAATATATATATTTTAACTTCTAAATCACTTTTCAAGTCAATTATAACCTAGAAATCATTTCTAAAATTTTCTATAATTAAACTCTTCTTTAATTAATGTGAATAACTTCTAATATGATTTATTTAACTTTGAAATCAGTACTATATTTCAAATCTCTTTGTGTAAATATTTCGAATCATTAAATGTTATATTAAAACCATCCGATAGCATCTAAAAATTGCTTAATAATTTATTTGCAAGAATAATCTAGTTTCAAGTGTATATATAGATTAAGTAAAAAAAATTAAATATCTAAAATAAAAGTTAAAATGACATCTTAACTATAATAAATAATTTTCCGACATTATAAATATCTTCAGAAAGGTATTAATACAATATACATTGTTAGGTAGACACTTAAAATCATGCTTTTAAACCATGTAGGAATAAGATTTAAATATACAAAATTTGAAAATAAAACGATTTAGAAAAAGTAGAAATGCCCAAGTTCAGTCGACTGATTGATTATCTTAGTCGATTGATCTCAGTCGGCTAGAACTATAAACAGGAGTTGACTAAACTGGGTTTTTCTCTCTATATTGAATTTCTTATGGGTTCACTCGACTGAATTATCAGTACAGTTAATTGAAATTTTGAAATAAAGAAAATGAATTATTGAAATTGGTTCAAATTCTATATACTCTACAATATAATTCAAATTCAACTAAAACAAAACCAATATAAGTCCAAAGGGTAATCATATACGAATTCAATACATAATAATAATCAAATGGGATAAAATTACACACATAAACATAGTTGTGAGAGTATATAACACTCAACTTGGCTATAGCTCTTAAATTTGCTTACCAGCCATTCATTTGTTCCTCTTTGAAAACCAGCGTGCTCTTCAATTTAATCAAAAAGAAAAATTCCATATGTAGTGAGGTGTAGAGTAGTATTTGAGAATGACATATTTCAATTTGGAAATTATTAAGAACTTGTTATTTTATTTTAATCATAGAAGGAAGAGAAGGGTTTTGAAATAATTTTTCTTCATGAAGCAAAAGAGAGAGAATCCCTTCATATGTTATGAATGTGAATTGCATTTTCTGAATGAAAAAAAGAAGCTTTAGACATAGAAATGTCTATGCCCTTGTTTCATGAAACAACATTTGGGTTTGGGCTTACACAAAATCCAAACCACTTCACTTCTTTTCATTTCTTTTTATAAACCATTTTCTATTCAATTTAGAACACTATAATATCACAAATTAAAACGTGGTTGCATTACTAATGTGATTTCAAAACATTGCCAATTTTTTATATATAACAAATTTCCTGTAAGTTATTTTATTTTAATTAATTATATAAAAATTACTTTCTTTAGCCAATTTAATAAAAATTCTTTTGTAACCAAGAATCAATTCAAAACTTTACATAAAAATTATTATTAACACAAATCTTCATTTCATTTTCTTATATAAGTTTATAAAGTATTGTTTCATATTTTAACTTATTTTATGTCAAAAGTTTTATCAAATACATTTCAAACTCGATTGTTAAATGGTTTCCTAAACCATTTATTTAAATAAATAAACTTCTCTTCCTTAAAAGTATATTTCTAATCACGTTTACTAATAATACTATATTTTATAAAATATATAATTATCTTTATCATATCAAAATCATTTTAAACTCAATATATACAAATAAATCTGAATCTTTCTTATCAATCCTTAAAATTCAAGTTTACTTAGTTTAATCACCATTTATCATTAATTAATTACTCCATAATTTAGGGTTGTTACAGAAGAATGTTTTAAGTCAAAGTCGATGTACCATCTCTAAGGCACCTCGATCATAAACCTAGCAAAATAAAGAACTACTCAAGCTCAAGCTTGGTGATTTAGATGAAAGAAACCGGAGGTTGAGCTCCGTACCGAGACATACAAACAAAAAATAGCCAAGCACTACAATATAAAGGTGAAACTCTATCAATTCGAGGTTAGAGATTTAGTATTGCATTGGGTCTTTGCAATGCTAAGAACTAAGCCCGAAGGAGTATTGGCGCTAATTGAGATAACGCATACATGATTAGCATAGTACTCACTAATGGCGCCTACTGCCATTCACACCCAAATGACACATGCATGCATCCGCTTGGAATCAAAAGCAACTTTGAGCATATTTTGTGTAAAACTAATGTAAGTTGCAATTATAAGGAAAGAACCTTTGCAATAATCTAAGTGTGAAATGAAAGAAAAGCCTTCCCAAACACTCATTACTCAAGCATCAATAACAAGGCTATCCATTAGGGAAAAATCATACACTCTCTTCCTTACCAACGAGTGCGATAAGATCAGGCTACCTAGAGAGGACGGGCCATAAGAGGCCCCCTCTACAATCATGGAATTCCCAAAATAACACTGTGTGGATGTGTGAGCCAATCAAAGCTCTCATTTGTGTTGGGGACATCATCCAAGGATGTCATGATTTCCTAAGCTACAATCTCGATTTCTGCATCTATGGTGTACTGCTCTGTGAGGATGCACGAGCAAATCGATGCTCCCTTCCATGTAGGAGGCATTGACAAACTAATAGCACAGCCACCCATGTCGTGGCCTCGAATCGTTTGCCCTTGATGCTACATGTCCCTCTAGCGGGGTAGGGCATTGATGTCTTGCGGCGTGGTCACCCACTTGTAACCAAACCTGGCATCTATAGTGTTACACCATGAGGATGTGAGAGCCACTCAATGCTCATTTCGGTGCTTGAGGCATCGAGGAATTGATAGTGCAACCACCCATGCCATATTCACGATTCCTTCACATATGATGTTATATATCCTTCCAATAAGGTGGAGCATTAGTGCCAAAGTGGAAAGGGTACCTATGATGTATCTTACAACCAAGCATCTGGCATGTTGCTCTATGAGGATGTGCAAATCACTCAATGCTCCCTTCCATGCTTGAGGCATTGATGAACCGATAGGGTGACCACTCAGATCACTATCTCAATTTACTAGCCATGATGATGCTCGTCCCTCCAATGGGGCATGGCACTGGTGGAAAGGCAGGGTGGTTATCATGCTATAACCCTGAACGAGAATATGTAATGTTAGCTAACTTAAACACCTAATATGGCCCTACCAAGCAAAACCGAAGCCTAAGGTGTCCCATGAATACAATAATGGTACACAATCATGAGCAATGGGTAATCACCAAAGGCAGCCTGACCTATGACTCACATAAGCCAAGGTAGACTGGGGACAGACTGTGCCAATGGAAGATAAGTTTATTTCACTTGTTCCCAGTTTTTCTTGACTCTGCTTGTTTTTTATGTTTATGCATTGATGGCTAAGTATATTTGTTTACTTAACAATGCCAACGTTCATTTGAACTGCCCAACATAGAAGAAATAAAAGCTACAAGATAAGTAAGCATGAAAGATGGGTATATATAAAGAATGCTAACAGAAAAGTGGAAGGAACATAGAATATTAAGACAAACAAATGAGTCCAAACAGCTTTCATCGCAAAGGAAAAGAGCAAAATATGGCAAAAGAGTTTATTTCACTCCATAGCAAAAAGGTCCTTACAAGATCATGCCTCGACCGATCAACATACCAAAAAGAAAGAAAGAACAAATACATACAAGCAAAACACAAAAAGTCTATATGACCACCAGTCAAAGTGTCTGGCACTGTAGCAGTCATCATCAAAAAGCAACTCTTTGTCCACCATCGAGGCATCGTCAACGGTCGGCTCACTCGGCCTGCCTGCAAGGTGGCAATCTTCTCATAGTCAGAGTCGCCAAGGGAGTCCTTCCCACCACTACCAGATCAGCTGCCACCTCGCTGCGCACATCATCATGCTTCATCTAGGGAAGAAAGTCGATAGCCAAAGGCAGATGATGGTTGGCTACAAAGATCAACTTTAACATCTTTGTTTGCCTTGCATTCCACACATCCCCCAATGCCTCTTCGCCAGCTCATCATGGCTTACACATTGTTTGTGCTACTATAGGGTAACCTTCATGTTGTCCACCTCTTTATAGCTAGCCTCTAGATATATATGCGCTCACATAGGCATTTTCTACCTCAAGCCTCTCCCTCTTATCCCTTTCTCATCCCTTTCCTTAGCCACCTCGGCCTCAGTGGCCCTCTTCTCTAAAATCTAATTCTTCTCCTCCATCTAGTGACAGGTAGTGGCCTCTTCTATGGCTTACTACTTAAAAGCTAGCACATCATTATAGAGGTCGAGAGCATAGGATCGGCTTGCAAAAAAGAATGGCTGAGTCAAAAAAGGGCTAATTCTAGAATCATACCAGAAAAGCCTCCCTAACATCGACTTCCAAAACCGACAAAGATGAATGTTCTGGCCACCCTGACTTGGGTCGATCGATATTTGCCAATATCTCCAAGGAAGTCCCTGCAAGCATTTAAAGAAGTCCAAGTAGGCATGTCTCATACAAGCTCGCTGCCACTAAGAGGCAAGTGGCCCCGATTACCACAAACTCATCAGTCTTATGCAATCGACCAATAAGCTCAGCCTTCCTTAAATAGCTCATCGATATTCCAAAAATATTGAGATTAAGTTTTCCTCCTGATGCAATCGGCCAACTCATCGGTTTTCTAGCTTTTCTTGGAAGGCCAAGCTTATTAGTCAGTTACACAAGAGTAACAAGTTTAGGGTGATCGAGGTCACTAGCTTCTCAATGGTGATGAGCTTGGATAAGGTGAACCTACTTGGTTTCTTCAAATGCTTGCGAGCACTACCTCAGAGGCCTTGGCATAGACAATCAACCTAGGCTTGGGTAGCCCGACCAGTCCACTGACTTGGTGTTGGATGCTGAAGTTAGGGAGGCTTTTCTAGTAAGATTGTAGACTTAGCCTTTTTTGTTTACTCGTTCATTACTTATTCGCAGGTTGGTCCCTTATTCTCTGCCACCGCAATGATGTTCTAACTTTTAAGAACCAAGTTGTGGAAGGGACCACTGCCCATTGCTAGATGGAGGAGAAGTAATCGAGGCCGGAGAATAGGGCCACTAAGGTTTACATTTACTTTTATCTATACTTTGATTTTTTGGTTGTTTCTATGATTGTTAATTATATCATTCAAAGTAGAATCTTAAAGAATTTGAAAAATACTCATACAATCAATTAAACATTATTCACCTGGCCTCTAGTGTTAATTTAACCTCAATATCCTTATTTCGCTGACTCACATCTGGTAACAGAGCATTGGTTTTTAAAATATCCATAATTTAATTTTTGTTAATATTTTAACACTATTTTCGAAAAGATAATTTGCAAAATCATCATAATGTTTTTTAAATAAATTTGCATCTGTGCATTATAAAATGTCATGTGATCTTTTGAAAAGGTATGAATTGCAGAAACAGACGTGTCAAATGGCTTTTGATGGATGGACACCTGGTGATCAACTGCTACAGTTCCAAAAGGACAAATGGATATTGGATAGTGGATGCTCAAGACACGCGACTGGAAATTTGAAGATTTTGAAGGATATAGTATGCAAAGATGGTGGATCGATAAATTTTGGATACAACTCTAAAGGATATGTGATTAGCTCGACAATGTTGGTAAATCTAAGACTCCTACTGTTTCCAGTGTTTTGTTAGTTAAGAATTTAAGCATATTCAATTGAATGTTAGTCAACTGTGTAAGAGGGGTTTCAAGACTAAATTTGTGAAAAATAATTGTCATATTGAAGATAATGAGTCAATCATTATCGTTGAAGGCATTAGGAAATGAAACATCAATATATTATGTATGAGAATCTCAAATGATAGCTCATGTCTTATGGCTGAATCAAATGATCCTTCGATTTGGCATAAAAGATTTGGTCACTTGAATTACAAACTAATATCTAAAATTGCTAAAACTGATCTGATTAGAGGTGTTTTCAAAATGAATTTTTGAGTTAATAATTTATGCGATGCATGTCGATTAGGAAAACTTAAAAAAAGTTCTTTTAAATCAAAAGATATGATTTCTACCTCTCAACACCTTGAACTTCTTCACTTAGATCGTTTTGGTTCCTGACAGATACAATTTATAAATCATAGTAGATATATATTTTTAATCCTAGATGATTATTCTAGGTTTACCTAGACAATTTTCTAGAAATTTAAAAGTGGTGCTTTTGAATAGTTTAAAATATTTGTTAAATGAATTCAAAATAAAATGTATGGAAATTAGTCCCATACAAAATGAATATATGGGAATTAGTCCTAAGACCTAAGAATAAATCCATAGTATGAGCTAACTGAGTATATAAAAACAAAATGAATGAACAAGGAGAGGTTGTGAGAAATAAAGATTGATTAGTTGCATAAGGTTATTGTCAAGAAAAAGGAATAGATTTTGATGAAACCTTTGCACACGTTTTGAAGATGAAAAACTACATAATCATGTTTAAAAATTAAAGAAGGCTTTATATGGTCTGAAACAGGATCCAAAAGCTTGGTTTGACAGACTTAAATCTTATCTATTACAATCAAATTTTGAAATAGGCAGAGTAAATAGTAAACTTTTTATTAAAAGAGGTAAAAATGATATTCAAATAATATAAATATATGTAAATGATATCATTTTTGGATCTACCAATAATAATTTAAATAAAGATATTTCAAAAATAATGACTAAGAAATTTGAAATGAGTCGTATAGGAGAACTAAATTATTTTCTAGGATTATAAATAAAACAACTAAGTAATGGAATTTTTATTTGTCAAGAAAAATATGCTAAAGATTTAGTTAAGAAATTTGGTATGTCAAATACCAGTGGTAAACCAACTCCCATGACAACAAATTAAAAATTAAATAAAGAAGAAAATTCAAAAGATGTGGATCAAAAATTATACGGAGGAACGATTGGATCACTACTCTATATAACTGCTAGAAGACCTAATATAATGCATAGTGTTTGTCCTTGTGTAAGATATAATGCATAGTTTTATTAAACTATGGACTCTTTTACCCAAAAGAAGAGTCCTTTGAATTAATTCCATATAATGATGCTAATTATGCTGGTTGCAAATCAGACGAAAAAAGTACTAGTGGAACTTGTCACTTTTTGGGACACTCTCTGGTTTCCTACTTTAGTAAGAAGCAAAATCCTGTATCACTGGCTACGATGCAAGAAGAATATATTTCAGTAGCATTATCATGTTCATAGTTTATCTATAAGCAACAAACTTTAAAAGATTTTGGTTTAAATTTTACTAGATCTCCAATATACAATGGTAATGCAAATGCAATCAATCTATCTAAAAATGCAATTCATCATGCTAGAACTAAACATATTGATATAAGTCATCATTTTTTAAGAGATAATGTAAACAAAGAAATAATATTACTTGAATTTATAACACTAAAAATCAAACAGCCGATATATTAACCAAACCATTGAATCAAACATCATTTCCTAAGTTAAGAAAAGAGTTAGGAATTTGTTCTCTATTGGAAATATAAAAATAATGAAGTAAAAATTAAAAAATATAAAGAAAAATGAAATAATCACATATGTCGACATACCCTACCCTCATATGTCGACATATAATGGTAAATTCTGTTTTTTGTTTTCCCTCTAAAATTCAAATTGTTGTTTATATAATTACCAAATTTCGGTTGTCCGCTTCATTTTTCTATATTCTCTCTATTTTAAACTTCTGAAACAAACAAACCATCACCTCATATAATCTTGAACGTTGTAGAGAATAAAATCTATCATTTTCCTTCCCTTTTCCTTCCTAAGGCCCCTTCCAAAGCAATACTATAGGAAGGAACACTAAAATGATGGGTGGAATGAAGAATATTCTACAAATGCTCACTGAAATTCAAGTGGTGCAACTTCGAATGACCAAGGAATAAGAGAAGCAAAGTAGATTCCTTCGCAATTTGCAAAAATATCCATCAGATAATCCTATGATTCCAATAGTTATTAAAGATGAGTATGTAATTTTGCTATTCGTAACCCCATTCAAGGCAGCGATGACGAAGAAGAAGAGGAGGAAGAAGAAGAGAAATAATGCATGGAGTAAGATGATGAAGTTCGATGCGTCGACAAAGTATGTTTCGATCGAGATGGAAATCTCATCGAACAAAAAGCGAACTTTTTCCTTTATTATCCTCACTGCCGTATTCACAAATCCTCGATCATTAGGAAATCACGTTAGGATAATAATTGTTTTTCTTTGATTGTTTGATGTGTGGTATGTGTATTTGATTTGATTTGACAGTTTTACTTTGTACATATATGTATAGTTTAGGGTTTGATTGGATTGTGATTACTTTGTACTGCGATATTGAATGAATGTATAGTTTGGTATGGTTACTATTAATGATTTATGTTATCACTCATCATTTCTTATATATCATTCTTATCACTATTACTATAGTATCTTAGTTCGGTGAGTTATAGTATCAGTTAGTTAATTTTGTTGATGACAAAAGGGAAGAAATATATAAAATCCAGGCATAGATTAAAGGGGAGTTTTGTAACTCATGGGGGGTTATATTATATTTTATATACAAAGTTGTCATCATCATAAAAGGGGAGAATTTTAGTACCTTAGTTATTGGGTTTGATGATAACAACTATAGGACATTATATAAAATATTGATATTAATGTTTAATCAAGATATATATAATATATTGTGTAGGATATTAGACATGTATTGATTTACAAGACTATACAGTATCAAGATGCTGATATTAAGAGTAGATTCAAGATACCGTTATAAAGTTTCAAGAGTTTATGAATGAATATTCATGAGTATTGAAGAGCTCAAGATTTTAAGATATTCCAGAAAAGTTATATTGTCATAGATTTATGTTAAAACCTTGATAGCACTTTTCCGATCTCTCCCTTTTCTCTAATTTTGTTTTAAATTATTTTTCAAGTATTCTGGTTTTAAATAATCTTTTTAAAATATTTCCAAAAATGATTTTTACAAAGATATTATTTTAATATTTTTAAGTTTATACATACATACATACATATATATATATGTATGTATGTATATATGTATATATGTATATATGTATGTATATATTGAATTTTGTTTATACTTTAATAATTTATAACTATATTGATTATACATATATATATTATTTACATTCTACTGTATGTTCTTATTAAATCATTCAAACTTATTTCATAATGTTTTTATTATTTTTAATATGATTAAAATATGTATAAATTATGTTTAAATGTTTGCACAAAGTTTCAAAACATTTTACAAAACTTAATATTTTCAAAATAATTTTTATTAAGTGATTTTTCAAAATACAAAGGGACATGTCGACATATCCTCTACAAGTATGTCAACATACTAGCTGTAAATTTAAAAATTCAAATTTTGTAAGGAAGTATCTTTTTGTCGTACTCTTTGCGAATGGACATGACCGTTGTTTCCCTATATATATCAGACTTCCAAACGAATTTTCATTAACTACTTTCTTATTTTTCTCTCCTCTTTTCACTCTCTTGATTTGTAAAGCAATTTCTATCGAAACTCTGTTTAAATTCAACCGAAATCATATTCAGTCATTACTAGTTTGATTCCCGTTCATATACACTCTGATTTCTCTCATCTCTTTCACGATCAAATTGCTTTTGAAAATTTATAGGATCAATTGTAATCAAGATCGAAGATCTAAGTTTGTAAACTCTATCAAATCATACTCTAATACTCTATGGTGTGCTTGGCATCCTTGAAATCCAAGTAGGTGTGATTGTAGCCTATTTAAATCAACAGTAGCCCGTAAATCTAGTATGTGTGTTTATGGCCTGGAAATCAACTGGCTCTATCTAGCGGCCAGGAATGTGGAGGGTATGTCTCATAGCCTTGAAATCGAGATTGTATTTATATTTACTAGCTGAAAAGAAATTCGTATAAGGAATTGTGTGCGACTGGATGTAAGGTAACTCCGAACCAATATAAAACCCTTTTGTGTTCTTTCCTTTTTACTTTTACTACATTTACTTTTATCTGTACATTAGTTCTGTGATTATTCATGTGATTGTTAATTACATTATTTTGAAGAAGAGTCTTAAAGAATTTGAAAAATATTCATATAATCAATTAAAAACTATTCACCCCACTCTACTGTTAATTTAGCCTTAACATCCCTATTCCGCTGGCTCGTAGAAGATTCCTAAATGAGGGCATATATATATCTGGAGGGAAGTTGTCAAGAGGTGGATAATATGAGAGGTGCCTTATAGCAGCACTTATAGTGTGTAACTTAGGATGAGTTGACCAAGAAAAAGGAGGCATTCGGGGATGAGTGGAATACAAGGCTAATAAAGTTGTTGAAGTGATCTTTGTAGCCAACTATCATCTGCTTTGGCCATTAGCTTCCTTTCCTAGACGAAGTACGATGAAATGTTCGTTGATGTGGCAACCGATATGGTAGTGATGGGAAAAAGCCCTTCTGTGGACGATGACTTTGACCTCTGAGTAGATTGCCTCCTTCACCGGTGGGCCGAATGAGCCGGCCACTGAAGATTTCCCTATGCTAGACAAAGAGTGGGTTTTTTGTGATGACTATCACATTACCAGATAGTATGAGTGGTGGTCATCTGGTATTTTGGCGTTTTTCTTGTATGTCTTTGTTCTTTCTTTCTTTTTGGTTTGTTGATCAGGCGAGGCCCGTTGTTGTAATCACCTTTTTTCTAGGGGATGAAATGAACTCCTTTGTTGTACTTAGCTCTTTTATTTCACAATGAAAGCTATTTAAACTATTAGCCCCAAAATTGGTCACTAACACCCAAACACAGTTGAAGGGACCAATTTATAGTTAAAGATGACAGATAGAGTGTATGTAGAGAGTATAAATATTAAGAGCAATCAAAATTAAAATGTAAGAAATAAAAACATAAGTTTTAGAGTAGTCCGGCTGACTCAGGCCTACGTCCACTTTAGAAATTTCCTTTTTATTGCTGTTATAATCGATTACAGTTATAATCCAAAGTTTGATAATGGTAGAATGCCTTAGCCTAAGAAAAGAGAAAGTCAGAGGATAGAAAGAAGATCCCCTGTCTGAAGACCCATATGGTGTATTTATAGGCAAATCCAGGCAACCGGGCTTCTTGAGTGAACTAGGGCCTGTTCGATCCACAGCCGATCCAGAATACATAGCCTTGACTAACTCCCTGTCCAAATGTCTCCAACCTAGGAAAACCACCAAGGCAACTCGAAGTAACGATGCTTCTGACTCGAAGAAAGACCTTGCCGACCCACACTGCTATTACCGATCCAGAATCCCTGAAGCCGACCTGGGGAAACGCCTTCAGGGACTCGAAGCCACTCGCCTCTACACAGCCGAACCACATTCCAACTACCTGAGTCACATCCCAAGAAGTTGACCCGAAGCAACAACTACTTGGACATGAGGATGCCGAGCGGTGTCCTATGCCGAGCGGTGTCCTATACCGAACGATGTCCTAGGCCGAGCGAAGTCCTATGCCGAGAGATGACCCATGCCGACCCACCTTATATCGCACTGAGCTATCGAGCGACAACTCGAAGCAAAGGACCTTAGGACTCGAAGCAACCATGCCACATTCCATGCCGAGCCAGTTCCTTCCATTCCTACCGATCCACAACTACAGTGCCACCTAAGAACTTGAAGTAACCGAACAGCGCCTTCATGCCGACCTACCCTCTCAACTAAACGAATGGGCCATATCCACAAATGAGCCACAACGATGAACCACCTTGCCGAGCCACCCTGACCGAACCACAACGCCGAGACACCTCCAAGTGCCGAAAAACCATTAAGGCCAAGCCACCAAAGCCGAACCACCAAAAATGACTCGAAGAAACCATCTGCGATACTTGAAGCTCGACCAACTACGACTCGAAGCAAATCTAGGACAACTCGAGACATGTCGAAACCTACACTTCAAGTATCCAATAACCTTCGTCCATCGACTATGCGTATTTGTTAATTAATCATCCATCGATACAATTGATTAAATTCGTCATAAACCAGCTTCGACAAACGAGAAGTCGATTTAGTCAAATCCGTCTGTCTACGGCCTTCCCCGAAAGGCGAGTTAACACTTGCCCCCAAAACATGCCTTGCAATTGGAAGGTGTGTTTATAATAGCCTCAAATCTGATATCCGAAGTCCACTTTTCGTTCGTAGCCATATTATCCAATCCATGATCCATGTCCTTTCTGGACTCTAAATTTAAATCCATAGACCTCGCTGGGTCACTTTACCATGTTTCGGCCTCGACACTCTGGTCGAGGACTTGTTATTTTCTCCGGCCTCGGCTCTCCGTCCAAGGGATTTTATATTCTCCGGCCTCGGCTTTCCGTCCAGTGGCTTTTTATATTCTTTGGCCTCGGCTCTCCGGCCGAGGGGCTTTTTTGGCCTCAGCTCTTCGGTCCAGGACTTTTATATTTCTCCTGCCTTGGCTCTCCGGCCGAGGACTTTTTTTTATTTCTTCGACCTTGGCTCTCCGGCCGAGTACTTTATTTATTTCTCCAGTCTCAGCTCTTCGGTCAAGGACTTTGTTTATTTCTCCTGCCTTGGCTCTCCGGCTGAGGAATTTGTTTATTTCTCCGCCCTCGGCTCTCCAACTGAGGACTTTGTTTATTATTTCGAGCCCATTCCATTGCTCTCCGGCAAAGGGACTCGTAATTCATGATTACTACCTTGTCTCTCCGGTCGGAACGGTAATCACTTGGCCTTTATTATGTATCAAATTAGTCCAATCCCAATCATTACAGAATTCAGTTATCAAAGTGGAAGTTCGTACAAAAAAGGGAATTACGTGTCCAAAGCACCAAAGAAAAAACTAGAGTTTGCAGAAAAACAGAAAGAAAACAGGATTTCATAGACCCAAGCAGTACGGTTTTTCATCATCTTAGAGCACGCCTAGTGACCGTCCTCAATCCCATATGTCTGTAAGTGACCTAGCCATAATAGTTTGAGTTCTATTACTTATTCATAATCGTAAATCCATTCAGTTGATAACAAGCAGGAGGTGACAAGATCCAGCGCCACCTTCGTTCGAGGTAGCGGTGGCGGCTCCCGTTCCACTGCTACATCTTGATTCCTTATGTACAGTTGCAGGTGACCATTCCTTACATGCTCCTCAATGATATCTTTCAAATGCCTATAATCGTTTGTGTTGTACCTGTCTAGCTCATGGAATAGGCAATGCTTTCTTGACGCCCGCTCGTATTTCAAAGGTTCCCTCCTAGCCGGTCTTCGATACTGGAGGTACCCCCCGAGTATCCAAGTAAATCCTTTCTAGAATTTCTGTCAAATCCTTATAAGAAGAAAATTTTGATTCTCTCTATTTCCTTTTTGAGGGGTTACCACTGTCACTCATTTTCCTTTTGCCCTATTGTCCATGTTTGTTTCCTCCCAGGGTGGACCTCCACCTCTAACAGCATAAGCTTCAGCTTCTCTCCCTTCTCTTTCAGTCTACATGTCTTCCTGTCTTAGGAATCACTCCGCTTCATGATTGAACTCTCCAAGATCCATTGGGGGGTTCCGTTCCAATGATATCTTAAAATTCAAATTATCCGCAATTCCTAAAACTGCTGCCATAAAAACCATCAACGGATCGGACCATTCCACTAAAGCTACCGCCGCGTTGAACCTAGTTAAGAACTCCCTAAGCGACTCTCCCTTCCATTGTTTCATCGATGTCAAGGTCATTACGTTCTTGGATCTTACTATATGGACCCGAAACTGCCTTATAAGCCTTTCAATTAGCTCCGTCCAAGTGTCAATAGAACCACTCTCCAGCTGTCTGAACCACATAGCTGCGATATCCATCAAATACAAAGGGAAGCGTCGAGCCATGACCTCATCAGATGTCCCTAGTACCTCCATATGCCGCATATACCTCATCAGGTGAACGACAGGATCCATTCTCCCATCATACATCTCCAACGGTGGTAGCTTAAAATCCGATGGGTTCCTAGCTTGCTTGAAAGTAGGAGTAAAGGGACTCCTATTCACATCCTCCAAGTCTTTATTTACAAGCCCACCTCTCACAGCCAGTCTTACCATCTCAGCTAATCTATCATTGTCTCCAAGCTGTAATCCTTGTCCGCTGCCTCCGATCTGGCCCACGAGTTTACGAGGGAATCCTAGCACATACTCCTCATCACGCACTCCTTTTTCCTGTTGATGCCGGGTTGCACGGCATCGTCAGCTATCCCTCCATGGATTGGTCCAGCATTACCCGTTGGTATGCCCCCAACTCTTGGTCCATCCAGGTTAATACTTGTTCACGGATCAGGGGCTTCTCCCTGTTGAACCACTTCATTTGCTTGCCAGTTAAGTGCTTCTGATCCAGCTCCATAGACCTGAGCTCCTGCAATTCCTGCTTGTCCAAATTGTCTGAGAAGAGTTTGCATCATCTTCTCTTGTCTTTTTAGCATCGCTTCCATCTCGTCTCTGGTGATATAGGTGAATGTTTGACCTGATCCATCTCCAAAGGAGGCCTCTTGACTTCCCACTTGATTACTTCATTCTGTTACTTGCTTCCTTCTTGGTGGCCTAGCCATTTCTTTTTAGAATCCAAGTTCCCTCCAAATTCCCCGAGCGCTTGCTTTCTCAGTGAAAGCACCAAAATGTTAGCGCCAAAATTGGTCATTAACATCCAAGTATCGTTGAAAGCACCAATTCACAGTTAAAGAGATGGATAGAGTGTATGTAGAGAGTATAAATATGAAGAGCAATCAAAATTAAAATGGAAGCGGTAAAAACATAAGTTTTATAGTAGTTCGGTTGACTCAGGCCTACATCCACTTCAGAAATTTTCTTTTATTGCTGTTATAATCGATTATAGTTACAATCCAAAGTTTGACAATGGTAGAATGCCTTAGCCTTAGAAAAGAGAAAGCCAGAGGGCACAAAGAAGATCCCCCTATCTGGAGACCCACATGGTGTATTTACAGGCAAATCCAGGTAATCGGGCTTTCTAAGTGAACCAAGGCCCGTTAGATCCACAACCGATCCGGAATCCGTAGCCTTGACCAACTCCCTATTCAAATGTCACCGACCCAGGAAAACTACCAAGGCGAGTCGAAGTAACGATGCTTCTGACTCGAAGCAAGGCCTTGCCGACCCACACTCCTGTTGTCGATCCAGAACCCACGAACTCGCCACGGGGAAACGCGTTTAGGGACTTGAAGCCGCTCGCCTCTACATAGCCGACCCATATTCCAACTACGCCAAGCCACGTCCCACAAAGTTGACTCGAAGCAACAATTGCTTGGACATGAGGCTGCCGAGCGGTGTCCTATGTCGAGCGATGTCCCTTGCCGAGCGATGTCCCTTGCCGAGCGATGTCCCATGCCGAGCGATATCCTATGCCGAGCGATGTCCCATATCGACTTACCTTATTTCCCACTGAGCTACCGAACGACAACTTGAAGCGAAGGACCTTAGGACTCAAAGAAATCGAGCCGCATTGCATACCGAGCCAATTCCTTCCATTTCTACTAAGCCAAAACTACAATGCCGACCCGAAGCAGGAGACCAAAGATCTTGAAGTAACCGAGCTGCGCCTTCATGCTGACCTACCCTCTCAACTAAACGAACAGCGCAAGTCCATGAATGAGCCACAACGATGAACCAACTTACCGAGCAACCCTGACCAAACCACAATGCCGAGCCAACTCCAAGTGCCAAACAACCATTAAGGCCAAGCCACCAAATCCGAACCATCAAAAATGACTTGAAGAAACCATCTGCGAGATTTGAAGCTCGACCAACTACGACTCGAAGCAAATCTAGGACAATTCGAGACATTTCAAAACCTACGCTTCAAGTATCCAATAACCTTCATCCATCGACCATGCCGAACATCGGCTATTTAACCGTGTTTATTATTCATAATTGATCATCCATCGATCCAGTTGATTAAATTCGTCATAAACCTACTTCGGCAAACGAGAAGTCGATTTAGTCAAATCTGTCTGTCTTCGGCCTTCCCCAAAAGGCGGATTAACATGGAATCATTTATTTGTTTTTATATTTTGTGTTCCTTCCACTTTTTTATAGCATTCATCTTATATACCCATCTTTTGTGCTTCTTATCTTACGGCATTTATTTGTTCTATCTCGAACAGTTCAAATGACCCCTGGATTTTTTATATGAACATGTAGACATAGCAATAAATACAAAATTGTAACAAATAAGTAGACGCGAGAAAAACAAAGAATAAGCCAAACAAACTTATTTTCCATTGAAGTAGTCTACCCCTAGTCTGGCATGGTGGACGTGAGTTAAAGGTCAGACTGCCTTTGGTGGTTTCCCATTGTTTAAAACAAAAATTGCACAAACATCCAAATGATTGAGTACAGAATAAAAAGTGAAGAAAGGTATGTTGAAAATAGTAAGAAAAGAACACATAACGTTTTATAGTGGTTCGGTTAATCGTTGTCTACGTCCACAATACTTATTTGATGGTTTATAGTGCTATTTACACTTCTATTCTTACAGATCGGTATAAATCCATGGAGTACAAGAGAATTATAGAATAGTTATAAAGAAGTGAAAATAATCCCCAAAATATGAGCCTTGTCCCTCCTATTTATAGTTGTAAGAGGCCTAAATCTTGCCTCCATGATCTCCACCTTGTTATTTATGCCCCAGACCAGTTGTCCTAGAAAAATGGTTGATGTCTCATCAATTGTTATGGATCGGTAGCGATTCATATGCTTGCAGATCCATAAGATTGACTTATGAGTCATTCTGGATAACTTAGATATGTGCGCCTTGTTGTTAATTTTGTGATTCCTAACATGTTTGTATCGTTTTTAGCTTTTTTCTAAGTCCAAATGATAGATTGGTCGAAGAATGAAGTTGTAGTTTTCTAGAGTTTGTGGAGATCGACCATTGGTCCATGCGAATGATCATAGAAGGCCAGAAATGGGTTGTAGGTAGCATGTCTTTAGAGTGCAACTAGTTTAGGATGGTTTGGGTGAAATATGGTAGATTGATAATAATTCATGAGTTAGTTCAATACACATGCAACACGTTGTTGGATTTTCGACTTGTGAATCTTCGGGATGGACTTTCCTTTCTATTCTAGTTGTGCTTTGTTTTCTAGACTTTATGGCTATCTCTTCGGGCCTTCTACCTTATTAAATCTTAAATTCTATCCATAGGATCAGCTTATATATTGCTTAGTTAAAAGGTTGGATAACACTTCCCCTTTAAAGTGTAGCTTGTTGTAAACATGATGTACTTTGAATCGAGAGAAGTTGGGACTGCCATGTCGGAGTCCAATTCGTGCTTCGAATATTTGTTATTCCTTTTTGGGCTTTTTCGATGAAATGTTGTGTCTATAGCCATTCATTATGAACTCTACTAGCATTTGAAATGATAAAACTGGAATGTGCTCTGATAATCTGCCATTTTGAGCATAGTAATTTTGAAATAATTCCTATTTTGGAATTTTTAGGTTTGAATTTGCTTTTTTATTGATTCCAACAGTTGAATGTTGGACTTGTACACTTACAAGTGCTTCCACTTTCCATCGCTCCTTAGTTCCATGTGCGTATTGGTTCCTATACAACACTAGTTGAATATATATATATATATATATATATATATATATATATAGGTACATGCATTTCATTTTTTACTGTTTTTCCTTGAATTTTGATCAATCGGTACTGATCCATGGCTACGAATTAGTATCAATTCATAGCCTTAGAGATAGATGAATTGGTTGCCTATTTTCTTGCATTGGGGACTATATACCAGAGCCACCCCCATCTTTCTCTTCACTTTATTTTGTTATCATCTCGAAGCTTCATGTCTACCATTGAAGGAATCTTGAATTCGAAATCATAATTAATCCCGCTGCCCTTCGCCTTCACTATATAATACCACTATCTCAAGCTTTGAACCGAATCACCATTTTGCCATCATCTAGTTCGTGCTCGATCCTTCTTGCCTTTGACTAAATCACGATCTTAGCTTTGAATCGGACACCTTCTTGAATTTGGACAATCTTGGATTGGTTATAGCATTGGAGAAAAACATTGGTGAGGATGGGATACTTTGAGGACGATTGGTCATGCTTAAGAGTTTGTTTTCAATTGGCTAAGACTAGAATTTTCTCAAGGGCTATGGTTTGGCACCGAACCTACCCTTGGGATTTTCTGCCTTGGTTCACTTTGAGGCATCCAAGCGCATTCACTTGGGACCAAATACATAGAATGAAATCTATTGACTTTGTGACATCTTAAATGCATGGTCGATGACTCGAAGCTCGTTGGGACGGTCAGCGATGACGATCGCTTCAAATATCCTCTAGATTTCTAAATGAACCGTTGCACAACATCGGAGTTCAGCACCGCACAACACTACACTATGCTTGCATTTTAGCATAAGGCATTAATTTTAATTAATCTAATATCACTTATTTGTTTAATTTTGATAGCTATAGCTCATTAACATTCTGAGTATTTCTCTGCTCAAGCTGCAGGTCCATCAGCTGTTAGGTACGCCGAGTCAGATACCGAGTCATGCTCGATCACGGTTTCACTTGCATAATAAACTCTGGCACAGCTATTGCCTCAATAGAAAAATCAACAAGTAGAGCAACGGATTTTGGAAGTTCTAATAGAAACTTCAGAAGGATCAAAATTTTAAACCTTCTCCCGATAACTCAATGATGCAGTAATACTAGACGATCCCACCGATTCTTACGCTTCCAAAGTCGATGAAGGATCACTTAGGAGAATATGTGAGAAGAATGGAATTCCATTTGAGGACGTATTAGTTCCAATATGCCATCAAAGGGAACATCATCCACTAGATGGATACATAGCATGTAATAGGTATATGTGCTTGGCGTGATGCATCTCGCCATTTAATCAGTACATCCATTGATTACTGCATTTCATGTGATTGGCTCTAACCCAACACCATCCAAATAGTTATGCTTTCTTCCATGGTATGTTCATTATATTTTCTCACCACTTTGATCGAGTTCCTAGCAACCAAGAGATCCGACTTTTGCTGAACTTTAAGAGTCATAAGGGAAGTCCTTACCTCCTCTTGCTAGAGCCTTTTAGAGATTGTTGGATCATAGTCGATACTTGGAATAAACTAAGCAATTTCAAGGAAGAATTCTTCTTTGTTCACTACGCTCAGTGGTTCGCTCAACAATGGATATCTCCATTTAAGCTCCTCTCTAGCCTTTATCATGTGGTTTGACATCCATAAATTTCGTCACTTCTGAATGACTTTTTCGTTCTTTATAGATGTATCGTGTAGGCCTTCCAATGCAACTTTAGTAGAGACAATCAGACAACTCCATCTAATCCCGATGTAAGAGAAAGAGGCCAAGATGTTGCTCAGGGATGAAAATCTATGTTCTTATAATTTATTGGAATTCAATCTCAGTGTTGGTGCTGCCCAAGAAGATGGCGATAGTGGCGAGGACAATTCTTCGTTAGAAGGTAATGGAGATCACTCGTCGGTGCCCCTAGTTCAAAGTCCGTGGATCGAGACTGGCCATGTACAAGAGCAAATTAAAGAGGATGAAATTAGGGATAAAGGTGAAGGAGCAGCAGAACATGGAGAAGAGGGTGAATGCAATGATGATTAGCAAACCCTTCAGAGGAAAAGCCTTAAAATTATGCTTCCAAAAAAGTGGACTCTGACCCAACCTCCGCTAGATAGCTCCACATTTGGGACTCCTATCAGACTTTAGAGGATCCTTATGCTGGACTTGGGCCAATCACAAATAAAATCTACTCTTTTAGCCTTGCCAATATGAGTATTAGGGATGTTGGTTCCCCTATAATTTTTCAGGAGGTTTCACCTTCTACCGAAGAAGGGGAGATTACCCTATCAGCAAAATCCAAACCCACGGTCCATTGGGAGGACACTGGGACACTTGCACACACACACACATGCACCATACTCTACACAGCTCATTCAGTGCTCTCATCTTGTCAAAGCTGATTTATGTTCGTTTTACTCACAGGTTCCATGGACCGACGTGGATAATATGAAGATTCCCAAAATCAGATGGGACATCGGCCAAGGCGCAAACCAACTGTGCAACCTCACAAGCCCAGCCTTGAATCCAATTCCAGCCGTCATTCAAGCCGTGATTGTAGAGGAGAGAGAAAGAGTATAGGCCACATAATTCGATGTCTAGGAATAATTCTAGATCCAGATCTCCCCATCCAGGGGTTCAAAGATGTATTCTATCCGTCAAAATGACCGTCCATGCAATAGCACATCTCATGTTTCTCTCCCTTCCAAGTAGCCAGCACCATCCTATACTTATCAACAGTCTCAACGTCAATCAAAATCTATTGAATCTGATTCTTCTTGATATAGACGCAATAAGGTGCCTATCGAGAAGCTGGTTGAGCAGCCTTTCATTGAGGAGGAACGACTGGTCGCTTAAAATTCTTGGATTGTCGAATTACAACATCGTTTTTCAAAGATCAATTTCAAAGCCTGTAAATTTGCTCCCCATCTAAAGGGTATCTTGTACGAAGTCAAGGGTCGGATGGTAGCATAATTATGGATGTGTACAATAAGCATTTCACTTAGAGGAGGCTTGCAAAGGAAAGTTCGGAATATTTCGAAAATCTTGTGGCCGAGATTATAAGAATGAAACTCACAACGAAACAAAATGGCGAGATCGTCGCCCATCTCAACAAATAAGTTATTGATTTGAAGAAGGCCAAAGAGGATGCTGATCAAAAGGTTAAGAATTCGAAGGCTACGATCGAGGAAGAAAGAAAGAATCACATGATCAGATTAGATTCTGTTCACCGCAGGAATCATGATTTGGCTGAAAAAGTTAGAGCGGTAAAAGCACGGTTTTAAGGTGAGAGGAAAGAGAAAGATGAAGGTCTACAAACTACTCACATTTACTGCTATGAATTTCTTAAGGTCGCAATAAGAGAGACAATGTACATAAGGAAAAACATGATGCGCTAGTCAAGGCAAGAAAAGTGGTTGAGTTGGTAGCTTCGACAGAAAAACGGATTAAGGATAGCTTCCATCCACTCATCACCAAATACAATGCTAATGTACTTAAATTTCGAGATTTGGTGTGGCTCGTTAAAGCTTATCCTCACACCTTGGTGATGGCATGGTAAAAAATAGTGTGGGATAAGCTCGAGCATTCAGAAGGGGCTGAGATAGACCTGGTGGAATTAGAGAATGAGATTTTAAGTGAAGAGCAGATATAGGCACTCAGAGTAGGTGAATTTGTCTTGCATTCAAAGTTGGTTGATATAGTTCAGAGAGATTAAGCTGAAGGCTCTGGCACCACTCCTCAAAATGTCATGGTAGGTCTTACCTTTGGGCCTCTAGCTGATTTTGTCAGTTCATCAGATCCTAGATATAACCCGGATGTGCTGAAACTTCTCAAGCCTAGCATGCTATCTCCAATCCAAACGGGAAACTAGGATGGTACACCTGTCCATGTGGAATCTCTATCTAGTGGAGGTATATCGTTTACCTCACCCATATTTGAGAAGGCATATGTGACACCAACCGATGTCGCTAATTTCTCCTTTCATCTTCCTCAAATTACAGGTCAACCTACGACTCCAACTCTTCCCAAAGAAAGCTCTCGACCAAAGCCAACTGCAATAATGACCGATTCAACGGTTGTGATTATTTCCACAACAACTTCTAGCATTCTAGCCAACAATACTCCCTATCTCAGTGCACGAAAGTTCCAAGCTCCAGATAAAAAAGGGATGGGTAAGTTACAAGAGATTTAGATCAACGAGGATGTTTAGTGATGGTGACTTCGATGCCTGTTAAGGATACCACGATGAATAAGTCTTGAATGCCATCAAAATTAAGCAAGGACAGGCATACTTCATCCCTCTACCGTGATCCATCGCTTCACCCGACGATCCCATCTTCATCCGATTATGCTATCTATGGTCAGGAGCACTCGGAGTGCACCCATCGCTTCATCATAAAGCACTGTAGTGAAGGGCCAAGAAAGTGGGGGTCAAGGAGGTAAGAGAAAGAATAAAGGCTTGGTCGGATGTTTTTTGATGCATAGAAGTACTTAGGCACTTTTGGTTTATTCTTTTTCTAGCTGGTGTTGTGCGGACTCAGCCTCCACTTTTGGTTTTTAGCTAAGATGTTAGTAATACTTATACTCGTTTTAGATATGAATAAAAGCCTTTTGGTTTTTTCAAGTCTTGTGTGAATTATCCTAAGTGTTTGAGAAGTACTCTTTACATTCTATGTGTTTTCGATCTACTTCCCATCGCCTTCATTAGAATAAGTCTTTTTTCCATTTCATTGCTTGTGATTTAAGTACAATCTCTGGGATGTCTTTTCGCATGCGACCATGTTCAACTCTAGAATTTGGTCAAATTTCGATTACTTTAAAGATTAACTCAACACCCCTTTTAAGGATGTTTTGAGTGTGCTCACGCTTATCTCTTACCATCAATCGTAGTAATTCATCTCTAGATGTCCCTTTGCACATCCTTCTTTAAAGAGCATGTGTTGGCCATGCCAAACTATGAGCATCAGTTGGAGTTAACCACCTGATCATAGTGGTTTAAACATTCTCATCCAGGATGTTTGCCTTCGATCGTGCCTAACTCCAACCGTTAATCGAAGTTCATATATAAGATATTGCCTTTCTACTGGTGCTGACCCTTCATCCTGCCTACTTTGACAAGGTGTGGATGCTCTGCCAAACTCTAGGCATGAGCAATAAAGGCAAACTCTCTCGTTCATCCTTTGAGAATTTATATTCCTGCCCCTAAGTCATGGTTTAAGGAGTTGTTTGGTGTCTATCTACGAACACTAAATTTGGTCGAACTTCAAGCGGCTGATCATAGATGGTGGAAGTTTAGTCGGTATTATCTTCAGGCACCTGCACACCTGCATTTCTACATGTAAGTTTATTTAAACATAACATTATTCACGGTGTAAAATTGAGTATAGACATATATATGAGCTACAGAAGTCATTCCTTTTATAAAACATCAGAAATGACAGCTTCTGTCTGGTTTCAAGGCTTTCATTAAGTATGTACAAATTTACTTTCAACTGAAATAGCATCGTAAATGTTCGCTATTCCATGCTTGCGGGAGTGAATCATGTCCACTGTTGCTAGCTTGAACGTGCCATTTCCAAGTTTTTGCTCGATCGCATGTGGACCTTCCTAAGTCGGGCCAAAGTTCCTAGTAATAAGGAAGATTTTTTTAAGGATGAGGTCGTTGATTTCAAAGGTCTAACTCCTAACCTTGGTGTTATAATATTAGGCGACTCGGTTTCAGTGCGTATTTGCTCCCAACTCAACTTCGTCGTGCTTCTCATCGATCAAATTGAGAGACTCCAACAAGAGTTCCTCATTTGTCCATGTATTATAGTGAATCACTCAATAAGAAGGTACTTTATGTTTAATCGAGATCATAGCCTCTGATCCATATGCTGGGGCGAAAGGAGAGTGGCCAGTCGTTGACTTTTGGGTTTTTCAATAAACCCAAAGTACTAATGGTAGTTCATCAACCCACTTGCCCTAAACCTTCTCCAACCGCTTTTGAGAATGGAATTGATACTCTGGTTTACTGCTTCAACCTCTCCATTCACTTGAGGTAATCTCTTCTTGATAGTATGCCTACAGTAGAAGTCTTTGAATTCGATGCTGTCGAATTAGGTCTTATTATTAAAGATGATTGTTTATGGAACCCTAAAATGATAGATGATGTTTCCGAATACAAAGTTGATTACTTTATTTGTGGTGGTTGCGGTTAAAGGCTCTGCCTCAGCCCATTTGGTGAAGTAATCAACTACAATGATGGAATACTTTTCACACCTTTAAATATCGACAATACACCAATATCGATTCCCTGGACAACAAATAGCCAAGAGCTAACCATTTGGGAAATCTTCGTTGCTGTAGCTTTCGGTATCTTGGCGAATCTTTGGTTATTTTCACACATTTTGGTGCAATCAGCTGCGTTTCGTTTGATAGTTAGCTAGAAATACCCATACCGGAAGATATTCTTCATAAGGGTTTGCCCCTCTGTGTGGTTGCTACAGGCCCCTTCATGAACTTCCTTCAGGACTTGCTTGGCCTCACTGTTGGCGACACATCTAAGCATGAGGATAGAGAATCCTTTCCTATAAAGTACCCCTTCTTGCATGATAAATCTAGCAGCTTTACAAAGGAGTTGACGTCGTTCGTTCTTTCTGTCTGGAAGGATTCCTCTTTGTATATAGTTCTTTATCGAAGTCATGGATGACTCCTTTTTAAATTCTGGCTCCAAGATCCAATCGACACACATATGGTCGATGTTTGAAGCTGAAATTACTTCCATTAGAACCAGGCCTAAGAGTTGCACATCTCTGAAACTGGTTAACTTAGCTTACGAGTCAGCCTGCACATTTTTCTCTTTGGTAATATGTGTTATCGTGTAATATTCAATATCACTAAGCAGTTAAAGGGCTTAGTTTAGGTAAGGAGCTAGCCTCGCTCCTTTCACCTGAAACTCCTTCCGCATGCCACTGGTTGGGAATCACAGAAGATATGCAAAGTTTATCCCCCTATTCCTTGGTAATATTGATTCCTGCAATCAAGGCCTCATAGCTTCGTTGTTCGTTATGGGAAAGTTGAGTTTCAAGGCATAACAAATTGGGTGTTCAACGAGAGTCGCTATCACAACTTCATAAACAAAACAATGTTCATTAGATGCACCATCCATATATATCTTCCACCAAGCATTATGTTCTCCATTGCTCTCTGGAGTGTCATCTTGCACACTGTATTCAGCAATGAAATCTGCCAAAGCTTGACCATGGATAACTCTCCTAGGGTGATTGGTGTTGTCATATTGGCTCGATTCAATGTTCCATTTCAATAGCCTTCCAGAGGTCTCAGGTCATTATAGGACCAATCTCAAAGCTAGTCGGTCTAAACTTTCATTGGATGAGCCTATAAGTATAAGCGGAGCTTTCTCGGAGTGATTAACATATAGTATGCAAGCTTTTCCATCTTCGAGTAGTTTATTTCTCCTCCTATCAAATGATTATTGATGTATTACACTAGTCGCTGGATTTGAGAATCTTCATTCATGAGTGCAATGCTCAAAACGTTCACCGATATTGCCAGAGAGAAAAACAATTCAATGCATTCTTGCATCCAAGAAAAATTCCTTTTCCCTTTCTTGGTTACATCGAAGAAAGGTATGCACATGCCAATATCTCTAAAGATGAATCGGTTCAAGGCGAGGACCTTCCCATTCAAGATTTGGATGTCTTTAATCATCTCTGGGGCTTGGATGTTCCTTGATGCTTTGATCTTCTTAGGATTTGCTTCGATCCTGCGAGAGTTCACGATGAAGCCTAAGAATTTTCCTCGTCCAACACCAAAGGAGAATTTCAAGGGGTTGAGCTTCATCTCATATTTCCGAAGAACACTGGACATCTCAACCAAGTCATCAATGTGATTCCACGATCGTCGTGATTTCACTGCCATATCATTCACATATACCTCCATCGAGCATCCGATGTGGTTTCTAAACATCATGTTCACCAGCCGTTGGTAGATTGCTCCGGCGTTCTTTAATTGAAATGGCATAACGAGAAAGCAGTACAATCTCAGATCGATTATGAAGCTGGTGTATTCGTGCATTGAGATCTGATTGTACCTAGGGTATGCATACATGAACGATAGCAACTTATGTCCAGCTGATGAATTCACCAGCTTATTCATTCACGGAAGTAGGAAGCTATCCTTCGGGCATGCATTATTCAAGTCAGAATAATCGACGCATGTCTTTTACCTCCCATTTGACACCAGAACTGGGTTTAATACCTATTTTTGGTATAGGGCATCACAAATTAGGCCATTATCCTTCAACTTCTCCAGTTCTTCTTTAATTGCAGTAGATCTCCCCGGACCCAGGCTGTGGCATTTCTGCTTCATAGAAACGCACTTTGGATTTATATTCAATACATGGCTTTCTATCTTCGGCGATATTACACACATGTCCAAGTGAACACATATAGGTTGGCCTAGAGAAAAGCAACTAATTCTTTCATCATCCTCACATTAAGCTATGATCCGACCTTCAAGACCCATGTAGGATCATCATGATTGATCGGGATGTTGAGCGTTAACTCGGTTGGGGCTGCATTTCCGTCCAACAGCTCTTTACTTGGATCCATGTCTTTATAGAACTGACTATGTTGCTCGAGCCAAAGCTCAAGCGGTGGTTGCTATGCCTGTAGAGCCTTAATGCAAAGTGTCCTCTTTGTACCCTTTCCTTTTTCTCTTAACCTTGCCTCTTTCAACTCCATGACATAGCATTCACGACCAACCCCCTGATCCCTTGAACTATCCCCACGTCATTCTGTATCGGGCATTTCATCGTTAAATAACAAGGTGTGATGGTTGCTCTGAATTTTTCAACGGTTGGTCGACCCAAAAAAGCAATATAGGTGGAGTAAATATCCAATACAACAAAAAGCACAACTTGCACTCTCTTGCGATCGCGCTCTCAAAGAACCACCGGTAGATCCATGCATTCCACTAGCTCAATAGTCGTCTCGTTAAATCCCTGGGTCCTAGATTTACATGGTCTTAAATCCTTTGCCTCCAGAAGCATCTTTTCATAGGCTTTTTAAGCAGAATATTGACTGAACTCCCACAGTTAATAAAATCCTTTCTCACCGCAACAAGTCCTATCACAGTCGAAGTAACTAGCAAATCAATAGTCGGAGCCTCTACCCCATTAACATCTTTGTTATGGAAAATGATATCATCTGTTACACTTCGAGCTACTTTGTCGAAGCTCCGTCTTCGATAATAAAACATCTCTCATTCACCACATGTTTTAAAGCATCAACATACAGATCCTTCTCCTTCCAACTCTTCTCAGTTGGATGCAATCCATCGATTATAGTATTTATCATAAGACATTTCTCAAGTTGCCTAGGTTCATCATCATTAAGCCTGGCTTGCCTTAATTGGGATGTCGGCTTATAGCGGTTGAGCTTCTTTGCCAGCCATCCTACGGGATTTCGCAAATTGCTGCAACTTCTTTATACGAATTAATTCCACGATCATATCATGTATATGTATGTATTCATTGGTGTTATGACCATGTGTCTCATAGAACCTAAAAATCAAGCTAGATTTTTTCTCCTTTTTAGTCTACTCTGGAGCAGACTTCTTATACTATTCAGTACCTTGAGTGGCCAAGTAGATATATTTTATTGAGTTATTCAACTCGGTATAACTATCATAGTAGGAATCCTATGACAATTCCTATTATCTGGCTTTCACTTCCTTGCTCCGTTATCACTACTCTTTTGACCATCATTCTTATCACCGACATTTATATCTACATTCCTAGAACTCCATGCGGACTGTTTAACTGCAATATTGCTCTATTTCACTTCAGATGAATATCCAACATCATCCCTACGGGGACGAACACATGCATTTAGGCTAGGAACTGATAGACCATTTTATAAAAGATATCCATCATCGATAGGGGTTTCATTTCCAACCATCTCCCGAATATCCGGATGAATTCCCCTGATCGGCTCCATCGATACAATGTCTTCCTGAGCACCCTATTGTGGTACGAAATCTATGCAAATAATCCTTTAAAGACCCTCCTGCTCCTTGGAAGAGGTTAGAAAGTGACATCATATCTTTCGGACGTGTTGTGTGCATGCGAAATTGCTCTATGAACTTTCATGCTAGTTGATCAAAAGACGATATGGATAGCGACGGAAGCTGGGTGAACCACATTGTTGCTAACCCCTCTAGGAATATTAGGAAACAACGACATCTAACGACATCAGTAGCGCTTGTCGAATCCATATTCCAATCATACTTCATCAAATGTTGCCTTTGATCTGCCTTTCCATTATATGATGGCATTGTCGACATTACAAACCTCATTGGGTTTTCCTCATGCAAGATACTTTTTGTGAAAGGATTCAGGCACGAGGAGGAAACACAATCATCATTCATCTAGTGTTGATTCTCAATTATCAATCTCCTAACCATTTAGTCAAATAGGGTTTAGCTGGGTCTACTAAATAGCGGTGAACATAATCCACCCCTAGTGTTTTTCCCAGCAAATGTTCTCAATTAGTCTCATGATACCTAGGACCCATGTTCGATGGTTCAGTACCGATTCATAAGCCTTGGCCATGGCTCAGTTCCGCCTTCTGTTTTGACTTCCTGGTTTCCTTCCTTATCATCTTTTTCTTTCTGTCCCTCTAGCTTTACTCTAACAACGAGGAAATATCAGGTTCTGAATTAGAAGGCACTTTATCTGTCTTATTCCTCCTACGGCTACTGGTTAGTTGATTCAACAAGTCCAGGCTCTACTTCATCTACGCATTCAACTCATTGTGGCTTTCCTAGAGCTTGGCATCCATCTGTTTCATCATGTGGTCCATGTTAACTCTGGTGACCACATCAGCTAGGTTCTAAATATCCATAGTGGTTGGTTGTTCAACCTCATCAACCTGCTAGAGATCGATCTCCTCAAAATCTTCAACCGCATGCGAGGCAGTAGAACAGTCTCTTTTAGAAGCCACTGCAAAAACCTCTCGTGTAGATTCTAGAAAATTCGAGTAGTCAAAAATTCCAAAAAATTAAGGATACTAGGTATATCTCTTTGATTTAAACAATCCAATAGAAGATGATGGTTCCAAACAGTCTAAGAATCGAGTTCTCAGTAAAAGCACCAAAATAATAGAACCAAAAATGTCATAAATAGCCAAATGATGAGGTATAGAATAAAAATTGAAGAAAGCTAGATTAAAAATAGCGAAAAAAGAACACATAGCATTTTATAGTGTTTGGTTAATTATTGCCTGCATCCATTAACTTTGTTGATGGTTTATAATGCTATTTACACTTCTATTCTTACGGATCGGTACAATCCATGGGAGTATGAGAGAATATAGAAAGTTATAGAGAAGTGAAAAGATCCACAAAAAAAGCCTCTACCCTCCTATTTATAGCAGTAGGAAGCCTAAAATCTTGCCTTCATGATCTCCACCTCATTCTCTATACCCAAAACTAGTTCTCCTGGAAAAATGGTTGCTACCTCATCAATCGTTATGGATCGGCGCGGATCCATAGGCTTGAATCAGTTTCGACCTATAAGATTGACTTATGGGTCATTATGGATACCTTGGATAGGTGCGCCTTGTTGCTAGATTTGTGATTTCAAACTTGTTTTCATCTTTTTGGCTTATTTCTGTATCCAAATGATGGATTTGTGGAAGAATGGAGTTGCATTTTTTTGGAGTTTGTGGAGATCGATCATTGGTGCATGCGAACAATCATAGAAGGCCCCTTTGGAGTATAACAAGTTTGGGATGGTTTGGGTGAAATATTTTCGATCGGTACTGAACCATGTGTTGGTTCGGTACCGATCCAACACACTGTTAGATTTTTGACTTGTGAATCTTCAGGGTGGACTTGTATTTTCCTTACTATTCTGGTCGTGCTTTGTTTTCTGGATTTTACCGCTATCTCTCTGGGCCTTCTACTTTGATAAATTTCAAGTTCTATCTGCCAGATCATCCTTGATATTGCCTAGTTAAACGACTTTGATTAAGTATGTTATTGTCTACCTTTATAGTGCACGCAGGCCACCTTGGGCCCCGAATTTGCTTTGTAGGGCAATATTAGGTGTTTGAGTTTGCCACCTTTATGGAAGTTAGGGTTATGGTTATAGCGTGATAACCATACTGCCCTGGCACCAGTACCATGCCCCATTGAAGGGACGAGTAGCATCATGGGAGAGTGAATTGGGATCATGACATGGGTGGTCATGCCATTGTTTCATCGATGCCTCGGTCACTAAAGGGAGCGTTGAGTGTCTCATGCGTCCATGGGGAGCAGCAGTATGGGTGCCTGGTTTGAGGGTCGTCGTGGGTAACCTTGCAACCTTGGCATTAATGCTCCGCCCTATTGAAGGGACGGGAATTTTCTTGGGTGAAAAAATTAGGACCATAGCATGGTTGGTTGCACCATTGGTTCGTCGATGCCTTTGGCATGGAAGTGCACTGAGTGGCTTGCACGTCCCCATGGGGTAGCACTATGGTTTCTAGGTTTAGAGTTACAAGTGGGTGACTACACCAATGCCCAATCCCGGGACAGCATTATGGGCGAATGAATCCGGGCCACTTGTGGGTGGTCATGCCTTTGGTTTTTTCTGATGCCTCATGCATGGAAGGGAGCATCGATTGGCTCATGTATCCTTATGGGGTAGTACACCACGAAGTAAGAGTTAGGACCTTAATAAGAACGTAAGCTTGTGCATCCTCATGGAAAGAGTTACAAGTATATTTAGTCGACCTTAGTTCCCCAATGACTCCATAGGTTAAAGGATAGATAATGTACTGCCTTCACCATTGTTGAAAAAGTAGGAGTTGGTTTCCCTCCAATATAGTTAAGGGTATGCCCTAGGAGAATTATGTAATTTGTTACATATATCTTACTCAATAACCAATCTGGATGGAAATAAAAGGTGTTTTGTTTCTATAATATACTTGATATAATGAGTTATATTAAATAATTAATTTAATTTAAAGTATATTTAATAGAAAATCATAAATGATATGTTTTGTGATAGTAGTTACAAGATGTTGTAACCACGAGTAATTTATTAGAATGAACCGATTGTTTTAAATATTCCTAATCAAGATGTATCGAGACTGGATATTGATACATCTTTTGAGACTAGAGTATGTAACGCTCTCCAAATATTGGGCAGTTTATTACTAATTACTATTGGAAGCACCAAGGGGTTATGTGCTGATAGTTATTGGATAACCATGGAACAACCCACTCGATAGTTTTATGTTGGTTAATATAACTATGGTCAGATAGAAAATATTGATGTGATAAAATTATACAGTTCTCTTAACTTGAGAATACTGTAGATCTTCAATGTGAAAGCTCTGCTTTGATTATAGTTAAATCGTGTCACGACGTCAATCGAACGATTATAGTTGGGTTTAGTGGAAGCATTGGAAGTAAAACACTATTCAAGGAAGGATTCATGTCCTATTGAGGTTAGTATCATGATCAACTAAAGTCCACTCAACGTCAAAGTCTTTGGCTAGAGTAGTATGGTCAATAAAAATTGTTATTATTAAACCAATGACTTTGCGTTTGACTACAGAGTTAATATGGATGATATTAGCGTAGATAATAGTCATAATTGGGTAATGCTTAACAAAGTAAAATTATATTTTATCGAAAACAAGTAAGCGATAAATATGGCTAAAATGTCATACAGCCTACTAGGTGACATCTGAACATTAATTTCTAATCAAATTTACACCTAATGGGTCATACAATCGAAATATTGAAAGCTCCTTTGACCAAACGATTTAAATAATTTGTAATTGTTATAAATTAATTAATATTTTAGAAATATTGATTATAAAATTTTATTTGATTTGATGAACAAACGTTATTAAATATGTTTATAATAGTTATAAACATATTAATTGGTATATGATATCGATAATGTTTGAATTAGATTTAAATGCCATATAATTTATTCGGGCTTTAAATGGGTTTGAATCCCATATAGGGCTTGTGTATTTGGCTATGATAGAGCATGATAGGATATAGCCATATGATGGAAATAAGGGGGCTTGGTTTGGATGGATGAGAGAGAAAGAGAATGGGTAAGAGAGAAAAGAGGTGTAGATCCTAACTTATCTCTCTATTCTCTTTTCTATATGAACATCATAACCTTCACTCATTCACGAATTTTGTGAGCCTCCATTATCATTTATTTCTGGCCGAAATTATACTCCATATTCCTTTCCTTTTCTAAATCTCAAATCAAATAAAACAGTTACTATTCGATCGTTGGTGGTCATTGGTTCAAGAGCTTGCTAGATTGGAAACTAGTTCACGGAGTTGATCTCATTCTTTCAAGGTGTACTAATAGGCTTTGGAGATAATGTAATTATTTGATTTACAATTATATAATAAAATTTTGATAATTTATGTATCATATATTATTTGTTAATTAGGTGAAAATTCTATTATATACTTGGACAAAAACATTTTATGTATGTGCCCTTTCTAATCACTGTACATAATTAAAAAAAATGATTTTTTATTTATTAAATTAATCAATATACTAATTATTTAATTATACTAACTTCATAATTCAAATATTTATTCTTATGCTATATAAAATATAGTTTGAAAATTTCCTACAAATAATTTTATACTTAATGAACTTTCAGCAAAGTTAAAATAATTATTTATATATATGAAATATTATTTATATCATTTAACTCCAGAAATAAATAATATATATATTATATAAAATATTTTATAAATTTTATAAATTAAATTTAAATGTAATAAAAATTTCGACAATTGAATTTTTATAATTTTTTTATATAATTTAAATTTTAGATCATGGTAGAAATTAATAATTGATTTTAAAATCTATTTTGATTACAAAATTTGTAAATAAAATATTCAAATATAATCAAATTTTGCTGGACTATCTAAATTTGAAATTTTCTTTTGAATTTTTTTATTAATTTACGTATGAAAATTAATGTGTATATATATATATTTAAAATTTAAATAAAAAGCAACTTTTACCCTAAGCATTATAATAGGCACGGATTTATTATATATACTATACATACATACATGTATGTATATATATATATATTTCATTAAGTATGCTTATTTATATATATATTTATAATCAAGTTATTTTTAAGATATATATATATATATATATATATATATATATTATACACATTTATTTAAAATTAAAAAAATTGATTTTTTTTTGAGTTTATAGTAAAAAATATATAAATTTTAACATAATTTCAAATACATACATACATACATATATATATTATAAATTTCACATATATATATTTATTTATATAATTATAGATAATTTCAATATTATATATATATATATATATATATATATATATATTTGTAATATTTTAAATATATAAATAAAGTATATAAACATACATTTGGATGATATATTTACATATTAGACGAGCTAACATGTCCATTGCGGTGTAAATCCCAATATTTGTATACGGGCATGTTAAACTTCACATGGATTGCTATGTGAAACATGCACAGAGATATATATGTATATGATACATGTGTATTTATATTATAAAATTAACTGCTTAATATAAAACCGTATTATTTTTTAAGAGAAAATGTGCGATCCTCAACGCATAGAGGAGAGCACACATGTGAATATATATATATATATATATATATATATATATATATATATATATATATATATATAACACGAACATAAGGAGCTGCCAATATGCCTGCCAGGTCACAAGAGAAAAAATACATATAGCTAATCTCAGGTACTATTAAGATGAGTTTCGACAAAGCCACCACCCATCGCACCTTAATATCAAGTTCCGACATGGCCACCACCCGATATGAAGATGTTAGAAGTACCAAAAAGGCTGAAAACAGAGAGACAACTCCAACTAATAAGAAAGCTCGAAAAGACTGAACCAGAAGAAGTGAATAAGCATCTGCTCTGAAGAGGATCTACTGAATAGAGAGATCACTCTGAAGGCTCTGAATAAGAAGAAGGAGTGCCAAACTGGAGAATAGAACATCCTGAAAAAGAACTCCGTAGTGAAGATAACAGACTCCTATTTCTGAGGGGAGATGTGCAAGAAGTCCTGGAAGAAGAAGACTCTGCTCTGATGACCTCTCTACAATCTGATATCCATCAATCTGAAGACAAGAGAAATCTGTAAAAAGAACCTAAAATCATATCTCCCAAAACCTGTATCTGAAACAAGACTAGGGAAAAACAATTAGAATGATACATATTTATGTATATTTATATAGATAATATACATATATATGTATATATAAGGAATGAAATAAAAAACTAAATAAGATAAACAGGACAAAAACTAACGGAATGAATAAATTGAAAACAAAAAACCAAACAGAGACAAGAACAAAAATTGAGACCGATCAGACTTATTTATCTTTAATCAAAAGTAAGCTATGATTTAACGTGAGATTGTCATAAGGATTTGAAAAAATATTACCGATACTATTATTAGTGCTATGAAAGTTATTGTTGCGTTTAAACAAATTAATATTATAACTAACCTTGTTAAGATACCAGTTGAAAAGAATATTTTCAGCTAATTTATACTTTGGATTAGAAATCCAATTAAAACAAAATGCAGAAATTGAAAAAATCTATTTGTTAAGATGACTATTATTATTATTAAAAATTCTTTGATTTCTCTCAAACCAAATAAACCAAATATAATAATAAATAAAGTGTCTAGTAAAAATCTAATAATTTTATTGAAATTGAATCTATAATATTTCCAGTAGAATTCAAGATCCGAAATTTTATTTATTAAATTAAAATTAAAAATTTTAAGAGTATTAACAAGGATGTAATTAGAGTTCAAACAATCATAATCCTCCAGATGCAGATTGCAAAAATAACATTTATTATCGTTATGAATGTTTTTCTCTTTAAAAATTCTATTGTATTAAGTTTACCATGATGAATTAACCACATGTGAATTTTGGATTTAGGAGGAGCATTGGATTTCCACATGTATTTAAAAGAGATATTAAAAGTACCCGAAAAATCAATAAATCTATAAAAAATTTGGAGTATATTTCTTACTCTTATCACATTCCCAACTAATAATATCATTATCATTATCAATACAATAAAGATTTAATCTGGCATATAGCAAAGAAAGTTGCCTAAAGGTAGATCCTATTAAAATACTGTTGAATCTGAAATTCCAAGAAGGATAATTTTTCGAAGAATGAACTTCATTAATTAAAGCATACTTAAAGTTGCAAGTATCATACAAATTCTTAAATTAAACCTTAAGGGGCAATATCGAAATCCAACAATCGTGCCAAAAGGAAGTACAATTTCTTGAATGTACAGTTGTCTTAGCTCCTAAGTTAAAAATTTCAAAACATTTTAAAGTGTTTTTCCAAAAATTAGAAAATTTATGGGAAAAAGAAAAATCAATTTGGTGTAAATTGATATTACCATTATAATAATACTTGGAAATGATCTCTTTCCAAATAGAGTTATCATTTATATCTTTAATTCCAAAGCCATTTACCTAAAAGAGGCAAATTCATATTGCGCAAATTTATAACTCCTAAACCACCCTCCTTTTTGGCTTTACAAACAGTATCCCAGTTGACTAGACATTTTAAACTATTATTAATATTATCCCCACTCCATAATAAATCTCTTCTAATCTTATCGATTTATCAATAACCCAATCTAGAAACAGATGCATAGACATCCAATAGATCGGTAAGGCTGATAAAACCAAGTTTATTAAAATAAGCCTACCTGCTCTAGAAAGAAATCTCCCAGTCCAATTAGATATCTTATTTTTATTTTTATCAATAATAATAAGCCAATCATCATGCTTGAGTTTTGTAGGTCTATTCACAAACCCAAGATATTCAAAAGGGAAATTCATACTTCTAAAATTTAGAGTATTAGCAACTAAGTTTTCTACTTTTTCAAAATCATTTAAGACTAGAACTGAACTTTTGCCAAAATTAATTTTTAAACCAGATAAAAGCTCAAAACTATAAAGGTTAAATTTGAGAGTAATAATGTGTCTAGGAAGATGAGAAGAAAATACTAAGGTATCATCCGCAAGTTGCAGAACCGATATACCATTACGCGAAATGTCATTTCCAACATTTCCTAGAGAACCAATATCCACTGCTCTCTTAATAATTTTAGCAAAAACATCAATGGCTAAGTTAAACAACAATGGTGATAAGGGATCCCCTTGCCTTAAACCTCTCTTTGAGTGAATTTTATTACCTAGAATACCATTAACCATAATACTAGAGTTTCCAGTTTTAAGTAAAGTCAAAATCCAACTAATCCATCTATATCCAAAACCTCTAGCATGAAATATATCTACAAGAAAATCCCAATCTACCGAATCAAAAGATTTAGCAAAATCAAGTATTAAAATCGCACAGGTTATGTTGTTCTTACAACAAAAATTAACATATTCTTGACCAGCAGTCACACCATCAGTAATATTTCTCGCTTTAATAAAAGCCGATTGTGAACAATCAATTAGATCATTCATTCTTGCACTAAGTCTATTAGCAAGAACTTTAGACATGATTTTAACTGAACAGTTAATCAAAGAAATGGGTCTAAAATCTTTTAAGTTGTTAGCTCCTACTTTTTTATGCAGCAAAATAACATTTGCGAAATTAAATCTCCCTAATTGCAAATTACCATTATAAAAATCATTAAACAAATTAATTAAGTCAAATTTAAAACATCCAAAAAGTTTTGTAAAATAATATAGGAAACCCATCAGGTCCAGGTGATTTATCACTTGGCATATCATAAATTTCTTTCCTAATTTCCTCTTTAGAAAAAGAATTATCTAATTCAGATAAATCAACAATAGAATCCGATGGATACAGATCAGTCCATCTTATATTGATTCTTTGTTTGATTTTAGAACCAAAAAATATCCTTGTAATAGTCCGTAAAAGCCTTGTTGAGGTCTCCTTGATAAACTAACTATATATTATCAACAAATATAGAGTTAATAGTATTAGAACATTTTCTACCATTAGCAATATTATGAAAAAATTTGGTATTATTATTGCCTTTATTGATCCATTGAATTCTGGATCGTTGCTTCCACATCACCTCCTCTTTTTCTAAAATAGAATTTGTTCATCTTTTAAATTAGAGAGAACATTATGTTCACCTAAATTTAGAGGTCTAGATTCTTTTATCTTGTTTATTTTAAGCATTTCATTAAGAATATTATCTTTTTTAATTTTTAAATTACCAAAAACATTTTTGTTCTAATTTTTAAGAAAAATTCTAAGATCTCTAAGTTTAGAAATAAAAGCTTTAGCAGAATTTTCCTTATTTCTGAAATTATGGAAACTAAAGGAATTCCATTTACAAATAACTAAGTTCACAAAATTAGATTCTAAAAGCCACATCTTTTCAAATTTAAAATTGTTAATAATAATTCTATGAAAGTCACAAGAAAGATAATAGGACAATGGTCAAAAAAGGTATATGGTAGGACATTGACTCTACATATAGGAAATTTGCCCTCAATTTCCTCAGTAACAAAAAATCTATCGAGAAGAGCCATGGAAGGAGACTCTCTAGCATTACTCCAAGTGAATTCTCTATTAGAAAGAGGAATTTCAATCAAGTTAGTGTTAAAAATAAATTGATCGAATTCCTCCATAGCAGAGTAGTCCCCTTCCCTAGGAAAACGCTCACCTATGAAACGCGTAACATTAAAATCACCCCCCAAAATCTAAGAACCCGGGACAAGGGATCTATATTCTAGGCATTCATTCCATAAAATTCTCCTATTAATTTTAGAACTAGGCCTGTAAACATTATAAATATTTAATAAAGAGTTATCAGAAAGATTAATAAGAATAACATGAAGAGAATGTTGCTTAACAATACACTGAAGCAATTTGAAATAACTATCACGCCAACCAATCATTAATCCCCCAGAAGAGCCAACGGAAGGTAAAAAACCCAATTTTCTAAAATGAAAACCACCTAATCTTTTAAAGAAACGAGCATCGGGATAGTTAATTTTAGTTTCTTGAAGTAAAGCAATATCTATTGAATAGTCTTTAAAAATACTCTAACCTTATCACATTTGTTTAAATCATTCAACCTCTAAAGTTCCAATTAGTGATCCTCATATATGAACTGAACTAGCCCTCTCTAATTCCCTACATCTAATAAATTCTCGATCTAACTCAATATCAGTAAAAATAAAAGAAGTGTCATGAGAAAATCGACTGAACTCTGTAGAAGAAAGACTACCTAAAGCATAAGAAGAAAACAAACTACCTAAAGAAGAGCTCATCAACTACCTAAAGAAGAGCTCATACCTGAGCCTGAATACGAAGTACCACTCATGGCACTCGATCCAGGTAACTCACCTATAGGAGACGACTTCCTGATGTGGATTCTAGCACTATGACGAACTAAACCACTAGAAGCTACTAAACCCATACGTTTTCCTCTCTTCGAAGAAGCACTGTTAGGGATAAAACAAATATTAATCTCCGACCTATCAAACTCCAAAGCATCTAAAGCAACAAAAGCTAACTCCTTTTTCAAATCTGGTTTAGAACAGACAAACTGATTCTCTCCGTCAATAGAAGAGATATCGTGAAAATCATTAGTAAAACCATTAGAAAGGATGGGCTCTAACTCAATAGTAACTTCATCAATATGATGGTTGAAGGACAGTAGAAAATCCAGTTCCTTAAAATCAGATTCAACATTATAAACATCATTGTCAACGATAGATGAAAAAGAAGCATTGCCAGAAATTGCAACTACCTTATCAATGAAAAAATCCTCAACTGGAAGTGAAAACTATGCACCATGCACACCATCATTAGCATGCATAATATCAAAAGGAAACAAGGATGAATTATCATACACAGCAACAATGCAAGACTCAAGATCAGCAGTTAATGCATCTTCCTTATGTTTCTCAAAAGTCAAAATCCAATCTCGAAAAGCTTTAGATTCAAACAAGAGAAAATCACCTGAAACACCTACTTCATCCGAGAAGGCAAGCTCAAAATCAGAGTGTCTCCTGAAAGCGATGTTGTCAAGCGATGAATCATCTAAGCGTAAACTAACTGAATCCAACTTTGAATCAAGACTCACATCCATCTTCAAATCAACGTCCAACATCTCAATATCAGAAGACACAAGAACATCTGTGATATTACTGTCAAGCAAATTGGAAACTTGATTGCTCGAAATAATCAAATTGTCCTTGCCAAATTGCTCAGAGATAAACAACAAACCCCCATCAATATCTGAACTATCAAAATCTAACTTCGAAGAAAGGCATTCGAATTTATTGGATACAGCGATCTCGAAACAATCTTGAACATAGGCTTTAACTTTACGATATTTACGATCGGAAAAAAGGAAGTCATCAATCTGATCAACAACACTTGGCTGCTCAACAACAGTATCCAAGGTAATCGATGACGAAGAAGACCCATTAGAATAAGCAGAAACAACTGGATCTAAAAGAAGAGGATCAAAATCTGGGATAACAACTCTAGCGGTAGGATTAAACGGAAAGATAGAATCAATAGTGGAATCCTCTGCGAAATTAGAATTAATCAAATCAGCAGAATCACCCTCTGTCACATTGATACTACCAGATTTAACATTGTATCCAATACCGAAATTTGGCGAATTAATAATGTCGAAACGATAATACAGTTCATCCAGAAGCTTAATTCCTGCCTCTTTGTTATACCAGAGATGATCGATCAAGATTCCTCTATGAAACAAATATTTTAAGGCAAACTTGAATCCATGATTTATTAAATTTGGGGAAGAGGACTACCTATTAACATCACGCAATACACATTTGCCAAAAAAGTCTTCTAGGTTACCAAATTTTTCCCTGTAGCCATTTCCTATGTTCGTCTCATTCACAATGTCAAAACAATTCAGTAATTCTTCAAGGTAGTTGATTCCAATATCTCTCGTATACCATCCAATAACAGCCCCTTAAGTTTCAAGAATTTCAATACAAACATAAAACCATGAGTTATCGATGTCAAAGAAATAATAGGAGAGGCCGATTTCAAATGAAAATCTCTTCTTTTATGGCCGGATACCCCACAATCAAAACACCTAATTGGATCTCTGCAAGATTTAGCGACATGATAGAGATCACCACATCTAAAACAGAAGCTTTTCCCTTTTCTCGAATAGATCCAATTGGATTTTGGATTACAGATATATTGTACTCGAGATTGAGGCGGTAAATGATTCTTTACGGCTTGAGTGAAAGAATAAGGGAAAGAGAACCGGTTGAAAAGATTAAAGCAATTCTGAGAAGAAGAAATTTTACAACACCTACGATTACAATAGTCTTGAGAAGACGCCATTTTATTAATCATTACAATTCTTAATCATTAAATCAAAATCTAATCTTATCTAATTAAGGATTCTTCATATAAAACCGTATTATAGATATAAATAAAATAATGATTTTATTTAAAATTAATTTAGAATTTTCTAAATAAATTAGACTTCATAGGTCCAATAAAGATTCAAAATGGAAAAATTTTTGAAATTCACCTATTTCTTCCATCATGGGCAAGCCTAGTCCTAACAATTGTATCGGATCCAAACGGCATATGCGGTATAAATTAGTCATATTAGGGCTAACTAACTAACCATACAACCAAGTTAGCAGGGTGTGTAAGAAAGGTAGTGTCTATGCTAGATTGTTGGGTAACCAAGTACCATGTCATACTTGGCTACCGGCCTAGCTCGAACAGTTATATGAGCTCAAAGGTTGAAAAAGGCCCAATTTGAATTGGGTATTAGGCTAATTTTCAAAATTGTTAAAAATAAAAATATATAAGATTTTAAATTTAAAAATTAAATTTACAATATTATATATATTATAAAGTTGTAATATAATAAAAAATTTAAAAATGTTTGAAAATTAATATAAATTAATTTCAAAATTAAAATTATCAATACAATTAGTAAAATAAATTAATTAATGAAATGACTAAATTAATGAAAATATATATATACATGTATTATATTGATATATGTTATGATAATTTAAAATGTTTAAGATATCGTAAGTATACATGTATTTATAAAAATGATTTTTCAAGCTTAATATAATTTAATTAAAATTATTTAATTTAATTTAATTAATTAATTAATTAAAGGTTAATTAATTATATATGTATTACTATGGTGGTTATAGTATGTCTATTCAATATAATATGTTATAATCGAGTAATATAATAAATAGTTAAAGTATTAATTAATTAAATTAATTATATAAGATTAAATTAAAATAATATTATACCTAGGACTATTATATAAGTAAATCAAATTATAAAGGTTATATAATAAAACTTATATAATATAAATGTATATGGTAAGAAACCTAAAATAGACTTAAGGGATAAATACATACGTACAATACATATACCGTGATTTCTGATGTGTTTGACATTTGAAATACGAGGGTATTTCATAGGAAATACTTCATTCCACAATTTGATATCACTCAATTAAATAAATTAAAGATTATGAATCTTTAATATAAAGTTGTCCTCTACCATTTATACGTTAATTAATTACTTGCTACTTCTTAGTTGTTGAGCTTTCCTCAAGCTAGGGGTGTTATGTGTAGTTTATTAATATATAGACTGGACGAGGTAAGATACTTTTACATATTTGTTGAGCTTTCCTCAAGGTGTATATAGTATACTTAGGCCATATGAAATGGTAGATACGAGTGAATAATCTCTCTTTATTTGTTGAGCTTCCTAAATGCAAAGATGAGATTAGGACAAGGATCATAAGGTTAGGAGTTGTATGTGATAAAATCGATAAGGAGTTATCCATCATATATGGGCCTATGACTTTTTGAGCTTTCCTCAAGGTTAGAATCCCACATCGTAAAAAGTTCTAACATCAGCTAGTGAAGTCGAAATACTTTTATATTTCGTCGTAGGCTTTGGAGAAACAAAAAAGACTAGTAGGAGCCTTGTTAGAAAATGAAATGGTAACATTTGAACTTTGTAATTTTGTAAGAACATGTGTATAGTTAAAAAATCTACTTCGATAAATTTGTGCATTAAATATAATTGATAAAAAATTTATCAATTAAAATTTACAAAGGAACTAAGTTAAATATTAACAAATAAATAATAAATATACTTACCGATAAACTTTTGCATGTTGATTATGCAAGCGCCTAATTATACAACCACTAAATAAGTTCGTAACTTGGTTACTTGCAAGTTTACTTGCCATTGACTGTGTATTGTCTTCAAATATTTTCGAACTCTAAAACAAGTAAAAGAAATGGGTATTTGATCCATATATGATCACGTATAAATGTTATATGGTGAACAATCACAATTCATAACGCACAAAACCTCGATGAAAATAATCCATTAAAATAAGTAAGTAAATTATAATGTGAGATCGTGTATTCGATATGATCGATTAAAATAATGATCTTGTTGTGTTAAATGTAACACTGGACCAAAAGCTACAAGATAGATCTAAAAGTTCTATCACTAAAATATTGGTTTGATTAGTTTACGTAAAATGCAATTAATTTAATATCCTTAAAAGTTAAGGATGACTAAATGCACTTTTGTAAAGAGCTTGTTATGATTTTGTGGTAAGGATTTCCTCTAAATGGTTTAACCATTTAGAAAGGAAATCGAATGTATAAGAGTAGATGTAAACTAAGACACTGTTGGGATGAAGAGAATAGATGGTCAATTTTGCTTCATAAAGAATTTTGGTTAAAAGAATTATAAAATAATAATAGGTATTTAACAGTGAAATAAGAAATATGGTTTCTATGGCAAAAGGATTTTCACATAGAAAAAAATTATGATACTTATTTCTTTGAATCTAAGATACTTGATCTAAAAATTCTTAAACGTAAACCGGTTGTAGTAAATAAAATAAATAGCCTATATTATGTGGATGAATGGAACTTTGTATTTCATATGCTATTAAAGTAATGGTGGAAATAGTGGGAGCATGCCATATAACACTTATTGGTCACATCAAGTTATGAAATTTGTTTTGGCAAAACACACCAAACATTATGTATTAAATAATAGCTATTTTTCAGTGCTGATTGAAAAACATATATAATTTTATTTCAATATGAGTATTATGAATATTCGTTATAAAATGAAACAATAATTGTGGTATTTGAAATGCACTATAAAATACAGAAGTATCTAAATTTATTTGCAACTATTTATAATTATAGACTAAGCCAAGGTTTGGAGAATTTTTTTTTTGATTATATGATTATAAATTCTATGATACTAGTTAATTATATTTCAAACAATTAAGAGCAAAGCACCCATTCAGTGGGAGCATGATCTGACTTGATTAACTCTTCGGTTGATACATGTAAATGTATGCAATTGCAAGTATATTAATACCAAAATGGTTGCACTTACTTCGTTATATTCACAAATAAGTTATAGCCAACAAGGACATGTGTATCTAATATGCATGTAGTATGTCTATGATAAGCTCATAGAGTATAAATCGAATGTAATATAACGAGCAGTAGAAAATAAAATTGATTCGATGTGATTGAACAGGTGAGTATATTGGAAAGAATTCCAAACATAACTTAAAATGTATAAAGATTCAATCTCAAAAGTCAATCCTCCCTATGGTACATAATGATGTATCGGTAAGGAGTAATCGAACTTTGTTGAACAAAGTACGATCAATTGTATGTGAAGTTGAGTTAACTTCTTTTTATAAGGACATGTACTTAAGGGTAGTATACAAGGTTAAACTTAATTTCATCTAAAGAAGTAAATGAAGAAAGTAAAATTAAAACCGAGGAATAGAATAGACTAACGGAAAATAGAAAGAAATAATAAGAAACACAGAGGTTTATAGTGGTTTGGCATTGTAAGCCTACATCCACTTTGAAGATTCACTTTATTGATAACTTAGGAATCTGATTACAATAATAAGGAATAGAGAAAACTCGATTACAATAAAGACTAAAGTAACTAGCAGCGTAAAGATCCTCACAATTAACCATGGGGCTTGTATTTATAGAGAAAGATAATGAGATATTTTTCTTAGATTTCGGCAGAAGGCTCTCTAGGTCCATAGGGGCCGACAATAACGATCAGTGGACTTAATTCAAACATCAAGAATGATCGAATAACGGTTCACTGATCCTTTTTCTTTCTTCCAACTATACTGTGATCGTTTTTGGACAGTCCCACATGCCTCTTGATATTGCTTCTAAAATATGGAATAAGTCCGACTTGTTACTTGGGAGATATGGATCGATCTTGGTTGAACTTGGATCATGCACTGGAACATGCCGATCGTTTTTTGGACTTGGCGAAAACGATCGGCCAGTAACGACCAGCAAAACTATAAATGCAACTTTAGGACTTGCGATTGTTTTTGTAGCCTTAATCTTCATTTTGTTGATGCCCTGGAAGTTTCAAATGAATAGGCCTTGCGGATCTCGAGATATTGATTATTCTCCAATGATTTGAAAGTTTTATGGATCGTTCTCGATCAATCCATGCAAATCCTTTCTTCGTCCATAACTTGAGCATATGAACTTCGATCTACTCCAAATTTGAAATATAACTTCATAGGACATGCCAGTCACTTCATGCTGACTGCACCACGATTGGGTTCCGATCCGATTCTACTCGACCATCGTCTATAACACGATATGTAATCGATTCCCAAGGCTGATGACCATTCGTTCCTAGCTAATTCGATGATATCACGGCCTTGCCAATAGGCAGAATAACATTTTCCCTCCAAAGTACGTCTTGTATCATACATGACGTGCTTTGAATCGTTGCAAGCTAGAATTGTCTGAAAGAAAATCATCTGGTTCATCGAATAGTCGATATCCTTCCGTCGAGTTATTTTCTTGTCGAAGGCCATATTTTCCTTAATTGTCGTGATGATTGGAGATTTCCAATAGTATAAACATAGGATCACAACTTGTTAATAATCATCGTATTTTGACCCTAGCAATTTCTAAGCTTTAGCAACTCATCTTTAGTTTTCCTCTGGTCGACTCTACGTGATTATTCAGTTTTTTTTTCGATTTTAGAAAATTAAATTTTGAAACGTATACTTGTACGTATATGTGTGTGTACCTGACTCCCGATCACGATTACACGTTCATGGGTCATTGTCAAGTTTAAGAAAAAACTTTCTATAGACAGCTTCCACTAGTCGTCATTCTTTCATGCATGTTCTCTTCCACTCTCTTCTCCTTTTTTAACCATATACTTTTTATATATCCATAATCCTTCCTTGCTTAGAAAATAAATTTCAGATCATTCATGATTATGAAACGACGACATACGCTAGGTTATGGAACGGTCAACGTAGAACTTGGAGGTGGATCGATTGGCATTGTGACGGCCTGGAATTTATAACAATTTAAATTGGAATATTTAATAGATTTTAAAATATTTAAAAGTTAATTTTAACTTGAATTCCAGATATCAATATTTACTTGATAATTAAATTATTGAATTATATAATTTGAAATTGGGTAAGATGTTGAAAGTGGAATTTTAAGCCTGTTAAAAATAATTTGAAGGCTTATAAAACTTATAATTATGATACTGATGATAATAGAATGGTTGAAGTTTAATTTAAAGGTGGTTTGTTCAATTTTAATAATATATCGTTTAAATCGATATTTAAAAATAGCCTTCCGAGACATAGTCTCGGAATTCAACGAAACCAGTCCCAATGGATCCGTAATAGTTAGTTATTATCGGTTTTCAATTTTCGTAGCAATCAGAATTGTCGTTTGACCCTGCCAGCTCAGAACGCTTAGAAACTATTTTAATCGATTTAATTTAAAATTGATTGTTTACTTCTGTAACTCGCGCATATGATCGAATTAGCCTCCGAAACATATTTCATTGTGTTCGGAGTGCGGGTAGAATCTTATAAACGCCTGGCGGCTTGTCTTATTCGGAGTCCGTTCGAACAGCTTGTAAAATATAAGAATATTAATAAAAAATTAAGCAACCTTATTCAATACGCCGTTCTTCCTTTCCTGACACGCCAATCTATCCTCTTAAAAAGTCGAATCTCCCCTTTCAGCTGAAATCCATTCTCCTTCCCTCTAATTCACTTCAAATCGCGATCTCGTTCTTATAAAAAAAAGGGGGTTTAATTAACAGTAGGATATTTTTATAAGTGTGTATATATATATAAATAATTTCAAAGGGAAATCAAAATACATACTCACATTTTTTAACTTACTGGTTATTTAAAAAAAAATGAATTTAGGGTTATTGATTTATTTAATAAGCTTATTTAGCTATTTAGTTGATAAAAATATTTTATCAAAAGAAAATTAATTTAAAACTAAAATTTTTGGTTTGGATTAAAATAAATAATTATTGATTGTTCGACCAATTAGAATATTAATAAAATTTTCTATGCTTTTACAAGGTCCAATTGGGGAGAAATTAATCGTGATGGGGATGGATTGCAAAACCAAAATCAAAGGTGAGTGAATCTCACGCTTCTAGGTTTTTATTTAAATTTAAATGTTTAAATTTAAATGATTGATTGAATGGTTGAATTGGACCGATGTGCTATATTGTATAGTAATATATAGTATATATTGGAGTGATTGATATTCTGTGATGAATATTATTGGTAATTGAAATATTGAATGTTGTGGGTTGCTTGAACATTTCGGTACCCTGAGTTATCGAAATATATAAATTGGATTTTTGAAAGAAATATAAGGATGAATTTTGGGAATGAAATAATTATAGAATAAAAATAAGAATGAATTGGAAATAAATAAAAGTGATATTTAATATCTAAAGTTAAAATTATACAGTAGAGATTTAAAACAAGTTTTAAATCAGAGTTAAATCTGGAATTCAAAAGTGAATCTGGGTTTTCAAACAAATAAGTTTTTAAATTTAATTATTTTAACAACTTGAATATTTAAGTTCATTTTTAAATTGATTTGAATTTAAAAATGAATTTGGTATTAAAATCCTTTAAATTTCTATTTTAAAACAAGTAATTAATTTATTAATGAAGTAAATAAAAAGATGGTTAATTACAGGTTGAGATTAATCGAGAATGATTAATATTGTGTTTGAATTAAAGTAATTAATTTAGATTAGAATAAATTAAAATATAATTGGAAATCATTAATTTATAAAATTAACGATGTAACTAAAGAGTGATTAATTAAGATGAATTAAATCAATAATAAGTGACTTATGAGATGTTAATTAATATAAGTAATTAAGGATTAATGTAATTAAAATAATTAATTAATTCATGAAGTAATTAAGATTACTTATTGATTTTGGTTAAGAATAATTAATATCGTGAAATTAATTAAAGATAATTACTTGAATGCAATTGAAACATAATTAATCCAGTGTGAATAACTAAGATGAATAATGAAGGGTTGATTAATTAATTGATTTGGAATTAATTAATATTGAATGAAGGAGTCTAAGTGAATGTGTTTAGAAATTCAATTAGAATCAATCGAATTAATTTGGAAGTGATTAAACTTTTCTTATGGATGATTGAATGGTATTGAATGCTTTGAATGAGTTGATATCTTTGATATGAAATGTTGTGTATTTCATTTGGATAACTTGGGTTAGAATGACAGGGGACTCGAAGAGACCGGGGTCGGGTATTAGGAAATACCCGAAACCACTTCGATTTTTTTTTAAATTGATTGGTCAAATCAATAGGCTGGAATGAAATGATTTGAGTGAATTGGATTATTTTATCTTAGTTTGGTACTTAGAAATTGATGTGTGAAATGAGTGTTGTCTATAGCAAATTGTGAATTTATTAAATTGATATAAGTTACCCCGGGTTTATATAAGTTGTTTGCTTTGGTATTCCATGTTTGTTGAAATTACTCACGCTGGTTTCCAGCCTGACCCGAGTGTTACTTTGGTGTAATGCTCGGATCAGACCGAGTATAGCAGATTTTCAGGTAGGTACGTTCTGGAGCTCAGGAGGCGAGCTGGATGACAGGAACGTGTAGAGTATTTCTGTTGTATTATATTATTGTAATTCTGTGACATGTTAATTTGTATATCCAGTGCCTGTATATATGCGTAACTCTGATGTATTAAAATGTATCCGATAAAATATTATTCTTTGTAAACTGTTAATATTCATTATTATATTTTATCCGCTGCGACTGTGAGATTTTGATGATTCTGTTCTTCTTCTTCTATCTCTTTCTTCTTTTTCATAACTATCAGGAATATTCGGCTCCGGAAATTTCGGGTCGTGACAGTTGGTATCAGAGCTGAAAGATTATGCGAGAACCTTGGCTCTGGTGGGAGTTACTCATTAAATAGAGTCCGTAGTACTCTAGAATGAGTTGAGTATGTGTGTGTATATATATATATATATGAGTGTACTTGTTATTTTCTTATATAAAGATTTTAAATGATTTTATATAAAATATATTTTTGATATATATAAAGCGATATTTCCTTCAATAAATATTAAGGTGATTGGTTGTTAAATTATTGAAATTAAATTTAGAAGTAATATTATACAACCAAATTGAAATCATGAATTGGAATTAAATTAAGTAAAAACGGAAATGTAACCAAATTAAAATTTAATTGATTGAAAATGAAACTTTAAAATTTGGGCCCAAAATTTGAAAATTTTGTTTCAAAGTAATGGGAAATAATAAATAAGTATTATTTGAATAACTGGGACTTGTTGCAAACAATGGGTTGTTTGAAAATTTTATTTGAATTAAAAACCAAAAGTGGTTTAAAATTTAAGGATGACCTCGTGTGTAAAGGAAATAATATGTATGAATAAGGAATATACATAAATCAAAAATAGTTTGAATAAACTCTAAATGTTGAGTTTGAAATTTGGAATGGGATGCGATACCCAAAGTGATAAGTTTTTTTTAAGTGGGAAGATTATTATTGTGAAGTTTAAGGATTGAATGAGGTTGATTGGATTAAGTAAATCGAATATAACTTGGAAAGTTAAATGGTTAATTTGAATTGGTAGTTTGTATGATCTCAAAAATGGGTTTGAGATCCGAAAATTGGAAATGGATGGACGTTTTAAAATAAATTGGATAATATCATCCTATTGTTATGAAAAATCCTTAAATTGTAAATTGGATTTGTTTAAATGAATAAGAAATGAAGTGTGGTAATATATTCATTATTGAGACAAAAGGGAAATCTAAACTTAATTTGAAATTAAGGATATGGAATCATTTTAAACCGAAAATTTGAATAATTGAGTTTGTAAATTAAAATTGTTTAAGAACTGGCTTCAAACTGGAAGATAAAATTTAGTAATAAATTAAAATTTTAAAATAAAATTGTATTGAGCTCTTATTTGAACCTTGAAACACATAAGTAAAGATAATTTAAAATGGAGAATTGGACTCAGAAATTAAATTGTTTAAAAACTTTAAATAAAAGTTAATTTGGTTTAAAGAGTTAATCCAACCTTTGAGAATTCAACTCGAATTTATATAATTCAAGATGGGTTAAAGTTGAAATTTAGATTCCATTAGTGCCAATTGAATTTAGTTTGAATTAATTAGAATTGAAGTTGAATTGGGAATAAATCAAGTCCAATGGAATTTGGAGTTATTTGAATTGGAACTGGGTCAATTTAAATGGAAATTTAAATTGAATAGTAGGGGAAGTGAACAATTTTGACTCTGAACTATTTTCAATATAAATTGTTTTAATATCAACTTATTTTCCAAGCTATTTAGTATATACAACCTTTCTTTCTTAAAGCCAAATTATTTTATACTTGTTTTACAATTATTTTTGGAGCTATTTAACCATTTTTCAACTGTTTCCTAAACTAATTACTATTTTTCAACTATTTCACAAACTAATTTCTATTTTACAACTATTTTGCAATTATTTAAAATTCCTGAAATTATTCAACTATTTTCCCACTATTTTACAATTAGTTAACTATTTTATAGCTATTTTGAAAACTAATAATTATTTTTCAATTACTTATATATTTTTAAAATTTTCAAGCTATTTTCTAAAAATAAACTGGTCGGAGTCCAAACTGTTATTGATTAAATACCCAATTGAGATAAGGATTGAAGATATGATCCAAATGAGAATTAAGGCAATTCTAAATAAGTGAATGGGAATTTAAGGAAATTTGAATAGAAAAGGAATTTATTTGGTTAATAATTAATGGAAATAAATACGTAGGATGTACGTATATTATTCTATTCACATAGTGATTTGATCCAGATTCGAGCATAGAATTTCGAGATAGTTTATCGATCCGAGTTGGGATTTTTCACTCGATTTTCGATGGCGAACCTGGATATGGATTGTTGATTGGTTCTGGATATTCTCTATCATAGTTGTGGCTATGCAAGGAGAATGACGGTTTCTAATCAAGAAACCAGATCTGTGTCCGCACTAGGAAGTCGGGTGGACGATACTAGTTCGGAAGTGAAATTGTGTGATCGAGTGAGCGATCAGATTGGTATATAGCACGGATGATAAGTGTACATCGTACAGATTTGAATGAAATAAACATTGGAAGGAGTAATCAAATTTGAATGTTTGATTTTGAATAAACAAAGTTATATATCTTTGTTATATAAAGATAAATCTCCCCTTGTTAAATCTATTGCCAGAAGAAAAGGATTTTGAAGGTGTTTGAAGTATAAAAAGAGTTTTATACAAGTTTGAAAGGATCCAAAGTTTTTTTAAAAAAATTTATATATATTTGAATTTATATATATAAAGGACCTTATGAGAATTTTGGAAAAGGGTTTTGGAAACCCTTGGATTTGGAAAGGCTTTTGATTTTTGGATAAAATCAATATTAAAATTTGGAAAGCATAGTTTGAGAATTATCGATTTTGGGATAATCGATTTTGTGTAAAGGATCCTTATATGAGTTCATACCAGGTGTATGTTTTGAAAGATACTATATGTGTATAGTATAAAGTGTTTTGATGATGGCTCTGGGGGAAAGGGTGCTCCCTTAAAATGAACTTCTCAAGAGTGCCACCGGGTGGTGCTGCCTTGAGCCCCAGGGGGGTTCTAAAGTTGATCCTGTGAGGAGTCCGGATAAACTAGTTCCTGAGAATTATTGAGTAGCGAAAGTCGTGGGCGCTGATGCCTACAGGGGCATTTGGGTTATGCTGTGACGATAGTATAACTCGATGTCACTGCGATCTACTGTGGGGACCATAGTGAAAATCATGTGGAGGATGAGTGCCAACAGTCTACACTTGATTTTGCCGAGAAGGCAACGCAACATCGGTAGACTGCGACCTATGGTCGAGTGGAGTGGAGAAGTTTCATTCTTTTGGCAGCGAAATTCAAGGGCACTGATGCCTACAGTTATATGGGTTTTTACCGTGATAGCTATGGAACCCCAGTTATAGCTGCGATCTGTAGCAGGTTCCATGGTGTAATCGAGGGGCGCGGAAGCCTACAGTTATCTATGGATTTTGTCGGGATGACAACGTAACCATCGGGTTAACTGTAGCCATAGATGGGGGTGATGATTTCCAGAGCATTCTCACCAAAGATATTTCCTCGATTTTCAAAAACTGTTTTCTATATTTTCAATAAAATTATTTTCCAAGTATTTTCACTGGATGTTGAAAACGGGTTTACCAAGTACTTATAGATTTTCAGTCCTACGCCTGATCAACGTATGACTGAATTTCTATGAGAAAAAGGATGGACCAGTTGAGACATTGAGTTATTAAAGTATTTTTATTAAAAGCTATTTTAAATAGTATTGTCTGAATTTAAAAGAATTTCTAAATTTTTAAATAAAGGTGTTGGAATTTTGAAAGATGAAGGAAAAATCCAAACTGGAATCATGAATAAGATTTGAACTCAGAAAGATTTAATAAAGTGATTTTTGTGATATAAATTGGAAGTAAGCTGGCTAAATAATTATTTGATAGAGTATGTTAATAAAATTTAACTCGGTTAAATCAAATGGGTTGTAAGTTAATAATGGAGTTTGGAATTGAATTCGAATTGTAAATAGAATTTGACTTGGATTTGATGATGAATTAAAATAAGTGGAGATGCTATAAAAATAGAAATAAAATGGAGTTGGATCGAAACAGTGATGGTTTAAATTTCAAATAAAATTCAAGCGTGATATGAATAATATCTAATGTAATTTGCAAGTAAATTAGATATATGGAAGTGTTGTTGAATGAAATGAAAGTGAATTATAATAGAAGTGGTTAGAGTTGCAACAAAACTCAAGTGAATAGAAATAAAATTGAGAATGGCTTTGTATTAATAAAATAAATTCGAAAATGAATTAAGCGATCGAATTTAAAATTTGAAATGGGTGAATTAATGGGTTAATCGAATTAAATAATAAATGGCTGAAGTCAGCTTGAATAAAAAAAATTAAAACAAAGTTTTAGTTGGTATTGGGTTATTAAAATGAAAGGGTATTAAATAAAAGGTTTGGGTTAAATTTATTTTTGGAAAATGGATATTAGTTTAAGCATTGAATGTTGTCAAGCTCAATGAAATAGTTTTAGAATGAAACCAATGCGGAGATGAATGAAATGCAATGTATGGTTGGTGAATAAATAGGAAATGAAATGGAATTAAATACAGAATGAGTAGAAAATTAATTTAAAGTAGTTATAAACTAAAATAGATACTCTATTAAGCGAATATCGTCGTAATTGCATAAAAATAATTGTCGTTTGGCGTAAACAAAGGTAATTAAAATTTCTATGAGTTGATAGAGATTAAATAAAATTGATTTTTATATCATTTGAAGTGAATATGAGCTTGTTTGGATTTAAAAATAAATTGAATGTAAGCACTTGGGTTGTAAACCATTAAAATTGAATGAAATGGCATATAAATTTGGTTGGAAGCAATTGGAATTAGCTTTAAATCATATAAATCGCTTATGGTAAGCATTCGGTGTTTGTTTCTTTTGAAATGCTTGTGTTTAGCTACTGAAAATAAGTGAAATGCTAATAGATTTTCTATATTTCTATATATGGCACTTACATATTTAAATTGAGTAAGTACAGGTACCTGAAGGCCGTTTGGCTAGATTTGGATTGCACTAATTGCTAAAATAAATAAGCCGCATGCTTAAATTGCTAAATAAGGTACGCCTACGCAATAAAAATAGAAAATATGAACTGTTTTTGCTTTTTCCGACCGTGTGGGTCGATGTATACATATTTATATCTCTTTTCAAATTGCAAAAGCTCCTCCGTACAAAGGAGAATCTGCCAAAAAAATTCAGAAATTTTGGGAGTTAGAAAATTTTTGAAAATTTTTGGGAAAACTTTTGTTAATGAAAAAATGATTTCAAATTGGAAACTAAAGTAAATTAGTAGATGAAACTTATATGAATCAGTTATAAATGAAAGATAAAATTCAATATCCAAAATTGAAAATAAATTGAATTCGTATGAAAATGGGGAAAACTAGTTTGAATAGAAGTAGATGTGAAAACGTATGTAAGGAAATGTATGAAATGATTTTAAAAGGGCTATGATGGATATTATTGCTGAGTAGGATATGCAGGTATATTAAAGAGAAAAAGGAAATTGGATTTGATTCCAAAAGATAAATTTGAATTCCCCGACAAAAAGGTATGTATTTAAATTTCTGTATGAGATTGGATTGGGTTTTTGATCTAGCCACTTGGCTTTTGTTTTCTTTTGGAATTTGGGAGCCCGTAATGGCATTTTGTAGTTGTACCGAGCTAGCCGCGCAAAGGAGACACTGGCAAAATTTTTCGGAAATTTAGAGAGTTTGAAATTTTTTAAGTTGTGATAATTTAAATTTGAATTTTAAATTAGATTTGAATAAGTGAAGTAAAATAATGTTGTTGAAAACTATGGAAGTTTTTGGAAAGTTGGTTGAAGTAATAGTGGGTCTTTAATAAAAGATTTGTATGGCAAGTTGATATAACTGTTTGATATTGGGAAAAAGTAAACGGGTATTGGACCATTCTTCCTAACTAGTAATTTCGGGGACGAAAAACTATTAAGGAGGAAGGAATGTGACGACCCGGAATTTCTAACAATTTAAATTGGAATATTTAATAGATTTTAAAATATTTAAAAGTTAATTTTAACTTGATTTCAGATATCAATATTTACTTGATAATTAAATTACTAATTATATAATTTGAAATGGGTAAGATGTTGAAAGTGGAATTTTAAGCCTATTAAAAATAATTGGAAGGCTTATAAAACTTATAATGATGACACTGATGATAATAGAATGGTTGAAGTTTAATTTAAAGGTGGTTTGTTCAATTTTAATAATATATCGTTTAAATCGATATTTAAAAATAGCCTTCCGAGGCACAGTCTTAGAATTCGACGAAACCAGTCCCATTGGATCTGTAATAGTTAGTTATTATCGGATTTCAATTTTCATAGCAATCAGAATTGTCGTTTGACCCTACCAACTCAAAACGCTTAGAAATTATTTCAATCGATTTAATTTAAAATTGATTGTTTACTTCTGTAACTCGCGCATATGATCGAATTAGCCTCCGAAACATGTTTCATTGTGTTCGGAGTGCGGGTAGAATCTTATAAACGCCTGGCGGCATGTCTGGTTCGGAGTCCGTTCGAACAGCTTGTAAAATATAAGAATATTAATAGGAAAAAAATGCAACCTTCTTCAATACTCCGTTCTTCCTTTCTTGACACGCCAATCTATCCTCTTAAAAAGTCGAATCTCCTCTTTCAGCTGAAATCCATTCTCCTCCCCTCTAATTCACTTCAAATCGCGATCTCGTTCTTATAAAAAAAAAGGGTTTAATTAACAGAAGGATATTTTTATAAGTGTGTATATATATAAATAATTTCAAAGGGAAATCAAAATACATATTCACATCTTTTAACTTACTGGTTATTTAAAAAAAATATGACTTTAGGGTTATTGATTTATTTAATAAGCTTATTTAGCTATTTAGTTGATTATTTTATCGAAAGAAAATTAATTTAAAACTAAAATTTTTGGTTTGGATTAAAATAAATAATTATTGATTTTTCGACCAATTAGAATATTAATAAACTTATCTAATGCTTTTACAAGGTTCAATTGTGGAGAAATTAATCGTGATGGGAATGGATTGCAAAACCAAAATCAAAGGTGAGTAAATCTCACGCTTCTAGGTTTTTATATAAATTTAAATGTTTAAATTTATATGATTGATTGAATGGTTGAATTGGATTGATGTGCTATATTTTATAGTAATATATAGTATATATTGGAGTGATTGATATTCTGTGATGAATATTATTGGTAACTGGAATATTGAATGTTATGAGTTGCTTGAATATTTCGGTACCCTGAGTTATCGAAATATATAAATTGGATTTTTGAAAGAAATATAAGGATGAATTTTGGGAATGAAATAATTATAAAATAAAAATAAGAATGAACTGGAAAGAAATAAAAGTGATATTTAATATCTAAAGTTAAAATTAAATAGTAGAGATTTAAAACAAGTTTTAAATCAGAGTTAAATCTTGAATTCAAAAGTGAATATGGGTTTTCAAACAAATAAGTTTTTAAATTTAATTATTTAACAACTTGAACGTTTAAATTCATTTTTAAATTGATTTGAATTTAAAAATGAATTTGGTATTAAAATCCTTTAAATTTCTATTTTAAAACAAGTAATTAATTTATTAATGAAGTAAATAAAAAGATGGTTAATTACAGGTTGAGATAAATCGAGAATGATTAATATTGTGGTTGAATTAAAGTAATTAATTTAGATTAGAATAAATTAAAATATAATTGGAAATCATTAATTTATAAAATTAACGATGTAATTAAAGATTGATTAATTAAGATGAATTAAATCAATAATAACTGACTTATGAGAAGTTATATAAGTAATTAAGGTTTAATGTAATTAAAATAATTAATTAATTCATGAAGTAATTAAGGTTACTTATTGATTTTGGTTAGGAATAATTAATATCGTGAAATTAATTAAAGATAATTTCTTGAATGCAATTGAAAGATAATTAATCCAGTGTGATTAATTAAGATGAATAATGAAGGGTTGATTAATTAATTGATTTGGAATTAATTAATATTGAATGAAGGAATCTAAGTGAATGTGTTTAGAAATTCAATTAGAATCAATCGAATTAATTTGGAAGTGATTAAGCTTTGCTTATGGATGATTGAATGGTATTAAATGCTTTAAATGAGTTGATATCACTGATATGAAATGTTGTGTATTTCATTTGGATAACTTGGGTTAGAATGACAGGGGACTCGAAGAGACCAGGGTCGGGTATTAGGAAATACCCGAAACCACTTCGAATTTTTTTTAAAAATTGATTTGTCAAATCAATAGGCTGGAATGAAATGATTTAAGTGAATTGGATTATTTTATCTAAGTTTGGTACTTAGAAATTGATGTGTTAAATGAGCATTGTCTATAGCAAATTGTGAATTTGTTAAATTGATATAAGTTACCCCGGGTTTATATAAGTTGTTTGATTTGGTATTCCATGTTAGTTGAGATTACTCACGCTGGTTTCCAGCCTGACCCGGGTGTTACTTTGGTGTAATGCTCGGGTCAGACTGAGTATTGCAGATTTTCAGGTAGGTACGTTCTGGAGCTCAGGAGGCGGGCTGGATGACAGGAACGTGTAGAGTATTTCCGCTGTATTATATTATTGTAATTCTGTGACATGTTGATTTGTATATCCAGTGTTTTCATATATGCGTAACTCTGATGTATTAAAATGTATCCGACAAAATATAATTCTTTGTAAACTGTTAATATTTATTGTTATATTTTATCCGCTGCGACTGTGAGATGTTGATGATTCTGTTCTTCTTCTTCTATCTCTTTCTTCTTTTTCATAACTATCTAGAATATTCAGCTTCGGAAATTTTGGGTCGTTACAGTTGGTATCAGAGCTGAAAGGTTAAGCGAGAACCTTGGCTTTGGTGGGAGATACTCATTAAATAGAGTCCGTAGTACTCTAGAATGAGTTGAGTGTGTGTGTGTGTGTGTGTGTGTGTGTATGAGAGCGTACTTGTTATTTTCTTATATAAAGATTTTAAATGATTTTATATAAAATATATTTTTGATATATATAAAGCGATATTTCCTTCTAATAAATATTAAGGTGATTGGTTGTTAAAGTAATATAATACAACCAAAGTGAAATCTTGAATTGGAATTAAATTAAGTAAAAACGGAAATATAAACAAATTAAAATTTAATTGATTGAAAATGAAACTTTAAAATTTGGGCCTAGAATTTGAAAATTTTGTTTCAAAGTAATGGGAAATAATAAATAAGTATTATTTGAATAACTGGGACTTGTTGCAAACAATGGGTTGTTTGAAAATATTATTTGAATTAAAAACCAAAAGTGGTTTAAAATTTAAGGATGACCTCGTGTGTAAAGGAAATAATATGTATGAATGAGGAATATACATAAATCAAAAATAGTTTGAATAAACTCTAAATGTTGAGTTTGAAATTTGGAATGGGATGTGATACCCAAAGTGATAAGTTTTTTTTAAGTGGGAAGATTATTATTGTGAAGTTTAAGGATTGAATGTGGTTGATTGGATTAAGTAAATCGAATTTAACTTCGAGAGTTAAATGGTTAATTTGAATTGGTAGTTTGTGTGGTCTCAAAAATGGGTTTGAGATCCGAAAATTGGAAATGGATGGACGTTTTAAAATAAATTGGATAATATCATCCTATTGTTATAAAAAATCCTTAAATTGCGAATTGGGTTAGTTTAAATGAATGAGAAATGAAGTGTGGTAATATATTCATTATTGAGACAAAAGGGAAATCTAAACTTAATTTGAAATTAAGGATATGGAATCATTTTAAACCGAAAATTTGAAAATTTGAGTTTGTAAATTAAAATTGTTTAAGAACTGGCTTCAAACTGGAAGATAAAATTTAGTAATAAATTAAAATTTTAAAATAAAATTGTATTGAGCTCTTATTTGAACCTTGAAATACACAAGTAAAGATAATTTAAAATGGAGAATTGGACTCAGAAATTAAATTGTTTAAAAACTTTAAATAAAAGTTAATTTGGTTTAAAGAGTTAAACCAACCATTGAGAATTCAACTCGAATTTATGTAATTCGAGGTGGGTTAAAGTTGAAATTTAGATTCCATTAGTACCAATTGAATTTAGTTCGAATTAATTAGAATTGAAGTTGAATTGGGAATAAATCAAGTCCAATGAAATTTGGAGTTATTTGAATTGGAATTAGGTCAATTTAAATGGAAATTTAAATTGAATAGCAGGGGAAGTGAACAGTTTTGACTCTGAACTATTTTCAATATAAATTTTTTTAATATCAACTTATTTTCCAAGCTATTTAGTATATACAACCTTTCTTTCTTAAAGCCAAACTATTTTATACTTGTTTTACAATTATTTTTGGAGCTATTTAACTATTTTTCAACTGTTTTCTAAACTAATTACTATTTTTCAACTATTTCACAAACTAATTTCTATTTTACAACTATTTTGCAATTATTTAAAATTCCTAAAATTATTCAACTATTTTCCCACTATTTTACAATTAGTTAACTATTTTATAGCTATTTTGCAAACTAATAATTATTTTTCAACTACTTATTTATTTTTAAAATTTCCAAGCTATTTTCTAAAAATAAACTGGTCGAAGTCCAAACTGTTATTGATTAAATACCCAATTGAGATATGGATTGAAGATATGATCCAAATGAGAATTTAGGCAATTGTAAATAAGTGAATGGGAATTTAAGGAAATGTGAATAGAATGGGAATTTATTTGGCTGATAATCAACGGAAATAAATACGTAGGATGTACGTATATTATTCTATTCGCATAGTGATTTGATCCAGATTCGAGCACAGAATTTCGAGATAGTTTATCGATCCGAGTTGGTATTTTTCACTCGATTTTCGCCGGAGAACCTGGATATGGATTGTTGATTGGTTCTGGATATTCTCTATAATAGTTGTGGTTATGCAAGGAGAATAACGGTTTCTAATCAAGAAACTAGATCTGTGTCCGCACTAGAAAGTCGGGTGGACGATACTAGTTTGGAAGTGAAATTGTGTGATCGAGTGAGCAATCAGATTTGTGACGCCCCACCTTATATCCACGCTAGCCAAGGACAGTACAGGGTAATGCAGTCAAGCAACACGGAGAATAAGGCTGGTTAGGAGCGAACATCTATAACCTTGCTCTAACTATCTATTGAATGCATCGACAATAGACATACCAAGCAGGTCGACATACCCAATGAATACTTAAAACAAAACCATAGGTGGTTGAAGGATCTATCAGAACATAATATAACAACTCAAATGTAATGTACATCACAGAACAGTAGATCATCATATACCCATATATTGATACATAACAGAGTATACAAAATAGTACATGTCAAGTGGTGTAGCAAGCCACAATATACAGACGAGTCAAAAGAATACATATATCAGAGTTACAACAAAATAGGACTACACAAAAAGCTATGACAAAAAAGAACAAGCCGAATAGTCCATGCGGAAGCAAAATAGGCTAAGTCCAAAAGCACCTAACCTGAAACAACTCGGTCTGACCCGAGTATAAAATACACGGGTCAGTCTAGCTAAACAAATCAGTTAGATAAACTGAACAACAATAAACCTGCAAGGTCATAATATAACAAATATCTCTAAAAGAGATAACACAATCATCTAACAAAAAGATAAATCATATCATAACAAGCCTCGTATCATCGGCATCTCATAGAAACAAAGGATACGAATATCCCAAATCAATCCATAAAGACAAATAACAAATACCAATGAAGGTAACACAAGTTCCACAAGGTAATCGCTACATATCATGCGGCTCAAAAAGATGAACACCGAAGGGCGATACCTAGGGAATATACATATCAATGAAACATCATAAAATTTGCACATGCTCAGTACTGTATAAACAAGGATCCATGAGCCCAAAGACTCCAAACCCAAATATCACTCGAGTGGCTCATAAAACCTAACTCCGAAAGCGATACAATAGGGAAACAAACCCGAAGGCACAAACCCGAAGGCAACATACCTGAAGGCAACATACCCGAAGGCAACAAACCTGAAGGTGCAAACCCGAAGGCAACGCACCCGAAAGCAACAAACCGTAGTGGTGAAGGTCCGGAGGCCCAGTACTGGACACCACTAACTGGCGGAATGTGTCATAACTCTAAAAAAGAAATCTGAAAAGTGGTAACGTGAGTCCCATAACCACCCGTTCGCACTAAACGGTTTACTATCCGTTAGTTAATTTCACACTCAAAGCAGTACAAAGTTCTCCTCATTTCATCGGTAAACCAGACCCGAAGGTCAAAACAATCAATTGAATAGGTCGGGGATTAATCGGAGGGATAAACGCACAGATTCATGGTCCGTGTTTTCCCCAGCCATTTAATCACCCTTCCACTTCGCTTGAAGTGCGAAATTGTGCGTGTGTTTTAAATAGAATTTATAAATCGGAGAAGCGAACTTTTAATTTGATTTGAAGAAATCATTTATAAAAACCGTGAATGAATTCAAAAAGGAACCAAAAAGGTTAAATATGCATAAACAATTAATTGGAATCAATATGCATCGATCAAATTTGGAAAAACTAAACGAACAAGGCAAATTGGAAAAAGACAATAGATTCAGACGTCTGAAAGAAGTGGTTCAGACGTATGAATCTGGAAATTGAAATGTTTTCCAGAACAGAATTCAGACGTCTGAACCCAAACTTTCAGACGTCTGAAATAGGCACTATTTTGCCTATTTCCTTTCTGGTTGAAATTTAGTACTTTCAGACGTCTGAAATATAAATTCAGACGTCTGAATCTGATGGTCAGGCATTTCATGAACCTAGGCTATCTATGGCTAAACAAATCGAAAGCAATCGGATGTGTGATGATTATGGGCTTACGTCAAACGATTACCCAACCTTAACGACACACCCAAACACTCCGAACAACATAAACATCAACCATAGAAGGATTTTCATAGATTTGGCTTCAAAAATCAATATTTGGCAATTTCACCAAAGCATTCCAAATCGAAAGCAAATGAACATGTAGATATATTAGGAATTCATTCTTAATAACCCAAGATAGCTGTAAACATATATGTGGGATAAAAATCTCACCTAACATCAATAATATCAAGAGAAGTAGATGTGAGTTTAAAACTCACCTTTTAATTCAAAACAAGAATATAGAAGCTCAATAGCAAAGAAAACAACGAACCACTCTCCACTTCAACTCTACTAGCTTCAATCTAAGATCAAAACAAGAATTTTCCTAAGTTAGGTTTAGGAAATTTTTTGAAATTGAAGGAGAAAGAGTTGGAGAAGATGAAGAGGAGGCTTACCAATGGCTTCTCTTTGATTTTTGGAGCAAGAATTCAAGTTTGCAAGGTAAACTAGGGCTTGGAATTTCTAATTCTCATTCTCTTCCCCCATTTCAGTTTTTAGCTTAAGTTTAGAAGTGGGAATGAGAGTATGGAAGGAGATGGACTGAGTTAGGTTATTTAGTTAGCTAGTGGGATAAACCCAAATCCAACTAGAAAAAGTAGCAAACTTCAACTTACTCCAAACATATCAGAGATTATACTCAAAAAGATCGCAAATGCCATTTTGGAATCAATGGAAATGGTTTCGAGTTCCAATTTGGCTATTTGCCAAAAGTAACGTTTTGGACCTAAATCCAACTAACGATGCTATATTTAAATAAAACATTTAAATATATAATCGTTAAATATGCGGGTTGTTACAGATCTACCCTCCTGACAAAATTGCATCCCCGCAATTCCTAGAGACGATATTTGTAACTACTACATACATGCAACATTCAAAAGAAAAGGAAAGAAAATAAGCTTGAGATGAAAAGATAAACTCACCGTTCCCAAAAAAAGATAGAAAACCCAAATAAGATCGCTCGATATACTCTCTGGTTTCCCAAGTACAGTCATTGGGGATGGCGGACCATTGAACTTTAACGAGCGACACGTCCTTGTTCCGAAGGTGTCGCACCTCCGTGTCAAGTACGCGAATAGGCTGCTGTACAATAGATAAGTCCGGTGAGATCTCAAGCTCAAGCAAATCAGGAGAATCAATAACTGAATCCGATTCCCGAAGACACTTCCGAAGTTGTGAGACATGAAACACGTCGTGAAAGCTAGATAAATGAGCAGGAAGTGCAACTCTATAAGCCACAGGGCCAATACGTTCAGTAATAGAGAATGGTCCTATAAAGCGAGGAGCCAATTTCCCAGTCGTACTGAAACGCATAACCCCTTTCAAAGGAGAAACACGAATAAAGAGAAGATCACCAATCGAGAACTCGAGAGGCTTCCTACTGCTATCAGCGTAAGACTTCTGGCGACTCTGTGCCTCTTTCATTCTCAACCGGATAAGATCAATCTTCTCGGAAGAATCACGAACAAAATCTGGACCAAGAATAAGCTTCTCCCCAGATTCCAACCAACAAGAAGGTGATCGACATGGCCTTCTGTATAAAGCTTCGAAAGGAGCCATACCGATACTAGACTGAAAACTATTGTTGTAGGAGAACTCTACAAGAGGTAGGTGATCCTCCCAACTACCACCGAAATAAAAAATACAAATATGGAGAAGATCTTCCAAGATACGATTCACCCGTTCAATCTGTCCGTCAGACTGCGGATGATAAGCTGTGCTAAAATTAAGCTTTGTTCCCAAAGCTTGCTGAAGACTCTGCCAAAAATGACTCGTGAATAAAGGATCACGATCACTCACAATAGAACTAGGAACACCGTGAAGTCTCACGATTTCCTTGACATACAAATTAGCCAAATGCAAAGGAGTCCTATTAGACTTAACCGAAACAAAATGAGCAGACTTTGTGAGGCGATCAACAATAACCCAAATGCTAGAATGGCCCGATCTCGAACGAGGTAGGCCGTCAATGAAATCCATAGAAATCTGATCCCATTTCCATAATGGAATCTCTAGAGGCTGAAGAAGACCAGAAGGACGCTGATGTTCGGCCTTAATACGATGACAAGTTATGCAATTACTTACATAACTCGCCACATCGCGTTTCATGCCTTCCCAATAATAAAGACGACGCATATCGGCATACATCTTACTACTACCAGGATGAATGGTATACTTAGAACGATGACAGTCATCAAGAATGTCATGCCTAAGTGCAAAATCAGAAGGCACAAAAAGACGGTTCTTCTTGCGAAGACACCCATGAGAATCAATGCTGAAATCCCGCAACGCCTCATCAAAGGATCCAGACTCACAAAGCTGAATAAGTTGCAACAAATCAGGATCACGCTGCTGGGCATCGACAATACGATCCAATAAAATAGGTCGAGCTCCCAACTAAATAATAGAATAGGAGAATCAAAAGATGAACCTCGATCATGAATTTCACAAAAAGATAGAGTCTCAAGAATATCCCATTCGGCAAGCATCATGGAAATAACAGCCGAATGTTTGCGACTAAGCGCATCAGCAACACGATTACCCTTTCCAGGGGTATACTAGATATCAAAGTCATAGGAAGCAAGAAACTCGAGCCAACGTTGTTGTCTCATATTGAGTTCCTTTTGAGTAAACAAATACTTCAAAGATTTATGATCGGTATAAAGAATGAAGCGCTCGCCTAATAAATGGTGTCGCCAAATCTTCAAGGCAAAGACAATGGCGGCTAACTCAAGATCATGAGTGGCATAGCGAACTTCATTCGGATGTAGTTGCCTAGAAGCATAAGCAACTACCCGATCCTTCTGCATAAGAACAGCACCGAGACAACTACCACAAGCATCGGTGTAGACAACAAGATCATGATTCCCCTCGGGAACCACAAGAATAGGAGCATTAGTGAGAAGTTCCTTTAATGTCTGAAAGGAAGCTTCACACTTGTCGGACCAAATAAAACGAATGCCTTTCCGAGTAAGGCTGGTGAGAGGAAGCACAAACCAGAAAAAATCCTTAATGAACCGACGGTAATAACCCGCCAATCCAAGGAAACTACGAATCTCATGCACATTCTCAGGCCTCTTCCAATAATGGATGGCCTCGATCTTTGAGGGATGGACAGAAATGCCATCGGAAGATACAACATGGCCTAAGAACTTAACCTTATTCTCCCAAAAATGGCACTTGGAGAGTTTGGCTTTAAGCTGATGGTGACGAAGAGTACTCAAGACAATACTCAAGTGATTATCATGCTCGGCTTCAGACTTAGAGTAAATAAGGATATCATCAATGAATAAAAGGACAAACTTGTCGAGATATTCCCGGAATACTCGATTCATGAGATCAACAAAGAAAGCAGGAGCGTTTGTCAAACCGAACGGCATAACGAGCCACTCAAAAGAACCATAATGAGTGTGGAAAGCAATAAGAGGTATGCTATCCTCCGCGACTCGTAACTGATGAAAACCTGTGGCAAGGTCGAGCCGAGAAAAGACCTTAGCACCACTCAATAGATCGAACATATCATCGATCATAGGCAATGGATACCTATTTTTTATGGTTAACTCGTTAAGCTTGCGATAGACAATGCAAAGCCTATGAGTTCCATCGGACTTCTTCACGAAGATGACCGCGGTCCCCACGGAGAAAAACTGGACTGAATCAACTGCTTGGACTCAAGCTCTAAAAGCTGCTTCTTGAGTTCCTCATTTTCCTTTGTAGACATCCTCGTGGGAGGACGACTAAGTGGCTGCGCGCCTGGAATGAGATCAATGCGGAACTCAATTGCCCGCTTGGGTGGCAAACACGAAACAGGCTCAAAAACATCAGAAAAGTCACAAGCAATAGGAATATGAGATATATCATCATCATCCCAAGAGTCAAGAGAATATAAAGCCATTTCGGAATTATCCACATCCCGAAGAATAAGAGATAGCTGAGTAGGAGGATCCGGATGTCGAAGATATATAATTCTCTCTGTGACGACCGCCCATGACTCCCGCACGAAAACAAGGAAAGATGCGCTGAATGGTGTGCCAGGCAGCCATGGACGATAGTCAGGGTAAGGTAAAACAGAATAGTCTATCCTATTACTCACAGCGCATGGACAAAATACAATAGAAAATATACATAGTGAAGCTCCATAGAACAGAATCATATAAACTCATAATAGTTTTATACAATCATTTGAATAGTCAATACATCAAGCCTCACTACATAACACTCAGAGTATCAAACAAACAGCGAAACATCCAGTACATATAGTAGGAAAACAATATGCAAAAGCCTCCAGCTCGTCTTCGTCATCAACAGCGTTGGTAGCCAAGAACAGCACCTGTCACCTGCTACCCAGTCTGCCCATCCCAACATGGATGAACAGCCCAAGGTAATAAGAGTTGAACATAAAACCTTGATTCAGACAACAGTCTTAGTGAGCAGTAAATCAACTATCAAACATACCAAAAGAGCATAAAGGGTAAAAGGAATAGGAACCCAACCATCCCACTCCACCTCATTCTACAGTGATAGCCCCCAGACACACTAAGAAAAGGTAAACATAGCAATTGAGACATTCAAAGCAAAGTAATTATCACTCGAGTCAAGGTCAGTGTTTTCCAATTACAAACCCCCAAGGCCTAAATCAAGATCAGATAAGCACCCTGAAAACATCGCTCTTGACCCAAGTGATGATACAACCAAACATCCATGACTCTGGCTATCACTGTTATCATTGCCTTGATTTCATCGTTAATTGAAATGACCGTCATGTTATCTCATCCATCCGCCAAGGGCTAATGGTAACCCCGGTTCTAGACATAACTCCGCACGTCGTCGCAGCCCGTGCCTAGGACTATCGAATCTGCCCAGAGTACTAGCACGTCGTCGCAGCCCGTGCTTGGAACGTCGTCGCAGCCCGTCCCAACGTACTCTTGCTTTGAGCATGCTAGAACCTTCAACAACGATGAAATCTCAGCCTTCTAGTCATCCTCCTCGACGACTGTTCATATACTAGCTCAAGCGCCTCTCGAGCCAACCATTATCAACCAACTCGAACCGCATCATCGAGTTATCAACATGCTTGGGATGATCCCGTCTGGATTAAACCAAGAATTTATCACATCATGCTTTGCTTCATCGCATCATAGCAAAGTCCCATCTCAACATCATGGCTTTCCTCATCGCATCATGGCAAAGTCCCATCTCAACGTCATCATCAAATCTATCCATATGAGCTTCAACATCCGCTTCATATGCCACAAGCAGCTTTCCTTATTCAAGAGCCTTTTCACTTAGCTTTTGAATCATCTTCGACCAACTTGTCCAAATCAAGTTATCAATCAACTAATCAATCAAACCAAACATTAATCCAAGTAATCAATTATTCAAACAAGATCTAAATAAACAATTACAACAATAATGGCAATTTCGTAAATAAAGAGCCCAAATCTAACATGCAATCTAACAAGCATGAATCATGAACAATATCTCTACAACTTGATGAATAAACTTGCACAAGTGAACATATAGTAAAATAGGTGTTGAATCATCATTAACCATAGATCTACATGCAGACTTAAGAAAATGCACGAAATCACTATCTTTAACACACAAACAAGCCACCGATCCGATATACTCCTTTGGGTCCGTGTGAGAGATAACCACCACTCACCAAAACACCTAAACACCTCAAAAACAACCAACTCCAGATCTGGACAGCAAAGGACTAAGCTTGATCCGGCAAAATCTCGCTTCAATCGATGAAATCTCTCTTTGTTGGATGAAGATCTTCAACTTTGGATTTTGGATCTTCAACCTTGATCTTCAATCTTGGATGGATGTAAGCACTATATTAGAGTGGAGAAAAGAAGTGAATAAGTGTTGTAGTCGAGCTCTCAAAATGGCAGCACTTCGTCGCTTCAAAATCCGGTGCCAAAAAGTGAGCCAAACCCCTCTATTTATAGGCTGAAATCCCCATGAGTCGGCCAAACCCTTAAGTCGGTCACGACTTAACAACCCACGACCTACGACTCATGCCCCTACACGGCTTAACAACATACGGTTCAATACACACACGGATCACGACTCAATACACTGCCGACCTAACACGAAAGACGACCTAACGACTCAAGCCAGTATACGACTTAACGACAAGGCCATCCTTACGACCTACCGACTCAGCATTCTACCGACTCACGACTCAACCTTATAACCTTGAGTCGTTCACGGCCTATCAACTAAACCTCTTAACGACCTACCCACAAGGCCGACCTAACTAACCAAAGCGACTCAACCCAGACACGACCCAACAATGCTCGCGACCTAACTCGTACGCGACTTAACTAAGACACGACCTAATGACTTAACACTAAGCCTAGGTCCCTTACGACTTATACCATAACGACTTAAGCCTTAGGTCGTTCGCGACCTAACTGCAACACAGTTCTATCTTGGGTCGTTCACTCGCCTAGCCCATTAAGTCCCTTAGGTCGTCCCATTCTCTATACGACCTAAGCCCCAATACGACTCAACTATACTAAGTCGCTCGAACGACCCTCCTACCTTAAGTCGTTAACCTGCCTGGTCCCCTATCCTGTTTAAGCCGTTAGTTCCATAACCCGCTAGTCTTCTTAGGTCGAAACTTCTATAACTCGGCAACTTCCTTAAGTCGATCAAGCACTATAGGTCGGTCATCCTATAGGTCAGTTACTACCTTAACTCGGCCATACGACTTAAGCCAACATCCATGCGACCTAACCACTACACGGCCTAACTCCTTAGGTCGTTCAACCTATAAGTCGCTCACTCAAATCCCTTAAGTCGTTCCACTCAACCTAAGCTCCATACCGCTTAACAACATCAACGACTTATCAACAATACGACTTAAAGCATATAGTTTAACAATGTTTCGATCCGTAAAAATACGGGTCGTTACATTCTCTCCCCTTTAGGAATTTCGCCCCCGAAATTCCTAAGGAACAAGAGCAACCACAACTATTCTGCATGCCTACCATCCATAGCAATCATCAAACCATGCATCCAATTACTAACCTAGCATGCAGAATTCTATGACTAGAACAAGTTACAAATTCATGAGATGTCACGACACCTTAGGGCCATACCTCGAAGAATTCAGGATGAGCTGCCTTCATCCTCTCTTCCTCCTCCCACGTACAGTCGTTAACATCATCACTCCATTGTACCTTGAGCAACGTAATCGTCTTCCTCCTAAGCTGTTTCGTGTCGGTTTTAACAACACGAAGCGGCTTACGAGGTCTCGTAACAACTGGATCAACTTCTAAATCTTCATAACTATCAGCAGAAACCACTGTACTCGGGTCGTGCACATACATCCGTAGATAAGATACATGAAAAACATTGTGCACACCCTCCATCTTTTCTGGTAACTCCAATTATATGCGAGCTTTCCAATTCGCTCGATGATCGGGAATGGTACAACAAATCTCGGAGTCAATTTCCCTTTCTTCCCGAATCGAATAACATTCTTCAGCGGAGAAATCTTCACAAAAACCATATCACCTACGTCGAATTCCAAATCCTTACGACGCTTATCGGCATAACTTTTCTGACGATCTTGGGCTGCCTTCATTCGTCGCCGAATGATCCCTATATGATCCGAAGTCTGTCGAATCATTTCTGGCCCAAGTATCAACTTTTCTCCAGTTTCCAACCAACATGTCGGAGAGTTACACGGTCTTCCATACAGTGCCTCATATGGTGCCATACCAATACTTGACTGATAACTGTTATTATACGCAAATTCCACCAAATGAAGATGATCTTCCCATGATCCTCCGAAGTCCAAAACATATGCTCTGAGGAGATCTTCCAAAACTCGGTTGACTCTCTCGGTCTGACCATCAGTTTGGGGATGATAAGCTGTACTCAAACACAACTCGGTTCCCAAAACTTCCTGGAAGCTCTTCCAAAATCCACTAGTGAACAATGGGTCTCGATCGCTCACTATACTCTTCGGAATACCATGGAATCGAACTATCCACTTAACATACAACTCAGCCAATTTCGACGCAGTCCTAGTTGATCGAACAGGAATGAATCTTGCACTCTTAGTCAAACGATCTACGATTACCCAAATCCCTTCATTTCATGCTCTGGTTCTAGGTAACCCGTCGATAAAATCCATCGATATTTGCTCCCACTTCCACGTAGGAACGTCCAATGGCTGAAGCAATCCACTGGGCTTCTTCTGCTCGGGTTTTTACCAGCTGGCAGTTCATACATTTGGAAATAAAATTTCCAACATCTTTCTTCATACCTTCCCAATAATAGGCTCTCTTCATATCCCGATACATCTTATTTCCACCTGGATGAATTTTCAACTTCGAGTGATGACTTTTCCTCAGAACTTCATCTCTCAATCCATCTATATCGGGAACAACTAATCGTCCTTGCTTCCGAAGCCAACCCTCTCGATCGACTTCAAATCCTTTATCCTTTTCTGGGTCCAATCCAGATTCCAAATCGCGGATAATCTTGACAAGCTTATCGTCTCGCTTTTGGCTCTCGCCAATTCTTTCCACTAGAGTAGGTCTTATTGATAAGTTTACCAACATCTCAGGTTTCAATTCACATCTGGGCCTGAAGTCAAATCCAGCCAAATACTCAAGATTCTTCCATTCCGAAAACATGGCTCCCAATCCTGCATGTCTTCGACTTAACGCATCTGCCACTGCGTTACCTTTTCCCGGAGTATAGGCTATACCAAAATCATATGATGCTAAAAAATCTAGCCATCGTTGCTGTCGAAGATTCAAATCCTTTTGGGAGAACAGATACTTCAACGACTTATGATCTGTAAACAACTCGAATCGAACTCCCAACAGGTAATGTCTCCACATCTTCAAAGCAAATACAATTGTCGCTAACTCCATATCATGAGTCGGATAATTCCTTTCATGCGGCTTTAGTTGTCGACTTGCATATGCAACAACTTTATCCTTTTGCATTAGCACTCCTCCAAGTCCAGTACCACATGCATCGGTGTAAACCACCATCTCATCATTCCCACTTGGAATGGTAAAAACAGGAGCACTTGTCAGTCGCCCTTTCAGGATTCCGAAAGCTTGCTCACACTTATCATCTCATTTGAACACTTGGTTCTTTTTCGTCAATCCTGTTAACGGTGCAACTATCTTGGAAAAGTCTTTGATAAACCGACGATAGTATCCTGCTAATCCAAGAAAACTTCTCACATCAGATGCATTCTTGGGTCTAACCCAATCCTGGATCGCTGCCACCTTAGCGGGATCAACCGCTATTCCATTTCCAGAGATAACATGGCCTAAGAATCTCACTTCACTCTTCCAGAAGTGACACTTCGAAAACTTAGCCCTCGGCTGATGTTTCCGCAAGATTTCCAAAACAATACACAAGTGCGTCTTGTGCTCTTCTTCCGTTCTGGAATAAATCAGAATGACATCCACGAACACAAGTACGAACTTGTTCAACTGATCTCTGAACACTCTATTCATAAGATCCACAAAATATGCTGGTGCATTGGTCAATCCAAACGGCATTACCAGCCACTCATAAAAACCGGATGGTGTCCTAAAAGCAGTCTTCGGCACACTATCCTTAGCCACTCTCAACTGGTGAAATCCCGTTGTCAAATCCATCTGAGAAAACACCTTAGCTTCGTGAAGCTGATCAAACAAGTCATCTATTCTCGGCAATGGATACTTGTTCTTCCTAGTCACTTTATTCAGCTCACGATAATCCACACACAACCTCAACGATCCATCCTCTTTGGTTGCGAACACAACTGGTGCACCCCATTCGGACACGCTACGCCGAATGAATCCTTTCCGTAAAAGGTCATCAACTTGCACCTTCAACTCTTGCTGTTCCCTAGGCGCCATCCGCCTAAGAGGCATCACAACAGGTCTGGCTCCCTCAACTAGATCGATACGAAACTCGATCTCCCTATGCTGCGGTAACCCTTTGACCTCGTCAAAGACATCCTCAAATCCATTCACAATAGGCACCGATGACAGTCCATCCCGTGGAACAACCAGCGAATACATGAAGCTCATGAAGACGCCTTCCTCATGCTTACATCGTATCACAACCTTTCGCCTCTTCACATTCCCGACTGTCACCTCCAGCCTCTCACAATCAATCCTTGCCGCATACTTCCTAAGCCAGTCCATACCCAAAATAATTCCGAACCCCGCAAAGTTCAGAACAAAGCAATCACAAACAAAAGAGCAATCAGACTCGACACAACTAGACCACGACATATCATACACAAACAAGACGAACCCCCAACTGGATTAGTCACAACCAATGGTCTATCAACAATATCCGGTTCCAAACCCAACCGGCCTACAAGTTCATTACAAACAAAAGAATGCGACGCTCCAGTATCAAACAAAACCCTAACTGGAACACCACAAATGGAAAGAGTACCTTGAACCACCACACTCTTTCCTTTCTCTTCCACAGTAGGAGCTTTCAAAGATGATGGAACAGCTCCCAAAGCATAGGCTTGCACAATCTGCTTGTCCTTCCTCGGTTCCGGACAATCCTTCCTAAAATGCCCCAGTTTGTCACAGTTATGGCACTTCGCCGGCACTTTCGGTTTCTTGCAATCCCTGGAGAGATGACCCTTCTGCTGACAGTTGTAGCAGATCACTTCACCCTTTGGCTTCTTCTGGCCATCCTTACCCTTCTGCTGCTGCTGCTTCCTCTTCTTGTTTCCATTTTGCTCCTTGGTCACAGCAACAACGGATCCTTCCTTAGGAAACAGATTCTCATGCCTGAGAGCTTTCTCCACAAGCTTCTCAAATGGATCGTCCAGATGATCCACTAACTGCCTCCCAAGATAAGTGTCCGAGCCTGTCACAAACTTCTCATTCTTCTGATAGGGAGATTCAATATACGACCGAGCATACTTGGACAAAGCTTCAAACTCAGAAACATACTCAAGAACTGGTCTCCCACCTTGCTTGAGCTCCACAAACTTCTTAAACAGAACAGATTTCTGAGCTATAGAAATGAACTTAGCTTCAAATCTAACTTGGAATTGCCCCCAAGTGATCTCTTCCTCTGGAGTATCAATGGTGATAGAGTTCCACCAATCAGAAGCTCTCCCTTGAATCTGTCTTGATGCAAGCTTCCTCTTAGTTACATCCTCAATTCCCAAATCGCCAAAGATCCTTCTACAAGCATCTATCCATCTCTGGACTTCTATGGTTGATTCCGTTCCCAAGAAAACCTTTCCTCCAAGAGAAGTATAGTCTTTGCACAACTTAGCAAAATCCACTGGTTTTGGAGCTTGAACTTGAACTCCTACATCTACTGATGACCCCGGAACTGGCATCCTTCTCATGATCGAAGTCATCATAGCTTCGAACATTGCAGCATAGTCAGTAGCTCCCCCAACAGCACGACTTTCCCTAGCAGCTTGTCTCTCACTTCGACTCATCCTTAATATCTACAAAAAGGAATGATTTAGAACATCTTGAGAAACAACTACATAAGGAGTTCAAATACTTCTAAGCTACTATATTATATATAGTAATCATCCATCAAAATACAATTACGTCTCTCTTACGTAGTTACGTCAGCGAGCGTTGGCTAAAATCGATTAACCAAAGCTCTGATACCAAATGTGACGACCGCCCATGACTCCCGCACGAAAACAAGGAAAGATGCGCTGAATGGTGTGCCAGGCAGCCATGGACGATAGTCAGGGTAAGGTAAAACAGAATAGTCTATCGTATTACTCACAGCGCATGGACAAAATACAATAGAAAATATACATAGTGAAGCTCCATAGAACAGAATCATATAAACTCATAATAGTTTTATACAATCATTTGAATAGTCAATACATCAAGCCTCACTACATAACACTCAGAGTATCAAACAAACAGCGGAACATCCAGTACATATAGTAGGAAAACAATATGCAAAAGCCTCCAGCTCGTCTTCGTCATCAACAGCGTTGGTAGCCAAGAACAGCACCTGTCACCTGCTACCTAGTCTGCCCATCCCAACATGGATGAACAGCCTAAGGTAATAAGAGTTGAACATAAAACCTTGAGTCAGACAACAGTCTTAGTGAGCAGTAAATCAACTATCAAACATACCAAAAGAGCATAAAGGGTAAAAGGAATAGGAATCCAACCATCCCACTCCACCTCATTCTACAGTGATAGCCCCCAGACACACTAAGCAAAGGTAAACATAGCAATTGAGACATTCAAAGCAAAGTAATTATCACTCGAGTCAAGGTCAGTGTTTTCCAATTACAAACCCCCAAGGCCTAAACCAAGATCAGATAAGCACCTTGAAAACATCGCTCTTGACCCAAGTGATGATACTACCAAACATCCATGACTCTGGCTATCACTGTTATCATTGCCTTGATTTCATCGTTAATTGAAATGACCGTCACATTATCTCATCCATCCGCCAAGGGCTAATGGTAACCCCGGTTCTAGACATAACTCCGCACGTCGTCGCAGCCCGTACCTAGGACTATCGAATCTAACCAGAGTACTAGCACGTCGTCGCAACCCGTGCTTGGAACGTCGTCGCAGCCCGTCCCAACGTACTCTTGCTTTGAGCATGCTAGAACCTTCAACAACGATGAAATCTTAGCCTTCTAGTCATCCTCCTCGACGACTGTTCATATACTAGCTCAAGCGCCTCCCGAGCCAACCATTATCAACCAACTCGAACCGCATCATCGAGTTATCAACATGCTTGGGATGATCCCGTCTGGATTAAACCAAGACTTTCTCACATCATGCTTTGCTTCATCGCATCATAGCAAAGTCCCATCTCAACATCATGGTTTGCCTCATCGCATCATGGCAAAGTCCCATCTCAACGTCATCATCAAATCTATCCATATGAGCTTCAACATCCGCTTCATATGCCACAAGCAGCTTTCCTTATTCAAGAGCCTTTTCACTTAGCTTTTGAATCATCTTCGACCAACTTGTCCAAATAAAGTTATCAATCAACTAATCAATCAAACCAAACATTAATCCAAGTAATCAATTATTCAAACAAGGTCTAAATAAACAATTACAACAATAATGGCAATTTCGTAAATAAAGAGCCCAAATCTAACATGCAATCTAACAAGCATGAATCATGAACAATATCTCTACAACTTGATGAATAAACTTGCACAAGTGAACATACAGTAAAATAGGTGTTGAATCATCATTAACCATAGATCTACATGCAGACTTAAGAAAATGCACGAAATCACTATCTTTAACACACAAACAAGCCACCGATCCGATATACTCCTTTGGGTCCGTGTGAGAGATAACCACCACTCACCAAAACACCTAAATACCTCAAAAACAACCAACTCCAGATCTGGACAGCAAAGGACTAAGCATGATCCGGCAAAATCTCGCTTCAATCGATGAAATCTCTCTTTGTTGGATGAAGATCTTCAACTTTGGATCTTGGATCTTCAACCTTGATCTTCAATCTTGGATGGATGTAAGCACTATATTAGAGTGGAGAAAAGAAGTGAATAAGTGTTGTAGTCGAGCTCTCAAAATGGCAGCACTTCGTCGCTTCAAAATCCGGTGCCAAAAAGTGAGCCAAACCCCTCTATTTATAGGCTGAAATCCCCATGAGTCGGCCAAACCCTTAAGTCAGTCACGACTTAACAACCCACAACCTACGACTCATGCCCCTACATGGCTTAACAACATACGGTTCAATACACACACGGCTCACGACTCAATACACTGCCGACCTAACACGAAAGACGACCTAACGACTCAAGCCAGTATACGACTTAACGACAAGGCCATCCTTACGACCTACCGACTCAGCATTCTACCGACTCACGACTCAACCTTATAACCTTGAGTCGTTCACGGCCTATCAACTAAACCTCTTAACGACCTACCCACAAGGCCGACCTAACTAACCAAAGCGACTCAACCCAGACACGACCCAACAATGCTCGCGACCTAACTCGTACGCGACTTAACTAAGACACGACCTAATGACTTAACACTAAGCCTAGGTCCCCTACGACTTATACCATAACGACTTAAGCCTTAGGTCGTTCACGACCTAACTACAACACAGTTCTATCTTGGGTCGTTCACTCGCCTAGCCCATTATGTCCCTTAGGTCCTCCCATTCCCTATACGACCTAAGCCCCAATACGACCCAACTATACTAAGTCGCTCGAACGACCCTCTTACCTTAAGTCGTTAACCCGCCTGGTCCCCTATCCTGTTTAAGCCGTTAGTGCCCTAACCCGCTAATCTTCTTAGGTCGAAACTTCTATAACTCGGCAACTTCCTTAAGTCGATCAAGCACTATAGGTCGGTCGTCCTATAGGTCAGTTACTACCTTAACTCGGCCATACGACTTAAGCCAACATCCATGCGACCTAACCACTACACGGCCTAACTCCTTAGGTCGTTCAACCTATAAGTCGCTCACTCAAATCCCTTAAGTCATTCCACTCAACCTAAGCTCCATACAGCTTAACAACATCAACGACTTATCAACAATACGACTTAAAGCATATAGTTTAACAATGTTTCGATCCGTAAAAATACGGGTCGTTACACTCTACGAACAAATAATCCTGGCATCATATCTTACTAGCCAGTCCATACCCAAAATCATATCAAATCCCAGACAAGAAATAACGTGCAGACTCGCACGAAAAGAAAAGCCACATAAAACAATCTCAACATCATCACAAAGCAGGCTAAGGGTCGTGGATCCCCCAATAGGATTCGCAATCCTTAAAGAAGTAACCAAACAAGAAACATACAAAGATAAATCATCAACGAGCTTTTTCGATACGAAAGAATGTGATGCACCAGTATCGAAAAGAACTCGAATACTATGATTATGAAATAAAATAGAACCTTCCAAAATAGATGGAGATATAACTCTGGGCTGAGAGGGACCTTCAGAAGCCTTAGCAGCATAAAGCCTGCTAGACTTGGCACCAGCCGGAACAGTAGGGCAAGTGGAAACATGATGACCTTCCTTCTTGCAATAGAGGCAGAAGAGAGGCTTAGGACAAGCTCGAATAATATGATCAGGAGAACCACAATTGAAACACTTCCGAATGAAAGGTGTTCCAACAGACTGAGGCTGAGAACTAGAACCACCAGTCTTCTTCTTCTTAGAAGGAAAAGAACTGGAGTTCTGAAATGGAAACTGCCTCTTGTTTGGGTTCTTGGAAACCTCAACATCAACATCACTATCACACTCCTTCTCGACGGTCTCGAGATGAAGCACAGAATCAACCAACTCCTCAAAAGAAAGCTTAAGCTGGAGCAACGAGGACTTCTTAAGATATTTCTTAAGACCAGAAACAAACTTCAAATTCTTCTTATAAGAAGTGCTAATGAATTCAAGACTATACTTAGATAAAGCCTCGAATGATGCAACATACTCAGAAACAGAAGATTTCCCTTGCTTCAACTCAAGGAAGCGACGGGTCAATAAGACTTTTTCAGATTCAGGAACGAATTAGAGTTCAAATCGCTCCCGAAACTGAGTCCAAGAAAGAGTAGACTCATCAATTTTGGCTATACGAAGCTCATACCAATCAAGAGCACGCTCTTGTAATAAGCTAGAAGTTACAAGAACCCTATCATGATCAGAATGATCCATACGAGAGAAGATACGCTCGCACGTGCGAAACCAAGCTTGGACTTCAAGAACATACTCAGATCCTTTAAACGGCTTTCCTCCAAGATGAGAAAAATCACTGCACAGACGTGTAAAAGCAGACTTGCTAGGTGGAGAAACTCGAGGAGGAACTGGAGGCTGAGTGCTCCTAAACAACTCCAAAAACTGATCGGCAGACATATAAACGCCATCCGGATGTGAGCCACTGGATTTCCCAGCATCCGAACGTCGTCCCCTACCTCTTCCAGCCATACGCTGAAAGTAAGATAAGAACAAAATTATTCACAAGGTAGATGTCACAATATGGAATAGTACGGAATAAAATGCATTCCTAGACGTATTACCACATTCTATATACCCCTAATGGTAGAAGGAATAGAGAGACACGATGGTTCAAAGATTTGTATCACTTATACACTTTGATGTATCGTAATATGTGCCTCTATTATGTGTTTATCATTCTTTGTTCTGAACTCAGCTTTGATACCACGCTGTGACGCCCCACCTCTATACGCACGCTAGCCAAGGACACTACAGGGTAATGCCGTCACTAACATGGAGAATAAGGCTGGTTAGGAGCGACCATCTATAGCCTTGCTCGAACTATCTATTGAATGCATCGACAATAGACATACCAAGCAGGTCGACATACCCAATGAATACTTAAAACAAAACCATAGGTGGTTGAAGGATCTACCAGAACAAAATATAACAACTCAAATGTAATACATCACAGAACAGTAGATCATCATATACCCATATATTGATACATAACAGAGTATACAAAATAGTACAAGTCAAGTGGTATAGCAAGCCACAATATACAGACGAGTCAAAAGAATACATATATCAGAGTTACAACAAAATAGGACTACACAAAAAGCTATGACAAAAAAGAACAAGCTGAATAGTCCATGCGGAAGCAAAATAGGCTAAGTCCAAAAGCACCTAACCTGAAACAACTCGGTCTGACCCGAGTATAAAATACACGGGTCAGTCTAGCTAAACAAATCAGTTAGATAAACTGAACAACAATAAACCTGCAAGGTCACAATATAACAAATATCTCTAAAAGAGATAACACAATCATCTAACAAAAAGATGAATCATATCACAACAAGCCTCGTATCATCGACATCTCATAGAAACAAAGGATACGAATATCCCAAATGAATCCATAAAGACAAATAACAAATACCAATGAAGGTAACACAAGTTCCACAAGGTAATCGCTACATATCATGCGACTCGAAAAGACCAACACCGAAGGGCGATACCTAGGGAATATACATATCAATGAAACATCATAAAATTTGCACGTGCTCAGTACTGTATAAACAAGGATCCATGAGCCCAAAGACTCCAAACCCAAATATCACTCGAGCGGCTCATAAAGACCTAACTCCGAAAGCGATACAATAGGGCAACAAACCCGAAGGCACAAACCCGAAGGCAACATACCCGAAGACAACATACCCGAAGGTAACAAACCTGAAGGTGCAAACCCGAAGGCAACACACCCGAAGGCAACAAACCGTAGTGGTGAAGGTCCGAAGGCCCAGTACTGGACACCACTAACTGGCGGAATGTGTCATAACTATCAAAAAGGAATCCGAAAAGTGGTAACGTGAGTCCATAACCACCCGTTCACACTAAACGGTTTACTATCTGTTAGTTAATTTCACACTCAAAGCAGTACAAAGTTCACCTCATTTCATCGGTAAACCAGACCTGAAGGTCAAAACAATCAATTGAATAGGTCGGTGATTAATCGGAAGGATAAACGCACAGATTCATGGTCCGTGTTTTGCCTAACCATTTAATCACCCATCCACTTCGCTCGAAGTGCGAAATTGTGCATGTGTTTTAAATAGAATTTATAAATCGGAGAAGCGAACTTTCAATTCGATTTGAAGAAATCATTTATAAAAACCCGTGAATGAATTCAAAAAGGAATCATCAAGGTCAAATATGCATAAACAATTAATTGGAATCAATATGCATCGATCAAATTTGGAAAAACTAAACGAACAAGGAAAATTGGAAAAAGACAATAGATTCAGACGTCAGAAAGAAGTGGTTCAGACGTCTGAATCTGGAAATTAAAATGTTTTCCAGACTAGAATTCAGACGTCTGAACCCAAACTTTCAGACGTCTGAAATAGGCACTATTTTGCATATTTCCTTTCTGGTTGAAATTTAGCACTTTCAGACGTCTGAAATATAAATTCAGACGTCTGAATCTGATCGTCAGGCATTTCCTGAACCTAGGCCATCTATGGCCAAACAAATCGAAAGCAATCGGATGCGTGTTGATTATGGGCTTACGTCAAACGACTACCCAACCTTAACGACACACCCAAACACTCCGAACAACATAAACATCAACCATAGAAGGATTTTCATAGATTTGGCTTCAAAAATCAATATTCGGCAATTTCAACAAAGCAATCCAAATCGAAAGCAAATGAACATGCAGATATATTAGGAATTCATTCCTAATAACCCAAGATAGCTGTAAACATAAATGTGGGATAAAAATCTCACCTAACATCAATAATATCAAGAGAAGTAGATGTGAGTTTAAAACTCACCTTTTAATTCAAAACAAGAATAGAGAAGCTCAATAGTAAAGAAAACAACCAACCACTCTCCACTTCAACTCTACTTGCTTCAATCTAGGATCAAAACAAGAATTTTCCTAAGTTAGGTTTAGGAAATTTTCTGAAATTGAAGGAGAATGAGTTGGAGAAGATGAAGAGGAGGCTTACCAATGGTTTCTCTTTGATTTTTGGAGCAAGAATTCAAGTTTGCAAGGTAAACTAGGGCTTGGAATTTCTAATTCCCATTCTCTTCCCCCATTTCAGTTTTTAGCTTAAGTTTAGAAATGGGAATGAGAGTATGGAAGGAGATGGACTGAGTTAGGTTATTTAGTTAGCTAGTGGGCTAAACCCAAACCCAACTAGAAAAGGTAGCAAACTTCAACTTACTCCAAACATATCAAAGCTTATACTCAAAAAGATCACAAACGCCATTTTGGAATCAATGGAAATGGTTTCGAGTTCCAATTTGGCCATTTGCAAAAAGTAACGTTTCGTACCTAAATCCGACTAACGACGCTATATTTAAACAAAACATTTAAATATATAATCGTTAAATATGCGTGTTGTTACAAGATTGGTATAGCGTACGGATGATAAGTGTACATCGTACAGATTTGAATGAAATTGACAGTGGAAGGAGTAATCAAATTTGAATGTTTGATTTTGAATAAACGAAGTTATATATCTTTGTTATATAAAGATAAATCTCTCCTTGTTAAATCTATTGCTAGAAGAAAAGGATTTTTGAAGGTGTTTGAAGTATAAAAGGAGTTTTATACAAGTTCGAAAGGATCCAAAGTTTTTTTAAAAAAAATTATATATATTTGAATATATATAAAGGACCTTATGAGATTTTTGGAAAAGGGTTTTGGAAACCCTTGGATTTGGAAAGGCTTTTGATTTTTGGATAAAATCAATATTAAAATTTGTAAAGCCTAGTTTTAGAATTATCGATTTTGGGATAATCGATTTTGTGTAAAGAAGCCTTGTATGAGATCATACCAGGTGTATGATTTGAAAGATACTATGTGTGTATAGTATAAAGTGTTTTGATAATGGCTCTGGGGAAAAATGCGCTGCCTTAAAATGAACTTCTGAGGAGTGCCACCGGGTGGTGCTGCCTTGAGCCCCAAGGGGGGTTCTAAAGTTGATCCGGTGAGGAGTCCGGACAAACTAGTTCCTGAGGATTATTGGGTAGCGAAAGTCGAGGACGCTGATGCCTACAGGTGCATTTGGATTATGCTGTGACGACAGTGTAACTCGATGTCACTGCGATCTACTATAGGGACCATAGCGAAAATCCTGTGGAGGATGAGTGCCAACAGTCTACACTTGATTTTGCCGGGAAGGCAACGCAACATCGGTAGACTGCGATCTATGGTCGAGTGGAGTGGAGAAGTTTCATTCTTTTGGCAGCGAAATTCGAGGGCACTGATGCCTACAGTTATTTGGGTTTTTTCTGTGATAGCTACGTAACCCCAGTTATAGCTGCGATCTGTAGCGGGTTTCATGGTGTAATCGAGGGGCGCGTAGGCCTATAGTTATCTATGGATTTTGTCGGGATGACAACGTAACCATCGGGTTAACTGCAACCATGGATGAGGGTGATGATTTCCAGAGCATCCTCACCAAAGATATTTCATCTATTTTCAAAAACTGTTTTCTATATTTTCAATAAAATTATTTTCCAAGTATTTTCACTGGATGTTGAAAACGGGTTTACCAAGTACTTATAGATTTTCAGTCCTACGCCTGATCAACGTATGACTGAATTTCTATGAGAACAAGGATGGACCGGTTGAGACATCGAGTTATAAAAGTATTTTTATTAAAAGCTATTTTAAATAGTATTGTTTGAATTTAAAAGCATTTCTGAATTTTTAAATAAAGGTGTTGGAATTTTGAAAGATGAAGGAAAAATCCAAACAAGAATCATGAATAAGATTTGAACTCGGAAAGATTTAATAAAGTGATTTTTGTGATAAAAATTGGAAGTAAGCAAATTGGCTAAATAATTATTTGATAGAGTATGTTAATAAAATTTAACCCGGTCAAATCAAATGGGTTGTAAGTTAATAATGGAGTTTGGAATTGAATTCGAATTGTAAATAGAATTTGACTTGGATTTGATGATGAATTAAAATAAGTGGAGATGCTATAAAAATAGAAATAAAATGGAGTTGGATCGAAATAGTGATGGTTTAAATTTCAAATAAAATTCAAGTGTGATATGAATAATATCTAATGTAATTTGCAAGTAAATTAGATATATGGAAGTGTTGCTTGAATGAAATGAAAGTGAATTATAATAAAAGTGGTTAGAGTTTCAACAAAACCCAAGTGAATAGAAATAAAATTGAGAATGGCTTTGTATTAATAAAATAAATTCGAAAATGAATTAAGTAAGCGAATTAAAAATTTAAAATGGGTGAATTGATGGGTTAATCGAATTAAATAATAAATGGATGAAGTCTGCTTGAATAAAAAAAAAAATTAAAACAAAATTTTAAGTGGTATTGGGTTATTAGAACGAAAGGGTATTAAATAAAAGGTTTGGGTTAAATTTATTTTTGGTAAATGGATATTAGTTTAAGCATTGAATGTTGTCAAGCTCAATTAAATAGTTTTAAAATGAAACTAATGCGGAGATGAATGAAATACAATGTATGGTTGGTGAATAAATAGGAAATGAAATGGAATTAAATAAAGAATGAGTAGAAAATTAATTTAAAGTAGTTATAAACTAAAATAGATACTCTATTAAGCGAATATCGTCGTAGTTGCATAAAAATAATTGTCGTTTGGCGTAAACAAAGGTAATTAAAATTTCTATGAGTTGATAGAGATTAAATAAAATTGATTTTTAAATCATTTGAAGTGAATATGAGATTGTTTGGATTAAAAATAAATTGAATGTAAGCACTTGGGTTGTAAACCATTAAAATTGAATGAAATGGCATATAAATTTGGTTGGAAGTAATTGGAATTAGCTTTAAATGATATAAATCGCTTATGGTAAGCGTTCGGTGTTTGTTGCTTTTGAAATGCTTGTGTTTAGCTATTGAAAATAAGTGAAATGCTAATAGATTTTCTATATTTCTATATATGGCACTCACATATTTAAATTGAGTAAGTATAGGTACCTGAAGGCCGTTTGGCTAGATTTGGATTGCACTAATTGCTAAAATAAATAAGCCGCATGCTTAAATTGCTAAATAAGGTACGCCTCACATATGATTGAATTAGCCTCCGAAACGTGTTTCATTGTGTTCGGAGTGCGGATAGAATCTTATAAACGCCTGGCGGCTTGTTTGATTCGGTGTCCGTTCGAACAGCTTGTAAAATATAAGAATATTAATAAAAATAATAATAAGCAATCTTCTTCAACACGCCATTCGTCCTTTCCTGACACGCTAATCTATCCTCTTAAAAAGTCGAATCTCCTCTTTCAGCTGAAATCCATTCTCCTCCCTCTAATTCACTTCAAATCGCGATCTCGTTCTTATAAAAAAAAGGGTTTAATTAACAGTAGGATATTTTTATAAGTGTGTATATATATATAATTTCAAAGGGAAATCAAAATACATATTCACATCTTTTAACTTACTAGTTATTTAAAAAAAATATGAATTTAGGGTTATTGATTTATTTAATAAGCTTATTTAGCTATTTAGTTGATAAAATATTTTATCAAAAGAAAATTAATTTAAAACAAAATTTTTTGGTTTGGATTAAAATAAATAATTATTAATTGTTCGACCAATTAGAATATTAATAAAATTATCTAATGCTTTTACAAGGTCCAATTGTGGAGAAATTAATCGTGATGGGAATGGATTACAAAACCAAAATCAAAGGTGAGTAAATCTCACGCTTCTGGGTTTTTATTTAAATTTTAATGTTTAAATTTAAATGATTGATTGAATGGTTGAATTGGATTGATGTGCTATATTGTATAGTAATATATAATATATATTGGAGTGATTGATATTCTGTGATGAATATTATTGGTAATTGGAATATTGAATGTTGTGGGTTGCTTGAATATTTCGATACCCTGAGTTATCGAAATATATAAATTGGATTTTTGAAAGAAATATAAGGATGAATTTTGGGAATGAAATAATTATAGAATAAAAATAAGAATGAATTGAAAAGAAATAAAAGTGATATTTAATATCTAAAGTTAAAATTATACAGTAGAGATTTAAAACAAGTTTTTTTTGGCAAGGCCAACCGGTTTTTTATAGTGTGCCGTGCCACCTTTATTATAACAAATAATAAAACATTAGAGAACAGGTGCTAGTAAAATGACGCAGAACAAACACAAAGCAAACAAGAGAGGATGACCACACAGAAAAATAAAGCACAGGAGATAGGCAAGAAGCCTAAACAACTAAGAGACTAGACTATCCCCCCAAGGAGGGAGACGATCAGCATCACACAAAGAGACAGGACCATAAGCACCAGCATACCCGGAGAAAAGACTAGCAAGAGCAGAGACATAACCATCAGACTCAACTGAGTAAACAAATTTCCTATCCCAAGTGTTGTCGGAGAAAATACAATTATTCGTCTCACCATCAACCCCCTCCTTAGCCAAGATCAGACCCTCGCCAACAATGTGATAAAGAAGATACCTGCTCTCACCATCTATGTCACTGACATAGGAATAATATAATCCTCCCATAGGAGAGTATCGCATGCCGGAAGGGGAGTGAACCCAAGCATTCTCATCTGTGTCCCATATGATAGAGTTAGGAGAAACTTCCACTACCGAAGTGGGAGGAGGCATAGGGCAAGTATCAACCGGTGAATCCAAAGCCGCACTTAGAGCAGCATAACCAATAGAAGGGTCAACTGTTGAAACAATAGGATCCAAAGGGGCAACAGACTTAGGGACCCATTTCCTGACAGGGGGACGGGGAAGGGGAACACGATCCGGGATAGGCAGAGGTCCTTGTCCAATCCCACGAGAACATGTCTCCAGAAGATGACCAAAGGACTGACAATGTGAACATATGTCCGGTTTCCAACTGTAGCGAACAAAAACCTCTGCATCATGACCATCATCAATTCGGACCTTGAGAGAAGAAGGCAGTAGCTTGGAGGGGGTTATTTCGATGAGTGCTTTAGCGTAGACTAATCTCTTCCTTGCTTCTGTGTTGGAGTCATAACAGATAACTTTACCTATTTGGCTACCCAGCCAGTCAAGCCCAAGCATCGGCTGAAGGACGGACGGGATGGAAGAAAAATGGGCCCAAACTGGGATAGAAAGTACCTGATCCTTAGCCCTATCAACAGACGGGCTCCAAGTGGTGATGATGAAAGGCTTACCAGCAATCATAATAGGGTCAGCTTCAAGAATACGACGCCTTTCGTCACTCCGCGAGAATTTGAAAAAGAACATCTCATTATCAAAATGGACACTGAGACTGCCTTTTGGCTTCCAAACCTGATTGCAACGAGCTTTAACAAGATGGTAAGCAGGATTAGCATCTAAGAAAAATCCAACAAGATAATCAGTCCAATAGTCAATACCGGCTTGAATAACTTCTTGCGGAGGAACCAAAGGTCCGTCACATTCAGCATGCTCAAAATAACGAGGGGCATAAGATCCAGCGTTATTCGGTAATTTGTTGAACAAAGACTTCCATGAGGGAGGAACAGAAGGACCAGGAAACTCAGAAGGAACCGCAGCTGTAACTGGCACATGTTTTAGATTTGTAGCAGGAGCTTCAGAGGCATTAAAGCAAACACCTGGAGTGCAAAAAATTTCCTGCAGGGGAAAACCACCTGAAGCATCATTGTTGAACAAACTTGCTCCTTTTGGACAAGCATTATCAACAGAAATACCATCTACCATCTCGTCAGTAGAACCAACCAACACATCCACTTCAGTAGGAGTAGAAATTCCAAAAAGTGACTTACTCGTCAGAGAGACGTCGGCCAAGAATGGCGACGCATCGGAATCCGCAGCGAGGCTTGGCGCAGCAGGAACAAAGGCTGGAGTTTTGGCATTAACAGAAATGCCAAGAGCAGAGACTCGACTAGTAGAAACAAGTTTTAAATCAGAGTTAAATCTGGAATTCAAAAGTGAATCTGGGTTTTCAAACAAATAAGTTTTTAAATTTAATTATTTTAACAACTTGAGTTTTTAAGTTCATTTTTAAATTGACTTGAATTTAAAAATGAATTTGGTATTAAAAACCTTTAAATTTCTATTTTAAAACCAGTAATTAATTTATTAATGAAGTAAATAAAAAGATGGTTAATTACAGGTTGAGATTAATCGAGAATGATTAATATTGTGGTTGAAGTAAAGTAATTAATTTAGATTAGAATAAATTAAAATATAACTGGAAATCATTAATTTATAAAATTAACGATGTAATTAAAGATTGATTAATTAAGATGAATTAAATCAATTATAAGTGACTTATGAGAAGTTAATTAATATAAGTAATTAAGGATTAATGTAATTAAAATAATTAATTAATTCATGAAGTAATTAAGATTACTTATTGATTTTGGTTAAGAATAATTAATATCGTGAAATTGATTAAAGATAATTACTTGAATGCAATTGAAAGATAATTAATCCAGTGTGATTAATTAAGATGAATAATGAAGAGTTGGTTAATTAATTGATTTGGAATTAATTAATATTTAATGAAGGAATCTAAGTAAATGTGTTTAGAAATTCAATTAGAATCAATCGAATTAATTTGGAAGTGATTAAGCTTTGTTTATGGATGATTGAATGGTATTGAATGCTTTGAATGAGTTGATATCTCTGATATGAAATGTTGTGTATTTCATTTGGATAACTTGGGTTAGAATGACAGGAGACTCGAAGAGACCGGGGTCGGGTATTAGGAAATACCCGAAACCACTTCGAATTTTTATTTAAAATTTATTTGTCAAATCAATAGGCTGGAATGAAATGATTTAAGTGAATTGGATTATTTTATCTAAGTTTGGTACTTAGAAATTGATGTGTGAAATGAGTGTTGTCTATAGCAAATTGTGAATTTGTTAAATTGATATAAGTTATCCCGGGTTTATATAAGTTGTTTGCTTTGGTATTCCATATTAGTTGAGATTACTCACGCTAGTTTCCAGCCTGACCCGGGCGTTACTTTGGTGTAATGCTCGGGTAAGACCGAGTATTGCAGATTTTCAGGTAGGTACGTTCTGGAGCTCAGGAGGCGAGCTGGATGACAGGAACGTGTAGAGTATTTCCGCTGTATTATATTATTGTAATTTTGTGACATGTTGATTTGTATATCCAGTGTCTGTATATATGCGTAACTCTGATGTATTAAAATGTACCCGACAAAATATTATTCTTTTTAAACTGTTAATATTTATTATTATATTTTATCCGTTGCGACTGTGAGATGTTGATGATTCTATTCTTCTTCTATCTCTTTCTTCTTTTTCATAACTATCTGGAATATTGGGCTTCGGAAATTTCGGGTCGTTACAGGCATAAGGCCTTGAGGTGGATCGATCGACATAAGGCTTAGAGTTGTGTCGATCAACATAAGGCTTGGAGGTGTATCGATCGGCATATAGCTGTAGAAAGATCAATTGGCTAAAAATGTCGATGTGGATCGATCAGCTAAAAACTCATCATATGACTTGGAGATGGGACGATCGGCTAAATCTTTGAGAACGATAACAATTAGCTAAATCCATTTCTCATATAAGCTTCAATACTTAGCCACTTTCTTGCACTTTCTTCCTATCGTTCCATTCTGAAGAAAAAAGGAAATGAGCCTCATTTCATTCAAACAACGATCACCATAAAATCATCACCCTCCTTCTTCAGAGTTCAAACTTAGGTAGAACAAATCCTACACTTGCTTTATAATTTTTAGAATGAGGCTTTGAACTTATGACAACCGATTCATTTGGTGGATATGTTTCCATATTCTTACAATCGTATGCAATGGAAATGAAGCAGCTTGTCTTGACGAGATATGATTGAATTATGATCTTAGCCGATCATTTGTTGAAGAAGATGGTGCAGCGGATGTGAAGAAGTCATACGATCGATCTTTCACCATCGTTCTTGGATGATCGGCGAAGCCTTGGAACGTTGTAGCTCGAGGATCACCTAGAAATGATCGGCTATGCTCTGGAGTTGAAGGCTCATAAGAATGATCGGTGGGAAAGGTAGCTATGAACGATTGGCTAATGCCGTTTAGGAGAATGATCTGCTTAAATTTGCGTACATGAACAATCGGCCTTGTTTGCAAATTAACTTTTTATAAAATGGAACTTAAATAAGCATACTTGAACCAAATTATGACCTTTGGCCTTGCATACTTGAAAAAACATTAGGACTTGCATATGGCTTGCATACGATTTGAACTGCATATTTGGTAACAAATTGCCTTAGAACCATGACATGAACCAATGGCTTTAACAATCATCTTAAAGATCATCAATAACTTAGATAAAAACCAAACTTATGTTGGGTGATGAACAATCGTGAAACTCAAGATGCATCGTTTCTCGATGACACACGTTAACAGTTGAGACGGTTAGGGATGATGGACTCTCTGGTTAAACCTTTAAGTCTCGTTCTCATTTCTATCTTCTGTTTTGCACAACTTATTACTATACTGTATAGCACTTCATCGCACCAAACTAGCACTCACTATACACTAAGGGGTACAGGTTATTTTATCTAATCATGACTTTTACTAAGTTTCACAGCAATGGGATCTAGACGATCTGGCGTCTTGCGGTGACGCTAGTTGGGTCATCTTCCTAAAGGGATAGATCTAACATAGAATCAAGTTCGAAAACTGAATCCGATAATCCACCATCTAGTCACCATTCAGAACAACCAGAAAGTCTGGGTCCTCAATTTGATCTCTTTGATGTCGTTCCCACCTTTCTACCAGAGGTTATCGATCCTGCTCCTGACATTCTAAAGGATGCTATTATTCTTGAGAATCCTTCTAATTCGGTAGCTTCAAAAATTAAGGAAAATGTCCTCCAAAGAATCTGCATAAGGCATGGAATTCCCTTCAATGACGTGTTGGTTTTGTTGCAAGATGATAGGGCTCACAGACCCCCACTCCCCCGAAGAGTATACAGCATGTCACAAGTTTATGTGCTGGGATGGATGCATCCCGCCTTTTAATTCATACATTTTGGAGATTCTACATTATTTAAGAATAGCTCCAGCACAACTCCACCCAAATGGTTATGCTGTCTTTAATTGTACTTATATGGTATTTATGTAGTTCCTACACCGTCCTCCCACCATCGAAGATATTTGATTTATTTTTACTTTCAATGGTGGACAGGGAGTCTCTCGTTTACATTTCTTGAATCAGCAAAGAGGTGCCAGATTCTAACTGGCGCATGGAACAAGCTAAGTGCATTTAAAAGTGAATGGTTTTTTGTTCGCTGCCCACCCAGTTTTGCTCGACAATGGCTGGAAAGACATAAGTGTTACTCACCATTTTCATGATAGCATAGAAAAATGATAACCAAGTTGCCTTTGTGATTATATTACTCCTTTACAGGTGTCGTCACCCGATCTAGCGGCAACATTTATTAAGTGGCGGTTCCAAATATGAAGAATGCTCCGCCTGAGTATAGGAATATTGAAGATTTTCTTAGGGATGAGCGCCTCGTTACTTTTTTTTGACAGAAGAAGGCCTCGGCGTGGGGCTAACCAAAATTGCTTAGACGACAAGGATAAGACCATAAGCTGCAATTGGTCAAAGGGATAATTGAGCACATCCCATAGTGCCCCCGGTTACGAGTGCTTAAGAATTTAGTGGTATTGATGTCTGAGGGCATAGAGGTGGTCTACTCAGTCACTATAGTGACAATTCCGGTCCTGGTGCTGATGTTGGATGCTCACAGGCCTCAAAACCCTTGGTTGCTGATAAGGCAAAGAAGAAAACGTTCATGCATAAATTTCCAAGAAGTCATCTCCCTAACCAATCCAAGTCGTCGATGGCTCCTAAAGTTGTTCAAGATAGATCTTCTTCCTAAGCGTCGGAGCGCTTGAGTTTACAACTTAACTCTTTGTCTAGTCTACCGATTCCACATGATCTTGACGCTTTCCACTTTACCAATGTGAGCATCAAAGGGTCAGAATCTCCCACCAGAATTGGCATTAAAATTCCTATTTTTGGAGGGGAAGTTACACCAATGAGCAAGGCTCCTGCACCTAGTTTGTTGGGGGTTACACTAGGACACTTGCACACACTCGCACCCCTTAACACTGCATTTTACTTGACTTGCGCTCTTTAATGCTTAAAGTTGACTGACTTTTATTTTTCTTTGCAGAAACGATGGTGAGGAAGAGGAACATGTTTGACTCTCTTGAAAATATACACCATTAGTCATCAGGCTCGCGCTTTGGATCTTACTACAATAGTTGAGATTATTATGATTCCAGCCATCCCCCCAGTTGGGACTGGGGTCATCAAGATGGAGGTGATAAGGTTAAGCTACCCCAGGATAAAAATAGATCGAGATCGAGATCTCCCCCTTCAAAGGGTCCTGAAAGACCAACTGATCGTAGGGACTAGCTTATCGATCCCTCTAGTGGCCCTTCTACCATTCCAATGCCTCCATAGCCTTTGGTCCCATCTCATTCTCAATGGCTAAGCGATCATCACCACTATAGTGATCATGCTACTACCCATGGGTCCGACAAAGAAAGCACTGAAATCGAAGCTGCTACTAAAGATTCTACAATCGATCCAACCGCTCGTGTGGCATGGCTTCGTAAAGAATTTTCAAATTTATACTTTGAAAGGTTCTATTTTCCCGCAGCTTGAAGAGGATTTCAGACCATGTTCAAAAGAGGACCATCGACCGCGTCACTGACATCCACATGCAGTATCGAGAATGGATTAAGGAGGTAGAAAAAATGTCAACAGTTTCCTTCGAGCATGCGGTAAAGATTGAAAAACTAAAACACCAAGAGGCTTAAGATAAAAGAATCATTGACACTTTGACAAATGAGCTAGAAGCCTCCAAAACTTCCTTAGCGAAAGCCTAAGGAAAAGCTAGTGTTGCTGTGAAATCCATGGAAGAGTTGAAGTCCAGCCATCTTGATATGGTTCAAGTGCTGCATAATCGAAATCAGGAGATAGCGCTTAAATGATTTACTGCTCGGAATAATGAATCCGCAGCCTTAAAGGAGATAGCGGATCTCAAGGCTAAGCATGAGTATGCAAATTAAGAAAAAGATAATGCCCAGAAGATTGCTCAGGATGCTTGCGATGAGCTGGTAAAGCTCGGATTTGAGAGAGACATGGCTATCGAAAGGGCCAAAAATGTCGATCCACACATTCAATGTATAACAGAAGCTACCAAGGACAAAGTCAAGGGGTGAATGAGCTTGACCCACTTCTGATTTAGTATATGGGTGGACCGATCGCACCCAATCTACGTTTACACTCCAGTTTGCATTCTCGAAACTTTGAGTTATTTCATTGGTGGTTGGTTCACACCCGATTTATGTTTATACTCCAATCCACAACTTGGGGACTTAGAGTTATTTCGCGGGTGGTCGGTTTACACCCGATTTATGTTTATACTCCAATCCACACTCTGGAGACTTTGAGTTATTTAGCGGGTGGTCGGTTCACACCCGGTTTGTGTGTATACTCAAGTCTTCACTCTAGGGACTTAGAGTTATTTTGGGTCGAGGGTTTGGTCCAGTGAGTGATTGGTCATATCATGGTCGCCCTGATTTTAAATCAGTTTCATAATTGGGTAGTAGTTATTCGATCGTTGGATTGTCGACCACATTTTTCCTTATTATGTATCTCCTCCTTTGGGTTGCAAATGAGAGTTGTTAAATGAGCAATTAGGTTGAGATCATCTTGTTTAATCCCATTGGGAGTTAGTATGATTGATTGATTTCAAATTCTGGGAGCATGTTCGTTCATATCGACATCAATCAGTTTCGCTGTGTAATTAGCGTATAATGCAATAGCAAACATAAATATAAAGGAAGCTTGAAACTTTATTCACTATATGGAAAGGGATAACATTAATTATTTTATTCAAAAAATCGAATGCTAAAGCAAGTTCTGAAAGTAAATACAACTAAAATGTAAAAGCAATAAACTAAGTGAAATAGTGTAGTAGATGTTTGCTATTCCACGCCCTTATGAGTGTAATGCCACTAGTAGTCGCTAGCTTGAAATTTCCTTCTCCAAGACTCTATTCGATAACATATGGTCATTCCCAAATTGGATTCATGTATGATGAGGTAGGAAAAACCCATTTCAGGACGAAATCACTAATTTTGAAGGTTCTAGGTCGAACGTTAATGTTGTAATACTGGGCGACTCGATGTCGATGTGCAGCTGCCCTCAAATTGACTTCTTCGCACTTCTCATATATAAAGTCAAGGGATTCCAAAAGGAGATCTTTATTCGTCTTAGGATCATAGTACGTTACGCGATGAGAAAAGACTTTGAGTTTAACTGGAATAATAGCTTCAGAACCGTAGTCAAGGGCGAATTGAGTATGGCCAGTTGCGGACTTGTGGATGGTTCTATAAGCGCAAAACGTTGTAGGGAGCTCATCCACCCACTTGCCTCTAGTATTCCCTAAATGCTTCTTCAGAATAGACTTTATGATTATATTTACAGCTTCAACCTATCCATTTGCTTGAGGGTGAGCGACCGCTGCAAATCTCTTTTCAATATGATATCTTCGACAAAAGTCTTTGAATTCAACGCAGTCGAATTGAGTCCCATTATCTGTTACAATAATTTGTAGGAGACCAAAGCTACATATTGATGTTTCAGACAATAAAGTTGATTACTTTCTTGGTTGTGATTATGGCTAAAGGTTAAGCTTCAGCCCATTTGATGAAGTAATCAACTGAAACGATAGCGTAATCTGCACCACCTTTAGAGATCGTTAGAGAACCCCCACATGGTGAACGACCATGGGCTGACCATTTGCATGAATACTGTTGGCGGGGCTCTTAGGACTTTTGCATATATCTGGCATATATCACATCGTCTCACATAATCTATAGCGTCCCGATTTACGGTCAGCCAATAATACACATAACGGAGTATTTTCTTTGCCAGAGTTTGCCCCCAGTGTGATCGCCGCATTCCCCATCATGAACTTCTCTTAGAACACGTTTTATCTCATCATGAGCAGCACACTGCAATAGGGGGTCTGAGAAACCTTTCACATACACAACTCCTTCCTGCATAATATGCGAAGGGCTTATCGCTTCTCGTTTCTTTTATCTTGTAGGACTCAATGCAATAAATAGTCTTTGATTGGGATCATCCACGATTCCCTTTTAGGCTCCGCTTCCAGTATCTGATCAATTTTCATCATGTTTATACTTGGGATATTTAATACTTTGACCGAAACCTAGCCTATCTGTTATGCATCACCTGTACTAGCAAATTTTTCCATTAAATCTGCCTCTCTGTTTTGATCTCGTGGAATATGTGAAATGTCGTAGTACTCAAACTCCGTCAACGGCTCTTGTACCTGGACAAGGTATGGGGCAAGCCGTTGTCCCTTAGTCTGGTAATCTCCCCTAACTTGATTAAGCATCAACTATGAATCGTAAAAGATTTCAAGAGATTTTACTCCAAATTCCCTAATGAGTTTAAGTCCGGCAATCAAAGCTTTGTACTCGGCTTCATTGATTGTTGCTGGGAAATCAAGCTTTAACACATGACAGATTAACCAATTTTCAAGAGTTACAAGAACAATCCCAGCTTCAGAACAATGATCATTAGATGCTTCATCAATATAAAATTTCCATCATACAGTAGGGATTTCACTATCGTCTGGAAAATTATCTTGTATAGAAAACTCTGCTATAAAGTCTGCCAATGCCTGACCATGAATAGCCCTTTGAGGGAGATAAGTAATGTCAAATTGGCTAGGCTCAATATTCCACTTATGTAACCTTCTTGACGTCTTAGGTCATTGTAGGACCTGTCGTAACGGCTGGTCGGTGTAAACATTGATTGGATGTGCCTGATAGTACAAACGAAGATTCTATGATGCAATTGGTAAGTAATATGCCAATTTCTCTATTTTTAGGTAGTTCCTTTCAGCTTCCGTTAATCGTTTACTGACATAATACACCTGCCATTGAATTCAATTCTCCTCACGAATCAATGTGGCACTTATAGCATGTGTCGATACAGCCAAATAAATATACAACTCCTTATGATCCGTCGGCTTTGACAAAGTTGGGGGTCTCTCCAAATGATCCACCAAAGCTTGAAATGCATCTTTACAATCCTATGTCCATTCAAAGTTTGTTTTTCCTCTCCTAACCAAATCAAAGAAAGGAATGCACTTGTCGTTAGCTCTGGAGATAAATTGACTTAAGGCAGCAACTTTCCCATTCGGACTCTGCACTTGTTTAATAGTTCTCGGCACTTAAATATCATGGATATGCTGAATTTTCTTGGGATTATTTTCTATTCCATGTGCGCTGATAGAAAGCCCAAGAACTTTCCCGATGCGACACTAAAATAATACTTCAAAGGATTGATCTTCATCTTATAACGTCAAAAGATGTCAACGTTTTCGCTAAGTCTCTAATGTGGTCGCTTGATCATCATGACTTCACGAGCATATCATCCACATACACTTCCACTGTTTTTCTAATCTGGTCTTTGAACATCCTGTTAACTAAAGGTACAATTTGACTAAAGTCTCTATTAAGTTTTAAAATACACCAATCATCCTTGCGAAAAAACTATGTAAACTAGGTCCATAGAATTAAGTTACTGAATAATTACACACATTTGTGTAATTATTCAATGAATAATTGCAAACATTTACGCAATTATATCCTAAAATTGTAGACATTTGCGCAATTATTCACTGAGAAATTGCATAAAGGTATGGAATTATTCAATAACTTAATTCTAGGGACCAATTCACAATCTTCTTTTGGGGAGGAGTTTCCGTGTATTAAGTTTGATTTTAAGGACTTGAACCTAATATTCACTTAACTAAATTCTGGTAAGTTGCTCCGGCATTCTTCAGTCCAAATGGCACCACCACAAAAGAGTGCAATCCAATGTCGGTAAAGAAACTAGTGTGCTCCTGATTAGGGATATGCATCGGGATTTGGTTATATCCCGAGTATGTATCCATAAAAGATAGCAATTTGTGTCCTACGGTTGAATCCACCTGTTGGCTAATCCTCAAAAGGGGAAAACTGCCTTTTGGACATGCCTTGTTCAAATTTGAATAATCAATGCACATTCTCCACTTCCTAGTCGCCTTCTTCACAAGCACAGGATTTGATACCCATTAAGGGTAGAGGCTTCCATGGATAAACCCATTGACTTTTAGTTTATTCACCTCCACTTTGAGAGTGATAGATCTCTCCGAATCCATACCGCGTCTTTTTAGCTTTACTAAAACGTATTTCAGGTCAATGTTCAATGCATGGCTCACAATGGCAGGCGAGATTCCACACATGTCAGAGTGAGGCCAAGCAAATACATCTAGATTTGCTTGCAGAAAACCAGTAAGTTCCTTTATCATCAGAGGGATGAGCAGTGATCCAATCTTTAGAAGTAGTGATGGGTCCTCATGGCTGACCATGATACCAATTGTCAGCTCAATCGATGTAGACTTGGTCTCTTTGGGCTCCTCTTCGTAATCTTTTGGATCTATATCCCTATAGAACCAACTACGGCACCCGAGCTAAGGCTCAAGCGCCAATTACCAATTGTCGACAGCTTGGATGCGGACAACCTTATCTACACCCTTATCCTTCTCTTTGCACCGAGCTTCCCTCAACTTGGCTATAAAACAGGCACGTCCAGTCGCATGATCGCCATGAACAACTCATACACCATTGCCTGTCACAAACTTCAAATTCAAATACCATTGGGGAGCTTCCCGGAATTCAGCCAGGACCGATCGGCCTAGAAAAACAGTGTGGGGAGTCAACATCCAAAACAATGAAAGGCAAGATTCATACTCTCCCCCGTTCGCTTTCTCCCAATTCAATAGGTAATTCCACATAACCAACAGATTTAGTTGCAACGCTATGAAAACCATGTATATGAGCTTTACATGGTTTAAATCTTTGGCTTCTGTTCTTGTCGGATAATATGCCTTTTATAGATTATATTCACTGCACTTCCACAATCAATCAAAATTCCTCTAAGCAATGTAGGACCAATCATAGTTGAAATGACCATCGAGCCGATTATCAGAGCCTCTACTTTGTTCGCATCCTTATTACTAAAAAAATATCATCTTCCATTGTGCTTTGCTATTTTGTAGGAGTCCCATCTACCATATTCGAACAACATACAAAATCTACATGCCTAATCGCGCTAGCATAGCGCTCCATCTCCTGCCAACTCCTATCTGTCGAGTGCGGTACTCCAACTATCGTATTTCTCACCAGCCTTCCATCAGTCCATGCAAGCTCCTCAGCCCAACACAGAGCTTATTCTCGATTGGGGTTAGAAGTCCCCTGCCCGGTATCTTAGGGGGCTTTCACAAACTGTTGTAACTTCTTTTCTCGAATCAGTTTTTCTATAATGTCCCAGAGATGTTTGCATTCATTTTTATTGTGCCCATAACACTCATAAAACCAACAATATTTTCCAGTCTGCTTCTGTCTCTCTGCTAACTTTTTTGGAGGTACCTTCCTGTACTACATGATATTGCAAGTAGACAGATAGATATTCTCCAGAGAAGCATTCAACGGTGCGTAATTATCATACATTAGAATCCTAGGCTTCAACCTTCCAAAATCCCTTTTTCGCTCTTGATTCCTATCTTCGCCTTTCTTTTGTTGATTTGGCTTATTCTAAACATTCACTTGGATTTTCCAAACAGACTATTTTATTACAATGTTACTCTGTACTGCTTCTCCACTTGGCCCCATAATATTCTTTTTTCTAGAGGACCTAGCTTCCCCCTTTCTCAAAAATTGAGCTGCCTTTGAATAAAAGTGCCTCAACTTGCAGGTGGCTTACCATCCATCCAATCGCCAAACTAAGACTCCAAATCAATCCATCTCATCATAGCTATGAGTATCTCGTGATCATTCGGATTACTGACCTCCAGGGAAGCTATATGAAATCTCACTAAATAATTTTTCAATGACTCCCCTAGAGCCTGATCATGCTGGAAAAGGACGTCACGTCTTTAGGACGAGTCGCGTGCATTCGAAATTGCACCACAAACTTGGTTGCCAACTAATCAAATCTCGAAATTAATTGTAGGGGTAGTCTCGTGAGCACATTATCGCTATTTGGAAGGGGTTATAGGAAAGCATCTTCACTTGGTCGCATCATTAGCTTACTCGGAATCCATCAGCCGTTCTTACCTCATAATATGTTGCATGTGGTCTGTTTTTCCCTCGTAGGCAGGCATTGATGGCATGTTGAATCTCCATTGGTATTTTGTGTTTAGAACATTTGTCATGAAAGGGGCATGGCTTCTCGAGATTCCCCATTCATCGTTAGTGAAGCCTTGGTTCTCTCTCACCAACTGTCTAACCATTGGCGATAAGTCCAACGTTTGGATGGGTGGCGCCAATCGATGGTCATGCTCCACCTCACATGTATGGTATGGTCGATGCCTGCGGGCCATTTCACACCTTCTTGGGACACCAACTTCACGATGCACATCGTGTACATTGATTTCACCATCATCCTAAGGAAGAACCCGATCAGCATTCAATTGGACTCCCACATCCAAGTTGAACGTAGCAAATTTAGTTGGAATTTCAACGTGCACAGGTAAGTTTCCTTCTCTAGCGGAGGGACCAGCACTTACCAGTCTTGGCAAACCATGATGGTATTGAAAGTCTATATGAGTGGATCGTATATGATATATATGCAAGTATGAACAACTAACTATATAATGTAATTTAATAGATAATAATAGCAAAGTAATTAAAATAATCACACCAGGATTTTATACTGGTTCGAACCTCCCGTCCTACGTCCAGTCTCGAAGCTCCTCTTCGGAATTTCCTTTCAACAACCCTCACTTGACCTGGAGGAACAGGTTTACAATAGAAGAGTTTCTTTGTCAAGATTGTGTTCAATAACACGGATGTTGACTACTGAGTACAAGTGCTTCCAATATATATATCTATCTAGAGAATATTGAATGAGGAGTTCTGAATATATGGAAGAGTTAATACAAGTAGTTGATTGCTAGAGAACAGGTATAAATCAAAGTATAGGAATAAAGAGCATAAGTAAACAAGGTGAAGATTCCCTTTGCATTCCTGATGCTATTTATAGTGATGAAGAGTTTTCTTGTATAGTTGCATCTGTTGTAATCTCCTTAAAGTCGGTTCTGATAGTGATGAAGAGTCGCAGCAGAGAGAAGTGGATGTGTCCTTTCGAATGTGACAGTTGGTCTTTGAAATTACTCAGTCGAGTTCAAAATCAGACGTCTGGAGAAATGTTTCAGACATTTGGTCTTCATATATTTTTTTGTGTCTGGTTGCTATTCAGACGTCTGAGTTTATTATCAGACGTCTGTTTCCTTCTGAGTTGTGAACCAGAGAGTTTAACCAGACGTCTGAGCATATTAACCAGACGTTTGATTCTATCTAATTTGAAAACCAGAGAAAACATTCAGACGTCTGGCTAGTGCACTCAGACGTCTGAAAATGTGCATGATGCTTTATTTGTGTCTGTACCATTCCTTTTCAACTTCTACCGTTTTGAAGTCTTTTGATACTTCTCTTGCGTCTTGTTTTTGTCTCTTTGGTGATGTTACTCTATATTCTACCTGTAAATATAGATATATATGTACATTCGATTTCCATTGTATAGTTGTTATCATCGAAACCATAGAATTGATTTCCTAACAATCTCCCCCTTTTTGATGATGACAACTACTCAATGTACTTATATATAGATTAGAAATATCCCTCTGAATATGTGCTTTTATTATTTTATGATTATTCTTATATTTCTCCCCCTTTGACATTATCAAAAAGAATTCGTAATAATTAAGCCAATCGTCAAAAAGAAAATTTTCGTTAATAGCAGGAAGGAGTTACATTCAAGGATTTATACAAAAAAATTACAAACAACTACAATTCCTAAATTTTAGATTTCCTTTGGAGAAGCTTGATTTGGATCATCTTGCTTTGGTGAAGCTTGATTTGGATCATCTTCCTTTGGTTCTTCTTTATCAGAAGTGCCAGCCTTTGAAGGAGATGTCAAAGCTTCCTTTGGAGGTTCATCCTCAAATAATTTGGAATGTTTTGCAGGAGGAGAAGGTACAGGGGTTGCCCAATCCTCAGAGGGTGGTGTTTGACCACGAACTTGTTGTAAAACTTATTTAAGAACCGATAAAACAGTCGAAAGAGATTCTTCAACTGTGGCTAGTTGTGTAGCAAATGAACTTTCAAATTTGTCGATTCGCCTAGCCAAACATTTTTGATTTAGGGATAATGTATGTTGGTTTCGAAGTGTGAGATCTCGAATACTTTCATTTGGATTTGTTTCCAATCGAGTCTCTATAATGTCGTCTTGTCCCGGGTAATCAAATGGTGCAGGAGGAGGAGGAGTGACTTCTCGATGTTGTTCTTCCTCTTGGGATGGAACAAAGTGTGGTTAAGGAGGAGGCTCAACTCTTCGAGATTGACGATTATGCGTCCAATCTTCGAAGGACGTAATATTTGGAGGGATTTCTGGTAGATGCATCAAAGAAAAGAATTTTGTGGAAGCATATTTTGACGAAATTTCTTCGAACGTCGATAGATAGGAGGGAATATTATGTGCACGAAGAAGTCTCATAATATAGGTAGGATAGATGATCGAAGGCCTAGATCGAGTCCAAAAGTGTTTGAGCTCATCGAAGATGAATTTTGCCCAATTTACTCTTGTCCTACTAAATAGAGCATATAGTGCTTTATGTTCCAATTCAGTAATTTGCTCGTGACTACCCATACGTTGAATAATTGTATTAATTATCATCCGTGTTAGGAGTCGAGCTTTCGGATGTAAATATTTCGAAGCAAACTTTGGCATTTCGTCTTCCCAGATTTGATGAGTAATAGTATTCCGAGGCTTGAATCTCATATCTGGTATGTTGTGTAAGCCTTCCCCTGTGTCGGAGCAACCCAGTGTTCGTCCTATTAAACCAGGAGTCAATCGAATCGTATTCCCATATACGCTAGACCAAAGCCAGTTGTCCTCGTCCTCAGTGTTCCATACTGAGGTACTATCTAGATTCGCATAAAATAGAAAAATGGCTAATTGGTCTATTTGGATATCATTTGATGTAAAGGTGATTAGGGTCTGTAATCTGGCATTTTCACATAACTCATCCAATTCATACATAGGAAATTTTAAGAGATTGTAGAATGGTCCTATGTGAAGTTTCTTTTTTTGGATATCTTCATACCTTTTTATAGAATGCGGAGCTCTATTCATCCACCGTTCAATTTGGCCGTCGGAGCAAACCTAGGGATTTGAAGATTTAGTGGGTTGATCTTGCTTTCTTTTCGACATTTTAGGATTCTTAGTGCGAGGTGGCATCTTGATTATATTTGCAGAGTTGATGATTTGGAGTGAAAATTGTCTTTGAGAAAATCGTAGGAGGCAATAATTTTTGGATAGAAGAATAAAAGTGACGTTATCTAATCGAATTTAAATGGTTGATTGGGAATCAAACATCTGGATTAGAAATCAGACGTCTGGTTTGCCCTAATTTTTGTCCAGAAAATAAAGTTGGACGTCCTCTTTTTGAACAAAACGTCTGATTTCGAGCAGAGTTATGAAATTGTAGATACAGATAGAATTTTCAGACGTCTGGAATTTGAAAATAGACGTCTGTTTTAGTTTAATTTCGAGACAGAGAACTAAGGCATCCAGACGTCTGGAATGTTATGAATTTTATTTGGGGAAGGCAGAACAACATTTCAGACGTCTGGGGGGTATATCAGACGTCTGATATATGCACACTTCTAAATTTTGAATAGTATATCCTTGTGTCAGACGTTTGGAAGTTATAGGTTGACGTCTAAAAATTGCAGTTTGACGATTTCACTTATATATCGAATGTAGATAACAAATATCTTTATTGTTGTAAAAATATAGTAACACATAAGTTTAGACACATTCAATTATTAATACAATTTATTTATTTAGATGGAGACGGAGTTTTAGGATTTCTTGACTCATTATCATTCCATGGTCTAAGTGGAGACCATATATTTCCGCGTTCGTGGGTCCGTGGAGAGCCAGAATATCGTCCTGGTGAGGGATCTGAAGGAGTATGATACGAAGAAGATGGATCCAATGAACTACAAGGTTTTGGTAGTGGTTCATGAACATCTTTCTTTCGTGACGAACAAAACTTCATCGCCACTTGCTCGAGAAAGCTTAACCTTCGTGCCGTAACTTTTTGTTCGAAATAAAGTTCTCGTTGAAGATCCATCTGTTGTTTTTGGTAATGATGAATTTCATCAATTTTCTCCTTTGTGTTAGGAGAAGAAAACAGAGATCTTTTAGTTTTCTTATTATCCGGAGTAAAACCCGTACGATACGAAGACCACTTATATGTTTGCTCTTGCTTTGGTGTAGGCGTCGGAAGTCGTTGTGGTGTGTCAACCGAGCTATCCGTTGTTGGTGTTGATATGGAGATAGATATATAGGAAACTTCTGACGACATTGTTATATTTTGTTTCTTCTTTAAAAAATTCTAATTGTTTGAATGTAGTTTTTCTGTATGGCTATATTTATACAATGAAAATATACAAACTAATTTTCTAAAAGTTTAAAGGTGCAGAAATCAATAATATAGTTTGTGGTGATTTCTTTGGTGACTAATTTTAGCCTAAAAAATTATTATATATATATATATATATATATATTATTTTTATTAAGGAAGAAGGTCATTTAGTGAGCAAATACCTAAACTTTGTCGGAGTTTAGAGAAAGTTTGTTCATTTAATGGTTTTTTAAAGATATCGACTACTTGATTTTCGATATTTACGTATTCTAATGAAATGGTTCCTTTTTCAACATTGTCTCGTAGAAAGTGATGTCGTATATCTATATGTTTGGTTCGTGAGTGGTTAACAGGGTTTTTTGACAAATTAATTGCACTTGTGTTATCACAATAAATTGGAAATTTGTTGATAGTTTTACCGAAATCCGTTAGTGTTTGTTGCATGTATATTACTTGCGCACATGCTAGAGCAGCGGAGATGTATTCAGCTTCGCAAGTAGATAGAGAAACATAATTTATCTTTTTACTAAACCATGAAACTAAAGATTGTCCGATAAAATGACAAGTTCCACTAGTACTCTTACGATCTGTTCTACATCCACCGAAATCCGCATCACTCTATGAAACTTGTTCAAAAAATGATCTTTTAGGGTAAAACAAACCATAATCTCTAGTACTAGAAAGATAACATAAAATACGGTTAACAGCTCTTAGATGAGGTTCTTTTGGTTGTGCTTGAAATCGGGCACAAAGGCATACACTCATCAAAATATCGGGTCGACTGGCCAATAAATAAAGTAAAGAACCAATCATGCTTCGATATAACTTTTCATCAAAATCTTTTCCGTTTTCATCCTTTTTAAGTGAACAGTGGTGCTCATTGGTGTTGGTTTGCTTGATGTTTTATCCATTTCGAATCGTCGTAATAACTCGTTACAATATTTTTCTTAGTGAATAAAGATTCCATTTTCGAGTTGTTTTATTTGTAAACCTAAGAAGAAATTTAATTCTCCCATGTGTGACATTTCAAATTCATTTTTCATAATATTAGAAAATTGATTGCATATTTTTTCATTGGTTGAACCAAAGATGATATCATCAACATAGATTTGTATAACCAAAATATCGTTATTTACTCTTTTAATAAATAAAGTTGTATCTATTTTTCCTATATGATAACTAGATGTTATTAAGTAATTTTTAAGACGTTCGTACCATGCACGAGGTGCTTGTTTTGATCCATATAGTGCTTTATGTAATTTAAAAACATGATCGGGATATTTTTCGTGAACAAATAGTGGTGGTTGTTCGACGCATACAATTTCCTTAATAAAACCATTCAAAAAGGCACTTTTGACATCCATTTGAAATAGTTTAAAATTGTTATGAGTTGCAAAGGCGAGAAATGTACGAATGGCGTCTAATCTTGCTACTGGAGCAAACGTTTCATCGTAATCTATGCCTTCTTCTTGATTATAGCCTTGAGCAACTAAACGTGCTTTATTTCTAACAATATTTCCATTCTCGTCTGCTTTGTTTTTAAATACCCATTTTGTTCCTATTACCGATAGATCTTCAGGTCTTGGTACTAATTCCCATACGTTATTATGTTCAAATTGATTTAATTCTTCTTGCATAGCTATTATCCAAAAATTATCATTTGAGGCTTCTTTATAATTCTTTGGTTCAAAGTTTGACACAAACGCTATATGGCTTATATGATTGAGTTGATTTCTAGTTACTCTCGAATTCAGATCTCTAATGATATTATCTATTGGATGATTCTTAAGAATTCTAGGAGGTGATGTCAAGTGTTATTTTGAATATTTGTTCATTACTAATAGAATTTATTGAATTTGTTAGTGGAATAATTTCTTCTTCATCATTAGTATTATGTTTAAAAAGATTTTCGTCGAACGAGACATGTAAGCTTTCTTCAATAGTATTATTTCGTTTATTAAAAATTCTATATGCTTTGCTTTGTTCCGAATATCCAACAAAGACACCTTCATCGGCTTTTGGATCAAATTTTCCTAAATTATCTTTTGTATTTAATATAAAACATTTTGAACCAAAAGTTTTAAAGTATGATACTTTAGGTTTTTTACCAAAAAATATTTCAAAACAAGTTTGTTTAGTCATGGGGTGAATAGTTACTCGATTTAATACATAATAAGATGTTGCAATAGCTTCAGCCCAAAAGTGCTTTGGTAATCCACTACTATTTAGTAATGTTCGTGCATATTCTTGTAATGTACGATTTTTTCTTTCTACGACACCATTTTGTTGAGGTGTACGAGGAAAAGAAAAATTATGAGTTATTCCTTTCTTATTGCAAAAGTTTGTAAAAAGATCATTTTCGAACTCTCCTCCGTGATCACTTCTAATATTTTTAATTTTCAAATTCACTTGAGTTTTAATTCTTTTAGAAAATATTTTAAACATGCCAAAAGTATCGCTTTATGTTTTAAAAATAAAGTCCATGTATATCTTGAAAAATCATCGACTATTACGAACACATATTTGTTGTGATTTATAGATCTTACTGACATTGGACCAAATAAATCTAAATGTAATAATTCTAATGGTTGTTTTGTAAAAATATTATTTTTAGATTTAAACGAGCTTTTCTTTAGTTTTTCAATTTGACAATCGTCACATAAGTTTTCTACTTTATAATTCATTTTAGGTAATCCTCTTACCAACTCATATTTTGCTAACTTATTAATATTCTTAAAATTGATATGACAAAATCGTTTATGCCATAACCATGGATTATCATGTTTGGCGCTTAATCAAAAATTTGAATTTTTATTTATATTCATATTTAATACATAAATATATTTTTTCTAAAACCTTCAAAAATGAGTTGTTTGTTATTATCTAAAACATTACATCTATTTTTTTTCAAAATTTATTTGAAAACCTTTATCACATAATTGACTAATGCTTAGCAAGTTATGTTTTAAATTTTCTACTAATAAAACATTTGTAATAATAGGAGAGTTAGAGATACCAGAGTTGATGACTTTTCCAATGCCTATGACATATCCTTTTGAATTGTCTCCAAAGGTTACTGTTCCACCATCGATGAATGTTATATTTGATAACATTTTTGAATTTCCGGTCATATGTTTGGAGCAACCCCTATCTAGTATCCTTTTCTCCTTATTTTTTATTTTGGGTACCTGCAAAATAAGAAATGTTTTAATCGGTACCCATATATTTTATTAGGGTCCTAATTGTTAGAGGAAGGTAGCCATATCCAAGATGGTTTGGTACCTTTATAAATATAATTTTTATTATAGACTACATTCTCTACGTAATTATTAATATGCTTTTGTCTAATCAAATTATTATTTATTTTAGGAATCCAAATTTTCATATTATTGGTACTCAATTTAGTCTTAGAAAAACCTCTAGTTTTTATATGCTTACTATTTTTAGCATTATTTCCTTTTTGTTTAAAAGAATTTTTGAATCCTACTCCATTTCTATTACTTGATGGTTTTGAAATTTTGATAAGATTCTCCAAATCTTGTTTTCCTTTATTAAATTTTGACACATTGTTGGTAATTTTATCTAATTTTTCGCTTAACTCTATATTTTCAATCTTCAATAATTAAATACTATTTTTAAAATCAATATTTTCTTTTAACAAATTTTCTTTTACTACAGAAATATTCTCACTTTCTATCATATTATTTTTGTATTTTTGAGATATTTCAAGTTCTTCTTCTAGAATAATTTTTTCATCTTTCATCATTCCTACCTCAAGTTCTAATCTATTTATTTTGACTATATATTCTTTGTTCAATTTTTTTATTTGTCTAAATTTATCGTCTAGTTCCATGCTAAGTTCTAATAGTTCATCATAGCTAAGTTCAGGGCATACTCTTCAGTTTGTGCCATAAAACACACATTAGCTTGTTCTCCGTCACTATCGCTATCACTTTCAGAAGATGAAGAGTCCGAGTCATCCCAAGTTACTTTGAAAGCCTTCTTCTTCTTGAATTTTTGAATTTTGTTATTCTTTTTATCATTATTGAGTTTAGGGCAATCCTTCTTCATATGTCCGTATTGATCACATTCGTAGCACTTGATTTGAGATAGGTTTTTGTGTTGGACTTCCCTTCTTTTTGAAATTTTGTCATCTTTCTAAATTTCTTGAATCTATTATAATTCTTGGCAATAAAGACTATTTCGTCTTCATCTAGATCAGAGTCATCATTTTTTGTTGCTAGAAATGCTATATTCTTTTTCTCCGAATTTAGTTCTTTTCTGCCTGCAAGTTAGCTTCATAGGACATTAAATTTCCTATCAACTCTTCAACTTTGAGAGTAGAAAGATCATTAGCTTCTTCTATAGCTAAAACCTTCCTTTCCCAATCTGACGTCAAAGAGTTGAGTATTCGAGATGTTAAACAAAATCAGTGAATTTAACTCCTAATGCCATAAGATCATGTTGGATAGTTTGAAATCTAGAATACATGTCAACAATTGTTTCATTTTGCTTCATTTTGAATGAAGAAAATTGGTTTTGCAAAATCAAAATCTTAGTTTGTTTGACCTTTATTGTACCTTCATGTGTGATTTGTAAGGTGCACCAAATAACAAATGCAGTGGTGCATAACATGACACGTGAAAATTCATTTTTGTCTAAAGAGAAAAATAAAACGTTCGTAGCTTTAGCATTATCTGATGCTAAGGTCTTTTGTGCATCGGTCCAAGTGTTCATAGCAGTAGTAGGTACTTCATATCTATCTTGTGTGGCTGACCAAATTTCAAGTCCATTAGCTTTCATAAAAATTCTCATACGTGTTGACCAATATGCATAGTTAGATCCATTAAAAAGTGGTGGTCGTGTAGTGGATTATCCTTCTTGAAAAATACTTGACATACTAAAGTGATTCAAAAAATGTGTTACTGTTATTTGATCAAAACCTTGCTCCAATATCAATTGAAAGTCTATGTGAGTGGATCGTATATGATACATATGCAAGTGTGAACAACTGACTATATAATATAATTTGATAGATAATAATAGCAAAGTAATTAAAATAATCACACCAGGATTTTATACCGGTTCGAACCTTCCGTCCTACGTCCAGTCCTGAAGCTCCTCTTCGGAATTTCTTTTCAACTAACCCTCACTTGACCCGGAGGAACAAGTTTACAGTAGTAGAGTTTCTTTGCCAAGATTGTGTTCTATAACACGGATGTTGACTATTGAGTACAAGTGCTTCCAATATATATATATCTATCTAGAGATATTGAATGAGGAGTTCTGAATATATAGAAGAGTTAAATACAAGTAGTTGATTGCTAGAGAACATGTATAAATCAGAGTATAGGAATAAAGAGCATAAGTAAACAAGGTGAAGATTCTCTTTGCATTCCTGATGCTATTTATAGTGATGAAGAGTTTTCTTGTATAGTTGCATCTGTTGTAATCTCCCTAAAGTCGCTTCTGATAGTGATGAAGAGTTGCAGCAGAGAGAAGCGAATGTGTCCTTTTGAATGTGAGAGTTGGTCTTTGAAATTACTCAGTCGAGTTCAAAATCAGACGTCTGGAGGAATGTTTCATACGTCTGGTCTTCATATATTTTTTATGTCTGGTTGCTATTCAGACGTCTGAGTTTATTATCAAACGTCTGTTTCCTTCTGAGTTGTGAACCAGAGAGTTTAACCAGATGTCTGAGCATATTAACCAGACGTCTGATTCTATCTGATTTGTAAACCAGAGAAAACATTCAAACGTCTGGCTAGTGCACTCAGACGTTTGAAAATGTGCATAATGCTTTATTTGTGTCTGTACCATTCCTTTTCAACTTCTACTGATTTGAAGTCTTTTGACACTTCTCTTGAGTCTTGTTTTTGTCACTTTGGTGATGTTACTCTATCTTCTACCTGTAACTATAGATATATATGTACATTCGATTTCCATTGTATAGTTGTTATCATCGAAACCATAGAATTGATTTCCTAACTGGTATGCCTACTGATGACCTGAAGTTTTTGCATGATATCCGTCAGTTCTGCGATGCCTATGGTATCCATCCAATGAGCTAGAGCATTCCAACGTCGAGTAAGGAGTGGGATCGCCCTAGCTTTGCCCCTCTGTTGTTGATTTATTCGGTTCATCAATTCGATATTGGTCTGAATCTACTGATTTAGCTGTCGACGGTTCTCCATCAGCTCTCTCATTAGATTAAGAAATTCAGCTCTAGTGATAGAATCGGTGGGATTTTGAATTTCAACCAGATCAGCATTCACATTTGTTGGTTGATTGCTTGGGTCTCCTTGTTGAATGCTAGCAATCTCATTTCCATCCACGTTCTGAGTAGTGGATCTTGTATGTCTCACTATTATCAATCTCCTTATTTAAATTTTAGCAAATCTAAGTAGTGCAAGCAACTTTATGAAGATAACAATGAATCTTCTTCGGGGGATTTATCCAATCCAGTAGTAGCAAAGGAGATCCTCGCAAGCTGAGGATCAGGTTCTTAGTGAAAGCAGCAAAATGTTTGCGTCAAAAATTAGATACAAACACCTAAGGATAGATTTATGTAGAGAAGTAAATGAAGAAAGTAAAATTAAAGCTGAGGAATATATTAGACTAACGGAAAATAGAAAGCAATAATCATAAACATAGAGATTTATAGTAGTTCGGCATTGTATGCCTACGTCCACTTTGAAGATTCACTTTATTGATCACTTACGAATCTCATTACAACAGCAAGGAGTAGAGAAAACTCAATTACAATAAAGATTAAAGTAACCAGCAGCATAAAGATCTCCAAAATGAGCCATGAGGCTTATGTTTATAGGGAGAGATGATGAGATATTTCACTAAGATTTCAGCAGAAGGCTATCTAGGTCTATAGGAGCCTACCATAACGATCGGTGGACTTAACTCAAACAACAGGAATGATCGGCTAAAGGTTGGCCGATCCTTTTTCTTGCTTCCAACTGTAGTGCGATCGTTTTGCGGGGGTCACACATGTCTCTTGATATTGTTTTTGAAATATGGAATCATTCTGACTTGTATCTTGGGAGACACGGATTGATCTTGTTTGAACTTGGATCATGCACTGGAACACACTGATTGTTTTCAGGATTTGGCAAAAACGATCAGCCAATAACGATCGGCTAAACTATAAATGCAACTTTAGGACTTGTAATCATTTTTATAAGCCTCAATCTTCATTTTGTCGATGCCTTGGAAGTTTCAAATGAATTTCCCTTGTGGACCTAGAGATATTGGTCATTCTCCGATGATTTGAACAGTTTTATGGATCGTTCTCGATCGATCCATGCAAATCCTTGCTTCGTTCGTAAATTGAGCATACGAACTCTGATCAACTCCAAATATGAAATATAACTTCACAGGGCCATGCTAGTCGCTTCATGCTGACTGCACCTTAACTGGGTTTCGGTCTGAGTTTGCCCGGCCATCGTCTATAATATTATTTGTAATCGATTCCCAAGGTTGATGACCATTCGTTCCTAGCAAAGTTGATGATATCACAGCCTTGCCAAAAGGCGGGATAACAATAAGAAACCCCAATATATCCTAGGTTAAAGACTATGTAGATTACGCATGTCAAAAGACTTCACGTAATAATTGTACGTGAGGAATCTTGTATGCATCACCCAAAACAAGTTTGGGAATGATAGTCTTTAGAGAGAAAATTATGTTTTGAGTATTAAAAATTAAAAGAAAATCAGTTTTATATATGAGGCAATTCGTAAAGTTTTTATGAATACCTACTCTGCTGCATTAAGAAACAAAAGTTATTCTAAAAAAACACCAACTTTGCAAGGAATAAATTTCTTTGAAGAATTATTTGTAATAAAATGGATTTGGATACGATCCAAAGCTAAAACCGACTACGTGGGATGAAATGAAATTAACCTAACCTAAACGAACACATCACATTAGAGTGCCTAATAGGTATTCTCACATATTGAAGACAAACTATGAGTTTCTTATTAATATCGAGAATATATAATCCTTAGTTATCAACTGAGCCATTAAGATTATTGACTCTACGATATGGTATGATGCACAAATCCGAAAAGGGTTCCAATAAGTTATCAAAATATGATTTTGGTACTTGTACCCGAAAGGAATGGTCCATCGGCTTCGAAAGTGTCTTTAAAAGCAAGACTAATGTAGTTGGAATTTAATAAGCAACGTTGATAAGAATAACATTGTAAATTTCAATTGTTGAAATTAATGAATAGATTCATCATTCAACGTACTTAAGTTAATTTGGATTTACTTGCAATGACTTTGTGTATGGTATGTATATGTTGAAACGGAAAAATCTAAATAATTATTTAGAATGAATTTTGAACATAACAACCAAAGTATCTCGAAATCGTGGGAGTAGTATTGAGTTTGTGGGTTTTAGAATATGATCCAAGAAATGATATGTAAGTATCATTCTGTATGCATTGGAATTGAATAATTATGTTGATAGAAATATCTAGTAGTTTTATTTTCAGTTAAAATGCAGTGGAAGCATTTGTCCGTAAGAAAGAACCACTAAAAGGTACATATACATTTCTAAACTATAAAAAACAACGTACCGTCGATTGTTACTCATGTGCTTATGTTAAAATCAATAATACTTTGGTTGTTAAATACGATATTGGATTTGTAGAATATATCGTTTATAATAAGTATAAAGGATGTTGGGAATGCCTTAAGTTATATGCAAAGACAGCTTATTAAAATTTTTAATAAGGAACATGTAAGATGGATTTTAAAGAACTGTATATATGGTATTTTGATGATAACAACCATACAACAATGCGATTAATGTGTTTATTGAGTTATTTTAGGTCAAAAAGATGATGGAAAAGTTGGAAAATAAAATGGTTAATAATTTGCAAAGCTAGGATTCAAACCCAGATGGGTCGAGATAATAGCACATGCCTTTACCACTGCACCATAAAAGTTTTGAAATTTATAGTGATTTAGCCGATTGACTAGTGCTCCTGGTTGACTAAGTTCGGTCAACTAAAAACTTATATAGCCTTTTGTTTTTGGCTACGCTTTTGGGAATGATTTTTACACTAATTCAGTCGACTGACCATCACCTGAAAGAAACTACATTTTCCTTAAAATGTATCTTCACACCTCTTCGTCAATGGAAAATCTAAAAGGTTGCACCCTTATATTAGCATCCCTACAATACTTATATCATCTCATAACCATCCCTGAATCATTACACATCAATATACAACAACATACACTTCTATGCTTTGATTTCCACGCCTAAAATTCTCGATACTAAAGCAAGAGTCTGAACTTCAAGTGATTCAATTGATTCGAATAATATCAACTGGTGTGCTTCATCTCCACATCCTATATTATAACCGAGTAAACTCCTTCTCCTCTACACCTGCACTCAATATTTTTTGACTTGGTTATAGGAGCCACTGTGCATCAAAGAGACAATCTGTATATCAGGATACGTTGTGTCATAAAGTAACATTTGTTACACTACTTATAAAAGTTGTAGAAGTCATGTCGTAGTATCTTCAAGCGGCGTTGATGTCCTGTTTGGTTGTTCAAGTAGAGTCTGTAAAACTATTCGTTGGGATGAAGTGAGGACGTTAGAAATTCCAAAAGTATTTTGAGATAGAAGGTGGAAAAGGTGCTCTAAACTAATATAAAATTGGCTGTGTGATCTACTGTATTATTTCCCCTACATTTACATTGTTTACTACTGATTTACCATCTTCGATCCTATGCATAGCGACTAACAATATTCCTTATGCTTTAGTAGTAGGAATTATCATACATGTTGTATTATTTGGAATATCATAATTTTCTTATGTATTTGATACAGGAGGCAAATATCAAATCCAAATTAAAATCACTAAAAGGTAGTTTAAAGTATTCTTGAGTATATATGAAATACTGGAAAATTATTTGTAGAAATGATAAACTCCTTATGAAGGAGTATACGAATTTAAAATTCATAAGTGCTATCGAGTATAATATATTGATTTTAAATTCACGTTCAAACCTTAATTAAGAAGCTTTAAGTTGGAAATGTTCCAAACGAAAGTTTGTGGCTGATTCAATGAAAAGGCTAAGTATATTGCCTTGAATAATGCCATAATAAAAGCGATATGTGTGTGTGTATGTATATATGTATGTATAAATGTATATCTAAGCTACGAGTGATTCCAAGTATTAGGAATACTAATCATTGTTATATGATAACAATGTAATAACAAGAGCTCAATAGAAGTTGAGAAGCATACTCTGAATAGTTCCACATGATAAAAGTGGTTTATTATCATTGGAGAGAGTAGATTGATAGAGTAGATAAGTAAACCAATATAGTAGATCAATTCATGAAAGTTCTTGTTGAATATGCGAGTATATGATGTTTGTTTGATGATAATAAACATATATATATATTCATTTAAATGTATTTGTTAATGTACTATTTTATTTTCATAGAATTAAATAAGTATTTGCTGAATAAAATACATAACATAGAATTTAAATTTAAACAGATATTTTATCCAAACAAATATTTATTACAATTTTGAATAGTACAAATTTGTGCTCTCACTATATATATACAAATTTCAATTACAATACAAATTCGATTACATCACAAATTTTCATTTATACAACTGTCCTAACTACATATCGCTCGTTCACTCGTATTATTCTTCAACTCTATTGCAGATTGAATGCAACATCTGAGCAATCTGCAAAAATACACACTAATGCGGTAAAATTGAAAATAAAATATTTTTGCAGTATAAAATAAAATGTGATTTTGGAAATTTTATTTGCCTCAGTTATTTGGGTTGTTCGTCATCATTTAATTCGAATTCATCATACATGAACAATTTGTGACATGCAAAGTGTATCACTGTACATGCCATAAGGCCATGCACACCGATATATATACTTGATAAAATTACAGGCATAGGTGAGCACAAGGTCAAACCCAAATTAAAAGCCGGGCTCAACTCAAGTGCAATACAAATAAAGTCACGACACGAGCACAAGGTCAAACCCGAGCTCCAAGCTGGATTCAACTCAGGTGAAATTTCAAAAATCAAGATGAAGTTCAGGTGAAATCAAAATAAAAGGTGACGTGCACAAGAAAACAATGTAGCTGGTCAGATATGGAACCAGACTCGAGCAATTCCAGACCACATACAAGTAGCATGATCAGACCAGTGAGCAGTGCACATGTATATCAGACCAAATGCCATCAAGTGAACAAGACCAGAGAAGAAAAACAAAATGGCACATGTATATATAGTGCATAGCATCATCAATAGAACCATAAGCTTGTAGACATCAAGCTACAGAGTTCAAGGTTTCAAACACAAACCAAAGTTCAAAATGCAAGTTCAAAACACAAGCTAACATACACATATATACATACATGAATGTATGTATACATATGATGCAAGACCAGTGAACTGCAAAAGTCAACCAGTCTACGCAACGAAATCAAGCTCAAGTGAATACAAGTACAACTAGCAAAACCAAAATGGACAGCAGCTACAACTAAATGCAAGCCAACATTACAGTATCACTAAATCATGGACAATGGAGTACATATCTACATGGAACGGCACGTAAAAATCGAACAGGTCGAAAGTGGTATGAGGCATGACTTCTATTTATTTTACAGGAAATAGCAAATCAATTTTATCAAGGCCAAGGTCAAAGCAAAGCATAACTGAAGTAACCAGAAAATCAACGCCGTGATTACCAAGGCAACAATGAATGGAATCGAACAGTTCAAAATAAATACCGTGGTGAGCAAGGAAAATAATGTCAGAGAAATCAAACCGTGTCAACCAAGTAAACAACAAATATACGAATTGAAAGAAGTCAGTAATAATCCCAAGCATCCAAACGAAGATCAGTGGCCGAGATAAATTAAATGGCAAATTCAAACGAATGGGAAAATAGGAATTCAAACCCTGTATAAACATTAACATCATCGGCAGTTTTGGTCATAGAGTTCAAGCAAGAAAAATAGTAAAGCAAAAACACAAATTACATACCGTATTCACAGTTGATATCAAACTAAATCGAAGGATCTGTATTCGAAGCAAGGAGACGATCGTTTGTCAAAGCAAATCAGAAAAACTACTGTAATCGATCAACAATCAATCGGGTTCTTTGATAACCGAAGCCCTAATTAGACAAGGCCAAAGCCCTAGCCAATCTCACAGAAGCGAAGACAAGGAAAAAGCCCTAGTTAATCTCACAGGAGTGAACGCAAGGCCAAAGCCCTAATTTCATAGCAAAAGAGGAACAACATCGAAGCTACCATTTTTTCTTCAAACAAAGAAGAAAGCAGGCCGATATATTAAAATAAAGAAAGGATATTTATTTTGGGCCGACTCCTTTATATTATTGGGCTTTAGTTTTATATATTAGGGTTTTGTGTTTAATTTGTTTTTAAATTTGTATTTTTCCCTTTCAAGTGGTGTAAATTCTAGTCGTGTGACTAGGGGACAAACAACGGGCGTAGTTTGAGAATTCGCAACTCAGTGGTTGAGTTGTGGTAAGGTTTTGAGTGTAGAGTTAAGGCTAGTCGATAGCGAGTGTCGCGAGTTTATGTGTGTAAGCGTCTGACTGCTTAATTTCTAGTAGAAACCTTGAAGGTAGCACGTAGGCAGGGTTTGGCCGAAGCTTGGTAAATTCTGTGTCGTTCTATTTCTGCATTTATTATTCTGCTATTATCTGTGCTGTTATATTTCTGATATATCGGTGTTAAAATAATTTTATACAAACTTTCGCAATAATTTTTATAATTGATAGCATCACCCTATTCACCCCGTCCCCTCTAAGGTGAAATCGATCCTACAAGTGGTATAAAAGCTAGGAACAAAAGCCATTTTTGTTTTAAAAAGTTTGATTTTTCAATAACCAATTTTTTTTAAAAATTTGAATTTTTAAAATGGCTTCTTTTAATAGTGCTTTTTCGGCGGGTCAGTCCATAGTTAGACCACCAATGTTCAATGGTGCATATGCTTACTGGAAAAATAGGATGGAAATTTTTCTGAAAACCATTGACGCTTGGGATATTATTGAGATAGGGTATAGAGCACCAACTATAATTGTAAATAATTAGGAAATAAATAAACCGAAGGATCAATGGACAAAGCTAGAAAATAGATTACAAAATGCTAACGCTAAAGCTATGAATTCTATTATTTTTTCATCGGATCAATTTGAATTTAATCGTGTCTCACATTGTTCAACTGTGCAGGAAATATGGCACACACTCGAAGTGACTCACGAAGGAACGTCTCAAGTCAAAGAATCTCGCCTTGCCATGCTAAGCAGCGAATATGATAACTTCACGATGGAGAAGGAAGAAAATGTCAAAGAGATATACGGACGACTTTCCAATATCGTATACAAATCAAAGGCTCTTGGAAAATCATACATAGAATTGGAGATAGTCCGAAAAATCCTCAGAATCCTTCCACGAAGTTTTGAATCCAAAGTAACTGCCATTCAAAAATCAAAAGATTTGAAACAAATGAAAGTTGAAGAACTCATCGGAAACCTCACCACTTACGAGCTAGAGATGAAATTCAAGGAAGAGCGTGAAGAAGGAGACACTCGAAAGAAATAAATAGCTCTTAAAGGGACAACTGAAAGTGAAGATGGTGATGGTGAAGCAGAACTAGCACTATTAATAAGAAGATTCAAAAAGTGGAATTACAAATATGGCAATCCGGCCAAAAATCATCAAGTAAAGAGCAAAATAAACAAAGCACTAGATAACCCAGAAGAGCAGAAAGTCATTTGTCACAAGTGCAATAAACCCAGTTATATCAAGCCAAATTGTCCCCAAGATCAACTCAGCAAAGGAAAGAAACCGAAAAGGAGAAATTTTGCAGCTACTTGGGATGAAAGCGATGAAGATGGAAGTGATAACACTAGCAGTGAGAGTGAAAAAGCAAATTGGTGTCTTCATGGTGAAATAACTGACAGTGATGATGATGAGCCAAGTGAGGTATCAAAACTTACTCATTCAGAATTACTTATATTTTCACGAGGTAAATGGGTGCTTTGAACATCTTAGGGAGAAATATGCTAAAATTGAATCACAAAGAGATAGTTTGGTAGAAGTAAATCAACAGCTTGAACAATTAGTTAAAAACTATCAAAACAAGTGCCTTAAGTAAGACAAGTGTCCATTGTTTGAAGAAGAAATTAAAAAATCAGAAATTAAAATTAAATCGCTTGATAATGAAATTCTGATTTTGAAAGAAAGTGAAAATAGAAGAAGGGAAAATTCTATCAAAAAGTGCACACAATTATTAAACGAAAATGAATCTCTCAAAACACAAGTCCAACAACTGTCAACGACTTTAGATTATTTTTCCAAAAGCGAAAAATTGTTGAATATGCTCTTATGGAAACAAACTGTTAATACAGTTAGACAAGGACTTGGATATAATCAATCTAAACCTATTAAAAGAAAAATTAATCAAGTTAATTCAATGTGCACAATTTGTAGAAAATTTGGACACAATCAAAACAATTGTTGGTATAGACCCAAATACGTGAAAACTATACCAATTTGGGTTCCAAAAGGCACAAATATAAAATACCTTAAAGTTAAACAAATCTGGGTGCCGAAAGGAACATATATAAACAGTTTTGGGTCTCCACAAACTTATTTTTCAAAATCTGTTGCCACTAACAAACATGGACCTATAAAAACAAATAGGTCACTAAACTCTCTTCTTGTGTAGGTATGCTGGCAGGCTAAGGAACAACAGCAATGGTACTTGGATTCTGGCTGTTCCAGGCACATGACAGGCGACAAATCAAAGTTCCTTAGCCTAGAAAAGTACAGAGGTGACAGAGTCATAATGGGTAACAATGACAAGTGTAGAAATGTTAGTAAAGGTAAACTAGGTAACAATACATTTACCTTAAATGACGTACTATATGTTGAAAACCTACACCACAATTTGATATAAATCAGCCAGCTATGTGATAAAGGTATGAATGTTATTTTTGACCCTAACTTGTGCAAAATTGTTGACCAATCATCAAAAGAAATCTTTTTTTAGGTAAGAGGAAAGGTAATATATATTCTCTATCTTTTGATGATCTCACCCTTTCAAAATGTTTGGTAGCTAAGGATATAGAAGTAAATTTATGGCATAGACGATTAGGGTATGCTAGCATGAATTTATTAAACAAATTGAAAAGAAAAATTTTGGTAAGAGGGTTGCCATCACATGGTTTCCAAACAGAAATTTTATGTAAAGCATGTACCCTGGGAAACTTAAAAAATCATCGTTTCATGCTAAGAACAATGTAAGCACTTCTAGAGTTCTTGAACTAGTTCATATGGATCTGTTTGGACCTAACGATATTGCTAGCTTAGGTGGTAAGAAATATTGTTTTGTGTTAGTTGATGATTACACAAGATATACATGAGTATATTCCTTAGCTAAAAAATCAGAAACTTTTTCATACTTCACAAAATTCACAAAATTAGTTCAAAATGAAAAAGGAGTTCCTATAATTTCGTTAAGAAGTGATCATGGTGGAGAATTTGAAATTTTATGTTATGAAAATGGATTGAAACATGAATTTTCTGCACCACGTACTCCATAACAAAATGGAGTAGTTGAGAAAAAGAATCGAACATTGCAAGAGTTGGCTAGGTCTATGGTAAATGAGTATGAGCTACCTTTGCATTTTTCGGCAGAAGCAGTAAATACAGCTTGTTATGTAATGAATAGAGTTATGATTAGACCAATTCTTAACAAAACACCATATGCGCTATGGTTCAAAAATAAACCAAACATTGCTTACTTCAAAGTATTTGGGTGTCCGTGCTATATTCTCAATATAGATGATCAATTAGGAAAATTTGAAGCAAAAGCTTATGAGGGCATATTCATGGGATACTCTTCTAGAAGCGAAGCTTATAGACTCTACAACAAAAAGAATAAAACAACTATGGAGTCAATCAATGTGAAATTTGATGAAGGCATTAATGAACAGGAAACGGTCAAAAGCAATGTTGAAGAGGAGAACAGAAAAGATGAAAATGAAAAAACAAAAGAAATTGCGACAACAAAAGAAGTCCGAAGGAATCTAGATCCATAGAGATTGAAATTCAAAGCAGATCATCCTTCAGAATTGATAATAGAAAATCCTATCACAGGTGTTCAAACTCGATCCTCCTTTAGAAATCTGTGTGATCTGTGTCTATATAGTGGATTTGTTTCAAAAATAGAACCCAAATACATAGATATAGCTCTTAATGATGAAAACTGGTTTATGGCTATGCAAGAAGAGCTAAATCAATCTAAGTGAAATAATCTTTGGAGTCTAGCACCTAGACCTAAGGATTATCCAGTCGTAGGAACAAAATGGATTTTAAAAAATAAATATGATGAATCTGGAAATGTGATTAGAAATAAATCTAGATTAGTCATTAAAGGATATAATCAAATTGAAGGAATTGACTTTGATGAAAATTTTGCACCAGTAGCTAGACTAGAATCAATTAGGATATTATTAGCTTTTGCCTGCTACAAAGGATTTAAACTAAGACAAATGGATATTAAAAGTCCTTTTCTTAATGAAATTTTAAAAGAAGATGTATTTGTTGAACAACCAAAAGGTTTTGAAAGTCATGAATATCCTAACCATGTATATAAGCTTAAAAAGGCATTATATGAACTAAAAGAAGCTCCTAGAGCTTGGTATGAACGCCTTAGTACTTATCTTCTTGAAAATGGGTTCAAAAAGGGCTGTGTAGACACCACACTATTTCTGTTGCATGAAAATGATGATCTTTTGATTGTTTAAATATACGTTGATGACATCATTTATGGTGCTATTAACAATTTGTTGTATGAGAAATTTGAAAAAGTTATGCAGGAAAAATTTGAAATGGGCTTGGTTGGAAGTTAAAATTCTTTTTAGGATTTCATGTCAAACAAAGCGATAAAGGTACATTCATTTCTCAAACAAAATATATTAGGGAACTTGTCAACAAATTTGGATTAAAAGATGCTAAACCAGTAAGAACCCCCATGAGCACAACAATTAAACTTGATAATGATGAAAAAGGTAAGGCAGTTGATCAAAAGCAATATAGAGGTATGACTGGATCACTTCTTTATCTTACCGCTTCTAAACCTGACATCATGTTTTCTGTCTGCTTGTGTGAATGATTTCTTACCCAAAAGAATATCATTTAAAATATGTTAAAAGAATTATAAAATATTTGTTGCGCACCCTACGGTTTGGTCTTTGGTATCCAACAAATGATAATTTTGAATTAGAAGGATTTTCAGATGCGGATTATGCTGGAAGTCTAGTTGATAGGAAAAGTACTAGTGGAGCATGCTTTACGTTAAGACATTCATTAGTTGCATGGTCAAGTAGAAAATAGAATTGTATTGCGTTATCCACCACAGAGGAAGAGTATATTGCTCTAAGTGGTTGCTCTGCTCAAATCTTATGGATGATACAAACTTTGCAAGACAATGGTCCAAATTTTAAATGTGTACCACTAATGTGTGATAGCAAAAGTGCAATTAATCTCACAAATAATCCCGTACATCACTCACGAACAAAACATATAGATGTTAGACATCATTTTATTAGAGATTATATTTCCAAGGAAAATATCTGCATAAATTTCATTTCAACCGATTCTCAATTGGCAGATATTTTTACAAAACCCTACCAGAAAATAGTTTTTGTAAACTTTGTCTCGGCTTAGGTGTTTTAGAAATTTGATTTTCTACTTATTTAACAATTTTTTTCTCCCTGCTAATTATCGAAAAAGTAAATAGTAATTGAAAAAGTGATGAGTCTTGATATTAATCATATATTATAACTCAAGACAGTATAATTAGTAAATTTCTTTAGAAATTTAAATAAGAGTTATAAAAAAATTATTGATAAATATTCCATGACCATTTCTATTTCTATCATATTTCTATCGACCATAACTCATCATAATCCATTATAGTATTTCAATATGTGGTAGTTTAAACGGGAAATCATTCATTTTTCAATTTATTATGTATAAAAAAATTCACTCTCATTTAAAAGTCCTCACGGTTATGCATGGGTGAATTACTCGAAAATTTTGACTATGTACTTCCATGCTCATTTAAAAGTCCTCATGGTTATGCATGTATGGAATGCATATCAAAATTGATTGATTAAATAAACAAATTGATTCTAATCTCATTTAAAAGTTCTCACGGTTATGCGTGGTTAGAAGATACTTGAATTCCTTTTTTAATAAAAATTTGGAATACTACTAATCTATTTTAAAAGACCTAGCGGTTATGCATGGTTAGTAGATATTCAAATTTCCTGAAATAAATATACCACAAATAGACACAACTATATGGTTTTATATGATGATATCATTCCTTCACTCTAAAGTGGAATATGCGTCAATCAGAGTATTTATTATTTTTGTTTGATTTTAATATTGAAATTTAATATTTATACTTGACTGAGTAGTAATATTGTATTATTGTCTATCACTATATCTTTATTTTTCTAATACTATTACTCTTTTGCTGATAATAAAAGGGGGAGAAAAAGTTAAGATTTTGATAAATAATGATCAAATATTTTGTTCTGTATTTTCTATTTGCATCTAGGTTCATTTGCATATTTTTATTCATTTCAATGCATATATGAAGGGGGAGCTTAGTTTAGAGAGGGAGCATTCAAATAGGGGGAGTAAATTGAATAATCAGACTACATTTAATAAATTCAAAATCTTAAATATATGTTTGTTATCATCAAAAGGGGGAGATTGTTGAATATGCGAGTATATGATGTTTGTTTGATGATAATAAACATATATATATTGTACTATTTTATTTTCACAGAATTAAATAAATATTTGCTGAATAAAATAAATATCATAGAATTTAAATTTAAATATATATTTTATTCAAACAAATATTTATTACAATTTTAAATAGTTCAAATTTGAGCTCTCACTACATATATACAAATTTCAATTACAATACAAATTCGATTACATCACGATTTTTCATTTATACAACTGTCCTCACTATATATCGCTCATTCACTTGTATTATTCTTCAACTCTATTCTAGATTGAATCCAGCATCTGAGCAATCTGCAAAAATACACACTGACGCGGTAATATTGAAAATAAAATATTTTTGCAGTATAAAATAAAATGTGATTTTGGAAATTTTAATTGCCTCAGTTATTTGGGTTGTCCGTCATCATTTAATTCGAATTCATCATACTCGAACAGCTTGTGACATGCATAATGTATCAATGTACATGCCACAAGGCCATGCACACCAATATATACGCTTGATAAAATTACAGGGACAGGTGAGCACAAGGTCTAACCCAAATTAAAAGCCGGGTTCAACCCAAGTGCAATACAAATAAAGTCACGACATGAGCACAAGGTCGAACCCGAGCTCCAAGCTGGAATCAACTCAGGTGCAATTTCAAAAATCGAGATGAAGTTCAGGTGAAATCAAAATAAAAGGTGACGTGCACAAGAAAACAATGTGGCTGATCAGATATGGAACCAGACTGGAGCAATTCCAGACCACATACAAGTAGCATGATCAAACCAGTGTGCAGTGCACATGTATACCAGACCAAATGCCATCAAGTGAAGAAGACAAGAGAAGAAAATTAAACGGCACATGTATATACAATGCATAGCATCATCAATAGAACCATAAGCATGTATACATCATGTGACAACCCGCCTTTCTAACCACAGAAAGACGTATCATCAATAAGAAAAGAAAGAGATGGAAATAGAAAAGATAGAAAGAAAGAATAACAATATCAGAATCTTATAGCGGAAACGGAAAAAAATATAATATATCACATAACTATTACATAGTTTTACATACATCAGAGTTATATAACATCATACAAATAAGACAGTCATATATATATATCTGCCAATACATAAATCCCAAAATACAACATACATCAACTAACACAGCGGAACTAGATAGATATATACGTCTGGACTCCTGCTCCAAGCTCCTCTAGAACTCAGCAATCCAAAACCTATCACTTGGCTACTCATAAAAATTTGAGTACCCAAGAGTTTATGAAAAAATGAAATAAACTCCGGGTCAGACATGGGTCTAGTGTGAGTAAACGGGTTAAAGTTGCTTAACTTTGAAAATCTTTTGAAAATAAAGGTATCACGTAAGACTTCCCACACATAAACACGGGTAAGTTTTTACCTTATGCTAACCAAAACATTTTATAGGAAATCCAGTGATATTATTATAGTGTCTAGGGTTTTCAAGTAAACAGAAAATAGCCGAAATTGTTACATGATTAAATTCCGGCTACTAGCCACAAAAGTGGGTGATACAAGTCAAAACCGTAGGGTCTCGTAGGGAAAATGGGTTTCCATCAATGGCAGGGCTACTGGGGTGCCACCCATCACAGTATGGGGCCTAGATCACCATACCGAGGATCACTCCCGACCCCCTACAACACAAGGCCGGAACCATTCTTTACTGAACAGTTCCGAACAAGATAACCACACAGTTGTGGCCAACAACTGCCCACACAGCCGAAATAAAGGGACATCTAGACAAGGGTATATCTCGTCCTGCTTGGGTGTTACCCACCTAACCTTGCTGCATCTCCCATGTTTTAGCCATTCCCGGTTGATGAGGCTTGAGGCTGCGATTACCTTTATAGAACATATCCCTTAGAATGCTCATCGTCCGCCTGACGATGTTCTGAAAGCATTCAATCCATACAAGTTCGTTCCGGGTTCGAACGAAACCGAAGGCATTATCTCGTTACACTCATTTTGGAATCACCCTCAGAGTTAACGACGATAACCCTTGCACTCCAAAACACCATCTCGATCTTCATGTAATATCCCGGAATTTTGGACAATATAAATTTAATAATCTGTGTTTAAATTTAAATTGAATTGATAATTTTTGTTAATAAATTTGATTTGATTTAATAATCTTCTTTATTTAAATATTTAATATGTGAATTTATTTTTAATAAACTAATAAATCTATTTTCTATTTAATATGTATATATATATTTATGTATATTTCAAATAGATAAGTTGTTTTTAATTAAATTAGTATAGCATAATTTTGATATTTTGAGATTGGGAATTGTGATTTATTTTTGGATTTAAGTTTTTCAAAAATATTTATTAAAATACCATATGATTTTAAATATGTGAGATAAATGTTCTATTGGTTTAAAAATTCATTTTAACTTAAGTTTGAATATTAAAATAAGTTATAAAATGTTTGTGTTATTCTTTTAAAAATATTGATTTATAAAATGTGATTTGTTTATTTAAATATGAAATTTAAAATACAATTTAAAATAAGAAACATGTATTCAAATAAGTTATAATCTCTTTATAAATTTATTTCAAGTAATTTAAAATATTATCTTCAAATGATTTATTTGTATATTATTTTCATTTATAATAACACTTTGCTTTATTCTTTAAATTTTTTTTATCTATACATAACTAAGTTTTAAAAACTAATTAATTAAGTTAATAACACTTAATCAAAATACTAATTACTTAAAAGATACATGTGTAAGCATCTTAAAAACCTTAGTTAACAAGTGTTATGTATTTAAGCATGAGAATTTACAAGTGTTAACACTTAAGACAAGTGTCATGTTTCAATTTTTATTTTTCTTTGATTTCTAAATTTTGTTATATAACTTGCATCTTTCCATTTCTTTTCCTTTTCTTCATTTTCATCTAAGGATTCTCAGCTGAAAACTCTTCATACAAAAAAATCTAAATCCCTGTAACACCTCTTCAAATCAGTAATCATTTTTCATCATGCAACCTGTTCATTATTCAAAGGCCTGAAATTTCAATTTTAATCAAGAAAACTTGCATTTTGTTTTCTTCAATCAACAACCTGGGTTGAAACTGCAAATCAAGTAAAACTGCATGCAAGGATTTTTCAAAGATCAGGAAAACAAGTTTAAAAAGCATCTGCATTTTTCAAAAATCTGCATACCATTCAAGCAACCTGCATTTGATCTGGAACATGCAATTGAATCTGGAAAAGCAAGATGTCTGCATCCATCTATTCTTTAGAATCTGGGCTCTGCATTTTAATACAGGTGAGTAACTCATTTATAAATTTATTAAATAGGTTAAGTTGTTCATACTTTTTAAATTTTGAAATGAACTTATATGAAATGGTTGTGAATATTATACCTGTAAATATGTGCCTGTAAACATGATGATGACTGTTGCATGTCCGTGCTTCAAAATCCCAAACTCCTGTTGATTCTTGAATTCTTTGTTTTGAATTGATTGTTATATGACTCAAACTTTTGAATAAAACATGTTTGTTTTAGAATAGAGTAAATACAAATTTGATATAAATTAAATTAAATTGTATGTAACCTGGAAAATGTAGTTACACAGAGCAACAAATTAGTATAGAGTGAAATTCCAACTTTATAATTTGATGTTTCAGGTTTATTAATAGAAACATCAAGTGAATTAATGAATTTTAAATCAAATATTACAATTTATAGAATTTAAAACAAGGTGCATTTTGAATTTGAATGTATTGTACTTTTGGGTTCAAATTGGTAAATCTAGGGGATCGAGTGGTATGATATTCCTCCTGGAGGTGGAGAGGAGATCACTGAGTATAGGAAAATTCTTAGATTTGGGTTGTATTGCATTGTGGTGATGATAGTTGTGAATTTAAAATTAGAACCCTAGTTTCTCTGAGTTTAGAAGAATTGAACATTTCGGCTTTGTTACTTGATCGAGTGTTATGGGGTTTTAGGGATAGGAGGATGATGGGTTAATGAAGTCGTTGACGGAGGTTGAGTGGAGATGGTGGCCGGAGGCACGAGGGAATGGCATGTTGACAGGTTGGTGGTTTTGGGTATGGACTGTTCCAGGTTTGGAAATTGGGTCGAAACTTGAATTAGTGCGTATGTCGATCAATTGATGGTTTGGTTGACCTGAGGGGATGTACGGTGACTGAGGGAAGGTCTCGGCGGTGGCCGGCTTAGTTGTACAGGTGCACGGGGATAGGTGGCATGTTAGGTGGTTACAGGGTTTGTTACCTCGTGATAGTCTCGAGTTAAATTGTGTAGTGACTCGAAGCAAGGAAGATATTTACTCGAAGTCAGGTCAGAGTAGGCTCGGGTTAAAATAGTTTACAGGTTTTAATAAACAGAAACCTGCTTCTGTTCTTAAAGATAGAAGTAAAAATTTTAAAATGCAAACAAAAATCTGAAATACGCGTTGAACCTGGAATTTAATTTAAATTCAATAAGTTTAAATTTTAGATCTTTGAAATAATTTGAAATGCTTTCAAACTCAAGTTTGGTTTTAAACCAAAACAGAAACTGTTTCTGTTTTTAGATTTAAAAGTAAAGTTTAAAATTGTACGATGAAGTTCAAATTGGAATTTTTAAACCTGAAATGTAATTATGAATTCAATAATTTAAATTTGAGATTTTGAATCATTTTTGAATTCAAAAATGTAAAATGATTAAACTAAAACAGGAAACTGTTTTTCTATTTTAACTTTAAAGGTAAGTTTATAATGCAACTGAAATTTAAAACAAAGTTTAAATCTGGAAACTAAAATATGAAGCTCAGGTAGAAGAATCTAAGTTTGAATTTAATTTAAACTGGAAATTTAAATTTAGATTTTAAACTTTTTAAAGCATAAAGGAACATTAGTTTTGAAATTAAAACTATGGGTTTTAACTTATGAATAAGGATTTAAAATGGGTTTAAATTCTGTTTTAAAACCTGAACTTTTATTTTAATGTCAGTTTTTAAAATAAAATAAGTTTTTTTTTTAATTTGAATTTGTTTGAAATAGATATGTTTTATAAAACTTTTAGTTTATAAAAGTTATGTTTTGAACATGTTAGATAAAAGGTTTTTTTAAAAATTATTTAAAACCTTGTTTAAATAAAGTTGTATTCATTTTGAAATCTTAAAATTTTAAAGTGAAATTTAAAGTGATGTTTAAAAACAAATTTGTTTAAAAATACTTTATATAAGAAAATGTTTCTTAATTTAGAACTTAAGAAATTGGTTTCATTGAAATTATTAAATTAATTTAAATGGAATATTAATTATTTGATTAATTAATAATGTGGATGTTTAGTTAAGTAATTAATAATTTAAGATAGTTAATTAGATTTGAGATTAATTAATTAAGGTTAATTAATCTATAATTAAGGATGGTTAATTAAATTTTAATTGATGATTAAGATTTATTTAATCAAGTGATTGAAGAAAATTAAGATTGTAATTAACACTTAATTAAATAATTAAAGATTAGTTAAGTTGCAACTAAATATTAATTAATTGATAATTAATAATGATTTATATAAGTTAATTCTTAATTTGGTAATTAAGAAATGTTAATGAAGGTCATTAACTTAAGATTATTTTAACAATTAATTAATGTAATTAATTTTAATAATTAATTAGATTTATTAATTAATAATAATCAATTGTTTAAGTTTAATTACTTAATGAAAGTAATTAATGAATTAATTACTTGGTGTAATTGATTTGATTAATGCGATTAGTTTAGATTAATTAAGTTAAATTAGTTTAAACAATTGTGGATTGATGAATAATTACTTTATGTAATTTATGGATTTGTAATTACTTAAGGAAGTAATTAATTAAATAATTACTGAACGTAATTAAAGATATTAATTATGGAAGTAATTTAAATTACTTTGAAAATTAATCAAGTGATTAATAAAGATAATTAATTAAGAATAATTAATTTATGGGATGAGTAATTAAAGTGGTTAATTACTGAATGGTTATTAATCATGGGTGATTAATATATATATGGTTTAAATTGAAGATTAATTGCTTATGTAATTAATTTATATTGAGAGATTGATTTAAATGTAATCAGAAATCATTAATTAATTAATGATGTAATTTGGAATTGATTAATTAAGGAATAATTAATAATGAATAAATGATTTATGTAATTAATTTTAGTTAATTAATTAATTTAGCAATTACAAGTTAATTATATGTAAAGAATTAAGTATAATTAACTTGTGTAATTAATATTAAAGACTAATTATTTATTGTAATTAGAGATGGTTAATCAGTAAGGATTAATTGAAATGAATATTGAGATGGTGTTTTATTTTAATTGATTTGTAATCAATTGATGGTTAAGTTAAGTAGGATTTTTAATGATGAAGTAATTAATTTAATTTATTTTAAATTAATTAGAGATTAAGTAATTAATTTAATTCTTTTTAAATTAATTATGAAAGAGGGGATCATTAAATCATTGCTTATGTTTGATAATTGGTATTAATTGCCTGGTATGGTTTGTAATCTCAGTTATGAGATGAGTAAAGATTATTGATATGGATGCATTGGTTGCTTTTGGATGATAATATGGATTATCTAATTATGATATGAATTATCTGTTGATGATAATGTTGATTATTTATTGTATTATGAATTATCTATCTGTATGTATATAGATAATGAAATTGAATTGTTTTAAACTTAAAAAAAACATGGCCTTATAAGACACGCTTTGGATTTCGATGAGACCGGAATCGGGTTTCCGTATTTGGGATCCGAAAACCACATCGATCCAAATTAACGTTAGGTCGTTAATCCAAGTGGAGCGAGTGAAGACTCGAGGTGTAAGAGCTATACGTCAGTATAACTCTGTGGGTGATTCCGTAATGAGTTGACGGAATAGTACTTATAGATTCGAGATGGTGATTCAGAGTGCAAGGGTTATTGTCATTAACTCTGAGGGTGATTCCAAAATGAGTGTAACGAGATAATGCCTTGGGTTTCGTTCGAACCCGGAATGAACTTGTATGGATTGAATGCTTTCAGAACATCGTCAGGTGGACGTTGAGCATTCTAAGTGATATGTCCTATAAAGGTAATCGTAGCCTCAAGCCTCATCAACCGGGAATGGCTAAAACAGGGGAGGTGCAGCAAAGCTTCGTGGGTAGCCCCCACTTGAGAGCAAGATTCATCCCTGTCTAGAGGTCCCTTTATTTTCGGCTTAGTGGTGCGGTTGCTGATCACAACTGCGGGGTGGTCTTGTTTGGAACTATTCAGTAAGGAATGGGTCCGGCTTGGTGTTGCAGGGGAGCGCGCGTACTCCTCGGTACGGTGATCTAGGCCACGTACTGTGACGGGCGGTACCCCAGTAGCTCAGCCATTGTATGGAATCCAAAATCCAATAAGTGCCAACGGTTTTGATTGTATTACCCACTTTTGTGGCTAGTTGTTGGAATTTAATAGATGTAACAATTTCGGCTATTTTTTATTTACTTGAAAATCTTAGACACTATTATAATATCATCGGATTTCCCATCAAATGTTTTGGTTAGCGTAAGGTAAAAACTTTTCCATGTTTATGTGTGGGAAGTCTTACGTGATACCTTTTCTTTTCAAAGGTTTTTCAAAGTTAAGCAACTTTAACCTGTTACTCACACCAGACCCATGTCTGACCCGGAGTTATTTCTATTTTCTTTAACTCTTGGGTACTCAATTTTTACGAGTAGCCAAGGGAATTCAGGTTAGGATTCAGGTTAGCTTTGATGAATTGTGGAGGAGAAATGGAGCAGGAGGCTTCTGCGTATAGTTATATAGTTTTCCGCTGTGTTGGTATCTCTGAGTATTTCTGTAATGTGTATTGAGTTGTAATAACTAGACAGGTGTTTATAACTGTCTAGTATGTGTTGTATTGTCTATGTAACTCTGATATTTGTTGTATACTATGTAATACTTATGTTATTAATATAATTTATTCGTTCCGCTGTTGAGATTCTTGTGTTGTTTCTTCTTTCTCTTCTTTCTTTTCTCTTTCCTATCCCTTTCTTTCTTAAGGATGATACGACTTTAAGGGGAGAAAAAGTCGGGTCGTCTCAGTTGGTATCAGAGCATTAGGTTGAGTGAATACCTAGGCTCTGTAGTGGTGTCTATCTTGAGAGAGCATATTTGTATTATATATATATATATATATATATATATATATATATATATATGGGTCTATCTATTTGTTGGTTTGCCTGTTCGGGTTTTTCCAATGTAAGTTAAAGGTAGATGAGGTAGAAGTGTGTGTAACACGACTATCATTAGTTGGAGTTTGAATGGATGAGGTTGGAAGTGTATTTGTCGAGACTGTAGACCTAATACCGTCTCGAGTAAGTTTTTACTTGGTGTAAGGACTTCATCGATCTCTGAAGGAAACCTGTTAAGGTTCGGAGTTCATCTTTGAAGTGCAGAATTGAGTTTTGATCTGTCGATAAGGCTGAAGCAGTGAGTGATGATATTTTGATATCTCAGGAAGTTGTAGCTGCGTGATGAGATGCGGTGACTATGGATATTTCCGAAGATGTTTCTTTGGAACAAGAATAAGAAGTGAATCTGCTTGGTGTTGTAGTTGAGTCCAGGAGTGGGTTCTGAGTTGGTAAGGAGTCTTCTGGTTGAGTAGTTTTTCTGAAGTGGGGTTCAGAAGCAGCAGAGTGAATCCTTTTCTCTGGTAAGTTGGCTAGGCCAGCATAAGCTGTTCTGATTGGTAAAGAGAGAGCAGTTTTCTTCGGATTTAGGCTGAGTTGATCGCAAAAGTGACTTGCGATAGTGTTCTTTTGGATTGTAGGAGATTGTCCGGATTTCTTCCAGGAAGTCAGAAGTTTGTCCACATTTGGAGATCGAGTTTTCTTTCCAGGAATGGAACTGGTGGTTCAGTTAGTAGATAGATGGTTCCTTGAGATAGAAGTTGGCAGAGTAGCTCAGGTTTCGGAGAAACATCCGAGTTTTCTTTATGGATATGTGGAACCATATTTCTGTGTTGGATTGTCTAGTCTGTGCTTGTGTTCTTCAGCATTTTCTTCTGTTTTGGATCAGAGTTGTGCAGCGGAAGCAGTTTGGGGGTGCTTCTGTTTTGTTTTTTCTGGATAAGAAGAAGTTTGTTCTGTCTTCTGTTGTTGAGAAGCAGAGTTTGTGTTCTTGTTTTTTTTGAGTGATCTTGAGGAGATCATTGGATTGTTTTGATTCAGTTTGTTTCTAATGGAATCAGCATAGAGTTGAGCTGATCAGGATGGATGTTGGTAGCCCAGGATCGTCCGAAGAGTTTTTATGGATATGAGACGGAGAAATTTGGATTCTGGAATCGGAGATTTGATTTGGGATAAGTTTTTCTCTGATCCAGGGAGCTATAAGCTTGGAAAGCTAGCTCTGTAGTGTTTGGATTTCTTCTGTGTTTTGGTAAGATCAGTGTTTGGTTTTCTAGAGTTGAATTGCCAGTTTGGATAACTGGGATTCAGTATGTTTTACGTATCTCTGAGGGAGTACGTGTTAGATATTTCTGGTTTTAAAACCAGCAGTTTGGGAGGTTTGTTTGTTGAGTCAGACTCGTTTGTAGTCAGATGTTCTGTATAGAATTGTTGTTAGGAGTTCTATAGCTTTGTAGTATTGATTGATTGTATTTTATAGAGCGAGTATCCCGATATATATATATATATATATATATATATATATATATATATATATACATATATATATATATATACACACACACAGGGGGAACTCGTGAAAGTTTTGTCCAAAATTCTTTTGGATAATTAGATTTGCTCTGATTATGTAAATTGGTTGCATTGGTTGTTGGCATATGATTAACACATGCTATATTTTAAAATAAAATCTGTTAATAGATTATTAAATTACCTTTGTTTTAAATTTCGGGGACGAAATTCTTTTAAGGGGGAAGGATTGTAATATCCCGGAATTTTGGACAATATAAATTTAATAATCTGTGTTTAAATTTAAATTGAATTGATAATTTTTGTTAATAAATTTGATTTGATTTAATAATCTTCTTTATTTAAAAATTTTAATTTGTGAATTTATTTTTAATAAACTAATAAATATATTTTCTATTTAATATGTATATATATATTTATGTATATTTTAAATAGATAAGTTGTTTTTAATTAAATTAGTATAGCATAATTTTAATATTTTGAGATTGGGAATTGTGATTTATTTTTGGATTTAAGTTTTTCAAAAATATTTAATAAAATACTATATGATTTTAAATATGTGAGATAAATGTTCTATTGGTTTAAAAATTCATTTTAACTTAAGTTTGAATATTAAAATAAGTTATAAAATGTTTGTGTTATTCTTTTTAAAATATTGATTTATAAAATGTGATTTGTTTATTTAAATATGAAATTTAAAATACAATTTAAAATAAGAAACATGTATTCAAATAAGTTATAATCTCTTTATAAATTTATTTCAAGTAATTTAAAATATTATCTTCAAATGATTTATTTGTATATTATTTTCATTTATAATAACACTTTGCTTTATTCTTTAAAAAATTTTTATCTATACATAACTAAGTTTTAAAAACTAATTAATTAAGTTAATAACACTTAATCAAAATACTAATTACTTAAAAGATACATGTGTAAGCATCTTAAAAACCTAAGTTAACAAGTGTAATGTATTTAAGCATGAGAATTTACAAGTGTTAACACTTAAGACAAGTGTCATGTTTCAATTTTTGTTTTTCTTTGATTTCTAAATTTTGTTATATAACTTGCATCTTTCCATTTCTTTTCCTTTTCTTCATTTTCATCTAAGGATTCTCAGCTGAAAACTCTTCATACAAAAAAATCTAAATCCCTGTAACACCTCTTCAAATCAGGAACCATTTTTCATCATGCAACCTGTTCATCATTCAAAGGCCTGAAATTTCAATTTTAATCAAGAAAACCTGCATTTTGTTTTCTTCAATCAACAACCTGGGTTGAAACTGCAAATCAAGTAAAACTGCATGCAAGGATTTTTCAAAGATCAGGAAAACAAGTTTAAAAAGTATCTGCATTTTTCAAAAATCTGCATACCATTCAAGCAACCTGCATTTGATCTGGAACATGCAATTGAATCTGGAAAAGCAAGATGTGTGCATCCATCTATTCTTTAGAATCTGGGCTCTGCATTTTAATACAGGTGAGTAACTCATTTATAAATTTATTAAATAGGTTAAGTTGTTCATGCTTTTTAAATTTTGAAATGAACTTATATGAAATGGTTGTGAATATTATACCTGTAAATATGTGCCTGTAAACATGATGATGACTGTTGCATGTCTGTGCTTCAAAATCCCAAACTCCTGATGATTCTTGAATTCTTTGTTTTGAATTGATTGTTGTATGACTCAAACTTTTGAATAAAACATGTTTGTTTTAGAATAGAGTAAATACAAATTTGATATAAATTAAATTAAATTGTATGTAACCTGGAAAATGTAGTTACACGGAGCAACAAATTAGTATAGAGTGAAATTCCAACTTTATAATTTATTGTTTTAGGTTTATTAATAGAAACATCAAGTGAATTCATGAATTTTAAATCAAATATTACAATTTATAGAATTTAAAACATGGTGCAGTTTTAATTTGACTGTATTGTACTTTTGGGTTTAAATTGATAAATCTAGGGGATCGAGTGGTAAGATATTCCTCCTGGAGGTGGAGAGGAGATCACTGAGTATAGGAAAATTCTTAGATTTGGGTTGTATTGCATTGTGGTGATGATAGTTGTGAATTTAAAATTAGAACCCTAGTTTCTCTGAGTTTAGAAGAATTGAACATTTCGGCTTTGTTACTTGATCGAGTGTTATGGGGTTTTAGGGATAGGAGGATGATGGGTTGATGAAGTCGTTGATGGAAGTTGAGTGGAGATGGTGGCCGGAGGCGTGGGGGAATGGCATGTTGACAGGTTGGTGGTTTTGGGTATGGACTGTTTCCAGGTTTGGAAATTGGGTCGAAACTTGAATTAGTGCGTATGTCGATTAATTGATGGTTTGGTTGACCTGAGGGGATGTACGGTGACTGAGGGAAGGTCTCGGCGGTGATCAGCGGTGGCCGGCTTAGTTGTACAGGTGCACGGTGATAGGTGGCATGTTAGGTGGTTACAGGGTTTGTTACCTCGTGATAGTCTCGAGTTAAATTGTGTAGTGACTCGAAGCAAGGAAGATATTTACTCGAAGTCGGGTCAGAGTAGGCTCGGGTTAAAATAGTTTACAGGTTTTAATAAACAGAAACCTGCTTCTGTTCTTAAAGATAGAAGTAAAAGTTTTAAAATGCAAACAAAAATCTGAAATAAGCCTTGAACCTGGAATTTAATTTAAATTCAATAAGTTTAAATTTTAGATCTTTGAAATAATTTGAAATGCTTTCAAACTCAAGTTTGGTTTTAAACCAAAACAGAAACTGTTTCTGTTTTTAGATTTAAAAGTAAAGTTTAAAATTGTAAGATGAAGTTCAAATTGGAATTTTTAAACCTGAAATGTAATTATGAATTTAATAATTTAAATCTGAGATTTTGAATCATTTTTGAATTCAAAAATATAAGATGATTAAACTAAAACAGGAAACTGTTTTTCTGTTTTAACTTTAAAGGTAAGTTTATAATGCAACTGAAATTTAAAACAAAGTTTAAATCTGGAAACTAAAATATGAAACTTAGGTAGAAGAATCTAAGTTTGAATTTAATTGGAACTGGAAATTTAAATTTAGATTTTAAACTTTTTAAAGCATAAAGGAACATTAGTTTTGAAATTAAAACTATGGGTTTAACTTATGAATAAGGATTTAAAATGGGTTTAAATTCTGTTTTAAAACCTGAACTTTTATTTTAATGTTAGTTTTTAAAATAAAATAAGTTTTTTTTTAATTTGAATTTGTTTGAAATAGATTTGTTTTATAAAACTTTTAGTTTATAAAAGTTATGTTTTGAACATGTTAGATAAAAGGTTTTTTTTAAAAATTATTTGAAACCTTGTTTAAATAAAGTTGTATTCATTTTAAAATCTTAAAATTTTAAAGTGAAATTTAAAGTGATGTTTAAAAAAAAATTTGTTTAAAAATACTTTATATAAGAAAATGTTTCTTAATTTAGAACTTAAGAAATTGGTTTCATTTAAATTATTAAATTAATTTAAATGGAATATTAATTATTTGATTAATTAATAATGTGGATGTTTAGTTAAGTAATTAATAATTTAAGATAGTTAATTAGATTTGAGATTAATTAATTAAGGTTAATTAATCTATAATTAAGGATGGTTAATTAAATTTTAATTGATGATTAAGATTTATTTAATCAAGTGACTGAAGAAAATTAAGATTGTAATTAACACTTAATTAATTAATAATTAGAGATTAGTTAAATTGTAATTAAATATTAATTAATTGATAATTAATAATGATTTATATAAGTTAGTACTTAATTTGGTAATTAAGAAATGTTAATGAAGGTCATTAACTTAAGATTATTTTAACAATTAATTAATGTAATTAATTTTAATAATTAATTAGATTTATTAATTAATAATAATCAATTGTTTAAGTTTAATTACTTAATGAAAGTAATTAATGAATTAATTACTTGGTGTAATTAGTTTGATTAATGTGATTAGTTTAGATTAATTAAGTTAAATTAATTTAAAAAATTGTGGATTGATGAATAATTACTTTATGTAATTTATGAATTTGTAATTACTTAAGGAAGTAATTAATTAAATAATTACTTAATGTAATTAAAGATATTAATTATGGAAGTAATTTAAATTACTTTGAAAATTAATCAAGTGATTAATAAAGATAATTAATTAAGAATAATTAATTTATGGGATGAGTAATTAAAGTGGTTAATTACTGAATGGTTATTAATCATGGGTGATTAATATAAATATGGTTTAAATTGAAGATTAATTGCTTATGTAATTAATTTATATTGAGAGATTGATTTAAATGTAATCAGAAATCATTAATTAATTAATGATGTAATTTGGAATTGATTAATTAAGGAATAATTAATAATGAATAAATGATTTATGTAATTAATTTTAGTTAATTAATTAATTTAGCAATTACAAGTTAATTATATGTAAAGAATTAAGTATAATTAACTTGTGTAATTAATATTAAAGACTAATTATTTATTGTAATTAGAGATGGTTAATCAGTAAGGATTAATTGAAATGAATATTGAGATGGTGTTTTATTTTAATTGATTTGTAATCAATTGATGGTTAAGTTAAGTAGGATTTTTAATGATGAAGTAATTAATTTAATTTATTTTAAATTAATTAGAGATTAATTAATTAATTTAATTCATTTTAAATTAATTATGAAAGAGGTGATCATTAGATCATTGCTTATGTTTGATAATTGGTATTAATTGCCTGGTATGGTTTGTAATCTCAGTTATGAGATGAGTAAAGATTATTGATATGGATGCATTGGTTGCTTTTGGATGATAATATGGATTATCTAATTATGATATGAATTATCTGTTGATGATAATGTTGATTATTTATTGTATTGTGAATTATCTATCTGTATGTATATAGATAATGAAATTGAATTGTTTTAAACTTAAAAAAATTTGGCCTTAAAAGACAGGCTTTGGATTTCGATGTGACTGGAATCGGGTTTCCATATTTGGGATCCGAAAACCACATTGATCCAAATTAACGTTAGGTCGTTAATCCAAGTGGAGCGAGTGAAGACTCGAGGTGTAAGAGCTATACGTCAGTATAACTCTGTGGGTGATTCCGTAATGAGTTGATGGAATAGTACTTATAGATTCGAGATGGTGATTCAGAGTGCAACAGTTATTGTCGTTAACTCTGAGGGTGATTCCAAAACGAGTGTAACGAGATAATGCCTTTGGTTTCGTTCGAACCCGGAAAGAACTTGTATGGATTGAATGCTTTCAGAACATCGTCAGGTGGACGATGAGCATTCTAAGTGATATGTCCTATAAAGGTAATCGTAGCCTCAAGCCTCATCAACCGGGAATGGCTAAAACAGGGGAGGTGCAGCAAAGCTTCGTGGGTAGCCTCCACTTGAGAGCAAGATTTATCCCTGTCTAGAGGTCCCTTTATTTTCTGCTTAGTGGTGCGGTTGCTGGTCACAATTGCGGGGTGGTCTTGTTTGGAACTGTTCAGTAAGGAATGGGTCCGGCTTTGTGTTGCAGGGGAGCGGGCGTACTCCTCGGTACGGTGATCTAGGCCACGTACTGTGACGGGCGGTACCCCAGTAGCTCAGCCATTGTATGGAATCCAAAATCCAATAAGTGCCAACGGTTTTGATTGTACTACCCACTTTTGTGTCTAGTAGCTGGAATTTAATAGATGTAACAATTTCGGCTATTTTTTATTTACTTGAAAATCCTAGACACTATTATAATATCATCGGATTTCCTATCAAATATTTTGGTTAGCGTAAGGTAAAAACTTTTCCATGTTTATGTGTGGGAAGTCTTGCGTGATACTTTTTCTTTTCAAAGGTTTTTCAAAGTTAAGCAACTTTAACCTGTTACTCACACCAGACCCATGTCTGACCCGGAGTTATTTCTGTTTTCTTTAACTCTTGGGTACTCAATTTTTACAAGTAGCCAAGGGAATTCAGGTTAGGATTCAGGTTAGCTTTGACGAATTGTGGAGGAGAAATGGAGCAGGAGGCTTCTGCGTATAGTTATATAGTTTTCCGCTGTGTTGGTATCTCTGAGTATTTCTGTAATGCGTATTGAGTTTTAATAACTAGACAGGTGTTTATAACTGTCTAGTATGTGTTGTATTGTCTGTGTAATTCTGATATTTGTTCTATACTATGTAATACTTATGTTATTAATATAATTTATTCGTTCCGCTGTTGAGATTCTTGTGTTGTTTCTTCTTTCTCTTCTTTCTTTTCTCTTTCCTATCCCTTTCTTTCTCAAGGATGATACGACTTTAAGGGGAGAAAAAGTCGGGTCGTCTCACTTCACTTCGAGATGTCACAACCTAACGTTTAATTTGGATCGATGTGGTTTTCGGATAATCATAACTGACACCCGATCTCGGTCTCATCTAAATCCAAACGCCATTTTAAAGGCCAAGTTGTTTAATAGCTTACACAATTTAATTCAACACATGGAATTCACATAGCATTTATCACAGATAAATCATACACAGTCATCACAGATATATCAAGGCATATCAAAGAGTATCACAGAATATCAACAAATAATTATTACACAATCAAACAGGAATCATCAATTCGTATAAAAATTAGTTTAATTAACTTAAACTTAATTAATTACTTAAGAATACACCATTTTATCCTCCTTAATTAATCACGAATTAATCAACCCATTTAATTTATTAATTACTTCTTAATTACTATTTATTAATTAATTTACATTTTGCTCAGTTAATTAATTATTTCTTAATTATTAATACCAATCTTTAATTACAAATTTATTTAATCACAAATTACTCAGTTAATTACAATTATAAATTAATTAATCATTCTTAATTACCCTTTCAAAAATTAATTAATAATAATTCATCTTATTTAACATTTTAAAATCTTCCTTAATAACTTTGAAATCAAATTATTACTAACTTAAAAGCTTTAAATGTTAATTAAGTTTAAAACTTATCTTACATTAACTACTTAATTAAAATATTAATTAAGATTTTAGAAAACATTGTTAAGTATTTACTTAATTCATTAAAATTTGAAATAAATTCTTAACTTAATTTGTCAAACATTAATTAAGTCATTAATATTCAAAATTGTTTAAGGTGATATAACTTCAATTTTTATTAGGCTGAAGGTTTTGAAAACTACACCCAAGAAAATCCCTACGTTTACTCGAGTTAAAGATCGAGTTTCTCCTCCTATTTCTCAAGTCCCCTCTTCTCCTCATACTTTTCTTATTCCCCTTTTGTTTTCCAGTTAAGTTTGAGTTAAACTTAAGTTTAAACTATAATAACAGGTAAGTATGCTCACGTACTCGAGTTCCAAATCGAAGCAACGCATTCATTTTCTCGAGTATCAACTCGAGTTGCTCACAGCTGACTACCTGACACCAATTCGCTGTCGTGCACGTGCACGGCACTTCGTCGGCTCTCCGGCGAACTTCCTTACCTCCGGCAAGTCACGAGCAAACACTAAAATCGAAAACAAAGATCAATTCTACTCCAAAAATTCTAAATCGAAGTTTGGCCTTTCGTTCGAAATTCTAGAACTCGAACTCACCAAAAAAAAGGCCTCGTCCCACTCACGCCGACCATCAGAGGCGACACAACTCCGGCCTCACCTCGCCGATACCCCACTCTACCATCCCCTTGAAGCTCGTGCAACTCGATGCATCAGAAGTGACAAAATCACCTCATTTCTAGACCACAACAAAATTCGAGCATAAACCCTAAATTTGCCTCGTTCTCTCAATTCTTACAATAGAATTTTTTTTAACAATTTTCATGTCTCCATCGATTACCGAACTGGCTTCAAGCAAAAATTCAACATCAAAAAATTCTTCGATCACCAGAAATTGATCGAAAAGCATTTTTGGTTCAACTAAGAACTGCTCTTAACATACTTAACTAAAAGTTCCCATTTTTGTTTTAAAAATCTTATTTTTGAATGTTGATTCAAGCTACATAATTGAATCAATAATTTAAAATATTCGAATTAATCATATGGTTTCTTTTTTACTGTAAAATTGAATGTACAGAGTCAATATTTCACTATCAAGCTTAAAACAAATTCTAGGCCGTGATTTAAGTTTAAACAAACTTATTTTGTTTAAAATCCTATGTTTATAATGTTTGTATGAAGATTTATTTATTTTTTTTCTAATTTACTTTGCTCTGAAACCAGAAGTGCAGAAGAACAGGGCATACAAAAATTCCCAGTACAACAGAAACATACAGAACTACTTATTTAAAATATACAGCAAAGCACAAACTATTCATGAATCGAATACACAGATTTAAATTTTTAAAATAGTATGTTTACTCACCTGAAATATATTTGAACAGAGAACAATTCTGTTTTTTTGGAAAGATGTATTTTGATCTTCCTGTAAACCTTCCTGTTTTTGTTTAGTTGAATGAATTTGAGTTTTTAAATATAGTGATGTTTACTCTTTTTTTCAGGCTTGCTAAGTTATGAACGAACTAGAACATAAGTATTGCATATATAGAGAAAAGTTTTACAAGGTAGGAGCTTCTGGTACAAGCATTTCTTTGGGTCAGATTTTTTTTCTTCTGAAAATTGAAATGATATTTATACATTTGAAATGACTTTCTTTTGGTGCTGAGATGATAGCATTAAATGCCATGCTTCCTTTCAAGCTTACATACTTATTATTATTATTATTATTATATGTACATAGATATTGTATTTGCCTTGCATTCACATACATACATTTTGTCGGGTTTTGCTTTATCTTTGTGCTTAATATAAAAATTATTATGTGTTTATCTTGTTTCCATATAACCATATAATTTAACTTATATATTTATTTTTTTATTCCTAACGTAAATGCTTATTTTTGTTTCTGTTTAAGTTTAACTATCAAACACTTAATTCATATCCATATATTTTTATAATTATAATTTATACTTATATTTAATATTGATAGGATTAATTTTATTTTAAACATTATTATTTATATTACATCCATATATATATATATTTATACCAAATGTTAATAAGGTAGATCCTTTAATTTAATTGAATAAATAGATTTTAATGTAAATATTTTTGAAAGATTTTATTTTAAATTTTCAAACCATAGCTTTCTTCCAAAATACATACATACATACATATATATATAAATGGTAAGGGCTAAAAATCTTATTTATTATTTATTTTGTTTTTAAAATGATGAGTTGTATTTTAATAAATCAAATTAAAATAATATTACCAAAACCCCGGGTCGTTACATTCCTCCCCCCTTAAAAGAATTTCGTCCCCGAAATTTAAAACAAAAGATAATTCAAAATCTTTTATATCAACAATCAAAGCATACATATCATCCATACATTAACAATCAACCAAACAGTAAATCCTAACAAACATCACTAGCTATCCGGACACAAATCCGAATAGGTTTTCCTAAAACTATCCAGAGTTTCCCAGGTACAATCTCTGAGATCCTCGCTTCACTACACTTTAACAAGCTTCACTACCTTGCTCCTGAGTTGCCTCTCGTCTTGATCAATGATCTGAACAGGGTTCCAAACCACAGTCAAGTTTGGCTCGACCTCCAAATCTTCCCGGACTACTGGTTCAACAACCAATGATGGGTCATGGACAAATTTCCTTAGATGGGATACATGAAATACATTATGAAATCCAGACATCCGTTCTGGCAATTCAATTTTGTAAGCTACAGCACCAATCCTTTCCAGTACTCGGAATGGTCCAATAAAAATGGGGCAAGTTTTCTCGTCTTTCCGAATCTAATAGCTCCTTTGATCGGGGAAACTTTGACAAAGACTAAATCTCCGATCTCAAATTCCAATTTTCTTCGCCTTTTATCTGCATACTTCTTTTGACAGTCCTGAGCAGCTTTCATTCTCTTCTTGATAAGCTCAACTTTCGCAGAAGCTCCACAAATTAGATCGGGTCCAAGCACAAGACGATCTCTCAACTCTATCCAACAGGGTGGGGATCTACACAGTCTTCCATATAAAGCTTCATAAGGAGCCATCCTAATACTCGTCTGGTAACTGTTATTATAGGAGAATTCCATTAAATGAAGATGGTCTTCCAACGATCCACCAAAATCCAGAACACAAGCTCGCAACATATCCTCAAGAATTCAGTTCAGCCTCTCCGTCTGTCCTCCTGTCTGAGGATGATAGGCTGTACTCAATCTCAAACTCGTTCCCATAGCTGATAGCAGAGCCTCCTAGAATTTGCTGGTGAAGATAGGATCTCGGTCACTTACTATACTGACTGGAATACCATGCAATCTGACTATCTCTCTCAAGAAAATCTCTGCCAGAGAAGTTGCAGTACGAGTTGCCTTAACGGGTATAAAATGGACGCTCTTAGTTAAACGATCCACAATCACCCATATTCCTTCGTTTCCTTTCTTGGTTCTAGGCAAACCGTCGATGAAATCCATCGAAATCATTTCCTACTTCCATTCTGGAACTTCCAAAGGCTGCAATAAACCTGCCGACTTCTATTGATCTCCTTTAACCTACAGGCAGATAGCACAACTATTTACGAATCTAGCAATATCTTTCTTCATGCCCGGCCACCAGAAAACTCTTCTCATATCCTTATACATCTTTGAGATTCCCGGGTGGATATTTAATCTAGAGCGATGACTCTCAGATAAGACCTCCTGCTTCAATTCCTTGAAATTCGAAACACAGATCCTCCTGTTGATCCTCAGTGTCCCTTGGTCATCAATCTTGAAACTGGAACACTGACCCTTCTTAACTCTCCTGATGATTCCTCTTAATCTATTATCTGATTCTTGCTTACTCGCTATCCTCTCTAGAAGAGATGGAATCACTTCCAAAAGAGACAGAACTGCATTTCTGCTAAGAGCACCAGCCATAACATTCACCTTTCCTGGGGTACACAGAATATCCAAATCATATAATGCCAAAACTCGACCCATTGTTACTGCCTCAGATTAAGATCTTTTTGAGAGAAAAGATACTTTAACGGTTTGTGATCCCTGAATAACTCGAACTTCTCTCCTAAGAGATAGTGCCTCTAGATCTTCAAAGCAAAAACAATGGCTAACAATTCTAGATCGTGCGTAGCGTAGTTCCTTTCACGAGGCTTCAATTGTCGACTCGCATACGCAATTACCCTTCCATTCTGCATCAAAACTGCTCCCAGTCCAACTATACAGGCATTTGTATAAACCTCAAATTTGCTTTTTCCATCCGGAATAGCTAGCACAGGTGCACTGGTTAGCCACGTCTTCAACTCCTGGAAAGCCGCTTCACACTAGGGTGTCCACTTAAACTTAGCTCCTTTCCTTGTCAGCTTGGTCAAATGTGAAGAAATCTTGGAATAATCCTTGATAAACTTCCTGTAGTAGCCAGCTAATCCCAGAAAACTGCGAACTTCAGTCGGTGTCTACGGCTGCTTCCACTCCAGAATAGTCTCAACCTTCGTTGGATATACAGAGATACCTTCTCCAGAAATAATGTGCCCCAAAAATTTGACTTCCGATTTCCAAAAGTGACACTTAGAGAATTCCGCCTTCAAAACATGTCCCCTCAGTGTCTCCAACACAATTCTCAAATGCTGCTTGTGCTCTTCTTCAGACTTGGAGTGGACCAGAATATCATCAATGAACACCAAAACAAACTTATTCAATACATCTCGAAAGACTCGATTCATCAGGTCAACAAAGTAAGCAGGAGCGTTGGTTAACCTGAAATGCATAACCAACCACTCATAGAAACAATTTGGTCCCCTAAATGCAGTCAAGGGAATACTATCCTCAGCTACCCTTAACTGATGGAAACCTGAAGCTAAATCTAGTTGAGAAAAGACAGAGGCTCCGTGCAGGTGGTCAAATAGATCATCGATATGAGGAAGAGGATACTTATTTCGAATGGTTACTTTGTTCAATTCTCTATCATCCGCACAGAACCTTAGCGATCCATTCGATTTACTGACAAACACCGCAGCAGAACCCCAACAAGTAAACTGGGCCTGATCAATCCTTTCTCTAAAAGATCCAGAGTCTGCTTAACTAACTCCTCCCTTTCCATAAGAGCCATCCTCCTATTAGGTTGAATCACTGGCACTGCTTCTGGAACCAAATCAATGCGAAACTCTATTTCTCAATATGTAAGTAAACATTTGACTTCCTCGAATACATCAGGGAAATCTTAGACCACATCGATATCTTCAACCTTCTCTTGAGAAGTCTTAACTCCAAAAGGCTACTCAAGTGAATTCCAGAATTATCACACGTCGCTCTAGCAATTCTACCCAGATCAGTTTCCAGCGAAACTATTCTCTCATCATAATTCAGGACAGCTTTATACTTATCAAGCCAATCCATCCCCAATATAAGATCAAATCCCTTAAAATTCAACACATAAGGGTCACAAGAAAAACTATGGGACATATAGGAAATCCTCAAGTCCTTACAGATCATGTCTAATTTGGTCACCCCTCCTATAGGATTAGATACAAAGATGGGACAGTCTACAATACTAGGGTAAGAAAGAACTTATCTACAGATTCCAAAGAAATAAAACTCAAAGAAGCACCCGAATTAAACAAAAGTTTAATATACTTACCAACTAAAAGTAACGTACCTTCCAATACTCATGTTGGCCACCTGGACAGATAACTCAACAAATTTAGATAGGTATATAATTATATAAAAATACAAATACGTACTCTCAAGATAGATACTACTCTAGAGCCTAGGTATTATCTCAACCATGCTCTGATATCAACTGTGACGACACACCTTTCTAACCACAGAAAGACGTATCATCAATAAGAAAAGAAAGAGATAGAAATAGAAAAGATAAAAAGAAAGAATAACAATATCAGAATCTCACAGCGGAAACGGAACAAAATATAATACATCACATAACCATTACATAGTTTTACATGCATCAGAATTATATAACATCATACAAACAAGAAAGTCATATATATATATATATATATATATCTGCCAATACATACATCCCAAAATACAACATACATCAACTAACACAGCGGAACTAGATAGATATATACGTCTGGACTCCTGCTCCAAGCTCCTCCAGAACTCAGAAATCCAAAATCTATCACTTGGCTACTCATAAAAATTTGAGTACTCAAGAGTTTATGAAAAACAGAAATAAACTCCGGGTCAGACATGGGTCTGGTGTGAGTAAATGGGTTAAAGTTTCTTAACTTTGAAAATCTTTTGAAAATAAAGGTATCACGTAAGACTTCCCACACATAAACACGGGTAAGTTTTTATCTTACGCTAACCAAAACATTCTATAGGAAATCTAGTAATATTATTATAGTGTCTAGGGTTTTCAAGTAAACAGAAAATAGCCGAAATTGTTAAATGATTAAATTCTAGCTACTAGCCACAAAAGTGGGTAATACAAATCAAAACCGTAGGGTCTCGTAGGGAAAATGGGTTTCCATCAATGGCATGGTTACTGGGGTACCGCCCATCACAGTACGGGGTTTAAATCACCGTACCGAGGATCACTCCCGACCCCCTACAACATAAGGCCGGAACCATTCCTTACTAAACAGCTCCGAACAAGATAACCCCGCAGTTGTGGCCAACAACTACCCACACAGCCGAAATAAAGGGACATCTAGACAGGGGTATATCTTGTCATGCTTGGGTGCTACCCACCTAATCTTGCTGCATCTTCCCTGTTTTAGCCATTCCCGGTTGATGAGGCTTGAGGCTGCGATTACCTTTATAGAACATATCTCTTAGAATGCCCATCGTCCGCCTAACGATGTTCTGAAAGCATTCAATAGATACAAGGTTGTTCCGGGTTCGAACGAAACCGAAGGCATTATCTCGTTACACTCATTTTGGAATCACCCTCAGAGTTAACGACGATAACCCTTGCACTCTGAAACGCCATCTCGATCTTCACTTGGAGATGTCACGACCTAACGTTTAATTTGGATCGATGTGGTTTCGGATAATCATAACTGACACCCGATCCCGGTCTCATCGAAATCTAAACGCCATTTTAAAGGCCAAGTTGTTTAATAGTTTATACAATTTAATTCAACACTTTGAATTCACATAGCATTTGTCACAGATAAATCATACACAGTCATCACAGATATATCAAGGCATATCACAGAGTATCATAGAATATCACCAAATAGTTATCACAATCAATCAAACAGGAATCATCAATTCATATCAAATTAGTTAATTAACTTAAACTTAATTAATTACTTAAGAATAAACCATTTTATCCTGCTTAATTAATCACCAATTAATCAACCCATTTAATTTATTAATTACTTCTTAATTACTATTTTATTAATTAATTTACATTTTGCTCACTTAATTAATTATTTCTTAATTATTAATACCAATCTTTAACTACAAATTTATTTAATCACAAATTACTTAGTTAATTACAATTATAAATTAATTAATCATTCTTAATTACCCTTTCAAAAATTAATTAATAATAATTCATCTTATTTAACATTTTAAAATCTTCCTTAATAACTTTGAAATCAAATTATTACTAACTTAAAAGCTTTAAACGTCAATTAAGTTTAAAACTTATCTTACATTAACTACTTAATTAAATATTAATTAAGATTTTAGAAAACATTGTTAAGTATTTACTTAATTCATTAAAACTTGAAATAAATTCTTAACTTAAATTTTCAAACATTAATTAAGTCATTAACATTCAAATTTGTTTAAGGTGATATAACTTCAATTTTTATTAGGCTGAAGGTTTCGAAAACTGCACCCGAGAAAATCCCTACGTTTACTCGAGTTAAAGCTCGAGTTTCTCCTCCTATTTCCCGAGTCCCCTCTTCTCCTCATACTTTTCTTCTTCCCCTTTTGTTTTCCAGTTAAGTTTAAATTAAACTTAAGTTTAAACTATAATAACAGGTAAGTATGCTCACATACTCGAGTTCCAAACCGAAGCAACGCATTCATTTTCTCGAGTATCAACTCGAGTTGTTCACAGCTGACTTCCTGAATCCAATTCGTTGCCATGCACGTGCACGACACTTTATCGGTGCTCCAGCGAACTTCGTTACCTCCGGTAAGTCACAAACAAACACTAAAATCGAAAACAAAGATCAATTCGACTCCAAAAATTCTAGATCGAAGTTTGGCCTTTCGTTCGAAATTCTAGAACTCAAACTCACCAAACAAAAAGGCCTCATCCCACTCACGCCGACCATCAGAGGCAACACAACTCCGGCCTCACCTCGCCGATACCCCACTCTACCATCCCCTTGAAGCTTGTGCAACTCGATGCATCAGAGCTGACAAAATCACCTCGTTTCCAGACCACAACAAAACTCGAGCATAAACCCTAAATTCCCCTCGTTCCCTCAGTTCTTGCAATAGAATTTTTTTAAAATTTCCTGTCTTCATCGATTACCGAACTAGCTTCAAGCAAAAATTCAACATCCAAAAATTCTTCGGTCACCAGAAATTGATCGAAAAGCATTTTTTGTTCAACTAAGAACTGCTCTTAACATACTTAACTAAAAATTCCCATTTTTGTTTTAAAAATCTGATTTTTGAATGCTGATTCAAGCTATATAAGCGAATCAATAATTCAAAATATTCGAATCAATCATATGATTTCTTTTTTACTGTAAAATTGAATGTACAGAGTCAATATTTCACTATCAAGCTTAAAACAAATTATAGGCCATTATTTAAGTTTAAACAAACTTATTTTGTTTAAAATCATAAGCTTATAATGTTTGTATGAAGATTTACTAAATTTTTTCTAATTTACTTTGCTCTGAACCAGAAGCACAGTAGAACGGGGTGTACAAAAATTCCCAGTACAATAGAAACATACAGAACTACTTATTTAAAATATACAGCAAAGCACAAACTATTCATGAATCGAATACACAGATTTAAAATTTTAAAATAGTATGTTCACTCACATAAAATATATTTGAACAGAGAACAATTCTGTTTTTTTGGAAAGCTGTAGTTTGATCTTCTTGTAAACCTTCCTGTTTTTGTTTAGTTGAATGAATTTGAGTTTGTAAATATAGTGATGTTTATTTTTTTCAGGCTTGCTAAGTTATGAACGAACTAGAACATAAGTATTGCATATATAGAGAAAAGTTTTACAGGGTAGGAGCTTCTGGTACAAGCTTTTCTTTAGGTCAGATTTTTTTTCTTCTGAAAATTGAAATGATATTTATACATTTGAAATGACTTTATTTTGGTGCTGAGATGATAGTATTAGATGCCATGCTTCCTTTCAAGCTTACATACTTATTATTATTATTTATATGTACATAGATATTGTATTTGCCTTGCATTCACATACATACATTTTGTCTAGTTTAGCTTTACATTTGTCTTTAATATAAAAATTATTATGTGTTTATCTTGTTTCCATATAATTTAACTTATATATTTATTTTTTTATTCCTAACGTAAATGCATATTTTTGTTTCTATTTAAGTTTAACTATCAAACACTTAATTCATATCCATATATTTTTATAACTATAATTTATACTTATATTTAATATTGATAGGACTAATTTTATTTTAAACATTATTATCTATATTATATCCATATATATATTTATACCAACTGTTAATAAGGTAGAGCCTTTAATTTAATTGAATAAGATAGATTTTATTGTAAATATTTTTGAAAGATTTTATTTTAAATTTTCAAACCATAGCTTTCTTCCGAAATGCATATATATATATAAATGGCAAGGGCTAAAAATCTTATTTATTATTTTTGTTTTTAAAATGATGAGTTGTATTTTAATAAGTCAGATTAAAATAATATTACCAAAATCCCGGGTCGTTACACATCAAGCTACAGAGTTTAAGTTTTCAAACACAAACCAAAGTTCAAAATGCAAGTTCAAAACACATGCTAACATACACATATATACATACATGAATGTATGTATACACATGATACAAGACCAGTGAACTGCAAAAGTCAATTAGGCTACACAATGAACTCAAGCTCAAGTGAATACAAGTACAGCCAGCAAAACCAAAATGGACAGCAACTACAACTAAATGCAAGCCAACATTACAGTATCACTAAATCATGGACAATGGAGTACATATCTACATGGAATGACATGTAAAAATCGAACAGGTCGAAAGTGCTATTGTAACGACCCGGAAATTTCGATCCCGAAAATTCCAGATAGTTAGGAAAAGAAGAAAGAGAAAGAAGAAGAAATAGGAATAAGTCACAGAAAACTCACATTCGCAGTGGATCAAAATATAATATCACATAAATAACAGTTTTACAAAGAAGAACTGTATCAGTACACTTAGATTTTTAAACATTAGAGAAACAACATCACACAATACTGGACATTTTAAAACAACATGTCCTAGTTATACAATAATATATCACAGCGAAAAACACTTCATACGTTCCTGCCCTTCAGCTCGCCTCCTGAGCTCCAGAAGTTCTTACCTGGAAATCTGTAATACTCGGTCTGACCCTAGCATTACATCAAAGTAACACCCGGGTCAGGCTGGAAACCAGCGTGAGTAAACTCATCTAAAATGGAATACAAAAGTATACAACTTATATAAACCCGGGGTACTTGTATCAATTTCAAATTCACAAATTGTTATAGATATCACTTATTTCATTCATCAATTTCTAAGTACCAAATCTTAGATTAAATGGTCCAATTCACTTAAGTCATTCTATTCCAGCCTATTGGTTTCACACATCAATCTATAAAGAATCGAAGTGGTTTCGGGTATTAACTAATACCCGACTCCGGTTTCTTCGATCCAATGCCATCTTAACCCAAGTTATCCAATTAAATGAAATTCGACTTTAATTATCGGATAACACTTTTACACAGCAATTCATAATTGATAGATAATCATATTATCACTGTCCATCCAACATATCATATCACAAAGCAATTCATATCAGAGATATCAACCAATCTAAAGCACTTATCATCATTCAATCATTCATAAGCAAGATTGATCACTTTCATTAATTACATTAATTAATGATCCTCTATTTACTTCCATTGGTTAATTATTCATAAATTTTATTAAATAATTAACCTTTAACTTAATTACATTTATTAATCAACCATGATTAATCACAATCAGGTAATTAACTTTCCTTAATTACTTCATCAATTGAACCAACTCCTTGATTAATTATATTGATTAATCCTTCAATTACACTGAGTAATTATCACTTAATTCCTTACAACAAGTAACTATCCTTCAATTACTTCCCATCTAGTAATTTCCTTTTAATTAATTACATCCAGTAATTATTCACTCGTTACTTCACTAAGGAATTTCGCCTCATTAATTACTTTAAGTAATTATACTTAATTTTTAATTAATTATATTTATTAATCACCCTTGATTAATCTTATTCTGTAATTAATTACTCTTAATTAATTACATCACTTAATTAACTTCCCCTAACTTTGTTAGTCTATTCTTAAATTAATTACACTAAGTAATTAATTATTAATTACTTCTACTAAGTAATTATTCTTCATATTTATTACACCAGGTAATTAACCCAAAACTACTTTCAATCTTTAATTAATTACACCTTGTAATTACCATTACTAATTACTTCGCTAAGTAATTATACTTTATAAACCTCATTAAGTAATTATACTCAATCCCATCATCAAGTGATTATTTAAATTAATTAAACCAATTAATTAACTTAAACTAATTATATTAATTAATTACATAAAGTAATTAATTCCTTTAATTAATTACTCTGAGTAATTAATCCTTAATTACTCCACTTAAAAATTTACCTTTAATTATTTTCATCAAGCAATGTTCTAATTGGTTAATTACCCTCAATTAATTAACCTTGATCATTAATTAACTTGACCTTAAATTACCACATAGATACATTAGCCTTAACCATTCCCATTATTAGCGTTTATTTAATCTCCTTAATTAATTAATCCATTGATTAATTATACTAATTAATTTCCTTAATAAATTATTTATCTAAATAAATTCTTAATTACATCATTAACTTATTAAAGATCATTGGTAATTAATTACACAATTAATTAATTACTTTAAAATCAAAACTAATATAATCATTACTTAATCATTTTAAAAACATTTTCTCAAAAACTTATTTATTTATTTTAAAATATACTTTAGATCCTTAAAAGAAAATTCAAAACCGGGTTACAAAAATTCATTCAAAAACCAACAATCTGGAAACCCAAAATTAACTACACGGAACAAAACCCGAGCCTGCTTTGGTTCAACGCTACAAATGCTCGAGTACTGTCTCGAGAGCTTTTATCTTCTCCCTTTTTAAACTTAGTTAAAATTAACAAACATTAATGATCACATACTCTAACCCGAGAATCACTCCGAGACCAACATACTTTTCCCCGAGCTCCCACCGAGACAAACTTCCACGCTTCCACACCCAACCTCCAGTGTACACTGAAACTGGTGCACGTGCACCGGCCCACGGTGGCGCTGTGGCGACATCGACCTCCTTCAACAAGTCATCGACCATCACCTTATTCAATCCTAAACACCCAAATTTCATCATAGGCTCGAAATCAAAATTGAGCCTACCATTTCAAGCTGGAAAAATTTCTCAATCCTTCGCGATGACGAACCACCACGCCAACAACCACCAGGTGTCACCTTGAGCTTCCCCTATCCTTCCTTCACCATCTCCCCCAGGACCGATCACTTCTTTTCCCCAGTGCAACGCTACATTCCCCTCAAACCGACGCCCCTCCATAGGCACTCAAAAACCCTAGTTTTGACGATCGCCGACACCACGACAATCGATCAACACTCGCACCATTTTTCCTAACACCCAAAATCGCCAAGCAAGCTTCGTCTAAAACCCGACCAACCAAAGGTTCATCGATCGCCAAAATTTGACTAAAACATGATTTCTCTTCATCGCGATAATACTCTCGAATTATCCTCGTAAAAATCAAGATATGCTTGTCTAAATTCATCAATTTTAATTACGATTCAGTTTATCTAATCCAAACATAAGATCAAGATGATCGATTTTCTTGTTATATGAGTTCTCCACTGTAAATTTTATTATCGAGTAAATAATTTACTAAATAAGCTTAATAAAATATTTTAAAAATCAAATTAATTAACACAACCAAATTTTCCTTCAAAGATCCTACCCTATAGGAGATTGGAAGGGAGTGATAAAAAATTTTAACAAATTTTTAATCTGTTTCTTATAGGAACAGAGACTATATATACATGTTGTCATACATACTCAAACAAATTTCTTTTTATGTACATGCAAGCAAGTTTATATCCATACAAACATTATTCCATCTCATACTTAAAGATTTTCTCATGTGCAATCAAAGATAAATAGTTTTAAACCTCAGAAGTTAGTTCACTCACCTGCATTATGAAGAAGCAGTGAATAGCATGGAACGGTTTTTATTGAAATTTGGAAATTGTCTAGATGTTGAACTTTTAAAACTTGAATTGCCTTAGATTTTGAGATTTCTTTGATAAATGATTGTAACAATCTGAAACTTGTTACAGGGATTACTGCTTGATTCCAGATTTTGAAAGTTTTCGAACTTGAATCGGTTGCTGTTGAAAATTTTAAAGCTGTTGTTTAAATTTGGTTTTTATTATGTCTTTAGTTATTTTTTTGGTTTTTATTTTAGACTTTGCTTTGTATTTGTTTAGTTTTGAACATAAGAAAAAAAAGAATAAGAGAGGAGAACCAAAAGAAGAAGCTAATGACACTTGTTTACAATGCATATTATTATCTTTACAAATGTTAAATTGATGACAATTTTACTTACACTTGTTATTAAAGAAAATATGGTTTAAATAGATATTTATATTATTATTCTTTTGTTTGTATTTTCATATATATGTTTTTAATACATCTTTTTTAAATATATTACCTTATATTACATTTATGTTCATATACATATGTACTATTAATTTATATAAAATGAAATCCTTTAAAAGAAAATAAAATAAAATAAATCGCATATTAATAAAAAACCTTGTATATATATTTTTAAATCCAAATAATTTAAGATATTTATCTTTTAAATTTTAAATTTAAATCCAAATTCATATTCAAATTCAGTTAAAAATTCAATTTAAAAATCAACTCAAATATATGAATATACATTTTTAAACAATTACAAATTCAATTTGTAAATAATAATTCTATTAAAACATATATATATATATAAACAACACATTATTATTATTGTTTGAAAACAATAATTTTACAAATTTTTAATAATTTATAAAGGAGATTATCACATTTATTTGTTCAATTATAAATCAGCATTTCTATTAATTAACCCAATTATTTATCAATTATAGATGTCTAGAAATCCGGGATAGCACTGCTATCAGGCATGACTTCTACTTTTTTTACAGGCAATAGCAAATCAATTTTATCAAGGCCACGGTTAAAGCAAAGCATAACCGAAGTCACCAAAAAATGAACGCCGTGATGACCAAGGCAACAGTGAACGGAATCGAACAGTTCAAAATCAATACCGTGGTGAGCAAGGAAAATAATGTCAGAGAAATCAAACCGTGTCAACCAAGTAAACAACAAACATACGAATTGGAAGAAGTCAGTAATAATCCCAAGCATCCAAACGAAGATCAGTGGCCGAGATAAATTAAATGGCAAATTCAAACGAACGGGAAAATAGGAATTCAAACCCTATATAAACATTAACATCATCGGCAGTTTTGATCATAGAGTTCAAGCAAGAAAAACAGTAAAGCAAAAGCACAAATTACATACCGTATTCACAGTTGAACTCAAACTAAATCGAAGGATCTGTATTCGAAGCAAGGAGACGATCGATTGCCAAAGCAAATCAGAAAAACTACCGTAATCGTTCAACAATCAATCGGGTTCTTCGATAACCGAAGCCCTAATTAGACAAGGCCGAAGCCCTAGCCAATCTCACAAAAGCCAAGACAAGGATGAAGCCCTAGTTAATCTCACAGGAGCGAACGCAAGGCCAAAGCCCTAATTTCAGAGCAAAAGAGGAACGAGATCGAAGCTACCATTTTTTCTTCACACAAAGAAGAAAGCAGGCCGACATATTAAAATAAAGAAAGGATATTTATTTTGGGCCGTGTGAAGACCCGGAATTTTAAGCAATATCAATTTAATAATCTGTATTAATAATTAAATTTGGTTTGATAATTTCTCTTTTTAATTTTAATTTAAAATGATAAATTTAATCTTTTAAAGGTTGATAAATATTTAATCTGGTAACTTTGATCAATATCTTTTTAGCAATTTAAAATTGATAAGATTTATTTTTCAAAGCTAATAAAATTTTATTCTATTTATATATATATATATTGTAAATAGGAAAAAAATTTGTTTTGAATAAAAATTAAATTTTCGAATTGTAATATATATGTATGTATATGTTATAATTATGTTATAATTTGGAGCTGTTTTGAAATTTAATTTAATCTATTTACAATTTATATATGAATGAATTGTAATTTGAAGCTTTGTTTTAAAATTAATATTTTTCAAAAGATAATTTAAGATTGATTCAATTTATTTTAAAAATATAAGATAATTGTTTATTTTTAAATGTGATAGTTTAAATAGGATTTAATTAAAGTTTTGTTTTCTTCAAAAGTGTTTAAATTAAAATGGTTATAAATGTTTCAGATTTTTAAATTACATATATAAGAATATATTTGTATCATAATTAGTTTTAGAATATTTCCTTTTAAAAGTAAATTTATATTTACATATGTAAGTATTTATTTATAAAGAAAAATAAATATGTAAGCTTATATTTACATTTAAATTAAAGTGAAAATTAATTGAAAATACTTAAGAAAACAAGTGTAAACATGTTAATCATCTTAACAACACTTGTTAAACAATTAAACAAATTGAATGACAAATGTATGTTTTTGGAACAAGTGGCAATATTTCATTTTAATTTTAAATAAATGTTTTTAAGAAGAAAACTAGTTTTCTCAGAAACACTTTTCCCTTTGTTTTCACTTCTTAGCTCAAAACAGAAATTTTTCTTCAAACTAAAAACTTAAACCAAAAGCAAGTGAAGATGAAACTGGAAATCTTCCTCAAATCTGAAATTTAAAACTAAAAGCAAATGGAAATCAAAAGCAAAATTAAAATCTGCAACCTTCAACCTGATATTCAAATGAAGATCAACAGTTTCAACTTTTAAAACATCAAATTGAAGCATGCAAAGGGACTACAAAGCAAAGATCAAAACATTTTCAGATCTAAAGATTTCAAGGCCTGGAAGTATTAAAATTGTGCTCTGCAATGTAATAGGTGAGTAAATATATTTTAAAAACAGTTTTAATTTAATCTATGGTTGAATAATGATGCATGCAATGAAATTTGCTTTGATGATGAATATTAGTTTACATGAATGCATGTTTGTTTTGAATGACTGTAAATTGGAATGTAAGTTCTGTAGTTTTAAACAGATTTTAATTTTTCCTCTTAAAATTAAATATCTCATTCTTTGATCATTATTAGTCTTTGATTTGTAAACAAGAAATGATTGGAATCATGTAACTTCACTACCAAAAATCATTCCAAGAATTTATAATAATATTCATTTCGAATTTGTAAAATAATAGTGAAAAACTCATTTTTTCACAATAATCAATTTGCTTAATTTCAAATTTACATTATAGGGATGGATTCACGATTGAAAATCATGAATTTTGATATGCAATTCATAATTTTAAAGTTGATAATCTGTTGGTAATTGAGAAATGATTGATTTCGGCAATTCGACGAATTGCCGAAGATCAATGTGATGATTGAAGATAGATTTTTGATTGAAGCTTGTTCTTGTGTAGTGGATGAGGGGAAAAATGTTGCTGGATTTTTCCAATGGAAAATTTGTTCAAAATCGATCAAATTAGGGTTTTAGCATGTTCTTTGTTTCGGTTTGGCTGTAGGGGGATTTGCAATTTGGATTCGTGACCGGAGTCGTTCGCATTTGGGGAAGTTGATGTTCATGGTCGTGGCGTCTCGATGGTGGGGTCGGCGAGGTATAACGGTGACGTGGTGATCGGCCATGGGTGGTCTTTGGGTAGTGACTGCTGCAGTATTTTGGTACGATGATCGTATTTTGATTCGAATGTCTATTCTTGGATCTGGGTGTGTTTTCGTACTCGCGCGTGATAGTGTGATCGTCGGCAATGGGCGCGACGAACTATGGTGGCCGGCGGCGTTGGTGCATGTGCACCGTGCACGGGTTTGGGTACAGGGGGAATTTTTTTTTTTGGGGAAGAAAGGTTTCGCTCGAAGTAACTCTCGTGATTCTCGCATGTCGACTCGAGGTAGAGGGGTATGGGGTTGTCTTCGGGGGTAGCTCGAGTAGTTCCAGTGATTCGACTCGAGCATTTGTGTTTGTGGGCTTTCGGGTTAATACTGTGTAATCTAAAGATAAAGTTGCTGATTTAAAACTTGTCGTTTGAATAAAAGCAAGTTCAAGTTGTATAAAAGGAAATAGAATTACAAGGTAAAAAAGTTTGTTGTTTTGAAATAAAGTTATCAAACTTTAAAAAGTATTAATTGAATTTATTTTAAAATTTAAATTTGTTTAAAATGATTTCTTTTTGAAGTAATTAACTTCATTTAATTTTGAATGTTAATTTAAAAAGGGAATGTTTTGAATTTAAGTATTAAATCAACGTTTTAAAGTAAGTTATTAAGTAATGTTTTAAAAACTTAAGTCTCAAATTTTATTTAAAATGAATAAGTTTTAAGTTAGATAATTAAAGTGTTTTAAATTTTAAATTTAATTTCTAAATGTTTTATTTCCAAATAAGGTTAATGTTATAATTTTGAAAACCAATAAATAATTTGTCTTCAAGTTATTTAGATTTGATTAATTCAAATAATTAAATTATGATGATGGTTAAGGTTAAATTATTTTGTTATGAACATAAGAATACTTAATTAATATGATTCATTAATAAGTAAAGAATTGATTAAGATAAATGATTTTCTTAATTAATTAAGGATTTTGAAATATAAGAAGTTAATTAATTAATTATTTAATCAATTTTAAATAATTAGTTAATTGTTTATTTTATTTTAAATAATCACTTAATTATGAATTAATTAAGTGTAATTACTTAATGAAGTAATTAATGGTTGATTATTGAATGTAATTGAGGAAAGAAAATTTTCTTTTGAAAAGTAATTAGTGTGTAATCACCTAATGGAAGTAATTAATGGAAATTACTCATGGAAGTAATTAAATGGAGCTGAGTAATGGATAATCATTTGATGTTATTAATTAAGGAATTAATTAATATAATTGATTTGAAATTAATTAATTATGGAGTAATTAATTAATTTAAGAATTAATAATTATTTAATGATGGAATTAATTACTTGTTAAGTAATTAATTAAGACAGTAATCATCTAATGGTAGTAATTAGAAGATAATTACTTATGTATGTAATTAAGGGTTAATTACTTAATTAATTTAGTTAATTAATTAATGTGATTAATTAATTTATGAATGTGATTAATTTTAAGATTAATTACTAAGTGTAATTAATTAAATTGTAATTAATTAATAAAGTAATTAATTAAGGATTTATTTGTTAATTTAATTGATTAATATTTACTTAATGAAGTAATTAAAGATTAATTAATTAGATTAATTAATCAAAAGATTAATATAATTAATTAAGAAGTTAATTAATTAAGATAAGTAATTACAAGTTGCTAATTACTATTATGATTAATTAAGACTAATTAATGAGATGATTAATTAAAAGTAAATTATTTAATTAATTAAAGGGTTAATTAATTAATAAGGATCATTAGTTAATATAATTAAGGATATTAATCAAGTTTGATTAATAAAAGTAATTAATTAAAGTGTGATTAATTAATTATAATTAATTAAGGTTTAATGTAATTAATTATAGTTGATTAATTAATGGAAATAAATGAAGGATCATTGATTATTGTAACTAATGATAGTAATTAAAGGTTAATTACTGAATATGGTTAAGGATAATTACTTGAATGTAATTAAAGTATAATTAATCAAGAGATATTAATTAAAGAAGATCATTAGGAGATGATTAATTTATTTATTTGGAATAAATAAATGAAGAAGGATTTAGGTAATCCAATTGATTTACAGCTCATCAATTCTGCTTTTGGATGATTGGTAAATATTGACTGTTATTGGATGACTGATATTGGGTGATTGGTTGATAATGGATGATTTGGATATCTCTGATACGTGATATGTTGTTTTATGAGATGAATGTTTGGTATGAATTATCTATTGTGATAATGTGATTCATCTATCTGTTTATATCATCCTGAATATAGGTTTAATTGTTTAAAACCCTTAAACAACTTGGACATTAAAATGGCATTTGGATTCGGTGAGACCAGGATCGGGTTTCCATATTTGGATATCCGAAAACCACATCGATCCAAATTAAATGTTAGGTCGTGAATTCAAGTGGATCTGAGTGAAGACTCGAGGTGTAAGAAATATTCGTCAGTATAACTCTGGGGGTGATTCCGTGATGAGTTTGACGGAGACAGTACTTAAAGGTTCTAGATGGTGATTCAGAGTGCAAGGGCTATGGTCGTTGACTCTGAGGGTGATTCCAAAATGAGTGCAACGAGATAGTGCCTTCGGTTTCGTTCGAACCCAAAACGAACTTGTATGGATTGAATGCTTTTAGAACATCGTCAGGTGGACGATGAGCATTCTAAGATAGATGTGTTCTATAAAGGTAATCGCAGCCTCAAGCCTCATCAACCGGGAATGGCTAAAACAGGGGAGGTACAGCAAGGCTAGGTAGGTAGCATCCATTTCAAGGTGAGGTCATTCCTGTCTAGATGTCCCTTTTTATTTCGGCTTAGTGGGTGGTTGGTCGTGCCAACCACGGGGTGATCTTACTTTGGACTGTTCAGCAAGGAATGGTCCCGGCTTTGTGATGCAGGGGATTGGGCATAATCCTCGGTATTGTGATCTAGGCCACGTACTGTGACGGGAGGTACCCCGGTAGCCCTGCCATTGATGGAAACTCGCTCTTCCTACGAGACCCTACGGTTTTGTTTGTATTACCCACTTTTGTGGCTAGTAGCTGGAATTTAATAGATGTAACAAATTCGGCTATTTCATATTTACTTGAAAACCCTAGACATTATTATAATATCACTGGATTTCCTATCAAATGTTTTGGTTAGCATAAGGTAAAAACTTTTCCATGTTTATGTGTGGGAAGTCTTACGTGATACCATTTCTTTTCAAAGGTTTTTCTAAAGTTAAGCAATTTTAACCCGTTTACTCACACCAGACCCCTGTCTGTCCCGAGTGTTTATTTTCTGTTTTATTAAACTCTTGGGTACTCATATTATGTATGAGTAGTCGAGGGTTTAGGTTTGCTCGACAAATTCTGGAGGAGATATGGAGGAGGAGGCTTCCACGTGTAGATATATTATGGTTCCGCTGTGTTTGTGTGATATTTGTATCTTGTGATATCTTGAGTTGTATAGTTAGACAGATGTTTATAACTGTCTAATATGTGTTATATAAGTTGTGTACTCTGATGTAATATGATACTATATAATATTTTATGTGATATATTATATTTCATTCGATTCCGCTGTGAGTTCTATGATGTTGTTGTGTTTCTTCTTTCTCTTTCTTTTCTTCTTCTATCCCTTTTCTTTCTGAATTAGTGATGCAACTTTCTAGTGTTAGAAAGTCGGGTCGCTACAGGTGGTATCAGAGCGTTAGGTTGAGTGAATACCTAGGCTCTGGAGTGGTGTCTTTCTTGAGAGAGCGTACTTGTAATTTTTATATATAACTATATATTTATATATCTACCTGATCTGTTGGGTTATCTGTTCGGATTTTCCGACATAAATTTTAGAGTTAGATGGAGTAGTGGTGCGTGTGTGTAACACGACTACCACTAATGGAAGAGGTCCATATGTTTGAGGTTGGAAGTATATTTGTCGAGATTGTAGACCTAATACCGTCTCAAGTGAGATTTGTAGCTTGGAGTAAGGATTTATCTGATATTCGAAGGAAATATTTTTAAAAGATTCGGAGTTTATCTTTGAGGTGTAAGTTTGGATCTGTCAGAAGTGCAGAAATAAGTGATGGTATTTGGTAACTGCGTGGTGAGATGCAGTACCCATGGATATTTTCGAAGATGTTTTCACTTGAAGTAGTTTTAGAAGTGGTTGAGGAGCAGTCTTTACTTGCCGCAGAGAGATTCGTCTGTGTGGAAGTTATCTGGATCTTTTGCAAGGAGGTTGGCTGTTTGGAATATGAGACTAAGGTCTATGAGTTATTTCGCTTCGGCATGGTCTCATTTGTCATTTCTTAAGGAGAGCGAGATGTTGATGCTTGGTTTGGAGCCCGAATTTCTTGAGAGGTTGTCTGCCATCTCAAATGTCCGTTGTGTGGTTTGTTGATAGTTTTGGTTTACGAGGAGCCTTTAGAAGTATTTGGTTAGCTGTGGTAGCAGTGAAGCTCGAAGTGTTCGGTATGCTGACGAGAAGGTCTTTTAGCTTGTTGTATCATCGAGGTAGGGTTTGGAAGTAGCAGTGTGTCCGTTTCTCTAATGGTTCAAGAATCTTTGTGGTTCTTCTTCAGCAGTCCGGGCATATGGTGAAAGTTTTCTTGAGGGTTAACCTTGTTTGGAGAAGCTTAAAGCTGTTCTAATTGGTAAAGAGAGGACAGTTTCTTTGGAATCCGAACTAGGTAGGATCGCAAAAGTGACTTGCGATTAGTTTAGGAATTTTTCTTAGGAAATCTTTTGTTTAAGATTGAGGGTTCTCATGTGGAAGTAGGAGCTACTGATGTAATCAGAAGTTTGTCTGCATCTGGAGTTGAGTTCCATATTGTTTTGGTTCCAGAAGCGATTCTGGTAGTTAGCCTAGCAGAAGAGTTGGTGTAACGGCTCAGAATTTTTTTGGAATCTGGATTGGTCAGATCTAGTTTTGAGTTGGATTCTGCTATAAGGATGTGTGACCGAGTTAGATGGGTCACTAAGATTTGATGGATTTGATGAACAAAGTTTCTCAGATATATTGGATAAGTTTGTACTCGTGTTCATCAACAGTATTCTCATCTATTTCAGAATCAGAGTTGTGCAGCGGACGCAAGGTAGCAGCTGTACAAGGAAGGAAGCAAGTTCAGTTTGCTATTGCTTGGGAAGTAGAGCTTGTGTTCTAGATTTCGTCGGATCTTGGAAGACTTTTCTGTTGGATAGGATTCAGGAACAGGTTTGTTTTGGTCTAGTTGTTTCTGGAAGCATCAGCATAGGTTGAGCTGATAAGAGAGAAGATTGACAGTCCAGGATTGTCTGTTGAGTTATGCAGATATGAGATAAGGAGTTTGGAATTCGAAGTTAGAGACTTCATTGTTGTTAAGATTTCTCTGGTTAAGAGAACAGTTATTGGATAAGATTGAATTGCCAGTTTGGATAGCTGGAACTCATTGTATTTCACGTATCTCTGAGGGAGTACGTGTATGATTCATCATTGGTTGTTGAATCTGCAGTTCAGTTGGATTTGGAAGTTGAGCTGGACTTGATTATAGTCTGATGTTCTGTTCAGATTGATGGATCTAGAGGTGAGAGGAGCTCTAGATTGTGGCAGTGTAGTTTGTTAGCTTCTGTAGAGCGATTCTCCCAGTGATTTATACTTGGGAAACTCTAGATGGTATTAGTAAGATTTATTCTGATTTGTGTCAGGATAATTAATAGGTTTGTTTGTTTGATTGATTGATTTGGTTGTTAGTAACTGGATAATAGGAATGCTTTGCTGATTGAAATTGAAATCTTTGCTGGGTTATTAAATTACCTTTGCTTTTAAATTTCGGGGACGAAATTCGTTTAAGGGGGGAGGAATGTGACGACCCAGAATTTTAAGCAATATCAATTTAATAATCTGTATTAATAATTAAATTTGGTTTGATAATTTTTCTTTATAATTTTAATTTAAAATGATAAATTTAATCTTTTAAAGGTTGATAAATATTTAATCTGGTAATTTTGATCAATATCTTTTTAACAATTTAAAATTGATAAGATTTATTTTTCAAAGCTAATAAAACTTTATTCTATGTATAATATATATATATATATATATATATTTGATATACATTGTAAATAGGAAAATCTTTTGTTTTGAATAAAAGATGAATTTTCAAATTATAATATATATGTATGTACATGTTATAATTTGGAGCTGTTTTGAAATTTAATTTAATCTATTTACAATTTATATATGAATGAATTGTAATTTGAAGCTTTGTTTTAAAATTAATATTTTTCAAAAGATAATTTAAGATTGATTCAATTTATTTTCAAAATATAAGATAATTGTTTATTTTTAAATTTGATAGTTTAAAGAGGATTTAATTAAAGTTTTGTTTTCCTTAAAAGTGTTTAAATTAAAATGGTTATAAATGTTTCAGATTTTTAAATTACATATATAAGAATTTGTTTGCATCATAATTAGTTTTAGAATATTTCGTTTTAAAAGTAAATTTATATTTACATATGTAAGTATTTATTTATAAAGAAAATTAAATATGTAAGTTTATGTTTACATTTAAAGTAATGTGAAAATTAATTAAAAATACTTAAGAAAACATGTGTAAACATGTTAATCATCTTAACAACACTTCTAAAACAATTAAAAAAATTGAATGACAAATGTAAGTTTTTGGAACAAGTGGCAACATTTCATTTTAATTTTAAATAAATGTTTTTAAGAAGAAAACTAGTTTTCTCACAAATACTTTTCCCTTTGTTTTCACTTCTTAGCTCAAAACAAAAAAAATTCTTCAAACTGGAAAATTAAACCAAAAGAAAGTGAAGATGAAACTGGAAATCTTCCTCAAATCTGTAATTTAAAACTAAAAGCAAATGGAAATCAAAAGCAAAATTAAAATCTACAACCTTCAACCTGTTATTCAAATGAAGATCAACAGTTTCAACTTTTAAAACATCAAATTGAAGCACGCAAAAGGATTCATTTTCATCTGTAAAGCAAAGATCAAAACATTTTCAGATCTAAAGATTTCAAGGCGTGGAAGTATTAAAATTGTGCTCTACAATGTAATAGGTGAGTAAATATATTTTAAAAACAGTTTTAGTTTAATCTATGGTTGAATAATGATGCATGCAATGAAATTTGCTTTGATGATGAATATTAGTTTACATGAATGCATGTTTGTTTTGAATGACTGTAAATTGGAATGTAAGTTCTGTAGTTTTAAACAGATTTTGATTTTTCCTCTTAAAATTAAATATCTCATTCTTTGATCATTATTAGTCTTTGATTTGTAAACAAGAAATGATTGGAATCATGTAACTTCACTACCAAAAATCATTCCAAGAATTTATAATAAGTATTCATTTCGAATTTGTAAAATAACAGTGAAAAACCCACTTTTCACAATAATCAATTTGCTTAATTTCAAATTTACATTATAGGGATGGATTCATGATTGAAAATCACGAATTTTGATATGCAATTCATAATTTTAAAGTTGATAATATATTGGTAATTGGGAAATGATTGATTTCGGCAATTCGACGAATTGCCGAAGATCAATGTGATGATTGAAGCTAGATTTTTGATTGAAGCTTGTTCTTGTGTAGTGGATGAGGGGGAAAATGTTGTTGGATTTTTCCAATGGAAAATTTGTTCGAAATCGATCAAATTAAGGTTTTAGCATGTTCTTTGTTTCGGCTTGGCTGTAGGGAGATTTGCAATTTTGGTTCATGACCGGAGTTGTTCGCATTTGGGGAAGTTGATGTTCATGGTCGTGGCGCCTCTATGGTGGGGTCGGCGAGGTATAATGGCGACGTCATGATCGTCCGTGGGTGGTCTTTGGGTAGTGATTGGTGCAGTATTTTGGTACGATAATCGTATTTTGATTCGAGTGTATATTCTTGGATCTGGGTGTGTTTTCGTACCCACGCGTGATAGTGTGATCGTCGGCAATGGGCGCGACGAAATATGGTGGCCGGCGGCGTTGGTGCATGTGCACCGTGCACGGGTTTGTGTACAGGGGGAGTTTTTGTTTTGGGGAAGAAAGGTTTCGCTCGAAGTAACTCTCGTGATTCTCGCGTGTCGACTCGAGGTAGAGGGGTATGGGGTTGCCTTCGGGGGTAGCTCGAGTAGTTCCAGTGATTCGACTCGAGTATTTGCGTTTGTGGGCTTTCGGGTTAATACTGTGTAATCTAAAGATAAAGTTGTTGATTTAAAACTTGTCGTTTGAATAAAAACAAGTTCAAGTTGTATAAAAGGAAATAGAATTACAAGGTAAAAAAGTTTGTTGTTTTGAAATAAAGTTATCAAACTTTAAAAAGTATTAATTGAATTTATTTTAAAATTTAAATTTGTTTAAAATGATTTCTTTTTGAAGTAATGAACTTCATTTAATTTTGAATGTTAATTTAAAAAGGGAATGTTTTGAATTTAAGTATTAAATCAAAGTTTTAAAGTAAGTTATTAAGTAATGGTTTAAAAACTTAAGTTTCAAATTTTATTTAAAATGAATAAGGTTTAAGTTAGATAATTAAAGTGCTTTAAATTTTAAATTTGATTTCTAAATGTTTTATTTTCAAATAAGGTTAATGTTATAATTTTGAAAACTAATAAATAATTTGTCTTCAAGTTATTTAGATTTAATTAATTCAAATAATTAAATTGTGATGATGATTAAGGTGAAATTATTTTGTTATGAACATAAGAATACTTAATTAATATGATTCATTAATAAGTAAAGAATTAATTAAGATAAATGATTTTCTTAATTAATTAAGGATTTTGAAATATAAGAAGTTAATTAATTAATTATTTAATTAATTTTAAATAATTAGTTAATTGTTTATTTAATTTTAAATAATCACTTAATTATGAATTAATTAAGTGTAATTACTTAATGAAGTAATTAATGGTTGATTATTGAATGTAATTGAGGAAAGAAAAATTTCTTATGAAAAGTAATTAGTGTGTAATCACCTAATGGAAGTAATTAGTGGAAATTACTCATAGAAGTAATTAAATGGAGGTGATTAATGGATAATCATTTGATGTTATTAATTAAGGAATTAATTAATATAATTGATTTGAAATTAATTAATTATAGAGTAATTAATTAATTTAAGAATTAAGAATTATTTAATGATGGAATTAATTACTTGTTAAGTAATTAATTAAGAGAGTAATCATATAATGGAAGTAATTAGAAGATAATTACTTATGTAAGTAATTAAGGGTTAATTACTTAATTAATTTAGTTAATTAATTAAAGTGATTAATTAATTTATATATGTGATTAATTTTAAGATTAATTACTAAGTGTAATTAATTAAAGTGTAATTAATTAATAAAGTAATTAATTAAGGATTTATATATTAACTTAATTAATTAATATTTACTTAATGAAGTAATTTAAGATTAATTAATTAGATTAATTAATCAAAAGATTAATATAATTAATTAAGAAATTAATTAATTAAGATAAGTAATTACAAGTTGTTAATTACTATTTATGATTAATTAAGACTGATTAATGAGATGATTAATTACAAGTAAATTATTTAATTAATTAAAGGGTTAATTAATTAATAAGGATCATTAGTTAATATAATTAATGAAATTAATCAAGGTTGATTAATAAAAGTAATTAATTAAAGTATGATTAATTAATTGTAATTAATTAAGGTTTAATGTAATTAATTATAGTTGATTAATTAATGGAAATAAATGAAGGATCATTAATTATTGTAATTAATGATAGTAAAGGTTAATTACTGAATATGGTTAAGGATAATTACTAGAATGTAATTAAAGTATAGTTAATTAAGGGAGATTAATTAAAGAAGATCATTAGGAGATGATTAATTTATTTATTTGGAATAAATAAATGAAGAAGGATTTAGGTAATCCAATTGATTTACAGTTAATCAATTCAGCTTTTGGATGATTGGTAAATATTGATTGATATTGGATGACTGATATTGGGTGATTGGTTGATAATGGATGATTTGGATATCTCTTATACGTGATATGCTGTTTTGTGCGATGAATGTTTGATATGAATTATCTATTGTGATAATGTGATTCATCTATCTGTTTATATCATCCTGAATATAAGTTTAATTGTTTAAACCCTTAAATAACTTGGACATTAAAATGGCGTTTGGATTCGATGAGACCGGGATCGGGTTTCCGTATTTGGATATCCGCAAACCACATCGATCCAAATTAAACGTTAGGTCATGAATCCAAGTAGAGCTTAGTGAAGACTCGAGGTGTAAGAACTATTCGTCAGTATAACTCTGGGGGTGATTCCGTGATGAGTTTGACGAAGATAGTACTTACAGGTTCGAGATGGTGATTCAGAGTGCAAGAGCTATGGTCGTTAACTCTGAGGGTGATTCCAAAATGAGTGCATTGAGATAGTGCCTTCGGTTTCGTTCGAACCCGGAACGAACTTGTATGGATTGAATGCTTTCAGAACATTGTCAGGTTGACGATGAGCATTCTAAGATAGATGTGTTCTACAAAGGTAATCGCAGCCTCAAGCCTCATCAACCGGGAATGACTAAAACAAGGGAGGTGCAGCAAGGCTAGGTGGGTAGCACCCATTTCAGGGTGAGGTTATTCCTGTCTAGATGTCCCTTTTATTTCGGCTTAGTGGGTGGTTGGTCGCACCAACCACGGGGTGATCTTACTCGGGACTGTTCACTAAGGAATGGTCCCGGCTTTGTGATGCAGGGGATTGGCCGTAATCTTTGGTACTATGATCTAGGCCACGTACTGTGACGGGCGGTGCCCCGGTAGCCCTGCCATTGATGGAAACCCATTCTTCCTATGAGACCCTACGATTTTGTTTGTATTACCCACTTTTGTGGCTAGTAGCTGGAATTTTATAGATGTAACAATTTCGGCTATTTCATATTTACTTGAAAACCCTAGACATTATTATAATATCACTGGATTTCCTATCAAATGTTTTGGTTAGCGTAAGGTAAAAACTTTTCCATGTTTATGTGTGGGAAGTCTTACGTGATATCTTTTCTTTTCAGAAGTTTTTCTATAGTCAAGCAATTTTAACCCGTTTACTCACACCAGACCCCTGTCTGACCCGAGTGTTTATTTTCTATTTTATTAAACTCTTGGGTACTCATATTATGTATGAGTAGTCGAGGGATTCAGGTTTGCTTGACGAATTCTGGAGGAGATATGGAGGAGGAGGCTTCCACGTGTAGATATATTATGGTTCCGCTGTGTTTGTGTGATATTTGTATCTTGTGATATCTTGAGTTGTATAGTTAGACAGATGTTTATAACTGTCTAATATGTGTTATATAAGTTATGTACTCTGATGTAATATGATACTATGTAATATTTTATGTGATATATTATATTTCATTCGATTCCGCTGTGAGTTCTCTGATGTTGTTGTGTTTCTTCTTTCTCTTTCTTTTCTTCTTCTATCCCTTTCTTTCATAATTAGTGATGCAACTTTATAGTGTTAGAAAGTCGGGTCGCTACAGGCCGGCTCCTTTATATTATTGGGCTTTAGTTTTATATATTAGGGTTTTGTGTTTAATTTGTTTTTAAATTTGTATTTTCCTTTTAAACTGGTGTAAATTCTAGTCCTCTGACTAGGGGACGAACTACGTGGCGTAGTTTGAGAATTCGCAACTCAGTGGCTGAGTTGTGGCAGGGTTTTGGGCGTAAAGTTAAGGCTAGTCGATAGCGGGTGTCGTGAGTTTACGTGTGTAAGCGTCTGAGTGCTTAATTTCTAGTAGAAACCTTGGGGGCAGCACGCATGCAGGGTTTTGCCGAAGCTTGGTAAATTCTGTGTCGTTCTATTTCTGCATTTACTATTCTGCTATTATCTATGTTGTTATAATTTTGATATATCAGTGTTGAAATAATTTTATACAAACTTTCGCAATAATTTTTATAATTGATAGCATCACCCTATTCACCCCCCTAGGGTGAAATCGATCCTACAATTCTAACTCAATCAGTTCTCATCGAACTGATTGAAGGGGTGAAACAAAGATTCCACAATAGACCCCAAGTGCAAGTGCAAGATTGATAGATTTTAGAGTTATGCTCTAGGGGCAATTATGTAAGTTGTTACATATATCTTACTTGGTAACCAATCTTGCTAGAAATCAAAGGTGTTTACTTTCTATTATATACTTGATATAATGAGTAATATTAATTAGTTAATTTAATTAAAAGTATATTTAAAAGAAAATCCACAAATGGTATGTTTTGTGATAGTCTCTACAAGGTGTTGTAACCAAGAGTAATTTATCAGATGAATTTAAGTATATTGTTTTAAATATTCATAGTCAAGATGTATCGAGACTCGATATCGATACATTCATTGAGACTAGAGTACGTAATGCTCTCTAAATGTTAGGTAGTGTATTACTCATGATTACTGGAGGAACCAAGCTAATATGTATTGATAGTTATTGTATAATTATGGAATGATCCACTCGATAGTTTTATGTTGGTTAATATAACTAAGGTCAAACAGATTAACGGTATGATAAAATTACACAGTTCTTTTGACATGATAATACTACTAATCTTCGATATGGATGCTCCACTTTGATTATAGTTAAATTACGGCACGACGTCCATCGAATGACTATAGTTAGATCAAGTGGACGCATTAGAAGTAAAACACTATTCAAAAGAGGATTCATCTCCTTAGTAATATAAGCTTAGTATCACAATCAATTGAAGTCAACTCAAAGTCAAAGTCTCAAGCTAGAGTAGTATGGTCAATATTAATTGATAATGTTGAACCAAAACTTTGTATTTCAACTATAGAGTTGAATATGGATGATATTGGAATTTTCACCATTACCAAATTCCATAAGTCCAAAGTGATATAGTTTTAACGAAGAGAATGGGTGTAAATAGTAGTCACAATCGAGTAATACTTAACGAAGTAAAATTGGATTTTACCGATACCATGTAAGGCAAAAATATGGCCAAAATGTCACACTGACTACTAAGTGACGTGTAAGCTAATATTCGAATAGTTCGATATCAGTTGCTAACCAAATTTACACCGAATGGGTTACATAACCGAAACGATGAAATCTCCTTTGACCAAACGATTTAATTAGTTTGTAATTGTTATAAGTAGAAATTTGTAATTGTTATAAGTAGAAATTTGTAATTGTTATAAGTAGAAAAGCTATTTGTGTAACATCTCTATCTTGAGGCCCAAAGCTAAGCGCTACGATGCTACAATCATCTATAGTATTAACTTCTGGCGACAAAATACGGCTATGTTAAGGGTATCCATAGTATCAGAAGCACTTGAATATGAAACAAATCATAGATTTCAAAGCAACATTTCTGATTGCATCTAAAAACACAAGTTTCCTATATAGAATACATAATCCCATAATCGTTCCCAGGTAAAGATCAAATATAATTATTACATAAATACGCCAAGAGCGACATATGATAATGCCCCCTTGGTTGACCAAAGTACTATACTGTCATAACTGACACAATACAATACAGCGGAATCAAACAAAATAAAACATCAACTCCTAAACAGCTACCTGTCAGCCTCCTGCTCGTCTTTGATAGCTTTATTCATCAACCTACTATAAACCTGTAAACCTCAATCCCTCAGCCTACTCAAATCAATTTTGAGCATCCGAGAGTTTAAGGAGAAAAACATAAACTTTGAGTCAGGTATATAATCTGGTGTGAATAATACTATACATCTCGGTTAGTTGATATTAAGTGTGACCTCGCCGCTTAGCGGAATGGTTTTTCCCTCACTAATATCCCTTTAAAACATATCATTTGCAAATCATAATTCTGCAACCAAAACTGGTTAAAACTGTAAAGCAATATCATGTAGCAAATTAACTACCTATCTAAACATTATAGTTTTGTTTGTCTATCTACTAACATTTGGCTGACTCGGGCCTACCGACAATATATAAACAAATAATCTAACACATGTTATACACTTCTCCTCTAGATGTTCTGTCCCAAACTTATCTTTTCCCATGGCCACCTGATCCAAAGGTTATTGCGGGCTCACCAATAACCTACTCTGTACAAATGTTATATATATATATTCGGTTTTGTGTGTAACATCATTTTAGTCTTACTTGTGACAAAGCCCTATACCTTGGAATTTTGGACTAAATAAGCTGGGGTTAATAGCTAATGTATAGGGCGTGACCCTAAACCAGTCCGATCTGGTATACGAGTATCTGAGTCGTTATACTTAGGGTAATCTTCCCTTAAATTTTCCTAGAAAACCTTTTCTTCTCAAAATTATTTAAACCTTTAAATCAAAATTAGAAAAGGTAAATATATACTCTATGCTTCACTCAAATCATTTTGCCATGTTATATATACTTTATCCAAATCTTTGTTGATGAAAACATTTAAACCTTCGAAAGTACCCCTTTCGAATCCATTGAAAGTAACCCTTTCGAAATCAAGTAGACCCTTCTTTATAACCTAGGCCAAAAGGACACAACGTTCCTTTCGAAACCATTCATAATCTTCCTTTCAAAACCATTGAAAAACCTTTCCTTCAAAAGATTTAAACTCTTAGACATCCTATCATTAAAACCTTTAACATTGCCTTTTGAAATCATTCGAAAAACCATTCCCTTAAAACCTTTCGAAACTATAGGGGAACCATCCCTTCGAAAACTTATTTAAAGCTTGGAAATCTTCCTTTTTAAACCTTTTGAAACTATTGGGGAACCACCCCTTTGAAGCCTTGCTTTAAAACCTTTCGAAAGCATTAAAACCTTTACAAATAGCAAACCTTTCGGAAAAAATTAGGTTCAATTAAACATGTGGAAACCTTTCAAAACCATTTAAAATTAACTCTTCCGAAACCTTTAGGTTCTACCTTCAATGGAGCAAAAGGGTCATAAAATATTTAAGTTGAAAGCACTGTTTCGAAAGCTATTCCTTAGTAAAGAAGTGATGGTGTCGAAACCAACCATTCCAAACACATTGGAGAATTGACTTGGGTTTTAAAACAAAGTATTCATTTCGAAAATATTGACTTCAAAAGGTAAGAAAGAAACAACATGGGGTTTCGACCCCTTCGAAAGCATTTACTTAAACAAAAGGCGCAACCCATTCAGAACCTTTCCTTTAAGACATTTTGACCCAGCTGTAAGCGAACCAGGTCGAAAGCACTTTCTTCGAAAGCAAAGTAGGCGCATTTTCAATTTAAAAATAAGTCATGCTTCGACCCCATCAGAACCTATGGACTCGACCTAGTTCCTTCCACCTTTGTCCAATTCACTATGTACCAAGTCATTGATACTATGTGCATTGGTTTTGATAGCAATGGAGGCGGGAGCTCTTAATCAAAACCCATGTGTCGGAAGAGGAAAAACTTGCCAAAAACATGTAAAATCTATTTTTAACTTTAAAAAGAAATACTTTTCAGTCAACCTACCTTGTTTGTCAAAACATTATTGGTTGCTAATTTTCTTTTCTAAAAGTGCTGCCAAAATTTTAGAAGCAATTAATTTAAATATTTTACAAAATACCCCTTCTTCTTTTGTAAAAATATAAAACATTTAAGTCCCACACCTTAAATAATTTTATGTATCCATTAAAATACTTAGGAAAATTCTACAAAAATTCTAGAAAATCATTTTTAATAGTTTTCTAACATATATTTATTTCAGACCCAAAAAATTAATAATTTAGTCGTAATTATTTTAAACTAAAATAGTCATTTTCTACACTTGAAAATTAATATAAAATCCATATTAATTCAGAAAATTATGAAAATAGAAACCCATCTCTGAAATATCATTTCTAATCTAAATTAAAATTCGCAAGGCATTGGATGTAATTTCATAGGGTTTTCACATTAAAACGTATCCTAAAACCTATATGAATAATCATAAATCATCAATAAGCATATAGTTCAGATTAATCTTAAAACATGGGGTTTTCACTCATTCGAAAAACATGGTAATTTCATAGGGTTTTCACTCATTCGAAAAACATGGCTAAACATTGCAAAATAGTTCAGATTAATCTTAAAACCGAAGACAATTAAGAAATATCTAATGTAGTCATTATTCACCTTAGCTTTGAGATTAAGGAGTTTGAGATTTGAATGTATTTGATTTTGATCTTGCTTATTCCTCAGCTTTTCTTCCTCCTGTCTTCCTAATGGTGGCTGGCCTCAATTTTAAATTTTTGGATTACGAAATGAACGTATGGTAAGAGATAATTGTAAGGTAAGAGATACATGATGGCTTAGGGTATATGGTTATGTATCTTTCCTATTTTACCCTTATTCTATTTCATTTTAACTCATCTTTAGTTCATTGGTTTTACATGGCACGACTACACCTATGTTAACTCAAATCTCAATTCCTTAACCATCACATTATTTTATTTAATTTAGCTAATAAAATACCTAAATAATGGTACTAAAAATTAGGGTCATTACTGACTCCCCTCTTTAAAGAATTTTGTCCTCGAAATTATGATAAGGTACACAACAAATCAATCAAAAAGGTAAAACATACCATCAAACAAGTCAGGATAAGCATCTCTAATCCTGCTCTCAGTCTCCCAAGTACATTCTCTCTCATCGTCGCTCTATTGGACTTTCACTAATCTGAATGTCTTGTTCCTTAGCCTCTTCTCATCTCTCACGACTATACGAATTAACTTTCTAACTATAGTCAAGTCCGGGTCTACTATTAAATCATCTAACACAGTTAGTGCAATAGTAGTTTTCAGGTCTCTAACAAACTTCCTTAGATGAGAAATATGGAAAACGTCGTGGACTCCTGCCAAACTATTCGGGAACTCTACTCTATATGTGAGTTTCTCGATCCTCTCCATAATGGGAAAAGGTAGAACGAATCTCGGTGCTAACTTCCCCGATTTCCCGAATTTGATCAGGCTCTTCATCGGTGACACCTTAATAAACACATGATCTCCAACAGAGAACTTCAAATCTTTCCTTCTTCTATCTGCATAACTCTTCTACCTAGGCTGAACCTCCTTTATCCTAGCTTGTATCACTTTAATCTTCTCTACATCTTCTCTAGCTAAATCTTGTCCAAGAACCAACCTATCCCCGGTCTCCAACCAATAAACGAGAGATTTGCATGTCCTTCCAAACAAAGCTTCAAACGGTACCATTCCAATACCAGCCTGATAACCATTGTTAGATGAAAACTTGACTAAGTGTAAATGGTCTTCCAGTGATCCCATAAAATCTAACACACAAGCTCTTAACAAATCTTTCAAAACTTTGTTAACTCTTTCTGTTTGCCCATCATCTGTGGATGGTAAGAGGTACTCAACTTAAGCTTGGTTCCTAAAATCTCCTGTAGACTCTTCTAGAACTCACTAGTAAACAAGGATTCTCTATTTACTATACTACTAGGAATTCCGTGCATTCTAACCATATTCTTCATAAATAACATAGCTATAACAATTGCTGTCCTAGTTGACTTAACTAGAATGAAATGGGCATTCTTGGTCAATCATTCCACTATGACCCATATGCTTTCATTTCCTCTATTAGTTCTTGGCAATCCATCTATGAAACCCATAGGAATAAATTTCCACTTCCATACCGGAATATCCAATGGTGTAGCAACCCACTTGGCTTATGATGTTCGACTTTTACCTATTGACAGTTCAAACACTACTTCACCCAAAAGCCAACATCCCTCTTCATACCTTCCCAGAAGAAACTTCTCTTCATGTCCTGATACATTTTAGTTCCTTTTGGATGAATTGTAAACTTCGAACGATGGCATTTCTCCAAAACTTCCTTCCAAATGTCTTCCATATTCGGAACACACAACCTCCCTTTCTTTCTCAACCACCCATTCTAGTCAAGACTGAAATCCTTCAAGTCATCATTCTCTATTCCATCCCTTAACTTCCAGATCCATTCAACCAACATTGGATCCTCCTTCTGTTTAGAAGCAATCTTTTCGATCATTACCAATCGAGATTCTAAACAAGATAACACAAAAGTTCTTTCACTAGATCCGGCCTCAGATATCCACTGAACTCTACAAGTCAACAACAGTTCCAAATCCTTCCACTTAACTATCATCGCCAATACTGCATTTGATGATTCCTTCTAAGCGCATCCACCACCTTATTACCTTCCCCTGGTGTGTACTCAATTCCAAATTCGTAAGCAGCAATAAACTCTAACCATCTTTGTTGTCTCATGTTCAACTCCTTCTGAGAGAACAAATACTTCAATGACTTATGATTTGTATATAACTCAAACCTCTCTCCCAAAAGGTTATTTATCCACATCTTCAACGCAAATATCACTTCGGCTGATTCCAAATCATGCGTTGGATATCTAGCCTCATGCGGTCTAAGCCATTGAGAAGCATAGGCAATTACTTTACCTCTCTACATCAACACAGCTCCTAATCCAGTTCCACATGCATCTGTATAAACTACCAAGTCCTGATTTTCTTCCGGAAAAACCAATATAGGTGCATGGGTCAATAAGCGTTTCAAGCTCTGGGGTGCTTCCTCACTCTTAGCAGTCCATACAAACTCCACATTCTTTCACGTTAGCTTAGTCATCTGTGCTACCATCTATGGAAAATCCTTAATAAACCTCCGATAATATCCAAACAATCTAAGAAAACTCTTTATCTTAGTCACTATCTTGGGTCTCTTCCAATTATTCACCACTTCAATTTTAGTCGGATCTATAGAAAACCCTTTCTCTAAGGCTACATGACCAAGAAACTTCACTTCCTTCTTCTAGAAATGACACTTCGAAACTTTTCGTTCAGCTAATTCTGCCCTAGCATCTCTAGCACGACTCTAAGATGAACTTCATGCTCCCTTTCATCAATAGAGTATATCAAGATATCATTTATGAAAGCCAACATGAACCAATCCATATGCTCTCGGAAAACTCGGTTCATCAAGTCCACAAAGAATGCTGGCACATTAGTTGGACCGAACGGCATCACTAACAATTCGTACGATACATATCTTGTCCTAAACACCGTCAAAGGAAAACTATCCTTTGCTACTCTAAGCTGATGAAACCCTGTTGCCAAATTCAACTGAGAAAATTCCTTGGCTCCACTCAACTGATCGGACAAATCGTCAATTCTAAACAATGGATATCGATTCTTTATTGTCTTCTCATTCAACTTATGATAATCGATATATAACCTTAACGATCCGTCCGACTTCTTAGAAAACACTACGACTGCTCCCCAAGGGAAACTACTAGGTCTGATAAAATTCTTTCCTTCCAAATCCACTAGCTGCAACTTCAACTCCCTCGTCTCTGTAAGTGTCATCCTCCTTGGCGGCCTGCTCACTAGTTTTTCTCTAGGCACCAAATTAGTCTGAAACTCAATGGCTCGTTTTGGTGGCAATCCTATTACCAGCTCAAACGCATCTGCGAATTCTCTAACCACAAAAAATCTATGCAAATCATCCTCTACCTCCACAACACCCAACAAAATATTCACCTCATAGCTAAGGTTTTCTACCGTATAAACAATTCGATTACTATAGTCAGGGTGTCTAAGTGATATTTTCCTACCATGGCAAAATATCCTAGCATCATACTTACTTAACTAGTCCATACCCAAGATAATTCCAAACTCTACAAAGTCAAACACATGCAAATGAAAACAAAGGTAAGACCTAACCAATCAAACTCTATGTGGTCACACTTCATCCCAAGTGTCACATACCCTCCGATCGAATTTGCAACTCTTAAGGAAGTAACTAAGTATGTGGGTTCTGGGTTAAGCTTATCTACCAAACAATGAGATGCAAAAGAATATGATGCACCATTGTCAAATAGAATGCTAACAGACATACCATGGATCTGAAGCGTACATCCCAACGCAGCTTTCCCTTTCTCTTGAGTTGTTGGTCCTCATGCAGCAGGCTCCAATGCAAATACTTTGCCCCTTCCATTCTTAGCATGCTCTTTGCATTGATTCTTATAATGACCAATCTGATCATAGTTGAAGCATTTGATGTTCTTCTTTCCAATCACTTCCTTCACCTCTCTAGTACGACACTCATTAGCAAAATGCTTCTTCTTATCACACTTGAAGCAACAACCTCAGACTTTCCTTTCTTCGTGGACCCACCCTTCTAAGCACCCTTTTTAAGAAAGAACTTCCTTTTCTGACTCTGTCCCACCTGGACCTCCTTCGCCTTATTCTTCTCCAGCAAAGCAAGCATCTCTTCGTGTCTTAAAGCCATTTCCATCACAACATCACAAGGATCTCTGATATGAGGCAATTTAGCCCTTGCCAACTCAGGCTTCAATCCCCTGATAAACTTCACATTCCTCTTCATCACGATATCTATGGTAGCATACCTATGCCTAGCCAACTCCTCGAACCTTTTAGAATACTCCAACACGAACATCTCACCCGGCTCTAACTTAGCAAACTTTCTGAGCAAAGTAGACTGCGCCATCACAGACGTGAACCTCTCCTAGAAACTTCTCTTAAACTCATCCCATGTCATCATCTCTTCATCCACTCCAACCGTCACACCATTCATCCAGAATAAAGCTGCTCCTTGAAGCTGTCTCAAAGCTAGCCTTCTCTTCTGCTTATCATTGAGCTCCAAGTCTGCAAAGATTCGCTCACAATGCAGCAACCAGCTCTCCAGCTCAATAACATCCTCAGTTCTGATAAATGGATTCCCTCCAAGCCAAGCATAGTTTCCACTCAAGATAGCATAATTGTTGACCACCGAAGCTTCCTAAACTCCTCCAATAGCATTTCCTTCAACCACTCTAGCAGCAATTCCAACTTGCATCATATTCATGAAAACTTGATACATAGCTCCCATATCCACTTGTGGGACTCCAGCACCAAAATTTCTTGCTTATGCCTGACCTTGGTTCCTTCTAGTATTCGGTATGACATTTCCATTTGTGGTGGTGCTTCTTCCAAGATTCACTCTTCCACTTCTAGCATCCATATGTGTATTCAAGCCTCGTGAGATATAGAATAATAGCCTAAAAGAGATTGAGGAATAGAGATATAGAATATACTTATATATGCAAATACAAGTACATTACTACAACGTTATCCCAAATCCTGATCTTATCCCTAATTCCTTAAGATTATGTTTTCAAAAATCATTTTAGTTTAAATTTTTTCATAAACGTATGCTCTGATATCAAGTTGTAACACCCCCTGTCGTGAGGCCTAAAGCTAAGCGCTATAGATGTTGCAGTCATCTATAGTATTAACTTCCATTGATAAAATATTGCTATGTTAATGGTATCCATAATATCAGAAGCACTTGAGTATGAAACAAATCACAAATTTCAAAGCAATATTCCTGATTACATTTCAAAACACAAGTTTCATATCCATATTACATAATCCCATAATCGTTTCCCAGGTAAGGATCAAATATAATTATTACATAAATATGCCAAAAGAGACATATGATGATACCCACTTGGTTGACCAGAGTACTATACTATCATAACTAACATAATACAACACAGTGGAATCATACAAAATAAAACAGCAACTCACAAATAGCTATCCGCCATCCTTCTACTCGTCTTCGGTAGCTTTATTCTTCAACCTATTATAAACCTGTAAACCTCAATCACTTAGCCTACTCAAATAAATTTTTAGCACCCATGAGTTTAAATGGAAAAACATAAACTTCGAGTCAGACATAAAGCCGATTGTGAATAATACTATACATCTTGGTTATTTAAGTGAGATCACGCCACTTAGCGCAACGGATTTTCCCTCACTAATATCCCTTAAAAACGTATCATTTGCAAATCTTAATCCTGCAACCAAAACCGGTTAAAATTGTAATGCAATATTATGTAAACTTACATGTCGGGTAACAAATGAAATATATGTCCGTACACTATAGTTTTGTTTGGCTAATTACTAATCTTTTGCTGACTCGGGCCTACCATAAAATATATAAATAAATAACCTAACAAATATTTAATACTCCTCTTCTGAATGGTTTTCCCCTAACTTATGTTCTCCCAAGGTCACCTGATCCTAATGGTTTTGCGGGCTCAACAATAACCTATCTCTGTACAAATATATATTCCATTCTGTCTGTAACATCATTTTAGTCTTACCTGTGACAAAGCACTACACATTGGAATTTTAGGCTAAATTAGCTGGGGCTAATAGCTAATATATAGGGCATGACCCTATACCAGTCCCATTTGGTATACAAGTATCTGAGTCATTTTACTTAGGGTGAACTACCCTTAAATTTTCCTTGAAAACATTTTCTTCTCAAAATGATTTAAACCTTCAAATCAAACTTGAACAAGGAAAATATATACTATATGCTTCACTCAAATCATCTTGCCATGTTATATATACTTTACTCCAATCTTTGTTGATGAAAGCATTTAAACATTTGAAAGCACCCCTTTCGAATCCATTGAAAGTACCCCTTTTGAAACCAAGTAAACCCTTCTTTATAACCAAGGCCGAAAGGCCAAAACGTTCCTTTCGAAACCATTCATAATCTTCCTTTCGAAAGCATTGAAAAACCTTTCCTTTGAAAGCTTTAAATCCTTTGACATTGCCTTTCAAAATTATTGGAAATATCTTCCCTTTAAAACCTTTCGAAACTATTGGGGAGCCATCCCTTTAAAACCATTATTTAAACCTTGGAAACATTCCTTTTGAACCATTCGAAACCATTGGGGAAACCCCTCTTGAAAGCCTTTCTTTAAAACTTTTCGAAAGCATAAAAACCTTTCGATAGCATTTGGGTTCAATTAAACATGTGGAAACCATTCGAAACCATTAAAATTAAATATTTCAAAAAACTTTGGGTTCTAGCTTCAATAGATCAAAAGGATCATAAAACATTTAAGTCGAAAACATTCTTTCGAAAGCTATTCCTTAGTAAAGAAGCGATGTTGTCTAAACCAACCCTTCCGAAAGCATTGGAGAAGTGGCTTGGGTTTTAAAACAAAGTATTCCTTTTGAAACCATTTACTTTGAAAGGTAAGAAAGTGGCAGCAAGGGGTTTCGACCCCTTCAAAATCATTTACTTAAAATAAAAAGCGCAACCCATTTGAAACCTATCCTTTAAGACATTTTGACCCAGCCGAAAGCCAACCAGGTCGAAAGCACTTCCTTTGAAAGCAAAGCGGTCGCGTTTACAATTTAAAACAAAGTCATGCTTCGACGCCATCGAAACCTATGGTCTCGACCCAGTTCCTTCCACCTCTGTCCCATTTAGTATGTACCAAGTTATTGATACTATGTGCATTGGTTTCGATGGTAATGGAGGCAAAACTCTAAATCGAAACCCCTGTGCCGAAAGAGGCGAAACATGCCAAAAACATGTAAAATCTATTTTTAACTTTAAAAGGAAATACTTTTCAACTAACCTGCCTTGTTTGTCAAAATATTATTGGTTTCTAATTTTCTTTTCTAAAAGTGCTACCAAAATTCAGAAGCAATTAATTAAAATAATTTACAAAATACCCCTTCTCCTTTTATAAATATATAAAAATTTAAGTCCCATACCTTAAATAATTTTATATACCTATTAAAACACATTGGAAAATTCTACAAAAATTCCAAAAAATCATTTTTCATATGTTTTCTAACATATATTTATTTTAGACCCAAAACATAAATAATTCAGCCGTAAATTGTTTTAAGCCCAAATAATTATTTTCTGCACTAGAAAATTAATATAAAATCCACATCAATTTAGAAAATTATAAAAATGGAAACACGCCTTTGAAATTTCATTTCTGATCGAAATCTAAATTCTCAAGCCATTTGGATGTTATTTAATTGGGTTTTTACATTAAAACATATCATAAAACCTATATGAATATCATCAACAAGCATACACAAACATTCAATCATTCATGGAACATAGTAAGACATTGCAAAATATTTTGAATTAAATTTAAAACCAAAAAAAATTAAGAAATATGAGATGTAGTCATTATTCACCGTAGCTTTAAGATTAAGGAGTTTGAGATTTTAATGTATTTGATTTTGATTTTGACCTTGCTTCTTCCTTAGCTTATCTTCCTCTTGTCTTGCTAATGGTGGTCGGGCTCAATTTTAAAATTTTGGATTATGAAATTAATGTATGATATGAGATACATGAGGATTAAGGTATATGTTTATGTCACCTTCCTATTTTACCCATTTTCTATTTCATTTTAACTCATCTTTAGTTGATTAGTTTTACATGCCATGGTTACCCTATGTTAACTCAAATCTTAATCCCCTAATCATCATATTATTTTATTTTATTTAGTTAATTAATTATCCTAAATAATGTTACTAAAAATTAGGGTCATTACAGTTTGCAAAAGGAATCTTCCGCGTAGCTAAATAGCCGGGTCTGGGTAGCCAACATAGTGTTGGTCCGAAAGCCAAATAGGGCTTGGAGGACTTGTATTAATTTCTTAGATCTTAACAAGGCTTTTTTGAATAATAGTTTTCCACTCCCCTACATAGATCAACTTGTAGATGCAACCCATGGATTTGAGTTACTCTCTTTTGTGAATACTTACTATGGGTACAACCAGATCACTATGCACAAACTGGACCAAGAACATACCTCCTTCATTACAAATGTAGACCTCTGCTGCTACAAGGCCAAGTCATTCGGCATTTACAATGCAGGTGCAACATATCAATGGCTCATCAAAATGATGTTCTCCTAACCAATAGGTCGATCCATTGAAGTTTGCATGGATAACATGCTTATGAAATATGGAAAGTTGGAGGCACATAAAGAAACTGGCAGGATGCTCAATATCCTCCATAAATATAACATGAAGATTATACCTAAGAAGTGTTTCTTCATCATTTGATCTAGGAAGTTCCATATTTTTATGTTGAGGGCCAAGGACATTGAGGCCTAAATGGACTAAATCCAAGCAATTCAAGGGATGCAGATACCTCGCACTGCAAAGCAAGTGTAGATTTTAAATGGATTGATTAGGGGAACTAAGCCATTTTTGTTAAAGGTAATCGAAAGGTGCATCCCCTTCTTTGACCCCATAAACACGGGGAAGTCCTTGTCTGGAGTGAAGAGTGCACTAAGGCCTTCGAAGACTTAACGCAGCATCTTACATCACCCATGTGCTTTCCAAGCCTATAGAAGGAGATGATTTATATTTGTACCTTTCAATAACTGACCACATGATCATTGCTGCCTTGTTTCGTGATGAGGAGAAAGTCCACTAGCCAATCTATTATATAACAAGAGGTTATCGGGCCCAAATACAATATTCCAAGCTAGAAAATCTAGCTAATTCCTTATGATGGAAACCCAGCGACTACGACCGTATTTCCAAGCTTACCCCATTAAGGTCCTTACAAACCAACTATTGAAGAAAATATCGAGCCAGGCAGATATATCACCCCAACAGCTCAATCAAAGGCCAAGCAATTGCCAACTTCATAGCCGAATGTTCAAACCTAGACGACGATGATGTATGGACATCAACCAATTCTCAAACATAGCGACCTTTTGTTGATTTAAGGAAATACGGATGGCATGATCCCAGTCACATTAGATGGGAAAGAACCATGCTTCGTCATTTGCCTTAGCTTGAAGTCCACTAACAATGTAGCTGAGTATGAAGCTGTCTTAATCGGTCTTAGGATGGAAAAAGAGTTATGGATATATTCCTTACATGGTTTTAGTGACTCTTCGATGGTTGTCAACCAGATCGATGAATGTTTCCAAGTTAAAGGCAAAATATTAGCCATCTATGTCATGGAAGCAAAGAAACTCATCAGCACCTTCATAAACTTTAAGCTAGATTAAATCCTCCATGAGAAGAATGCTAAAGCTGGCCAAGGTAGCAAGCAATCTAGAAGAAAGCAACCTTGGTCCCAATGGAGATGGAGCCATCCCCTGCTTTAAATTAGGGACAACTACCATGGAGATTGATGAGGTCTTAATTGAAGCCCAAATGACCTTGCTACTGAAGTATCTTATAGGTGTAGAATTTCTCGCAGATAGAAAGGAATCCTAGAAAATTCATTACCGCTTTCCCCATACAACTATGGATGGAAAGTACCATTGACTGGGATACTCGACTTCCTTTCAACGGTACGTAACGGATAAGGAAGCCAGTCACATATTAGAAAAGTTGCAAGAAGGCTCCTACGGTGATTATGTCGGGGTACAATGCCTAGCTAAAAAGGCTACCCGTCATAGTTACTACTAGTTTAATATGATTGATGATGCAATGAACTATGTCAAGAAGTGCGCGCAATGTCAATGGTTCACCAAGTTTCCAATAGCTTGTCCATATCTCCTAACTTCCAAAGCATCCCCCTAGTCATTTACTCTTTGGGAATTGACCTAATTGGAAATCTTCCTAATGCTAAAGTTGGATATAATCATTCTATAGTCCCCATCGATTGAGTCATGTTAACCTAAAAAATGGATCAACGCCCTGTTTCAAGTGCGAAAACGCCATGTAAAATAATCAACAACAACAATCTGAGATAAATAACAAATAAAAAGCAGAAGTAAGAAAAGAGACACGGAATTTTTATTTGGTTGACACTGGCATATGTCCACTTTAATCAATCTATATTATGATTATAATAGTTGAATCACTTTGGATATCAACTAGTTAGTCCTTAGATCTAAGTTACAATGAGTTAGAATAAGTCACAAGTACAAGGGTAGGGTTGACTGAAGAATTACAGTAACCCCCTTGATAACTGTTGTGAGAAAGAAGAAAGTTGAAGAAGTGTAGGAATTCCAATAGATTAATTGTGGCCCTCTCTCTGGAAAAGATCCATCTCTAGTTGCAGGTAGGTGAGTATATTTTTATAGGGGAATTCAATGAGTGTTGGACCAGAACTCCAAGTGCAGCAGAGTCCAGTTGTTATGCCAAGTAATCACTAAAAATCTCAAATTAATCTGAGTCATTTCTATGGATCGCTAGCTATCCATAGGCAATGGATTGCTAGCTATCCGTAGGCAATGGATTGCTAGCTATCCATAGGGGATGGATCTTTAGCTATCCATCAACTTAGCATATTTTTCTACCAGAAGCCTTTACGTAGAGCTATGAAGGAGATCGAAAAGTTTGAGGGCGATCTGACCTATCTTGATGGATTGCTAGCAATCCATAGGAGATGGATCGCTAGCTATCCATACGCTTAGCATATTTTTGAGTGATCTTTGTTTGGTTGTATCCCTATCTTCTATTCAAGGGCCTTGTCCAGATATCAAGTCGTTTGGAGTTAGTTTGATCATCCATCTTCAAGGGTCATCTAGTCTAGTAGAATCATCCATAACTCGATCAAATCTTAACAAAATCGAACGAAACTTTGTAGGAACACTTTAGAGGGTGTCAGGGACCCAACATAAAAATTTTAAGTGGTGGGGCCTAATCAAGATGGGTCGCTAGTGATCCATCTAGATGGATTGCTAGCGATCTATCAAATTAATTCCAAATGGTCATTTTTTTGTGAGCCTTCTTCTATGTCTTCTAAATGTTCTTCCAAAATTGCAAGTCAATCAGACTTCGTATGAGATCTTTAGGTCCATTTTAAGTTAGCTTCTTTTGGTTAAACAGCTTGAATCCAGTGAGTCTTCCCTTCTTTGTAAGTCTATATGAGTGGATCGTATAGGATATATATGCAAGTATATGCAACTAACTATATGATATAACTTGATAGATGATAGTAGCAAAGTAAATTAAAATAATCACACTAGGATTTTATACTAGTTCGGACCTCCCGTCCTATGTCCAGTCCCGAAGCTCCTCTTCGGGATTTCCATTTAACTAACCCTACTTGACCCGGAGGAACAGGTTTACAATAGCAGATTTTCTTTGTCAAGAATGTGTTCTATAACACGGATGTTGACTATTGAGTACAAATGCTTTCAATATATATATCTATCTAGAGAATATTGAATGAGGAGTTCTGAATATATGGAAGAGTTAAGTATAGGTATTTGATTGCTAGAGATCAGGTATATATCAGAGTATAAGAGTTAAGAGCGTAAGTAAGTAAGGTGAGTTCTTCTCTTGAATTCCTGATTCTATTTATAGTAGTGGAGAGATCCTTTGTGTAGTTGCAACTGTTAGTAAGTGCTCTAAGGTTTCTTCTCATGGTGATGAAGAGTTGCAGTGAAGAGAAGCGAACGTGTCCTTTCGGATGTGATAGTTGTTTTTTGAATTTACACAGCTGAGTCCAAAATCAGACGTCTGGAAAATATTTCAGACGTCTGGTCTTCATATATTTTTTGTATCTTTTGTATTTCAGACGTCTGTGTTTATTAACCAGATGTCTGGCTTTCATATATTTTTTATATCCGGATGCTTTTCAAGCATCTGAGTTTATTAACCAGACGTCTGATTCTTTCTGAATTTCAAACCAGAGGAATCAATCAGACGTCTGGCTAGTGTACCCAGACGTCTGAATGTGTGCATGTTGCTTTATCTGTGTCTGTGTCATCCCTCTTCCACTTCTATTGACTTGAGGTCATTTGATACTTCTTTTGAGTCTTCTTTTTGTCTCTTTGGTGATGTTACTTTATCAACTACTTGTAAATATAGATATATATGTATATTCGATTTCCATTGTATAGTTGTTATCATCGAAATCATAGAATTGATTTCCTAACAATCTCCCCCTTTTTGATTATGACAATTATTCAATGTACTTATATATAGATTATAAATCTCCCTCTGAATATGTGCTTAATGTGGCATCCCTCTACCTATATTTCTCCCCCTTTGGCATGATCAAAAAGAGTTATAATAGTGAAGCCAATAGTCAAAAAGAAAAAATTTCATTAATAACATGAAGTTATTACAATCATAGATTTGTACAAAAATTATAAAAACTACAATTCCCAAATCCTAGATTTCCTTTGGGGAAGCTTAATTTGGATCATCTTCCTTTGATTCTTCCTTTTCAGAAGTGCTAGCCTTTGAAGAAGATGTCAAAGCTTCCTTTGGAGGTTCATCCTCAGATAGTTTTGAATGTTTTGTGGGAGGGGAAGGTACAGGGGTTGTCCAATCCTCAGAGGTAGTGTTGGACCACGAACCCGCTGTAATATTTCTTTAAGAACCGATAAAACAGTCGAAAGAGTTCTTCAACTATGGCAAGTCATGTAGCAAATGAAGTTTCAAAATTGTCAATTCGCTTAGCCAAAATTTTCTGATTTTGAGATAGAATTTTTTTGTTCCAAAGAGTGAGATCTTGAACACTTTCGTTTGGATTTGTATCCGTTTGAGTCTTCATAATTTCATCATGTCCCGGATAATCAAATGGTGCGGGAGGAGGAGGAGTGACTTCTCAATGTTGTAGTTCCTCTTGGGGTGGATCAATATATGGTTGAGGAGGAGGCTCAACTCTTCGAGATTGACGATTATGCATCCAATCTTCGAAGGACATAAATTCTGGAGGGATTTCAGGTAGGTGCATCAGAGAGAAGAATTTGGTGGAAGCATATTTAGGCGAGATTTCTTCGAATGTCAATAGGTAGGAAGGAACATTATGTGCACAAAGAAGTCTCATAATATAGGTAGGGTAAATGATCGATGGTCGTGATCGAGTCCAAAAGTATTTGAGCTCGTCGAAGATGAATTTGGCCCAATTTATCTGAGTTCCACTAAAGAGAGCATATAGAGCTTTGTGCTCCAATTTTGTTATTTGCTCGTGACTCCCCATACGTGGAACAACTGTATTTATTATCATTCTTGTAAAGAGTCGAGATTTTGGGCGTAAATATTTTGAAACAAATTTTGGCATTTCGTCCTTCCAAATTTGATGAGTAGCACTATTCCGTGGCTTGAAGCGCATTTCCGGAATGTTGTATAAATCTTCCCCGGTGTCAGAGCATCCCAAAGTTCTACCTATTAACCCCGGAGTTAACCTAATCGTATTACCATAAATACTAGACCATAGCCAGTTGTCCTCCTCATCGGTATTCCATACTGACGTACTGTCTAGATTAGCGTAGAATAAAAATATAGCTAATTGGTCTATTTGAACATCATTAGAAGTAAAAGAGATTAGGGTTTCTAATCCAGCATTTTCACAAAGTTCATCTAGATCATACATAGGGAATTTAAGAAGATTGTAGAATGGACCTATGTGGAGTTTTTTCTTTTGGATGTCTTGATACCTTTTGATGGAATACGGTGCTTTATGCATCCATCTCTCGATTTGATCGTCGAAACATACCTGCGGGTTTGAAGATGAAGTGGGTTGGTCTTGTTTGCATTTTGGAGCTTTGATATTCTTAGTGCGAGGAGGCATTTTGATTTTGTTTTGTTTGATTTTGAAGAAAAAATCATCAATAAGCAAATCGTAAACTGGAATAATTTTGAGATAGGGAAAAAAATGACGTTATCTGGGTGTATATAAATGGTCGATTGAATTCCAAACGTCTAGATTTGAAATCAGACGTCTGGTTTGCCCTAAAAATTGTACAGAAGATACAAACAGACGTCTGGTCTTTGGAGTAGACGTTTGTTTTGGTAGAATGTATAAAATTGAATATCCAGAAAGTTTAATCAGACGTCTAGTTCAGATAGATTTTGTAAGTATATGGGACAGAGAACTTGATCAGACGTCTGGTTCACTGTTTTAAACGTCTGAAATTTTCTGGACTATATTTTTAGGAGGCAGAGTTTAAGTTCAGACGTCTGGGGGATATATCAGACGTCTGACATATGCACACTACTAAATTTTTAAGTGTGTCAGACATTTGGAGGATGTAGACAGACGTCTAAAATTTGCAATTTGGCTAAAAAGAGCCTAAAGTTTGATGGTTTGAATTATTTGTCGAATGTTGATAACAAATATCTTTATTGTTGTAAAATATAACAACACATAAGTATAGATATATACAATAATTAATACGATTTATTTATTTAGACGGCGATGGAGTTTTAGGATTTCCTGACTCGTTATCCTTCCATGGTCTAAGTGGAGACCGTATATTTCCATGTTCGTGGGTCCGTGGGGAGCCAGAATATCGTCTTAGTGAGGGATCTGAAGGAGTACGATGTGAAGAAGATGGATCCAATGCACTACAAGATTTTGGTAGCGGTTCATGAACATCTTTCTTTCGTGATGAACAAAACTTCATCGCCACTTGCTCTAGAAAGCTTAGCCGTCGTGCCGTAACTTTTTGTCCGAACTAAAGCTCTAGTTGAAGATCTATCTATTGTTTCTGGTAATGATGAATTTCATCAATTTTCTCCTTTGTGTTAGGAGAAATAAACAGAGATTTTTTAGTTTTCTTATTATCTGGAGTAAAACCTGTATGATACGAGGACCACCTATTTGTTGGCTCTTGCTTTGGTGTAGGCATAGGAAGCCGTTGTTGTGTGTCAACCGAGCTATCTGTCGATGGTGTTGAGATGGAGATGGATATATAGGAGTTCCCAGAAGACATTTTTATATTTTATTTAAAAAAATGATTGTTTGTATATAGTTGTTATGTAACTATGTATATATATAAGCTGAAAACATTATTTATAGAATAGCTAATTGTCTAAAAATTTAATGGTTCAGAAATTAATAAGTATAATTTGTGGTAATAAAATAGATAACTAAACTTAGTCTTTAAATGAAGTTATTAATTTTTTAAGGAAGAAGATCATGAAGTGAACAAATACCTAAACTTCGTCGGAGTTTAATGAAAGTTTGTTCATTTAATGGTTTTGTAAAAATGTCGGCTACTTGATTTTCGGTATTTATGTATTCTAAAGAAATAGTTCCTTTTTCAACAGTGTCATGTAGAAAATGATGTCGTATATCTATATGTTTGGTTCATGAGTGATTAAGAGGGTTTTTTGATAAATTTATAGCACTTGTGTTATCACAATATATTGGAGATTTTTTGATAATTTTACCGAGATCCGTTAGTGTTTTTTGCATGTATATCACTTGTGCACATGCTAGAGCTGCGGAGATGTATTCGGCTTCGCAAGTAGATAAGGAAACACAATTTTGTTTTTTGCTAAACCATGAAAGTAATGATTGTCCGATAACGTGACACGTTCCACTAGTACTCTTACGATCTGTTCTACGTCCATCGAAATCCGCATCGCTATATGGAACAAGTTCAAATGATGATTCTTTAGGGTAAAACAAACCATAATCTCTAGTACTAGATAGATAACGTAAAATGCACTTAACAGCTCTTAGATGAGATTCTTTTGGTTTTGCTTGAAATGTTAACCCAAAAAATGGATCACCACCCTGGATCAAGTGTGAAAAAACCAATGCAGATAATCAGCAACACAAATCTCAGATAAACAACAAACAAAAGAGACATGGAATTTTTATAGTGGTTCTGCGGACCCTGGCCTATATCCACTTTAATGAATCTTTATTATGATTATACTAGTTGAATCTCTCTAGATATCAACTAGTTATTCCTTATATCTAAGTTATAATAAGTTAGAATAAGTCACAAGTATAAGGGTTGACTGGAGAATCACAGTAACACCCTTGATAACTGTTGCGATGAAGAAAAAGTTGAAAAAGTGAAGGAATTCGAATAGAGTAATGGCAACCCTCCCTTCAGAAAAGATCCATCTCTAGTTGCAGGTAGGTAAGTATTTATAGGGGAATTCAGTGAGTGTTGGGTCAAAACTCACCGTGCAGCAGAGTCCAGTTGTTATGCCAAGTCATCACCGAAAATCTCAAATCAATCTAAGTCATTTCTATGGATCGCTAGCTATCCATAGGCGATGGATCGCTAGCTATCCATAGGGGATGGATCACTAGTTATCCATTGACTTAGCATATTTTCTACCAGAAGCCTTCACTTAGTGCTATGAAGGAGCTCGGAAAGTTTGAGGGCGATCCGACCTATCTTGATAGATCGCTAGATATCCATAAGGGATGGAATGCTAGCTATCCATAGGGGATGAATGCTAACTATCCATATAATTATCAAATTTTTGAGTGATTTTTATTTGGTTGTCTTCCTATCTTCTTTTTTAAGTTACTTGTCCAAATATCAAGTCGTTTGGAGTTAGTTTGAACATCCTTCTTCATGGGTCATTTGGTCTAGTAGAATCATCCATAACTTGCTCAAATCTTAACGTAATCGAACGAAACTTTGTAGGAATACTCTAGAGGGTGTTAGGACCCAAAATAAAATTTTAAGATTGCCGGGCCCACTCTAGGTGGGATGCCAGCGATCCATCTAGATGCATCACTAGCTATCCGTCAAATCAACTCCAAATTCTTGCATTTTTCTTGTTAGCCTTCATCTATATCTTCTAATCATTCTCCAAAAACTTCAAGTCAATTCGACTTCGTACGTATGAGTTCTATAGGTCCATTTTAAGTTGGCTGCTTTTGGTCAAACAGCTTGAATCTAGTGAGTCTTCACTTCTCGAGCTAGATTTTTTTGCCATGCTATGAAACTTTGCAAGCGTCTCTAGGGAACATATTAGATCATGGTGCAAGATGACTAGAGGATCCACGGGTAAGCTTTACGGATCACTAACAATCCATCGTCTTAGCTTGTTTTGGCATTTTTCTTCTTTGGTTTTTCTCTTCTTTTTCTTCTGGTCTTCTTTGTCGATCCTTAAGGTATGTTGACTTATTGTAGATGTTCTAGTTCCTTTGAATTCTATTGGGTTAAAAATCTAGTTAACAAGTCAAAGTAGGTTGAGGCGGAGCCCCTTACTAGGACATGCATTGTTCTTTTAAGCTTACGGGTATGAAGCCATGCTACACAACGAAGTCGACATACCATCTCTATGGCGCCTTACTCGTGACCGGATCAAAATAAAGAACTACTCAAGCTCAAGATTTATACTTTAGATGAAAGAAGAGTGGAGGTAGAGCTCCGTTGTGAGGCATACAAGAGAAAAATAGCCAAGCGCTACAATATAAGGGTGAAGCTGTATCAATTCAAGGTTGGACATTGAGTGGTGTGCAAGGACTTTGCAAATACCAAGAACCAGCCCAAAGGGGTATTAGGGCCAAACTAAGAAAATGTGTACATAATCATCATAGCATTCACCAATGGCACCTATTGCCTTTCACATTCCATTGGCACCTACGTGCCTTGCTCTTGGAATCAAAAGCATCTTTGAGCGTACTTTGTGTAAAACTAATGTAAGCTACAACTATAAGGCAAAGAACCCTTCATAATAATCTAAGAGTGAAATGAAAGCAATGCCTTCCCAGACACTCATTATTCAAGCATCAACAACAAGGTTATTCGATAGGGACGAGCCTACAATGCTCTCTTCCTTATCGGTGAATGTCATAGATAAGGCTATCAGGAGAGCATTGGCCATAAGAGGCCCTTCTACCACCAAGGAATTCCCTAGATGACACCGTGAGGATGTTCTAGCCAATCAACTGTTCCCATCTATGTCGAGGACACCGTCTAAGGATAGCTTGACTACTAAGTTGCTTTCCCAGTTCCTATGTATGTGATGTATTGCTCCGTGAGGATGAACGAGCCAATCAATGCTTCCTTCCATGTAGTAGGCATCGACAAACCAATGGGATGACCACCCACATCATGGTCCCAATTCATTCACCCGTGATGCTTCCCATCCCTCTAGCAGGGAAGGGCGCTAGTGCCATAAGGCATAGTCACCTATTTGTAACCCTAAATCTGGCATCCATGGTGCTACTCCATGAGGACGTGTGAGCCATTTAATGCTCACTTCCACGTTGGAGGCATAGACGAACCGATGATGTAACACTACATGCCATGGTCTCGATTTGATCACCTATAATGCTTCCCATCCCTCCAACGGGGTAGAGCATTAATGACAAGGTGGCAAGGTTACCCATGATGTGACCTCAAATTAGACATCCATGGTTCTGCTCCACAAGGACACACGAGCCACTCAATGATACCTTCCGTGCCTGAGGCATCGATGAACCATGGTACAACCACCCACATCATGATCCTAATTTTCTCGCCTATCATGTTGCCTATCCCTCCAATGAAGCATGGCATTGGTGCCTTATCATGTTATAACCCTGAACCTAGCATACATAGTGTTAGACGATTTAAACACCAAATGTGGCCCTACCAAGCAAAGCCGAGGCCCAAGGTGGATCTTGGATACAATAAAGGTAGAAAAGCATGAGCAACGGCAACCACCAAAGGCAGTCTGACCTTTGACTCACGTCCATCGCGCCAGATCGAGGACAGACTGCTTTCGTGGAAGATAAGTTTGTTTGGCTTGTTCTTTTTTTTCATATGTCTACTTATTTTTTACTGTTATGCACTGATGGCTAAGTCCACATGTTTATTTGGAAAAGCCGGGGGTCGTTTGAGCCGCCTGAACATAGAATAAATAAAAGTCGCAAGATAAGTAAGCACTAAACATGAGTATATATGAAGTATGCTAATAGAAAAGTGAAAGAACATAGAATATTAAAATAAACAAATGAGTCCAAGAAGCTTTCATCGCAAAAGGAAAGAGATAAATTTAACAAAGGAGTCCATCTCATTCCCTTGCAAAAAGGTCATTATAACAACGGGCCTCGCCCTATCTACATACCAAAAAGAAAGAAAGAACGAAGTCATACAAGAAAAAAAAGACCAGATGGCCACAAATCAAAGTGTCCGGTAACATGTCAGTCATTATTAAAAACCAATTCTTTGTCCACCACCGAGGCACCATCGATGGCCGGCTCATTCGGTCTGCCTGTTAAAGAGGCGATCGATTCAGAAGTCAAAGTCATCGAAGAGTCCTTCCCATCACTACCATATCGGCTCCCACCTTCTTACACACTTAATCATACTTCACCTAGGAATGGAAACTGATGGCCAAAGGCAGATGATAGTTGGATGCAAAGATCAACTTCAACATCTTCATTAGCCTTGCATTTCACTCATCCCTCAATGCCTCCTTTACCTTGGCTTGCTTATCCTAGGTTACACACTATAAGTGATGTTGTAGGTACCCTTCATGTTTTACATCTCTTTATAGCTAGCCTCTAGATATGACCTCACTTGGGAATTCTCTGCCTCAAGCCTCTCCCTCTAAGCCATCTCCTCTGCCCTTTCCTTAGATGTAGTTTCCTCGAAAGCCTGGCTTAAGTGGCCCACTTCTCCAGCTTTGATTTCTTTTCCTCCATCCAGCAACGGGCAATGGCCTCTTCCATAGTTTGCTTCTTAAAACCTAGCACATCATTGTAGTGTGGAGAGCATGGGACCAGCCTGTGAACAAGAAATGGATGAGTAAATAAAAAATGGCTAAGTCTAGAATCTTACTATAAAAGCCTCCCTAACTTTAGCATCCAACACCGATCAATGCAGTGGTTGGGCTACTCGAACTTAGGTCAGTTGATCTATGCCAAGATCTCTGAGATGGTCCTTGTAAGCATCTGAAGAAGCCCAAGTAGGCATGTCTCATCCAAACTCACCAGCACTAAGAGGTTAGTGGCCCAGATCACCCCCAAACTCATCGTCCCAATAAGCACCTAAAAAGCTAAAAGACGTGCAACACAATCTCGATATTCCAATAGGTATAAATACACCAAGACATTCACTTTCATAAAGGTTGAATAATCTGAGCTCTTAAGCATTGCAATTTCTTATTATTTTATCTTGTTATTACTTTTATTGTAAGACAATCAAAGAAATAAGCGACGCTTTAAAGTGAACGTAGATCAACATTAATCGAACCACTTTATATTATATATCTTCGCTTTGCAAATGTTATCTTCTCATTTTACATTTTTCTATTAGTAAGTAACCTTTGCTAATATCACCTCTTAATCATAATTCTGAGGTTGGCTAAAAATTTAGTCAGTATATATGTACTTACGAGTAAACACATATGTTGAATTTTACTTCATCTAAATCTAAGACGACTCCATATAAGATATGAATTGGTATGAAAACCCATCTTAAATAGTTTAAGATATATGTTTGTTCGATCCTTATTGTGATTGTAAATTTCATAAACTCAAAGCTAATTTTTTTATGTATATCTATAGGCAGTTCATAAAATGTTTTTAATGCCTATTCCATCACACTGAGAAACTAATTGTTGTTTTTAGATACATCGCCTTCTTACAAAAGGAATTCTTTTGTAGAAATTAGTATTAAAGCGACGACATGAATAGGATTCAAGATAATAAAATAAAAGCTAATGCTATAGATGAAATGAATTTAAGAAAGCCTAAAATGGAGAAAGCTCATTAAAATGTTTAATAGAAAATCTAGGACATCGAAGGTAATCTACGATTTGGTTATCGGTATATAGGAAATGGATTGTTCATAATAACAATATCCTTAATTATCGGTGAGCCATGTAGAGTATAGTCCCTACCACATGGAATTATGCTTTAAATCCTAAATGGATTCCAAATACTTTGACAAAATATGATTTTGATAACTGTACACAAAAGGATATAATCCATCGACTATATGTTATTCTTCAAGAAGCACACTAATGCGATTGGAATTATATAAAGCAAGGTTGATGGGAAATGACCTCAACAATTTCAAATGTTGAAATTTAGTGGAATAATTTCACCAGTCAATATGCCTAAGTCCATTCATATTCCAATTACAAAATGTAGTACAATATGGCTAAATTTTGGCACATTGATTTCAAATGGATCTTTTAAATAATGATTTAGACGAGACTGTTTGTGCACCATAGCTAAAGTGTCTCGAAGTCAGTGGGAGCAATAATAAAGGTTGTTGACTCATTTAGATATGATATTAAACTAGCATTTAGAGGTTGAGCAAGTATTTTAAAAGAGGAATCAAATAGTTTTTTAAAATGTAGAGGAAACGACTATTTATAAGAAACAAAAATAAAATATATGAAGACATTTCTAGTACTATAATTAAACAATATGCTACCGACTGTTGACAATGTACCCATGATAAAATCAATTAAAGTTTTGTTGTTTAGTCCTTGGTGAAGGATTTGAAAGAGCTATCCTTTATACTCTGTATCAAAGGTTGTTGAGATCGTTCAAATTGATATACATAGATACCATATTAAAATGTTTAATATAAAGCACATGAGATAAACTCCTTATGCATTAACACTAGAAATCATTATGTACGGTATAATGTATTAAATTGGATTTTATTTCTACACTTGGTATAGTGGGCGAATATCAAATCCTGGGTAATGATTGGTAGTTAAGAATATTCCTGAGTATATACAAAATACTAGAGAATTATTTATGAAAACAATGAACTCCTAATGAATGAGTATTCAAACTTGAACTTCATAAGTGACATTGAACATAGTACGTCGGTCCTAAATTCATGTTTACCTTCAATATAGGGGCTTTAAGTTAGAAATGTTCCAAACAAGAGGTTGCGTCAGATTTAACTATAAGGCTAAGTAGATCGCTTTTAATAGTGTCATAATGAAGTAGTAAAAATATGCTAAAATTTATAAGAAAGTTTGGTATGATTCCCATCATTGATAATCCGATAATATATATGGTAAAAATGATGCAACAGAACCAATAGCTTGATAAGAGGTCGAGATACGTTATCTACGATTAACACATGATAAAAGAGTTTATCAGTGACTAAGAAGTGTAACGAAAAAGTAGATACAAAATAATGATATTACAGATCCATTTACTAAGGCCGTTTGTAGGTTTTATCTAGGAAAACTGATCGGAGTATAGTTATGAGTCATCATAATTGGCCTCAAGTGCAAGTCGGAGATTAATAGAGTTAAAAGTGTAACAAAGGGAAATTATGTAATTTGATTATATAATTTAACTCTAATAGTGAATCTTGTTCGAAATAAAGTAAGCTTTTTTTATCTTTTATTGTGTATATTGTTATATCACAATATAAATAACTTTTAAATATGTAAATTATATACAAGTAGAAATTATCTAAGAAAAGTATTTAATCGATCACAGTAATGAATGTATTCTTAACCATGAATATTGAATCGAATAAAATACACATTTTTTTCCTAAATGTTCATAGTCAAGATGTATCAAGAATGAAATATCGATCTATCTGTTGAGGCTAGTGTACATAATGTTCTCCATATGATGGACAGTGAATTATTCATGATCGTAGAAGGCACTAAGTGGTTGTGTATTTTAGTTATTTGGTACAATTACGGAACGACTCATCGAGCGTCTTCTATAGGTTAAAAGTTGAATAGAACATCTCACGTTATGATGTGCAATAGTCTTTTGACTTGAGAAAACGATGACTCTTAAGTGTCTAAACTATACTTCGATTATGGCTAATCACACGACAATAATGATCATATTAAGGTATAGTTAGGTATTTGAACCACTTAAACTAAAACACTATGCAAGAGAGGATTCGTCTCCTTCGAATAGAAGGTAAGTACTACCGTAATTGGTAATCAACGTAAAGTCAAAGTCTTTGGCCAAAGCAAATTGGTCAATCAATGATTGTTATCTGATTGAACCATGGACCTAAGTGTTGGAATTCATAGTCAACTATGAATATTAGTAGAGTTTTGACCATTTATCGAACTTTAGATATTTGAGTGATATATTACTGATAAAGAGAAAATGTACAAGACATATCTTTTCTTAAAAGTGTCGCTTTAATAAATAGGAAATTGGATTGCGCCTAGATAATCTATAAGTAGCCGAACTCGTGTCAAACTATTGTGCTTTAATAAGGTCCATTCATACTTTAATATTTAAATTGTTTAAATATTACTGCTAGTTGATTTCACAACTGGGAGTCACATAATTGCAATTCTTGGTTTTTTGACCAAAAATAATTTATTGAATAATATATTAAAGTTATAAATTATTATTATGGAGAAATTAATATAGTGGTTATGTTAATTAATTTATTACTGTTATTAATTATTATTACATAGTATAAAATCAACTAATAAAATATATAATTGTTATATATTTATTTAATTATTTTTGGACTAGTATAATAATTTAAATGTGTGTATGTATGTGTGCATTATTTTGGTAGCAAAAATTTTAAAATTAGATTGGTCTAAATATATATGCGTATGAATTAATTAAATGAGATTATATCTCATTTACAATGGGTCATACCCTGAATGGTGGTGATACATGTAAGATACTTATATAACTCATTAGCGCTATTACAAATAGACTAAGATGCTTCATTCTCTAAGATGAAATTTCATTCTCTCTACAAAAAATAAATTACTTATTAATAGTGGACTTTGCGTTTCCGCCATTAAGTTAGAGATGGGATCTCTCAAAGGCGAAGCTGACGGTGCAAAGTGTATACCTTTGGAAGGATTATTTTAAAATATTCAAATTATTTTTAACTAAAATCCTTCTTCGTAATTGTTTTAAATTTGTTTTTTTAAATTACATCGTCTATATAAAACAAAAACATAATTTTATGCATTATTGTATCATAGACGATAAAGGGATAATGCAGCTAGGGCAGAAATAATCAAGGAAGGAAGAGATTGGTCTAGAAAAGGATGCACAATACATCAAACCTCAACATTTTGGTAACTATAATTTAAACATATGTGCAACCTTCATAACCATTATACATGAGCCCCATTTCATCCATAATTTGCATCGGTGGTTTCATATTGGAATTCCAAACATGTTGAGATTTTTAATAGTAAATTATATAATTATTTCTGACATTGTATATTAGACATTATAATATTGATATTATCACTAAATATTTACAAATCAACATAATAACACACACACACACACTCACAGACACATATATATATAAAGGCATTGTTAGTTTGATTCGAATATTTGATGTTTGAATTAAGATGAATAGTAATCAATTAATTTATAATAACAATCTATAAAACATAAAATTTGAACATGTTCTATTTGAATTTGTAATAAAATTATTTTATTAATTATTAGTATTCAAATATTTTAGTATTCAAAATTAAGTTATATATACATAAAATGAATATTATTTTATGTATAATAGAATGAACACAATCAAAGCGATAATAAATTATCTCACTAAATTTTGAATAATATCAACATTGTAAATTAAACTAACACTATTGATGGACTGTGTTGCATCCGCTCAGGAAATCATTTCTTATTGCCATCAGTCGTCGACCCCTGGAGTTTTTCTGAAGCTCGACTTAAAGCTTTTGATTCGGTAAATTGGAACTTCATTATTGACCTCATGAGAAACAGAGGCTTTCCCCCCAAATGGTGCAATTGGATCACGCACATTCTCCATTCCAGCCTATCTTCCATATCGATCAATGGTGCTTTTGGGGGTCACATCAAGTCTGCACTGGGTCTTAGACAGGGTGATCCCTTCTCCCCTCTTATTTTCGTCTTGGTTGCAGATGTGTTCGACAGAATGATCAAATTAGCCTTAGCCAACTTCTTTTTCTCTGACATTAAACTCCCGAATTCCTCTTCTTCTGTTTCCAACCTCCAGTTTGCAGACGACACATTGCTATTCGCATCCCCCCAGATTGAGCATTTGCACTGTTTAAAAGTGGCCCTTTACTCCTTCGAGCTTATTTCCGGCCACTCCATTAACTTTAACAAAAGCTCGGTCATCATGTTGGGTAACTCTGACTATCTTGGACCCCTCGTTTCATCTTTGCTTAACTGTAGCCTCGCCGATTTTCCTCTTTCCTACCTTGGTATTCCTCTCCGTCCATCCAAGCTTCATAGATCTGATTGGACCCCCTTAATATCCAGGATCGAATCAAGGCTCCTTAGTTGGAAAGCTCAATCCCTCTCGGCGGCTGGTCGTCTCGTCTTAGTCAAATCCGTTCTATCAGCAATCCCGTCGTATTGGATGTCTTTTCATAAACTTCCTTCTTGGTTCGTCAACCATATTGATAAAATCAGAAGTTCTTTTCTCTGGAATGGTAGAGGTGCCAAAAGATTAGTCAGCTGGTACACTGCTTGTCTGCCACTAAACCAGGGTGGTCTTGGCATCACCAATCTCAGTTCGTTTAATACCGCGCTTCTCTCCAAGTGGATTTGGAAAATTCTCTCCCCTTGCACTTCATGTGGAAAGAGTGGATCCTTTCGCTTCATTACTATTCTAACAGCCACCTTGTCCTTCACCTCCCTCTGCATTCTAGACCTTCTCCGTTTTGGGCTGGAGTGCTTCGATCCCTTCCCCGTGTCAAATCCCTTTTTCATATTGCTCTTGAAGATGGAAAAAATTGTGTTTTTTTGTTAGATATTTGGCACAACCAACTTCCCCTTTCTAAATCTCTGTCACATCTCTTCTCCCTCTCTCATTCCCCCTTGATTTCGGTCAGAGACTGTGTCCGCCTTGGTCCAGAATTCCTCTGTCCCCCAGCCCTCCTCGAATCCGATGCTTTTTCCAACCTTATCTCCGCTTCTAACCGGCTTCTCTCTCTTCACCTCACCTCCAGACCGGATCGTGTTATCTGGGCTCTTGCGCCAGATAAAGGCTTCACCGTTGCTTCATGCTACTCCTATCTCCTTAATCCTGGCCATCTCTTTTCCTTCCCCAGACTCTGGAAATGCCCGATCCCGCCCCGCATAGCCTTCTTTCAGTGGTGTCTTGCTCACGATAGAATCAACAACAAATCGAGGCTCCTCCATCTTCAGTATCAGGTCGATCCATCTTGCGTCTTTTGCTCCGATCATGTAGAAGATACCACTCATCTATTTCGGGATTGTGACTTCCCCGTCTCGATTTGGGCCGCAACTTGTGCTCACCTTCTCGGTCACATCCCAGACCCGCCCATCATTTTTGACCACTGGCAGTATAACCCCCTGAACCGCCCACCAGATGTACTTATTTCTCTATTCTGTTGGTACCTTTGGAAGGAACGCAATGCTCTGGTGTTTAGCAAACCGTGTTCTCGGTTTGAAGGAGTTTGTCGACGTATTATTAATTTATTCACCTCTATTTCAGGTTGCAGTCACTCGGCCCCTTTCAAACTCCGCCTTCCGCACGGTGGTTCTTCCCTTACCGAATCAGTGGGCAGCAGCTCGGCGTTCCCGCCTCATCCCTAGCTTAATTAGTCATCTGCAACTGTTGGCTCCTAGTGTAGCTTCTTCTCTTTTGGCTAGCTGCTTTATCTTTCGTGTATATTTGCTTATGCTACTTGTTGCTGGATATTTTCCTTTATTTCTTTGTTGTATGGTTTTGGTGATCTTTAAATTAGCATGTATCGCCACCGGTCAGGCGTGTTGACCGACCTATATATACATATAATTATTACGTAACCGGCTGTGTAGTGCCACGCTACACACCCGTCTTCCTCAAAAAAAACTAACACTATTGATACTGCATAATATAATAAAACTTAAAATTTAATTCAAAACCATCTAATAAAATATTAACAATGATTTAATGTTATCGATATCACTCATGGTCACCGATGGAGTTAGGGGTATGCCCTAGTGGCAATTCTATAATTTACTACAAACTACTAACTGTGCAATAAAATCTCATTTGAAATAAAAGTTGTTTTTCTTTCTATTGTATACTTGATATAATGTATTATATTACTATTTAATTAATTTAAGTATAATTAATAGAAAACCTATAAATGTCGTATTTTGTGATAGTAATTACAATGTGTCATGATCATGAGAAATTTACCATAATGAAAATAAACATACCGTTTCAAATATTTCTAGTAAAGATGTATCAAAACTAGATATCGATACATCCATTGAGACAAGAGTACGTAACGCTCTCCAAATGTTAGGTGATGTATTACCCATGGCTACTAGAAGCACCAAGGAATTACGTACTGATAGTTACTGGATGATTATGGATTGACTCGCCTAATAGTTTTTAGTTGGTTATTATAACTAAAGTCAAACAAAAAATATCAAAGTAATAATATTACACAGTTCTCTCGACTTGAGAATATTATTGAACTTTCATATGGATGCTCTACTTTAGTTATAGTTAAATCATGACACAACATTCATCGAATGACTATAGTTGGGTTTGAGTTAAAGCATTAGAAGTTAAACACTATTCAATAAAGAATTTGTATGCTCAGCTATATGAGGTTAGTATCATGGTCAACTGAAGCCAACTCAAAGTCAAATATTTCTAGCCAAAGCAGTTCAGTTAGTAACAATTGTTATTATCTAACCTAGGACTTTGTGTTTGGAATATATAAGTTGAATGTGGATGATATTGGAATTTTTACTAACACCAAATTACATAAGTCCTAATGTGATATAATTTTGACGAAGAAAATTAGTGTAAATAATTGTCACTACCAGGGATTTCTTAAAATGGTAAAATTGGATTTTATCACAACTGTGTAAGTGATAAATTCGGCTAGACTACATACCATAAGCAAAAGTAATGCGTGAATGTTAATATTCGAATTGTTCAATATTAATTGTTGGTTGAATTTAAACCTAAAAGTCATGCAACCTCAATGTTGAATACTTTGAATATCACCTGTTTTAATTAAATTATAAATTAATTATATTAATAAATATTTGAAAAATATTAATTATAAAATTATTTGATCTATTTGAATTACTATTGAAAATATTGCATATATAAATTTTATATATAGATGTATTAGTATATGATATCAATGTGCATTTGAATTTAATTTAAATTATGAATTTACTGATATGGTTTGAATGTGCAACTAGGCTCATTTTCCTAGAGATATGGCTACCCATGGATAAGGGATTTGAATATGTGATATCTTTGATATTTAGGTTTGAATTGGTGGAGAAAGAAGGTGTAACACCCCATAATTTGGACGGTCCATAATATGGAAAATTAAAATCAATAATAATACGATGTTATTAAAGAGATTAATAAAATGATTTAATTATAAGAACTAACTTATGGAGATTTGATTAATTAAGTGTGGGACGCTTTAAATGGTTAATTAAAAAGACCAGGGGTAAGTAGAGTAATTAAGATTGGCCGTGTTAAAGAAAATAAACTTAAATTTTGGATGGAAAGGTGTTAAGGGAGATGTAATAGTGTGACTAGGCTAGAATAGGATATTAACCAAGCCAAAAGAATTAGCCCACTTTCCTTAGCCCTAACCCCACGTTTCATTCCACCAACTACATTTTCATTTTTACTAGACAAATACCCTAAACCAAGTCAAAGCCGACCACCATTTTGCTAAGGAAAATAGGAAATCAAAGTTTGAAGATCAAGCTTTCAAATTCAGAGAAAAGAAAGGTTAAAAGAAGGTTTCTTAAATCAAAGGTGAATAAAATTATTCTATAAAAACCTTCCTTATCATATTAGGTTCTGATTTGCTTACAAATAGAAGATGTGATGATGACTAACTTGCTTTTATGATTAAACATTATTTTAATTATGGTTGAGAATTTAAATAAGGTGAATTAGTTCATGTTTTATGGTAAAACGTGGTTAAATCAGATGTAAATGGAACAAATTTTTTTTATGATGTTCAAAATGATGAAATAGTGCTGGAATTTTAATTTCATAATTTTTTACGTTACTTTGTAATTTCTCTGATTTTCTAGGTTGGATAAATGGTTAATTACAGGTAAATTAATTATTAATAGTAAAATTTATTGTTTTGACTTGAAATTTTGGAAAAAGGTAAAATATGATAAAATTGATTTTTGATGAATTTTGGAATTTTTCCCTTTTATTTTCGAATTTTTATGAATTAATTATCTAAGGAAAGAACTAATTAATTAATTAATGGAAGATATAATTAGTCATTTCTAAAAATTAAACTACAAAGATAAATATTAGCCAATGATAATTCGACACCAAATGAGATTTAGTGTAAAGTTAACAATTAAAAATGCAAAGAAATGGTTTTCTATATAATTACCAGACTGCCATTTAACATATGCTAGCACTTGAATAACCCATGAGAGCTATAAATAAATTAACTCGTGATGTCATTAAGCCAATCGATGCATGAAAGCTTTAATGGAGTCATCTCGCAATGGCCTAGGAAAAGCTGACCAACGTTAGCTCTATTAAGCTTAACCCACGATGACTATGGATGGAGTAAAGCACGATGGCTAATGGAGTTTGCATACGATGGCATTGGTGGAAATATCACGCGATGGCTTTAGATAGAATAATTCATGATGACTATATAACATGTGATTTGGTTATGAGGAAGATTACCCTCGATCGCTCTATGGAGTTCAATACAACTTAGCTTAGGAAGCTATCTACCCACGAATGCTTTTGAGAAGGTTACTTATGATAACTAAATAATATCGCTATGTGATAATGCGCATGCGATGACTAAGAAAAACTCACAATAGCATGAGATGCTACATTTTCCAAGTAAAATGAAGAATGCTTAGGGCACTTTAGAAGACAGTTTTCGAGGGTTATTGAGATATTTCATTGGTATGAAATAAAGGAAAGATTTATAAGTTAAAATGTTGTTAACTTGCTTTGAAATGGAAGGAAGCTTAGAGAAGGTAATAAAGGATAGGGTATAATTTAAATGAAAGATATAAATGTTTTATCTTAAGGAAATTAGGGTACACTATAAATGAATGAATGATTGAAATGGATTAAACAATGATCTTAAAGATATACCGGCTAATGGAATTATTGGATGACAGGGTGCCTTGACAATTAGTCTAAAGTCCATGGTATATGGTAGGGTGCCACGATAAGGTTCAATCCAAAACACTACACCAAAAGGTTAAATTAGAAACATATGATTTTCTTGATTTGAAACACTTTCATAATGTTGCTAGCCTTAATACAATTAGTAAGTGTTTCTTCACGTAGTTAAGCATTTTTATATTATTTTTATTATTATTCCAAATGATATATTTACTTCAAACATAGTAATTTTTCAATGCGCACACCACAACAAGATTTATCCAGCCTAGGATTTCTACCAAATAATTTTTATATGGCCGTAATTGATATAAGTATACTGCTTTTGGAACAAATTTTTTTTCTTTTGGCCACCACTATAATTTTATTACATATCATTATTTTTTATGAACTTCTGCCACCATATTCTATTATTTCACTCAGTACCACACAACCGTACCTCACGTCTCTTATCAGCAGCAAGTCTTATGTACTTCTCAAATGTTTTATACCTTAAACCTTAAAAAAATATTTTTTTCTAATAGACTATGGAAGGTGAAGATTTAGCAGATAATCTTAATTGTGACGATAAAAAAGGGGTTTGTTTCCCTTTTATGTTTAAAGTATTTTTAACAAAAAATCAATCACACAATTGCCAATCACCATAGAAAGATTAAAAAAACGTGGCTACAAATTGCCATTACATATAACAAAATCGGAAAAAAAACCATGGATGAAGGTAACTGGGAATAGGGTTTTCAACGGAACAATAAGAAAAAATCATACTCTTCACCTACCATATATTAGATTGTTTGGCGAAAGAAAGAAGATATAAGATATAAAAAACAAAAATAATCACAGAATCTCACAACGCAATGGAATAACATATATTAATGAACATAATACCTTACAAACTCTTCTCAAAAATGATACATCAAGTCATACTAATACTATTCTACCATTGGACGGTTATAACATCCTGTACCTACCAAACTGATACAAGATATACACAGTGGAAAAAAGATAATAACTAGCTATCAATGAAGCCTCATACTCCAAGCTCCTTTAAAATGCATTCGTGGGAAAACGTGAACAACTTGGCTGCCCATAAAAAATTGAGCACCCAAAAGTTTTTAAAAAAGAAAATAAAACTCAGGTCAGACATGGGTCTGGCATGAGTAAACTTAAATAACCGAATTATTATGTTTAAAACTCTTTTAAATTTAAAAGTATCACGTAAGACCACGACGCACATAAACACGGACGAGTTATTACCTTACAATAACCAAACTATTTCATATGATATTCTCTGATATTATAATAATGTTTAAGGGTTCAAAAGTAAATATATAAAATAGCTGAAATGCTTGCATCTCACATTCCAACATAGTTGGGCATAATCAAAATCTTAACAGCTCGTAATGGAGATTGTGTTCCATACTATGACAAGGCACTGGGGTACCACCTATCATAGTGCATCTATAGATAAAACACATCGAGAGCCTCACATGGACTGCCTAGGAGTCAAGACTTGCCCTACCCCTTACTGGATAGCGCCAGTAACGACCCAGAATTTCAGTCATTTGAAATTCGTATATTTAATTTATTTTAAACATTTAAAAGTTTATTTTATAAACTGAATAACTCATATTTGAAATATAGTGATTTAATTGGATAATTAAATTATTAATTTAATATTTGAAATTGTATAAATAATTGGAAATTTAATTTAATGTGAATGAAAATGATTTATAAAGTTGAGTAAATTCTATTCGAATTAATGATGTTAGAGAACTTTTAAAATTGATTTAAAAGTTGATTTGTAGAAATTGAATATTTTAATATTTAATTAACGTGTAGAAATAGCCATTTTTCAAATAGTCTCGGATTTTGATGAAACAAGTTTCATTGGATCCGTAATGTTATATCATTGTAAGATTTTAAATTTCGTATCAATCAGATTTACGGTTTGTTCGGGGCAAGCTAAAACGCGTAGAAATTCGTTTAAGTGAAATTTTAAATTTAAATAAGTCGATTCGAAAACCTATCTTCCAAATACGATCGATTTGGCTCCCGATATATTCCATTGCATTCGAAATAGGGGTCAAACATTATGAATGCCAGGAGGTATGCTTCGTTCGGAGTTCGAAAAATTTTCGAGTGAATAGTTCGAAAATTATACCCTAGCCAATCTAGGTCTAGCCACACTATCATCTCGAACGGCCAGAATTGTTCAATTCTTTCTCCTCATTTTTCTTGCAATCCATTAACCAATTCGAAAAACTACAATATTGTAGAGCTCGACACGATCTTCAATATGAACGGCTGTGATAAAATTTGGGGCTATGGAATGGCATGGATCTCGATGCAAAGGCACGACCTTAGTTGGCATTTTTCTCATCTTCGACGGCTCTAGAGGGGACTGGACCTACGAGGGGTCTACGTGGGGTTACGGGCTTCAATGCGGCAATGTTCGATCGTCGTATGGACGATTGTGGATGGTGAAGAGATTCAATGTAAAGTGGCGGCATGGGTTTCTTTGTTCACGGTTATGGAACGAAAGGGGAGAAGATGCATGCAATGGCCCAGATTTCGTTTGATCAAATCGAACGGCCAATTTGATTTTAAGGTTTTTAAAAATAAAATAAAATTATAAATATATATATAAATTCATATAAACCTTAATATAGCATAACTTTGTTATACGAGGTCCCTTTTTTATGAAACAAGTTGCGTTGGTTCCGTATTGACGAACCTACATTTTAGAGCTAGTTTGGAGTTGATTAGAGCTAGTGTAAATTTTGGGTAAAATTAATTGCTTGTTTAATTTTATTCGGAATAAAACATTGCAACTTCTATTGGAACCAAAGTAAGTATAACTCACTCTTTCTGACTCATTGATATTTTTATATAAGTGGGAATAAATTTATTTATGATGATTGATGATTGTTTGGATGATATAAGATATTATATATATATATATTGATTGGCATTTGAATATATTTCTGCCTATTGGAGCAGATGACACCCTATACATTCCCATGTATGAGCGGATGACCTTACATACATATGTCTGCATCGAAGCGGACATTGTACATGTTTTCTAATATGTATATTTGTTGCAGGTGATAGGTTGGAGGGATCCAACTGGATTCCTCACCATTATTGATTTATTTACACATATTGTGATATATTCTGTTATCATGTGATATATGATGTTTTGGATGCCGTGATTGATTTATTTAGTGTTGTTGTAGCATTGGGCCTATTTTTGGAATTTTAAAAATGTTAAAGTGATGATTTCAAATTAAAAAGGATTTTCAAGTGATTTTGAAATAGATATTTTATTTAATTTTTGAATCGTTAAGAAATGAATTTATTTTAAATAGATAAAATTTATAATTTTTATGTTATAAAAGTTATGATTTTGTGAAATATATCGAAAAGTGATATTTTAAATATGGAGTTAACTATTTTTGTAAAATAGTTTAAAATGAGAATTTTGAATTTATTATAAATGGTATATATATAAGATTTATAAAATTGATATTTTATAAATCAGAATATTGGTATTATAAAGGAGTTTTGTAAATGATAAAATGGAGTTATAAGTGGATTATCCTTTAATAAATATGTATAAGTAATGAATTTGATAAAGGAAATATATTCACGATTTTGGACAGTGAATTATCCTTTAAGTTAAATATGCAATAATAATGATTTGGAAAGAGAATTATATTCACGATTTTGGAGAGTGAATATCTTTTGAAATAAATAAATATTTTTGGGAAGTGATATTTTAAATGAAGTTAAATGATTTAAAGATGTTTTAAAATTTGTTAAGTATCGAATACATAGATTTCATCATTCATTGTTGAAATACACGTTTTCAAGAAATAAGTAAATGATGGACTGTAACACTGTTGTTATACAAAATGATTTTTGAAAGAAAATGTTTTGTATAGTATTGGGTTTTATATATCTATCTAATTTTCGAATCCCCATGTTAGTGATTTTGGGTTGTCGTAACGATGTTTTATTAAACATTCGTTTTGACCCAAAATAAAGATGTTTAAGAGAATGTTCCCTTACAGAATAAAATATATACTAAATCCTGATTTAAGTATATGTAATATTTCTAAGTGTTGAAAATAAATTGAATTGTTAATTACTTACTATTAAATAAGTATATGGAAATGTTTTCCAATAGTGAAGCATTGAAATGGTTTTGAGATTATATCTTTTTAAAAGATAATTTGAAGTGAATATTTGGCAAATGATTTAATTGATAAAAGATTAATTAAAAGGGCCCAGTGATTTTATGGCGTTGAATATTTATTTGTTTGTTTTGATAGTTAAATAACCGACTGTTAAATTTTGCCAAATTTCAGTTTGTCGACTTGGTGTGGGAACTATTTAGTCGTACACTTAGTATGCAGCCTTCTGTGTAGGCTTGATTATCGTTTGTGTTAAGGATGTTGATTCATGTAGTGTGGAGTATTACTCCAATCTATCGAGCTTCCTTCTTGGCCCGAAGGATAGCAAGTTGAAAGTTGGAGACGTGATAAGTCTATGAGACTTAGTTTCTGTGTGAGGTTAAGAAACGCTTTCGCATTGTTGGTGCGAAGAGATCGGGATCGGTTTATCCGAAAACCACTTAGACCAACATTTATGCGACAATTGTGCTGGTTGGTTATTGATGATATTGATATTCAGGATATTCATAATGGGGGACTGCTTGTTGATCATTTGGGGTTAAAATCCCAATATATATATATATATATATAGTAGCAGTGGTTTCTTCATTATGAAATATCCAATGCAAGGACAATTTGCTACTAATCCTAGGGATTTCCCGATAGGATGTGGTAGGAAAGTACCTTCGGTTTGTCATGTTCCTAGACAACTTGTATGGATGTCTGTATGACATAGCATTTCTAAAGATTACGTACATTGGTTTTTACAAACGTACATCAGTGGTGGCAGAGAAGGCAACTTCTCTTAGCTTAACACCCTTCTTGAGACGTATGAGCTCAAGGGTTGTATTTTTTGTGGAAGGTAGTTAGTAGTCAACGGAAATGGCCATGAGGCATCCAAAAGTGATGTGATTTGTGATTGTGAAAGATAATCGTTACCTCAGGCCTCATCAACCAGAAATGACCAAAACAGGGTTAGATGCAGCAGGGCTAAGTGGGTCGTTCCCAAGTAGGATATGATCGTCCTCTTCTAGATATATCTTTACACGCTATGACATCATGTATCTGATTATGGTGGTTTGTATGCTATAAGGGCCCTCGTTAAAGGTCGGTAACGATTGGAGGATGACATATTCAGTACCATCTAGTTATAGAGGTGGGCCAGTCTTGTGTTGGTAGAGGACAGATGTTATGTGCCTCAGGACATCCATCTAGAGATGTACCCATCGGAAGGTAGTCCCTTTAACTGGTCATTTGTATGGAAATCCAAACTCCACAACGTACCTGCCATTTTATTTGTAGAGCCTAGTATGCTGGAATTTAATAATGGTAACAATTTTGGCTATTTTGAATATTATTAGTATGCTAGACACTAGTACAATATCATTTAATTTGATATGAAATGTTTTAGTTATCGTAAGGTAAAAACATGTCCATTTTTATGTGTGGGCGTGTCTTACGAGATACTTTTGTTTTGATAAAAGAAAAGTTTGGTAATTTAATAAATTCAGTTGAGTGTGTTTCTCACGCTGGTTTACTAGACTGGTCCGGGCGTTCTTTCCTTTCAATGTTCGGGCCAGACCGAGTATATTTACAGGTTCAGATTTGGTGCTTTTGGAGCTTCAGCAGGAGAGCTAGAGATCTTCATTTTCTTATACATGTATCCATTTTAATAATTGATTGTGCACTGTGCTTAATTGTTATATATTATCGGCAATTGTGAGAACATGTTATTATAACTGTTTAGGCTGATAACTAGTGACTAAATGTTGGACACTAATTGATGTATGTATATACAGTTTCTGTTTTGTAAAGATCGTTGATATAATATTATATGTTTTTCGCTATGATCTTAGATTTTGTATTGTTCTGTTTAGTTCTATCTTCTCTCTTTCTTCTCTTCTCTTCTTCTCTCTTCTTTTCTTTCTTTTGACTTTCCATCAGTCGGTGCTTTTTGGGTCGAACAAGTGTGATTTATTGTCGATTCAATGGGTACGAATTTACGGGTCGCCACATTTGGTATCAGAGCTTAGACTTTGTATATTCCTAAGCTTTGATGTGTACTCAATATAGATAGGGACAGTAGCACCTAAGATTGAGTATGAGTGTATTATATATATGAGCGCGTATTTGTTAGTGAATATAAAATGTTTTATATTGTGTTTACTTATCCGTTGAGTGGCTTGTGAATTCTGATCGGTATATAGAACGACATATTATCGATAGGGATTTTCAGACACTTAAACGAGGCAAGTCGACATAGTATCATTTTAAATTGGGTAAATGAAATAATTTAACCTCGATTATATTTTATATGTAAAGGAATAATTTTTCAAAACTATTTAAGTGTATATAAATTGATTGTTTGGTTGGTTGAAAATGTAAATATATATATATATATATATATATATATAAGTTAATAAAGATGTTTCAATAATCTAAACAATAATTGTAAAAGACTAAATTGTATAAGCTAATGAATTATAAATTATGGAATTATTATTAATATGATTTACAATTGTGAAATAACCTTATATATAAGAAATGAAAATATATAAATATATTTATTAATATGAGTGATAAATAAAAATGAATTTAAACTATGAATTTGGGAATTTGAATCCTTTTGATTTTGAAAGTTATTTTTTTCAAAGTAAAAGAAATTATATTATTATAAATCTAAACTTGATAAATGAATTTGAAATGAATCTTAGGTAAGTGAAGTCATACAAGTGAGAAGGTTTATAAATCTGATTTGTAAATAAAAAAGGATTTTAAAAAAAAAGAATATAAAGCATTGAATTCACTACTGTTGCTGGGAAATAATAAGGTTGATGACTGCAGCATTATCAGTGTCATTTTCGAGTTTCTATGTGATAGATTTGCTACCAATAGTAAATTGAAAGTTAAATTTTGTTGTGATAAACAAATTTGATTTAAAATCCAAGTTGAAACTGATAAATATAAGTAAAATGAATTTTGGATTTATAATATGAAATTAAAAGTTTAACTTTGGTAAAGTTGAAATAAACTAGAGTTAGCATAATAAATATATGATTTTAAATTTAACTAAAGGAAAGTTAAATTAATTGGATTAGATAAGCTATTGAAATGAAAAGTTACGCTTAAGTGGTAAGTAAATATGTAATATGAATTTGGAAGTTTAAATAATAAGCTGTATAACTTATAGAATGGGAAGTAAAACCAAATGTTAAAATGGTTAAACAATTTTGTTAAACAAAACGAAATCTGAATTTGAATAGTGATATGAAATTGACTTAAGTAGAAGTTAAATAAAATAGAATCTGAAGTAAATTAGTAGTGAACTTACGTTGTATAGTGAAAGTAAATGCAAGTGAGTTAAAATGAAATATAACTTAAGTAATATTGAATGAAGCTGATTTTGGAACCAAAATGAATTAATAAAGGTGAATTAGTGAAATGAAGTGGTTAAATGAATATGAATATAAACTTGAATTGTTAAATCAAATTCAAATTGAAATGTTAATGAATAATATGAATAAACGAATGTTAGAAAAATCCAACGTAAATGAATCAGATGTGATTAAATTGAAAATCAATTCAATGAATACTAATGAGAAGTGAATTTATATCGATTTGGTTATGGATTGATTGGATTGATGTTGGTTTATTGGATGACAGTTGTTTGATAGTTGGATTTGATATTTTTGATTGCATTTGCCATATTGGCATATATAGCTGTTATATTGGTATATGTTTTATATTGATATTATTCATATATACATGTTTCTCATTTGTTTGTTGAGTGTTAGTAGGTGTGGATGGCGTGTGTTTCGCATTTGGAGCTCGCCTTCGTGCTATATTAGTTGTATATGCTCGCTAATAATATATAAGGTACATATATCGGATTACATATCGTACTTTTACACATTTTTCCCTTCAGGATGCCTCATCCTCGAAGATGAGATGTATATTTATGATGTGTGTGTGTATATGTTGTGATCCTACTACGATCAAACCGCGCAAAGGAGACGTTGGCGAAATTTTTTGAAAATTTAAGGCGTTAGAAAATTTCTGGCGAAATTTGTGATAACTAAAATTTTGGATTTTTAGTTAAAAGTTAAACGATATTAGTTGGTTTTGAAAAGATAGCCATGAATGAATTCGAAAACATGGAAAAGTTTTTGTAAGAAGTTTAACTAGATGATTTTGGAAAAGTTAAAATGTTTAAATGGATTTGATATCTAATTTGAACGATCTGTTTTGAAAAATTAATGGATTCTGTGACTTTTTCTTACTTTGTAATTTCGAGGACGATATTCTTTTAAGTAAGGGAGAATGTAGCGACCCAAAATTTCAGTCGTTTGAAATTTGTATATTTAATTGATTTTAAATATTTAAAAGTTAATTTTATAAGCTGAATAACTTATATTTGAAATATAGTGATTTAATTGGATAATTAAATTGTTAATTTAATATTTGAAATTGTGTAAATAATTGGAAATTGAATTTAGTGTGGATGAAAATGATTTATAAAGTTGAATTAAATTCTATTTGAATTATAATGATGTTGGAGAACTTTTAAAATTGATTTAAAAGTTCATTTGCAGAAATTGAATATTTTAATATTTAATTAACATGTAGAAATAGCCATTTTTTAAACAGCCTTGGATTTCAAAGAAACCAGTTTCACTGGATCTGTAATGTTATATTATTGTAAGATTTCAAATTTCATATCAATCGAATTTACGGTTTATTTGGGGCGAGCTAAAACGTGTAGAAATCTGTTTAAGTGAAATTTTAAATTTAAATAAGTCGATTCAAAAACCTATCATCTAAACACGATCGAATTGGCTCCCGATATATATTCCATTGCGTTCGAAATAGGGGTAAAACATTATAAATGGCAGGCAGCACACTTCATTTGGAGTTCGGAAATTTTTTGAGTGAATAATGTTTTGTAATTGTCTATATAAGGACGTTCATTCACCAAAACCCTAGCCAATCTAGGTCTAGCCGCCACTATCATCTCGAACGGCCAAAATTACTCGATTCTTTCTCCTCATTTTTCTTGCAATCCATCATTCGATTCGAAAAACTTTCTACTACAATATTGTAGAGCTTGGCACGATCTTCAATATGAACGGCTACGATCAAATTTGGAGCTATGGATTGGCGTGGATCTCGATGCGAAGGCGCAACCTTAGGTTGTGTTTTTCTCGTTGTAGGTGGCTCTAGAGGGGACCGGACCTAGGGAGGGTCTGCGTGGAGTTGTGGGCTTCGATGCGGCAATGTTCGATCATCGTATTGATGATCGTGGAGGGCGAAGAAATTCGATGAAGAGTGGCGGCATGGGTTTCATTGCACATTCTTATGTAAAGAAAGGGGAGAAGATGCACGCAATGGCCCAGATCTTATTTGATCGAGTCGAATGGCCGATTTGATTTTAAGGCTTTCTAAAATAAAATAAAATTGTAAATTTACATATATAAATTCGTATAAACTTTAAAATAGCACAACTTTGTCATACGAGGTCCATTTTTGATGAAACAAGTTGTGTTGGGTCTGTATTGACAAGCACAACATTTTAGAGCAAGTTTGGAGTTGATTACAGCTAGTGTAAATTTTGGATAAAATTAAACGCTTTTTTAGTTTCATTCGAAATAAAATACTACAACTGCTATTGGAACCAAAGTGAGTATGACTCACTCTTTCTGACTCATTGATATTTTTATATAAGTGAGAATAAATTTGTTTATGATGATTGACAATTGTTTGGATGATATATAATATATTATATATATTGATTGGTATTTTGATATATTCCTGCCTACTGGAGCAGATGAGACCCTATACGTTCCTGTGTATGAGCGGATGACCCTTTGTGCGCACGTCTGCCTTGAAGCGGGCATTGTACATATTTTCTAATATGTATATTTGTTGCAGGTGACAGGTTGGAGGGATCTAACTGGATTCCTCACCACTGTTGATTTATTTACAGATATTGTGATATATTTTGTTATCGTGTGATATATGATGTTTCGGATGCCATGATTGATGTATTTAGTGCTATTGCAGCATTGGACCTATTTTTGGAATTTTAAAAATGTTAACGTGATGATTTCCAAATTAAATGATTTTCAAGTGATTTTGAAAATAGATGTTATAATTAATTTTTCAAATGATAAGAAATGAATTTATTTAAATAAATAAAAGTTATAATTTTTATGTTATAAAAATTCTGATTTTGTTATATATATCGAAATGTGATTTTTAAAATATGGAGTTAACTATTTTCGTAAAATAGTTCAAAATGAGAATTTTTAATTTATTATAAACGTTATATATATAAGATTTATAAAATTGATATTTTATAAATCAAAATATTGTTATTATAAAGGATTTTTGTAAATGATAATATGGAGTTATAAGTGGATTATCCTTTAGTAAATATGTAGAAGTAATGAATTTGATAAAGGAGATATATTCACGATTTTGGACAATAAATTATCCTTTAAACTAATTATGCAATAATAATGAATTTGGGAAGAGAAATATATTCATGATTTTGGACAATGAATAATCGTTTGAAATAAATAAATATTTTTGGAAAGTGATATTTTGAATGAAGTTAAATGATTTAAAGATGTTTTAAAATGTGTTAAGTTTCGAATACATAGATTTCAAGATTCATTGTTGAAATAGACGTTTTTGAGAAATAGGGAAATGATGGACTGTAACACTATTGTTATAGTAAATGATTTTCGAAAGAAAATGTTTTGTATAGTATTGGGTTTTATATATCTATCTAATTTTCGAATCCCTATACTCGTGATTTTGGGTTGTCGTAACGATGTTTTACGCATCATTCATTTTGACCCAAAATAAAGATGTTTAAGATAATGTTTTCCTTACAGAATAAAATATATGCTTAATCCTGATTTAAGTATATGTAATATTTTCTAAGTGTTGAAAATAAATTGAATTGTGAATTTCTTATTATTAAATAAGTATATGGAAATGTTTTCCAATAGTGAAGTATTGAAATGGTTTTGAGATTATATATTTTTAAAAGATAATTTGAAGTGAATATTTGGTAAGTGGTTTAATTAATAAAAGATTATTTAAAAGGGCCTAATGATTGTTATATTGCTAAATATTTGTTTGTTTGCTTTGATTGTTAAATAATAGACCATCACATTTGCTAAATTTTAGTTCCTCGACTTGATGTGGGAACTATTTAGTTGCACACCTAGTACGTAGCCTTCTGTGTAGGCTTGATTATCGTTTGTGTTGAGGATGTTGATTCGTGTAGTGCGGAGTATTACTTCAATCTATCGAGCTTCCTTCTTGGCCCGAAGGATCACAAGTTGAAAGTTGGAGACGTGATAAGTCTATGAGACTTAGTTTATATGTGAGGTTGAGAAACGCATTTGCGCTGTTGGTGCAAAGAGACCGGGATCGGTGTATCCGAAAACCACTTAGACCAACATTTATGCGACAATTGTGCAGGTTGGTTTCTGATGATATTGATATTCAGGATTTTCATAGTGGGAGACAGCTTGTTGATCGTTTGGCGTTAAAATCCCAATATACGTATAGTAGCAGTGGTTTCTTCATTATGAAATATCCAATGCAAGGACTATTCGCTATTAATCCTAGGGATTTTTCGACAGAATGTGGTAGGAAAGTACCTTCGGTTTGTCCTGTTCCTAGACAACTTGTATGGATGTTTGTCTGACATTGCATTTCTAAAGATTATGTACATTGTTTTTTAAAAACGTACACCAGTGGTGGCGAAGAGGGAAACTTCTCTTAGCTTAACACCCTCCTTGAGACGTATGAGCTCAAGGGTTGCATTTTTTGTGGAAGGCAATCAGTAGTCAATGGAAATGGCCATGTGGCATTGAAAAGTGATGTGATTTGTGATTGTGAAAGGTAATCGTTACCTCAGGCCTCATCAACCGAAAATGGCCAAAACAAGGTTAGATGCAGCAGAGCTAAGTGGGTCATTCCCTAGGATATGATCATCCACTTCTAGATATATCTTTACACTCTATGACATTATGTATCTGGTTATTGTAGTTTGTATGCTATGAGGGCCCTCGGTAAAGGTTGGTAACGACCGGAGGATGACATATTCGGTACTATCTAGTTATAGAGGTGGGTCGATCTTGTGTTGGTAGAGGGCAGATTTTCTATGCCTCGGGACATCCATCTAAAGGTATACCCATCGGAAGGTATTCCCTTTGCCTGGTCATTTGTATGAAAATCCAAACTCCACTACATACCTACCATTTTATTTGTAGAGTCTAGTATGCTGGAATTTAATAATGGTAACAATTTTGGATATTTTGAATATTATTCGTATACTTGATACTAGTATAATATCAGATGATTTGATGTTAAATGTTTTAGTTATCGTAAGGTAAAAACATGTTCTTTTTTATGTGTGGGCATGTCTTACAAGATGCTTTTGTTTTGATAAAAGAAAAGTTTGGTAATTTAATAAATTCGGTTGAGTGTGTTTCTCACATTGGTTTACCAGACTGATCTGGGTGTTCTTCCCTTTCAATGTTTGAGTCAGACCGAGTAAATTTACGGGTTCAGATTTGGTGCTTTTGGAGCTTCAGCAGGAGAGCTGGAGATCTTCATTTTCCTATACACGTATCCGTTTTAATTATTGATTATGCATTGTGCTTTGTTCTGTATTATCGACAATTGTGAGAACGGGTTATTATAGCTGTTTAGGCTGATAACTAGTGATTGCTTGTTGAACACTGATTGATGTATGTCTATACAGTTTCTATTTTGTAAAGATCATTGATATGATATTATATGTTTTTCACTGCGATGTGAGACTCTGTATTGTTGTGTTTGGTTCTATCTTCTTTCTTCTCTTCTCTTCTTCTCTCTTCTTTTCTTTTTCTTGACTTTCCGTCAGTCTGTGCTTTTTGGGTCGGACATGTATGGTTTATTGTCGATTCAAAGGGTATGAATTTGTGAGTCATCACAGCGCCAAATATGTCATCACCTTGGTTGGGATCAACAACCTAAATGGGCCCCGAGCATACATGATCTATAATATCGATCTAGATTGGATGATGACTATGTCCTAATGCTAGCGAACCACATAGCCTTGAAGCATCTCCCTTGTTTAAGTCATTTCCAGTTAATAAAGCTTGAGGCTATGATTACCTTTTATATAGAAAACCATCTCTGAATGCTAACTCTACCCCTAGGCAGAAATGCAACGTCAACATTCATCCATACAAGTTCGTTTCAGGACTGAACGAATCCAAAGGCACCACCTCCACTACACCTATTATGAAATCACCCTCAGGGTTAGTAATAAATGTCCATTGCACTTCAAAACTCCATCTTTGATTCTATACTCTTAAATATGCCTTCAGTTCGAAACATTTAAGTTGGATCAAAGTGGTTTTCTGATAACATTTCCGATCCCGGTCTCTTTGAAACAACTTTCGATAATTTTCGGTAAACTCCACCCCGATTCTTTAGGAAATAAACAGATAAAGATAAGAGCGAAGATCACCTTCTAACCATTAGTGGATGATTTCCTTATCATTTATCCTAGAAGAACAAAATGAATTTACACATGCAGTATAGCATCACCGATGATAACTATACCATATAATTTTTGTGTTTCTACTATATATTTCCAAAGTTAGGTTTTGGTCCAGGTTTGATAGTCGCTTATTTAACTATCAAATAAAAAACATTCATACATTGATTTGATTCCGTATGGGATCCACTAAGCCTTTATTATTTAATCTTTAATTAATAAAATCACTTTATAAAACTTGATTAAAAGATCTTTGCACAACACTATTTCTAAAACCCTTACTTTCCCTTTATACATGGAAAATATTTATACTTATTTTAGGTTATAAGTATATTATCAAAACATTTGGAAAATTCCTCTTTTCAAATTTCTTTTTGATAACATTACTTACTATAAACCGATCAACTTATCCTTTATAACAATTTCCTTTTTAAAATTTCCCTTCATGATTCAAATAACTTATAAATTTCCAAATTCAATTTGTAAAAACACTTTTACAAGTGTACGAGTCAATTACCAAAACCTCTTTACAAACCTCTAAAATCATTTATAAAACATTTCCCCATTAAAATCCTTTTGATAAATCTTCTTTAAGAAAAATCCTTTACATAATATCTTTTGCAACTCATCCTTTTAAATTACTTAAATAAACCATTTTACTTAGTAAAACCCATTTTTATAAACAAGTTATTATTTATAAATACATTTATACAATAATATAACTTTAAAAATCATTATAAACCTTAACCCAAGCTGATTAAAGATTTGGAGCAAATTTAAAACCATAATTTACAATTTCAAAAGCAGGCTTAGCAATCCCAATGGTAGTAATTTAAGTTACCATTAAGTTTCAATTTCACTTTCAAGTCATTCAACAATTTATTTACATAAGTCCACATAAATATAAATATACTTCATATCCAAATCAGGAAATAACATGTCAATATACTAACCAGTATAAATATGTCCAAATAACCTAATAGCATGACGGTGATTTGTCCTGCTAAATAGGCATCCGGACAATCAAACAATTAACTTATAATAGAATGGAAGTTTATTCTACTCACATATATTTTCATACGATCAAACAACCACTCCATAGTAGAATGGGGATTTATTCTGCTAATTTATGTCCACAACAATCAAATCAATTACATTATAGCAGAACGGGGATTTATTCTGCTAATAAATGTCTTCACAATCAATCAATCAATTAATAGCATAACGGGAATTTATTATGCTATCAAATATCCACACAATTAAATAATCACATCATAACTCATTCATAGGCATTTGTCTACTTAATAGTACCCACATTTGAATTCCTTGAGTTAAACACCATCTTTGAAAAAGAAGTACCTTTAAAACAATTTATTCTCGGAGGCAAAGGAAATAAAACTTAAAACACCCTTTAAAATGATTAATTACAAGATAAAGTCTTATTAAATCATAATTAATCTTTATTAAATTTGAAATTAATTTAATTATAAACTAATAATTAATCAAACCTTTAATAAATAATTTATTTATAAATAAAGCCCTTAATTAATCCTTTATTAATTGTTAAATAATAATTTAAAACCTTTATTAATAATTAACAATTAATTAATCTCAATTTATTAAATTAATAATCTTTTAAATAGAACTTAAATAATAAAATAAACCTTAAATAAATAATTTATTTAAATTAAAACCTTAATTATTTATAATTAAAATAATTAAACACTTGACTAATTATTTATTTACTGATTAACCTTATTAATTAAAAATAAATTCTAGACTTAACTCAAAATTAATTAAAAATTAATCTTGCCTAATCAAAATAAATTAAAATTAATCTTTCTTTTAAATCATAATTATTTAGTAGTTAATCTTCGCTTAATTATAATTAATAAACCTAATTAAAAATTAATCTTGCCTAATCAAAATTAATCTTTCTTTTAAATCATAATTATTTAGTAGTTAATCTTCACTTAATTATAATTAATAAACCCTGTTTTTACTTACTTAATTATTAATTATCAAAACTTAATTAATAAAACATTTAGTTATTAAATTATCAATCAACTTTCTAAAACACCATTATTAAGTTTATAAAATGTTTTCAAAACATTTTTAACTATGTAAACTAATAACAGAATATCACAATGAAGTGGAATAACATATATTAACCAACATAATACTTTACAAAGCCATCTCAAAAATTATACACTAGAGTCATACTAATATAATTCTACCATTGGACAATTATAATAGTATGTCCCTACCTAACTAATACAAGATACATACAGCGAAAGCAAGATAATGATTAGCTATCGATGAAGCCTCCTCCTTCAAGCTCCATCAAAATTCATCCATGGGAAAACCAAAGTACTTGGTTGCCCATAAAAATTTTAGCACCAAAGAGTTTTAGGAAAAGAAAAGAAAACTCCGGGTCAAACATGGGTCTGGTGTGAGTAAACTTAAAAACCAAATTATCATGTTTAAAAGCCTTTTAAAATCAAAAGTATCTCATAAGACCACGCTGCACATAAACACGGACAAGTTTTTACCTTGCAATAACCAAACCATTTCATATGAAATTCTCTGATATTATAATAATGTTTAAGGGTTCAAAAATAAATATATAAAATAGCTGAAATGTTTGCATCTCACATTCCTACACAGTTGGGCACAATCAAAATCTTAATGGCTCATAATGGAGATTGGATTCCATAACAGGGAACTAAGGTACCACCTATCACAGTGCATCTCTAGATAATACACACCGAGAGCCTCACATGGACTCCCTACGAACCAAGACTAGCCCTACCCCTTACTGGAGCTAATTATGTCATCACCTTGGTTGGGATCAACAACCTAAATGATCCTCGAGAATACATGATCTATAATGTCGATCTAGATTTGATGATGACCATATCCTAATGGTAGCGAACTACATAGCCTTGAAGCATCTCCCATGTTTCAATCATTCTCGGTTGATGAGGCTTGTGGCTACGATTACCTTTTATATATCAAACCATCTTTGAATGCTATCAATGGCCTCTAGGTAGAAATGCAAATCCGACATTCATCCATAAAAGTTTGTTTTAGGACTGAACAAATCCAAAGGCACTACCTCCACTATACCCATTTTGGAATCACCCTCAGGGTTAGTAGAAAACAACCGACGCACTTCAAAACTCTATCTTCGATTCCATACTCTACAAGATGTCTTCAGTTCGAAATGCTTGAGTTGAATCGAAGTGGTTTTCGGATAACATATCCGATCCCAGTCTCTTCGAAATAACTTTTGATAATTTTCGGTAAACTAAATTACGATTCTTTAGGAAATAAACAGATAAAGATAAGAATGGTGATCACCTCCTAATTGTTAGTGGACATATTTCCTTATCAATTATCCCGGAAGAAAAAAATGAATTTATTGTACAATATAGCACCACCGATGATAGGTGTATCATATAATTTTTGTGTTTCTCCTAGATATTTCCAAAGTTATGTTTTGGTCAAGGTTTGATAGTCGATTATTTAAATACTAAATAAAAACACATTTAGACATTGATTTGATTCCATATGGGATCCACTAAGCCTTTATTAATTAATCTTTAATTGGTAAAATCACTTTATAAAACTTGATCAAAAGATCTTCACACAATACTATTTATACTTGGGAAACATTTATACTTATTTTAGAGGTATAAGTATATTATCAAAACATTTGGAAATTATCACCTTTCAAATTCCTTTTTGAAAAAGTTACTTACTATAAACCGATCCACTTATCCTTTATAATAGTTTCCTTTTCAAAAGCTCACTTCATGATTCAAATAACTTATATATTTCCAAAGTCGGTTTATAAAAATACTTTTACAAGTCTAGAAGTTAATTTACAAAACCTCTTTATAAACCTCTAAAATCATTTATAAAACATTTCCTCATTTAAAACCCCTTTGATAAATCTTCTTCAAGAAAAATCCTTTACAGAACATCTTTTGCAACTCATTCTTTTAAATCACTTTAAATAAACCTTTTTATTTAGTGAAACCCATTTTTACAAGCAAGTTATTATTTATATATACCTTTGTACAATAATAATATAACTTGAAAAATCATTTAAAAACCTTAACCCAAGCTGATTAAGAATTGGAGCTAATTTAAAGCCATGCTTTATAATTTCAAAAGGAGGTTTAGCAAACCCAATGGTAGTAATTTAATTTAACATTTAGTTTCAATTTCACTTTCAAGTCATTCAACAATTTATTTACATAAGTCAACATATATGTAAATATACTTCATATCCATACCGGGAAATAACATGTCAATATACTAACCAGCATAAACATGTCCAAATAAACTAAAAGCAGGATGGTGATGTCCTACTAAATAGATGTCCAAGCAATCAAACAATTAACTTATAGCGGAATGTGAATTTATTTTGCTAACATATATGTTCACACAATCAAACAACCACACTATAGCAGAACGGAGATTTATTCTGCTAATATATATCCACAACAATCAAATCAATTACATTGTAGCAGAATGGTGATTTATACTACTAATAGATTTCCACCCAATCAAACAATCAATTTATAGCACAACGGGAATTTATTCTGCTATCAAATGTCCACACAATCAAACAATCACATCATAAATTATTCACGGGCATTTGTCTACTTAATAATACCGACATTTGAATTCCTTGAGTTAAATACCATCTCTGAAAAAGAAGTTGCTTTAAAACAATTTGATTTTTGGTGACAAAGGATCTAAAACTTAAAACAACCTTTAAAATGATTAATTACAAGACAAACTCTTATTAAATCATAATTAATCTTTATTAAATTTTAACTTAATTAATTATAAATTAATAAGTAACTAAACCTTTAATAAATAATTTATTTATAAATAAAACCCTTAATTAATCCTTTATTAATTTTTAAATAATTATTTAAAACCTTTATTAATTATTAAATATTATTTAGTCTCAATTTATTAATTAAATAATCATTAAATTAAAACTTATATAAAAAAATAAACTTTAAATAAATAAATAATTTAACTTAAACCTTAATTAACTTATAATTAAAATAATTAAACACTTGATTAATAATTTGTTTAATAATCAACCTTATACTTAATTAATTAAAAATAAATCATATAATTAACTCATAATTGATTAAAAATTAATCTTTCCTAATCAAAAATTAATTAAAATTAATCTTGCTTTTAAAACATAATTAATTAGTACTTAATCTTCACATAATTATAATTAATAAACCCTGTTTAATACTTAATTAATTATTAGTTATCAAAACTTAATTATTTAAAAATTAATTATTAAATTATTAATTAACTTTCTAAAACACCGCTATTAAGTTTGTAAAACATTTTCAAAAGACTTTTAAGTATGAAAACTAAATTTTCAAAAGTATGATTTTTTTTATCAAAACTGCATTCATAGCGACTACCGCTACGGATGCAGTCACTTGAGTTTGTTTTTCCGAGGTACTAATTTTCAATCCTCCACTTCTAACTTTGTTTCATTTTAAACCATAAGAAAAGGTTTAGAAATTAAAACAAAGTTTAACTCTAAAGTTTTAAAAACTTAAATACTTTAATACCATTTCTTTTCAAAGAATCCAAATCTCCTTTTAACATCTCAATGTTAACTTATAAACATACCACATCATAACCAAGTTCACATTCATATCATAACCAAACTTACAACGAACATTAAATCCAAAGTTTACAAAATATATCATAACCAAAGTTTACAAATTTACAACAGTACTAAGGTAGACTTCATTTCAAGTCCACTTTTTTCCATCTCAAATCATCCATATCCATAAAATAAAAACCAAACATATAACAACTCAAACACATTTCATACACATTATAAAGAAATTTATGCAACATATATCAAGTTAAAAAGCTTAAAATTAAAACTAACGTTTACTCACTGAAAGCTTGGAAGACCATACGAAAATCACTCGAAAATCGGTCATCTTATCATTGATTTTTGATCATGTAACTCTTAAAATTTGGACAAGTCATAAAAAGAATGGTTTTAGAAAATTCTTTTTTCTACAATTTAATAAAAAAATCACTTAATTTCACTTTTTGTCGAATAAGATATAATCAAAAGAAGGATTGGTATTTTTGCTTTGATAATATGGGTTCGAAATTGAGTTAGAAAGAAATGAAATTTTGACCCAAAAATATTTAAAATTTGAAAAAGTTTTTTGAATGGAAGTTGTAGCTACTGGAATTATATATGGTTTGAAATAAAGAAAATATTGATTTGGAGTAGTATAGAGAAATTTATGGTCGAATGAAATGTGAGTTAAAATGGAGAAGAAAGAGTTTTAAAATAAGGTTTGAAAACATTTAAAACAAAATTAAAATTTTGAATTTAAATTTTATACTTTTAAAATAGGAAGGCATAACTAAGTTTTTCAAAATCTTTAAGGAAGAAAGAACTAAGGAAAATGGAAATGGAAATGAACAAAAAATGATGAAAGTGTTAGGAAAATGTTATATATATATATATATATATATATATATATATTAAGTGCATACATCAAATTACCAAACTACCATTGTACTTTGCCCTCCTCTCTCCTTATACCACCTTACCCAAATTCGCCCCTCTTAGCCACCCCTTCCATCAAATCCATGCCAACATGCCATTAATGTCTTAGCCCTTTATGTTTTTAAAGGAATCTTTATATTTATATACTTTTTTTTATTTTTTAAGGAAAAATGTCACGTCACTATTTATATAAACTTATTTAAATGCATATATATATATATATATATGTAATTCTAGCTAATAAAGGTGTAAATGTGTGTGAATATATTTTCATTAGAGTTCACAACATTTGTGGCAACTTTTAGCCGACGAAAATTCGAAAATTCGGAAAACGAATTCTAGTCACATTTTCAGTTTTTGTAAACTATATATTTTTGTAAACCAATTTTTGTAAAAGGATAGTTTTGTTGTAGTGCTTCGGACTATATATTTTTGAAAATCAATTTTGAAAACTATTTGACCATCATTATTAATCATTAAAAAGAGTTTTATTTTCATTATAAAATCTATATATTGAATATATAAAATTCATTAAATATTCACAAATCAAAGCAGTGAAATTCTGGGTCGTTACAGTAGGTTTGGCCAGGAGTGTGTTAGTTACATGGTTTGGTTCTGGAATGAAACAATGAATATTCTAAAATTAAGGATTGTTTAGGCAAGCATTTTAGGCTGACACATGTTGGAAAAAACTATATGACATCCATAGGAACTTTCGGTTGATCGGAGTGAATTTATGGAGTACCATACAACAACACCCACATCCATGTGAAGTGCATGATACAACAACGAGTGACACATTATACAAAGGCTTTCCCCTTCTTTAAAAGTTCACTTTTCATGTAATTAGAGCGACTAATGATATCATTCGCTTTCGACTACTGTTCATGCTAATCCCCATGGTATCATTATTTAATTGCCTTTAATTCCCAACCATGCCTGATTAGTGATTACCACAAGCCATAAGACTTCTTTTCGTTTTCTTCATCTAATGAGTAATTGACATCTTTCGAAGTTAATTTTTTTAGTTAAATCTTCTTTTGGTGGTTAATTTAGAAAGTGTCCTAGGATTCTTGTTTTGTTTGTGGCTGTAGTTTTAAGATGAAATATTATTTTTCTTCTGTGGACTTTAATACAAGCTTCTTTGTTTTAAAATGATAAATTAGTATATTAAAATGTTCAGCATAATGGACCTCTAGTCAAGTTTAACTGAACAATTAAAGTAATATATACAAGTTATACAATTGTTGCAATTATATAGATCAGTCGATGTGTATGGATAATTGAGTAATTTATTTAAAATTTATCAATTAATTTCCTACCTTGGAAGAAGCATATGTCTTCAATATATATATTTATCGCTATATCTAACTAATTTTATTTGAAATTCACACTACAACATTCACTAACATGTATAGACAAAATAGCATCAATGGCAACTATAATTGGTTCTTGCGATTGAGGAGTATTAGTTTCTGTATTTGCATGGATAAGATTTCTTGTTGGAATTATTAGATTCTGAATTTTTATTTCTATAATTTTTTAGTTGTAGTTTCTTTATTAAATATTCTTGGATTTTTGAGTGCGAGTTTGAGTTGGAATAGTCAGGTTTTTTTCATATTACTTTAAGTTACAGGGATCATTAAAATGTTATATTAATGAATACATGGGACACAATTCTTTTGTAAGGAAAAAAATGTTAGACCAAAAACTATTTCTCTTATAAAGAGAAATGTTGCTACACATGCGTACGCAAACATACGCATGCGTGCCTGCATACATGAAAACACACAACCTCACAAGCGCCTGCCCGCACTCACACGCACGTGTGCGCAAACTGAATCCTTCTCATAAATTAAATTATTATACTGAATATGTGATTTTTGTTGTGAATTAGGTGATCTAGAAATCAAATACAAGATCGATAAAATTCAAGACAAATATGGAGGAATGACTCACTTTATTGAACGACAGACTATAGCTATATAATAGCTTTTCAGTATAGAAAAAACAGGAAACATGTAACCCACATTCATAACATGCATGTGGTAAACTACACAAAGAAAAATTCAAAAACAAATTATTCAGCCTATTTAATATGACAATAGAAAGACAAGTTCTATTTTCTATCATTCCCTCTCTTAAGCTAATTAATCCAAAGCAATTAGTTTATCTCTGGTGATTCACACACACCCAGCAGACCGCTGCTTCTGAGACGAATCAAATTTGAGTGGTTTAGTTAGCAAATCAGCGACCTGCTCATACGAACCACAATGGACTAACGGCACAACTCTATCTTTTGTTAAACATGCAAGAAGTGAAAACATGCATCAATATGCTTATTTCTACCATGCATCATTGCATTTTTGGAAAGCTTTATTGTTGAGTTATCATACTTCCTTCATAACCAAGCATTTCCAAGATTTTTTCATCCACGCCGCTTGACATGCACATGTTGCTGTTGCGACAAACTCTGCATCTGTAGTTAAAAGAGTGACTATTGGTTGCTTTTGTGAAGACCATGCTACCTATCATCTGAAAAGCTTGTATAATCGCTATCTGTGAATGCAATTAAATCTTTGTTCCCTTCCTTCCTATAAAATATGCCAAAGCTTGTCGTCCTCTTCGCATACATTAACACCCTTTTTGTTGCATTGAGATGAAATTCAGTTGGCTCTGCCATGTATCTGATGGCCAAGCTCACTGCAAACATTAAGTTTGGATGCGTAGTAATTAAATACATCAAGCTTCCTGCAATTTGTTTATAAAAAGTGACATTAACTTTTACTCCATTCTCATCTTTTGACGTTTTCAGTCCTGGATCAATAGGATTATAACTCCATTACTATCATCCATTCCAAACCTTCTTAACACATTCATTGCATGCTTCTTTTGGCCAATGAAAATTCCATCACTATATCAAAACACCTCAATTCCTAGAAAGTATCTCATTTTCCCAAATCATACATATCAAATTCCTTCATCATTGACTTTTTAAATTCTCCGATCATTGACTCATCGTTACCTGTACAAATTAAATCAACTACATATAAACTTACAATTAAGATTTTACCTTAGTATTTGTCTTGATGAAGAGAGTTTGCTCGCTATGACATTTTTTAAAGCCCAACCTAAAAAATAAGCTTCATTTCGACTAAACCAAGCTCGAGGAGCTTGTTTTAATCCATATAAAGCTTCGATCAACTTGTAAACCTTATTATGCTCCTCCTTCTTTACGTACCCCTTAGGTTGTTCTATAAACACAATCTCAGTTAACATTCCTTGCAGAAAAGCAGATTTAACATCAAGTTAGTACACATTCCAACTTCTTTGTGCTACAAGTGCAAGGATTAACCTGATAGTATCCATTCTGACTACTGGTGCAAAAACCTCTGAGTAGCAAACCCATACTCTTGTGCATAGCCTTTTGCAACTAAATGCGCTTTATATTTATCTATCTCACCGTGCTCATTTAGTTTTGTCTTGTAAATCCACTTTAGTCCAATATTTTTTGCTCCTTTAGGAAGATTAGTAAGTGTCCAGGTTTCGTTCTTTTCAATGGACTTGAGTTCTAAATCCATTGCTTGCCTCCAATTATCACTTTTAACAGATTCTTCAAAGCACGTTGGATCTACTTCTAAAAATAATGTTAAGTTCACATCATTGTCTTCCTCGGAGAGCCCTTCACCACTTACATAGTCCTGCATCCAAACTGGAGGTCCTCTATTTCTTTTCTTGCTCAGTGCTGAGTTTGGATGACCTGATGATCCTTCAGCAATAATAGGATTTGGTGTGGCAGTACTAATTCCTTCTGTATCAATATTAATATCATGCTCATATTCATTCATATCATTAATTTGCTGCTCATTCTCTTCCCACTCTAAATCAACCAGTACTTGATCATCATAGCTTTTATCCCAGTCCTATTGCTTATCCTCCTCAAAAACCACATCGTCGTTGATTACTACCTTTTTAGCAATAGGGTCATACAATCAATAGCCCTTAAATTCTTCACTGAAACCCAAAAGAACACAGTTAAAACTTTTGTTGTCAAGTTTACTCCTTCTAACATCAGGCACATGCACGTGACAAACACATCCAAAAACTCTAAAATGCTTTATAGATGGTTTTACACCACTCCAGGCTTCCTCCAATGTTACATCATTCACAGCTGTTGTTGGACAATGATTCAAGACATGAATGGTCCAGTTTATAGCTTTAGGTCAAAAAGTTTTTGGAATCTTCTTTTCAGATAACATACATTGTACCATGTTCATCACAGTTTTGCTCTTTCTTTCTGCTACTCTGATTTGTTTGAGGAGTGTGTGTAGTGGTAAGCTGCCTTTTTATCCCATTATTTTTGCAAAATTCATTGAACTCATTCGATGTGAACTCTCCTCTGTTGAATTTATGCGATTCAAATATTTTCCAAAGAAGACAAGAACATAATTAATTGATTCATTCAATCAATTAATTTGGTTTGCATATGGAAAGATATCAGAAGATATTTTGGAAGGAAACTAATTAATTAGTCAATCAATTAATTAGTCAATGTATTTGTTATATGAAGACATAAATGATTAGGCATGGAGAATCAGTCAATTAAAGGAAAGAAATGGAAACCAAGATTACGCCATCTATTTGTACAAAAATCAAATCATGCAATTTCAAAAGATATTTGGGTAATCAGGAAATTGATTTTTCTTAATCTCCAAGCATCCTTCATTTTCATGCCTATTTAAATGAAGTAAGTCCATCTTCATATTTGTGTGAGCGTGTGAGAGAGCATCCACCATTATCCTCTTCTTCATTAAACCCTAATTTCTGCAATCAATCAATTAAGGGTTTTGAGCGTAAGCAAGTCTTTGGATAAATTGATTATTTAATTTGTAATTATAGGTTAGTCTCTCCACTACTACCTGTAATTTTGTAATCTCTCTTTTTTACTCTTTTTCTTCAGTGAAATAAAGAATAGTTGTTGGGTCCGTGGACGTACGCAATCTAGCCGAACCACGTTAAATCTCTATGTTCTCCGCTCTTCTGTATTTTCATTGTTTGGTGATTATTTTTTATTGAATTTGTGGTTGATAATTAATCGACAAGCTAGATCCTTCTTTTGATTATTTCCGCGCATTAGCATTCCGCTGCGTTTTTGGAGTTAGTGCAAATCAATTGAAATTTCCACACAATAGTTTGATATCAGAGCTGGCTGTCTTGTTTTAGATTAGTTCTCAATGGAAAATTCTTTCAGTAGTGGTATGAAAAATTATGGTATCACCAAATTTGTTAGAAAAGGAGTTTTGGGGACATGGAAGGTGAAGACTAATGATGGTGTTCTTCAGCAACAACTTCGTTCACCTAAAGAAAGAGATAAAAGACAGAAGTACCTTGGAGGTAGAGATATGCGTGGGTCCTACTTCAAGGGTCCTAGAAGGGGTGCTTGCTATTATTGTAAGAAGAAGGGACATTTCATACGGGATTGTCCAGCTCTTAGAAAGAAGAGAGAGAAGAAGGAGAAAGCTTTAGTTTTGCCATCAATTAGATCAGATGCGGATACAAGTGATAGTAATACATCATTACTTTCAGCCAGTATCTCAACTTTAGAGCATACAAGTTGGGTGATTGATTCTGGAGACTCTTGTCATATGACGCCAGATAGAAGCTGTTTTGTCACTTACAATAAAATTAATGGCGGAGTAGTTCATAGGGGGGATGACACATCTTATCATGTTGTGGGCGTTGGAAGTGTGAGGTTTAGGATGCATGATGGTGTTGTTAGGACTATCACAGATGTTAGACATGTTCCGATGCTGCGTAGAAGTTTGTTATCAGTTGGAGCTTTGAGTAGACTTGGTATGAGGATAATAATAGATGGAGAGAATTTAAGAGTGGTGAAAGGTTCCTTGGTTGTGATGAAAGGGGTGCGAGTTAATGATATTTATGTGCTTCATGAAGAGATGGTCTTAGAAGAGTCGGTAGTTTCTACTGATTCTAGTATTTCAGATTCTACTCAGTTATGGCATCTTCGTTTAGGTCACATTGATGAGGAGAGCTTGAAGTATTAATGAAGCGTGGGTTGATTGATGGTGTTTGTCAGTCGAAGCCTAGCTCTTGTGGAGATTGTTCTCTTAGAAAGAAGAAGCATGTCACGTTTGATGTTGGAAGAGCTAGAGCTACAGAGTTTCTAGAGTATGTTTATTCTTATGTGCGGGGACCCACCCCAGTTGCATCTTTTGATGGAGCCAGTTACTTCGTCTTATTTGTGGATGATTTCTCACGTAAGGTCTGGGTCTATTTCTTAAAGGCCAAAGACGAAATATTTGTCCAGTTTTACAGGTGGAAGACCTTGGTAGAGAAGCAGTCGAAGAAGCGTTTGAAGGTTCTCAAAGTTGGAAATAGTAGTGAATTTATGTCACAAGAATTTACTAACTATTGTGAGTCCGAGCATGTAATTAGAGATTTTTCTATTTCTGTTCAGTCACATTGTTATGGAGTGGCGGAGAGCATGTGTCAGATATTGTGGGAGAGAGCTATGAGCTTGAGAACGACTGCTAGTCTAGAAGAGGGATTTTGGGCAGAAGCGATATCTATGGCAGTATTTCTCATCAACCACACACCTTCTATTGTCATAGATATGAAGATCCCCGAAGAGATATGGAAAAGAGAGCCTGTCGATTATTCATTCCTTAAAGTGTTTGGTTGTTCAGCTTATTTAGAAGATGAGAGACATGATAAGTTGAAGCCTAGGGAAAACAAGCACATTTTGTTAGGCTATAGAGAAGGAGTGAAGAAGTATAAGTTGTGGTGTAAAACAACTTGGAGAATTGTGACTAGCAGGCATGCGATATTTGATGAGAGGTCATTTTTGAAGGTGGAGCCTCTATCAAGTGATGACATTGCGAGGACAGAAAGTTGCCAAACACATTTAGAGTCATCAGATTGTTTCCATAGTTGGAGAGATATTGGTATTTCCGATGATACCATGGTTGATGAGAAGATTACAAAGGTTCAGATTCTAGGTGGAGCTCACTTGCTGGAAAGGCCTTTTGGTTCATCTAGCCCTATTTGTAAGCATATTTGTAGCGATGATTCTTCATCTTATGCTTTCAATATTATGGAGCTTTTTGATGAGTCTGCTGATGTTAAATTATGAAAGTCTAGCAAAATACTTGTGGAGGAAATTGGAGTAGATAATATTGAGTATGTCCTCACTCAATTTGGAATGGAGAAAGTGAAGCGCGCTGTTAAATCTCCATAGGTCTCTCGAAGATTATCTGCATTTTCATCTCCAACATCGGATTTGTTGAATAATTTTGATATATGCTCATATGCATTATGTTTGCCGATGTGCATACTATTTCTTATGCTTGGGAAAGATTTGGAAGCTCTGTTTGGACAATATTGCCCAAAATAGTTCAAATTGAGCTTGTTCATGTAGACCAAACAATTTGTCGAGATGTGGTGATGCAGAGAGAGTATTATATTTGAATCAAGGTGGAGTGTTGAATTTATGTGATTCAAATATTTTCCAAAGAAGACAAGAAAATAATTAATTGATTCATTCAATCAATTAATTTAGTTTGCATATGGAAAGATATCAGAGGATATTTTGGAAAGAAACTAATTAATTAGTCAATAGATTAATTAGTCAATGTATTTGTTATATGAAGAAATAAATGATTAGGTATGGAGAATCGGTCAATTAAATGAAAGAAATGAAAACCAAGATTACGCCATCTATTTGTACAAAAATCAAATCATGCAATTCGGAAAGATATTTGGGTAATCAGAAAATTAATTTTTCTTAATCTCCAAGCATCCTTCATTTTCACGCCTATTTAAATGAAGGAAGTCCATCTTCATATTTGTGTGAGCGTATAAGAGAGCATCCACCATTATCCTCTTCTTCATTAAACCCTAATTTCTGCAATCAATCAATTAAGAGTTTTGTGCGTAAGCAAGTCTTTGGATAAATTGATTATTCAATTCGTAATTATTGGTTAGCCTCTCCACTACTACCTATAATTTTGTAATCTCTCTTTTGTACTGTCTTTTTTCAGTGAAATAAAGAATAGTTGTTGGGTCCATGGACGTAGGCAATCTAGCCGAACCACGTTAAATCTCTGTGTTCTCTGCTCTTCTGTATTTTCTTTGTTTGGTGATTATTTTTTATTGAATTTGCGGTTAATAATTAATCGACGAGGTAGATCCTTCTTTTGATTATTTCCATGCATTAGAATTCTGCTGCGTTTTTGGAGTTAATGCAAATCAATTGAAATTTCCGCACAATATCCTCCACGATCGGTTCGCAAGCATTTGATAAACATCCCTGTTTCCTTTTCTACTAAACTTCTAAAAAATTTAAATGATGTAAAAGCTTCCAATTTTTCGTTTAAGAAATATGACCAAGCCTTTCTACTGTATCATCTATAAAACATATTAAGTACCTCTTTTGGCCGTTGGAGGTTGGTGTAATTAGTCCACACATGTCTGCGTAAATGAGTTCCAATTTTTTTGATTCTCTCCGTGTACTTCTACTAAAAGAATCTCGATGCTGCTTACCTACCAAGAAATCATTGCATATCCCATTTGAAACTGAAAACCGAGGCAATCCATGAACCATTTTCTTGGTTTGCAAAGTTTGAAGGCCACTGTAGCTTAGGTGACCAAGTCTGCGATGCCATAAATGAGTGAGGTCCTGAGAGTTTGTATGAAAACAAGTATGCTGATCTGAGTTAGCTTTAACTGATTGAGAGCTAGACAAAAGAATGAATATCTGGTTGGCTGTCATATCATTTTGGAGGATTAATCTCTTCTCTGGATGATAAATCCTGCACTGCCCTGAATTAATAAGAATGGCAAGACCTCGCTCTTGCAGCTGCCTTATGCTTAGAAGCTTGTTCTTTAACTCTGGCACAAAGAATACCTCTAAAACAAGAAGATTGAAACCATTTACCTGCAGCTTTATACTTCCTTTACCATGAACATTCATCCTTGTGTTATTACCCAACTTACCGTCTATCGAAAGCCCTCATTTAATTCAAGAAACAGAGATTTATCGCCATGCACATGATTGCTACAGCCTGAGTCTAAAAACCATGCATCTTGTCTTCTTACTCCATTTATTTTTGCATATGCCATTAACAAGATTTCTTCTTTCTCATCTGATTCTGCATAATTTATTTCTTTGTTCCAGGTAGGACATTCGTATTGGAATTGACCAAGCTTATGACACTTGTAGCACTCAACAACTGCTTTGTTAAATGATTGACGTCCTCTTCCTCTACCTCTACCTCTATATGCAGCTCCACTATGGTCTCTTCCACCATATACTCCTCAGATGACACCTTGAGAACTTATTGTTCATCATTATGCCTATGAAACTTCTGTTCGTGAATGATCAACGAACTTTGCAACTCATCGATCGACAATTCATCGGTGTTTTTAGATTCTTCAATTGAGCAAACTATACAGTCAAATTTATCAATTAATGATCTAAGAATCTTCTCTACTATAGTCACATCTTTCATCTCTTCTCCATGTGTTCACATTCTATTAGCTATTGACATAACTCTAGAAAAATATTCATTAACAGTTTCACCTGATTTCATCTCTAGAGTTTCGAAGTCCCTGCATAATGCTTGAAGGATTGACCTCTTCATTCTGACATTTACTTCATATTTCCTCTTCGTAGAATCCCGGATCTACTTTGATGTACCCTTTTTCAATATGGTCTCTAAGATAGTTTTATCAATTGCCTGAAATAGATAGTTCTTCACCTTTAGATACTTTAATTTCATCTCATCAAGTTTCTTCTATTGGTGCTCTGTCATCGTTGCTTCAACTTCATATTGCTCATAACCAGTCTCTACTAAACTCCAATATTCCTTAGATCTCAAGAAGTTTTTCATCAACATACTCCAATGATCGTAGTGACCATCAAAGTGAGGTATTGTTGGTTGAACGAAATTTCCTTCACTTGCCATCTTACACAGTTTGGAAGTCACTCAAAGGTCACTGCTTTTCTTTTGGAAACCAAGCAGCGGCTCTGATACCAATTTGTTGTGAATAAGGTGATCTAGAATTCAAATAAAGACAAATGTGGAGGAATGACTTACTTTATTGAATGACAAACTATAGCTATGTAATAGCTTTTCAGTACAGAAGAACAGGAACCTTGCAACCCACACCCAAAATATGCATGTGGTAAACTACACAAAGAAACATTAAAAAACAAATTATTCAGCCTATTTAATTGGACAATAGAAAGGCAAGTTCTAATTTGTTGTAAATTTTCAAAAGTTTTGGGTTTGGGTTTTGATTTGGAAGAGAAAGAGAAAAGAAAGAAGAAGAAGAAAAGAAAGTATAGTCCCACAATCTAGAGTTTTATACAAAAATCTTGTATAAGTATAGCTCCCTCAAGTGGATGTTGGGGCCTTGGGGATCCCACATGTTTGCTTTGTTGTGAGGAGAGAAGTCATGCAACACCACACGCGCGCCGCCGTCCCCGTCCATCCGACCGAACCGGGTTGGGTACGGGTTTCGGGTTCGGATCTGAAAATATGTTTGGATCAATATGTAAATAGTAACGGGCCAGATTTCAGCCCGTTAAGGACCCAGAACCGAAATTCAGAATTTAAAATTGATGGCGGGAATTTGTAACGTTGCAAATATGAATGGACGCGACGTTTGATTTTTGAATCTGTTCATAACAGTTTCGTACGTTGCTAGCGGTCGCGACGCTTCGTGAATGGACACCTCTTCAACACTATAAATAGCAACGCCCAGAATTCATTTCAAAATAGTTTTCGAATTCTTTTCTTCCCTGAGCATTTCTGCGACGCCGGAAAACCATTGCTCTGTTTTGCGACTTCTCCAATGTATTGCAGATTCAGAAACCGTTGCAGAATTGCTCTCCTCTTTCTCTTCATTCTATTATATACAAATTGCATCATCAGAAACCGTTCTAAAGTGTACTTGGTCGGATCAAAATCGTACAAACTTTGAATCCGATTACGCTGTTATAGGGCTTCATTGAATCCTGAAAGTCGATAGTTCGATAACCCTTTGTACCTGGTGGATTGAACTATTGTCTGAAAGAATCTATTCCATAGATCCTTGAAGTCGGAAGTACAGCATTGTCTTCATTGCAATCGGCATCAAATTCGTCTCGAACCGCAAAATCCCCAACAAATTTCAGACAATATCTATCAACCATGGAAGGATCAAGCGCTTTACAAGTTATGAATCAGCATCTAACTCGATTGGAGCGTTTTGATGGCGTTAATTTCACACGTTGGCAAGAGACGATGAAATGTTTTCTTATCACCGTCAAGTTGTTCTACATTTTGGAAGATAACTTGGAAGAAATCCCGGAAGAAACTGATAAAGATGATGATGCTCTAAAGGCTAAACGTGCAAAGCGCAAAGAGGACGATTTCCTATGCAGAGGCCATATTTTGAATGCGCTATCTACCCCAGTCTACAATGCTCATAGGACCTTGGAAATAGCGAAGTCACTCTAGACTTCCCTGGAGAATAAGTACCTCATATCCAAGGCAAGTAATAAAAAGTTTCTTATTTCTAATTTTGTGGATTTCAAAATGGTCACCAATAATTCCATAATTGGACAAGTAAGTGAAATCTTACTATTGGTGAATCAACTTAAAGATGCTGGAATTGATCTCCCTGAATCTTTTGTTGTTGGAGTTATAATTTCTAGACTTCTGCATAGTTGGAATGACTATAAGAAAAAGATGAAGCATGCGGAAATGGATTATAATTTAGACGTTTGCGGCGTCATCTTCGTATTGAAGAAGACTCTCGTAAATGCGATCTAGATGATAATCCGTAAACCGAGTCCCATTCTAAGGCAAATAATGTTGAAATTGCTGATAAATTGAAGCCAAAGAATGAGACACGGTTTAAGAAGAAAAATCATTCCAAAACCAACTACAAAAAGAAAGGTGCTTGTTATTTTTGTAACAAGCCCGGCCACTATGCCTGAGACTGCCGTCTACGGAAGAAACAACAAAAAGTGAATGTGGTTGAAGACTAGCTTGTGGCTGCAGTGCAAGAGGCAAACTTCGTTAGTGGCAATGATAATGATTGGTGATTCGATACTGGAGCAACCATTCATATTTGCAAAGACCATAATCTTTTCAAGAGTTACAAAGAAAATAATGGAGAAACCGATGAAGTTACTGGAGCAAATAAGGTTCCAAGTAAAGTTCTTGGAAAAGACACTATAGAACTTCCTCTCACCTCTGGAAAAGTTCTTACATTAGTCAATGTATTTTATGTACCTGATATGTGTAAGAATTTAATCTCTGGATATCTTCTTAACAAAGGAGGATTCAAGATGGTGTATGAGTCTGATAAGCTAGTGTTGTCTAAGAATGGTAGATTCATTGGACAGGGATACTCTTGTAACGCCATGATTAAGTTGAATCTAATAAAGAAATCTTCTGTTTATATTGTTGATTCTATTAATTTATGGCATGGTAGATTAGGACATGTTAATTATAAATCCATTAGAAATATGAATAAATTAGGATTAATTTCTGATTGTGATTTCGATACCATCTCTAAATGTGAAATATGTGTTCAAGCAAAAATACATCGGAAATCCTTTAAATCCGTAGAAAGGAAAAATGGTTTGCTTGATTTGGTATATAGTGATGTGGGTGACTTAAAAAGTCATATCACCTATGGTGGTAACCAACACTATATAACATTAATTGATGATTATTCTAGATATGCATTTGTATATCTAATGAAAACTAAAGATGAGGCTTTTGATAAATTCAAAATTTACAAAGCAGAGGTCGAAACACAATTAGGAGTTAAAATTAAAATATTACATTCAGATCGTGGTGGTGAATATTTCTCAAATGAATTCACCTTGTTTTGTAAACAATAAGGTATAATTCACTAATGTACTGCCACATATACACCACAACAAAATGGTGTTGTTGAAAGGAAGAATAGAACTTTAGTATAAATGGTTAATGCTATGATGATAAGTTCTAATTTACCTTATAACCTATGGGGTGATGCTATATTATCTGCATGTTATATTTTAAATAGAGTACCACTTAAAAAGAATAATATTTCCCCTTATGAATTATGGTTTAATAGGAAACCTAACCTAACTAGACTTAAAGTTTGAGGTTGCTTAGCATATGTTAGAAAACCAGACCCTAAACGACCAAAGTTAGGAAATAGAGCATTTAAATGTGTTTTCATAGGATATTCACTTAATAGTATAACTTATAGATTCCTTATTCTTGATACCCTAGAAGTTATAGAATCTGTAGATGTAGAATTTTTTGAAAATCCAACTGTTGAGATCCCATTGAGATCATCCAGTCCAGAACCTAGTATGACTATGATATCAATGATGATGATTATGCTCCTGCTCAAAACTGCAAGGAAATGTCAGTACTAGATAATAGTACTGAACAACGAAGTAGTAAAAGAGCAAGAATAGAAAAGGACTATGGTCCTGACTTCATTACATATCTTGTAGAAGGCAGTAAGGACGAATTCCTTAATGTGACTAAATATGTAATGAACGTCGATGATGATCCCAAAACTTATTCTGAGGCTATGAGTTCCAGAGATTCTAATTTTTGAAAAGAAGCTATCAATGATGAAATGAAATCCATACTGTTAAACCAAACTTGGGTTTTAACTAATTTACCTCCTGGTGCTAAACCTATAGGATGTAAATGGATATTCAAGAAAAAGTTGAATACAAATAGATCTATTAATAAATTTAAAGCTTGATCAGTTGCTAAGGGATATAACAAAGACATGGAGTAGATTACTTCGACACATATGCTCCAGTTGCTCACATATCTTCTATACGTTGTTTAATTGCACTTGCATCAATTCATAAATTAGTCATACATCAAATGGATGTAAAGACTGCTTTTCTAAATGGAGATTTAGAAGAAGAGATATATATGGAACAACCTGAAGGCTTCAAAACCTCAGGCCAAGAAAAGAAAGTTTGCAAATTAGTGAAATCTCTTTATGGCCTGAAGCAAGCTCCCATGCAATGGCATGAGAAGTTTGATAAAGTTGCACTGTCATATGGATTCATTGTTAATGATGCTGATAAATGTATTTATAGCAAATCGGATAACAACGGTATTGTTATAATATGTTTATACGTTGATGACACGCTAATATTTAGTTCCAATATATCATGTGTTAATGAAACTAAAAAGTTTCTGTCTTCTAAATTCGATATAAAAGATCTAGGAGAGGCCGATGTAATTTTAGGAATTAAAATTGTCAGGAAAGAGGGGGAGTTATTACTAACTCAATCTCATTACATAGAGAAATTCCTACAAAAGTATGGTCATTACGATGACAAACCAGCACCAACTCCTTTAGATCCTAGTATTAAATTAGAAAAGAACACTGGACGTACTATCTCACAACTAGAGTATTCCAGTGTTATTGGAAGTCTTATGTATGCTATGCATTGCACTAGACCAGACATCGCACATGCTATAAGCGTATTATGTCGATTTACGAGTAATCCAGGTTTCGAACATTGGAAAGCTATTTCCATAGTTTTGGCTTATTTGAAAGGAACCATTGAATATGGGTTATCTTATAAAGGATATCCTGCTATAATAGAAGGATATAGTGATGCAACCTGAAACAATGTAGAATCCAAATCCAAGTCTACGACTGGATGGATCTTTACATTAGAAGGCACTGCTGTGTCTTGGGCTTCCAAATAGCAGACCTGCATTTCTGACTCAACAATGTTGTCAGAAAAGATTGCATTAGCAGATGCATGTAAAGAAGCAAAATGGCTTAGGAATTTATTAATGAAAATCTCTTTATGGAAGAAGCTATCTCCAGCAGTCTTGATTAACTGTGACAATCAAGCAACGATATACAATGTGTCTAATAAGACATATAATGGAAAGTCTAGACATGTGAGTCTAAGACATCAAATGGTGAGACAGTTACTCAAAAGAGGAGTTATAACTGTTGACTACATAGAAACGAAGAAAAACTTGGCTGATCCACTTACAAAGAGTCTTCAAAAGGCAATGGTTTCTATAAAGTCATAAGAAATGGGACTAAGGTCTGTAAATGAAGGTTGATCATTCTTAACAGGAACCCAACTTATGTCTTGAAAAGGATAGACAAAGTTCAATGGGTACCAACAAGTTAAGAGAATGATTATGGAACACTAAATCGATAATCCCATAATATTTAGTTTTGGATTCTACAAGAACAAAGGATGGATATACATCCTTAATAAGTCTAGAAACCTTAAAAGGTGTATCGCAGAAACACCTTAAGAGACTTACCTATATGAGTATGGAAATCAGGCCGTTTCCTAGGAAAGTAAGACCGCTTTCTAAGTTGACTCATGAACCAGGATTTAAGCACATGGCCAATAACGTGATGAGCAATATAGAACATTTTACCTAAGGAAATCAACATGTGTGATTGTCCCGCTTTTATCATTAGGGATACTTGATTTAAGATTCATTCACCATAGAATCTCGATAAGGCTTTGAATAGTTTACACTAAGTAAATATTCAAATTCAAAAGATACCTTTTATTTATGTGTTGGTTTTCACGATGATGTTAAACTTGATCTTAGAACTACATTGGCTTGATCCCACATGGGTATGTAGGAAATCACTCTAGTGATGCAGCCGTCCTATTTATTTATTTTCTTATTTTGAAAATTGGGGGAGATTGTTGTAAATTTTCAAAAATTTAGGGTTTGGGTTTTGATTTGGAAGAGAAAGAGAAAAGAAAGAAGAAGAAAAGAAAGCATAATCCCACATTCTAGAGTTTTATACAAAAATCTTGTATAAGTATAGCTCTCTCAAGTGGATGTTGGGGCCTTGGGGCTACCACATGTTTGCTTTGTTGTGAGGAGAGAAGTCATGCAACACCACACGCGCGCCGCCGCCGTCCGTCCGATCGAACCGGACCGGGTACGACTTTCGGGTTCAGATCCGAAAATATTTTTGGATCGATATGTAAACAGTAACGGACCAGATTACAGCCCGTTAAGAACCCAGAACCGAAATTCAGAATTTAAAATTGATGGCGGGAATTTATAACGTTTTCTGAACGTTGCAAATATGAATGGATGCGACGTTTGATTTTTGAATCTGTTCGTAACAGTTGCGTACGTTGCTAACGGTCGCGACGCTTCGTTAATGGACACCTCTTCAATACTATAAATAGCAACGCCCAGAATTCATTTCAAAATAGTTTTCGTATTCTTCTTCTTCCCCGAGCATTTCTGTGACGCCAGAAAATCATTGCTCTGTTTTGCGACGCCTCCAAGGTGTTGCAGATTCAGAAACCGTTGCAGAATTGCTCTCCTCTTTCTTTTCATTCTATTATATACAAATTGCATCATCAGAAACCGTTTTAGAGAGTTCTTTGTCGGATCAAAGTCGTACAAACTTTGGATCCGATTACGCTGTTATAGGGGGCTTTATTGAATCTTGAAAGTCGATAGTTCGATAACCCGTTTGTACCTGGTGGGTTGAACTATTGTCTGAAAGAATCTATTCCATAGATCTTTGAAGTCGGAAGTACAGCATTGTCTTCTTTGCAATCGCCATCAAATTCGTCTCGAACCGCAAAATCCCCAACAAAATTTCTATCAATTTTATCTCTTGCTAGTCGACAGATGGATGGGTAAGAAGAGGTAGAGAAGACATTGGAATCCTGCCAAGGAGAAAAGGCATAACCTTGTGTAAATGAAGAGGATGGTAAACTTTTGTAACTTGGTTTTCTCTTCTTTATTGCCTTTATGAAAAAGATATATGACAATTAGTGGTGTTCAATTGAGCAATTACTATAAAAAGATAGACCGACTGTTTTAATTTAACGTTTGAAGTTAACATGTAATACTAGTTATCTAGTTATTGCATCTTAGTTGATTTTTGCTTCTTCTGATTATTTAAATAATATGCATTTCTAAAACAGATTTTGAATTACGAGGAAGAAATTAAATGGTGAAATACTCATTAAATGGTGAAACACTCGGTCTACAGCCACACATGCTTAGGTAGAAGCTCAAGGTGAAACTACAGTTGACATGGGATCCGCTTCTAGACTTGTGCCAAAGCTTTGTGCAGAACTGAATGTTAGTGGTGATTAAGGCATAGAATCTGTTGCAACTACATGTCATAGTTCTCATGGACAACAAACAATAAAGCCTTTCATGTAGAATATAGTAATCACTTGTAACAAAGATTGAGAACAATTTCTAATCATTATGGTAGTAGATTTCAAAAGCAAAAACAGATTCTCTACAGCCTTTGCTCAATAATTTTACAAACAGAAAATAATTCGTCAGTAATTTGTAACCTTTTGTCTTATTTTATAATTGAAAACACAATGATGGAACTAACACTGTCCGTATAATACAGTACTCATGTGGCCTACATTTTCTCCTTTGCTGTTGCCATTATATATTGATTTTATGGTGATCAATCGTGAATGTTTCTCATGTCATGTTTTTTTCATTTTCACACGTAGGGAGATAAGCAAGCTATACATAGAATTAAACAAACACAAATCTACACGGGATGGCCATCAACGTAATAATTTTTAACCTGATAATATGGTATGCTGGTAAAGTTTTTTTTTTCTTTTATTTAAAAAAAAATAGTAACTCTTCATGAATTGTTAATAAAACCATAAAATTCAAAAAATTTCCTTTTGTTTTGTACACTAGACATCCAGGGTTATTATCCTTACTCAGTACAACATTCAGTAGTGCGTTTAAAGGTGCTTCCTGTGTTGTAAATCATTTGTCTGAAATGATCAATGCTGCACTAAACGATCAGATGAGCCACATTGAAGCAGAAAAGATGCTTCAAATGCACTCTTACCCATCAGATTAATTTACTACTGGTGAAGGCAAGTAAGTTCCATATCTTTATATTATTAAAATATTGTTTGGTATCAACTGCTTCAGTTATAAACAATGTGAATTTATTATACTGTTTAGACTATTGTATGCATAGAGTGAAATTCAATCAAATGGAGGAACTGTGAGTGAAGAGCTACATGATATAGGAAGGCAAAATAAATTAGTTTTAGATGGAGAAAATACCACTGCCCTACTTGGAAAGGAACTAGAATCAGGACTTGATAGCTTAAGAGATGTACATGGTAAAATATCCAAATTACATGCTCATAAAGAAGAAATATGATTCTTTGAGATTCAGAGTAAGAAAAGTATTGACCAATTGACAGTTGATGCTATTCTCATAATTTGACATGCAATATTAATTATAAATGCTGAACAAAATCACTTCAGGTAGTAACTTGTGGAAATATTCTTCTCAAATCGTCATTTCAAAGAGTTCCAAGATGTGCGTACACCTCAACTTGCTTATATGAGTATAGAGGTGTGGGTTCAAAAACTTCCAGTCCTGAACATCCTCTTTTTAATTAGGGGCTCAAATCTGCTGAGGCGAGCGCATTCTTTTTTGTTCATCTCCTTGTTTCTTCCATTGTAATTTTGTACATGCGAATCTATTTCACAGAATTCGTTGCTCATTTGGAATACAGTTGCATTTATTAGAGTCTTTTTGGGCTTACAATTAAAAAAATTATTCTCATTTGGTAACCAACAAATATGCTGCTGATTTTTACGTCTCTGATTTCCAATCAGGGTAAGAAGCATCAGTGAAGACAAGCTATGGTGCTAAGGTCACTCCTTATGTTCTTGTCGGTGATTATCAACATTAATCCCAAGAAGGACATGTCTTCTTGGTTTCTAATGGTTGGCTGAGAGAAACCTATCCAGCAACCTTTAGAAACTAATGTAGCAGATACTTTCTGTCGATTGATGCACATGAATATATGCACTTTATGATAATTTTTTTTATATTAGAAATTAATTCCAAGGTGATTGAATTTATGTATGATAGTTTTCTTCCACTTAAATTGCAATGTACTTTCATGCTGTGCTAATACATTAAGGACTAATAAAAATTGCATTTTCTTTGGTTCAACTCGCTTTTTCGACCGTTGAACTACCAAGTTTTTTATATTGTGGTTTTGGAGAAGGATGATGTGCTCATTTCACTAGCAACAATTAGGTGAATACATCGTAATGCTAATGCACTCTTTCTGTATATGTTTTAATTTATTGTATTTTTTTTAGTAGTGTTTCGTCAAAAACGTGCCTTTTTAGGATTAGCAGCCTTTTTAGGACCAAAATTGTTAGGATTACAGTTGAATTCCTGACTTAAATGAACCAAGGTATTTAATATTTTTGTGTTTACCTTAGCTTCAGATTAGACATTATGGAGGTGGATTATACATGTGACTTGAAAATAAAACAATACTAAATTGTGATGGAATAACAAATATTATTTCCTGTGTTTCTTGTATATGCGTATATATCAAGTATGACGCGACTCTTGTTTTATATCCTATGGTGTAACAAAGGTTATTATCATATACATATCTGAAAATTTTCAGACTTCCTACATAGCAAAATGTCTCTTAGTCACCTGAACCAAACAACCGTAATTACATCTTTTCTTGTTTGAATTAAGTCAGAGAGCCCCCTTTTATCAATTTTCTAATGCAAATTATAAGTAATATGTTGAAGACCAGAGCATTATTCACAAGAAATGTGAAGAAAATTACTATCACACATCCACATCAGCATTTGTCATGAATCAATTTTTTTTTTCCACTTATCCTTTGAAACCACAACAGTCATCAAAATGTTAAATAAAACTCTACATTAGAGATTAATTTGTTGTGAAAAGGGTAATTTTGCGGCTATGTTGTACAAATTTTTAGGACTACACATTTCTATTGGAGATCAAAACGATCATTCGTGTATTAGATGGACGCATTCTTAAACGGGTCGGATCCTATTGTCATCTATAACTGGATGAATCAACATTTTATTAATTAGTATTTTCAAGCAGCTTAATTTATGAAAGAAAATAAAGCAACAAATTGCCACATATATAGCTAGTATTGCTCTTGGTCAAAGTTCTAATACACTATTTGATGTTGTGTTTCATGCAGGATGTATATTTGCTCACTTTGCAATACCGTATGAGACCAATTAGGGCGGAACCTGTGTTTTAGGTTCGATTTCTTTTCTTCAAAGTATAATATAATCATTTTTCATGGCCTATGAAAATTGGTGATAAATTAGTTTTTTTACATAATTCTAAAATTGTAGTCTTGTTTTATTTCATAATTCTATATTATTCTATGTTGTCTGTATTGATATTTTCGTATTGTTATACATTGTCGATGTGTTGTTTCTGTATGCTCATGTACAAACTGTGTATTTTTTATACATATTTTTAATTTGAGAAGAACAATTTGCTTCTTATTCGAGTTGTAAGTTCAAAACTCTCAATTAGTGGTGTAGACATCCAATGAATGTTGCATATTGTTGGTTTGAAATACTCGGTAAGTATTGCAAATTATCAACTTGAAACATGCAGTAGGTGTTGCTGATTATCAATTAGAAACATCCAGTAAGTGTTGTTTATTATCAACTTGAAACATCTGTTTAGTGTTGCAAATTATGAATTTGAAACGCTTCGTGTGTTTATTTTTTTAATCTGCAACATCTACTAAGTGTTTCAATTTATCAATCTAAAGCACACAAATGGGATATTTGAAACATAATATAAGTATTTTCAAAGTATGTTACATGCCAATCTGCAACACTTGTAAAGTGTTACAAATTCTTTTAGCAATGTCTTATTACCATTTCAATTGGGTCATTTTGGTGTAGTGAAAATATTTATAAACTCTAAAGGGGAGTTAAGATAGGGTGTCATGGTAGTGCCCTAAAACATCAGGGTGGTGTTATAACTAAAATAAACAAATCAAAAACATGAGAGATATTGGTTCAAGAGGACTAGGAGATACTACTGAGGCTTGATAAGGACGCTTACGAGAATGTATTCAGGGTGCTTGCATTCAAACTCTTAGGAGAGCCAGGGTGACTCTAGTCATGATGGCTTCCATTAGTGGAAGGAGTGGTCATTTCATCAGGTGATGTCATTTGAGAAAAGATGAATTAGTAATAGATAGGCCTAATGAGGTAATCACTAAATAATTTAATGATAACTTAATGACGAAAGACTAAAACAAGAAATTAGGTTATGTTTGTTTGGATAATGAATGAATATATGATACGGTTCATAACTAGATGGTAACTGTAGGGTACGCTTCTTGATTGTATGCACATGGTTGTTTTATATGATCTTATTTACATATATGATGTAACTTGATGATGATGACATGAGGGGAAAACTCATTCCGCATTAACGGCGTGGTCTCACTATGGATGATTAGGGTAAAAGTTTTACTCATATCAGGCTTCATGTCTGACCCATATTTTATTATTTTCTATAAACTCGTGGGTACTCATTCAACTAGGCAGAGTTTATGAATTAGACATGTAGCTTTCGAAGGGCGAATAAAATCTTCGAAGATAAAGTAGGAGGCTTGTTTTTTATAGAAGTTACTTTGAAATTCCATTATGTAAGACTATAACATATAGCCAGTTATGTGTGGTGTTGGCATCTTCATATGTCGGACTCATACTACTCCGATTTTCCTATTATATTTACCTCTGCATGGGTACGTTTTGGGTTAAGATGATGTAACTAATTATGTAAACCAAATTGATGCAATGAAACAGTTATTTAGCTGCTCTTTTTACTTATGTTGTGCAAAATAATGCTGAATTCACTTTGTCGTTGGAAAATGATTTCGGTGATGACTGTAACATCATCGGCGTTTATTTTTGAGCCTCCGAGTGGAGGATGTTACAATGTGATATCATAGCTAAGGTTAGGGGAATATTTAAGTAAAACAGAGCTAAGTAGAAACTTATTAGTAGAAAACAGACACATTGGGAAAGGTAAACACTATATATGTAGAATACTTGTACTTTGATATAGATACATAGGAGAATATATCAACCCCTCCACGACCATTTCTTACGAAACCTTGTTTACGCATAAAACAAGAACGGACCTACATAGTAGACGTTTGACTATAGGAACTACAAGAGCGAATGCTAGCAAAGGAGATGATAGTACGCAAACTAACAACTAAGGAGGGGAAGCGAACCAGGAAGTTCATATTGAAGCAAACGAAAGTGCTTGCCCCGGTTGAAGGATGGATTGATGTGAAGTCTTGTTCCACCAATTTATGATGGAAATTATGACTCTCCGCCTCTATACTCACACCAACCAAGGAAACTACTGGGTAATGCCATCAATTAGTAAGAAGAATAAGGCTGTTGAGGAGCGACCAACTGTATAATTGATTTGAGCAAGAACCAATATGTCAGATAGTATGTCAAATCCGACATCTCCAATCCAAACTCAAATCTACTACACAGTGGTTAAGTGGCCTTCGAAATCAATATAAAATAAGCACAACACAAAATCAGTCATAGATATTTATATCACTAAGGCGGAAATAGATATAAATGTAACATATAGAAATGAACATCATAGTAGTGGTCATACAAGATCCACTACAAGCCAAAAGAATAGGTACATGTACTACACAAAAGAATAAGTATACATCAAAGAGTCTCTATTTCATATACATGAAAGGAAAAAACTAGTAAGCTAAAGTAGTTAACCAAAAGTCAGAAGATGGTCTCGGCTAAGAAGTCAAGTGGAAGCACCTGAAACACCTTGGTCTGACCCGAGTATTACTTAAGAAGAAAATTAATAAACGGATCAGTCTAGCTATAATTATCATGTAAGATGAGATAGGATAAGAGATATGACAAAATATATGATTACAATAATACCATGTTGTAACAAGTGTATATTTGATAACAATGAAAATCATACAATATCTCAAGTCTCCTCAAATACCCAAAAGAATATCATATTCTTTAACTTATTCACCAAACCTTAAATATTGACAAAACATATCAATGCAAATCGCAAAAATTGGTAAAACATAAATTCCATAAATCCATAATTAAAAATCCAGAAAACATTAAAAGGGAAGGCCTATCATATACGAGAGCATGAAAACTCACCAACACGTCCATTATAAACGGAACACTATCCCATGGGTTGCTAACCCATAGAGTCGGTGAAATGACATAGCACAATGGTACGCCCAAAGAATCTGAAACTCAAATAAGCTGGAACAACGATGTAGTACAAAGGTATGCACGATGAACGGAACTCCATAAAACGGTTAAAAGACCATGGGTCACTAGCCCTTAAAAATGAGACGAAGCTCTACAGAACGGGGTATAGTCCCTCACGCGGACAAAGAGACATCGCATATCGCTAGTCTAAACCACAAAATGATCATTATTGATCAATAAGTGTAAATTACACTAAGCTAGTAAATAAATGAGTTAGACTTCATGTCCTATAACCACTGGCTTAACTTAAATATTTACAAACAAATTATAGACTTCCACTCGAAAATTGTAACGAGATTTCAATCGAACAAGTCCAAGAATTAACCGATAAAGTAAACGTAAGCGTTTCATACCACTTTCTTTGCTAAGTTATTTAAATGGATTTCTCATACGAATGAGGTAAAGGTTTGTATATATGAATAGATTGGAAAACGATTTAAAAAAAATTGTATTAAAAGTAGTGTTGAAATCATTTCTGTGAAAGAGTTTTAGTATTTACTACTTGTATAAAAATATTTGTATTTTAAAGTGACAAATCATAGTAACGATTGTAAAAACAATCTATCACCAAAAATCCACATTTCAATAACGTGAATCAGAACCATGGAAATCGATATCAAATCCATCAAATAAAACACCAAAAATCCAAAAAGAAGTCATCAAATTCGGTATTGATTGACAATAGCTATTTGGATCGTCAAAGATCGATAAAAATTGGAAATCCACTCAAAAATAGGCAAATATGCAAAATTTAACAGGACCGAACATCTGGTTGATTTGACCAGACCTTTGACCCTAGGCTCTGCCCTTTTTTTTGTTCGTTAATTTTTTTCAAGAAGCCCCTACCAGACGTCTGGTTGCCTGAGCTGGGCAGAAATTTGCCTAGGCCAATGATGGTCAAATCAACTCGGAGGCGATCGGATGAGCGATGAAGGCTAGAGATTTATGCCAAGCGACAACCCAGCACTATAGGCTCTTCGATAAACTCCAAGTAACATGTAAAAACAACCATGGTATGATTTTCATAGATTTTGACTTCAAAACCAAAATTGGAAAATTCACCAAACCAGTTTAAATCCAAAGAAATTGACATGAAATAGATGTAAGAAATTCATACCTAACAAAAATGGAAGCTATAGACATAATGTGAGTTCAAGAACTCACCTTTAAATTCAAAAACAAGAAATGAGAACTTCAAAACTAGGAAAGATCAACTCCACTTCAATCACAACTCTAGAAGCTCCAATCTATGATCATATGCAAATATTTTCTAAGTTAGGTTATAGAAAATTATGAAAATTAGAGAGGGATTGAGATGAAGAAGATGAAGAGGATGCTTACCTAAGCTTCTCTTTGATTTTAAAACTATAACTTCAATTCCTAAGAGGAACTAGGGCTTATGAATTTTAGTTTCCTCTTCCCACCATTTTTCCTAGGGCTTGAGTGTATTAGGAAATTAGAAATGGAATGAATAAAGAGGAGTGAAGTGGGAGATATTTGGTAGAAGGTTTGGGTTCTTTTATTGGGTTAATGGACTAGAACACAACCCAAAGCCCAAATGAAAATGCCAAAATTCTAATCAACTCTAAACATAGCAATGTTTATACTCAAACAAGTTGTAAACGTCGTTTCGAACTCAATGAAATTTATCTCGAACCCAAATTTGATTGTTCACAAAAAGTCACATTTCAGACTTTAAATCAACTTATGATTCTACATTTAAATATATAATCGTAAAATATGCGGGTTGTTATAAACTGTACTCCTTAAAGAAATTGCGCCATCGGAATACTTAAGAAGGAAATGAGTAAAAACTAAGCAGTGACATAATAACACAAAAGAAAATTTTGAACTGAGAAGTTCACCTTAAGGAGCACGAGAGAGGAAATCCTGATGTGTTCGCTCGATGAATTCTCTAGATTCCCAAGAAAAATCCTTAGGATTTAAGGACCATTGAACTTTCACAAGCGAAACATCTTTATTTCGAAGGCGTTTAATCTCCGTAGCAATGATATGAATAGGATCTTTCTCATAGGTCAAATTAGGTGAAACCTTAATTTCTTCAGTAGCACTTGGCTCAAGAATAGAGTCGAAATATGTAAGGCATTTCCGTAGTTGAGAAACGTGAAATACGTCATGAATAGCAGAAAATTGAGCCGGTAATGAAAGAGATAAGCCACGGAACCAATGCATTAGGTGATGGTAAATGGACCAATATATCGAGGTGCTAACTTTTCAAATCCACTGAAACGCACAACACCCTTCATAGGTGAAAACAAATGAAATTTAAACTCCCATAGAAAATTCTAATTTCCTTCTTCAGTTATCGGCATAGGATTTTTGTCCATTTGAGCTTCTTTCATCCTATGATGAATAAGGTCAATCTTTTTTGTGGAATAACGAATAAAATCTAGACCTGAAACCGGCTTTTCGCTAGCTTTAAGCCAACACAAAGGAGATCAGCATGGCCTTCCGTAGAGTGCCTCGAAAGATGTCATACCAATACTAGATTGGAAGCTATTGTAAGAAAACTCAACAAGAGAAATATGATATTCCCAACTTTGACCAAAATCAAGAACACATGCTCGAAGGAGATCGTCAAGAGTTTGATTCACATGCTCAGTTTGTCCATCGGACTGAGGATGATAAGCGGTGCTAAAAATAAGCTTTGTTCCCAAAGCTTTTTGAAGACCCTTCCGATATCCACTAGTAAATAATGGATCATGATCACTAACAATAGAAGTAGGAACTCCATGCAATTTAATAATTTCTTTAACATAGAGTTTAGCCAAAAGAGGTACCGTCCGGTTGGACCGAATGGGAAGAAAATGGGCGGATATTGTAAGTCTATCTATTATCACCCATAGACTGTCATGACCTAAACGAGAACGGGGAAGACCATCAATAAAGTCCATGAAAATTTGATCCCACTTCCAAAGGGAAAGTCTAAAGGTTGCAATAACACACCGAGCCTTTGATGCTCGGCCTTAAGGAGTTGGCAAGCCATGCAACGCTTAATGATGTTAGCAATATCATATTACATTCCATCCCAATAATAAAGTCGTTTCATGTCCGCATATATTTTACTACTACGGGGATGAATGGTAAATTTAGAATGATGAGAATCTTCTAAAATGCCTTTACGAAGATCACTAATATTTGGCACAACAAGTCTACCAAATTTTCGAATGCCTCCACGAGCATCAATTTCAAAGTCTTTCAAACCATCAATATTTCTATTCGTACAACTTTGGCTAAGATGAGCCAATTCGGGATCATGTTTTTGAGCTTCAAAAATGCGGTCTAATAGAGATGGATGAGCCTCAAGGCTACATAAAACAAGATATGAACATGAATCAGATTCACGATCTCGAATCTCACAAATCGACAAAGTCTCAAGATCATTCCATTCAGATATCATCATAGAACCAACCACTTATTGCTTATGAATAAGGGCATCGGCAACACGATTTCCCTTTACAGAAGTATAAAGAATATGAAGATCATAATATGCAAGGAATTCGAGCTAATGTTGTTGATGCAAATTAAGTTCCTTTTAAGAGAACAAATACTTCGAAGATTTATGATCGGCGTAGAGAACAAATTTCTCTCCTGAAAGATAATGACGCCAAATTATAAGGGAGAAAACAATGGTCTTGAGTTCTAAATCATGATTGGCATATCTAGTCTCAGCAGGCTTTAATTGCGTAGAGGCATAAGCGATAACATGTTCCCTTTGCATGAGAACGGCTCCCAAACCAACATGACTAGCATCGGTATAAACAATCAAGTCTTGGTTCCCTTCGGGAATCATAAGAATAGGAGTATCGGAAAGGAGTTATTTTAATTTCTATAAAGCAGCTTCACATTTGAGTGACCAAATGTATTTAACTCCTTTCTTTATAAAACTATAAGAGGTACAGAAATTTTAGTAAAGTATTTTATGAACTGACGGTAATAGCCCGCCAATCCAAGAAAGCTACAAATTTCTATCACACTCTCTGGACTCTTCCAATTTTGAATCGCCTCATTCTTTAAAGAGTCTACAGAAATTCCAGATTCAGAAATAGTATGTCCTAAAAATTTCATAGGGATTGCCAAAAATAGCACTTAGAAAATTTTGCTTTCAATTGATTGCTCCTAAGGGTTTCCAACACAATTCAAAGATGATTTTATTTCTCTTCCTTGGTTTTTGAATAAACAAGAATATCATCTATAAATATGAGAACAAATCGGTTGAGGAAGTCTTTGAAAATTCGGTTCATAAGGTCAATGAAATAAGATGGAGCATTCGTTAAACCAAATGGCATAACAAGCCATTCATAAGATCCATAACGAGTACGAAATGATGTCAAAGGAATACTACCCTCTACAATTCGAAGCTGATGAAAACCAGTTGCTAAGTCTAACTGTGAAAAGACTCTAGCACCGTAAAGTTGATCGAATATATCTAAGGGATATTTACTCTTGATGGTGAGATAATTAAGCATGCGGTAGTCAACGCAAATCCTAAGTGTACCATCGGAATTCTTCACAAAGATAGCTAAAGCTCCCTAAGGAGAGGAACTAGAATGACTACACTATTTTGCTTCCAATTCGGATAATTGTTTACGCATCTTCTCATTTTCCTTATTGAACATACGATAAGGAGGATGAGTGATAGGTAGAGCTCCAGGGACTAGATTAATTCTGAATTTAATTGCTCGCTTAGAAAGTTATCCTAAAACGGGCTCAAATATATCGGAAAATTCACGAACAATATGAATGAGGGAAATGACATCTTCCTCCTCATTATTATCGTCATCATGTAGATTTAGAGAATATAAGGATGCCACCGAAAGGGAATCTGAATCTTTAAGAATAATAGAAATATGCTTAATAGGTTAGGGATGTCGAAGATTGATAGTCCTCTCGGGACATAGGATATGGGCTTCATAACGATTATGCCAATCCATTTCCAAAATCATTTTGAAACCTAAGTAACACATAACATGCAAATCGGCATGGAAAGCATAATCACATAAAATAATTTCAACATCCTTCCAAAATAAACTGAGTGTTGTGGATCCACCAACCAGATTCGCAATTCTTAATGAAGTCATCAAGCCCATAACATTTACAGACAAAGTATTAACAAGTTCTTTTGATATAAAAGAGTGCGATGCACCTGTATCAAAAAGAACTCTAATAGGATGATCACGAAACATAATAACGTCATCAAGGACAGAATTAGAAATACCACGATTAAGAGACGTATTACTAGGGGCTTGCATAACATTCAACTTTCCCTCTTTCTTGCTTTAAAGTTTGGGGCATGAAGATATAAGATGACCTGAACTTTTGCAATAGCGACAAGTAAGGGACTTCGGACACTTACTTACATAGTGGTCCTTAGAACCACAATTATAGTATTATCCACGATTAGGGTTAGGAGTCTTTGCTACTAAAGTTGTTTGCTTCCCTTTCTTGTTAGGATTAGGTTTTAACTTATTATCGGGATGCCTCTTCTTATTGTTATTGAAGTTCTTTTTGCCACCCCCATCAACACCATCATTTTTTTAATCGGCCTCTTCGCTTCAAGTCGAAGAGCGATATCTACTAGCTGGTTGAAAGGTACTTCTAGTTTTAAAAGTAAAGCCTTTTGAGGTTCTTTTTCAAACCATAGAAAAACGTTTGATTCTTCTTCAAAGGGGTATTAATATATTCGACTCCATATTTAGAGAGGGATTTAAAAGATGCGACATAATCTGCCACATAAGATTCATCTTGAATAAGATTGATAAAGCATCGAGCTAAAGTTTCTTTTTCTACTTCGAGCAAAAAATTTAACTCGAACCTTTTCCAAAATTTCTCCCAAGTAAGATCTGCTTCTACAATTTGCGAAATCAAAAGCTCATAACAATCTAATGCTCTCTCCTGAAGCATGCTAGAAGCCACTTGTACTCGATGTAGATCCACGCTCTCTCTTGAATTGTGCTAGAAGCCACTTGGACTCGATGTAGATCTATAAGATCCATGCGAGAAAAGATGCGATTGCATGTTCTAAGCCAGGCTTGGACTTTTGTAACGCTTTCGGAACCCTTGAATGGCTTTCCACATAAATTAGTGTAATCGTTGCATAAGCGTGCAAACCCAGATTTAGGATGAGTAGGCTCAGAAGTGGGTCTGGCAGCTTGGGCATTCTTTACAAGATCCAAAAGTTGTTGAGCAGACATGAATACGCCATCCTAAAGAGAACCACTGGATTGACCAGTGCTAGGACAAACAGGTCTAACCATTTCTCTTCTTTAAGAAAGACAGAAAGAAGAGGAAAACGGTTATTCTCGGAATGAATATCAAACAAATTTGATTAATAAAACAGCGCATCATAAAAGAAGATAGGATAGAACAGGTTTTAAGATTCTAATTAAATCCTAATGCACGATTCCTAAGAGACTTAGGACAATGATGCTTGCTATATTATTCTACATTGTTTCAAAGTTTGACTCTAATACCAAGCTGTGATGTCCCACCTCTATACTCACACTAACCAAGGAAACTACTGGGTAATGCCGTCAATTAGTAAGAAGAATAAGGCTGCTGAGGAGCGACTAACTGTATAATTGATTTGAGCAAGAACCGATATGTAAGATAGTATGTCAAATCAGACACATCCAATCCAAACTCAAATCTACTACACAGTGGCTAAGTGACCTTTGAAATCAATATAAAATAAGAATAACACAAATCAGTCACAAATATTCATATCACTAAGGCTGAAATAGATATGAATGTAACACATAGAAATGAACATCATAGTAGTGGTCATACAAGATCCACTACAAGCCAAAAGAATAGGTATATGTACTACCAAAATAATAAGTATACATCAAAGAGTCTCTATCTCGTATACACACTACAAGAAAAGTAGATTTTTATAACACCAATAGATAACGCTTTATTCCATACCGTTATCATTTATTTTAGTTTGTTTAAGTTTTATCTTAATTTGTTTCATTTAAGGGAGAAATGGATACATAACGCATTCAGGCGGGCTTTTATTTTCATGGCCCCCAATTCCCCAAATTAATTTACAACCCATATTCAACTCTTTATTCCCTTTTTTTTCTTCTAAGTATTCAAAATTAAAGAAAAGCATAGAGGCTAATCATAGATCAAAAAAAGATAAAGAAAATTGAGGGCATGGGGAAGTCGAATTGTGGCGTTTGAAGTTGGTTTGTAGCAAGAATTTCCTGGTGAGGCGAGAAGAAGTGGGCGATTTGGGAGGAGGCGGTTCGATTTGGGTCGAAGACGATTGTGGTGTTCTAGTGGTGGAGTGTTGGATATGGTGTGGGTTATTGTGGTTGGTTTCAGATCTGGGAAGTGCAAACTTGATTGGAGTGTAGCGGTTTGAAGTCACGATGGCAAGTTGCTGCTCGTCAATTGGTTGCTCGCATTCAAGTATGGGTTTTGTTTTATGGAGTTATGGTCGATGTTGTGATTGCAGGTGAAGGGATGATTTGGTGAGGCAGTGTGGATTGGGTTCTTAATTTCAGACAATGAATTGTTTTTTCTTTTTTTTAGGAGAGACGGTCAGAGTTTTTATAGCTGCTATCGTGGTGGTTTTACAGGTGGTTTCGGCTGGATGGTGTTTGGAAGTGTATGGTTTGGCAAGTCAGTGTAGACACAATAGCAAGGCAGGGTTGTAGACGCAGTAGCTAGTCAGTGAAGTGATGGTCTGGTTTGTTAGTGTGGTGTTCGAGGCAGTTTGGTCTAGTCAGAGAGGGGATGATGCAGGTGGGGTATTGGAATGTTTGGTGGAAGTTGCTTGACAGCAAGTGATGGTAGGTGATTATGCTGTGGTGATATGATGGTAGCAAGCTTGTATATAGGAGTTTTAGTGTGGTAGGAGTTGTATGGTTTTCCATGGGGTTTTTGTCATAGTGAACTTGATGATTGGAGCTGCTGCTATGTGAACAGAGGTGGGAGGCGAAGTTGGCTGTTTTATGGGGGTTGAAGGATGACTGATATGGGTTGTATTGCTGTTTGAAAGTGGTGGTTGTCGATGACTTAGGAAGTTAGGCAGTGTGTTTGGAATGACAATGTTAATTTTTGTGTATTTGGAATGGCAGTGTATTGCTATTTAAAGTATTGAAGTGAATGGCTTTGGTAGTGATGTTGTGAACTATTGAAGTTTGGGGTTAGTAGATGTTGTGAATGTCGCAGGCTGGTAGTCAGGCAGTTAGTGGAAATGGTAATGTAACGTGGAGGGGATTCACTGGCGAGATTGGTGTCCCTGTCAAATTATGATCACCCTAACCCACTTCCCTGTCCCTTAGAAACCACCGTTCTAGGGCTTTACCAAAGCTGAAAAAGCAACTACTTCAGGTCAAAGCATCTGTCTCTAGTCGTCGCAACCTGTATTTAATGGCACAAGCCGCCAACAGCCAGAGGCATAGCCAACCGTGCCGTTGTTGCAAGCCACCAGCATCGTCGCATCACCTGCCATCAAGCAAGTCCTCTGTAGATTCAGGTTATAGCTATGTTGCTTACCACACAATAAGTTTAGACTTTTACAATTAAGTCTCTTAAACACTTTTCTCTCAAACATGACACTTGAAACCTAATATAAAATCTCTTTCGCATTAATTGAAGGTAATTCAACGAAAAATATATTTATTCAGGTCCGTTTCAAATTTGTATTATGCGATTAATTTTTGGCAGATATTTTAGTTTTCTGTTCTTTTTATGTGAAGTATTTAGGGAATATGATATCATTGGTGGATAATCGATTGCCACCAGAAGCAGAGTTTACTAACAATCTTTTGTCCTATAGTTTTGTTGCACTGAACTAATGATAGTGTGTTCAGCACAATATGGTTGAGTACAAAATTAAAATACTGTATTACTAAGAAGTAAATTTTATTAAATTTGTTAGAAAAATTCATAATAGGAATAGGAAGACATGGTATGATAATTTAGCAGCAAACATAAGCCACAAATAATTTGAAACCTTCAAGTACAAAAACGGCCATACTTATTAAAAGTATCAAACATCTACTGACTATTTACACTAAATATCCGTTAAGAATACTTAATTGAAGCCTCAAAAGTAAATATCAACATAAAGATTTTCTCCTTGTGGTGCACTTTGATTCCTCCATGTTAAACTGAAAATTTATTATCATCTAAATTAATAGTTAATGAAGTTACTTCATATATATCTTTATCTTCTTGTTTATAAATTCTGTAGACTATAGAAAGTTCTGCAAGAGAGTTCGTGGGTAAGAATACTTTCAGCACTCTTGTGGGTACCGTGGTATGACATGTTAAATTATATAATAAGTAAATTTCAGACTTATGATTCATTATCATTGATGTATAAATGTGAAAAAAAACTAAACATAATTATAAACTACAAAATTTTGTTGATTTGGCTGGGAGTGCACATGCATCTCAAGCATTAACAGCTGGTTCAAGGCTGAAGGAGGGATGCCATATTATTAGTCTTCTTACTCTAGGAACTGTTATTCACAAGCTAAGTTTTATTATGAACTTATTGCAGATTAAGCAGTTATTAGCCAAAACTCATGTTTCAAATAGAACATACCAATGTTATTTGTAAGTTTTTGTTTTTTTGATGCAGCAAAGAAAGAACTGGACATATTCCTTATAGAAAATCAAAACTGACATGCATATTAAAGTCAAAAATGGGAGGAAATGCACGAACTTCCATCATATGCACAATGAGCCAGCACGATGTCACATAGAGAAATCTAGAAATACACTACAGTTTTCCATTTGTGCTAAAGATGTGGCAACAAGTGCACAAGTTAATGTGATCATATCGGATAAGGCATTGGTCAAACATTTACCGAAAGAGGTTGCTAGACTTGAGAATGAAATGAAATATATCGGGTCGAGTTCTTTAGCATCTTCCTCAAATGCATTCAAGGAGAAAGATGCCTAAATCAAAAAGGTACTCGTAAAACTTACTTTCAAGTAAAACTGTAAAAATTATATTAAGCAAATATTGAATAATTATCACTAGGAGAATGCGTTTGCATATGATTAGGCCTATACAAAATTTAGGAAGTTAAATTTTAACATCATACTCCTTTACTACCCATTTTGCTATTGACTAAGATTAGATAGCGTCTTAGGATAAATAAGTAGCAGAATATTGTTTCACTTTATGCAGTAATTTTACTCCTCCCTTAAGAAATATGTTTGTTGCTGGATTATTTACACTATTATTAATTTTTTGCTATTCAATATTGATAATAGATGGAGAATGAGATGAGGCATTGATGAAACAACGTGATCTGGCTCAATTTCGACTTGAAGATTTGCTTAGAACTGTGTATAATAATAATAATATAACTAGTGTATTTTACACTCAATTATACATAATAAATTATAAAAAATTAACCAAGTTAACTAAGTGTTATAAAAATTAACTAAATTTGTATAATAACAACAGCAACAATAATAAATTAACTAAAATTATAAAAATGAACTTCGTTTGTTAAGTTACATAAAAATTCAATAAGCTTATAAAAATTAAATAAGATGATAATAATAATAATTCAACTAATTTTCTAAAAATTAATGTTAATAATAATAATACTAACAATAATCATAATAGCAACAATTACAATAAATTAACTTAGTTTTATAAGATTAACAATGTGTAAATAATAACAGTAATAATATTAATAGTTATAATAAATCATAAAATATTAACTAAAATTAACTAAGTTTTACAAAAAATAACTAATTTTATTTTTATATAATAATAAAATTAATAAATTAACTTAGTCTATTAAAACTAATTAAGTTATAATAATATAATGCTAATAACAACAATGATGATAATGACAGTCATAACATTAATAATAACAGTAAACAAACCATGTTTATAAAAATTAACCATGTTTCATAACAAATAACTGGGCGCAGGCACTGGCGGTGTGGGAGGTGATGAAGACGGTGTTTGAGGCATTTTTGATGGTGTTGCTGGCGAGAGGGAGCAGGAGATGGTACTGGAGCCCCTGTTTACTCTACCGTCATCATGGAATACCTCGCTACTGAGGTTTGTTTTCGTTGCAAGCTAACTTTTATTTTTTGAAATAAACATTCCTGTCCTTTGATCGTTGATGATATAATCATATATTGTATCCTGAGTATTTAATAATTATTGACAAATTATCTGTTAATGATCAATGTGCACGCGTGTCCCATTGATATATGAGATATTTATGTATTATTCTTTAGATAGAAATATTTGTCTATTTCAATCAATGTTTGCACTGGAAAACTCAGAAACATGGCTAATAAATTTCTACAACTTTTGTTTGATATCTTTTTTACTACACCATTCTAATGAATATTGGTCAACAGTTTTCAGGCATCAACGATAGATTTTGGAATGAGCAGGTGTTGAAGTTCTCCTCTCTAATCTCGGACTCGCTGATTCTTCAGCCTCAATTCTTATAAATGCATTGGTTACTCTACTATGCTTCCATCTATCGGGCATTGCTAAGAGATTCATAGACATAGCTAGAAGAAGGTTTTCTCTAAACTTTAACTTGTTTTTCTGGTGTAACTAATACAAAAACAAGCTTTAAGGAATAACTAGAAATTACAAATACCCTTGCTATCCAGCCTCACAGTAGTTAGCATAATAAGAAATTTCAGTATTTTGGTTCAGGGTGTTGTACCATCCCATAGAATAGCATGTTATAAACAAAGTGAGACATACGTAAGTTTGAACTGAATTTTATCGGAAAAAATCAATAGTGCTAGTGTAATTTGTTTGACAGGTGAAATGAACGTGACACACGAACAAAAAAGTGAAGGGAAAGATTCAAAATCTCAATCTCCTAAGGTTCTAAATGTGGTTCAACCATAGATTGACCGCTTAAAAGAAGATATCTAGCTACTAGAAGCTTTTATCATATAAGCTACATCTTCTTACAAAACAGTTATATGTTTGCGTTACAGGTGATTAAACGAATGCAAAGAATCTGAGTGCTTCTGCGTAAGTTAGTTATTTTTATTACTAGGATACAAACATCCTATGTTTCTGCATGATGCTGATTTTCTAAATCTTGAATACGAACAAAACAACGATACGTTGATCGATGTCGTGATACCCATGATGCACGTATTGAAACATACACGATTTTGTCTGTACATTGTGTTTCTTGTTATCTTCCCTCAATATAATCCTCAGTGTCCAAGATTCCTACTTTTTCTTAACATTAATCCATTATGATCTTGATTCTCGTTTCTTTTTTTGTAATATGCTTATTTTATACCCTTTTCTTCATATTTCATTTCAGCAATTCTATACTTTTAATGGCTGAAAATAACAGAACTGTTTGTTGTAGGGGCAACACCAAAACTATTTCTTCACTTAATGAATGTTAAAGGACTTTCCATTTCTCATGTTTGAAGTCATCTTCAGGTAAAAAAATATAAAACTGTTTGTTTGTTTATTTATTTTTAACTATATGTTTTCCTCATGTAAAAATTTCTCATGTTAAAAATGTCATCAGATGTACAGAAGCATGAGATACATATAGGAAGGAAAGGTACTAAAGTTTTCTATTTTGCTAGTACATATTTCTAAATGTTGATAACCCTATATTCTTTCATTTATTTTGCAATATCTGGTTTGTTCTTTTTGTTAGGCATATAATATATGGTGCAATCTTAGCAATAAATGCTTGTTTTCTGTTGCTGGATTTAAAATCTTTCAAAATTTGTGCCATTTCTCACAATTTTTTGTCTGACAATTCTATGGATATCATTTTTTCTATAGTATGGGAGAAGTTGCATGATGGATGATCGTTGGGGTTGTGGATTTGGGTTCATTTTGGTTTTTGTTTGTTTTTTTCCTTTTGGTGAGGTGAGGTTGTTGTTTTGGGATTATGGATTGGAGTTTGGTGAGTTAGTGAGGTGTTTGGGATGTTTGGAGAGGGTGGTGCTGAAGTGGGTTGTTGAGGCAGTGGTGAGAATGAAGTGCAGGTTGAATGTGTTGATGAAGTATAGGTTGCAGGCAGTTAACAGTTGGAAGGTTTGTTTGGTCGATTGGCTGTGGGTGGTTTCTGGTGGTGATGTGCTGATGGTATAAGAGGTGAATGGTGAAGGAGAGTGGTGCTAGCTAGTTGGAGGTAGTGGAGTAAGTGGTGAATTGATTTGGATGGAATGTTCAGGGTGGTTTGAAAGCAGGGAGGAACAGTGGTGGTTTGTTGCGTGATGAAATATGCACGGTTTGAAGGCAGAAAGGAGTTTTATATGCAATATGTAGGGGCAGGAAGAAGGAGTTGTTGCTAGGTTGAATGTGTGCAGTTTGGGTTGTTGTGAGGTGGTGATGTCTGGGGAGTAGAGAAAGTGTGTATAGGAGATGGTAGAGGAGGTGAATCGGGGGGAAGTGAATGAAGCTGGAGATTGATTTTCAGGTCATGGTTTGCTCTTGGCAAAGTTTGATGAGGATAGTGATTGAGTTGTATTCAGGTGGCTATGATGGGTTGTTGTTGGTAGAGGTGTAGTGATCTGGTGGTTGGAGATGCAGTGTGATGGAGTTGCAGTTGAACAGTGGTATATATGCTACTGGAGTTAACGTTGATGATGTGGGAAGGAGAAGTAAAACAAGGTCCTTTATTTTTTTTCTTTATTATCTGCTTATTACTGCTTTGCTACATGGCATGATTAAATATTGGTTTTGTTTACTCTGTTCCCGAAAAAAGTACCAAGCCTAATACTGCAGGCGTGAGTTTCACCAGTTATTTTACAGTGTATTTGATGATCCTAATACAGCAATGGTTGCTATGATCAAAGGGAAAGAAGCCTTTGCCTTTCAGGTATCATCTCTTCTTCTATAATGTGTTCAGTGTGCTCGGTCATAAATTTTTTAAGATGTTTTTGTTATCTTTCCTAACTAATTTGCTACTATATTGGTTTTGATGTAGATTCAAATGGATAGAAACATGTACGAATATAAAATGAGACATGCAATAATATGCAATAATTTAGTTTTTGTTACATGTAAAAACATCTATCATTAATTATGTATCGTTCTTAATGTAATTATTTATCTTATTTGCAGGTGTGTGAAAGAAGAAGATGCTAAAGCTGTGATCTTCATTTTAATGCAAACAATCAAATATGTACTTGTTTTTTTTTGTTAAACTATGCTACCATTTTTTGGGGTGTGCTTAAAATATTTGCTACTACGTTTTGATGTGTATGAATATTTGGTATGTTTAATGTAATGTGTTACATCTCTATATTTATTATCTTTTATGATTATTATTGTGCTTTTTGATATTGGTATTTAATACTGCAGTTTATTAGTAGGATGTAGAAAAGCGCTATGGTATTACAAAAAGCGCTATAAATAATGATGAATGATAGATCAGCAAGCGCTATAAAATAAGATATTATAGCAGAGTACAAGCGCTATTGTAGCTGACTTTTTATAGCGGCATATTGGAGTTGTGACAAGTTACCGTCTACAATAACCTGTTCAAATCAGCGCTAATAATCCGCTACTAACACTTTCTATAGCGCAATATTAGTGCTATCTTAGAAAAAACAAAAAGTATTTTGTGGCTAATAACGAATTTCATAGCAGGCTAATAGCGCTGTGCTATTAATTAATAACGCCTATTTTGCCGCTATAAAAATAAATAACATAGCGCAATATTTGCGCTATGAAAGTAACAATTTTTATAGCGCTTTTTTTGTGCTATCTAATGTTGGTTGTTTTTAATCACATGTCGTTATACAGCGTTTATCGAACCGCTATAATATCCTTTAATAGCGTTTTTCGGGCGCTATAGTAGGGTTTTTTTTGTTGTAGTGACATGAAAGGAAAAAACTACTAAGCGAAAGTAGTCAGCCAAAAGTTAGAAGATAGTCTATGCTAAGAAGTCAAGTGGAAGAACGTGAAACACTTCGGTCTGACCCGAGTATTATTTAAGAAGAAAAACAATAAACAGATCAGTATTGCTATAATTATCATGTAAGATGAGATAGGATAAGAGATATGACAAAGTATATGATAATGATAATACCATGTTGTGACAAGTATATATTTGATAACAATGAAAATCATACAATATCTCTACTCTCCTTAAATACCAAAAAAAATCTTATTCTTTAGCTTATTCACCAAACCTTAAATATTGACAAAACATATTAATGCAAATCGCAAAAATTGGTGAAACATAAATTTTAGAAATCCATAATTAAAAATCTAGAAAACATAAAAGGAGGAGGCCTATCATAAACGGGAGCATGAAAACTCACCAACACGTGTATCATAAACAAGACGCTATCCCGTGGGTTGCTAACCCGCAGAGGCTGTGCAACGACGTAGTACAATGGTACGTCCGAGGAATTTGAAACTCAAATAAGCCAGAACAACGACGTAGTACAAAGGTACGCCCGATGAACCGAACTCCATAAAACGGTTAAAAGACCATGGGTCGCTAGCTCATTTTTATGAGACGAAGCTCTACAAAAGGGGGTATAGTACCCCAGGCGGACAAAGAGACATCACATATCCATAGTCTAAACTACAAAATGATCATCATTGATTAATAAGTGTAAATTGCACTAAGCTAGTAAATAAATGAGCGAGGCTTCATGTCACATAACCACTGGCTTAACTTAAATATTTACAAACAAATTTGTAGACTTCCACTCGAAAATTTTCACGAAATTTCAATCGAACAAGTCCAAGAATTAACAGACAAAGTAAACGCAAGCGTCTCATACCACTTGTTTTGCTAAGTCGTTTAATTGGATTTCTCATACGAACGAGGTAAAGTTTTGTATACACTAATAGATTGGAAAATAGTTTTATAAGGAGTTTTGTATTAAAAATAGTGTTGAAATTATTTCTGTGAAAGAGTTTTGTACTTACTACTGGTATAAAAACCTTTGTATTTTAAAGTGACAAATCATAGAAACGATTGGAAAAATAATCAATCACCAAAAAATCCACATTTCAATAACGTGAATCAAAACCATGGAAATCGATATCAAATCCATCAAATGGAAACACCAAAAATCTAGAAAAGAAGTCATCAAAGTCGGTATTGATTGACAATAGCTATTTAGATCGTCAAAGATCGATAAAAATTGAAAATCCACTCAAAAATAGGCAAATAGGCAAAATTTAACAGGACCGGATGTCTGATAGGTTTGACCAGACGTCTAACCCTAGGCTCTGCCTTTATTTCTATGTTCGTTATTTTTTTCAGAAGCCCCTACCAGACATCTGGAAATTTCAACCAGACATCTGGTTGCCTGAGCTGGGTAGAATTTTCCTAGGCCAACAATGGCCAAATAAATTCGGGGGCGATCGGACGAGCGATGGAGGCTAGGGATTTATGCCAAGTGACAACCCAGCACTTTAGGCTCTTCAATACACCCCAAGTAACATTTCCAAACATCCATAGTAGGATTTTCTTAAATTTTGACTTCAAAACCAAAATTGGAAAATTCACCAAACCAATTCAAATCAAAAGCAATTGAACATGAAATAGATGTTAGGAATTCATACCTAACAACAATGAAAGCTATAGACATAGATGTGAGTTCAAGAACTCACCTTTAAATTCAAAAACAAGAAATGAGAAGCTCTAAAACAAGGAAAGATCAACTCCACTTCAACCACAACTATAGAAGCTCCAATTTATGATCATATGCAAATAATTCCTAAGTTATGTTATAAGAAATTGTGAAAATTGGAGAGGGATTGAGATGGAGAAGATGAAGAGGATGCTTACCTAAGCTTCACTTTGATTTTAGAACTAGAACTTGAGTTCCCAAGAGAAACTAAGACTTAGGAATTTTAGTTTCCTCTTCCCACCAATTTTCCTAGGGCTTGAGTGTATTAGGAAATTAGAAATGGAATAAATGAAGAGGAGTGGAGTGGGAGGTATTTGGCAGAAGGTTTGGGTTCTTTTATTGGGTAATGGGCTAGAACACAACCTAAAGCCCAAATGAAAATACCAAAATCCTAAACAACTCCAACATAACAATGTTTATGCTCAAACAAGTTGTAAACGTTGTTTGAAACTCAATGAAAATGGTCTCGAGTCCGAATTGACTGTTTAAAAAAAGTCACATTTCAGACTTTAATTCAGCTAAAGATGCTATATTTAAATAAAACGTTTAAATATATAATCATAAATATGTGGGTTGCTTTAGAAATGATGAGGCAATAGCTACCTAGAGTTGTTGAAGTGAGATAAGAGGTAGTAAAAGAAGCAAACTTTTCTAAGATGAACAAAGATTTCAAGAGCAGTGGAAGAAAGGAGTTCACAGGGAAGGAGTCTGCCTTGGAGGTGTTGAATTGGTTGAAAGTATGTGAATGTATTTTCGAAGACTTGGGATATAACAATGTTCAAAAGAGGAGGTTGGCTTCTCGTCGGCTCCAGGAGGATGATTAGACTGGTAGAGGCTATAATTACCGAGATCTCAAAGGAGAAGATAACTTGGGAACAGTTTAAGGAGCGATTCGAAGCTTAGTATATTCTCGAGTCTTAAAAGAGCTCTTTGTGTAGGGAGTTCCTTGACTTGAAGCGGAGAGAGATGACTTTGGCATAGTGCATTTAGTGCTTTAATGCTTTGTTAATGTATGGAAGGGAGTATATAAATACTCCATTGAAAACAATGAGAAATTTATTGGAGGTCCAAGGAAGGGGCTGAATCACAAGGTGATTGCTTATCTGTTGACTTCATTTGATATGATGGTGGAAATGGCAAGAAGGTATGATATTTGTTTCAAAAAGAGAACAAAACCTATGTTAGACCCAAGGGAGGGCAGAAGAATTTTTTAATCCATATTAGAAGGGTGGAAAGAATCAAACGGGAGGAAAGACTTCTAGAGGAAAGACTCAGAGGCTGAGTATAACTAATGTCACTTTTTTTAATTGTGACCAGGTAGGGAATTACTCCAATAAGTTTACCCATCTAGGGAACAAAGATAGACCAAGTTCTTTATCTATAATAGGCCAGGCCATAAGAAGAGGGATTGCCCGAAAGCGAAACAGACAAAGGTTTATGCTTTGGAAGGACCTTGTGGGCGACTCCTGAGAAGAAATGAAAAGGTGTGCTGGAATGCATGATTTTGATTTCCAATATATCAGTTAAAGTTCTGTTTAATAGTGGTGCTACTAACTTTTTAGTTTCAAGAGATTTGGTAGATGGGTTAGAACTAGACCTAGCTATTTGATTACATCCTAACATGTGATTAATCCGATCGGTGGTTATGCCACTCTTGACTAAGGTGCATTGACATCGAGTTTGACTTGTGTGGACATCTTTTTGTTTGTGACCCATATGGTTTGACTTCGTAGGAGGTGATTTTGAATATGGACTGGTTAGTATGTAATAACTTTAGGGTTTATTGTGTGGATAGGATTATCATCGTACAAGATCCAAGGGGAGGAGAAAGAATTATGATAGCATTGGGCGTAATGAAGGAAAAATCAGATTTGATGTTATGTGCTATGGAAGATCTAGAATATAAGATCAGTTAGTATGTGTAGTCTAAGAATTTGCAGAAGTTTCCCAACCTATAACGGGATTACCACCAAAAACGGAAATCAAATTATGGATATATTTGATGTCGAGGGCACAACCTTTTAATAGACTGCCTAGCAGAATACCGCATAAGGAGATGGAAAGAATTAAATAAGCGGCTATGGAATTTGAGGATAAAAGTATCATTAGGCCGTGTAGTCTACCATGGGGAGCATCCGCAATATTCATAAAGAAGTTAGATTTATCTTTATGGATTTGTATTGATTATAGGATTCTTAACGAAAGGACAATGAAGAATCGTTATCTGTTGCCTAGGATATATGACTTATTAGACTAATTGAGTGGAGCTCAAGTATTCCTGTAGCTAGACTGGGCAATGGGTTTCCATCAACTGAGGAAAGCGGAAGATAGTATCCCATTAGTGGAATTCTAAACAAGGTACGGTTTATATGAATGGTTGCTGACATCGTTTGGGCTGACCAACATCCCTGCATTCTTCATTGATCTTATGAACCAAACTTTCACGATCAGTTGGATAGATTTGTGTTAGGTTTCATCGATGATATTTTGGTATACTCTAAGGATGAAAGAGACCATGAAGTCCATCTGAGATTGGTGTTGGAGATGCTGAGGCAATACTTGTTCAAGGCAAAATTTTTGAAATGCAAATTTTGGAAATGGGAAGTGAAGTTTTTTGGGCATGTTGTTTCAGAGAATGGATTAGCAGTAGATCCATCAAAGATAGAAATTGTTAATGGTTGGAGGAGGCTAAAAACCGTTATGGAGATGAGAAGTTCCTTGGGATTGATTGGCTATTATCGTAGATTCATTAAGGATTTCTCATGTATAGCAGTACCCTTGGCTAAATTGACCAGGAAGAAAGAGAAGTTCATGTGGACTAATAAGTGTGAAGGATCATTCCAGGAGTTAAAGATCTTTTTGATGAATATTCATATGTTGATTGTGCCTGAAGGGAACCAGGATCGAGTAGTGTACACCAATGCTTATGGAACAAGTTTGGAAGCGGTGCTGATGCAAAGAGGGCGAGTGATAGCTTACGCATTAGGGCAACTGAGCTATGATTAAGTTAGATATCTGACTCATGACTTAGAGTTGGCAGTAGTGGTATTCTTGTTGAAGATCTAGAGACATTACTTGTAGGGAGAACAATTCAAGTTTTATACAAACCATAATCTACTAAGTACCTATTCTTTCATAAGAAGTTGAATATGAGGCAATAAAGATGGCTGGAATTTTTGATGGCATATGATTTTGAGATAGAATATATTTCGGGAAAAGGAAATAAGGTTGTTGATGCTTTGAGTTAGAAACATCAGAATGGAGTGTTAGCCTTGACTGAAAAATGAAATACGTTAGAGACATTAGCCTTTTACATAGTCCATAATAGACAGAATACTGGATCGAGTAGAGATCCGGGCATGTTAGTAAGTTTGGAGGTATATCCAGCACTTATGTATAGAATTATTGCAAGGCAAACAAAGGACCCACTAATTGCCGAAAGAATTTGGTGATCGGAGATGGGGACAGATCTTCAGGATTTGAAAGGATTTACGAAGCGGTGGCTTAGAAAGAAGGAAAGACTGCGTTCTAGATATAGAAGATCTTCGGAAGGAAGTCTTGGTTGAAAGTTATTAGACGAAATTTACTATTCATCCGAAAGGTTCGAAGATGTAACGTGACATGAGAAGAGTCTTCATTTGGGAAGGGATGAAGAGAGATACAGGAGAATGTGTAAAGATATGCTTCACATATCAATAAGTGAAAGATGAGCATCAAAAGCAGAGCGGTTTACTTCAACCCTTGGAAGTGGGATTATATGTCAATGGATTTTATTGACGGGTTGCCTAAGTCGAGGATGGGGAATGATAGCATTAGGGCAATAGTCGATAGACTGACTAGGAGGGTTTACTTTATCCCCATGAAGTCGACAAGGATGTCAGCTAGCTTAGTAAAGTTCTATAAGAAGAATGTAATGAGACTACATAAGATACCAAGAAGTATCGTTAGTGATAGAGATCCATTATTAAATCGAGTTCTGGAGAATTTTGCAGAGTAAATTGGGTACAGAGTTGAACTTGAGCACGGTTTACCACCCATACACTAATGGACAAACTGGGAGGGTGAACTGTGTACTCGAGGATTTGCTGAGAGCATGCATATTTGGATTTCATAGGACTTGGGAAGATCATTTTCATATGGTAGAGTTCGCTTACACACTAATTACCAGTTGAGCATTGAGATGACACTGTTTGAGGCGTTGTATGGTAAACCGTGTAAGTCACCCGTTTGTTAGTTAGTAATGGAAGATAGACTCGTAGGGCCCAATTTGGTAAAAGATGCTACTGAGAAGGTAGAATTAATTCGCAGTAGGATGATGGCTGCAAATCAAGGCAGCAGAGTTATGTCGGTAAGTGGAGGAAAGAGCTCGAGCTCACAGTAGGTAATGATGTGTTTGTGAAAGTTTCTCCGATGCGAGGAGTTATGCGCTTTGGGAAGTAGGGGAAGTTGGCGGCTAGATATATAGGACCATTTACAGTAATCGAGTGGATCGGTAAACTCGCCTATCAAGTCGAGTACCAAGTAGTTTAGCGGGTGTGCATAATGTTAATCATATATTGCATTTGAAGAAATGTGTGCACGACCCAAGTTCGATAGTGAAACCGAGGGCAATAGAGGATTTTTATATAGAGCTGGATTTGACATATGCGAGATGACTGAAAGGAATAGTAGATCGTGATACAGAGGAGTTGAGGAAAAAAGTTATCAGACTTGTTAGCGACCAATGGAGTAGCGATGAGGAAGACAGTACTTGAGAGGTATAGGACATGATTAGTTGTTTAGATATTCTTGTATATAGCAAAGTGCTTTGTTTGTCTATAGTATGGACTAGTAGGATACTATATATTCATGTGTGATATGACTGTGTTTTGGCAGTTGCACTAATACATTTATGCTTGATGATTGTGATAGAGTTAGGGATATGCCTTAGGGAAAATTATATAATTTATTACGTATATCTAACTTATTGACCAATCTTGTTCGAAATAAGGATGTTTTCTTTCTATTATATACTTGATATAATTTTGTTATATTGATTAATTAATTTAATTAAAAGTATATTTAATAGAAAATCCACAAATGGTATGTTTTGTGATAGTAGTTATAAAGTGTTGTAACCGTGAATAATTTATCTCAATAAAATTAAACATACCATTTTGAATGTTCCTATTCAAGATGAAGCGAGACTGGATATCGATGTATCCATTGAGACTAGAGTACGAAACGCTTTTCAAATGTTGGCCAGTGTATTACTCATGACTGCTAGAAGCACCTAAGCGTTACGTACTAATAGTTATTGGATAACTATGGAATGACTCATTCGATAGTTTTCTGTTGGTTAATATAACTAAGGTCAAACAGAAAATATTAATGTGAATAATTTACAAATTTCTTTCAACTTAAGAATACTGTGAATCTTCAATATGAAAGCTCTGCTTTAAATATAGTCAAATCATTGCATAGTATCCACTGAGTGACTATAGTTGGGTCGAGTGGAAGTATTGGAAGTAAAGCACTATTCAAAAGAGGATTCATCTCCTCGGTTATATGTGGTTAGTATCACGATCAATTCAAGTCAACCCAAAGTCAAAATATCTAGCCAGAGTTGATCGGTTAATAATAATTTTTATTATTGTACCAAGGACTTTGTGTTTGGACTATAGAGTTGAATGTGGATGATGTTGGAATTTTGACCATTACTGAATTCAGCAAGTCCAAAGTGATATAGTTTTAACGAAGAGAATTGGTGTAAATAATTGTCACAACTGGGTAACGCTTAATAAAGTGAAACTAGATTTTACCGAAGCCGAGTAAGCGATAAATTTATCCATAATGTCACTCCATCTGCTAAGTGAAGTGTGAACATTAACATTTGAATAGTTCGATGTTAATCGCTGATCGAATTTACACCCAAGAGTCACACAATCGAAATGATGAATTCTCTTCAGAACAAACGATTTAATTATTTTATAATTATTATAAATTAGTTAAATTAATTACTATTTATGAAGAATTAATTATGAAATTTGTATATGATTTGAAAAATAAAATTGTTGCATATATTCAGCATAGTTATGTATATATTGATCGATATGAGACATCGATAACAAAATAGGTTAAATATGAATATGCATATTTAATTTGGGTTAAATGTGCTTACAACCCATGATGTTTGGAGATGATAGGAACTGGTTTGTCTAGGGTTAGAGGCGTCTACAACATAGGATTAAGGTTTGGAAACGTGTGGCTAAAATCTAGTGAGAAATATACATAGTTTGCTCTCTTATCCTATGCATATAAACACTAATCTCAAAACACTAATCTTACTCTAATTCATTTTTTTAGCCACTACTTTCTTCTTCTTCTTCTTCCTTCTAATGGTAGCCACTATTGTTTAAAAACATCCTAAAATCTCAAATCTAATTCAAATTAAAAAACAAAGCTATTTGATAATGGTCGTTGATTCTAGATTAGCAATCCGTAGAATCAAGGAATTTTAGATGAAGAGAATTCATTGTTTTAAAGTGGAATTTAGGGCATCTAATCTAGGTAATTTTATTTGTATGATAATTCCATTCTTGTATTTTTCATGATTTGTAATTATTTAATCTTATGCACGTGATTAGATTGTTGTTATTTCATTAGTTAGGTGAGACTTTTGCATATATTATTGTTGTCACGGTGGAGATTGAATTTGTGTATGAAATTTTGAGATCTATCTTATAATTTATATTTCAAATCTAATGTTAAATGTTAAAATAAATTTGAAATCATACAGGTTCATATATATATATATATATATATATATATATATATATATATATATATATGTTTACGATTCAGATATTCACATACAATTTGAATTAGAACTATATTTTCATATACTGCATAATGTTAATCTGAAAGTTTTCAAACACCATTTTATGTTTATTATGAGTTGTAAGTGCTGATAAATTTTTTATTATATATATAAATAGAATTATTAATATTTAATGGCTACATGAATTAATAAATTCATATAAAATAATCCATGTTTCTGAAAATTAATTTTATAATTTTTAAAATTAATTTTCATGTCGGGAATCTTCAGAATTTTTTTAGATTTTTCGAACTTAATGTACTTTTTTAAAATTAATTATTTTTGGTCTAAAATAAATTATTTAAATTAAAATATAATTTTAATTGAGAAAATTCTATAAATTTTTCTCAAGACCAAAAGCTGTTTCGGGTATCTTCAAAATAATTTCCAATTTCTTTATAAACCTAATTTATTGTTTTAAAGTTTAACTTATTTTCGACCTGCAATCAATTATTCAATTAAAAAAATATCAATTGAGAAAATTCCATAAATTTTTCCTAAGGCCAAATTTTATCACAAATACCTTCATAAAAAGTTTCATAATTTTTCAGCTTGATTTCATATTTCTAAGAATTAATTTGATTTCGTGTAACGACCCAGAATTTTTGTCATTTGAAATTCGTATATTTAATTGATTTTAAAAATATTAACAAGCAAAATTTGTAAGTCGAATAAATTTTATTTCGAATATCTAGATTTAATTGGATAATTAAATCGATAATTTAATATTTGAAATTACAGAAATAATTTGGAAATTGGGTTTAATGTGATTAAAATTGATTTGTAAAGTTGTATTAAATCATGTTGGAGTTAGGATGATATTATATAACTTTTAAAATTGAAGTAAAAGTTAATTTATGGAAATTGAATATTTTAATATTTAATTGACGAGTAAAAATAGTCATTTTTCAAACAGTCTCGAATTTTGACGAAACTAGTTTCATCTGATCCGTAATGTTATATTTTTGTAAGATTTCAAATTTTGTGTCAATCGGATTTACGGTTTGTCCGGTGCAAGCTAAAACGCGTAGAAATCAGTTCAAGTGAATTTTGAATTTAAATAGTCGATTTGAAAACCTATCTTTCAAATATGATCGAATTGGCTCTCGATACCTATTCCATTGTATCCGGAACGCGGGTTAAACCCTAGAAACGTCAGCAGACACGCTTCGTTTCGAGTTCAAAAAAATTCCAGATGAATAGTGTCGTGTAATTTTTCTATAAAAGGACGTCACAATTTCATTTTCTATAACCATAAACATTCAAATCTTCCACCTCGATTATCTCTCGATCCAAACCCTTTTAGATTTTGATTCCTAAATGAAAGTTGAAGAGCTTCGCGAGATCTACGTCTTCAACGGTGATGATCGTGATCGACGCAATGTAGAGGGAGAAATTGAGCCGTGTCTGGCTGTAGTTCGTGCACGTTTTTCCACGCAAAATAGTGGCCGAGCTTCGTGAAAATTGTGCCGAGAGTTGAGCACGAGATGAGCTTCAATAAGATGGTGGTCGATTGTCTTCAAACGACAAGATGGAGGCTCGAAAATTCGATTTATAACGGTGGCTATGGGTTATCATTTGCGTGCAAAACCTGGGGAGGCAGAAAGCATAGTCACGGCCTTGATCTGATGAAGGCAAATCTAACGGCCCAAAATGCAGCAAGGTTAAAATAATAATAAAAGAATTTTTAAATTAATATATTAAAATTCGTGTAATATTTGTAACATCATAACTTGTTCATACGAGGTCCGTTTCACACGAAACGAATTGCGTCGGGTTTGTATTGACGAATACTACGCGATGGAGCTGGATTGGAGTTGATTGGAGATAGTTTGAATTTCGAATAAAATTAAATGCGCGTTTAATTTTATTCGAAATAAAACGCTGAAACCGTTATTAGAAGCAAGGTGAGAACTTCTCACTCAATCGAATTTGTTTCGATTTAAATTTTAAATAGTTAAATTTAAAATTGCTTGATTGTGTGATTGAATGATAAATTGTTATCTGTTGTATTGAAATAGACCCTATACGCCGTATATTAAGCGGATGTTATTATATTAAACACATATACTGCGATATTCCACCGTGAAGTGTAATTGGTATTATATACGTACTTGGAGTTGATTTCCCGCATTATATAGCGGATGAGACCCTATTGTGCCGCATAATAGCGGATAATATTTTGTATAAACCCTGTACCGCGATATTCCGTCTTGAAATGGGATTGGTATTGTGCTAACATCTGTGGACGCAGGGAAACAGGTTGGAGGGATCCAACTGGATTCCTCAACAGTATTGATTTATTTACAGATATTTGCGATATATTCTGTTATCATATTGATATATGATGTTTGGATGTTGTGGTTGATGTATTGGTGTTGTTGCAGCATTGGGCCTATTTTTGAAGTTTTAAAAATGTTAAAGTAACGATTTTGAATTTAAAAGGATTTTCAAGTGATTTTTGAAAGTATACATTTTATTGAATTTTGGAATTGATTCATTTTAAATAAATAAACGTTATAATTTTTATGTTATAAAAATTATGATTTTTGTAAAATATAACCGAAGTGTGATTTTTGAAATAAGTAGTTGATTAATTTGTAAAATGGTTTAAATTAGGATTTTTGAATTATTAAAAACGGTGTATATAAAAGATTTATAAAATTGATATTTATAAATTAAAATATTGGAATTATAAAACGAGTTTTTATAAGTGTTACAATGAAGTATAAATGGATTTCATAAGTGAATGAAATTTATAGATTTATAAATTGTGAAGTTATAAAATGAATAGATTTTGTAAAATAAAAGATTTATAAGTAATTAACTTATAAATTGGATTTTGGCATTTAAATGAGATATAAGTAGAATTTGTTAATTAAGGGATTTTATAAGTCGAATTTTTTATAAAATATATACATATGTGAATTTATAAACATTGTTTTATAAATCTAAAACCAATTGAATTTGATAAGTAAATATGAAAGCTTATTGAAGGAGATATATCCACGATTTTGCACAGTGGATAATCCTTTAAATTAAATATGTAGAAGTGTTGAATTTGGTAAATGATTTATATTCACGATTTTGGATGGTGAATAATATATTAAAGAAATGTTTTAGGAAGTGATCATTTAAATAGAATTAAAACAATTTGAAGTTGTTTTAAAATGTGTTAAGGATCGAAACCACAGATTTCAACATTCATTATTGAAATAGACGTTTTTGAAAAATAAGGAAAAGATGGACTATAACACTGTTGTTATAGTAAATGGTTTTCGAAAGAAAATGTTTTTGTATAGTATTGGGATTTATATATCTATCGTATTTTCGAATCCCTATGCTACTGATTTTGGGTTGTCGTAACGATGTTTTACGCAACATTCGCTTTGACCCAAATAAATGCATTTAAAGTGAACGTTTTCCATAAAAGAATAAAATATATACTTAATCGTGTTTTAAGTATGTTGAATATTTTCTAAGTATTGAAAATAAATAGATTTGCGAGTTACTTATTGTTAAATAAATATTTGGAAATGTTTTCCAATGTAGAAATTGAAATGGTTTAGAGAATATATATTTTTAAAGATAAATTTAAGTGAATATTTGGCAAGTTATTTAATTTATGGAAGATAAATAAAAGGGCGTAGTGATTGTTATAGTGCTGAATATTTGTTTGTTTGCTTTGATAGTTAAATAACCGACTATCAATATTTACCTTTAAATGGGTATTTGTTGTGATTTGCTTGAATTTGAATGCTGCACTTATTTTTAAAATAAGCGCTCGTTATTCGGTTTAGCCGGGAGAGGACCTTTGGGTCATAAATCCCATTCTGAATAGTGATACGTCGTAATGGATAGCGTTTGAAGACCGGTGTTGAAGACCGGATATTTTTGAAAACGGAAGGATTACCGTCGAATGTCTCTGCATCGACTGATCCCCGATATAGAGATTTTATCACCCTTTGTGATGGGAATTCCAAACGTGATTAATGAATATCCGGATTTGCAAGGGCTTCTTTGGAAGTGCCTTCGGTTCTGTTCGAACCCGGAACGGACTTATATGGATTGTATGTCTGACATTACATTTTGAGATGTAAAGATTGTTTCTATCAAATACATTTCTGTTGGTGGCGGAGAATTTATTCTCTTAGCTTAACACCCTTCTCTGAGACGTACGAGATCAGAGGTTATGTAGTTGATGGTCACTAGTGATATATTCCTAATTTGGTAACGTGGCATGCTGAGTGCTGCTGATCATTTGTTGATCAAAGCGTGGCTTTTATGAAAAGCGTAGCTTTGTGGATGAGACTTCTCGGACCTCATACCCCGGAAATGGTCAAAACAAAAAGAATGCAGCAAGGTTATTTAGGGATCGCACCCCCATAGGGTGTGTACATTTCCTTCTGGACAGAGTGGTATTATGGTATGAATCCCTGATACTTAACCTATATGGTTGCTGCAAATTTATTTCTTTGTGGTTGTTGGTGAATCCCGGGATTTAGGTCGGTTACTACCGGAGGATGGCATACTCGTGTCAGTAGTTACCTAGCTAGAGGTAACCCGGCCTTGTGTTGGCAGAGATCCGGTTAGGTACTCGGGGCGTCTTTCCAGAGGCGTACCCATGTGGCAATGGGAAGTTCCTTGGCCTGACCATTTGTTGGAAATCCAAAGAAACAAAACGAGCCCTGTATAGTTTTGGTTGTATAACCTGCCATGGAATGTGGCGGTAACCTGCTATTGAACATGGTAGCTATAGTAGGCATACGATAATGGTAATATGTTGGCTAAGATTTATATTATACTTTCGAAATGTTTTCCTACACTTTGCGCTTATAGTAATAATATCAAAGAAATTTGCGTATCAAGCATGTTTGACTATCATAAGGAGAAATCTCCTCCGATTCTACGTTTGCATTGTGTGTGTGTGTGCGGGAGGCCTTATGGTAGTCACATTTTCTAAAATCATTGCAGATCTATTTTAAAATATTTCTTTGTTTGTTTTTAAAGAATAACTGTTTTAAGTTCTCACACCAGTCCCATGACTGACCTGGAGTTTATTGTTCCCTTCCTAAACTCTGGGTGCCCATTATTTCCCATACGGGCAGTCTAGAGTCAGGTTATCAGGTCATTCTGGAATTCAGGAGTTGCTGTAGAGATCTGGAGGCAAGATGGATGGCATGGCGTATCAACTAGTATATAGTATTTCTTTTCCGCTGTTTGTTGTTGTAAACTCTGATAATGTAATGTGATGTGATGTAATGTAATACCAGATATGATTCTTTGTTTTAAAGATTATTCATTGATATATTATATGTTGTTCTGCTGCGACTGTGAGATTCTGATATTGTTTCTGTTGCCTTTTCTTTCTTTCTTCTTCTACCTCTTCTTCTTAAACCCTAACAATTCGGTTTGCCGGCCTTCGATTGCTCGGCAGTTGATACAGTGGACGTATTAATGTCGATTTTCGGAAGTCGAAAATACCGAAACGTTACAGTTCGGGTTGCTATCAATTATTTAATAATAAATATTATTTTAATTGAGAAATTCCAAGAAATTTTTTCTAGCCCATTTATTATGGCGGAAGCTGTTAATTCAATAAAATATTTACACACATACACACATATATTTATACATATATACATACATACATACAAATGATCATTTAAAACTTATAACTATATGTTCATGCATATATCTGACATCATACAATACATATAAAATAAGCTAACGTGTTTGTTGCGATGTAAATTTGATCGTGTCTATATACAGGCATGTTATTTCTTGAATTGCTATGTTACACATGCACACATACATATATATGTATATGATATATATATATATATATATATATATATATATATATATATCTGTGTGTGTAACAAAAATTAAAAAATATCCTAAACTAAAACTTATAAATTTAATAAAATCTTTGTACACAATCTGTAAACTATAATTTGTTATGTTAGAATACATATGGACATAGTAATATTTCATGCCATAAATAAATTATCAATTATTGACATTAATGAATCAATCAGTTCAAATTAAAGAGAGAAAATGAAAGGTTTCTCTCCCCATTCAATACCATTAATGCTCTCAATTAATTCTTATTTTTGGAAAGAAATGAATGGTTTCATTCCCTATACATTAACTCTTATAAATAAATGTTAGGTGTATTTGATACACTATACATTTAAAACTAAATTTATTTAAACTTCCCTTTAACTAACTTAAATGGAATACATGATTTATTTAAGCCAAATTTAGAAAAGTTGTAAATGAAATTTAGACTTCGTATGCCTATTAATGATCCAAAATGGGAAAAAAATTAAAATTCATCCATTTCTTCCACTGCTGACTAGCCTAGATCCTTCAATGGTATCAAAGGCCAATAGCATATGCGGTCTAAATTAGTTATATTAGGGTTAACTAATTAAGTTGCCTGTTTAGTATGGTGCCTAAAAAGGTTATATCTAGGATTGGAATTTGGTAATCAAGTACCCGTCCAACCTTATTAACAACTTGGCCTAAAAGGTGATGTGCACCCAAAGATTGCCCCTAATAGAAAAGGCCTAACTGATATTGGGCCTTGGGCTAATGTTCAACATCGTTTTGAAAATTAAAGTTAAATATTTTAAATTTAATATTTAAACTTAAAATAAAATATGTTTATATATAAGTTATAATATAACATAATTTTTCAATATGTTTGAAAAAAAATCAAATTAATTTCAAATTTCAAATTTATTAATAAGAGTAATAAAAGTATATTAGTTAAATAAGTTAATTAATTAATAAACAAGTGCATGTGTTATATATAGAGATATAAGTTATGTTGTTTTAAGTTGTCTAAAATAATATAAGTATACATGTATGTTTATGAATTGAAGTTCGAAATTAATATAATTTAATTAAATAAATAAATTAAAATGTTAATTAATAAAATAATATATACATGTATACGATATATGCGTTATACTATAAAAGCTATAGTACATACAAATATAAATGCTATATCAATATAAAAATTAATTAAAATGTTAATTAATTAAAACTAATTAAATATGATATAATTAATATAAACTAAAGGTGGAACATTAAAAAAACCCATAATAGACTTAATAAATAAATACATACATAATTGTACGTATACCATGATTCCTGATGTGTTCTATACTTGAATCACTAGGGTAATTCATAAGATTTATGTTATTTCATAAGTCAATATCACTCAATACAATATATTGTAGATTATGAATCTTCAATATGATGTTGTCCTCTATCATATATGTGTGTGTGTGTGTATATATATTACTTGCATACTCCTTAGTCGTTGAGCAGACTCAAGCTTGGGATGTTACGTGCAGTATTATTAATATATTAAATAGACGGGGTAAAATAACTATATGTATTTGTTGAGCAGACTCAAGATACATATACTATACTTAGGTTGTTGTGATATGGTAGGTACAAGTAAATAATTTTGTTTCAATTTGCTGAGCAGACTCAAGGTCAAAACGGAATTAGGACAAAATACTAAAGGATTAGGAGTTATATATGGTACAACCGATAAGGAGCGTCCATGGAACTATGACTTGTTGAGTAAACTAAAGGTCAGAATTTCAAGACGGATGGGTCCTAACACCTATTGGTGAAGTCAAAAAACTTCTATATTTCGACTATGGGTTTGGTGAAACATAAAAGACTAGTGGGAGCCTTATTAGAAAAATGAAAGGATAACATTTAATTTTTCTAATATTGTAAAAATATATGCTATATAATGTTATAATAATCTACATTGATAAATTTGTGCATTTAATAAGATTAATAGAATGTTTATATATTAAGATATACCAATGAATTGAAGATTGACAAATAGAAATATAAAATATACCTACCAATATAAGATTATTGCATGTTAACGTTTCAACACCCATGCAAGTGACTGATATTTCAACTACTAAATATATTCGTATTTTGATCATTTACGCATTTACTTGATCCAGACCATGTATTGCATCCTATGAGTTTTGAACTCTAAAAGCAAAACATGATTATGGATATTTGGTCCATATATATTCACATATGAATGTTATATGGTGAACGGTCAAAGTTTGTAATGTACAACATTTCGATGAAATTAGTTCATTCAAAAACCAAATAAACCTTAGTGCAAGATGGAGTATTGAATTTGATTGATTACAAAAGGATCGTATTGTGATAACTATAACACTAAACCAAAACTGCAGGATAGATCTAAGAACTCGATCGTTGAAATGTCAGTTTAATTGGTTTACGCAAAAGGAAACATATTTGATGTCCTTAAATGTTAATGATGATCGAGTGCGCTTTTGTTAAGATTCGTTATGACATTGTAGTAAGGGAATTCCTTGAATGGTTCGACCATTTAGAAAGAATAATGAAAGTACAATAGTAAATGCGATTTAAAGTACAGTTGGGATGAAGAGAGTGAATAGTCTCCTTTGCTTCGTAAAGAAACATAGGAAATGAGAATTGTAATAATAGTGATTGATACTTAATATTAGAATAAGAAATATGATTTCTATTCCAAAATGCATTTTATATAGAAAACTGTTTTCTATGAGATTAATTTTTTTGAGTTCAAAGTATTTGGTGAAAGAACTCTTTACGGCAAACTAGTTGCAATATGTGAAATAAATTTATATTAAGTGAATGATGGACCTTCAAATTTAGTTCACAGTTATAGTATTGACGGAAATAGTGGAAGCATGCCATATAGCACTTATTAACTGCATCATATTATGAAAATTGGTTTTCGTAAAACGTGTCGAACATTATTTATGCAATAATGACTATTTTTATCAACAGAAAAATAGCTTAGCTATATTTCAATATGAATGTTGTGAATATTTGTTATGAAATAAAACTATAATGTGGTATTTGTTTTCATAACAAAAGTGATGCAATGGAAAATACAGTAGTATCTAATATTATTTATAGTTATTTTAAAATCCTAAACTAAGCCGTAATTTTGAGAAATAATTTTACTATATGATTATGAATCATATGATACAAATTAATTATATCTTAAATAATTAAGGGCTATGCACCCATTTAGTGGGAGCATCATAAGAGTTGTTGAACTCTTAGGATTGATACATATAGATGCATACAACCTTGATTCTATTAATACAAAAATGGTTCCACGTACTTTGTCATATTCCCCAATGAGTTATCACTGAAATGGATATGTATATTTGATACACATATAGTATGTCTATGATCAAGTCATAGAGTATTAAACAGAAGCAAGTAAAATAACCTACCATAGAAATGATTTGATTTGATCAAATCAGTGATTATATTGAAAAAGGTTCCGAATGTACCTAAAAATGAATAAAGATTCAATCTTAAAAGTCACTCATCTGTATGATACATAATGATGCATAGATAAGGAGTAATCGAACTTTATTGGACAATATACGATTAATGGTGAGTGAAGTTAAGTAAGTTTCATATAAATAACAGTTTACAAAATCACAAAAGATAAGGGTTTATAAGAAACTCCAACATATCCTAGACCAAGAAGTTGGCAGGTTGTGTGAGTTGAAAGATTGCACATAATAACTGTTCATGAGGGATCTCGTATTAATTTCCTCCAAAGGATTTTAGGAAAGACTATCATTGGATGATATATTTATATTTTGAATATAATTTTTGTAAATAAAACCAAATCAGTTCTATATATAAAGATATTTATAAAATGTTTATGAATACCTAATCTATTGCACTAAGAAATAATTTTTGTTTCAAGAAATACCAACTTCATTTTGAAGGAATTCCTTTGAGGAACTAATGGTCGTTAAATTTAATTGGATATGATCCATGGATAGAACCGATTAGATGAGATAAAATGAAATTAACTAACCTAAATTAACACATCGCATTAGAGTGTCTAATAAGTATTCTCACACATTGAGGAGAAACTATGAGTTCGTATCAATATCGAAAAAATATATATAATCCGCGGTTGTTTAACTAAACCATTAAGCGTCTTGACTCTACGATATGGTACAATGCACAAATGCAAAAGAATTCTAACTATGATATCAAAATATGATTTTGGCAGTCATAACCGAAGGGATATGATCCATAGGTCGTGATTGTACCTTTATAAGTAAGACTAATGCAGTTGGAATTAAATGACCAATGTTAATAAAAATAATATTTCAAATTCAATTATTGAAATTAGCGTAGTAGATTCAACATTCAACGTGCCCAAGTTTATTCGAATTTAATCATAAAATTACCGCTAAGTATGACTTTATGTTTGGTACATATGTATTGTAACAGAAATTTCTAAATAGTAATTTAGAGTAAATTGTTTACACATGACAACAAAAATGTCTCGTAGTTGGTGGGATCGATATTGAGTTTGTGTGTCGTTGTATATAATCCCAAAAATGATAGAAAATATCATTTTATAAGCATCAAAATTGAACATATATTTTGATAGAAATATGAAATAGTTTGATTATCAATCAAAATGCGAAGGAAGCGTGTGTTCATAAGAAAGAATGTTAAAAGGTACACTGATATTTTTAAACTATATTAAACAACGTGCCTTTGATTTCAACAATGTACTTGTGTTAAAAACAATATTAGTAATTTTAATGCTCAATTTTGAATTGTAAATAATGTGTTTTATAGTGAGTATAAAAGATATTGGCAATTTTTCAAAATCAATATGCAAAGACACCTTACTAAATTGTTCAATATGGAAATGTGAGATAAGTTCCTTACGAATTGCCAATAGGAATTATCATATATGTTATGTTGTCTACGATATCGTGATTAGTTTATGTATTTGATACATCAAGAAAATATCAAGTCCAAAATGATATCACTAAATAGTTGCTTAAAGTGTTCTCGTGTATTGATGAAATACTAAATAATTGTTTGCAGAAACAAAAACATATTATGAAGAAGTGTTTGCACTTAAACTTAATAAGTGATATTGAGTATAATATGTCAATAATAAATTGAAGATAAGAATCTTTAAGCTGGAAATGTTCCAAGTTAAAGACCGTAGCTGATTCAATAAAGAGGCTAAGTACATCACCTTGAATAACGCCGCAATAAAAGAAATCTATATAAATATATAAGTGCACAAATTTATAACTGAGCCAATTTCAAATGTTGAGAATCTCATAACATTGTTATACGATAACAATGTTGCGATATAGTCCGTAATAGAACTTAGAGATCACCAGAAGTCGAGAGACATTTCAAACTGTTCCATATGATAAAACAGTTTATTACCATCGGAGAAAGTTGATTGATAGAGTAGATAATTGAAACATAATAGCATATACATTCATAGAGGGACCGACATAATTGGTTTTGAGAAAACCGATTGAAAAAGTTGAAATAAGATTCCATAATTGACCCCAAGTGCGAAGGGGTGATTGATAGAGTTAAGGGTATGCAATTATTTAATTTGTTACGTATATCAAACTCATTGACCAATCTTGTTCGAAATAAAGGTGTTTTCTTTCTACTATATACTTAATATAATGTGGTTATATTAATTAATTAATTTTATAAAAAATATATTTAATAGGAAATCCATAAATGGAATATTATGATAGTAGTTACAAAGTGTTGTAACCGTATGTAATTTGTCAAAATAATAAATATACCATTTTAAATGTTCCTAGTGAAGATGCATCGAGACTACATATTGATGTATCTGTTGAGACTAGAGTATGAAACGCTCTTCAAATGTTGGGTCGTGCATTACTCATGGCTGCTGAGGGGGCCTAAGGGTTACGTACTAATAATTATTGGATAACTATGGAATGAATCATTCGATAATTTTCTGTTGGTTAGTATAACAAAGGTCAAACTAGAAAATATCACTGCGAATAATTCACACAGTTCTTTCGACTTGAGAATACTGTGAATCATCAATATGAAAGCTCTGCTTTACTTACAATCAAATCATGGCACATCGTCCATCAAATGACTATAGTTAGGTCAAGTAGAAGTATCGGAAGTGAAGCACTATTCAAGCGAGAATTCGTCTCTTCAGTTATATGGGTTTAGTATCATGGTCAACTTAAGTCAACCCAAATTCAAAATTTCTAACCATAGTAGCTCGGTTAATAATAATTATTATTATTGAACCAATGACTTCGTGTTTGGACAATAGAGTTGAATGTGAACGATGTAGTAATTTTGACCATTATCAAATTCAGGAAGTCCAAAGTGCTATAGTTTTGACAAAGAGAATTGGTGTAAATAATTGTCACAACTGGGTAACGCTTAATAAAGTGAAATTAGATTTTACCGAAGCCGAGCAAGTGATAAATTTGGCCATAATGTCACACCACCTACTACATGAAGCGTGAACGTTAAGATTCAAATAGTTCAATGTTATTGTTGACCAAATTTACATCCAAGAGTCACACAACCGAAATGATGAATTCTCTTTAGACCAAATGAACTAATTAGTTTATAATCGTTATAAATTAGTTAAATTAATTAATATTTATAAAATATTAATTATGAAATTTGATTGTGATTTGAGAAATAAAATTGTTGCATGAATTCATAATAGTTATGAATATATTGATCGATATGAGACATCGATAACAAAATAGGTTAAATATGATTATACATACTTAATTTGGGTTAAATGGACTTACAACCCATGAAATTTGGAGATGATAGGCATTGGTTTGGCTAAGATTAGAGGCGGTTACGACATAGGATTAGGGTTTGGAGATGTGTGCCTAATATTTAATAAGAAACTTATATAGTTTTCTCTCTTATCCTATGCATATAAATACTAATCTCAAAACCTTATTTTATTCTAATTCATTTTTTTGAGCCGCCACTTCAATCTTCTTATTCTTCCTTCTAATGGCAGCACCTATTCTCCAAAAACATCCCAAAATCTCAAATCCAATTCAAATTAAAAGCACAAAGCTATTTGAAAGTGGTTGGTCACTGATTCTAAATTAACAGTCTGTAGAATCAAGGAACTTTAGAAGCAGAGGATTCATTGTTTCAAGGTGGATTTTAGGGCATCTAATCCGAGTAATTTTAATTGTATGGTAATCCTATTCTTTAGTTTTCCTAATTTGTTAATTATTTGATCTTATGCCACTACAACAAAAATACTCTTTCACAACTGCCAAAAACAGTTGTAATAGGTCTATTACAACTGGCACCCGCCAGTCATTATATCCGCAGTTGTAATAGAGCGGGATTATTTTACAAGGGCTATATACAGTTGCAAAAGCAGTTGTAAAAAGTCTTTTTACAACTGCAAATAGCAGTTGTAAAAGAGTTATTTACAAGTGCTTTCAGCAGTTGTAAAAGAGTTTTTTCAATTACTATTTGCAGTTGTATTAAATTTTATCGCAACAGCTTACACCAGTTGTTATAAGACTCTTTTGCAACTGTCGGCAGCTGTTGTAATAGAATCTTTCACAACTGCTTTTCACAGTTGTAAAAGACTTATTTACAACTGTTTACGACAGTTGTAATAAATATTTTAACAACTGTTTCAGCCTATTGCATTAACATTTTACAACAGTTTGTGATAGTTATAGTAAGATCTACTACAACTAGTGATAACAGTTGCAACAAATATTTTTACAACGGCTACGAACTACTATACTTCATCATTTCACAATTGCTATTAACTATAAACTTCATGATAGTATAATTAAAACCAATATTTCATTAATAATAACTACAATCATTCAAATACTTGAAACAACATGAACCATTCACATTAAAAAACAATTCAAGTTTACACCATTTATGAATTCATAACTGCATTCCAAAACATAACTAAATCCACAACATAAATCAGTAAAAGTACATATACGTACTAACCAAAAGAGATAAATTCTGTGTGCCAAGCAATAGACGCCCCAACTACTTGTCCAAACGTATAGATAACTGCAGTAGGCCTAAATAGAAGAGCTTTTGGATGCACCACCACATCGACCCAAACTTTCTAAGTATCTAATCCTAGTGGTACATGATGCACTAAAACAGTAGGGTCGGTAGATGCGATTGTTGCTTATGCGACAACATTCCTTCGCCAACTCAATAATTTGTATTTTCTAGGCTGCTGCTGAAATTGTATATTAACACTAGTTATGACGTTGTTGCTACTACGATGAGACTGCAAAAATAAAGCATTATGGTTGAAAAAAATAAAGCATTATGGTAACAGATTTCATATTGTTTGTGATATCTTAGTGCATAAGGCGTTTCCCCTTTGTATGTGTCTGAAGTTTGGATATGTCTGAAGTATGTACGTATGTCTGAAATTTATACATAGGTCTGAACTTTGGATAGGAAAGTTCTTGCCGTTTAAGGTCATGAAAACAGTGGTTATGGATTAAGTAAAACTGTTGTACACGTAGGTTCGAATGAGATGCTCTTTCCACTGTTTCATATTCATTTTAATGCATTGAGTACATGTATACATGAATATTCATTTAGATATAAGTGTAATAGTGTGCTTTTTATTGTCTGTAAACTTGTAACATGACTATGAGATGTGGAATGCTTGGTTATACTCTCACGGCATGGTATTTTTATTTAAAACATAGTGCATAAATAAAAATAAGACCCATTCACTCAGATCATCAAAATGAAGTTATGTTATGCTTGGCCTAACAATTATGTACTTCTCCTAGTTTTTCAAGCATAACTCGATGTTTCTTTAATTTAGGCCTTCAGGCATTAATTTAGGCCTTCAGGCATTAATTTAGGCCTTCAGGCATCTATATGCCCATCAGGTGTATTAAGAATCTTTGATTGAAGATCTTTATGTATAAACATAGTACTTGTTAATGTGTTTTTCTAAGAATAAATGAATTAGAGCATGTCCTCAGTAAATAACTTTATAGAAACTGCAGTCATAGCCGGAAGACTACATTACTTACACTCATAGTTGTTTCAGTCATGATAGTGTGGGAGACAAATGATTGGACTTGTAAGATAACATGAATATTTAAATATTTTACGATTGAATATTTAAATATTGTACGATTGAATATTTAAATATTGTACGATTGAATATTTTACGATTGAATATTTAAATATTTTATCGTTAGTCGGATTATAGTCCGAAAAGTTACTTTTTGCATACGGTCGTATTAGGACTCGGAACCCCTTCCATTGGGTCCAAAACACCGTTTGCGATCTTTTTGAGTATAAACTTTAATATGTTTGGAGTTAGTGGAATTTTGCCACTTTTTCACTTTGGGCTTTGGGTTTGGTTTAGCCCATTAGCCTAAACTATTAATTCAAACTCAACCCCCCTTCCCTTCATAACTTCACTTTCATTTCCTAACACTCAAGCTTCATCAAAAAAGGAGGAAGGAATGGGAAATTAAAACTCCAAGCTCAAGTTCATTTGCAAATCCAACATCTAACTCCAAATTCAAAAAAGAAGCCATTGATTCTTCCTTGGTTCAAGCTTCTTCTTCATTAATTTTGTGTAAAGGTGAGATTTTTATCTCACATCTTTGTCTATAACTATCTTTGATTTTTAGGTATGAATTCCTAACCCTTATTCATGTGCATTTGCTTTTGGTTTGGATTGAATCGGTGAAAATCTCAATTTTTAGTGTTTTGGGTTCAAATCCTTAAAAATCCAATCTTTGATGTTTGAACACGCTTTTGGTGATACATCGAGGAGCCAATACGACCGGGTAGCCTATGAGCGTAATCCCCTAGCGTCCGTGCTCGATCGGTTGCAAATTGGGAGAGTTTTTTCACTTCAAACCCTAGGTCGCTCGGCCTGCACAATGGTGATTCTCGGCCTGCAGTTAGCTCGCGCGCAGTTAGGTCGCTTGCAGTTGGGCTGCGCCATGCTTTGGTTGCGCCATGCTAGGTCGTCCCCATTAAGTCGCTCGGCCATGTTATACCGCTAGTGCCTTAGGTCATTGGGCCTTCTTCTACCCCTTAGGTCGTTTCGTGTTAGGTCACTCGGCCCACCAAGTCGCCCCATGCTTAGGTCGTTGCTCGGCCATGTTATATCACGTAACTCTTTAGGTCGCGCCATGCTAGGTCGTCCCTACCTAAGTCGCTCGGCCTCCTCATACGCCTTAGGTCATTAGGTCGCTCGGACATTAGGTCGCTCGGCCTTGTTCGCCCCTTAGGTTGTTAGGTCGCTCGACCTGCTTGGTCGCGCCATGATTAGGTCGCTGACCTCCTTAGGTCGCTCGGCCTGCTTGCACTGTTAAGTCGCACATACTTAGGTCGCGCCATCTCTTAGGTCGCTCGGCCTTCTCTTATGCTTTAAGTCGCGCCAACGTATAGGTCGCAACTCCTTAGGTCGCTTGCACGTTAGGTCGCGCCATTCAGTCGCATCACTTAGGTCGAATGTCGTGGAGTCGTATGTGTTGGGCCACTGATTTCTTGTGTTGAATTATGTTTAGTCGCAAGGGCATTTCCGCTGATGGATTTGGAATCGAATTCTTTGGATTTTTATTCACGTCTTTGAATGTGAATTTTTGTGATTTATTGTTCCTACAATCATTTTTGTGATTTGTCACTTTATCTCACTCGTACGATAAATCTAATTAAACGGCTTAGTAAATCAAATGGTATGAAACGCTTGCATTTACTTCGCCGGTTAATTCTTGGACTTGTTCGATTGAATCTTTTGTGACAATTTTCGAGTAGAGATCTACAATTTGTTCGTAAATATTTAAGTTAAGCTAGTGGTTATTGGACATGAAGCTAAGCTTATATATTTATTAGCTTACTGTAATTGACACTTCTTGGTGATCGTTGATGATCATTTTTGTGATTTAGACTAGCAAATGTGCGATTTCTCTTTTTCTACAAGGGAGACTAAACCCCGTTTCTGTGGAGCTTCGGCTCAATTTGGTGGGGTAGCGACCCATGGTCTTCGGGCTGTTTTGTGGAGCTTCAGCTCAAAAAACAAATTAATGGTTAGCAACCATGGAATAGCATTCCATTTTGTGATACACGTGTTTGTGAGTTTTCATGCTCCCGTTTTGTGATAGGCCTCCCCCCTTTTGTGATTTCTGGATTTCCATTGATGTTTTCTGGAATTTGTGTTTTCACCAATTTTCGTGATTTACATTGATAAGTTTTATCAATATTTGTGCATTGGTGAATTTATGTGTCATTAACTTTTGTGATTGGCATTGGTATTATTATCAATATTTATAGTTTGGTGATTTGGTAAATAAAGAGTATGACATTCTTTCTGATCTTTGAGCAGATTCTTGTGATATTGATTAATCTCTTGTTGATTTCAATTACATACTTATCATAGTGTGGCTTTATGGTTATCATATGTTTATGTCATATCTCTTATCCTATATCATTTTATCTGATATTTATAGCTAGACTGATCTGTTTATTATTTTCTTATTAAATAATACTCGGGTCAGACCGAGATGTTACAGTTGCTTCTACTTGACTTCACCTCTGGGATTATCACCCTGACTTTTTGCTAACTACTTAGGTTAGTAGTTTTTGTTGTATACATTCGAGATATAGACTCATTGATGTATCCATATTATTTTGTCTAGCACTCGTAGCTATTTTTTATGACATTGTGGATCTTGTCTGACCACTGCTCTGATGTACACTTTCATGTGTTATATATTCATATCTATTTCCACCTTTGTGATATGGATGTCTGTGACTGAATTGTGTTATGTTTATTTCTATATTTGTTTCCAAAGAATATATATAGCCACTGCGTAGTAGCTTTGAGTTTGTATCGGTATGTCGAATTTCCTCCCGAAACCAGATGCATGTTGTACTATCTGACATATCGGTGCTCGCACAAAGCAATTACCCGGATGGTCGCTCCTCAACGGCCATATACTCCGCGCTAGTTGACGGCAGTTCCTCGTAGTGTCCTTGGCTAGAGTGGGTATAGAGGTGGGGCGTCACAGCTTGGTATCGGAGCGAAACTTTGGAACAATGTAGAATAATTTAACAAGGATCATCGTCCTAAGTCCATCTTAGGAGTCGTGCCTTAGGATTTTATTCGGGTCTTCGAACCGTTCTATCCAAATTTCTTTTGTGATTCCTTGTATTATCAATCATTATTGTTTGATATTCATTTTGTGAATAACCTTTTTCTTCTTCCTTCTTCCTTCTTAAGGAAGAGAAATGGTTAGACCTGGTAGTCCCAGCGCCGATCAATCTAGAGCTACTCCCCAAGATGGAGTATTTATGTCTGCCCAGCAGCTCCTTGATCTTGTAAGGAATGCTCAAGCAGCCGGATCTAATCCGGAGTCTACTCACCCTAAGTCTGGATTTGCACGTTTGTGCAACGATTATACCAATTTGGGTGGGAAGCCATTCAAAGGTTCTGAAACTATTATTGAGGTCCAGGCTTGGCTGAGAACGTGCGATCGAATCTTTTCTCGCATGAATCTTATTGATCTTCACCGTGTTCAGGTGGCCTCTAGTATGCTCCAAGAAAGAGCATTAGATTGGTATGAGCTTCTGATTTCTGAAATAAATGAAGCCGATCTTACTTGGGAGAAATTCTGGGAACGCTTTGAATTAAAATTTATGCCAGAAGCTGCGAAGGTGACTTTGGCTCGTCGTTTCATAGACCTTGTTCAAGGTGAATCTTCCGTGGCAGACTATGTCACATCGTTCGAGTCACTTTATAAGTACGGGATCGAATACATAAACACCTCATTGAAGAAGAACCAAAGATTTGTCTATGGCTTGAATAAAAATCTCAAGAAGCCATTACTTCTAAAGTTAAAAGTTTCTTTTGATCAACTCGTTGATATCGCTCTTCGACTTGAAGAGGCAGATAAAGAAAGTGATGTTGAAGTTATGGGTGCCAAACCGAACTTCAACAACAAGAAAAGGCCTAATAAGTTCAAGGGTCCTTATCCTAACAATAAGAAAGGGAAGCAAGCCTCTCCGGCAACCAAGACTTCTACCTCTAGTAGCGGGCAATGCTACAATTGTGGTTCTAAGGACCATTATGCGAACAAGTGTTCAAAGCCTCGTGCTTTCGCTATTGCAAAAGCCCGGATCATTATTTATCTTCTTGTCCCAAACTTCAAAACAGAAGGAGGGAAAGCTTAATGTTGCTCAAGCCCCTGGCAACACATCTCGTGGTCAAGGTATTTCTCATTCTATCCTTGATGGCATTATTTTATTTCGTGATCATCCTATTCGAGTTCTTTTTGATACGGGCGCGTCCCATTCTTTTATATCAAAAGAACTTGTTGATACTTTTTCTTTGGATATTTTGTGTTTAATGACTTCTTTGAGAATTGCGAATCCGCTTGGTGGATCCGCGACGATCAGCTTATTATGTAAAGATGTCGAGATTATTTTGTGTGATTTTTCTTTCCGAGCCGATTTGCATGTTATGCGCTACTTAGGCTTTAGAATGATTTTGGGAATGGATTGGCTTAACCGCTATGAAGCCAAAATCCTATGTCCTGAGCGGACTATTCATCTTCGACATCCTCAATCTGGTAACAGATTTCTATTAACCTTAAAGATTCGGATTCCAGCTTGGTTGCATCTTTATATTCTTTAAATCCTCATGATAACGATAATGATTATGAGGAAGATATTATTTCTCTTATTCACGTTGTTCGTGAATTTTCCGACATATTTGAGCCCGTTTTAGGATTACCACCTAAGCGAGCAATTGAGTTCAAAATTAATCTCATCCCTGAAGCTCAACCTATCACTCGCCCTCCTTATCATATGTCCAATAAAGAAAATGAGGAGATGCGCAAACAATTATCCGAACTGGAGATGAAGCAATTTATTCGCTCTAGTTCCTCGCCTTGGGGAGCTACAGCTATTTTTATGAAGAAATCCGATGGTACACTTAGGCTTTGCGTTGACTACCGCAAGCTTAATGATCTTACTATCAAGAATAAATATCCTTTACCTCGGATTGATGATCTATTTGATCAACTTAGTGGTGCTAGAGTCTTTTGACAATTAGACTTAGCTACCGGTTTTCATCAGCTTCGTATTGCAGAGGATAGCATTCCTTTGACATCGTTCCGTACTCGTTATGGATCTTATGAATGGCTTGTTATGCCATTTGGTTTAACGAATGCTCCGGCTTATTTCGTTGACCGTATGAATAGAGTTTTCAAAGACTTCCTCGATCAGTTTGTTCTCATCTTTATTGATGATATTCTTGTGTATTCTAAAACCGAGGAGGAGCATGAAAAACATCTTCGGATTGTGTTGGAAACTCTTAGGAGTAATCAATTGAAAGCAAAATTTTCTAAATGCCACTTTTGGCAATCTCGTGTGAAGTTTCTCGGTCGTATTATTTCCAAATCCGGAATTTCCGTGGATCCTTCAAAGATTGAAGTGATTCAAAATTGGAAGAGACCGAAGAGTGTGACAGAAATCCGTAGCTTTCTTGGATTGGCGGGCTATTACCATCGTTTTATAAAAGACTTTTCAAAAATTTCTATGCCTCTTGCTAGTTTGACAAAGAAGGGAGTTAAATACATTTGGTCGGACAAATGTGAAGCTTCTTTTAAGAAATTAAAAGAACTCCTTTCCGATGCTCCTATTCTTGTTATTCCCAAGGGGAATCAAGATTTTATTGTTTATACCGATGCTAGTCGCGTTGGTTTGGGTGCCGTTCTTATGCAAAGAGAGCGTGCTATTGCTTATGCTTCTAGGCAATTAAAGCCTGCCGAGACTAGATATGCCACTCATGATTTAAAGCTCCCGGCTATTGTTTTCGCCCTTCGTATTTGGCGTCATTATCTTTTGGGAGAAAAGTTTATTCTTTACACCGATCATAAATCTTTGAAGTATCTATTTTCTCAAAAAGAACTTAATTTGCGTCAACAACGTTGGCTCGAATTTCTTGCAGCTTATGATCTTGATATTCTTTATACCTCCGGATAGGGAAATATCGTGTTGCGGACGCACTTAGTCGTAAGCAACAAGCGGTTGTTTCTATGATGATATCCGAATGGAATGATCTCGGAATTCTATCCACTTGTGAAATTCGAGATCGTGTTTCCGATTTATGTTCATCTCTTGTTTTATGTAGCCTTGTGGCTCATCCTTCTCTTATAGACTGCATTCTTGAAGCTCAAAAGCTAGATCCCGAATTGGCTCTTCTTGGCCAGAATTTTAGGGATAAAATTGATATTGAGGGTTTGAAAGACTTCGATATCGATTCTCGTGGCGGTATTCGAAAATTTGGTAGACTTATCGTGCCAAATGTTAGTAACCTTCGTAAAGACATTTTAGAAGATTCTCATCGTTCTAAATTTACCATTCATCCCGGTAGTAGTAAGATGTACGCGGATATGAAGCGACTTTATTATTGGGAGGGAATGAATCTGATGTTTCTAACTTTGTTAAGTGTTGCATGACTTGCCAACTTGTCAAGGCCGAACACCAAAGGCCTGGTGGGTTATTGCAACCTTTAGAAATTCCAATTTGGAAGTGGGATCAAATTTCCATGGATTTTATAGACGGCCTTCCCCGTTCTCGTTCGGGTCATGATAGCTTGTGGGTGATAGTTGATAGACTTACTAAATCCGCCCATTTTATTCCCGTTCGGTCCAATCGAACCGTTCCTCTCTTGGCCAAACTCTTTATCAAAGAAATTATTAAATTGTATGGAGTTCCTACTTCTATTGTTAGTGATCGTGATCCATTGTTTACTAGTGGATTTTGGAAGAGTCTTCAAAAAGCTTTGAGAATGAAGCTTAATTTTAGCACCGCTTATCATCCTCAGTCCGATGGACAAACTGAGCGTGTGAATCAAACTCTTGAAGATCTTCTTCGTGCATGTGTTCTTGATTTTGGTGGAAGTTGGGAAGATCATATTTCTCTTGTTGAGTTTTCTATAATAATAGCTTCCAATCTAGTATTGGTATGGCACCTTTCGAGGCACTCTATGGAAGGCCGTGTCGATCTCCTTCTTGTTGGCTTAAGGCTGGTGAGAAGCTGGTTTTAGGTCCAGATTTTATTCGCGATTCCATAGAAAAGATAGACCTTATTCGTCATAGGATGAAAGAAGCCCAGAGTAGACAAAAATCCTATGCCGATAACCGGAGAAGGAAATTAGAATTTTCTGTGGGAGATCTTGTGTTTATTCGTGTTTCACCTATGAAGGGTGTTGTACGTTTCAGTTGATCGAGAAAATTAGCGCCTCAATATATTGGTCCATTTCCCATCACCGAACGTATTGGTTCCGTGGCTTATCGCCTTTTATTACCGACTCAGTTTTCTGCTATTCATGACGTGTTTCACGTTTCTCAATTGCGGAAATGCCTTCGAGATTCCGATTCTATTCTTGAGCGTAGTGTTGTGGAAGAAATTTAAGTTTCACCTAATTTAACGTATGAGCAACATCCTATCCGTATTATTGCTTCGGAGGTCAAGCGCCTTCGAAATAAAGATGTTCCGCTTGTTAAAGTCCAATGGTCCTCAAATCCTAAGGACTGCTCTTGGGAATCTAGAGAGTTCATCGAGCGAACACATCCGGACTTACTTTCCCGTGTTCTTTGAGGTGAACTTCTTATTTCAAATTTCTTTTGTGTTGTATATGCTTTTATGGTTGTTACTATATGTACTTTCTTCTTAAATATTGCGAGGACGCAATTTCATTAAGGAGGGGAGGTTGTAACAACCCGCATATTTTACGATTGAATATTTAAATATTTTATTTAAATATTTTATCGTTAGTCGGATTATAGTCCGAAAATTTACTTTTTGCATATGGTCGTATTAGGACTTGGAACCACTTCCATTGGGTCCAAAATACCGTTTGCAATCTTTTTGAGTATAAACTTTGATATGTTTGGAGTTAGTGGAATTTTGCCACTTTTCCACGTTGGGCTTTGGTTTTGGTTTAGCCCATTAGCCAAAACTATTAATTCAAACTCAATCCTCCTTCCCTTCATAACTTCACTTTCATTTCCTAACACTCAAGCTTCATCAAAAATGGAGGAAGGAATGGGAAATTAAAACTCCAAGCTCAAGTTCATTTGCAAATCCAACATCTAACTCCAAATTCAAAGAGAAGCCATTGATTCTTCCTTGCTTTCAAGCTTCTTCTCCATTAATTTTGTGTAAAGGTGAGATTTTATCTCACATCTTTGTCTATAACTATCTTTGATTGTTAGGTATGAATTCTAACCCTTATTCATGTGCATTTGCATTTGGTTTGGATTGAATTGGTGAAAATCCCAATTTTTAGTGTTTTGGGTTCAAATCCTTAAAAATTCAATCTTTGATGTTTGAACACGTTTTTGGTGATGCATCGAGGAGCCAATACGACCGGTTAACCTATGGGCATAACCTCCTAGCGTCCGTGCTCGATCGGTTGCAAATTGGGAGAGTTTTTGCACTTCAAACCCCTAGGTCGCTCGGCCTGCACAATGGTGATTCTTGGCCTGCAATTAGCTCGCGCGCAGTTAGGTCGCGTGCAGTTAGGTCGCTCACAGTTGGGCCGTGCTGTAACAACCCGCATATTTATCGATTGTATATTTAAATATTTTATTTAAATATTTTAACGTTCGTCGGATTTTGGTCCGAAAAACTACTTTTTGCAAACAGTCGAATTAGGACTCGAGACCCCTTCCATTGAGTTCAAAATGCCGTTTGCAACCTTTTTGAGTATAAACATTGATATGTTTGGAGCTAGCTGAAAATTTGACCTTTTTCACTTTGGGTTTGGGTTCAGCCCACTAGCCAACTTAATACCCAAATCTGAACCACTTCTCCCCATTCACTCTCACTTCCTCCTCTTTTCAGTTCTAAAGCACAAATGGTGGAAGAGAATGGGAAATAGAAATCCAAAACCCTAGTTCATTTGCAAAATCCAAGATGTAGCTCCAAATTCTAAGAGAACCCATTGGTAAGCATCCTCTTCATCTTCTCCAACTCTTTCTCCATTCCATTCCAGAAAGTCCTAAACCTAACATAGGAAATATTTTACTTGTAAGCTTAGATTGAAGCTTCTTGAGTTGTTATTGAAGAGGAATTGATCTTAGCTTGTTTTAAAAGCTTCTCCTTCATTGATTTGGGTTCAAAGGTGAGATTTTTATCTCACATCTATGACTATAATTATCTTTGGTTGTTAGGTATGAGTTCCTAACACTTCTTCATGTGCATTTGCTCTTGATTTAGATTGGTTTTGTGAATATTCCAATTTTTGGGTTTTTAAGTCAAATTTGTGTGAAAATCCTTTTATGGATGTTTGATCATGCTTTGGATGATGCATCTAGGAGCATATAGGGCTGGGTTGCCGATTGGCATAAATCCTTAGAGCCAATGTTCGTCCGGTTGCATTTTGGAAGAGTTTGCTCTTTATTTGGATAGGCTGAAAAACAGCCCAGGCAAGATTCAGTCGACTGAAAAGTCCGTTCAGTCGACTGAACCTGGAACCCGAAAGTTTCCAGGCATGATTCAGTCGACTGAATCCTCTGTTCAGTCGATTGAACCTGGAAACAGAAAGTTTCCTTAACTTGGAAAATTTCCAGGTACAGGGTCAGTCGACTGAAAACTCTGTTCAGTCGACTGAACCTGCTGTTTCAGTCCAGTTTGCCTTTTTGGATTGAATTTCCAATTTAAATCGATTCGTGATGATCCTATTTGTTGTTATCGTTTATTATGACTTTGATGACTCCTTTTTAGGGATTTTTGAATATCTATTTCGATGGATTCTTTATCGGTTTCTTTGGATTTTATTCACGTCTTCAAATGTGAATTTTGGTGATTGGTTGTTTCTACAATCATTTCTGTGATTTGTCACTTTAAAAATATAAAGGTTTTCTATACTAGTAGTAAATATCAAAACTCTTTCTTCAAATGATTTCAACACTATTTTATTACAAAGCTCGTTTCTTAAACCGTTTTCCAACCTATTAGTACATACAAACCTTTACATCACTCGTATGAGAAATCTAATTGAACGGCTTAGTAAAACGAGTGGTATGAAACGCTTGTGTTTACTTCGTCGGTTAATTCGTGGACTTGTTCGATTGAATCTCTTGTGACAATTTTCTAGTGGAGATCTACAATTTGTTCGTAAATATATAAGTTAAGCTAGTGGTTATGGGACATGAAGCTAAACTCATATATTTACTAGCTTACTGTAATTGACACTTCTTGATGATCGATGATGGTCATTTTATGGTTTAGACTAGCAATGTGCGATGTCTCTTTGTCCATGTGGAGATCCGTACCACAATCTATTGAGCTTCGTCTCATTTCTTTGTGGACTAGCAATCCATGTACTTCTAATGTGTTTTGATTCATTGGATGTACCGTTTGCACTACATCAACGTCTTTGATTTTTGATTCATTGGATGTACCGTTTGCACTACATCAACGTCTTTGCTTTTTGATTCATTTGGTGTACCGTTTGCACTACATCAATGTCTTTGCTTTTTGGATTCATTGGATGTAACGTTTGCACTACATCAATGTCTTTGATTTTTGATTCATTGGATGTACCGTTTGCACTACATCAATGTCTTTGCTTTTTGATTCATGAGATGTACCGTTTGCACTACATCAATGTCTTTGCTTTTTGGATTCATTGGATGTACTGTTTGCACTACATCAATGTCTTTGATTTTTGATTCATTGGATGTACCGTTTGCACTACATCAATGTCTTTGATTTTTGATTCATTGGATGTACCGTTTGCACTACATCAATGTCTTTGCTTTTTGATTCATTGGATGTACCATTTGCACTACATTAATGTCTTTGCTTTTTGGATTCATTGGATGTACCGTTTGCACTACATCAATGTCTTGGCTTTTTGGATTCATTGGATGTACCGTTTGCACTACATCAATGTCTTAGCCAACCGTTTCTTGTGATTTCTAGATTTCTATATGATGATCTCTGGAATTTATGTTTCACCACCTTTTTCATTTGGCATTGATATGGATGTCATTTATTGTGGTTTGGTGAATTAAATAAAGAATATGACATTCTTTTGATGTTGTGAGATTCTTGAGATATTGTATGACTTTTGTGGATTTTCTAATGTATACTTGTCGTAGTATAACATTTTTGGTTATCATACGTCTTTTTATTATATCTCTTATTCTATATCATTTCATCTAATATTTATAGCTAGACTGATCCGTTTATTATTTTCTTATTAAATAATACTCGGGTCAGACTGAGATTTTACAAGTGCTTCTGCTTGACTCCTTATCGGACCATCATCTGATCTTTTGGTTAACTACTTAGCTTGTAGTTTTTGGTTGTGTACATTTGAGATATTGACTCCTTGATGTATACATATTATTTTTTCTTGCACTTGCATCTATTCTTTTGTGTTATTGTGGATCTTGTTTGACCACTACTCTAATATACACTTTTATGTGTAATATTCATATTTGTTTCCGCCTTTGTGATATGAATTATCTGTGACTGATTTATGTTATGTCTATTTCTATATTTGTTTCTGAAGATTATATATATCCACTGTGTCATAGCTTTGAGTTTGTATCGGTATGTCGGATTTCCTCCTTAAATGAAATATGCTTTACTATCTGACATATCGGTGCTCGCACAAAGAAATTACACAGATGGTCGCTCCTCAACAGCCTTATTCTCCGTGCTAGTTGACAGCATTACTCCGTAGTGTTCTTGGCTAGCGTGGGTATAGAGGTGGGGCGTCACACGCGCCATGCTTTGGTTGCGCCATGCTAGGTCGTCCCCATTAAGTCTCTCGGTCATGTTATGCCGCTAGTGCCTTAGGTCGCTCGGCCTTCTTCTACCCCTTAGGTCGTTTCGTGTTAGGTCACTCGGCCCACCAAGTCGCCCCATGCTTAGGTCGTTGCTCGGCCATGTTATATCACGCAACTCTTTAGGTCGCGCCATGCTAGGTCGTCCTCACTTAAGTCGCTCGGCCTCCTCATACGCCTTTGGTCGTTAGGTCGCTCGGCCTTGTTTACCCCTTAGGTTGTTAGGTCGCTCGGCCTGCTTTGTTGCGCCATGATTAGGTCACTGACCTCCTTAGGTCGCTCGGCCTGCTTGCACTGTTAAGTCGCACATACTTAGGTCGCGCCATCTCTTAGGTCGCTCGGCCTTCTCTTATGCTTTAAGTCGCGCCAACGTATAGGTCGCAACTCCTTAGGTCGCTTGCACCTTAGGTCGCGCCATTCAGTCGCATCACTTAGGTCGAATGTCGTGGAGTCGTATGTGTTGGGCCGCTGATTTCTTGTGTTGAATTATGTTTAGTCGCAAGGGTATTTCCACTGATGGATTTGGAATCGAATTCTTTGGATTTTTATTCACGTCTTCGAATGTGAATTTTTGTGATTTATTGTTTCTACAATCATTTTTGTGATTTGTCACTTTATCTCACTCGTACGATAAATCTAATTAAACTGCTTAGTAAATCAAATGGTATGAAACGCTTGCATTTACTTTGTCGGTTAATTCTTGGACTTGTTCGGTTGAATCTTTTGTGACAATTTTCGAGTGGAGATCTATAATTTGTTTGTAAATATTTAAGTTAAGCTAGTGGTTATTGGACATGAAGCTAAGCTTATATATTTACTAGCTTACTGTAATTGACACTTCTTGATGATCGTTGATGATCATTTTTGTGATTTAGACTAGCAAATGTGCGATGTCTCTTTGTCTACGAGAGAGACTAAACCCCGTTTCTGTGGAGCTTCGGCTCAATTTAGTGGGGTAGCGACCCATGGTCTTCGGGCCGTTTTGTGGAGCTTCGGCTCAAAAAAAATAAAAATGGTTAGCAACCATGGAATAGCATTCCATTTTGTGATACACGTGTTGGTGATTTTTCATGCTCCCATTTTGTGATAGGCATCCCCCCCCCTTTTTGTGATTTCTGGATTTCCATTGATGATTTCTGGAATTTGTGTTTTCACCAATTTTCGTGATTTACATTGATAAGTTTTATCAATATTTGTGCATTGGTGAATTTGTTGTCTGACCACTACTCTGATGTACACTTTCATGTGTTATATATTCATATCCATTTCCGCCTTTGTGATATGGATGTCTGTGACTGATTTGTGTTATGTTTATTTCTATATTTGTTTCCGAAGAATATATATAGCCACTGTGTAGTAGCTTTGAGTTTCTATTGGTATGTCGGATTTCCTCCCGAAACCAGATGCATGTTGTACTATCTGACATATCGGTGCTCGCACAAAGCAATTACACAGATGGTCGCTCCTCAACAGCCTTATTCTCCGTGCTAGTTGACGGCAGTACCTCGTAGTGTCCTTGGCTAGAGTGGGTATAAAGGTGGGGCGTCACAATGGTTTTATCACCGTAGGTTTTGGGTGGAAGTATTTATGGCTAAGAATGTATACCTAAATTTTATCTGAATATGCACTTACAAAGATAGTGCACTTGCCTCCAAATGAAATTTAAATTAGAAGATGATAACATACAAAAAAAAAGAATATAATTTAAATATTTAAAAAAGCCAAAAACCTATATGCTACACATTGACCATGATGCATGATATAAATTATTGAGGGAAAACACGAATTGAATAGATCTTGGTATGTATAAAATTTGGCCACTATTCCAATACAACTGGAACTACATGCTACTCAACCTTCTTTCATTCATAATAAAATTAGGTGCTTACAATTAAAATGACTTACATATACATACATACATACATGCATGCATGCATGCATGCATAGAATACAGAGACATGCTCATATTTGGTATATTGTTTGGAAAATAAGCAAGCGTATACTTTTGCAATAAATGACAACAACAAATTACTATGTTTGCTTGACCGTAATAGTTATATATAAATTTTAAAAGTAATATATATATATTTGTACAAACTATTAACATATTATAAAATTAGATATAGATGATGGCATTTAACATTTAAAGAAACTTGTAAACTAACAATGGTATGTTTGAATTAGTTTTATTTAACAAAATACATTTCGGACACAAATATTAGCTCTCTAAGAAAACGTCAAAAAGCATTTATAGAGAAGCTAAGATTGTTGTTTTTCATCATAATAAGCTTTTTATGTAACTTGTAAACTAACTCGGGGATGTTTGGATTTCTTTTCTTTTTTAACAAAATATGTTTTGGAGTACAAATCGTAGCTTTGTGGAAAAAACTAAAAATAAAAAAACACTAACGGAGAACCTGCGATAGTTTCTTTTCATCAGAACAAGTTTTTTTACTAGCAAAACAATTAAAAGAAAAGCCGACCCAAACATAAATTATAGATAAGTTTGTTTGTTTCAAATATACTTATTAGTTTATTTGTAATCAAAAGATAGTCAGCTATGATGGATAAATTTGAAGGAAACCCGATGCAACAATGATGGAATCACAGTCAAAAACTTAATAAGGAGAACTTCTGATGGGACAGTGTCTTGAACAGAGGATTATTATTTTAATAGACTAAAAAGTAAAGGGCTTCTAAAGCAAAAATCCAGCGAAACGTAATAACAATTTTGTTTAAATATATTTTTGTTATTAGCAACAATACAAGGGTTCAGAATATAAAAGTAACCTTAGGATTTCTGTCTCTGTCTATTAATATAGCTCTACAACCCTGCACAAGGAATCGTTTGTCAATAAATCATAATGAATATACATTAAGTATAGCTAACGAGTTTCAAGAAATACCTCAAAATAATCATTGGTTAATTCTTCCCGCATTAAATGACAACACATCCTGTATTCTCGGATTAAGCATTGGTCAATTTCTAGCATTCTACCTTCTCTAATCTGCGGTCAGCAAGTATTTATTATCAGTAACCAAAGAAGGCAAGTCTTGGTGGGGGGCCCAATAAACATAAATAAAAGGATGGTAATAACATCTCAGTGAGGAATAACATCACGTAAATATATATATATATATATATATATATATATGAAACAAACAAATTAAAAAAGAAAGTAAGAGATAAATATATAGCATCCAAGTGCATAGAATGCAAGAAACAAATGTAAGGCCAGTGATGCAATTTTTATTTGATTGCTAAATGAGGAAACAGTGATACATTCTGCAAGGGTAAAAAAGGAAAAGGATAGAGGATAAAATTTAGATATAGCACCAGGGAAGTCATTTACATGACACTTATAGTTATTCATACAGTAATGTAACTCATCTTATATGAATAAATATTATAAAGAACAAAAAATTAAAGCATTGAGAACTGTAGAATGTAGGCTTCATACCGCCTTAAGTGTAATTTTAAGACTGGTAGGGGATGCTTTTTTTATAGATTCAATTGAAGTTGATATCCACTCATCATGGTTTAAGGTAGCCTCCTGTTCCTGTAGTGGAAGATTTCCATAACAATATTATTGTCTTATTATCACAAGAAAAGTAAAACAGGGTTAACAGCTTACAAGAGCAGATAAGATTCCTTCAATGGTTTTTCCAGAGAAACATATGTTGATTATATCCGACCTGCCAGATGAGAAGAAACCACTTAATTAAATACAATCTATTCATTTTATATAGAATATATATTTATGCATATTGTGGACACACTATATCACTAAGAAAGATCCTTAAATGACATTTTAATAATGCGCCAAAGCGATATTTAGCTTTCATGTTCCATTGGAAAAAATGTACCAATACAAGATGCTATTGTCTTTTAAGGGTATATGCTGAGAAAAACCATCAAGGATCCGGCAGATAGCAGAAGGATTCGGACTGGTCATCCTAACAAGGGATTGCTCCGGTAACTCTAATTTCTGAAATGGTTAAATAATTGAAATTAAATTATACCATAAATAAATAAAATGCATATGGTGTAAGAAGCATGCATAATAACATGTTTTGGCCACTTTGGTGGCTACAAAACATAGAAAAAATGTTGCTAGGCTCTTACCATAGCTAGAATCCAACCCTCATGCTATCAAAAAGAAAAAGGAAAAATGAATATAAAAACATATCTAGAATGTATAATCTACTCCAATGTAATAAAAATAGGTTCTGAATCGAGGAGACACTTGTTATTTGTCTGTTAAGTTTCTTCTAAAATAGCTTTTACAAACTGGGTTTGGAAACAGTTCTCTCGTCTGATAGATACTGATACTAGGGGACTCATTTCCAGCACTTGATGACGCAAATGCTAACTTTGGTACCCAATTTAATTAATTTGACTGCAAACTTTTCATTTCGCTAAATAACCACAAGGATAAATTTATTACTTGATTTTCCTCTCTATTATATAACTCATCTATTATCTTCTTGGTTTACCCAGCTTGTTTCAAAATGCCTGAAGGGCCAATTGAATGAATTTTGTATGCCTCACTATAGCTGGCCTTTACCATAAATCTCAGGTTAGGGTACTCTTCTAATACCTCTGATATTTCAATATTCGGTTTAGTATGCAATATATTTTGGAATAAAATATTGGAACTATTAATGATATTACATTTTAGTTTATTCCTGTGAAAAGTACATATCATTTCTTAGGGGGTGCTTATTATAAATTGCTAAGCCTTTCTGATATCAGTACAAGCCTCTAGAATGTCGTAGATTAATCAGTATTTGATATAAATGCTACGTCATATGGTTTGTTTTATTTATTGACATGACATGGAATTTTTATTACCAAGATTCAAACTTTATACTGAATAATCGAATTTTGTCTAGTTCCCAAGCTCAAGACAAACATAATTAAACATCAAATATTCTAACACTTGGATTAGCAATATAGCACCACGGTGCTACAACTACCTTTACTGCTAAAATATCCAACTTGCAGGAGATCAATTAAGAACTTCCATTAGTAACTGCATAATAATTCAAGAAGTCATTTACTTGAAGAAACCAACTATAGGCAGATCGAATTCATCTTGGTGTAAAATAAATTAATACTAATCAAATTAATCAATCCTTAAGAACTATGCATTTGCAAAAACTATACTAACCGGTGTTCCTAACATTAAACTGAAAATAAATTGCTACTCATTGAGATTTCAAGAATAATTTATGCCATATTTATTTGTATCCATTTAGTAACCTCCAAAACTAAAATAAGATAATTGTCCTAGTGTCTTACAAATTTAACAACAAATTCATTGTCCTAGTGTCTTACTAAATGTACTTGTTAAACATTTAGTGGTATCTAAGCGTTTAGGTTTGATCGAAAGAGTGTGGTTCTTTTTTAGCATCATGCCCATTCATTGTCTTAAGCCATTCTCTGTGACCATGAAGCTTATCCTTCAATGGTTGTTCATGACTCCATGAGTAAGCTATTTCATATTCACTTAACTAATTTGATACAAATTCATAGATTTCTTTTACTGATTTACTTATAAGTATGTTCTTGTAACAAATGCAAATTTTCCTAGAGAAGTTCTTGGAAAATTAGCATTTGAGTTGGCGATTCTACTGCTAAAATGGCTTCCATTATGGATAGTTGATAATATTTTTCTTGTTTTGGCATGGTTAATACTTCAGAACATAGAGAAGTATGTGTTAAAGAGGTCCACTTGAGCTAAGAAATACACAAGGAAGAACTCCAGTTTTGGATATTGGAACTCTGGTTAAGATAAAATTTGGGGAAATTAGTATAGTTCCAGGTATCAAGAGGTTTTAACAAGGAAAAGTTGAGCTAGTTAATGGTCAGATACTTAACTAGGTTCCACCACTTAACTACATAAGCCAAATAAATATTTATTCAAAATTTGAAAGAGTTGGTTTGGAAATATGTATTCAAAATATGGTACTGGATTGAAGTGGAGTGTAAGGTGATGCATATGGAAAGATTAAGTAAATCAATTTCAGAAACATGGGTGTGTTGCATATGAATTTAACTTGTGCGAATGGGAAAGCTTCCCATGTCGGCCAAACTGTAATAGAAATGAGGGATGGTAGAGGATGAACTTCGAATCAAGGATATTTATGTATATACAAGATAAAAACATACTTCATGTAAGATGCAGTATGCAGATAAGTGTAGCTGATATCCAAAAAATGCATGTGGACATTAGTTCCAAAATGACGCAAAAGCGATGAAGTTGCATTCATAAATTTAGCTTGCTAGAAGCTACAGGCATATCTAATCTGACTATAGCAGCTGCAAACGAGCTAGGAAAACACAACGAGCATGTCTCAAGCATGTATAAATTAGATGGTTAATTGCTAAATGGCTAAGCTGAAAGAGCTTCCATGTCATGGGAAGAAGCAATCAGTAGAAGCGGGCGTAGCAACAAATTTATATATGTCCAACTAGACATAGCAGTATGCATTCCAGGCTGATATGCATAGCAACAATTGACTAATTTTTTGAAACTAGAGCTAATTGGACTCATATATATCCTGAACATATACTGCTTTGCATTTCATATATGCGAAAATATATACTAAGTCCTAGTCTGCATAAAATATTGTATATATTACTGCCCATCATACCCTAAAAGAAGAGAATTTATAGAGTACATATGTATATACCTTCAAAGAAGCACCTCCAACCAAAAACCCTTTAGTATCTCCTTGCTTAGCAAATTCAGAACAGCTTCAATGATTCACTGAGCCTGTAATAGAGAAAAAAAAAAACTAAACCTGGGGCTGTTAAATCAAGTTAAGTAACTAGATCCATTAATTTTGATTCATATATGGGATGACTAAAGCACTGTCTTAAGTTTACCATGACACAATTGTGTATACACTCAATTTTTTACATATTGGTAGGTTTATATTAAAACTGTTGCTTATTCTACCATTCTCCGTCTTAAGCCATTCGCCGCCTTAAGCCAAATTATAATAGAAAAAGAACAAAAATATATTTATGTCTAAATGCAGTAAAGGATTAAGGGAACTTATATTCATTTTTGGATTCTACATTAGCTAGATGATAAATCATGAACAGGATACACGAGATTTTTGAGATTTACAAAGGAAGAAAGTATTAAGATAAGATCGAAGGAAAATTATAGGATTTGAGATGGACAATAGTTTTTAGAGGCCTCTCCTCATTAGAGATGTCAATGGGATGGGTCTAGAATCCTAATTCATAGCTAGCTTATGGAAAATAAATTCTTTGGAGAATGTGTTCATGTAAAATGGAGTAAATTAATTAAATTCATATCCCACGGTTGTATAGGAAAAACTCTAGTATGTAGAATGTGATATTTACAACAACTACTATACTACTAAGCCATTATTACCAAACAAGTTGGTGTCGGCTGAAGATGGAACTTAAAACCAAATTTACAATATGGTACTAATCTAGTAATGATTGGGTTTTGGTAGAAGTTGGTTGGTTCTTTAATTTCAAGCAAAGCATTGTCATTTTTATTTGGTTTCACCTAAAAAGGTAGTTTTTTATGTGCTTGATTTTCTCTAAAAACCATGTGACTATACAAAGATAAAAATATTTGAATATGGAATCCTTTCTTAAGTTGTTATACATATTTGTGCCTTCCCCTATTTGATTATATCATTAAGCTTCCATTTTGTATGAGAGCATTTTAAATGGTGCATATGCTATTAAGGATTTGATTACTTGAGCATATTATGGTATCATTAGGTTGATTCTATTACCATAGCATGTCCATCTCTCTACATTATTTTAAGTATAATATATAATTCTGCAACTTAAGTAATGCTTGTATGCATTTTTCTTTTCACAGCATGCAATTTTCAGGTCAGAATGGTCGCAATTGAAGCTCATGAACAACAAAGTACAATTTGCATAAATGGATATGACACTTTTTCTACTGTCAATAGAGAAGCCTTACTGCATCATGCTTAGCTTTTTGCATAGTGCAAGCAATGTAGCCATGTAACTATAATGCAATGTTGAATATAATAGTTTGCATATTGATATTTAAATTGTGTACTGTGAGCTTCAGTTAATGCAATGACTTGCTATAAATTTGCACTTTGACACTGGATTTACCTGTTATTCTCATATTTTGTACTCTTTGATCAACTTTTATAGCGTTAAAAAGATTTCTTCGAAACTTTATCTATACAGTAAGTTGATTTATCACAACTGCTAAACTAATCATGCGTCCTCTACAACTTGGTCTATACTGTTAGAGTATGACACTATATGCCAGGGTTTAGATATACGGAGGTTTAATTTTCATTTCTATGAAATTCTGGCATAGAAAAATACAAGCTAATACAACTGTGCAAAAAATTAAAAAAGATCAATTTATAGTTAGTATTTTCTATGCCGATTTGCACAGATATTTCATAAACGTGAAGCTGTATACTTAGAATTTTTGTATCAGTAGAAAACACATATTCTTAACATAAAACATGCATCTATATCTATATGATATAAAAAGGAGAGAAACACAACACATCTTCATAACGTAAACCTAATATGCTTGTCTCCTTGTGTAAAAAAAAAAAGAAAAAAAAAAGACAATAACTGAAATCAAATTTACAGCCTTACAAGTTGCTTATAAAAGTTTATTTCAAAACTTTTGATACTTAGTTTTACAGAAACGACATGTAAAACATTCAATAGTTATAGACCATTGAATTCTCTAAAAGAATCGATTGACTCTCTGTGATATCCCGAAATTTTGGCAATATAAATTTAATAATCTGTGTTGAAAATTAAATTGATTTAGTAATTTTTGATAATAAAATTTGAATTGATTTAATAATCTTCTTTAATAAATATTTAAATTGGTAGATTTTATTTTTTTAAAAGCTAATAAATTGTTTACTATTTATAATATATATATATAATTGTATATATTGTAAATAGATAAGTTTTGGTTTGGAATTTTGTAAATAAAGCAATTTTCTAATTTTAATTTATTTTTGGTAAATTGGAGATTTTGATTTAAATTTAACATTTAGCTTTTCAAAGCAATTTAATAAATAACTATATGGTTTGTAAATATTTAAGGTATATCTTATTTGTTTAAATTATATTTAATTAGCTTAAATATGAATCTAAATTAGATTAACATAAAAGCTTTGTTTTATGTTCTTTTTAAATTTTGCTTGAAATTATATATAAGAGTTTAAAATACAATTTACATATGATCTTAATATATTGAGTAATAGAAGTAATTTATAATCTCTTTTATAAATCATTTAAAATTGTTAAATTTGTTATTTTCAAATGATAATTTAGTACTTAGTTTTTATAAACATAAACAGATTTTATAGAAATAGGATTATTATTATTTTAAATTTAATAAGAGGTATATATGCACATATATATAACTTGATTTTTAAATTGGATTTTATAATTTAATTTAAATTTAAATTTAATGTTTTGAAATTCAAAAGAATAGATACTTAAAAATATTTGGATAAGCTTTTATTTATAATTTGTTTTGTTTTGTTTTTCTAAAAAAAAGGGAAATTTATATATATATATATACACACACATACACACACACACATAAAAAGTAATAAAATAAGTTAAAAGCTTTTATAAACAATTTAAATCAAAATAAAATATTTAAGAGACATGTGTAAATTCTTTAAGACACCTAAATAACATGTGTTAAGTAAACATTAATCCAAGATGACAAATGTTACTATATTAGACATGTGTCATTTTTAATTTTTGTTTTTTTTCTTTTGTTTAAATAAATCATTTTATGGTTATATAAACACATTGCCTCTCAACCTCATTTTCTTTTTCTATTCTTTTTCAAAGCTTAAGAAAACTTCAGCTGAAAATCTAAAATCAACATTCAAACCCAAAAATCTAAAATCTTTGATCAATCTTCAACAAAACAGAAAGTTTTGTTCAAAACAAATCCTGCAAATCCCCTTAAACATTCCAAAAATCAGTATTTCCTTTAACCAAATCAAACTAAAACTATCTGAAATCATCTTCAAAACCAAAAAATCAATCACCTATAGCCCTCTTCAAATCATTAACCTGAAATTCATTTTGCAAATCATTTTCATAGATGTTCAAAAGCCTGCAGTTTCCTTCACTTCTGTTTTGAAACAACAACCAGGCCTGCATTCATCTTCAATTTGAAATTTTTAAAAGCAAACATGCAACTGCAGTTTTAAGATCATATGCAAACTACAGCAACTCAAAGCTTTGAAATCAAAGCACATTCCAGTTTCAAGCTTTTTAAAAACAAGGTTGCTCTTTTCATCATGATTGCCAGATGAGTAACATTACTTTTAAAAAAAGAGTTTAAGTTTATAAAATTGGTTGCATGATTTATATCTGAAATAATTATGTTTGTATATAGATATTGTTTGTGTATTTCTGGATGTATGGTATGCATATTGTTTACATCAGATTACCCTCTGTTGTAGTCTCAATTTTAGATTTTGATTTAAATCCAAAACCTATTGATTTTGACTCTGTTTAAACTTAAGATCTTAAATGAATCTTGTTTGTTTTGTCATAAAGAAGGTTTTTAAAAAATTGTTTAAGCTAAATTAAATTTGAAATATCACTGGAAGTTCAAAACAATAGTGCATGTGTAATAATCTGAAAATTCAAATACCTTAATTTATAAATTCAGGAATGTAAACTGAATTCTTAAACCAAATGATGATTTTTAAAACTAAAACCTTAATTTCTAGTAATAGGATTTAGGCGCTGTCCTTGTTTGAACTGGAAATGCTGTTTGAGCAATTTCTGGTGGTCCACTAGCTATGGAAGATCGGATTTCTTCCTGGAGGTAGAAGAATGATCGTGGATTCAGGGAAAAATGATAGGAAGTTGGTCAGAGCATTGTGGCAAGGAGATTGGTCGATTAAGTTTAGAACCCTAGTTTTAACTTGGTTTAATGTTTCGATCGCCACGGTTTCTACAGGTGATCGAGTGCAATGGGGTTTTGGGTAATGGAAGCTTGGTTGTTGACAAGGAGTTGGCCGGAGTTGCATATTTTCTGGTGGTCAGAGGCATGAGATTTAGGCGATTTCTAGGTTTTCGACATTGGTTCCAGTTTTGAGCTCATATGCTCGATTTTGATTTTGTGCTACTGCTATTGTTTTGAGGATCGGAATTGAGTTGGAGGATGATCGTCGACCTGCGTATGTCGTCGCGAGTGGTCGAAAAGCGTTACAGTGTTGGTGCATGTGCACGGAGGACATGGAGTATCTGCTGTTGATTTGGGGATGATGGGTACTCGAGTATTATTCGGGATGTTTCGTGTTTTGCTCGAAGCGTAGGGTTGTTTGTCTCGAAGTAATTGTTATTGGGCTCGGGTATATTGCTGTTACAGGTTTATGTAAAACCTGTCAGAACCTTAAGTTTAAATGAATTCAAAATGGAAATGTTACTCGAGTTTTACTCGAGTTATTTAGTGTTTTGCTCGGGCTAGGTTAGGTTAGTCTCGAGTGATTTATGTGTGGCTCGGGTTAGTTTTGTTACAAGTTAGACATCCTGTTTTTTTTTTCAAAATTTAAACTGAAATTTAAAATATTAAGCAAGGATTTAAAATAAGTTTTAAATCTAATTTTAAATAATGAATTCAAGTTTAATTTGAATCTTAGCTGGAAATGAAAAAAGTTTTTAAATTCAAATTTGTTTGAATAACCTTAAAGGAGTTAAGTGTTTAAAAGTGTTTTTAAAAGAATTTGAATTTAAATTGGAGTTTGAAATGTAAAGGAATGTTTTAAACAAATTTTAAATCTGATTCAAATCTAAATTTGAATCTTTGTTTTAAAATAAATTTAAGTTTTATAAATTTAAGTGTTTTAACAATTTTGAATGATAAAGTAAAATTTAAATGTTTTGAATTTAAAAAGGAATTTGGTTTAAACTCTTGTAAAATTCCTTTATAAGAGAAAGTATTCTTTATCATTTAAATTTAAAGTTTTTAAATTGATTTTAAATTTTGTTGAAGATAAATAGGGTTTCATTTTAAAACTTGAATTTAAAATGAAATTTGAAATTTAATTTGGAAATGAATGTTTTCAAATATATTTGTGAATGATAATTTAACCGTAGATAAGAAAAAGGTTTTATCTTAAAGTTAAATTAGGATTTAATGATTTGTAATTCATTTAATTATTAGGGTAATTAAATGGATAATTACTTTATTTAATAAATTAATGAAATGGATAATTACTTAAAGTAATTAAGGGTTTTAAACTTAAAAGTTTAAATTAATTATTCTTAGAATAGTTAACTTGTAATTAAGAATCATTAATTAAATAAGATTAGAATTTTAATTAATGATTAGTAATTAATTAATCAAGTAATAAAGGATTAATTAAGTTACAGTTAACACTTAATAAATTAAATAATTAGGGGTTGATTAATGGGCTATTAATAGTTAATTAATTTGTAATCAATAATGATTAAAATAAGTTAATTACTTTAGAAAAATAATTAATGAATTGTTAATAGTTAATGAAGGTTATTAACTAAGGATTATTTAATAATTAATTAATGTGATTAATTTTTAATAATTAATTAGATTAATTAATTTAAAGATAATCATTTGTGTAAATTGTTAAGTATAATTACTTATGGAAGTAATTAAGGAATTAATTACTCATTGTAATTAATTGAGTTTAATTTGATTAGATTAAGTTAATTAATTCAGTTTAATTAATTTAGAATAATCATTTGATGATTTGTGAAGTATAATTACTTAATGTAATTTAATGAAGATAGGTAAGTAATTAATGGGTAATTACTGGATGTAATTAATTGAAGGTGATTTGATGATGGAAGTAATTTGAGTATAATTACTTTGTAAAATTAATCAAGGGATTAATTAGAGATAATTAATTAAGGAGTAATTAAATTTATTTGGTGAAGTAATTAAGGGTAGTTAATTACTGAAAGGAGTTAATCAAGGGTGATTAACAATTATGGTTTAAATAAAGATTAATTAATTAATGTAATTAATTTAAATAGAAAATGTAATTAGGGATCATTAGTTATTATAATTAATGATGTAATTTAGAATGGATTTATTTGGAAATAACTAATAAATGAAGGGATTTATTAATGTAATTAATTAAGAAGTAATGTAATTAATTTTAGTTAATTAATAAATAAAGTAATTTAAAGGTTAATTACTGTATTTGGTTAAGTATAATCAATTTGTAAAATTAATTAAAGGATAATTACTTAAATGTAATTAAGGAATAATTAATCAAGGGTGATTAATTAAGGTGATTGATTAGAGGATAATTAATTAATTAATTTGTAATTAATTAATTGTTATGTAAGCAAGATTTATATTGATGAAGTAATTAATTTAATTCACTTTAAATTAATTAGAAATGATGTAATTAATTTAATTCATTTTAAATTAATTACATTTGGTGTGATTATTAATCATTGCTTATATATGAATGGATGATATTGGTTGCCTTGAATGGTTTGAGATCTCAGATATGAGATAAATAATGTTGTGCGATATGGATGCTTTGGTTGCATTAGGATGATAATATGAATTATCTATTTGTGATGATAATAAGAATTATCTATTTGTGATTGATAATATGGATTATCTGTTGCGATGGTAATGTTGATTATCTATTGTGATTTGTGAATTATTTATCTTTGTGTATATAGATAACGAAATTGAATTGTTTTAAACTTTGAAAACAACTTGGCCTTAAAATATACGCTTTGGATTTCGATGAGATCTGGATCGAGTTTCTAGATTTGGATATCTGAAAACCACATCGATCCAAATTTACGATAGGTCGTGAATCTCAAGTGAAGAGTGAAGACTCGAGGTGTAATAAATTTACGATATAGTGAAGATTATATATAAATTAATTTAGGATTTATAGGCCCAATAAGGTTTAAAATGGTAAAAAATTAAAATTCATCCATTTTGCCCACTACGTGTTGGCCCGAATCCTACAATTATATCAGAGCCTAATAGCATGCACGGTCTAAATTAGCAATATTAGGGCTAATTTATTAAGGCCTACGCATTTAATAGAGCATCTAGAAAAGTAGTGTTTAAGATTGAGTTTGGATAACTAAGTACTTTGCCCTACCTGGCTATTGGTTTGGCCCGAAAGGATAAGGAAAATCCCAAGGTTTTCCCTAATATAAAAGTCCAAATTGATTTTGAGCTTTAGATTAATGTTTCAAAATCTATTTTGAAATTAAAATAAACTTTTACATTTAAAAGGTTAAATTTAAAATAAGTAAAATTAAAATGTTATAAATAATTTTCAAAATTATTTTGGAAATTTAATAATTATTTTCTAAAATTAAACATAATTAAATAGATTAATAAATTAATAATTAATTAAAGGGTAATAAAATAAATTAAAATACCATATATGTTGATATATGTAACACTACCTTGAATTGTTTAAGGAACATATGTACACATAATTCTCGAAATGAATTATAATTAATTTAGATTATTTAATTAAGTAAATTAATTAAATGTTAATTAATAAATAATATAATACATATATATTAAAATATATGTATATAACTATAAATTTTATAGTATAGATATTCAATTTAAAATGTTTAATGAATAAAGTAAAATTAATTAAAAAGTAAATTAATTAAGATTTAATTAATAAAATAATATAAGATTGTACATAAGATTATTATATAAGTCGATTAAATTATAAAATGTTATACAATAATTAAACTTATATAATATGAATGTTTAAAAAAGGTGGAATAATAAGAAAATTAAATTAGATTTGAGGAATAAATACATACGTATAGTACGTATACGTGATATCAAATATGTCTAACACTTGAATCATGCGGGTGCTTTATAAGAAATGCATTATTCCATAAGTCGATATCACTAAATTAAATATGTTAAACACTTTGTTCCCTGACATCAACTTAACACATCCTTTTTGAGGCTTCTAACAATGCATAATTGATCATCTATGTGACGATCCTATATTTGTTTACGTTGTTATCCATCAGACATTTGTATGATTTTTGTTGTTACTTTAATAAAATTTATGAGTGCTATCCTTATTAAAGGACCACTCTTTCATCACAAAAATATAATTGGTGTGCTCTACCATTTACATATTAATATATTACTTGCATACTCCTTGTTTGTTGAGCTTTCCTCAAACTAGAGATGTTATGTGTAGTACTATTAATATATAGAATGCATAAGGTAATATACATGCACATACTTGTTGAGCTTTCTTCACGGTATGTGCATTATACTTAAGCCATCGTAAAATGGTAGGTATGAATGAATAACCTCCCTTTGTTTGTTGAGTTTTCCTTAAGGCAAAGATGAGGTTAAAGCAAAGAAAACATAAGGTTAGGAGTTGTACATGGTATAATCGATAAGGAGTTATCCATCATATGTGAGCTTATGATTTGTTGAGCTTTCATTAATGTCAGAATCCCAAGGCATACGAGTCCTAACACACCACTAGGGAAGTCGAAACACTTCTATGTTTAGTCTTAGGATTTTGAGAAACAAAAAAAGTTAGTAGGGATCTTATTAGGAAAATGAAATGGAAACATTTAACCTATCTAATGTTATTAGAACATCCATGAAGTATAAACTAAACTAATCTACTTCGATAAATTTGTGCAACCGATATAATTGATATAACGTGTATCAATTAAATTATACAATTAAACTGAATTAAAACTAAAATAAAATTATAAAATATACTTACTATAAATTTTTCATGTTGTCAATTCAATCCCCATGTAAGCGCCTAATTATACGACTACAAAATATGTTTGTACCTTTGACACTTACGTATTTATTTGCCTTTGAATATGTATTGTCTTTTATGAGTTTCAAACTTTAAAAACAATATAAGTGTATGGATATTTAATCTATATTCAATCACATATAAATGATATATGGTGAATGGTCGCAATTCATAAGTTATGAAACCTCGATGAAGTTAAGTGAGCAGGTAGACCATTGTGCAAGATCGTGTATTCAATATGATTGATTACATCAAGGATCTTGTTGTGTTAGATGTAACATTAGGCCAATGGCTACAATATATATCTAAGAATTTTATTATTCAAAATTCATTTTGATTAGTTTATGTAGATTGTAACTTATTTGATATCCTTAATTGTTAAAGATAATCGGATGCAATTTTCTAATGAGTTCATTATGACCTTGTAGTAACTGTTTCCTTTTTAATGGTTCGACAATTTGGAAAGGAAAATGAATGTATGAGAGTGGACGTCACTTAAGGCACGGTTAGGATGAAGAGAGTGAATGACTGGCTCTGCTTCATGAAAAGACATTGGAAATAAGAATTGTATATAATACTAAATGATACTTAATATGGATTGAGCAATGTTGTTTCTATTCCAAGTGTACTTTCGTATAGAAAATTGTTTTTTTATAAATTTTATTTTTTCGAGTTTAAGGAATTTGACCTTAAAACCCTTGATTGTAAACTTGTTACAATAAATTAAACAAATAGTCTATGTTAAGTGATTGAATGAAGCTTTGTATTTCATACTTATTATAGTAATGGTGGAAATATTGGGAACATAATACAAACACTTCTTAGTGGACGCATCAAGTTACGAAAAAATGTTTCCGTAAACATATCAAATATTATTTATGAAATAACAAATATTTTTAGAATTGACTAAAAATGAATATAGTTCTATTTCAATATGAATATTTTGAATATTCACTATAAAATAAAACTATTATAGTGGCAGTTGTTTTCATAAAAAAAGTGATGCATTTGAAAAGACAGAAACTTCTAAAATTATTTTTGTAACGACCCGCAAATCCGTACCCCTGAGTTAACACTATTCTACAACAATCAACTCAAGTTGCACAGAAATACGAACCATTTGGGTTAAAGAAGAAGAGGTAGAAGAAGAAAATAGAAAACAACATCAGAATCTAACCATCGTAGCGGAATAAAATATAATAGATATTAATATATCTTTACACAAAATCAAATATATCTGTTTATATATTACATCATCAGAGTACATCAATCACAGCTCAACAATATCATACAACAGGTTACACAACTACTCAGCACAGCGGAATATATATAAACAAGTACGAGAGTACGTATCATCATCCAGCTCGTCTCCTGAGCTCCACAGCATCATATCCTGTATCTATAATACTCGGTCTGTCCCGAGAATTACAGTTAAATAACACCCGAGTCAGTCTGGAATACCAGCGTGAGAAAATCACACTCAATTGATTATTAAATTTTCAAAATTCCTTCGAAAACAAAAGCATCTCATAAGACCACGCTACAAATAAACATGTCGGGTTTTTACCTTACGATAGCTAAAACAATTTTTATAGAAATCCTCTGATATTATAATAGGGTCATATACAAATACTTATAAAATAGCCGAAATTGTTACATTATTAAATTCCAGCTACTAGCCACAGAGTGGGTAATACAAACAAAACTCGTACAAGGCACGTAGGGAGAATGGATTTCCAACTAATGACTAGACACTGGGGTACCACCTGTCACAGTACGGGGCCTAGATCACCGTACCCAAGAGTGCGCCCGCTCCCCTGCAACACAAGACCGAGACTACCCCTTACTGGATAATCCCGAGTGAGATCACCCCGCGGTTGGGATCAGCAACAGCCCACTAAGCCGAAATAAAAAGGGACATCTAGACAGGGATGACCTCACCCTGCTTGGGTGCTACCCACCTAGCCTTGCTGCATAACCCCTGATTTTCAGTCATTCCCATTTGATGAGGCTTGAGGCTAAGCGTTACCTTTTAAGAACATATCTCTTAGAATGCCCATCGTCCACCTGACGATGTTTCGCAAGCATTCATCCATACAAGTCCATCCCGGGTTCGAACAGAACTGAAGGCACTATTCCTACTACATCCATTTGGAAATATCTTCAGGATTAGTAGCGACTAGCCCTTGCAATTCATTACTCCATCTTCGAATCCGGACTCGTTTCCACGAAATGTACAAACCGGATCGAAGTGGTTTTCGAGAAATTAGTCTCGATCCCGGTCTCTTCGAAACGATCAACGCATTTTGCCAATATTGATAGTCGGTTATTTAACTATCAATTAATATTCACAAACAACCATCAACAATAAATAATTTTCCAAATTATTTATTAACCTCGAAAATATCTTTACAAGATATATTTTCACTTTTCAAACCCTTTTGAAAACAGTTTTCAAAACTATCTTCCTTTCTCAGAATAAATTCTAAGTATTTCTATTTCCACTGGGTCCACCAAGCATAAAACTTTAGATTTTTCTAAAATAATTTAAAACACTTTACTTTTAAAATATACTTTAAAACATTTATATTAAAACTACTTCAATAATTTTGTTAAAATATATATACTATATGAATATTTGAAATAACGTTACTTTATAAATATCGAACTAGGTTTTCACTTTTTAAAACCAAATACTAAGTCATCTTTAAATAATTATTACGATAATAGATTTGAAAAATATTTACTTTAGAATTTTAAACATTCAGAAATAATAAATTTTCTAAAACATGCTTTTTAAAACTACATTAAACTTTTATCTTATATTTAAAAATTTACTTTGAAAACGTACTTGGCTATCCAGAGAAATATACTTCTCTGCAACCTTTAAAAATAAATCACTATTTATTTTTAAACAGTTTTTCTCATTGCTTTAATAAATTCCCACCTTGAATTTATTCTTCCAAATATCCAATTTCAAACACTAAAATCAACTTCCAAATTGATTTCCAATTTACTTCATTTATTCAAAAAATCCTTTAATTTCAGATTTCATTCCTTAATTATGATTTAAAATACTTTTAATTGAAATACTAATTTAGATTTCTCAATTTACTTCTTACTCCTTTAAATAAATTTAAAACTTCAAGTTTTAAAATAATTCTTTATCCATTTAAATTAATATCACATAATTTTACAATTCGTTAATTACTGTTTATGCAAACCCTTTTCTTTTCATACTCGAAGTTATTTATTACTATTTAACATACTTCCATTTCTTTTTCAATTTATTCTTAATTCATTAAATTTTCTAAGATTGTTTCGTTTTACAAATTTACTTCCTTTATTTTCTTTCCAAAACCCAATTTATATATTTTTGGTAATTCATTATACCCAAATATACCCAATCAAATCATAACATTCAATATTCCAATATATTCATCATAGAATATCAAGTAATCACAGCAGAGAATATTAAATAATAAATGTTGAGGGGTCTAGTTGGATCCCTCCAACCTGTTTTCCTGCATCCACAGACCTTAGCACAATAATATGCCAATTCTAGAATATACCATACTATAGCACATCAATTAATTTCAACCATTCAAACAATTATTTAAATTTAATCATTTAAATTTAATTTTAATTCAGCTGAGTGAGATTAACTCACATTGATTTTTAATTTGCAGTCCGATCCAGACCAGCTTGCTTCCTTCACGATTTAAGACCTTGCATAACATTACCCAATTGATTAACATTTTAACTAATTGGACAATCAATCGCCTTTCTCTTAACTTCATAATTAATTTTAATTTAACTAAGACTTTCATTCAAACTGATAATTTAATTCAAACTATTTTCCCTTTTAAATAGATTTTAAAAACCTATTTATATCAACTCCATAGCATTTAAAAATCCCGATGTTTTCTTTTCTTATTCATATCTATTCTCTGCTTAAAAACCTTTATATATATATATATATATATATATATATATATAAGTAAAGCTTGACATCACTGTAAAATCTCCTTCCTAACATATATATGTTTATATATGAAAACAAAAATGTTCTACACTTAACTGAATTGTTTTTTTTAAATCACAGATTTAAAACTCATTATATTCAAAAACAACATTTTATAACTGATGTTAATATATATATATATATATAACTGCAATTATATTATATATTTCTCAGAGTTTTGTGAACATACAGTTAGAGAAATACAAGAAAAAAGAAAAAAATCGCGATGTCGTACCTAACTCCTCCTTCCCAGAGTGATGAATCGACGCCGACCTCACTAACTCGAACGGCCCCCACCTCCACCACGCCGCCTGCCGCGGCGCTCCCATCAAATGTCACTCCTCATCACACAAGCCATGCTTCGCAGCTGCAATGCCACCCACGATCGAGCTTCTCCGGTATGGCAATTGTGACAATGTCGCGACTTAGAATTGACTCACGAATTCCCTATATCACGCGAGCATGATTCGCTTCAAAAGGAATGAGGCCGGAAGATCGATTCGAAGACATCCCTAATGAGGGAGAAAGAAGATTGCTCAGCCGCGATTTTCCCCCTTTTTTTTCTCGAAATCGATCTTGCTTTATGTTTTCGAATACAAAGCAGTGGAGGCCCTTTTTTTTCTTTTTTTTTCGAATGGCGTAATTGAGAAGAGGGGAAAGAAAAGAAAGGAGAGTACGAGGGAGACAATTTGGTGGCGGGTCGTATGTATGGTCGGGTTAAAGAAAAGCAAGTATGTTTTATTTAAATTAAATTTTGTCTCGGTATAAATTCCAATGCGTTTATATATCGTACGCTCTCACGTTAATTCCGAAAGCTACGAAATTTCGAATCCGATAATAATTCAATATTACGGACCCAATGGAACCGGTTTCGTCGAATTCCGAGACTGTGCCCCAGAAGGCTATTTTTAAATTCAATTTAAACAATAAAATTTTAAAACTCAATAAGCCACTGTTAATTTCAATTTTACAACTTCTATTATTTTCAGTGTTATCAATATGAATTTTACAGGCCTTCAAATTATTTTTAACAGGCTTAAAATCCCAGATTTCATATTTTACCCGATTTTAAGTTATTTGATTCAAAAATTAATTATCAATAATTAGTGATATTTGAATTCAAGTTAAAAATTAACTTTTAAATATTAAAATCAATTAAATATTAAAATCAATTAAACATTCCAATTTTAATTGCTTAAAAATTTCGGGTCGTCACATTCCTCCTCCCTTAAAAGAATTTCGTCCCCGAAATTACTAGTTAGGAAGAATGATTCAATACCCATTACTATCTTCCAAAACTAAATTGTTTAACATCAACCCAAACAATCCTATCATTTAAAGACACCACACTCTTATTAATTTCCTAAACTCCCACATAGTTTGCAAACAAAATTATTCGTTCAATCATTCAAGTTTCAACTAAAAACCAAATTTTTGAATTATCAAAATTTTCTCAAAATTTTTTTAACTCTCTAAATTTTCGAAAAATTTCGCCAGCGTCTCCTTTGAGGTGCTAGCTCGGTACAACTACAAAATGGCTCTACGGCCTCCCAAATCAAAAAGAAAACAAAACGCCAAGTGGCTAGATCCAAAAACCCAATCAAATTTCACAGAAATTTAAACACATACCTTTTTAGTCGGGCAATTCAAATTTATCTTCTAAAACCAAAACCAATTTTCCTTTCCCTTATTCATACCTGCATATCCTATTTAGCAATAATATATAATCACAACATTCAAAATCGTTTATTTGACTTCTTTCCAAAATTTCAATGTTCATTCCATTTAAGCACGCACGATGTACCTATATCATTTGTACGCAATATCAAATCTGATCGCTCACTCGATCACACAATTTCACTTCCGAACTAGTATCGTCCACCCGACTTCCTAGTGCGGACTCAGATTTGGTTTCTTGATTAGAAATCGACATTTTCCTTGCATAGATGTAAACCATGATAGAGAATTTCTAGAATCAATCAAAATTCCATATCCAGGATTCGCCGTTGAAATCGAGTGAAAAATCCTAACACGGATCAATATAACTATCTCGAAATTTTGTGTTCGAATTCTGGATCCATATAGCTATGCGAATAAAATAATATACGTACATCCTACGTATTTGCCCCAATTGATTTTCAATTATATCAATTTCTTTTTCTTCACATTTAATTTGATTGTTATTCACTTATTCTCACTTTCCCTTGTCACAACTTCCCGTTTTAGTCTTCATTCAATTATTCACTTAGCATATTTTCAATGCCAACTTACTTAAGAATTTCACCTTCATTTCTTAAGTTCAATATAAACATTTTATATACCTCTTGAATTTGTTTTCACTTCACTATTGGAGTTTATATCTATTTTATTCAATTTGCCTTTATAATTCCATAAAAATTTCAATTTTCTTCACTTTATTAATTAATTTCAAATATAAATACTTCTTTCCAATTTTACTTGAATTTAATTCATTTCCAAACTTTGAATATTGAATTTTGATTCACCCTATCTCAATCCATATTTAATTAACCATTTCCTTTATTTGTTTTACTTACTAATTTAATTTTATATCTCAAATAAAAGTTAGTTTGCAAACTTTTTTTTCATCTTCAATTTCTTTGAACAATATCTTTAGTTCATCGTACTTTACATATACAATTTAAATTAGGTTTCAACATTCAATTATAGTTCTATTTGCTTAACAAGTTTAAACCATTTGTCGTTAGGGGAAATTTTCAAAAGATTCAAAAAATTTCTAATTCCCAAAATTTTCGAAAATTTTTGGCAGAGTCTCCTTTGTACGGAGGAGCTTTTGCAATTTGACAAGAGATATAAATATATATACATCGACCTACACAGTCGGAAAAACAGAAAAACAGTTCATATTTCCTATTTGTATTGCGTAGGCGTACCTTATTTAGCATTTTAAAGCAAGCAGCTATTTATTTAAGCAATTAGCGCAGTCAAAACCAGTCAAACGGCTTCCAAAAACCTGTACTTACTCAATTTAAACATGTCAGTGTCAAATATACAAAGTTTATTAACATTTCACTTTATTATCAATAACTAAAACTGTAACGACCCGCCTTTCATTCCATAGAAAGATGCATCATTAAGAAGAAAGAAAGGGATAGAAAAGAGAAAAGAAAGAAAAGAAAAAAACAGACAACATCAGAATCTCACAGCGGAACGGATAAATAATATTATATCACATAAAACTTTACATAGTACCAAATACATCAGAGTTTTACAGCTAATACAACACAAACTAGACGGTTATAAACTCCTGTCTAGCAATTACAATTCACGTACATCAGAGGAAACAAATACAACTCAAACATAGCGAAACCATTAAATATATCTACACGCTGAAGCCTCCTGCTCCATATCTCCTCCAGAAACTTATCAAGCAATCCTGAAACACTTGACTACTTACACGTAATATAAGTACCCAAGAGTTTAATAAAACAGAAAATAAACACTCGGGTCAGACAGGGGTCTGGTGTGAGTAAACGGGGTTAAAATTGCTTAACTTTTAGAAAATCCTTTGAAACAAAAGGTATCACGTAAGACTTCCCACACATAAACATGGAAAAGTTTTTACCTTACGCTAACCAAAACATTTGATAGGAAATCCAGTGATATTATAATAGTGTCTAGGGTTTTCAAAATAAAATATAGAAATAGCTGGAACGCTTACATCTCACGTCCCAACATAGTTGGACACAATCAAAACCGTACAGGCACTTATTGGATTTTGGATTCCATCAATGGCAGGGCTATCGGGGTACCGCCCGTCACAGTACGTGGCCTAGATCACTGTACCGAGGAGTACGCGCGCTCCCCTGCAACACAAGGCCGGAACCATTTCATACTGAACAGTTCCGAACAAAACCACCTCGGCAATTCTAGCTAGCAATCGCCCCCACACAGTCGAAAATAAAAAGGGACATCTAGACTGGGGTAAATCTCGCTCTCCAGTGGGGGCTACCCACGAAGCCTTGCTGCACCTCCCCTGTTTTAGCCATTCCCGGTTGATGAGGCTTGAGGCTACGATTACCTTTATAGGACATATCACTCTTAGAATGCTCATCGTCCTCCTGACGATGTTCTGAAAGCATTCAATCCACACAAGTTCGTTCCGGGTTCGAACGAAACCGAAGGCACTATCTCGTTGCACTCATTTTGGAATCACCCTCAGAGTCAACGACCACAGCCCTTGCACTCTAAATCACAATCTCGAACCTATAAGTACTATTCCGTCAAACTCATTACGGAATCACCCATAGAGTTATACTGACGTATAGTTCTTACACCTCGAGTCTTCACTTGCTCCACTTGGATTAACGACCTAACGTTTAATTGGAATCGATGTGGTTTTCGGATATCCAAATATGGAAATCCGATCCCGGTCTCACCAAAACCAAACACCATTTTAATGTCCAAGTTGTACTTAAGGGTTTTAAATAATTAACTCATTTCATTATTATCTATTTCACACAGATAAATAAACTACATATCAGAATAGATAATCACATCCCCATTATAAACAGATAATCTGTATCATCAGATCATCATCACACTCAGATATTCCATCACAAACCATTATACTTTAACCAAACATCCATATCATACATATACAACTCATCTCATTACTGAGATCACAACCATTCAATCAATATCATCCATAATCAAAGATTTATCAACCATCATCCATAATTAATTTAAAATGAATTAAATTAATTACTTCTATCTCTAATTAATTTGAAATAAATTAAATTAATTACCACATCTATAAATCCTGCTTAATATCCAATTATTAATCAACCTAGTTAATTAATCATTCTCTGAGTATTCAACTTGCTTAAACCCTTTGATTAATCGTTTACTAATTACAATAAGTATTTAGTCTTTAATTAATTTTTACAAAATTAATTAACCTTAATCATAAGTAATTAACATTTAATTACTTCATTTATTAACTAAAATTAATTACATTTATCCTTAATTAATAACATTAATTAATCACTTAATAATTAATTATTACTTAATCAAACAATCCTTAATTACATCATTAATTATATTAATTAATGACCTCTAATTTAAATTAATAACTTTATTATAAATTAATTACATTTAGTAATTAATCTAAAATTAAAATACAATTATTAATCACCTTTGATTAATATTAAACCAGTAATTAACTGCCTTTAATTTCTCATTAACAAATTAATTTTCTTCACAATTAATTATCTCCATTAATTAATCCCATGATTAATTACAAAAGTAATTACCACAATTATTTAATTAAAATCATCTTTATTAATTACATTCCAGTAATTATCACTTATTACTTCTCTAAGTAATCCTGCTCCATTAATTACCTTAAGTAATTACACTTATTAAACCATCAAATGATTTACTTAAATTAATTAAACTAAATTAATTAACTTAACAAATCACATTATCAAAATTAATTACAATAAGTAATTAATTCTTTAATTACTTTTATCAAGTAATTAGACTTAACAATTTAAAACTAATTACCTTAAATTAATTAATCTAATTAATTATCAAAATTTTAATCATATTAATTAATTACTTAATTATTCTTAGATAATTATCATCATTAATTAATAATATTTCCTTAAATTACTTCCTTAAGAGAATTATCTTGGATTAATCATCATTAATCATTCTAATTAAATTAATTCTAAATCATTATTTAGAATCAAATAAGTAAATTCTTAATTATGTTCTTTTATTATATTAATTATCCTGAGATAATTTATTTAATTATAAATGATTTCATTAACATTCAAAATGTATTTTAAATAATAAAATTCTAAATTAAATTCAAATTCCATTTTAAACTTTAAGATTTCAAAAGGTTTAACTATTTAAACATTATCCAAATTTAAATAAATTATAATCTTAAAATAAAAGTGAAAACATTCATTACTTATATAGGCAAATTTTAAATCCAAATTTACTTAAGTTTATTAAAGAAATCAAAATTTGAAAATAAACTGATTATTTAAAACTTCTCAAATTTCAAGTTAAACATTTCATAACTTTTTTTTTCTTTTTTTCAAATTTTAAAGAAAGAAATCTTTCAAGTTTAAACATTTATTTGAAATCAAATTCATCTTTAAAATCCACTTTAAAACATTTGAATTTGATCAACATTTTAAAATTTTACAAAACTGTTTAAATTTAAACTGGATTCAAGTAACCTGAAAACTGTAATTAAACCTGATTTTAAACTTAATGTAAATCTTGCTTAAAAATTTAAAATTTCAATTTAAAACTTTGAATTCAAAAGTTCATCTGAATTAAGATTTTAAACTTTGCATTTTAAAAATCCCAATTGAAATTCTACTCAAAAAATTTAATTCCATCCTGAAATTTAAAAACTGCATATTTCAGGTTTTACAACCTGAAATCAATCACCTACCCGAGAATTCAAAATTTTACTTCGAGTTCTCAAGCCCCTTGCTCTGAGTTAACAACCTATTTCACCCGAGTAGAACCCGAGTCATCTGCCTGCACCAACCAAGCAAAAGTTCACCAGAAACAATTGTGCATGGTGCATATGCACCGGCACTTCGACGACCTTCAACCACCCTGACCAACTCCACCAAGTCACCGTCTAACCCCCAAACATGATCACGATCACCAAACTCTCCACAGCAGCTCGAATCAAAATCGAGTTAACAATGCAACCTGGAAATCTTAATACTGCATCACTTCAAACCTGTCGACGACAAGAAAACCTAACTCCGACCATCATGATCGATGCGACTTCGGCCATAGCTCCCTCATCCTCCCCTCTGCAGCTTCCTAAAACCCTACCTCACTCGATACATCACAGGAAACAAACAACTACCTAAACTACGACCATCGAAACTAGGGCTTAGAACTTGAAATTAGCCACCGCTGTCGCCAACCACCATTTTCAACACAACAGACAATTTTCCCCTACTCTTCCATCTAATCTCCACCTCTAGGAAGAATAACATCTTCAAAATCCAGCAGATAATCAACAAACCTAAAAAAACCCAAATTGGTTCAACACAAAAATGCTAACACCACTGTTATTTTAAAAATGTGATGTTTGTTTTTAAATTCTTGTTTTCAAACGTGCATTCAAGTTTTAGACTTGATTTAATAATTAAAGATGTTTGATATCCTTACTTTTGAAGAAAAAAAACTATCTGTTATTATTGTTTCGGAAGTAACAGATTTTATTTAACCAAAATAAAATTTTACAAACCTAAATCTATGATAAACAAACATAATTTGTTTACAATATATTGTCTAACTAAGATTCAATCATAAAAAAAAAATGGATTTGTATTTTAAATCCTAGTTAAGAACAGAAACAGGTCTGTAGAAAATTGGCATCACACTCATATGCATATTTATGCATATGCACAGAATATCATCTGAAAACAGTCATACAAACTTGCTTATTACTATCAACTCTCATGCACAGATAACATAAACTTTAGCATTTTGAGGTTAATCAGTTCTAAACAAAGAAACAGAGCAGTTTCTGATTTAAGTAAATTAGAACCTGAGTTCTATAAATTTTGTTAAACTTTGATTTAAAAAGGAAAACTGTTTTTAAATAAAAGAAGTTTTACTCACCCATTAATTGAAGATGCAGAGAACAATCTAGATGCAAGGTTCATTTTTCCCAGTAACTTGATTTGAAATGCATGCAGAAATCTGGGCTTTGAAATGCTGTTGAAGTTGCTCTTCTTGATTTTGAAGTTGAATATTAAACTGTATTTTGATGATTTTAAACTGCATTTTGCTAGATGATGATGCTTTACTTGTTGAATTTGAAACTGCAGCTGCCTCCAGTTTGATTACAGAAGTTGAAGTTAATTTTAACTTGTTGTTGTAGAATTTAAATAAAAAAAACTGCATATTGACCTTATACTTCTTTGCTTCTGGAGTTGAATTGAACTTCTATTTGATGTTAAAGATTGTAGCAGACTTGATTTTATAGAATTGAATTTGCAGATTTCATCTAAAATCTGATTTAAGTTTCTTATTTGAAAAAGATGGTTTTAACAAAAATGCATTGCTAATTTTACTTATCTATGTTTATTATTTTCAAAAATAAACTACATTGCCACTTGTTACTTAAGTAAAACAAAAGATTTACAAGTGTCTTTCTATGTGTTAAGTGTTTGACTTAATAATAAAAAGAAAATTCTAAATTTTATAAAGGTTTTTAAGTTCATTTTTTACTTAGTTAATCATGTTTCAAATGTTTAATTACATTTAGTTTTTACATGCTTACATACAAACCTTCTTTATAAAATTACACAATTTAAATGTTTATTTGAATGTTTTCAAAATAATATTTTTAAAGCTAAACTTTTCAAAAGAGAAAATTTTAAAAAGAAAAGAAATGTTAAATTCAATTTTATTCGAAAGTTCTCAAATCAAAATATTATACTTTAATATAAATGAACTAAATCTTATTTCAAAAGAAAAGCAATTCTTAAAATAAATCAAAATAAACTCTTGTTATAAAATACAATTTTAAACTATTTTATTTTTAAACAAACTAATATATATTTATGAACAAAATAAATATTTACTTATATTTCTATGAAAATATAAGATAATCTTTTAAAACAAACTTTTGAAAGAGTTTTCAATACTGATTTTAAATCAATTTAATTAATACATGAATCATACATCTTATATATAAAATAAATTGGAAAATATTCTTTATAAAAATTTAAATTAAAAATCAAAATTCCTATTTACAATGTATACACATATATACATTATAAATAAATATCTTTAAATCAGTTTAGAAAGATAATTTTATTACTTAAATATTTTTAACATTTGAAAAGAATAAAATTCCCAAAAGTTATTATTATTATCATCATTATAATTTTTTTAAAAAGAATATCATTTATCAAACTAAATAATAATTAATCTTCAAAAGATAATTTCTATTTGAATTAAATTATTATATCAATATTTGACATTTTAAAATAATTATTAATGAAATTATTAAATAAGTATTGCTTAAATTCCCGGGACATCACATTCCTCTCCCCTTAAAAGAATTTCGCCCCCGAAATTTAAAAGCAAAGGTAATTTAATAATCCCATACAGATTTAAATTAAAAATAGCAAATATATGATATCAATCAATACTAGCAACCATAGCAACCAATTCAAACAAACAATTCTAATTATCCAGAAAAAAAATTCTAGATAGGATTCCCTAGAGTTTCCCAGGTATAAACACCGGGACACTCGCTCTACAGAATATAAACTAGCTACACCACACAGATCTAGAGCTCCTATATATCTAGATCTACAAATCTAAACAGCATACAGGACCACAGACAAGTCCTGATCAACTTCCAAATCTCCCAAAATAACTGATTCTAAAACTAGTGATAGATCATACACGTACTTCCTCAAAGATACGTGAAAAACATAACAAATTCCAGACATCCAAACTGGAAATTCAATCCTGTAGACCAAACACTTAATCCTTAAGAGAATACAGAAAGATCCAATACTCTTATCCACAAATCTCTCCTGACGATCCTGGGCTGCCTTCAACCTTCTAAATCAATCCAATCTTCGCAAATGCTACACAGATCTGGACAAAGAAATAAACGATTTCCAAATCCTTCTTAACAAAATGGTTCTCTCAAGACCCAACAAAATCCACCACACAAACTCTACTACACAACATCAGAAGACTCCAAAATATATTTCCTGTAGAAATCTTCTGATCCAAAGTTAAAACTCAAATTTCCAAAGAATCAAGCGTTGCTTCAATTCCGGAATAGCTGCCACCATGCTTCCACTGTGCAACTCTGATTTGAAAATACTATTGATGACACAAGTATAAACTTGACCATCTAATCTCGAAACATTGTTCATCAAATTCCATAAAATTTCAGTGACCTGTCCGATTCGGTCACAAACACCACAACAAAAATTCAACCAGAATCTTGATCTGATCAATTCTGCCAGCTGAAACAGATCTCCTTTCAAAGAACTTCCTATTATGTTGAATCATCGGTAAAGCTCCAAGAACCAATTCGAAACAGAATTCAAACTCTTAATGCAGATGCAAATCTTAATTACTTTGAAGATATTCAGAGAATCAAACCACTTTGATAACTCAAACATCCTCAAAAGATGCTTTAATCCAAACAAAGATTGCTCAGAGAACCTCCGAACCATAGCAAGTCACTTTTGCGATTCTCCTTAGTTCAGATCCCAAGAAACTGTTCTCTCTTCAACAATCAGAACAGCTAAAGCCTTCTATCCAAAAGATGAACTAGTGGTCAACTTCCAGCCACAAACATCACACCCTACTGAGCTTCCAGAAGAAATGGACAAGCTTCAACATCTGCCCGGCCTACTGACACAAGAATCACAGAGATTTCTGAACTATCGAAGAAACAGGCCACTCACTACTGCTACTGCGGCCAAAAACTTCCTTATCCAAAAGCTCCTCGAATCCCAAAGCTACACCAGCCACTTCACAATAGAGCCTTCCAGATAGACAGATATCCCTCAGGAAACTTGACTTCAAACCAAGCACAAAACATTCTGTCAAACTGAGTCTCATCTCAAATATAAAAATAACTCCTTCCTAAAATTTCCAAGATACCAATGCGGGCTTCAGAACTACCAACTGATCCAAACTCAAGAAAATATACTCATACGAGTGCAACCAAGCTTAAAATCCAAAGATAAACTCCGAGTCTTGGAAAGATTTCCTTCAGAGATCAATAAAATCCTTCACAACAACTGCCAAACTACTCAAGATGCAAAAACTACTCTAACAGATTCACTACCAACCTCAAACACTCGAACTCCAACCATTGGTAGTTGTGTTACACACACCACTACCCTATCTACCTCTAGAACTTATATTGGAAAACCTGAATGGGTAACCCAATCTAATAGGTAGAAATAAATAAATATATATATTTATATATATATATTCAAAATTACAAATACGCTCTCTCAAGAAGGACACCACTCCAGAGTCTAGGTATTCGCTCAACCTAGAGCTCTGATACCACAATGTAACGACCCGCCTTTCATTCCATAGAAAGACGCATCATTAAGAAGAAAGAAAGGGATAGAAAAGAGAAAAGAAAGAAAAGAAAGAAACATACAACATCAGAATCTCACAGCGGAATGAATAAATTATATTATATCACATAAAATTTTACATAGTATCATATACATCAGAGTTTTACAGCTAATACAACACAAACTAGACAGTTATAAACTCTTGTCTAGCAATTACAATTCACGTACATCAGAGGAAACAGATACAACTCAAACACAGCGGAACCATTAAATATATCTACACGCTGAAGCCTCCTGCTTCATATCTCCTCCAGAAACTTGTCAAGCAATCCTGAAACACTTGACTACTCATACGTAATATGAGTACCCAAGAGTTTAATAAAACGGAAAATAAACACTCGGGTCAGACTGAGGTCTGGTGTGAGTAAACGGGGTTAAAATTGCTTAACTTTTAGAAAATCCTTTGAAACAAAAGGTATCATGTAAGACTTCCCACACATAAACATGGAAAAAATTTTACCTTACGCTAACCAAAACATTTGATAGGAAATCTAGTGATATTATAATAGTGTCTAGGGTTTTCAAAATAAAATATAGAAATAGCTGGAACGCTTACATCTCACGTTCCAACATAGTTGGGCACAATCAAAACCGTACAGGCACTTATTGGATTTTGGATTCCATCAATGGCAGGGCTACTGGGGTACCGCCCGTCACAGTACGTGGCGTAGATCACTGTACCGAGGAGTACGCCCACTCCGCTGCAACACAAGGCCGGAACCATTCCTTACTGAACAGTTCCGAACAAGACCACCCCAGCGATTCTAGCTAGCAATCGCCCCCACACAGCCGGAAATTAGAAGGGACATCTAGACTGGGGTAAATCTCGCTCTCCAGTGGGGGCTACCCACGAAGCCTTGCTACACCTCCCCTGTTTTAGCCCTTCCCGATTGATGAGGCTTGAGGCTACGATTACCTTTATAGGAAATATCAATCTTAGAATGCTCATCGTCCTCCTGACGATGTTCTGAAAGCTTTCAATCCACACAAGTTTGTTCCGGGTTTGAACGAAACCGAAGGCACTATCTCGTTGCACTCATTTTGGAATCACCCTCTGAGTCAACGACCATAGCCCTTGCACTCTAAATCACAATCTCGAACCTATAATTACTATTCTGTCAAACTCATTACGGAATCACCCACAGAGTTATACTAACGTACAGTTCTTACACCTCGAGTCTTCACTTGCTCCACTTGGATTAACGACCTAATGTTTAATTGGAATCGATGTGGTTTTCAGATATCCAAATATGGAAATCTGATCCCGGTCTCACCGAAACCAAACGCCATTTTAATGTCCAAGTTGTACTTAAGGGTTTTAAATAATTAACTCATTTCATTATTATCCATTTCACACAGATAAATAAACTACATATCACAATAGATAATCACATCCCCATCATAAACAGATAATCTGTATCATCAGATCATCATCACACTCAGATATTCCATCACAAACCATCATACTTTAACCAAACATCCATATCATACAGATACAACTCATCTCATTATTGAGATCACAACCATTCAATCAATATCATCCATAATCAAAGATTTATCAACCATCATCTATAATTAATTTAAAATGAATTAAATTAATTACTTCTATCTCTAATTAATTTGAAATAAATTAATTTAATTGCCACATCTATAAATCCTGCTTAATATCCAATTATTAATCAACCTAGTTAATTAATCATTCTCTGAGTATTCAACTTGTTTAAACCTTTGATTAATCGTTTACTAATTACAATAAGTAATTAGTCTTTAATTAATTTTTACAAAATTAATTAGCCTTAATCATAAGTAATTAACATTTAATTACTTCATTTATTAACTAAAATTAATTACATTTATCCTTAATTAATCACTTAATAATTAATTATTACTTAATTAAACAATCCTTAATTACATCATTAATTATATTAATTAATGACCTCTAATTTAAATTAATAACTTTATTTAAAATTAATTACATTTAGTAATTAATCTAAAATTAAAATACAATTGTTAATCATCTTTTATTAATATTAAACCAGTAATTAACTGCCCTTAATTTCTCATTAACAAATTAATTTTCTTCACAATTAATTATCTCCAATAATTAATCCCTTGATTAATTACAAAAGTAATTACCACAATTATTTAATTAAAATCATCTTTATTAATTACATTCCAGTAATTATCACTTATTACTTCTCTAAGTAATCCTGCTCCATTAATTACCTTAAGTAATTACACTTATTAAACCATCAAATGATTTACTTAAATTAATTAAACTAAATTAATTAACTTAACAAATCACATTATCAAAATTAATTACAATAAGTTACTAATTCTTTAATTACTTTTATCAAGTAATTAGACTTAACAATTTAAAACTAATTACCTTAAATTAATTAATCTAATTAATTATCAAAATTTTAATCATATTAATTAATTACTTAATTATGCTTAGATAATTATCATTATTAGTTAATAATATTTCCTTAAATTACTTCCTTAAGAGAATTATCTTGGATTAATCATCATTAATCATTTCTAATTAAATTAATTCTAAATCATTATTTAGAATCAAATAAGTAAATTCTTAATTAAGTTCTTTTATTATCTTAATTATCCTGAGATAATTTATTTAATTATAAATGATTTCATTAACATTCAAAATGTATTTTAAATAATAAAATTCTAAATTAAATTCAAATTCCATTTTAAACTTTAAGATTTCAAAATGTTTAACTATTTAAACATTATCCAAATTTAAATAAATTATAATCTTAAAATAAAAGTGAAAACATTCATTGCTTATTTAAGCAAATTTTAAATCCAAATTTACTTAAGTTTATTAAAGAAATCAAAATTTGAAAATAAACTGATTATTTAAAACTTCTCAAATTTCAAGTTAAACATTTCATAACTTTTTTTTTCTTTTTTTCAAATATTAAAGAAAGAAATCTTTCAAGTTTAAACATTTATTTGAAATCAAATTCATCTTTAAAATCTACTTTAAAACATTTGAATTTGATCAACATTTTAAAAATTTACAAAACTGTTTAAATTTAAACTGGATTCAAGTAACCTGAAAACTGTAATTAAACCTGATTTTAAACTTAATGTAAATCTTGCTTAAAAATTTAAAATTTCAATTTAAAACTTTGAATTCAAAAGTTCATCTGAATTAAGATTTTAAACTTTGCATTTTAAAAATCCCAATTGAAATTCTACTCAAAAATTTGAATTCCATCCTAAAATTTAAAAACTGCATATTTCAGGTTTTACAACCTGAAATCAATCACCTACCCGAGAATTCAAAATTTTACTTCGAGTTTTCAAGCTCCTTGCTCCGAGTTAACAACCTATTTCACCCGAGTAGAACCCGAGTCATCTGCCTGCACCAACCAAGCAAAAGTTCACTAGAAACAATTGTGCACGGTGCATATGCACCGGCACTTCGGCAACCTTCAACCACCCTGACCAACTCCACCAAGTCACCGTCTAACCCCCAAACATGATCACGATCACCAAACTCCCCACAGCAGCTCGAATCAAAATCGAGTTAACAATGCAACCTGGAAATCTTAATACTGCATCACTTCAAACCTGTCAACGACAAGAAAACCTAACTCCGACCATCATGATCGATGCGACTTCGGCCATAGCTCCCTCATCCTCCCCTCTGCGGCTTCCTAAAACCCTACCTCACTCGATACATCACAGGAAACAAACAACTACCTAAACTACGACCATCAGAACTAGGGCTTAGAACTTAAAATTAGCCACCGCTGTCGCCAACCACCATTTTCAACACAACAGAAAATTTTCCCCTACTCTTCCATCTAATCTCCACCTCCAGGAAGAATAACATCTTCAAAATCCAGCAGATAATCAACAAACACAAAAAAAAACCAAATTGGTTCAACACAAAAATGCTAACACCACTGTTATTCTAAAAATGTGATGTTTGTTTTTAAATTCATGTTTTCAAACATGCATTCAAGTTATAGACTTGATTTAACAATTAAAGATGTTTGATATCCTTACTTTTGAAAAAAAATTACCTATTTTTATTATTTCAGAAGTAACAGATTTCATTTAACTAAAATAAAATTTTACAAACCTAAATCTATGCTAAACAAACATAATTTGTTTACAATATAATCTCTTACTAAGATTCAATCATAAAAAAAATGGATTTGTATTTTAAATCCTAGTTAAGAACAGAAACAGGTCTGTAGAAAATTGGAATCACACTCATATGCATATTTATGCATATACACAGAATATCATCTTAAAACAGTCATACAAACTTGCTTATTACTATCAACTCTCATGCACAGATAACATAAACTTTAGCATTTTGAGGTTAATCAGTTCTAAACAAAGAAACAGAGCAGTTTCTGATTTAAGTAAATTAGAACCTGAGTTCTATAAATTATGTTAAACTTTGATTTAAAAAGGAAAACTGTTTTTAAATAAAAGAAGTTTTACTCACCTATTAATTGAAGATGTAGAGAACAATCTAGATGCAAGGTTCATTTGTCCCAGTAACTTGATTTGAAATGCATGCAGAAATCTGGGCTTTGAAATGCTGTTGAAGTTGCTCTTCTTGATTTTGAAGTTGAATATTAAACTGTATTTTGATGATTTTAAACTGCATTTTGCTAGATGGTGATGCTTTACTTGTTGAATTTGAAACTGCAGCTGCCTCCAGTTTGATTACAGAAGTTGAAGTTGATTTTAACTTGTTATTGTAGAATTTAAAAAAAAACTGCATATTGACCTTATACTTCTTTGCTTAAAGCTGGAGTTGAATTGAACTTCTATTTGATGTTGAAGATTGTAGCAGACTTGATTTTACAGAATTGAATTTGCAGATTTCATCTAAAATCTGATTTAAGTTTCTTATTTGAAAAAGATGGTTTTAACAAAAATGCATTGCTAATTTTACTTATCTACATTAATTATTTTCAAAAATAAACTACATTGCCACTTGTTACTTAAGTAAAACAAAAGATTTACAAGTGTCTTTCTATGTCTTAAGTGTTTGACACATATTCATTTTAATAATAAAAAGAAATTTCTAAATTTTATAAAGGTTTTTAAGTTCATTTCTTACTTAGTTAATCATGTTTCAAATGTTTATTTACATTTAGTTTTTACATGCTTACATACAAACCTTCTTTATAAAATTACACAATTTAAATGTTTATTTGAATGTTTTCAAAATAATATTTTTAAAGCTAAACTTTTCAAAAGAGAAAATTTTAAAAAGAAAAGAAATGTTAAATTCAATTTTATTCAAAAGTTTTCAAATCAAAATATTATACTTTAATATAAATGAACTAAATCTTATTTCAAAAGAAAAGCAATTCTTAAAATAAAACAAAATAAACTCTTATTATAAAATACAATTTTAAACTATTTTATTTTTAAACAAACTATTATATATATAAACAAAATAAATATTTACTTATATTTCTATGAAAATATAAGATAACTTTTTAAAACAAACTTTTGAAAGAGTTTTCAATACTGATTTTAAATCAATTTAGTCAATTCATAAATCATGCATCTTATATATAAAATAAATTGGAAAATATTCTTTATAAAAATTTAAATTTAAAATCAAAATTACTATTTACAATGTATACACATATATATATTATAAATATATATCTTTAAATCAGTTTAGAAAGATAATTTTATTACTTAAATATTTTTAACATTCGAAAAGAATAAAATTCCCAAAAGTTATTATTATTATCATCATTATAATTTTTTTTAAAAGAATATCATTTATCAAACTAAATAATAATTAATCTTCAAAAGATAATTTCTGTTTGAATTAAATTATTATATCAATATTTGACATTTTAAAATAATTATTAATGAAATTATTAAATAGATATTGCTTAAATTCCCGGGACATCACAAAAACATGGATTCTATAAACAGTGCATATTATATACTTCCATAAGCACATATGAAATATTTCGACACTTATTTTGAATGCTTCCAAACAATATTCAAACCATCCCGTTCAATTTTAAATGATTTCACAACTCTCTTACTTAACTTAAATTCATTTTAAGTCCAAGCAAACTCATTTAAATTGAATTAATTTCAAAAGCAATCTAACTTCCATTTTATTCCAAGTCAAATTCTCATTAGTATAACTTAAGCTAATTAACTCAATTACTAATTTCATTTACCAAACAAGTTTTATTTCAAATCATTTCATAAAACTCGACACCACCATATCTCAAATTTACTTAAGTCAAGCCTTTTATCCAAATATTACTTCAGTTATTTGTCTCCTTCATGAAGTTTCAACTTCAAAACTTATAAGCACTCTCTAATTTAAATTCTTAATTTGATTTCCAATTATCAAACCAATCTAATTTCAAACAATATTTAATTAAATTAGTTTATTCAGTCATTTCTTTAAACTTAAAACTTCCATACTTAATTCATTCTGAATTTATTTCTATCAATAACAAGGAAGGTTTTAAATTTATGTCTACTTGGATTTTTATCCACCAATTCAATCCATCATTGTTATAATCCAACACTATTTTATTCGACTACACTTTCAATTACACTTAATTCACCAACAATCCAAGCTGAATTCATTTACACTTCATTGCTTACATTCAATTTATTTTTCATCCAATCAAGACCATATTTATTACAATTGATTCAAAAACCAATTTTATTGGCTTCTGTTAACCTATAGAATTTATATAATCTCGTTTACGTCAAACGACAATTACTTTTATGCAAATTCAATGATATTTATTTAAAAGAATATCCATTCCTATTTATAACTATTTTAAATTAATACCAATTCAATCTATACTTAATTTGATTTCATTTTAATTGATTCCGTTCAGTTTATTTTGCATTCTATATTCTCATTCATTTATTTAAATCCATTTATTTATCTTGGAACATTTCATATTGGTTACATCAAATACTCATTTCATAATTTATTTGCAAACTAAACATTGGCCACATTAAATTGGTATTCGACTTCCATTTAACCAATTCAAGTTCCATCTCCATATTTCATTACCAATTAATTTTTAATTTATTTATTCAAGTTTATTCCCAATATTTATTTTTATCTCAAATCACTTTAACTATTTTACTGGAGATCAATTTATTTTATAATTTAAGTTTTGAATTTTTCATTCACTTCCAAATATTCAAATCAATTTTATTTTGGCTTCTTTATTTCACTTCTAAATTTTATAAATCACAAACTTATTTATTTTCGTACTTTTATCTATTTATAATCAATCCCATTCACGTTTTACTTTTAATCCGGGATTATACATTTTATTTAGCCAATATATTTTTATTATTCCATAAACATTTTACAATTAAAATAAGATTCTAGAGTTTAAGCAATTTTTCCAAAATTTCAAAATCACTTTTGAAATCAATTACATCCAAATCCTTTGGAAAATTCAATTATCCCTTTGAATTTCAAAACCAAACCCAGTTCGCATACAATTCCAATTTAAAAGGTAGCAATTGCTCTCTTGGAAACTCGAAAATGAACACCGATGATGTCGCGATCATCATCGGAATTATTTTCCAGTGACCGAAAAAGTTTAGTGCTTTTATCTCTTTAACAACATTTCAAATATTTTTAATTTCCAAATCTCACAAGATTTCAAATTCAACACAAAAATATTTCCAAAATATTACTATTATTCCTTCAAACCTTTTTGAAACCGTTTTCAAACCCAAAGGAATTTAAATTTTTTTTCCCAATAATTCCAAATTGCAATTCCTTTAAATCAATATTCAAACACTCCCTGGAATTTTATCTCATTTCAATTTTCAAATGTTTCTCTGGAATTCTATTCCAAAATTATAATCACCTTTACAGTTTACATTAACAAATCTCATTTGTATATGAAGTTTATTTCAATTTATAAATTACATTTATAATCTATATTTCAAATTCTATTTTGTTATATAAATTTATTCTTCAACTTTGGTTATAAGTTTTCAATTTCTACACAATAGTGTTAATAATTTAATATTATCATTCCTTAACAATCAAGCATCCAAATACAAATACTTTACCAAATTTATATCTTTTATATACAAAAATAACTTGGGTAAAATTATTTCATTTACCCCACTTTAAAACAATACTGTGTCGAATTGTTCTATTCAAGTGTTTAGAGATCCCTATCAATAACGTTAATCACTCGTATTGACCAGAATCCATAAACTACTCAATAAACCAATCAACACAATATAAAATCATTTTATATCCACTAACAAATACGCGCTCATATCTATTAATACGCTCAAACTCAGTCTAGAGTACTATTGACTCTATTTCAATGAGTAATTCCCACCAGAGCCAAGGTTATCACCAACCTAAGCTCTGATACCAACTGTAACGACCCGCAAATCCGTGCCCCTTGATTTAACACTATTCTACAACAATCAACTCAAATTGCACCGAAATACGAACCATTTGGGTTAAAGAAGAAGAGGTAGAAGAAGAAAATAGAAAACAACATCAGAATATAACCATCGTAGCGGAATAAAATATAATAAATATATTTGTTTATATATTACATCATCAGAGTACATCAATCACAACTCAACAATATCATACAACTGGTTACACAACTGCTTAGCATAGCGGAATATATATAAACAAGTACGAGAGTACGTATCGTTATCCAGCTCGTCTCCTGAGCTCCATAGCATCATATCCTGTATCTATAATACTCGGTCTGACCCGAGCATTACAGTTAAATAGCACCCGAGTCAGTCTGGAATACCAGCGTGAGATAATCACACTCAATTGATTATTAAATTTTCAAAAATCCTTTGAAAACAAAAGCATCTCGTAATACAACGCCACAAATAAACATGTCGGGTTTTTACCTTACGATGGATAAAACAATTTTTATAGAAATCCTCTGATATTATAATAGGGTCTATATACAAATACTAATAAAATAGCCGAAATTGTTACATTATTAAATTCCATCTTCTAGCCACAGAGTGGGTAATACAAACAAAACTCGTACAAGGCACGTAGGGAGAATGGATTTCCAACTAATGACTTGGCACTGGGGTACCACCTGTCACAGTACGGGGCCTAAATCACCGTACCGAGGAGTACGCCCGCTCCCCTGCAACACAAGACCGGGACTACCCCTTACTGGATAATCTCGAGTGAGATCACCCTGCGGTTGGGATCAGCAACCGCCCACTAAGCCGAAATAAAAAGGGACATCTAGATAGGGATGACCTCACCTTGCTTGGGTGCTACCCACCTAGCCTTGTCGCATAACCCCTGATTTTCATTCATTCCCATTTGATGAGGCTTGAGGCTAAGCGTTACCTTTTAAGAACATATCCCTTAGAATGCCCATCGTCCACCTGACGATGTTTCGCAAGCATTCATCCATACAAGTCCGTCCCGGGTTCGAACGGAACCGAAGGCACTATTCCTACTACATCCATTTGTAAATATCCTCAGGATTAGTAGCGACTAGCCCTTGCACTTCATTACTCCATCTTCGAATCCAAACTCGTTTCCACGAAACGTACAAACCGGATCGAAGTGGTTTTTGAGAAATTAATCTCGATCCCGGTCTCTTCGAAACGATCAACGCATTTGGCCAATATTGATAGTCGGTTATTTAACTATCAATTAATATTCACAAATAACCATCAAAAATAAATAATTTTCCAAATTATTTATTAACCTCAAAAATATCTTTACAAGATATATTTTCACTTTTCAAACCCTTTTGAAAACAATTTTCAAAACTATCTTCCTTTCTCAGAATAAATTCCAAGTATTTCAATTTCCACTTGGTCCACCAAGCATAAAAATTTAGATTTTTCTAAAATAATTTAAAACACTTTACTTTTAAAATATACTTTAAAACATTTATATTAAAACTACTTCAATAATATTGTTAAAATATATACTATATGAACATTTGAAATAACGTTACTTTATAAATATCAAACTAGGTTTTCACTTTTTAAAACCAAATGCTAAGTCATCCTTAAATAATTATTACAATAATAGATTTGAAAAATATTTACTTTAGAATTTTAAACATTCAGAAATAATAAATTTTCTAAAACATGCTTTTTAAAACAACATTAAACTTTTATCTTATATTTAAAAATTTACTTTGAAAACGTACTCGGCTATCCAGAGAAATATACTTCTCTCCACAACCTTTAAAAATAAATCACTATTTATTTTTAAACAATTTTTCTCATTCCTTTAATAAATTCCCACCTTGAATTTATTCTTCCAAATATCCAATTTCAAACACTTAAATCAACTTCCAAATTGATTTCTAATTTACTTCATTTATTCAAAAAAATCCTTTAATTTCAGATTTCAGTCCTTAATTAAGATTTAAAATACTTTTAATTGAAATACCAATTTAGATTTCTCAATTTACTTCTTATTCCTTTAAATAAATTTAAAACTTCATGTTTTAAAATAATTCTTTATCCATTTAAATTAATATCACATAATTTTACAATTCGTTAATTACTGTTTATGCAAACCCTTTTCTTTTCATACTCGAAGTTATTTATTAGTATTTAACATACTTCCATTTCTTTTTCAATTTATTCTTAATTCATTAAATTTTCTAAGATTGTTTCGTTTTACAAATTTACTTCCTTTATTTTCTTTCCAAAACCCAATTTATATATTTTTGGTAATTATTATACCTAAATATACCCAATCAAATCATAACATTTAATATTCCAATATATTCATCATAGAATATCAGTAATCACAACAGAGAATATTAAATAATAAATGTTCAGGGGTCCAGTTGGATCCCTCCAACCTGTTTTCCCTCCATCCACAGACGTTAGCACAATAATATGCCAATTCCAGAATATACCATACTATAGCACATCAATCAATTTCAACCATTCAAACAATTATTTAAATTTAATCATCTAAATTTAATTTTAATTCAGCTGAGTCAGATTAACTCACATTGATTTTTAATCTGTAGTCCGATCCAGACCGGCTTGCTTCCTTCACAATTTAAGACCTTGCATAACATTACACAATTGATTAACATTTTAACTAATTGGACAATCAATCGCCTTTCTCTTAACTTCATAATTAATTTTAATTTAACTAAGACTTTCATTCAAACTAATAATTTAATTCAAACTATTTTCCTTTTTAAATAGATTTTAAAAACCTATTTATATCAACTCCATAGCATTTAAAAATCCCGATGTTTTCTTTTCTTATTCATATCTATTCTCTGCTTAAAAACCTTTATATATATATATATATATATATATATATAAGTAAAGCTTGACATCATTGTAAAATCTCCATCCTAACATATATATGTTTATATATGAAAACAAAAATGTTCTACACTTAACTGAATTGTTTTTTTTAAATCATAGATTTAAAACTCATTATATTCAAAAACAACATTTTATAACTGATGATAATATATATATAACTGCAATTATGTTATATATTTCTCAGAGTTTTATGAACATACAGTTAGAGAAATACAAGAAAGAAAAAAAAGAAATCGCGATGCCGTACCTAACTCCTCCTTCCCAGAGTGATGAATCGACGCCGACCTCGCTAACTCGAACGGCCCCCACCTCCACCACGCCGCCTGCCACGGCTCTCCCATCAAACGCCACTCCTCATCGCATAAGCCATGCTTCGCAACTGCGATGCCACCCACGATCGAGCTTCTCCGGTATGGCGATTGTGACAACGTCGCGACTTAGAATTGACTCGTGAATTCCCTGTATCATGCTAGCACGATTTTCTTCAAAAGGATTGAGGCCGGAAGATCGATTCGAAGACATCCCTAATGAGGGAGAAAGAAGATTGCTCAGCCGCGATTTCCCCCCTTTTTTTTATCGAATTCGATCTTGCTTTACGTTTTCGAATACAAAGCAGTGGCGGCCATTTTTCTTTTTTCTTTTTTCTTTTTTTTCGAATGGCGTAATTGAGAAGGGGGAAAGAAAAGAAAGGAGAGTACGAGGGAGACAATTTGGTGGCGGGTCGTACGTATGGTCGGGTTAAAGAAAAGCAAGTATGTTTTATTTAAATTAAATTTTGTCTCGGTATAAATTCCAATGAGTTTATATATCGTACGCTCTCACGTTAATTGCGAAAGCTACGAAATTTGGAATCCGGTAATAATTCAATATTACGGACCCAATGGAACTGGTTTCGTCGAATTCCGAGACTGTGCCCCGCAAGGCTATTTTTAAATTCAATTTAAACAATACAATTTTAAAACTGAACAAACCACTGTTAATTTCAATTTTACAACTTCTATTACTTTCAGTGTTATCAATATAAATTTTACAAGCCTTCAAATTATTTTTAACAGGCTTAAATCCCAGATTTCATATTTTACCCGATTTTAAATTATTTAATTCAAAAATTAATTATCAAATAATTAGTGATATTTGAATTCAAGTTAAAAATTAACTTTTAAATATTAAAATCAATTAAATATTCCAATTTAAATTGCTTAAAAATTTTGGGTTGTCACAATTTTACAATTATTCTGAAATTATAGACTGGGCCATAGCTTTGAATTTTTAATTATATGGTTATAAATTATACAACACTAGTGAATTATGTCTCAAACAACAAAAGGCAAAGTGCTCATCCAGTGGAAGTGACATAAGAGTTGGTCAACTCTTGGGATTGATACATATTGATGTATACAATCGTAAGTCTAATGATACCAAAATGATTCCTAATACTTTATTAAATTCACCATTGAATTATCGTAGATATGAATATTAGTATTAGATATGCATGTACTATGTATATGGTAAGCTCAATGAATATAAAACAGAAAATAAGAAAACATGCAAAAGAAAAGAAAATGGATTCGAATTGATCGAATAAGCGAATATACTGGAAAGAGTTCTGAATGTATCTTAAAATGAATAAAGATTTAATCTCAAAATTCAATCCTACCTATGATACATAATGATGTATCGATAAGGAGTAATTGAACTCTATTGAATAAAGTATAGTTGATAATGATTGAAGTTGAGTTAACTTCTTTCTGTATGGTCGTTTAATTAATAGTAGTGCATAAGTAAAAATTAATTTTTATTGCATAGTTTATGAAATCATACAAGATAATGATTTATAAGAAACCCCAATAGATCCTGGGTCAAAGAGTTGACAAGTTGTGTGATTCAAAAGACAATACATAATAATTATTTGTGGGGGATCTTGTGTGGACCACCCCAAAGAAGTTTGGGACTGATCAATAATGATTGACCAATTTATGTTTTAGACACAAGTTTTGTAAACTAAAACCAAATAAGTTATATATATATATATATATATATATATAAGATAATTTATAAAATGTTTATGCGTACTTATTCCATTACATTAAGTGACAATATTGTTCTACGAAAAACCAACTTTGTGACGAAGGAATTTATTTTAAATTATTGGTAGCAAAATGGATTTGGATACAATCCACAGATAAAACTGATTGCAAGAGATTAAATGAAATTAACTAAACCTACACGAATGAAACATATTAGAATGTCTAATAACTACGCACGCATATTAAGGAGAGACTATGTGTTTCTTATCAACATTGAGAATAGATATTCCTTAGCTGTGAATTATACCATGAAGAGTATCAACTCTATCATATGACATGGTGCACAAATCCGAAATGGATCCAAAGTATATTATCAAATATGATTTTGATAGTACCTGAAGGGATATGACTCACCGTCGCAAACACGTCTTCAAGAGTAAGACTAATGTAGTTGGAATATAGTGAGCAATATTGATAAGAATAACATTATAAATTTCAAAATTTGAAATTAGTGTAACAGATTTGACATTCAACATGCTAAAGTTAATTTGGATTTAACTCACAAAATTATCGCCTACTATGACTTTGTGTTTTGGTACTTATGTATTGAAGAAGAAAATCCTAAATGATTTAGAATAGACTGATTGCACATAACATCCAACGTATCTCGAAGTTGGCGGGAGCGATATCGAGTTTGTGGATTTTCGGATATGATCTAAGAATGGGTACAAAAGTATCGTTCGATAAGCATTGTAGTTGGACAAATATTTAAATATAAATATCAAATAGTTTGATTTTTGGTCAAAATGCAAAGGAAGCATGTGTTTGTAAGAATGAGCATTAAAAAGGTACATAGATTTTTTAAACTATATAAGTAAACAACGTACTACGAATTGTTAATGACGTACCTATGTTAAAATCAATTCTAGTTTAGTTGTTTAAATTCTCAATATAAGATTTGAAGAACATCTTTTATAATTAGTATAAAAGGATGTTGGGAATGTCCCGAATGATATGCATAGACACCATACTAAAATATTTAATATAGAGCATGTAAGATGGAATCCTTATGTATTGCCAATAGGAATTATCATACATGATGTATTGACTACAGTGTTGTATTTAGCTAGATAATTATTTGATATATAAAGAAATATCAAATCCATATTAAGATAACTAAATGTTAGTTAATAGTATTCTCGAGTATTTGCAAAATACTAGGGAATTGGTTATCAAAAACAACAGGCTTCTTATGAAGAAGTGTTCAGACTCAAACTTCATAAGTGATACCAAGTGTAATATGTCAAAATTAAATTCAAGTTCAAACCTTAGGTAAGGTGCTTTAAGTTGGAAATGTTCCAAACGAAAGATGTGGCTTATCCAACAAAGAAGTCTAAGTACACAGCCTTGAATAATGCAACAATAAAGCAATGTCCAAATATAAATGTACAAATTTATAACTAAGCCAGGGGTAACTCCAAGTATTAAGAATACTTTATCATTATTATATAATAAGAATGTCATGATAAGAGTTTACTAGAAGTGGAGATGCATGCTCCGAATAGTTCCATATGATAAATAGTTTATCAAACTTGGAGAGAGTAGATTGATAGAGTACATAATTAAAACGACAAAGTAGATCCATTCATGAAGGGACTAGATAAATCAGTTCTCATCAAACTGATCTAAGAGATGGAAAGAGATTCCATAATTGGCCCCAAATGCAAGTGGAAGATTTATAGAGTTAGGGTATGTTTAGGGGCAATTCTATAATTTACTACAAATTATTAACTTTATTATAAAATTTAATTTGAAATGAAAGGTGTTTTTCTTTCTATTATATACTTGATATAATGTGTTATGCTAATTATTTATTTAACTTAAGTATATTTAATAGAAATCCCCTAAATTATATGATTTTTGATAGTACTTACAAAATGTTGTAATCATGACAAAATTTTCACTGAAAAGAAATATATCATTTTAAATATTCCTAGTAAAGATGCATCAAGACTGGATATCGATACATTCATTAAGACTAGAGTACGTAACATTCTTCAAATATTGGGCAGTATATTACTCATGGCTATTAGGGGCACCAATGGGTTATGTACTGATGGTCATTGAATGAATATGGAGTGACTCACATGATAGTTTTTAGTTGGTTGATATAAAAAGGGTCAAATAGAAAATATCGAAGTGATAATGTCACATAGTTCTGTTGACTTGAAAATATTTTTGAACTTTAATGTTGACACTCCACTTTGATTGTAGTTTAATCATGGCATGACGTCCATCGAATGGCTACATTTGGATTTGAGTTGAAGCATTGGAAGTTAAATCTATTCAATAGAGAATTAGTCTCCTTAGTTACATAAGGTTAGTATCACGACCAATTGAACTTAACTCAAAGTTAAAGTTTCTGATTAGAGTAGTTCAATTAATAATAATTGTTACTATTAAACCAAGGACTTTGTGTTTAGAATATATAAGTTGAATGTGGACAATAATGAGATTTTGGCCAACACAAAATTCAATAAGTCCTAATGTGATATAGTTTTGGCAAAGAGAATTGGTGTAAATAATTGTCACTACTGGGGACCGCTTAAAATTATAAAATTGGATTTTACCAAAACTGTATAAATGATAAATTTGGCCAAACCATCACACCACTATCTATTATCTCCAATCCATATCAATTGTCATGTCAAGCTTACGGGGCAAGACACTTTTTGGACTATGGAGTTAATGTTAATGTAACGACCTGGATTTTTAGTCATTTGATTTTGGACATTTAATTTATTTTAAATGTTGAATTTTGAAATATAAATTGGATTTTAATATAAAGTTTATCGATCAAATAAGTGAAATAAAAATTAAGTTCAAAATATAGCAATTCATTGAATAAATTTAATTGTTGAGTTAATAATTGAAAAATCATTTAAATAATTGAATTGGAGTTAAATATGAATCACAAAAAATTTCTAACGTTGATATAAATTCTATTTAAATTAGAAATTAGATAGTAAGTTTTTAAAACCGGAATTTCAAGTGATTTCGTACATTTTTGAAATCGTCGATTTAATCGACGCATTAAAATAGCCTTTCGAGGAACAGTCTCGAAATTCGACGAAACTAGTTCCATTAGATCTGTAATAATGTATTATTATCAAATTTTAAAATTTTGTAGCGTTTGGATTCACCATTTTGTCGTACAATCTAAAAACCCCTGGAAATAATTTTTTCGAATTTATTTAAATAGTCGATTTAAAAAGTTATCTTCTCTATAGATCGAATTAGGGCTTAAGACATATTCCATTGGATTTGGAATAGTGGTATAACATTAGGAACGTCAGGTGGCATGCCTCGATAGGGATTCGAAATAAATATCTTGATATTTAAAATTAAATAGAATATATTTATATCGATTTGACCCTACAGCCGTCTTTTGTCATTTCAAAGCGACCCTTGCTACCCAAGGCCGACCTACCTCGTACAAAGTCGCCTCTCCCTTAATTTAAATTCGTGTATGCCTTTTCTATCATCAGAGAACAAAAGCAAACGAAGAACCTTTCCTTCTTTCTTCAAATCAAAATCAGTTCGATCCTTATAATGATAAAAAATAAACATACGAACGAAGTCGTGATTCTCTCCTTATTCTCTGATTCTCAAGCATGAGTGAGTGGAGGCGACAGCTTTGTCGTCGGTGCATGTGGTTGGTCGTGGTCTTCGAGGGTGCGGCAATGGTGAGGGTTCTCAGCAGTGGAAGCCACGAGCTTGCTTGTGTAGGATGGAACGCGAGTCGCGTGATGCTAAGAAAGCGAGTTGGTTGCTGGGTTGGAAATGGTGGCCTACGTTGTTGGTGGAACGCGAAAGAGCTAGGCAGCACAGTCGAATTGAGCAAGGGTAGACGAGAGGTGGCTTCGTGTCGCTGGCATTTAATAATGGGTTGAATCAAGTTCGCCTGGGAAAAATGCTTCATTCGACTGTCCTAGGAGGCGGTGTTCTAGTGTGGCAGTCAGTGGAGGGTTCGGGGTGATCGTGGAGTGGAAGGTAGTGGAGTTGAGAGGCGAGGCAGTAAGCTAGGAGAAGCAGCAGTTAATGAGTGGAGTCGAAATGGGTGAGGCCGAAGTTGGGTTTTAAGACCTAGCAGTGTTTCGCGAATCGTTTAGGTAACTTTAATTTTGCTAATTTAAGGTTAATTAAATTTGTTAGTGGGTAATTAGTTTAAAACTTAAGAAATTAGTTGATAATTTTAATTAAAAGTGAAATAGTTAATTATATAAATTCAAAATTTGCTTATATGAGGTTCAATCGAACAGAATCAATCGTGTGGGATTTGGAGCTGTGGAATCTGAGCAAAAGAATTTAAATTGGAACGATTAACAGATTCAAAAATCATGAATAAATCTCACTCTTTTTGGATGGCTGGAGTTAATTAAAAATAATTAAAAATTAATTATTGGATGCTTAGTTGAAATTATAAATTATTATCTGTTGGATGTTATATTAAATATTAGTAGTCGGATATATTTTCCGCTGTTGGAGCGAATAAGACCCTATGTGTCCCGCATAATAGTGGATGACCCTATATTATCGTGATATCCTTCCTCGAAGTGGGACTAGTATTTTACGTTATCTAACATCTGTGGATGCAGGGAAACAGGTTAGAGAGGTCTAACCGGATTCCTCAAAAATGTTGATTCTTAATTTCATATATAGTGATATATGATTGTTTGAATAATCTGATATAGATAATGTTGTTATTGTATTTTTGGATGCTATAGTAGCCCTGGACATAATTTTGATATTTTAAACACCATAAAATATTCCATTTGAATTTGGAAGAATTTAAAAGGAGATTTGAATATAAAAATATTTATATCGAAATTTGGATTATTTTAAAGAAATTGATTTGTATAAAACAATAATTGATTTTGGGTATACTTAACTATTCGTAAAAGTATTTTAAAATAGAGATTTTAAAATAATTAATATAGAGGAATTTAAACAATGGATTTTAGAATGATATTTCTAAAAATATGGAAAGAGGTTAAAATCAATATTTAAAATAGATTTGAAAAATAAAGGGAATATATAAAGAAATGGATTTATAAAAATGAAATTTTATAAAGGAGATTAGTTTTATAAACAAATGAATCTCAAGGAAGTTTGTAAATTTATTAACGATGTTTATAAATAAGGGAAAATGATATCAGTTGATAAATTGGAATACAAATTTACAGTGTGATTTTATATCGAGATATGGGAATTGGGTTTTGGAAAAATAGTGGATTCTATTTTGAAATGTGAAAATGATTATGAAATTTGAAACGCAGTCGATGTGAGATGAATCGAAAGGGATTTATAAATTGAAATTGGAAATATTGAATTTTTAAAATAGATTTTGTCGAGAAATTAAAATTGTTTAAATGGGATTTATATTTATCATACTATGTAGCTTGAAAACTATTAGTTTGATTAAAATATTTCGAAAAAAAGTTAGTTATTCAAGAATTTAATATTTATTTAAATTAATTCTAATTTTTATAGTTAGCCTTGTAAATCAATTAGTTCATTTAAAAATGAATTGAATGTTTAAATATTGGAAGAAATTTGAATATATACTTTTGTGAAGATATTTTGAGACAAATATTTTGAAAGATCTATAAAATAAGGCCTAGTGACTGCTTATGGATGTTATTTGATAGTTAAATAACCGACTATCAAAACCTGGCCAAATTCGTTGATCGTTTCGAAGAGACTCGGATCGGATTTAATTTTTCGAAAACCACTTCGATTCAATTTTGGCGTTACGAATTGGGATATCATGAAGATAATGAAGACAGTGATTTTGGAGACTCGGTTCAGATCTATAACAACTTGTATGGATGAATGCTATCATTGCATGCTTTCCTAGAAGGTAGTGTTAACATTCCAAGTATGAATGTTATTCTAAAGGTAAAACATAGCATCAAGCCTCATCAACCGGGAATGACTAGAATAGAGGACATATAGCGGGGTTAAGTAGGTCGCACCTAAGTTGGGTATGTTATCACTTTCCTAGATATCCTCGGATATATTATATTAAAATTATGGATATGGTTGTGCATGAAAAAGAGAGCGCTCGATAAGGGTGGGAACACCCGGGGTCATAAAATATTCGGTACTTTCAAGGATAGGGGTAGGCTAGCCCTGTGTTGGCAAGGATCATTAGGTACAATCTCGGTATATTTTTCTAGAGGTGCACTGTGGCAGGTGGTACCGCAGCAGCCCAGTCATTGTATGGAATCAAATATCCACTACAAGCCTTTACAGTTTTGATTGTAGAGCCTAGTATGCTGGAATTTAATTGATGTAACAATTTCGGCTTTTTTAATAAGTATTTGTACTTAGACACTATTATAATATCACTGGATTTTCTATAAAAATGTTCTGGTTATCGTATGGTAAAAACTCATCGTGTTTATGTGTGGCATGATCTTACGAGATACCTTTGTTTTCAAAGGATTTTGATAACTTTAATAATTCAAATTGAGCGTGAATTCCCACGCTGGCTTTCCAAATCGGCTCGATTATTATTTTATTATAATGCCCGAGTCAGACCGAGTATTACAGATTCAGGATAGGATGCTATGGAGCTCAGGAGACGAGCTGGAGGATTTCGAGCTTACTCCACGTACTTGATTATATTCCGCTGTATGTGTAGACTGTATAGTCAACACGGGTGAGGACAAGTTATAATAACTGTCCAGAATTTATTTATTGAATATTGTACTATGATGATTGTATGTATATTAATAGATACCATTTCTTTTGTATAAAATATCTGTTATTAAATTTTGTTCCGTTCAATTAAGCAATTTTATATTGTAGTTTCTATTTTTTTTCTATCTTTCTTCTTCACCCCTAGCAATCGGTATTTCCGACACTTGAATATTTGGCATATTATACATTAAACATATTGATATCGATTTTTGAGAGTCGAAAATCCCAGGTCGCTACACTTGGTATCAGAGCTGAAGGTTAAGTGAGAACCATGGCTTTAGTAGGGATTACTCATTAGATATAGGGTCAGTAGTACCCTAGAATGAGTTTGAGTGTATTAAAAGATATGAGCACGTATTTTTTAGTGAATATAAAGTGTTTCATATTGTGTTGACTTATCTATTGAGTGGCTTATAAATTCTGGTCGAATAGTGGGATGCCACAAAATCGATAGGAGTTTCTAAACACTTAAAACAGGAAATTAAACGCAGTATGGTTTTGAAGCGGGTATATGAAATAATTTTATCCAAATTATATTTTGATATAAAAGACATAATTTTCTAGAAATTATTATGGTATATTGATGTGTTTCCAAACCAGGTTATAAAAGTTGAAATGGTTATATATAACCAACTAAAGATTATATAAGAATGATTTGTGAAAATGAATTATAAATAAAAATGGATTCAAACCAGAATTTGGAAACTAAAAATCCTGGGATTCTGGGAAAAATGTTGTGAATGAATTTGAACCAAGTATGTGGGAATTTTTAAAGCTTGGAGATTTTGGAAATCTATCTAAAGTGTATGAAAAGGGTAGTGGTGATGTTGTTTTTGGAATATTTTTGAATGGAAGTATTTTAAATAGAAGTTGAAAGCAAGAAAGCACTGAAATCACTTCAATCGCAAGAAAATAATTCCGATGATGATTGCGACATCATCGGTGTTTATTTTCGAGTTTCTAAGTGACGGGTTGCTACCTTAATAATTTGAGATGGACATTTTTGTTGAAAAACAAGTGCTGTTTTAGAAAAGTCCGAAGGAAATTTGTTTTGCATGAAACCAAGTGGATTTTGGAAAATTCCAAGGAGATGGTTTGTTAAAAACAAGAGTTATATATTTAAATATATGTTTTCTTTCAAAATGATTTGAAATAAAAGCCGAGTGTTTGAATTTTGAAATTTTGATATAAATGTTGGGAAACATTAGGAAGTAAGTTATGAACTTATAAATTGAGAATGGTTTTAATAAGAAAGAAATGTATGGAATTTGAGTTTTGGAAATAAATTTTACCTTAAGTAAGTCAAAATGAATAAAATTTAACTTGAGTTAAGTTAAATAAAAATTGAATCGGAATCAGAATTTGAATTATATCAAATTGAATTAAAATATAAATTTTGAGTTATGAAATAGTTATATAACTATAAGTTATCATCATTGAAATGAAACTTGGATTTAATAGAGTTGGATGTATAATCGAGATGACTAAATGAAATGAATATAGACATAAGTTATGGAATTCAAATGAACGGTGAATCAAATTGAATTTTATTAAAATAGGGTATAAACTTGAGTATAGAAATTATGGAAATGTGAAAAATAAGTTATGTGACTTATAAAATTGAAAAATGAAACAAAACAACCAAAAATAAAAATGGTTTGATATTTTGGCGATGAAGTAAAATCCAAACTTGAATTATAAAGTGAATTGGAACCCAAGTGAATTGAATGGAATGATTTTTGAAATAAAAAAATAACTATGGAATATAAAATGAAAGTAAACCAATTAGAAAAATTAAATAGTGAATCGGATATTGAAATGAGACTTGATTTCAATGGAATTGAATAAATTGAATGTGGAATTTGAGTTATAAATAAAATTCAACTTAAATGTAAAGTGAATTAAATATATTTGGAAATGTGGTCGAATAAAATGGAATTGGATTGAAATAGTGATGGCTTAAGTTATAAATAGATTCAGTTTAAATGTAAATAAATTGAATATGGTTTTGGATATTACTTACATAAATTATAGTATGAAATTCTGTTCTAAAGTGGAAAATGAATATATATATATATATTGTATAAAAGGTTATAATAAACCTTAGTATTGATTTTATTAAATGACTCTCAAATAATTTAGTAGAAATTGAGATATGCCAAGTAAAAGGAAATGCGAATCAATCGACGGTGAATAAATTGAATAAATTTGAAATGGAATTTGTTTGCAAAGGAGATAAATTTAAGTTATATAGTTGAATTAATTGAAAATAAACTAATTAACTTAAGTTAATGTTTTTGGATGGAATTTGGCTCAAATAAATGTATAGAATGGTTTATTAAGTAAATTGGCATAAAATGAAGTGTCGTTAACGTAAATGGGAGTAAATAAAATTATATGAATCAATGGAAAGTGAATAAACCGGGCTAGAACCAATTTGGAATGGATATAAATATAATGTGTGTAATTATGAAGTGATGCAAGTAAATTTGGTCGTAAATCATTCGAATTGAATGAAATGGTATATGGATCAATTGAAAGTAATTAAATTAGTATCGGAACCTTATAATTGCTTATAAATATATGTTTAACATGCTTGGTTATGCCAAGTATATGTTAACTAATTAAATAAATGAAATGTTATTAAATTTTATGTTTTTGGTACTTACGTTTATAAATTGAGTAAGTACAGGTACAAGGAGACTATTGGACTAGATTTGGGTTATGAAATTTGCATATAAGCAAGCTCGTTCGCTTAAAAACGCTAAATAAAGATATGTTTTCGGATTAAATACATCTGCAATGACCCATATTTTTAACTATTTTAAATTATGGAATTTGATATAATTATTGAATAAAAATGGTTAAAAATAAAATTTTCATGATTTTGAATGTAAGTTATTAGATATGAACTTGAATAAAATTTTGAAATAAACTAATTTCGAAGATTTAGCAATAAAGAGTATTGAAATGAAATTCTATATATTAACTGGGTTTATAATCAATAACCAAAGTTGAATAATGATTGTGAATTATTTAGATAGATATAAAATAATGTCGATGGTTATTTGAAACTTAACGATTTATTTATATTGATATATAGGATAATCAATTGTTTGAATTTAATATTGGAAATTATTTGAATAATTGAATTCTGAATTAAATACGATTGAAAATGATATCAGAAGTTGATTTAAAATTTATTTAAACAACAACGAAGATTGTTAACATTTAAAATTGAATTTAAAAGTGAATAGTTAGAAATTGAAATTTTCATATTAAAATTAACGAATGAAAATAGCCATTTTGGCCACAGCCTGGAATTCTGTGAAACCAGTGTCATTGGGTTCGTAATTATGTTTTACTATCATATTTCCAATTTGTAGTGTTTGGAGTTATCGTTTGACCGTACGGGATAGAAACGCGTTGAATTCAATATTGAAAATTTAATACAATAATTGGGTTCAGAAAAGCAGTCTTCCATGTACGATTGAACTAGGTTTCGGAACTTGTTCCATTGCGTTTAGAATAGGGGTATAACATTATGAACGCCTGGCGGCACGCCTTAATCAGGGTTCGAAATTAATATCAAGATATTTTTGAATTTTAAATAATTTATTTTCATCGAATTGACTAGGTTGTCTCTTTCTTTCACTCATCCCATAAGCCACCTTACATCAGCCACCCTACGATGTACCCACCTTCTTTTAAAAGCTGTCCTTCACTCTCTTTTTCATTCAGGCTTTTCAAAGAAGAAAAGGTATGAAAAGGAAAACATTAAAAAATTCTAAAAGTTGTGAAACCAATTTTAAAAACCCTAATTCATCTAGAGCTTCGATCTGATATGTTGTTCATGGTGTTCAATTGAGATTTGGCAACCTCGACTGTGAATTCGAATAGTGGTTTAAGCTAGGGTTTGAGATTTTTATCAATTGAGTCGTCGATTCGAGAATTAAAGCTCGTTTTTGGATTCGTTATGGAAAATAACTTCTCGGGTGAAGTTTTGGCCAAGCTCGGTTAGGTGGGGATAATCACGATATGTGTGTTGTCGATATAATGCAGCATGTCACTTTTTGCTTCGTAAGGTCGGAGGAGGCGAGATGGTGGGCAGTGGAGAGAGGAGGAGCAGAGGGATTTGTTGGTGGCTTCAGGACTACGCATGGTGGGGTGGGTCGTCGTGTCAGTGATATGCATGCATAGTGAGGATGAGGAGTACTAGCATGCAAACAAATTAGGGAAGATTATGGCAGTAGCAGGTCGGGTTTTGTGTTTATGGGCTAGGTAATAAAATTCAATAAAAAAACAAGTAATATAATTCGTTTTTAATAGATTCAATTTCTTATAAATATCATAACTCGTGCATTCTAAGTCGGATTCGAATGCAACTTTTTGTGTTGCGTTCGTAATAACGTATCCTACATATAGGAATTGGAATGGGATTATTTGAAGCTTGTAGGATTTTTCAGTTAAATTTGAACATGTTCGAATTTAATTGAAACCAAAACGTGGAAGTGATAACAGAAAGTAAATGAGAGTGTTTCTGATGCTCACGGCGTACTATAATAGTTTCATGTTCATTAAAATTGAATTGTGAAGCTATCTATTTTTATTGAAAGTTATTCGAAAATGAAATTGACATATGAATTGACTTTATATATTAAAATTAACAGTTAAATTCGAAGTTGGAAATTAATTGCTAGTAAATTACCTGATATCGATAACTATGACATTGTTGTGAATTATTGGCTGATTTGGATGTTGATTGTGATGGACGCTATTGATTGACTGTTTGGATGTTTTGAACGTTTATTTATTTTGATATATCCTGCTATCATCATGTATATTATTTACAGTATATAAACTGTAAATCGAATTATTTCGAATAAATTAAGAAATATATTGAAATGATATATACCTTTGACATTTATTTTGGATTGAAATGATATATATTCATCCCTGAAATTAGGTTGAAGTAAATGATCCACTTGGCCAGAGGATAGAAAATTATATACTGACACTGGATTGTTAAATTAAAGGATTTTAAATTTGTTTTGAAATTTATTTAAATGATTTGATTTTTAAGAAAATGAAAATTGGATTTATGGAAATCAAACTATTTCGAAATTAAGCTTGGAATTGAATTATATTTAAGGATTTGGATTTTATATTGGGTATTGAAGGTAAATTTGATTTAAGTATTTTGAATCGATGCTTTGAAAATCAAAACAGAATTAATAAAAATCGAAATGATTCAAATTTGAAAGTGAAATTATTTTGGAATCATAACTGAAATTAACATAAAATCGGAATTGAAGCGATTAAACCGAAATAGAAATTTAAAGTGGTTTGAATTGGGAAATTTGGAACTGAATTAGTTTGACTTTGAAAATATTTTCAATAAATTATTTAATATAAACTATTTAAAACCTATCTTCTAAACATTCAAACTATTTTGATTTTCCAAAATATTTTACTATATAAATATTTTAATACCTAAACTATTTTATATTAGACTATTTTAACCATTTAAACTATTTAACTATTTTTATTATTTAAACTATTTTAAAATCTATTCAAACTATTTTATAATAATTCAAACTAGTTAAGGTTGGAATATTTATATTTAAATCATGGATTTAAATACGAATTGGGTTAATGAAGTTAAAATCTAAATTGAAATTCGAAACGATTTTGGAAGCAAATTCGAAATATTGAGGTGAAAATGATTTTTGAAGTGAAGTGGTATATTTTGAAGTAATTATGATGATTTCGAAATAAAATTGATTTTGAAGCGAATATGATATTTTGAACTCAAGTATGAATTGTTTTCTAAATGTAAAAGTACCAATCGGTGTGTAAAATGATGTTTGGTTGTTAAAGAGACCAGGATATGAGGCATACTCTCTGTCGATACCGGAACCACTTTAACAACTATGTACATGTAGTGATGATCCAAAACGAAGTGGTTGGATTTGGCATACGTTTGCTGGATTTGAAGAAAGAGAATGATGATGGATTAGCCTAGCACTTGTGCCAATTTGAAATGACTAAAACAGGAGCCGTACCGGCCAAGCGGGCTAGCTACCATGAGCGGAACACTTCTTCATATTACCATCATTTACATTGTGATTGATTGGTGCACTCCCTTGGATTTTGGGAGTGTTGGACGAGGTGGGCGATCAGGGCCATGATGCGTTACCACCGGCCGGGAAGGGTAAACTGGTAGTTTCCTACCTTGGGCATTGCCTCACATGCTTTGTCATACTTTTATCCCTATATGAGACCATTACAATTTTGGTTTAGTGTTGTTGTATCATGGCATATCCCTATCCACCGACGGTTTACTGGTATTTAATATGAAAATTGTACGACAATGCTTAAAAACGCATTAAGAGGGATCAATGTAAAGCCTTAACACTAAGAAAAATATTTATTTCTGATTAGACATTATATATGTAGCGTACTCTACTATATATAAATATTTTGACGGATCCTTAAGGGTTGGAAAATTTTGTAACATCTCTTGAGTTATTGCACGCACGTTATACACTGGATAGGAGATGCGAAAATCCATAAACATCTCTGACGCCACGGCACTCATGTTATGTGCGATATCGATTTGACTCACATAAGAATATTTTAGTCCTGATTGGAGCATTTTGAATTTTTATTACGCTCGTGTCTGCCCTGAGTTTTCATCATATTGAAGATTTATTCTTGAGGCCGAAGACGAAGATTTGGTATATAATTACTATTATTATTCCTACATCATGTTGTCTATTGCATTATATTGTGTTCTGTTATATATATATAACTCTGATAAATGTTGTATAAATTATAATCAAATGTATAGTAAACAGTTTTATAAACTGTTTATTTGATTATTATATTTATCGTTCCGCTATGAGATTCTGTGTTTGTTTCTTCTTCTTTTCTTATTTTTCTTAATTAAACCCATTGATTATCTATGTTCTGGATTGTTCAAGTTGGACATGTATGGATTATTGTCGATTTAAAATTTCTAAAATGCGGGTCATCACAGCTGGTATCAGAGGTTTGGTTTAGCGATAACCTTAGCTTTATAGGGGTTTGACTCATTAGAGATAGGATAGTAATACCCTTGGACGAGTCTGTTTGAGTGTATATATATGAGAGAGCATATTTGTTAGAGTTGTATGAAAATGTTTTATATTCTGCTGTTTGAATTGTTAAGTTTGAATCTTGGATTTTGATCGGCACGTAGGACGCCACTATATCGATGGGGATTCCAAAACACTTAAACAAAGCAAACCAACACAATTTGTTTTCAAAATTGGGTAAACGAAATAATTTTACCTAGGATTATATTTTATATATAAAAGAATGGTTTCCTGAAATTTAGATAGTTAAATGAATTGTTTGTTAGAAATTATAATATTGATCATTATCGTTTATTGTTTGATTATTCAATATTCCTAAACTATTAGCTATTATATGATTATAAGAAAATGAAACTGTATATATAAAATATATTTGCAAGTAAAATGAATATAAAATTGAGAATTTGATAAATTTAAATTTCGGTATTTCTGAAAAAGATTTTCAAGGTTTGCAAAATAATGTCAGTATTGTTTAAAAGTATATACAGATATAAATGGTTTCAAATAAATTTGAAAAGGAATGAATTTAATACTCCCCTCTTTTGTCGTTGGAAAACAATTTCGGTAATAACTGTGCAGCATCATTGAGGTTCATTTACGAGTCTCAAAGTGGGGGAGACTTATGAGAAGCTCTACTATAAAATTGTTTTGATAAACAGATTTTGGTTTAAACTACAAAAGTATGATTTGATATACAAAAGAGACAAGTATATATACTTATTTCAAATAATTTAAAATTTTTAAGTTCTATTAATTAACAATCTTCAAACTATTTAAAGGAAATGAAATATTTGAATGACCAGAGCTTATAAATTAAGTGAATTAAGGAATCTAAGCCAAATGTTTTGTGAAACTTTAGAGTTGAAGTTTGCAACTCTTAAATTGAAATTAAAGAAAATTTAAACAAGTTAAATTAGTGAACATTCTAATTAAGTAAAATGAATTAGATTAATTTGCATAATACCAAATTGCATTTTAATAACATATAATAAGACTTACCAAATGTTAAGTCAAAATGAAATTTGGTTGTAATAATAAATGTTATTTACTTAATTAGTATATTATGAAATGATTAATGACTAAATGGAATAAGTACGTGGAACTTAAGAAAGTTGAAAAATGCAATAAATAATAACTTTGTAAATTGGTTATAGAATTAAACATAAATTTGCAAAGAAGTTTTTAAATTGAATCTATAACTTTTGAGATAATTATAAACTTAGATAAAATCATATAAGAAGTTGAACTTTTATAGAAATATTATAAACTAAAGTGATGACTAATAAAATGTTTCACAAATAAATTTGTTATTAAATGATATTGTGACAACAAATGTGAATTAAGTTGGAAATAAACTTAAGGATATAAGAAACAATTCATTAATGATGTTGATGCTAAAAATTTATAATTCAAATGTTTTGCGAAAATGTAAATAAGAGTTTATAGTTTATAACTTTGATAAATGTTAGTTAAACAAGATGTTAAATTAATTGAATATGGTTGTTAAAGGAAGAAAGCTAATATTGAATTATGAAATGAACTTTAACTTATGAAAAGCTAACCGAAATGAATAAATAGAAGAAGTTAGTGAATTGTGTTAATAAAATGAGTAAATGAAATAACATTAGTTTAAAATGAAAATGAACTTAAGCGTAGAATGAATGTGAATAAATGAATTGATATGAGATGGTGCTAAATGTAAAATGAAACAACTGAAATTTAACAAATTGAATTGAATAAAATGGATGGCAAATGAAATAGATTTGAATAAATTGGAAGTAAATCAACTAATTGTTGATTAGATTTGGACGTTAATGAGAAATGAAGTGTATTAATTGAAATATTGACATTGGATAACGTAAATTCGTATCGTTATGAAATAATTGTATGAATACTAATAATTGAATGGTTTCTTTTGTTGTAAATCATTGTTATAATTGTTTTATTGTATATGATTGTTGTGTGTCGTATATCAATGATTATGTTATGGTTTGGGTATAAAATTTAGTTATATGCTTCTGTAAAACTCATATATGCTTTCCATATCTTCATAAATGACTAATATTCTGAAGTAAGTTGAGATAGGTACATACGAAGACCGTTTGGACATATACGCGGATTATATTTTGCTTTTGTTTGCTTAATACAAGCGAACTCGCTTGTATTAATAATAATAAAATATGTATCTCGGATTACGTACCGCGATTATATATTTTTCCCTATAAGATGCCTCATTATTGAGACGAGATGTATATTTGATCTATATTTGGGTTATATATTGAATTGTAAAAATTTTCTGATCGAGCCGCGCAAAGAAGACTCTATCGAAATTTTCCATAAATCCGTGAGTTAGAAAATTTTAACATTTTTAAAAACAATTATAACTTGTTTTAGTAACTAACTTGTAAATTTCGTAAGCCAATCGGAGTAGCGTCGTGGAGACGTAATAAAGGTTTTATAAATGAGATTTAATGTTTTAGAAGTTGATTGTTTTGAATAAAATATATAAAGTATTAAATTATGTAGTTAGCCCTTTTGGAGGATGAAAAGTTTTGAGTGGTGGAGAATGTAATGACCCGTATTTTTAACTATTTTAAATTATGGAATTTGATATGATTATAGAATAAAAATGGTTAAAAAATAAAATTTTGATGATTTTGAATGTAAGTTATTGGATATGAACTTAAATAAAATTTTGAAATAAACTAATTTCGAAGATTTGGCGATAACAAGTATTGAAATGAAATTCTATATATTAACTAGGTCTATAATCAATAACTAAAGTTGAATAATAGTTGTGAATTATTTAGATGGAAATAAAATGATGTCGATAACTAAAATTTATTTGGAACTTAATGATTTATTTTTATTGATTTATAGGATAATTAAATTGATTAAATTTAATATTGGAAATTATTTTAATAATTGACATTTGAATTTAATATGATTTAAAATAATAGCAGAAGTTGATTTAAAATTTATTTAAACAACAATGAAGATTGTTAACATTTATAACTGAACTTAAAAGTGAATAATTAGAAATTGGAAATTTCATATTATAATTAACAGATAAAATAGCCAATTTGGCCACAGTCTCGGAATTTGATGAAACAAATGTCATTGGGCCCGTAATAATTACTATCGGATTTTAAATTTCATAACATTAGGTATTTCGTTTGGCCATACGGGATAGAAACGCATTAATTTTAATATCGAAAATTTAATATAATAATTAGGTTTAAAAAAGCTATCTTCCATATACGATCGAACTAGGTTCCGAAACTTGTTCCATTGCGTTCGGAATAGGGATATAACATTATGAATGCCTGGCAACATGCCTCAATTGGGGTTCGAAATTAATATCTATATATTTTTGAATTTAAAATAATTTATTTTCATCGAATTGACTAGGTTGTCACTTTCTTTCACTCATCCAATAAGCCACCGTACGATGTACCCACCTTCTTTTAAAAGCTGTCCTTCCCTCCCTTTCTCATTCAGGCTTTTCACAGAAGAAAAAATATGAAAAGGAAGACTTCAAAAAATTATTTCTCATATCATACTCGTCTAAAAATCATGAAACGAATTTTAAAACCCTAATTCATCTAGAGCTGCGATCTGATATATTATTTGTGGTGTTCGATTGAAATTTGGCAACCTTGACTGTGAAGTCGAACTACGTTTTAAGCTAGGGTTTGAGATTTTTATCAATTGAGTCATCGATTCGAGAATTAAAGCTCGTTTTTGGATTCGTTATGGAAAATAGCTTCTCGGGTGAAGTTTGGCCAAGCTCGGTTGGGTGGAGATGATCGCGACATTTGTGCTGCCTATTTCATGCAGCAGGTCATTTTTTGCTTCGTACGGTAGGTGGTGGCGTGATGGTGGGCAGTGGAGAGAGGATGAGCAAAGGGATTTGTTGGTGGCTTTGGGTCGATTGATGGTGGGGTGGGTCGTTATGCCAGTGATATGCATGCACAGTGAGGATGAGAAGTATTAGCGTGCAAATAAATTGGGAAAGATGAAGACAGTAGCAAGTCGGGTTTTGTGTTTATGGGCTAGGTAATGAAATTTAATTAAAAAATTAGTAGTATAATTTGTTTTTAATAGATTCAAATTCTTATAAATATCATAATTCGTGCATTTTAGGTCGGATTCGTACGCAGATTTTTGCATTGCGTTCGTAATAACGTATCCTACATATAGGAATTGGATTGGGATAATTTGAAGCTTGCAAGATTTTCAGTTAATCGAAACCAGAACGCGGAAGCGATAATAAAAAATAAAAGGTGAGTGTTTCTAACGCTCATGACGTTTGATAATATTTTTATGTTCGTTAAAATTAAATAGTGAACTTATCTAATTTTATTGACTATTATTTGAAAATGAAACTGACATATGAATTGACTGTAGATATTAAAATTGACAGTAAAGGTGAAAAATTAATTGCTAGTAAATTACATGATATTGATAACTTTGAAATTGTTGTGAATTATTGGTTGATTCAGATGTTGATTGTGATGGATGCTATTGGTTGGCTGTTTGGATGATTTGGACGTTTACTAATTTTGTTATGTCATGCTATCATTATGTATATTACTTAAAGTATATAAAACTATAGATCAAATTATTTCGAATAAATTAAGAAATAGGTTGAAATGATTTATACCTATAACATTTATTTTGGATTGAAATGATATATATCCATCCCTGAAATTAGATTGAAGTAAGCGATCCATTTGGGCATAGGATAAAAAGTTATATATGGTCACCGGATTGGTTAAATTAAAGGATTTTAAAATTTTTGATTTGAAATTTATTTAAATGATTTATTTTTAAGAAAATGAAAATCGAATTTATGGAAATCGATATATTTCGAAATTGAGCTCGGAATTGAATTATATTTGAGCATTTGGATTTCAAATTGGGTATTGAAGGTAAACTTGATTTAAGTATTTTGAACCGATGTTTTGAAAATCAAACACGGATTTGATAAAAATTGAAATGGTTCAAATTTGAAATTGAAATTATTTTGCAATCGTAATTGAAATTAACTTGAAACCGGAGTTGAATCCATTAAATCGAAATGGAAATTTAAAGTGATTTGTATTGGAAAAATTGGAATAGAATCAGTTTGACTTTGAAACTATTTTCAATAAAATTAGTTAATATATACTATTTAAAACCTATCTTTTAAACATTCAAATTATTTTGATTTTCCAAACTATTTTATTATATAAATCATTTTAATACTTAAACTATTTTATATTAAACTATTTTAACCATTTAATTATTTTTATTATTTAAACTATTCAAACTATTTTCTAGAAATTCAAACTATTTAGGGTTGGAATATTTATATTTAAATCATGGATTTAAATATGAATTGGGTTAAAATGAAGTTATAACCTAAACTGAAATTCGAAATGATTTTGGAAGCGAAATCGAAATATTAAGGTGAAAATGATTTTTGAAGTGAAATGGTATTTTTTGAAGTAATATGATGATTTTGAAGCGAATATGATATTTTGATATCAAGTATGAATTGTTTTCGAAATGTAAAAGTACCAACTGGTGTATAAAACGACGTTTGGTTGTTAAAGAGACCGGTGTCGTATATGGGCATACACTTTGTCGATGCCGGAACCACTTTAACAACTATGTATATGGAGTGATGATCCAGAACGGAGTGGTTGGATTTGGCATACATTTGCTAGATCTGAAGAAAGAGAACGATGATAGATTAGCCTCGCACTTGTGCCAATTTGAAATGTTTAAAACAGGAGCTGTACCGGCCAAGCGGGATAGCTAACCCGATGTACACACTTCTTCATATTACCATCATTTAAATTGTGATTGATTAGTGTGCACCGACAAATTTTGGATGTTTTGGACATGATGGGCGATCATGGCTATGATGCATTACCACTAGCCATGAAGGGTAAACTGGTAGTATCCTACCTTGGGTATTGCCTTACATGCATTGTCATACTTTTATCCCTGTACGAAACCAATATGCTTTTGGTTTAGTGTTGTCGTACCACGGTGCATCCTCATACACCAATGGTTTACTGATTTTTTATATGCAAACTGTATGACAATGCTTTAAAACGCGTTAAGGGGGATCAATGTAAAGCCTTAACGCTAAGAAAAATATTTATTTTACTGATTAGACATTATATATGTAGCGTATTCTACTATATATAAATATTTTGACGGTTCCTTAAGAGATGGAAAATCCTATAACATCCCCTGAGTTATTGCACATACGTTATACACTTGATAGGAGATGTAAAAACCCACAAACATCTCTGACGCCACGGCACGCATGTTGTATGCAATATCGATTTGACTCAGATAAGAATATTTAAGTCTTGACTCGAGCTTTTTGTCTTTTCATTATGCTCGGGTCAACCCTAAGTTTTCAGCTTATTGAAGATTTATTTTGGAGGCCCAAGACGAAGATTTGAATATTATTACTATTATTAATCCTGCATCAGTTGCCTGCTGCATTATATTTTGTTTCGTTGTATATGTAGAACTCTGGTAAATGCTGTATAAATTATAATTAAATGTATAGTAAGCAGCTTCATGAACTGCTTATTTGATTATTATATTTATCGTTCCATTGTGAGATTCTGTGTTTGTTTCTTCTTCTTTTTTTATTTTTATTAATTAACCCCATTGATTATCTTTGTTTCGGATTGTTTAAGTCGGACATGTATGGATTATTGTCGATTTAAACCTTCTGAAATGTAGGTCGATACAACAGCGATGATATAAATATTCTTTTATACTGAGTTTTTCGACCGTGTGGGTCGATGTATATATTTTTATCATTTCTATCATATTGCAGAAGGCTCTCCGTACAAAGGAGACTGCCAAAAAAAATTGGAAACTTAGGGTGTTAGAAAATTTTGGAAATTTTTTGGTAATAAAAATATGAGTTCGAAATGTAATTGAAATAAATGGGTTTTGGCTTGAAAATGGAAACTGGATGTTTTGTTTGGAACTAAGGATTTAGTAAGTGAAGTATCTAGTTTTAACTAAGTGGATTTTAGAAAAGTAATGGGTTTGGATCATTCATCCTACCTTAGCAATTTCGGGGATGAAATTCTTTTAAGGAGGAAGGAATGTAACGACCCAGATTTTTAGTGGCTTGACTTTGGAAATTTAATTTATTTTAAATGTTTAATTTTGAAATGTAATTGGAATTTAAAATGAAATTTATTGATCAAATAGTGCAATAAACTTAAATTACAAATATAGCCTTGAATAAATTTAATTGTTGAATTAATAATTGAAAAATTGTTTAAATAATTGAATTGGAGTTGAGTATGAATCGAAAACAATTTCCAACATTGATATAAATTCTATTTGAATTAAATATTAGATAGTAAGTTTTTAAAACCAGAATTTCAAGTGATTTCGTCCATTTTTGAGATGATCGATTTAATCGATGCGTTAAAATAGCCATGTAAGGCACATTTTCAGAATTCGACGAAACCAGTTCCATTGGATCCGTAATAATGTATTATTGTCGGATTTAAAATTTCGTAGCGTTAGGATTCACCTTTGGTCGTACGATCTGAAAATGCCTAGTAATAATTTAATCGAATTTAATTTAAATAGTCGATTTAAAAAGCTATCTTCTTCATAAGATCGAATTAAGGCTTGAGACTTATTCCATTGGGTTCAGAATAGCGGTATAACATTCGGAACGTCGGGCGGCACACCTCGATAGAGATTCGAAATAAATATCTGGATATTTTGAAATTAAATAGAATATATTTATATCGATTTAACCCTACAGCTGTCTTGTCATTTCAAAGCCACCCTATGCTACCCAAGACCGACCTACCTGGTAAGAAGCCGCCGCTCCCTTAATTTAAAATCGCGTATTCCTTTTCTTTCATCAAAGAACGAAAACAAACGAAGTCCATTTCCTTCTTTCTTCAAATCGAAATCAGTTCGATCCTTATAACAATAAATAAAATAAACATGCGAACGAAGTCGCGATTCTCTTCTTGTTCTTTGATTCTCGAGCACGAGTGAGTGGAGGAGACGGCTTTGTTGCGAGCGTTTATGGTTAGTCGTGGTCGTCGAGAGGGCGGCGATGGTGAGGGTTCTCGGTAGCGGAAGTCGCGAGCTTGCTCGCGTGGGATGGAACGAGTCGTGTGAGGCTGAGGGAGCGACGTTGGTTGCTGGGTCGGCGTTGGTAGCCTACGGCATTGGCAGAGCACGCAGAAGCTAAGCAGCAGAGTTGAATTGAGTGAGGGTAGAGGAGAGACGCCCTCGTGTCATTGGCATTCGACAGTGGGTTGAATCGAGTTCGCTTAGGGAAAATGCTATGTTCGACAGCCCTCAGAGGCGTCGTTCTAGTGTGGCAGTCAGTGAAGGGTTTAGGGCAATCATCGACTGGAAGGTAGTGGCACTAGGAGTCTGGGCAGTAAGCTAGGAGAAGTGACAGTCAACAAGTGGAGTCGAAATCGGTTAGGCTGAAGTTGGGTTTCGAGACCTGGCAATGTTTCGTGATTGTTTAGGTAATTTTAATTTTGCAAATTTAGGGTTAATTAAATTTATTAGTTAGTAATTAGTTTAAAACTTAAGAAATTAGTTGATGAATTTTAATTGAAAGTGAAGATGTTAATTTATATAAATTTGAAATTTGCTTGTACGAGGTTCAATCGAACGGAATCAGTCGTGTGGGGTTCGAAGCCACGGAATCTGAGAAAAAGAATTTAAATTGGAACGATTAACAGATTTGAAAATCAAGATGAGTAAATCTCACTCTTTTTTGATTTCTGGATTTAATTTAAAATAATTAAAATTAATTATTGGATGCTTAGTCAAATTAATAAATTATTATATGTTGGATGTTATATCAAATATATAGTAGTATATATTACTAGTCGAATATATTTTCCGTCTTTGGAGCGAACGAGACCCTATGCACCCCGCATAATAGTGGATGACCCTCTATTACCGCGATATCCCGCCTCGAAGCGGGAATGGTAATTTATGTTATCTAACATCTGTGGATGCAGGGAAACAGGTTGGAGGGATCCAACTAGATTCCTCAAAAATGTTGATTTTAATTTCGTATATAGTGATATATGATTTCTGTGAATATTCTGATATAGATTTGGTTGTGATTGAACTTTTGGATGCTATAGTAGCACTGGCCATAATTTCGGTATTTTAAATACCATAAAATATTCTTTTTGAATTTGAAAGGATTTAAAAGAAGATTTTGGGTATAAAAATATTTATATTGAAATTTGGATCATTTTAAATAAATTGATTTGGATAAAATAATAATTGAATTTGGGTTCTACTTAACTATTCGTAAAAATATTTTAAAATAGAGATTTTAAAGTAATTCATATAGAGGAATTTAAACAATGGATTTTAGAATGATATTTCTGAAAATATTAAAAAGAAGTTAAAATCGATATTTAAAATAGATTTGAAAAATAAAGGGAATGTAAAAAAATGGATTTAGAAAATGAAATTTTATAAAAGAGATTAGTTTTCTAAATAAGTGAATCTCAGGGAAGTTTGTAAATTTATTACCGATGAATAAGGGAAAATGATATCAGTTGATAAATTGGAATATAAATTTATAGTATGAATTTATATCGAGATATGGGAATCGGGTTTTGGAAAAATGGTGGATTATATTTTGAAATGTGAAAATGAATATGAAATTGGAAACGTAGTCGATATGAGATGAATCGAGGGGGATTTATAAATTGAAATTGGAAATATTGGATTTTTAAAATAGATTTTGTCGAGAAATTAAAATTTTTTAAATGGGATTTTTATTTATCATACTATGCAGCTTGAAAATTATTATTTTGATTAAAAAATTTCAGAAAAAAATTTAGTTATTCAAGAATTTAATATTCATTTATATAAATTATAATTTTTAAAATCAGCCTTGTAAATCAATTAATTCGTTTAAAAATGAATAGGAAATTAATTATCGATGTTATATAAAGTATTTTAATATTTTAAATAATTGCTCAAGTATGTTTTAAAAATGAATTATTATTTAAAAATATTTATTATATATATATTTTTGAAACGATTAAAATCTAGTTATAAACTCTCTCGAGATTTTTAAACGAAGTTTATTTAAGGGATATGATTTTTATAAGAGAAATATTATAGTGGAATTCTGGGGACTTTAAGAAATTTCAAAGTAGTAAAATACGAGAACTTCAAGAATGAATTAGAATTCATAGAAAGGAAATTAGAAATGGGTGGTTAGAATTATAGACAAGTGAAATCGACTTGGGAAAATTTAAATGGTTGTTAATTAATGAATCCCGAAAACTTACAGAATTTTTTAGAAGTGAGTTGAGGAATTTACAAATAAAATTTGTAAAGGATTTAGAGAAATACGAAAAAATAGAATATTTCCAATGTGTTGGAAATAAAATGATTTTAAGAAAAAAAAACTTATAAATATTCCTAAGTATTGGATGAGAAAATTTTGAAATATTTTAACTATGAGATTATTATTATAAAATATTTTAAAAATGTGGAATTATAAATGGAATTGAAAGAAAGTATTTCTAAATATTGAGATGGTTTGAATTTATCCTGTTATGGATACAAGTACTTGAAATTATTTTCTAATATTTAAATATTGGAAGAAATTTGAATATATATCTTTGTAGAGACGAATATTTTGAAAGATCTATAAAATAAGACCTAGTGAATGCTTATGGATGTTATTTGGTAATTAAATAACCGACTATCAAAATCTGGCCAAATTCGCTGACCGCTACGAAGAGACCGGGGTTGGATTTGATTATCCGTAAGCCACTCCGGTCTGATTTGTGCGTTACAAATTGGGATATCATGGAGATATTGAAGAGGGTGATTTTGGAGATTTGGTTTGTTCGAACCCATAACAAATTGTATGGATGAATGCTATCATTGCATTACTTGCCTGGAAGGCACTGTTCGCATTCCAAATATGAATGTTGTTCTAAATGTAAAACGTATCCTCAAGCCTCATCAACCGGGATTGACTAAAACAAGGGAAATGCAGCTTGGCTAAGTGGGTCGCACCCAAGTAGGGTATGTTATCATTTTTCTAGATACCCTCGGATATATTATTTTAAAATTATGAATATGGTTGTGCATGAAAAAGCGAGCGCTCGATAATGATGGGAACACCTGGGGTGATAACATATTCGGTACTATCCAGGTTAGGGGTTGGCTGGTCATGTGTTGGCAAGGATTGTTAGGTACGATCTCGGTACATTTTTCTTGAGGTGTACTGTGGCGGGTGGTACCCCAGTAACCCAGTCATTGTATGGAATTCAATACCCACTAGGAGCCTTTACGGTTTTAATTGTAGAGCCTAGTATGCTAGAACTTAATTAATGCAACAATTCGGCTATTTTAATAAGTATTTATACTAGACAGTATTATAATATCACTGGATTTTCTATAAAAATGTTTGGTTATCGTAAGGTAAAACCGTCGTGTTTATGTGTGGCATGGTCTTATGAGATACCTTTGTTTTCAAAGGATTTTGATATCTGTAATAGTTTAAATTGAGTGTGATTTCTCACGCTGGTTTTCCAGAATGACTTGGGTGTTATTTTATTATAATGCTCGGGTCAGACCGAGTATTACTGATTTAGGATAGGATGCTATGGAGCTCAGGAGATGAGCTGGAGGATTTCAAGCGTATTCCACGTACTTGATTATATTCCGCTGCGTGTGTAGACTATATAGTTAACACCGGTGAGGATAAGTTATAATAACTGTCCAGAATTTAGTTGATTATTGTACTCTGATGATTATATGTATATTAACAGATATAGTTTCTTTTGTATAAAAAAATCAGTTGTTATATAATATATTTTGTTCCACTGCAATTTTTTTTCTGTGTTGTGGTTTCTATTTTCTTCTATCTTTCTTCTTCACCCCTAGCAATCAGTATTTCCGGCACTTGAATATGCGAAATGTTATACAGTGAACGTATTGATGTCGATTTTCGAGGGTCGAAAATCCCGGTCGCTATACATGGTATCAGAGCTAAAGGTTAAGCGAGAATCTTGGCTTTGGTGGTGATTACTCATTGGAGATAGGGTCAGTGGTACCTTAGATATATTAATAGATATGAGCACATATTTGGTTAGTAAATATAAAGTGTTTTATATTGTATTGACTTATCTGTTGAGTGGCTTATAAATTCTGGTCGAACAGCGGGATGCCACAAATTTGTTAGGAGTTTCTAAACACTTAAAACAGGCAATTAGATACAGTAGAGAACCAGGTACATGAAATAATTTTACCTAAATTATATTTTGATAAAAAGACATAATTTTCTATGAATTGTTATGGTATATTGGTGTGGTTGGTTGTTATTATTATAATCCAACCAGATTATAAAATTTGAAATGATTATATATAACCAAATAGAGATTGTATATGAATGATTTATGAAAATGAATTATAAATAAATATGGATTCAAACCATAATTTGGAAACTAAAAATCTTGGGAGTTTTAGGGAAAATGTTTTGAATGAATTTTAACTAAGTATTTGGGAATTTTTAAATCACAGAGATTTTGGAAATGTATACAAAGTGTTTTAAAAGAGTAATGGTGATGTTATTTTTGGATTATTTTTGAATGGAAGTGTTTTAAATAGATGTCGAAAGTAAGAAAGCACTGAACTCACTTCAGTCGCTAGAAAATAATTTCGTTGATGATCCCAACATCATCGGTGTTTATTTTCGAGTTTCTAAGTGACGGGTTGCAACCGTAATAACTTGAGATGGAGATTTTTGTTGAAAAACAAGTGTTGTTTTAGAGAAGTCCGAAGAAAATTTGTTTTGTATAAAAGGTTATAATAAACCTTAGTATTGATTTTATTAAATGATTCTCAAATATTATAGTAGAAATTAAGGCATGCCAAGTAAAAGGAAGTGCGAATCAAACGATGGTGAATAAATTGAATAAATTTGAAATGGAATTTGTTTGCAAAGTAGATAAACTTAGGTTATATAGTTCAATTAATTGAAAATAAACGAATTAACTTAAGTTGTTTTTTTGGATGGAAGTTGGCTCAGATAAATGTATGGAATGGTTTATTAAGTAAATTGGCATAAAATGAAGTGTCGATAACGTAAACGGGAGTAAATAAAATTTTATGAATTAATGGAAAGTGAATAAAGTGGGTTAGAATCAATTTGGAATGGATATAAATATAATGCGTGTAATTATGAAGTGAATGCAAGTAAATTTGGTTGTAGATCATTCGAATTGAATGAAATGATATATGGATCGATTGAAAGTAATTAAATTAGTATAGGAGCCTTATAATTGATTATAAATATATGTTTAACATGCTTATAATTATAATTGCTTGTAATTAAATTTGTTCTTCAAAAAAGGCGAAGAGTGCTAATGCCAACACTATTCCATTTCCATCAGTACCAAAAGCACCAGTGATCTCATCATTGTACGAACCTGATCATACCAATTAAGGCAGTCCAAGCAAAAAAAACATTGGTAATGATAATGGGCTTCATCATCCTTTAGGAAGAAAATGTAGCAAAGAGAAGAAGAAGAAAATGAAAGAATAATATGCAATGGTGGATATCTTGAAAAGTTTTCGGTCCGGTTTTGACAAACAGTACATGTATAGCGAACATGAAATTTGGAGTTGAGGCGGCAAAAGTTGGAAAAAGAATTGGAGTTGAAGGATAAAGCATAATATTTAAAGAAGAAAGCTAAACTGTTGAAAAAGGAAGCTTACTCAAAAAAATAAAAGTGGGGGAAGGAAAATAAGAAGAACATATTACAAATACTAACCTGGATAACCTTTAGCCTGCATTGTGGTCTGGTTTCAAAAGAATGCAAAGTCAGATCGTGAAGGAATGGGAAGATAGTGGTCTTTTCGAAAATGGTTCAAGGGATGATGATATTCAAATGTGATATTTTAACCAATTATCCTAATTTTATCTTGTACTTTTCATGTTTTGTTGGCCAATAGTTTATGTTATGTACATGGATTCTTTCGATATGTGTATTGATTTTTGAATTGTATTTCAAATTTTAGTAGGTGTAGATATTTGTATGTTTACATGCACTTTTATTGCATTCATAGCACAAAATTCATAGATGTGTCCTAATTAGTTTGAATCCAATAATGATGCAACTATGAATAATGAATAGCATACAATGGAGAGTTTTACAGTACCGAGGAAAAAAGTTACCTGTAGTTTAGGCCTTCAGCAAGCTGGACACATAGATAAAGTAGTATATTTCAATTGGAATATAGAAATGGTATTACTTTTAGTTAACCACTAACCTAAAATATACATGTTATTTACTATCTTTATCAACTTGTTTTAATGACCCTGTTTTTGACAAATAAAACTATTAAATTAAGTAAGATTTTGAAATTTAATATTTTGATAAATTAAAATTTATGATTTATTAATGAGAAAAATAAATAGAACATGATTTAAAAATGTTATCTGAATGTTAACGATAACTATTTTAATGTAATTTGAATCACTTGAAATAATTTTAAAGTTAATTTGGTTATAATTGTAAATAAGGGTAAAATAATTATTGGAATTAATGTAATTAAATATTACAGTTAATATGAGATAAGATGATAATTGTAGAATATGAATGTAATAAAATTTAAACTAATGTTAATTATATTCATAAGGTAATAGTTGATTCAATAATAAGAGTGTAAATCGAAATAAAATAATTTGCTGAAATTAAATTATTATTAACTTGGATTTTGTTGTAGTTGTAATCGAACGCTGAAATTATTGCAATATTTAAACCAAGAAATTAACAAGGAAATTTTATTTTAAAAGATTATAAATTCTTGGTTAATCAAGAATGATGAAAATGATTAACTTTTAAATTTGAATTTAAAGGTGATTAAATCAATTTACTAATGATTTATTTAATTAATGTGAAAATTAGCCATTTTGGACACTGTCCTGAGTTTCGATGAAACCTATTTCATCGGATCCGTAACAGTGAATTATTATGAGATTTCAAGTTTCGTAGCGATCAGACTTATCGTTTGATCATGCGGGTTCGAAACGCATAAAAATCAATTAAAAGAATTTAAATGAATATAATTTGATTTTAAAAGCTAACTTCTGTGTACAATGGAAATAGGATTTGAAACTAGTTCTATTGAGTTTAAAAATATCGAAAACCTATATTTTTGTATATGGGATGACCTACTTTCGTTTCACGGATGAAACGGGCTTTTCGGGTCATTGCCACCGTTTTGACCCAATTCGATCCGTCCATTCTTTCTTCTATCTCTGCCTATATATAGCCTATTATAAACCCTAGCAGCCTTTCATTTTATTTCTGTACGTATAAATTTATGTTCTCATCTGCTTCTTCCCAATGGTTGATATCGCAGAAACCCTAAATCAATTTCAAAAATTCAAACTCTCCAAACCCTACATATAATATAACATTTTGAAGTTGTCGACCATACGAATCCACGACAATTGTTCGTTTTTGAAAATGATGCTCACATCAACGGCAAATCGCGGTCAAAATTAATGATTGTGAAACCGTAATGCAAATTGGGGGTTTTTTTTGGTTCGGGCGACGATTTTTGAAATTGATTGAGGGGTTTCGCTTCATGGAGTTGAATACTGGTAGTCGCACTATCTATGGTTGTCGAAGGTGGTCGGAATCCATGTTTTAGGGTTTGAAAAACCCTAACTTCATAGAGGCAGCGGATTGCACAAGCAGCGGCGGAGGCAAGGGCCTTCTGGCCGAAGGTAGAGACGGAGTAGGCGAGCTCCTCCATGGCTTCGAAGCTGGGTTCTAACACCTGTAGGCACGGGGGTGGGGTGGTGAATGTAGCAGCTGTTGACATGAATGGTGCGATTATATTCTGTAAATTGGAGAGGTGAGGAATATTACTATGTTGCCCCTGAGATTTATTTTAATTTAAACTTTAAATACAAATGTTCTAATATCAATAACTTTTGCATACGAGCTTGGATTTGGACGTAGTTTATTGCATTAGGTTCATATAGAAATTTCGAATATCATGGAACTGGTTTGGTTTGATTCTGAGACTATTTAAATTTTGGGCTTTATTTGGATTTTAAACCGATAATAAATCAAAGGTGAGTGATTTAACCCACTCACAAATACTAAACCATCTTATGTTAGTTGAATTAAATTTATGATGTGATAAAAATATTATTTGTTATTGTTTGGTAGGTTAATTTGACATTCTAATTGAAATTGAATTTCATTGAATTGAATTGCCATTTAAATTAATATTGAATTTAAATTATTAGTTAAAAACCTGAAATAACCAGTTAATTATTGTGATTTATTTGCTGATTTGGATGTTGATTGTGATGGATTGTTTATTTTGTTGACATTTTGGATGATTTGATATTTTATCCCTATTATCACTATGGGTTGACATGATACATACCCAAATGATCTTATAGAGTAGGAAAAATCGTTATGGGTTGAAATGATAAACCCGAGCTGTAAAGGCCTGTATCTCCGTACCCTTTGGGTCGTCAACAAACCACACATGTCCAATTCAAATTGAATGGAAATACGAATTTTTAGGGGCTAAGAAGAAAAAGATAGACGAAAACTGAAATAACATATATAATTTCACAATCATAGCGGAACAAAATATATTATATAATAATAGATTTTTATACAAAGAAAACTATAACTGTGATATACATACAATCATCAGGGTTCAACAGTCAACCATAAATCTAGACAGTTATAATAACTTCTCCTCACATATATAACACACATAGCGGAAATAACCAAGTACGAGTAATACGCCTGAAATTCTCCAGCTCGTCTCCTGAGCTCCATAGCATCCTAACCTGAATCTGTAATACCCAGTCTGACCCGAGCGTTATAACAAAATAACACCTGAGTCGGTCTGGAAATCCAACGTGAGAAAGCACATTCAATTTGAATTATTATTGTTATCAAAATCTTTTAAAAACAAAAGTATTTCATAAGACCACGTCATATATAAACACAATGGGTTTTTACCTTACAATAACGAAAATATTTTATATCAAAATCATCTGATATTATAATAGTGTCTGTAGAAAAAAAACTAGAAAATAGCTAAAATGCTTGCATCTCACATTTCAGCATAGTTGGGCAAAATCAAAACCATACGGGCTTGTAGTGGATATTGGATTCCATACAATGACCGAGGTACCGCCAATCACAGTACATCTCTAGAAAAATATACCGAGATCGTGCCTAACGGTCTCCGCCCACACAAGATCGGCCTATCCCTTGGTGGATAGTACCGAATATGTTATCACCCCAAGTGTTCCCACCCTAATCGAGCGCTCTCCTTTTCCTGCACAACCATATCTTTAATTATAATATATATATCCGAGAGTATCTAGCAAAGTGATAACATACCCTACTTGGGTGTGATCCACTTAGCCCTGCTGCATCTCCCTTATTTTAGTCATTCCCGGTTGATAAGGCTTGAGGCTACGTTTACCTTTAGAATAGCATTCATACTTGGAATGCTAACACTGCCTTTTAGGCAACAATGCAATGATAGCATTCATTCATACAAGTTGTTCTGGGTCTGAACAAACCGAATCTCCAAAATCACCGTCTTTAATATCTTCATAATATCCCAATTCCTAGCATACAAATCGGATCAAAGTGGTTTACAGATAATTAACCGATCCCCATCTCTTCGAAATGATCAACAAATTTGGTCAAATTTGATAGTCGGTTATTTAACTATCAAATAAAATCAATAAGTAGTCGCTTGACCCATATTATAAATCCTTTCATAACAGTCATTTCAATATATCTTTACAAAGATATATATATACACACACACACACACACAAAATTCTCTTCCTGGTATATTTAATAATTGAAAAACAATTTCAAATACTTATATCCATAACGGAATATTTTCGAATCATATCTTACTTCATCACTTAGTGAAATATTTCCAAATTTGATTTAAAACGCATTATTTAGAAAAATATCACTATATAAATCCTTCATCGCTATTGTAACATCCCAAATTTTATCAAATTTTAAATTAATAATTAATTTGAATTTCTAGAAATTCAATTGGGAATTAGTTTGAAATTTTTCAAGGCAAATAAAATTAGTATTGATTTATACATATATAAATGGATTGTAATTCAAATCTGAATTTGAATTTGAATTTTGAATAAAATCTTAGTAAAATAATTTGGATTTAAAAATAACATATATATGATTTATTTAGTAATATATTAATTTTAAAACATTTTTAAAAAAAATGGTATAAGTATAATAAAGAAAAATGTATTTATAAAAGAGGAAAATGTAATATAAAATTTATTTAAAAATCCTTTAAATTCATGTGAAATACAAGTGTTAAACATGTAACAAGCAATAATACAAGTGTAATTCATAAAAACTAGTAGATTAACAAGTGTAATCAATTTAATTATGGATGTAGACAAGTGTTCTAATTTTTATTTTTCTTTTCATTTTTATTAAAGAAGAAAATATCAGGTATATACATCTTTTCTTCCTCTCCCTCATTTCTTTTAGTGTTCATTTTCAAACTTCGATGAAAAAAAAGAAGAAAAAAATGTATACAAAGAAACCAGAAAACAAATCACACAAACAAATCAAAACCAGGGAAATCATCTCAAATATTAACAAACAAGGTCTGTAAACAAATAGCAAGCAAGTTATCAATTCAATAATCTCAGTTTCAAGATCAACATCAGATTTTCAAGTTCAAGAAAAAAACTTAGCAATCAACACATCTTTCAGCCTTCAAGTTTTAAAAACTAGTCAGGTTCTCTGTTTTCAAAATTCAAAATGAGTAAACCTTTTTAAACTCTGGAATTTGATCTGCTGTTTGAGTTCGTACTTAAAGTAAATTGAAAATTTGTTTGCATGTGAATGAATCTGTATATGTATGAGTGGCTATGGCTGTTTATGTCTGGTACTAGGCAAATTGCCTCTGTTATTTCCAGGTTTCCAAAACCTAATCAAAAATTCGATTTCTTCTTCTTCGATTGTTGTTAGACTTTCGGATTCAAACAAAAGTTGTTCGTTCAAACATGATTTAAATTTTAAAAAATAGAATTAAGCAAAATGAATCAAAACTTCATCTGGAAATCTAAAAATAAAGCCAAACTTAAAACTTGTTGAAAATTTAATTATCTTGATTTCTAATTGCAAGTATATAAATTGAAATGTTTTTGAAATTGATGATTTTTACAAGCGAAATCATAAATTTTAATAAAGTATCCACTAAGAATTTTTAAGATTAACATAAAATGGGTTTTGATGAAATTATGGTGATCGGTGGGTTTATGGATCTCGAGATCGAGGTCATGGCTAGCTTGAAGGTTGGGGATCACCAGAAAAATGTTTGATGATTTTATAGTTCGTCGTGGATGATAAGCGAGACTGATTTAGGGTTTAAAGCTAAGTTTTAGTTAAGGTCAATTTTTTGGTTGCTATAGCATCGTCGCTGCATCGGGGACGATCGCACTGGTGGCGATCAAAGCATCAAAGTCAGGTGAAGCTCTGAATGAAGTATTGACATCGCTAGTTGCCTGAGGAGATCAAACGAGGGGGTTTTCTGATGATCAAGTTTAATGATAGTTTGGGTTAAGTAGCTCGATCGCGATTTTGTCAAAACCTCGGGTTTTTGGGTGCTCTGGTGGCTGGTGGAGGCTATCGTCGACTCGTCAAGGGTCATGGCATCGATCGGAGATCGTCGGAACATCTGTGCATGTGCACGGCATGATGCTTATGTCAGTGAAATTGGGTTTTGAGGAATAAAGGTATTGTCTCAGGGACGAGCTCGAGTTTGGACCAGGATTGACTCGAAGGAAATTCGAAAACGAGAAAGCTCGGGGAAAACATGGTTTGGATCGGGAAATTTTGAATGCGGCTCGGGTTTTGTTGATGTAACATGATTTTGAATTAAAAGATATATCAAGTTTTGAAATTTCACACAAAGTCAAGCTTTAAAAATCTTTTTCAACAAATTCTTTGATATAAAATGAGTTATTTAAGTTGAGTATAAACTAAAGGGTTGAAAATAAATTATTTTTAAAATTAATCAAGATTAAAAGTGTTTAAAATATGTAACCCTTATTTTAAAACTTAATAACGTAATTAAGTGATGAATTAATAAGATAAAATGTTTTTCAAAGGGTAGTTAACTTAAAGGTTGAAAATAATTGGTTAGCGATAATTTATTTCCAAGGTTAATTAAAGATTAATTAAAGGTAAATTAATTTTTAATTAATGTTAATTAATTAATAGTTAATTAAATATTGATTAAAGGTCAATTAATTAATGATTAAAGATTAATTAATTTATAATTTAAGATTAATTAATTAATTAAGGATAATAAATCATTAACTAAAAATAATTAATGAAAATAGTTATGTGATTAATTAATTATGATCACGTTGTTAATTCATCTTAATTGTAGATGATTGATTATTATTAAATACTTTGTATTAATTGATATCTCTGATATGTGATTGTGATACCATATGATATGAATTGTTTTGTGCTAAGCTGTGATACTGTGATTTTTTCTGTGTGAATGTGAAAACCCATTGGCCTGTAAAACGACATTTGAATTTCGATGCAACAGAGAGTCGGATTCCAGTTAGTTATTTGAAACCCATATCGAGTATTAACGATGAATCTTTGTGAATGATATATCCACGTGTTTTTTATTAAGCGCTCACTATTCGGTTTAGCCGAGAGAGGACTTTGTGTCATATAACTTATTTCGAATAGTGATACAATGAAATGGATAGCATTTGATGACAGTGATGAAGACCGGGTGTCTTCGAGAATGATAGGATAACTTGTCGAATGACTCTGCATTGAGTTGCTCCGGTATAGAGATCTCCATATGTGATGGGGAGTCCGATCGGGATTGTGGATGCCCTGATTGCGATGGCTTCTTTTGAAGTGCCTTTAGTTCTGTTCGAACTCGGAACAGACTTGTATGGATGTATGTCTGACATTACACTTTGAAATGTAAAGCTGGTTTCTATCAAATACATTTCTGTTTGGTGGCAGAGAATTATTCTCTTAGCTTAACACCCTTCTCTGAGACGTACGAGCTCAGAGGTAATGTAGTTGATGGTTACTAGTGATACATTTCCAATTTTGTTGAGCACTGCTGATCATGTGTTGATCAAAGCATGGCTTTTGTGAAAAGCATAGCTTTGTGGACGAGACTTCATCGAACCTCACGACCCGGTAATGATCAAAACAGGAATGTCGCGGCAAGGTTATTAGGGGTCGCACCCCTAGGGTATGTCCATTTTCTTCTGGATGAGAGATGGTATCATGGTATGGAGCCCAAATATTTAACTGTGTGGTTGTTGCTATTTGTTAGTGAATCCCGGGATAAAGGTCGATAACGACCTGGGATGGCATACTTGTAGGTGTTACCTAGTTACAGAGGTAACCTGGCCTTGTATTGGAAGAGATCCGGTTTGGTTCTTGGGGGCGTCCCTCCAGAGGCGTTCCATTTGATAAGGAAGTTCCTTATCCTGACCATTGTTGGAAATCCAATCATTTAATATGAGCCTTGTACGGTTTTAGTTGTATAACTTGCCATTTACTTATGGTGGTGACCCACTGTTTAGATGGTAGCTACAGTAGGCATAGTATGAAATGTCTATGCTGACTAAGATTAATATTATACTTTCAAAATGTTTTTCTATGATATTCACTAATAATATTAAATGAATTTTCTCGTATCAAGCATATTTGACTATCATAAGAAGAAATCTCCTCCAATTGTGCGATTGCATTGTGTGTGTGGCGGGAGATCTTATGGTAGTTTCATTTTTCAAAAGCATATCGGATTTCTATTATAAACTATTTTTGTACAAACAACTGTTTTTGTTTACTCATACCAGTTCCATGACTGATCCGGAGTTTATTGTTCCCTTCCTAAACTCTGGGTGCCCATAATTTCCACACGGGCAGCCTAGAAACAGGTTATCCGTGTTTTTGGAGAAAGCTTGGATTAGAATCTTTTGGTAGCTTTCGGATTTTGGAAGCTTTGAAGTTTAGAAGAAGGTGCTTATATTGGAATCTCGCTATCGCTCTCTTTCTTTTGAAGGCTCTCTTGAAGTTGAGATAACACTGTTATTGTTCCGCTGTGGTGTTATCATCCTGTTATTGTACCTTATGTATATCACTCAGATGTTGGAGTTCAATTGTTGTAATCAAATATTGTATCAGTGTTGTATCTGTATTGTGATCAATGAAATTATCTTTTGTTTCCGCTGTTTATATTCATCTAATGTTGTTATGAGCTCCATCCAAACTAGAATTCAACGTTTGAATCACCGGCAGTCGAACACAAGTGAGGTATTTGATGTCGTTTTCAATCGCTGGATTTTGGGTCGTGACAAGTGGCATTAGAGCTAAAGGTCGTGTTTGAACTTTAGCTACAGAGTATAACACGTTAGGTGGCTCATTAGAGATAGGGTGAAGTATACCCTAGAATGAATATAGACCGAAAGACCGAAACCCTAAAATTTCTTGGTCTATTTCTTTTAACTGTTGATGTTCCCTAAGATATGTTGTACATACACGTAATTCAAGTTTTCTTACTATTTACAGATAGTGAAAATGAGCGGGCAAAGAGGACGAGATAGGGGACAGGAAAATACCACTACAACTGGTCAAGTCCCTGCAACAACAGCTATTCCCACTCAACCTCAGCCGAACCTGGCCGATCTATATCGAAGTTTTTCCGGACTTTGTGGAAAGACGATCACTGGCAAGGAGTCTATTGTCGAAGCCCAAGCCTGGTATTGATCATATGAAAGAATTTTTAGATGGCTGAAGTTGGAAGACAATCAAATGAGATTAATAGCTTCTTGGTAACTCCAAGAGGAAGCTCTAGCTTGGTGGGAGACTGTTATAGTGGATGAGCTAGAAGATGCATTCACTTGGAGTCGATTCAAAGAAGTGTTCGAGCAGCGTTACATGTCGTCTGTTGGTATCTCCATGATGTACCAGGATTTTATGGATTTAAAACAGGGAAGTTTGTCATTTGAGGACTACTTGAATAAGTTCAACGAATTATCTCGATTTGGTCCAGAGTTGGTGAATACACCTTTGAAGAAGAGTGAAAGGATTATACGAGGGATGAATAAGAAGTACCATGAAAGAATGACAGTTCATGTGAAAGAATCCTTTTCTAATTTGATCGATATGGGTTATCAATATGCTACCCTGGATATGCAGGAAGTTTCAAAAGTGAAGGGAAGTTCAAGCAATCCGAATTGGAAGAAAAGGAAGTTCGGAGGGAAGAAACCAGATCAAGGTAAGGAGAAGAGGAGTAATCAGGAGAAGGGCCATTATTCAAATGATTGTAAGAAGCCAAAGAAACAAGTAAAGGAAGATCAACCTATGAGGATAAGTCAAAGGACCAAGGAATGTTTTCACTGTCAGAAGCCAGGTCACAAAGCTAAACATTGCCCGAAAAAGAAGCAAGCACAAGTGGAAAGAATGTATGCGATCAAAGATAACCCCGCAAATTCAAAGGCGGACAAAGAAAAAGGAGTCTTAGAAGTTAACCTTATCATTTATGATAGAGTTGTTAGAGTATTGTTTGACACGGGTGCTACATATAGCTTTATCTCCCAACAAACTGTAAATGAATTAAAACTTAAACCTGAATTTGTTGACGAGCTCATTTGTGTAAAGAATCCAGTTGGTGGTCCGGCAAATCTTTGTCTATGATGTAGAGATGTTCCTATCTCGTATTCTTTTCATAAATTTCCTATCAGCCTTTTCATTTTCGATTTTAATGAATTTGAAATCTTACTCGGAATGGAATGGCTAACGAAATATGAAGCCAAATTAGATTGTAACAATCGAACGATTTTGATCAGAACTAAATTTGGAAATTTTATCAAAATCTCTTATAGAGATCCGAGTCCTAAGAGGGATAAGCTGATATATACCTTAAGGATATCCCGAACCTAGTCCGGAGTCCATACCTATTGTCGGGGAATTTCCAGATGTGTTTGAAGAAGTCAAATCTTTACCCCCACATAGAGTAATTGAATTCGGAATTGACTTAGGACCCAATGCTCGTCCTTTTGTTCATGCAAATCGCAGGATGGCACCCAGAGAAAGGATAGAACTAGTCAATCAAACCCGAGATTTGCTAGAAAAAGGATTCATACGTCCTAGTGTTTCTGATTGGGGTTCAGCTGTGGTATTCGTCGCTAAGTCTGACGGATCCTTGAGATTGTGTGTGGACTACCGCGATCTCAATAAATTAACTCTCAAAAACAAATTTTCTTTTCCCAGGATCGACGGCTTGTTTGATCAATTACACGGTGCTCGATTCTTTTTAAAGATGGATCTAGCTCAAGGATTCCATCCGCTACGAATTGCCGAAGTCTGTGTTCACTTAACTGCTTTCAGGGGACCAGACACCTTCTACGAATGGTTAGTCATGCCTTTTGGACTAACCAATTCTCCCGCATACTTCGTAGACTTAATGACTCGTGTATTCTGAGAAGTGTTAAACAAATTCGTTCTTGTGTTTATTGACGATATTTTGATCTACTTCAAAACCGAAGAAGAACATGCCGAGCATTTAAGGATTGTTTTGGAGATATCGAGAAAGAACATTCTATTCGCTAAATTTTCTAAATGTCACTTTTGGGTTAAAGAAGTTAGATTTCTCGGGCACATTGTTAATAAAGAGGGAATTTCTGTAGACCCGGGCAAGATTTCTTCTATTTTAGACTGGAAGTGACCCACAACTCCGAAAGAAGTTCGAAGTTTTCTAGGTTTAGCGGGATATTACCGGAAGTTTGTTCAGGATTTTTCTAAGATAGCTAGTCAGTTGACTAAGCTAACAATGAAGAATGCTATGTTTGATTGGACTCCGAAATGTGATGAAGCTTTCCAGGAGTTGAAGAAAAGATTGACTACCGCTCCCGTTCTCGCTATTATTAACGGGAATCAAGGTCTGCCTGTTTATACATATGCCTGTGGAGATGGTGTGGGTGTGGTGCTAATGCAGAATGGGAAAGTATTTGCCTACGCGAGTAGACAATTACGTCTGCATGAGTAAAACTATCCAACCCACGATTTGGAACTCTTAGCTGTTATTTTCGCTTTGAAAATATGTCGACACTATCTTCTAGGTAAAATTTCTTTCAGCTTTCCTAAAAGATTTAAAAGTTTAACTTAACTTGATAAATATACTTAATAAACCACTTTCTTCTAGGTGAAAAATTCGAATTATTCACCGACTACAAATCTCTTAAATATCTCTTTACCCAGAAGGATTTAAATCTGAGGCAACAATGCTGATTGGAGTTTCTAGCATCTTATGACCTAGATATTCTGTATACGCTGGAAAGACCAATGTAGTTGCCAATGCTTTGAGTAGAAGACATGTTATTCTTGCATATCTTGTTGTCGCTCCTACTCTTCTTAAGAAGACTGCAAGGAAACAGAAAGAAGACGAGTTTCTTCGAGAAATCTATAAAAGAATATGTCAAGGTGAAGATACCAATTTTGAAGTTGATAATAGAGAAATTATGAGACTAAAAGACAGGATCTGTGTCCCAGACATCCCGAATCTAAAACAAGAAGTGGTGGACGAGTGTCACTTGTCCAAACTTAGTATCCATCCAGGAGTTAATAAGATGTATCGAGATATCAAAAGGACTTTCTGGTGGAAAACAATGAAAAGGGATATATCTATTTATGTGAGTCGCTATGCAACCTGTCAGCAAATTAAAAGTGATCAAAAGAAAAATGGCGGGTTTCCTCCATCCATTGGAGGTGGCTAAATGGAAGTGGGATCAAGTGTCTATGGATTTCTTAGATGAGTTGCCACGTGCTCGAAAGGGAAATGAACCGATTTGGGTTATTGTGGATCGTCTAACTAAGACTGCCCATTTCATCCCGGTAAAATCTACCCGAACACCAGCAAGATTTGCTGAATTATATGTGAAAGAAATTATTCGTCTCCACGGTATACCCAGCAGTATAGTGAGTGATCGTGACCTGATCTTCACTAGTAGATTTTGGGAGGCATTTCAAGCCGCATTGGGAACCAAACTGAATTTCAGTACTGCTTATCACCCGTAGTCTGATGGGCAGACTGAAAGGATTAATCAAATCTTAGAAGACCTCTTGCGAGCTTGTATTCTTGACTTTGGTGGTTCATGGGAGGACCATTTATATCTGGTTGAATTCTCATATAACAATAGTTATCAGGCCAGTATCAAAATGGCTCCTTTTGAAGCTTTATATGGTCGTCTGTGTCGATCATCTACATGTTGGATTGAGTCAGGTGATAGACTCGTCCTTGGACCAGATATGATTAAGGAAGCTACTGAAAAAGTTGACTTTATTCAAAAGAAATTGAAAATGGCTCAAAGTCGTCAGAAGAGTTATGTTGATCATAGAAGAAGAGATTTAGAATTCCAAGTTGGAGATTATGTTTTCCTAAAGGTGTCTCCAATGCGTGGGGTGTTGAGGCTTGGGAAGACTGGTAAATTGGCACCGCGTTATATTGGTCCTTTTCCTATACTGGAAAGGATCGGTCCTTTGGCATATGGAGTGCAGCTACCCAGCTGGTTATCTGGCGTGCATGATGTGTTTCACATTACACATCTTCGAAAATATGTACACAATCCAGACTGTATTATTAAAGAGGCCGCTCAGCAAGATTTAGAGGTCACACCAAATCTTGTAGTAAAGAGAGAACCGATAACGATCATTGATCGTGATGAAAAGCAACTGAGGAATAAAATTGTAAAACTGGTTAAAGTGCAATGGAGTGGTGATCCAAACGACTGTACTTGGGAAATAGAGGATAGCATGCAGAATTCCTATCCCAATTGCAGAGTGGACATTTCGGCTGAAACTGGTAAGCCATTTCTCTATTTTTTTTCTGTGTTCTTATATTCTTTGTTCGTCTTTCTCTCTCTTTCAAATTTCGAGGATGAAATTTTCTTAAAGGGGAAAATCTGTAACATCCCAAATTTTATCAAATTTAAAATTAGTAATTGATTTGAATTTCTAGAATTTAATTGGGAATTAGTTTAAAATTTTTCAAGGCAAAGTATTAATTTATACATATATAAATGGATTGTAATTGTAATTCTAATTTGAATTTGAATTTGAATTTGAATTTTAAATAAAATCTTGGTAAAATAATTTGGATTTAAAAAATAACATATATGTGATTTATTTAGTAATATATAAATTTTAAAACATTTTAAAAAAAATTGGTATAAGTATAATAAAGAAAAATGTATTTATAAAAGAGGAAAATGTAATGTAAAATTTATTTAAAAAGACTTTAACTCATGTGAAATACAAGTGTTAAACATGTAACAAGCAATAATACAAGTGTAATTCAAAAAAACTAGTAGATTAACAAGTTTAATCAATTTAATTATGTATGTAGACAAGTGTTCTAATTTTTATTTTTATTTTTATTTTTATTAAAGAAGAAAATATCACGTATATACATCTTTTCCTCCTCTCCCTCATTTCTTTTAGTCTTCATTTTCAAACTTCAAAGAGAAAAAAGAAGAAAACTATATACAAAGAAACCAGAAAACAAATCACACAAACAAATAAAAACCGGGGAAATCATCTCAAATACTAACAAACAAGGTCTGTAAAAAAATAGCAAGCAAGTTATCAATTCAATAATATCAGTCTCAAGATCAACATCAGATTTTCAAATTCAAGAAAAAAACTCAGCAATCAACACATCTTTCAGCCTTCAAGTTTTAAAAACCAGTCAGGTTCTCTGTTTTCAAAATTCAAGGTGAGTAAACCTTTTTAAACTCTGGAATTTGATCTGCTGTTTGAGTTCATGCTTAAAGTAAATTGAAAATTTGTTTCCATGTGAATGAATCTGTGTATGTATGAGTGGCTATGGATATTCATGTCTGGTACTAGGAAAATTGCCTCTGTTTTTCCCAAGTTTCCAAAACCTGTTCAAAAATTCGATTTCTTCTACTTTGATTGTTGTTAGAGTTTAGGATTCAAACAAAAGTTGTTTGTTTAAACATGACTTAAAATTTAAAAAATAGAATTAAGCAAAATGAATCAAAATTTCATCTGGAAATTTAAAAATACAGGCAAACTTAAAACCTGTTGAAAATTTAATTATCTTGATTTCTAATCTCAAGTATATAAATTGAAAGGTTTTTGAAATTGATGATTTTTACAAGCTAAATCATAATTTTTAATAAAGTATCCACTGAGAATTTTTAAGATGAACGTAAAATGGGTTTTGATGAAATTCCTGTGATCGGTGGGTTTATGGATCTCGAGGTCGTGGCTAGCTTGAAGGTTGGGGATCACCAGAAAAAAGTTTGATGATTTTATAGTTCGTCATGGATGATAAGCGAGACTGATTCAGGGTGTGAAGCTCAGTTTTAGTCGAGGTCAATTTTTGGGTTGCTGTAGCATCGTCGTTGCATTGGGGACGATCGCACCAGTGGCGATCGAAGCATCGAAGTCAGGCGAAGCTCAAAACGGAGTATCGACGTTGCTGGTGGCCTGAGGAAATTAAACGAGGGGGTTTTCTAATGATCAAGTTTAATGTCAGTTTGGGTTAAGAAGCTCGATCGCGATTTCGTCAACATCCGTTTCTGGGTGCTCTGGTGGCTGGTGGAGGCTATCGCCGACTCGTCAAAGGTCATGGCATCAATCGAAGATCATCAGAACGTCTGTGCATGTGCACGACATGAAGCTTGTGTCAGTGAAATTGGGTTTAGAAGAATGAAGGTATTGTCTCAGGGACGAGCTCAAGTTTGAACAAGCATTGACTCAAAGGAAATTCGAAAATGAGAAAGCTGGGGAAAAACAGGGTTTTGATCGAGAAATTTTGAATATGGCTCGGGTTTTGTTGATGTAGCATGATTTTGAATTAAAAGATATATCAAGCTTTGAAATTTCACACAAAGTCAAGTTTTAAAAATCTTTTTTAACAAATTCTTTGATATAAAATGAGTTGTTTAAGTTGAGTATAAATTAAAGGGTTGGAAATAAATTATTTTTAAAATTAATCAAGATTAAAAGTGTTTAAAATATTTAACCCTTATTTTAAAACTTAATAACGTAATTAAGTGATGAATTAAAAAGATAAAAATGTTTTTTAAAGGGTAATTAACTTAAAGGTTGAAAATAATTGGTTAATGATAATTTATTTCTAAGGTTAATTAAAGATTAATTAAAGGTAAATTAATTTTTAATTAAGCTTAATTAATTAATAGCTAATTAAATATTGATAAAGGTTAAGTAATTAATAATTAAAGATTAATTAATTTATAATTTAAGATTGATTAATTAATAAATAAGGATAATAAATCATTAATTAAAAATAGTTAATGAAAATAGTTATGTGGTTAATTAATTATGATCACATTGTTAATTCATCTTAATTGTAGACGATTGATTATTATTAAATACTTTGCATTGATTGATATCTCTGATATGTGATTGTGATACCATGTGATATGAATTGCTTTGTGCTAAGCTGTGATATCTGTGATTTGTTCTGTGTGAATGTGAAAACCCATTGGCCCGTAAAATGGCATTTGAATTTCAATGCGACAGGGAGTCGGATTCCAATTAGTTATCCGAAACCTACATCGAATATTAATGATGAATCTTTGTGAATGATATATCCACGTGTTTTTTTATTAAGCGCTCACTATTCGGTTTAACCAGGAGAGGAGTTTGTGTCATATAACCCATTTCGAATAGTGATATGATGAAATGGATAGCATTTGAAGACGGTGATAAAGACCGGGTGTCTTCAAGAACGATAGGATAACCTGTCGAATGACTCTGCACTAAGTTGCTCCGGTATAGAGATCTCCATATGTGACGGTGAGTCCGATCGGGAATGTGGATGCCCGGATTACAAGGGCTTCTTTGGAAGTGCCTTCGGTTCTGTTCGAACCTGGAACAGACTTGTATGGATGTATGTCTGACGTTAAACTTTGATATGTAAAGCTGGTTTCTATCAAATACATTTCTATTCCATGGCGGAGAATTATTCTCTTAGTTTAACACCCTTCTCTGAGACGTATGAGCTCAGAGGTTATGTAGTTGATGGTTTCTAGTGATACATTCCCAATTTGGTAATGTGACATGCTGAGTGCTGCTAATCATGTGCTGATCGAAGTACGACTTTTGTGAAAAGCGTAGCTTTGTGGAGGAAACTTCGTCGAACCTCACAACCCGGTAATGGTCAAACAAGAATGTTGCAGCAAGGTTATTAGGGGTTGCACCCCTAGGGTATGTCCATTTTCTTCTGGATAAGAGGTGGCATCATGGTATGGAGCCCAGATATTTAACTGCGTGGTTGTTGCTATTTGTTGGTGAATCCCGGGATAAAGGTCAGCAACGATCGGGGATGGCATACTTGTAGGTGTTACCTAGTTATAGAGGTAACCCGGCCTTGTGTTGGCATAGATCCGGTTTGGTTCTTGGAGGCGTCCCTCCAGAGGCGTTCCATTTGATAAGGAAGTTCCTTAGCCTGACCATTGTTGGAAATTCAATCATTCAATACGAGCCTTGTAGGTTTTAGTTGTATAACGTGCCATTTACTTATGGTAGTGACCCACTGTTTAGATGGTAGCTATAGTAGGCATAGTACAAAATGTCTATGCTGGCTAAGATTAATATTATACTTTCGAAATGTTTTTCTACACTATGCACTATTAATAATAATATTAACGTATCAAGCATATTTGACTATCATAAGAAGAAATCTCCTCCACCTGTGCGATTGCATTGTGTGTGGCGTGAGGTCTTATGGTAGTTTCATTTTTCAAAAGCATATCAGATTTCTATTATAAACTTTTTTGTACAAACAACTGTTTTTGTTTGCTCATACCAGTCCGATAACTGACCCGGAGTTTATTGTCCCTTTCTAAACTCTGCGTGCCCATAATTTCCACACAGGCAACCTATAAACAGGTTATCCATGTTTTTGGATCTAGCTTTGATTAGGAATCTTTTGGTAGCTATCGGATTTTGGAAGCTTTGAAGTTTAGAAGAAGGTGCTTATATTGGAATCTCACCATCGCTCTCTTTCTTTGAAGGCTCTCTTGAAGTTGAGATAACACCGTTATTGTTCCGCTGTGGTGTTATCATCCTGTTATTGTACCTTATGTATATCACTCTGATGTTGGAGTTCAGTTGTTGTAATCAAATATTGTATCAATGTTGTATCTGTATCGTGATCAATGAAATTATCTTTTGTTTCCACTGTTTATATTCATCTAATGTTGTTATAAGCTCCATCCGAACTGGAATTCAACGTTTGAATCTCCGGCAGTCGAATACAAGTGAGGTATTTAATGTCGATTTTCAAGTGCTGGATTTCGGGTCGTGACAGCTATAATATTCCCAAAACCTTCCATTGCAACACTTAGGACAATATTATAAATATATTTTCCGAAATCATTCCTCATATCAATACTTAGGGAATATTTCATAACTTATCTCATAAATCCTTGGAATTTATATTAATTCCTTTTACGTATTCCAAAACGATTATACTCACCTAAAATCTCGTCAATCCATTTATAACTTCTTTATGATTTATCTAGAAGTTCTTGTTTCTAACATTTCAGAAATTTCCTTAAGTTCCCAGAATTTCATTATAAGAATTTTTCTTACAAAATCACATATGTTAAATAAACCTTATTTACAAATCTCGAGAGAATTTACAAATAAATTTCAATCATTTCAAGCTCTATATATATAATAAGTATTTTTTTAAAGAATAAATTTATTTTTAAAACATGTTTAAGTAATTATTTAAAATATCAAAACACTTTAAATAAACATTAATAACTCATTTCCAATTTAGTTTTACATAAACTAATTGATTCACAAAGCTTATCATAAAAATGTGAATTCATTTCAATAATATTAAATATTTGAATAATCGACTTTCTAAAATATTTCAATACTAACAATTTAAATTTACATAGTTTAATAAATAAAATTTTCTTTTAAAACAAATCTTAACTTCTCGATAAAAATATATTTTAAAATCTCAATAACCAATTTCAATTTATAAATTCCTATCGATTCACAACACATCAATTTAATTCTGATTCCCTGACCATTTTCATTTTTCAAAATAGAATCCACTATTTTGCAAAAACCTATTTTCACATCTCGATAAAAATTAACACTGTGAATTCATAATCCCAATTTAACAATCGTATCACTTCTCTTATTTATAAACATCGTTTATAAATTTATAAACTCGTTTGGATTTTACTTGTTTACAAATATAAACTTATTTATGAAAGATTTTTATAAAAGATTTTATAATTGTTTTATAAAGGTTTTAAAGGATTTTATAAAAGAACTTGTATGATTTGGAAGCGTATAAAGGAATTTGTGAAAAAGTTTATGATAAAGGGAAGTGTTGTAAGCTGTTTTGGAATTTATAAATAGCTTTTTAAATGGTTTTAAAGCATATAATAGTTTATAAATGGTTTAGAAGAGATTTGTAAATTATTTTCAAAATTGATTGAAAGAAATTTTCCTCGGTAATTATGAATATATTTGTACTTTTGGAATAAGTATATAGATATCTTGATATGAAGGTATAAACTATTTTCTGGATTTATTGTTATGAATGTTTTATAAAATGACCACGGTGTAAAAAATGTAGGCGTTTGGTTATTAAAGAGACCGGGCCGGATATTGTCATACTCTCTATCAATTCCGAAACCACTTTAACAACTATGCACGTGGTGGAGAATCCATAATGAAGTAGGATGGTTTGACGAACGCTACTGTATGAGGTATGAACGCAGCCCTGACCCCCTGGGTCAGCTTGATATGACTAAAACCGGAGCTATACCGAGCCAAGTGAGGTCACTTCTTCGATCAAACACATTTCTCCGATATCATATCTGTTACTTTGTGATTGATTGGTGGCCACTCTCGATTTGATTATGGGAGTGTGTTTCGAGGTGGACGGTAGTAGCTGTTATGCGTTACCACCAGTCCAGGAGTGCAAATGGCAGAATCCTACCTAGTCTTGTCATATGCCTTATTGAGCCCACTACGATTTTGGTTTGTGTCGTACCTATGGAGTGCTCCCTGATAGCCCACCGGTTTGGTGGAGTTTATAGTACTGTATAGACTACAACATTTATGAAAATGTGTTAAGGGGGATATGGGTAACGCCTTAAGACTATTTTAATACTTTACTTTACTGATAGACACTATATATAGCATATATTACTGCATATAAATAGTTTAACGGATCATCAGGAGATGGAAATACCAAACATCTCTTAAGTTATTGCACGCACATTATACACCGGATAGGAGATGTAAAATCCCGTATACATCTCTGAAGCCATTACACTCATATTTATTTGATGTTGATTTAACTTACAAAGAATCCTTTATTTCTGACTTGTGTGTTTTGTCTTTTCATTAAGCTCGGGTCAGCCTGAGCTTTTCGGTGTTGAAGACATTTTTTTGGAGGACGAAGACGGAGTTTAGTATTATATTATTATTGTTATTCCACCGTATCATGTTGTTCCGCTGCATTATCCTATTATACCTGTTGTATATATAACTCTGATTTGTATTGTAAAAGTATAATCAAATGTTATTTGTAAAGCAGCTTCATGAACTATTTATTTGATTATTATATTTTGTAATTCCGCTGTGAGATTCTTTGTTTTGTTTTCTTTCCTTTCTCTTATTTTCTTATTTACCCCATTAACAATCCTCCCTTTTGAATGGTTTGAGTTTGACATGTGTAGTTTATTGTCGATTTAAAACATCCAAAAAAGGTGGGTCGTTACACTTGTGGTGAAATACAAAAGGAGTACATAATGCAAATAATGATCAGAAACAAAATAATGAAATATGACTTCTATTTCTTCCCTTTTATATATGGACTGATAGCAGATTCGTAGTACAGTATGCTTATTTCCTGTAGCTTTTTAATGTGATTACAAGATTGTCAAAATTAAATGACAACTCTTATGAGAAGCACAAATTAAATTTACAATTTTCATGACATAATCGACATAGATTCTACTTTTTAAATTTATAGCTCACCGTCCAAAATTTCACAATTTTTCTAGTAATATGTCATTAGCAAAGACGACTAACAAGCGTACGGATGTATTGAATGATTATGACTAAAAGAACTGTGAAATATATAGGTATATACAAATAGAGTCATCTTACATAGCTGTTAATCAAAATGACAAACATAGAAAGATTTAAACACAAACTGAAACACCCTATTTTACACAAATATTCCTTGTCCTGACTTTAAGTTTCCACAACCCCATTTATATTCCATAAGTGATTGATAAGATCCGTCTTCAACTGGTTATGCATATCTTGATCTTGGATTGTTTTTCAATTGATTAATCATCATTGATATAAGAAATGTATAATTGTGCTCCTAATCAACTTGTTTAATCCTTTCATTTATAGGTGGATCCAAGCAATCCGGATCATATCCTTTGTAATGCCCACTTTCGATTATCATATTATGCAAGACGATGCACATTTTCATAAACATTCCAACATTTTTACATCCACATACGAGATGGTCGTTTGATAATGTGCCACCTACTTTACAATACTCCAAATGCTCATTCTACATCTTTTCTTTTAGCTTCTTTCCTTTTAGCAAAAGTTTCTCTTTTTCATAAGAAGGTTAAGGTATAGTGTGGAATAAAGTAGTATATTTTGGATAAATTCCACCAGAGAGGTAATAACTTTTATCATATTCATGATCCTAGATCGAAAAATTTCATGGAGGTGCAACTCTATTAGCAATATCATCAAATAATAGGGACCTACCCAAAACATTAATATCGTTGCTTGTACCCACTGTTATACGTCTAGTATACCAAAACAGAGACTAATCAATATTAAACTTGTCCTACATGTTCACAACTCAGATTTCCACTACTTTGGAATTCGGTATTAGTTATTTTTAACAAATAAGTATGTTGTACAACATACTTATTTGTTAAAAATAACTAATACCGAATTCCAAAGTAGTGGAAATCTGAGTTGTGAACATGTAGGACAAGTTTAATATTGATTAGTCTCTGTTTTGGTATACTAGACGTATAACATCTTAAGATTTTCCTGTTTTCGCTAAAACAAAGATGGCAACAGTTGAATTATCAACAAAGGCTACTCACAACAGGCCTGATCTGTTCAACGGAGATGGTGATGACTTCATAACATGGCAAAATCAAATGCTATTTTATCTCACAACACTCAGTCTGCAATGGTATCTCGAGGAGGAGGAACCGATTTCTGCACCAGGCAACAAATCAGATGTTGGTATGTGGAAGCATTTCGATTTTCTATGTAGAAACTATATTCTGAATTGTCTCGACAAGGTGCTATACAAAGTATATCAGCCTCTAAAGATAGCAAAAGCACTCTGGAATGCACTTGCCATGAAGTACAAGACGCAGAATATCAGTCTTAAAAAATTCATTGTAGACAAATTCATGGACTACAAGATGGTTGACTCCAAACCGATGACTGCTCAACTGCATGAACTACAAATCATTATTCATGAAGTCGAAGCAGAAGGTCGTAAGGTTGGAGAATCGTTTTTGGTTGAAGCGATCATGGGAAAACTGCCGCCGCCATGGAGAGATTACCGCAGCTATCTAAAGCATAAGAAAAAGGAAATCTCTTTACAGGATCTCATAGTCCAACTAAAAATTAAGGCAGATAACCGTGGAGTTACAAAACTAAGCGAGGAGGCATTTGTAGCTGAAGGGTCAAAGACCAAATACAAAAAGAAGAATTTCCAGAAGAAAAGAAAAGCTCTAGACAACAAACCAAAAGACAACAATTGAACGAAAAAATTTAATGGCGGGCGTTGGGTTTGTGGAAAGGTTGGACATGCCGCTAAAGGTTGCAGACACAAAAAGGAATGCAACAAAGAGGAAAATATAGTAGACAACATGGAAGTAGACGAGTCCAACTTCTCAGCAGTTGTATCTGAATGCAATTAGGTCCAGAATCCTAACCAATGGTGGGTAGACACAGGCGCTACTCGTAATGTCTGCTTTGACAAATGCATGTTTTCTACATACCATAAATTCAATCAAGAAGAAAAACTCTATATGGGTAATTCTGCAATATCAATGATCGAAGGCAGTGGCACAGTAACCCTCAAGTTTACTTCTGGAAAAACTGCCAAGTTGAATGATGTGCTCCACGTTCCAGACATATGCAAGAATCTCATCTCTGGTGCAGTACTATCGAAGAAAGGATTCAAAATGGTGTTCGGGTCAGACATGATGGTTCTGTCCAAAGCTGGAATGTATATCGGAAGGGGATATTTATGTGATGGCCTATTTAAGGAAAATATAGCCGTTATCGGCAATAAAACTATGTATTCTGATTGTGCTATTAATAAAATTGAAGTTTCTTACTTGCTTGAGCATAAAAATTTACTATGGCATGATAGATTAGGACACGTAAATTTTCAAAAAATGAAAACATTATCAAACTTGGGATTAATTCCGAAATTCCAAGTAAATAAGAACTACAAATGTGAAAAATGTGTAGAAGCAAAAATGGTTAAAAAAAACCATTTCAATCCGTTGATAGAAGCACCGAACCACTAGGTTTGGTTCATACAGATTTATGTGATTTTAAATCGTTACCTACAAAAGGTGGAAAAAAAAGTACTTTATCACGTTTATTGACGATTAAACGCGATATTGCTATGTACGTCTTTTGAAAAGTAAAGATGAAGCAATTACATCATTTATAAAGTACAAGACTGAGGTAGAAAATCAGTTACATAAAAAGATCAAGATATTGAGATCTGATCGAGGTGGAGAATATGAAGCACCATTTGAAAGTTCTGTGCCAAAAATGGTATAATTCATTAAACAACAGTTCCATATTCACCACAACAAAATGGTGTAGCCGAGAGGAAGAACAGAATGTTAAAAGACATGATTAATGCGATGCTTTTAATCTCTAGTCTACCGAAGAACTTGTGGGGGGAAGCCTTAAATATGTCTGATCACACTTAAACAAAGTCTCTCACAATAAAACAGGAACATTTCCATATGAGATTTGGAAAGAACACAAACCAAGCTTTAAATATGTCAAATATGGGGATGCTTGGCAAAAGTTCCAATTCTGCCTCCCAAGAGAGTCAAACTTGGACCAAAAACAGTAGATTGTTACTATCTAGGGCCAACCCAAAAAAGTAGTGCCTATAGATTTTTGGTATTCAAGTCTAATATAGCTGATATTCATGTAAATACAATCATGGAATCTAGAGACGCCTCATTTTTGAAGACGTTTTCCTGCACAAAAGGAATGAAGGGAATAATGTCCCTAAAAGGACAAGAGAAGAATCAAGCAATTCACATGAAGATGAAACTCATCATGAGATTGAGGAAGTTGAACCAAGAAGAAGCGTAATGGCAAGGACTTCCAAGACGTTTGGCTCGGATTTTTTCACATATGTGTTAGAACACGAACCTCAAACGTACAAAAAAGCAATGTCATCTTCTGAATCTTCATGTTGGAAAGAAGCAATCCAAAGTGAAATTGATTCAATTCTAAGTAATAAACTTGGAAAATTGTTGATATTCCACCTAGAATAAAACCTATTGGCTGTAAATGGATTTTCAAGAAGAAAATGAAACCAGATGGCTCTATCGACAAGTATAAAGCCAGATTAGTAGCCAAAGGATATCGTCAAAAAGAAGGAGTAGACTTCTTTGATACATATTCTCCAGTAACACGAATAACCTCTATAAGCATGCAAATAGCAACTGCATTGATCTATAATCTAGAAATTCATCAAATGGATGTAAAGATAGCATTCTTAAATGGAGATCTCGATGAGGAGATCTACATGGAGCAACCAGAAGGTTTTGTTTCCAAAGGAAATGAAAACAAAGTCTATAGATTAGTAAAATCACTATACGAGCTAAAACAAGCTCCAAAACAATGGCACGCATAATTTGATAGTGTCATGATGAGAAATGGTTTTCGTATAAATGAATGTGATAAATGTGTTTATTATAAACAAATTAGACAATCATATGTGATGATTTGTTTATATGTAGACAATATGTTAATATTTGGTCCTAATACTCAGGTAATAGAGACCATAAAGAAGATGTTAATTAGCAATTTCGATATGAAAGACTTAGGAGCTGCAGATGTTATTTTGGGAATCAAAATAATAAGAAAACCTAATGGAATTGAATTATCTCAATCACACTATGTACACAAAGTGATTGAAAATTTTCAAAATTTTGGAATTAATTAAAGGAGTAAGAACACATTTTAATCCATCAGAAGTACTGCATAAAAACACTAATGAGAGTGTAATGCAACTGAAAAACTCTCATATAATAGGATGTCTCATGTACCTCATGAATTGCATAAGAATAAATATAGCTTATGTAGTATGTCGACTGAGCAAGTATACAAGCAATCTAGGAAAGGAACAATGGAAAGCATTAATGAGAGCGCTTGGATATTTAGAAAATACCATAAATTATTCCTTACATTATGGAAAATATCCTGCCGTCTTAGAAGGATATAGTGATGAAAACTGGATTGCTGATTCAGAGGAATCAAAATCAATGAGTGGTTATGTATTTACCTTAGCAGGGGCAGCGGTGTCATGGAAATCTACTAAACAAACATGCATAGCTCGATCCACTATGCAATCGGAGTTCATCGCTTTAGATAAAGCAAGCGAAGAAGCAGAATGGCTTTGTCATTTTTTTGAAGATATTCCATTTTGGCCTAAATCTGTATCGGCCATATGCATACACTGTGGTAACCAAGCTGCGCTAAGCAGAGCGCACAACTTTGTGTATAATGGAAAGTCACGACACACTCGTCGACGCTATAACACAGCTAGGCAGTTACTCTCAAATGGGAATATTTCCATAGATTATGTGAGAACAATGATAACCTAGCGGATCCATTTACTAAAGGTTTATCAAGAGAGAAAATTGACTGCGCATTGAGGGGAATGGCTTTAAAAGCCTAAACCACCAGAGTTATCTTACACGGAAAGCTATCCTAGCGACTGGAAATCCCACGGACTAGGATCAATAGGCAAACCAGTTCTGAGTAACTCAAGACGTAATGCATTTACTTGGACATAGTCCAACTCATTTCTATGGTGCACAATATAAATGCATGCCTATAGAAGTATTTAAAGGTTAAAACTATGTTTTTTAATGATGACCATATCTTGAATATAACAAGTGGGATATATGTAGGATACTCTTAATGGTTGCGATCACCTACGTTGGTGTGAGCTAGGCCGGCTCTATGAGAATATCAAAGGCTTTTATTCTCTAAAAACACTCGCAGAACCAAAAATTGTTCAGGACCAAAATGAACACAACCAAAAGATTGGATGTGAAGAGAAATAATGCTTTGTAAAGCTTATTGTCTGGTTATACAAAAACGGCTGACGGTTCAAGGTGAAATAATTCACCGATTAGCCAAGTATATCCGATAAGTTTTAACTAGGGAAAGTTCAAAGTGAAATATCTATTTATCCTCGATATAGCATTATTTTCATATGAACCATGTGATATTACACTTTGTGCGAGGGAGACATATATCGTCATTCATGTGGGGGATTGTTAGAATTCTCAAAAATGGTGAATGAGATATGTCCCACATCACCAAAAATATGTCAATTTTCTGGTTTGTATAGTATACTCTCAATCCATATATTTGCCTTTAGGGTCGGGTAATTTTGTATGAGGGGGAGGACCTATATGGCCATGAACTAACACGCACGCGCACCGCCACCCGCCCATCCGACCGACTGAACCGGGTCGGGTGCGGGTGCGGATCCACTGAGAGTGGACCGTGTTATATTTTTGTTGTACAGAAGTGAATGGTTTTCTACTTTTTAAATTCAAAAAGAAACGACTAATGGATTGGACGTGACTGTTGCAAACCGCAATAGTTTCTGGCCGTTGAAAACGAAGAGACGCGACTGTTGCAAACTGCAACAGTTTCTGGCTGTTGCAAACGAAGAGACGCGACTGTTGCGAGCAACAACAGTTTTCGGCCGTTGCAAACGAAGAGACGCTACTATTGCGAACAGCAGCAGTTGCAGTTTTCGGTTGTTGCAAACGAAGAGGCACGACTGTTGCGAACAGCAACAGTTTTCGACCGTTGCAAAACGAAGAGGCGCGACTGTTGCGAACAGTAACGCTTTTTGGCGTTGCAAATGAAGGGATGCTACTTCTCTCAACGGGTGTAGTCATTGGAAATTCGGCTATAAATAAGGGGGAAACCTGATCACTTTTCTCACTCAGTTAATTCCGAATTTCTCTTCTTCCTCGTCGTTTCTTAATATCTACAATCTATGTGCTTCTGCATATCACACAGAAGATCATACACATCACAATCTCGAGAAGATCATGTCTGTTGTATCTTGGAAGACTTTGAATAAAGTCTTAAGGAAATTGTTACAGCAAGCCTCAGACGAAATTTTGTTCTTCAACCGGTTAGATTTCTAATTGATATATATATATATATATATATATATATATATATATATATATATATATATCGTTTTCGTTTCTGCGTTGTACTATTTCTTTCAATAATATATCGTTTGATTTATCGCTATAGTTATTATTGCTATAGTTGTTGGTTGTTGTAATTAATTACAACATAGTTATTATTAAAAATAACTAATACAGAATTTTAAAGTAGTGAAAATCTGAGTTATAAATTTGTGAGACAAGTTTATTATTGATTAGTCTCTGTTTTGGTATACTAGACGTATAACGCCCACCATGCCAAAAAATGCATACCAAATCCACGAATCATGAGATGCTACAATCTCTAAGATATGTGTAGGAACCTTTTTAAATCCATTAGTATGTGTACCATGCCATGCACAGGACAAATTTCCCACTACTAATACATATAATCAAGACTACAGAGCATGCTAGGGAAACCTGATTCTCCCCTTCTTTCAATAACCTTGCAATATCATCTTTGTTTGGTTTTCTTAAATATCGTTCTTCAAAAATTCCAGTTATTGCATCACAAAATTGCTTGAGTGTTTATATTCTAGTACTTTCGCCTATTTGAAGTTATACGTTAAGAAGGTCTGCTGCGCAACGTATGCAAGCACTCGAATTGCAGCTATCATCTTTTGTAAAGGATTTAATCCATAATTTCCAACGGAATCAATCTTTTGTGTAAAATAGCTGTACCAATTTGTGATTACAAGCAAAATGCGGTTAAAAAGATTAATAACCATTTGAAATCGACAATGAAATTATCCTGATGTTGTATTTTGACTATTCTCCTTTAAAGTAGTCGCTTACAATGAGATTATGTCAGGACTCTATCACATTGAATTTAGCACCTGCTATATAATATTGTTTCTGGTGATTTACTAGTGCCGCTGCTATGATAGGATACTGAACAATTATGGTTTTAATCATGCTACGAGTCATTGTGGTCAAATTATCACTTTCGTGCTAGTACATTTTGGATGAGAGAACACAAATCATAAATTGAACTATCTGAATCACAGTCTGAATTCGATAAAGACATACATAAAGATGCACCTAAAATCACAACTAATGCATAAATAATTTAACTGTGTATAATAATTATACATGATAAACACATGTTACTTAGATAAACCAAACACTAACCTGTAGCCCATTCATAAAATTAAAATAGTTCGGTGGTATATTGTTAATAAGAATAGACTATAGGAACCATATTACTCATATTTAAGAATACATCACCATTAAGTTATACTTAACTATCTAAATATTTTTTTTTTTGAATTGATCGATATTTCAATTCCAATGAACTTAACAAGCTCAGTTTTAAAGCTAAAGTTATTTAGATCCACGAAAGTAATATTTAACGATCCGCAAATTGTATTAAGATAGAAACATCTTGCTCTGCCATTAGTGCATATTTATAGCAATAAATCCTCGTATAGAATTGTTATTGTAAGTTAATCAAGTAAAAAATTGAAACAAACAATTTAAAATAACTTCGGAAGATTAATCCATGAAAAATTTGATTCCAATAAGAGATTTACACGATTTATAATTATTTGTCAACTGGGAAAGAAGCAACAATAACTGCATGCCTAATAAATTCAGAAAGCTTCAAAATGGAACCCTAGCATGTTTCTTACGAGTGGCAGAACGATAGGTGGAAAATGGTGGAAAATAAAAGTGTTGATTATTTTATAACTGAAGATGGTGACGTGTACCACTCCAAATTGTGGAGAGAGTTGTCTAGAACTAAACGTTGAGTTCACAAATGTCTAAAAATATCTACGCCACGTCATATTAGAAATTCAGTTCACAGTAGCGTTGGAGACGTTGGAGACGTTGGAGACGTTGGAGATGGTAATTTCTTTAATAATGTTAATTGCTTATGTGTCAATGACATTACATGCCAATCACATTCACATCAATGATGCATTAAAGTGATGCGTAAATGCTAATATTCAAATTGATGATATTAATCGTCAATTGAATTTATATCTAAGAGCCATACAACTATAATGTTGAATACTCCAAATACCACTCGATTTAACTAAATCATAATTGTTATAAATTAATTAAATTACTGTTAAATATTAATTATAAAAATTTAATTTAACCTATTTGAGTCAGTATTTTCTTTAGATAGTTATTTTATTTACATGTAAATAGGCACAAGAAAGAAGTTGCAAAAAAATTTAGTCTCAAAGACAACAAGTTTGCTTTTTAGTCTGAAGGACACTTTTTAGCGTAAACTGAAAATGATAGTTACAACTATCATTTTGTGATTTACGCTAAAAGTGTCCTTCAGCCTAAAAAACAAACTTTTTGTTCCTGAGACTAATTTTTTTTGCAACTTCTTCCTTATGCATAAAATTCCCTTTTATTTACTACTGAAAGGAAGGGTACGAAGAGTTTGCATTTTAGGGAAACAAATTGTCGTGGGAGTATCGCTAAATAAACTAACTCAAAAACCACTATATGTTATCCCAATGCCAAAGTTCTCTTATAAATTAAACAACAAGAAAGGTTAAAATGACCACAAGGTCAAAACAAATATTGATTTGTATCTTCACTGACTCACTGAATAATCCGATTTTAGTAAACAATTCAACAGGCTTCATTTACTTTCTTCATTTAGGGTGTGTTTGCGACGAAAGAAAATAAGATATTTGAACGGAGCATTTGAGCAGGGAAGATTAGTGAACGGAGAATGCTTTTGAGGCTACGACCGGTTATTTAAGCAGAACATTTGAGCGGGACGTTTAACTTGTGATTTTTAATTTAATTGATTTATAGTTAATCAATTATTATTTTTGTTAAAATGCATCCAATAGATTAACACACCTTCAAAATACACTGATAAAATGCATAAATAATACAACAAAAAGTACAATTGTAGTAAAAATCCTAAGTGATGTCTAAAACTTTCCATAGTTTTGTTACTCGCCTTTTTTCTGAAAGATCTAGTCTACGCAGGTATACTTCGAGGCAACCTCGCAAGTGTGAACCAGGTATTGGTATAAGCTAGAGGCCTTGGATTTGGCATTAGCGGTTTTGGCTGAGAGATGCCAAGAAAAAGCAGATAGTCTACCCCCTTATTCTACGACACCAGAAAGTAAAACTTGGATGGCTTGTGATACAATAGTTTGCCAATTAATATACCAGTCTCACCAGACTTAGAACTCGTAGAAAGAACTGCTTCTCATTCCCCGACCTCCAGAGCCAGCGAAATCGTGCATCAATCGATTTGCCATCCATGTGTGAATTGGATAATTGGGCGGGACGGGAAGAGAAAGTAACGGGGACCGATCCAATCAGAGAAATGCCCTGAACAATAGACGGTTTCTCAATAAACAAAAGCAGACAAAGGCGGAGTCCGTGCTTTTGGGCGGCAAAGCAGGATGTCTCATGCCTTCGCTGGGCATGGGCTACGATATGGAAAGAACGCCAACCCACTCTCTACCATGATTCTCTAGCATTAGCGGAAGCAGAGCAACCGGTATATAAATTTGGGATGAGGTCCAATTGCGACCATACTTGGTATTGGCCACAATTTACAAGAACATTCTGTAGTATTAGTAAGAGAAGGAAGGGTCCCCTTCGGACACCTCAATAACGCTCGCCTTCTCTTCACTCTGGACAGGAGCACTAATGGACACAGGGAGGGAGCAGGCGAAGCGTGTCATTCTCACGCGTCAATAACATATTATCGGTAGTATTATGCAATCTTTCCAAATCACGATGAGCCAGCATATGGAGAGATAGGGCCTGCTAAACCTAGCAGCAACTCGAACTCGCTTAAGCCCGGCTAGAGAGTAATGCCGTCTCAATCTCACTGCTGATTAAAAAGCGTTAGACAACCCGTTATCTCGTTGACTTCCGCTGGCTGAACTATGGATTTCTTTTTTTTTTAAGTGAATGTTGAGTTCAGTCCAAATCGAATGACCCGGTTGCTTACAAACATCGTTCCCCCACAATTAACATACTGGCGATTTCATAGTTTGAACTTGGTATACGGCTCCGATAACGCAATTCCGGGAGGAATCGGTAGTTAGGCTTTGGATCCATTCAGACCTGGAGACTAACCACAAAGATATCGGTACTTTCTATTTCATATTTGCTGCCATAGCCGCAAAAGCCCCCTAAAAATGACAGTTCCACCATTGTTGTCGCTCATGTCGCTGATGAAATGAACATTTGGGGATTGATCTATAGGATATCTCAAAAGGTGCACTTAGTTGAGTTGACTTGAAAAAGAATCACTCTCTTTGATGTTCTATTCACAGACACGATGAAAAAGGTATGTCTCCCGAATTAATATACTGGTGCATTGTTCTGTTTCTATATGCAATTATTCTCTTTCCATGAATAATCCTTTGCGGGATTGGATTAGGGTGGAGAAACTATCTATCCTGGTCCTATTAGACTTAACATGAGTACCTTGCTAAGTAGAAAGAAAGGCCACTGCAGCAAATTAGACTCTGAGTCCAGCCCGTGCCTACTGATTGCTATCTTTCTTTGTCTTTGTCTGGGCTTTATCTACTTGAAAATTCGTGTAAAAGCTATGCCAGGGAAAAGAATAGATGAGCAGCAGAAGAACGATTCGATATTTAAGTTCTCTTTAGCGAAATCCCCGTTGCTTACTGCTTAGATTATCACGCATTCTATCCCTGTAATCAAGGATTACTCTATCAATCACCATCTACGGAAGAAAGTCTCTATGAAGTTTCTTTTAAACAAAGCAATCCAGATGGCATGGTGAGTGGACAAGCAATCTGTAACACTCTGCTCTGTCAACACTTTATCGTAATGCCGAAAGGTAGGAGGCTCTAGAAGATTATAGGAAGAGATGCACATATGAGTTTTGATGGGACATGAACAATGGGTGAACGTTTCGGAAATTACAAACAAAAGGAAGACCCGCCCGATAGTCGGGTATCAAATCTAAGTTAAGACGATTGCTCTGGGTAGGAGAACTAAACTAATTAATAATGACTCTACCGGGGTCGCCAAAAATGTTTATACTGGCGCCTCTTTCTATAAAGTCGGTCTCCTCCCAAATTAATATACTGGCAAGGAAGATAACATAAAATATATATAATTCACTCGTTCTCGGGCCTTGTACACACCGCCTATCACACTAGGGAGCTGGCCATGCCCGAAGGTGTATCGTTGCTTTCCATAACAGACTGATTGGTGAAACCTCCTATTTGCTGGGTATATTAATTGGCCATACCCACCTTGGAAAATGGTCGCAAGCACCAGAGAGAGAATGCAAGCGTTATCCAAAATGATTGGGCATAAAGCATCTATAGACGTAGTGACAAAGTACCAAAATAAATGACGCCTACATCCCACTACGTAAGGGTTAGCGCATTGACCCATTTGTTAAATAAGAGAAGGAAGCTGCTTGGCACATCAAGCTTTCTCGTATATTCGTGGTGTGCGCTAGACACAATGAGAAATATGCCGCCCTTCACACTACAGGAGCTGGCCATGCTCAAAGTCATTACCTAGCAAGACAAAGACCACTTTGAAAGAGCAGCTGTCGGACAGGAAAGAGTAGATGAATTGGTGAAAATAGCTCTCATTCATTTGCCTTTGGAGACCGTTGAAATTGGAAAGAAAAAGAAATTGTTTGTGCCCTACTTTTCTTCTTTCCATTTTCTGCTTGATGGGAGGAGGGGAGCGAAGTGACATGCGACTAAAAGGAAAACTACTACGATCTATAAAGATTCTCCATCTATATCCAATCTCGACAAGAATAAAAGCGAGTCGGCTTGCACTTCCAAATGGGACTTTCCCCGGTTGACTCTTCTTACTATTAGATCTAATGAGTTCTTTCCCAGTATATTAATTCGGTCCCGTGTTCGCCCAGTATAAACATTGGCCTTTGAATAGAGGAGTTGCCAACCACTTGGGCACGCTTAGTCAATACCTTGGAAATAGGTAAAGAGATGGATCCAGTATTATGTATGGTGTAGAGGAAATGAACGAAAAGAGCGAGAGAAAATGAATCGATTGATAGATAGCCTGATCTGTTCTGATAGATCGAAAGAGTAGGGGGATAGAGAAGTTCGTTCTTTTTCTATCTATTGACAACTCTGTTTGTTCGATCGACCGACCGCAACAAAATAGAAAGAGCACAATGACGGCCTCTCATCTACCGCCTTTGTTTGAGTACAACCTTTGAATAATTCAATAGTAGCCTCTCGCCACCATGAGTATCTTAGGTGCCTGGTCGGAGTGGAACGAGCAGAGCGACTGGCAGGTCTCGCTTATCGACTGTGAAAATCTCCGAAGGCCAATATATTAATTGGCTGATACCTTTTTAGCTTCACCACCGCTATTTTTTTATTTCCTCGAGGGTTGGTGTAGAGAAGTCGCTAAAGAATCTTCCTCCTAAGTCTCGTAGGCACCTCGGTAAAGTGATTTATATGGCCCTAAGGGAAGTGAGTGATATCAATCTCGGCATCATTTGGACACTTGAGTAGAGACCGTCGACTTCTGAATCCCTCATTGTATTGTAGCCACTATGTCAGACATTGATTTCATCAGCCAGCTCTATTTACTATTACGGTTTCCAGTTTATTATTTTCTTTCCATTTGAGGAAGATTGGATCAGGTTGGATTCAACAAGAGGGAGCACTGAGTAATGGGGGGATGAGGGTTTTCCATGGGTTGGATCACACCACAGGCGGCATTAAGTAATGCATCATGACGGCTAAGAGAAAGAAGCATTATAGCTGCATTATTATAAAAGAAAGCACTTCCTCGTCCTTGCAACTAACATCCTCACAAAGATGGGTTGTAGCCATTCTATATTTACGGATCAGTATAATATTCTTCTAAAATCGTACCAAGCATACCAGGTATTCAGTACCATATTAGCCTCATATGCAATTAAATGGTATAGAATATACTCTTATATAAGATCTAATAGTAGGATCTAGTATCAACCTTCTACATCGGATCGAGATCTATTTATGAGTGTTACCACGGGCTACTGATACGAAACTCCTAGAAATTGGGGTAGTAGTGGCGAGCGAAAGAGGGAAAGCCCAAACCAATTGATTATCGATTGGATTTATAGGAAATTCAATCCAAACAGAAATCTATAAGTCAATTTCCTAGTATATTAATTCTCAACATAAGATTGCCAATGCCTAGAAGTATAAGTAGTCGCCCTACAGGTCACTCCCAAACATCCAAGCCCTTGGGCTGTTGAAGAGAAGAATTCAACCACACTTTAATGGATGGTATGGTAGATTCACAATAATAAACTTTTATAGAATCTTGTGAAGGAAGACCTTTTTCGAGGTTCACCACTAAGAAACCAATTGCAAAAGCATCACCCTAAGATGATCGTCTCATGGCTATTGATAATCACCATAGCTCACTGTGTTCTCTCGCTCTACTCACGGCGCTCCTTACCGTGCCCATATTATGTACACCGCGCTTAAGATTGCAAGCCATTAGCAATAGTGAGAGTGAGCTTTCATATTTTTTTCCCATAATGAGAATCTAAGAAGCCTTCGGGCCCCTTCAAGCGCTCTTGTTGTTTGATTTCCCTTATCGAGTATGGCTTACCTCTTCTTTGACTCGATCACCTTCGCCCAATTAATATATAGGTTTCTTTCTAGAGCTACGAACCTCTTTAGGGTTAGTGTTCCGATTCGCCAAGAGTTTTGGTTCACCAAGCAAGTGCAAATTATGTTCTTTCAAGGGCCAACTGGGAATGCACTGTCCCCTGAAGCGAAGAAAGAGGAGCAGGAACAACAGGTTGTCCTCTTCTAGCCCAGTAGACTGATCACTAAGTAGGCCATGATTGAACCGACCCGGATACCTGAACGAGTCTATTGATTCCTATAACGAAAATGCATCCTATTTAATATGGGTTGTAGGTGATGGTGCGTTCTACTTCTTACGGCACAGAAATCGTTCGGGTCGAAAGAGGTGGCCTTGGTATCCTAGTCACCTCGTTCCTAGCTTAAAATGAGAATTCTGTTTCAATAGCGAGCCACCCGGTCGATAGAAGGTTTCACCAATCAGTCTGTTATAGGAAGCGATAATGACTCGGGTTATCAAATGATTGAACAACTGGGATCAATTTACTTTTCCCTCGGCCATCAGGTTCACCGGTACTATAAAAAAGTCCTCGCTCAGGCGTTGAATCTTCTTTAAGAATAATGGAAAACACATATACCAGCTATATCCGATCTTGGTTGGCCTTTCACCCATAGCCACAAGTCATCCCCGTATTTTGCCACATACGTGGGTTACTCTTCACACTTTCAAATTACCTTGTTTATAGTGACAAAGACCAACGGGAGGCCAGTATATTAATTGTGGGACGCTAATCACTTCGCTTCTGCTTCGCTTAAACTTGCTTTAATGCATCTTCGATGCGATTCTTGGACGAGAACTCCACGCCTGTTGAAACATCATTGAACCTTTAGGGTCCTCTATTTCGTCTTTGGAACTCCTAAAGGAGTTTACGGGCCTCATCCCGAGCCTTTTTATTCCACCTGTCCTCAATGCTTGGCCTTAGGAATTAATGAAAGGAAAGTTTAAGCATACTACTCTATTATGATACCGAACCCTTGGGGGACTTCATTACTTTACTTTAAGAGTAGAGTTAGGCCTTAACAAAATAAAGGAAGTCGGCTCTCACTCAGCTATAGATATTTTTCTTTCGTGAAGATGATTTATTGGCGTACGACCAAATGTCTTAAACTTTTGCATATGCGCTGGACATCAAGTTTGCTCATGGAAATGCCACAAAGCTCGAAAAAAGATCCGTGGTTATTCCCTACATTTTTAAGAAATTGATCTCTGTATATTAATGGGGACGGGGAAGCAACTTGAATAAGTCGGGGTGCGTGTAGTTCAGATAATCATCCGGAAAGACCAGTATATTAATTGGGTGGCTCATCAATTGGAATGCTAGTGCAATAAAATAAGACGAAAGCTGTGAGGTGCTTGCGAAAATGTAGTTGTGTTGTTGTTGTTCGCCGCAGTTGATATGCTGGGCATTTTGTTATTGATACTAGAAAAGTATATGGTACCAAAGGTTTCCTAGGTGCCGGGGGATTATCATGTTGGAAAACTTTATTTCTCGTTTAGCAGTGAAAGCTAAAGAAGAGAAAATAACAATTAGAATGGATCAGTCCCCTTTATAAGCATACTGGTCGACGCTTTTGTTGCGGTATGCTATGTTTTCTCCCCCATTACTTATTTCGAATTGTTTACTGCCACGGGCAAAGTAAGGGAAAATATCTGAAATGTAATTGCCATTGGTCCAATAGCCCTGATTAAAAGCATATAGCAGACATCCATCCTCGGCATCCATTTTGTGAGTTTTATCTAATTGACTTGATCAAAAATGGCAGTAATAGACATGCTTCCTGTTATCTATGTCAATCACTATTTGTAGTGGTAGGCGGACATGGAAGTAAGTAATTAACATAATTGTTGATGATGAAGGCATGCTCTTGAATTTGAAATGAAAAGTGGAGTAAGCTTCCTAGTATGGGATACAGAATAGGACCACGCAAGGAAACCATATAAGGAATTTGCTACGCATCTTTACATAAAAATAAGGGTAAGAAGCCATTTTTTCCATCAGAACGAGCGTAGAATTAAATAACCTCTTAAAGTCAATGTTTCAAGGAATTTATTTACAAAGGGGTAGGCGGACGGCCCTTGTTTGGCTCTCTTGCTTGGTGAAGTAAAACTCTTGGTGAACCAGATCCCAGTTTATTAGTTAGAGAGCGTAGGTCAAACGACATGCCAGTATATTAATTCGAGAGGCGCTCGAAGGAAAGTGGGAGTAGGATTATAAAGGACATAGAGTGGGAGTCTAACACCCCCTTGGATTCTTTGATTTATGAATATACTGGCAGCTTGGGGCGACCATCTGTTGAACTACCAAAAAAGGGTAAACCAATGTAGGTGGAGACACCAGTTTAAGATGAGGGAGGCGACCAGTATACTTAAGTAGCAAACCAAAGGAAGCTTTCGGTTTCATTAGGTAAGCATAGAGGCTCTGCCTGAGCTGATCCCCGGAGATCGAACAACTTCTAACTGGGCTTAACCACACATTTATTCAGTGTCACCCAGTATACTTATAGGCAACTAGCATCTAGTATCTATTCGGTGGAAATCATCTCACTTCGTATTCCTTAGCGCCTTTCGAAGTTTGAGCATGATTTTGAAATGCTAGAAGCTACCGTTTCACTGGCTTTGGTATCCTTTGGCTTTGAAGGAATGGAATATTACCAAGCATCCTCCATAATTTCAGATAGTATTTATGGTTCTCTAAGAAAGATGATTATCCACCATTAGTCAGTAACGTGGGTTGGCTTGCATTACTTAGTGTTGCGTGGCTAGGAAAGAGTCGCTACCCCCGGTATGTGCTGCTTTCCTAATCAAAAGTTGAAGCTAACCCGAAGAAATGAAACATCTTAGTAACCGGAGGAAAAGAAAGAATGATTGCCTTTAGTAGCCAGGACAGTGTGTGATGCTAAGGTAAGGACTCTTGCCATGTCTCTTTTCTATTACCGGGAAAATCCAGTTAACGCGTCGACTCAAAGAAGAGAAAGAAGCAACTCACGAAAACAAGGCCCAGTAAATGAAGGGATATATAACCTTAGCTCTAGTTGTTATGCATTTCCTTACATTTCACGACACATTAGACATCAATTCGAGAGGAGACCATCTTTATAGAAAGAGGCGCCAGTATAGCGCTACGCACCTTTTGGTACTATAACCTCTCTGCAAAGAAGGTGGTGACCTCATGGGAGAAAAGGTGTTCGGTGGGTTATGTGGCTACTAGGCGATATCATATCATGCCATAAATGTTATATATATGGCCTGTCATTACGATGACTCTTGGAAGGAAAGAGAAGGTCATTGACTATACATTACCTTGATAATCACTTGACATAATATGAGTTAGCTGCATTACCTTTATGACCGTCACGACGAAGGACTTTTCTATGTGCCAATATTACTTACTGTCCGTGAGAAATGAAAATAATATCTCGGCTATACTGTTTCCTTTGACCAAAACAAAGTATTCATAGGAAACACATGAGATGCATAAGCAAAGTAGAATAGTTGTGGCAAATCATTATCCTTTCATAAAGAGGTCAGCTTTACAGAATAAGAAGGGGGCGTTCCGAGCAAGATCCGAACAACGCCATTAAATACATGGCACTCAAATACACGTTTCATAAGTCAAGTTGTTTTTTCTATTAGTTTGAGGCTGTTGTGAATCAAAGACTAGTTGTCATTAGACTTACCACTTGTACGCATTCCGGTACTCTTTCCCTACTTAGGTGCCAAATTTTCTGTATTGATTTCACAATCGTTTATTGATGGCTCCTATTTTAGAAAAGTAGTCTTAGTAAGAGCTTGGATTCGATCAATAGAGCTGACTCCCCAATTGATATGCCAACCCTCTAGTATCTAGGCACATGTTCCCTAGCTAGGTTTGAAAGGAAAGAAGAACTACAGCTCGATTTGAGATGAAATCTGGCAATAGTAGAGAAGAAATCCTATGAAACTCCAACGAACAAAAGTAGAATCAATGCAATGGTTAGTGCCAGGTAGCCCCATTGCCACCACTTTGGTTTATCAGATAAGATTTGTAGTTTGCAGAAAGACATTCGGTTGCAAAATACACTGATAAAATGCAATAATAATACAACAAAAATACAAATATAGTAGAAATCCTATTTGTTGTCATCACCTTGTCTTATCAGATAAGATTTGTAGTTTGTAGAAAGACATTCGGATGCAACCGCTGATGTCAACCTCTCTTTTGCCATTTCGTCATTAAGATCATTGAATAAATCTTTATTATTGGGCTGCATAACAACTATCTTCGCTTTACCAAAATAAAATTCTCCTCCTGCTCCAAGACGTTTAACGCGAGCAGCCATATCTGCGTTGGCTACAGAATTTCCTATTGCTATTTGTATTCAGACTATCTGAAGTCGCATGAGATTTTTCCATCTATCTTACGTGGGTTACGTCAACGATGTTGTATAATTTTTCAATCAGATTCTCCATGATGTCTTCTCAAACTGCTGTATGCACTAGAAGATGAACCAGTGTTCTAAGCTTGTTGCATTGTAGTTTGTTGTAATGGAGGATTTGTTGGTGAATTCAAATTGAAATTTGTTGCAGTTGTTATTGTGTATCATCTAGTTGACTATAAAACTCCTCAAAAGCTTATGTTCTATCAAACTACGTTGGCACAGAAGGAGAAGAAAATTATTGCAGTTGTTCTTATGTACAAGCAGGTGCATACGACATTTGTCTAGTTGTATTCGTCCCTTGAAACAATTGTTGCATCAACTCCACATTTTCAAGTGATGCTTTTCTATATTTTTGGATAATCATTCCAAATTACTACAATTAAAAATAAAATTAATAAAAGATTACAAACAAAAAAATTGCATATTTGAAAAATACCTTTACATTATCACTCCACCACACCTTATTGCTTGTAACAGTTTGTTTACGAGCATCCCAGCCAACACTGGTTTTATTGCACAAGCTTTTACACCTCTCTTCTTAGACTATCGTATTTATGTCGGATGTTTACTTCATCTATCGGTTCAATGCCATCAATGTCTTCTACAGTCTGTGCAGTTAATGCCCCCGCTATTATTCCGTTATAACTCTGCTACATCTCATAACGGATTTCTACCGCTACGATTTTTCCATATAGCTTAAAATATAGCATTTCCGCTTTAAGCACCACTATTTCCACTATACCCCGTTATTCCCGCTATATTCCGCTATTTCTGCTATATTTTCTTTAAAAGAAATGTATTGAAAATGACATTTATACATTCTAAAAATTGTGAAATTAATTTATTAATTAAAAATTTAATACATTTTCAGAAATGAAAATACTTTAATATTCTACTAAATACAATTATGTTATATAATAGTTTTAAGTTTATTTATAGTATATTCGCATATATTTTTATTTCAAATTATTTATGTATCAATTATAATTCAATTGAATGTAAATTTTTCATTTAATTAACATTTATATATCTATGATAACATTAAGAATGAGTTTTATATGTTATTTTAAAGTCTTCCGCTCTATCCTGCTATATCCTCGGTGTATCCCCGCTATGACTTTTTGCACCTCCACCGCATTGAATCTACCGAGCGCTTTAACTGCATAGTCTATAGTTAGGTTGAACTTTTCTACTATTATTTTATGCACTCCCTTTTTATTTTTACTTCAGGAAGAATACTCTTCTACAGCATATTTCAACATAATCCAAGTAGCATCGGACGTCCACTAATGAGAAGCTCTTCGGTTCGCCATTCTATTTGAAAATAATAATAAAAAATATGTGATGTATAGAAAAAGACAAAGATTAGGGAAGATAGAGGTTGATAAGGGAGATTATATAGAAGGAAGATTAATGACAGAGTAGGAGCCATTGGAGTAAAAAGTGTCATTGGCACTTTTTCCTCCAACGGGCTGAATGGGTTTGGGGGAAGAAATGGACGTTGGGACGTTGGCCGTGTCAAAAATGTTAATGTGCCAAATTTTGGCTGCTATAGGCACCTTAATGCACTTCTCAAGTCCATCAAATCAACGACAACTTATCTAATCACCCATACTACCACTTGAGAAGTAAACAGAATTGTGGTAGCTTCCAATCAGATTCTCAAGATTGGAAGCTTTGTTTGGCGCTGCTATGCTATTCTTCTTGCCTTGAAATAACTCCAATTTTATTTTTAGTTAGAGGCGTTGAAGGGGTTCTTGTCCGAATTCGAAGGGAGTTCTTTGTTGGAAAATTTTCAAAATTAGTTTTGGGTTATGTTTTTTGTTTTTGAAGAAGGAAGAAGAGGGAAGAGGGAAGAGGAAGAAAGAAGAGGGGATGAATAGTCCCACATCCAGAAAATCAAGAGAACATATTGATTTATATATGGATTTCTCTAAGGAACGTAGGGCCCTTTGGGCATCCAAAGCTTTGCTTTGATGTGAGGAGGGAAGTCTTGCATCACCACCACACACGCACGCCACCGTCGTCCGTCCGACCGACCGAAGGGGATTGGGTTCGGGTCTAAAATGACGAATTAATTTTTGTTAACAAGCCAGACCCAGAATTTGAATTTGAACCGATAGATTTGATGGGTCATTTGAATGAAGGAAGACAACCATTTGGTAACAGTTTCAAATTGTTATGAATAGGCGCAACTGTTTATAACGGTTTCGGACTGTTGGAAAGGATACGATGCTTGATGAGTGGACATTTCTTCAATACTATAAATAGTGACACCCAGGAACCGTCAATCTCTTTTCTTTGTACCTTCCTCTTCTTCCCCTAGATCTGTGACACCTAGAAAGTGTTGCAGAACGCTACCTTTCCACTACAGTTTGCGACGCCTGTAAGGTGTTACAAACGCAGAAACGTTGCAGAACAATTCTCTTCTTCTTCATTCTATTCTCTACTAAATTGCATCATCAGAGATCAAATTTGAGTGTTCTTGGTCGGATCAAAATCATACAAGTATTGAATCCGATTATGCTGTTTCAAGGCTTCATTGAATCCCGAAGTCGATAGTTCGATAACTCATTTGTATCGGTTGGGTTGAACTGTTGTCTAAAAGAATCTACATAGTAGATCCTTAAAGTCAGAAGTACAGCAGTTATCATCTTCATCATTCTCAAATCATCGACACAATTATTCAACAATTTTAGACAATATTTTCAACCATGGATGGTTCGAGTTCAATAAATCTCAATGCTCTTTAAGTTATTAATCAGCGTTTAACGCGATTGGATCATTTTGATAGTGAAGTTCACTCGTTGGCAAGAGACGATGAAATTCTTTTTGATCACGATCAAATCGTTCTATATTCTTGAAAATAACTTGGAGAATATACCAGAGGAAACTGATAAAGATGCTGATGAATTGAAGACAAAACGTGCAAAGTGCAAAGAGGATGATTTTCTATGTAGAGGCACATTCTGAATGCATTGTCTACTCATGTCTACAACGTACATAGGACTTTGAAAATTGCAAAGGTACTTTGGGCTGCAGTAGAAAGAAAATACCGCATATCCGAGGTAAGTAACGAAAAATTCCTTATTTGCAATTTTATGGATTTCAAAATGGTTGGAAATAAGTATATAGTTAGACAAGTAAGCGAAATTCTACTGTTAATGAATCAACTTAAAGATGCTGGAATAAATATCCCTGAATCTTTTGTTGTGACGACCTGTCTCATTGACCCTTAGAAACCGACATTAATACATTCACGGTATTCACATGTCATATATCCAAGTGCCAGGGATGTAGATTATTAAGGGTATAAAAGAAAATAAAGATAGAAGATAACACAATAATAGAATCTCACATCACATTCAACATTTTAATTATAAATAAATGATCAGAGTCAAATACAAATCCAGTGGGATAATTATAACTGTCTATCCGTACATATGCTGTGAAATGCATACTACATAACACAGTGGAAAATGAGTGGATATCTATATAAGAAACTTCAGCTTCATAGCTTAAAAAAACTTCTCAAAAATGCTTCCCAACGTGCTCCCAAAATGCTCCTAAGGTATCCCAACTACTCGGCTGCTCGAAAAATAGGGCACCCAGAGTTTAAAGGGAAAAACATATTCCAAGTCAGTCATGGGACTGGTGTAAGAACTCAAAGTACGATGTTTTGAAAATAAAAGGTATCTCATATTACCACGTCGCACATAAACACGGACGGGCTTTTACCTTATGATAACCAAAACTCTTTATTACATAAAATTTAGGGATATTATTTTTAATGACATCCTTGAAAATGTTTGCAAATAAACTTATTAATCCTAGCCGAAAGTTTTACTATTATTAAATTCCAGCATACTAGGTTCTACAAACAAAACTGCAAGTTCTTATTAGAGAATGGATTTCCATACAAATAACCAAGTGAAGGGACAACCTTCTGATGGGTACACCTCTAGATGGATGTCCCAAGGCACAGAACATATGCCCTCTATTACCACTAGACCAGCCTATCTCTATAACTAGATAGTACTGGATATGTCATCCCCCGGTCGTTACCGACCTTTATCCGAGAGCTCTCTTCGTATACATCCACATTAATTTACATCCCGAATGTCATAGCGGGAAGAAATATATCTAGAAGGAGATGATCATACCCTAATTGGAAATGACCCACTTAGCCTTGTCGCATCTAACCATGTTTCAGCGATTTGCAATTGATGAGGCTTGAGGTAACGATTACTTTTTCACATAGCACATATCACAACTCTGAATGCCATATTACCAATTTCGTTGACTACTAATTGTCTTCTACAAAAATACAACCCTTAAGCTCGTATGCCTTAAGAAGGGTGTTAAGCTAAGAGAAGATGCATTCCCCGCCACCACTGATGTATGTTTGTAAAAACCAATATATGTAATATTTAGAAATGCAATGTCAGACAAACGTCCATACAAGTTGTCCAAAAACAGGACAAATTGAAAGCACCCCCCTCTACCACCAGTAGTGAGTAGTCCTTGCAATCCAAAAGATCTCCACCACGAGGAGACCACTCCTATAAATAACTCTATAATGGGAGCTACCCAGAGCATGTTCAATAAGCAATCCTCACGCTATGAAGATCCACGATCTTCAACAATCATCATCTTCAATATATCTTCACATTCAAACGTATACATTGGTTCGAAGTGGTTTTCGGATAGGAATCGCCCAAATCCGACTCTGGTTCCTTCGAAATCCAATCATCGATAAAAATGAAGTAATTAGGTGATTGTTTTTCGACTCATTCATTTTCCTTCACCAAAATATCTTCAAGAGATATAAATTTTCAAAATATTCTTTTAATGGATATGGAATCACTAAACCCTCTTTTTAAATATTTCTCAAATCATTTTTAAAGAGTATCTTTTTAGAAAATAGGATTATAGAAATCATTCTACTTTTATCCAAAATCAACTTCTGTATTCCACCAGTGCTATAGGTAGAATAACGGTGAGATCACCTTTTAAATTCCACAAATAGGACAAGTTTCCTCTTCGGATTTTAATAATGAGTATAAGAAGATTATTTTTATAAAATCCGAGTTCAGCATTCGGGCTTTCCTTTCGATGTGTTCCACATCTCGCCTAAAAGAGAAAACTGAGGCCAGGTAAGTTCAGGGCACCGGTTGCTCCATCCCTAACCTTAGTTACACACCTTATTTTCACTTTTAGATCTCACAGGCGGGATAAATGTACTAGTCGTTTCCGCATACACATTTTTCCTTTTTAAATCACTTAACTATTTGTTTAGCCATCTTTGAAATAATGTTAAACTGTTCAAATTTCTTTTCAAATGCTTTATTATTCACTTAAAAACATTTACTAAGGATTTGGAAAAGAATTGTTAAAATTCAACCATTATATCAAAATTATGGAAAAGCGTTGCGAAAAGTGTTGTAAAAAGTGTTATAAAAAGTGCTTTACATACTATATTCTTCATGACTTTTATATCATTTAGAAAACCATCTTTTTAACTTAAATCACTTTTAAATATTTTAAAATATTTTTAGAATTTATTTCATATTTTTAAACTGATTATTTTATCAATTTTCAACTTTGGTCATTTAGCGCAAAAACTGAATTTTTCTTGAAAATTGATTTTTCCATATTTCAAAATATACAAGATGAAATCTTGATTTTCTTTTTTTATATGAAATATATGGATATAGGGATTCCAAAAATTCTTACTGCGAAGAATTCCAAACTATATTCCACTTCGTATGTTCATTCAAACATTCGACGTAACAACACGAACTATCATTACGCGACGCGTCAATTTTTAGGCGTATTTTGATATTCATATCCAAACTTTACCGAGACAAGTTTAAACACTTAGAAATCAAATCTAAAGCATATTCAAACATTTTTCAAATGTATAAATGATTCCATATCACATTTTATTTCTTTTGGAAAGTGATTTCTATGTGATTGTACGTCGTGTAAATCGGTGACTTATTTCAATATATATATATATATATATATATATATATATATATATATATATTCAATATACAACCAATAAACATCCAAAAAATGTTTATAACCATTTTAACATATGCTAACATGTCATATAAACTTGCATATCAATTTAACAACCCTTTTTTGTTACAATATCACATGATTGTTATTGATGTACATATTTGCTAACTAACTTTTGCAAATGACTTAAAGGTGGTTGCTTTCTTTTTCAAACACTTATCAAACATCATTATTAACATCCAAACAATATTTATAACTTGCAAAACATCGTATAAACATTTTCTACTTAACAATTTAGAGTACTCACCTTTTGTTGCTTTTAAACTAGTTTTAAATTTTTCTAACTTTGCTAAACTTCACCTTAAGCTCTTAGAACTTGCTAAACTTCCTCATACATGCTTTAGGAGGCCACGACCAAGCTTGAAGTGGAAAATGTGCTTGGTTAAATGGAGGTAGGCGTCATGAGCAATAAGAGGGGAAATGAGGCGTTTTGAAGTGGTTCGGACGGAGTTTTGTAGATATTTTTCTTTGTTTTATTTTTGCAAATATTTTGGCATAACTTTGTTAAGGAAAGAAGCTATTAAAAGATGTAAGAGAGCTTGAGAAAGTAGAGAATAAATGGTGTAAAAGTGAAGAAGAAGAAGTGGATGGGTATTTATAGAAAATATTTGAGAATAAAATATAGCTTTGTATTTTTACTTAACTAACCTTTCTTAAGAATTAAGTAAACTTGTTTAATTCAAAATTTACCATCCACGTCGCATCACACTTTTAAAATTCAAATACTTAAAAGTTAAGTGAAGAATAAGAATGATTGTTTTACTTTATGTCACATTTCTTTACTTTATGTCACGTTTGATGTGACATGTGTTTTGTCTTTTTAGTTTACTTTTGTTAATTACTTTCTAGAATTTTCTAACTGTGATTATTAAAAGTAACCTTTTTTAGTCAATTGTTAACTATCTTTATATGTTAACATATTTATTAAATTATGTACGTAAAAGTGAAACAACGTTGCGACAATTTAAATCAACAAAACATTGAATTTTGACAGAATGTTTTACGGTCACATTTTGATGTTTTAGTTAAACTATTTATTTATGTAAACCAAATTTAAAAATAAATTTGTATATGTTATTTAAAATATAAACACTCGTAAATGAATTAAAATAATTAATTAAACCATTTAAACTGACTTTTCTGAAATCAGGATTTTGTCACTTTTGTCGATATAAGCAAATGTTACTATTTTTATGTATATTTCTATTTTTAAATCCTATCAAATATTGTTTGAATCGTAAAACCTTTTATATTTTATATTAAAAATCACTTTAAATATTGTATTTTAAAGTGGTTAAATTTGGGATCGTTATATTCTCCCATACTTGAAAGAATTTCGTCCTCAAAATTAGATTAGAAGAAAATAGCTCAGAAGGAAATATATATATATATATATTCAATAAGATAGAATATATACAATAAGCGACTACACCACAGGTGGTGAGTACACTCAAACGATAGATAAAGTATGTACATTGATCCTAAACTCAGGATATACTTTTCTCATTCTATCTTTTATTTTCCATGTGCAGTCATCAGCATCCCAGCTCCATTGAACTTTGACCAGTCATACTACCTTCTTCTTAATCGTTTTTCATCTTGATCCACAATTCGGATGGGCCTCCTAATAACTGCTAAATTTGGTTCTATCTCCAAGTTGCTGTCATTTCTATGATTTGTTTTGGGTCATATACATGCTTTCGTAAATGTGATACATGAAAAACATTGTGTTCTCCAGACAATCTTTCAGGCAATTGTACTCGATAAGCGAGTGGGCTGATTCGTTCGAGAATGGAAAAAGGTCCTATTATCAAGGTGCTAACTTTCCAGCTCTTCAAAATCTTACTATTCCTCTCATTGGAGAGACTTTCAAAAAGATTGAATCTCCAATTGAGAATTTTAGATTTCTACGCCTTCGATCTGCATAACTCTTCTGTCTACTTTGGGCTTCTTTTAGCTTCTTTCTAATATCAACTTTCTCTAAAGCTTCTCGTATCATATCTCGGCCTAGAACTAACCGATCTTCGGTTTCTATCCAACATGCTGGCAATTTACATGGACGACCATACAAAGCTTCATACGATGTCATGCTGATACTAGCTTGATAGCTATTAGTGTCGGAGAACTCTAATAAATGTAAATGATTCTCCCATGTATCTCCAAAGTCCAGACTACATACTCTCAAAAGATCTTCCAAAACATGATTGACTTTTTCCATCTGTCCATCAGTTTGGGGGTAATATGCAGTGCTTATACTCAGCTTGGTTCCTAAATCTATCTATAGTGCTTCCCAAAACTGACTAGTGAAGATTGGATCACGATCGCTTACTATACTGCTTGGAACTCCATGCAATCAGACAATCTCCTTTATATATATATTCGCAAGGCTTGCTGCAGTTCTTGTTGGCTTAACTGGAATAAAGTGTGCACTTTTGGTTAATTAGTCTATGATAACCCAAGTACCTTCATTCCTTTCCTTATTCGGGGTAAGCCATCAATGAAATCTATGGATATTTTTTCCCACTACCAACTGAAATTTCCAAAGGTCGAAGTAATCGTGCCGTCTTTTGTTGGTCACTATTGACTCTTTGGCAATTTTCACAATGGCTGACATAGATAGATATGTTCCTCTTCATGCTTCTCCACCAAAATGTATGCTTCATCTCCTTATCATCTTATGAATCCCCAAATGAACGCTAAGTTTGGCTATGTGGCATTCAGCTAATACTTCTTGCTTAAGATTTCCAACATCTGGAATGCAAATTCTTCCATTTAACCGCAATACTCCAAGGTTGTCTATTTTTGAGCTTGAATTTCTTCCTTCTTCAACTGATTTAATGTATTTCTCAAACTGTTTATCTTCTCACTGTTTACTAGAAATTCTTTCCAAAAGAGTTGGAGTTACCACTAAATAAGAAACAGACTTTCTATTCAATGCATCAACACTACGTTGGCTATTTCGGGTGTATATAGAATATCTAGATCATATGATGCGATAAATTCTAGCCAGCGTTGCTGTCTCATGTTCAAGTCCTTTTGGTGAAAAGACACATCAAAGATTTGTGGTCCGTGTAGAGTTTGAATTTTCACCTAAAAGTTGGAATATTTTTTACCAAGTTCAATTCAAAGTTTTATCAAAATAAACAATGAAAGATTTTTATCCAGCATATAATGTCTCCATATCTTTAGGGCGAACACAACTGCTAATAATTTTAAGTCGTGTGTCGCGTAATTCTTCTCATATGTCTTCAGCCGTCTACTTACGTAAGCAATCACCTTCCCATTTTGCATTGAAACTGCACCAACTCCTTCTCCACAAGCATTTGTATAAATGATCAATCCACTATTTCCATTTATAATTGCTAAAATTAGAGCGGTTGTCAATCTCTTCTTTAGTTCTTGGAATGCTTCTTCACACTTAGAAATCCAGATAAATTTAGCATCCTTCATTGCCAACTTCGCTAGGTGATAGTCAATCTTAGAGAAGTCTTGAACGAATCTTCTGTAATATCCTGCCAAACCTAAGAAGCTACAAATGTCTTTAGGAGTTTGTGACTGCTTCCAATCTTGAATAGCTGCAACTTTCCCTAGATCTACTAAACTAGAATCTTTTGACTCATTTTGTGTAATAGATTCCCACCAAACTAGAGCTTCATCTAGTAGTTTCCAAGAAGCTAAGAATCTTTTCTTCCCATCTCCAATATTTGGTCCTTTGAAAATTCTTTCACAAGAGCAGGTCTAAGCTTGTACTTCAATGATGGTTTCTGTTCCTTTGAAAGGTTTACCACCAAGGCTGGTATAATTCTTGCATGAAGTTGAAAAGTTAATTAGGGGCTGTACCGGAACTACTACTTCCTCGACTACTATATCTGCAAGAGTTTGACCATTTGTGGTATTACTTCCTCCCCTACCTCGTACTCTTCTTCCACTCATTTTCTACTATCTGCATATAGTAAGAAAAGATCTTTAGGATATATAAACGAGATATCTTAGGGAATGCTATACAATATGAATTTATTTAAGTTAAAAGTGTAATTATGCGCTCTCTTAGAGTATTCTAGGGCATTACTAACCCTATCTCTAATGATTCATACCCCAACAAATCCAAGGTTCTCATTTATCCTTCAGCTCCAATACCACATGTGACGACCTATCTTGTCGACCCTTAAAATTGACACTAATACATTCATGGTATTCGCGTGCCATAAATCCAAGTGCCAGGGAGGCAGATTATCAAGGGTGTAAAAGAAAATAAAGATAGAAGATAACACAATAATAGAATCTCACATCGCATTCAACATTTTAATTATACATAAATGATTAGACTCAAATACAAATCCAACAGGAAAGTATAACTATCTATTTATACATACGTTGAGAAATACATACTACATAACATAGCGGAAAATGGTTAGGTATCTACATAAGGTACTTCATTTTTATAGCTCCAAAAAAATTCTCCAAAATGCTTTCCAACATGCTCCAAAAATGCTCCTAAGGTATCCTGACTACACAGCTACCCGAAAATAGGCACCTTGAGTTTAAAGGGAAAAACAAACTCCGGGTCGGTCATGGGACTGGTTTGAGAACTCAAAGTATGATGTTTTGAAAATAAAAGGTATCTCAAAAGACCACGCCACACATAAATACAGAACGAGTTTTTACCTTATGATAACCAAAACTCTTTATTACGTAAAATTTAGGGATATTATTTTTAACGACATCCTTGAAAACGTTTGCAAATAAACTTATTAATTTTAGCTGAAATTGTTACCATTATTAAATTCCAGCATACTAGGTTCTACAAATAAAACCGCAAGTTCTTATTGGAGAATGAATTTCCATACAAATGACTAGGTGAAGGGACTACCTTATGACGGGTACTCCTCTAGATGGATGTCCCGAGGCACAAAACATCTATCATCTGCCAACACAAGACTGGCTTATCTCTATAACTAGATAGTGCCGGATATGTCATCTCCCGGTCGTTACCGACCTTTATCCGAGATCTCTCTTCGCATAAATCCACATTAATTTACATCCTGAATGTCATAGCGGGAAGAAATATATCTAGAAGGGGATGATCATACCCTAATTGGGAATGACCCACTTAGTCTTTCCGCATTTAACCCTGTTTCGGCCATTTTTGGTTGATGAGGCTCGAGGCTTGAGGCAACGATAACCTTTTCACATAGAACATATCATAACTCTGAATGCCACATTTCCATTTCCGTCGACTACTAATTGCCTTTTAGAAAAATACAACCCTTAAGCTCGTATGTCTCAAGCAGGGTGTTAAGCTAAGAGAAGTTGCATTCTCCGCCACCACTGATGTACATTTGTAAAGACCAATTTACGTAATCCTTAAAAATGCAATATCAGACAAATTTCTATACAAGTTGTCCAAGAATAGAACAAACCGAAGGCACTCTCCTACTACTACTAGTAACGAGTAGTCCTTGTAATACGAAAATTCTCCACCACGAGGAGACCACTGCTATAAATAAATCTATAACGGGAGCTACCCAAAGCATGTTCAACAAGCAGTCCTCACGCTATGAAGATCCATGGTCTTCAATGATCATCATCTTCAACATATCTTCACATTCGAACGTATACATTGGTTCGAAGTGGTTTTGGGATAGGAATCATCCAAATCTGACTCTAGTTCCTTCGAAATCCAATCATCGACAAAAATGATGTAATTAGGTGATAGTTTTTTGATTCGTTCGTTTTTCTTTACCAAAATATCTTCGAGAGATATATATTTTTAAAATATTCTTTTAATGGATACGGAATCATTTAAACCTCTTTTTAAATATTTCTTAAATCATTTTTAAAGAGTATCTTTTGAGAAAATAGGATTATAGAAATCATTCTACTTTTATCCAAAATCAACTTCCATATTCAACGAGTGCTATGGGCGGAATAACGGTGAGATTGCCTTTTAAATTCCATGAATAGGACAAGTTTCCTCTTTGGATTTTAATAATGAGTATAAGAAGATTATTTCTATAAAATCCGAGTTTAGCATTTGGGCTTTTCTTTCGATATGTTCCACCCCTCGCCTAAAAGAGAAAACCGAGGACAGGTAAGTTTAGGGCACTGGCTGCTCCTTCCCTAACCTTACTTACATCCCTTGTTTTCACTTTTAGATCTCACATGTGGGACAAATGTACTGGTCGTTTCCGCATACACGTTTTCCCTTTTTAAATCACTTAACTATTTGTTTAACCATCTTTGAAATAATGTTAAACTATTCAAATTTCTTTTAAAATGCTTTATTGTTTACTTAAAAAGATTCATTAAGGATTTGAGAAAGAATTGTTAAGTTTCAACATTTATTTCAAAAGTTATTGAAAAGCGTTGCGAAAAGTGTTACAAAAAGTGCTTTAAAAGCTATATTCTTCAAAACGACTTTTATATCATTTAGAAAACCATATTTCAACTTTAATTACTTTTAAAACATTTTAAAAGATTTTAGAGTTTATTTCATATTTTTTAACTGATTATTTTATCAATTTTCAACTTTGGTCATTTAGTGCAAAAACTGGATTTTTCTTGAAAATTGATTTTTCCATATTTCAAAATATACAATATAAAATCTTGATTTCTTTTATATGAAAGATATGAATATGAGGATTCATAAAATTCTTACTTCGAAGAATTCCATACTATATCCCACTTCATATGTTCATTTGAACTTTTGATGCGAAAACATGAACTTAACAATTACGTGACGTGTCAATTTTTAGGCGTGTTATGAGATTCATATCCAAACTTTGCCAAGACAAGTTTAAACACTTAAGAATCATTTCTAAAGCATATTCAAACATTTTTTAAATGTATAAATGATTTCATATCACGTTTCATTTCTTTTGAAAAGTGATTTTCATGCGATTGTACATCGTGTAAATCCGTGACTTGTTTCAACATATATATTCTTTATACAACTAGTAAACATCCAAACAATGTTTATAACCATTTTAACATATCCTAACATGTCATATGAACTTGCATATCAATTTCACAACCCTTTTTTTATTACAATGTCACGTGATTGTCATTTATATACATAATTGCTAACTAACTTTTACAAATGACTTAAAAGTGGTTTCTTTTTTCAAACACTTATCAAACATCATTATTAACATCCAAACAACATTATAGCTTGCAAAATATCGTATAAACATTTTCTACTTAACAATTTAGAGTTCTCACCTTTTGTTACTTTCAAACTAGTTTTAAACTTTTCTAACTTTGCTAAACTTTCCCTTAAGCTCCTAGAACTTTTCAAACTTCCTCGTACTTTCTTTAGGAGGCCACGACCAAGCTTAAAAAGGAAAATGTGCTTGGCCAAATGGAGGAAGGGGGCATGAGTTATAGAAGGGGAAAGGAGATGTTTTCAAGTGGTTCAAACAGAGTTTTGTTGATATTTTTCTTTGTTTTATTTTTGGAAATATTTTGGCATAATTTTGTTAAGGAAATAAGCCATTAAAGGATGTAAGAGAGCTTGAGAAAGTAGAGAAGAAATGGTGTAAAAGTAAATAAGAAGTGGATGGGTATTTATAGAAAATATTTGAAAATAAAATATAGATTTTGGTTTTTACTTAAATAACCTTCCTTAAGAATTAAGTAAACTTATTTAATTTAAAACTTACCATCCACATCACATCGCACTTTTAAAATTCAATACTTAAGAGTTAAGTAAAGAATAAGAATGATTACTTTACTTTATGTCACATTTCTTTACTTTATGTCACATTTGACGTGATATGTGTTTTGTCTTTTTTAATTTATTTTGCTAATTACTTTATAGAATTTTCTAAGTGTGATTATTAAAATTAACCTTGTTTAGTTAATTGTTAACTATCTTTATATGTTAATATATTTATTAAATTACGTACATAAAGGTGCAACACGTTGCGATAACTTTAAATCGACAAAACGTTGAATTTTGCTAAAATGTTTTACGGTCATATTTTTACGTTTTGGTTAAACTATTTATTTATGTAAACCAAATTTAAAAATAAATTTATATAATGTTATTTAGAAATATAAACACTCATAAATAAATTAAAATAAATAATTAAACCATTTAAACTTTTTTAAATCAGGATTTTGTCACTTTTGTCAATATAAGCAAATGTTACCATTTTTATGTATATTTCTATTTCAAAATCCTATCAAATATTGTTTGAATCATAAAAATTTTGTATTTTATATTTAAAATCACTTTAAATATTATATTTTGAAGTGGTTAAATTTTGGGTTATTATATTTGTTGTTGGAGTTATAATTTTAAGACTTTCTAATTCTTGGAATGATTATAAGAAAAAATTAAAGCATGCATAAACGGATTATAATTTAGACGGTTTGCAGCGTCATTTTCATATTGAAGAGGACTCTCGTAAATGCAAACTAGATGATAGTCCGCAAACTGAGTCTCATTCTAGGGCAAATAATGTTCAAATTACTAACAAGATGAAGCCTAAGAATGAGACATAGTTTAAGAAGAAAAATTCCAAAAACAAAAAAAGGTGCTTGTTACTACTACAATAAGCCCGGCCACAATGCCGGAGACTGTCGTCAATGGAAGAAATAACAAAAGGTAAATGTGGTCGAAGACTTGTTTGTGGTTGTAGTGCAAGAGGCGAACACCGTTAGCGAAAACTGATAATGATTAGTGGTTTGATACTGGAGTAACCATTTACATTTGCAAAGGCCGTAATCTGTTTAAGACTTACGAAGAAAATAATGGAGAAGCCGACAAGATTACTGGAGCAAATAAGGTTCCAAGCAAAGTTTTGGAAAAAGGCACCATATAACTTACATTTACTTCTAAAAAAGTTCTTACATTAGTTAATGTATTTTATGTACTTGATATGTGTAAGAATTTGGTCTCTAGATACCTTCTTAACAAAGAAGCATTTAAGATGGTGTATGAGTCTGATAAGTTAGTGTTGTACAAGAACGGATAATTCATTAGACATGGATACTCTTGTAACAGCATGGTTAAGTTGAATCTAATAAAGAAATCTTCTATGTATATTGTTGATTCTGTTAGTTTATAGGATGGTAGACTAGGACATGTTAATTATAATTCCCTTAAAAATTTGCATAAACTAGGATTAATTTCTGATTGTGGTTTTGATACTATCTCTAAATGTGAAATAAGTGGTCAAGCAAAAATATATCAAAAACCCTTTAAATCTATAGAAAGGAAAAATGGCTTGCTTGATTTAGTGTATAGTGATGTGGGTGACTTAAAAAATCATATCACCTATGGTGGTAACCAAAACTATATAATATTTATTGATGATTATACTAGATATGCATACGTGTATCTAATGAAAACTAAAGATGAGGCATTTGATAAATTTAAAATTTACAGAGCAGCGGTCGAAACACAACTAAGAGTTAAAATAAAAGTATTACATTCAGATTGAGGTGGTGAATATTTCTCAAATAAATTCACCTTATTTTGTAAACAACACGGTATAGTTCACCAGTGCACTTCCCTATATACACCACAATAACATGTTGTTGCTGAAAGGAAAATAGAACTTTAGTAGAACTGGTTAATGTCATGCTCATAAGTTCAAACCTACCTTATAACATATGGGGTGATGCTATGTTATCTGCATGTTATATCTTAAATAGAGTACCACTTAAAAATAATAATGTTTTCCCTTATGAATTATGGTTTAATAGAAAATCTAATCTTACAAGATTAAAGTTTAGGGCTGTTTAGCATATGTTAGAAAATCAGACCTTAAACGACCAAAATTAGAATAGGGCATTTAAATGTGTTTTCATATGATATTCACTTAATAGTATAAATTATAGATTCCTATTTCTTGACACCTTAGAAGTTATAGAATCCGTGGATGTAGAATTTCTTAAAATCAAACTGTCGATATTCCATTGAAATCATCTAGTACTGAACCTAATACGATTGATAGTATCAATGACGATGACTATGCTCTTGCTCAAAACAATAAGGAAGTATCAGTATGAGATAATAGTACTGAACAAAAAAGAGGTAAAAGAGAAAGAATAGAGAAGGACTATGGTCTTGACTTCATTACATATCTTATGGAAGGCAGTAATGACGAAGTCCTTAATGTGACTAGATATGTCATGAACGTCGATGATGACCCCAAAACTTATTCGGAGGCTATGAGTTCCAGAGATTCAATATTCTGGAAAGAAGCTATTAATGACGAAATGAATTCTATACTGTTAAACCAAACTTGGGTTTTAATTGATTTACCTCCTGGTGCTAAACCTATAGGATGTAAATGGATATTTAAGAAAAAGTTGAATACAAATGGATTCATTGATAAGTTTAAAGTAAGAATAGTTGCTAAAGGGTATAAGAAAAGACATGGAGTAGATTATTTTGATATGTATGCTCTAGTTTCTCGCATATCTTTTATATGTTGTTTAATAGCACTTGCATCAATTCATAAATTAGTCGTACATGAAATGGATGTAAAGACTGCGTTTCTAAATGGAGATTTAGAAGAAGAGACATATATGGAACAACTTGAAGGCTTCAAAACCCTAGGCCAAATTTTTTTTTTGCAAATTAGTAAAGTCTCTTTATGACCTGAAGCAAGCTCTCATGCAGTGGCATGAGAAGTTTGATAAAATAGCATTGTCATATGGATTTATAGTTAATGATGCTGATAAATATATTTATAGCAAATCGAACAACAATGATTATGTTGTAATATGTTTATACGTTGATGACATGCTAATTTTGATTCCAATATATCATGTGTGAATGAAAATAAGAAGTTGTATCTTTTAAATTTGATATGAAAGATCTAGGAGAAGCTGACGTAATTCTGGGAATTAAAATTATTAAGAAAGAGGAGGAGTTGTTGCTAACACAATCTCATTACATTAAGAAGTTCCTCCAAAAGTATGGTCATTATAATGACAAAATATCACCTACTCCTTTAGATACTAGTATTAATATAGAAAAGAATACTGGACATACCATTTCTCAACTTGAGTATTCCAGTATTTTTGAAAGTCTTATGTATGCTATGCGTTGCACTGGACCAGACATAGCATATGCTATAAGCATGTTATATCGCTTTACGAGTAATCCAGGTTTCGAACATTGAAAATCTATTTCTAAAATTTAAGCTTATTTGAAAGGAACCATTACCTATGGTTTATCTTATAAAGGATATCCTGCTGTAATAGAAGGATATAGTGATGCAACCTGAAACAATGTAGAATTAAAATCCTAGTCTATGAATGGATGGATCTTTACATTAGGAGGTGCTATTGTATCTTGGTTTCTAAGAAACATACTTGTATATTCGACTCAACAATGTTGTCAGAGTTGATTGCATTAGCAGATGCTTGTAAGCAAGCGGAATAGCTTAGGAATTTATTATAGAAATCCCATTATGGAATAAGCCATCTCTAGCGGTCTTGATTAACTATGATAATTAGGCTATAATATACAATGTCTCTGATAAGACATATAATAGGAAGTCTAGACATGTGAGTCTAAGACATCAAATGATAAGACAATTACTCGAAAGTGGAGCAATAACTGTTGATTACATAGAAACAAAGAAAAACTTGGATGACCCACTCACAAAGAGTTTTCCAAAGGAAATGGTTTCTATAAAATCAAAGGGACTAAGGTCTGTGAATGAAGGTTGATCATCCTCAACAGAAACCCAACTTATGTTTTAAAAAGGATAGATAAAGTTTAATGGGTACCAACAAGTTAAGAGAATGATTATGGAGCAATAAATCAATTTCCCATAATTAGTGTTGGATTCTACATGAAAGAGAATGGATTAAAATCCTTAATAAGTCCAGTTAAAATCACAAGTTGTATCGCAGAAACACCTTATAAAGGGACTTACCTATATGAGTGTAGAAATCAGGTCTTTCCTAAGAAAGTAAGACCGCTTTCTAAAGTAGACTCATGAACTCAGGATTTAAGCATATGGCCAATAATGTGTTGAGCATACAGAACACTCTATAGATGGAAATCAGTATGTGTGACTGTTCCAGTACTATCACCAGGGGTACTTGGTTCAAGATACGTTCATCATAGACCTTGATAGAACTTTGAATACTTTACACTAAGTGAAGGTTCAAATCCAAAAGATACCTATCATTTATGTATTAGTTTCCACGATAATGAAAAATTTGATCTCGGAACTACATTGGCTTGATCCCACTTGGGTATGTAGGTAGCTACTCTAGTGATGCAACCGTCCATTTTATTTCTTTTACTTATTTTGAAAAAGAGGGAAAATTGTTTGAAATTTTTCAAAATTAGTTTTGGGTTATGGGTTTTGTTTTTGAAGAAAGAAGAAGAGGGAAGAGGAAGGAAGAAGAGGGGATGAATAGTCCGACATCTAGGAAATCAAGAGAACATATTGATTTATATGGATTTCTCTAAGGAAGGTTAGACCCTTTGGGCACCCAAAGCTTTGCTTTAATGTAAGGAGGGAAGTCTTGTATCACCACCACACAGGCGCGCCGCCGCCGCCGTCCAATAGTCCGGTTCGGGTCTAAAATGATGAATTGATTTTCAAGCAGGATCTAGAATTTGAATTTGAATGGATAAATTTGGTGGGTCATTTGAATGAAGGGATGCAACCGTTTAGTAATAGTTTCAAACTGTTACGAATAGGCATGACTGTTTGTAACGTTTTTGGACTGTTGGAAAGGATGCGATGCTTGACGAATGGACACTTCTTCACTACTATAAAAAATAACGCCCAGGAAACATCAAGTACAACAATCTCTTTTATTTGTATCTTCTTCTTCTTCCTCCAGATCCGCGACGCTAGAAAGTGTTGCAGAACACTGTCTTTCCACTACAGTTTGTGATGCCTGTTAGGTGTTACAAACACAGAAACGTTGCAAATCAATTCTCTTCTTCTTCATTCTATTCTCTACTAAATTGCATCATCAGAGATCAAATTTGAGTGTTCTTGGTCGGATCAAAATCGTACAAGTTTTGAATCCAATTATGTTATTTCAAGGCTTTATTGAATCCTGAAGTTGATAGTTCGATAACCCGTTCGTACCTGTTGGGTTGAACTATTGTCTAAAAGAGTCTACGCAGTGGATCCTTGAAGTCAGAAGTGCAGCAGTTATTATCTTCATCATTCTCGAATCATCGACATAATTATTCAACATTCTTGTTCGAATTCTCGAAAGTAAGTTCCCTTCCTCTCACTTCTCTGTCCCAATGTTAGTTCCTCTGAGTAATTATCTGTAGTCACTCATAAGTTGCATAAATCTGACATATACTAGAGTTTCAATATTTTGAAAAACTCTATTGTTTCACTCGATTAAAGGATGCCAAATAACGTAGTTATTTCTATATTGTCAGTTTATTGAGTGATTTGTTGATGTTGTTTCTATTAAATGCTGCTTCAAAAACATCGTCTATGAAATTGTTGACTGTGCTTGGTAATTGTTGCTTTTCACTGAGATTGTCCCATAGCATGCTTGAGTATGTGCATTTGAAAAATAAGTGCAGCTTATTTTCTGATTCATGTTTGCACAATATACAGTTCATATCTATTGTATTATTTCACCTAGAGATTTTGTCTATGGTTCGTAATTTGCTTGACCTTGCAAGCAAAGCACATAGTGAAATTTTAGATGAACGAGCAACATTCTAAATGTGTCTACACAGTGATAATTCATTATTCCTTTCTCTAACACAATTCCATGCTGAGATAAATGAGAAATTCCCATTGTTGTGTGGTTTCCAAGCCCAGTAGTCATCAGAACTGTTGTGGTTTAGGGGGCCTTAAGAATCTATTGAGTGGTATAAGGAGACAGATAGGGGTTGTCTTCTCTCTATCATTTGTTAAAGACGTGGGAAGAAACTTCCCTGTTAGGGCCAACGATGATCGATACATATTCCCCTCTCATTAAATATTGTATTGACCGTCCGTTTAACCATGGATCGAACTAGAGGCTTGTATTGTCTCCGTTGACAACCTTCCTTTCAATTATACCCATTATTTATGATCTTGTGCTGAGTTGCATCTTCCAAGTGTTTGAAGCATTTATGTCTTCACTAATAGTCTAGAAGTTTTTCTTTCTACAATATCTATCTCTCAACCAATGAGACCATAAGCATTCCCTTTATATTAACCTCCATTTTAGTTTCAATGCAGCTGCTTTCATCACATCATGCAATTTTCTAATGGCCATACCTCGCTCAAATTTTTGATGACACAAATCATCCCAGCAGATGTGCTGGTTTTGGTTTTTCCAAGCAAAGTTTGCATAAATTGAGTTTATTTTATTTATTATTGATACTGGTAGTTGATAGAACTAAACCTAGAATATTATCATTGAGTATATCACTATTTTGATTAGTTCAATTCTGACAGCTACATCTAGCATCTTGTTTTTCCAGATGTTGAACTTTTTGTAGATTTTATTTAACAGCACCCTAAAGTCTCTTGATTTCAGTTTGGTAATATAAGGAAATTCCCAAGTATGTAACTGGGAGATTCCATTTTTGAACATTCAATATATTAATGATTTTATTTTGGAATTTAACCCTTTGCTAAAGTAAAGTATAGTTTATCGTTCGTTCATTTCTAAACTGCAAACTCTTTATAATTTTAATTATTTTGGCTATGCTTCCTACGTTTTTAGTGCTTGCTTTTGCGAACACTAAAATGCCATCCACATATAATGAATAAGAGTTGGTTCAATAAGAAGAAATGGGTCGAATTTGCCCTCATAGAATTACTTCTAATAAGATTGTAAAGTATTCCATTACAATAGCAAAAAGGAATTGAGATAGAGGATCTCCTTGCCTTATGCCTCTTTTACTACCAAAGAGTCCTATAAGGCTGCCATCAATAAGAATCGAGAAAGTGATAGTAGATATACATTTATATATCAAATATAAAAATTTATATGAGATTCTCATATATAGAAACATTTAGAATATAAATTCTCTATTGATTTTGTCATATGCCTTATGTAAGTCGACTTTCATGCGTATATTACTGGCAGCTTTCCAACTGAATCCACTTGCCATTTTGTATGCTAATAGAGAATTCTCTCCGATGATTCTTTCTGGAATGAACGCATTTTGATTTATCAATATTAATTTATTAAGATGTTTCTTCATTCTATTACATAACAGATTCGCCAAGTTTTTGTAGATTACATTGCATAAAGATATTGGCATGTAACATGAAAGAGTCTGTGGTTTACAATCTATTACTTTATATTAAAATAGGAACCTTGAACTGCTGATGTGGATTTCCCATCTGCCCTCTTTTCAAAATGCTAATACCATGTTCAATCTGCCTTTTTTCCTCCTCCTGTCACGTGTTCTATCAGGTGCTCCATCACGCATTCTCCCAACTACCTTCCTTATCCACTCCATTAGACTTCCTCCTTTCTAGCAACCGCTCCATCGCAGTTCTTCTCCCACGCACGTTGCTTCCAGTTTCCACCCTGCCCGCCGTCTTACCTACCGGATCGTCGCCCCCTAGCACAGCTGTCTTCCTCGCTCGCCCCTACCACCACCCGTCTTTTCCCCGAAAAACACTTGTCCTTCTGCAGATCTTCTTGTCAACTGCCCAGACGAGTAGAGCCTGCCTTTCACCCGTCCTCCGCCTTACCCTTGCTTAAGCCGTACAGGTAATTGCTTCCTTCCTCACTCGGTTCCAAGATATAATTTCGCGACAGTGACGATTTGGTTTTTAACCCTGCCATTAATTTTGGATTATGATAATAACGTTTGATCCTTCGATTTTGCTGGCTCATGTTTACGTATCATTTACTACAATGTACACAAGATGTTCGCATAAATTACTGATTTGCGTTGGCTTGCTAATTTTTCATTTCCTGCTTGCATAGATGTTACTTACCTTTTCCTAATTCATTCTTTTACTTAGTTATGCTCTGCACTAGATTGGAAGTTGTTTCTTGAATGAACATCTTCTGTACATTGTGCAAAAAAAAAATTAAATACACTTGGTATAATATCAATGAATAAGAATATTTAGAAAGAAATTTGTGTTACACAGTGGTGATGCATTAGCGAGCAATGGATGAAGCTTGGATGGATAAGCATGGTAAACCAAATAGATGCAACTATATTAAGCTACCCGATAGATTTTTAAATGAAAGCAAAAAACGCATGTTATAAAATGGTATTAAGGTAAACACCTAACAATAATAGAACTACATAATGTCGTATTTTGTTGATTGAAATACGATTTGAACCATGTTAATTAACGTAAAAATACATATGGTAGAGGAGATGCAAAACAAAATCAGATATTGGAATTCAGCCATGTACTTGCTGTATGCTTTGCATTTAATTCCCCTGTCATATAGTTTGGCTAATACCGAAACTTAAAAAAAACTGCTTTGCACAACTAAAGCAACCACCATAAAGCTTTGCACAACTAAAGCAATCACCAGAAATTTTGGTAAGAGGAGCATAGTCGTAGTAACAGTTGGACCATGTTTTTCACAATTTTCCAGCATAATCATTTATAAAAGACCTACATCTACAACAAAAGGTTTGAAAATATCTGATAGAATGAATTTTGGTAAGAGGAGCATAGTCGTAGTAACAATTGAATTTTATGAAGCGGACAGCACTTTCGTCACCAAGTTTATGCAATCGACCATAACTGTACAATGACCCAAGTGTGGTCATAATTAAGGGAATTGAGAATTTTTATTTAGGGTAGTTAAAAAATTGAAACATCCAAAAAGAGAGTAGGAAGAATTAGGGTAAAGTTGAAGAAAGTCGAGAATGGTTTAGCATTTAGGGTGGGAGGGGAAATTGGTTTTGATAAGTGGTTAAAAAAAAATTAGAGTTCGCACGGAGTAGTATTTTGAAATAGCGGAACACAGGGATTTTAACAATGTTCATTTACAACACTATCTATGAAATACGATTTCAGTAAATAGTTATTTAACAATATGTCATATTTGGTTTAATGCTCTTTAACTTCAGCTTTTATTATTTTAGTTGGATATGTTTTCTTCATCATTTTGTTGAAATTTTAAAACTTAACGTATGTGGTAAAAGTGTAGGAACATAAATGCGGCTTCTGCATCTACATGTTGTTTGTATTATATGTTTGAGTAACGAAATAAATTCAAATAGTTCAGTTTGACAATGCTTTCAGTCGATGCTAAATGATTGTGAAATTGAAAGAATTGAAGAAAACATTATACTTATTGTATTTTCTTTTTTGTAGTTTTTTGATTACACACAAGAAGATGATATTATACAAGCCTTTATATGTAGGCAAAACAAAGAAAACATGTGTAATGGGCTGCTGGTTGGTTCAAAACAATACAACCGGCATTTTGTAACTATCAGTATATATAAGTTATACCATATATTCTCAAACTATCGTATTTCACTTATTGAAATGAAGGTGAAAGGAGTTTCTTTCATGATGCTAGGATGTTGGTATTATCTTTATAGACTACAGTTATAAGTTACCAATCTTCACAAAATCATTCCGTAAAATTTATTACTTAGCAATTAAAGACGTGAACAAAACTCTGCTGTCGGTGGCGTAACTCTATTGCATCCCATTTCAAAATTTAATGTTATACAGTGAAGTGATTGTTCCACAGGCCTATTCATCAACATGTTTCTCTAACTAATACACACATCCATATTTTTTTTAATAATTTGAGTTCGATCCATGTTTCAGGTGCACATATCTTCCATGATCTGACAGGACTGATGAACATTACACCCTCTTACTCTTTGCCCAAGCACTTCGTGGAACCATTTTTTACGTATTCAATAAAACTTCGCCCAGGTATGTACATAATAAAGTTATACTTTGTTCTTACATTCGTAGATACCGGTAAACGCAAAATAAATTTACTGAATGCTCATACCTGCTCATATAATTTCTTCATAGCTATGGTCTTTTTAGCATATATTATGAGCAAATATGTGGGAAACATGATCTTTTGAATGTTGTTAACTATAGCTTAAACCTTCTCGTGACAGCTGCACGTTACTCAAGACAGTCACAGTCTGTAGTCTCCCTTTCATCAAACTGCTGTCCAACACACATCGGACGAAACTTAGCCTAACCTCCAACACCGCCAACATCCACACCACAGACTTCGACCCACTATTCGCTAGAGGTGCGTAATTTTTGGCGACCGGGTCTTCATCCATCCATCGCTGATTCATGACATGGTAACTGGCAATTTCTACCCTTCTCTGCTTTTATTTTACTCTACTTTCCAACATCATACGGTGTACACTTTTCTAATTCGGCTCATGTGTTTTGTTGCTCCTATTTGAATCCATCTTTGCACTCCCTGCTATGCAGTTTTGGAGTTTCCCGTGGAGAGTAAGACTTTGAATACTTCATGGTCAACTCCGTATCATCTAACATGCGGGTAAATGTGTTGCTATAATGCGCATCTACATGTATAATATTGTGCTTATTTGATAATTTATTTGAAAAAAATATTATCCTGCACTTCCTAATATATGTTTGTCCTAATAGTATGTACGATGAAATTCAGTGATTACAGAAAACTGTACATGACTAAATTCATATCAAATGGATAAGTTTTTTCGCTAAGTTAATCATATAAAAATTGTATTCTTTTTACCTTGAACCCACTTACTAACTGTTACCAGTTTTAGTTACAGCAATCATATAATATTCTTCCTGTCAATGCATAAGTTATATTAATGGTTGGTGGTTATGAATGTAATAGTGCAATGCTTGGGTCTTAGTAATAGAAACCGTTCGAATTGATTGCTTTACTTAAATGCACAAAGCTCTATGGTATGAACAAAAACCAGTGTTAATATGAGTGTATGGTTTCGGAGCTTCCATTGTATGAGGTTTAACTTAATCTTTACTTATGCCTATGATTACTGACTGCATTTGTGACAGTTTTGTTCTATGCTTCTTACACTTCTTTCGAACTCCGCCTACTTTATGGTGTTGATGCAAACTGGATGAGCGTTGCATAGGTTGTTGTTCATTTATCGCACAAGAAAGAAAGATTGGATATTTGATTTTGCTGTCATACATTAGCATGTTGCACACGCGTTCGTGTCAGCAATCGGTACGCATGCTTTTCATACCATCTTTGTACACAATGATCTACCGTTTGCAGCTACATTAATGTTTCTACACGTAATGCATGTTGTCTTGTTCATGTTGCTCTGTCTATCCTCATCCTTCATTCATTTATATGCCCAGATATGCAAGCATGCTAGAGTAAGATGCAGGCTGCTGCTGAGATGGAAACGGGCAAAAAAATATCATACAACCAGATGGATGAGTTGTAGACACTGCTGTCACGATTTCATAGACATGTCCCTGCATAATTTCTTCGAATTTCTTTGTCAACGACATGAGGAGGAAGCTATTAAATTCATTTCAATCAACCGATCATACCAACGACAATGTTAGTATCCTTTTACTACCCTTTTTCTTCTCCGTCTGACTGTGCATGATGTACACGACCATTTATTAATTGCTGAATTCTGTTTGCAGTCTGTCGGCTACATCGCTATCACAGACTTCAAAAGCTTAGGCACAAAAAATTGTGGACAACATCTATGGGTAAGACTGATTTTACTCTTAATCTTCTATGGGACATTGACACAACACCAAATGTCTCCTGTACAAGGTGTCCATTGTATGTTATTTCGTGTTTTCGATGTTCTAAGCATTGCTATATGTTATTGTAGAGAACCACCACCTAACAGGGTGTCCCACCGACTCATTCCCGGCATCATTTGACTTAGCTGAATGTGGGAATGGCATGCCTCTGTCTGCTGCATCGCAGTCTTCCTGTCTTTCTGCAATTGGGAATTACGGGCGGCGTACGTAACTTACAATAAATTGGTTACTATAAATTGCATTGACTATTCAAACATTTTCAATGTTTTTTTGCTAAATATGCAGGTAGAAAGTTTTCCGCACATAGTTTTGGCCCACTATCATGTACATGTTCATACTGTGGAGCCTTGCTATGTTTTGAAGAAAGGGTAAAAAAGGGGAGTACAAATTTAAACCCAAAATTTTCAATATGTTGTCAGAAGGGAAAGGTTCGGCTTCCGTCCTACCAGCCAGCCCCGATTATTTAATGGACCTTCTGGACTATAATGGAGGATCTGTCTCTAAAGAATTTCGGTGACATATACGGCTTTATAATTCTATTTTTTCTTTCACCTCAATGGGTGGGAATGTTGATAACTTCATCAACACCAGTCATGGTCCGTATGTTTTCAGATTAAACGGTCAAAACCACCATCGAATTGGCTCGCTTCTTCCAACGACGGGTAAACCAAAATTTGCTCAATTATATTTCTATGACACAAGTAATGAAGTCAATAATCGAGTTTAGTCATTTGGTGAAAATTGTGGCGCCAAATTTAGATGTGGGTATTGTCAACAATCTGATATGCATGTTCAACCAATGTAGTGAGCTGGCCAAAGTGTTTAGAATGGCTAGAGAAAGGTTTCATGCATTGGAATACCAGCCTATCACTGTCAGACTGTTGGAGAGGCGTTATAGGGATGGACAACGGTACAATTTACCAACTTCGTCCGAGATTGCAGCATTGATTGACAACTCAAATGCTGATTCGTGTGGCTGTCGTGATATTGTGATTGAAGATAGGAATGGGGTACTAAAAAGGATTAGTGAAAAGCACCCTTCATTTATGTCTATGCAATATCCACTTTTGTTTCCTTATGGCAAGGATGGTTTCAGGTAGGGCTGTCAATTTCCTACACGACCCGAAACACGACCCGAAACCCGCACGGAAATTAGCAGGTTAACCCGACCCATTTAATTGGCGGGTCATTTTCGGGTCAACCCGAATTTGACCCGTTTATAAACGGGTGGGTTTCGGGTTGACCCGCTAACCCGAAACTGACCCGTTAACAACCCGTTTATACAGTATATAGGTTGAGTTGACCCGTTTATGACCCGCTCTGACTCGTTTATGACCCATTTATACCTTATACGGGTTATACAGGTTGACCCGACCCGTTTACGACCCATTCCGACCCATTTACGACCCAATTATACCTTATACGGGTTGACCTGACCCGTTTACGACCCGTTTACGACCCGTTTACACCTTGTATGGGTTGACCTGACCCATTTACGACCCGACCCGACCCGACCCGTTTATAATCGGGTTACACGGGTTGGGTCGGGTCAACCCGTTTATAAACGGGTCGGGTTCGGGTTGAGCTTTTTCGACCCGTTTAATAAACGGGTTGACCCGACCCATTTAAAATCAACCCGAACCCGACTTGACCCGACCCAAACCTGACCCGACCCGACCCATTGACAGCCCTAGTTTCAGGTGTGACATACAATATAGAGAATTTGATGTACGTCCAGAAACTAAAAGAACGACCGTAACAATGCAGGAATATTACGCCTATGTTATTCGGTGGAGACTAGAAGATGGCTCCTTTCTGTTGTGGGGTGGTAGGCTTTTCCACAGTTCATTGTTTACAGTTACACGTGTATTGAAGAAGATAGACTATCGTGGGTAAAGAGTATCCAAAGTACATTACGCTGTGAACTATACAAGGGTCTGCAAGATGCTATTACGGTTGGTGACACAAGCACGCACACGATAGGAAGAAAAATTGTTCTACCCTCCTCTTTCACTGGAGGTCCTAGGTACATGGTGCAAAACTACCAAGATGCTATGGTCATCTGTCGTTGGGCGGGATCACCGGATTTTTTTGTAACTTTTACGTGCAACCCAAAGTGGCCTAAGATTGAAATGGCTTTACTCAACATTCCCGGTCAGAGAGCTCAGGATAGACCGGATATTGTTTTCCGTGTTTTCCACATGAAGCTTATGGAGCTACTGCGTGACATAAGGACAGAATGTCATTTTGGTAAAGTCAAAGCACGTAAGTTTCACAAATTCTTACTATTTTCACACGTTTTTAACGTGAGCTTTCGCCGACTTAGCTTATATTTTGTTTCTTTTTTTCCCCAGTTGTTTACACAATTGAATTTCAGAAAAAGGGACTACCGCATGCTCATATTATTATCTTTCTGTTTGGCGATCAAAGACCAACGACTGTTGATCAAGTTGATGCAGTGATTAGTGCTGAGATACCAGATAGACATGCCGATCCGTTTGCTTATCAGTCAGTGTGTCAGTGCATGATTCACGGTCCATGCGGTTCCGAAAATCCTGGATGTGCTTGCATGGTCGATGGTTGTTGCTCCAAGCATTATCCTAAACAGTACAGGAATGAAACCAGTTTTGACAGATTTGGATTTCCTATGTACAAATGACGCAACAATGGGCTGTCCACCGAGACGTCAAATGGATTTGTGCAGGACAACAGTTAGGTTATACCTCATAATGTTGATTTAGTTGTCAAATATCAAGCTCGTATCAACATAGAGATATGCAATAGAGCACGATCTGTCAAATACCTATTTAAGTACATCAACAAGGGGCACGATAGAGCAACTGTTGTTATTGAAGATAGTGTAAACAAAGAATGCACGTTTGTTCGGGAGGTTGATGAAGTAAAAAATTATTTGGACTACAGATATATTTCAGCTTCGGAAGCATCGTGGCGAATTTTTGAGTTTGATGTTCAGTACCGCACTCCAGCGGTGGAGAGGTTAATGTTTCATTTGCCGAGAGAGTAAACTGTGTACTTTGATGAAATAGAACAATTGAATTACGTACAAGGCAGGCATAATCTATGCAAAAATATGTTCACTCAGTGGTTGCAGACCAACAGAATGTGTCACACAGCTCGCCAACTTACTTATGTCAATTTTCCTACTAAGTGGGTATGGGATAAGTCTATTCAGGAGTGGAGGATGAGGCAAAAAGGAGAGTGTATAGGTCGGATATATTATGCACATCCTACGTCAGGGGAGAGGTTTTATATGCGTACGCTTTTAAATATTGTTCAGGCCCTACATGTTACGAAGACATTAGAACTGTGAATGGTGTTGTTTTCAACACCTTTAAAGACACATGCCTTGCACGGGGTTTGTTAGATGATGACAACGAGTAGGATGAGGTATTGATCGAAGCTGCCTCATGGGCTTCTCCAAACTGTATGCAAGAAATGTTTGCAACATTGTTATGTTTTTGTGAGGTTTCAAACGCGAAGAAACTGTGAGATAAACATTGGCAGAAGTGTAGCGAGGATATGGAATGGAGATACGTATGCAGGAATGATTGTGGGTCTCAACAGATGTCCTCGAATAAGTTCATATCAGAAGCCTTAATTGCTTTAAAAAAGATTATGCTCAGAAACAATAGATCGGTAGCCGAGTTTTGGTCCGTAATGGAAGTCAACCTTAGAAATTTTCGTTCGGTGGATAACAATCTTCTACAGGACGAGGTGGACTATGACAGTGATTTGTTACGCATGGAATCACAACAGTCAATGCCACTACTAAATTCAGAGCAGAGAATGGTTTTTGACGCTATAGTTTACTCCGTTCGTAACCATAGAGGAGGTTTTTACTTTGTTTACGGAAGTGGAGGGACTGGGAAGACGTTTTTATGGAATACTTTAGCCTCCACTATGCGAGCGGAAAGTAGAATTATATTGGCAGTAGCATCTTCTGGCATTGCATTGCTTTTACTTCCGAAGGACGAACTTCACATTCAAAGTTCAAAATTCCTATGAACCTCGGCGACATGTCAACTTGCAATATCTCCAGGCAGTCGTGTTTGGCTGATTTGCTTAGACGTACAGATTTGATTATTTGGGATGAGGCTCCTATGGTTCATCGAAATGCACTTGAGAAGTCATTGTCGGATATAGCCTCTTCCGGCTCAAATAATGAAGATGGTCGAATTTTTGGAGGAAAGGCACCAGAGAAATGATTATACGCTCTACTATAAGTTTTTCACGACTGTGGCAACAGTGCAAAGTTTTCACTCTAACAATAAACATGACACTGAAAAATAACAACTCATCACCTGATGAAAAGTCAAAACCGTCGTCGTTTTCTAACTAGATATTAAATGTGGGCGAAGGGAAGATCAGGTCTATGTCGTTGGATGTGGGTGAAGAACGTACATGGATACAGATACCTGATGAATATCTTATACCGAATGCAGATAATGTCATCCATACAATTGTGCAAATGACGTATCCTGATTTGGATATGAATATATTAAAAAAATCGTATTTGCAAGAAAGGTGTATTCTGGCTCCAACAAACGATTGCGTTGAAGAAATTAATTCATATGCAATAGATCTTATAATTGGTGATATGCAGACTTATTATAGTGCAGATTCAATCTGCCATGTGTCTGATGCAACCGAAGAACATCATCTTCTGTATCCTCCTGAATTTTTAAACACGTTGAAGCTTTTGGGCCTACCGAATCATGGGTTACGTTTAAAGGTGGGTGTGCCGATAATGTTGATGAGGAATCTTAACCAAAGTCTAGGTTTATGCAATGGAACGAGATTAATTGTTGCGCAACTGTCGAAGAAGGTTATTGAAGGTGAGATCGTAACGAGGAAGAACGTGGGTAGGAAAGTATTGATTTCGAGAATAGTTTTGACATCCGATGACACGAAATGGCCATTTGTCTTGCGTCGACGTCAATTCCCTATTAAAGTTTGTTTTGCAATGACGATTAACAAAAGCCAGGGTCAAACTTTGGAACAGGTTGGAATTTATTTGCCAAGGCCGGTTTTTACACATGGACAGCTTTATGTAGCGTTGGCTAGAACAATGTATGGGTTGAAGATATTGCTTGGGACTTCTAAACCAGGTTTTCAGAATTACACGCAAAACGTTGTATATAGGGAAGTCTTCAGCAACATTTCTGGTATGATTTTTTTTATCCATCATTCATGGTTTTAAAGTACTAATTTTACAGATCACATATACCTACTGTGAGCTGATATTCAAAGCGTATCAAATTTAATAGGTATGGAAGGCGCAGACGTACCCGATGATGATTTATAACCGACGTTGCAGGGTTCTGATAACCGTATAAGGTAATTTGGGTACAGCAGATTATTCCACGTTTTGAATTTTATGTATTGTTCAAACTGTCTGCAGTTTTCAGGCACAGGACACATTAACTGTTGTAATTGTGTGCGTAGATGTACGGTGTATTGGTACATTTATTTTATAATTTTTATTTTTACCACAGAAACACTGTCCTAATAACAAAACATGCAACACTGCGATGCTCATATCACGATCATAACAAAATATGTTACAGTTCTGGCATGCTTCGTATAACTGCCTGATTTGCACATGATATCTTTGGGCGATGGTGCCAATCTACCACGCAATTAATAGATGCATACACACATTTTCATCTACGCATAGCCTTGGATAAAAGGTTCGGATGAAAACACGCTGATGAATTTGAGAAAAATACACTGTGAACAATTTGTGCAGTTTTATCCCCGTTGGTCAACTATATTTCAAACTATTACTGTAACCTTGTGCTGCATTATGTTTGATTTGTTGATTTGATTAGGGCTTCTAAGTAAACTGAATCTGGAGATGGTTGAGGCAGATGAATGCAAGCACGCCTTCTGCATTGGTGGTTTGAATTCTAATCCTGCAGCAAATAGCATATTTCAATTAAACTGCGTATCCAATGAGTATTAGTACACTTGTGTCCTCCCAATGTCTATCACTGCTGCTTTTATTACGTAAGCTTCGTTCGTCTCTTTTACGTTTGTCCGACAGTATTTTAATGGCGAACTGTTACTAGACTGATCCGAAGTAGTTCTCTGAGTTTTTTTGCTGCGTCCATTCCTCTGCTCTGTGTTAGTTCTGCAGTTACTATTACATAATATTTAATTAACAGACAGAACATGTTGTCCGCAGTTTCAATTGGTAATGTAACTGGAAGTATACGGACTTTGCAAGTTAATTCGATAACATTGAACAGTGTATGTATCTATTTCTTCTGCTGTAATGTTTATGCAATTTTTTTCGGCATTTTTGGATGGTCGTACAGTCCTGGTAGCTGATTATAACTAAAATGAATATTTCAATGCACACCAATATCGTGTTTGTTATCATATAATTGTTTTGGATTTACGCGGTTATAGCATGTATGTCGTCTTGTGAATGTTTATTTATACTACATACTTACAGATGCCTGCTGTATATTGGCACTGCATATTCAAGCATACTATCCGTTTAATACAATAATAGGTACTAGGACGTTACTAATTTATGGATCATAAGTGACTGTAGTAAAATGATGCGGTATAGCATGCTTGAGACATGTGCACAGACTTTGTAGGACAAATCAAAAACATTTTTTTGTATTTTTTACATGCCACGTTTGTTATAGTACTCAGATATGTATGGAACATTTTAAAGTTCACTTCACTATGCAATATGACACTCATGAACAGTCACACATTCCTATACTCCAATTATTTGTAAAAAATATCACCCGACATAAAGTGCGTAAAGTGCATGTGCTTATAACTTCCATCGTATCGATCGTAACACTTAGATACTGGAATTGAAAAAATTGTTACTATTATATTGCTTGACCCGTTACTTATATAACATAATTTTGTATGCCGATGCTATGTACAGCAGTGGTAGCAAAGTGATCAACCAATATAAACAAGCATTTGCGTGATCTGTCTTTACCGAATTTACAAAAAACCAAGTGACGTATATGTACATAAGTTTTTCAATCATATATATACGAATGACATCCTCATGAATACGGACCTGAACTTTTGAACGTTTTTTTTATTTTTTAAATATTCTATCAATATTTTACTTTTCACTTTTATTGGATAGTCAATAGAATGAGAATTGTTACAGTACGTATATACTGCATATAACCGAGAGTACAAAGCCTGATGCCGAATAGGTTGTACAAGACATGATGCGTGAGTGCATCCCAAAATTTAGAGTCATATGCAGTTTATTTACATGTCTTTCCGTGTTAATACTCTCTTCAACGGTATGCAAATTAGCTTGCACTATGCTACGATATACGCGAAACATTATCTATACAAATCGTAAATACTTACATAATAATTTGTAATTTTTTTAGAAAAAAAATAAAAAAAAGATATCACCAGCTGAAATGCATGTATATAATGTCAGGCATTTAGTTTAGTTTTTAACAACTATAGGTGGAAACTGTGAACTTTACTGCTTACTAACTTAGAACTGAATAACGAAAGTACTTAGTTAACTTCTAGCATATCTGCAAAAATACTTGGAATTGTAAATCTTCGTTCTTATTACCAACGAATGGAATGGTGCATGACATGTGATATGTAACCGTAAGTAACCGACTCACATTACTTTCATACACGATTGTTGTGCCGATATTTTTTACTACACCAAATTACTAAAGCATTCAGGTTGTACTATTGTTGAACGCACAAGTTTAACGTCAAATTTAACCCATCGTATATTCGCACTCGATCTTTTTTTTGTAAATGTGTAAAACATAAACAGATTCTTTGTTTTTAACATTGCTTCTTAACTCATCTTTTTTCAATTCAACTGCTGAATAACGCAACGCAAGCCACATATTAAAATCCAACATTTATATACCGAATTACATTAACTACACATACGGTTGTGTTGATTTGGGGCACATTTGTACTTACGTGCAACCAATAGTCTGTAAGCATTTGTATTTCAGCCTTCGAAATGACAGCACTTACATCTGTGTTTTGTTTACTTTGAAGTTGTGGACCAAATCCAGTATCAACAGTAAATTAATGTCAACTAATTAGCAGTTGCCGCATAAAGTGGGACGTTATGTTAACGTGAACCATTATACTAGCAGTTTAAACTTCCTTTCGAACGTGGGTAATTATCAATATAGTGTGAACTCTTCTTCCTGCATGACATAAAATTCCAAAAAAAACAAATTTCTATTTTCTTCTCAACCGGCTTTCTATAATGTCCACGAACGGCCTGTTGCTGTCAGAAGTGGTGTTTGGTACAAACTGGAATACCGTTCGTATTCGGGTGGCTAGGCTATGGAAATTGATCAGTCAGGGAACGAACGAGGTTTACACATTAAACATGCAGCTTATCGACAGCGAGGTATGTTAGTAGCTACTACTATCACTCATTCGGTTAGTGTGCTTCTTCTTTTTTAATGATTCATCTTCCTCGGCTAATGTCTGTCCGACTGAGTGAACGCGTTTTCGGCTGTCCGTGCACTATCAGTGGTTTTAACTGTCGATTGTGCTTCACTTTCATCCACACTATTGCTGCACCTACTCCATACTCATGCACCGCCACTAATTCATATTCATTCATGTACATACATTTTCTCACCCGCGCTCACATTTTTCACTTGGACTGTTTGTACTGTACAGTTAACACATAGGTGCAAAATATTTATTTCGCAGTCTGTTCGGACCCATATATTAAGTTTGCTGTGGACTGTGACAGGGAAATGAGAAGGTTGGCACGGTTCGAAAGCATATACTGCGTCACTTTGAACACGTGTTTGAAGAACCTTCGGTGTACGACGTGACACGGTTCAACGTCCAAAATGCCGAAGCAACGTAAAGGACTGTACATGACAATTGGATAATAGTTCTACGTACAGATACTCGAGCGGTGAAAGTGGAAGATGCAATGGACACAATACCATGATATAAGTTTTCCTTTGCTGACGAAAACACACTTATAACCCGACTGTGCCGTGTGGATAATCTTACGGGTACTCTTTCTCTCCATTGTATATATCGCCCGTCTCCATTATTGAATCTATGCACTGTTTTGTTGTTCATTTTTGGCTTATTACAGATTTGGGTGGTATGTTACGAGCTATGTCCAATGTATTTGCTATAACTTCTAAAAGCGGGACACAAACACTAAAAAGAGAGTTGCATGTGGAAAGTAATAGGTGGTGCCATTTCATTTTTTTAACTGCAGTCAACTGATCCTTAAACTAATCTTATTTATCACCTAGTGGGAGCACAAGTGTTGTATCGCTTTGGGCAAGGCAGAGGGATTTACTTGACCAATCCATGATAGAAAAGATTGAGAGTTCGCCTACCATTATTGTCACTTCTCTCATAGTCGCTACATACGGCTGTACACTGCTGATCACTGTACTTAGCTATTTCCGCCACAAACAATTGTTCCCTAACTTACGTTCATCTTTGTCAGGTGCATTTACATTCAGCTCTACTAAAGCAACAAGAATATACCTGGACATTGATTTACCTGAACTAGACGTCGTTAAATCCAGGTATGATTTTTTAACATGTTGTGCATTTGTTTGACCGTTTCATTTCATTTGCCACTGTTAATTCACCTGGTGAGATCAAACCAACATGCTGGGAAAAAGATTGAGTACATAGACCACTCTTATGGTGACCGTTCTTCTGTACTAGAAAGAACAAACGCAACGCTTGCCTAGCTGTTGACTGACGTCAGGACTGCTGACTGTTGGGTACGTTGTTCTTACATGTAATGCACGCATAATCATAAAATTTGACCATCGCCATCCATCCCCTTTCATTGATTATACATAGTTCTTTTACCCCTATCAATTATGTTCTGTTTCAATTTTGGGCATACATCGGTTTACAAACAAACGAAAATAATTAATGCGCTCTACTTGGGTTCATGGACTATATTCATAAATGAACCCATACATTTTTTACAGTACTATATTCATGAAAGCATACTTTTTACATTTTTTACAGTACTTTTAACAAACAAACGTCGAATTCAGCAATGCTTTTTACAGTACTATATTCATGAACGCATACATTTTTCTACCCGTGCTGCAAATAATAAACGTCCCGTATATACGATACTATTTTTGTTTGTCCACCGTGCGTGCGCTTTTTAAAGTGTTAAATAATTAGATGACAACCTTCGCCACCTTTTTCTCGCTCACAAAATTGCATTAGTGCTGGGATGAAATAAGTTACGTAATATTTTGAACTTCCACAATATAGCTATAAATATATCCAAATGTAGCTATAAATATATGCCGACAACACTTTTGTTCAAGGTGAAATATATGTCGTCGCGGCAACCATTGTACAGTTGAAAAGCTCTTCGTGGAATTATCTTTCATGCGCGGTCTGCAAGTCCACAGCTCACTTTGAGGGCACTAAATATTTCTGCTCCAGATGCCATCAAATGGTAGCTCATCCGGTAAACATGTACCGTTTGTCAAATTCTTTGTTCTGCATATTTGTTTCTTTTCTTGGAAAAAAAACACTATTACTAAAAGAAATTAGGTACCATTTAAATGTTGACATATTGGACTCCTCTACATCTGCTACTATCACCGTTTTTGACAAGGAGGCGGAATGTCTACTTGGACATAAAGTTGACGACATGCTTGTCGTACTTAACTCGATAACATAGTTATGCGTTTAATTTAGCAGTTGAAATAATAGACAACAGCTGTAGCGTTAGATCACTATGGGTTTCAAGTCGTTGCCTACAATGTACAGTGATCCAATTTGGTTTAATATGTGACCATTATTTACTACGTAAGGGATGAACTATACTATCACATCAAGTTATCCACTGTCTACCATTTTTTGATGACACGTTCTTGCTGTAATAGGTACTTTGTTCACCACGCGTTACAGCGTGCCAGTGCTCAACCAAACTAATTTGCTCATTTTGGAACCTGTATGTGGTAGATTGACACACTAGCAAATAGAAGTTATGAATGCACAACTGTGTGAATACTGACTATTTAGACAATTTTTATGCGTCTTTCGCTCTTCTTTTTTTGAATTGTACTGGCTTATTTATATTCCTTTTTTTGCTCTATTCGTTAATGCCCAGTTACGCATACAGTGAGTTGTTCTGCTTCACTATTCAATATCATGTACATTGCAGTATCAAATGCATCTACACTGCTACGCATTGAACCCTGTCGACTTAACGTTAGTAACGGCATGCTATACATATTATGATTTAAAAAATTGTTTACTGCTGCAGGAAAACGGGGTCCACAAAATTGAGAACATTTTCCACAACCTCTCGGGAACCGAAGCAATGTTTGAATTCAGACCAAGTAACTATGAGATGAATAATCAAGGCGCTTACCTTACTGCCAAAAAAATCACGAAAAACGTATCTGTGTCTGAGACGGTTTGTTCTCGACCATGGTTATATATTAACCTACAGTTTACTTACTTATTTTCTATCTTATTGACATTTTGCTATGTTTCGGAACATTTGAAAATTATAGCTCACTCCACCTAGTGATCAAAGTTCGAACTTGCTTTCTCCTTCGAAAACGGTTAAGCAGGAGCCACCGTCGGATGCAGATATCAAAGGAAAAAAACGTATTGACCAGGTATGATATGCAATTATTACTTTTTTTGTCTGTCCAACTTGTATCACATAAAGGACATTCATTTGTTTTGGCACGAGGACGATAGTACCAATCATCCACTCGTGCGTGCTTCTGATCCACCGGTCACCAGAAAGACAATGTGAAAAGGAATTGTTATTCAGGTGCAGTTTTTTAACCTTTTTTCCACCACTTTCCGCTAACAGTACTTAGTTCTATCAATGTTTTCTTTCCTTCTGCAAAGTACTACGTCTGCCAGCAAATATAGTATCTCACACACAACGCTTAACTGATCCTCCCACGGTACGTTCTTCAAATATATCACAACGCACATATTTGTCCATACGCAACTATGCTTGACTGCTGTATATATGGACACTTCTGCCTGTAACTGTTTCACCTTTCAAAACATTACTATGACACTTCATATTCAGTTACTGTCATCGTCTTCTGCTACTGATATATGTTCAATGCTTCTAAACTTAAGCCCTATTTTTTTTTCTTATCTACAGGATGTGGATACAAAACAGCAGAATGCAGTGTCTAATGCACCCAGGGTTCGAGAGAAGAAGCAGTGAAATTAATTTGTACCATTTTATGATTTCATAACTGTAGTACATTCACGTTCTACCCGTTTGTACCTAATACTTCTCCGTTCAATGTACTCATTAACACTTATTTCTTCTTTTTTACCACACCTTTTTTTCCCATATGCATCATGATGTATGACGTTAACTTTGTTTGCTTTCATATGTACTGCATGTTTGTATTTTAAATAACAATCCGCTCCGACCTTAACTTACTATGTATGATTACCGTTGTTGTGTACATTACCCTTGCGGATACACACCGTGTTTGTCATGTTACATGAATTTGAATAACAATGTCCAATAATGTGTATTTGCAATATATGCTCAACACTTCGATGTACCATTCCATTTCCTCTGCTTATATTACGAACCCCATGGTATATCGATGCCCGTGTGCGAAGCACGGGCCACTCACTTGTATTTGGGATTAAGCATAGAAATGTATGATTATTTCCCTAATATTCCTAACTGACTGTTGAATGCCCAACATTGCTTGGAAAACGTCTTTTTTTTATTGGCTCCCAATGCTCTTTGTAGAATTTTGAATCAACTATTTTCATCACTTTGAAACACTACTTGTTTAACTTCATTCATTTCAAATAATCTGTCCATTGCTTTTCTTACATTATCTAAAAGAATTTTTTTGCATGTAACACGCAAGAAATTATTATTAGTAGAAGCAGAATTAAATAAATTAGTAAAGAATTGTAGTGCTTCCCTGTTTAAATTCTCATTTGCATTGACCTAGCAACCCTTGTCATCCACCGTTAATTTATTCGTTGTTTTTGGTCTTATTTCAGGAAATTTAAAGTGGAATGAGATGTTTTTCTCCCTGTGTAAGCCTTTTAATTTTTGAATATTATATGTTTTCCATTGCCTATCTATGTTGAGGTTCTGAAAGTTGTTCCACTTTTTTTTAAAGGTTTAGAATCTATAAACTATTTAGCTGATTATTTAAGTGGGAGTAAGCTGCGTCTAATTCTCGTCTTAAAATGTATGCAGATACATCTTTGCTATTAATTTCCTTATTTCAGCATTTAAGACGCTTCTTTGTTTTTTTCAATTTTGAGGTCAGTTGGAATAAGGGATTTCCAACACTTAGCCTATCCATTCTGCTTTGATTATCTCATGATAATTTGGTCTGTAGTACCATGAATTCTTGAATTTGAATGGGATACGTACCTTTGCTAATGGGCATTAGGGCTGCGAAGTTAAATATGATAGGTGTGTGGTCAAGTGGGAAAATTTGCTGAGACATTCTCTATTGATAAATAATCCGTTTATTTTACTATGCACTGACACGTTAGCTCCTCCCCTCCAAGTGTAATAGTTCCCTATGTTTTGGGATCCAAATAAATATGTTGTTCTGATGCATTCAACTAAGTCTACATGTGGGTTCGAGCAGTAGTTCCCATTATTGATTCTATCGTGACTATATAGGATAGCATTGAAATCTCCTGCTAATACCTAGGGTAAATTAAAGGTATTAGCATGTGTTTTAATGTATTTCCATAATTTTGTTCTTTTTTCAACTTGGTTGTGTGTGCATATACCAATGTGCAGTAGAAAGTCAATCCCACTTTATTTTGTATCATTCTCATGATAAATTTTTCACTAGAATGAATATTTGTGTTCAACCAAATATTGGTGTCCCAAAGAACTAAAATTCTACTTTTAATTTGATGATCCAAATTAAAAGTAAATTCCCAACTCTTGTTAAAACGTCTGGCTACTTTAGTGATTTTGTTCTTTGTTAACTTATTTTCTAGTAACCCTATCAATGATGCTTGCTTTTGTTTAAGAATACTGTAAACATCTAATTGTTTAGAGGGAGAATTAAGACCCCCCATGTTTTTAATTTGGTTGGCAGTTGCTGTCTTGATAGTCTGCACCTCATCGTATTGTTCGGCAATCTCTTGATCATTATCAATTGCCCCATTTTCATCTTGTATTTTGTAATTAAGTTCGGCTTGAGTGTTATTTGTTTCATAAATTATTGCAGATAAACCTTTGTGACTTGAATTGGGACTTTGATCCCCTTTTGTGTTATCTACAACTTCAGTAGTTTTTTTGTTTGTGTTGTTTCTACATTGCGTTGTGATAATAAGTCCATGCTTGACATTGTTTTGTAGCATTCCAGCTCCATATAATTGTTGGTAGCCTGCACCATGTCATGAGTATTCACCTTAGTGCTCTATTTTTTTATTTTATTTTTTTATTTTTATTTTTTTTATTGTTTTGGTCTGCTGCGCTTTCTTTGTTTTCAAAGCTTTCAACATCCATATTGTTGTTGTTTTATTGAACTGAAGTTTGAAAATTTTCCATGACTTTATGCTGTTGTGTTATATTACTATGATATGTTGCATTGTCGTGCAAGTTCTTTGCTTACTGGCCTATTTTTGTTCCACCAAATTTTGTGTTGAGGGTGTCATGTTATGCACTGTTGGGTTTTAGGGTGCTATTGTTTTGGCCATCTATACCTTTTCAAACATACATAACTTATGCGGGTGACCAAAACAACTGCAATTTAGACAAACATATGGTCTCCATTCATATTTAACTTGTTGTATAAACATTTCATCTTTTTCGTTCATGATTGTTACATCGTTTGGAAATTTAAATTCATCGTTAATTTCTTTAAGGGCCTTAACATAGGAGATTTTAATCATACCTCTAGTGCAGTGGTCCATTTTTAATGGATTGTCCAACATCAAACCAATTCTATTGATTCCCTCCTCTGACCATAATTCCAATTTTAGTCCTGAGAAGCGGACTCATACCGGGACGGACTATAACATTTCCTTAGACAAGTTGAGATCTGTAGTCCATCGCTTCATCATCATCAGTTTCCTACAATAGAAGTATGAACCTTCTGCTAAAAAAATTTGCAATCTTCCTAGCCCTCAAACTTGATAATGTAGTATTCATTTTCCCTTGTGTGGATAAAAAAATTCTCATTTCGGTTGCCAAGCCCTTTCAATATATACTTTAATCATAATAGAATTCTCCTAATATTTTGAATCAGTATTGAAAATAGTGCAGATATAAATATTATGTACACATGTATTAATATAAGATATCGATGTGCATTTAAATTTGATTTAAAATGTAAATTTACTAATAGATTTGAAAGTAAAACTAGGCCCATTTTCCTAGTTATATGGCCAGCCATGGATAGGGAATTTTGGGGTGTGATATTTTTTATATATGATTTTGAATTGATGGAGAAAGAAGAGGTAAAAGATCAAAACTAGTCCCCATTTTTCCTTGCCCTTTCTTTTCTTATTTAAACCCAATACCCCTCTCTATTTTTGAATTTACTTTTTCTAGTTCCTCTTCTCTCATGTAGGCCACAAGCTCTATTGCCATTACCCCTCTTTTTTGAAAATAAATACAAATTTAAATAAAGTAAAATAAAATATGTGTAGATCTCTTCGATTACAGCACATTTTGCATGAGACCATATCTAATTTTAGGAGTTCTTTGATTCAACATTCAAAATGTTACAACGAGACCACAACTAAAGTAATGTTTTACTTATATCAGTTATATATATGTAATAAATTGTGTTATTATATCTTAACATATTAGATCTATATCACGAATTCATATATGTATGTATGTATATAATTGTTATTTAATTTTTTTAATGTGTATATGCCCATTTTACTTTTGGCCAAATTATTAAAAAAATTGAATTTAAGAATCGGTTTTTAACACATTCTAAATAAAAATTGAATTTTAAAACTAATATATATATATATATATATATACATGAATAAAAAAAGAAATACATACATACTTGCATACATACATATATTTATATATTATATTGATAAATTTTATACATGTCTTTTTGCATGTATATGAATTAAAAAATCATATATATCTATATTTATTTATTTAATTCAAAATGAATTATTAATATTTTTAATCTATAACATTAAATTGTGATTTGTTTATATACATACATACACATATGTGTGTGTATGAATAGATACAAATAAGCATACATTTTTTATAAAATACAATTATGTACGGAAATGAACTAAAAAATATTTTTTTCGTACGGATTTTTAAATTTAAATTAAAAAAACCAAGAATAAATTAGCATGGATTAATTATATAATTTTTTTGATTTTACAAAACTTTTATTTAGCCAAAAATAGGTATTTATATATTATTATTTATATATATATATACACACACACACACGGTATTATTTAAATATATAAATATTTTTAAATTTTATGTCATTTAAAAAAAATCGAATAATTTTTTTCGTGTATATTTATATAAATACGATTTTATAACATATTTGTGAAATTTAAATTCGAATTTTAAATCTAAAAGATTTTAAATCTTGATCTAGTTTTAAATTTGAATTCTAAATGATTAAATTTTGATTTTTTTTGATAAAAATGATGTATGATCCAGAGATCATATAACTACACTACATATATAAACACACACAATATATATATATATATATATATATATATAATGAAGTAAAGATACAGAAGTAACGGACACTAGACCCATAACACGAATACTAGCCAACATGCCTGACTATATAGAAAAATCGATGAGAAGCATAAGCAAGATGATCCAAGCATAACTATATCAATGAAAATAATCCAAGACAAATAAACCATCAAATTTGGGGAGTTTTGATTTTTGCTATTCTTTGGTTTTTTGGGTAAGGATGTTGTCATTGTGCGAACTCTCAAAGGGTCTGAACTATTTGAGCATTGTTGCTCCACTATAATGTTTCCCCCTCATCTCCTAGACATTCTTCATGATCATCGAACTTTCAGCAGATGTGATCTTTTGATGTTGTAGATTGTTGTTGTAACAACCCTATTTTCTACGTCGTATAAATAAATAAATTAAACTGGAATCTTCGAATTCGATTTTGATGATTATTATTTTGAAAATATGTTCTTACTTATTTGATTTTTTTATTGATAAAATATATTTTTTGAATAATTTGAATTAAACTAATTAATTCCTTTCGAATAATATATTGAAATTAAATAAAATAGTCCAAGTATTGGAATATAATTGTGGAATTGAATTTACATTAGATTGAGATCTTTTCTAAATTAATGGCAAGGACTAAAAATTTAAATTGGAATGGGAAGAAAATTAATTAAAATTAAATTAAATTAGAACTCTAGGCTCAAGCCCTTTTAATCATTTTCCTTTCTCCACTTTTCTTGAAAGCTTCCACACTTCATACTCAAAGCCAAGCCCGAACCCTTGATTTTTCAACCAAATTTTTGAAATTAGAAATCGCGACTATGTGAAAAGAAAAAAAGCGCACGACCTCCGGTGGTCAACGTTGGCGATGCCAATGGCACAGCAAAGGGGGAGGCCACACCAGGATGGAAACAGAGACTGGGGAAGACCGCGATGAGGTGCAGCGACTATGAGTGACGTGCAATCTGGAGGGAGCGATGTGGATAATCGATTAACAAAGGCGCGACCTAGAGGTGTTGGGTCAAGGTGCGTGACTTCAATTGACGGAGGCGTTGACGTGGTTGACCACAAGGAAGAGGTGCAATACTTTTAGGATCATGCATAAATTTCGGTCCCTCTGCAAATGCTGAGTACTTGAACAGTCATTGATTCAGGGTTTTTGGTGTGCGCTAAAACATTAACGAAGGCTTAGGCAAGCATTTTTTGAGCTGAGTTTTATCACTCACAACTATGTCTATATTATCGCTTGCTATATATATATATATATCATTATTAGTTGAATTGCTTGCTTGAAATATTTTTTTGGGATGATTGATTAATTGTTGTGATAGTGGAAGTTATTTGACGTTTGATGGTGGAATTTTGTGTTTGTTGGATGTATGAAATGCAAAGGAGATGATGTCCATTTGCATTTTAATTTGTGTAATTTATTTATATTATGTGTATATTGTATGGATGGTCGAAACTCGGCAGAATTCGACTCGGCCACATAATAAAATTTATATTGATAATTTTTGGTTGATTTTGGAGAATTTTGCTTCATAGTTTTTATTTTAGATGATTTTTTAATTTTCCCATTTTAAAATATTTTTGAAAAATTCGAGAAATTATTTATGGTCTTTTAAAATTTATTTGAAGTATATTTATAAAAGAAATGAAAATGATTCCTTGGAAGTAATATTGGATACAAAAGTTGTTTTGAAAAAGGAAAGTATTTTATGTTTAACTGTCAGAATATAAAGTGAAGATTTTGAATTAAACTCTATGATTAGAAATAAATATAATACATTTTATAATTTATAAATTTATTATAAAATATTATTTTAATATGAAAGATTATGAAATGGATTTAAAGCAATATTTGGTGATTATCAATATGTGTTATTAGAGATTTTAAGAATATAGTAAAGGTTTTGAATTATATATTATGTTTTGCAATGAAAAATATTTTTAGAGGTATATAAATTTTATTTCAAACTATTATTTAGTTATGGAAATTTATGAAGAAATTACTATAATTATTTGATTTACAATATGATTTCGAAAGATTTGAAAATAATTATCAAAAGACTTGGATATGAATTACAGTGTTTGAATCTTCATAATGAGGTTAAAGAAATAAAATGAATATATATATATATATATATATATATATTTAATGTTTCAAATGTTTCATAAGTATAAAAACAATAATTTGAAAGTAAATTATAGTTTTAAATCTTTATTTTTGGTATTACATAAATAGTGTGAAAGTATTTAATATATATGAATGTTTTAGTTGTTTATTTAATTTCTAGAACATAAAATTCAAATTAGGAAAAGTGTTATCAATATTATTGATTTATTGAAAAGAAAGCTATAATTGGTTTTAAATAGTTATTTAAGAAGCACATATAATTTCTAGAAACAAGAAATATTTTTTGACTAATGTTTAAGATATTTTAAATTGTATTTTTATGAATAACGAGATTAATTATGAATTAATAAACTATGCTTTATATACATGTATTTAAATATTTGATTTAAATGTAAAAGAAAGATTTGATCTAAGCTATACTATTATTTCATTTCTGAATTAAACTGCTATATTATAAATAATTTCTATATTTTTAGATTTCTCATTTTCCTATATTGATTTTAATATTACGAAGGAATCACCGTTGATGTTGACTTGTTTACTGATTTGAAATTATACGATGATGACATTCTTTTATGATTTTGTGATGATTTCTATTCTGGGTGACGAGGAATCTGAATAAACGAAGTTATAATATCATTGGGATGGGGCATATGGTAATATTTTTCTGGTTATTCTTTGGACTTGTCATACAGAATACTGTGGTGAATGAGTAGAGTTTATAAGAGTGAATAAACATTTGAGTATCACGTGGTGTTATAGGATGCCGTTGTGATATTTATTCAATTATTCATTGTAAGCAGATGATACTCACATGACGAAGATTTATGGAGGCTCATTGTGGTGAGTCGCGTGTATTGCCATGTGTTGGCAATATTATCTAGCTATGTGGTAGCAATATTATCAAGTTGTGTGGCAGCAATAGTTATAGCCGTATATCAGCAATATTATCAAGCTATGTGGCAGCAATATTTATAGCCATGTGTTGGCAATATTATCAAGCGGTGTGGCAACAACATACAGAGCTATGTGTTGGCATTTCTGAGTAGCTATGTGTTAGCTGTTGAGTGTAGATATTATATGTTTATCTACCGTGTCCAACTTCCTTTCTATTTTGGGAGTGAACCAAATTGGCCAGAATCCATCCTGATGGTCTGATCACGATAGTCGCGCCCCGTATCTATGACACCCTTATTGCTATGTACCTTAGTTGTGTGCATTTTTGCTTTGTGTGTCTGCTTCTTTGTCATCTAGGGTTGCAGTCAGTTATCTATAGGGATAATGTGTTAGGTCGTGATTGATGCATAGCGCGGTCCTACAGCATGTTTATGACAAACGGTGGATATTATCACGATACCAAGGGAAAGGTAATCGATGACTGTAGGAGAAGTGTCAGATGGATACATGTGAGGCTCCCATAGAAGGCAAACACGCCGTCGTCTCCCGTCTGGTTTTGGTGTCTATGGTAGATAAAAATATATACTATTTATATTCCTTTCTAAGACTATTTCTATGATAATAGTAAATCTTCGTATCCTTCTTTGGCGTGTGTCGCCAACTACTGTTTATTGGTATGTGTTGCCAATTACATATCTTAGGTGTGTATCGTCAATTATTCTTTATATGCGTGTGTCGTCAATCGTACTTTCATATGCGTGTATCGCCAAATTATATTTTCCTTTAGTGTGTCATCGTTACTATATTTTGGTTTATGGATGATTATTTAAATTGATATTATGGATATTTTATTCAAGATTGAGAGATATACTTGATGACATTTTATATTTGATGATTTATGGACTTTGATGAAAATTTTGTGATGAGGATTATTCACCCATTTGATTTTTTTTATGATTTCTGATTTGGTGGGTTTTATGTGGATGATGACATTTTATATTAGGTTTTATGGTATTCTACATATCTGATGTTTGGATTGTTTGAGATAACATTATTATAATTATATTTATTTATACCCAATATATATAGAGTTCTATATGGTTGTTGATATTGGATTTAGATATAGTCTGACTCATTTATTACTTATGCAATATTGGGGTCAGTCCAAGACATTTCAAGTACAGGGACGATGAGACATCTTGTGTTTTATAGGCACAAAGGGGATTAGATATTAATATTATAGATTATCACCCTTTATTGCATAGTCACTTATGTTTATATCTATATGGTATATATTGGATATATTGTATGTTGTTTGTTGTATATTATCGCTGCGATTGACTCTGTGATCTTTGATGTTTACTGCATATTACGTATTGTTTTATCCTGAAGGCATGTTTATTATTGATTTGTGATGATACTGTGTATGTTTTATGGTGAGTTGTATTCAATGTTTAAATATGTACTAGTTTTAACCCAAGAGAATATTCACGTGTGTACCCCGTATTGCCTCATTCTCCATATTATCCAATAGTATTAATATGTAATACTATTGGATAGTGTGGATATAGAGGTGAGGGTGCTACAAGTTGGTATCAGAGCAAGGTTTAGAACAATACAGAGTATAAAAGGCAAGAGTATTGGCCTTATATTAGACTTGGAGTCTCTGTCCCCATGGGTGTGGTAGATTATCGTTCATACTTAAGTGATAGTAGGAGTATACGATGATTACTGTAGTAATCATTCGAGGATGTACTTGTTATTTTCCATACTATATATACATTTCTTATCTATTTCTCTTCTTATGTATTTTTTTCATGTGAAGTAAAAGTTGTTGTGAGAGGTAGTGATGTAGGAAGTAGTTAGCCCGATTAGTAATGTCGGCATTGATGAAGATGAATAAACCTCTATGTGAAAAATTGAGTAGAAGGATCCACTAGTGTCAAAGTGCGCAGCGAATGCTGATACGTAGTTTTGCGCTGAAGGCGTTTGTTTGTTTGATGCATATATTTGGTTGTATTAATTATTTTCTTAATTGGCTGAGTCTAGAATGTGAGAATTGAATATGAGTTATCTCTCAAATATTTCTAAACTCATTTGAATCTGGACAGATTCAATATTTATAAAACCAACAATTTCTTATACAAATGGAAACTACGAGGAGATATTTATTTTATAAAGAGAAATAATATATATGCGTATAACAAATGTGGAATGGAAAATTAAAATAAATTAGTTAAATGTTTTTTTGATGTTTTGGATGTATAATGTGTAACGATTTTCATTATTGTTAATGATAGATGAACTGAATGTGTATATGGATTTTTGAAAATAAATATTTTATTCAAACAAGCAAATGATTAGGAAAAAAACAATATGAATTTAATTTTGATTTTGATTTTATAAGGTGATTGGAAGATGTTTTAGTAGTTTGTTTTGGTGTTAATTTGTCCATCAAGTGTTTTAAGAACTCTGATCGATGCGGGTGCATATGTATTTGATTGGGGTTCCTAAACACTTAAACGAGTCAAAACTGATATGATATATTTTGGAATGATATAAGAAATATATTTTTTGAGAATTGTTTGTTGAACAATATATTAATTGGAGAATGAAAACATTATATTTTTGGTTTGGATATATTTTCAAACAACATATGGAACCATTGGATATGAGTGTGAAGTTAAGGTCACTGGCAAGGCAGTGTCAATAAATTGTCCTAGATAGTCAACACTGCGGCCAATTGGTGAAACAGATCGCTAAAATTTATGGCATGACAACATTAGCTATTTCAATACGAAATTGATTATGGATTATTGTGTGTAAATATAAATATTTGTTTAAGAGAGTATTAATATAATTTTCTAATGTAAAATATTTATTGGTATATAATAGATTTTTTTGAGTTGAAGATAAATTTTGTATTGGAAAAAAATGAACACGTATATTTATAGTTATATGTATATTAGTGTGTACATTTCGAATGTATATACATATGACTCAATGTTGTCTAGTATTAAATGTATTTAGTTACTTGCATGGTCTAAACATTTGTTATAAAGGTTAGGATGTTCCTTGTGTTATTTATGGATGTAGAAAGTGAGTTTTTGCTAATTAGTTGATTAAGGTTGCTTTTGTTCATAATAAGAAGTTTAAATGGATGAATAACTTTGATAAGAACTAAAAAACACTTAGTGCTTATGATTTATAACTGATACAAAATGAAGTATCTTTTTCGAAAAACAAGTGGAACTACGTTTTCCATAGCAATGACGTGAGTATTAAGGTTGATAGAGGCAAAATATTTTAGATTGAAAGATTAAAAAAGAAACCTTGTCAACTCTGCCTAATCCATGAAGTACCTGCGTGTGTGCTGTTGGGAATGTGTGTGTATTGTATTGTTCGGGTTTGTGTATGTGTGTGCACTGTTTTTTTTCTTTTTTTGGAGTGTGTGCACGAGCACTTACTTTTTTGTCAAAACTGAATTGTGCACTTGCATAGAGTTTATTTGGCCAATAATTTCAAACGTCTTATCCGATTTCGATGATTTTACCCATTTCGAAAAGATAAGAGTATAATCTACAACTTTCATTTCGAGTGGTTCACAAAATTTCATGGTTTTCATGGGTAAAAAAGCAGTTTCCATAAGTGGCATGCATATAGTTTCAAAATCTTCTTTACATATGATTAGAAAATCGTTGATAACTTGAGTTGTAATTCATATTTTTGTAATCCAAAAGGCGTTTTGAAAAGCTAACACGCCATATAACAATTTACTTGTAGAAACCATTACCTAGTTTTGTATTTTTGACCTTTAGAATCTTATTGGAAAGTGGGTAAAACGTGAATGTGATGTTGCTTTATTGTAAATGAATGTATACTTGTTATAACTTTTCATATATTACTAATATTGAAGCTAAGTTAAGCATAGATACAATTTGAATATTTTTGGCAATGTTGGCTTGCTTGTGCTCTCTTAAAAGCAAAATAGCTTGCTTAAATGTTAATTAAAAGGTATGTTTTTACAGTATATCAATATATTATTATATTATTTCCTCGTATTTTGGGATGTCCTATGTTGGGATGTCACTTCAAAGATGTATATCATGTGATTATATTTTGTTTTGATTTTTGGAATGCTCTCTATGCAAAAGTGACTCTGCCAAAAAAAATTGAAAATTTTGACACTCGAAAAATTTTCATAACTTTCTATCGTATGTGAAAAATAGAAAGTCGCGAATTGAATCTATTTAAATAATAGCACACGATAAGATGAGTTAGAGTGTGAGAGCCACATAAAGGATTGAATAGTTTGGTTTGGTAGAAGTTTATAAAATACGAGAAATACGAGAAAAATCAGGATATGAGTTGTTTAACGTCTCCCTATAATAAATTACGAGGACGCGATTTTCATAAGTGTGAGACAATAACAGCCCTTCTTTCTACGCCGTATAAATTAATTAGTTAATTAAATTGAAATCTTCGAACTCAATTTTTATGATTATTATTTTGAAAATATATTCTTACTTATTTGAAGTTTAGTTATTTAAATATTTTTGTTTAAATAAATTGAATTAGCTAATTAATTCCTTTTGAACAATATATTAAAATTGAACAAAATAGTCCAAGTATCGGAATATAATTATAGAATAAAGTGTAAATTAAATTTAAGTTAGATTGACTTTTACAAACAAATGGGGAAGATTAAAATTTTAAATTGAAATGGGAAGAAAATTAATTGAAATTAAATTAAATTAAATTAGAACTTTAGACCCAAAACAAATTAGGCCCAAGCCCTTTTAATCATTTCCTTTCTCCACTTTTCCAAAAAACTTCCCTACTTAATAATCAAAGCCAAGCCCGTACCCCTAATGAATTTTCAACCTTAATTTTCGAAATTGGAAATCGAGACTATTTAAGAAAACGAAAGATGCATGGCCTCGGATGACCAGTTTTGGCGATGGTAAGGGCATCGCAAGGGGTGGCGACATCAGGATGGCAATAGAGGCTAGGGGAAGACCGCGACAAGATGCAGCGATTGGCATTGGGCGTGTGAACTGAAGGGAGCAACATGGATAATTGATTGACAGAAGCACGATCTTGAGGTGTTGGTCTAGGTGCGTGACTTCGATTGACTGTGGCGTTGACGTGATTGATCGATCCCAAGGAGGAGTTGTGATACTTTTGGGATAGTGCACAAATTCTAGTCCCCATGAAAATGTTGAGTGCTTGGACAATCATTAATTTGGAGTTTTCCATGTACCTTGAAACATAATGAAGGCTTAGGCAACATTTTTGATGTGAATTTTATAGTGGGGCTTTGTACCGAAGGTCCCTATTTTCGATGTTGTTGTAAGAAAAGTCCCATTGATAATAAGTATGTAAATTAATTCCTTGTTTTTTGTAAATCAGAAAGCGCAAATTATCTTGCGCTTTTCTTATAAAAGTGCAAGTTAACTTGCGCTTTTCAAAAATTTAATTTTTTTTGAAAATTTCAAAATTTAAAAAAAAATAAAAAAAAAGCGCAAACTAGCTTGCGCTTTTCTGATAAAAGTTGCAAGTTAGCTTGCATTTTCTGTCTAAATGTGCAAAGCACCTTGCGTTTTCTATTTTTCAAAAAATAGGGACTAAATTTACATACATATATATACAGGGATTTTTCTTATAACAACATCAAAAATAGGGACCTGTAACTCGTTTCTTGTTTTATAGCTCATGGCTATGTCCATATTATCGCCTGCTATATATACATATATATCATATACATACATACATATATACATACATACATACATACATACATATATATACATACATACATATATACATACATATATATACATATATGTATGTATGTATGTATGTATGTATGTATGTATATGTATGTATATATATCATCATCGATTGAATTGCTTGCTTGAATTATTTATTTGGGACGATTGATTGATTGTTGTGATATTGGATGCTATTTACCGTTTGATAGTCGAATTTTGTGTTTGTTTGATGTCTGAAATGCAAAGGACATGCTATCGTTTGCATTTTAATTTGCATAATTTGTTTATAATTTTTGGATATTGTATAGATGGTCGAAACTCATTGGAATTCGACTTGGCCACACGATAAAAAATTTATTGATGATTTGTTGTTGATTTTAAAGAATTTTGCTCCATGGTTTTTATCTTAAATGATTTATTGATTATCCCATTTTAAAATAGTTATGAAAACTTTAGGAAATTATTTATGGTGTTTTAAAATTTATTTGAAGTATATTTATAAAAAAACGAAAATGATTCCTTGGAAATTATTTTGGATATAAAAATTGGTTTGAAACGGAAAATATTTTATTTCTAACTGTTATAGTATAAAGTAAAGATTTTGAATCAAATTATATGGCATGAAATAAAATAATATATTTTGTAATTTATAAATTTGTTTTGAAATAGTATTTTAATATGGAAGATTATGAAATGGAGCTAAAGCAACATTTGGTGATTATCAATATGAGCCATTAGAGATTTTAAGAATATAGTGAAGGTTTTGAATTATAAATTATGTTTTGGAATGAAAAGAAAATATTTGGAGGTTCATAAATTTTATTTTAAAGTGTTATTTAGTTATGGAAAGTTATGAAGTAATTACCATAATTGTTTTGATCATAATGTTATTTCGGAAGTTCTGAAAATTAGTATAAAAGGACTTGGATATGAATTGTTAACAAGAAAATTTGTCTGCATCCCCAAAGCTATGTAGTTAGCAAGCAAGTTTATTTGCGATGCAAAAGAGAATTATTAAGGAGATTACTCCCTTCGAAACCCCCTCTTTCGATCGAGTTGAATTGATTCAACCAACTATAACATCCCCTACTTGGAGGTACGATTGCTGCAGTCTTCCATAGTTAATAATTATCGGCGACCAAATATGGTAATGTTAGATACATTGATATAACAGAAAAACATGGAAATGAATAAAAATTTAATTCAACAAACAACTTTCTCATTCCATTCCAAAATGTTTCAAATTCATTAAATAATCCCATTATGAGAACTATGTTTAGAGAAAATATATTTATTACAACATAGCCAAGAGCGACATATGAAGATGCTCCTTGGATGATCAGCGTATATATAGGCAATTAAACAACTTTGCCTTTACAATAACAACACAGTTAAATCAAAATAAAAGAGAACTCTATATAGCTATTGTTATCCCACCTTCTGGTCAAGGCCGGAATATCAACAAATTGGTAAGGAATGATGGATATCAGGATTGAAGATCGATTGGAAACGAGGCTGCAATCGATGTCGTCAAAATTTGGCCGAACTCCGATCAGGACGAAATCATTGAAAATGATGATGAGGACTAGGAGAGGCTACATTTCAAATTTCAGGTTAATCAGAGTTCGTATGAAGGAGATATGATCGATACGAGGTAGGAAAAATATAACGTTCGTATCCATCAATGAGTCGAGAAGATGTTCTATTCGAACCCATCGGATTCGTATCCATCAATCTTTGTTTTGTTCAAATCCATCAGGTTCTACATACTTCGAATCGATCGAGCTCGAATCGATCAGTAACATGATATCGATCTGTTCGAATCGATCGGTTTCAAATCGATCAAATAGACGTCGCCTCATTCTGGTCAAATCCATCGGGTTTGTATCCATCAGGAAATCATGGCATTGGCTTGTTCGAATCGAGTGGTTTCGTATCCATCAGAATGGCGCCGCCTTCGTGCAATTCGTATCCATCTTGTTCGTATCATGCTGACGCATCGATATTGTTTGCATTCTTCTGAACCAAGCATTTCGTATCGATCCCCATACCCATTTCGTATCGATCGATCGATGCGAAACAGAACCACCATTGATCGATGCGAATAAGATAACGAATGATGCAAATGATATCGATGCAGAGTCAACGCGAACAAGGTGCAATATGACTTAAACCTTGGAACGAACGAAGCGCAAGCAACCTAGTCAACATGCCACAAAGGTCGGATCGATCTTGGAAATTTGTGCCACGTCACTGCGCACGCGTGCTTCTGATCGATACGACAGGAATGGATACGAAATCATGGTTTCGAACTCGGCAACATACGAAAATTGCAATTTCGTATTGATCGTATCTCCCAAACCACGGATCCAAATGCAACGAAATTTTCACAAAAGCTCAAGCACAAGGTAAAGAATGTTCCTACCAAGTTTCAACTCGATTGGACTAATTCTTGATGGATACGAAATCAATTCGCATCGATCACAGATCAAGTCGAAACTTGGTGGGGTCGGTCGCGTGGGCCCACTCACGTGCCAGAAGATGTCTCCCAAAATTTTAGCTCGATCTCAGCCTCCTACGCCTATAAATAGCCCCTGAAGCCTACATAAAAAGGATCTTCGCCTACTCAACGCCCGGACTCTGCCAGATTCATTTCTACACTTCAATACAACTATTGTACTCGAAATTCTCCATTGCTACTGTTGTAATCATCTGTAACCAGCAAGGATAATCAATAAAAGATAACTTTGAAGGGACGTAGGCCGGAGATAGCCGAACCACTATAAATCCTATGTTTCTGATTATAATTTCTGAATTGTTGTTTGTTACTTGCTGAAATCTGATATTTGTGCTCGAATATTGCTAATTTGTGTTCATACACTGGTGCTTTCACGGTATCTGGGGTTTGTGACCATTTTTGGCGCAAACACTTTGGTGCATTCACCAAGAAGGACTAACACCCGCTACATTGGATTGAAGTTCCGATTTGAAAAGCTTGAAGAATTCAGACTTAGAGAAAATGACTAGACAAAACAGTAAAAGGCAAAGGGCTGAGAGAAGCCAACAGGAAGGAAGTCAAGAAGCTTCCTCCGAAGCTGGAGAAGGACAAGCTTTCATCTACATCACTAGAGATGAAATGGAAGCTATAGCGAATTCATTGCAAGAGAGGTTGTTGAAGAGTCGGCAGGATATGATGCAAACCTTCTTCGAACAGATGAGAGCTGCAGGGATGCAGAACGTAGGACCAGCCACAGCGGTTATTAATGTGGGACAAGCAGCTAGGGTTATGGAACCCAATGGAGGGCAGGATACAGAACCAGAAGGCAATCAACGAGGGCTTGGGGGCAGGCCCACAGGATCCAACGCAGGAGGACCTTTGGAAGGAGTTCAACAGGCTAGAGCCAACGTTGTTGAGCCACATGAAGGATATGTGCCGGAGTTCCCTCAGGGGCATGGGGGGCAACCCCTGACAGAAAATACTGGATTAGTGGAGATCATTAGAAAAACCATGCGTAGAGGCTTGACCAATAGAGACTTGGAAGGAGTGAACAGGAGTCTGTTCGCTCAGGAAATAAGGATAGCTCAGAATCCACCTAAGTTTAAGTTACCTAGCGTGGAAGTATATGATGGCAAGGCAGACCCAACTGATCACTTGATGAGATACACCAGACAAATGGAAGTGCTGGGGGCATCGGAGGAAGTAATGGCCAGATGTTTCCCTTTGTACTTGACGGACCTAGCTGGAATGTGGTTTAGGTAGCTGGAAGAAGGATCTATCAGGACTTGGAGGGAGTTGGTGGACAAGTTTTTAGGGCAGTTTCGGGTTCATATTAAGAGGCTGAAGAATGTAATGACATTAACGTCGGTAAAACAAAGGATGGATGAATCGCTTAGAGCATTTCTAACTCGATTCAATGCGGCAGTTGCTTCGGTGGATCGGCCAGATCCATCGATGGTTTTAATGGCGGCAATGTCAGGAGTCAGGGAGGATTTGTATTTCAAGGTATCTTTGATATGAGACCCACCACTGGATCTCGGAGAATTCTTTCATGAAGCTGAGAGGTTCCTCCGACAAGAGGATGCATGTGCAGATTTAAAGTTGAAGGAAGCGAATGCGACTGAGGGTGGAGGACCATCCAGCAAAAGCTCGTATAAGGATAAAGGAAAGAGGAAATTGGATGATGATTCTGGAAAAGCTAGGAAGCGATGGAAGGATCCAAATTTTTCCACATACACAGGGTTGAATAAGACGCTGGAGCGGATATACCTGGATACCCGGAATCGCCTTCCCTATCGAAGGTCGGCTAGGAGAGAGCCTTCTGAACGGGAAAGGGCATCAGGAAGGTACTTCCTCTTCCATGATTTGGATGGGCACGATACCAACAGCTGCAGGCACTTGAAGGATATAATCGAGGAACATGTAAGGAATGGACAGTTGCGACAATATGTCGGAACTAGGAATGCAGCGATGGAACATGAGCAGTCACCGCCTACCTCGAGCAGCGATGGTGTGAGGCCTAGGAATGATGGTTGATTGATTCTCAATTGACCGGGATAATGTGAAGAAAGTAGCAAGCTATTGGCAAACGGCTAAGTCATTTACACATGTATGGGGACGGAGATAGCCCCTAGGCATGCTCTGAGTGACGATGAACCGCGATGCTATGGTTTGCGAAATCTGTCTTGTGTTTTGGATTGGACACTCATTTTCTGGTTTGGTTTTGGAGTTTGGTTTTAGAGTTTGGTTTAAACTCCTGGTTTTGTTTGCTTCTAGTTTGGATTTTCGTTTGGATGATTGTTTTCTGTTTTGGATGTTGGTTTGGATTTCTGATTTTCTGATTTGATTTGGATTTCGGATTGGATTTTGATTGGATTTTTATCTGGTTTTTGGTAAATGGTCGTCGGGTATGGATTATACCTGGCAAGGGGTAAGTCTCTTCGTCCGCATGTGGCGAATTGGCTTATTCAGGTCGCTGAGTATGGACTATGCTCAGCAAGGGTCCGGAGTGACCAGGATTCAGCCTAGGACTTAGGACCCGTATTATCGATTATTATTTCAGATCGTTGGATATGGACTATGCTCAACAAGGGTTCGGAGAGACCAGGATTCGGCTTAGGACTTAAGCCACGACACTACTTACGTCCAGGGACACTGGACTACGGTCGTCAAGTGTGGATTGCGCTTGGCAAGAACCCGGAGAGGTTAGCTCAACGTCCAGGGACACTGGACCATGCTCGTCAAGGGTGGATTACGCTTGACAAGAACCCGGAGAGGTTGCGGATATGGATCGACCCAGAGAGGTCCTGGATTCGGTTGTTGGATAAGGATGGATTGAAAACTCGGTCATCGAGTTCGGATGGACATGGAACTGGCTATGGACTTTGGATATTGGATTCGGAGTTATTCAAAACATGCCTTATTATCACAAGGCATGTTTTGGGGGGAAAATGTTATCCCACCTTTTGGTCAAGGCTGGAATATCAACAAATTGGCAAGGAATGATGGATATCAGGATTGAAGATCGATTGGAAACGAGGCTGCAATCAACGTCGTCAAAATTTGGCCGAACTCCGATCAGGACGGAACCGATTGAAAATGATGATGAGGACTAGGAGCGGCTACATTTCAAATTTCAGGTTAATCGGAGTTCGTATGAAGGAGATATGATCGATACGAGGTAGGAAAAATATACCGTTCTTATCCATCAAAGAGTCGAGAAGATGTTCTATTCGAACCCATCGGATTCGTATCCATCAATCTTTGTTTTGTTCGAATCCATCAGGTTCTACATACTTTGAATCGATCGAGCTCGAATCGATCAGTAACATGATATCGATCTGTTCGAATCAATCGGTTTCAAATCGATCAAATAGATGTCGCCTCATTCTGTTCGAATCCATCGGGTTCGTATCCATCAGGAAATCATGGCATTGGCTTGTTCAAATCGAGTGGTTCGTATCCATCAGAACTGAGCCGCCTTCATGCAATTCGTATCCATCTTGTTCGTATCATGCTGATGCATCGATATTGTTTGCATCCTTCTGAACCACGCATTTCGTATCGATCCCCAGACCCATTTCGTATCGATCGATCGATGCGAAACAGAACCACCATTGGTCGATGCGAATAAGATAACGAACGATGCAAATGCTATCGATGCAGAATCAATGCGAACAAGGTGCAATATGACTTAAACCTTGGAACGAACGAAGCGCAATCAACCAAGTCAACACGCCACAGAGATCGGATCGATCCCGAAAATTAGCGCCATGTCACTGCGCGCGCGTGCTTCTGATCGATACGACAGGAATGGATACGAAATCATGGTTTCGAACTCAGCAACATATGAAAATTGCAATTTCGTATCGATCGTATCTCCTAAACCATTGATCCAAATGCAACGAAATTTTTCAGAGAAGCTCAAGCACAAGGTAAAGAATGTTCTTGCCAAGTTTCAGCTCGATTGGACTAATTCTTGAAGGATACGAAATCAAGTCGTATCGATCACAGATCGGGTCGAAACTTGGTGGAGTCGGTCGCGTGGACCGACTCACGTGCCAGAAGAAGTCTCCCAAAATTTTAGCTCGATCTCAGCCTCCTACGCCTATAAATAGCCCCCTGAAGCCTACAGAAAAATGATCTTCGCCTACTCAATGCCCGGACTCTGCCGTATTCATTTCTACACTTCAATACAACTATTGTACTCGAAATTCTCCATTGCTACTGATGTAATCATCTGTAACCAGCAAGGATAATCAATAAAAGATAAAACTTTGAAGTGGACATAAGCCGGAGATGGCCGAACCACTATAAATCCTGTGTTTCTGATTATAATTTCTGAATTTTTGTTTGTTACTTGCTGAAATCTGATATTTGTGCTCGAATATTGCTGATTTTTGTTCATACACTGGTGCTTTCACGGTATCTGGGATTTGTGACCATTTTTGGTGCAAACAGCTATCATGCCTCCTACACATCTGCAGAAGCTTAATCGTCTAAAGAGGTACCTGAAAACCTAAACTCTCAAACTGCTTAAAATAAATTGAGTACCCGAGAGTTTAAGGGAAAAATATAAACTTCGAATCAGACAAAAATCCTAGTATGAATAATAATCTACCATCTCAAACCATTTAAATATCTAATAAGAGCATGCTGCTTAGTGGAATGGGTTTTCTCCTGGTATCCTAAAAACTTTATAAAAACCATATATTGTGCTACTGCATCCATAATGGTTGAAACATCTCAAAATAATATGATGATATGTAAAACAAGTAAATCATTACTTGATTACCCATCCTCATCCATTTTGACTATCTGTCTCGGTTATAGTTTCTAGGGTTACTATTAACTTATTAGTTTTCATGGGCTGACTAATAACCTATTTAATACTTTTGGACTCCCTGTCCAGTTTCATAGTTTTCATGGGCTTACTATTAACCGTTTAATACTTATGGACTCCCTGTCTAGTTTCATAGTTTTCATAGGATCATTAAGAACCTATTGGGCCCTGCTAATAACATCATTGTTTCATGGTTTCTCCTGAACTTATTGGTAACTCCAATAACATCCCTCTTATCCAAGTTTTCAAGGGTTGACTAGGAACCTATTGACATGTGCCAATAACTTAATCCAGATATAGTTTTCATGGCTTCACTACAAACCTATTGGCCCCTGCTAAAAACTCTTCCTAATCAAAGTTTTCATGGTTTAATATGAACCTGTCTCCCTGACAACTTCTTTTATACATAGTATTCATGGGTATACTATGAACCTATTGGCCCCTGCCAATAACTTTTCCTAAACATAGTTTTTATGGGTTTACTATGAACCTGTCTATCTAAAAACTTCTTTGTTTAGACATCCTATATTCTGGTTTATCTAACCTCTTGGATGTTATTCTACTCTTTTAGCGTTAATTCAATTTCTATTCACTACTGGGTTAACCTATCTAGTTATTCTATCTTTCCCCAAAATACAGTCATGGGTCCACTACAATGTGAATATATACATATATGAAGAAGTAAACATAATAACTTGGTTAATCCCTTTAACCTATTAATCAAGGAAAACTTCTTTAAAAACTCTTTACTTAAAATCATTTCAATACTCTTTATTTATGTCATGATTTTCCTTTAAAATGAGATTGGGTTATTTGTTTTGAATACTAATGCATTTGACACCTTAAAACATTACTTTCGAAACCCCTGGATAACCTCCTTCAAAAGTATAGAAATATTCTTTCCAAATTATTACATATAAACCTTTCGAAGCTCTTTAATCATCTCTTTTGAAAACAAAATATACTTTTTGAAAGTACCAAAACATTACTTAATCATCCATTGAAATGTAACTTCGAAACTAATGAAATTAACCCTTCCAAAACCATTGGTTTTGCTCAAAAACATCTTTTGGGTTAAAGTGAATATATATGAAAGTATCCCTTTTGAAACCTTTAATCTTCATACAAAATTGTTTGGAAAAAATTTGATGGCGTCGGCATCATCCTTTAGAAAGCTTCAAAACGTTTAAGAAAACCTTTGAAGGATAGCATCGAAATCCTCTTTCGAAGCCATTGCCTTCGAAACCCTTGAGCCCCTTCAAAAGAATTTAGGAAGTGGATTAAGATAAGTTTAAAACAAAGATTACCCTTTGAAAGTATTGATGACTTCAATACACTCGAAAGGCAAAAGAACAGCTACAGGGCTTCGACTAGGTCGGAACCACCATTTTTGAAACATTGTTTTATAAATATGGGACTCATTTGAAAGCTTATGCTTAAAAATGAAAGATGGCAACCTTCTTCGAGAGCTATTTAGAAAACCCCTTTCGATAGCATATGTTTCAACTCCTACGAAAGCATTAGTAAAACAAAGGCAGGCGCTAACATTTAAAAACAAAGCAAAGGTTTCGTTTCCATCGGAAGCTATATGTCGACACCATGCCTTCCGCCTTCCTCCAATCCACTATGTACCCATGTTGACACCTTGTTTGTTAGTTTCGTCTTTGTGGGG